>CM062359.1:15298213-18292606 GCA_031216115.1 Senna siamea | reverse complement strand
CCTGACCTCAGAACCTAGACCCTAAACTCCAGACCCTAGAATCCTGAACGCAAAACCTTGAATCCTGAACCCTGAAGCCTGATTTCTTAACCCTTAACCCTAAACCCCTAAACCCCAACCCTTGATCCCTGCACCTAGACCCCTAACCCTTAACCTCAAACCCTAAACCCTTGAACCCTGACCCTAGAGCCCTGAACCCTAATCCTTGACCCCTGAACCCTGAACCCTAAATCTCGAACCCTGGACCTTAAACCTTAAATCTTGAATTTTGGACCCTAAACCCTAAATCTTGAACCCCTAACCCCTAATCCTAAACCCCAAACCCTAAACCACGACCTGACCACACAGACCCCAGCTCAAACCCTGACCTTTGAACCTGCACCAGAACCTGAACCCCAAACCTTGACCCTTGACTCCTGAACCCTAAATCCTAAAGCTTAAACCCTAAACCTTAAACCCTAAACCCTAAACCCTAAATTTTGAACCTTGAAACTTAAACTCTAATCTTGAACCCTTAACCTTAAACCCAAACCACTAAACTCTTGACCCTAACCCTTCCACTAGACCCTAAACTCGAGACCCAAGACTCAAAGCCCTCGACCTGACCGAACCCAAATCCCAAAGCTTAAACCCTAAACCTTAAACCCTAAACCCTAAACCCTAAATTTTGAACCCTGAAACTTAAACTCTAATCTTGAACCCTTAACCTTAAACCTTAAACCCTAAACTCTTGACCCCCTAACCCCCTTCCCCCTAGACCCTAAACTCGAGACCCAAGACTCAAAGCCCAAATCCCTAAACAATATTAAAGTTTATGGTCCTCATGGGGTAATATTTATCTTTAGGATATATAATTGAAAATTATTGAATTATTACCCTATCAAGACCATAAGACGTTATATTTCTATACCCTAATGTTTTCCTATATATATACCATAAGAATTCAAACATATATCCTAATTCCTACCTCAAAAAATATAAGAAGCTGTTATAAGGGAAAAATAATTGTACCTTGCCTTTGCAAAAATGGGAGGATGAGAAAATTATTGATAAAAATGACAAAATGTTGAAAACATAAATTGTATTATTTTAAAATATGTGTATTAAATAAAATGTAATTCATCTTTTGGCAATTATTTAATTATTTTAATCAATAATATATCAAGTAACAAGTGACCCCAAAAAAACATGTCAACTAACTTTTGTTCGAGAATATCCCATAAAATAAAAATGAAACAGACAAAATTAACATGGCATATTGTACAAAATGATACAAAGTAAAGAACAATGTGAAGTCTAGATGTGGATGACCAAGGTTAGTTTGGAGAATTAAGCCAGTAATTGCACGTGGGTTTGTAGTTCTAATTGTCGTAGTATATGAAGCATCCAAAGTTAGGTCAAATAATGTTAGATGCAAGAAATGCTGATAAGTTAAATCAAATCTGCTAGCCCTAGCTTTCAAATAATTAATGATGTGGCTGACAAACAAAACAACTTCAATCGCAACTTCTATATTAATTTTCTTTCAAACCAATTTTTTGGTACAATTTTTATTCTAGGGCAACATATGTGTTGTGTTAATTATTTAAAAACATGGAATTTACTTGATTTGGATTTAAGAAAATTTTCCTAAACCCTAAACTCTAAACCCTAAACCCTAAATCTTAAATCTCAAACTCGAAACTCGAAACTCGAAACTTGAAACCCTAAATCCTAAACCCTAAACCCAAAACTCGAAATCCTAAACCCCAAACTCGAAACTTGAAACCCCTAACCCCTAAGCCTCGACCCTTAACCCCCTAACCCCCTCCCCCCTAGACCTTAGACCCTAGACTCGAGACCCGAGACTCGAAGCCCGAAGCCCTAAACAATATTAAAGTTTATGGTTCTCATGGGGTAATATTTAGCTTTAGGATATATAATTAAAAATTATTGAATTATTATCCTATCAAGACCATAAGACGTTATATTTCTATACCCTAATGTTTTCCTATATATATATATCGTAAGAATTCAAACATATATCTTGATTCCTACCCCAAAAAAATATAAGAAGCTGTTAGAAGGGAAAAATAATTGTACCTTGCCTTTGCAAAAATAGGATGATGTGAAAATAATTGATAAAAATGACAAAATGTTGAAAGCATAAATTGTATTATTTTAAAATATGTGCATTAAATAAAATGTAATTAATCTTTTGGCAATTATTTAATTATTTTACTCAATAATATATCAAGTAACAAGTCATCCAAAAAAAACATGTCAACTAACTTTTTTTCAAGAAGATCCCATAAAATAAAAATGAAATAGACAAAATTAACATGGCCTATTATACAAAATGATACAAAGTAAAGAAAAATGTGAAGTTTAGATATGGATGGCCAAGGTTAGTTTGGGGAATTAATACTAAGAAGCATCCAAAGTTAGGTCAAATAATGTTAGATGCAAGAGCAAAATATATTTCCCATACATAATAATTTCATATATATATACCAAAAACCAAAATATGTCCCTATCAATACCATAAATAATAATATTTCCCTGCAATAATAATTCCATATATATACCGGAAACCAAAATATTTACCTATCTATGCCATAGACAATAATATTTCCCTACAATAATAATTCCATATATATACCGGAAGTCAAAATATTTACCTATATATACCATAAACAATAATATTTCCCTGCAATAATAATTCCATGTATATGCCGAAGTAAAAATATTTACCTATATATACCACAAACAATAATATTTCCCTGCAATAATAATTCAATATATATGCCGAAGTAAAAATATTTACTTATATATACCACAAACAATAATATTTCCCTGCAATAATAATTCCATATATACCACAAAAAAAATATTTTCCTACATATGCCATAAATAACAATATTTCCCTGCCATAATAATTCCATGTATATACCAGAAACTAGAATATTTTCCTATCACTACCATAAATCGTAATTTTTTTTTAAATTTTTATTTTACTTAAAAAATTTAGTAACAGAAGTATTAATGGCATCAGGCTTCATTCTTGGTGAGAAGCCGCAGGATGCTAGCCTTGCAAAAACAAAGAGAGAACAGAAAGCGTGCTGGAGAAGAGATAGCGCGAGGGAGAGAGAAGGTGAGCTTGAGTGTGAGTGAGCTCTCTGTTTCATCTCCAGCCCATCACGCCGCTGCAGTAGTGACCGCCGAAGGGTGCTGCCGCTGCTGAACACGCCGTGAAAGACGAGAAAGCTGGAGACATATGGACGAATAGCTTGGCGTTGTGGTTCCTCTCGGTTTGCCCCAGAGAGGTAAGTATCTCGAATCTCCTTTTTCATCAAGTGCCACTTTACTTCCTCCATTGATTTGATGCTGATGATTGAATGATGCTTTCTTCCCCTTTTGAGCTTTATTTTTTTTGTTTTTTTCTCTCTATTCGGTTCTGTTTTTGGGGCTGAACAAAGTTCTAATTATGGTGTATTAAATCCTTGTTTTCCTTGTTAAACTTATAGCCTCGTGATGCTAATATGGAGACGATATCCTGATCGCATTTCTGGTGAGTTTGACCCTTATCTTAGTGGCTGAAATAATGGTCTGTTGCTGAATGGATAATGTGTGTTCGCTGCATTTTATTTCCACCTTTCGCCCCATGTTATTTTTGTGTTCCAAAATTAGATTTGAGTATTTGACATGGTGATTGATGCTTTGCTGTATTTCTTGTCTTCTTTGGTTCTATTTTGGTTTATTAATTTAGGTTGCTGGCGTGTGAACCTCATTTTGGCTTTATTTTCAAATTTCCAACTCTCATTTTTATCTCATTGGCCTGATTCCGAGTTCTGGTGTTGCAGAGACATTTTGAATTATTTTAATGTTTCCAAACTGCTATATCTTTTTGTCGAAGTTTTCACTTGAATGCCTTATGTGCTAATGTCTTTTTTAACTCACTTATGTTCATTGCTTTCTAATGGCGTGTTAGCATGCTAAACACTGTATCAAGTGTCCAAAAGTGCTGGGGGCTGTCTATAATAATCTTGAACATGATTTTTGTGTTTTAAGGCATGTTTTTCAAGTGAATTTTTGTGTGATAAAGGTGCTGCTTGCTGCCTAGTTCTTTTACCTATGTTTGGGCATCTTAAGACATGTTTTCGAGTTAAATTTTGTGTGCTTAAGGTTCTAGTTGCTGCTCTGCTCTTTAGGTTAAGTTTTGGGGTGTCTTAAAGCACATTTTCAGGTTTAATTTGGTATGTTAAAGTGCTGGTTGCTGCTCAGTTCTTTTAACCCATGCTTAGGTGTTTTAAACCTTCTTTTTGATATGTTAAGTTCTTATTTAGATAGCCTGAAATTTGGTTTGTTTTTTACGTGATTTCACTGCCTTTACCATTTTGGCATGTTAAAATTTTGATTTGGATGCTTATGTGATAAGGTTCATTATCATCTCCTTTCATCATCTTTTAAAAAGCGCTTCAGCAGCCAAAACACTGTTCTGAAAGATTTGTGTACTAGGGTTCATGGCTTTCTAAGAGAATTTTAGCATATGAAATTCTGATTTGGGACCTCGAGATATTTGGGTTGTGTTCAATCATTCTCATGGATTTTTTGATGCATTTTAACATGATAAAAGACTGGTTTAGATGATTAAAGTATAGATTGCTGCCCTACTTTTCTTTGGGCTTTATTTGTGTGGTCTACAAGGAAAATTAATGCAAATGTTGGTTGTTGCCTTCTTTTTTTGAGCTTCATTTGGTGGCTCTCACAGTGTATTTCAAGCCAAAACATGTACGAAAACGTGGGCCGCTGTTCAGATTCGTTTTAGGTGTGATATTTGCATCTTAGTTATCCTTTAGAGTCAAAATATGTGACGGAATGTGGGTGGCTGTCCGAATTCGTTTTGAGCTTGATTTTTGCATTTGGAGGCATGTTTCCAAGTTAAATTGTGTGTGGTAAAGGTGCTGGTGCTGGTGGTTCTTTGCTGCCATGTTCCAATGGTCATTGTCACAGTTTCTATGAAGTGATGCAACTCATTTTCTTCTGCACTTAGTGCCTCATCTCCGATAGCCTTTGGCATGCATTTTCACCAGATTTCATATGTGAAATCAAAGTTTGATGCTGTCCAAATTCGCCACTGTGTTTCCATTGTTTCTAGCATATATTTAAGCTTTGTTTTTCATATGAAAACATGTTTAAATGCTGTCCAACTCTTGTGGTCATGTTCTTGTGTTATAGAGCTTCTTCTAATGTGTTTTGGGTGTTGTCTTATTGTTTTAATGCTGGCCAATTTTTGTTAATCCTGTTTTGGATTTTTTTTGAGAGCTTATTTTAAGTTGTTTTGGGTGCTATTTTACTGTTTACATGCTGTCTTAGTTTTTATTAAGTCTGTTTTAGTACTGTGGTTTCTTCCAAGCTTGTAGGTGCTATTTGGAGAGTTCATGTGATGTCAAATTTTATTTAGACTTGCTTTGGTGTTCTAGAGTTGCACATAAGGTGTTTAAAGTTCTGTTTTGGTGTTATGTGCAGTCTAATTTTCGTGAGGCATATTTGGTTTTCTAAAAGTTTCTCTCAAGGTGTTCAAAGTGCTATATTGAGTCATTTTCTGTCCTATTTAGCATTTAGGCTGTTTTTATTATTTTGTGGTTTCTTTCAAGCTTAATAAATGCCATTTTGAGTTTATACGTTGTCCTATTTCTTGTCTATTTCTTTTGATGTTTCTTAGTTTTTATTCAAGCTTAATGTGTGTTGTCTTGAGTTTATGTGTTTTCATTTTTCTTATTATTGCTTCTTTGGGTGTTTTGTAGTCTCTTTCAAGATTAATAAGTATTGTTTCGTGGTCACATGCTATCTTGGTTTTATTAGGCTTATTTGGGTGTCTTTTGGCTCCTTCCAAGTGTAATGAGTGTTGTTATGTGGTTTTTATGCCGTGCAGTTTATGGGAGTCTTGTTTTGATGTTTTGGGGCTTTTTCTAAAGGTCAATTAAAGTGCTGTTTTGTTTTTATGCTGTCTAGTTTTCAGTAGTTCTGTTTTGATATCCTAGAGCTTTTCTTAAGTGCTTGTTTTAATATCTGTGTGATGTCAAATTTTTGTTAAGCATGCATTTGTGTTTTAAAGCTTATTTTGAGGTTAAAGCATGTATTATTCAGTAGCTTACCCTAAATGTGTCGTGATACTTTGTTTTGATACAAAATTTGAGCTATGAAGTCACTCACATTTGCTACCATTCTCTTGGTTGAAGTTGTCTATCTCCTTTGTGTTTCTGTTTTTCTTGAAGTTTTTAACATACATGATTCTATTTCATGAAAAACCAAAAAAGTAAAAAAATAGAAAATGAAGAGTAAGATCATGAGATTGATGTGAATTTACAAGCTAAAACACACTAACCAATCTTTCAAATTGTTCTGTTTATGAGATCACGTTGGTCATCTATCTCTTTCTCACTTCACAAAAATTTAGACTTTCCTTTTGCTATGGCTTTCATGTTGAACTACGTGGACTTTGATCCCAATTATTAGATACGAAGGCCCTAAGCTCTTATCCTAGGTAACTCCGCCTAGTAAATAATTTTTATTTTACTTTGCTTATTTGATTTATCTTTGATTGTGCTTGGTTTTCCCTTTTTCTTGCACGTCAATGTGATGTTAGGAAATTTTCTCCCATAGGGATCTTTCTCAAACTCTTTCCTTGCTTTCTATTTGTGTTTTACATGTGTGGTTTTATCTAGGCGTCTTGTGGCCAATTGCAATATTTATTAGGAACTCCCGATGATTCTGTTCTTAGTGATAAGGGAATTGTGCTTATTTTCAATCTATTTGAACATGTTTATGAAGACCCAAACTTTCAATTTGAGAAAGTGAGTGAGAAGAAACCTATTATTGTCCAAGTGGATTGTGTTTGTTGTTTACTCTCGATGATTCACTTTCTAGTGATAAGGGAATTGTTTTGTTTGTAGTTGTGTTTTCAGCATAATTTGAACATGTTTCTAAAGACCTGAACTTTCAACTTGAGAAAGTGAGTGAGAGGAAACCTATTATTGTTCAAGTAAATTATGTTTGTATTTATATGATTATCGACTGTATTATGCGAATTCATCAATTTTGGCCAATAAAATTAATGAGGAAGGATAAGTTGGAATATATTAACAATTATTTTTTTTCAGTTCCTTTGTTGATTCTTGATTAACAATATGCAATTGGCCTATAGAAAGTTGTACTAAATATTTCAGTATCTAGTGCACATTTATGTATATGTGTTTATATTCCCTTTTGTTTTGTTATGTTTTGGTTTGAATTTAATTGTTACATCTCTTGATTTTTGTGCCTTAATTTTGGTTCATAAAGTTGGCATTGGATCGAAAGTTCAATGGTGCTTTGTGTGTGATTAAGTATTTATTCAAGGTGTTCATTTAGTTATCCTTCTGTATGCTACTGCTATGCTCCTTTTTTATTTTATTTTTCTTGTTTTGCTTATATATATATATATATACGCTTATTTATTCAATGGTACTTCTGTATTTTTAGGCCAATCTAAGGTTTTGCACATTTGTACAAGGATGATTGTACTTTGGATGGGTGTTGTGGGGTACCTAACACTTTCCTCACAAACAACCAACTCCTGAACCCATCTCTCTTTTGCCCTAAGCCCTAAGCCCTAAGCCCTAAGCCCCAAGCCCCAAGCCCCAAGGCCGAGCCCAGAGCCCAGAGCCCAGAGCCCAGAGCCCCAAACCCTAAGCCCCAAGCCCCAAGCCCCAAGCCCTAAACGCCAAACCCCAACCCCTAGACCCTAAACCCCAAACCCTAAACCCTAGACCCCAGACCCTAAATCCTAAACCCTAAACCCTAAACCCTAAACCCTAAACCTATTGTTCAGGTGCTCCAAACAGACCCAGAACCAATAGAAACTACAATAAAGACCGTTGCTCTCACTAGTATGTTCAATATTCCCCTCCATGGTGTGTTCCTGAAATATACAAAAGGAAGGATAAAAGATCGCTTGGCGCTTAGAATCTTTCATGTGTTTTTGCACAGATTACCCACAGATTTGAAGAATTATTCTTTTGAGGCACTAAAAGCACAAGAGATGGAGGAAATACCTAAAAAAACCAATGAACTTGTACCTATAAATGATGATTTTTCTAGTGTTTCCATGAAGTTTTTCAGCTTCTCAATGTCTGCCTTGTTAAACTCCTAAACTCCACCTTGATATACTTCTGTGTTCTCCATATGAGAGCTCATCACATGCGCCTGTCTCCCTTCATTTCTTGTCTACTTCCTTGGTTTGCCATTTAGTTTCCAACATTGCTCCTTTGTATGACGATACAAATTAGATTTCAAATGAGAAAATCAAGCTAACCACTAGCTGTTAAACTAGCACTTTTAGGCACTAAATACAAAACTTTAATATGCTAAAACATCATTAGACAGAAATGAACATAAGGTCAAATCAATCCCAAGGCACATAGAAAATAAATATGGATTCAAATTAGAATTTCAGCATATTGAGATTGAGTTTCAAAGCCCCAAAAAGTGATTTGAAAGGCATCGGCATATAAGACACTTAAATGAAAATTTTGCCACCAAGACATAACAGTTTGAAAACATTAAAATGATTCAAAATGTATCTACAACACCAGAATTAGGAATCAGGACAATGACACACAAGAATGAAAGTTGAGAATTTGAAAACATAACCAAAATGAGGTTCACACACTAGCAATATAAATTAGACTTATAACGCGTTGAACTAGAGCAAACTAAGACATACAAATGGAAAAACAATAGCTTAATCACAAGAACCCAAATAATATCTTGAAGTACAAAAAAGAAAAAAAATAAAGTTGGAGCGAAACAAGAAAACATAGAAAATTCTCAAAATCC
The DNA here is from genome assembly GCA_031216115.1 of Senna siamea. Classification (NCBI taxonomy): domain Eukaryota; kingdom Viridiplantae; phylum Streptophyta; class Magnoliopsida; order Fabales; family Fabaceae; genus Senna; species Senna siamea. Next base: position 18,283,747 of record CM062359.1, on the reverse strand, counting down.
ATTCATCCACACAAACCATTAGTTCAGTGATTAAAACAAAGATTTAACCCATCAAAAAGATAACACAATGCAAAAACACACTTAACCACACAAACAGGACTGAGTAGGGAAGAAAATGGGAAAAGAAATCTTAAATAGGGAAGTGAAACAGCACTCAACCAGTATCTATGAATCAATAGAGTAAAGAAGAAAAATCAAAAGAAAATAGAGGAATGAAAACCCACCTCTCTTAGCCAAAATGAGAGGAACACACGAAAGTGTAGACGACGAGTAACGACACGGTATGTCACGTCTTCAATCGTCATCCAACGAGGCAACCAGGGCAGTGCTCTCCGGTAAATAGCTATTTTTGTAACGACCTCATTATCCTACTTTACAAATATCAAAGTATATACTAGCGAAAGCATACATATTTACAGTAAATTTTTCACTTTCCCGATTTAGGGAACGTCAGAGGGCCATTACTGATTAAGTGTAACCCAAATAGACCCTTCTCTTTGTCCATTCAAATTTCACTCAACCCCCTATCCGGTGCAGCATTTCTAATATTACAATATATCATCACGTATTACTCTAGAATATAAATTCTAACAGCCATTCAAAGATAATTGAGATATACTATGCCAAACTTTACTAAGTCCATACATACATCCATAATTTAATTCATAATTCATAAGATTCATTATACACATTCCAAATCCCAGATATCCATAATTATATATATATATACAAAACCTTAAGTCTACTACAAATTCAGCTTAGAACTATACAAGTTTTCTAGCTTTGCCTATTCTCCTTGGCATTCCTCTCATGCCCAGCTATCTCTTAAGCATCTCCCGTTCTTGATCATTTGAGCAAAAAACTTAATGAAATCATATGAATCCTAGTAGAGCAATTTACATATGAATTATTTTCAAAATTAGTTGCATACTTAGCTATGTCAAACATAGAAAACATGTCCCCTCAAATCAGTTCAAGAATGAGTGAATCACTAAATACTTTCAAACTATAATAAACATGGGAAATTAATGCAAAACATATCATGAGTATAACATCATAAATCTGAAAATCATACTTAAAATCATGCCTAAAATTCTCATATATAATTCTATCACACATTTCATGTGATCAATCATCTCAAATTACATGTCGTTTTATCTAAAAACATGGTTTTGGTTGGGTATGATCCATAACACCAATCACCCGAAAATAATGCTTTATTTTATGAGTGTGATCTGTAACATCAATCACTCACTCAATGGCAGACGAGAGCTAACTTCTAGGGCATCTCCCGGCATGTGCATATTACTAGTCTCATCCTCATACAGTCTATATGGCAATATATACACATAGTTGACAATACTCAAGGTCATAGGATATTATACTTAAACCACAACATCACCTTTATAGGCTATCCACCCTTTACTCCTTGAACCTTCTATAAGGTTATCCTGGTTTAATGAATAATTTCCAACAAATGCAAACCAACTCAAATTAAACAATCAATTTATAAAATAGTCTGCATATGGAACATTCAACGGTCGTCCCATACCAGCTATTGAATGCCCACCCTAAGCTAGTTTGTTACTATGGCATATAACCCAATAGCTAAATCTAATAAACATGTAATGAGTATTTTATACACAGGCAAGTCTTTTCTATACTCATATAAAAATCTTAAGTAAATCAAGCATGTTTAGCAATCATTCCTATTCAATACCTAACTCATTCTTAAAACAATAATTCACAACAACTAGTTAAAAGTTAGGGAAGTGTAGATTACTCTACCATTACTGTTTGCTCCTTTTTGGATAGGGTGTTTCCTCTTTTACCTTGGGATTGTCCCCACAATCAATTTCCTGAGGCAAACAATTCAAGTCTCACACTATTTCTTTTTGTAATAGAGCACTTTTAATTATTGTTATGCCATTAAGATATAGGTTTCAAGTGGGGTAAACAAGCTAATGAGTAGCCATTAAACTAGCACTTTTAAACCACCATTTGAACATCGAAAAATGAAATTTCAAGAGGAAGAATAAACTAACAATTTAACCAGCACTTTCAATTGACCATTGGAACATCTAAAAATTAGATTTCAAATGAGAAAATCAAGCTAATCACTAGCTGACAAACCAGCACTTTTAGGCATTAAATACAAAACTTTGATATGCTAAAACATCATTAGAAAGAAATGAACATAAGGTCAAATCAATCCCAAGGCACAAAGAAAACAAATATGGATTTAAATCAGAATTTCAGCATATTGAGATTGAGTTTCAAAGCCCCAAAAAGTGATTTGAAAGGCATCGGCATATAAGACACTCAAATGAAAATTTTGACACCAAGACATAATAATTTGAAAACATTAAAATGATTCAAAATGTATCCATAACACCAGAATTAGGAATCAGGACAATGACACACAAGAATGAAAGTTGGGAATTTGAAAACATAACCAAAATGAGGTTCACACACCAGCAATATAAATTAGACTTATAGCATGTTGAACTAGAGCAAACTAAGACATAAAAAAGGCAAAATAATAGCTCAATCACAAGAACTCAAATAATACCTTGAAGTACAAAAAAGAAAAAAAATAAAGCTAGAGCAATGACACGATATGTCGCATCTTCAGTCGTCATTCAACGAGGCAACGAGGGTGGTACTCTCTAAAGAATAGCTATTACAATGATGAAGCTATTTTAGGGACATAACAAAACCCTCTCTTAAACTCTCTCGCACTCACACTTTGTTCTTCTCTATGGCCTTGCTCTCTATCTTTGTTTTTCAGAAGAAAATGTGCAATTAGTCTTCAAAAATGAAGGTTTGATTTAGTATGTGGCTACCTTCTATTTCCTTAATATGATTGCTTTGAATGGGATTGCATCCAATTGTTCGAAGCTTGCAAAGAAACAAGTTACAACTAGATGCTTGTAGACATCAGACATGAGAGATTTAAGAAGCAACTTAGGCATAATTGATTACCGATGGGGGACTAGATTATCCTCCATCTCAGCTCAAGGACCTTATCCTGTTTACTTGGGATTTGGACTCTTTCGTTATGCTTCTATAAGGAAGCGTGTGTTGGAGGATAAGGTCAGGGGTAGGCTTTCACTTTATCCAAGTTAGGCTTTAATGCCTTGGCCATAATCAATAATATCACAAGGAAAGTGCATACTTAAATTGACAAAAAGAAAAGTGAAATGAGTGGATTTATAAAACATAGAGCCAATAGTACATATCATTTTGTTTTATTTTATGATAATTATAGGTAACAAAGATAATAGATAATATTGAAATAGAGTTAACTTTTGAGATTGTAAACGATAAATATTAACTATAGTATAATTATGAAAGGATGCACTTTGCGTTGTAAGGTTTTTCTGCGATAACAATAAAGTAACCCAAAAATTTCAAGGATATAACTTGAAACCCTTCCAACCCTAAAGTTGAAGAGAATGCATAGCATAGGACTGAGACAAAATTATTTTAGCCCTTGTACTAACAATAAAGGACATAAAATTGCAATAAAACAAAGGAAATCTGAATAAGTTTTTCTTTATATTTATTTCCCTTGCGGCTCAAACGAGGTAGCCCTTGTAATGGTTCTTGTCTAAAGGGCACAAGATCAACAAAACCACATTATGGCATTGGCAAGCAATGGATACAGTGTTAACCCATTGAGTATTTGGATCTTAAAGATATTTTGATAATAACAAAGAGATTGAATCATTTTAGGAAAATCAAGTCTAAGGGCTTATCAAGGAAAACCAAGAAGAATAAGAAACTTGGATAAGTAATTAGGACTTAAAATTTTAAAGATATAATAGAGACTTGAGCTCAAAATTATTTTCCAAACTTTTGAGACTATCTTTCAAAGTTTAAGTGACTTTTACAAAGTGATTTTTCATTCAAAAGACAAAACTCTTGCCTAGCAGTTGACTTGCACAATGTAGCAGTTAACTGGTAGATATAGAGCTTTGAAAATTGAAAATAGAATGCCACTCGTCGACTACCAGAAACCTACCAGTCAATTGATAACTAACAAAGAGATACTAGTCGACCGTTAGAGCATAACAGTCGACTGATAAACCACTGCAGTTGAGAACTCTACACTAGAGGCATGACAGTAGACTGCCAAGGTATAGCAACTGACTGCCACAATACTGTTTTGAAAATTTATCCCTCCAAAAAGTCACCAGTTGACTGCCAAGAAATAGCAGCCGACTGTCATGGCATTATTTTGAAAAATTAACTTTTCAGAATGTCACCAATCAACTACCAACTAGGCACTAGTCGACTGCTGCTTGCTACACTACAAAAAATTTGAATTTAAGAACATAACAGTCGACTAGCAGATTATAGCAGTCGAATTACAACTTGCAGTGATGACATCAGGTTAAGTACAAATGGCTATTTTTGCAGAGATTTCATCTTATTTGTTTTCTGAGCAAATTTCTAACCTTTTCTCTTTTAAAAAGTCAATATATAGAGCCTCTGGAAAGCCTTAAAACAAGTATAAAAATATAGAACAAAAATCATCTTCTGAAAATCATTTTGAGCTCTGCTTACTATTATTTTCAATAGTTCTTCTCTTGTAAAATTTACTCTGATTGAGAGAGTTTCTTAGCTGATAAACTTCCTTCTTTTAAATTGAGAGACATCCAAGGAAAGGTTTTCCTTGAGAAGGGAGAAAGTTTGTAGTGGCTCATAAGTACCCTCTGTTTTAAACTTGTGGTAATAGTGAAAATCTTAAGTTATTCTTGGGGACTGGATGTAAGCTTGTTGATAAGCTAAACCAGGAAAAATTCTGTGTGCTTTAAATTTTCGCACATTATCTTCTTCATTTACTTATAACCATTTATTTTATTGTCATTACTAGTTCTTGCTGCTAAAATCTTTATCTTGTTGATACTACTATTGTTGCTCTATTTTAAGTTAACTTAACCGAATAAATTTCTATAGTTGCTATCCAAAAAAATTACCATATACATATGCTTTTAGCTACTTTTTAAAATTCTCCATTAGCATTTTTTTAACACCTAATTCACCCCCCTCTTAGGTGCCAGCCACTCCTAACAAGTGGTATCAGAGCTTGGCTCTTGGTAAAAAGACCTAACAATCTCAAGAGTTAAATATGGCTGGTCTTGGTGATAATGTGTTATCAATAAACCTCTAGGTTTTAATGGAAAAAATTATATTTTCTAGAAACTTAGGATGAAAATATTCTTTGAAGCAATAGATGAAAACCTTTGGGAAGTGATTTCAGATGGACCCTACATTCCTTTGAAAGAAGAGACTGGCCACACAATCACAAAGCCAACATAATGGTATGGCATAGATAAAAAAAGAATTCAGTTCAATGCCAAGGCTAAATTAAACCTCACTAGTGCACTAAGCCAAGATGAATATTTTAGAGTATCTAACTATGACAGTGCAAAGGAAATGTGGGAAGCCTTGGAGATTACTCATGAAGGAACCTCAGGAGTTAGAGAGAATAAGATAAACCAACTCACTCGCCAATATGAAATTTTCAGAATGAAACAAGGTGAGTAAATTAAAGAAATGCAAATGCGATTTACTCATATTGTGAATCATCTGCTTGCTCTAGGTAAAAATTACACAACAAAGGAGCTAGTGACTAAGATTTTGAGATCCCTCCCCATGGAATGGCAACCTAAGGTGATAGCCATTGAAGAAAGTAGAGGAGAATCTATCAAATCAGTATCAGCTCTCTTTGGCAATCTTTAAGAGCATAAATCAAAACTACAACAGCTTATGCTCTATTAGGAGTAAGACAAAAAGAATAAAAGTCTTTCACTCGAGGCAACTTCCTCACAAAAAATAGAAGAAGATGATGATGATAGTCTAAATTCTCTTCCTGAAGGAATAGAGATAAATGAAGAGAATTTTAGCCTGTTTGTAAAAAAATTTAGAAAATTCTTCAATAATAGAAAGAAGAAGACTTTTAGAAGAAATCAAGATGAGAGCAGAGAACCTCTAACTTGCTACGAATGCTGGAAAACTGGGCATATCAAATGGGAGTGTACCTAATACTTAAAGAAGCAAGAAACACTTAAGAAGAAGAAGGAACAGAATAAGGCTTTTGTCTCATCAATATAGGGAGATAGTGAAGATAATGATCGGGAGCAAGAAGCAAATCTATGCTTAATGGCCAAAGAACAAGATGAGGTAACAAATTAAAACCTCACTCCTTCATATGATGAACTTTTAGATACTTTTGAGGAATTACATAATGAGTCACTTAAAATAGCAAAAGCCTTATCATTATCAAAAAGGAAAACTATTGATTTTGAAAAAGAAATTAGTTCATTAAAAGAAGAAAATCTATTTTTAAAACAAAAAATCTCCATCTTATAGAAACCTAAAATATGTGTCAATATTTGTGAAGAGTGTGAAAAATTGAAAGTTGAGAAGGAAGATTTGACAAACACTCCAAAAAAATTTACAAATGGAAGAGATGATCTAAATATACTCCTTAGAAAAGATGCACGTTTAACAAAGCTGGTATAGGATAAGAATCCAATACAAAACAAAAGTATTACAAAAATTTCTTTGTTCCTACTATTCAATCTAGTAGTCCCTATGCCACTTGTTTTCATTGTGGTCAAAAAGGATAACTCAAAGAAAAATAGACTTTTTGAAAACAAGAAAAAGTGGGTTCCCAAAGGGATGACTAACTCACAAGGACCCAAAAAGATTTGGGTACCTAAGAACAAAGGTTGAAATTTTTTTTGTAGACTTATCTAAAGGCAAGTGGTGACAAATGGTACTTGGATAGTGGATACTCAAAACATATGTTTGGAGACAAATCCAAGTTTATATCCCTTCAATCTAAGGATGGAGGAAAAGTCGCCTTTGGAGGAGATGGCAAAGGAAGAATCTTTGGAATAGGTAAATTTGGTAAGAATACATCTACCACCATTGATAATGTCTTACTAGTAAAAGGTTTGAATTATAATCTCTTAAGTATTAGTCAATTGTGTGACAAAAATAATCAAAGTAATTTGTGATTCAAATCATTGTACTGTGGAAAACAAGGCAAACAATAAAGTCATCTTAATAGGTCATATAATTAACAATGTGTACATGGTTAATTTAGAGGAAAAACCTCTTTTAGACTCAAAATGTTTAATTAGCATAAATAATGATAGCTGGGTCTAGCATAGGAGATTAGCTCATGCTAGTATGAGTCTTCTAGATAAACTAGCTAACAAGGATTTAGTGATAGGCTTACCTAAGAATAGCTTTGAAAAAGAAAAAATCTGTGATGCATGTCAAAAAGAAAAACAAGTTAAAACATCTTTCAAATCTAAAGATATTGTCTCTTCCTCTAGGCCTTTGCAACTCCTCCACCTAGATTTATTTAGTCCAGCTAGAACCAAAAGTCAAGGAGGAAATTATTATGTGTTTGTTGTTGTGGATGACTTATCTATATTTACTTGGACTCTATTTCTCTCTCAAAAAGATCAAGCTTTTACTGCTTTTGTCAAAGTAGCCAAACTTATTCAAAATGAACAAGAAACAATTATTTTGAAAATTAGACGTGATCATGGGGGAGAATTTGAAAACTGCCACTTTGAGAATTTCTGTGAAGAAAATGGAATTGAACACAATTTTTCTTGTCCAAGAACTCCATAACAAAATAGGGTAGTAGAAAGAAAAAATAGAACTTTAGAAGAAATGGCTAGAACAATGCTTAATGAAAGACTACTACCTAGTTATTTTTGGGCTAATGTTGTAAACACTGCTTGCTACATCATGAATAGAGCATTAATTAGACCTATATTAAAGAAAACTCCCTATGAATTATACAAAGGAAGAAAACCCAGTATCTCTCATCTCTATGTGTTTGGCTACAAATATTTTGTTCACAATAATGGAAAAAGACAATCTAGGAAAATTTGATGCTAAATTTGATGAAACAATTTTCTTAGGTTATTTTAACACTAGCAAAGGCTATAGAGTATTTAATAAAATAACCTCTTCTATAAAAGAATATATTCATGTTGTCTTTGATGAATCTAACCCTCTTGAATCAAGAGATGTATCTAGTGACATTATAGTTAGACTTGAGAATATGAGCATTCAAGATAAAGAAGATAGCAAAGAAGAAAAAGGTCAATCATCAAGTTCGAAAGTTGAAGAGAAAGAAGCAAAGACAACTCTTCTAAAATCCTGGAGAAATGTGAGACATCATCCAATTGATCAAGTAATAGGTGATGTTTCACAAAAGGTAATGAATAGAAATTCTCTTAAGAATATGAGCTGTGATATTGGTCTCTTGTCTAAAATTGAACCTAAAAATATAGAAGAAGCTTTAATGAATGAACATTGGGTATTGGCCATGCAAGAAGAATTAAATCAATTTGAAAGGAGCCAAGTTTGGGACTTAGTTCCTGTACCCAATGATCTCCTAATTATTGGCACAAAGTGGGTTTGTAGAAATAAACTTGATCAATCAGGAAAGGTTGTAAGAAATAAAGTTAGATTAGTTGCAAAAGTTATAATCAAGAAGAAGGGATAGATTATGATGAAACCTTTGCACCTGTAGCAAGATTAGAAGCTATTAAAATGCTCCTAGCTTTTTCATGTTCTAAAAACTTTAAACTATTTCAAATGTATGTAAAGAGTGCCTTTTTAAATGGGTTGATAATGGAAGAAGTTTATGTAATGCAACCGCTTGGTTTTGAAAATCCAGACTTACCAAACCATGTTTTTAAATTAAAGAAGGCCTTGTATGGGTTAAAACAAGCTCCTAGAGCTTGGTATGAAAGGCTAAGTAATTTTCTAATTGAAAATGATTTCTCAAGTGGTAAAGTTGACAATAAATTATTTATTAAAAAGAGAGACAATAATCTATTAATTGTTTAAATTTATATGGATGACATTATATTTGAATCTACTAATAAAACTCTCTGTAAAGAATTTGTTAAGCTCATGCAGGGAAAATTTGAAATGTCAATGATGGGAGAACTCAATTTCTTCCTTGGACTTCAAATAAATCAACTCAATGAAAGTATCTTTGTTAGCCAAACAAAATATACCAAAGAGTTACTTAAGAAGTTTGGCATGGAGAATGCAAAGGCAATTGAAACTCCTATGAGTCAAGCCATTAAAATAGACAAGGATGAAGAAAGTGAACCATTTGACATTACTAAATACAGAGGAATGATTGGTTCACTGCTTTATTTAACTGAAAGTAGACCTGATATAATGTTTAGTGTATGCATGTGTACTAGGTTCTAAACTTGTCCTAAAATGTCTCATGTCATATCTGTAAAAAGAATTTTAAGATATTTGGCTGAAACCTCAAAAATAGGATTATGGTACCCTAAAAGATATCCATGTCAGTTGATAAGTTACTTTGACTCTTATTTTGCTAGTAGCACAACTGACAGGAATGGTACAAGTGGTACTTGTCAATTTCTTAGAAAATCATTAGTATCTTGGTTTAGTAAAAAATAAAATCATGTAGCTCTTTCAACTGAGTATTTAGCAACTGGAAGTTATTGTGCACAAGTTTTATGGATAAAACAACAACTCAAAGATAAAGATGTGAATCTTGAAAAAATTCCAATTAAATGTGACAATACTAGTGCCATCAACTTAACCAAAAATCCCATCATGCATTCACGAACTAAGCACATAGATATAAAACATCATTTCATCAGAGATCATGTGCTTAATCATAATGTCTCCTTGTAATTCATTCAAACTGTGTGTCAACTTGCTGATATTTTTACAAAATCTCTTCTTGAAGAGAGATTTTGTTACATAAGAAAAGAACTTGGACTGTCATTAATCCATTGAGCATATTTATAGCTTTATTTACTCTTTTCATTTGAACTAACTTAAGCTTCGGAGTGGCTTTAGATTTGTTTTGCAGGATCTCCTTTGATCCCAAAAGGCTGTGTGAAATTTGACAAATAAAAGGTTCAAGATTGCTGCTATAACCAAAAGTTTGCCAAAACCCATTAAAAAGAGGAGCAATTAAAATTAGATCAGCATAAGATATTAAGAAGACATAGAATTGGACCTAAATTTGGACAACAAAAGATACCATTTGACTACCATAATAAGAGCAGTCGATTGCTATCTCTTTGGATCGAAGAAATTCCATCACAGAGAGTGGGTAGTCGACTGACATATCGGTAAGAGTTGACTGATAAGCTACAAGAACTTAGCAATCGACTGGTAAACATATGGCAGCTGACTAGTAAGCCACTAGAGTCTCAACAGAAAAACTGGTCCCTCGATAGTTGACTGCTACCACATTACTAGTTGATTGATACATTCTCCCCAATTTTGGGTTGCTAAGAACATAGCAGTCGAATGATACACGAGTGGCAGTCAACTAGTAAGCTACTGGAATCAATTTACGTCTAATGGTCACTTAACAGTTGACTACTAAGGACCTGACAGTCGACTGCCGAGACTTTGAAAAGTGATTTTAAGGTGAAAAACCCTCATTTATTGTAATTTCTTTAGTTTTTCTCTCTAAAATTCTCTCTAATCTCCCATTTTCAACATCTAAATCTTCAAAAATTAAATCGATTACTTGCTTCCAACCTCAATTTTAACCAAAACCCTCTGATTTTATAACAAAATCAATCAAAATTCGTCTCCAAATCCCCCATTCCTTTATTGGAAAAAGCCTAATTGGCCCAACCGACAATCTTGCGATTTTGGTTCTAATTTCACATTATTTACCCACCTAGCCTCCTCTGAGTATTCTTCTTCAGCAAATTTATCATCAATGGCAGCTGGAACAAAAAGATTGAAGACTAAGGGATCCTCTTCCAAAGGCTCTACTCCCTCAACATTATTTTCCTCAGAATCTCAGGAGAAGAACTACTTGGAAAACTTTGCTCAGTGTTCAGTGGCTACCAGTAAGTATATGGACATTCCTTTCTTTGAGAAAGAAAATTTTCCTATTTTTTCCTTGCTGAAGTCTATTCGACTATATAAACTGATGAAACTTGACAAAAAGTGAAGCCCTAAGGTAGTTAAGTTTTTCTATTCAAATTTGAAATAGGATGAACTAGAGCACTGTGTGATTACTAAAGTTAGGGGGAAAGCTATCCAATTTACTCAACAACAATTGGGAGCTTGGTTAGGTGTTAAGTCTAGTGGACATATGTTTGGAGATCATCCTTCCTCCTTAAGCTCTATCCCAAATTATGATGCTAAGATAGTGCTAAATGCTTTGCTTCCCTAGCCTGCAACCCATCCCACTGCCAACTTTCCAACCACTCAGTTTAGTCTGCAAAATAGATTGCTACATTGTATCATAGCTAACTGTTTGGTCAATAAAGGGGGAAATTTGGCATATCCAAGTGAATTTAAGCAGTTTGTTATATATTGCATATTGATCGATGATTCCTTCAATATCCCTTTTTTTTTATAATTGAAAAAATGCTTAGATGTTCTAGAATCAAGAAAGCCACTCTCTCTTTTGGCTCTCTAATCACTTGGATATTGGAGAAGCATAACATTGATTTATTTGATGAAGAGGTCCTCAGCCCAACTGTCATTGATGAAACCACCTTCTTGAGGTTTCATTATACCAAACATGGTGGTGCTTAAATACAAAAACCACTATCTTAGACTCAAAGTCAGAGACAAGAGGAGAAAGAGCAACGGGAAGCTGCTCAAGCCTAGGCTTCACTTACTGATACTCTATTAACCCTTCATGCTCTACCCACCTCTTCAGATATTCTGGATGCCATTCATAGCCTTCAAGCCTCAATTTCCTATTGATTCACTACCTTTGAGGCTGCTTTCAATTCTAAAATGGATGAATTGATAGAGCATGTGGCTGAGCTTGACACATGGGTTACAATACTTGAGCTTACATGTTCAGACAATAATGACCTTTTAAAGGACCTTCAGCAGTCTTTGTGATCAAAGGATAAAGCATAGCATCTTTTTATCTATTGAACTTACCCTTCTTCTCTTTTTTTTTGATGACAAAAGGGGGAGAAGCAATTGGCTAGGAATTTAATTTCAGCTATGTATCTTTGATTGAATATATTGCATTATATTTTGAATGGCTGAATTTGATTATCTGAATTTGACTGGCTGAATCTGATTATCTGAATTTGACTGGCTGAATCTGATTATCTGAATTTGACTGGCTGAATCTAATTATCTGAATTTGACTGGCTGAATTAATTGTATTGTGGATAAGAATTACTTTTCAAGAATTGCTAAACAAAAGTTTTTATAAAGATGTGCATAAATTTAGGGGGAATCTTTTGATAAAATTAACACTTGCAATTAACCCTATCTTCAAGTGCTTTTATGAATATCAATATATTTGTCATTATCAAAAAGGGGGAGATTGTTGACCTATTGAGCATTTGGCTTTTAAAGATATTTTGATGATAACAAAAAGATTGAATCATTTTAGGAAAATCAAGTCTAAGGGCTCATCAAGGCAAACCAAAAAGAACAAGAAAATTAGATAAGTAATTAGAACTTGAAATTGTAAAGATATAATAGAGACTTAAGCTCAAAATTATTTTCCAAACTTTTAAGGTTGCTTTCCAAAGTTTAAGTAGCTTTTACAAAGTGATTTTTTCATTCAAAAGACAAAATTCTGGCCTAGTAGTCAACTTGCACAATGTAGCAATCAACTGGTAGATATAGAGCTTTGAAAATTGAAAACAAAATGCCACCAGTCGATTGCCAGAAACTTACTAGTCGACTAATAGTTAACATAGAGCTACCAATCGACTGTTAGAGCATAATAGTCGACTAATAGACCACTGGCAATTGAGAACTCTACAATGGAGCCACAACAAACGACTGCTAGGGTATAGTAGCTGACTATCACATTTTAAAAATTTATCCTTCCAAAAAGTCACCAATCGACTGCTAAGAAATAGCAGCTGACTGCCATGGCATTGTTTTGAAAAATTAACTTTCCAGAATGTCACCAGTCGACTGCCAACTAGGCACCAGTCGATTGTTGCTTGCTGCACTGTGAAAAATTTGAATTTAAAAACATAATAGTCGACTGGCAGATCATAGTCGTCGACTTGCAGCTTGCAGTGATGACATCAGGCTAAGTACAAAATGACTATTTTTGTAGAGATTTCATCTGATTTGTTTTTTGAGCAAATTTCTAACCTTTTCTCTTGCAAAAATTCTATATATAAAGCCTCTGGAAAGCCTCAAAACAAGCAGAAAAACATAGAACGAAAATCATCTTCTGAAATCATTTTAAGCTCTGGTTATTTTCAGTAGTTCTTCTCCTGTAAAATTTACTCTGATTGAGAGAGTTTCTTAGCTAATAAAATTCCTTCTTCTAAACTGAGAGATATCTAAGGAAATGTTTTCCTTGAGAAGGGAGAAAGTTTGTAGTGGCTCACAAGTGCCCTCTGTTTTAAACTTGTGGTAATAGTGAAAATACCAAGTTGTACTTGGGGATTGGATATAGGCTTGTTGATAAGCTGAACCAGGATAAACTTCTGTATGTTTTAAATTTTTGCACATTATCTTCTGCATTTACTTACAGCCATCTATTTTACTGTCATTATTGGTTCTTGTTGCTAAAATCTTTATCTTTTTGATACTGCTCTTGTTGCTCTGTTTTGGGTCAACTTAACTGAATAACTTTGTACAGTTGCTATCCAAAAAAATTACCATATACATTTGCTTTGAGCTACTTTTTAAAATTCTCCATTAGCATTTTTTTTAACACCCAATTCACCTTCTCTCTTGGATGCCAGCCATTCCTAACATACAAAAGAATCCTAAATTCTAAAGGAGTTGATCATGCCCATGCCATAATGTGATCATTATTTTTAATCCCTTAACTGTGACTCAGTTTCAGTTTTGTCCCTTAAATTTGGCAGAAAAAAAATTCCCAAATTTGAACTTTGATTTTCAAATTAAGTACTCATCAAACATATACTTATATATAGAGCTACCTTTAAATTTATTTATTTTTATATGTAAGATTAATATATTGATAATATTAATAATAATATGACATAAAAATATTAAAATTAGCTATAACTTAACATTTTTTATTAAAAAATTAATGGTATTAAAAATTAAAAAAAATTTTATTAATTTTTTAAAATTAAAAAATTATAGTAAAATTAGGGACAAAAATAAAACTGTAAGTCAAAAATAATCTTTTACCTATAAATTTTTTCCTTCTTGCTTTTTTCCATTATGCCCTTTTAACCTATATAAAAATACAAAACAAAAAAATACCCATCAGATTTAAGTTTTAACCGAGAAGGAGTTGCGCATAGTTTTTCTCCAAAGAGCTTCTTCCCATTCTTCCCCGTGAGGGAGACAGAGTGAGAGTGAGAGAAGGAGAGAGGAAACCATGTGATAACCTGCCGCCGCTGCACTGCTGAAAGATAACATGGGGGCGTTGAAAATTGTGTAGCATTCTTCTCTTTTGTGTTTTTGTGATTTCCTCTTGATTTGGGCAAGAGGGGTGAGTAATCCTAGCCTCTATTTTTCATCTAATACCACTTTACTCTCCCTGCATTGATTTGGTACTGATGATTCCTTTTTCGAGCTTTATTTTTTTCTCTCTTTATTCAGTTCTGTTTTTGGGGTTGAACATAGTTATGCATTTTTTGTAATTTTAGTGTGTTAAATCCTTATTTTGCTTGTCGAACTTATGGCCTTGTGATGCTAATATAGTGACGATGTCCTGATTGTATTTCTGGTGAGTTTGACCCTTATCTTAGTGGCTGAAACAACGGTGTGTTGTTGACTAGATAATGTGTGTTTATGTCATTTTTGTGTTTCAAAATTAGATTTGAGTATTTGATATGGTGATTGATGTTTTGCTGTCTTTCTTTTCTTTTGTGATTCTGTTTTGGTTTATTAATTTAGATTGCTAGTGTACGGATTTCACTTTGGCTTTGTTTTCACATTTCAAACTCTCATTTTTATGTCATTGGCCTGATTCCAAGTGTTGGTGTGATAGAGATATTTTGAATAATTTTAATATTTTCAAACTACTCTATCTTTGTGTCAAAGTTTTTAGTTGAATGCTTTGCTAATATTTTTTACTCACTTTTGGGAGATTTCAAAACTCTATTTAAATATTATCATTTTTACTAAAAAAAATAAAAAAATTACAAATTTTATATATTTTTATTAAATTATTTAATTAAAAATTAATATATATGATTTATACATATTATTTATAATGAATTTATTTTTTAAAAATTTTTTATTTTTATTTTAATTAAAAAATTTAATAACAAAAGTATTAATGGAACAGGCTTCATTCTTAGAGAAGCCGCACGATGCTAGCCTTGCAAAAACAAGGGCGAACAGAGCGTGCTAGAGAAGAGATAGCGCAAGGGAGAGAGAAGGTGAGTTGAGTGTGAGTGAGCTCTCTGTTTCATCTCCAGCCCATCACGCCGCTGCAGTAGTGACCGCCGAACCCGCTGCTGCACACGCCGTGAACGACGAGAAAACTGGAGACATATGGACGAATAGCTTGGCGTTGTGGTTCCTCTCGGTTTGCCCCAGAGAGGTAAGTATCTCGAATCTCCTTTTTCATCGAGTTCCACTTTTCTTCCTCCATTGATTTGATGCTGATGATTGAATGATGCTTTCTTGCCTTTTTGAGCTTTTTTTTTTTTTTTTCGTTTTTTTCTCTCTATTCGGTTCTGTTTTTAGGGCTGAACGTAGTTATAATTATGGTGTATTAAATCCTTGTTTTGCTTGTTAAACTTATAGCCTTGTGATGCTAATATGGAGACGATATCCTGATCGCATTTCTGGTGAGTTTGACCCTTATCTTTGTGGCTGAAATAATGGTGTATTGCTGAATGGATAATGTGTGTTCGCTGCATTTTATTTCCACCTTTGGCCCCTTGTTGTTTTTGTGTTTCAAAATTAGATTTGAGTATTTGACATGGTGATTGATGTTTTTCTGAATTTCTTGTCTTTGGTTCTATTTTGGTTTATTAATTTAGGTTGCTGGCGGGTGAATCTCATTTTGGCTTTGTTTTCAAATTTCCAACTCTCATTTTTATGTCATTGGCCTGATTCCGAGTTCTGGTGTTGCAGAGACATTTTGAATTATTTTAATGTTTCCAAACTGCTATATCTTTTTGTCAGAGTTTACACTTGAATGCCTCATATGCTAATGTCTTTTTTAACTCACTTATGTTCATTGCTTTCTAATGGCGTATTAGCATGCTAAACTCTGTATCAAGTGTCCAAAAGTGCTGGGGGCTGTCTATATTAATCTTGAACATGATTTTTGTGTTTTAAGGCATGCTTTTCAAGTCAATTTTTGTGTGATAAAGGTGCTGCTTGCTGCCTAGTTCTTTTAGCTATGTTTGGGCATCTTAAGACATGTTTTCGAGTTAAATTTTGTGTGATTAAGGTTCTAGCTGCTGCCCTGCTTTTAGGTTAAGTTTTGGTGTGTCTTAAAGCACACTTTCTGGTTTAATTTGGTATGTTAAAGTGTTGGTTGCTGCTCAGTTCTTTTAACCCATGCTTAGGTATTTTAAACCTTCTTTTTGATATGTTAAGTTTTTATTTAGATAGCTTCAAATTTGGCTTGTTTTTTACGTGATTTCACTGCCTTTACCATTTTGGCATGTTAAAATTTTGATTTGGATGCTTATGTGATAAGGTCCATTATCATCTCTTTTCATCATCTTTTAAAAAGCGCTTCAGCAGCCAAAACACTGTTCTGAAAGATATGTGTACTAGGGTTCATGACTTTCTAAGAGAATTTTAGCATATTAAATTCTGATTTGGGATCTTGAGATATTTGGGTTGTTTTCAATCATTCTCATGAATTTTTTGATGCATTTTAACATGATAAAAGACTGATTTAGATGATTAAAGTATAGATTGCTGCCTCACTTTTCTTTGGGCTTTATTTGTGTGATCTACAAGGAAAATTAATGCAACTGTTGGTTGTTGCCTTCCTTTTGTGAGCTGCATTTGGTGGCTCTCACAGTGTATTTCAAGCCAAAACATGTACGAAAACGTGGGCAGCTGTTCAGATTCGTTTTAAGTGTGATATTTGCATCTTAATTATCCTTTAGAGTCAAAATATGTGACGGAATGTGGGTAGCTGTCTGAATTCGTTTTGAGCTTGATTTTTGCATCTGGAGGCATGTTTCCAAGTTAAATTGTGTGTGGTAAAGGTGCTGGTGCTGGTGGTTCTTTGCTGCCATGTTCCAATGGTCATTGTCACAGTTTCTATGAAGTGATGTAACTCATTTTCTTCTGCACTTAGTGCCTCATCTCTGATAGCCTTTGGCGTGTATTTTCACCAGATTTCACATGTGAAATTAAAGTTTGATGCTGTCCAAATTCACTACTCTGTTTCCAATGTTTCTAGCATATAATTAAGTTGTTTTTCATATGAAAACCTGTTTAAATGCTGTCCAACTCTTGTGGTCATGTTCTTGTGTTATAGAGCTTCTTCTAATGTGTTTTGGGTGTTGTCTTATTGTTTTAATGCTGGCCAATTTTTGTTAATCTTGTTTTGGATTTTTTTTGAGAGCTTATTTTAAGTTGTTTTGGGTGCTATTTTAGTGTTTACATGCTGTCTTAGTTTTTATTAAGTCTGTTTTATTACTTTGTGGTTTCTTCCAAGCTTTTAGGTGCTATTTGGAGAGTTCGTGTGCTGTCAAATTTTATTTAGATGCTTTGGTGTTCTAAAGTTGCACATAAGGTGTTTAAAGTTCTATTTTGGTGTTATGTGTTGTCTAATTTTTGTGAAGCGTATATGGTTTTCTACAAGTTTCTCTTAAGGTGTTCAAAGTGCTATATTGAGTCATTTTCTGTCCTATTTAGCATTTAGGCTGTTTTTATTATTTTGTGGTTTCTTTCAAGCTTAATAAATGCCATTTTGAGTTTATGTGTTGTCCTATTTCTTATCTATTTCTTTTGATGTTTCGTAGTCTTTTTTCAAGCTTGATGTGTGTTGTCTTGAGTTTAGGTATATTCATTTTTCTTATTATTGCTTCTTTGGGTGTTTTGTAGTCTCTTTCAAGATTAATAAGTATTGTTTTGTGGTCACATGCTATCTTTGTTTTATTAGGCTTATTTGGGTATCTTTTGGCTCCTTCCAAGTGTAATGAGTGTTGTTATGTAGTTTTTATGCCATGCAGTTTCTGTGAGTCTTGTTTTGATGGTTTGGGGCTTTTCCTAAAGGTCAATTAAAGTGCTGTTTTGTTTTTATGCTGTCTAGTTTTCAGTAGTTCTGTTTTGATATCCTTGAGCTTTTTCTTAAGTGCTTGTTTTAATGTCTGTGTGATGTCAAATTTTTGTTAAGCATGCATTTGTGTTTTAAAGCTTATTTTGAGGTTAAAGCATGTGTTATTCAGCAGCTTACCCTAAATGTGTTGTGATGCTTTGTTTGATACAAAATTTGAGCTATGAAGTCACTCACATTTGCTACCATTCTCTTGCTTGAAGTTGTCTATCTCCTTTGTGTTTTCTGTTTTTCTTGAAGTTTTTAACATACATGATTCTATTTCATTAAAAACCAAAAAAGTAAAAAAATAGAAAATGAAGAGTAAGATCACGAGGATGATGTGAATTTACAAACTAAAACACACTAACCAATCTTTCAAATTGTTTTGTTTATGAAATCACGTTGGTCATCTATCTCTTTGTCACTTCACAAAAATTTAGACTTTCCTTTTGCCATGGCTCTCGTGTTGAACTACGTGGACTTTAATCCCAATTATTAGATACGAAGGTTCTAGGCTCTTATCCTAGGTAACTTCGCCTAGTAAATAATTTTTATTTTACTTTGCTTATTTGATTTATCTTTGGTTGTGCTTGGTTTTCCCTTTTTCTTACACGTTAGTGTGGTGTTAGGAAGTTTTCTCCCATAGGGATCTTTCTCAAACTCTTTCCTCGCTTTCTATGTTTGTTTTACATGTGTGGTTTTATCTAGGTGTCTCGTGGCCAATTGCAATATTTATTAGGAACTCCCGATGATTCTCTTTTTAGTGATAAGGGAATTATGTTTTTGTGATGTGGTATTTTGCTTATTTTTAATCTATTTGAACATGTTTATGAAGACCCAAACTTTCAATTTGAGAAAGTGAGTGAGAAGAAACCTATTATTGTCCAAGTGGATTGTGTTTGTTGTTTACTCTTGAGGATTGACTTTCTAGTGATAGGGGAATTATTTTGTTTGTAGTTGTGTTTTCAGCATAATTTGAACATGTTTTTAAAGACCTGAACTTTCAACTTGAGAAAGTGAGTGAGAGGAAACCTATTATTGTTCAAGTAAATTATGTTTCCTTTGCTTCACTCAATCACTCTGGTCTGGTCTTTGCAAGGCATGCACGTTTGCACAATTAATTGAATTGAACAAAGAAATTGAAATTGAATGAGGATGAGGGTATGCAACAACAAAGGACAATGCATGGAAGTAAATAAAATACAGAGAAAATTACACTTCTTATCTTTGACAGCACATGGACACCAAAATAGTACTTACGTTAATCTTAAAGCTCTAAAATACTAAAACATGCCTCACAAAACTAGACAACATTTAAACACCAAAACAGCACTTAAATTGACCTCAAAAGAAATTCTCAAAACACAAGGACATGACTCTCAAAAAATTGGACAAGATGTAAACAATAAAATAGCACCTAAGATTCCTTAAAAGAAGCTTCAAAATACCAAAACATGATTCACAAGAAATAAAAATTACATAGACATAAAAAAAAGTAATAAACTTTAGCCTCAAGAGAGGCTTTAAAGCACCAATAAAAAATTTGACAACATAAAAATACAGACAACACTTAGATTATACCCTTTAAAGAGGCACACCCAAACAAATCTAACAAGAATTAGATAGCATATGAACATCAAGATGGTACTTCCAACACCATTTAATCACTTTAAAATAAGGTTTTAAGAGAGAAAAGTAAGCCAAACAACATGCACTTAAAACAACATTCTAAAACACCCTTTGAACCCTTTAAAATAAGGTTTTAAGTGAGAAGAGTAAATTAAGCAACCAACACATAAAACAACACTTTAAAACACTCTTTTGAAGCACTCTAAGTAGGTTTTAAACCTTGATGTTACTACGTAGGCACCTTTAAAAATGGATTCCAAGTGATAAAAAACACCAACACCAAAAATAGCATCATCAGATCCCTTAAGTGATAAAAAGATAGCTAAACATCATTACTAGAAAGCAGAATCTTAAACTAACATTCAGGCACTTCAGAAGTGGATTTCAAGTGGTGAAAAGATGACTAAACACCAACACTAGAAAACAACACTTTAAAACATTAGATTAAGCTCTTTAAGAATGGTTTTCAAAAGGAGGAAACACACCACACAACCATCACTTAAATAGAGCTTTTAAACATCAAATAAAGCACTTTAAAGAGGTTTAAAGAAGAAAAAAACATGCTAAAGTCCAGCACTTGTAACAGAGCACTTTTAATCATTGTTATGCCACTAAGATATAAGTTTCAAGTGGGGTAAACAAGCTAATGACTAGCCATTAAACTAGCACTTTTAAACCAAAATTTGAACATCCAAAAATGAAATTTCAAGAGGAAGAATAAACTAACAATTGAACCAGCACGTTCAATTGACCATTGGAACATCTAAAAATTAGATTTCAAATGAGAAAATCAAGCTAATCACCAGCCATCAAACCAACACTTTTAGGCACTAAATACAAAACTTTAATAAGCTAAAACATCAATAGAAAGAAATGAACATGAGATGAAATCAATCCCAAGGCACATTAAGGCCCAACTTGGGTAGAGTGAGAGCCTATCCTCTGACCTTATCCTCTAATACACGCTTCCCTATAAAAGCAAGACGAAATAGCCCAAATCCCAAGTGGGTAGGATAAGGTCTTTGAGATGAGATGAAGGATAATTCAGTCCCTTATCAGTAATTAATTCTACCCAAGTTGCTTCTTAAATCTCTCATGTCTGATGTCTGCAAGCATTTGGTCGTAACTTGTTTCTTTCCATGCTTCGAACAATTGAATGTAGTCCCATTCAAAGTACTTATGTTAGGGAAAGAGAAGGTGGTCACACACTGAATCATACCTTCATTTTTGGAGATCAGTTATGCATTTTCTTCTGAAAAACAGAGATAGGGAGCAAGGCGATAGAGAAGAACAAAGTCAGTGCGAGAAAGTCTAAGAAAGGGTTTCGTTGCGTCCCTAAACCAGCTTCATCAATGTAATAGCTGTTCGTCGAAGAGTACCACCCTCGTTGCCTCTTCGAACGATGATTGAAGACGCGAAATATTCTAAACCCTAAACTCTGAACCCTGAACCCTAAACTCGGGAGCTTGAAACTCGAAACTTGAAACTCAGAACCCTGAACCCTATCCCTAGCCTTAAACCTCAAATCTTAAACCCCAAATCTTAAATCCTAAGCCTCAAACCTTAAACCCCAATGCCACACCCTAAACCCTAAATTTTGAACCTTAAATTGCAAACCTCGAACCTTAAACTATAAATCCTAAACCTTAAATTGTGAACCTCAAATTGTAAATCCCAAATTACAAACCTCTAACCTTGAATTTTAAATTTAAAACCCTAAATTGCAAACCCCAAACTATATTTTCCAAATTGTAAACTCTAAATTGTAAACCTTAAACTTTAAATCCTTAACTCTAAATCTTAAACCTTGAACCTTGAACCTCGAACCCTAAATCTCGAATCCAAAACCCTAAATCTTAAACCTTAAAGTCCAGCACTTGTAACACAACACTTTTAATCATTGTTATGCCACTAAGATATAGGTTTCAAGTGGGGTAAACAAACTAATGACTAGCTATTAAATTTGCACTTTTAAACCACTATTTGAACATCCAAATATGAAAATTCAAGAGGAAGAATAAACTAACACTTTAACCAGCACTTTCAATTCACCATTGGAACATCTAAAAATTAGATTTCAAATGAGAAAATCAAGCTAATCACCAACTGTTAAATCAGCACTTTTAGGCACTAAATACAAAACTTTAATATGCTAAAACATCATTAGAAAGAAATGAATAAGAGGTGAAATCAATCCCAAGGCACAAAGAAAATAAATATGGATTCAAATTAGAATTTTAGCATACTGAGATTGAGTTTCAAAGCCCCCAAAAGTGAGTTGAAAGGCATTGGCATATAAGACATTTATGAAAATTTTGACACCAAGACATAACAGTTTGAAAACATTAAAATGATTCAAAATGTATCCACAGCACTAGAATTAGGAATCAGGACAATGACATACAAGAATGAAAGTTGAGAATTTGAAAATATAACCAAAATGAGGTTCACCCTCCAGTAATATAGATTAGACTTATAACGTTTTGAATTAGAGCAAACTACGACATAAAAATGGCAAAACAATAGTTCAATCACAAGAACTCAAATAATAACTTGTGAAGTAAAAAAAAGAAAAAAAACGAAGCTAGAGCCAAACAAGAAAACATAGCAAATGCTCAGAATTTATTCAGACACACAAACCATTAGTTCAGTGATCAAAATAAATATTTAACCCATTGAAAAGATAACATAATGTAAACACACACTTAACCACACAAACAAGACTGAGTAAGGAGGAAAATGGGAAAAGAAATCTCAAAGAGGGAAGTGAAACAACACTCAACCATCAACCATGAATCAATGAAGAAGAGAAGAAAAATAAGAAGAAAATAGAGGAATGAAAACTTATTTCTCTTGGCCAAACTGAGAGAAATATGTGAAAGTGCAGATGAAGAGTAACGACACGATATGTCGCGTCTTTAGCCTCGTCTGACGATGCTCTTAGGGGAATAGCTAGTGCGACGATGAAGCTGGTTTAGGGACGCAAAGAACCCCTCTCAAACTCTCTTGCACTCACACTTTGTTCTTCTTTATTGCTTTGCTCACTATCTCTGTTTTTCAAAAGAAAATGCGTGACTTGTCTCCAAAAATGAAGGTTTGGTTCAGTGTGTGGTCACCTCCGCTTTCTCTAACATAAGTGCTTTGAATGGGATTGCATCCAATTGTTCAAGACTTGCAAAGAAAAAAGTTATGATCAGATGCTTACAAACATCAAACATGAGAGATTTAAAAAGCATCTTGGGCAGAATTGATTACCGATGAGGGAGTGGATTATCTTCCATCTCAGCTCAAGGACTTTATCCTGCCCACTTGGGATTTGGGCTCTTTCGCCTTGCTTCTATAGGGAAGCGTGTATTGGAGGACTCTCACTCTACTACCTAAGTTAGGCCTTAATGCCTTGGTCATAATCGATCATATGCACAAGGAAAGTACATATTTAAATTGACGAAAAGAAAAATGAAATGAGTGGATTTATAAAACTTAGAGCCAATAGTACATATCCTTTTGTTTTATTTTATGACAATTATATGTAATGAAGATAACAGATAATGTTGAAATAGAGTTGACTTTTGATATTGTAAACGATAAATATTAATTATAGTATAATTATAAAAGGATGCACTTTGCGTTGTAAGTTTTTCCTTGATAACTACAAAGTAACCCAAAAATCTTAAGGACATAACTTGAAACCTTTCCAACTTTAGAGTTGAAGAGAATGCATAGGATAGGACTGAGACCAAATTATATTAGCCCTTGTAAAAACAATGAAGGACATAAAAATTGCAATAAAACAAAGGAAATCGGATTAAGTTTTTTCTTTATATTTATTTCCCTTGCAGCTCAAACGAGGTAGCCCTCGTAATGGTTCTTGTCTAAGGGGCACATGATCAACAAAACCACATCATGGTATTGGCAAGCAATGGCTACAAAAGAATCCTAAACCCTAAAAGAGTTGATCATGCCAATGCCATAATGTGATCATGATCAACTATAGTATTTGTAATAGAGCACTTTCAATCATTGTTATGCCACTAAGATATAGGTTTCAAGTGGGGTAAACAAGCTAATGACTATCCATTAAACTAGCACTTTTAAACCATCATTTAAACATCCAAAAATGAAAATTCCAGAGGAAGAATAAACTAACACTTTAACCAACACTTTCAGTTCACCATTGAAACATCTAAAAATTAAATTTCAAATAAGAGAATCAAGCTAATCACCAGCCGTTAAACCAGCAATTCTAGGCACTAAATACAAAACTTTAATATGCTAAAACTTCATTAAAAAGAAATGAACATGAGGTGAAATCAATCCCAAGGCACAAAGAAAATAAATATGGATTCAAATTTGAATTTCAGTATACTGAGATTGAGTTTCAAAGCCCCTAAAAGTGAGTTAAAAGGCATTGGCATATAAGACACTTAAATGAAAATTTTGACACTAAGACATAATAATTTGAAAACATTAAAATAATTCAAAATTTATCCATAACGCTAGAATTAGGAATCAGGACAATGACACACAAGAATGAAAGTTGGGAATTTGAAAACATAACCAAAATGAGATTCACATAACAGTAATATAAATTAGACTTATAACGTGTTGAACTAGAGCAAATTAAGAAATAAAAATGGCAAAACAATAGCTCAATCACAAGAACCCAAATAATATGAAAAACGCCCAGAAAACATAGATCCATCCATCAACTTTCAGCCACACAAGAACCCAAAAAAGAAATAAAAACGAAGCTAGAGCGAAACAAGATAACATAGAAAATGCTTAGAATCCATTCAGCCACACAAACCATTAGTTCAATGATCAAAACAAAAATTTAACCCATTGATATGATAACACAATGCAAACACACACTTAACCACACAAACAGGACTGAGTAAGGAGGAAAATGGGAAAAGAAATCTCAGAGGGAAGGGAAATAGGACTGAACCAGCATCCATGAATCAATGGAGAAGAGAAGAAAAATCAAAAGAAAACAGAGGAATGAAAACTCACCTCTCTTGGCTAAATTGAGAGGAACACGCGAAAGTGCAGACCAGTAGCAATGACACGGTATGTCGCGTCTTCAGTCGTTATTCGACGAGGCAACGAGGGCGGTGCTCTCTGGCATATAGCTATTGCGACGATGAAGCTAGTTTAGGGACGCAACGAAACCCTCTCAAACTCTCTCGCACTTACACTTTGTTCTTCTTTGTGGCCTTGCTCTCTGTCTCTATTTTTCAGAAGAAAATGTGCGACTGGTCTCCAATAATAAAGGTCTGATTCAGTATGTGGCCACCTCCTCTTTCCCTAACATGAGTGCTTTGAATGAGACTGCATCCAATTATTCGAAGCTTGCAAAGAAACAAGTTATGACCAGATGCTTGCAGACATTAGACATGAGAGATTTAAGAAGCAGCTTGGGCAGAATTTATTATCAACGAGGGATTGGATTATCCTCCATCTTAGCTCAAGAACCTTATCCTGCCCACTTGGGATTTGGGCTCTTTTGTCTTGCTTTTACGGGGAAGCGAGTGTTGGAGGATAAGGTTAGAGGGTAGGCTTTCACTCTACTTAAGTTGGGTCGTAATGCCTTGGCCACAATCAATAATATCAGAAGGAAAGTGCATAAAAGAAAAATGAAATGAGTGGATTTATAGAACATAGAGCCAATAGTACATATCCTTTTGTTTTATTTTATGATAATTATAAGTAACGAAGATAACAGATATGTTGAAATAGAGTTGACTTTTGAGATTGTAAACGATAAATATTAACTATAGTATAATTATGAAAGGATGCACTTTGCGTTGTAAGGTTTTTGTGCGATAACTACAAAGTAACTCAAAAATTTCAAGGACATAACTTGAAACCCTTCCAACTCAAGAGTTGAAGAGAAATGATAGGATAGGACTGAGACCAAATTATATTAGCCCTTGTACTAACAATAAAGGATATAAACTTGCAATAAAACAAGGAAAATCTGAATAAGGTTTTTCTTCATATTTATTTCTCTTATGGCTCAAATGAGGTAGCCCTTGTAATGATTCTTGTCTGAAGGGCATAAGATCAACAAAACCACGTTATGGCATTGGCAAACAATGGCTACAAAAGAATCCTAAACCTTAAAGGAGTTGATCATGCCCATGCCATAATGTGATCATGGTCAATACCAGCACTTGTAACAAAGGACTTTTAATCATTGTTATGTCACTAAGATATAAGTTTTAAGTGGGGTGAACAAGCTAATGACTAGCCATTAAATTAGCACTTTTAAACCAAAATTTGAACATCCAAAAATGAAATTTCAAGAGGAAGAAAAAATTAACAATTTATCTAGCATGTTCAATTCACCATTGTAACAATCAAGCTAAGCACCATTCGTTAAACCAGAACTTTTAGGCACTAAATCCAAAACTTTAATATGCTAAAACATTAATAGAAAGAAATAAACACGAGGTGAAATCAATCCCAAGGCACATTAAGGCCCAACTTGGGTAGAGTGAGAGCCTACCTTCTAACCTTATCCTCCAATACACGCTTCCCTATAAAAGCAAGGCGAAAGAACCCATATCCCAAGTGGGCAAGATAAGGTCCTTGAGCTGAGATAGAGGATAATTCAGTCTCTCGTCGGTAATCAATTCTGCTTAAACTGCTTCTTAAATATCTCATGTCTGATGTCTGCAAGCATCTGGTTGTAACTTGTTTCTTTGCAAGCTTCGAACAATTGGATGCAGTCCCATTCAAAGCACTTATGTTAGGGAAAGAGGAGGTGGCCACACACTAAATCAAATCTTCAATTTTGGAGACCAACCGCGTGTATTCTTCTGAACTACAGAGACAGGGAGCAAGGCGATAGAGAAGAACAAAATGAGTACGAGAGAGTCTAAGAGAGGGTTCCGTTGTGTCCCTAAACCAGCTTCGTTGTTGCAATAGCTGTTAGCCGAAGAGCACCACCCTTGTTGCCTTGTAGGACGACGATTGAAGATGCGACATATCGTGTCGTTGCTCCTTGTTTGCCCTTTTGCGCGTTCCTCTCAGTTTGGCCGAGAGAGGTGAGTTTTCATTCCTCTGTTTTCATTTTTTTTTTCTCTTCTCCATTGATTCATGGATGCTGATTCAGTAATGTTTCCCTTTCCTCTTAGATTTCTCTTCCCATTTTCCTCCCTACTCAGTCTTGTTGTGTGGTTATGTGTGTGTTTGCATTGTGTTGTCGTTTCAATGGGTTAAATCTTTGTTTTAATCACTGAACTAATGGTTTGTGTGGCTGAATAGATTCTGAGCGTTTTTCATATTTTCTTGTTTCGCTCTAGCTTCTTTTTTGTACTTCAAGATATTATTTGGGTCCTTGTGATTGAGCTATTGTTTTGTCATTTTTATGTCTTACTTTGATATTGCTTATGGGTGAACCTTATTTTGGTTATGTTTTCAAATTCTTAACTTTCATTCTTGTGTGTCATTGCCCTGACTCCTAATTTTGGTGTTGTGGATACATTTTGAATCATTTTAATATTTTCATTTGAGTGTCTTATATGCCAATGCCTTTCAACTCACTTTTGGGGGCTTTGAAACTCAATCTCAGTATGCTGAAATTCTGATTTGAATCCATATTTGTTTTGTTTGTGCCTTGGGATTAATTTCACATCGTGTTTATTTCTTTCTATTGATGTTTTAGCATATTAAAGTTTTGTATTTAGTGCCTTAAAATGCTGGTTCAACGGATAGTGATTAGATTGATTTTCTCATTTGAAATCTAATTTTTAGATATTCCAATGCTGAATTGAACGTGCTGGTTAGATTGTTAGTTTATTCTTCTTCTTGAAATTTCATTTTTGGATGTTCAAATGGTGGTTTAAAAGTACTAGTTTAATGGCTAGTCATTAGCTTGTTTACCCCACTTGAAACCTATATCTTAGTGGCATAACAATGATTAAAAGTGCTCTGTTATAAGTGCTGGACTTTAGTGTTTTTTCTTCTTCTTTAAACCTTTTTTAAGTGCTTCATCTGATGTTTTAAAGCACTGTTTAAGTGATAGTTGTGTGCTGTGTTTCCTCCTTTTGAACATCATTCTTAAAGAACTTAATCTGATGTTTTAAAGTGTTGGTGTTTAGTCATCTTTTCACCACTAGAAATCCACTTTTTGAAGTGCTTGAATGTTGGTTTAAGGTTCTGTTTTCTAGTAATAATGTTTAGCTGTCATTTTACCACTTAAAGTATCTTATGATGTTATATTTGGTGATAGTGTTTTTTACCACTTAGAATCTATTTTTAAAAGTGCCTAAGTAGTAACATCTAGGTTCTGTTTTCAGCTCTAGTGTTTGGCTTGCTTTTCACCTCTTGAAAACCTCCTTAGAGTGCTTTAAAAGAGTGTTTTAAAGTGTTGTTTTATGTGTTGGTTGCTTGATTTACTCTTCTCACTTAAAACCTCATTTTAAATGGTTTAAACGGTGTTTTAGAGTGTTGTTTTAAGTGCAGGTTGTTTAGCTTACTTTTCTCTCTTAAAACCTCATTTTAAAGTGATTAAATGGTGTTGGAAGTGCCATCTTGATGTTCATATGCTATCTAATTCTTGTTAGGTTTGTTTGGGTGTGCCTCTTTTAAGGGTATAATCTTAGTGTTGTTTGTGTTTATATGTTGTCAAATTTTTGATTGGTGTTTTGAAGCCTCTCTTGGGGCTAAAGTTTTTACTTTTTTTATGTCTATGTAATTTCTATTCCTTGTGAATCATGTTTTGATATTTTGAAGCTTCTTTTAAGGTGTCTTAAGTGCTATTTTGTTGTTTACATGTTGTCTAATTTTTTGAGAGTCATGTTCTTATGTTTTGGGACGTTCTTTTGAGGTCAATTTAATTGTTGTTTTGGTATTTAAATATTGTCTAGTTTTGTGAGGCATGTTTTAGTATTTTATAGCTTTAAGATTAACATAAGTATTGTCTTGGTGTCTATGTGCTGTCAAGGGTAAGGAGTGTAATTTTCTCAATGTTTTATTTACTCCCATGCATTGTCTTTTGTTGCTGCATACCCTCATCCTCATTCAATTTCAATTTCTCTTAGTGCTATTCAAGTGTGCAAACGTGCATGCCGTAGCAAAGACTAGACTAGAGTGACTGAGTGAAGCAAAGGAGCTTGCTGAGCCATCATTGTTGTCCACCGTCCATTGCTGTCTTTGTCCTTTGTCCATTGTTGTCGTCATTCATCATCATCCATTGTGCAACCATCCCTTTGTCCTTCATCATTGTCGTAGACCGTTACCATCAGTTGTCCCATTCGTTCGTTCTTCAACCCTCATATATTTTCAATTTTAGTTAGATGTGAACTCTGAGCACTATCCAACTCTGTCCAACTAATTAATTGCCATTAAAATCATCTACAAAATACGTACTTGATGAAAACCTATAGATGCAGTGAAAGAAGATGAAAACAGGACAAAAAAAATTAGGCAGGTTGGCGAGTTGGTTTGGTTTAGGTGGGTTGATAATTTCAAAAACTGTAGACCCAACCAAAAGGGTTCGGTTTAGGTGGGGTTATAATTTCAAAAACTGTAGACCTATATACATGAACTAAATCAACCCAACCCTGTGGGTTGATTTTGGTGGATTGACGGGTTAACCCAACCCGTTGTTTAGCTTTAGTTAGTTGGACTTGTTATTTAACACAGTGCACTAGTGTTTAATATTTATTTGGTAGAAGTTTCTTTCTTATTCATAAAGCTTAGGGTCATTTTCAATTTGGTCTCCAAATTTTTTTCTAGTGTCAATATAATCCTAATCCTAAATGTTTTAAAAAAATTATTAATGTCATTTTAATGATTAATCACATTTAAATTAATAGTGAAATGAGTTGACCTGTTGACGGTATGATTAGATGATTATTAGAAGGTGTAAATATTAAGATAAATTCAATGAAGGAAAATCCAATAAAAATAAATTTTTTATCAACAAAAGTGAAAATGACCTTTAACTTTTAGGGATGAAAGAAGTGTTTTTGCCTATTTAGTTATGTAAATTATTGTTTTATAAATAAAATAATATTATTTATTATTTTGTTATAAAATATTATTTGTGTAAATTATTCTATTATAAATAATTATAAAATGAATTGTATAAATATAATTTCTATTTGAATAATTTATCTTTTTTGTTTCAGGGGATGACGATGGATTGAACTAGTCTACAATTAACTAGGGCAAAAAATATCAGCCTTTTCATTTTTTAATTTCATCTTATTAAAATGATGGAAATGAATTCTCTTCTCGCATCATCTTCATGCCCTTTCTGCCCTCTGTTAACTCTAAAATTGAATTGTTCGATGAGTTTCTCTCTGCGCAAGGACTCTGAAAGTGGAGTTCCAGAGTACAAGGTATTCATGATTATATTTTTAATATCCTCTACATTGTTCAAAATGTGCTTCACTTAAGTTGGACGGTTTCATCTTTAGTCTGATTCAAATTTGCAAATCATGCCCACTTCCCTTCCCATGTTAAGTCTGTGTAACTTTTAAAATTGAAACATTTAGAGGCCATCAGTCACTAAGAATTTGTTTTATCTAAAAAAAGGTAAGGACATAGGCTCTAACTTTAGGTCATCTTTAAATTTGCATTGATCATATGGAATTTCGATTAAGGATTGCCCCTTTATGAGTTGTGATGTTTGCTACTGACATAATCCAGTAAATACTATAATTTTTAAAGAACATGTTTCGTTGTTCATAGTTGAAATTGTACTTTCTTGCAAAGTAATGATTTACAAAAAATCTTCAGTTATGCTTGATAATTTGTGTCGTGATTAGACTTCTGGTAAGAGGCATTGTTTAGTGTTTATGACAACTTCAATTTCTTTTGGATGTGCTTGGAGCAGATCATTTGGCAGCAGAAGCAAGAGGGTTCTTTTAATGCTTTTGATGGCTGTGTAGATTACCCTTCCTTGACAGAAAAGTTGAGTAGGAAAGGAATGTCTCAGCAACCTGACGGGCTTTCACATAAAGTGATTGTTGATAGATCTATGCCCACCCTATCTACGTTGATGTTATATTATGCAGATAATGGCCTCATTCCTCAAGCAAAGACTATATGGTATCAACTCACAAATAGTTCTTTTGTGCCTAGTGTTCAATTAATTTCAAAATTATTTGATGCTTATGGAAAACATGGGTATTTTGATGAAGTGATAAAAATACTACAGTACGTGAATTCCAGGAATTTCAATATACTACCTGATGTTTACTCATTGGCTATCTGTAGCTTTGGAAAAGGTGGGCAATTGAAATTGATGGAGGATACACTAAAGGAAATGACTTTTAGGGGTTTCCATGTTGATGCCATGACTAGTAATACCTTTCTTATGTATTATAGCATTTTTGGTTCCTTGGAATATATGGAAAATGCATATGGCCGCCTTAAGAGATCTAGAATTTTAATAGAAAAGGAAGCAATCAGGTCAATGGCCTTTGCATATGTTAAGGAGAAAAAGTTCTATGAATTGGGTGAGTTCTTGAGAGATATTGGTCTTGGTAGGAAAAATGTGGGGAACCTATTGTGGAACCTTCTGTTACTTTCTTATGCTGCTAATTTTAAAATGAAAAGCTTGCAGAGAGAATTTCTGAGAATGATCGAAGCTGGGTTCCACCCTGATGTTACAACCTTTAATATTCGTGCTCTGGCCTTTTCAAGAATGTCTTTATTCTGGGACCTCCACCTTAGTATTGAACATATGATACATGAAAATGTCATTCCTGATCTTGTGACTTATGGCTGTGTTGTTGATGCATACTTAGATAGAAGGATTGGAAAAAACTTGGACTTTGTTCTAAATAAAATGTACTTGGATGATTATCCACAAGTATTAACAGATCCATTTGTGTTTGAGGCCCTTGGTAAAGGAGACTTTCACTTGAGCTCAGAAGCATTTTTGGAGTACAAGGGACGAAGGCAATGGACTTACAGAGATCTGATGTTAAAATATCTTAAGAAACACTATCGAAGAAATCAGATATTTTGGAACTACTGACTAATCACCAGATGATAAAGTCCATTCAATTTCTTATGCTGTATTTTGGGATCACTAGAAGAAAGAGCCTATAATCGTCCTTTTTATGACATAATCTGACTTGTACTTGAGAAAGATGTGTTTGGTTTCATCCACGTATGCACTGAGTAGTTTATATTTAACTTAAAAAAGTGACCACTGAACTTGATGCAAAGATTAATGTAGTTCAATGGTTATATTTGTGGTTGATGTGTTGAGTTGTGAACACTTAAGATTGTGTATTTATGGTAAAAAGTGAAAACCACATTATCAGTTCATATACCAAGTTAGACATAACGTTTGAATACATCTAAGCTTGGAATCCATTTTTAAAAGTGCCTAAGTAGTAACATCAAGGTTCTTTTTTCAGCTCTAGTGTTTGGCTTGCTTTTCACCTCTCAAAAGTGTTTTAAAATGTTATTTTATGTGTCGGTTACTTAATTTACTGTTCTCACTTAAAACCTTATTTTAAAGGGTTCAAAGGGTTTTTTGAGTGTTGTTTTAGTGCAGGTTGTTTGGCTTACTTTTCTCTCTTAAAACCTCATTTTTAAAGTAATTAAATGGTGTTGGAAGTGCCATCTTGATGTTCATATGCTGTCTAATTCTTATTAAGTTTGTTTGGGTGTGCCTCTTTCAAGGGTATAATCTAAGTGTTTGTGTTTATATGTTATCAAAATTTTTATTAGTGCTTTGAAGCCTCCCTTGAGGTTAAAGTTTATACTTTTTTTATGTCTATATAATTTTTATTTCTTGTTTATCATATTTTGGTATTTTGAAGCTTCTTTTAAGGTGTCTTGGGTGCTATTTTGTTGTGTCTTAGGTGCTATTTTGTTGTTTACATGTTGTCCAATTTTTTTAGAGTCATGTTCTTGTGTTTTGAGACTTTCTTCTGAGGTCAATTTAAGTGTTGTTTTGGTGTTTAAATGCTATCTAGTTTGTAAGCCATATTTTAGTATTTTAGAGCTTTAAGATTAACGTAAGTACTATTTTGGTGTCCTTATGTTGTCAAGGCTAAGGAGTGTAATTTTCTCTATATTTTATTTACTTCCATGCATTGCCCTTTGTTGCTGCATACCTTCATCCTCATTCAATTTCAATTTCAATTTCTCTTTGTGCAATTCAAGTGTGCAATTGTGCGTGCCCTAAAAAAGACCAGACCAGAGTGACTAAGTGAAGCAAAGGAAACATAATTTTACTTGAACAATAATAGGTTTCCTCTCACTCACTTTCTCAAGTTGAAAGTTCAGGTCTTTAGGAACATGTTCAAATTATGCTGAAAACACAACTACAAATAAAACAATTCCCTTATCACTAGAAAGTGAATCATCAAGTGTAAAGAACAAACACAATCCACTTAGACAATAATAGGTTTCTTCTTGATGTGCTACCAATGAACTACATGTAGCCACACCTTAAGGCAGTCCATTTATTAGTGTAGTTTAGTGTAATGTTGAGTATCAAGGTCGTTTCCCATGGAAACGGGAAAGTTCAGAGTTAATAATTACTCGGTGTTATCTAGCCTAAGACAAATTGTGATTTTACTAAGTCTAACTACTATTGGCTATTTACTGAGAGAAAGTGAGGTAAGTGTTAAGATAGTGAATTATCAAGTTTCATAAAAGTAAACCCATTGGAGTCTTAAATTAGGTGATATGTAAACAAAGGATAGTGAATTATGAAAATTGATTATGTTACCTATGGGTGAATTCTAAAGTAAATCTAGATTTTCGATTGGTTTCGATGGATTTTTAAAACCTATGCCGTCCATCTTCTATTTGGGTCCAATGGTTAAGTGTAGAACAGCAGTAGTGCTCTAATTCACTACTATTAAGAATTTCTCCTAATTCAGCAATCGTCAACCTCTAGGTTTGAATCTGAAAAAAGGTGCTCAACTTCCCAATCCTTCTTACTCTGTTCTTCAATGGCAAAGGTGCTCAACTTCCTTCCTTTCTCTCTTTCATTCGAATGTGTGATGGTTGGAATATGAAAAAAGCAAATAGTTCTTTGTGGATAGATATGTTTATTTTGAAAGCTTTTGGGTTTTGCTTGTTTAGTTGCTTTATTTGGGGTTGGTAGCCAAATAGAGGCATGACTATAAAAATGAGTGTCTTGACAAACACCATTGCATTTACAGCTTTTGAACTGAGCACTAGTTTAAATAAAAAGTCTTGTGATTATGGGCTAGTATTTGTTGTTTTACTGGGACCACTTGGGTATCGGGTATGAGAATGTTGCTGTGGGTTGGTGGTAAGTTTATCATGAAGTTTTTGTGCATTAGCATCGATTGTTAAGTTCAGAGCAAACCCCTCAATTTTCTTTAGCAATGATTAATCTCGCGAAAAAGGGGTTTATAGTAACAAAAAAGAAATCGAAATGTGCAAAGTTGAGAACTAACTCTATTTCTCGTGCTAGGAGGAATGTGGAGCTTTGAAATTAGAGAAACTAAATGTATAAGTTCACTTTACTTAGTTTAAAACAATGATAAATTTCGGGAAGAAGTAACTGCTAATTTTATTGAAGAAACTTCTACAAGAAGTCATACAAGAATTATAGCATTTCACTTGTCATTGTATAAGGGAGGTGTTAGCTTTTTATTTAAACTACAATCACACATAAAGCCAATGTGTCATACAATAAATTAACAATATTAATACTAATGATAAATTAACAACAATAATAATTAAAAAAATTAAAAATTTGAATAAAAACTTTAAAATTTTGTCGAAATGATAATTAAGTAAATTATTTTGAACTCATAACTCAAATTAAAAAAAATTTTAAAATAAAATTTTATTTAATAAAAAATTCTTTATCTTTCTTCAGACTATTAGCAAATATTTTTAATAAACTTATGACACTTTAAAAATTTTTAAATCCCTTACATGCTATATTTTTGCTTGAACTAGAAATGTATTGAAATTTATCTTAAATAAATTAGTAAAATTATCAAATTACCTTTGAATACCTAAAAACCTAAAAGCATCGGATTCTATTTCTCTCATGCCTCATGCCTCATGCCTCACACTTCAATCTCTCTCTCTCTCACATTCGGCCGCATCTCCTTCCTGATCGAGCTACATCTTCTCTTTCCCCAAATCGCTTTGCACCCTTACCTGTCACCATCTTTACTCAGCAAAACTTCAACCGATGCATGTCGCATCCATTGTCTTCCCTGATTGAGCGTTGCACCTCCACCCCTTCGAACCATTTTCATGCAACATCTTCTCCGATCGTGTCGCGTTTTCAAGCTTTCAAGCAATTGCGCCGTCAACCGTCCACGCTTCCTGACTTTGATTGTAACACCCTTTTAGCCTATAATTTTTTTATATTAATTTAAAAAGTATAATATCTAGATATTATAATAATTGTGTGTTACTATTACTTCTATCCAAGTCAATTTAAACTTTTTATCAAGTTCATTAATTAAGTGTCATTTGAAGTCGGGTTCTACACTTAGCTTCTCACTCAAGATTAGCAACGAAAGATCATATCGTATATCTACATATTTTACTCTAAATAACTATACACAAACATACATAATTACTCATTAGTTAACTTTAAATTAGCTAATTAGGGTATGGAGGCAACATCTCTATCACTCAAAACCCCTTCAGTGTATCTACTGACAACTCAAGTAAATCTATGTCCATACTTATAATATAGGTTGTACATGAAATAATTTATATTAATTTTTTTCAAAAATCATAAAGACTAGCACAACATAAATATATATGCCTATAGTATCCAAAATAAATATTTCAATATACCTCGTGAAGGGTACCTCTCTCCAAGTTACTTTCATCTATAGCTAAAAATCTACACATCTAATACACATCAACATTTATGTAAAAATTTAATTTAGTAACAATATAACCTGTTTTCAAAACTATTGACTTATATCACTATTAGCACCCTGAGCCCTGAACTTTGGGCTCTGGGTCATGAGCCTTGAGTCCTGAGCCCTGAACTTTGGGCTCTGGGTCATGAGCCTTGAGTCTTAAGCCCTAAGTCCTAAATCCTAAATTTAAATTACAATTTGATAACCTTAATATATATATATATATAAATTATATTTTATTTTAATTTTATCAATAAAATAATTTAACTTGAATATAAATTTATAAGTCATTATATTTCATAATTTTATAAGAATAAATTTGTTAAAATGTTATATTAATTATATATTTAAAATTATATAATATAATTTATATAACTTAAATATATTTTTAATGAATTTATATGCAGATAAATTATAATTTAAAAAAATTATTTCAATTTTTTAATAAATTACACTTTATTTTTTAAGAAATATTAAAATTATACTCATTCTCTCTATTTTAAAAACTTACACTTTCCTCCCTTGAAAATTAAAAAACTTACAATTTTATCTATTTTAACTTAAATACCCTTAATAACATTATTAATCTTTTAAAAATATTATAATTTATTATAAAATATATTTTTAAAAATTATCATATTTTATTAAAAATAATTATTTTATTTTATTTTAAGTTAAAAAATATATTTTTATATTAATTTAATTATATAAATCAGTTTAATCAAAATAAATGAAATTATGAGAGATAAGTATAATACACTCCAAATATTTTGCCTAAATAAGCCTCCGGATCTGGTATTCCGTCACATACAATCCTTGCACAGCTAATTGATGCAAAGAACCAAATGGAAGCTTGAGGGAACCCGCCATCTGAAACACTCCTTTTGACTAAATTTGCATTGGTTCCTCATAAAGCTAGACAGTACAATATACGTAAAAATTTCTCGCTTTCTCAATGCTTGATGTTGATGATGGTTTGAGTGCACATCAATAGGTAATAAGTGCCTCCTTTCCTGAGCACCAGGAAAACTTTCTTCCTACATTAATATGATGAAGCATAACTATGAACTAGCTACCTTTCTTATTATTATTGTTATTTGTTCAGCATTACTATACTTTGTTATAAATTTTCCTTAGAGTTGCTACATATACAATTATGGCTGGATAATGAGAAATAGACTTTTATGAGATTCAATGACAACCTATAGATGAATTAATTACATTGAAATGAATGCTATATAGAAGGTATAGGGAAAAATACTGGTCAGTTGTCTTTGTTGGAGGCCGCCTCTGGAAGTTTAAAAGTGGGAGGCTTATCCACGCCTCTCCTTGAGTACTCCCTCCATCTTCGTGCTGCCGCAGCAGCTCTCTTTTCTCTCTCTTTCACTTCCTCCTCTGCAGAAAGATTACCGTTTCAGAGAATAAGCGAGCATGAACAATAGTTATTCATCACAGTAAATGCCCAAGGACTTCCACAACATAGAACCATATGTTTAGAGCTAGTTAGCTACTAAACTTCTGGAAATATTATCAATTCCCTATAATGATGAAGTACCCATATAAAGTTCTTAATGATTGATAATAAGGGTAAAAATACAAATAAACTTCTTCAACTTTAGATTATTTACAAACACCTCCCATAATTTCAAAATCTAAAAATTACTCCCATAAACTTGCATCCTTTAGCAATTGGGAATTTTGGTATTGAGTGGGGCATTTCATTCTTGTGCAAGGTTTTTCATTAAGAAAAAAATTAGATGCAATTTTTATATTTTACTATCAGATTATCTAATAAAAAAATAACGTGTCTATAATTTTTACAACTCATCACTCCATGATTAGATCTTTTTAAAAGAATTTTGCACATTTTATTTTTATTAAAAAACTTGATAGCAAAAATATAAGAATATTATCATTATCATTATCATCTATTAGATCTTTTTAAAAGATACTCGCACTAATTTGTGTAATACTTCCTCTCCTCTCACAATTCTGTTACCCATTTCTTTTGTCTGTTATCAATTCTAACCACCCTTGTTTACTTTTAAACTAATGGGAGCAAGGTACGTGACACAGTATTTGCACTTTTGTCTACAACAGTTGTACTGATCCAATCCTGCAAATATAGCTAGGAGTATCCATGTCCAGATGCTTCAAATTAACAAGATTGAACAGAACATTATAGTAATGTTCAATATTATTAATATATATCATTTCATCCTTACTCCAAGGGTCATTTCAAGTTTCATAAGCCTGACACATGTCAAGTAGCTTGGAGCCAAGTGCTTGCCATAATAAGTTACATGGTTGGGTATCAACTCTCTCCCAAAAGGGTCAAGAGAAGGTCTATCTGCAACTGGGATATAACCTTGTCCCTTAAACCATGATTTCACAAATGCAGCCTAGGACTTATAATTGGACATCCCACAAAGTTTGTCAAATGTAATGGAAGGAGATCCACTAATGGCATATAAGAAGATATCTAGCTAGGGGGGCTTCCTTTTGAGCTCCACATGACTGTTTGGATAGAAGATGAACCTAAGAAAGAGTGGAAATTGAACCATGAAGGTCACAGATCACCAGAATAGGGCAAGACAAGCAGTTCTGGGCAGCTGCAGTCAAAAGACAGTGTGATGGGGACTTGGGATAGTACAAGATGTCCTTATGATAGTATGGGCTACCAATGCCCACATCGAGTATGGAATGCTCGATGAAGTAGTGACTTGGTTCTTCCCCTTAACAACTAGCTTTTGAGAGAGAGTTTTCGAGGTCATTTGGGTTTCATCATTTAGTATTAGAGCTGATTTACCGACTAAACGGAGAGGGCTATCTGAGAAAGGTTCTAACAAGCAAAGGGGCTGACCATGGTAGAGTGAGGCAATGCCGAATTAAATGTCGCAGAGTGTAACTGTCAAGACATCAGCTCTTCAGGGCAGTGCTATGATTGGAACTAAGGATAGTATAAAATGTCTCTAGAGTAGTATGAGCTACCAAGTCCCACATCAAGTAATATGGGATGCTAGATGGGGTACTTAACTAACTTAGTTCTTCCCCCTTAACAGCTAGCTTTTAGGGAGGGTTCTTCTTCGAATCACTTGGGTTCCATCACAATGTTCCACATGCTCTCTCTTGCTAGGGTGTGGCAAAACATGCATCATTAGATAGTGACTGGATTTCTAGGTTCCACCAATCGAAGCCTTCCAAATTTAGTGGTGGGCCATGTGCCATGAAAAATCAAATGAAAGAGGGAGATCTTGCCTGGACAGCAAGATTAAGGGTAGAATGAGACAGTCCCAAAGAGAGCAGCACTTTTGGAAGGAAGCACAACAGGATCTGATACCATAAAAAGCAAAGAGAAGAGAGGAAGAAAGCCAAGTTTGGTGGCTATGTAATTGAAGAGCTCCATACGTCTTCATCTTAAGTGTAATATAGTAAAGTGTAAAACACTGAAGTACAAAGAATGAATAAAGACACTATCATATGAATTACTCAACTAAATAAATGAAGACTAAAAAAAATCATAATTCTAACCACATATATTAAAAATTATACAAGAAACTAACATTCCAAAAATGAGGATGAAGGAAAATTTCAAATTTCACCTATTTACATGAAATTTAAATTCTTCATAAATTACCATAAAATTTTAAAAATTCAATCCCTTCTAATACAAACAAGCAATTAAATAATGAAGTAATTCAAATATTTCCAAATATTACTTTCCCCCTGAATTACCTCATCCAAACATATTATACTAAATACGTAAACATTTGGCAGATATGTTCTAGATGTAAAAACAGAATATAGAACATCTAATATGCTTCTTCTTCTAATGTTCTTTGTCATTTCATCGTACCTGAATTCTTGTAGTCTTTTGGTTTGCCCCAAAGGTTGTTCCAGTATGAATCTGTTTTATCAGAACCTTTCTGCTTCATCCTTCTGATTTTTGCTTGTTCCTGAAACAAAAATCATCAGCGCTCACTTATGTGGGCAACTAAACTAAAATAATGTGCACAGCATATTTTATATGGTGAAACTAATCAGCAATGACAAAATTTTCTACCATAAGAAAGAAACACTGAAGCCAAATGGAAATTTATCTGATATAAATATCCATATTAGTTTAAGACACCCCTCATGAATGTAAAACATATAATTTTTTGCCTGTGTTTATGCAGCATGGTCAAAGTCTAATTAGGAAATTTGAAAAATAGCTCTCTATTTTTTCAGCAAATATTGCATTATCATAAACTGCAAAGCCTCCCATTTTTCTAGAAACAATAACGTATTAAATGTAAAACTTTCTTTTACCAGTGGACAAGACTGCAATGGAATGAATATCATATTCACCATTTATATCAAAGCTAACAAGAATCTATTGAGAAGTATCATTTACTAAGCACCGAATAACCATTATGCTTGGAATCATTTAGCTAAAAGGGACCTGTTGGCTACGGTTACCAAATATTAGAAGCACAGTCCAGGATTATGGCATTGAGGACTTAAAATATATTAGAGGGGAGTTCATTTTCCCTAAGAATCCATCTATCTTACAGATAATAACAGGTCAAAACATGATAAATAAATAACACAATCCAGATAATGTTTATGTTTTGCAAGATATAAATTGCAATGAGAACAACTGTTTATAAATAAGCAAATTTTCAAATATTAAGTGAAAAAGGGAGGTGAATTGGAGTATAAGACTTCTTACTAGGACTTTTGCCTGCCTTTTTTCCCACCGGGAGCTTGCCTGCAATTAACAAGTATATACCACATTACAAAACTACAGTAATATCATACCAGAGGTTAAAAGCCTAAAATCTAAGACATTTTGATCAAGAAGTTTTGTTTTCTCCTAAAATAAGCTTGAACGAAACAAAATCTAGAGGGCAAGAAAATAAAAATGCTACTAGCGATTTAAATGTTCTGAAAATTTGTTTCTCATGGTTTCCCTAATTGGGAATGCAAAATTTGGAATGAACTGCAAAGCATGGCTGAAGTAAATCTAGAGGTAGGACACGTGTAGTCTGTTTGTGAGTGTTTCTAGAAGTACTTAAGGAAGGATAGAAAAAGGAGGGTCTGACTAAGGAATAGGCATGGAAGCTAGAATAGTTTTGGTGGGAGATTGCTAGCATTTTGAAAGTGTAGCACTGATATCGGTTTTCTGCATATTTTTCCTATTTCTAATTTGCTACTTTCCTATGGATTTGCTGCTATATTTTTCATTTTTATAAAGAGCAACTCTGGTACTATGGTAGAATTGTACCTTTGCTGATATTTTCTCATCCATAAAGACTATATTTCATACATATTCCTAGTTTTCCGTTTGGGTTCTATCATTCTCGAATTCATGTTATAATGATCTTTCAATAATTGTTTCAAGAGACCAAATACATCAAGTTCAAAATTATAGGTCTTTCAACCTTATTTGAAACGAAGAAAACCAGGTCAACCTCCAAATTATCTACGAAATGTAAACGGAAATTTAGAATAAAATCTATGGGCATTTACAAACAGATAACCCAGTGGCCAATGTGAATTCTTACCATTCTAAATACATCATTTGATGCTGATCCCATTCCTGAAAGCATTAGAGCAACCTGTTCAGATTTACAAGAGTCAGTAAATATACAAATAGCATTAAAAAAAAAATAGCTTAACTAGATAGTATGCATTTACATGTCCAGATCCCATTCTTTAATAGGGGAAAAAAATGCCACTAGATTTTAGCTGACTGAAGAACCCCATCCCTTTGACCCTTCCTTCTCACAAGCCTATGGCAACAATATTTCCCTTTCCCCTCAAATTTCTATATGATTTTGTTAAACTTTTATATATAAATATTTTTTTCATTTATTTAAAATGAACCTTCCAATTTGGAAAGAAGATACTAATTCTCTAAAAGTAAAGAAGGCTAAATACTTCAAATTTATATGCTTTAGTAAAGACAAATTTATTCACTGAAGTGACAAAACCATCCATAAACTCAGATTTAAAAACTTCAAAAGCATTAATTGCTCTTGGTGAAGATTATTCTACATGCATCAGTTGCCAACAAAGAGAGCAAAACAAAACTTGAAGAAAAGGAAGTGATGTCATTATCTTAAAATGGAGAATGTATAACGAATTGGAATAAATAGACTTTCTACTTAAGGCCTTACATTGACCCTTTCTACCCGGCGCATTTCATCTTCAAGTAATGATAGTTGTGCCGCAGATGTCCAGTGAATGCAGTCAACAGGGCTGATATACAAAATCTTTTGTTAAATTGCTTTTGGTAAACTAAATTAGCTTAGTTGCTTCACAAGCAAGTCCATCATCAAAGCAGAAGTTCTAATACTCAAGTATCTAACAGCAGGAATCGAAACTTGAAAATATGTTGCATAAAGTTCAGAAAGAAAAAAGACAATTCTTATATTAGTCCATGATAAACCAACAGCCCAGCTATGTATGCAATTTATCAAATTCTGAATTTTTCCTTCAGTTACAAATATTTTATACCTTTTCTTGTCAACTTATTTATTTAAGTTTTTTCAGCTAGAGTATCTTGTCAACATAAAGCTTCAAATTGTGGGAAGTCTAAGGCTTGACAAATTACAAAGTATAGATTATGCTATTGGAACTAGAACATATAAAGAAAAGAACTATGTGCTTATTGAGGTGTGTGCTGGACTTGGAAGTTGCATTTGTGCTTAATAGAACTAATCCTAAACTGATTTGTAAAGTTTTATGCAATTGAAAATGGGGTGAATATCTGAATATCATTAATGGTTACTTGCTTGATTTCGTGAAAACTCAATTTATCATTGTTGTAATTCTATAACATTACAGGATAGCAAGTTACTAATTAGCAATAGTTTGGCATGACACCTGAATGCATCCCTTGACTAAGAATAATTTAATCATAAACATACAAAAGTCAAAACGGGTGAAGGCAATAAAGAGACTTCATGAAATAATATTAGCAATTTTTGGAGATGAGTCAATTTTTGAAACTACCATCCCTTGCCGTAAAATTATTTACCATATATCATCAACTATTTTTATGGATCTCCAAAGGGATTGGAAGGCCTTATTGTTTCAGCTTCTTGTTTTTCCTTTTTTTGTTTGTTTGTTTCTTTTTAGAGGGACAGCTCGTTCTCCTTCTTATAATCACTTGTATCTTTTCTCTCTAATAAATTTCTTTTTCTATTAAAAAAAATAAATTACAATCAGAAATCAACCTGGAATTCAGATTAACAGTTAGAGTAAAGTTTAAATTTATTCTTAGAAGCAGAACCTGGTGACAGTCAGAATATAGCTAACAATATAATACTAGATTAATTATAATACAGTCAAAATATATATTTTTCTTATGTATGTATTTGTTATATTTAAGTATGTATGAATACATATATACACACACGGGGATGTACAAACAAATATGTGTACACATATGTGCATATATACATGCGTATGATACAACTCCAAAGTCCATTAACCCCACTAATCCCACAAAAAGGGGGCTACGTAAAAGGAAGAGGAAGTTAAAAAGTGTGAGTGGGAGACAGTTACCAACCCACAGCAAGCTATCTAACCACTACTACATGTTCTAGCATACTTAACTTTATTTTTCAGTTAATCCCTTAATTCTAGGATGAGTTAGCAATTTACTGTTTGCCGGATTATTAGGGAAATTTTAATCCCCAATTTCTAGGAATGATTTCTGTCATTTAATCCCTAATTTCTAGGAGTCATTCCTATCATCATCTTCTAGTTATATTTGAATTCTAGTCGTTTTTGTTAATAAGAGAAATATGACATTTCTCCTCTTTAAATGTAAATCAAATGCCTTAAAATCAGAGATTTCTTTCTATTACCAATAATTAAGAGGTTGTTACTAGAATAATTGGGATTCATTTATTATTATGAATCTCTATAAATGTAACAGTAGTGCAACATTCAATAATAAGAAAAAAAAGAATTTATAAAGTTTCGATAGTTGATGGATTTTTTTTCATTATTATTAAATTGGATAGATGATGGATCACTTTCCATAGTAACTGGAATTGGAAAAGTGATAATTCTTTAAACCTTAACACTTGAATCAATACTATTGGTGCCTACCTTGTCATGTAACTTGCTTTCAATCCACAAGCTTACACAAGATTTGAAGTGTATTGCTAAGTTCTCTTCATCTTAATGTTTGTTTTAGGATTTAGATTCAGGGAGGACGATTGGCAATGCTAAGGAAAGTGAAGAATTGTACCAAATCAAG
This sequence comes from Senna siamea, assembly GCA_031216115.1. Taxonomy (NCBI): domain Eukaryota; kingdom Viridiplantae; phylum Streptophyta; class Magnoliopsida; order Fabales; family Fabaceae; genus Senna; species Senna siamea. The sequence continues at coordinate 18,239,763 of CM062359.1, read as the reverse complement.
GTCAAGAACAAAACTACTTACCATGTGACCTCAGCCTCTAATCTTCCTTTAAAGGTATTCGGATGTTCAGCATGTCCGTATTCCCTCACTAAAACAGAGTAAACTTGATCCTAAATCTGTCAAATGCATTTTCCTTGAATATTCTCCACACCAAAAGGGATACAAATGTTACTCACCATCATTAGGAAGTTTTATACCACTTTGGATGTTATTTTCTTTGAACAGGCGTCATATTATCCAAAACTCATATTCAGGGGGAGAATGCAACAAACATTAGGCAATTGAACCTATATTTGTAAAGATTTTTGAATGACTGAATATTTTTTGTATTACTCAATTGTAGGTCTACATACATAGACAATCAATTTATACACAACTCCTATTCTAATTTAGGAAATAAATCAAATCTATAATAATTACATATTCACCCTAATAAAGTTTCCTATAATCACGCTATCAGAATAAAAACTCAACTATGTTAATTATAACAACCCAATTAAGCTAGTCAACACTCCCCCTCAAGTTGGTACAAAGATGTCATGTCACACATCCCCAACTTGCAAACGAGCATGTGAAACATTTGTTTGCTGAGGCATTTGGTAAATACATCAGCAAGTTGCTTTTCTAACGTCACATAAGTCAGGCTTAGGATTCCACTAGTAACATTCTCTTTGATAAGGTGCCTGTCAATTTCAATGTATTTAATTCGATTATGCTGAACTAGATTATGAACTATAGTAATGGCAGCCTTGTTATCACAGTACAAGGACAACTTTTTTCCAACAACCTCAGTTCTTCTAATAGCTTTTGTACCCACAGAAGTTCACAAACTCCCTGTGCTATCGCTCTGTATTCAACTTTAGCACTGGATCTAGCAACAACACTTTGCTACTTACTTCTCCAAGTAACCAAGTTTTCTCCTACAAGCGTATAGTATCCACATGTAGATCTTCTATCATCTAGTTATCCGACCCAATCTGCATTTGTAAAAGCTTTTATCTAGAGGTAACCATGTTTAGAGAAAAGTAATCCTTTCCCTGGGCTAGACTTTAGATAACGCAAGATGCGAAAGACAACCTACATATGGGATTCTCGATGATCATGCATGATTTGATTGACCAAACTGACCGCGTAAGCTATGTCTAGTCTAGTGTGCAGAACGAACAAGATCTGAGAAAAAACACTAATTGTCCAGAACCACTCGTACGCGGCAGCAATTGACGGCCAAAATGCAAGCGACCAATCTGACAAAGGCGGCCCGGTTTAGAGGCGATGACAATAAGGGAGGGCGAAAACTCTACCTCTGAGATGTGGATTGTGAAGGGAGGAGATCAGGAGAAGAACTCAACCCCCTTAGGTATACCCAAGAACTCTAGTACTGTAGAACGAGAAAAATACTCACTTCAGGGTAACGTGGGCTCTGATACCATGAAGATTTTTGAGTGATTGGATAGTTTTGTATTACTCAGTTGTAGGTTTACATATATAGACAATGAATTTATACTCAACTCCTATTCTAATTTAGGAAATAAATCAAATCTTTAATAATTACATATTCACCCAAACAAGGTTTTCTATAATCATGCTATCAGAATAAAAGCTTAATTAAGCTAGTCAACAATTTGTACCTTAAGCCAAACCTGTACCTAATAATCCACCTAAAACTGAGACTAAAACTAAAATTAAAGCTCCTCACAAAGCTGTTCCGGAGGCAAATAAAGAACTCAAGGTATATTCCAGATGTTCTGAATAACCCCACTAAAGAACACCTTGAAACAGTAAATAGAGTACTAAGGTACTTGAAGATAACTCCAGGAAGAGGTTTGTTTTTCAGAAAGAGAACCAATAGAAATATAGAAGTTCTCTCTGATGCTCATGGGCTGGATCCCTTACTGATAGAAGATCAACTTCTGGATATTGTACTTATGTATGGGGTAATCTAGTTATTTAGAGGAGTAAGAAGCAATAAGTTGTAGCTCAAAGTAGTGCTGAAGCTGAATTTCAAGCTCTAGCACTGAGAATTTGTGAAGGAATTTGGTTAACAAGACTTCTTGAAGAACTTCATTTCCCAACTTCAAATTCTATGAAGTTATTATGTGATAATCAAGTTGCAATAAGCATTGCCAAAAAGTCTATTCATCTTGATAAAACTAAACACATTGAAATTGATCAACACTTCATCAAGGAAAAATTTGAACAAAGAATTGTGGAGATGATTTACATTCCTACATATCAACAAATAGTGGATGTGTTGACCAAATCTTAGCCTAGAACCCAATTTGATAATTATTTATTCAAGCTGGGTATGATAGATATCTACTCCCCAGCTTGAGGTAAATTGTTGAATCCCTGATTTGTCTCTAATCCCTTATTTCTCTCCAAGATTTTATTTTGCACATAATCAAAGATTTTGATTGTATAGTTTTTATTTCCTTAGCATAAGTTTACGCTAATTTTTAGGAGAATATCTCTGTAATTTGTTTTGGGCTTCTCCTATAAATGAATCAACCCTTTCCATGTATCATACACACTCAGAAATAGAAAATACATTTTCCCCTCAATTTTCTACTATTAGAAAGAGGGTTAGGGAGGATTAAGTTAAAATCCCACGTTATCTTCGTCTCCTAAAATTAGACTCCCAAACAAGGGAGAGATTGTAAATTCTCTACCCTTCCCTTCTCTTCTCCTCCATTTTCTAACTTCCAAACATACTTGTCGAATATGCACATACACTTACCAACTATCAATAGCCTGTTGAATTAATTCAGAGTTCCCACATTGGCTATATGCTCTAGCTCTTCCAAAGTCTTCCTCTATTGAAAACACACCAGGGGCTACGTTGGCACAATTCTTGCAGCCTGTTCAAGCATTCAGTGTAATTACATGGTATGCCTTGTCATTGTTCAAGTTGAACTTGCAAACTTTTTACATAAATTGCCATCTAATAAAGTTAATGAAGCATCATTTATGAAAGTAAACACGAAGGAACCTAGATGTCATTATTGCCTTTTGCATGAGTTGACTTATTCCTTGCATATTCAAAGATCTCTTGTTTCTTTAAAAGAAGCATTGTATTAAAAACTTAAAAGATGTCGATATGAAGTGCTCATAAATTGTGTTTGGTGTCTGATATGAATTGAGGTACACTGTAAGAGAGAGTAAAAATGAGTGTGTACCTATGCAGCTGAATTCATCAACAAAAACATGATCCTTTGGGATAGAATCATCCAAAAATGGATTGATTGAAGTCAAAGAATGGCCGTGAATTTCATCATAAACCATGCGCTGAACAGGATCACTGAGTACCTGCACTGCAATAGTCAATCTATCTATAATAAAAACCCAGGATAAAACTTCCTATAAGTTTTCTTCAATCTCAAATGTTTGATAAATTTCAAAACGAACCCACCTCATACACTTCATTGATGAACATGCAGAAATTTGTGGTCTCAGGGTCATTGCCACTAAAGTCTGGATGACAAGCTTTCATGCAATTGTAGTAGGCCTTCTTAATCTGCTCTGGTGTGGCATCTGGAAGCTAGTAAAACAAACCAATAACTGAACAATAGATAAATACTTCTTATTTTCATCATACAATAGATGGAGCAAAACCTACCCAATTTTAACATTAGGGTTTGCACTATTATTATCTATAAAAAAATACTCAAATACCCACCTATGGTTCCTTTCAGGGAAAACAATCAGATCATAGATTAAACTAAGATAAAAATTTACAGTAAAGCATAATTTTATAGAGCTAAGGTCAGAAAGTAAGTTCTTTTTGGTTCCTCAACTTGATTGCTTCTCTATTCCTTCACAACACAAATTTTATTCATGTTCACAGAAAATATTATTTCATTGTGACTTTAATACTCCATAATCTTTTTGTATCACTTTAATAGCATAGAATATTTTATCATAAAAAAATTGTATAGTATCATTTTAGAACTTCTAAGAAAGAAAATTAGAACCAAAATATACTTTGTACCTTTAAAGCATCCATTTGTTAAAAACAAAGCTACATATCAAACGCAACTTGACATTTTAAATTACCTGTAGACATAATATATCTTGTTGTGTGTCAGTGTGTTCATATTATGTCAATTTTAGTGCTTCTTAGTTTGGTGCTGAAGTAATACAAAATCCTTTGAAGTTTCAAATTGACCAACTCTATTTTTCGAGGACTAAAATAAAGGTTCTTGTCTTCCATTAATTTCACAAATTTTTTGGGGTTTGTATTTTTCGAGTCCGACGTCATACAAGAGTGTTGATGAATTTATTACCAGACCCAGAACTGCATAATAGTCATCGGCAATAGCATCAGTGAGAGAAGTTGGATCCTCCGCTGCAACCTTGACCCTACCAAAACCTCTTCGCTTTCCACCATGATTCCTAAACTTCCAAGGACCTGAAGTCTTCGTCAGAATCCGCCATGAGCTTCTAGAACACAGATTCAGTAATGGGATGTGGACTTTGAGAGCCTCTGTGTACACCGGAGATAGTAAATGAGCCATTCAGATTGGAATTTTAGAGGAAAGAAGACAGTGAGATTGAAAAGAAAGGTGAATAGAGAAATTAAATAATCTGTCGATGATATTTTATGAGTGTAAATTGGAATTTTCGGAATTTTTTGAGGCGGAAGAAATTTTGGCGTAGAAGGATCTATTGCTGACATGGCAATTTCAGAACCAGAGTTTCATTTACAATCTGGACGAGAGATGAATCTAGCAGTGGGGAAAGAGGCAAAGTACGTTTTACTTGAATTTGGCACGTGTCACCCCGTGCACGGTTGATCCTCTTTAGCCTTCGCTTCCACCTTCCAGCGTTTCGGTTCGGTCAGTCCACACGCCTCTTTACTCTATGGTTTACAATTGCTTCAAGCAAGAGGCTTGAGCATATCATTCCCAAACATACAATTCTCGATCTGGTTAAGATCGAGTGGAGCATATCATTTCCAAACAAATAGAAGATAAACTCTTTCACAAAAGACGATGGTAAGTATGTATAGGATATATAGATACACTATATTTAGAGACGATGAAAATTTAAATATTATTTTTATATTATAAATATATAGAATTAGTTTATTCTTTGAATATATATATATATATATAAATTATACTATTTACTTCAAGTACATCAATAAAATAATTAAACTTTAATATAAATATATAAAATATTATATTTTATATTTTTTTAAGATTAAACTTGTTAAAATGTAATATTAATTATATATTTAAAGTTTACATATTAATATAATTGATGTAATTTATATATATTTTTTATAAATTTATATAGATAATTTATAATTTAAAAAAATAATTATTTTAATCTTTTTTTAGATAAACAAATTTAGACCTAAGAATTTGATAATTTTACAAGTCTAAAAATAAAGATTAATTTTTTTATTTGCTCAAATATGAGTCAGGTACAAGAATTATATGCCTTACAATATTCTATCCATAATCATCCCTAATTATATTACTTATTTTTTATTTGAAATTTCTTTTTTACATTTACATAATTAGGTCCAGGTAAATGGCAAAATTAATTTTTATTTTTAAACTCAAATCTCATTCTTGAATTTGAACTCATTTATCTATTTCCTTTAAATTAGACCCATCTATGTATAAATTTATAAAAAAAATCTTACATATTACATTATTTATAGTATATAAATTTTAAATATACAATTAAAATAAAATTATAACAAAGTTATTCTTACAAAATTATCAAATATAACATATTATTTATATCTATATTATATTATATAGTTTTGACCTTTCATCTCTTTCGTTTTTCAACCATATAATATATTAAATTTATAAAAGAATGGAAAATGAAAGTTACAGGAAAATAAGAAAGTGGAAGTTATAGGTATTGGTGTAGGCCCGGCAAATCATAGGATAATTAATTGTATACATTTTATTATATGAAATATAAAAATATTTCAGTTGTTATATTTTTTATATATATGTACATTATATTTAAATATATATATTAATTGTTCTTAAAATAATTTATTATTTTTAAAATTGTCTTTGATAAAGTATTATTATAAACTGGGACAGTAATATTACAATAAAACTAACATGTATATTAATTAATGCTAAAGTTATGAATATAAGATGTCAAGTTATTATAGGGATATATTTGTTAGATAACGTATATATTGGATTAATCCATAGTGAGAGTACTATATGGATTCTTATAGATTGTCATATGCACTTCTTACAATTATCATAATGTATATAATCTATTAACATGAAGTTACTATGACTCTTACATAATAAATTATATTTTGTGATATTGTTTAAAGTGATTTTTAATAAAGTGATCTGTTGCTTACCATGCAGAGAAAAATAGATAATATAGATTGAATTTTGTCTCTCTTTTAGAGATGAAATATCCATGGACTCCTTTTTATTGAGAAGGGACTAAGAAATACATAGTCGTTCTCAAATAGATCAATATATGGTATTAATTTATTTGTTATTAATTCATTCACTAAGGAATCAAGAAACCTAGTTTGAATTAAAAAAGGATAACATCTTCCATGCCTTGATTTTAACTCAGATATTAATATAAAAGGGATTAAGTTATATAAAAATTTTAGTTATAGATTTAGAATCACAAATATTCTTATTACTTTAAGCAGTAGTGATAAATAGCTAGATGTTGCTCACTATTTGTAATTTTAAAAAATATTTTTTTTATCACTATCAACGTAATAATAACCTATAAATTCGTAAAAAGAACTAAATGAAATAAAGTTAATATGATATAATTTTACCTAATATTATATTATATTTTGTATCTTAATATTAAAGTTTGATTTATTTGATATATTTTATATTATAATAATGAAAGGGAGTGAGAGAAAATCAAAATTAAAAAAAAAAGGATAACAAACTACCAATAAATTTGTTAGTCAAATTTATAAAATATAATACTTTAATCCTTAAACTATTACAAAATATAAAACTTATGTATCAATTAAAAATAACTTTGTAAAAAAATCATATGAACCTTATATTTTCTATTTTTCTAGCATGCATTTACGGCTTTTTAAATTTTTAACTTTTAAAATGTTAATTTTACTTAATTCATAAAATTAATGTTTTATTTTATAATTTAGATATTAAAATTATAATTAAATTGTTAATTCTAACCAATAAATTTAGTGAAAAAATTAATTTTTTATAATGTGACAAATTAAAATTTTTTTCTTTTTAATTATTAATTAATTTTAAAACTAAAAATAATTTTCACAATAGCAATTCAAGAGAAATGGTATGAGCCTTGAATTTTATTATTTATTACTATTAATTAAATAAAATTGCATGTATTATCAATTGATTAAAATAATTATGAAATTATCAACGATCTAATGTGAGAATCAGGTCGACTTGAGATTTCTAAATTATTCAAAACAAATTCAATTAGAATAAAATTATGGCTCCAACTATATATATTTGTGAATTTTTAATGAAACATGGATTATAAACAGATCTCTAATTCTAATCATTATTTTTATACTAAGTAATATGAGTATTAAATGTAATTTCATCAAATTTTAGGAAATGTTGTTGTAATTTATTATGTATAATAATACAATTATAAATGAATTAATAATATTTACAAATTTAATTATTAGGAAAAAATAAACTTAACTTTTCAACGTCAACAATATGCATAATTCACAATTTATTGGTGATTAAAAAGTTAATAAAGAATATTTACAGAATTATTGTTTGCACTTATCTTACAGCATGTCATAACTTTAAAACTCTATTTTTGATTTTTTTTTAATTATCGAAATATTTTATAGGCCTTGTATGAATTATAGATATCTTAATGCAAAACCTGTTTGTTCAACCTTAAATTTTAATAATTTATTTGTATTAACTCTTTTTTAAATAATGGAGATCTCACTCCTGTTATATTTTAATTAATTAGATATTAATATTTAACTATTTAAATATTTTCTAATTCACTGTGAAACACATGGAGTTTTTAGATTTCAAAATAATTTCTTTGTGAGGCAGGAAACAATCTTTCATATTTTATTCACTTTATTAATTAATATAACTTTTTTTTTCACCAAATATTATTTGTATATATTATCAAAGACATAATTATAATTAAAGGTTTTACGTGAACAAATATATATTTTTTAATTTTTAAAAATATAATATAAAATTAATAATTATTATAATTTTAAAATAATAAAAAATTATTTAATATTTTATCTCAATATTTATTTATTTTCTTTCATCTTCTCACATCACAAATTTTATTTTAATATAAAATAGATTATTTTATAAAATTACAAAATAAAAAATCCAAAGTTATTATACTACATATATTCAATATATATATATATATATAAATATGATTAAAATTTGGCGTGTAGAGCATACAATTTCAAAAATTTTGAACATTTTTAATAAAAGACAAAAACAAATTCTAATATAAAATTAAAGAAAAAAAGTTGAATCTGGTCTTAAATTCTTCACGTGACAAGAGGAGAGCATTAAAAATATCTACAGTGGCTTTCCAATTAGACCTTGCCTACTAATACCAATGGACCTTTTAAGAACGTTCCTCAATATTTTAAGGCTCAAATCTCATTGATAGGAGGGTAAAGAAGACATTTTGATATAGATGCCAATTTTTCTTTTTCTTTAACACTATAACATGTATTACATTATTTTAAATAGACAATACATATAAAAATATTTTTGGGTATTTATAATTAAATTATTATATAAAATATGAAGGAACTTTTAAAAAACTTAATCATATAATATTAAGCTGTAAATTAATTTTCATTTATTATATTTTAATTAACAAAAACTAAAACCACTTTACACTGAAACATAAAGTTTTCCCATTTCCTAATTTGACTGAACAAGTTGAGCTAATTAGTATTATCTGTCGATTACAATAAAAAATCAACTCTTTTCTTTATTCTTGCCTTTTTTTATTATAGAGAGTGAAAATAAATCTCGAGAAGTAAGAGAAAAAAAATTAAATTCAAGTAATCAAATTCTCCTGCCACTTAAATTCAAATATAGTGGGACTCAAATATTCATGACTCAAATATGTTATATATCAAATAAAATTAAAAATATAAAATGATACTTAAATTTTAAAATATTTTTTTTATAATTTCAGTTATAATCATGCGTGATAAATAATAATATCAGTATTATAATATTTAGTTTAAATTAAAAAATTATTAAAAAAATCAATTTATGTTATTACCAAAATTATATATCATAATCAAATATTAATAATTAAAACCCAAACTATTGAATCTAACTGATAGATAAGCATAAATTGTTAAAGGTTTACCAACCCCCACCTCCCAAAAAAAAAAAAACTTTGAAATTTGGATATTTTAATTTCATAACAAATTGGCAGTACCAATTTTTTTTTAAAAAAAACTTAATTCATATAAGCAAATCTTGTGTATATCTTTTTTTATTATATCATGTATAGTATTGCAACCAAAACAACCCACAAAGTTAGATTTCCCACCGAGCTTGACCAATATCATTCATTACCACAATTAAGTGGGTTTGGTGAATTATGGTGCAACATCCTCGTCCTACCAACCCTATCAGAAAACGACCTTTTTCTTTTTTTAAAAAAAAAATTGTAAATAACTCGCATAAAAGTGAACAAAAAATTGCTTTTAAAATATTTTTGTGTGTAATATTTATATATAACATTCTGTCGATAACATTGTTGCTCAGAAAATTACGTGACATCAGCGGGGTTGGACTGAAGCAATAGTTTCTTGAGTCGGACATATGCGCCAGATTTTGGGATCTATTTATAAGATGGCAATTGGCAATGGCATTTGAACTTCAAACAACATGCGTACTTGTTATTTAATTTAAGGAGAATTTATATAGTTCTTTCTGTTTAATATAGATATTGATAGGTAAGATATTATAATTCAGAGGAAAATATTTCTGTTACTCAACCTTAGAGGTGGATAAAAAAATTAATTCTTATTGTGAACCTAAATTCATTTATATACAAAAATTTAAAATAATAATTTTTTTAAATTACAACTCCTCTACATAGGAGTTCATAAAAATTATCAATATATAATCAATATAAAATCTTAATAAATTTTTTAAAAAATTATCAATTATAATAATTTATAAATATTAAAATTAAATTATGTTATTGAAAAATTACAACTCCTCATAGAAATTCATAAAATTTCAAATATATAATCAATATAAAATTTTAATAAATTTATTCTTACAAAATTATCAATTATAATAATTTATAAATTAATAATATAAAATAATATTTAAATATTTTATATAAAGTAAGTATGAGTTCGAATTAGATATCATTCGTCCTAAATTTAAATTCAAACTGATAAATTTTTTAAAAATAATACTTGTACTCAAATTTGTTTTTTTAATTTCTAAATCAAAACTTGAATTAATAAATAAAGTTTACAAATATTCATATGATATGATTATTTTGATAATGAAACAACCTCTAATATAAATTCAACAAATTTTAAAACTGTCCAAACTCATAATTTTTCCACTAAATCTGACTTTAGTCAGCTTCAAACGATAAAAGTCTTTAAAATAGATAAATAATTACTTAGAAAAGAATTCTTAAAAGAAGAAAATAAAGATAAAAGAGAATGATTTTTTAAGACCTTTTTTCAAGAAGAATTAAAAACTTTTAGAGAAGAATATTATAAAGCTTTAGAAATGTTTCAAGAAAATATCCATTATTTTGAATGGTTTGAACAAAATAAATTAAAAACTTTAAATATTAATGTTTTAACCTTTACAGAAAAAATATGAAAAATTGAAAAAAGAAAAATAATAAGTAAAATTCTTTCCTTAGAAGAAGTAAAATTTCCTAATAATCAAAACTTTGAAGTAGTAGCATCACCCTTTAAGATAATTACAGGAGATAGAAATCCTTCAGAACCTCCTATCCTAAAAGATATAAAAAATATTCAAAATCAATTAAATTATACTAATTTATTAGTTCATCAAATTGCTAAAGAAGTAATAAATCCTCACGGAATAATTAGAGATAATATAGCTTCTAGTTCTAATTTAGAAAAATCTATATTTAAACTCTTTAAGTTTATCCAAAAAGAATTAAAAGATATTAAATTAGGAAATGAGACCCATAGAACTTTAGAAGAAATAAATAAAAAATTAGATCAATTAAATTTAAATAAAGTTAATACTTTAACTAATAATGAATCATCGAAAGAAGAACCATTTCAAGATGAAGTAGTAAAAATAAGAAATACAAAATATAGCTCTAATTATAAAAGAGATTTCCCTACAAGTAGAAATTACTATCCAAGACCTACTCTTCTAGAAATACAGGTCGAAGAATGGGAATTGGATAATCCCTCTAACTACTCAGGAGATGGAATTTCTGAATGAAACATAGATGGAATGACACCTCTTCAAATATTAAGAAAAACAAATGAAATAACTATGGCAGTTAGTGCCTTTAGAACTAAATATTTTGAAGAACAAATTGCTAAATTAATAATTGCGAGATATACAAGAATACTAAAAAGTTGGTGGGATAATTACTTAATTCAAGAAGAAAAAATGTATATATTAACTAGAGTAAAAAATGAAGGAGATCAATCAATACCTATAATAGTAGAAACTTTAATATTAGCTATAATTCAAAATTTCATAGGAGATACTAAAATGTTTAAAGAAAGAACATCAGTGTTACTACATAATTTAAAATGCCCAACATTAGGTGATTTTAGGTGGTATGCTGATAACTTTATAACTATCGTCTTAACTAGAGAAGATTGTAGAGAAAGTTATTAGAAAGAAAAATTTATTGCCGGATTACCTGTAACTTTTGCTAATAAAGTAAGAGAAAACTTATTAAAAGAATACCCTAATACCCTCATTAGAGAAATAAATTATGGAAGAATAACGTCAGTCATAAAAAAACACAGGATTAGAAATATGCAATGATCAAACACTAAAAAATAGAATTAAGAAAAATCAGGCTAAAGGAATAAAAGAATTAGGTAATTTTTGTGCTCAATATGGTTATGATAAACCAAAACCCTCCTCTGTAGTAAAAAGAAAAACTATTAAAAAATATAAAAAAATAGAGTAATAAATCAAAATATAATAGAAAAACCTTTTCCCCTAAAGAAAAAGTTCCTAAGGAAAAACCTAAATATAAAAAAACAAAAATCTAATTTAGTATGTTATAAATGTGAAAAATACGGTCATATGAAAAAAGACTATAGAGTAAAACAAAAAATAAATGAATTAATTGAAGATGAAAACTTAAAAAATAAGATAACAAAAATTTTATTAACTGATATAGAAGAAAGTGAAATAAATTTAGAAGAAGAAAGAATTTATCAACAACAACAATTTTCTTCATCAGATAAAGAAGATAATTGCTGTGATTCTGAAAATTGTGAATGTAATTATAAACTAAATATGATAAAATCCGAATTAGCCCTAGAATTAATAGATAATATAGAAAATCCTAATAAGAGATATGAATATTTAGAAAAAATAAAACACTTAATATTAGAAAAAGAAGACTCTATAGGAGAAAAAGAATTTAAAGGTTATGATTTTAGTGAAATATTGAAAAAGGAAAAAAACCAAGAAATAAAATTAACTACCGCAGATTTATATAAAAAAATAAATCAATTAAAAATAGAAATAAGAGAAATAAAAGAAGAAATTGATAAAATAAAAGAAAATAAAATATGACAAGATATTCAATATCAAATAATTGAAGAACAACTTAAAAGAATCGGTAATATCGAACCTAAATATGGAAAAGACGAAATAAATAAAATAAATTTTCAACAAAAATGGCATGTAAATGTTTATTTAAAAATAGAGAAAAGTTTTCATAATTCTTTTAAAACTTAATAGATTCTGTAGCAGATTTAAACTGTATAAGAGAATGATTAATACCTACACAATATTATAAAAAAACAACGCATAAACTGTTTACTGCAGATAATTCAGATTTAAAAGTAAAATATAAATTATTTGAATTTTTCTCTCCCATAAAATTAAAACAAATACAAGATATACATGATTTAAATGAAGAATAATTTCTTTTAAAGATAAAGCAAGATCAAATAAATTTCTTAAAACAAGAAATAAAATATAAAAGAATTGAAGACCAATTAAAACAACCTAATATAATTAAAAAATTTTAACAAATTGAAGATAGTTTTATAAAAGAAGTATGTGCTGAAGTACCTAATTCTTTTTGGAAAAGAAAAACCTATATTGTTGAATTACCCTATGAAAAAGATTTTAATGAAACTAAGATACCTATTAAAGCACGACCAGTGCAAATGAATAAAGAAACTTTAGAATATTATAAAAAGGAAATAAAAGAATATTTAGAAAAATGCCTAATTAGACCAAGTAAATCTCCTTGGAATTATGCTGCTTTCTATGTCTTGAATGCATCTGAAATAGAAAGAGGAGCCCCTAGGATGGTAATTAATTATAAACCATTAAATAATGTCTTGCAATGGATAAGGTATCCCTTGCCCAATAAGCAAGATTTAATTGGAAGATTATATGATGTTGTAATATTTTCTAAATTTGATATGAAATCTGGTTATTATCAAATAAAAGTGGCCGAAAAAGATAAATATAAAATTGCTTTCACAGCACCTTTTGGACATTATGAATGGAACGTAATGCTCATGGGATTAAAAAATGCTCCCTCTAAGTTTCAAAACATTATGAATTCTATTTTAAATCCTTACTCTAAGTTTGCTCTAGTATATCTAGATGATGTGCTAATATTTTTGAATTCAATAAAACAACATATAAAACATTTAAATATATTTAAAAATATAGTTAAAGAAAATGGACTTGTAATATCTCAAAAGAAAATTAAAATTGCTCAAACTAAAATAATATTTTTAGAACATGAAATATATCAAGGAACCATTACTCCTATAACTAGAATTATAGAATTTGCTAGTAAATTTTTTGATGAAATAAAAGATAAAAATAAATTGCAAAGATTTTTAGGATGCTTAAATTATATATCTAACTTTATTCCTAAGATAAGAATAATTTGTAAACCTCTTTTTAAAAGATTAAGAAAAAATCCTAAACCTTGGGATGAAGAAATGACTAATACTGTCAAAGAAATAAAAAATATTGTAAAATCTCTCCCGTGTCTAAGTATACCCAATCCTGAAGCTAGGATGATCGTAGAAACTGATGCATCTGAAGTAGGATTTGGAGGAATTCTTAAGCAAAAATACTTAGATAATCCAGAACAAATAATTAGGTTTCATTCCGGTACTTGGGTTGGAGCTCAACTTAATTACAGTACTGTTAAAAAGGAAATACTTTCAATAGTTTTATATATTACTAAATTTCAAAGTGATTTGATAAATTATAAGTTTTTATTAAGAATTGATTACAAATCTGCTAAAATGATTTTAGAAAAAGATGTTAAAAACATTGTTTCTAAACATAATTTTGTCCGATGGCAAAGTATTTCATCATGTATTGATTTTGAAATAGAATTTATCAAAGGAAAAAATAATTTTATTCCTGACTTCTTAACAAGAGAATTTTTACAGGGAATCACTCTTCCATCATATCATCATGAGACAAACAACACCTCGAAATAAACGCTTGTCGTTAGATGACATAGTTTCATCTTTTAAAATTGTTAGTCAAGCTAGTTCCTTGACTAACACACCTAAAACTAATTACCCCAAAACAGTTGTCCAACCTAAAACTGTAGCAGGACAGTCTTCGACTACTACTAATATCCCTCCTAAAGAATTTCACATAAAAAAGTCTTGTCAGAAAATAATTACCCTTGAACTAGAAATGAGTGATCTTAACCCCTTTGAAATAATTTTCAAATTCTCTCCAAAAGGATGGGGATGGATCCCAAAGTCTGAAAATCTGAAGAAAAATAAAAGGTTCTTTCAATTTATCCTTTTGGATACTAATTCTATTGAACTAATTCCTGAATTTGATTTCAAAAATCCCGAAATAGTTACTTATTCCAAATTAAAAATAATTAAAGTTCTATCTATTTCTGAGTGAAGCCAAAATTCTTTAACAGAAAAAAAAGTTTTCAAAACCTTTTGATCCTCCCTTATATAATTACTTTGGTTATCAAGAGGCGTGATTTAAAATCTTTTTTGAAGCAAATCCTCGCCATTCTTGGTATATAAGTTTTAAAAGTCCCATAAATATTAATCCTCCTTCTTGGTTTCAAGACTGGTTTCTCCAGTTCGGACCAATAAAATGTATTTTTCCAAATTCAGTTCTTAAATTTTATGAAAGTTATAAATCTCTTACTCCTCAGATGACAGCGCATCTTAAACTTCTTAATTTTGGTTCTTCAATGGGAGTAAGATGACTTATGCAACATCGTTATGAATTTCATCAGCATAATGCCACTCCTTATCCTAAAAGTTGTGTTTAAAAATAAAAGTACTTAGGTGGAAGAAATTTCAAATTAATTACCTTGAAGAAAGATTTAATTACTGGAAATTGGGAAAAAATATTTATCCCAAGACTCCAGAAAAACCTATTTCTTCCTCCACCTCTTCTTTGAATTTTGAAGGTTTCTCTAAGAAGGAATTAAAGAAAAGTCTCCTAGCGGTCTTATCAACTTTAGCTTCTGATGATGAAAAAGATTTAACAGAAGTTGAAGAGATTCCAGATACTCCTGAAGAAGACTGTTATAAAATGCAAATGGCGCAAGGACTGGATGATTTCTACCAATTACCTTGGAAGTATTGCTCCGAATTATCCCTTGCCGACAAAATAAAAGAATTATTAAGAAGCTCTCTAAATTAAGTGGTCCTACATACAGCTGAAAAGAAAATTTGACATCAGATGATGAAAGTCTTCAGAGTTGGAAAAGTCATTAAAAGCTTAGCTTGAAGTGACCAGACCAAAGCAAGAATTAAATTTAATAAAAGTTTGAAATCCGCACATGGGAAATATGTTTGAAGAAGACAAAAGTGAAAAAGCAAAGTGGATAAGATGTGAAGAAGAAGACAAAAGTAATTAATTACTTTTTTGACTATGTAAAAAGGTGGTAGACATAAATTGTATTTAATTTTAGTTTGAAGTCTATAGGTTGGAGTCCGAATCTCATATAATAGATTTGAAGTCCATCCTTATCTATATAAGAGTTGTAAGAAAGAGTGGGAGGGCATCCTGCAATAACCTTGTAGCATAAGTCCTTAGGATGAGCTTTCTCTCTTCCTTGTAAAACCCCTATCTCTAAATACCCCTTATATCAAAGTGCTAATTCTCTGTAAGTATGTTTCATAAATAAAAGTATTTTAATTTTAATATCTCTGTTTAATTTCTGCGCATTCTCTTTTTAATTATTAATTAATTTCAAAACTAAAAATAGTTTTCACAGTAGCGATCCAAAAGAAATGGTATCAGAGCCTTAAAAAAAAAAAATTCTTAGAAATATAATGTTTGTTATTTTGATAAGATAATGTTCAATTTATTTGAGTTGATTTTTATTTCGATTAATTTCTATGTTTTTGGTTATTTGTGTTGTTATTTATTTTGTTTTGATTATAAATAATTTAAGCTTATAAACACTCCTTACCACATTATAGTTATGTAAAGTCACGTTTGACTTATATATGAGATATTAAGAGACACAAGGTTTCTCCAAATGTTTAAGAATACCTTTTAACAAAGGTTGAATAAGGAATAGTTCATTCAGTTCATAAAAATATTGTAGAGGCACAGATATAATTTCATGCTTGTGATTTAACAATCTGCAAACAGCACTCCAACCAGAAAGAAGTAAAGATCTTTATCTTTACTTCGATTGTGTTTCCACATAAAATCTATAGATGAGTTTTGAATTAAAATTTTAAATTTTGCTAGACTCTTCTAAATGCAAAACCTTACAATAAAAAAGTAGGAAAGGAAAAGTTATGGAAAATGATAAAATTACTTAACTTATCTATTTATATTTAAAATTAAATTCAAACGAAATTCATATGCATTGTAGTGCATGCAGCTGGTTTGGGATTATTTTTAAAATTTTTTTATTTGTAGATGACTTCTTCTCAATTTTAGTAAAAGTACTATGAGAGAGAATAGTTTATGTTTGAAACGTTTACTTAAAAAATACTTTCCTCATTATTTAAGAAGTAGTTTTTGTTTGAAAAAATTGTATAAAAAAATGCTTTTAATTGTCAAATTATTAAAAAAAGGCATGTTTATAAATATATCAGCTTGCTATAAATATTATTTAAATAAATAAATAATTATAAATATTTTTTATTGTTATTTTTTATTAATTAAATAAGATATAAAATAAAAAATATTAATTATTTAATTTTTTAAATAAATTATTTTATTAATGAAATTAATTATTAATTATTAATGAATAAAATATTATTATTTATTATTGTTATTTTTATTCATTAAATATTTATTAATATTATTTAAATAGATAAAAAGTTACAATGATTTATTATTACTAATTAAATAAAATCACAGTTGTGATAAATATGAAATTTTAGTAAGAGAGGTTTTGTCCTAAAGTTATCTAAATTTTAGTTTTTACATCTAGTTAAAAGCATAAGTTCTAACTTTTTATTTTTTTTCCAAAATTAAAAAATTATTTCGCTACAACTCAGTGCAAGAATTGGTTGTGAAAGATTTAAAAATGGCTAAAGTGAAAATGTTGTCAATACTGAAAAAGGTTGTTAATACTGAAAAAGGTTATATACAGAAGGCTCATTCGAGGATGGAGTCCTAGGATGCTCTTCCGTGCTCATATGCTGCAATCTGCTGGTCTACTTATGAAGCTGGGACGACTTTTTTCCAATAATTGAACGAGTTAGAATTTAATATTATAAGAGTATACAACTGTATATATCCAAACAACCAAAGATAATTTTATGTTTTAGATATTAGCAAAGATAAAATTCCAAAATTACTAAAATATTGCAACCGAAAAACAAAAAGGGGGAAACCAAACTATTAAACAAAAAAACTCACTGTAAACTCAATGACTTGAATAGAAGTAACAATTGGATCAAGGAAGGATCAAATAATCTTGTGTCCTTATACATTTCAAGAACAAAAGCAATACAGGAGGCTGATTCCCCATCACTATAAATCCAGTCATCTTATTCTGGAATTCTCATGAGTTCATTGAAGGATGATCACGCTTTTCAATAAAAACTTATTTTAATATCTTTAAATTTTCTGAAATTAAATAAAAAAAATAAAAAATAAAAAATAATATATATAAATTAGAATCTATCTCTATTTTAACCTATATATAAATTCAAAGAAAAAAAGAGAGGAAGAAGACTTATTTACCAAAAAAAGGGATTATTTACCCCAAAAAAATAGAGAAAAGACAAATCGAATGAAGAGGCGAAAACGAAGAATACACACACGCCACTTGTTACAGTTGAAGACGACAACAGCATTGGCGTTTGGCTGCAACGACGATGGAATTGGCACTGACTGTGACGGACGACAGTCTCATTCCTCCACAAGATGACCAAATGCTCCGTATCACACCATAGCATCTTTCCTCCAAACCAGACTAAGTTACACTGAGTTTGAAACCAAGGCAACACAATACATAGTTTTGCATTTGCAGTATATTTTTTTATATTTTTTGTTTGATTGAGATCTAAAGTGACTAAAAAAAAAAGATAACTAACTTTTTTGTTTTTAAAAAATAAGTGATTATACAATTTAGTTTCTAGCAAAATATAATATATATTTTTATTAATAAAAGATTATAATAGTTAATTTATTAATTCATGGGCTATTAACTATTAATAAAAAGATAATAAAAAAATATTAAATATTAAATAATTTTAAAAAAATTAAAAATATGTATCTTTTAATCCTTAGTGTATCAATAATTTAAACTATAATAAAATATAAAAAAATTTAATCATATATCAGTACTTAATTATATTTTTAAAATATAAATTATAGTAAATAAACTTGTATATTACTACATAACCATAAATTAATAAATAAATATTTAAAATTTTATGACAATTTTTTTTAATTTATTTAGTACATATTTTTAAACTATTAAAATAAAAAATATCATAAAAGTGATATAAAAAAATATGAACATTTCTCTATAATCCTAATAGTTCTATCTAAATATATGCAATATTTTAGTTACATAATTAGTAAAAAAAAGTAGTACTAGTATGTAATAATTTTACCACATATATAACATATATTCTATTTCTTATTTAGAAGTTAAACAAATTTAAATATTTTTTTAACATCTAACAATTTCAATCAAACATTTATGTTTATCGAATACCTAATAACTTAAGCTTCATTTTGATTTGATTCAAAATTATAAAATACTATATATTATTTTCTTCTAGCAAGCTTGTGTGTACATGTATGAGTGATTTCATATATGATTTGCTATTTTTTTTCATATATACACATGAGTATTAGTAATTTTGATGAATTAAATATTTTTATATGTAATTTAAAATATTAAAACAATGAATAAAGACACATTGAATTAAATAAGTAACAAAAATAATGACACAAGGAAGGTGAAAAATGCAAATTTTTTTTTATCAAATTTTATTTTTTATTGAAAAAAATAATTTAATTAATCCTATAAAAAAAAGTCTAATAACATATAACTCTGTATGTGTGAAAGCATTTAACAAATGACTAATATTAACAAATTAGAGTGGAGCACTATCAAAATAGGTGAATTGTTAGGTGCTACAAACATATTTAAATTTGTGCGGCTTATAAGTACAAAATAAGATATATGATGGGTATAGTTTTTAAAAAATATTTTCGTTATTTTTGCATTTGGTACACATGGGACAAAAATATTTTCAAGAATATTACGTTTTTAGAAATAAAGTATTCTCATATTTTTACAAATTTTTATTCTCACTTAAGAGGATGAGAATCTTATATTTTTATGATATAAGAATATTTTTAGATTAATAAAATTATTAAATTACTCTTCTAAAACTTAACTCTACTTTATCTTTCAAATCCTTTCCTTCTGTTCATATCTCTTATTGATTTTTTTTTATGAAACTAAAAAAGAATGAGTTGTTTAATTTTTTACAAGATAATAATTTTTTATTATTTTTTAAATAATATAATTAATATTCTTAATTATTAATTCATATAATTAATAATTATAATCAAATAATAAAATTACAAAAAAAGCATTTACATCCAAAAAAAATCACTTACATTTATGGAAGCTCATTCCATGACATATTTTTACGTTGAAAAGGAAAAGAAACGCAAATTTAGAAAAATAAAATTACATATCATAATCTATATTAATTTATTCAAAATTTTTGATGGGTTATTGTATGTTACAAATCACCATTTGAATGAAAGAGTGAAAAGATGACATTTTTGTTTTTAAACAAATAAAGACAACTTATTTAATACAACTCATATTTATACAGTCTCTATGTATATATGTATATATGTATATATATTATTTAAGTGTTATTAATTAGTAGTATGTATGTATATATGTTATTCAATTAATAAATTATTATTATTATTTTTTAATATATATAATTTAAAAAAATAGTTAGTTATAATTTTAAAAAAAATTTAAAAATTTTTAAGGACATATTTAAAAAATTATTAAATATTTTAAAAAATATTGAAGCTGAACCAAATGTAAGAATGTAATATTTCTAAATATTTTTAAGAATATTTTAAGTAAACTAAATAAGTTTTTTAAAATTTATGATAATCATATTTTTAGAAATTTTTAAAAATAAAAAATTTATTTGTGTACCAAACACACTTTTAAGATGATCCTTCACTTTCATAGTTTACCAAAAATAAGTGTTAGATAAGTTAAATAAAAAAATATATAAAAATATTAAATATTTTTTTTTATTAATTTATGGTTAAGTGCTAATAAATAAGTTTATTTATTATAAATTATACTTTAAAAATATAGTTAAATATTAATCTATGATTAAATTCTTTTATCTTCTATTATAATTTAGACTCTTGATATACTAACAATTAAAAAATACATATTTTTAATTTTTTAAAAATAATTTATTATTTAATTTTTTTTATCTTCTTCGTTCACACTAATAATAAAAACTAAAAAATTAATTATTATGATCTTTTATGAATAAAAATATATTATAATTTTTTATGAATTAAATCATATTATTTTTTATCTTTAAAAAAATTAAATTATCTAAAAAAAATTTAAAATACTTATTAGAATTAATTAAAAATATATCTTACATTTTTTAGAGAACAACTCTTTTTATAACCATATGTGGTAGTTTGGAAAGTGTCGTTTTAATTGCAGCAGGAAGATGCACTCTTCTTAATTGTTTATGTGTCCCTGACCTGCTTGCCCCGTCTCAGTAAGTTTCTGTAATCACTCAGACGTATCAATGATGAAATTGCTATTCCGAGTTTAGTCGAATTGCGAAAAATCAATTTGATTTCATTGTGGGATTAGGAAGGAAAACAAGGTCCAATTTACTATAGAAAATGACAGACCAAGACAGAAATTGGGATTTTCACCTCAGAACGTTGTCTAATGGAGCCAGGGACTCCAATACCGCCAACGATCCTGCTTCTGACCCCTCCCTTCTTCAATCCGTGAGTCTTTCTCTCAGAATCCTGATTTTCCCTTTGTTTCGCGAGAAAAATTGATCTCATCCGGATAGATTTCTTGAATACTTTCTTCCTCATTGCATTATGCTAGAGTTTTATGTTTATGTCAATTTTGTTTACGCGTGATAATTCAGCTCCTGCTTTCTCTAGCCGTTTTCTCAGCTAGCATACAGGCAGTCTCTGAATTATGTAGGTACAGTTACAAAGATTTAACGTGTGTTTTTGTTGATTTGGTGAAGAAGCTATATGAATTGTGTAAGGCTGAGAGTTTCTTGTTTATGTCAGTTTCGTTTACACATAATAGTTTCTCTTGTGCTTTCTCTTGCCATTTTCTCGGCTACCATACGGCCAATCTCTCAATTATGTAGGTACAACTTTCAAAAGATTTAACGGGTGTTTTGGTTCAATCTGTTTAGGTAAAGAAGCTATATGAATTATGCAAGGCTGAGAATTCTGAGGACTTGGTAGCCAGGGTTTATCCACAGATTAACAAGACTTTTCAACGCGCGGTGGCTTCACTCGCTAAATTTCGTACATCAAATGGCCTTCTCTTACTCGTATGTTTTTTCTGTATGTAAATTATTATTATTATTTGCTTAATCTCTAATGTAAGCGTTTGTCTAATATACATCTTGTAAGATTCAATAAAATTTGAATATAGTTATTGAATTCAGTGACCTATTTCGTTTTTATGTCATTTTCGTTTACCTATTAGTTAATTTGAGATGTAGGCAAATTCTGTATCCAAATTGCTTTGGTTGACCATTCTGAACGGTAGTCCAGGCTTGCAGGCTTATTTTGCAATAATGGAGCTTCTTCCTTTACTAAATTAAAAATAAATTCTAGTTTACTGTTTGGACTTTCAATTGCTTAGGCAAAGCAATTTTTGGTAAAAAAAAGAAACAAGAAAAGAAACAAGAGTTAGTTAGTACAGTCCTGTGAGACATGCCTATCAACTTATTTATATTTTTGGATTAGCTGAATTTCTTCTGTGGCTTTTCTTCTGGTATATCTTTTTGCTATATATATATATATATATATCCTTGGTTCTTATATTTTCCTTATATGTTTTGTCAGGCAATTTTGCAGTTTTACCTTGATTTTGGAGAGGTTGTTCTTCATGATGCTGATTCTAGTCTCAGGATATTTTTTCGTTCATGCTTGAGTAGGTAATTATAAATTTCCTAAAGGCCAAAATATACTCTGGCTTTAGAAGACAAGGAACTGGATAAAGAGATAATTGGAAATGCCCTTGTTTCCTTGATAAAATTTTTATTTAGGTGCATATCCTGATCAAGCAGAACTTATTCTGTTCTGCCTTCTTATTCCTTTTTAGCCAATTCCTCTGAGGTGATCATGCTCTCAAGGATTTGAAAAGGTGGGGGGTGGGGGAGAGTGGATTGGGGTTGGAGGGCTACCTTTGAAGGCTATTAACAAGGGCTTTATTTTATTATCATGCTATATCTTTATATGGGATAGTTATCATGGACTTTTTTTACTTAATGTAATTATAAATTAAGTATATTTCAAACATGGGGCTTATCATTCTTCAAAATTGTTATATCCTATTGTAGGGAGTTTGCTGATCCTGTTGTAGCAGAAGCAACACTTGAGTTTCTCATTGTCAACAAAAAAAAGTTGCTAAGTTCCTTTCCTAACTTATTGCCTCAGGTAAAATAGAAGGTCTTCCGTGCATTCCATTTTAAACATGTAGCATGACATAATATTAACAAGTGAAGTATGTGAAAGCTGTCTAACGTTTGAAAGGAACCATTTTTTTAACTTATCATGCACACAGAGACATGTATATAAATAAATTTTACACCCATGTTTGTAACTTTTGTGTCAAGTTCAACTACATACCAGTATTAAGAAGATAATTGACAACTGGTGAAACAACAGGTCTAGGAATTATCAATTGAAGAAGGCAACATCTCTGAGTAATCTTTTTTGGGTGTCATCTCCCGGTTTCTTTATCAAGCTTTTTTGCTTACTCCATACGCCTATGTTTGGATATTAGCTAATATTGGAGAGGATAGAACAAATTAACATTTGTTCACTATCTTATTGAATTGTAGGTTTCAAGTGCCATACATTTAGCAATATTTTTTTTTATAGAATTTTTAGAACTGGAAATTGAGGAGATTTCTTGTATTTGAATGACTGAGTTGATGTCTGAAACAATGGCAATTGAATTAACCTTGTGATTCTTTAACATGTTCTCTTTTTTGGTTTTAGAGCTTACTTTGTGCCCCACTTTTGCCACTATGTCTCTATCTATCTTATGTTGTCAGAACTGTGTTCTTGGCAGTTTTTCCCATTGGTGTTAAAGCTGGTCGCTTGGAATGGAGAAAGGTAAGCTTTTTTTTTTTGCACCGGGGGGGGGGGGGTTGCGGCAGGGGTATGAAGTTAAGTACTGTCACTGCTTTTCTGATTTAGTAAATTAAACCAATCACAGATCTTTAAGGCTCTTACAATGTTAAATGAATTGAAAAGAATTATATTCTTGTAACCATTTCAGTTTTTCATGGTTTGGCAGAATGTACATGACAAGTTATAAGCCTACTGAATATATCCCTTATAAGTTTGCAGCTTGTTAATGTTACTAATCAATTTTAAAAAAGGGTTGCTAATAATTTGAAGGAATTTTGAATTAACCATGACCTTGTACTGAACAAAGTTGGCAGGGTTATGTTGGAATTCATGCTCAAAATCAGTAATTTAAATTCTGTTTGGATTTGCTGCCACACATCCTAAGCTAGCTCCTATTTCTTACCAAGAATAATGCAGACAGTGTTAAATCGTTTCCTGAAGAAGGAAATCTTCAATTAAGACTGAAAACCAGGTATAAGAGTCTCCATTGAACAAGGATCTTGATAAGAAACATTACATTAAACGCTTACAAGCAATTGTCTTTTTCTTGAACTTGAATTTGATTGTTTATGATGCATTATAGACAACTATGAAGCTATAAAGCTATTTAGCTGGATGTTATAAGGGTAGTCTTGTCGTTTAATTATCTTTTCTGTTTGGTCTTGCAGATTAGGGAAACTATTTCTGAAAGTTTTTCCAGGATTGATGTCACCTGGCTCATTTCTTCCTTTGTTTATATCTCTAGTGGACTTGCCAAGTATGTTCAAATTTTATGATCATATACTTTTTGTTTACCTCTTCATTTATAACCAAAGCATTATAAAAGGAATTCTCTATATACATGACTAATATGAAAAACTGATTACCTGTCATCTATGTTTTTTCTTCTGATTTTGTTGTCTATTCCAAAATTCAGGATGGTTACTGAAATATAATAAATGGGAAGGATTGTACACATGCTTCTCTCTTCTTTTATTTATAATTGGGAAAATATATTTTATCCCCTCCCTCAAACTAAGGCCTAATTACAAAATTAGTACATCAGCTGTAAAATATAACACAACTCCACTATTTTTTCCTGGGTTTAGGGCTTAGGTGGCATTGGCATGCACACTTATTTTTAATATATTTCTATGTCTAAATTGTTAGATCAATAAAAAGGAATAGAAAATAACATCCAAATTTTAGGGAGTGATTTACCCTCCAATTTTCTGTTTTAAACTCCCAATCAATGGAGTGGGTTGTCTAGCCCACTTCACTTCACTTCACTTCACTCCACCTCGCACCATACTACTCTATTAATAACCATCCCACCCACCCCTCTCTCTTTTAAACTTACAACCAAGCCTTTGTAAAACTTTAAAAATGGAGGTTAAGTGCAATACAAGATAAATTCTTGAAGATAATGACAAAAATGATTGTATGATTCCTGAGCAATAATGAAATCTTAACACTCAGATAATAATGAAGATTTTTTTCAATACATCTCTCTTGCTGAATATTGGTCAAGCTTCAGCTTGCTTATAATAAAACATATTTGAAGAAAAAAGCAACAAACTCACATAAAAGAAATCAATAATAGAAACTAGTTAGCATTCCCTTTGATGGCATAATTCTATGAGCATCATATTGACTTTTTAGAGAAAAGATAACTTGAGATGACTTGGAATAAAGAACTCAAGTCTGAAAACACTGAAAGTGACTACATATCACTTTGTGGAGGTTTGGAATATTACACTCCACACCATGAAGAAAATTTTGCTAGTAAGCATAGAGAGATAATAAGTAATGACACAAAAAGGCAAGACCTGAACAAAAACATCACCAAGGAAGTGGTTGAATTGGTGCAAAAAATGCCTGGGATATTTGCCCAGAAAGACGTGTGAGCAGTAGTCAAGGCCTAAAAACAAATTGTTAAATGCAGGTAAAGCGAATAATACAACAAACAAAGCCTCTTCCCACAAAGTGACTAATACAACTAGTATAATGCACAATGCAAAGAGTAGTTATAGTGACGCCCATTGGAAGAAAAGCATTGCTATTATGCACAACAGGAAGAGTGGCTTGAATTATATACAGTTAGGGACAAGAATGTGATGATTGTTGAAGAAGCAGTTGAAGATCAACTTAATGTTTTGGATGAAAGATGGCAATAGAGGGAATTAAACAAACTTGGTAAAGTTCAAAAGTTGAATAATGAGAGTAACACTGATGGGCCTCAAAAGGGTGTGGGTTGAAGGTTCACTCTAGGAGGAGTAAGGGACAGGTGGCAGCAGGGTAGAAATGGAAAAAGCGCCCATAACAGATTCTGACAATAGCAAAGTGAGTGGGGTGGAGCAACATTGTATATAAAGCCAATCCAGCTAGAGGGAGTTTTCTTTTTTCTCAAGCAATCACTTGGATGGATGGAGGAGAGCCTAGCCTCTCAAACTACTAGGATTATCTGATATTGTTTGTTCTTATTAATGCTTGCTTCTGATGTGCGAAATTCCATCATTTTGGTATCAGAGTAGGTTTGACAGGGTTGGGGAATGGTAGATACTTGAATGGAGAATAAATTAGATGGTGCGTTACATGTTATTTGCTGAATAACTACTATTTTATTTGCTGAATAACTACTATGTTATTTCTTGAATAGGTTACAAGGATATATATAAATATATACAATTAGAGATCCCAAGAATTTTTCTTAATCCCTAGAAATTAGAGATATATACAAAAATATAACTAATTAATATATGACTAAATAATCAGATCATTATCCCTAGAAATCCTCTAATCTAAAATAAAATAAAATAATTATCCATAAGGATATTCCTAAATAACCGACACTCCCCCTCAAGTTGGTGAATGGATATCTTTCATTCCCAACTTGCTAACAAAGTCTTCAAAGGTTGTGCTGGGCAGCCCTTTTGTCAAAACATCAACTATTGGCTCCTTTGATGAGATGAAAGGCATGCATATTAGATCGCTGTCCAACTTTTCTTTGATAAAGTGTAGATCAACTTCCACTTGTTTTGTTTGATCATGCTGCACTGGGTTGTGTGCAATGCTAATTGTAGACTTATTATCATAGTACAATCTCATTGGACCTTCCCACTTAATTCCTAAGTCATCAAGAACTATTTTCAACCACAATAACTCAGATTTCTAATGCCATAGATCTGAACCCTGATTCTGCACTTAACCTTGCCACAACATTCTGCTTTTTGCTCTTCCATGAAACCAGGTTGCCTGCCACAAAAGTACAATACCCTGAAGTTGATCTTCTGTCCACCAGTGAGCTTGCATAATCTGCATCCGTGTAGGCCTCCAAAGTAATCTTTTCTCCTTTTTTTAAACAAAACTCCTCTTCCTGGACTACCTTTTAGGTACTGTGGGATTCTGAATACAGCCTTGAGATGTACTTCCTTGGGGTTGTGCATAAATTGACTTAGCACACTTACAGCAAAGGCAATGTTGGGTCTTGTATGTGTTAAGTATCTTAACTTGCAAGATCATTTGGTGCATCATTCAGCCCGTGATTGAACTCAATAAGGGTGGCCATTGGCTTGCAACCGAGTTTTCCTGTTTCCTTCAATAAATCCAGCACATATTTCTGTTATGAAATAAATATACCTTGCTTTGAGTATTCAACCTCAATTTCGAGAAAGTATTTCAACTTACCAAGCTCCTTAATGTCAAATTCTTGCAGCAACATATTCTTTAATTCTAGCATTTCTCCTTCAATTTTGGTGACTATGATGTCATCCATATACACTAATAGTGCTGTTACTCCCATTGGCTTCGAGTGTTTTACAAACAGTGTGTGGTCTCCTTGACTTTGCTTGTACCCTAACCTTGTTATAACCTTAGTGAATCTTCCAAACCATGCTCTTGGTGATTGTTTGTGCCCATAAAGAGCCTTTTTTAATTTACATACCAAGCCCTCCTTAGATTCAAAACCAGGTGGAACTTCCATATATATCTCTTCTTCTAATTCTCCATGGAGGAAGGCATTTTTAACATCATATTGTTGAAGATTCCAGCCAAAATTGGCAGCTAGTGACAATAAAATTCTCACAGTGTTCATTTTCACTACTGGTGCAAAGGTTTATAGGTAATTTATGCCGTAGGTTTGGGTATAACCCTTGGCAACCAACCTAGCCTTGTATCTTTCAACAGAACCATTAGATTTATATTTTACTATGAATACCCGCCAACACCCAACTAATTTTTTATCTTTGGGTAGCTCTACCAGCTCCCATGTTCTTTTTTTTTTTTTCAAGTGCATCTATCTCAATTTTCATAGCATTTCTCCACTTCTCATCTCCTAATGCCTCAGTTAGATTTTTGGGAAAAGGAATGGAATGGAGATTTTTGAGAAAGTTTTTGTAGTTTTTTGACAAATTCTAATAAGTCAAGAATAGATATAAGTATAGGTCCTTGTACCTTTTCTAAGAGCAATGGATAAGTCTAAATCACTTTGTTCCTCAAGTTCTTTTTCAATTTGTGGGTCAAGGTTAGCTTTATCATTAATTTGTGGGTCAAGATTAGATTCAATGTTAATCTGTAGGTTAGGTTCAGATGGGATTATTGTAGTTTCTGTTGGTTCTGGGTCTGTTTGGAGTACTTGAATAGTAACTTGAGCAGGGGTTTGGACATGCTGTGGGTGAGAGATAGGCCTTTTTTTGGAGTATACCTGGAGTTACTGAGTTTCTTTCCCTGAAACTTCCATAGGCTCTAATGACTGATTTGGGATTGATTTAAGTTCTACTTGAGTAGGAAATTCAAGAAAGAATAAGTTCTATGCCCTATCTTCATTTAAACTCTCTCCCTAAAGATAGGATTGAGTAAAGAGGTTTTCTTTTTCATCAAATGTAACATCAACTGACACAAAGAATTTATGTGTTGGGGGGTGGAAACATTTGTATCCCTTTTGTGTGGAGGAGTATCCAACAAAAACACATCGAAGAGCATGTGGATCAAGTTTCCCTCTATTTTGAGAGATCAAGACTTGGATAGAAATGTTTAAGAACATTTATTGGTGCTTGGAAATTAAGAATTTTAGTTGGTAATCTATTGTATAGATAAACTGAAGTTAGGACAGCTTCCCCCAAAAATTTTTAGGAACATCTTAATGAAAGAGCAATGCCCTCGTGATGTTAAACAAATGACCATTATTTTGTTTTGCTACCCATTTTGTTGAGGAGTGTTAACACATGAAGATTTATGAATGATTTCTTTCTCATGAAAGAAATTAGAAAGGGTTTGATTGAAATAATCTTTGGCATTATCAAAACAAAGTCTTTTGATTGGTGTGGCAAATTGAGTTTTAATCATATTGTAAAAAAAGGGGAAACAATACTAACATCTGCCTTGTGTTTTAACAAATAGACCCGAGTGACTCTTTTGCAATCATCAATAAACATCACTATGAATAAGAAGGAAGGGAGTATGACTTTGATAGAGCCCAGGATATAGCACTGAATAATACTTCTATTATAGATGAAACACACAAAACGCTACACCAATCCACATAATATACTGTAAAGACTAACAAAACAGCACACCAACTTTACAGCTCCAAAACAAAACACACTCAAGGAAATAGAACAAAAGAAATGATAGAATAAAAAGATAAACAGCAACACTTCGGCAAACACACAGAATGCAACCACACTGCTAGCTTTCGAGAGGCTAGCACTCTTCCAAGTCCCTTCCAAATTTTCCTCCCTTTTTTCCATTTGCTTTGCCCTCTCATATATTTGATGTTGTGGTCCCCATCTAATTAGGTTGTTAGGATATTTTCTTCCTTCTTTCCTTCCAACCCACTTTTAGGTTTAGCCCACATTGATAATTTTATTATTTTACTTTTTGTGACCTAGGGTCTATCAATACCTCCCCCATAAGCTTCACCTTGTCCTCAAGGTGAATGTTAGAAGTTGCAACCGGTTGCTTCTTTCCCATAGGTGTCTGTTCTTGCTTCCCTAAAGAATTCAGCCAAGCCTCTCCCATAAACTATTTTGCTCCTTTAAATTCAAATTGACAGAGGGGTTGCACAATTGGAATCCCCTTTTGTTGAATTGCCTTCACACGATTCAACTTTTTAGTGAAGAAATAAATTTCTCTGGAAGATAAACCTGCCACAATTTGGATTCCTCAATAAAATAATCTCACTTGAAAATTTCCCATAATTGAAAGATCCATAGCAATTATTTTTTTAAACATTAGGATCCTCATGTCTTCCCAAAACATCATGTGCAATAATGATAAAATAGAAAGCTTCTCTTATGATTGACTTGCCTACATTTGATGAGTAACTCTCATTAGTCCACAGTAGTGACCAGCCACTGCTTCCAAAACCTTGTTTAAGAAGTATTTTATTTGATCCCAATGAGATTGCTATTTGTGCAGCATCAACCACGTTATCCATGTCTTCTTTCTTCTGGGCAATAGGTTTGGATGTTGCTTGAGAATGGGTCAAACCATGGTTTTGGGTTATTCTAGAAAGAAATCATAGCACCCAATTGATGCTCCTTCCCAGCTCAGTTTTGGGCTCTTACTCCTCCCTAAAATCCAATTTCTTTCTTCTGTTTTGCCTTCATCCTCCATGATTGCGGCCATTACTAGTTGTAGGTTATTGAAGATTTTTAAATGACTGAATAATTTTTGTATTGCTTAATCATAGGTTTACAAATATGGACAATGAATTTATACACCATTCCCTATTCTAATTTTGAAAGTTAATAAAATATAATAATTACATATTCACCCTAATAAAGGTTTCCTATAATCACACTATCAGAATAAAAGCTCAGTTAGGTCCAATAAAGCTAGTTAACACTCCCCCTAAAGTTAGTACAAAGATGTCACACATGCCCAACTTGCAAACGAGCATGTGAAATGTTTGTTTACTGAGACCTTTGGTAAGTACATCAACAAGCTGCTTTTCTGACGTCACATAAACCAGACTTAGTATTCCATTAGTAGTAACCTTCTCTTTGATAAAGTGCCTGTCAATTTCAATGTGTTTTGTTCAATTATACTAAACTGGATTATGAGCTATACTAATGGCAGCCTTGTTATCACAATACAAGGACAACTTCTTTTCCAGCAGCCTCAATTCTTTTAATAGCTTCTATACCCACAGAAGTTCACAAACTCTCTATGCCATAACTCTGTATTTAGCTTCTGCACTGGATCTAGCAACAACACTTTGCTTCTTACTTCTCCAAGTAAAAGTTTCCTCCTGCAAGCGTATAGTATCCGGATGTAGATCTTCTATCATCTAGTGATCCGGCCCAATCTGCATTTGTAAAAACTTCTATCTAGAGGTGATCATGTTTGGAGAGAAGCAATCCTTTCCCTGGGCGAGACTTTAGATATCGCAAGGTGCGAAAGACAACCTACATACAGGATTCTTGAGGATCATGCATTAACTGACTAACTAGACTGATTGCGTAAGCTATGTCTAGTCTAGTGTGAGAGAGGTAAATAGGTTTCTTGACCAACCTCAGATATCTCTCTTTATCAACTGACTTCCCAACCCCTGATTGTAGTTTATGATTACTCTCAATAAGGGATTCTATCGGTTTGCACCCTAACATGCCAGTCTCTTCTAAGAGATCTAAAATGTACTTCCTTTGATAAATGAAGATTCCTCTCTCTGATCTAGCAACTTTAATTCCCAAGAAATACTGTAGTTTACTGAGATCTTTGATCTCAAATTCTTGTGCCAATAGCTTCTTCAACCAAGACATCTCCAGTCATTATTATATCTTCAACATAGACTTTGAGAAGAGTGGTTTGCCCTTTTGATGTCGTATGAAGAGGATATGGTCAGCATTGCTTTGTTGATAGGCAAAGGAAACCATGGTGTTATTGAATTTGTCAAACCACACTCTCAGTGTTTTCGTCCATATAAGGCCTTATTCAGTTTACACACCTTCCCTTGACTCTGTTCATTATTAAACCCAAGTAGGATCTGCATATGCACTTCCTCTTACAAGTCTCCATGAAGAAATTCATTCTTCACATCAAATTGGTGTAAGTCTCAATTGAGATTAGCTGTACAAAATAACAAAATTCTAATGAAGTTCATTTTTGCAACAAGAGCAAAAGTCTCCTGATAGTCCACTCCATAAGTTTGTGCGAACACTTTGGCCACTAGTCTAGCTTTGAACTGTTCTATCGTTCCAACAACTTTATGTTTCACAGTGAAGACCCATTTGCAACCACCAATTTCTTATCTGGTGTAGGAGGGACCAAGTCTAAGTCTCATTTTTGGACAAGGCCTTCATTTCTTCAATCACGCTTGCTTCCACTTGGGATTAGTAATAGCTTTCTTCCAATTATGTGCAATAGACACAGAGGAAATAGACAAAGCAAAGGCTCTATATGATGGGGATAGGGAGTCATAAGAAACAAAGTTAAACACAGGATGTTTGGTACAATACCTGACTCCTTTTCTGTGAGCAATGGATAAATCTAATAAGATCACTATATTGAACAAATTTTCCATTCTGGCTATTGATGAGCTTCTCAATGAATTCGTAGATTTATTGGCGTTTTTGAAATTAGATTTAAAGTCCGGATATCATCCAATCTGGATTTGAGAGGGAATGAGCATAAGTAGCCTTTAGGATGCATGAGGGGCACTACGAGTTCTTGAACATGCCTTTTGGGCTTACAAATACCCCGTCGACATTCTAATCATTGATGAACAAAGTCTTTCGAGACTATCTTAGGAAGTCTATCTTGGTCTTTTTTCATGATATCTTGATATACAACGTTGATTTTCTACTCATCTAAATCATTTAAGGTTGACATTTGAGAAGCTGAGGGATAATGAGTTGGTAGTAAATAGAAAGAAATGTTCTTTCAGGCAAAGCAAGTTGGAGTACTTGGGACATGTGCAAGCTGATCCGAACGAATTAGATAGCATGCTAACATGGCTAGTACCAAAGGATCTCAAAGCTTTACCAACGAGATATTACCATAAGTTTGTGAAGGATTATGGAAAGATAGTAGCACCATTGACCGGATTGTTGAAGAAAAATGCTTTTCTTTTAATAACAACGCCCAAGAGGCCTTTGAGAAGTTGAAGAAGGCCATGCATCCTTAGCCATGCCAGATTTCTCAAGCCCGTTTGAGATTGAAGCATATGCTTTAGGGAATAGGATGGGAGCTATGTTGATGCAAAAGGGAAGGCCAATAGCCTATTTCAGCCAAGATTTCTCAAGGAGGAACCAACAAAGATCAGTCTAAGAAAGAACTCATGGCCATAGTATTTGCAATCCAAAAGTGGCAGCATTACTTATTGGGGCAGCCTTTCATCATTCAGACTGGCCAAAAGAGCTTAAAGTTCCTCTTAGAACAGCGAGTAATGGGTCCGAATAGCAAAAATGTCTCTAAGCTAATGGGATTCATGTTCAAAATTCAGTATAAGCCTGAAATAGCTAATAAGGCAAAGGATGCCTTGTCATGGAAGGAAAGTGGTGGAATTGAAAGTTTTTTCTATTTGGCAGCTAGGAGAATGGGAGGAATGGGGAAAAGAGATGGCTAAGGACCCAAAATTGATGGAGATAATCCACCAATTAACCACTCAAAATGATGGACCAGCGGGGTATTTTGCTCAAGAAAGAGTGCTTGCTTTATAAAGGGAGGTTAGTCCTACCCAAGGGATCTTCTAGAATTCCATTACTGATGAAAGAATACCATGATTCACTTATGGAAGGACACTCCGGTTATTTCAGAACTTATAAAAGGCTAACAGAACTATTTTTCTGGGAAGGAATGAAGAAGAACATTCAAGAGTATGTGGTTAGGTGTGCATTGTCTCAAAAGAATAAATACTTAGCCATGAGCTCCACGGGTTTGCTTCAACCCTTGCCCATTCCACAACAGCTTTGGGAAGACATTAGCATGGATTTTATTTCATGGCTGCCTAAATCAAAGGGATATGATACTATTATGGTGGTGGTGGATAGGTTGTCAAAATATGCCCACTTTATACCCCTCTGACAACCCTACACAACTGAGGAAGTTGCTGCCATTTTTGCTAAGAAGTTGATAAGGTTACACGGATTCCCAAAATTCATAGTTTCAGATTGAGATAGAATTTTCATTAGTTAGTTTTGGCAGGAATTATTTAAAATCGCAGGGACTTTCCTCCATTACAGCTCGGGATACCATCTGGAAACAGACAGCCAAACAGAGATAACAAATCGGAGTTTACAGACTTATGCTGTTTTGCAGGGAGAAGCCTCGACAATGGGCCAAATGGTTGAGTTGGGCAGAATTTTGGTGACACTACGTAACAGATCAACTGGAATGATCCCTTTTAAGGCCTTGTATGGAAGGGAATATCCAACGCCCTTGAGGATGGAAGATCCTAACTCAGCAGCAGAGGATGTGAATGAGTATATTAGATCTAGAAACATTATTATTGGTGTTCTCAAGGAGCATTTAGAGAGAGCACAAAAGAGGCTATGCTACAAGTAAGAACCATGACTGATGGCACTAAAGAGGTTCTTATCAAATGGCAGAATTTACCAAGCTGTGAGAATACTTGGGAAGCTTTTGACACCATCAACCAACATCTTGAGGACAAGGTGACTCTTCTAGGGGGTGGTGATGATGGGCCTCAAAAGGGTAGTGGGCTGAAGGTTTACTCTAGGACGAGTAAGGGACAAGTGGCAGCAGGGGCAGAAATCGAAAAAGGCCCCATAACAAATTCTGACAGTAGCAGAGTGAGTGGGGTGGAGCAACATGGTATATAAAGCTGGTTCAGCTGGAGGGAGTTTTCTTTTTTCTCTGGCAATCACTTGGATAAATGGAGGAGAGCCTAGCCTTCAAACTGCTAGGATTTTCTGATATTGTTTGCTCTTATTTATCTTTCTTTCTGTTCTTTTTTTTTGGTGCTATTTCTGGGCTGAGTGTTGCTGTTATGTTATTTGGTGCTGTAATGGTGTGTTTGAGATGTTTTGGCTCCGTTGAGTTGTTGAGTTGTGAATAGAATAACTGCAGTGCATTATTCCATCAAACACTGAAACATGTTAAGGAGCAGAGGTGCTAAGAGAAGGTGTACTGCCCTTTAGGCCAAAAACAAAGCGCCAATGTCTTTGTGGTGATTACTAGTCCACGAGCTAGCATGTGGAAGATGGGGTAGCTATTATTGTGGTGGCATGTGGCTTATTGGATGGAGGGGCTTTACTGGTCCACGAGCAAAGGTTATGCTGGTTAAGACATTTTGCCCTTGATGTGAGGGTCTTTGGATAGAAAAGGGACTAGATGGATAATTTCTGGTTGCCAGAAAAATTTTCAGTTGCCAAAAAAGTAATTGGAGAAGGAGATTGAAGTTATGTGGGAAAAAAAAGCGGGCCAAAACTTTTTTGGAGAATTGGTCCAAGCTCCGGCCTTGAAAACTCTAAGCTATTGAGTGCCTTATCTTTTGTCAAACCTTGCTTTAATACTATGTAAAGATTCAATAACTGCATAATCTAAATATATTTGTTTAGAGTTTCCAACTTCCATTTCTTAATGTTGTTTTTCCCTTGCAACGATAATGCACCTATGCAAGCTATAGAGTACTCCCTTTCCCAAATAAAAGAGAAAAAAAGAGAGAGAAGTATGGGTAGTTCTCTTCTTTTGACAACAACAAACAAAGTCTTTTTCCACTAAGTGGGGTTGGCTATATGGATTAAGCAACGCCAATGTGTTCTATCTTTGTTTATTTTTATAGTTAGATTATTTATAATTAAATTCATCATAATAGTTTTTTCTATTATTTTCTTTGGTTTTTCCCTACCTCTAGTTATTGTACTATCTTTTATTTGGTCAACTCTTCATATAGGAACTTCTAATGGTTTCCTCTGTACATGACCAAACCACCTAAGGCGCGTTTCTACTAACTTTTTTATGATAAGTGTTACCCTGACTTTCTCTTTAATGCACTCATTTCTAATCCTATCATTTATAGTGTGAGCACTCATCCAATGCAACATTTTCATGTTGATTTTTTATCGTTCAACATTCAGTATCATACAATAATGTCGTTCTTATAGTTATACGATAAAATTTTTCCTTAAGCTTGAGTGGTACTTTTCTCCTTTATTATTAATAAAAATTCATTTAAGGCAAAATAGATAGCTACATTGCCACTACATGCCATAAATTTAAGGATTTCAGGATTTCTTGATAATCCATTTATTCTTTTTTCACTTAGCAATGGACTTTATCATTTTGACATTTCTTCCTTCTTTGCTAGTTTTGGTAGTGGCATTGGAAAAGGTAGAAAGAAGTTCAGGACCACTAATTGGAACCAGCATAGCTTCAATTCAACAAAATACAGCTCCTAAGGTTATCTTAGACACTTCAAATTTTACAAAATCAAGTCACAATTGCATAAGTCTGCAGTCTGCACAATATAAGCAAATTTGATTATTTCCAACACAGATGCTACTTGCCCTTATGGATGAAGCCTATACTGGTTCAACTATAGAAGATGGAGCAGGAGATTCTGAATCTGAGGATAGCAGTGCTATTGATCTAGATGATCCTTTGTTCCTTGAGCTTTTAAAGGATGAGAATGATGGACTTGCTGTATGTTCACCTTTCATCTTACGCATTGCCATTGTTTAGTCCAATCTACTATGTTTCTTGTTACTTCGAAGGTTTAGTTCAAGTTGTTGAGCCATTTTTTCTCAGACATTATCTGTATTAAGTGTGGTTTTTATCAGTTAAAACAAAAGGTTGAGAAAAGTTTGTTATTACTCACAAATGCTATACTTGAAAATCTTAAAATCAATGTTTAGGATTGCCTCATTAAAACTTAAAAGTTATCCATAGAGCTTCCTATGCTAATCATTACTTTGAAATAAATTTTTTTTCCCAATGTTCAATGTTGCTTTTGTCATCTCTTTAGTTTTAAATCAATAATTTATTTCCATCAGCATAGTTATGCTATAATCAAATTATTGTTAACTTAGCCATTTAAGTTGTGATCTGTTATGGGGTCAATATTTAATTTTGGATCAACTGAATTCTTGGTTTTATGTTAGTAAATCATTTCATTTCTTTTCTTTATTTTATTTTTCACATAAAGGTTGGTTTTCAAATGCTTAAATAATAGCCTGTCATCTTTTTATTATCATTTCTTATGAAAATCAAAGCTATTCAACTGACTGGTTAAAGATTAACTTGATTATCCATTGGTTTTGTTCATAAATTATGCTAATTACCACTATATCATGTTTTAGAATTTGGCAGCCTTGTTATAATGATAACTACTGAGTAAAACCTCAGATGGCAACATAGAGATTCATTAAACTTTGAAGCTTTTTATATGGATTGCCCCCTAATTTTTCAAGCTAAAAAGCATGTTATACTAATTAAATATGTTTACGATTATAAACTCACTACTAAAGTTCTACAATTGTTCATTGGGTAAATTATGTTATATGTCATCAGGAACGTCACTGGATGTCTCCAGGGATGGCCACAATTTTACAGGCTGCAGTAAGTAGCCCTTACTCTGATAGGCTGAAACAAGTACTCAATCTGGCACCTCCTCTTCTTGATGTGTACTTCTCCGTAGCATTAAGTGATGTCAATGATTGTAAGTTCATACTTACTCAATCTTTTGTTGGAGTTTATTGTTCACTGTACCTGTGCCCTTCTGTAAGATATATATTCGTAAGCTGGCTGTGTTAACAGTTCTTTTCTCCTTCTAAATTCATTTTCAGCTTTGATGTGTGCATTAATTCCTCTGCTAATGTCAAGATATTCTACAATATTTCCAGACATAAACTTTTCATATGAGGTATGTGTTCAAATAGCTTTTGAGAATTGGCATTTGAAAATATATGACACTTTCCTTCTCAGTGTCTGGGATTGGTCATTTGCTATTCCAAGCTATCCACATTTTGAGACACCATCAGCTTAATTAGTTTAATCTGTGGGGATAAATTTCACTAGAATTTATTGTCTCCCTGTCTGGGATTTTTCTGGAAAGGAGATTAATTAACAGATTGATTAAGTCTCATGCATGTACCCTTTTTTTTTGTATTTGTTATAGATCTTATTAAATTCTTTATAAATTAGAATTTCTTACATTCAGCAAGTTTGTTAAGCTTGGCTTCATTAAATTATATGCATCATACATAGAAAATTTTCCATAACTGCAAATAAGAGGCACAAAACTATTTGTTCCCCTTCCTAGGTGGCAAACTTGTTACTAGAAGTTAAACATACTGCCACGATATTTGCCTGTATAGCTCATGTAGCAATTGACATGATCTTTGGATTTGGCCTTATGTTTGCTTCCATCAGTTTTCAGATGTCTTTTCTTTACATGATTGAAACAGTTTATCTCACATGAAGTATAATCCCATTATTGTAAGCATCCAGAATAGAAGAATATGGTGGTGTTTTAAGAAAATGCAAACCTTAGTTAATTTATTCAATAACATTTTTTTAATTTTACTTTTTAATATTCAATGCATCAGTTCAATACTTTTTCCCTTCGTAGGTAAATATGTGATTATGAATAAGAGTTGGTGCTCCCAACCAAAACAGATAGAGTAGCAGTTGTTGTTATAAGTTCCACCTTTTGATTTTTGTTTTGTGAATCATTCCGGTACTGTTATTACTTTTACAAACTCATCACTTTTTATCAATGTTTATATGCGCTGTTAGGTTCATAAGAGGCTCTTGGAATTCATGCTCTCGGCGTTTCAGCGCTCCCCCAAGTTTATTGCTCTTTTGAAGGTGTTGTATACTGCTCTGATTTAAGATTTAAAAACAATTATAGTTCAGTTTTGAGTCGACAATCTACTTGATATATTATTAAGATGACTATCAGAATCTATTATTCTCATGTTTATTATTCGAAAGCTATGGATCATTGCTCATGAATTTCTTGCAGAAACCTATAATGGACAGACTTGGAGAAGCTTATGACAGCCCAGACAAGGTTAGTCAGTAACCATTACAGTAATAGTGAGAGATTAAGTGATACTAAAGTTGTCTTGAAAATCCATTGGTTATTCTCTAGACAGAATTGGCATTGCAATTATGTTGGGCCATTGGAGAGCATGGCGGAGGTGGTGGATTTCACAAAGATGAAGCGCGTGAACTTTTTGAGAGTTTAGAACTACTTCTGTATGAAAACCTTTCAACTAGGTATGACTTACAATGCCCCTTGCTTCCTGTAGCTGAGAGATCTTGATATTGATCCTTTGCTTGATGACTTGATTTACTTTTCGCTACTTGGAAGTCGTTTGGGTCTGAGGCAAGAGGTATCCCATCTCTCTAATAAGGGGACCTACAGAAAGTCATCACAGTCGAGGCTTTTATGTTTTGTTGTAACGGCCATTGCAAAACTTGCTACACACCACCGAGAATTACTGCCAAGGGCACGTGTATCCTTGGGCAAGGTATTTTTGTTGGTTCCAGGAAGCAAAGCGTAAGGCTGTTGATTTAATTATTTTTTTATTTAATCGGGATCTGTACATCAGGTAGCTCGGTCTCGATTTTCAGACTCAAGAGTGTGGAGACGTGCTCGTGATTTCCTGGGTTTAATGAATGAACCTGCTATATGTTCATCCATATTGGGGCCTTCACGACCTTCACAATGTACCATGCAAAAAGCAGGCAGCATAAACTGGAGTGAAGGTGCTACAAAGATGATCGCTCATATTCCATTTTATATGCTTGAGGAACTAGAAGGTGATGGATCTTTTGTTTTCTCTTTTCTCTTTCTCTCTCTCAGTAGGGTTTCGTTGTTCAGTTTACCTACATATACAGTTTCAAATTTGATTTTATGCGGGGAAGTAGCGTAACTACTGTTTGTACTCTCTCTCACACACAAACATTAACTGCTTGTGGTTTTCGGTTGTAATATATGCTTTAGTGTTTGAGATCAAATCTTACTTGCTAGAGGAGATATGATATTTACTTTTCGGTTCTCTACTTTGTTGCAGGACCGCCTTTTCATGATTTTTTATTCTCAGATATCATTCCGAGAAGTCAAGGAAAGTCAAATTACTAGTAAATTGTTTCTTGGTCAATTGTAGAATATGTCATAACATACTCCTTTCAACTGATTGGTACATTGGTTCAAGGCATTTTAAGTTAACTTACTGCTGTCAACTTCCTAACTTCTAATTTTTTTTTTCTTGTGGTGAATATTATCTGCTACCACCTATTGTATATTTTTATTTTGGCCTAGGGCCTGTCATATAACAATATATTTCTTCTTTTTACCACACAAATTAAAAAACAATCACTGTGCTAAAAACTTGGTGGGCATGGGCAATCCATGTACAATGGAAGCAAATACTGACTTGATGACCAATAACTCAGGGTTGCTCATCTTATTAATGTCCTTTCTGGCAAAAACAAATCTTATTAATATCCTCAATATTGACAAGACTCAACAATAACAATAATCTTTTATATATATATATATATATATTAGGTACATTATTATCTAAACAATAAATTTAAAATACAAACAATTTAAGTTAGGACAATTCAAATTTTTTGTATTTTAAATTTTATAAAATTTAAAATTCTATTATCTAAATATAACATTAAGGTTGAATAAAAATAACTTAGATTTAACTCACACTTATAATAAATTATTTTATTTTTTTAATTATTATAACTGTCATAAATTCATTTTTTTATAAATTTCCTTTGTGAGACTTTATTTTTATAATAACATATAGCTTAAGTTTAAATTAGATCTAAACTTCTAAATCAATATTTTATTTATCTTGTAGAATCATGTAGATGTCATATTATACGTTTTTATTACTAGAGTTCAGAATATTTGAATAAAGGACAACAATAAACTTCCTTAAAAAATTTAAACGTTATATTGAGCTAAAATAAACTTTGAGATTAAAATAAAATTTTAGAAAAATTTTAAGAATTAAAAAAAAAAGCAATAAACTATTGTCAATATTTTATTGGTTAGAGAACATAAAATTTAAACCCAATTAAGAATGTTCATTAGATTGGTTAACCTTTAAAATTTAACCCAAATTTCATAATTGGATTAGGTTAGGTTTAATTTTTTTAACCCATTATAAATGGTTTGGATTGTAAGTTCAAGAAAACAAACTTGTTTCAATCCAAACCAAATTACCCAAACCCAAGTATTTAATTTTTTTTAATATATGTTAAGTCTTTATGATGTATTTTTTTAATATTTATCAATTAATTTCAATCAATTACTTTTTAAAATATGTAGATAAAAAGATAAAAAAATTAAAATAATCATAATTTAAAATAACATATACAAATTAAACATCATAACATCGTTTTAAAATTAATTTATATTAGTACTTAGAGATACCAAAAATTATATGTTTTTAAAATTATTTTATTTTAGTACTTATAAATGAAAAATAATTATTATTTTATCATATTTA
Organism: Senna siamea; assembly: GCA_031216115.1. Taxonomy (NCBI): domain Eukaryota; kingdom Viridiplantae; phylum Streptophyta; class Magnoliopsida; order Fabales; family Fabaceae; genus Senna; species Senna siamea. The sequence goes on along the minus strand of CM062359.1, from coordinate 18,198,254 downwards.
TGATATAAATTATTTTTAAATTATTTTATTAAAAAAATTAAATAAAAGTAATTTTTTATTTTAAAAAATTTAACTTCCAACTTGATCTAAATCAACATGCACAAATATTGGTGGAATTGGTTCAAATTCTAATATAAATTTTATAAAATGCAACCCAACCCAATCTATCATATATTAATTAGATTACATTTAAAAAAAAAATAAAAGATCTAAACTAACTTAACACGTGAACATCCTCTAAACCCAAAAGCACTTGTGATGCGCGCATGGAAACATGAAAAAAAAAATGCATAAAATTACAACCGCAAATAGCAATAACTGAGATACAACATTAATAGTACACAACCTTCAGCATTGCTATATTGCGCCGCATTGAAGTTTGGATGTCAAGGAAAACAGTAAGTTTCACAATCTTAGCTGTGCTTTGAGAAAGGAGAAGACAGAACATGGGACTATTGAAGTCTAAATTATGGTTTACAACACACAAGACTTGGAGCTGTTAATAAACTATATATACATATTGGTTCTAAATTTGGAAATTCCAGCCTTCCACGTTCAGTCGTCTAGAAGATTATTATAGAGCACAGCATTTATTAATTGCGATGATAGTTTCTCTAAGAATTTTGTTAATGGTAGTCACCGATTCAGGAGGCATATATGACTCATTAGAGGTATTGTCAATTATTTGGAACGCAACATTAAGAATACTTCCAGTGCCACTATCCTCTCCGTCATCTTTAGGCATCCCATCTGGAAAGATAGCGAATCCTGAAGGCAAAATAGCTATAATGTCTGGGTTCCCTCCATTTAAAAGGGCTGATAGAGCAAATGCGTCTAGTGGAGCATAAATCATAGAGGAACCCGATATATCTGTGTGACTCTCTTGCAGGTAATGGATCACGATCTTGTCTAGGGCATCCTACAAATTGCAAATTAATTAAGCTTAAAATAATGGCATGTTTTGGAGAAAGAAGACTTTTGACATTTGGTACGTAGGTATCTTTACTTTCTTAGTACTAATTGGAAATCTATTTCTTAGAAAAAGAAAAGCTTGACATATATAAAAAAATTAAGGATAATTTAATATTTTTATTATCAAACTTTTTTAATAGAAAAAATATATTATTGTTTTTATGAATCAGCACTCTCATATTGGTATGTAGGTATATATTATTGTTTTTTACATAATTTTTTATTAGTGTTTGATAGTAAAAATATAAATAAATTTTTATATTTTTATTGATAAACTTTCAGGCATTTTGAAAATTAATTTTTCATGCATCAAACAGGAAGAACAAAAAGCACAGAATTGCTTACGTTCACTTGCATTATGTAAACACGATTTGCGGCATCTTTGCCCTTAATAAGGTATGCGAGCTCTCGAATACCAAGTCCGCGTGACAGCAAATCCCACTATAACCCACCAAGAAAAGCAGGAAATAAATTCAGATGATACTATAAATATCAAGCTTTCTATATGCATGCCATGATAATGGAGATGTAGATGTGTTCTTGCTTAATGCGACACTCTATCTAAATTTTTTTTTTTCATAACAGAAAAAAAAAAAGATAAAACTTACGTAAAGTTTTGAGAGGCCCAACAAGAGTTAGCTCATTTGATAGAAGAAACATCTACAAACAATATTAAATCATTTAAGATATATTTTTATTAATTTTTTTTATGATAGATAGTATCTGGTGATAGAAGAGAGATCTAATAAAAACTTGTAATCGTGGCTAAAATTTTGCTATCATCAACTCGATGTGATCTCTTAGCTCAGGAGATTGACACAGTCCATAACCATAAGCCACTGCTCACTTACTTTAGGAGAAAGAAGCAGCATAACACCTCGAAGACACCTCTCAAGGCCACGTGTCATTGTTTGAGCTGTTAGAAATATCACCACTTTGAATTCTTAGTTGTACAATTATTGTGCTATTTCATTTATTCACTTTTAAAAATTTTGACTAAAAATTCACTTTACATTTTTAGGTACATTTATTGTACCATTATTCACATTTTCTTAGCACTTAGCATCATGATAAAGAAATAGAATTAAGATGATCATAAAATATGAGTACCTGCAAAATTTTCAAGTTCAGGTATTAATTAAGAAACTGGCTGAGTATGAGCATTGTACTTTTGAATAATTTTGTTAGTTTGGGTTTAGGTTTGGGAGATCAGCGGTGCTCCAGATGTAAATTTATATAAATTATTTAAATTCAAATGATGTGAAGATGATAATTGACTTTGTTATCCAATCATGTTTAAGTCTAAATACGGGCAAAATATTTTTTTTTAATTTTTTTCAAAGAACAAAAATAATATAATACTCTCTATTCATGATCATTCTTATGTAGAACTCATATCTGCGTATTAATCCTATGTTTGAAAATTAAAAGATATTGTGAAGAATTTAAATAAGAGGAGGAAAAAATAATCATTTAACTTTTGTTTTCTTTTTCTTTTTTCCTTTAATTTCTTTCTTTCTTTTTTCCTCATTATTATTTCCAAACATACCCTAAATGCTCAAGAAAGATGGCGGCATGGCGTGGAGCTTGGAAGTCACACAAAACCCAAAGGTGTAAAATCCAGTGAAGGATTAGTGTAAACATAGTGGTTTTTCTTCCTACCACATTGATTGGAACGGTTTGTCCCCTAACCTTTGGAGGGAATGGTGTATGATGGTAGTCTTTCCGTGGCCTTGTGTACATGTCTTTTGTGTGGTCACAATAGAGGGCAACTTCACATGGTAAAGGCAATCTTTTACTTGGTGCATTAAAAAGGGAAAAAAATAAAAATGAATTTAATATAAATTTGAAACAAAATAATATTTTTGTTTAACAAAAATAAATATGAATTATTCATTTTAAAATAATAAAATTTAAATTATTCTTTTGGTCTCTATAATTTTTTTTTATTTTTAATTAAATCTTTATAATTTAAAATTTTATATAATTAAGTTATTATAAATTTTAAAAAAATTTAGTTTAGTCACCACTTGTTAATATTTTGTTAACGTGCTAATTATATATCACTTTTTTTCGTTGACACAAATAATGTATATATTTAAAGTGTTAAGAAAATATAAGTTGACAAAATCAGTAAAATTTAACATAAAATTTTTTAAAAATAATAACAAGGACTAAATTAAAATGTTTAAAATCATAATAATTTAATTATAAATTTTAAAATTCTAAGGACCCAATTAAAAATTGAATAAAATTATAAAGACTGCATGAGTAATTTAATCAATAATAAATGAAATAAAAAATAATTAAAGTGAATGTGAATTTATAGGTAATTTTGTTTAAATACTAAATTTTTTGGGTAGGGTATCTATGTTAATCAGTAATTTAATCAGTAATTTCTTTTAATAATTAAGTATCTATGTTAATGTCACATCATAATGTTAGTTAACTTTCTAATTAATATTTTATCCATACTATTAAAGTGAAGAATTAAATTGATTAAAAATTTATCTTTTGAAGGAACTAAATTAATTATAAATTGATCTTTTAAAAGTTAAATTAAAATAGTTCATCGTTTAAAAACAAAATTAAAAATTTTTTTTTAAGAATTAAAATATTAATTTAATTAAACAAAAACTTATAATTTCATCGCTTTTGACTAAAATATTTTTATATATATCATTTATATAATTAAATATGTATGTAATTAATATAATTTTTTAATTAAAAATAAATGCTATTTAATATTTTTAACTCTAAATACATTAGAATAAAGTAATAATTTTTTAAAAATATTTTTAATAAATTAAAATTTTTTTAAAAATTAATATTACTATTAAAGATATTTTAGATTTGGATTATCATTTTTGAACATTATTGGATAACTGTAAAGATTGTACAAACTTGGCTTAATTTTTTAGTTTGGGCCTTTCAAAACTTTGAACTTTAAATACACCAATCATAAATCTCTACTTAAAAGAAAATAGTTGTAAAATAAGTAGAAACACAGTAATTCTATAACAGAAATATAAGAGTTTAGAGAAAGCACAATTTAATGAGTCTGGATCCCCTGTTGTCGCCTTCGCCTGCTATCCCTGCTGTCCAGTAAATCCTATCCGTCCACCTAATTGTGTGTCCCAAATAATGCCATGTCGGCAACCCACTTCAGCAAAAATATGAGTGGGATGAGCGACAACACTGACGAGAAGGGTTTGTTGTGGAAGCTTCTTGTTCTCAAGTCCAAAGATTTCGGCAAGGTGGGTCTCGCCTTCCGAGTTAGTGCTGGCTGTAGTGTAGGTTCCGACGTCGGCCTCCTTGAAGGTGTGCTTTCTTGCAAATTCTAGATTTTCTACGTTGAGGAATTTAACGTTTCCTCATTGTGTGTTTCACTTTATGTGTGTATATGCTATATTTAATTTTTTCATAATTTAAGCTAGAAAATTATAACAATTTCAGTTTACTTTGAAATTGTCATCATCCTTATATTTCAATTTTGGAGCCTTTAGGTTTTGTATGTGAATAATGAGTAAAATGTGAAACTTGAGCCTTAGAGAATGGGACTTAACCAGAACAGTCTTTAGTATGGGCATAGTCTTTTTAAAACTTGGTTTTGAGGGCTAAACTGAACCTATTGCTCGGCATCAATGGGAGAGAAAATGGGTGTAATGTATACTTTGGAAAAACATATATATAGGTATGTTATTTTAATGAAACTTGGTTCTATTAGGATCTGGTCTGATTGAAATAATTGGCATGAAAACATATATATAGGTATCTTATTTGAATGAAACTTGGTAACAGTGAATATTGGTAAACTTTTTAATAGCATATTTGTTCTTTTAAATATGTATTTAATGAAAGGTTTATTTCCTCAAGAATAATCTGGTCTTCTTGGTAAATTTATCCTTGAATTGAAAAGTGTTCTTTTGTTTTGATGGTTTGACTGTGATAAAATATTCAGTATAGTGTATGTTAGAGAACTTTGCGATACGAGAAGCCTTCTTATTGGAAACCTATATCTGTCTTTGCCTATCAGGTTTTTTTCCCTGTTAAACCAAAGATAGCCATGTCAAAATAAAGACATCTTGTGGTGGATGAGGAAGTGAAGTTCTCTTTTTTAATTTTTTACTTCCTTAAAATCATTTTCTTGGGAGATGAGGAAAATGCTTTCACTATTAAGATTTAAGATTCATGTCATCTTATATTGTTAATTTCACTAAGTTTTTAACTACATCTGCATATTTGTCATAGCTTTGTTATCTTAAACAGTCTAGGACTCAGAATAAGGACCTGTTACCTGAGTGTACCTTTTACTTTTATGGTTGATAAGTTGGATAACCTAGTGGTGCTTAAGAGATTTGCTTGCTGCTTTCTATCTTATTTAACCATCCAATATGAAGCTCAAAGTGTTTAAATGGCATTTTAAAGTCTATTTTAAGGGTTGTGTTTGGTTCAACATTTTTTTCTCCTCTTAAACCTCTTTAGGTGCTTGATATGATGGCTTTGTATTTTGGGTATCTACTATTTAGAGGAATAAAAATTATGGACCTATTTTGTGAATGCCTCTTTTGTTCTTTGTGAATGCCTCTTTGCATGAATCAGCATAACTTGCTCTCACAGGTAAGGCAATCAATTGGCAATTTCAACAAACTGATTGTGTAACTTACTACTTGGAAGTTTCAACAAATTGATTGAAACATTGTGATTCACTCTGATGTTGATATGCATCTATTGTTGATGTTGTAGTTTACTTGATGTTGATAGGTCACTGATGTTGATATTGGAGTTTACCTGATGCTTGTATTTTGGATATGTAACTAATGTTTTGCTGTAGTTTACCTGGTACTAACATCCAGAATTATGTTTTGCTGTATACGTGCTGTCCATTGTGTTTTCAATGTTTCACATCTCAATATGTGTGCTTAAAGTTGATTTGTGTTTGAATTGTGAGCATGTGTGCGAGTGAGTAAATGTTGTAAGCATGATAAAGGATTTTGTGTTAAGCATGTTTTCCATCTTAAAGTTCATGTTTTATAAGTCAATATATTGTCCATCTTGTTTTAAAAGTCAATATACTGAACATGCTAAAGTCCATCTTTTGCAGCATTTTGAGGCACCCAACTTGAATAACACAATTCTCAATGGAAGGAGAAGGTAGAGAATATGCAAGTGGAACTTCAACAATGCTATAGAGCTAAATCTCAACTATCTGTAAAAAGAGTTTGTTATTGTTGTAATATCTATTGTAATTAACAATTTCAATCAATATAACATTTATTTCACCTTTATTGTCCAGACTTTTCTACACTTCAATTTTATAATGGTGCAATTCAATGAAAAATACATATCATCATTCTTGTATTGAAAGAATCTCATACTTCTCCTTGTGCAAAGCTTGGAATTGAAATAATAAGCTTCAATGGAAAAATATTTGTTTTATTGAAAATAAATATTCTCTTATAATATCATCCCAATTACAAAATCTCATTTCCTAATTCCCATCTCAATTACAATGAATATCAATATCCATTCACAGGAAAAAAGTCATAAATTAAGTGCACGTCATCCTATCTTTACTTCTTGATCTACATCTAATCTCTCCTAGAGTAAGGAATATTGAAGATGCAATCACTGAGGAAGATGTGCCTTGAGGAAGATGTGCTCCTATGTGCATAAGTTATCTCATCTTGGAATGTAAACCAGTTGGAGTTTGTAAACAAACTACTGCATAAAAGAAATGACACAATAAATCAACCACAAAATGGAAAATAAAGAAACATTATGATCAACCACAAAAAATCACAATCTTAACCCCTAATGGTACAATTACAAAATTCACAAAGCCAATAAATAAATGCAGTGAAATTTCAGCTGATGAGTGATGGGAGACCATCGTTTTAACAAAAAAAATATGGATATTTAACCGATCAAATTACCACAACATATGGCATCACATTCAACCACTCAGCATGTGATTATGAAACTCAATGGTTATGAAACTCCCCTAAGGTGTTATTCCAACTTGAAGAAGAAGAAGACTTATTAGCATTATATAATTATCATTATCAATTTTCTTTTAGGGTTTGCAAACAACATTTACTAACAAATAGTAGAGCTGCATCTCCACTTTAAACACTAGCCCCACCTGATTTTAGCAGACACAATTAACTCAAGATTGAGACAACATACTTGATGCAAAGTGCCAGGATATGGGAAGTTCTTGTAACTCACTTGGTGCATTCTATGTTCTCCCTGCATCAATTGTTATATGGGTGGGTAACTTCAATGATTTTGCCATATCTTGTCAAATTAAACAACAATATAGCTAAAATAAAAATTTCAATTTTTTTTTTAAAAAGAGACTATTGTGAAGAGGAAAAAAAATAGTGGTGTCCTATTTTAGAAATTGCAGATGATGAACAAAGAGATGAATGCAAACCAGATTTATCAATTTGAAGATTGATATATGAAAAATAATCATTCAATCTAGTTTATATATTTATTTCTTAATAAAAAAATAATATTACAAGATGGAAAGAAGTGAAACAAGTAAGAAGGCAGATAAGGTGTCCTTATATAGAATAATAAGGAAAAACAAAGGCAAAATATACAATTATATAGAAGATCTTTTAATTCCCTCTGCATGTCTAACAAGTAAACAATTTATATAAAATAACTGCATAAAATAAGTAATCTAAACTAAATAAGACTCTACGAAAAAGCTTTGTAAAAATATACGATAAACCTTTATCAAGCTTTTTTTTCATTATTAACAATTCAATGTCTCCTGTTGTCCAAAGCTTCCCTACCCTTCCCCAAACATGCATTGTTTATACCCAAATAACACCAATGCAATCATCAACCATGGCATTCAATATTACAACAGAAAAGAGGAGGCAAGAGAGAGTCACCTCTCTTGCCCAAAATCGAGAGGAGAGATCCCTGAAGAAGCATACATTCAAGTTGAAACACAAGGAGGAAACGTTAAATCCCTCAACGTAAAAAATTCAGAATTTGCAAGAAAGCATACCTTCAAGGAGGCTGATGCTGAAACCTACACTACAGCCAGCACTAACTCCGAAGGCGAGACCCACCTTGCGAAAATCTTTGGACTTAAGAACAAGAAGTTTCCACAGCAAACCCTTCTCGTTAGCGTTGTCGCTCATCCCGCTCATATTTCTATTGTAGTAGGTTGTCGACGTGGCATTATTTAAGACGCATGATTAGGCGGACGGCTAGGATGTACTGGACAGTAGGGATAGAAGGCGAAGGAGGCAGCAGGGGATCCAGACGCCAATTTAATATGCCTTATTGAGTCATGACATTTTCAAAAAAGTCTCTAAAACTAGCAGTATTGTAGAAATTTAACTAATAAGAAAGAAATAATCAAATAATGATTTATTGACTTTCACAAAGAGTATATTACCATAACTTTCCTCAATATTTGATTAAATTATACTTAATATAAGTTATAAAATTATAATTATAATTTTCATACAATAATAAAAATATTTAAATAATTTTATTTTAATTTTTGAAAGTAAGTATATATTATACACAATAAATAAATTTACTATACATTAAAGTGTACAAAAATTTTTTAAATTTAATTTAAAATATAAATAAAAATTTAAGTTATTACTTTTCAATTTTTGTAACTTCCCTTTATAGCTTTTCACTTTTTTTGTATATTTTATATATATTAAGTTAAATTATTTTTTGTGGTCTATTATTTTACTAAATTTTTAATTACTTTTCTATAATTTAAAAATTTATAATTTAGTTCTTATATTAAAAATTTTTTTAATTTAATCATTTTTATCAAATTTTTATTGAAATCATGTTAAATTAGTGTCAACGGCTATTTTCAACATATATTATTTTAACATTTTAAATATATATAATTTATATTAATAAAAAATAACTAATAATAATGTAAAAATAATATATATATATATAAAATAAAATATAACTTATATTAGATAATATGAATAAATTAATTTGAATTAAATAAATTCATAAAGTTAATATGATATATAATTAGTATATTAATAAAATTTAACAGAATTTTAAAAAAATTTAAAATTTAAAATTAAATTTAAAATTTATTAAATTGTAGAGATTTGATAAAATTTTAACCTATTAAAACTTAATTAAAAATTTAATAAACCTATAAAAATACAAGAATAATTTAATCTATATAGTATATGGTTTAGAGACTTAAAAGAGGACAAATACAATAGATAAAATTAATTTTATTGATTAAAAATAAAAAATTTATAATATATATAAAATGTGATAAAAATTAAGTGTAACTTATAAAATAAGAAAGTTTTCCATTATAATCTAACTAGGAAGTTAAATTAATTGCAATTTTTTCTAAGCATCGTCATAATAGGAGAACTGAAAGAGATTATAGAAGTGAAGTCATTAAATCAGACGGTCCAGATTTAAATAAAAAAATTATTCCATACATCTTTACCTTCGTACGAAACACAAAATAGTTCATCCTTTCCGCATCTGTTATATTTTATTAATTTCCAGTAAATTCAATATTAATATCATGCAATCATATTTCTAGTTGACACTTGATTGGTTCTGCAAGGCTAGGCGCTGCTCCGGTTGAAGCTGGTTCGATCTATTATGCTCTAAATCCCTGCGATTTGAGCATTTCCCTCTGTTTCTCTCATTTTCTTGTTCCTGAGAAATTTCACTCGAGCAACCATGATTTCTGCAAGCAAAATCAAATCCGTCGATTTTTACAGGTCAGGATCTCCCTCTCTTCGTTTTTAATTATTTTCTTTTAACTTTTTTAATCCTTTCGCATATTTTTGCGTTTGTGCTTCAGATGGTTATGTATGAATATATCGACTTGTTATACATGCGTCATTTCCAATCTTGGGTTATGACTAATGAAGCCGGTATCTGTCTTAATTTTATAATTGATGGCTAATACGGATATGAACTATTCTCGGGTTGTTCTTCTGACGCAAAAATTTATTAAATTATCGCTTTGTACTTAATTTTCATATATACATGTGGCTGAAGATGTGTGTGTGAGTGCTTCGTGCTTGAGGGATGGGAGAGGGGTGGAGGGGAGGAATGCGAGTTTACTGTGTTTCAGAAATTTATGGATATCAATTGCTTTAGAGTTTAGATGGTTGGTTTGGGTACGCAAGTTAAAGTTACTAATGGCTATTATTCACAATGTACTAGGTACGGATCACCCTATGAGCTCCTGGTAGCATTTATGTTGTGGCCTTCTGGGTTTGGTCGTTTATCATCCTCGTCATTATTATTATAAATTTATTAATAATAATATTATTATTTTGTGGGGTGATGGGGAGGTTTGGGGGGGGGGGGGAGAGGAGGGGTCTAGAATGCTTGTGATAATTCACATTCAAATGTAGACATGTTGATTTGTTGTTTGCTGTTATGTTTTGGCTTAAATTACTCTGGGTTAATTTATTGAGGGAGGAGGTAAGAGTAGAACAATTGCCACTGTAACTATGTCAATCTCAATCAGAGGCTGCTGAAGCCAGTACATGACTGGTTAATGCAAGTGGTTATGACTATGAGGATTACCATTGATGGACTCTTCCATTAGCACATCGTGTTGACTGGCTAATTGGTAATCAAGAGTCTTTTTTTGTTTTTGGATTTGAAATCTGCCACCAATCGGTGGCCGGTTTTATTTCTGCTGTAGAGAACTAGGAGGCCAGTGTTTTTAGAGTGTCAATATGTAAATTGACCATGTATGTTACTCCATTACCTAAGTAGAAAAAAAAATGTGTAAATTAGAAAGAAGATATTGTTTGTTCCCATGTGGTGTCCCTTATGACTGATTTTAATAATGATTTGTTATTTTCCTTAAGACAAGCACATAGATTTTACTGTCTTCTGATGACAGAAAAATTCCAAGAGATTTGACTGAGGCATCAATATCAGGAGCAGGATTATCTATAGTGGCAGCTCTCTCCATAATGTTTTTATTTGGAATGGTCAGTATCTATTACCATTTCTGTTAGTTGTATTTGTATGATGTGTAAATATTGAAGATTTTTATCTATTCTATATTGATTCTAGGTCTGGTATTGTTAGGGTTGGCAAATAGGAAGATTGTGGGTCAGATATCAGATTATAATGAGCGGATCAAACTTGATTTGTTAACCCATTAGGATCCAATGAGAAGCATTTAAAATAATCTAATCCATCCATGACCTATTTTGTTGGTGGGTATCCATCACACTATTGATCCGTGTATTTGAATGGATGTCCAGTCCATCCAATCTGCTTATTACTTTATTATTATATTAAGATAAGCGTGTATCAATTGGCTGCTTTTTTTTGTTTTTTGGGTATCCCTTAGTTGTTTATTTAACTCAGACTAATTGGGTTAACTGATATTAAAAGAATTTATTAATATCCAACTTTGTTTTCAAGGTATTCAATTTATTTACTCTAAATATTGCCTTCTTTTTTTAAAATTAAAATTTTAATCAACTGATATAATTAATGCAATATATATTATATAATTCAACATTTACCAAAAAACAGATTTATGTCAACCATATCACAAAAACATCTACTTTGATTAGAGCTGTTTATCTAGACTACTGACTTATTCACTCAAAGCCAAAGGAACTACACTTGATGGTTTATACTCAGACAACTTTTAGTTTTATGATATTGCAGTGAGACAAAAACTAAGGCACAGAATACATGCTGCAAAGGCATGGCCTACATAACCAAGATTTTTAGATTTGGGAGGGGCTTAGTGTATGTGCTATGACCCCGTTGAACACTCAAAACTTCGTGTGTGAGTGACTGGGCATGAATATTCTTAATGGTTCCTAGACTCCTGGATCTTTTTAATGGGTTTGAGTGGGTGGATTTGATGGTTTAGGAGTAGATGAATCCATTGAATATTTATAAGCTATCCATATCAATCGATTAAAAGGTGGGCCGATTTGGTCCTATCAGTTAGATCATAATTTTAATGGGTGGATTAGATGAATTTATGAATCTCTAATGTTCAATGCCACCCCTAGAAATTGTTTATACAATTACACCTAAAGTGTTCATCCTCATGATGTTATTATTATGTAATTTTGTCAAATTTCTTTCTTTGAACTTGATGTTGATGTATATCATGTAACCTATGTGGCAGGAACTAAATAATTATTTATCTGTCAGCACCTCTACATCTGTAATTGTTGACAAGAGTTCTGATGGAGACTTTTTACGTATAGATTTCAATATCAGGTAGAAACCAAAATAAGTATGTGCTGTCTTTGGTTGAATATAATGTTTCGTTATGGTATCTCTCTGCATTCAAGTCTTGATTATTAATATTATGCAAATTATTGGCAGCATCACACATGTCTCCATTATACTGCTAAAAAGTGGGCTTGTTTCTATTTGTTTTAACAAATTGTGGTACTTTTTCTCAAGAATGTAAAACTATCTATTAAATTATTTATGATGATGAATTCATTAGAGGTCACTTGATCAGTTTTTCATCAATATCTAAGATAATATTATTAAAGAAAATTATTGGTAATTTGACATTTTGAAAGAAAAGAAAGCTTTTCTAGAAGGACAGAGGTCATTAGTTTAGTGCTAGGTTATGTTGAGAATTTCAGATATGACACTCTTTACATGCCTTTAAGCTCAGTTGTAAACTGGGTGTAGAAAAAGCTTTTAATCAAATTGGGATTGCTTATCAGGATATGATATGATTATCTATTTGGAAGTAGAGCTATCAAAATAGGCCGGACCTTATGGGCTCTGGCCCATTGAGCCCTATAACATTTTCCTAATCTCTTTTAGTTCTTAAGATAAATACTTGACAAGCCTTTAGATAAACCAGTATAATAAGCAAAATTTCAAATCTATTTATTTTGGTACAAAATAATAAACATTACATGTTATTTGCATATCATTGCACTAATGGCTCCATATTTCTCTTGTAGTTTTCCTGCACTCTCATGTGAGTTTGCATCAGTTGATGTGAGTGATGTGCTGGGAACAGTAAGTTTCTACCCTTCCATTGGTTACACCTGATTATTTCTTGCAAAAAAGATTTGTGCTTCTGTTTTAAGAAATATTACTCTCACTTTGGTTCTTAAAAAATTGTACATATGCTCTTTGAATTGACATTAATAAGTGTCTTTTCATTAAACAGTGAAATTAACATCAATTGCTCTAGTTATTGTTATTCCATTTCACTTAATGTAACACAGGCCATAATATTTTATTCATAACTCCTTTTCGATTTGAGAATATGTGGCTCCAACATCACTCTTTCTTGGATCAAGTTAAATCATGGTGGGAGGACTATTCAGTCACAGGTTGGGAAGGCTTAAGTTTATGAAGAAGCTAAAATATATGAAGGAGAAACTTAGAATCTGGAGTGGAGAGATTTTTGGTGACACTAGGATTAACAAAAGGGAGATTTTACAAGAATTAGAGATTCTGGATAAGATGGAGAGTGAGGGTGGCTTAATGGAAGTTCAAAGTGCTCATAGGCTGGCCCTTAGGAATGAGTTCGATGAGATTATTAATAAGGAGGATATTAGTTGGCGTCAAAAGAGTAGAATTAAGTGGGTAAGGGAAGGGGATGTGAACTCTAGTTATTTTCATAAGGTGGCAAATGGGAGAAGAAGAATTTGGATTCAGGAACTAGAGATGGAGAAGGGGAGAAGTGTAAGAGATGTTGATTTGATATCTAATGAAGTGACTAGATTTTACGAAGAGCTTTACACAGAGGAAGTTAATGAGAGACCTTTCCTTGAGGGATTGGATTGGTCTCCCATAGATGATGCTAACGCTGTTTAGTTAGAAAGGCCTTTTGAGGAGGAAGAAATTAAGAAAGTGATTTGGAAGATGGATAAAAAAAAAGGCACCTATGGTTTTAATATGACTGTTTTTCAGGCTTGGTCTTTCTTAAAGGATGATTTGCTGAATTTTTTAATGAGTTCTACTACAATGGTAAGATTACCACTAGCATGAACTTGACTTTCATCACCCTTGTCTTGAAAAAGGATCGGTCCATCAAAGAGCTTGAATTTTGGCCTATTAGCTTGATTTCTAGTGTTTACAAAGTCATCACCAAGGTGCTTTTTTTGAGGTCAGGGAAAGTTCTTGAAGAGACCATTTCTGAGAACCAAAGTGCTTTTGTGGGTGGTAGGCAAATGAAGTGGTGGCAGACATAAGACAACGAAAGTAGAAAGGCTTGGTTTTTAAGTTAGATTTTGAGAAAGCCTATGATAGGGTGAATTGGGGTTTTTTAGATAAAGTCCTTTATCATAAGAGATTTGGGGATAGATGGAGATGTTGGACAAAGGGCTGCCTTTCCTCTGTCGCCTTTGCTGTGGTTTAAGGGTTTTCGAGGTGTTAGGCAAGGGGATCCTTTCTCTCCTTTCCTTTTCACACTTGTCGATGTGTTAAGTTGGATGTTGTCTAGGGGCTTCGAGAGGGGGGTTAGTGTGTGGTTTGAAGGTATAGTAAGGGTATAGAGATTTCTCATTTACAGTTTGTGGATGACACTATTCTATTCCTTCTTGAAAATATGGAAAATTTTCAGCATGTGCTTTCTTTGGTTCAAATTTTTGAAGTTGTGCCAGGGCCTTGTATTAATCTTTCAAAATGTGGGTTGACTAGGATTAATGTAGAGGATAGTTTCATGGTTGAATTGGCTGAGACGGTGGGTTGTGGGGTGTCACGGTGGCCTTTTACTTATTTGGGTGTTCCCTTAAGGGGAAACCCTCGAGCTAAGTCTTTTTGGGATCTTGTGATGTAGAGGATGTCTAAAAGACTTGAGAGTTGGAAAGGAGCATATTTCTCTCTTAGATGAAGTCTTAGAGAGATTCAAACCTTCACAGGTGGGCGATGGGTATGAAGCCTCGTGGTTTTGAGCCAAGAAGAATTGGTAACAAAGTATAGAGAGTACTTTAAGCTCTTATCTGCCCGTCTAGTTAATGCTTTTGATGAGCTGCTTATGGGTTTCTTTGGAAATAGCCTTAAGCAAGAGATTAGGGCTGAAGTTAGGATGTTTACGGTGGGTAATTTGAAGCGACTCATGGATTTAGCTCATAAAGTGGAGGAAAGGAACTGGATATTGGATTGGGCTGAGGAGGCTCGAAATGGAAGGAGCCTAAAAAATTGGGAAAAGCTTGTTGGGTCATATTTTAGGGTATCCACCACAAAGAATCTGACCCAAACAGAAGAACCAACCCATTTTAACGACAGACCCTTGCAAGAAGCCTTTGACTACTTGAAAACAGCAATGACAACAGCCTCAGTTTTAGCTATGCCCTATTCTTCTTGCAAGTTTGAGTTGGAAACTGACACTTGTGGTTTGGGTATAGGGGCTGTCTTGATGCAAAAGAGAAGGCCAATAGCATATTTCAGCCAAGTATTGTCAAATAGAGTGAAACAAAAATCAGTTTATGAAAGGGAGCTAACGGTGAGTGCACTTTCCATGCAAAAATGGCATCACTATGTAAGGATTTTGAATGACTGAATATTTCTGTATTATTCAGTTGTAGGTTTACACATATGGACTATAAGTTTATATACCTTGTGCCTATTCTAATTAGGAAGATAAACCAAATCTATAATAATTAAATATTTGCCCTAATAAAGTTTTCTATAATCACACTATCAAAATAAAGGCCTGATTAAGCTAGTCAACACTATTTATGGGGACACCACTTTGTGATCCACATTGATCAAAAGAGCTTCAAATTCTTACTTGAATAACAGTTGTTGGATGGAGCTCAAGCTAAATGGGTTTCTAAGCTTTTAGGACATAAATTTGAAATTCACTACAAACTGGGTCAGGACAATAGAGTAGTAGATGCTCTGTCTAGAGTGGAGGATCATATTCAGTTACAATCATTTTCGGTAATTCAGCTAGGTGATTGGGGAGCTTGGGAGGTTGAGGTACAACAAGATGAATAGTTAAGTGTCATCTTGAGGCAAGTGATCACTGAGGTACTGCCAAAACTAGGGTATTCCATCAAAAGGAGTTGCTTACTGAAAACAGATTGGTGGTACCAAGAGGCTCACCGCAAATTCCATTACTAATGATGGGCGGGGGTAGTTTTTTGGGGGGACATCAGGCGACTTTTGAACTAAGATTGGCGGGGGCTAGTTTTTTGGATAGGTATGAAGAAGGATATCCAGCACTTTGTAGTGGCTTGTGACAATTGTCAAAAGAATAAATATTTGGCCTTGAGTCTAGTGGGATTATTGTAACCTTTCCCAATTCCGAATAAAGTTTGGAAGGATATTGCAATGGATTTTGTTGAAGGATGACCAAAGTCTCATGGATTTGATATTATCTTGGTGGTTGTTGATCGGCTTTCAAAGTGCAGCCATTTTCTACTCTTAAGCACCCCTGCACAACCAAGGATGTGGTTGAGTTGTTCTCTAAGGAAGTGGTGAAGCTTCATGGTTTTTCTCGATCTATTGTGTCCGATAGAGACAAGATTTTCCTTAGTAATTTTTGGAAGGAACTCTTTAACATGGCAGTGACTAAACTAAGATTTAGTTCGGGATACTACCCCCAGATGGATAACTGGAAGTGGTAAACCGTTGTTTAGAAACCTATCTTTGGTGTTTTGATGGAGACAAACCAAATCAGTGGTCTAAGTGGGTTTCTTGGGCTGAGTTTCGGTATAACACCACTTTCCACGGTGCCATCGGTATGACTCCTTTTAAAGTAGTTTATGGAAGAGAGTCGCCTACTTTACTAAGGTACAATTGTGTTGTTTCATCTGTTGAAGAGGTAAATATTGCCATTCAAGACAAAAATTTAATTTTGGAAGAGTTGAAGTCTCATTTGGAGGTTGCTTGGAATCAGATGTAATTAGAGGTAGATAAGAGGAGGAGAGAGATTCAGATTGAACCATGGGACCTAGTGTGTTTGAAGATTACACCTTATAAACTACAATCCTTGGCTAAGCATCGTGTTAGTTTCAGAGACAAGTAAGAAGATTGAATGGGAATTCAACTCTGTTGTTAGTTCCCCTTGTGCATTTTATAATTATAGAATGGGCCAAGTTCAATACATAAGCAAATAACATAAAACCTAGTTTACCACATTATTCTAACACTCCCTTTCAAGCTGGTGCATAGATATTGATCACACCCAGTTTGTTACAAAGAAAATTCTAGTCCCATTAATTGCTTTGGTAAGAAAATTTGCTAATTGATCTCCTGTACAAACATATGACAAATTAACCAATTGTTGGCAAATTTTCTCCCTAATAAAATGACAATCTACTTCAATATGTTTCGTTCTTTTATGAAATACAGGATTAGGAGATATATGTGTAGCTGCTTGCTTATCACACCATAGCTTCATTCTAAGGACTAACTCAATCCAAGTTCACTAAAAAATTGTTGAATCCACATAAATTCACATGTTGTTTGGGTTATAGCTCGATACTCTGCTTCTGCACTAGATTGGGCAACTACAGTTTACTTCTTTCTTTTCTATGATACAAGGTGTCCTCCAACAAATACACAATATCCTGTAGTTGACTTTTTATCATCTGGAGAACTAGCCTAATTAGCATCTGTGAAAGCTTCAACTCTCATATGGTCATGGTTCCTATTCAATACTCTTTTCCTAGGAGACTTCTTCAAGTACTTCACTATATGAATTAGTGCTTAATGATTGGTGTTGGTGATGACATGAATTGACTAACCACGCTAATTGGAAAGGCAATGTTTGGTCTAGGGATACTCAAATAGTTCAACTTTCTAACTAATTTTCTATATTTTTCTGGATCATTATAGGGCTCTCCATGTATGATGGGACCACAACTTGTGTGAGAATACAAGGTGGAGCCACGAAGGATTTTCCTATAACCATAAAACTATATCAGGGCTCAGCTTTGAGCTCTTACCTTTTAACTTGATATTGGATGTGTTCACTGAACATATCCAAGAGGCTACACCACGATGTATGCTTTTTGCTGATGATATAGTCCTTGTTGGAGATTCCAAAAAAAAAGTAAACAAAAAATTAGAGAGGTGGAGACAAACTTCAGAGACATATGGGTTTCGTATAAGTTGTAGCAAAATGGAATATATGAAATGTAATTTCAGTGAAAGGGAAACTGATTCTATGGCAGAGGTGAACCTTGGAGATCATCCCATACAAAAAGTCACGAGTTTCAAGTATTTGGGAACGATAATACAAAATAATAAAGAAATATAAGAGGACGTAAATTATAGGGAACGATAATACAAAATAATAAAGAAATATAAGAGGACGTAAATTATAGGATTTAAGCTGAGTAGATGAAATGGAGAAAGGCTTCAGGTGTTATTTGTGATAGGAAAGTACCACTCATGCTTAAGGAAAAATTTTATGGTATAACTATAAGACCTGCATTGTTTATAAAATGTTAACATAAGCAAAATTTCAACGTGTTAGAAATGAGAATGTTGCGTTGAATGAGTGGTCACACTAGGAAAGATAGTATTAGAAACAAGTGTATTAGAGAGAAAGTTAGGGTAGCTCTTATTATAGATAAGTTAGTAGAAACGCGCCTTAGATGGTTTGATCATGTACAGAGGAAACTATTAGAGGCTCCTGTACATAGAGTTGACCAAATAGAAGATAACTCGATAACTATAGGTAAGGGAAGACCAAAGAAAATAGTAGGGAAAACTATTAGGTTGGACTTAAGTATTAATAATTTACCTATAGAAATGAGTAAAGATAAAACACATTGGCGTTACTTGATCCATATAGTTGACCCCACTTAGTGGAAAAATGCTTGGTTTGTTGTTGTTGTTATAGTAAAGGGCTCTCCATCACTTGCTAATAGATTTACATTTGTCTTTATAGGCATCTCACAAGGTTTAGCTCTCAACAACCCTGTTTCATTCAATAAATCAATGACATATTTTCTCTGCGATAGGAAGATACCTTTTCTTGACCCCATAACTTCAATATAAACTTTGTCTGAAGAAATCTCTTAAGAGCTGCAATCCCATTCTTATCACTACCAGTAATCACAATATCATCAAAATAAACAAGAAGTAAGATACATCTAGCATTAGTATGTTGAAAAAATATTGTATGATCACCACCACTTATGGATAAACCAAACTCAATGATCATCTCACTAAATCGCCCAAACCAAGCTCTTAGAGATTGTCTCAAACCATACAATGATTTCTTTAGCTGACATACTTTACCTGACTCCCCTGAGCAACAAACCCAGGGGATTGCTCCATATACACCTCCTCTTCCAAATCACTATGAAGAAAGGCATTTTTCACATCTAATTGGTGTAAAGGCCTATTATAAGTAGCAGTTAGAGAGTCTAAAATTTGAACTAATGTTAATTTTGTCATGAGAGAGAAGATATCTATGTAGTCAATACCATAGGTCTAGGCATGACCCTTGGCCACCATTTGAGCTTTAAATCGAGCAACTGATCTATCTGGGCTCATTTTCACAACATACACTCATTTGCATCCAATAGCCTGCTTCACAGAAGGAAGGGGAATTAAATTCCAAGTGTTATTATACTCAAGGGCAACCATCTCCTTTTCCATTGCTCTTCTCTATCCATCATGACTCAAAGCTTCAAACAAAGACTTAGGAAGAGGTATGCTATCAAGTGAGGCAACAAAGGACTGAGATGAATCAAATAAACAATCATGGTAGACAAAAGAAGAAATAGGATGAGCACAAGTGCATTTATCTTTACGAATATCAATAGGGAGGTTCAAAGTAGAATCCCTTGATGATGAGATTAGTGGTAGAGGAGAGGAATTTGGATCAGTTGCATCTAGAGCAGGCCTCGTGCGATAGGAATAAACTTGTTTAATAGGTGGCTCGATAGGAGATGACACAGGATATGTCACAGTATAAATAAAAAATCATCACTAGAATCACAAGCAGGAGGAGATCTTTGATGTTGAAGAAAGAAGGGTGTAGTCTCAAAGAAAGTGACATTCGCAAAAACTAGATACCAATCAAGATTAGAAGAAAAACAGAGGTACCCTTTTTGGGTACAAGAGTAACCTAAGAAAATGCACTTTGAAGTTTTTGGATCCAATTTTGTTGTTTGCAATCGCATGTCATGAACAAAGTATGTACGCCCAAAGATTTTAGAGGCAAGAGAAAACAATGCTCAGGATGGTGATAACACAGAAAACAGAACCTTACCACCAAGAACAGAGGAAGGCATTCTATTAATGTGATGAGTGGCAGTGTGAACAATATCAGCCCAAAAGATCTTTGGAACTTTCATTTAAAATAATAAAGCTCTAGCAACTTCCATCAAATGACGATTTTTTTTTCAGCTACTCCATTTTGTTGAGGAGTGAAAATGCAAGATGATTGATAAATCATACCTAATTCAGTCGTTTAAGAAGAGAAGGGATCATAAAAATATTCTTTGGCATTATCACTCCTTGATATATGAATGCGACAATTGTATTAAGTTTGAATTTCAGTGCAAAAGGCAGTAAATATAGAGAATAATTCATATCTAGATTTCATTAAATAAAACCAAGTAACATGAGAAAAATCATCCACAAAAGTAACAAAATATTTAAATCCATTTTTAGAGGTTACAGGATAAAGACCCCAAATATTTGAATGAACTACATCAAAGAGGGACGCAACCCTTTTATTGACATGAGGTAAGTAAGAAGCATGATGATGCTTTGCAAATTGACATGATTCGCAAGGAAGACTCGACACTGACTCAAGTTGTGGAAATAACTTTCAAAACAGATAAATATGTGGATGACCCAAATGATAATGAAGTTGAAAAGGAGACAAAATCCCAGAGCATGCACAAGATGGTGATGGTGATGCATCAACTAGATCTAACAAAAACAACCTATTAGAGACGCTTCATTTACCAATAGTCTGCGTCGTTAAAAGATCTTGAAAGATACAGTGATCTGGAAAAAATGTCACAACAATTTAAAGACCGTGTAACTTGACTAATAGAAAGAAGGTGGAAACGAAATTTAAGTAAGTAAAGTATAGAAGATAAAGGTTATGTGGGAAGGGGTGAAACAATGCCACTTCCCTCAACTTTAGCCATTGACCAATTAGCAAGGGTCACTTTAGAATGTGCATTAGTAAGGTCAAGGGAAGAAAGAATACTTGAATTGCCTATCGTGTGATCAGTTGCTCGAAAGTCTATGACCCAAGGACGAGAAGATGATGATTGACGAGTAGTAGGATTACCTAACTGAACAAGAGTGGCCATAGAAGACTGAGACTGCTGTGATAATTGGAATTGAGTATATTAGAAAAACTCTTCATCATTCATAACTATAGTTCGTCCGCCTACTTTTTGTGAAGTAGAATCTAACACCTCAACTTGTGAGATAACATTAGCATATCGTTGGGATGGATATTGTTGAAGCTTTGGGCACTGTGGACAAATATGCCCCACTCCCCAACAATTATAGCATGTTGGAGGTCATCCACGTCCTCTACCACCATTATGGCCACCGTGACTACCACGTCTACCTTTAGAACCATGGTCACCATTCCGACCCCCATGATAACTACTAGAACTACCACCTCCATTACTTCCATTATGGTTTTGAGCAATTAAGGCAGACTTTCATCAGAATCTGTTGTTGCTAATTTGCCTTCCCCACAAGAGGCATGTAAAACCCGAGTAAAAGCATCCTTCAAGTTATAAACCTCCTTATTAGACAATATTTGTGATCGAATCACATCATACTCTAGATCAAGATCTAATAACTAACTCAAGGCAAAAATTTTGTTTTGCAAAGTAATCATCTCCTCCAAAGTCTTACAACTCGTTAAAGAGCATAGTCGCATGCCTTCTTATAATCAAGGTAATAAGTCATCAATGGCTTCTTTTGTTGTCCAAGTCGATAAATATCTTGAGACAAAGCATAAACATGATTAAAGTTATTATTTGATCCACCTTATACAAACTCTAAAAATTCCCAAACATCCTTCGTCGTCTTACAATGTGTAAGCATTGATTTCTTCTTCATGGAGTTAACCAGAAGATCCAAAATCCTTTTGTCCTCCCTCTTCCATACTTCTGCTAACTTCTCATCTTGTGGACAATCTTTTGGCAAGTGTTCATCTTTATCCATTCCTCCTAGGCCAACATTCACCAAGTATTTCCACTCTAAAAAGTTTGTTCCGTCCACATCTAACTTAGTATCTGTCAATTTGGATGTGGTAGCAAGTACTTCAGACACTATAGTTTGTGCCTCCTTGTCTGTAGTCATCATAACAAAGAATACACTACCAAACAATTACCACAAGTAATAAAAGAGAGTACCACACCCAAATACTTAAAGTAAGGGAGCAAACACCTTCAAATCTTCAATAACATTCCAAAAAAATCGCAGCTATATCTCATCAGTCACGCAATAACACATATACCCACTGAAAGATAGCCAAAAGAAGCTTTAAAACATCTTTCCACACAACAAAAACTACTGGGCCTTCTTGCTATATGTAGGGCGCCCCTCTCTGCAACAAAACCAGCCACAAATCTGCTGAAATTACCAAGAAAAATGCAGCTTTATCACCAATTGCGTTTTCTGTGATTTTAGGAAGAACAGCCTATAAACAATTTTTTTAACTTCTCCACAAATCTACACCAGGGATGTTATCCTTGGTGTTAGGTGTACCTCTAGTAAGTTTTTTTTTTTTTGGGAAATTAGGGTTTAGTGGCTAGCTCTGATACCATGTTAGTTTCAGAGACAAGGATGAAGATTGAATGGGAATTCTAATTCTATGGTTAGTTCCCCTTGTGCTATTTATAATTATAGAATGGGTCAAGCCCAATACATGAGCAAATAACATAAAAGCTAGGTTACCACATTATTCTAACACATTGTAATGAAAACGGGCCTTATCAGGTGCTGGAGGGGATTGGATTAGTGGCTTTGAAGCTAGATCTCCCCTCCCATACTATCACCTTACTTTTCACATTTCTCAGCTCAAAGACTCTTCATGGAGCAAGTACAGCACAACTTATTCCCTCCTTAATTGAAGATCTGGAGGGAAAATGCTTACAAATAGGCTGGTTTACCTGTGACAATACTGGGAAAATTGTGACTCCGTTAAGTCCCAGTTTCCCTCTTTTCACCTTGAGGACAAGGTGACTTTCAAAAAGAGGCCCCCGGGGGGGGGGGTAATGATGTGGCCCCAATTACTAAATTATATTCTAGGAGGCTCAAACCAAAAAAGGAATGATGAGGTGGGCAGTGGGTAACATTTTTGGTACTGACTCACATGTGAAGGGGATAGTGGGATTTAGTATTATTTACCAGGGGCTGGGTACAGAATTGGTTATGCAATTGGAAAAGGTGCAGTGTGGGGAGAGGCCTAGCCTCTTGAATAGCTAGGGACTGTGTTTGTGTGTCTTTTCTTTCTGGTTTATTGCTGTTTTTGCTGTTTATGTTTTCTCTGCTGTAAGGGCATCTCTTGCCTTAAGGGCATCTCTTGCCTTGTTTTTATCTTGATATCAGAATATTTCAGCAGTATAGTTGCTCTTATTGGGGTTCTATCAAATTCCTATTTTTATACTTCATTTGTTATTCATTTATGCTTGCTTATTGTGATTCTTGTTCCTTTATGTTTTATCCCTTGTCCTTAATTTGTGATCTCTTATCTTCAGAACAGGCTGAATCTAACAAAAACAGTCCGGAAGTTTTCTATTGATTCAAATTTGAGACCTACTGGCCCTGAGTTTCATTCAGGACCTGTTGCTACCTACATTAAGCATGATGTTGAAGTAGACGAAGAATCTGCAGAAGGTTCTCTTTCACTTGTGACAGATAACTTTGATAAATATTCTCATCAGTAAGTAGGCAAAATTTGAGATTGACATATTTGATTTTTCTGACTTTCAGCTTAGCAAGAGTTCAAAAGCCCCCCCTTCCCCTCTCTGGTTTCTTTATTCTTAAAATGCAATTTACAGGATAGTTATATATTATTTACACCATTTAAAAATTCTCTTGGCAGGTACCCTATTTTGGTTGTAAATTTTTATGCTCCTTGGTGCTATTGGAGTCAACGTCTGGTAATCAGTTTATCCTGATATTTTGTTTCTCTTCTCTTCAGGAATAACAAGGTGTTTGATTATT
Organism: Senna siamea; assembly: GCA_031216115.1. NCBI lineage: Eukaryota > Viridiplantae > Streptophyta > Magnoliopsida > Fabales > Fabaceae > Senna > Senna siamea. Next base: position 18,174,137 of record CM062359.1, on the reverse strand, counting down.
TTTATGCGTTGCAGAATTGAAATTAAGCTTCTGTTGTCATCAATTTCTTAAGATTCCTAAGAAGTTCTATTAAAAAAAAAAAAAGGATTCCTAAGAAGACAACTTCTCCTTGATACAAATCCTATTGTTGTGGCAAAGGGTAAGTTGAGTGATAAGTACAACTAGGGATGATCATGGATTCATGGTAGGTTATGAGTAGTATATTATAGTTTCCGTCCCTTGATCTAAAGAAAAATGTTTTCCCCACATTTAGACTCGGACTTGAGAATGTAAAAAAATAAATCTCCATCACCATCTAATTACTTAATCCTTGGACTCGGACCTTCTGTTTACTTGGAAGATATTCAAAATGAGTAATTTTTATCTCAAGTTAATACTTGTCTGTAAGAAATTTATCTCATAAAATTTCAAAAAGTTAATATCTACACTCTAAACACATAGTCGATATAAAATCTCAACAACATAGCAATTTTCATATTAATATTATAATTAGCCAGTTTTAAAGATAAAAAATAAATATCATATATATTGTTGGTTTGGGGCCTAGGTGGGTATCACCATCCCCAAACCTAGACTTGAACCTAGGAGAATTCTTGAAAGAATCCTCATACTCAGATCTAAACCCATTTATCCCATTAATTTAATACTAATGCTTAGACTTGATGGGTAAATTTTACATGCACCCACAAGGTATGAATATTTTGATCATCACTTACACTTGTGCAATTTGATGGTGACTAATACAAAGTTATGATGGAGAGCAGAAGATTAAATAATACAGCTTGTAAATGTTGTTATTCAATGTGTATCGGTTATATATATAAGATGATTGTATCATCTGGCATTTCTTCTCTTTGGTGGATGAATGGATGATGGTATAGTTGATACCCTTTTAGTTTGTTATTAATTGGTTCTTCTCTTTCCTTTTCAGAAACCCTCATGGGAGAAGGCTGCTAAGATAATAAGAGAGAGGTACTATATCATTGATCTAGTGTTTCTATGTTTCTTTGAAATTACATTTTGAAAGGTCTATTCCATCATATCTTTTGTGAAATTGATTGAGATATCTTTTTTTTACTTGCTAATCTAATATCCTGCATGCATGATTACATTTATTTAGATACGATCCAGAAATGGATGGGCGTATTCTTTTGGGAAAGGTCGATTGCACTCAAGAAGGTGACTTGTGTAGGAGGTACTACTAAAATATCTAAACTTTTTCTGGCTGTTTTTCTTTTTTTTTTGGTCCTTTGCAGAGGTTTAGTTCTTGCAGCTAATTTAATCATGCCCCTTCCTAATTTTATCTATCAATTATTAACAGAAACTTAAAGTTTAACCATTTGTTATATTTTTTGTCTTTGAAACATAGAGATAATGTTGCAAGGCTTACCTTGAATGTGGGTACTGGGAATATTAGGAAGAGGTCCTGTGTGATGTTCTTCCCTTAAATGTTGCCTATATCTGATTAGGTAGACCGCAGCTTTATGATCATAAGGTCACTAGCTGGAGAACAAACATTTGTTCATGCATGGGTAAAAAAACTGTTTATTGCATCTTGCCAGGCTTGAAACTAAGGCTAAGTCACCCTTTAGGTTCGAGGGTTGAGAGACTAAGAACTACAACCTTCACCTTTTTACTTGTTGGCTAGCTCTATTAGGCTTATTGGGTCTGTCAGTTATTTACAAATATCTTTTGAGATAATTATCTTGTTTTAAATTAGAGGATTTTTAGGGATAATGATTTGGTTATATTTTTTGTATATATTCGTAATTTCTAGGGATTAGGATAGATTCTTGGATCCTTAATTGTATATATATATCCTTGTAACCTATTCAAAACTACAATAGAATATAAACAAATATTCAGTCAAAATTCTACATGGTATCAGAGCCCGCGTTGCCCTGAAGTGAATATTTTTTTCTCCTTCTGCAGTACAAGGTTTTTGTGTATACGAAGGGGTTGAGTTATTCTCCTCTCTTCGTTGTCCACATCTTAGAGGTCGAGTTTTTCTCCCTCTCTTACCGTCACCACCTATCTAGAGCTGACGCCCATCATTCGATCTGCCACTGCTCGAGTTCCGGTTGCCTATCGTCGCCGCACGTGTCGCCATGCGCCGCCGAGACGTTTTGGACAGATCTGCGTTTTTTCTTCGATCCCGGCCGTTTTGCCCCGCTGTTTCTCACCACCACCATATTTGGAGACCTCATCGGCCCGTTGGCAAAACCCACCAAGATCGGTCACTGTCCGCCGCTACACGCGCTGTCATGCGCTGATCGGCGGTTTGGTCTTCTGATTTGCTTGTTTTTGGGCTATTCTCTCAGATTTTTTGGCCTCTTTTCTCCTTTTGCCTTCTTTGTGGTGTTGACTACTTATTATGGGAGACACTAAGGCAATAGAGAATACTTCACTTGCCTATATCTACACCGTCAAGTTGGATGGAGCTAATACCTATCTTGCTTGGTCAAGGGCATGTCTTTTATACATTAAATCTCGAAAGCTACTTGGCTATATTACTGGAGATACGAAACCTCCTGCTATTTCTGATGATAATTATGCTCAATGGGACTCTGAAAACTCTCTTGTTATAACATGGTTGATAAATACTTTGCATCTCCAGATCTCTAAGCAGTATTTGTTACTTGATACTGCTGAAAAAATCTGGACTTCAACCAAACACACTTATTTTCACAAAGGGAATGATGCTCAGGTGTTTGAAATCAGGACAAAGATTCATGCCACTAAACAGGGAGAGTTAACTGCAACTGATTATTATTCTGAATTGAGTGGGTTATGGCAAGAGTTAGATTACTATCAGGATCTCCACGCCAAATGTGTTGAAGATGCTGATTTGTTTCACCAATTAATTTCAAAAGAGAGGGTTTATGATTTTCTAGCTGGTTTGAATTCAGAATATGATCAGATTCGAATTCAAATTTTGGGAAAATCTCCTCTCCCTTCTGTGGAAGATGCTTTCTCCTATGTTATACAGGAAAAAAGTCGCCGCGATGTCATGTTTTATCAACCACCGGTTGAAAAGTTTGGTTTGATTGTCTTCCATGAGAAACCCAAGGCCACCACCTCTGATAAAGATCACTTGCAGTGTGATTACTGTGGTAAGCCGAGGCATACCAGGGAGACTTGTTGGAAGATACATGGTCGGCCAACTCGAGGCCATGGAGATAAACGAGTTACTTCATCTAAAGGTCAGGCGAATATGGTTGATACTGTTGAGCCAACCAACGATGCAAATTCAGGAGCCTCTCTCTCTTCTGATGAAATTCAACACCTTTGTCGTCTCCTAACTAAGCTTGACACCTGTACAGCTGGCACTTCTAATTATGTGCACTTAGGTATGGCTTTTACCGTTCATTCTCCTTCTTGGATTATTGATTCTGGTGCGAATAGACATATGACCGACTGTTCTAAAGGCTTATCCCATTACTCTTCATGTCCTAAAGGGAAAAATGTTCGAATAGCCAATGGGTTTGTATCTCTGTTTGTGGGACAGGTTCTGTGGTTTGTACACTTGATATTACACTCTCATCTGTGCTTCATGTATCTGAGTTTCCTGTTAATCTTTTATCTATCAGTTCCATCACCAAAGTTCTAAATTATAAAATTGTGTTTTTTCTTGATCACTGTGTCTTTCAGGTCCTTCACACAAGGAGGAGGATTGGCAGTGGTAGGTTGTGTGATGGCTTGTACGTGATAGATGGTGTTCGAGACTCAGGACAGGCCTTTTTTGGAGTTAATAAGGATGTCAATCATGAAATAATCTAGTGGCATAGGCAGCTGGGACATCCATTTTTTGTTTTAAAGAAACTTTTTCCCCATTTGTTTTCAAATCTTAATGTTGAAACTTTATTTTGCGATGCTTGTGAATTTGCCAAGCATACTCGAACCTCTTACCCTTTGAGTAATAATAAAATTTTTATTCCTTTTATGACTATTCATTCTGATGTCTGGGGTCCTACTCAAACTATTTCTTTGTCTGGTTGTCGATAGTTTGTTACCTTTATCGACTGTTGCACTCGCACCACTTGGGTTTATTTACTAAAGTAAAAAAATGAAGTTTTTCCTTGCTTTTAGTCCTTTCATAAGATGATTTGTACTCAATTTGATGTTAAGATAAAAATCTTAAGAATTGACAATGGCACTGAGTACATGAATAAACACTTTGAGACTTACTTGAAAAATTATGGAATTATCCATCAAACTAGTTGTCCTTATACCAATGCCCAAAATGGAGTGGCTGAAAGAAAATACAGACACCTATTAGAAGTGGCCCGATCCCTCATGTTCACCATGCACTTACCCAAACCTTATTGGGGGGATGCCATTTTAGTTGCTATATACCTTATAAACCGCATGCTTTTAAAAATCTGATTTTCAGAGTCCTCTTAAAGTTTTTAAAGGTAAAAGAGACTATGTTATCCCACCCAAAGTGTTTGGTTATGTCTGTTTTGTTCATACCAAGGATATTGGAAAACTTGATCCTAAAGCCCTTAAATGTGTCTTCATAGGGTATTCCCCTTCTTAGAAAGGTTGCATATGTTATCATCCTCCCTCCAAAAAAACCTTCGTTAGTATGGATGTTACCTTTTGGGAAATTGAACCTTACTTTAACACACCTTTATCACCTCTTTAGGAGGAGGTTAATAAAGTAGAAGAGGTGGCGTTTCTTGATCTGGAAGAAATAAGGAAGAATGTAGTTCAAGGGGAGACTGTTGGGAGATTGGATAGACCTGACCTGTTGACATACTCAAGGAGGAACCGGCCAGACAGAGCTGAATAAGCTATCATACAATCTGCCGAATCTTCTGAATCCTCCTCCGTTGGTGAGTTATTTATATTCCCTAATGATTTAGATCTACCTATTGCTTACAAAAAAGGAGTCAGATCTTGTACTAAACATCCTATGTCTAATTTTGTTTCTTATGACTCCTTGTCCCCATCATATAAAGCCTTTGCCTTGTCTATTTCCTCCGTGTCTATTTCACAAAATTGGAAGGAAGCTATTACGGATCCCAAGTGGAAGCAAGCGATGATTGAAGAAATGAAGGCCTTGTCCAAGAATGAGACTTGGGCCCTGGTCCCAACTCCACCAGATAAAAAATTGGTGGGCTGCAAATGGGTATTCACTGTGAAACATAAAGTTGATGGTTCGATAGAATGATTCAAAGATAGACTAGTGGTCAAAGGGTTCACACAAACTTATGGAGTGGACTATCAAGAGACTTTTGCTCTGGTTGCAAAAATGAACTCCATTAGAATTTTGTTATCTTGTGCAGCTAATCTCGATTGGGACTTGCACCAATTTGATGTCAAGAATGCATTTCTTCATGGAGACTTGGAAGAGGAAGTGTATATGGAGATCCCACCTGGGTTTGATAATGGATAGTCAAGGAAAAGTGTGTAAATTGAAGAAGCCTCTATACGAACTAAAACAGTCTCCAAGAGCATGGTTTGACAAATTCTGTAATGTCATGGTTTCCTTTGGCTATCATCAGAGCAATGCTGACCATACACTCTTCATAAAACATAAAAAGGGCAAAGTCACTCTTCTCATTTTCTATGTTGATGATATCGTGATGACTGGAGATGATAAAGAAGAGATGTCCCGGTTGAAAAAGTTATTGGCACAAGAATTTGAGATCAAAGATCTCGGTAAACTAGAGTATTTCTTGGGAATTGAGGTTGCTAGATCAGAGAGAGGAGTCTTCATTTCTCAAAGGAAGTATATTCTGGATCTCTTAGAAGAGACTGGCATGTCAGGGTGCAAACCAGTAGAATTCCCTATTGAGAGTAATCATAAACTACAATCAGGGGTTGGGAAGTCAGTTGATAAGGAAAGATATTAGAGGTTGGTCGGAAAACTTATTTATCTCTCTCACACTATACTAGACATATCTTATGTGGTCAGTTTAGTCAGTCAGTTCATGCATGACCCTTGAGAATCCCATGTGCAGGCTGTCTTTCACACCTTGCGGTATCTAAAGTCTAGCCCAAGTAAAGGATTACTTTTTTTCAAACATGATCACCTTCAGATAGAAGCCTTTACAGATGCAGTTTGGGCCGGATCACTAGATGATAGAAGATCTACATTCGGATACTGCATGCTTGTAGGAAGAAACTTGGTTACTTAGAGAAGTAAGAAGCAAAGTGTCGTTGCTAGATCCAGTGCAGAAGCTGAATACAGAGCTATGGTCCATGGAGTTTGTGAACTTATGTGGGTACAGAAGCTGTTAGAAGAACTGAGGCTATTGGAAAAGGAGAAGTTGTCCTTGTATTGTGATAACAAGGCTGCCATTAGTATGGTCATAATCCAGTTCAACATGATCGAACAAAACACATTGAAATTGACAGGCACTTTATCAAAGAGAAGGTTACTAGTGGACTACTAAGCCTGGTTTATGTGACATCAGAAAAGCAGCTTGTTGATGTATTTACCAAAGGTCTCAGCAAACAAATGTTTCACAAGCTCGTTTGCAAGTTGGGCATGTGTGACATCTTTGCACCAACTTGAGGGGGAGTGTTGGCTAGCTCTATTAGGCTTACTGGGCCTGCCAGTTATTTAGGAATATCTTTTGAGATAATTATCTTATTTTAAATTAGAGGATTTTTAGGGATAATGATTTGGTTATTTTTTTGTATATATTCCTGATTTCCAAGGATTAGGATAGATTCTTGGATCCTTAATTGTATATATATATATATATATATATATATATCCTTGTAATTTATTCAGAAATACAATGAAATAGAAACAAATATTCAGTCAGTTAAAATTCTACATTACCCATAGGCAATTTAAGGGTGAGAGAAAAGAATTAAATATCAATCATTTCTTAGGATATTTATTAGGTCCTTTATTTCTTCTTAAATAAGTTTTCCAAGGTTTTCCATCATGAATGCCCTTGAAAAGAATGGCACTTGGAAGCTTTCAGAACTTTCTATAGGGAAGAATGCAAAAGGATATTCACTATTAAATATAAACTTGATGGAAGCATCAATCACTACAAAGCTGAACTTGTAGCAAGAGCACTCACTCAAACTCATGGAATTGACTATCAGGAAATATTTGCCCCTGTTGCTAAGTTCAATACCATTACAGTCCTCTTATCTTTGGTTGCCAATCTTGATTGACCACTTCATCAACTATACGTGAAGAATGCTTTCCTTAATGGATACATAGAGGATGAGGTCTATATGAAGGTACAACTAGGCTTCGACACAGGTAGTAAGATAAGAAAGGTATGTAGACTCCATAAGTCTCTTTATGCTCTTGAACACTCCCCTAGGAGCCTGGTTCAAAAGGTTTACTAATGTCATCAAGGATAATGGGTATTCTAAAGGGCAACCTGATCATGTTTTATTCACCAAAATTTCATCTAATGGAAAGGCTGCTATCCTGATTGTGTATGGAGATAATATCTTGTCACAAGGGACTATGGAGGTGAAAGCAAGAGAGTAAAGTTTTCACTTGCCAAGTAATTCAAAATTTAAAAACTTGGAGAGTTAAAGTGTTTCTTAGGAATGAATGTAGCCTGGTCAAAGAAGGGAATTTCTATCTCCCAAAGAAAATATACACTAGACCACCTTGAAGAAACAAGAATGTTGGGGTGTAAACCATATGATACTCCTATCGAGGCTAACTAAAAACTTGGACTTGAACAAGAAAGCAATCCAATTGACCCAACAAGATACCAAATGTTAGTAGGCAAGCTCATATATCTATTTCACACTAGACCTGTTGTTAGCTTCCCTATCAACGTAGTATGTTAGTTTATGAATAAAACCCAATGAGGAACATCTTGAAGTTGTCCATAAAATTCTCGGGTATCGAAAAATGACACCTAGAAAAGGGCTTCTTTCAGAATCTGACAAGCTGAGGCTTTGAATTACATTTTGATGTCAAATGGACAGGTTCTGTCACTGATAGAATCTATTACGGGCTACAACACTTATGTATGGGGAAATCTTGTTACATGGCATAGGAAGAAACAATCTGTAGTTTCCAGAAGCTTAGCTAAGGCCGAATATAGGGCTCCACTCTCAAGTCTTCTGGGAAGGTTTATGGTTAAAAAGATTAATTAATGAGTAGATAATACCTGTGTAAGAGCCCATGAAAGTGCTATGTGATAACTTGGTAGCAATTAGCATTGCCAAGAACCCTATTCATCATGACAGGTTGACCGTCATTTCATCAAGGAGAAAGTAGATTCTGGTGTAGTAAATCTTATTCATACCCATACTTGATTTCAAGTGGCTGATATACTGACTACTGACTAATACCCCTACATGATTTCAAATGGCTGATATACTGACTAAAGCTCCACCTAGGGTCAGATTTGAAGAACTAACATCTAAGCTAGGAATGATTAGCATCTATTCCCCAGGGGAAGTGTTGAAAATAGAGTCCTTATCTGAGTTCATATTCGGATTCCTTATCCTTATCCAGTCTCGGTTTTATCTGTTCAGTAGCAGATAAACTCAGCAGCCTTATCTGATCTTATTTAGTTATTAGTTTTTAAATTCAAAGTTTTGTTTATTTGTTTATCACCTATTTTGTTGGTCACTTATCAGACCAACCTGCTTTGCTATGGGAGTTTAGTGACAGATTTGTTGCTGTAACTAACCTACTTATGTAACCTGCCACTCAACTTGAATAATATGAACTACAGAAAGTTGTTATTCCGTATTATCTTCAGAGATCAATTGGTACAGTTGATAATAAATGTTTGGTTATTACCAGGAACTGGAGACATTATTATTGTTTCGTTTTAAGATATTTAATTTATTTTTGGTCCAAAATACTATATCTTCTGTCATTTAGCTAATTCCATCAAATAGGTTATAGATATTCCAAGTGTAGTGTAAATTGAGCATGAATTTACTTGTTCTTCATTGTAATTTTTATTATCTTCTGATCTAGTCTGCTAATTTTGCTGTTCTCTTGTTATTTTCCAATAGTACTTCTTTTTGACATCAATTATATATCATTATGAATGTACAGGCATCACATACAAGGGTATCCTTCTATTCGCATCTTTCGTAAAGGAAGTGATGTTAGGTAACAATTGTTTTGTTTATTATTATTATTTATTTATTTATTTAATTTTTATGTTGGGTCTTGCTCTGCCCATGTTTGATAACAATTAACAAGTTTTTCCATACATGCATATGACTGTCAATCTAGTATTTTTGTATTGCTTTAAGCTCACAATTCATCAGTGATACCATTCTAAATACCTCATAATTCTTTCCATTTCCTTTAGTTCTGAAATGTGACAGTAAACTTGATTGTGCTAATCTCTGTAGCTATTGTGGGGAAATTTCATGCTATATTAATTATTGATTATGATTATATTACATTTTCCCTGAGAAATAATTTTTTTTTGGGACATCAAGCTTGGAATTTATGTATTGATGAAAACATTACGAGGGATGTTTTGTGGTCGGGGTTTGAGGACAACAAAAGAGACCATTTGTTTAATTAGGACGTGTGTTGTAGGTCCAAGGAGGATGGGGTATTGGATCTCGGTAATTTTGTCCTTAAAAATATATCCCTTATGGCTAAATGGCATTTGCATTTTCCTTTGGAGACTACCTCTTTATGGCATAGAGCAAATATGGTGTTCAAGAGAATGGGTGGGATGCTGACTTTGGTGTTACTGCTACCGATGCAAGCACCTGGAAGTTTATCTCTCAATTATATCATTCTTTTTCTTCAATGATTTCTCTTCGTGTTGGAAATGGAACTCGTTTTCGCTTTTGGGAGGATAATTGGATTAGTGATTCTTCCTTTTCGGAGCTTTTTCCTTGTCTTTATTCTTTATCATCCGGTCATAATGCTCCAAACTCTGAGTTTTTAACACATCAAGTTGATCAAATTTCTTGGAATCTACATTTTTCTAGAAACCTTAATGATAGACTTGCTTATGATGTTGTTTTGTTGTTAGAAACTCTTGCTCCTTTTAATTTTTCTCCGTTCCTGATAAGAGGAATTGGAATCTAGATTCTTTGGGCTCTTATATTTGTTCTTCTTTTTTAAAATTCTTGACTCTTTGCCTTAATCTTGGCTCTAATATCTTGTTTAAATCTTTTTTGAAAATTAAAGCTCCTTCTAAAGTAAAGGCCTTTTTTTGGACAGTGGTTCTTAATAGAATTAACACTAATGATTTGCTTTAGACCAAACATCTTAACAAGGCTTTATAACAGGATGTTTGTGTGACATGTCTTAGAAGTTCTGAGACAAATAATCATATCTTCTTGCACTGTGATATGACTAGGTATTTATATAACAATTTTCTTGCTTACTTTGAAGAGAATTGGATTTGCCCTGCTAATCTTGGAACCTTTCTTGCGATCAAGTTTGTGGGTTTTAGGAGGAATAAGGAGCATAAAACGCTTTGGCAATGTGCAATTCTTGCAACTTTCTGATCTATTTGGTTGAAGTGGAATGGTAAAGTCTTTAAAAACAAATACCTCCCACATCACCTTCTTTGGTATAGAATCACTTTTTTGACTTCATTAGGGGTTGTTTAGAGGATTTCCCTTATAGATCTCCAAAAGGATTGGAAGGCGCTATTGATTTAGCATCTTGTTTTTTATTTCTTTGTTTCTTTGTTTCCTTTTGTTGAGGACATTGTGTCCTCTTTCTTGTACTCACTTGTATCTGTTCTATCTATAATAAATTTCTTTATTTATTTAAAAGAAAAGATCAAAAGTAATGAGATGTTAAAAAGCAAGTGACACTTTGAAAGAGTAGCATAGGAAATAACCACCAAGTCATAACATTGTATGCTGCTTTTGGTAGCTGTGCATTGAAACACGAAACAAGTTACGTGGATTGCCCATGTAAGTAGGGATTAAAGATAACTTGAGCTGCTACCAGGATTTTACCTTGATGAACTTCTCAATGGATCAATTACTTTTTGACAATGTTACTTCTCTTTCAGGTTTTGGTTCTCCATTATATTTACAGGTCTTTTAAATTGTTCATTGATTTCTGCATGACCAGTATGCATACGGTTGTTTTTGTGTGTTTTTATCCTGTATATTTATCTCTTTAATCTTCAATTGGGTTTTTTAAGCTTTCTATTTTCTCATAATATCTTTTTTGAATTTTTGGAATGACTTTTCTTCTTCAGAAATGATCATGGACATCATGACCATGAGTCATACTATGGAGATCGTGATACAGACAGCCTGATCAAGGTACCTGCTATTTTAATTTGAATTAGCATGGTCTGATTCACGTTTAACTTATAAGTATTATTAAACGTTTTACCATTAAAAGAATGGAACATGACTATTATGAAGTTTCTCCACTGCAGACAATGGAGAATTTGGTGACATCTCTGCCTACTGAATCTCGAAAGCTAGCTTTGGAGGATAAATCCAATTCTGGGGAGAATGCAAAAAGACCAGCACCACCTTCAGGGGGATGTAGAGTTGAAGGATATGTGCGCGTCAAGAAGGTAAGCCATAAAAATCAGTAGGGATAAAAATTAGCCTTTGCTCTAAAGAAATATTCCTTTATTGCTTCCCATATCCCAGATGACGCAACATGCTTTCTCTAGAGGAAGCTTATAACATGCTTCAGTAGTTAATACGATTTGGATGAGACAAAGAACGTGACCTCCTTTTTTTTTTCTCCCCAAAATTTTGAATATTGGAACCAAAAAAAAAAAAAATTCAGAATGTCAACCTAATATAAGCTGTTTTGATCTCTACAGGTTCCAGGAAACTTAATCATTTCGGCCCGATCTGATGCCCATTCTTTCGATTCTTCTCAAATGAACATGTCACATGTCATAAATCACTTGTCTTTTGGAAGAAAACTCTCGCCTAGAGTTATGAGTGATGTAAAGCGCTTGATACCATATGTCGGTATCAGCCATGACAGGTTGAATGGTCGGTCCTTCATCAATAATCGTGATTTAGGAGCAAACGTTACTGTAAGTTTGGCTTTCATATTAATATTTTTATTTTATTGTCAACTTTGCCATTTGAATCTGTGTGGTCAGTATCAGCGTCTTTGACTGCCTGATAGAGTAAGATGCAAGCATAATTACATGGATGTCCAGCACCTCCAGAACTTGATATATCTAGAGTCTATCACCTTAATTGTCCTATAAATCCTTTAAGTGACAATCAACAATGTCCTCCCTGCCCTCCCCAAAGTTTTGGCAAGTCAATCTGCTTGAAATTGATTTAATCAATAATTCTCTGAATTCATCTGGAAAATAATTTGGGGATGTTATATACACACTTTAATTTTTTAAACTAATCAGCAATGAAATTGGTGAAAAAATTTGCTTTCTTGTGATGTTTAGCGTTTTTGTCAGTTAAGAGGGTTATGTTAGGGAGTTAAGATGGAAAGGGAACAGAAGGGTATCCGGGGTTAATTGACATCACTATATTCTTTACCTTTGTTTGGACTTCTATAATAAACAAGAGTAGAGGGTTAAATGACGTGAAGTAATTAAATATAATACACTTGTATAAATCTATTATTTGCTAACATAAAGTAACGCAGTGGTTTAGTTTTATGACATTGAATTTTCATGAAATAATGGAAGGTACAAACAACAAACAAAACCTCTTTCAACTAAGTGAGGTCGGCTATATAGATCATATGATGCCAATGTGTTTTATCTTGGCTCACTTAAATAATAAAAGATAATACTTAGTTTATTATTTTCCCTCCAAAGTCTCCCCAATTGGGAGAACTAAAAAAAAAAAAATGGAAGTTGACAGGCTTTGAAGGATTATGGAGAGCTACTTGAAAACCTTCATTCTCCTCTCCTTAGAATCTCCCAAACTGGGGCAGGTTTCAATGAAATAATTCTTTTTACTGTTCATTTTCCATATCCTCCATTCAATCATACCCTAAAAGACTTCCCTAAGTCTTCGATATTCTCGGCTACTCATTTCACTCTGCAAAAAGCGTTAATTTGTTTTACCTAATTTTGTCTTTATGTTTGTTTGATATGCACCCCTTATCTATGTGATGAACCCAAGAACTTACCTGACCGATTAGAAATTTAATCATTAGGTGAATGCTTTAGTCCAATTGAGATAAGATAACACAGCTCATTGGTAAAACTATAATCTTTTGATGATCGTAATCATGGTTATCTATTTCCTCCTGTATGGATTTGATTACTGCACAGTACAGAAACTCTAGAATCTGTGGTATGTGGAGATTGAGTTGATAACCACGGTATTACACATTCATCTGAAATCTGTGTCTGCAGATTGAGCACTATCTTCAGATAGTTAAAACAGAAGTGATAACTAAAAGGGATTATAAATTAGTTGAGGAGTACGAGTACACAGCCCACAGCAGTCTTGCTCAGAGTTTGAACATTCCTGTTGCCAAGTTCCATTTTGAGCTCTCCCCCATGCAGGTCTGTAATTGGAGGTCATATATTTCATTAATTTCTGCTCTTTGTTTCTACTCATTTTCTTGTTTTACACTTCTTTCTTTTTCTTTTTTTGTTTGATCAGGTCTTGGTAACAGAAAACCAGAAGTCTCTTTCACACTTCATTACAAATGTCTGTGCTATTATTGGGGGTGTTTTCACGGTTTGTATCTCAGATTGTGGGAAAGTTTCATAGATTCACTTATTTGCCACTTTATTTGTACATTGACCAATAAAATTTAATTAAATATTCTTATTTTATATATTATGTGAGCTCTAAGTTTAAAATAAAAAAAGAAAAAAGAAAATAGATGAAGTAGTACAATATATGTACGGAAGAACTTCTTTAGATTCCTTACTTGAAATCCTGCAATTTATTTTTTCTTTAGCATTATTGTATCGTTGACTAGTCTTAATGTGGTTTCAGGTAGCTGGAATTGTGGACTCGATTCTGCACAACACTATCAGAATAATGAAAAAAGTTGAGCTTGGCAAAAATTTTTGATAGATAGGTGAGAAATTTGTCTAGCTTAGCATAGGGCTTCTGATTTTGCTATACCCAATTTCACTAGGGATGTCTTCCAGTAGTTTGCTCTCTCTCTCTCTCTCTCTAAATAAAGCTTTAAAATGTAATTTTCCAGTTGCTACTTGAGAAATTAATCTACAACTTAAAGGACTATGAGCACTATAACGCCTCACGAATCTGCATCCGCTAATTCTTGTTTTCTAGTACATGATTGAGCAAAGGTCTGAATTTGAACCTTATATTTGTTATTCACGTTCTTTGCTGACCTCGCTCGGTGACAAAAATATATTTTATCCACTTTTAATTATAATTATATAATACATCATCTATTTAAATTTTAATTTTAATAAATAATTTTTTAAAATTATTTAAAATAATAAAATTGTATTTAAAAAATTTAAAAATTTATATATTTTTTATTTTTACATAATTTGAAGTTAAATTAAAAAAAATTATATAGTTGTTAAATTTAATTTTAAAATTAATAAATTTTAATATTTTAATTAATTTAAAAAATTTATTATTATAAATTAAAATTTAGGTGAATAACGTGAATAGAAAAGAGTCAGTATGAGCAGGAAAAAATCACTAGAATATTGGGCGTCAGAAAACACGAACGCAAACACGCAGAGGTATACATGGTGATGTGAGAGGTGACTGACGGAAATAATTGTCAGATATTAATTTACATTATTAATAGAAAAAATTTTAGATAAAATTTTGTATTTTTGATATAAATTTTTAAATTAAAAATTGACTTGTCATTTTTTTATGATTGACTTTTTAAAATTTTTTTATATATTTTATTTGAATTAAAAATTTTAATAATAAAAATATAAATAATTATATATAAGTTTAACTTTTATTAATTTGAGATTTAAAAAATTAAAAAAAGAGGTAATAGATTGGATAAGTGAAGATCACTCTTTTTAAATTTAAAAGATAAAAAAATTAAAAATAAGAAATATTTTTTTGATTATTTGTGATTTTAAAAATTAAATAATATACTAAACTAATCTATTATTATATACTTATCTTTTTTAATATAAGAAATATTGTTTACTTATCTTTCTTAATAAAAAAGAATATATTCTAAAAAATTATTATTTTATAAAATATGTTAGTATATATTATTTTATTAATTTATTTAAATTTAAATAAGAAATATTGTTTTAATTTTTTGTGATTTTAAAAATTAAGGAATATACTAAAATATCTATTATTATATATTTTTCATTCTTTTTTTTTTTTGTGAACTATACTTGTCATTCTTAATATAAGAAATATTGCATACTTGTCTTTCTAAATAAAAAAGAATATATACTAAACAATATATTATTATATAAAATATGTTAGCATATATTATTTTATTATTTTATTAATTTTATTTTTAAAATTAACATTTGAAACCTTATTATAATAAAAATTAATATAATTATTTTATTTTATGATTATAAAAAATAAACTTAAAACATAAAAAAATATAAATTATTTATTTGTTTTGATTATTTGTGATTTTATTTTTTATTTGATGATGTATGTAGATTGATAATTAAAATTTTTTAATTTATTTATTTCATCAATTCAATTAATTTTTAATGATTCAACAGTTAGACTAATGATTTAATAATTCTTCACCGATTTATTGATTCATTCAAATGTAAAAATTAAGATATTAATAAATGTCAAATCTACTAGTATTAGTCACACAAAAAAAAATCTACTAGTATTAGCATATATTTAGTGTAGGACAAGTTTTTAAATTTAGTTTTAAATATAATATAAAAATAAATGAGATGGGAAATTACTTTTCTTTTTTTTGGTAACTAGTATATTCATCCCTTTATAATGTGCAGTGATTGCTCATATAATGACAGCTTATTTTCAAGGATTGGTCATCTAACTTTTTTTATTTTAAATTAAAGTGTTCACATAATACATAAAATAAGAATTTTCATTAATTTTTATCTAAAGATTTTCCTATTTCGTTACAACATGTCGAATACGTATACATCATGAAGTATAAGGCTATAAGCATACAAATTAAAAGGGTGTATACGTTATTGTCATTTTATTTATCAAATATTGTCACAAACAAATAAATATACCAAACAGAATATCCCAACTTTGAAAACTAGATACCCAGCTCAATACTGAACTCAAGTATTATGGAGACCATGAAAAGAAATTAAAAAAAAAATTGTTAGAAGAAAAAAAAAAAAGAAAGCAGAAAACCATACTCAACACGGTCACATTCAATATGCTCATCAAAGTCCAACTAGGGACACAAAACCAGACATGAAGCATGCTCCAACAGATCCAGCTAAGCTGAAGAAGACTGAAGTAGCACCATTATGATGAGAAGGAGGAGGCTCACTGACTGGAGCCGGTGTTGGGTTTATCTCAACCGTGCCTGGTGATGGAGATAGAGGAGAAGTTGCAGATGATGGTGGAGACGGAGGTGAAGCTGGTGCTGGTGATGGTGGTGGAGAAGTTGCTGAAGGTGGTGGTGATGAAGCCAACTCCGGTGATGAGGGTGAAGGTGAAATTGAAGGTGTGGGTGCGGCTGCTTTTTTAGTGTTAGAGTTTTGGTTATTAGAATTATTGCTCCTATCAGTCAACACAACCACCACAAGCTTCTCATTCTTGAGACAGTTATCTTTGTTTCCACTGATGAAGAAGTGATGGCCAGAGTGATTGAACTTGAACACCGTGTGACCGTCGGAGAACTTTGCAATGGGTGCATTGGTGTTGCAATTGGCGTAGTCTTCGCTTTTCACTTCAAGCACTGAGTCTTGCCCAGATTGATACTTGAACACTGCAATTGTTTTCAGTTTTTTTCTCCAAATTGTTAGTCAACGTTTCAATGTTTTGAATATGACAAAATGAAAAATATCACAAAATAATTAAATAATAAAAAAAATTACAAACTAATTGAATATGACATATCAAATCCCATGGACAAAAACTAATTTCAAATCATATAATACGAGAATTCATTTCCAAAATCAAAGTATAGAAAGCTCTTCATCTAATTATTTAACACTAAACCAAAATTGTCCTAAAATTTTCTCTTCCTTAGACAAAATAAAAGAAGAAATTGGATTATATTTATAGAACAAGAAAAAAAAAAAAGATAATTAGAACTCACCTAGGGAGTCTCCAATTTGAAAGCGGCTCTTTTCTGCCCATGTATTGTAAGGGTTGAAAGTGGGATCACTTGGAACACTCCAACCCTTCTGTCCCCCAACTACGAACTCATACCCGCGAGTCTTCTCTACCAACAACACCACACACAACACTACCCCCAACACATGCACCACTCGTTCATTCTTATTAGCCATATTTGGAGACAGAAGAAATTAAGCAATATTAATTTTTAGATATTAGGAAAATTTAGAAGGAAGCAAAAATGATGATCACAATTTAAGCATCGGAAGGGGTTTAAGTAGGTGTCAGTTTGCATATCTTTTGCAACCTTTTTTTTATTCTTCCCTCTCTTTGGCGTTTACTTTGATTCTGTGCAAGGCACAAGTTTCACTTTCGTTATTTAAGAGTGAAGAGTGTGAGCTCTCTTTTGGATCTTTTTATGTATATTACTTGGTCTATGGGTTTATGCTTTGCATCACTGTTATCAGAATATTCATGTCTTGTGCTTTGGGGCTACCTATATCTGCTCACAACAGCTCCAATGCTTCTTGGCTTATACAAACTAACGACATATGTTCTGGGGCTGCTCAAGACCGTCAAGTTAGCCCATTAAACAAAAGAAAAAACTTAAAGAGTGTAATTTTTAAAGTTTTTAAATAAAATATTAACACATGAATAATTTATATAATTTATTTCTCTTATGATTAATTTTTTTTAAAAAAATTTTATATTCTTTATTTTAATTAAAAATTTTAATAATATAAATATAAATAATTACGCAAATGCTCATCTCCCTTATCTTAGGGCTCTAAGAAGTTGGCCCGCTTAATTATTGACTGTTTAATCATTTTCTATATACTTGTTACATATTCTCAAGCTATTCTTTATAATTGTTAAGTACTATCCTGACATTCTAGATCACCCAAACATTTTTTGGGAGAATTGGCCGACCAAAAGAAATTGTATTTTAATATTTTTATTTATAAAATTAGATAATTGGGAGCTTATTACAATGAAGTTAATAGGTGATGACTAAAAGTTTAAGTCACTACCAAAAATTTTCAGCGGTGACACGAAAGTAGTTTCTAAAAACTCCGTTTTTACAGGCAACTAAAATCGTTGCCATTGAAACAAGCGATCATTATTGGTGATAATGTTGCCACCGAAAGGCCCAAAATATTGCCACTAAATATGTTTTAAAGAAGGTCACCACCAAAAATTGACTTTTAGTAAAACGCATGACTATGATCACCGCTGAAAAGGGATGATTCCATGGCAACAATTGTCATCACAAAAGGTTAGCTATAAATGGCCACATCCTTGTGTCAACACCGAATCCAGATAGAGCAACTTCTGTTGCCACTAGAGAATAGACTTTCAATGGCGAAACTTGATTCAATATTGATGACTCTTTTGTTACAACTAAAGCTGATTCAGTAGCAGTCTCTTTTGTCGCCACTCGCCACCAAAGCTGGCTATGGTGACTTTTGTCACAATCGAAGATGCCTTTTCTTTTTGTCTATTCACCTAAATTAGTTGATATTATCTAAGACATAATAATATAAGACACAAAATGAAATTTGTAAAATAAAATTGTACAACAAAATATTTGTAAATATAATTATTATTAAGTAAATGGTTAATGGTCAACGATAGAGTAGGTTATAATAGTGTCACATAAATAGTTATTATTATTACCCTATGCAAAGAAAAAAAATTAGCCTAAATGAATTATCTTATATATGTTTTTTTATTAATATAACAAAGTTAAAGTTGGAGATACTACCTACCATGGAGAGTTGGAGTAACCTAGTAATATGAACATATGAAACATTCGATACTGTGACAAGTAGATGATTTGACTGGATATATGATCGAGCTGATGCGATGAGTAACAACGTCCTCACTGGTTCTATTATGCTACTTGGTGGTGTGGAATTGATAGGAATTGAATTGGATGGGAAGGATGGGAAGAACTCCATACAGGTCGG
Organism: Senna siamea; assembly: GCA_031216115.1. NCBI lineage: Eukaryota > Viridiplantae > Streptophyta > Magnoliopsida > Fabales > Fabaceae > Senna > Senna siamea. The sequence goes on along the minus strand of CM062359.1, from coordinate 18,155,037 downwards.
TGTGTACCGTTTAACATTAATAATTAGTATAAAATTATTTAAGAAAGCATTTATATTTACGAAAAATTCACAAAGCCAGTACTTAGAACAAAATTAAGAAATTCATTTTCCAACCAAATCATGCCCAAATTTATAATAGTAATTCAACAAACAACATTTGGTTAAAAATTAAGTCACACTTTTATGTCCAAAGTGAGCCAATTTATTGCCATAAAGCCTAATAGGACAATAAGTACTTGACAAAATTATATATGTCCCCAATGACTTCCATTAGATTAGTTTTTAGTAATTACCCATGACTGAAGAAGCCAAGGGCACAATACTGCCTTAACAATATACTAGGGTGTTTAAAATTGATCTAAGAGACTAAATTAAATTAAACCAAAAAAAATCGATTAAAAATAAATCAACTGAAAATATAATGATTGATATAGTTTAATTTTTAAAATGATAAAAATCAAATGATTTAATTTGGTTGTCACTCTATAATTTTTTATTAATTTTAATTTAATTTAATCAAATCAAACTATTTGTCTATATATATTTTTAGTACTTTTACATCTTAATATTGAAAATTAGAGCATATGCATCTCTTGTAATTATATTATGTATTTATTACTTATTATTTATTTATTTTTTGTTGTAAGTAATTATGGGAGTATATTAATACTTTGATAAATAAGAATATTTGATATATTTTATGAGATAATATAAGTAATTAATTGTAAGACTTCTATTACTTTTTAATATTGTTAGAATCTTGACTTAATAAATTAGGATTAGTTATTTAGTATAATATTATAATTTTCAACTTTTTAAAACTATTTTTAAAGTATTATTTTAAGTTTTATAAATTTATAAAACATGTAAATAAATTAGAGTTTTATTTAATATATGTCAAAATAAAAAGTTAAGTTAGTATATATGAACTAAGACCAAACTAAATGAATTTTAAAACTAAACCAAATCAATTAAAAGAAAATCACAAAATCCCTCATTTTGATAATTGATTATATATTGATTTGACTTAATTTTAAGATAAAATTCAACCAAACTAAATAATGTGATGAATTGAGTCATGAACTTATCCTCCAGCCAAGAAAGATAGACAATAGAGTGTCGAGATAGGCTATTAAACTACAATCTCACACCATCTTTCGGAGTGGCAAGGACAAACATGCATATGCTTAGTTGAGATTCAATAAGTGTCAATTAAAATATTAAAAATCTAAATATGATGGGCAAGGACCAACTTCTCCATCATACATGTCAGGTTACTACCTTACAAGGCTTTAGGGGTTTACCTCTCTAGATTTCCTTTATAAACAAAGATGTTTGCTCCAAATCATCCAATAGGGCAGATCCATATTTTCCCTCACTCATCATTACGCAAGCTTTAAACTATTTATTTTCTTGCATCTTCTTCAACTCTTGCATTAGTTCATGGTTGCTATGGTTGTACTTTCATGCTTCAATTTTTTTGGAATTCTCTTGTTCTTCATGCCACTTCGTTTATGATAATATGTCCTCTTTACTATTAATTTTAGGTTTTGAGACAATCTACTTTTTGGTTATGATTTAATTTTAAAAAAATTATAATATGTATTTTAGTCTCTGAAAGATCGTAATACATATTTTAATTTTTAAAACATCATAACAGTTAACTCATTAATTCTTAAGTTATTAGTCTTTAATGAAAAAGATAATAAAGAATATTAAATACTAAATATTCTAAAAAACATAAGAAATATATACTTTTTTATAGTCTATAGTGTACTAACCCTAACTACAATAACAAGTGGAAGAACTTAATTACATATAGATCAAAACTTAACAATATTTTCAAAGTAGGACTTGCAGCAAATAAACTTGTATATCAATACTTAATCATAAATCAATAAATAAATGTGATATTTTTAGACTATTTTTTTAATTTTATCTAGCATCTATTTTTAAATTATTAAAGTGAAAGAACATAATAAAAGTGATAAAGAGAAACAATAAGGGCATGTTTGAATGTTGTTATTTTTTTTGTTTTTTAGAATTGTTTTATAGAATTAGTTTTGAGAATTTGTTAGTATTGTTTTCATGTATTTTTATATGTTATTAATAAAAAGAATTATTTTCTATGTTTTCTTTGTTTTAAAAAATTAGAGTTCAGAATATCTTTTAATTATTTTGTGTTTTCTGTTCTCAACACACATATTCTTTTTTTTTTTTTTTTGGTTAAAAAAATTATTCAGATAGATTTTTTTTTAAAAAAATTGCAATCAAACAAGAATATCTCTACTATTATAGCAATTCTAACTAAACATATACAACATTTCAACTTAATCAGTAAACAAATCAACATTGGTATATAATATTTTTATCACATATGCAGAATATATTCTATTTCTCACTTACAAGCTGCACAAATTTAAATATATTTTTAGCACATAACAATTCACTTATATATGTTTAATAGTGTTTTACTCTAATTTACTAATATTTGTCATTTGTTAAATGATTTTATACTTATATATAGTTGTATTTTGTAAGACATTTTTTAAAAAAAGGTTAATTAAGTTACTTTCTTCAATAAAGAATGACATTTGATAGAAGAAATAAAGACAAAAATACCTTTTTGGTCCCCAAACTATAAGATCTCTGTCAATTTGGTCCCTAAATTTTTTTTGCTATTAATTGTGTCCCTAAACTTTTGAATTGCAAGCAATTTTACCCTTCACCCTAATTCTGTCTAAATCGTTAATAGAAGATGCAAACATTGCATTTCACGTGCATTATATTGCTGATGGTGACCAAAATTGTCAATTTTGTCTCCAATGTTTCTATAAATTGTCAACTTTATCTTAATATTTTATTAATTTTGTTAAAATTGTACTCAAGCTTTTAGATTATGTTGAAAAAAGTCTCTATTATTAAATATGAACAAATGGAAATCTAATGCCAAGTCATATTTATCTGATGCCAAGTCACAACCTACACCATAAAATAAAACAACGTCGTCTTAAATTTTCAAATTGTAAGCCTTAATAAAAGTGGTTTTTCCCTTGCTACTACCATGTCTTCCAATTTGAGTGACACAGTGGTCAAGTGCCATGGCTTCTCAAGCTTTTACTTCAACAATTGGAAGAAGAAGACTTCTCTGCAATTGTGGTGAACATGCAGTTCTAGTTACGTCTTGCATTATTGAAAATTAACCTAGGCCAAAGATTTTGGGGATGCAAAAATTATATGAAATGTTTAGTCCATAAAACTTTAAAAAACCTAATGTACTTTGTTGATTTCTATGTCTTTTTATTATCACAAAACAATGGGATTTGTAATTTTTTTGTGTGGTATAACCCTCCATTGCAAGAAGATGTCATTGTTATATTTTGACTTAGAAGATTGCAAATCTTGAAGCTCAGTTTAAGGAAGCGAAGAAAAGAGAAAAAATTGGTTGTTAATACTACTCATTGTGTCTTGGGTTGATGTTATTTAATTTGGAAGTTGTATTTCATGTGATCTATTGATGACTTTAGTGTTTTATTGTCATCTCTAACATAGGATGTAGTGTGGATGATTAGTGTTTCATGTGCTTGTTATTGTAGTGTGGATGATTAGTGTTTCATGTGCTTGTTATGGTAGTGTGGTTTGGTCTCATGTTGTATTGATAGCATTACTGTTGCAATCAACTGATAATTATTGAATGAAAGTTGAAATTGTGTCAAAATTCTTTCTTCTTTTTTTTTAGATTTTCCATGTGTTCATATTTGACAATAGAGAATTTTTTTAACATAATCTACAAGTTTGATGACAACTTTAACATAATCAATAAACTATAGAGATGAAGTTGACAATAAATAGAAGCTTTAGGAAAAAACTGACAATGTTAGTTAACTATAAATTTGCACTATATGTAATATAATCTATGTGGAACACCACATATAGTTTGCATTATCCATTAACAATTTAGACGAAGCTAGGGTGAAGGGAAAAATTAGTTGCATTTCAAAATTTTAGAGATGCAATTGACAGCAAAAAAGGTTTAGGGACCAAATTGACAAATATCCTATAGTTTAGGGATCAAAAAAGTATTTTTTTAAAAAAATATTTGTCTGTATGACCTTTCTTTGTCTCTTTATTTTTGTTACTTATTTGATTAAACTTGTCTTTGTTCATTGATTTAACATTTTTAAATTACATGTAAAAATATTTAATCTATCTAAATTATTAACACTCATGTGTATGTAAAAAAATAATAAAAAATCATAAACAAAATCACTTATGCGTGTGCACACAAACTTATTGGCAAAACATATTATTAGAATTATTTAACCTAAGTCCCATAGTGGTCCCTCAGCTAACCAATCCTGGTCTAATAGCATAGCGGGGAACCCCCATCCAGCCCGGTTAAGTGCTTGGTTAGAATTGCTAGGTGCTAAAAAATATTTAAATTTTTGTGGCTTGTAAGTAGAAAATAGAATATATGCTACATATGTGGTAAAAATATTACATACTAATACTAGTTTGTTTATTGATTATTTAGTTGAAATATTGTGTATGTTTAGCTAGAATTTCTAAGATAGTAGATGTATCTTAATGTCTCTCTTTTTCTCTTTTATGACGTTCTTTCACTTTAAAAGTTCAAAAAAAGGTACTAGATCAATTAAGAAAAAAATTGGATAAAAATATCAAATGTTTATTTATTGATTTATAGTTAAGTTCTTATATGCAATTTTATTTGCTATAAGTCTTAATTGGAAAACATGGTTAAGTGTTGATATATAATTAGATTCTTTCACCTATTGTTATAGTTAGATTGGTATACTAGGAACTAAAAAGTATATATTTTTTATCTTTCAGATACTTTTTAGTATTTAATGTCCTCTATCATTATTTCTGTGAATGACTAAAGACTTAAAGATTAATAAATTAACTATTATGATTTATTATGGATCAAAATGTGTATTATGATATTTTGAAAACTAAATTGTATTAATATCTATATTTCAAGAACCAAAAGGTAGATTGTTTCTGGCGTGTTTGGAAATGAAGAGAAGAAGAAAAGGAAAAGAACTGAAAGAAAAGAAAAGAAAAAAAAAATTAACTGATGGTTTTTTTTATTTAAATTCTTTAAAATATTTTAATTTAGAGTAATTAAAATTAAAAAAAATTAATATAAAGTTTTTTAATTTATTTTCTTCCAAAATTTCAAAAATCAAATAATAAAAATGTTACTAAAATCTTTTTTCTCTTCTTTCATTTCTTTCTTATTTTCTATCTGCCAAACAGATCTTTGGGTTTTTGTCACCCTTAACTTACTACTTTTGCTCCTCCTCACACTCTCGCTTTAGGAGTCACTTTCTCCCATCTTTGGGAGCGATTGGTTCCACCAATATATGGGGAGTCAGGTCAGTGTCTCTAGGAGAATGGTATTTAAAGTGGAAAATAAAAACGTCGACCTAACTTGATGGAAGAGAAGATCTTCATACCCTATTAGTCTCTTAAGATTCGTGTGAATTATCCAACTTATTACTTGATTAAGACTTCTCTGCTCAACGAAATTTAAGCTTTTGGACGTTAGCCTTTAGATCTTCAAAATTGGATTGGCCTAACAATTATCATCTTAATCATTTGCAAAAGAGAAATTTTCAATTTTTTTTTCAAATCTCGTTAAATTACACATACCATCTATTTAGTTTAAAAAATTATATTTACTCCTCTTTTTATTTATTTTTTGTGAATAAAAATAATTTTATATGCAAAATAAGATTATAATTTTATTTTTAATATAATAATAAATAAATTTAAATTTATACTAATTTTTAACATGTGACTTTAATATAAAAATAAAAATAAAAATATATTGTATAAAATATTAATTTTATTGACATAAAATAAATAAAAAGAGAGGTTTTATATAAAATTGTATCAAGTCTTATGGACATTAAATATCATTTTTAAAATAAAAAACAATGAGAATAATTTTATCAAACATATTAGTTAATGTTTTTTACTCTTTCCAAAATAACAAATGCCACTCTAACAGTAAGAAATAGTCTTGAGACTAACGTGTGTCCTAAATGAATCTGCTCACATTCCATGGAAAACTTTGGCCTGCGAGTGCAACAACCAACCTACCTCATCTCTTCCGCGTTGTTTGTTTCTTTCTATCTTTGACCATGCAAACAAAACAAAATACAACTCTGAAATTTCCCTTTAAACCTGGCCAAATTTATAAGTCTATATATATAAATTTCTATTTTTTGGTTTTTTTGGCTTGTAAAAGCCTAAAATGTAAGAAAATTCGGACGAGAAATTCTAAATTATGTATACAAAAAATAAAAATTCAGAAAAAGAGTAAAAAAAAAAACAAATTGGAAAATAGAGAGAGAGTTTGAGCAAACGCACGCATTAAACGGCCGGTGTATGGTGTCGTGAGGTTATGAATCATCGGTCTCACCCTTTGACAGGGTATTACTCCTCCCATTCATTCCCTTTACCTTATTCAATCTCTATGACCACCACAATGCCATAGATATTAAATAAAAATTAACACCAAAAAACCAAAAAAGTCCAAAAAAAGGAGCCCAAAAAAATTGTTTTCCCCCTCTCCGTAGTTTCGGAGCTTGCTCTTGCCTAGCACCTTGTCTGGATCCCTTTGAATTCTTCTCCGAAGAGACTTTGACAAAACATTTTTGTTTGTGGACCTGATCTTGCTCAAGGGGTCCAGATTCAGGGTGCTGGCAAGAATATCGATCTCAACAGGCATTGTTGTGGTTCCTCCTGTTTTTCTTATTGAGAACATTTTGGTGCTTTGGGATGTGGAGAGATAGTGGAGCTCCTGCTGATTCTTACTATGAAATCCGGCCCGAGTGTACCGATGTCCCCAAGACTCGATTTAAAATCAAGGTCTATTTTCATACCTTCTTTTTCTTCTTTTTTCGGTTTTAAGCTTTTTGTTCGTTTGTTCTTTTGTTTGATCAATGATGAACAGAATGTATTGGGTTAAAGGAAAAAATGATGTTTGCTTCTTATCAGCAATGCATGTGAATACTAATCAGTTTGAATTAGGATTTAAAAATGCAGTCAGCATTAAGAATGTTGGTATTCTTTATTTAACTGCCGATTTTTAACGTGTAAATTTTTTAGAGTAAACTCCAGTTTCAGAAGTTAACTACTACAGGATATTGTTAATATAGGAGATATTCATGTATTTTAAATAATTAAAACTGTGCATAATGATATATATTTTCCTTAGAAGGTGGTGGATAGTGGTTTCCGGGAAGGTGGTCCCCCCTCCCAAAAAAAAAAAAAAAAAAAAAAAAAAAGATCCAAGGCTTTCTTAGAAGCCACAAATTAAAAGATGATATTGATTTTCATTTTAAATCAAATTAATGAAACCTGTTACACATGTAGGAATTCTCTGAATAGAAATTACCTTAAAATCAAAATAAATTATAACATGATCTTATTAATGGTAATATTGTCCCCATTATTTTAAATAAATTCCTAATTCTCTGCTAGTGATATAATTGAGGGACGCTTCATTAAGTGAATTCATCAAGTCATCAAGTGAGACAATCATTCTGACTTCAGTTTGTTAAATAATGCTGCACATGGCGTCATGAATATTTATTGATTGGTTGATCGCTTTGTTCAAAATCTATGAAAAGAAATAAACTTGAGTTCGTGGTTCATGATGGATTGTGTTGTATACCTGGTGTTTAATTTTCCTTGTTAAAATTTTCTCTAATGAAAAGTTAAATAGCATATACAACTTAATTGAATCTACAATTTATTATAACTTCATCTGAGAAATTTCATATTTATTAGCATTTTCAATCCTGTAATATTGGACAATGTTCTTCGTTTGTGAGCTATTGTTTTAATTTGTTCCAGGCTGGTAAAACACTAAGTGTAAGAAAATGGCAGGCTGCATTTACTCCGGAAGGGTATCTGGATATAGGCAAGACTCTCAGTCGAATCCAACGGGGGGTAATTCCAATTCCATGATTAAAATAATGCTTACATATGTTTGAGTATATGAAATGCAATTTGCGTCACGCTTTCAGCTATAGATATCAGATACAATAGGTATTTCTAGTCACTTGGAAAAATATGTGAAATAAGATTATAATCTCCTTTGTAGTTGTTAGATAAGCTGGACTGATTGTTGGCATTTATGATTTAAATGACTTCTTTTTTTTGGCTTCTTTGGTTCTCATTTAAAAATTAGTTCGCACAACCATAGTTGACATTGCAATTTGGTTAGACAATTTGGTTAGACAGCTAACTTATCAGTAATCAGGTTGACCAAGTTCTGTAAGTTGCGGATTTTAGATACTATTGAGTGAGATAATATTTAAATTCCTTATACGCAAGAAAAAAAAAAAAGTTGCAGTTCTCCACTTTATTTCCCCAGTTTACTTTGTTCTTTCATTTTTTGATGGTCGCAGTCCAAGATGAAGGGTTTCTATTAAATCATTTTGTACATATTTTATCATGCATTTTGTTTGTCATGTTATTCATGCTCCAAAAATTAGTAAGGATTTTTTATAGTACAAGAGCTCAGTAAAGTGTTTGTGTACAACTGTGATTGGTATGTGCATCTAGTGTTTCCATTGTGATAAAAATCAAAGGAAACATGGGGTATATCATCTTTTGGATGAAGATTTTGTAAGCTTCTTGATCAAGGCCTTTAAGTGCAACACAAGCTAAAACTGTCTCTGACTTCAGTCAAGATACCATCATTATTTTTCTAGTAATATTGAAAATAATGTTTATCTTGGTGGTTTGTGGGGCAAAATATGCAATGATGTGTTCTATGTTTATTTTTTTAAAAGAAAAGAAAAAAAAATCCCTCTGTTTTATATCATCTAATTTATTTATAAAATGAACAAATTTGTATGTTATTTTCTATTTTTCTTTTCAAACTAGGGAATCCATCCGACAATTAGAGGAGAAGTTTGGGAATTTCTACTAGGTTGCTATGATCCAAATAGTTCATCAGAGGAAAGAGATCAGATAAGACATCGCCGAAGGTAGGAAATTTCCCCATTTCATAATCATGGCCATGTTAAGGGCACAAATAACTTGACGTCTTACTCCCTAATATTTGATCGTATAACCTTACTTTTTTTTTCTTCTTTCTTTTGTTACCATCTTATGCTCATATGCACGTTGCATCTTATAAATTTGAAAGCTTATACGAATTCATTTGTCTAGACCTAATCTTCCTTTAAAATAAGATGAATTGTCTATATGCCTTCAGAGAGATAGCCATTAGCCACAAGTGCTTCATCTCAACACATTCCTCATACAACATTATTTCATGGTACATTTTTGCTGAGTAGTTGAGTATCGCTTTTATGTATCTATCTTCAGGGTGCAATATAATGCATGGAAGGAATTATGCCACCAATTGTTTCCACTTGTTGGAAGTGGTAGATTTATTACAGCACCTGTAATCACTGAAGATGGTCAGCCAATTCTTGATCCATTAGTACTGTTAGAAACAAATCCAGAAAAGGGTGCAGTTATACCTCCTCCAGAGAATATTGGGGGTGGTGTAAGTACAGATGCTGCAAATAATAATTTAGAAAAGGTGACAGACAAGAGAATAATTCAGTGGATGTTAACTCTCCATCAAATAGGTTTGTAACGTTATTGTTCTCAATTCACTCTCTATTTCTCCTTTTATATATAAATAATTTATTGTCAGGCATATATAGTCTAACTTCCCAGCGAACTCTGCACCTCAACCTTTGTCCTAAAAAATTCATTATTAATTTTCCTCGCAGAGTAGTCAAAATATATACTTTATGTGTATTGTACACTGATGTTGTGAGAGAGAGAAAGAGAGAGGAGGGATCAATTGATCCCACAGGCAACAAAAGCCTGTCTAAATTCTTACAGGCCCATGAGTCAGAGTATCATTCAAATAAATATGTGAATTGCCTTGTTATGCAAATTAAATCTGAATTTGTACTTGAACTTTGTAGCTTGACTAAGTTAGCTTTGGCCATGGTTTCTTTGATTGGAGTATGCATGTACAGACAGTTATGTTTTGAAAATTTTCTTATGTAGTAAGTTAATATTTAACACCATACTTGATTTATTTGGTAAATGACCTATTTTCTTGCACCAACACATGTCAGGTCTTGATGTGCTTCGCACTGATAGGACATTGGTTTTTTACGAGAAGCAAGAGAACTTATCGAAACTATGGGATATTCTTGCTGTTTATGCTTGGATAGATACAGATGTTGGCTATTGTCAAGGTAGGTGTTTATTTGAGTTTTTCACTTGGGTATATACATAAGACTCTTTAGGATATTGGCTTGAACTATATTTAGATGCTCACTTCAGCTGAATTCAACTGATAGATTTTGCCTAAATACATGAAAATGATGCCATGTAACTAATTTCCTTTGAATATCAGCCCTAGGCAATGATATATTTGACAAGGTCTTGAACCTAATTTTAATCCTCTAGCACCAATCCCCCCAGAGGAAGGACAACCTTCATATAATATTTTGTTAGTAGTTAAAAAATTGTGGGTTCGTGAACTAACAGTGTAGTTCTACATGCGTATTACTTATTCAGCTACTGTTTTAAAATGTTCTGACAGTCTTTGCATCTTGACTGTTAAATCATCTAAGTCAATTTTAATGGAAGGGAAAAATGAACAAACTGCACAAATCCCAGACAAAAGAGGAAAAGTACAGTAAGCTAGGGAGATGAGTTTCTTTCTGGTAAAAAGATGATCCAGAGGACTATTCATTTTACTTAGTTTTACTTATAAATTATAATTTACTAGAAGTCCTTTGAGAAAATAAATGCAACCACTGTTTTCAACTTATTTGACCTTCCATTTTTAACATCATAAAATTCTGAGCAGGAATGAGTGACCTATGCTCCCCTATGATAATACTTCTGGATGATGAAGCTGATGCCTTTTGGTGTTTTGAACGTCTGATGCGCAGATTGGTAGACTTCTTATCTCAATATAGGGACTATTTTATTATTGATTTCTTTAGGATGTTTTGTATAAAATGATTTCTTGGAAGCTACTATAATCAGTTCTGCTTTGAAGATGTTATCAATAGAATTAATTTTCTTGTGATTAGTTATTAAGTATTCCCTATGATATATTTAGAAGGTTTCTAGGAGGTTTTATACTGTAGTTGGACTATTCTTTTTGAGTAAGTTGTATCTTCTGTCTTCAAAAGTTTCCCTCTGATTCACAGTGTATGATATTTACACACACGCACACATATATATAGCCTTGTCAAAATTGGAGCTTAGGTTTGCAGGAGTTTCCTTAATGTTACTTATACATTATAATTCTATTTCAAAATCCCTTTAGTTTGATTTTTTAAATCAGTCACAATCTCCATCCCATTTATACTGATCAAGTTGTCATATATATTTATTAGTCTTGCCTGGTTTGCTCTCTTCTAACTCATTTTTAGTCAGATATTCCTGTTGAGTAAGTGGGTTAATGTGCCTTCATTTGTTCTTTTTCTTTCTCCTTTCTAGCACAATTGGTCTACCTTATGTAAAATTAGTTGAGCTTCAATGTCTGCTCATATACAAGTTCAAGAGATAGTGTAATTTATTTGTTTATACAACATTGAGGGAGTTTGAAGGCCAAAGTGCACTAGGATTCCATTTGATTAGTTAAATTCTATCCTTAATAGATACAAACTTTGTTAGTATTTTAAGTATTCATTTCAACTCTATTTCTGGTTCTTATCCTGTGTGTTCTTTTCTTTAATTTTTTGAAGCGAGGAAATTTCAGATGCACTGATAGCTCTGTTGGTGTGGAGGCACAACTGAGTAATTTGGCTTCAATTACTCAAGTCATTGATCCAAAACTTCATCAACATTTGGGTATTTTTTAGGATTTGTGCTTTTCTATTTATGGTCAAACAAGGATTATACGCATATTAAATTTGTATCATTTGTGTTTATTTGTTGTTAGAAGAAATGTGATTGAAAGGAAGGGAATATTTCTTTGTCTTTTTGCTCTTTGAATGCAGAGCATCTTGGTGGAGGCGACTATCTGTTTGCTTTTCGGATGCTTATGGTTCTGTTTCGTCGAGAATTCTCTTTTTGTGATTCTCTGTACCTTTGGGAGGTGTGTTAAGTGTCTTTCACACTATTTGATCTATTCTATTGCTTTTCTTGAGTAAAGATATGTTCAGTTGCTTTGCTAACAGCATATTCCTTAAAAATTCAGGTGAAGCTCTTAATTTCACACACACACACACACACACACATATATATATCAGTTATTTCTTTCACATTGTTTACATTATTTTTTCTATGACTTTGTCAGTTGAAATTACTGATAATAGATCTGATCTTATCATCTTTTTTTCCCAAGGGATATGATACCATATCATATGGTTTGAAACTAGTTTAATCTAGTTTCTTGCGTCTATGGATGATTTTGTTACTATGAAAATGACAAAGTTCTGTGCTTTTCCTTTTTTGGGGGATTAAACAAGCATATGTTTGGAACCCATAATGATTGATGATTGATAACTAAACACTTGAAAATTGAACAGATGATGTGGGCTCTAGAATACGATCCTGACTTGTTCATGATGTATGAAGATGATTCAGATTCTGAAAGATCTGAGGAATCTAAACGAAAAGCAAAGTCAAAAAGCCAATGTGGGAAGTTTGAGAGAGAAAATTTGAAAAATGGAGCAAATGAAGCTCCTCTTCCCATATCTGTCTTCCTTGTTGCCAGTGTGTTGAAAGATAAGAGCTCAAAACTACTGACAGAAGCTCGGGGCCTCGATGACGTTGTCAAGGTTAGTCTCCCAACCTAATAAAAGCTTAGGTTGCAGTATATCACAAACAACTACCAATATAAGCATTTTTTTCTTATGGAGAACAATCTATAAAGATTGCTAGGGTTGAGGTTGGCTTGATATTGTTTGTTTCATCATGTAAAGTTATTTGCTAAGACGTGGTTGTCAAGATCTTGATTTTGATCACACAATCTTATGATTTTACAATCCTACCCATAGTAACTGATCCTGATCCTAGATAAAATTGAAATCTGACAATCACAATAGGATCTTGATGTTAAAAGTTTGATCTTACAATCTTAGGATCCTACCTTGGAAACTTAACTTTTATAAGAAAAAAAAATTCATATATCACACAAATAGTATACATCAATGAGAAAAGCTATTTAATGGAAACTGTTTTAATGTAAATTGGTCAATGACTTATGACTTGTTTTATGGAAGTATGAGTTTTAGGCAGTCTTATGATTATAAGAGAATTTTATATTGCTAGATATATACTTCTTATGTAGTTTATAAAAAAGAATAGGTTATTTTGAACATCAATTTGATATATCTTGTGCCTCCTGATTTTTTGCAAGATCTCGATCTTGACTACTAGTCTTAGCAGTATTTTTCTTTACCTCAACAAATTTCTCTTCCCATTTCTGTATCTAGATAATTTTCCTCTTAGCCCTGCTAATTTAATTATTTGCAGATACTGAATGATATGACTGGCAACCTAGATGCCAAAAAGGCTTGCACTGGGGCAATGAAGCTGCACAAAAAATATTTGAAAAAGGTAGTTTATTCTCTGTGATTTCTTCTCCTTGATTTTTCATATCTCCCTGTTGCTAAATTTTACTATAATTGGTGGGAAAACAATATGCATCATAGGCAGCAATTCTTCCTTCATAGTGGTTGATTCTTTGATACGATCTTGCTGTAAGGTGACTATACTTCAAAATTGTTTTGTTCACACACTCACTGCTGAATTTGAAAATCAGTTTATTATTAACTGTGTCGCTACATATTGTCAGGTTTAGGGCTCATTTCTGAGTTAATTTAGGCACTGAAACCCCACCTTAATCTCTGATAAATGAATTGTGTTTTTCCATTTACTATGTCTCAAGTAAGTTCTTGACATTTCCTTTCTCGTTGATACTCCCAACATTCTTCCCTCATAATTATGTTTGACTCCTTCACTTGAATCATCTTAGTATCTTGCTGTTACCATTGCGTAAAGCATCCAAAAGTATGTGCCCAAATCACAAGTCATTGCAGCAAAAGAATAATTGCATTCTACATTCAAATTGCATGATGTTTCTTCCTCTTTTTTTTTTTTTTTGTCCCTGTTTATATGAAGTTAGATATGCAAAGGTATTGTATTGATGGATCATGAGGAAGACCCAGTTTAAGGTATTAACTAGTGTTATACCTATAGTAATATAGCAAAGTTATTGTAGACAATTATATCATTTTTATATCTCAAATTTGGAAGGTAATGTGCCCTTAAGAGAGAATTATTTAGGGCATACATTATTTTTTAAATTTGTATAAAGCACCACAAAATATTTTGCATACAAGTGCCTCCTTTGCATACATGATTGGGTTTTGGTATGTGGTTATCCTAATTTTCCAAGGACAACTGATCTTAACAAATATAGAAGAATTGACATTGCTGTTTTATTTAGGTTACATGTAGTACATAAGTTCAAAAATTTTCATATTCATTATATCTAAACATCCTCTAAGTTTCTAAAAGACTTGGGAAATTAAAACTCCCCTATTCCAAACAGCACTGCCGCATTTCCTGGAAGAAAACCTTCTCAAAGTAAAGGGGAAAAGTATTTTTTGAGTCCTTGAAAAATACATAAATCAATTTAGTCTCTCCATCTTTGTAATACACAATTTAGTCCTTCAGTGGTCTTAACTCTACCCATTAGGCACTCTTGAGTTATCCCTATCATCCCTTAACAAAGTGGTGTATTATTTGCTGACAGAGTTAACTATTTGGGCCAATTTTACTGACAGGGTCGACTATTTGGACAATCTGTTGACTAGGTCTAAATTGCTAGAGAGAATATGCCTAATGATCATATTAGAATCATATCCTGTCATCCAATTAGCCATATTGGCCCAAATAGTTGACCGAGTAAGCATCCAGTTAACAAATAAAGTCTTGTTTAGGCAAATAACGCTCTTTGTCAGAGGATCCGTTAAAGGATGACAAAGCTAAGTGACAAAAGGATTGACAAGTAGCTAGTTATAAACATTTAGGGATTAAATTGTATATTATGAAAGTGAATGTTGCTTCTAAGTACTCAAATTTACCTTTCCTCCAAAGTAAATGTTGCTTCTAAAAGTGACCTATGATGGGTCCTAGAATATCGCTTTTGTGAACTGAGTGTGTGAAATCTCCGACTAACATGGGAAAGCACTGCATAGTTTTTCCTGTGCATGTAATGATATGGTTTCTTGCACTTTTCCTATCATTTTCCCTTTTTCCCTTTCATTTTCTTGTTTCACATATGATAGTTTCATAGCTCCGCTAAATATACAATTAATGCTGCAGGCGCCCAAGAAGACGTAGCATGGAACATAGTTCTTGAGATTTTTGCTGATCAAGCCATTTGTTGGTTATTCGTAAAATTTGGCTTGGAGTTTATAGAATTGAAAAAGTTGCAACCATACGAGATCTTCCCTGAGAGAAAGATGTTGAAAGTGAAATTAATTTTATTTATTTTTTTTTTTTTTGTATATCTGAAGGAACAAAGAAGGTTGTATACAATAATTATTTTCTACAATCTTCTATTGTTTGTACTTTGTAATATATCATATATATATATATATATATATATATAAAGAAAAGCAAAAATTTACAGGAAACAACCATCCATGTCAATGAAATTTATTGTCATTATTATTGCTGTTTTTATATATAGAAAATTGATAAAGGAGAGTATGGAGCGAAGAAAAAGGGAAAAGATAAATTTGGATGCGTCTAGTTTATTTATATTTTAGAGAAGGATGTGAAACTTTATTGGCTCATTGACAGTTCTTTATTTCTTGACTTCCCTTCCATTTACTGAGTCCATTCAGAAAACCTAAATATGAGCTCCTCAGGTTTTTTTTTTTTTTTTGTAAATACTTGACAAAAGAAGAAAAGGAAGTTGTATCTTGTACTGCGAAGGTGACAAACTTATTGAAATCTAGATAAATGAAATGAAACTTTCCTTATAGGAAGATGGGTTTAGCAATGTTTTTAAAATCAATCAATCATTAAATTTATGAAAAGATTGATTTACATTTTGAAATTTAGTTGTAGATGAATGTTGAACTGCTATTCATATATTATATATCTATCATGCACTTGAAATTTTCATGAGTCAATGCAGGTTCATTTCGTATATTGAACTTAATTTGTGTTATTCACATATTACAGCCTAAAAAATATATTTATCTACGATATATTTCCTTAAAAATTACATGTATTTTTTAATTAATTTTTAAAAGATCACAAAAGTCACTTGGTTAATTTCTCGACCATAAGTATCGTAATTTTTGAATTTGAATCAGTTTTCGATTTGGTGAAAAGTTTAAGTAACTAAGTTATTAATCCAGCTCTTGAATTACTAAAAAAATTAATTGAATTAGTAAATAAATAATAAATAATAAAATTATTTTTTATTATTTTAAAACTTACATGTACCATTTAATAAAAAAATCAGATTATAAGTCTAGTACACTTATAATTTGATATTTATTATCACTTTTTATTATTTAAAATTAAAAATTAAATATATAATTAAGTATTAAATGAATGTTAAAGTTACTATAAATTATAATATTTAATTATTAATAATTGAGAAAATAAAAAATTACAAAATCATAAAAAATAATAAAAATTAAGCACTACAAGATTTTAAGATTATTCAATAGATATTAAAAATAAATTATAAATTCATTATTATTATATAAAAATAATATCATAATTCATCAAAATTAGGAGTTCTTTTTAAAAAATTGATCAAGTCATTCAAGATGGAATTGATGTTGGGTTATCGGGTTATAACTGAGTTGATTGTATAATAATTCAATAATTAATTCGGATAAGTTTAGGTGATTTATCAATTCAACTGATCTGACCATCCAAGTCTCAAAAATATGCATTGATGGACACATTCATGTGTTACGTTAATGTGTGTATCAAAGATTCATCGTCCAAAAATTAATAGGTTGATTTGAATAATTTTTTTAACAAACAAAAAATATATTATAATTTTTCTTAGAAAGTAAATCATAAATGAGATATTTTTCAAGAAATTAAAAGTAAAATTTTTATTAATTAATTATCAATATAGAAAAAGAAAATGACAAAGAACGATGAAATTTTTGACAAAACTAAAAAAGGTGCAGGACTGAAATATTTAATGTATTGTTGCAGTCCCAAAACATTGTGTACTTTTTTTATATTGATAAATAAGTAAATTTTATATAAAATATTTAAAATTTAATTTAGTTATATTTTAAATTATATTATATAGTTATATATAAATGAACGTAATATTAATTTTATAAAACCAAAAATGAATTCTTGGAAGATGCAATTGGAATATTTAAACTACTGATTAATAAACATTAATAGAAACTTAAGGTGAGTAAAATATCTTAAAATTTTTATTTTATGATTTACTGGTTATAAATTAAAAAAAAAGACAATTAGTATCTCTTTTTAGATAGTCGTTATAGCTCTAAAATAAAAAATAAATAGAAGTACGAAAATATATGTAGCTAAAAATAGAGATAGAGATAGAGATAGAAAATACAATTTTAAACTGTTATTTGAACAACAATGAAGCAACTTTCGAAACTTACAAATATGTAAAACAACTTCTTGTATAGTCTTGAGAACAGCTTACAAAATGGGAGAAGAAATTAAAGTACAAAAACAGGAAAATCTTAGAGGATACAATGAGGAAAAGGCAATGGTAAGCGATGCGATATTTTCTGCCTAACAAAACTATTTATAGACAAATTTTAGCGAACATCAAACTGATTTAAGTCTGGGGATGAAATTCTTATCTTCTTGATGAGCTGTATTCGTGAGCATCTTTGACATTTCATACCATTATTGAGCATCTTCTTCTTTTCATACTATTATTGAACAAGGACTGCTTTTATTGTGCTGATCTTTCGAGCTAGAGTTTTATCTTTCGTACTAAATTAAAGGGGTGTAGCCTGAGACTACCTCATCATTACTACCCTCTTAATGTGCCTCTGAAATTAACTTTTCTTGAAACTCTTGCTCTAAACATACTGCTGCTAAATCTGCTAAATCCCGCAATACATGTTTGGTCTGGTAGAATCCTTCTCAAATAATCTGGAAACCAGTCAGTTACAAGAAAGAAAGTCAAGAAATGAATCAGAAATTCAAACTGACACTGGATGGGGGAATGAAAAGGAACTGAAAATTAACTGACCTCACCAGCTTTCTGAGCAGCTTCGACTGCGGACGCAAGACATTCGGAGAGCGAACCTATAGCAGAATGGATTTGCAAAGAACACCAAGAAACAAACAAAACATACATAAGATCCCGTACCAAGAAAATTAATCGTTGAGAGGGCTGCTCAAAGATATCTCCAGAAGAACAGATAAAGTAGATTGGGTCTTACCATTCTCAGCCATCTGTCGAATAGCTTAGGGAGATGAGAGGCAGAGGATGGAGAAGTGCGGTGATATGGGTACGTAGAGGCTCTGCTTTCTTCTTTGCTTTCACGTAGCACACTAGCCTCTAAACAGTCAGTGAGAAACACCACCCTTCTAATAATTTAATTTTAAAATAAATTAAAAAAATTGGCGTGCTCCATGCATAAGGTTTAAATACATTTTGATTTTTTTAAAATTCATACAATTTTTTTTAATCCTCTTAATTTAAAAATAAATAATGTTACCTTCCTATTAGTTTATTGAGTTGCTAGTTTGTTTACAAAAAAATATTATTATCTCACACTCTAATAACAAACGCCAACATTGTGCCAAATTCCCTTCTGGGACTTCATTTCACAAGAACCCACAATCTTGCTCCACATATTTGGCTTTGGCTTTTTGTTTTTGGGGTTATACGCGAAATTTTTTTATAAAGTTTGACATTAAATAAATTTTGTGAAACAAAATCTGATGTTTCTATTCACTCAAGCACATGATAAATAACTCCACAAAAAAAAGCACATAATGAATAAAAATTAAAATGCCCTTTTAACCGTAAGGAAGTTTTTCGATTGGCGTCATATATTCAAGAATAAGGATTTAAAAAAAAAAAAGAAGAAGAAGAAGAAAGTTAGTTGGTGTAGCAAATATTATTGATTCGATTTCATATAATGCAACAATACATAAAGCAGCTGTTGGTTGTAAGAAGCAAAGAATGGTAGAGAGGTACGAAAGTGTTTGAATAAGCATTGCGTAAAGGGAAAAGGCGAGTGGAATATGCGAAGAAGATGCTGCTGGTACGTTATTCGGTTCTGTTCTGTGGTGTACCAAACTACCAATCAGTGAAGCTTCGGGAATCAGCTCAGTGTGTGTGTCCACACTCACATGTATTGCGGGATGGAAACTGCACTAGACTCACGTTACATATAAAAATAAATTAAATTAAAAAAATTCACATATAGAATTTGAATCTTTTCACATTAAAAATAATATAAAAGTATTATGTTAAAAAAATAAATATAAAATTAATTGAATAATAATCATATAATAAATATTATAAATAAATAATATACTTACTTATCTCTTTTTTCATATAATATTATTATATTATATTCTCACATAAAAAATCTTACTCTTGAAACATAAGTAACAACAATGTGTCACATTATTAAATCATTGACATTTAAATTCATATTAGTAATTTTTTTATTATTTTTTTAAGTTTTTATCTAGACATTTTTTTTTTATGTAATGCACTCTTCTTACAATAATTTTTTCTCTGTATATGCCTGCAAGCTTTTATCCAACCCACTTGTAAGCTTTTAATCCAATCCACTGGCAAGCTTTTGCCATATTTTACCATCTTCTCTCCCAACCAAAATCTCATTAATGTATAATCCATGCACCTACTCATTTTTCATCATCACAACAATAATAAGTGAAATCACATGGAGACAGTAAAGTAATATGAGAAATTACATAGCAACATAGCAAGAAGTTTCAATTCAACTAGAGAACATTTACCAGCTGACATTATATAGAAATCAAAGCAAACAAAAATATATGCCAACCGACCAAAATTGATATAACAGAAGAGCATTTTACAGATCAAATATTAATCATATAATGTAAATTTGAAATACTCAAATTATTGACGCAACATGAGTACCTAATAATAATAATAATAATAATAATAATAATAATAATAATAATAATAATAATAATAATAATATTGCATCCTTTACATATTACAAATAAGTTAAAAAAATAAAAATAAGATAAATCTTGTCAGTTTATCATAATTATATCTTTTTATTTTTTAATTGATTTGATCTTGTACTTCTCTATAGCGCATATATCCTAACAATAATAACTAGTCACCAGAAAGAACGTGAAAGTCACAAATGCAACCAAGATGACTGTAACGATGGAAGAAGGTTGGCGATGACCTAAGCTCTAAATTGGTATGTGAGGAGGAAGTTTGCACTCCTTTGTCTATATTGAATATGTAATTATCACTTTTTATTATCTAAAATTAAATATTGATATATCCTAACAATAACAACTAGTCACCAGAAAGAACGTGAAAGTCACAAATGCAACCAAGATGACTGTAACGATGGAAGAAGGTTGGCGATGACCTAAGCTCTGAATTGGTATGTGAGGAAGAAGTTTGCACTCCTTTGTCTATATTGAATATGTAATTATCACTTTTTATTATCTAAAATTAAATATTAAATATGTAATTATAAATATTAAAGGAATGTTAAAGTTACTATAAATTATAATATTTAACTATTAATTACCATATTGAATCGCTTCTACTTAAAAGTAATTACAAGCCATTAAAAATCTTCTGCATTTTTTTTTCTTGTTCTGAATGATTTTGAAACCACAATATTATAGCTTATTAAAGCACGTACAGAAAAGGGTTAACATGAGTTTTTCCTTAAATTAGTGTATCAGTTGTGACTTGGTCCAATTTTTTAATTGAGTTTTGAAAAATGCAACTTATATATTCAAACTAGGAAGATTGATAAGGATAATAAACATTGAAAAATGTCTCCTTTACCTATATTGTGTGTCATAATTTATTTAATATAGCTAAACAAAATGTATTTAACCATAATAATTTGATTTTTAATAAAAAGGGATATTATACATACATTGTTATCTTAAAATATATTAAGATATATTATTTAATTAATTTTTCTCAAAAATTACATAACTACTAAATTTTGTAATTTGCATGTGTTTTATTTCTAAAATTAGGATTTAGGGTATTTTTTATGGTGGAGATTCATATAATTGTTTTATTTTATCATCAAACAATCAATTTGTAAAATGAAAAAAAAAATTGTGTATTTTTTTATTTTTGATTATTTATTATTTAATTTTTATTTAATAGATATGTAAATTTATAATGAAATTTTTTTAAAAATTATTTTACTAATTTAACTAATTTTTTAGTAAGTTAACAGTTGAACTAATAATGTAATAATCTTGAACTCTTCAGAATTTAATGGCTAATACGAATTTTAAAATTATAAATTAAAACATTAAGCTTGGTTGGAGAACTACGAGGACTAACTACTGCGGGACCACAAAAATTTTGATTGACCAACACAATTTCTCTCTTGGCTGACCAACGCTAGTTCTCTAACAATCTTAATTACTTTATCTAAAGATAATTGGTATCTCTGTCTAGATCGCATGCTCTTATACCAAATTTGATCGTCAATAGCCCTAAAATAGAAGTAAATAAAAGTATAAAAGAGAGATAGAGATAAAAAAAATAAAATTAAAACATATTTATCTCTTTCTAAATCATCTATTACACATAAAATATCATGTCGCACATGTTTCAACCAAATCCAGGAGCTTCAAAACTTTTAATTCATGTCAAAAAATTTATTGAAGAGTTAGGTTACAATAAAGACCACTTAAAAGATGTTATATTACAAGGATGATAAAAAGGAAAATAAATTAGACGTTGACATTCGAGAATGTCTTAAAATTAAATATGAGAACCATTTTATTAAATAATTTGATTATATCTTGAGATTACAGTTTTAATCAAAAGGAAAAAGGAAGATAGCATTGATGGTTTTGATTAATTTTTTCCTAGACCAAGAACGTGAGGGATGCAACCAAGATGACTGCAAGGATGGAAGAAGGTTGACGATGACCTAAGCTCTGAATTGGTATGTGAGGAGGAAGTTCGCACTCCTCCCCATTGAAGTAGACCTTGGTGGGGAATCCGTCTTTCCGGATGTCAAAATCCTTAATATTCTTTTTATTAAAAGTCATCATTGATTGCTGCTTGCCGGGCACCTTTGGGTCATTGGGCTTCGTCCCGTTCTGCTCCGCCACCAAGTAGTTCATGTCCTTCAACCCATTAAAGAAGATAGTACTCAAGTTGTTAATTTTAGTGCCATTGAAGGAGAAGACTTTTTCGAAATTGGCGAATGACCTCTTGAACTTCACTGCAGTGAACCAATCCTCGAAGGCATAGTCTCTCCAGTTGAAAATGGTCATCCTAGCCGTCCATCCTGAGGCGCTATCTGAGTTGACGTGCCAGTTTATGCTGACGGGGCAATTGTCTCCACAAGGGAGCTTCTTGGGTATTGGTCGATGCCTTATTCTGGCCCAGGCCTTGGCCTTGGCGGTTCTGTTGTCGAAGGGAATGAGAAGAGCCTCAGAAGGTAGAAGCATGGGACTGGCATGGGCATCGCATTTTCTGGTATCGGGACACCCACAAGCACAGGTGTTGCAAGGGATTATAGAGTCGTTGTAGTAGGCGGAGAAGGAGACGCAGCAACGTGCCTGCTTGGGCTTGGGCTTGGTTATATTGCAGACGACTTGCCAGCTGGCTACAGCCAAGCTAATGGCCTGAAGCCCACTAGGGTCAGGAAACTCTTGGGGGTCGACACGGAAGGGAGAGCCACATTTGTAATCTGGGTTGAGGACGCCGTCGATTTTCCACTTCAAGGGAGGGGTGATGGAGGTGCGGAGATTGTTGTCAGGAGGCATCTTCATCACGTTGATCTGGAAGATGGAGTGAGAACGAGAGGGATCCAATGTGGCAGGTAAGACAGTACCATTACGGCAGCAAAAGGGGAGTTTTCCAAACTTGTCGTCGTCTTTGAGGGTGGGAGGGAGGTCGGAGAGGGTGGGAGTTTTCTCACAGTTGATGCCAGGTTGTCCGAAGTCGAAGTCACCGTAGAATTTGCCAGCGGGACCGTAGAGGCATTGGGAGATGTCTTTCTTGTGAGAGAAGGCGCCTTTCATGGAATTGATGAACTCACCTCGCTGCCATTCCCAGGTAAGGTTCCAGTGATCCAGACGGCCTAGAGGGTGGTTGTTGTCAATAGTGATCTGGGCATAGTAGTTGTTCTTGTTCGCTTGAATTACGTCGAAGGCAATGGTTATGTCGCCGTAACGCCGAGGAAGGAACTTGGTCTTCTTCTCTTTTATTAGCTTAGCCTTCGGGTCCCTTGTGCAGCACACATACATATTTGTCCCTATCAAAAACATATATTATATGTTATATAATTTGAGAACTCACGTTAATCATGGTGCCATAGTTAAAATGTCAATAAATCCTTCATTCTCTTATGTATGAGTGAGAAAAAAGAAAAAAAAGTAGTGACCTTTTCTAGTCGGCGCAGGGCACTTGTAGCCATCGTTTTCCAGCCTAATAGTTTTGGGCATAGGATTGGTTCCTGCTTTGAGGCCAAACTGCGTCCCTTTCATCTGAATCCTAACGGACATTTGGTCAAAGTCACCAGCGGTATCAACTGCCGTCTTCAAGTCCGTCATTGGGTTTCCTGCCAGAGTGGTCCCATTCCCCACCGCCGCTGGGAAGTCGCCGGCGTCGATGAGGACAGCCCCATCCGCCGACACCAAAATCTCTCTGTGATGGAACCCAATGAACATATTCCACCCCTTCAGCTCCTCTTCCCCGACGTTGGTCAAGGATGCCTCTGCCTTAAACGCCCACGCCTGTTTGGATACGTTCTTCAAGTGCGGGAATTCCTTCGTCCGTCCCTGAAAGTTGTACGTCAAGTAGATTCCGTTGCACGTGTCCAGCCCTTTTGGTTTAGGCTTTTCGTCTTCGTTGTTGTTGTTGTAGTCGTCTTGTGCTTGTCCATAACATACCTCAAACTTGGAACAACACGCAATCAGAAAAAACAACAGAAACAAAGTAAGGTGGAAGGACGGGAAGGCCTTCCATGGAACTTTCATGTTTTTTTTTTAAAAATTTTTAATTTTTAATTTTTAATTTTTAATTTCTTTCTTTCAATGATTTATAGAGTTGAGTGTGTGATTAAAAAAATAAAAGAAAGAACAACAAAGACAAAGATAACTGATCAACGTAACATCAGTGGCGGCCGCGGTTTCACGCGGCACAGTAGATCACGGAGAAGAAGAGGGAATTCTAGTAAATCCCCAGAACCATGAAGAGAGAGAAGTTAAAGAATTATAAATGGATGTGACAATGCAAGACAGGGTCTTGCTGAATTCTGTTCCTCTAGTTTTCCGGCTGTTTCGGAGGTCATGATAAGTGTTTGTTCTCCCTTACGACATGTTGTATATGGTAAATGAGTGTAGGTAAATATGCAGGCCAACCCAATTATAAGATGCGCACTTATAGTCACAATTATATCTATATCTATACTAATATCATTTATATAAGTTCCTAAAATTTAATGTTTCATATATTTTTTAAAATTTTACAAAACATCATAATTTTTTTATTAATGGATAAATAGAAATTGCATAAATAGTTATTAACTCAACTAACAACTGAATTTTTGCTTGCAAATTGTTGGTACGTTCCAAATTTTTGCTCACAAATGGCCAATTTATTTTAAATTTTTATTTGTGAATTACTAATTTATTCTTATTTTTTTGTTATGAATTTTTCATTTATTTTGAAATTACCTTCGCAAACAATGAATGTGTTTCTAATAAGAGAATTATATATGAGAGTTAATTAATTAGTCAATAATTATGTATGCAATTTTATTTATTAGACTAACCCATTAGTAAAAAAGAACAAATTAAAATTTTTTTTAAAATTAAATGACTAATATAAAAAAAATAAAGTTAAACAACTTATATGAAACAAGATCAAAATTAAGAGATTAAAATGATTTTTTGGCAAAGTATAACTATTAAATTTAGAAATATAGATAATATGAAAAGGAAACATTATAATAATGTATTTCTACATATACCAAGCCTATACTAGTCTTATTGGTTTCATCTACAAATATTTTGTGAAAAAATCTCTGAAGTTTTTTGCATGTTATTTGGTGAATTTTGGTTGTCCCATGCACTTACGGTTTCTACATAGTGGGATCAGGATGGTGCATTGGTGCAAGTAGCACTTTAGAGAGTAAAGTGCATAAACCATTTATTAAATAAATAAGTGAGATTAAATTAATTATATATTTAAAATTTAAATATAATAGCAAAATTTTTTATTTTGAAATCTTGTTCTCAATTTTTATCTCTCTTCAACTTTACTTTTCCTATTTTTTTTCTCTCATCTTCTAAACCATTCCATCTTATTAATCTTTTATGGAAGGAAAAAATGGAGGGGTAGAAAGGAAAAAGAATAGAATTTATTAGCATTCCCTTTGTTTGGCTTTTAAAACTTTGAAAAAAAAAATTAAAAGATTTTATATTAATCTTCTTTTTATTTGAGAATGAGAAGAGAAAGGAAAGGGAATGAAACAGAAAGAAAAAAAGATAAAATAAAATATTAAGTAAAAGTTTTTTTTTGTTTGGATCTTTCAAAATTTATTAATTTTAGGTAATTAAAATTAATGAAAGAGAAATATTAAAGAGGATTAGTATAAAATTGTTTAATTTCTTTCTTTTCAAAATTTATAAATTCAAACAAGAGGAGAAAAAATATAAAATGATGATTTCTATTCTCCTTATTTAATTTAAATTTTTCAAAATTTCTTAATTTGATATCATTAACACTACAAAAACAGTAAAATTGATACAATTAAAAAATTAGAATTGCAATGATTCTGTGTCATGAAGGATCCAAGTGTAACAACTGCGATGGCATGCTTGGGAACTACAATGGCATGGCAGCTATTAAAATGGCATTGAGTTGGATGCATTCAAAAACTTTGGTGTTTATGTTTTGTTATTTTGTTGAGACAGCAAAGGCAAGTAAGAGACAGAAGCATGACTTGGAAACAAAACCCACAATGGCATCACCAAGTTAAACCCAAAATCTAGACCTTAAGATGCAAAATCACCTACAGAAAAACTAATATTAGTAAAATAGAACTCACCTATGGCAAATATACTATGAAGAAGTGACGCATTAATGGTGGCGCACCTAGCTATGATTGGGAATGGAGTTTGCGACAGAGTAGTCGGATTCGCCCATGATGGAGTAGTCGTTCACGATGGGTTCAGTGAAAATGGCATTCACTATGGGTTTGGGAATGTGAAATGGGTTTGACATTCGCGATGGAGTTGATGGACTGTGCTCATGGTGCTCGTGGGTCGTCGCTACAGTTGAAGACAATGCCCTAATGACAGGGATTGAGGTTATAGGAATTTAATTGGATTCACGTTAAACGTCGTTAAAAGCTTTACGACAATTTTTTTAAAATCGTTGTAAAGAAAGGAATAGCGACAATTTTTAATCGTTGCAAATCTACGCCTTAGGACAGTTACATGAAATTGTCGCAAATTACGTGGATTAGCGATGATCTAATTATTAACCATGGCCAATCCTCTAACAAACTTACAACGGTTAAGAAAATCATTGTAAAGTTGTGATATTTTTACGACAATTGATTTATAATCGTCACAATTTTTTTTCTTTGTGATTGTTAGTGATTAACTATCATAAATCTCTCATGATTTTATGACGGTTGGTTAAATTATTGCGAGTCCAGGCTTTGTGATGATTTTTTCGATCATCGCACTACCATTGATTCCTTGTAATATAAAATTAACAAAAAGAAAGATTAAAAAAAGTTAATATAAAATTTTTAAAATTTTTTTTTTAAAATTTTTAAAATTTTTTTTTTAAAATTTTAAAAAATAAACAAGGAGAATGTTATTAAATTTTTATCACTTCTCCTTTCCCATCTCTATTTTTTGTTCAACCCTTAAGGTTTGTTTGAGAATAAGAAGCAGAAGAAAAGAAGAGGAATTAAAAGAAAAGAAAATGAGAGGAAAGGTAAGGTTAAATGGTGATTTCTCTTTTTATTATTTTGATCTTATAAAAATTTTTAATTTAAGATAATTAAAAATAACAAATAAGAAGATTAATGAGGGTTAATATAAAATTTTTAAATTTTTTTCCTTTCAAAATTTTATAAACTGAACAAGAAAAATGTTACTGTTAAATTCTCTTCCCTATCCTTTTATTTCTCTCCATTCTCTCCCTTTCAAACAAACTTGTAAGGGACGTTTGATACATGATTTAAAAAATATTTATAGGAATAAGAGGTCTGAAGTGTCATATTCTCACATTTGGTACACTAATTAAAAAATTTTTAAAAATATTACATTTTCAAAAATAAAATATTCTCAAGCTTTTATAAATTTTTATTCCTACTTAAGAGGTGAGAATCTTATATTTTCATGGTACAAAATATTTTTAGAATAATAAAATTATTAAATTTACCCTTGTAAAACTTAAACAAATATTCATATAATATAATATAAACTTACTAATAAATACATATGTAGATAATCAATTTAATAATAATATAAACATAATAATATATGCATTTAGTTTTAATAATAATAAACTTTATAATGAATGCTTGTGTTACATTTGTGTACCAAACATATTTAATAATAAATTTTTAGGATATTTTATTTTAACTTATTATTTTAATTTTAATTTTTTAAAATTAATTATGTACAAATGTATATAAATTGTTTGTATATTAATATATTTGCACACAAATTAATATGCACTAGCCCAACGCATTTGTATTAAAAAATTATTTTTTAAAATTGTAAAATACTACTAAGTACCAAAAATTATTGTTTTAATTTCTAGTTTTTAAAATTACTTATGTAATTTCTATTATCTTGACAAAAAAAAATTATTATGCTGTTGTTTTTATATACAATATATAAATTTAACTTTATTTCATGTAAAAATGATATTATTAATATTATTTGTAAATTATAATTTTGATAGATTTGATGATTTTTTATTATACATAAAAATAAAATCTAAAGTTTTTTCTTCAAAAAATATATGTATGTATACTTCTCTATATATATATATATATTATTCAAGTATTATTAATTAGTAGCATATGTATGTATATATGTTATTCAATTAATAAGTTGTTATGAATTTTGTTTTTAATATAATATAAGTAATTTTAAAAAAATAGTTGGTTATAATTTAAAATATATATATTTAAAAAATTGTTAGGGGCATATTTAAAAATTTTTTAAATATTAGAAATATTGAAATTAAACCAAGTGTAAGAATTCAATATTCTTAGAAACATTATAAAATATTCCTATGAATGATATAACTAAACCAAACAAATTTTTTAAAATTTTTGAAAAAATTTTTAGAAATAAAAAATCTATCTATATATTAAATACCTCCTTAGAGTGTGTTTAGAAATGAGGAAGGAAAGAGAAGAGAAGAAATTAAAGGCAAAGAAAAGGAAAAGAAAAGACAGGTTAAATGATGATTTATCTATCTGTTGTTTGGATTCTTTAAAATTTATCAATTTATAGATTTTTATTTTTAACTAAGGGAGTGAGAATCTTGTATTCTTATGATATGAGAATATTTTTATAATAATAAAATTATTAAATTATTCTTCTAAAACTTAATTATATTTTATTGTGATTTATTTATTATTTAACTTATTTTAACTCTTATGATATGAGAATATTTTTATAATAATAAAATTATTAAATTATTTTTTTAAAAATTTAATTATATCTTATTATAATTTATTTATTATTTAACTTATTTTAACCATCCTCTTTTCAATCGTTTTCGTGACAATGACACATACTATATCAAAAGCATTCCATCCTTCTCCCCCCAACTCGAGGACCCAGGTTCAAACACTGGGGACTGAGTCCCATTCCCCTCTCACCGTGAACAAAGGGAACACCTCCCGCCCCCGCCCCCACCCACCTCACCTCCCCAGATGAAATGGCCTATCTTCTTCCAACTCTGTAATAATCTTAATAACTTTCTATTAATGAGCCATTTCTCATCGAACCTTTAAGGAGAGATATATCTACAAACCCAGAATACAATAAATTTTTCTTTCTTTGATATGCCTAAAATATTGTCCTCCCCTGATAATCACTTTTGATTTCCCTTTGCCTTCACTTTCATCTTGGTCCTCTATTGAAATTTAATCCACATTTTCTTGCTATTAGAAGGTTAATGTGGTATATTAGAGCCCTTGCTGCACTAATTGATCATAAGAATATGCCTCTTCATCGACTTCAAGCCATCATCAATGCTAATTGGAATCTTCAAGCCCGAGTTAGAATTATATCCAAGATTAGAAACTTTTTCATTCTGGAGTTCAGAGAAATCTTGGACAAAATTTTTATGATCTTCAATGACCCCTGGTCGGTACAGAATTCCCTACTGGTCATTGATAATTGGCATCCTGATTTGACTTCTCAAAACCTTCGAGTTAATTGTCTGGCAATCTGGGCGCGATTCAATGGTGTATATAAATGGGTGAGCATCTCCTTTAGATTTAAAATTTAAAGATAATATAATTAAAAATTAATAAAAAATATATTTTGTAAAAAGAATCTAATACTACATTTAAGAATAATTAATTTTTAACTATATTTCAATCCATTGTTGTGGGTGTAAGATTTACTTTTTTCTTTAACTTATTTATTTTTTTATTATTATATTTTATAATATATTTTATATTTATTTTTTTAAATAATATAGGACTTACTTGATACACTATTTGTTAGAATTTACAACAGAACTTTAAATTCTTACATGTTAAAGTTATGGTCAACCCCAATAAGCCCCTTCTAATGGGTGCCTTCTTACCTATCGGAAACGGTAAAAAAATCTGGGTTTCTTGTACCCCTGAGCGAGTCTACCGTGTCTGCGAACAATGTGACCGTATTGCGCATCTCACTGGTGATTGTGAAGGGGGGCTTCCGAAGGTTTATGCTGAACTCTATGATCAGCGAGCAAGAATTGTGTCTATGCATCCCCACTTCATACACTTTCAATGCCTCAAACGAAAGACTGAAGAATGGCACTCTCGCAAATCAACCAAAATAGTGGTGCACTATGATATGTACGGTGAGCAATACGTATGATGAAGTTGATCCCTCTATCAATCCAAATATCATCTCAAGAGATTGATATTCGAATACGTCCACATCGGATTCTTCACTAGGCGGGATTCACAGTTCTTCACCATCCACTTCGCCGGAATTTTCATTGGAAAACCTATAGGATGCACCGGCCAACATGATCAAGTAGATAGCGACATTCCCGCGCAAACAGAACCATTTTCCAATCAGATGACACCTCAACAACAGGTGTCACCGAACTCAAGTCCCATCTCTGAGCACGACAGGCATGACACCACGGTATGCCAACCTACCTCTGAGACTATAAACAGTGACTTTGGCCATAATGCTACACCTGTTGGCCATGCTTCGCCTACTCACACCGAGCAATTACACCTGTATTCTCAATTGTTGACACCTTGCCATGAATAATCCTTTAATGAAATCATAACGAATATGGAGAATCTCACTTCTCCTCAACCGGCACAGTTAGACCAGGTTCAAGTCTCAGTTCCATCGGAACCAGTTCAAGTTGGAATTAATTCACAGGAAATACAGCTTCCAATTTCGTTCGAACCTCTTTTGTCACGTGGTGCATGCATGCAACATACCCCCTTACACTTTGACACATCACCCAACCTGAATATTGATCATCTGCTGCAACTTCCCATGCGTAAAATTTATTTGATGACTCATATTTGGATTGGCATCGTGCACCCATCCTTGAGGATTATCGGTCCAGGCCTTATTATTGGGCCTCTTCCAATTTGTCTTCTGGTATGGGCCTTGCTGTGGTTGCTAAAATCTAGCATGACGAAAATAGTTTTCTGTGGGATCTGATCCAGTCATACCCGAAGCCTTGTCCCAAGTCGAAGTGGCTATACAACGTCTTTTATTTCTTCCCCAGTGCAATGGGGCCTTTCATTTGCAGCCCTTTTAACTGGTATTTTAACTTTTCGTTGTGGGCCTCATGGATTGCTTCACGTGCACTGTTTTCTTCTATGTAGCCTATTCTACCTATTATTCTGGTAAGCACTGAACAACAGTTTGACATCTGCCTACTTAAACGCAAGCAGCCCCAATCACCAGACAGCATCAGTTGTCATGCTAAACATAGGAAGATGATTCATGACCTTGAGCTGTATTCTTCTAGGGTGAATACTGATTTCGGTTGGGGACCTATCCATCAACAGACAACTTTACTATATATTGGTTCCCACGTAAAGCTCGTCCTCAAATATCAACACATCGTCCTATACAACAGATCAACCTTCTATCATTACCTGCCTGTGTATCTACTGCCGATTAAAGACAATGAGTATACTACCACGAATTGGTTTGGTGTGGGTGTCCCACGACAACCACCAAATCCACAATGAGGCTAATAGCATGGAACTGGCGAGGTTCACTAGTTGTCTCGACAGTCCATAGGCTTCGACATCTTGTGCTACAATATAAACCACATTTTATTTTCCCGTCTGAGACACTCGGTGCTGTAAATACTGTTTCCTCAAGGCTTGCATCGTTGGGCTTTACTAATCATACTGGTGTTAATGTACGTGGTAGGAGTGGGGGTTTGATTGCTGCTTGGGTAGATGGTATAGAATGCTCGACCTCCTTGACAATTCAATTCAATCCCTAGCCTTTCTTCGAGATGTTCTCCAATGCATGCAGGGAAGCATTCCACCGGCTTAACACCTAAGCAAATGGTGCGACTACAATGCTTTCAATCAACTTCTGTTGTAAGCAACGCTGAAGCCACGTTAGCATTTGATATTCACCATTTAATCCAAATGGCAAATATCAAAGTATCAACAGTAGGTCCCCATTAGGCTAACATGGCCACGTGTATTTCGAATATGTTCCCTATTCCCTAATCCCTAATTATGTTTTACCTCAAACTCTAGTGTATGCTGTTACTGTGAATAAAAATAAAAGAATAAAAGACCACAACTTTGTTATATTTGCTTATATAATATTAGATAAAATATTTATTTGATTGAGATAAAAATCCTTTCATAAAATAATATAAAATAGTGTTTATTTCAATAAATAATATTGAAATAAAAACTTTAATTAAATAATTGGTTACATTGTTAAAAAAATATTAATATTTACATATATTTTAATCAAAATAAATATAATTATACGTTATCTTTATCTTTTAAAATAATTTTGAAATCTCTCGAGACTGGAGTATAATTTAATCTCACCTTCATTATGTTTGAAGAAGCTATCAAGTTCTCTAACAAAGCTGTGTTTCAGAACCGATTTTAGATACCTCATGGCACACCATACGAATCATAAAATTATCTGATGTAAGATATAAGAATATTCTGCAAGACCCCTTTAAAGTTCCTTGACACACGTTATTAAGGCCAATGACACATAATGTTTCCATAATCCCACATAACAGGCTAGGCTAGAAAACCAGCACACCAGAAATCTCACATTACAAATAGCAGACAAAGCATAAATGCCCAACTCGAGCGAGTCAGTTAAGGGTTGGATACTCAAGTTTCTAGCAGCTCAGAAACCATGAATCTTGATATGCTCCTTCTTCACAATACCAGCCTGTTCAGTCAAAAAGTGAAAACAACCACCAGTGAGATAAGACAGAATCAAAAGGCTTCCATTTTCGTTCTTGGTTTTTGGGGGCTTTTAGGCTGCTCTATTTTAATGTCAAATTTTGCACCCGAAATCCAGTCAAAGTCATTCTTCTACCATGAAAATCTTAATTTGTTCACTAGTCTAGCCGAGCCACAAGCTAAGATTCGAAGTAGTGGAATGACCTGGTCAGTGCTCTCAAAAACTGTTACATATATTATCACTGCCCCCATTTATTATCCGCTCAAATTAAGCTAAATTAACCCTTGACTATGAAGCTGGAAGTAAGTTCACCATATATGTGTTTTATAGAATGTCAAGCAAGGAAAAGCCATGCACAATCACAGCCCATCTCACCATATCACTCCACATTCTACATAAAAGTCAAACTACTTAATTTCCATCACAATTGATTAGAAGACTGTACAGTTAAGATTGCAGCATCACTGACCATTGAAGGATTTTTTATTTCTTTCAAATTAAACAGCAACCCCCCTCCCCTTTCTGACATACTATATCACAGATTCACAATAATCATTCACAAGATTGTAAAAACAGCATACCAAAACATGATGGAAAAATCAAAATAAACAAATCTCTTAGCCAAAGGACAGCGATTCCAATATATATTAGACTTATCAAAACCCAAGGCCATCAAGTTATATAAAACGGATACTAATACAGAACTGCACAGACCAGTGCTATGATCATTACCTGCACTAGGAAGGTAGATACATTCTTCCTCTGATCACCTTGAAGTTGAATAACCTACAGAAAACAATATGTCATTTGAAGAAGCAACAAGAACATCAAATAATGGAAGAAGTCACCACTGACCTGTCCTAGTTCTGGGTCTTGGACGACTGTACCATTGCAGCAGAACTCTTTCTTAAGGTCTTTGAGTATCTTGTTGTAGCTGAATTCTTTCTTCAATCCCTGGACTGTTGTCAGGCTTTTTCTACCATTCCTCTGCTGTATGCGAATATGCACATATTCCTTTGTTCCAGCACCTGAGTCCTCAGCATTTGCCTCAGCAAACGGATCTACAAATCGACGGACGACATTCAACACCACATATACATTATAGATAATAATTCGGTAAACCAAATTGCTATAATCACCAAAAGCACCCTACCCTGAGAGAAAATAAAACTAGCAGAATACATGACAAAGTCCTCAAACAAGAGATATACAATTAATGATGTATATTATGAAGTACAAAAAGTAAGATCAAAAACTAAAATCAGAATCTCAACATTTCCAATGGGTTAACGTAACCACAGAATATGAGGAAATCAAAACATACCAAAGGCAGTAGGAATCTGGGCGTCTAATTCAGACATGAAATTTAGCTCTCCAAGATTGAAGGTCCTACCAACCAGATTGCTCAGACCTGAATTAAGAGGATCATGTCAGCATAATAACCAGGTAACAACTAACAACAGAACAACACCAGAAAGTTATTAAGCACATAACACAAAGCCGATCCACGCAATGAGCTAAGATACAGCCCGTGATAAACCAAAGAGTATATTACTTCCAAACTACTCCTAACAAGTGGAACAGACAAATTCATCCAGAGTAATTATATAAAATAGACAAACTAAGCAATCATAAAAGAATTTAAAAATGATTTACAGCCAAACTTCCCCGCAAGTTTAAAGATCGAATTAGTTTAAATTAACAAGATCTCACGCAGCAAAAAGAAAAAAGAAAAAAGGGGGGGTGTGTATTGGTGGGGGGGGGGGGGGGAACTAAACAGCCTTCCACTCCACCTTGGGCCAAGATATTCTTATAGATTATACAATAAGCATAAAGTCAGTTATTAGCCACAAAACAAGTTACAAACGCCAGTTAGTAACTACATCGTTATAAACACATCTAGATCTAAGTTACGGCAACCTCTTTAGGGAAAATTACTTTAAAACAATTATTTTGTGGGTGAAAATCCACCTCTCACTTGCGACCAAATATACGATTTCTACCAAACACCAGATCAAAACCAGAAAATCTCCCCTACATCCCCCCCCCCGCCCCACCGCACGGCGGGAGGGAAACCGTGAGGTGCCAAGAGAAATTTAAACAGAGACTCAAAAGATAATATACAGAAACTTGAATCAAATTCAGATACAATATTACAGATTTAACGCAGAAAGAACAAAGGAAACCCTAAAGTTTGATGAGAACAAAATTAGATCTTCAAAATAAAAAACAAAATTACGCGGAAAAATTACCTGATCCTCAATTTAGGGTTCCGATATGTCAGATGCAGGCGAAAAAGAACAGAAACCCTAAATTGGATAAGGCTGAAGCTCGTCTCTCTCAAGTGTGATTTCGGTGTGGGAGGAGAGAGTGGATAAAGAGCAATGTTTGGAAGAAAATATAGAGAAACGTGAGGTGTACTTTGGGCTAGGCACTAACACAAATATCACGTAGGAAAGGCAAATTTGTTCTCACGCACTCGTTAAATCAATGCCACGTGTACATGAGAGAGTTGATACGGCAAAGTTGGGCGAGTATATGTTTCATAGGTTCCTTGTGAGATTGAGATAATATTTGGATGCGAGGATAAAGATGTCAAAGTACCTAAAGTATTGATCCTCGACATCAACGATCAGGCACGCTGTGACCGTCATTCACAAAATAAATTCATTAGTTTATAAAAGAATTTAGGTTACAAATACACATTAACTAGTTTTTTTAACGCAATTACAGATGATTGTAAATTTAAAAAATTGTGCATAGACGAATTGTTAACATAAAAAAGGCAAAAATTATATAAAAAAATTATAGTATGCAAAATATCAAAATAATTTATTAAATAAAAATGTTGACAAATATTTTCTTAAAAGTAAAAGCAATAAATTAAAAGTTAATAATAAAATTAAGAAAATTATTAACTAACTAGTATCCACAAATTGATTAAAAAAAATTTTATTGATCAATAAAGTATTTTATGTTTAGAAAAGTCAATAAAAGTAGCAATTTTGATTAAATATTTTAATAAATTTTATATCAAAATAAATATTCATTGATAAAAAAAAAACACTCTAAAAGAAGGAAGAAGAAAAGAAAAACGAAAAAATTAAAGAAAAAAAAGGGAGGATATCACAAAGCATAAACCAATCTGTTTGGACCATTAAAGTCAATATGCTCTAAATCGCTGGTTTGGTGCAGAACCTTGGCATTTGTTCAGCTTTTTGTGCTCACTGCCAAGCTCTGGGTGCTCTGAATTGGCTAAACCTCACTTGGAGCCTTGGCTATAGAAGAATAAGACTTTGAGTGTGATTCAGCTTTTGTAATAAAGCTGTTTGAAGACCACGACTGGAATAAAAGAGACACAGAAATGGTGAAATCCACATATTATTGAACTCTAATTTTCGAGTATTTGGATACGCAATAAGTAGAATGAATCTCCAGGAATGTTTCTACGGGGACATAGCAATCCATTAATAGTTCTTATCATGCTGGGATCATAATGATTAGACAAATTGTAAGCAAGTTTTAGTTCAAAAACAGTTCGTCTCTCAACATCTAACATGGGTATTTTAGCAGTACATCAAAGCTCTACGAAATTTTCAAATCAGCAGAAGTTTCCTTAGACTTGTTGAAATGACTTAGCACAAAATCTTCAGAGTCCATACTTTCCTCCTAGATCTTAGATACAAAAGTTAGACTTAGCCATGTTAATCTAACATCCAATTACGAGACAATATTTATGATCATTAAATCTCTTGGCATAGAAAGGACATTAGCAAACTTCTCCATTAACTATTGTAAAATTTGTAGAATATTAATTCAAAACCTTCAAAAAAAATTGATGTGATATTTTAAAAAAAGACAATATAAGGTTTTCTTACTGCCCTTTAAACATTAACGACTTGGTTGTGAATTTTAAAAAGAACATGGTGAAGTGGTTATTAATAAAATAAAATAGAATAAAATATAGGTTAAACAAATTACTCTAATAATTGAGGGTTTTAAAAAAAATAAAAAGGTTAATTTGTTTTATATTATTTAAATGTTATTATATTATTAATAAAAAAGATAATTTGGATAGTGAAAATTTTAATATTATTTTTATAACGAAAGACCTTTTAAAATTTTAATTGAATAAACTTATTTTTTATATATTTTTAATTTGTATACTTCATATCTCTTATAATAATGTCATACCAAAAAAAAGGTTTCTGGATAAAAATACGATCAAAATTTATTTATTTTATTTATTGTATCATTCATTCTATTTATACATATTATTTTGTTACGAAGAAAAAATAAAAATAAAAGTCATGAAAAAACTAGTGTAAATTTAATAAAAATTGGTAGGAACGACACCCGCGCGGGACGGGGACGAGAGTACCTCCCTGCTATGGGGAGTTTTTATCTCTTATTCTCGTTCCCCACTTCCTCACAGGTTCTCTCACGTATATATTTAAAATAATTAATAAAATTCAATAAAATTGTTAAAGCCCGCACATATAATATATATATATATATATATGTATGTATGTATGTATATTTGCTGTAATATTCTTAACAAGGAGGATTAGCTTCATAAAATACTCATAAGCATTACTATTAATCTTCTGCCAATTAAATTTCTTCATAAAATTCTCAACAAAACACTGTTTTTCCTCATTTCCTTCCAAATTAACACAAGTTGACTCCCATAACATTTGCACAAAATTTAAAATTAAAGAAGCAAACAGACCTTGGTATCATTTCTGAAGCTTTCCTAAAACCATAATAGTATCATTTCTCATACTTCCCTAAAACTACAATATACAATTTTTTTAAAAAATAAAAATTATCACAAGATAATTTTGTCGTTGCTCAGTCCATATCAGTAATTTCCTTTGTAACTGAAACATTGTTTTCCTTCACTGTATAGTGTTCGATTCCCCCCCCCCCCCCTTCTATTGGTCATTCCAGTGTTGTTACTGCATTTCAACTCCTAAGTGCGTGTCGATTCCCTCCCTTATAACCAAATCTAGAAATCTAACATAATTACATCATATCCTTTAATCTTCAAAATTACCAACTCAAAACCAGATCTAGAAATCTAACCTGCAATGGAGCAACAGCAGTGCAACTAGTTGGTGTGATAGGCTGGTGCGCGGGGCGGCAATCTACTATGACAGACAGGTGCGAGAACCTGGTTCAAAGAGCAAGATCGCGACCTATGTGTTATTCTTTCGTCGAGTTTCAATCGGTGGGTTGATGCGACAACTGATTGCAAATTGAATGATGGATCCAACAAAGTAAATGAGAGGACGTTCTCTAGTTGCTGGTGTTACAACTATGATAAAACTATAAAGACCAAATGTTGCATTTAATTAGGGCTTGAGTAAAATATGGTATTCATAATTGACACTAACATGCTGTAAAAAAATGCAAATGCCTAATAAATCTGGATAGGAAAAGACATAATTTTGTAAGACTATTTTTATATTAATTACACAATTTGATGTCATATTGTATGATACCTGGATCTATATAATATAATCAAATTACAAATTTTCATAAATATTAGGATTTATTAGGATTTGATGTTGTAAATAACTCTCCCCTCTTTGAGAAATATGATTAACTAAAGTTATTAACTTTGGGTTAAAGACAATATAATTTATAATGTGGAAACCCAATACTTGACCAACATATACATTTCAAATCATATGCATTGATAATATTATCCACCATATTAGATATCAAGAGAATAACCCCAATTCAAGAAGTTGAACATATTGAATTTTAAAGAGTAATAGAGTTTGTTATGTTTTATATGAATTACTTGTCATTTTGTAGATTAATGCCCTAGGCAATTTCCAATTGCAATAAAAGTTGTTCTAACAAAAATACTAGAGGCAAAGCTCCTAAATAATACTAAATGCAAAGCATTACAATAATAAATACAAAATTAGAAATAATAAAATAAAAATAAGAACACAAAACAAAAAATGACTAATTTAAAGTCAGCACATTAATACCTTATAATGACACTATAATATATCAAAATCACAATATATAAACATAGAGATTTATAGATTAATTTAAAAAGAAAGTTTATAAAATTTGAAGAATACTAAAATCTTTAAACCCTAACCTTAAAAGAAGTAAAATCATCAAAAACAAAACAATAGATGATTGTTGATAACACCAACGACCAACAATTAGCTCCAATGTGGCAGACGAATGGCAAAGGAATAAGTAATGACCAGTGAGCAATGAGTAGTGACAAAGATCAACAGACACATAGTGACAGATGTGGGCAATGATGAGGAGCAAAAACTCGAATGGTAAAAATAAACGCGAATGAGTCAGATCTAATAAAATTAAAGTTTTTATCAGATCTATAAAAAAATGAAATTTAGTAGTGGTTTACTTTTAACCACCGTGAAATAACAATAGTTTACTTGTGATTGCCAAAAAATAACAATAGCTTATTTGTAACCGTCACAAAATAACAACAGTCACTTATAATTGTCGCAAAATTAACAACAATTAATAATGGATCGCTGTTAATCTTGTGATGATTTACTTAATAACCATTACTAAAACCTTCAAAATTTATTTTAAATTTTATGAATTAAACAATTTTTTTCAAAACTTAGTGGTAATTAAATATTTAACCGTCACTAAATTAGAAGATTTAGTGGTGGTTGTCGTTAACCATCACTAAATCTTCAAACTTAGCGATGATTATTGATCGTCACTAAGTTGAAGAATTTAGTGACGATTTAGGAAATTGTCACAAAATTTTTGCTTTGTAACAGTTGTAATCGATTACCACTAAATTCTCGTTACCAAAGTATTATTTTTTGGTAGCAATATATTTCTATATAAGTACATGAATATATATAGATATTTATGTGTTCGCGTATACATATATACTTTTTTAAATATTACATATACAAATGAATAGATGTATATGTTATTGATTAAATTATCACAAAAATTTTAAATATATTTTTTATTTCAAACAATAAATTTTATATTAACATAATTAAAATAGTTTCAAACATTATCATTGAATTATTTTGTCCAAACATAACCTTATAATATATTACATAAAATTTAATAATTATAAATTATTAAAAACATAATATATGAATTCATTACATATCAACACCATAAAATAATAAATATAAATTTATTTTTATTGTTTGTTTTTTTATTGTCATTTATGTTCTACTATCATTGCACTCTCTTTTACTAAAACTTTTTTATCATAAAATTTATCTTCATTTACAATTCAAAATAATAACATATATAAATTAAAGTAATTAGATAAATTAAATAAAAAATAAAAGAATAAAACTATTTGAAATAAAGTTAAAGATATACAACTAATTTATTATATAAATATTTAAAATAAAAAAATTTTAAAAAAATAAGACTAGCCCAACTTGGTTTAGCTTTTTTTTTTTTTTTAAGGTCGGCCTATTTTATACAAACCAAAAAATTATTAAAGCTTTCGAAATTATTTTATCAAACTATATAACTCAACCCATAAGACTTGACCCGTTTTGACGACGGGTCTACATCTTCTCATCTTCTTAAACCTCTTTCCCAGTTAAAGAGAATCGCACCCCGCCACTGGATGAACCCGTCAATCGCAACCTAATGCGACAAATTAAACATACGTGGCAACCTAAGATAAAAATTGTAAATACTGTGGCAATAAATTAAACGCATCCCTTTCATTTAAAACTTATTTTAAAATAGATTACTAGAATATATATTTCAATTGTAAAATTAAAAGTGTTTATACAACTTCACACAGAGAATGATTAAAGTAGTACTAATCTTGGTATTTTTTTTCTCCGTCAAATTTATGTTACAACTTTTTATTTTTTAGTGTATTTTGTCATTTTATTTCCCTTCAATCAAAATCACGAAGTCAAATAAAAAGTGACATAGACCATGGGTGGGTTATGCAATTGAATAATGCTCGTCTTTTTCTTTTACTTTCGGCCAACCATAATGCTCTTGTCTAAACCCGAAGGTTTCGCCGACATGCAGTTCTTTTACTTCTTCAAAAAATTAAAAAAAGAAACTAACTTTATTAAACTATATTTAATATTTTGGAATTACTCCAATTTTTTATGTTTTATATAATATTAAAATTTTTTTAAATATATTTATTTTTGCTATCATGTATTTTAATAAAAAAAATGACATATGAATAATTTTTATAATTTATTATTTTATGATTAAGTTTTTTTAAATTTTGCATATATTTTATTAAAGAACTTAATCATAAATATATAAGAAAATATCAATAAGTCTAATTCAAAAATTATTCAATTATTATAATTATCATATTAAGAATTTTTTCTTGAAGAGACAAAAAAAAATATAATTTTACTTATTGTGTCCAAAATATTCTTATATTTATTATTTATATAATTAAATATATATATTATCAATATAAAATAATTATTTTTTAATTTAAGCTCAATTTTATTATTTTTAAATTAAAATAGAAAAAATGAAATAATAATTTTTAAAATATATATCTGTAATAAATTATAATTTTTAAAAAATAATATGACCATTAAAGATATTTCAATTAAAATAGATGAAATTATAAATTTTTTTAATTTTTTAAAAGAATTGAGTGCAAATATTTAAAATAATGAGAGTTTAATTTACTCTTATCATTATATTAGAATAATTAAAAATTAATTTTTGTCCTTCAACTTTATATAAAGTTACAATTTTATTCTTAACTTTTTTGTTTTAATTTTTTATCCTTTATTAATTGTTACAATTTCTTCTCCTCCTTAATTATTATTAGTTATATGTGTAACTCAAGGGAGATTATTTTAACTAAAACGTAGATAACCTAGCAGAGAAGCTGAAACGGGATATAGCAATTGGGCATTTTGAATCTTTGAATTAAGACCATTTAAAAAGATTTCTCATACTAATTTAGTCATGTCCTGTACAATTTTTTTAAAGTAAACTAGCAAGTATAATTTTTTAAAAAATATTATATAATTTTTATGTTTCTTTTTCATATTTTTTTTATTCTACTTTTAATTAAATACAATACATGATTTTTTTTTAAAATGGTGAAAGATCATTTTTAATCTTTTAAATTTTATTCAAATTTTATTTTTGTTCTTTAAATTTAATTAGTTTCACTTTAAATTATTAACTTTAAAAAATTAATCAGATTTTTTAATCCTTAATTTTGTTAATTTACTTAACTAAAAATATTGACTTAGAGCTAATTTTAACATTCCTATACAATATTATAAGCAATATTATTAATTTATTAATTTTACAAGTAAAAAATATTAAATTTAAATTATAAGTTTTAAATTATATAATCTTTAAACATAAATATAAATATAATTTTATTAATAAATTTATTTATTAATTTTTACATATTAAATTAATAGAATAATAATTTTGATAATAATATAGGATATAGATATTAAAATTAGCTCAAGTTTAATATTTTATGTTAAATAAATTAAAGATGTTAAAAATTAAAAAATGAATAATTTTTTAATGTTAAGGGATTATAATTGAATCAATTAAACTTAAGAAAAAAATAAAACTTAAGTTAAAGTTAAAAAAACTTAAAATAATATTTTACTTCAAAAAATTTAATTATATATGATATTGAGCTTTGAAAGTTAATTTTGTAATTAAAATACTTAATATTATGAAGTTATAAAATTGTACTTAAATATTTTTCAAAAATTAATTAGTCTTTCTTTTCGTTTAATTATGTGACATAATTATTAATTGCATCAATCGGACCATTCTACTTTTGTCACGTGACGTAATGTGATTATTTAGGCAATATTCAAGCTCTGTCACGTGATAGTGTGTTTCTGAAGTACGGATCTTAAGATTCAAGATCCTCTTTTGGATTCCCTTAATTCATTGTTGGATATATTATTACTAACTAGTTTAAAATTTTATTTAATTGATTAATAAAACTTTAAATATTAAAAATTATTATTTTTAATAAATTTTAATAAATTTTAAGTTATTAAATATTTTATTAATTAATAAAAAATTTAAAATAATATCTTAAAAATACTAATTAACAAAATTATTTATTTATTGATTAATTAATGGGAAAAAACAGTTTTCCAATGAAAAATTAAATCGAAAAAGTGATCACAACGTGGCACATTAATACCCTCCTATGATATGAGAGATCTATAATTAATTCCCATTGCGCCAAAACCTTTAGTTGATAAGACTTATTATAGAGTTGGCCGGTTATATTTAATTTAAAGAACTAATTTGTTAATGACCTGAGTTTTCACATTGCATAATTACCCTCATCGTTTTCCTATTTAAATTCCTATTTCTCACTCTTTCATAATATATATTATATAAACTATTTTTATAATTTAATTATTATTTATTATTAATATATCTTAATCTTATTAATTATACCTATATATTTTGATAAATTATTTTATTTTTCTAAAAATATTTAAATTATATGGTCCTATAATTTTAAAAATATACAAAAATTTTCATTAAAATAAAAATAAACAAAATACTATTGGTTTATTTTATAAAAAATATATAGCTTATTATAGATTTTTTAAAAAATTTTATTTCTATATTATTTCTTTTTAGTGAAAAATACAATTTAATTTACTCTAAAATTTATTAAATTTATGGCAGTAACTATATTTATTACCATTATTTAATAATTTTATTTTTAAAATAAGTAAATTATTATCTATTATTTGGTTGATATTGAAAAAAATTATTTCGTGAATATTTTATTAGATTTTAATATTTATGTAGTCTTTACATTTTAATATTAAATTGGTTTTAGAGTAGGAGAGGGTAAATTCAAAACAAAAGGAAGGAGAATCTCTTTAAAAAGAGAGAGAGAGAGATGAAATTATATATTCATATTATTTATTTATTTATTAAAAAATGTAAATATATATGTGGAATTGACTAGTTTGGATTCGGATTATTTAAATTTGAGAAATAATATATATTTTTATATTTAAAGAGATAAAAAAAATCTAATTGGTGAGTTTTTATTAGTATAAATATATTTTTTTTCTTATTTCTTTTTAACTTTAAAAACAAATCATTTCTCAAATTTAAAAGATTAAAATTTTTTTTTTCACAAATAGGCAAGCACAGTAGTGAAAAAAGTTAAGGTAAATAGCACGAAGAAAACCAGTTATTAAATAAGAGAGAAAAGAGTGATAAAATCAATGTGTAACATGAGAAGCAATTCATGCGAATCGATCGCATTGGTGACACTTTTTATATACCTCGTGTTGTATGTTTTTTTCCCCTAATCAAAATAGTTGTCTATGGATACTTGAAAATAACATTAGCACCTGTTTGGTGAAATAACTTAAACCCATCAAAAGTACGAAATCTATATCATCCAATCGCCGATTAATTAGTTAAACTTCAAAGCAGAATATTCACACACATATACAATTTGAAACTTAAGGTACAACTAATTAATGGCTTCTTTCTCATTTAAGCTTAATTCCAATATTAATTTCACATGTCCAATACATGCATATATAATCCTCGATGCCAAAAAAACAAATACTCAATCTCTCTGGGCTCCAAGGTCGACAAATATGCTTTGTGTCAAATCTCAAAACTGTAACTTTTATATATATATAGATTGAAACACTAAATCATATTTATGCATGTGTGTGTGTGTGTATAGTTCCACACTCAGTTCAGAAATATTTCAGCATCTTGAAGAACTTCAATTAACCCTGAAAGAGAATCAAACAATAAAATTTTTTGAGGTGGGTGTGAAGCTTTGAGTGCCACCAAATGGAAAAGTTTCACCAATATATGAAGGTTCACAAGAACAAAAGAAAAGGCAGAGGGTGTAAAATTAAAACTTCATATGGAAGATATATTTAATTATGATATGACAACCCATCCAAATGTTGAAGTGAGAGAGGAATAAAAGATAAGACAGCTTCTTTTCTAGACCGGAATATATATATATATATATATGACAAAACCATATATATACAGTGAACTCTAACATAAATA
Source organism: Senna siamea (assembly GCA_031216115.1). Taxonomy (NCBI): domain Eukaryota; kingdom Viridiplantae; phylum Streptophyta; class Magnoliopsida; order Fabales; family Fabaceae; genus Senna; species Senna siamea. The sequence continues at coordinate 18,110,058 of CM062359.1, read as the reverse complement.
TTTTCCATAAGGCTTTACATCTACTGGACAAATTGTTACTGCTTACTCTCTTGTATGTTTCCCATGCCACCCTATATGGTTTGGACGCGTGTTCTTTGCTTTAGCCATAGACTTCTTATAAACAGCAGTTCAGCACAATTATTTCTAAGCCACCTCAAGTTATACTATATATATATATATATATATATATATATATATAACTTTCTTTATGTACAAGGCACCATCTCTCATTAATTCTAAAATCACTTACTATGAAAGATAATATCATATCACCATCGTGAGTTATCACTCTTTTGTGCTTGGCTTGCTTAGTTTTGGGTCTTATCAAGGTTCTGGATTTTCTATGTGAATCGTTCAATTGTTGTCTCTAACTAATATAAGTGACATATAAATATAGTTCTATACTTTTAATATTAAGTATATAAAGTCTCTTATTTACTAAACTCACTCTTATATTCTCTTACTCTCTTTGTTGACTTTGAGATTGAAAGTGTATCTGACGGGGTACCTTCCCTTGTATATCCCTTGTTTGTTCTTTTTATACAAGATCTTCAATGTCATTTCCTATAATTCCTCTATCTTACTTTAGTGATTCCATTGAAGAATGATTCATCAATATATATATATATATCCTTGAACCAGTCATAACCCGTTTGATAATTTGATGTATTCATTTCCGGTCCCAGGATAGGAAGTTGCAAGAGCATATATATTACCAAAAAAGCCCTTTGTTGCCAATTAAAGAACAAATACATAAAATTCCTAAAATTTCTTTTTTCTTTTTTTCCGCCCGCTAGCTTTCTCAGTAAGAGGCTTGAGAGCTATGAAGGTTGGGTTGACATACCATGATCACAACTTCAAACTCAAGCACAGGTGAAAATTTTATCTTTAATGTGTACAAAACTTTGCTTTTTACCCTCTTATATCTATTCTACAAATGCATCGTTAATTTACTGCTATAAAGATGAAGTTTCTTTGTTTGGTTTGTACTTGATCTCACATGCATACATATAAAGCTATATATACAGTTTTACGCACTCGTCATGGTTGATCTGGAATCGAACAACTTTGGTAGTGGAGTTTAGATAGATTATTGTTAATCATAAATTTATGAAAAAAAGAAAAGAAAAAAAGGACAGCAGTATTTCCCTCAAAATTATTTAGTATACATCACCATCCTGGCTACCATAGTAAGTAACAACTATATATACTGGGAAAGTTTTCAGCGTGGGACTGCTTCTTTGTAAAATCTGAATCATCTACTATTTCTCTTCTATATATACGTGCATCAAAGCATTTGGTACATACGAAATCACCTCGATCAGTAGGTAAGATTTCTGTTGCTATAGACGATCGAATCGAATCCCAAAGGAAAAGAAACTGTTACAAAGAAAAAGAATATATACTTTTCATGTTACTGAAAAATTAAATTAAATTATCCAAAAATGCATAGTTCTTACTATATATAATTGTAGATTTGAATTGGGTATTAGAGCATTAGGATGGATAATTCCAATAGGAGTATTGGACAATTAAGAATAGAGTAGTGTTGTACTGTCCATCACAACTACTAGCTACCACCAAATATATGGCCACACATTTAGGTTTAGATAGCAACACATATATATGTGGCTGACTTTCTCTCCTTTACTACTTCAATTCCACCAAGAAATGAGGGTGCTGCATTTAATTTGCCCAATAATATATAGGTGAGTCCCACATGGGAAGCATGATATTTTGATCGATGTAGGTAACTAATTTAACCCCTCGCATGATGATGAGTTTAACTTTTGGACTATGTGATTCTTCAGAAATTCCAACTAATATTCGACATAGAAAATCATAAACCTTCCAATATTCCGTTAATTATATATCCCAGTAAATTCGTATCACCCCCATTTACTGGTAAAGTAATATTTATAAACGCAGTTGCATTCAATTCAAATCACTTTCTTATAGTAATTAGTATTTATATTGACTGGAAAGTCGATATATGTTCTTTTGACCTATTAATTTCAGTAAATTAATGTACTTTCATGTCAATTAGTGTCAATGCTATTTCTTTCTACAGTTGTTTTCCAGTTAATTATATATGTAACAGACATATATAATAGGAATACGTACGTAATTATGTATATATCATTGATATGTGTGAAAAAATCTCAGGGTTGAATGGACAAATTGTAGCTAGCTAGGCACCTCAACTCAACAACCCCCCAGAGCTATATATATATAAATATATAGCTCTCTCCTAAATATATAATAATGGATTATGAACCTCCATTGTTAGAGAGCTACAAGAGTCTTCTCAAAAGCCCGCTTAGTGATACAAAAGATCGTTTCACTCATTCCTCTGTGGTGGAGACATGGGAGCTACCTTTAATTGATTTTGGAAGGTTATTATTAGATGATGAGGTTCCTGAGAGAGAGGAATGTGTTAAAGAGATGGTCGACGCTTCCAGGCAATGGGGTTTGTTTCAGCTTGTTAATCATGGGATTTCAGAAGAGTTGTTGGAGAGGATGAAGCTTGAGCAAATGAAACTCTTCCATCAGCCTTTTGTGAACAAGTCTGAAGAAATGGTCTCTTTCTTCAACAATTCACTATCCGCAAGAACTTACAGGTGGGGAAACCCTTTTGCTACCAATCTCACTCAACTTTCTTGGTCAGAAGCTTTCCATATATCTCTAGGAGGTATGTCAACCATGGACCACCACACAAATCTGAGGTAATTATATATATAGACTAAGAGTCATATATCTATATATCTTCAAACTCTCTGTACGTGGTAATGATATATAGCAATGAACATTGAGTTTCTGACTTAGAGAACATGATGACACTAAATTTCAAACAATAAAAGATTACTTTAATTATATATATAGGGGATTTAAGAAAAGCTTCAAATCCAATTCCAACTCACCCCTATGATCTTCAGTTGTTGGAAGCAAATTTTTATTTGTATATTAGATTAAGATTTATTATTTGATCTTTCCAGTACTGTCCTAAGTTTAAATATATCGCTCTCTCATAGATACACATTCGTTTTCTTCACAAACCCTTAAAAGAATATCCCTTTAATTTATTTCTTGATATACTTTTATAACCAAATTGGAGAAAGAGTAACCAATTATGCAAATTAAATAATGATGTTATAGAAAGAATCGTCGTTAGGAAGAAGAGCCAAATCACTTTACAGCTCTGAGGAGATAATTAAATTCACACTCAGTGTTGGAAATATCCCTGATTAAAATTAAAAAAAAAAGTACTCCTAATTAAACTTTTGGTTAATAATAATTTTCATATATATAACTCTCAATCTAATAAAAGCATCATCATTTGGCCAAAAATAAAAAAAAATAAAAAAATCAAAGCATAATCATTATCTGGAAATTTGTAGAAGCAGCTTACATCTCAACCCTTTAAAGTCGAGGTCTAGAATTTGAATACCCTTCTAAAGACGACAGTGTGACACACTGCTTCCCTCTTTCGGAGAACGTCGGCATGCAGCTATTAATTAGCTAATAAAGGCACAAAAGACAAAAAACAAAAAAAAATAATTCTGGACATATAGATAATAATCTTTTTTCGATCTTTTCAATCTTGCCAGTTTATTACAAATTTACAATGCGCTTCTCCTTGATTCTATATTGAGGATTTTTAAGAATACACTTTGATGACTTTTAATTAAGATAACGCTTTCACAATTTTGAATGCAGACAATGCATTGAAGCTTTTACAAGAAAAGTAGGCCCCCTTGCGGAAAGCTTAGTGGAAATTCTGGCCCACAAAGTGAATATGAAATCCAGTTATTTACGAGAGAATTGCTTACCAAAATGCTGTTTTGTTCGAATGAACAGATACCCACCATGCCCAATACCTTCAAAGGTGCTTGGTCTATTGCCTCACACCGACTCTAGTTTCATCACCATGGTATATCAAGACCAGGTTGGGGGATTGCAATTCATGAAAGATGGAAAATGGCTTGGTGTCGAACCTAACCCACAAGCTCTTATAGTTAACATTGGTGATCTATTCCAGGTAATCATATATATATATATATTTATATATATGTATATATGTATATATATATAATCTCTCAAGTCTTAACTATATATCTAGCTCTAGCTAGTAACTACTATTTCCTAATTATGCATTCAAATTTCCTGCTTGGTTTGTTAGGTAAGGTGTTATGGTTGATATTACTAATTACTTTCAAACGATTTATGATTATTTGGCCATGTCATATATAGTAATGACAAACACACACACACACATCGTTTTCATTTAGCTAGGAACCCCCGGCGGTAAAACCCACCATTAAGATCATTAATGTCAATGTTAAGTCAACGGCAGCTTGAAAGTGTGGCACGGTAGTAATGATATATACTGTAAGTGGAAATAATAGGTCGAAAGGTTTCAAACATGACATCATTAGAGGGTAATTAAGTAAACGACGGTCTTCCACTTAACAATCAGTTGGGTACATTAATTAGATGAAATACATTATTTTGGTATATCTTAGATATTATGAAACCTGTTATATACCTAAAGTGTTAGATATTAATTGTAGCTTTTAAAATTTTATTGTTTAAAAGAATAATTATATTAATATTTTATAAAAGCTAACAAAATTAAAAATAGTGTAATATAATATGTCATAAGTATTATTAAATAGTACCATATATAGTTTTTGATATTTATAATCACATTAGACATCTTTTATTTCGATATATCATATCATACACAACTATATCTTGAATGTTAAAAATATCAAAGACAACATGATGGCATACATACACGCCAAACACTAGACACCTGATCCAAAGACTATTGCTAGAAATAGATAATGTAAGTGTCATTTCAGCTGATTTCATTTATAATTAATTAATCAATTAATGCAGGCATTGAGCAATGGAGTATACAGAAGCACAAAACACCGAGTAGTTGCTGCTGAAAAGCTTGAGAGATTTTCTGTGGCATATTTTTGTTGCCCCTCAGATGATGCAGTGATAGAGAGCTATAGCAAGCCTGCTATGTACAGGAAGTTCTCTTTCAGAGAGTATAGACAGCAGACTGAAAAAGATGTCAAGCAAATTGGTGATAAAGTGGGGCTTTCTAGGTTTCTTGCGTAGAAGAATATATATATATATATATATATATAGTAGGGAAAAGTACTTTGGTTAAGTTTATACTAAACTTATTCCACCTTCTTGCTGTTGGTACTTTGAATCTTTCTGTTGGTGTATCTGTTATTTTATAATTAATTAGTTAGGACAGTTTTTCCAATTGAGATTGCTAAATTTTAATCCTATAACTCAATTAGAATAACTTTCATGTTTAGCCAGCTATATATATATATATATATATTGAGAAATTAGACTTGGGTTGGTTAGAAGTATTAAGGGTATTTTGGAGAATATATCTCATGGAGTGTAATATTAATTAATTGAAATTTCTTAACTCTTAGAATAAATACCAAATTTTAAAGGGTTTAAGTTTGTGGTAATTTTAAAAAATTTATTAGATAGGAAAATGATGTAAATAGATGAGAATATCAAGTTAAATAGCTAATCTAAAAATAATTTTTGAGTTTAGAATGATTTAAACTAATTAACTTGTTTTTAATTTTATCAAATAAAAATTTCACACTCTTACAAATTAATTATTTAAACAAAAAGATATTTTTATAGGCATAAACTTAAAATAAAATAAAATAAATTCCTTAACCCGTGTTTAGTTGTTTCCAATAATATAAATATTGAATAGAAATCCTAGCATATGTGTGTATAAACATTTTAACTTGTCAAATAAAATTTTTCATAATAATTAATAATATGCTAGATCCTCAATAATATAGTTTTTATCCATTCATTTTCTCAATTAAAAATCTTATTTAAATTTATAAAGGTCTATCACAAAAGAAAAAGAAGTGAAGGATCTAAGTGAAATGAATTGAGGGACTTAATTGAAAGGATCATTTTCCTTTTTGGGGCAAAACTATAATTTTTTTCCAACACATCATATTTATATTCTCTACCCCAACACATTTTTTAGCGTCTCTCTACCAAAGGTATATACTTCCTTCTCCAATCCCCTTGTTTCTTTTCTTTTTTTCTTTCTTTGCGCTTAGCATCCATCTTCGGGCCACTCACCCACTTCCAGTGAGTTGACTGTTGGGTAGAAGGTGTAGAAAAAAGATTGCTACACTCTATTCATTTGTGTTATTAGATGGTCGTGAGTTTTGAGGGAAGATCGAGTTGGTTTTGGTTGTTATTGTGAGTTACTCCTTTTTTTTTTTTTTCTCTCCTGATTCTATTTGGTGGTAAAATTGGGTCTGGGAACCAAGAACCTAACAAATTCTTGTTCAATGCCTAGCTTGTATTCTTGGAACCTACTGAAAAATTTAGAAATTTTTAAGATATCTTTTATGTAGTTAAATTGGTCTAATATTTCAATTACTCTTATCACGCTATTACAATCTTAGCCTAAAAATCTGATTTTGAGAACTCAAATTGTAAGTAGTAGTTATAAAGATAGTTAGGTCTTGGAATATAAATTAGAAAAAAATTTAATCAATACAAATTTACGCAACCTTGAGCAAAATTTTGAATAAGATAAAATGGGGAATTTGATACAAGGGTCTTGAAAAAGTTTAATTTGAAAATTGAGAATTTTAAAAATTTAGTTGATTAAACTGATAAATTTTATTTTTATTTTTTTATTATATATGCTTTATTTAAAAAATAATAATACACACACCGTAAATTTAGTTGACTTTAAAAAAATTTATGGTTAAGAGAAATATTTAATTGATACGAAATTTATGCAAATGGAAGTAGGAGGATGAATTATTAAGTTTGGATAGTTGAAAGTTATGAGCATGGCAGGAACACGTGGTAGATTACTTGAATCGAGGATTTTTTGTGGGTTCAAAATTTGTTTATGTGAATGACATATATTTTGATATTGTTAGGTGTAAATTTTAGGATAGAATTTAGTTTGTTTTTAGTTTAAATTTGTTTATGTTTGTATCATTTAATGCTGATTATCAAACATTTCTGGATTATTGCAGGTTGTTCTTTAGAAGATCAGAATTTGAAGATTTAGCCCTCCTTTTTGCTTTCACCCAGCCCACCATAGGCACGGTTGCTAAGCTTCCAGAATCAAAGAAAAGAAGAATTTCCCAGCGTGTCCAACTGAACTATAATTCTCTCTCTCACTGATGTGGTTGCTGTTAGATTAATTAATTAATTATTAAATTAAATTAATTTATTTATGAATAATATTAACTAAATATTGATATTATATTATTATAATTATAATTTAAAATTTGAATTTAAAATAAAATATTCAGAGAATATTTTATTGAAGATTATTAAAAATTAAGGTTATCACATTTAAAATCTTAATTTGAGATTATTCTTATTCTTTGTCGTTAGAAACTCTCTTTCTCTCATTATGTTAAATATTAATATTTAATTAACATTATTCACAAATAAATTAAATTAATTTAATTAATTAATCTAACAATCTCTCTCTTGGGTAATATTAATCAAATATTAATATAATTATAGAAAATTCTCTCTCTTATTTATTCTCAGTCAGTAGTCTGATAGGATTATTATTAACTAATACAGGGCTTGTGGTTGGGTCCTCAATCCAGATGGGCCAGTAAATAATCAAACCTATCACTAATCACTTATAATTAACGCATAGAACCAATCCATTCATAGTACAAGGTTTAGATGGTTGAGACAACACAAGATCACTGAATTCAATAAGAAAATTAGTGATAGAAAAAAATCTCAATATTTAAATGAATGGAATCTGTAATGTATGGTTAAAAAGAAATTCATTCATGATACAAAGTTCAGAAAATGAAACAACACAAAATCACTGAATTCGATATGGAAACAAGTGAATAAAATAAAGTTTAAATGTTTGAACGAATAGAATACATAATGTATATTTAAGATGATATACATGGAACAAATCCATTCATAATACAAAGTTTAGAAAATTGAAACAATATAAGATCACTAAATCCGATAGGGAAACTAGTGATATAAAAGGTCTTAATATCTAAACAAATGTAATATGTAATGTATATTTAATCTGATATACATAGAACAAAATTCATTTATAATACAAAGTTTAAAAAATAAAATAACATAAGATCACTAAATCCGATAGGAAAATAAATGAATAGAATAAAGTTTCATTATCTAAACGAATGGAATACGTAATGTATACATCGAAACTCATCAATCTAAAATCTATTCATAATACAAAGTTCAGAAAATAAAATAACACAAGATCACTGAATCCGATAGGGAAACAAGTGAATAGATTAAAGTTTCATTATCTAAACGAATGGAATACATAATGTATACATCAAAACTCATCAATCCAGACTCCTACTAAACTAAGGCTACATCAAAAGATTTAATCAAACTCATATGAATTACATTATTTTAAATACTCTTACGGGGTAAGTTCTTGGTTAACGGATCCGCTAACATATGTTCACCAGAAATGTGAATCAAATGAGCTTGAGATTCAACAACATTTTCTCTAACAAATAGGAGCTTAACATCAAAATGTTTAGTGCAACTAGAGCTCCTATAATTTTGAGAAAAGCACACAGCAGATGAACTGTCACAAAATATGGTTAGAGGACGCGATATAGAATCAACAAGATGTATGCCAGATATCAGGTTCCTCAACCATATGGCTTGGCGGGTGGCATCATAACAAGTGACATATTCTGCTTCCACAGTCAAGGCAGCTGTAATAGATTGCTTGGCAATTTTTCACGAAACAGCTCCTTCAGACATCATAAAGATGTATCCAGAAGTGGACTTACGATCATCAACACAAGATGCATAGTCTGAATCTGAATATCCAACAATCTCAAATGGATCAGACTTTCTGTAAGTTAACATATTATGTTTGTATCCTGAAGGTATGTCATAACTTTCTTTGCAGCTTTCGAATGGTTATAACCAAGATCACCCAAGTATATGCCAAGCACACTAATTGCAAAAACAAGGTCTGGATGTGTATATACCTGAGCATACATAAGGCTACCTACTATAGAAGCATATAAAATTTTATCCTTTATAGTCCTCTCATCATTATTCTGAGGACACTTAGATTTACACAATTTCTCACCTTTTTGGATAGGTACAGCATAAACAGTACAAGAGTATATGTTAAATCTCTTTAATACTTTATCAATATAACTCGCCTGAGACAAACTCAATATACTACGAGATCTATCAAGATGGATCTGGATACCCAAAACAAATGAGGCTTCACCCAGATCTTTCATTTCAAAGTCACATGATAGCATGTGTTTAATCTCATTTAAGAAGTCTACTGAGTTACTCGCCAATAGGATATCACCAACATAAAGAATCAAGATTGTAAAATTGTTCCCATTGAATTTTTGATAGATGTATTGATTAGAAGCATTCTAAATGAAGCCAAGTGAGATGATAACCTCATGGAATTTCAAGTACCACTTTCTGGAAGCTTGTTCCAGTCTATAGATGGATCGATTTAATGTGCACACAAGATGTTCTTTTCCTACTTTGATTAATCCATCAAGCTGAGTTATGTACACAATTTCAGACAAGTTCAAGGTCAAGTTATGCAACAAGAGCCATGACAACTCTAAAAGCATCCTTCGTAGACACTGGAGAAAAGATCTCGTGTAATCAATGGCTTCCTTTTGATTGTAGCCTTCAGCTACAAGTCTAGCTTTATACCTTTCAATTTCACAATCAGCTCCCAACTTAGTCTTAAAAGCCTACTTATAACCAACTGGCTTATATCCCTCTAGCAAATCAACAAGTTCCCAAACATGGTTATAATACATAGAATTAATCTCTTCATTCATGGATTTCAACCATTCATGGGAGTTGGAACTTGCTACTACCTCATCATAAGAATTGAGATTTGTGCCATCAATAACATCAGATTCACATTCCTACAAATAAACCATAAAATCATTTGGAATAGTAGGTCTGTAAATTCTTTGAGATTGTCTCAACTCCACATTATACTCCTGAAAGTCCATGATAGGCGAAATTTCTAGATTTTCAACAACATCATCGTTCGTTTCAACATTAATTTTAGCAGATGGATTTGGTAAGGTTAGAAGGGGCAGATCAATAAATTCATCACGTTTCACATAGAGTTGATTCTTGGTGCATTTCTCCCACTATTGTCCTTCTCCCACTATCTAGGTCATCTTCAAAAAAATTTCTCTATCAAATTAAATGACTCTGGAAGTGTGAGATGGATAATAAAACCTATAACCTCTAGAACTACCACAGTACCCAATAAAGAATATACTAACAATTCTTGAATCCAGTTTCTTGAGTTATGAATTATATGGTCTCATCTGCCTTACAACCCTATACATGAAGATGTTTCAGGTTGGGTCTTTTACCAGTGAATAACTCATATGGAGTCTCTGGCACAGATTTACTAGGGACCTGATTCAAAAACATATACAGCTGTTCTCAAGGCATCACCCCATAAGAATTCTGGCAAAAAGGAATAACTTATCATATCCATTAATATGCGATTTTGTCTCTCAGCAACTCCATTTTACTGAAGGGTGTTTGGCATGGTATATTGAGCTTCAATACCATGTTCTTGTAAGAATAAAGCAAAAGGACTAGGATTTTTGTCAGTTTCAATATATCTTCCATAATACTCACCACCTCTATCTGATCTAACAGATTTAATAACTATACTAGTTTTTAACTCAATAAAAAGGGGTTGTAAAACTCGATAAATGAGGTAACTCTCCCTAAATCCACTCCATAGGATTTTATCTTATTATGATAATTAATAAGTTTCATAATATTTTCACTGACTCCAGATACTCCATCATAACGATAGGTTTTAAGGAGAAAGATATAATAGGCCTTCTGACCCTATTTTAAATTTCTTAAAAATTTTCTCCTATAACTTTTAAGTAATTTGAAACAAATTCCTTATCTGGGATGCTCTACCTAATGGTCTTATCAATAATGTACTTTATAACATTCAAACAAATCCTATTTGAATTATGTCACTGTTTATGATAGGTCTGTTTGATAACTTCAAAATTGTTATTCAAATCGGCAGGCTTTTGTTTCCTAAAAGCCAAATCTTCCTTAGTGATGATTAAGTAAAAAATCCAGGGATTCTTTTCAATTATCATAGTTGGTCCCGTTTAGAATTTTCACTAAAGAAAGCTTTTAGATCAAAGAAACTAAGGAAACAAAATCAGGAAACATTAATTATGTTCAGTTAACATAATTATTAAAGCAAGGTTTCCTTCAAAAAAACTCAGATTTATACAGCTATCTATATCAAGATTATTTATTATAAACCTGCCTAAGGGCCCCAACCTATAATAAACCAAAAAAATTCATTTTAATTTGGCTCAATAGGAAACAACGAGCAGACAAATGCTTTTGATAATATTTGCATCGATATGATGCATAATATTATCTAAGCGTCAAGGCTTTTTACTAGTTAGAATTTCAGGCCTTAAGTTTTCAAAATTTATTAATTTTATCATACCGATAGGGTATGTACATTATTAATATAATATAAAATTTTATTTATGCCAATTAATTTAGGGAGAGTCAATTAATATGATTATATTAATTACTATAAGATTCTAATCACAAAACATCGTGATAATTGGGTCCACGATACTCACAATTACTAGATGTAGAATATTTAATTTTGGTTCTAAAATTAAATTTATGAAAAATGACTAATATTCTCCTCAAAAGAAATTTAATTTTAATTATTAATTAATTAAGTGTAATTAATTAATAATTAACTTTAAATTAAACATACTTGATATTATAAATAAATTTCAAAACAAGCCAGTTTCAGTATAGCAAGCATGCCACAATGGTTCGCAGATGATGCACTCATCAATAGCATCCCACGTTCGAGACTTGGTGTGAACATTTTTCATTAATTTTTTGCCTATTAATTATTTAAATAATATCATAAATAAATTCTAGTACCACTAAAATTTCAACAGAAGGGATGTGGCACAATGGTTACGATATTCATGCGTCACCAAAATGGCTAATGTTCAAATACTATTACAATCATTTGGGTGTATTTTTTGTCGAACAAAATGACCCCATTTCCCTTTCAGTTTAATGCGTACTATACCACGAAACGATGCCATTTTTATTTTATGTAGAATGATGCCATTTTTGGAAATCAAAACACTGCGTTTTGGCAAAGAGGTTATCTTCTTCCTTAAGCCGAGTTATGTGACCAGACTCGAAACCATGTCACATTCACCATAAAACCTAACAATTGTTGGCGTCTTTCACCATCGTTTCAACGACAGTTCCACCAAATTCTTGAAGGGATGAATTTCCATAATTTCAAAATGTCTAAAATGGGTCAAAATTGGATTAACCCAAATCACCCAAATTTTGCGAAAAAAATTTACTGTTTACAGGCATTTTTTAGGGTCTTTAATCGCCGTTTTAAGCGACAATTCTATCGTACTCTTCGATGGAATCGTTCCCATGATTTTAGAATTAAAAGTTTGATTTAAAATTGATTAAATCAAATTTATCCAAAAATTCTCAAGAATTTGGAAAAGCATGCAATGTTTATTTTATGAATTCAAACACCAATTGCATACATGAAATCAGCATATTCAGATTAATTTATAGATTAATTCATATCTACATTTGTAAAAAAAAATTGAATGGTAGAATAAATACCTACAAGATAAAATCAAAATTTTTTTTTCGATAGAGTAGTATAAACAGTGCAGAATCAAAATCAATAGATACATAATGCGAAAATATAAAATCTAACTTGGCTTTGATACCATTTGCAGAATTAAATTCGATCTCAATTTTAATGGGACATAAACTTAGATCATAATTCTGAACATAATTTAATCAGATAAAATTTATAATACTTGTTGAAGTCATGATGTTAAAATTATAAGAGATAAAGTCTGCAACCACAATTTTTCAATAAGCAACAACTTTCCCAGAAAAGATGCAAGGCAAGCAGAAAGAATCACAAGCTATTATAGAGATAGAGGATGAGTGGAGCAAGGCAATGATTTAAGGGACGTGCATTTGTGTAAGGGAATATGAGACAACTTAGGAAGATTTGCTTTTTTGGAAAGATTTGGTTAAAAAGGGATGAGGCCTTTTCTCAAGGGGGCATGGCTTATTTTCTTTTGTTGGAGAAGAGTACACAAGAGCTTTGTCTTCCTTGCAAAGAAGAAGAAAAAATCATAGTTAAAGATGTAATAACCCAATTTTAAAATAAAATAAAATTGGGTAAAATAAATTTAGATTTTGTTGAAATTGAATTCAGCGTATTTTTTTGAGCTCATGATTAAAATTTAAAAATTTTTTGGAGTAAAAATCTTATTTGACAGAGAAAACTCGATCTGGCTTCAAGAATTTAACAGGTAATTTGGAAGGCTTAAAATTTTCAAAATTTTTTTGAATTCCTTCCATTTGGGCCTATATTTTTGTCTAGATCAGAGAATGCATCCGAAATTTACTCCGGATAAAGCGAAAAAAGACTAAAATACCTTTAGAGACCATAAAATCTCAAAACCCTAAAAATTCTCCTCATTTTGCCTTTCCTCTCTCTCTCTCCTCCACACATTTTCTCTCTCTTCTCTCTCATTTTCATGTGCCACCTCCAGCCACCAGAACTGTCGCTCTACGCCATCGCCAGACCCCGTCACCTGTGCAGTTTGACACTGCTGACTTCCACCTGTCATTCCCAATCGCTGACGGATGCCATAGCGGCCGAAAATAGTTGTGTTTCCTCCAGTTGTGAAATCCAAGCTTGGCTATGATCTCTACCGTCTGACGTTGTCTGGCCACACCACCGCCATAATTTGGTAGCCTGAGCTGCCAGCTTCCTTTGCTAGCTTTCAGCCGATAGAACGCTGCCACCACGCGCTGTGAACCGTCGCCAAAAAAATGCGGTCTAACTATCATGTTTCGCCAAACGAACACCGGATCCAGTATCATCGAGTTGCGGGCTACATTTTGGTGTATTTTTTGACCCCAACCGCCGTCTGTCGCCATGAGTCACTGTGCTTTGCCTTGCGCTGTCACCGGAGTTACTGGAAAGTTACCGAAATCAAATTTTAAGCTTTTGAAACCCCCAGTATAATTTAAAATATTCCAATTTGATGTTTTCCTATTGAAATTGACTCCTAATATGTTTAAAGATTAGACCGACTTAGGAATTTGATAAATTAATGTAGGAAAGCATAATTGAAAGGAAAACCTGCCTAAGAATTGAATTATTTCCTCAGGAAACTAATTGGGATAATTGCCAAAGAGAAAGGAAATCCTGACCTGGTTAGGAGCAAATGGTAAAAGGTAGAGTAATTTACACTCTTCTGAACTTTAATTTGATGTTGTGGATGCTTGTTTTAGAATAATTGCATTGAATGGGAATGCATGCTGAAAAGATAGCTGAGTGTATATGAATGCATGTGTATTGAGAATGTTTGTTGCATGTTTGATAAGTTTGGCTATCAGAATTATAGGCCATAGGGACGGACTGACTTAAAGTGGTTATTCAATAGTCGATATGGGACGGACGTTGAATATCTCTGATGCAGACGATTTTGTAAAACGAATTATTTTAAATTAGATTAGTCTGCATTTGTTAGGGATTATTCTTTAAACCAGAATAACCCTATGAAAGGTTTAAGGTGTATAAGGGGGGATAACCTATACGGGATAATGTTTTGGTTTAAGTATAATATCTTATAACCTTAAGAATTGGTCGGCTATGTGTATGTATTTTTGTATAGACTATATAAGGATGAAAATTAATGTTTGTGAACATGCTAGGGGATGCCTTGGATGTTGATTCCCACCCGGTCCTTGAGTGAAGCATTGGTGTCATGGATCAAACTTACAATATAGACGTGTTTTTGGGTGATTGGTGTTACAGATCACACCCAACCTATAATTATGTTTTCTGAAAAATGGCATGCAAATGAAAAGAATATTAAATAGTCACATGAGACTTGTGACTGATAAGTATATGAAAACCCTCAGGCATGATTTAAGTAAGATTTTCAGTATAATTTTTCTGTATAAAGATCATATGCTTGTTATATTATTTTGCATCAATTTCCTATAATTTTATATTTTAAAAGTATATAGTAATTCACATGCGTTTAAATCAAAATTGGGGAGATGTTTTCTGTGCTCTACCATAGCTGAGCATCCAACTGTTTTAGTACTGTTTAATTGTAAATTTCTTTACTGGGAATTAACCATCTCATGAAGTTGTTTGCTCAGATGATCAGGAACAAGGAATGCCTAGAAGATAGTTGGGCAGAAGCAGGATCTCGGGATGACGTTGTGGCATAGTTTAGGCTTGAATTTGTGTATATATATATATATATCTGTACTGTTGGCTTTGATTTCTAATGGATTTTACTGAATGTATTTGTGGTTTTGACTGGTTGTATAAATGGGGAGTGTCCAGTTTTTAGGGGAAACTCTGCTGGATTTTTAATAGAATGACGGTATAGAAGAATAGCTTGTTTAAAAATGAATTTGAATGGATTTAGTATTCTGAATTAGTATATCTCAATGATATTTTTATGGTTGTTAGTATTTATATTCCAAAGCATGTTATGGTTTATATGTGATAATAGAAATGTTGCATAGGACTTAGGGTTGAGTGCAATCTGAATGGACTATGAGAAGAGTTTACACTCAACCAATAGCAACCCTCTGATGTTCCCTGACATGGAAAAAATGAAAAAATTTATTTAAAACTTTATATGCTTCTGCTACTCTGATAGAGGAAAGTATATTATGAATTAGAGGGTCGTTACAGAAGAGCTCTACCATTTTTATCATCTTGAAGAGTTTAAATCAACCATGAGTGGCTAATTCTTTCATTTCTTAGTTAGGGATTCTAAGTTCAAAGTTAGTTTTGAATTTTGAGGCTAGGAATATGATTATTTGCCTTTTTTTATTGTTTAGCACTTTTTGTTTTCCCATTTTACAGACTTGAAATACATTACTATGTAATTGACAGGGCCCATCTCTGTACTTTGATTTATTTCTAATGCTAATGACTTCTTTTGAATTTGCAATTGTTTATATGAGGTTGCTATAGGTAGCAATTAATATGGTGAAGACATATGTTACACTCTTCATCATGTCAAGAAGATTAGAAATATGATTTAAATCAAGTAGAACGTTTCAACTTTGTTAATTTGTTTTGGTGTTTCTTCTAATCATAATGTATATGTTTTAGGTTGCTAATGAATTAAGGTGACTAATGAACGTTTCTTAGCTCATTAAATTAGGAAGAAAGTTGGTGGTTGTGAGAAATGGCCACTGTACTTGGCATGTTAAATTAATACAAATTATTTGGCCAATGAAAGATTCATAATAAAGGCTTTAAATACTATGATTCTAGGGCCCCACCTCAGCCTCATTCGTGGGACATTTGTTGCCATACTTTGGTCAAAAATCTTCCCTTCAACAATTCTTACTGGGAATCAAACCCGTGACCTTGGCTCTAATGTCAACCACTAGGCCAAAAGTTATAGTTGTTAGTCAAGGTGTAACTTTTTTTTACTTAATTTGACCTAGTCCAAGTATCAAGCTGTTCAATTGTGACTCAGCCCCACTCAGGCCTCTACCATGGAAAAATTGTTGCCACACCTCGATCAACACCTTGCATTAGTTGTGCCCACAAGTTGTTCTTGTTGCATTATTCTTTTACATTTTTTCATTATTACTTAACTTCATCGTCAAAACCCCTCATTTTAATTTCTTGCACCACTCTACCTTATGTTGAATGCATTAATTAAGGAGAAGATTTTAGTTAGCCAATTTTTGTGGATTAACCCTATTTATCCTTGAATGTTACCTTGCATAATAAAAAATAAGATATATTTAATTCGTTGGATTATGACACTCAATAGATATTCAAACAAGTACATTAGAATTATATTCTTTGAAATGCTTTGGTAAGAAAAACTCTTTTAGAAACCATGATACTATAACTGTAACTGTTGCCCTTGATGTACCTAAGTAGTAACCCCAACTAGTAGGGATCAATTGATGCTAGTCCCTTGTGCAACCAAACATGTGGAGTGCATGAATATATTTACGTGGAGGGAGTTGTTGCCAAATTTATGTGGTTTAATGGTGTTGTGGGGAATGATATCTCAAGAGGGTATATATTTTCTATTATATGAGATGTCTCTCCCACAAAACTTGTTCTTAGTATAATTAAATTTAAAATTTGAATTTAGTTAATTTATATTATTTTAGAAATTATTAAAATTTGAGAAGGTTTTCTTGAATATTATTGAAATCTTATTAAAGACACTTTATTACTTGCTATATATATATATATATTGCGTCATTTCAATTATAATATTGAAATTACTTGTGAAGTTACTCCTACTTTTTTAACTATATTAATTTCTTTATCAAAAAACACTTGTACGTGACTTGTACTATTTTAGCTGTAGCATGTTCAATCCAAATCCACTTTAGGAAGCTTGGACTGAATTGAAACGGGCTAAAATAACTGCTTGACTCAAACTAGTTCTCTCCAAATCAAATCGGTGACATTAGCAAGCATTCAAGCATGCAAGATGCGTGAAAATATTTGGTCCATCACATTAGTTACTACTAGACCAATGTGCTTCTTACTATTATTATTGTAACTTTTGATATATAATTTAGTACAATGCATATTTAAAAATAACAAAAAAAATAGTTTACTAAAACATATCATTTTTATATAACAAAAGGAAAATTAAGTGTAAAAGCCTTGAATGATCCTTTTTTCTACACAAATATTCTATAATTATGAAAAATTCTCATAAAAAATAAAACATCATATAATATAATTTTTATTTATGTAAAATTTTATCATATTTTTTATATTATTATTTTTTAATGTGTACAAATCATCTGTTTAATGGTGAAACCATGATTGACTCATGATGAAGCTCTTATCCGAGTCGGTTGGATTTTTAAACATTGGCATAAAGTTAGTGCCTCTTAAGTCTAAAGCAATCGAGAGTTGAACAAAAACTAGCAGCAATGTGTGAAAAAGTCCTATTCTGCGACATTTGTATACTTGTTCATACCTATAGCTAACCTAGAGGAGCAGAGGTTGACTGAAGGCAACATGCAGTTGAATTCTTGTAAATTATCTTAGGGTAAATTCGGTTTTACTGTTTTTAATTTTTTTAAAATTTTTATTCAAAATAAAAAAATATGATTGTAAATACATTTGGTATAATTTATCAAAAAATAAATTAAAGTAAAAAAATTTAAAAGATATTTTCAGCTTTTTCACATAATTATCAATGTTATTCTTATAATTTTTTTAAAAATTAAGCCTTTTAATCATATGAATATTATAATTTAATAATAGTCCATCTAAAAAATTGATAAAAATTATAGTCATTTAAGTTGCTTAATTTAGAAATAAATATAAACAAAATTTTAACTTTACGTAACAAACATATTTTAAAAATATAAAAAATTAATTTTAAAAAATAAAAATAAAAATAAAAGTTAAAAATAAAAAATGTTTTCATAAGATCAAACACACCATTTTGGGTATAGTGGGATGCTAAATTGCTAATGGAACTCTATAACTTATTCATGCGTTGATCCTTCTTTCTTGTGACACAAGAGGAGGCAGAAAACTCCAGTTACCATAATCGGTTTCAGATTGACCCTATGGTTGTAAGGCTCTTAGTCCAAGGCCCCTAAATTCTCATTTAAAGGTAGTTGCAAATTTAATTAATCATGACTCTCACACGTGGAAGGTAAATCTCACCAAGTCATCTTTTTCTATTGCTGATCTCGTCTCATCCTGTCTATACCTACCCAGTGTGTGATAGATTGACATGGCCCCTAGAGAAGCACTCAAATTTCACTGTTAGATTTGCTTACCATTTCATAATGGACAGATCTACAGTGGAAAATTCCTCTAGTTCGACAGGTAATAACATCTGGAAGGTGATATGGAAGCTTCATGAGGCACCTAAGGTGAAAAGCTTTCTGTGGAAATTTTCTAATCATATTCTTCCTACCAGATTTAATCTTCTTCAGAGAGGTCTTTCTATATTGAGTGACTGTCCAAGATGCTTTTAACAAGTGGAAGACACAGCTCATACTCTAACTGGGCAAAAGCAGTTTGGGCTCATTCCCCATTGAGTTTTGCTCCACCTTTGCACTCAGATGTTGAGTTACAGATTAATGAAGGAAGACATTGCAATTTTGGAATGGATAGCAATGGTGTGTTGGGTTATATGAAGCCAGAGAAATAGTCTTGTATTTGAGAATAAGACCTGTACACCTAAAGCTGTTGCGGATAAGGTAACAGATTTGCTGATGGAGTACCAAACACAATTTTCTTCACAGAGGGGCTATAGCATCCGAGAATGTTATCATTGGAAGAAGCCTGCGAGATCTTGTTTTGAGCTAAACAGAAATGCTGCAAAACTTTCAGATTCAGAATGAAGTTTAGGCTTGTCAATTAGAGATGATCAAGGGAGGTTGCTTATGATAGAAGCTGTTCGAGTTTAAGCCCCTGCTGATCCTGCAATTGCTGAGGCACTTGCAGTGAGGAAAGGAATTCAAGTAGCCATCAAGTGTGGTATTGACAATATAGAGGTGGAAACGAATTGTCTTAAAAGTTTAAAATGCTTTCAAGAATGGTGCAGCTATATCATTGCCGTATACTATTATGGCTGATTGTCGATTTTTACAACATCAGTTCCATTCCTTTAGCTTTTCTCATGTTCATAGGGACTGCAACAAAGTGGTTCACTATGTTGCAAAGCATTCACATGGTTATTCACCATGCTGTTGGTTTGATTACTTCCTTGCAATGGTTATTTCTTTATGTAGAAATGATGTACAGCACAGTTAATTTGCTTAATGAGCATTATTCAGTTTAAAAAAATCATTAATATTATTTTCATGAATTTTTTAAAAATTTTAATTCAAAGTTTTGAATACCTAGAAAAAAGATAAAATTAAAACTTTATAAAAAAAAAAATTAAATGTTGCCCCAAAAAAATACTTTTTTGTTTGCATTAACTATTTAAAATTTCATTAAAAAAAATTTCAATATAACCAGCTCTAAATCAATATTCCTTTGGTGGTGCTTCAAGTAGAGGCAAGGAAGGGCGGATAAACGTCAGAAAGAGGCGGAGGAACAGAAAAATAAAGTAAGCGAAGGAAAGGAAGTTCATCGTTAGCAAAGAGCTTAGATGCGTGCCTCCAAAGCTAGAAACCTATGCACGCTGAGTGCTCTCTTCCGTTCTACCCAGAAACCTAATACTTCTAAACTCGAAACTTCTTTAGCCTCATCCATTTCGGAATCGGAAGACGACTTTTCGGAACTCAGTAGTGAACCTAATCTTCCAAGCCGCGAGTCCCTCGGCTTTGTACGAGATTCAGGTACTTAGTGAGCTAACCTACTCGCATTTTCAAATCTTATTTTCATTCCTATTAAGCCCGCCCTAAACTTGCACATGCTTTCTGTGTGATTAAGAACCAACCTGATTATGTTACTGGGTATTGTTTTAAAGCACAATAAGTGCGATATGGATATTTGTGATAAAATTTGTTACTTTAACTTGTTTTGTCCGCAATCATACTAAGGGTCTGTCTTGTAGTGCAATATGTATAAAAATCTTATATTTCGAACATTGTGCTGCAGAAAATTCGCCTAAACAGGTATCTAAGCAGATTTCTTCTATATTGTGCGGTAAGTGTTTGTATAATTTATTGTGAGGGTATAACTTTTCTATTTTCTCTTGGCTAGCGTGAACATTAGATAGAGTTGGAAGTGGTGAATATCTGTTACTTAGGGAAAATAAACAAATTTCTTTTAGTTAGTGCTGAAATTTCTTTTTCTGAATTTGATGGCCAGTTCAACAGCTGAACAAAAGCTTTCAAAAGGTCGAATTCTCTAAATCTTCTCTAGCCTCATCCACTTCTGAAGATAATTTTTCGGAACTTGATAGTGAACCTAAGTTTTCCGGCCTTGAGAACCTCAATGTTGAGCTAGCCTCTGTTTAGGTACATAACCCAGTGAATACACCCGTTTTTGGAAGAAGAATGGGAAGGCAACGCTAAGGGTGAGGAGTGAAAAATTACAATTTGTCAAGATATTTATTATAATCAAATTAATAATCAATTTTTACTCCTCCCCCTCACCCCCACCCCCGCTTCTTTTTTTTTTTTTTAAAGTCTTATCTTCATCTTGTTAAGCATGCCCTAAATGTGCAGTGTGCACATGGTTTCTGGGTAATGAAGAACCGGCCTGCATTATGTTACCAGAATTGCTATAATAGTCAATGTTCACTTGTTTTCTCAGCAATCTTAATACGGGGCTCTGTGTTGTTGGTCAATTTATGTGTAAAAATCTCATATTTTGAACATTTTGCTGCAGAGAATTTGCATTATCAGTTAACTGAGCAGGTTTCTTCTATTATGTTGAACGGTAATTGTTTCTGTAATTTACTATTAGAATTTAAGTTCTATTTTCTCTTGGCTAATGAAGATAATAGATGACGTTCTAAGTAGTTAATATCTGTTATTTTGAGAAAAGAAACAATTCCCCTACAGTAAGTGCTGAATTTTCTTTTTCAGAAATTTCTGGCCAGTTTGTAACAGCTGAAAAAATGGTTTCAAGGAGTCAAAATCTCCTATTTGCCTGTTTTCCAAACGCTTAACTTCTTAAGATCACTTTTTAATCGTATAAAAACTTATGAAGCAAAATTTCCTTCATAGATCTTTTAGTCTTTGGTGAGTTAGCATTATTTCCTGATTACTTTCCTTTATAGAATTGCAACTAATATGTGCATTTATATGCTTCTTATTTTATTCCCCCCCACCCCTTTTAATTCTCAAGCTTGTTTTCTCTTTATTTAGAGGGCTATATTGATGTGCTCCTTTTTGTAGATGTTCAGTTGGTCAAAAGACCTGATAATGACTTAAAAAAATTGGATAGTGTACTATATTTACCATGGCATCCAACCATATCTCATGGTAATATATCACAGCGACAGAAAGAGGCATCTCGTACCAGAAAGCGAAAATGGATTTTTGACAATACACAAGAAAACCGTTTTCAAAGGGTAGTTAAACTTTCTGCTGAAAAACTAGGAACAGACACTGTCATTGAGGTGTTTGGTAAATTGGGAAAAGAAACGGCTCTGCAAAACTACAATTCGTTAATAGGAGTATGCATAAATAGAGCTAGGGCAACTAATGATGAAGCAGTTGCAGTAGAACAAATGGGCAAGGCTTTTAACCTTTTTAGATTAATGAAGGAACATGGTCATCAGCTACAAGAGCAGACCTATAGCCCTCTTCTTGTGTATTTAATTGACATGGGTTTGGTTGAAGAATTTCAATTTTTCAGTGAGGTGATCAAAGATGAGAATCCCAGTTCACTTTCAAGATTGGGTTACTATGAAATGATGCTATGGCTAAGAGTTGATAATGAAGAAAAGATTTGGGAACTTTGTAACTCTATTGCCGTCAATGGTGGTGAAGACCCTTCTGGTTTAGGAGGTAGGCAAATCTAATTTTCATGCGCATTGTTTTGTTACAGCTTGGTTTATACTTATTAAATCTCTATTCAAACATCTTGGTTAGGTTTTTTACCTGGAACAAATGTGAGAAGCACATCAATTGACAAGGATAACGTCTTTCATGACATTTGCTAACTGTTTAATGTGACATTGTATGTCATTTTTTTTTAGATGGGAAAAGAATTTATTGTAGAGAAGAGAGCAAGTACAAAGAAAATTACAAGAATAGAGGACAAGAGGTCCTCTTGAAGCAAAAGAAAAAAGAATTGACAAAAATACAAAAGAAAGAGACCTAAAATCTAAATCAACATAGCCTTTCAAAGAAGGAAAATATTATTAAACACCCTTGCATTTCATTCCATCCAAATACACCACATAACTGTAAAAACAGCACACTGCCAGAGTGCTTTATGATCCTTATCCTTCCCACAACCTATTCCAAAAACAGCACTGTTTGGCATGAAGTGGGAATATGAAGTGACATGGTCCGTATGGATATTTGCATTATATGTGAAATTTTTTTTTTTGCCATTGTATTGCAATTAGCATATTTATTTGAATTTGTGTCTAACCCTCTCAGACAAATGGTGATTGGTGAGAAAACAATATTTATGCTAGATTATATTCTGAGTACAATTTGGTTTGATGATGATGGGGATGAGGATAGTATGGGATGTCCTTAGGGTAATATGGGCTATTCAAATCCCACGTCAAGTAGAATGAGATGCTTAACGGGGTATTTAAGTGGCTTGGTTCTTCCTCTTCAATAACTAGCTTTTGAGGAAGGGTTCTCCAAGTCACTTGGATTCCATCAAATTGGTATTAGAGCATGTAACAATTTGGGAATGGCTAACTTGGAAAAGAGAATGGATATTTGGAAAGAGAGATGATAGGGATGAAGGAGGGTGTAAGAACTCTCAAGGAATGCATGAGAGAACTAAGAGATGCTATGGTTAGGCTAAGCAAAGAAAAGGAGATGTAAAAATGGAAGAAGGAGCCTGTTAAATGGTCTTCAAGTTGGAATAAATTAGAGAAGTCAGAAGTTAGCTCTACAACTTGTATGGAGGCAAATGAAAAACCAGAAGAGAAGAGAAATTTACTCTTAGCATCGGTGTCAAGCCTTCCAGAAGTTATCCTCCACTTGCCAAATGCCGAAATAAATGAAAAAGAGTTGGAGAGTAGTTGCCATGGTAATGAGATACCCAACAAATGTTGCCTGTGACTATGGACGACAGAAGGAGAGGAAGTTGAGGTTAATGAGAACAATAAGTATTGGGTCTTGGATCAGGTTAGGGAAATTATGTGGGGAAGAAGCCCAAAACACTTGTGGAAAGGCCTACCTACTAGGCCTTATTTAATAATCACCTTGACCCAATTAATTACCCATTTTAATCTATCCAAACACTCCATCCAATTGAGGTTAGTGGGCTTGGCCTATAAATTGATGAAAGAAAACCTAATTTTTGAGAAGATTAAAGTGAGTAGGCTGAATACAAATTCAAACTAAGGGGTTTTAGCCCCAAATGTTGACAATGATTCGTCTTTTTTTCAAAGAGCAGTTCATCCCCAAGAGGAGTGGGTTAGTAAACAGACTACAACGCTGGGCTCAAGCCACTAGGTTAGGCCAAAATAAACTTGGAGTCGGGTCACGAGTAACCTTGACCCAAGACGCACGACCTCCTTGGTAATGAACAGAAACACAGACGCTGCGAAGGAGGAGACGACAACCAACATCCTTGCTACTGGTTCGAACAGCAACAACCTGCCAAGGGAAACTCTTTTTAGCAGCTCACAGAGGCAGAAGCAGGGAAGAAGAGAGCCTTGGGGTTGTACTTCAAGTGTGATAAAAGATTCAGCCCCACCCACCCATGCAAAAACAAACAACTACAAGTGCTTTTGCTACAACCAGTGAATGAGGTGGGAGAGATAACAAAAGAAGAAATATGTATATGCAATGAAGAAAATGAAGAAGAAAGCCTTACTGAGAAAAATATGATGGAATTATCCACGAATTTAGTGATTGGGCTCATTGGTAACAATACAATGAAGGTATTGGACACTGTAGAGGGGATGAAATAATTGTTCTGATTGATAGTAGGGCTTCCCACAATTTCATATCTTCCAAGGTGGTGAACAAGCTGGAGATTCAGAGGTCAAAGTTTTCGTGGGAGATGGATATAAGGTGAGAAGTAATCAAGTGTGTATTGATTTGGTGTTAGAAATCCAAGGGATGAATATTGAGCAGAACATCTATGTGTTTGATATGGGCGGAGTAGACTTGGTATTGGGAATTGAGTGGCTGAAGTCATTGGGAGAAGCTAAGGTGAATTGGGGGCAACTGACCATGAAGATAAGGATGGGAAGAGAAGAAAAATGCCTTAAAGGGGACCTGAGTCTGTCTAGGACCTTGGTATCTCTTAAATCCTTAGTGAAGACACTAAAAAAAGGTGGGCAAGGATTTTTAGTTGAGTTTGGCAGCATGCTAGTTCACTCTAGCAAAGAAGATGGTGCATTGGATGAAGACTTGCAGCTTCCTGAATACATTTAGTGGTTGATTAGGGAGTCTCCTGAGGTGGTGACAGCACCTACAGGTCTTCCACCTAGGAGGGTTCAGGAGGATTCGGAGAAAAGTAAAGCCATGATCAAATGGAAGAACCTTCCCACGCATGAAAGCACGTGGGAGTCCTATGAAGTCGCTTTGAATCAATTCTCGTATTTTCACCTTAAGGACAAGGTGAAGCAAATTGGGGGAGGTATTGATGCAACTAGTAGTCACAAGAAAAGGAAAAAGGAGAAAAATGGGGTTGATAATACTGTAATGCTTACTTTAAAGGTTTATTCCAAAAGAAATAAGAAAGATGAGGAGAAGGATGTGCTGGCAGGTGGGAGAGGAATGATTCTAACCAATTTGGTTGGGGGGTCGAGTGATGTGGGGACCACAGATGGGAAGATTTAAGGGCAGTGGCTGGCTTGGGCCAGGGGGAGGATTTTGGGAAGTGTTTGGGAGAGCACTAACCTCTCGAAAGCTAGTAACCTTAATGCTTTTCTCTTGTGTTTTCTATTTCATTTTCTGTTGTTCTGCTAGGTTGAGTAAGGTGTGATTTCTACTGTGTGCTGTAATTACGTTCTCTTAAGATGTCTGCATACCAAATGATGGAACCCAAGTGACTTGGGGAACCCTCCCTCAAAAATTAGCTATTGAAGGAGAAAAATCAAGCCACTTAAGTATCCCATCGAGCATCTCATTATATTTGATGTGGAACATCCCATATTATTCCTATCTCCATCATAGCATTGCCCTTAAAGAGCTGACGTCTTGGCGGTTGTACTCTGCAACACCTCACTCGGCATTGCTTCACTCTACCGCAGTTAGTCTGTTTGCCGGTCAGAACCCTTCATAGGTAGCTCTCTCTTTGCACACAGCAAATCAGGCTTTGATACTAAATGATGAAGCCCAAGTGATTTGGGGAACGCTCCCTCAAAAGCTAGCTATTGAAGGGCAAGAACTAAGTCACTCAAGTACCCCATTGAGCATCTCATTCTACTCAATGTAGAACTTAGGTAGCCTATACTGCCTTGGGGACATTCTATACTATCCCCATCCCCATCAGATGATATCTTATTCTTCAAAAAGTTTTGAATTCTTCTCAGTTATAAGTGTTTGAGCTAATCATTTGTGTCTCGAAAGTAGGGCATCTAGTAACATTAGATAAACATTGACATAATGCTACTTTTTTTAACCTGATGTCTATTTATAATAGAAATTATTTTGTTTGACGTTGCTATAGAGATTTACTGGATTCAATTCATGTTGCAGAAAGTTATTTATTGGCATTTTGCGAAGGTGATTGGAAGGAGAGGCTTTTGCAGCTATTGGAAATTATAGACATAACAAAGCTTTCATCTACAGAATCTGTAGCAAAAATATTTAAATCGTTAGGAAGGCTACTCCTGGAATCAATTGCGGAGAAGTTCCTTTTGGCTTTCAAAATGTGTGGTATGGTTATGATAGTATTTTTCTTATATAAGCATTATTATGGATGGTGACATTGTGTTATGGGTTGCACAAGGTTCTCTTTTGAAAAGAGGGAAAATGTTTTGTACAGGTTTCATTTTGTATGTCACAAATTATGACTCTTATGTGTGGTATGACAATTGAAACTTATAATAGAAATGCAATTGTTAAACAACAAACAAACAAACAAAACCTTCACCCACCAAGTGGAGTCAATTATATGGATCAAATGACATTAACTTATTCTGTCTTTGTTCATTTTTATAGTTAGATTATTAATGATTAAATTTATCATAATAGTTTCTCCTATTGTTTTTAATCTTCGCTTACCTTTAGTTATTGGACTATCTTGCATGTGGTCAATTCTTCGTATAGGAGCTTCTAATAGTCTATTCTGTACATGATCAAATCACCTAAGATATGTTTGTACTAACTTTTCTATGGTAGGTGCTACCACGACTTTCTATCTAGTGTACTCATTCCTAATCTTATCATTTTTAGTGTGACTACTCATTTAACGCAATATTCAGTACCATATAACAATGTAAGTCTTATAGCTATACGATAAAATTTTCCTTAAGTTTGAGTATTTTGTTTTAATCACAAATAACTTCTAAAGCCTTCTTCCATTTCATCCACTTAACTTGAATATATGATTTTCCAATATTTTGTATTATTGTTCTCAAATACTTAAAATTTGTAATTTTTGTATAGAGTGATCTTCAAGTTTCGCCTCTACCCTAGAAATGCAATTGTTATTTTGTGAAATTTGAGAATCATTAGAGATGGTTCAAAATTAAAACCAAACCAAACCAAATCAAACCAAACCAAACTAGAACCCAATGGGTTCGTTTAATAAAAGTTGAGAATCATTTGAGATTAATTTGGTTTGAGTTTGAGCTTCAAACATAACCAAACTGTGCATTGAACACCCCTAGTTTTAATTATGTTTGATCTTGGGTTTTGACATTTTATTATTGTTGAAAATGCAGTGAGTTAGTTTTTCTACTACTCTACCAAAATGTTTCCAGAGTAGTATTGATGGTGAAAATCTGTGATTGTAGAGAAGGCTTAAGTATAACACGTTAGTTTTTATAAAAAATATAATACTTGTCAGTAAATTTGTGCCTTCTAGGTATTTTGATGAGATTTCTTTCGTGTTGCAGATCATGAAGCAGATAATATTACAAACTTCATTGCTAGTTATGCTGTTAGCATACCAAATTTAGGGGTGAGGAACTTCTCATGAATCTTGCTGGTAATATCCTTAAGGCCATGATACTATGAGGCACTTATGTGTTGCCGTAGTTTACTTCATCCTAGAACCATGTATCCTTTTTTAAATTAAGACTTCATTCATTATGGGACTTCATTCAATAATATTCTATTATTGTATACCTTATAAATAATTTCTTGGCAATTGATTTTGAAATCACAAAAAGAATGAAAAAGTTAAAAGACTCTTTAAATGAAAAAGGGGACCTGTATCTTGATTATTGTCTACTTTATAACAAGGTGAATACTTATGTGCTGGTTGATTTGGTTTGCCTTTGAACTGTGTTCCATTTGTATACAGATACAAAATGGGTGACCTTGGTACTCAATTACCAATGAAAAATATTTAGCGAGAGGGTTTGTTTACCTGAAAGTTACATAAGTATAAATCAAATAATTGGTAGCTACTTTTGTGGCACACCTACTATAGTATATATATACTTTGAACTCATGTTTCTTTGTGTATAACGGCATTGGGCTTTTGAGCTTTTGAGTTCGTATGCTTGTGGTCATGCATTGAAAATTTTATATACATTACTAGTTTTTCTTTGATATTGAGCATTATAATAATAATGTTGACTAGCTTTATTGGGCGTGATTGGGCTTTTATTTTGATAGCGTGATTATAGAAAATCTTTATTAGGGTAAATATGTAATTATAATATTTTATTACTTTTTCCAAAATTAGAACAGGAAATGGTGTATAAATTCATTGTCCATATTTGTAAACCTAGATTGAGCAATACAAAGATATTCAGTCATTTAAAAATCTTCATCGTATTAGAGCCCGCGCTGCCCTTGAGTATCTTTTCTCTTTCCAAAGTACTAGGGTTCTTGTGTATACTTGAAGGGAGTTGAGTTGTCTTCTTTTCTTCATTATCCATATCTTAGAGGTCGAGTTTCCTCTCTCCCTTACCGTCACCGCCTAGCGAGAACTGTTGCCCACTGTCTAATTTGCCTCAGCTCGAATTTGATCGTTGGTATTCTCCCCATGCGTCATCCGAGCAGTTTTGGACAGTTATTCATATTTTCTCAAATCCTAACCATTTCACGCAGTAGCTTGCCTCACCGTCGTCATATTTGGAGAGATTATCCCGTCGGCAAAACCCACCAAATCCGGTTGCGATTTCTTGCACGTTAATTCGATTTGGACTTATTTGATTTGCTTTGTTTTTGGGCTGTTCTTTTCGTTTTTTGGCCTCTTTTCTCCTTCTGCCCTTTTTTGGGTGCTGATTTCTTATTATAGGGGACACCAAGGCAATAGAAAATACCAAGGCTGATGGAGCTGGTTCCTATCTCGCTTGGTCAAGGGCATATCTGTTATACATCAAATCTCAAAAATTATTTGCCTATATTGTTGGGAGATACAAAATCTCTTATTATTTCTGATGATACCTATGCTTAATGGGACTATGAAAACTCTCTTGTTATGACATAACTGATAAGTACTATGTATCTTCGGATTTTTAAGTAGTATTTGTTACTTAATACTGTTAAGAAAATTTGGCCTTCAACCAAACGTACTTGTTCTCGCAAAGAGAATGATGCCCAGGTGTTCAAGATCAGAACAAAGATTTATGCCACTAAACATGGAGAATTGATTGTAATTGATTATTATTTTGAATTGAGTGAGTTATGGCAAGAGTTAGATTACTATCAAGATCTCCATGCCAAATGTATTGAGGATGCATTTTTATTTTATCAGTTGATTTCGAAAGAGAGGGTTTATGATTTTTTGACTAGTTTGAATCCAGAATATAATCTGCTTCGTGTTTAAATTTTGGGAAAATTTTCTCTCCCTTCTATTGATGATGCTTTCTCCTATTTCGTATAGGAAGAAAGTCGATGTAGTGTCATGCTTTATCAAGCATCGATTGAGAAGTATGATTTGACCATCTCCCATGAGAAACCCAAGGCCACACCACCTTTGATAAAGATCACTTGTAGTGTGATTACTTGGTATGTTGCGGCATACCAAGGAGATTTGTTGGAAGATATATGGTCAGCTGACTCGAGGTCGTAGAGGTAAACAATTCACTTCATCCAAAGGTTAGGCTAATATGGCTGATGCTATTGAGCCACCCAAAGATGTAGATTTTGGATTTTCTCTTTATTCTAATGAAATTCAGCACCTCTATTGTCTCCTAACCAAGTTAGACCCCTCTACAGTTAGCATTTCTAATTATGTGCACTTAGGTAAGACTTTTATTGCACATTCTCCCTTTTGGATTATTGATTCTGGTGCGAATAGACATATGACCGGCTCTTTTAAAGGCCTATCCAACTACTCTTCATGTCCTAAAGGAAAGAATGTTCGAATAGTCAATGGGTCTATATCTTCTATTTGTGGGACAGGTTCTATGATTTGTACACTTAATATTACACTTGTTTGTGCTTTATGTACCTGAGTTTCCTGTTAATATTTTATCTGTCAATTTCATCACCAAAGATCTAAACTGTAAAATTGTATTCTTTTTTGATCATTGTCTTTTAGGACCTTCACACAGGGAGAAGGATTGGTAATGGTAGGTTGCATAATGACTTGTACATGATAGATGGTGTTCAAAACTCAAGATAGGCCTTTCTTGGAGTTAATAATGATGTTAATCAAGAAATAATCTAGTGGCATAGGCCGTTAGGACATCCATCATTTTTTGTTTTAAAAAAACTTTTTCCCAATTTGTTTTTAAGCCTTAATGTTGAAACCTTATGTTGTGATGTTTATGAATTTGCCAAGCATACTAAAAACTCTTATCTTTTGAATGTTAATAAAAGTTTGATTCCTTTTATGATTATTCATTCTGATGTCTGGGGTCTTACTCAAACTATTTCTTTATCTGGTTGTCGATGGTTTGTTACCTTTATTGACTGTTATATTCGCACCACTTGGGTTTATTTACTAAAGGCAAAAGACAAAGTTTTTTCTTACTTTTAGTCATTCCATAAGATGGTTTGTACTCAATTTGATACGAAGATAAAAATTTTGAGAACTGACAATGGCATTGAGTACATGAATAAATATTTTGAGACTTAATTAGAAAATTATAGAATTATCTATCAAATCAGTTGTCCTTATACCAGTGCCCAGAATATAGTGGTTGAAAGAAACACAAACACCTACTAAAAGTGGCCTGGTCCCTTATGTTCACCATGCACTTACCCAAGCTTTTGGTTGTGTTTGTTTTGTTCATACTAGGAATATTGGAAAACTTGATCCTAGAGTTCTTAAATGTGTTTTCATAAGGTATTTCCCTACTCGAAAAGGTTACAAATGTTCTCATCCTCCCTCTAGAAAAACCTTTGTCAGTATGGATGTGACCTTTCGAGAAATTGAATCCTACTTTAGCAAACCCTTATCACCTATTCAGGGAGAAGTTAATAAAGTAGAAGAGGTGGTGCTTCTTGATCTAGAAAATGTAAGGGAGAATGTAGTTTAAGGGGAAACTAATCAAGGGAAGACTGTTTGGAGGTTAGAGAGATTGGACGGATTTGACTTGTTGACATACTCAAGGAGGAACTGGGCAGACAGAGCTAAAGAAGCCATCATGCAATCTGCCAAATCCTTTGAATCCTCCTCCATTGGTGAGTTATCTATATTCCCTAATGAAAAAGATCTACCTATTGCTTACAGAAAAAAAGTCAGGTTTTGTACCAAACATCTTATGTCTAACTTTGTTTTTTATGACTCCCTATCCCTATTATATAAAGCCTTTGCTTTGTTTATTTTCTATGTGTCTATTCCACGTAATTGGAAGGAAGCTATTACTTATTCCAACTGGAAGCAAGCGATGATTGAAGAAATGAAGGCCTTGTCCAAGAATGAAACTTAGGCCTTTGTCCCTCCTCCACTAGATAAAAAATTAGTGGATTGCAAATGGGTCTTCACTGTGAAACATAAAGCTGATGGTTTGATAGAACGGTTAAAAACTAGATTGGTGACCAAAGAGTTCACACAAACTTATGGAGTGGATTATCAGGAGACCTTTGCTCCTATTATAAAAATAAACTCCATTAGAATTATGTTATCTTGTGTAGCTAATCTTGATTGGGATTTGCATCAATTTGATTTAAAGAATGCATTTCTTTATGGAGACTTGGAAGAGGAAGTGTGTATGGAGATCCCATTTGGGTTTGATAATAAACGGAGTCAAGAAAAGGTGTGTAAATTGAAGAAGACTTTATACGAACTGAAACAGTCCTCGAGAGCGTGGTTTGACAAATTCAGTAATGCTATGGTTTTCTGTGGCTATCAACAAAGCAATGCTGACCATACCCTCTTCATAAGACATCAAAAGGGCAAACTCACTCTTCTCATGATCTATGTTGATGATATAGTAATGACTGGAGATGATGAAGAGGAGATGTTCAAGTTGAGGAAGCTATTGGTACAGGAATTTGAGATAAAAAATCTTGAAAAAATTACGGCACTTCTTGGGGATTGAGGTTGCTAGATTAGAGAGAGTAATTTTCATTTCTCAAAGAAAGTACATTCTGGATCTCTTAGAAGAGATTGACATGCCTAATGAGAGTAATCATAAACTACAATCAAGGATTAAGAAGTCAGTTGATAAGGAGAGATATCAGAGGTTGGTCGGAAAACTTATTTACCTCTCTCACACTAGACCAGACATAGCTTACGTGGTCAATTTAGTCAGTCAATTCAAGCATGATCCTCGAGAGGCTGCTTTTCATACCTTGCAGTATTTGAAGTCTAGCCCTAGAAAAGGATTGTTTTTCTTCCAACATGGTCACCTCTAGATAGAAGCTTTTACAGATGCAAATTGGGCTGGATCACTAGATGATAGAAGATTTACATCCGAATACTGTACGTTTGTAAGAGGAAACTTGGTTACTTGGGAAAGTAAGAGGCAAAGTGTTGTTGTTAGATCCAGTGCAGAAGTTTAATACAGAGCTATGGCATAGAAAGTTTGTGAACTTCTGTGGGTACAGAAGCTATTAAAAGAACTAAGGTGGTTGGAAAAGGAGAAGTTGTCCTTGTATTGTGATAACAAGGCTGGCTTTAGTATAGCTTATAATCTAGTTCAGCATGATAGAACAAAATACATTGAAATTGATAGACACTTTGTCAAAGAGAAGGTTACTAGTGGAATACTAAGCCTGATTTATGTGACGTCAGAAAAATAGCTTGCTGATATATTTACCAAAGGACTCAGCAAACAAATGTTTCACACGCTCTTTTGCAAGTTGGGCATGTGTGACATCTTTGCACCAACTTGAAGGGGCGTGTTGACTAGCTTTATTGGGCTTTTATTCTGATATCGTAATTATAAGAAACCTTTATTAAGGTGAATATGTAATTATTATATTTTATTATCTTTTCCAAAATTTGAATGGGAATGGTGTATAAATTCATTGTCCATATTTATAAACTTACGATTGGGCAATACAAAGATATTCAGTCATTTAAAAATCTTCAAATAGTCTGACAGGGAGAGGGCAAAGGTTTGAACCTTGGAACAAGCAATTGTTGGGAGGGCCTATTGGTTAGTAATAAGCTGTGAGAGTACCCAAGGGATTAGTCTCACAATAATGCTTGTGGAGTACATGGTCAAAGACCAAAAAAGAAAAGGGAATGGGGGAAAGGGAGGAGTGGAGGCATAAAAAGGCTTTTCTTTATCTCCAAAATCCAAGACTATACATTAAGTTGGTCGTGAAAATTTGTTACTTTGTTTAATAAGAATCCCTGACTCTTCCGATACTTATCCTGATAAATTATCTAATCTGACCTTATAATGTTGGTAAGTAAGTTTAGATTAACAACTTACAATGGTGACTCATGGCAAAACTTTTTTTTTCCTGGCTTCTTTCTCACAATGGAAATTGGCCTAATACTAAGAAGTTTTGGCAAGCTAACCAGTTTTGTATTCAACAGTTGTTTACTGTGTGAAACTTAAACCAGCACTTCAGGTTCTTATTTATGACCTATATATATCTATGTTTGTGTGTTTTACTTATAATTTTAAAGTATTTTGCCTCTTTAACATTTATACTTGAAAAGCAGAAAGTTCTCTAAAGTGGTTTGTAATTTAAGGCGATCAAACTGCATAATTAACATTGCATTGTTTTGTGGAAACTACTTATTTCTTCTTGACTGCAATATGGTTTAACTTTATTGTGCTTGGATGTTACAAAATGTATAATTGCATAATTGCATGCGAAAGTTTGACTGCATTTAAGAGATGTCAGTGGTTAGTTCATTCATGTTATTTTGCATAATAATTGTCTATAATTTTTGCTTGTGAGGAAGAAAAATGGTTCTGTTTGCGTGTTACTGAGTTTCATTAATGTGTAATTGTTTATTGTTGGTTTTTTGGAAGGTTGAGGATGTAATCTTGAAATTCAAGGATTTGCACCAAAAACTGAATGTTTCACCTTCATCATCATCATTTGAGCAGCTTATTATGTATACCTGTGACTTACGGGAGGTATAACCTTAACTTTTTCGCATTTTAAACTTTTGATTAACAACCAATATGATGAAGATTGCGGAGAGAATATTTGGAGTGATATGGCCAATGATATGGGTGATTAATTGTTAAGTGAAGAACTGGGCCATCTATTAAGGCTTAAACTAGGAATACTCTTTATTTATTTATTTTTGATAAAGAAAGAAACTTATTATAGAGAGAAAATATACAAGTGAGTACAAGAAGGAGGACAAGATGTCCTCAACAAAAGGAAACAAGGAAGCAAAAAAAGAAACAAGAAAAGAAAAAACGAGTAGAAAAGGAATACTCTTTATTACTATTTCCTTTATTGTTTTAAGCCAGCATTTTTAGTTTCCTTTATAAATAAACTCTTGGTTGCAGACTTTTCAGTCTGCTTAGTCATGGAATAAATAATCCACCAAAAGGGAAAAGGGTTAATCATAGACTATCCCTGCTTGTTTTGGGTCAAACAGCACTAGCTAAAATTTGGATTGGCTCTTAAGTTCATTTAGTTAAATATTCTTGCTTTTGTTGTTACCTATTAATACTACTCTGCTAGAATGGGACCCGTTGGCTCTACTTTCTTTAAAACCTTTTGCAGGCTAGCATTTTTCAATCAATGCCGCTAGGTCTAGCTTAAATGTGAATCTAATAACTACTTTTGATTTCTATTTAATAATGACAGGTTTGTTAGATATATGAACATACTTTTACTATTCTGCTCTCTGCTTGCCATAGTCTGCTTCCTGTTTTAAAGCATTTTGGTTAGGTCTAAAAATCTTTCTGGTCACCTTTTGCATTGCCAACTACTAGTACTGTCACTGCATGTTATCCTTACCAAATCATACCTTCTTCACAAAGAATTATCCCCTTTCAAAAGCACTTGCCTAGAAAGTGATGTCTCCGAAGAAGATAATGTAGAAACCTTATAAATGACATTAGTTCTAATACTTCCCATTTGTACGCTAGTTACTGAACACTAAGTCCCTAGTTCTGGAGAGTCAAGAATTGGGAGGTTACTAGCACCTGGGACAGCAAGAGAGCTGAAGTTGAGAGATTACTGAAGGAGGGAGAGGAGAACAGTGAGGTGGGGGGGGGGGAAGAGAGAGGGGCTGTAACAGACTATAAAAGAGCCACAAACAAGCACGAGTTATCTTTTCTCTTTATGCTAACCTATTCTATAAGGAAGCCACGTAAGCAACGGGGAGAAGAGAGAAGTAACTAGAAATCTCTTCTGCAGTTACTAGGAATATCCCCTCCTTATATGTTCTGACAGTTACAGCCCCACTTTCACCCATGACAGCACAATTTATGGCATTTTCTGTTTTCTCTTTTTAGCATTTTCTTATTACTGGGTATCTGATTATAAATACCATTAGGATCTCTTACTTATGTTTTTTATGCTTTTTTATTAATTCTGATGTATTTTGGGTATTGCTCCACCTACGAGCACAGTTCTTGGGAATTAAAGTGTTGAGATTCTTGCATTTTAGTTCTGCCAATAGCAAAACTCATTTCTTTTCTCTGTGGCCTCATTCTTCACACCAGTCCCTATCATATACATTTGTCATTGATTTCCTTTTTAGATGAAAACATTTGTCATTGATTGTTAATGAAAAACGTCCAAGAGTTTTGTAATTTTCTGTTTCCATGTTTAATTACTCTTCTATATCAGAAGTCATGATATTGTTCCTTCATCATGCCAATAACCACATGAAGTAAACTTGTGTTTTGCATTCATGCTGGTCAGCTTGGAGACTGCATTTGAGTTGAACATCTTTTTTTAAATTTTAAATGCAGGTGCATGAAGCTCTTAAT
This sequence comes from Senna siamea, assembly GCA_031216115.1. Lineage (NCBI taxonomy): Eukaryota > Viridiplantae > Streptophyta > Magnoliopsida > Fabales > Fabaceae > Senna > Senna siamea. The sequence continues at coordinate 18,073,843 of CM062359.1, read as the reverse complement.
CTTGTTGATGAAATGTGTGAAGCAGGCTTTACCTTATCATCTGAGGAGTTAAATGCCATATTACGAATTTGTGAGGAAACCTGCGAATATAATCTGGTATGACTCATCTTCCAAGCTACAGTTTCCCTGTTTCTTGATTTTGTTATGACTTATATTACTTGTGTCTGGTCTTTCTTTTCTTGCTTTTGTTCAAGGTCCATCGGGTCTATTCTATAATATGTCACAACAAGTTGAAGGCAAACAGTGAAACATTCAGGTGCATGATAAACTTGTGCATCAGGATGAAAGATGTAAGTTGTAACTAGCCATTTGCAATTTACATGATTGTTTACATTTTTTTTTTCTATTTCCTTTTAACTGAATTTTACGTAGTGTTTAGTATGGTTTTAGTTTGAAGAATAACTTGTTAACAGCTTTTGCCACAAGCTTATATGTTTGCTTCTAATGCAGTTTGAGAGTGCATATAAGATGCTTGATGATTTGGAGGAAATGAATTTGAAGCCTACAACGGGCATGTTCAATGCTATAATGGCAGGATATTTTAGAGAGGTGATATTCTTGGATTATAAAAATGTTTCTGTTCTTACTATTTCAGACTTTCAGTTTTTCTATGCTTAAATTTAAATTTCAAATATTTATTGTGGCATGCTGATAGAACTACTAGCAAACAGTCGAACACAGACAAGACACAAAAAAAAGGTGCTGGCATTTGAGAGGCCAGTTCTCTCCCAAATCTTAACCAAAATCTTCCTTGCCTCCCTCTTTAACCAGCCTTGCCTTAAACCTCTAAAGCACTGGTCCCCACTTCACCTGAGGCTGACAAATTCGTTATACTTCTCTTTCCTTTACTTGCCAGCTCATCCTCTTTTCCATTTCCCTTATTGCTTCTAGAATATACCTTAAGAGGTATTTCTCCTTTGTCCTCACTTCCACACTCCTTATTCCTCCTACTATATTGCTGTTTGTATTTACCACTTGTATCAATACCTCCCCCAATGAGCTTCACCTTGTCCTCTAGGTGAAAGTTGGGAAATTGATTCAGTATAACCTCATAACACTCCTATGTACTATCATGCAAAGTAAGCCCCTTCCATTTGATAAGCACTTCCCACTGTCCATCTATGAGCTTCCATATCTGTTGGACATCCTCTGGTTTTGTAATCACTTCTAAGTCATTAGTTAGACCACTAAGGAGGGATAATATTTGAGTGGTTAGTTCCACGGTTCTCTTAAGTTGAGATACATGGAACACTGAATGTATTCGGGCTGAATCCGGTAATTTCAACCTGTAGGCAACTTGTCCAATCCGTTCCTTCACCTTGTATGGCCCATAAAATCTAGGACTGAGTTTCTCGTTGTATTTCTTAGCCAATGACTTCATCCTATAGGGTTTTAGCTTCAAATACACCCAATCCCCCACCTTAAACTCCACTCCTCTTCTCTTAGGGTCTGCATATTGCATTAGCTTCTTAAGTATTGCACTGCGCTGCCTAATTTACTTGTTGACATCGTCCACGAAGGTGTATCTTCCAATCTTAGAATAGTTGGGGGATCCCTCCCATATAAGGCCTTGAAGGGTGTCATTTTGACCAACTCTTCGGTTTGTCCCCCACAAAGCATCGCAAATAGATCTCCAAACTCTGGTTCACCACCTCGGTTTGTCCATCTGTTCTAGGTGGTAAGAGGAACTATATTTGGGAGTAGTCCCAAATAACTTGAACAACTCCTTCCAAAACAGACTTAGAAAGATCTTGTCTCGATCCCAAATAATGGACTTGAGGAATCCATGTAATCGGATCACCTCTCGAATAAAAACAGTCGCAACGTCTATGGCTAAAAAAGGTGTGTTATTTTTTGAATAGGTTACAAGGATATATATGTACAATTAAAGATCCCAAGAATCTCTCCTAATTCCTAGAAATTAGGGATATATATACAAAAATATAATTAGATCATTATCCCTAGAAATCCTCTAATTTAAAATATGATAATATAATTATCCATAAAGATAAGATAATTATCTCTAAAGATATTCCTAAATAACTCACACTCCTCTTCAAGTTGGTGAATGGATATCTTTCATTCCCAACTTGCTAACGAAGTCTTCAAAGGTTGTGCTGGGTAGTCCTTTAGTCAAAACATCGGCTATTTGCTCCTTTAATGAGATGGAAGGTATGCATATTAGACTGCTGTCCAACTTTTCTTTTGTGAAGTGTTGATCAACTTCTACATGTTTTGTTTGGTCATGCTACACTAGGTTGTGTGCAATGCTGATTGCTGACTTATTATCATAGTATAATCTCATGGGACCTTCCCACTTAATTCTTAAGTCATCAAGAACAATTTTCAACCACAATAACTCATAGATTCCTAATGCCATAGATCTGACCACAACATTTTGCTTTTTGCTCTTTCATGAAACCAGGTTGCCTTCCACAAAAGTACAGTACCCTGAAGTTGATCTTCTGTCCACCAGTGAGCTTGCAAAATCTACATCCGTGTAAGCCTCCAAAGTGATCTTTTCTCCTTTTGTAAACAAAACTCCTCTTCTTGGACTACCTTTTAGGTACTATAGGATTCTGTTCACAGCCTTGAGATGTACTTCCTTGGGGTTGTGTATAAATTGACTTACCACACTTACAGCAAAGGCAATGTCGGGTCTTGTATGTGTTAAGTATATTAACCTACCAACCAGCCTTTGATAGGTTCTCTTGTCTATTGCAAGATCATTTGGTGCATCATTCAGCCCATGATTGAACTCAATAGGGGTGGCCATTGGTTTGCAGTCGAGTTTTCTTGTTTCCTTCAATAAATCCAGCACATATTTCTGTTGAGATAAATATACCTTGCTTTGAGTATGCAACCTCAATTCCTCGAAAGTATTTCAACTTACCAAGCTCCTTAATGTCAAATTCTTGCAGCAACCTTTTCTTTAATTCTAGCATTTCTCCTTCATCATTTCCAGTGACTATGATGTCATCCACATACACTAATAGTGCTGTTATTCCCCTTAGCTTCAAATGCTTTACAAACAACGCATGGTCTCCTTGACTTTGCTTGTACCCTAATCTTGTCATAACCTTAGTGAATCTTCCAAACCAATCCCTTGGTAATTGTTTGAGCCCATAAAGAGCCTTTTTTAATTTACATACCAAGCCTTCCTTAGATTTAAAACCAGGTGGAACTTCCATGTTATCTCCTCCTCTAATTCTCCATGGAGGAAGCATTTTTAACATCATATTGTTGAAGATTCCAGCCAAAATTGGCAGCTAGTGACAGTAAAATTTTGACAGTGTTCGTTTTTGCTACTGGTGCAAAGGTTTCTAGGTAATCTACGCCATAGGTTTGAGTATAACCCTTGGCAACAAACTTAGCCTTCTATCTTTCAACAGAACCATTAGATTTATATTTTACTGTAAATACCCACCGATACCCAACTAATTTTTTATCTTTGGGTAGCTCTACCAGCTCCTATGTTTTGTCTCTTTCAAGTGCATCCATCTCAATTTTCATAGCATTCCTACACTTTTCATCTCCTAATGCCTCAATTAGATTTTTGGAAATAGGAATGGTGTGGAGGTTTTTGAGAAAGGTTTTGTAATTTGTCGACCTTTTCTAAGGGCAATGGGTAAGTCTAAATCACTTTGTCCCTCAAGTCCTTTTTCAATTTGTGGGTCAATGTCAGATTCATTGTTAATGTGTGGGTTAGGTTCAGATGGGATTATTGTAGTTTCTATTGGTTCTGGGTCTGTTTGGAGCACTTGAACAGTAGCTTGAGCAGGGGTTTGGTCATGCTGTGGGCGAGAGGTAGGCCTTTTCTTGAATTATACCTGGAGTTGCTGAGTTTCTTTCCTTGAAACCTCCTTAGGCTCTAAAGACTGATTTGGGACTGTTTTAAGTTCTACTTGAGTAGGAAAGTCAAAAAAGAATAAGTCACTTGCCTTATCTTCATTTAAACTCTCCCCTTGAAGATAGGATTAAGAAAATAAGTTTTCATTTTCATCAAATGTAACATCAGTTGACACAAAGAATTTATGTGTTGGGGGGTGGAAACACTTGTAACCTTTCTGTGTGGAGGAGTAGCCAACAAAAACACATTGAAGAGCACGTGGATCAAGTTTCCTCTATTTTGAGAATGAACATGAACATAAGCTATACTTCCAAAAATTCTAGGGGCGAGATTGATTGAGAGACTAAGACTTGGATAGAACTATTTAAGGACATTTACTGGTGCTTGGAAATTAAGAATTTTAGTTAGTAATCTATTGTATAGATAGGCTCATTCTACAACCCCATTTTTTTGAGGAGTGTTAACACAAGAAGATTCACGGATGATTCCTTTCTCATGAAAGAAATTAGAAAGGGTTTGATTGAATAATCTTTGGCATTATCAGAACGAAGTCTTTTGATTGGTGTGTCAAATTGAGTTTTAATCATACTATAAAAATTTGGAAAAACAGTACTAACAACTAACTTGTGTTTTAACAAATAGACCCAAGTGACTCTTGTACAATCATCAATAAAAGATATAAACCATGTTGCACCAGAAACATTAGGAACAGGAGAGGGACCCCAAACATCACTATGAATAAGAGAAAAAGGGGTAGGACTTCTTTTATTGTTTATTGGAAAAATGTACGTTTGTGCTTTGCAAGTTCACACATTACAATGGAAAGACTCAACATTTATTTTATCAAAAAAGGATGGAAACATTGTCTTTATTACATGAAAAGAAGGATGACCTAAACGATGATGATAAAGCCATACTTTTTCTTTATTGGACATGACTGATTTAAAGAAGGGACGTGGGAAGAGAGTTCTCATATTATCCAAGTAGTAAAGACCATTCCGTTCACTAGCATGTCTAATCGTCCCCTTCGTGCCTTGTTCTTGAAATATGCAAAAGGAAGTGAAAAAGATAGCTTGGCACTTAGAATTTTTGGTGAGTTTTTGCACAAAAATCAAGTTAGCAAATAACTTAAGAACATGGAGAACATCTTTTAGGATAAGAGAGTTATTTAATTGATTGTCTCCTAGTCTAGCCACTGTAGCAACAGATCCATCAGCTATAGTTATCTTTTTATGGCTAGAAGTAGGTGTACAGGAGATAAAGTGTTTAGAGGAATGTGTCATGTGATATGTTGCTCCTAAATCAATTACCCACATATTTGAAGAATTATTTTTTGGGGCACTAGAAGCATAAGAGATGGAGGAAATACTTGAAAAAACTAATGAACATGAATTGGTACTTGTAGATGATGATTTCTCTAGTGTTTCTAGAAAGTTTTGTCGGCTTCTCAATATTTGCCTTGTTAAACTCCTGAACTCCATCTTGATATACTTCTGTATTCTCCATCTGAGAGCTAGTCATATACACCTGTTTCCCTCCATTTCTTGTCTGAATACTTGGTTTGCCATTTAGTTTCCAACATCGCTCCTTTGTATGACGATGTTTCTTGCAGTATGTGCAATAGATAGAGTCTCTGTTTGGTGGTTTAGTTGAAGGATTCTATTTGTTATTTTTAGTTGTGTCACACTTATCTCTTTGAGATTTGTGGACTTTGCTACCAGATCCTTCCATTGCTGCTGAGCATGATTCCAACATCACACTTCTTCTCCCTTCTTCAGTTCTAATCATGGAGATGGCCTCATTCAAGGGTGGAAGATCTTCTCTTCCTAGAATTTGAACCCTCAGCATCAAATTCTACATTGAGGCCAACAAGAAATTCATAGATTTGATCTGTCTCCATGAAGTGCTTTAACATCACAGCATCCTCTGCACAATGCATTTTAATGCATTGGTAATGGTCTAACTCTTGCCAAAAACTTTGCAAGAGGTTGGAATTCTATCACATGCCTAATATTAAAAGACTTTTTTTCCATTTCCATACCAAACCAACAATTTAATTTTAGATTTATGATTCTATTTAGTGTTTGTTGACCAAGGTATCTGTTGTCAATCAATTCGTTTGGGTTTATAAAAATTGCTTAGAACCAGAAGTAGTATGTTTTTTATGCAAGTGCAACAAATGATAGATAAGGATGTTTCCTTTACCCCCTACCCTAATTTTTCTTTTATGAAACAAATGTACCCTCAATTGATGAATAAAAATCCTTCTTTTTACCAATGTGAAATCTACCAATTATATAAACATGTCAAGATAATTGAGGATGGTTCTTTGTATGAGCTAATTGAGGATGGCAGATAGGGTGTTTGGAGGCGCTGATATTGATAGAACTTTCAAGCCTAAATAAAATAGTAAGTAAAGGCAAGTGGCAAAATTAGAGTGTCAGAATCTAAACACTAACTTAGGGGATATTTATTGTAAGCATACCCTAACTACCTAATAGCTAAAATAAAATATAGTATAACAACAAACAAAGCCTTTTTCCACTAGGTGAGGTCGACTACATGGATCAAGTGACGCTAACATGTTTTATCTTGGCTTATTTTTATGATTAGGTTGTTAATAGTTAAATCTATCCTAATAGTTTTTTCTATTATTGTTTTTGGTCTCCCTCTACCCCTAATCACTGGATTATCTTCCATTTGATCTACTCTTTATATAAGAGCCTTTAATGACTTTCTCTGTACATGACCAAACTACTTAAGATGCGTTTTAGCCAATTGAAATAAAATACAGTAAATGCAGAAAATGGGACAATGCAGTAAGTGGTTGGAAAGTGGCCCCTGGTAATGGGAAGTTATTTGTCCCACTATGCAGCACATGATTAGAAGAGGTCGGGTGTTGAAATCCATAATAACTATAGTGGTGATGGTGTGCCCATGTCCTCCCCACTTAATTTTTTAACTCGATCTAAGGCCACCCAATTATCTTTCTTCCCTCATCTTCCTCTTCTTTTGCCATCAGCCTAAATGGATGCTAGCTCCTCCATCTATAAGCACCAGACTTCACATCTCCTTGGCAGCCACAATATAACTCTCTCACCTTGGTTACTTCCATGTTGAAAAGGCAATAAATGCTTTCTGGCTGGCTTGATATCGGTGTTGGGATTGAGATCATCTCCTCTCTGATTTCCAATTTTCTTCCATAGGAGTTTTCAAGTTAGAAACCAGTGTGGTCTTCTTGGGCTCAGAAAATTGGTTAACCTTTGATTTCATCTTCTCTTCAATCTCAATCTTGAAGGCAAATACCGATGCATTGTTCAACTCAAGCCTCCTCTTCTTCACCTCTCTTTGCTTGGGAAAGCCAAAAGTTCTTGATAGGGATAGGGATAGTATGGGATGTCCCATCAGTTCTCTAATTGGATCCAACTAACAAACCATTTGATAGGCTCCTTCTGTATTTCCCTCAACTCTTTTTCTTTACCTAATCTAACTAGAACATCATGAAGGTATATCATGTAGTGTTTGATGATTTTTTTGTCTTTCTTTACCCCAGTCATCTTTCTCTCTCCAATCAGACCATCCTATTCTCCAAGTTAGCCATGCTTAGTTCAGTTTTGATACCACAAGCCACTTTATTTTCTTGGATTGTCACCGCTTTGATACCAATTGATAGAGCCCCAACTGAAAATTATAAGGAAAATCTGTGGATACTGCTTTTTATAGATTAAAACACCAAAAAACAAAAGCAAACCACCACAATGGCAGAGTTGCTTTTATACAGAAACAAGATAAAATGCAGAAATACAGCAAAAAAAATAGAGTTGCCTTTACATAGAAACTAAAATTAATGCGAAAGATAGAAAACACTCTAGCTATTTGAGATGCTAGAAATCTCCCTAAACATTTCCATAATTTTCTCCCTGCCTTCTGCCCTCCCTTCACACTTTATTGAGGATTTCCTAACTTCTAGAACTTCTCTCAAGAGCCTACACATGCCCCTCATTCTTTCTACCCATTCCCTCACAGCATATCTTCCATTTTCCTCTGCTTATATTGTCTAGCACATATCAGGGCCCATCATCTTTGTAAGGGGTTCTGCTCTCAATCATTTCTTTTGGCTTTATAAAAATTGCTTAAAACCAAGTCATGACAAATCACTATTGTCAATGGAGGCCGCCATTATGCTATCACATGGATTTTTGCAAAAAATGACATGGAACTACCATGGGGTGGTGTATCTCCATAGCGACACCATGGTGCCTACTTTTCTATAGTGGACTCTGCTTGGCATTTGTGATGGCCTTTTTGGCACATTAAATGCATTTTTTTTTAATTTCTAATTTCTATCAAGAAAACAATTGAATTTTCAAGAGTAGTTGGGGCTTTTGGCCATTTATGAAGAAACTTTAATTTAGAAAATGAAAAAAGAGGAATTTAGAATTTGAAAAGCCACCCAGCATATTCATTAAATGGAAGACTTGGACATCAAAGGGGAGAAGTTGGTCAGAAAAAAACCTTGAAGCTGAAATGCATAGGCAGACAATCAAAGAGAAGTTGTTTCTTCCCTATTCTTCTTTGATTTTCTTGGCTCTTCCAACTTTTGTTTTTTAAATGGTCGCGTGCATGTATATGGTGGCTGTCATGCCATCTACCATAGCACTATTGCACCATTGTGGTTTTTTGGCTTGTCGCCATTTACCACCATATGCTATTGACAACACTAACAATTTTTCTGTTCGTTAATGTCAGTATGTTTTTTATGCAAGTGAAACATATGACAGATGGGGTATTTCCTTTACCCCCCACCTCCCAGGCGGGGGGTGGGACAGAGACACACCCAAACGGAAGGTAAGAAAAAGTCACTGTTGTGAGGAGAGTCGTTTCAAATGGCTCCAAAATACTTAATATTGTCATGTGAGAAGACTGTCGGACCAAATTCTGTATTTGCATTTTGCACAGGTAAGGCCAAAGCTAGATATTTATCTGTACTTAAGTTGATAAGGCCTAGTTCCTTATTGTTAGTTGAATATAATAATTTTCTCATATACCTTAAGCACGAAAAAAAGGAGGCTATATTTTTTAATAAGTTACCTAGCTGAATTGAATTTATGTAACCAACTCAATGTCTATATATTGGTGTTTCTTTCTTGAGCTCCCTGCTTTTTTGTTTGCCGAGGTATTTCCTAGGCCAACCAAAGTTGGCTTTTGGAAATCTCATGCCCAATCTATATCTTAATGTCATTTCCCCTTCTGGACACTATCACCTTGTATTTGTAGAGACAGGAAAGGTCATTTTCTAAAGCATGATAATTATTTAGAGGATTTATTGGTTGGGATATGGCTGCTGTTGATGTTAAGTTGTGATTTTCATCATAATTATATAACTAGTCTTATATATGCTGAGATAGCGTTTGACAATGTATAAGAATAAACATTAGGCAGTTGCTTCAATTCATGCATTCCTTTTCTCACTTTTTTCTGAAATTTTGCAGAAAAACATCAGTGGTGCGTTGAGGGTTATGGAGCACATGGTAGACGCCAATGTCCTACCTGATTCAATAACTTTCAGCCATTTGATTGGCAACTCTAAAACTGAAGAGGATATAACCAGTGTACGTGGAGATTAACATTGACAATAGTCCCTCATATAATTCTTTTGATTCAAAGATTTATAATTAATTTAGTTACCCTTAATTCTTCTCTTTGTGTTGGCATTCTCTTTGATTATTTTCTTTCTGAAATCTGAAAATGCTATTTAATCGTATCTTCCTGTCATATAATAAACTATTTTATTTACTCGTATGTTCCAAAGTCGTGTGTTGATTCTTTAAGATAACTTGGTTTTATTACTAATTATGCCATGGTTTTGCTAAGTGTGTAGTTATCTCCTTGTTAGTTTATGTTTATATTGTGATGATGTAATATATTATGTTTGGACTGATTGAGATTGTTATTGTATTGTAATAATGAGCTTAGGACAAAAAACACAATGTTCAATCATATTAATTTTCCTAAAACAAGTTAATCGCATGGTTGGAGCAAAGTTGATGATTGACATGCCTTGGGAACTTGAGAAAATTTCCATGTTTTGAATGGAAAACTGGCTAGCCTTGCAAAAAATTAGTCAATAACTGGAAAAATCAAACGAACCAGTCAAAGCCGACCTATGGAATGGTTTAACCAATTTGAAAAAATTGGTCTTTTCCATGGGTTTTACAATCGTATGTAATAAGAAAGATGTTGACCAGCTTTGTTGAGCTTATTGAGCCTAATTGGGCTTTTATTTTTTATGTAATTATTGTATCTTAATTATCTTCCCAACCCCAGAATAAGGAAGTCATTATCTATATATTTGTAATTTACGATTGAATGATACAAGCAAATATTTAGTCAGTTAAAATTCTACATGGTATCAGAGCTTGCGCTGCCTTGAAGTGAGTATTTTTCTCTCCTTTCGCAGCACAAGGGTTTCTGTGTATACAAAGGGGGTTGAGTTCTTCTCCTCTCTTCGTTGTCCACATCTTGGAGGTTGAGTTTTCTCCCTCCCTTACTGTCACTACCCATCTAGAGCTGATGCCCACTGTTTGATCTGTCGTCGCTCGAATTCCGGTCACCTGTAGCCGCTGCATGCGTCGCTGAGCCGTTTTGGACAGATCTGCATTTTTTCTTCGATCCCAGTAGTTCTGCCCGTCGTTTGTCTCACCGCCACCATATTTTGAGAGCTCATTGCCCTACTGGCAAAACCCACCAAGACTGGTTACTGCTCGTCGCCGCACGCCTCGCCGAGCCATTTCTAGACAGATTTGCGTTATTCTTCGATCTCGGCTGTTTTTGGACAATTGGCACTTCTAAATATGTGCACTCAAGTATGGCTTTATTGCTCATTCTCCCTCTTGGATTGTTGATTCTGGTGCGAATAGACATATGACTTGCTCTTCTAAAAACTTGTCCAACTACTCTTGATGTCTTAAAAGGGAGAATGTTTGAATCGCTAATGGGTTTGTATCTTCTGTTTGTGAGACAGGTTCTGAGGTTTGTACACCTGATATTACACTCTCATCTGTGCTTCATGTACTTGAGTTTTTTGTTAATCTTTTATCTATCAGTTCCGTCACCGAAGATCTAAATTGTAAAATTGTGTTCTTCCCTGATCATTGTGTCTTTCAAGACCTTCACATAGGGAGGAGGATTGGCAATGGTAGGTTGTGTGATGGCTTGTATGTGATAGACGGTATTTGAGACTCAGGACAAGCCCTTCTTGGAGTTAATAAGGATGTCAACCACGAAATAATCCAGTGGCATAGGCGGTTGGGTCATCCATCATTTTTTGTTTTAAAGAAATTTTTTCCAATTTGTTTTCAAATTTTAATGTTGAAACCCTATTTTGTGATGCTTGTAAATTTGCAAAGCATATTCGAACCTCTTATCCTTTAAGTAATAATAAAAGTTTGATTCCTTTATGACTATTCATTTTGATGTCTGGGGTCCTACTCAAACTGTGTCTTTGTCTGGTTGTCGCTAGTTTGTTACTTTTATTGACTGTTGTACCCGCACCACTTGTGTTTATTTACTAAAGTCAAAAAATGAAGTTTTTTCTTGTTTTCAGTCTTTCCATAAAATGATTTGTACTCAATTTGATGTTAAGATAAAAATCCTAAGAACTGACAATGGCATTGAGTACGTGAATAAACACTGAGACTTACTTAGAAAATTATAGAATTATCCATCAAACCAATTGTCCTTATACCAGTGCCCAGAATGGAGTGGCTAAAAGAAAACATAAACACCTATTAGAAGTGGCCAGGTCCCTCATGTTCATCATGCACTTACCCAAGCCTTATTGGAGGGATGCTATTTTAGCTGCTACATACCTTATAAACCGCATGCCTCTAATAATCTTTGATTTTCAGAGTCCTCTTGAAGTTTTAAAAGGTAAAAGAGACTATGTTATCCCACTTAAAGTGTTTGGTTGTGTCTATTTTGTTCATATCAGGAATACTGGAAAGCTTGATCTAGAGCCCTTAAATGTGTCTTCCTAGGGTATTCCCCTACTCTGAAAGGTTACAGATGTTATCATCCTCCCTCTAGAAAAATTTTTATTAGTATGGATGTTATCTTTCGGGAAATTGAACCCTACTTTAGCATACCCTCATCACCTATTCAGGGGGAGGTTAATAAAGTAGAAGAGGTGGCGCTCCTTGATCTAAGAGACATAAAGAAGAATGTAATTTATGAGAAGACTGTTGGGAGATTGGAGAGATTGGATAGACTTGACTTGTTGACATACTTAAGGAGGAACTGGCCAGACAGAGGCGAAGAAGCCATCATACAATTTGCCGAATCTTCTGAATCCTCCTCCACTGGTGAGTTATCTATATTCCCTAATGATTTAGATCTATCTATTGCTCACAAAAAAGGAGTCAGATCTTGTACCAAACATCCTATGTCTAATTTTGTTTCTTATGACTCCTTATTCCCATCATATAGAGCCTTTGCCTTGTCTATTTTCTCTGTGTCTATTCCACAAAATTGAAAGAAAGCTATTACTAATCACAACTGGAAGCAAGCGATGATTGAAGAAATGAAGACCTTGTCTGAAAATGAAACTTGAGCCTTGGTCTTTCCTCCACTAGATAAGAAATTAGTGGGTTGCAAATGGGTATTCACTGTGAAACATAAAGTTGATGGCTCGATAGAACGGTTCAAAGCTAGACTGATGGCTAAAGGGTTCACACAAACTTATAGAGTAGACTATCAGGAGACCTTTGCTCCAGTTGCAAAAATGAACTTCATTAAAATTTTGTTATCTTGTGTAGCTAATCTCAATTGGGACTTACACCAATTTGATATCAATAATGCATTTCTTCATGGAGACTTGGAAGAGGAAGTATATATGGAGATCCCACCTGGGTTTAATAATTAATAGAGTCAAGGAAACGTGTGTAAACTGAAGAAGGCTCTATATGGACTGAAATAGTCCCCAAGAGCTTGGTTTGACAAATTCAGTAATGCCATTATTTCCTTTGGTTATCATCAAAGCAATGCTGACCATATCCTTTTCATAAGACATCAATAGGGCAAAGTCACTCTTCTCATTGTCTATGTTGATGATATAGTGATGACTGGAGATGATAAAGAAGAGATGTCTCGGTTGAAGAAGCTATTGGCACAAGAGTTTGAGATCAAAGATCTCGGTAAACTATAGTACTTGGAAATTGAGGCTGCTAGATCAAAGAGAGGAATATTCATTTCTCAAAGAAAATATATTCTAGATCTTTTAGAAGAGATTGGTATGTCAGGGTGCAAACTGGCAGAATCCCCTATTGAGAGTAATCATAAACTACAATTAGGGGTTGGGAAGTCAGTTGATAATGAGAGATATCAGAGATTAGTCGAAAAACTTATTTACCTCTCTCATACTAGATCGGACGTAGCCGATGCGGTCAGTCCAGTCAGTTAATTTATGCATGGCCCTCAAGAATTCCATATGCAGGCTGTTTTTCGCACCTTGAAGTATCTAAAGTTTAGCCCAGGGAAAGGATTACTTTTTTCCAAACATGATCACCTCCAGATAGAAGCCTTTATAGATGCAGATTGGGTCGGATCATTAGATGATAGAAGATCTACATCCGGATACTGTACACTTGTAGGAGGAAACTTGGTTACTTGGAGAAGTAAGAAGCAAAGTGTCGTTGCTAGATCCAATGCAGAAGCTGAATACAGAGCTATGGCCTATGTGGGTACAGAAGTTGTTAGAAGAACTGAGGCTACTGGAAAAGGAGAAGTTGTCCTTGTATTGTGATAACAAGGCTGCCATTAGTATAGCTCATAATCCAGTTTAGCATGATCGAACATTGAAATTGACAAGCACTTTATCAAAAAGAAGGTTACTAGTGACATACTAAGCCTAGTTTATGTGATGTCAGAAAAGCAGCTTACTGATGTATTTACCAAAGGTCTCAGCAAATAAATGTTTCACACGTTCATTTACAAGTTGGGCATGTGTGACATCTTTGCACCAACTTGAGGGGGAGTGTTGACTAGATCTATTGGGCCTAATTGGGCTTTTATTTATTCTGTAATTATTGTATCTTAATTACCTTCCTAAACCTAGAATAGGAAAATCATTGTCCATATATTTGTAACATATGATTGAATAATACAAGTAAATATTCAGTCAGTTAAAATTCTACAAGTAGTAGAACAGGGAAGAAAAAAAGAAAATGAGGGAAAAAGGGAGAAGAAACAAAAATGAAAGATCAAGAAGGGAGAAAAAGATAAGACAAAAGAGAGGGAAAGACTTACACGAAAATAGAAGATGAAGAAAAAAAAAAAGAATGATGCATTAGCAGAAAGAGAAGAGGGATGACTGAATTGAGTAAATTTTGAAATGAAAAGAAGTGTAATAAATGGTTTGTACATTATGACATGTTTTTGAATTTTTTTAAAAAAATTGGTAAGTAGTTTATTGATTTGTTTTAAAAATATAAGATATATTTTATATTTATTTTACTTTTTTGTAATAAAATTATATAAAATACTTATAATTATACTAGTTACAATATAAAATTAATATATAATATTAATACTAGTTCGACCATAGTTGAATTGTGAATCGGTACTTTGACTGGGTTTGGTTTTTAAAACGTTGGTTATATTCTACCACTAGAATTTTGCCCATGCTTACATTTTTAGACTTTCTTGTTAAAAAATATTTAAAATTAAAATTTTATATGTTTATACTTGAGAAATAAGTCAAACTTGAGCTGGTATGATCAATTAGTCTATCACTATGTATACATAATTCTTCATTACATTGTCATTTTATTATCATGCATCAAGTCATAATCTATAGCATGACAATACTTAAAATATTTAAATACTTCCTAGCAATTATTATCAGAGTATTTAGAGAAAAAATTGAAGTTTTATTGCTTAAAAATTCGAAGTTTCATGCCATATTCATATGGTGAGGAGATAGTGTCACTTGAAATTTGAGTTTAGCCCTCTTGCTCTAGAATACCCTTTTTTGCAGTATTTGGACTCTGAGTTGATGAGTTGTATAGTGCAACTTTGTCAATACATATCATGTGCGGATATCATGTTCTCCAAGGTTGTCAAATTGATAGATTAAGTAAACTGATGAGGGGATGGAGAACTTGACACGTAAAATTGACTTGTAAACTTTTATAAATTTACTTATCAATAAGTAGCTACTAAAAGTATATATCTCTTTCATAATTAAAACAAATGAAATCTCTTATGGATCTCCAAGGATTGGAAGTCTTTGTTGTGTTAGTTTTTCTCTTTTTTGCTTCATTGTACAAGATCCCTTGTTCTTTTCTTTTTAAAATCTTTTTGTACACTTCTCTCTCTTCGTCAGAACATTTTTTTTCATAAAAAAATTAAATGCAAATGAAATAAA
This sequence comes from Senna siamea, assembly GCA_031216115.1. Taxonomy (NCBI): domain Eukaryota; kingdom Viridiplantae; phylum Streptophyta; class Magnoliopsida; order Fabales; family Fabaceae; genus Senna; species Senna siamea. Next base: position 18,058,568 of record CM062359.1, on the reverse strand, counting down.
ATTCAAATCCAATGTATACATAAATACTTAGCGTAAATCCATCCATATCATAGACTTTCATACATAATATTGATCATAATCTTTCCTAAGTGAAGAAATTCAAATGTCATTCATACATAAATACATAAAAATGCAAAACATAGAAATTAAAATAAACATTCAGCATAGATATTTTAAAGCCTATCTTCATAATCCGCCTTATCTTCTTGAGTCTTGACCACTACCATCTTCAATATTAAGAGAAGCAATATTGTCTTCACTTTGTACTTTAACTTCAATGTTTTATAAATCCAAACCCATATGCCAACAAGGGTTGGGTGTAGCAAAATGTGCTAGTCTCATACAACGTAAAAATCCAAGGTTTGAATATCTGTTGGAAGAGGTGCTTATATTTAGTACCCCACAGTAGCTCGAATAAGATTGTCTCTAGTAGACCTATAGAAACCCAAAAAAAATCCAGGCTCATAATTTGAAGAAGAGTAAATCATTGATTTGATCCTTGAAAAATGCATATTCTCTCAATTTAGTCCTCCAAAGATGAAAATTATAGATTTCATCCTTGGAAGATAAAAAGCCCAAGCATTCCCCCCCCCCCCCCCCCCTAAACATTACTCTCATGAACTTCTTTGGAGAGACGGAAATGATTGGGAGTTTTTTTTTCCAGCGACAAAATATTGGAGGACCAAATTAAGAAAGTTTGCATCTTTGAAGAACTACTAAGGACATCATCCACATGTCACATTGACATTGCTGAAGTTTGTTTTAATCTTTTGCTTTGCATGTTGCCATGATCCATATCTTCACTTATGAACCCTAGAGCTAGATTTTCATCTGAATCCCCCAGGCAGTGAACTTTTATAAGAGGAGTAGGCTCTACTTGATATATATACTAAGTTGCCTGAACCAGTAGCAACTTCTTGTGATTCTCCTTGAAATGTTCTTTTTCAATAAAATAAGAAAGTATTATTAGAAAGTCAGGAAGAAATTATATCCGGGTGGAGGATAGGGAATATTCCTAAAGAGAAAGAGACAAAGTTCTCAACATAGCATTCTCCTCGGAAATATGACTGCCTAGAACAGATTTTGCCATGTGTTCTGCAATAACCTCTGCTAAAGTGTAGATATGTAAGCATAGGTCAGGTTCATATGCAATGGTTAGGCTTTAACTTGATCTAAGTTGGGACTGACATCACTTGTGCAGTAGCTCCTGAATTTTCTTTTCCAAATTTTTTTAGCAATAGTACCTTGGATTTTTGTTTAGTATGTAACTTTAGTTTCAGCATTGATTTCCCCCAACCACCCTCCCTCTCCCCCCCCCCCCCCCAAAAAAAAAAAGGCATAACAAGTCACCATTTTGCACACACGGTAACACCATCAATATGTTGTAGTAGCTAAATGTTTCTTTTTTGGGACATTTGATAAAGTGAAGTGTGTAACAAAGTTTTTCTGTCAAGAGAAATTCTATTGTCTTAGGATTTTGAACTTTTGTGAGATGCTGATAAAGTTATTTGCTTGTAGTATTATGAAGAATTGAAGCAACGTGGAATCCAACCTACAAAGCAAATTTTTATTGCCCTTCTAAATGCGTATGCAGCTTGTGGACAGTTGGAGAAGGCAAAAAAGGTATGGGTGCAAGCACTTAGTACAACTAGTTGATCCAAAACCAAAAGGGATATAGATACATCATGCAAGCATGTAATATCTAGCTAGTTGAACTCATATGTTAATGAATATTTGTTTGTAGACTCATGATTATATATAGTTACTTGTGCTATACATTTTTTTTTTATTGACATAATTAATATGATAACCACAGTGAAAATAAAAAGGAAAATAAAACTTTGTGGCAATATGTGGTTTGTTTGGTTGGAGAGGAATGCATGCAACTTCAAGGGCATATCTTCTCCATTAATTGTTTTATGGGATAGAATTGTGTATATGGCTTCCTTTGGTGCTTAGCACATGGTCTTTTTGAGGGGAACTTTATACTCGATATGCAAAGAACTAGACAACTCTCTTGCACATAGTTATTAATGGGCGCACTAATGCCTATGCCAATGCCTGTGCCAATGCCCATTGCCCAGCACCATGGATAGTGGGACACCATGGTTGTGGTGTTGCCAATTTTGTTTGACTCAACCATGGCATGCACCATGGTGTCCATGATTGGGGCAATTTGAATTAAGACATTTTTTATGTAGGCCCATCCTAAAAAATTGTTTTAGTGATAGCCAAAACTAAGGAATCGGAAACAAAACGGAAAAGAAATTATTTACACTTACTGCTCTGATTTAATCTTAATAAAAACAAAGATAAAACCTATTAAATAGAAAACAATAGAAGAAACTATTAAGAATTTAACTATAAATAATCTAATAATAGAAATGAATAAAGGCAGAATACAGTGGTGTTGCTCAATTCATGTAGTTGACCCTACCCAGTGGGAAAAAACTTTCTTTCTTTGTTGTAACTTGTAATGGGTAGAGCATTATGATTCTGTTATATTAATATTATTAATTGGACTTTGTATATTTGGATTAGAGCCTTTTATTATTGTCATAAAGCATAATTCATGATACTCATTAATGATTCATGTTACAGGTGGTCTTAGATCCAGCCATTCCGTCTAAGAGCTTAAATGAAATCAAGAGTGTCCTTGCCTCAGTTCTTGCATCACATGGGCAATTGTCTGAATCTTTTCTTATTTATGATAATATCAAGAAAACCGGACATAATCTGGAGCCAAAAGCTGTTATAAATCTCATTGTAGGAAGTTTAATTTATTTGTAGTTTGTGGAGCTTATTCCTTAGAAGTATTTATAATAAACTTACTGTATATTTATAGGAGGAGCACATTCAATGTGATGGAAAATTGGATAGGTTGTTTCTGTTACTTGAGGAACTGAGTGATACAGACTATTGGATAGATGGTTGCTTCAGAACTATCACGTTTTGTGTTGAGAACAAGCATTTAAGGTTTGATTTCTTTTCTCTTATGTTGAATTTTTTAACACTTGAATATGTGTTCTGCAATTTGTTTAAACTCATAGTATTTTGGGTCAGTTCTGCTGTTGGCTTGATCAAGCAACTCAGGGACAAATTCCCCAGTGATGAAGTACTTATGGAAGTTCTATTAGATAAGGTCGGCTTTACTTACCACAACTTCAATTCTATAAAGCTGCCTTCGATATTACAAGGAAAAAAAAAATGATTTGTTGGGTTACTAGGGCAATTTGTTATTTTTTTTTAATTAAATATGTTGGACTGCCTTCAATATATGTTGAATATTTTAAAGTGGGGTTGGCAAAAATTTTCTCTTTGCTCTTCTGTTCATTGTGACATTTGTTCCGATTGCTTACAAGTCTTGTTGACATCAATTTTGCTTATATATGTGTAGATGTTTTCCACAATTGCATCAGCAGAGTCCACACACTTGAAGTTTGGATTGGATTTGTTTTGGGTAATCAGAAAAGATCTTGGCATTTTGCCTTCCCGGCAATGTCTTGATTTTCTTCTAACTGCTTGTGCCAATGCCAAAGATTTGAGCAATGTTCGTAAAATTTGGAAAGAATACGAGAACGCTGGATATCCTTATAATGTTTTAAGTTACCTGAGGTAGGTTTTAAGTCATGCTTTTTCTATACCTGTTTAGCGCTTCGGTATTTTTTTTTCCCTAAACCTAAAAAATTGTTGTTTGATTGTTTTAATGGATGCAGGATGTACCAGGCGCTTTTGGCTTCAGGAGACCATAAATCTGCCCGTTTTATAGTCAAGAAAATTCCAAGAGATGATCTCCATGTTTGTTCTGTCATCAAAGCTTGTGAACAAACTTACATTGGAATAAAAGGAAAGAAAAAAAAAGAAGTGGAAGCTTGAATAGAATTTTTCATTTCACGGAGAAACAGGGTAATGCCCCCAAAAATTTGTAGTGATTCAAAAGGATGTTTACATTGTAACATCATATTCATTGGTCAATTAAATGTCCAATTTTGTGGGTCTAATTGATAGATATTATTTAGTACAATTTTTAAAAGACATGTAAATTATGTTAATTGTAAATAAATATATAAGTATGCCAAGAGTATTACTTTAAAAAAAATGACAGTGAGGTGTTATAAAGTAAAATTAAAGTGATCATAATACATTAAGCATATTAATGTGTAAGGAATGTTACCTTATATTATTAAAAATACTTTCACAGTGAGGTATTATAAATAAGACTACAAATTTAAAAAAGACAAATGATATAATTGTTAAAGTGTTCTAAATTAGCTTAAAATTTTAAAGTTGACAATTAATGTCATCAATGTAAGCAATAAGTCTTGATATGCTTCACTATTCTTCTTAATATGAGTCTTGAATTGTCTCGAGCAAATGCTAAAGTTCAATTTCCTATGTTGGACTATTATCGTCTGCACTTACTAATAAAAAACAAATGATATTTATTTACCCATGAGGCTTGGCCTTGGGTGTGATGGTAAGCGGCTCACAATAATGCTTGAGAGTTTAGTCTCACCATAATGTTGTGAGGACGCCCTGCTAAAGACAAATAAATTTTTTTGGTTTAAGAAATAACTTAAAGTGATTTTAACTTTTCTAACAACAAAAAAACCCTTTTGTACAATAAAATAGAATTTATTTTCAACAAGCTTTTGGGATAATTATAATACTAGCCTTTCAAAATCTATATATCCTTTATTTTCTGCTTTCCTGCATTTAGTTATTTGTGTGTGTGTGTTTTATAGCTGAATTTTTTTCCATTAATTAGTTGGTTCTTTTTTAGCGAAAAGATAAATAAATTTAAAAGAGAAAACTTGTAAAATCAAAATTAAATTTTATTCGAAAGGTCTAATTTATTCCCAACTTATCTTTAACCATCACATCACATTTCATTGAGCCGGAGATTTCTACTTTTTGTAAGTGTATGAAGGCATGGTATTCAAAATTAAACCACCTCTGTTAGTTCGATCAAAAAATTAATAAATTAATGATTTGTTTGATTTAAAATAAAAAAAATTGATTATCTAAAAAATTAGATAAATTGATTAAAATTAATTAAATTTTAATAAAATTTCAGAAAAATTAATTCAGAAGAAAAAAGAAAAAAAAAGAAAAATAAGGAGAAGGATAAAATGAGGAGAGAAGGAGAGAGGAACGAAAAAAAAAGATGAAGAGATGGAGAGAGGCGGCCAGAAAACGAGAGGAATATTAATAAAATAGGTTAGATGAAAATTTAAAAGAGGTTAGGAGATTGGGGAAAAAATATATTGGAAAGTGAAAAAGAATAATTAAAAAAGTAAAAAATATTAGTATATTAATACAAAATGAATAATGATGTATATTGAGAGGACCTCCCACAACTACACTGCAAGAGATGGGCTCTCTCCCCTCACGCCTGCCAGCCTATTGCCACAAGTCAGCTATACTACCAGATGAATAATGATGTATACTTACACATAATTTAAATGAATTTTTTTAAATCTTTACATATTTATTTATTTTAATTTAATATTTAATATATAATATTTTTATTTTAAATTATTTATTTAATTATATCTATAAGATAAAATTAATATATATAATATTAATTTAATTATAGTTATAAATTAATTATTTTATTAATTTAATAATAAATCTAATTTTTAAAATATTATAAGATGTACTTTCACTAAATTACTCAAAAATATATTTTTTAAATTAAAAAGACAATAAGCCCTCACTTCAGTACCGCATGCAATGGTGGTGACAACACTAGTAAGCTTGTTAGGGAAAGCTTTTAGTAATGAAGAAATTGTTTATTTTTTTAAAATATTTATTTTAAAATAAAAAGTTTTGAAAATACTTATAAGTGATAGTAAAAATAATTTTTTTAATTTTAGAATATAAGTTAGAAATTAAATTTTTTTCTTTTAGCCAAAAGAAAATTTTAAGAATTAAATATTTTAAAATAAAACTACCTTTATTAAAATTTTTTATTTACTTATTTTACTATTTATTTACTCTTATATCTTTTTATGTAATTATATTGTGATTTTATTTAATAATAAAAATAAGTAATAATAATAAATAATAATATTTTATTAATAAAAATTATTTATTTATTTAAATAATATTAATAGCAAACAAAAATATAAATTTACTCTTTTCGTAATTTGATAATTAAAATTATTTTTTATACAAATTTTTTAAACCTATTGAAAAAAAAAAGGGAGAGATATTGTTCGTTAGTCTAGAATCCGCTTCTCCGCTTTCCTTTGTGTTGTACAGCAGAGGCACAGACGGAGTACTGATTTTTCATATTTGAACTTGTTGTATTCTACTGACTACTATATAGTTTATAGTTTATAGTTTTTACAACCCCGCCGGAGAAGTTTCTACTCGTTCGTCGGTGTAGAATCTCGGTGCAATGGCCAAGTTTGCTTTGGGTTGCGAACCAGTGGTGGGTTCCTTGACATCTTCGAAGAAGAGGGAGTACAGGGTTACCAATCGCCTCCAAGAGGGCAAGCGCCCATTATACGCTGTCGTTTTTAACTTTATTGACTCCCGCTACTTCAACGTTTTTGCCACTGTCGGTGGCAATAGGGTTTGTGCTCTTCTTCTGTTTGGTTTCCGAGAAAATTTCAAGAACACGATTATTATTGTCTCTGTGCATACTTTTTGTTTTTGTACTACATACATACCATGGCTGGATTCATAAAGGTTTAAGCTTTTCGGTTTTTTGAAAGCTTTGTCACTTATGTTCATATTGGCTTTGATGAGTATTTGTAGCTTGTGCCGACGGGTACATTTGCTTTCTGACAATTTTTAGTTTTCATCTATCCTCTGGAATTCATGAAAAACTAGAAGTTTCATGCTGTTACCGTAGATTTGTTAACCATCATTTTCTGGGTTACATGAATGAATTAATGTATAACGCCTTTAGTCGGAGCTGTGATTTTCTCTTTCTGTTTTGTCTGCGTATTGGCTTCTACTTTGTAGAATCACTCAATCTGAATCAGCTATAGTTATGGATTTCGCCCTTGCCATTGTGCAGTCATTTGTTTTTTCAATTAAAAGGAAAATGGAGAAAATATTATGAGTTGAGGAATTTTGATTTGATTTATTTAAGGGAGTGTGGGTGCTTGCCCAAGATTGCTTGGCTTGATTGCTTCTGCAGCTAGTGTGGTGGGTTGTTGATAAATGATTACCTAAAGAAATTACCTATTTAGCAATTACTATGCATAAGGTTTGCTGGTGCATCTTGAGCTATGCTCAAGCTCTGAGGTAACAGAAAGTAGGCAAATTTGATTAGGAATTTGGCTCTTCTGAAGCTGGTTTCTTACAGTGGTCTTTTGGTGGTTACATTCTGCATATTTTTTTTAATTAGCATACAAATTGGCACTTAATTATCTGTTTGCCAAATACCATTTTGAACATGATTCATTTCTTTTTCTTATTTGGATTGTCAATCTGTCCATTAAAATAATTGTAATTGTTTATCTTTTAACTGATTAGGTTACTGTTTATCAATGTCTTGAAGGAGGAGTTATAGCTGTTTTGCAATCATATGTCGATGAAGATGTAAGTGACGACTGCCATCTTCTGTCTAATTATTCATTAAAGTATTTTTTTATTTCGATCCGTGTAGCTGACCGCACTTATGAAAAGACTTTGTTTGTCTATTGTTGTTTTATTTTTTATTTTTCTATTCTATGGTTTAAGTTTGTTGGATGACTGCTACAATTTTCAATTGTTTTGTAGACCAGAAGGATGAATCTTTTTATACTGTAAGCTGGGCATGTAACATTGATGGGACCCCATTTGTAGTTGCTGGGGGAATCAATGGAATAATCCGAGTAATTGATGCTGGCAGTGAGAAGATACACAAGGTATTGCACAACATTCTAGGATTGCTCTTCTTACAATGTTAAACCATTTTGGTGATAATATTGATAGAAGCTGGTGAGTCTACTTGAAGCATAGGAACCAGTTTATTATACCTTTTTCATAGTCTATGATGGGTGTTAGTTACTTAAGAGTTTTGCCTAACAGTCTCTTAGGACCTCAATTCAGTAAGTCTAAACAAGAGGGCTTGGGAGTGGGCCTAGAGACTCTTTATATATAGCTCAAATAAGTGAGAAGTCAGGAAGATGGAATTCTTGGGGTGAGTGAAGGGATGCACAGGTGGCAGCCAATGATTGGCTTCATAGATAAGACGGTTAGAAGAGAGAGCTTGGATACTAGAAGCTACAGGGAAGAACTTGGGAGGTTCTAGCATCCTTGAAATTGCTAGCCTGGGACAACTCTTGTTTATCTCCATCATTTTCTACTTTCTTTACTGGTTATGCTACTGTTTCATTGGGGAATGGTGGATATCTATACTCTATTGTTGCTATATTCTTGTTTAGAGCTGTGTCAATTCCGTTACTTTCTTGTTAGTATAGAGGTTTGTGATAGTCGTTCAATTTTTGTTAAAATCTAAAGGAATTTTTGGCAGCTGAATGTCTTGAAACACTTGTATTCACTAGTTACTCTTGAAGTATTGGTTATATTTCTGCTTTTGCTTCCTGATATGATAATGTTATCCTTGCAGAGTTTTGTAGGCCATGGGGACTCCATAAATGAAATCAGAACTCAGCCATTGAAGCCATCACTTGTTGTGTCTGCAAGCAAAGTAAATAGCGTGACTGTTCTTTATTTTACTAATTCAAGTTTTATTTGTTTAACCATTCGGTGATGTCAAAACTTGACCAGGATGAGTCTGTTCGATTATGGAACGTTCATACAGGAATATGCATTTTGATATTTGCTGGAGCTGGGGGTCATCGCAATGAAGTTCTGAGTGTGGTTAGTATACTGTGAATAAAATGCATCTGCTCTCTTTATTCTTTATTTATTCATTTATCTATTTATTCTCAAATCTTTGTGCTTCTGGAGGTTGAGGATTTTGGATATTAGCACTAGTGACAATGTTTTGGTTATTGTAGGACTTTCATCCATCTGACATATATCGAATTGCCAGTTGTGGTATGGACAATACTGTGAAGATATGGTCTATGAAGGGTATGGTTTTTAATTTGATATATTCTTGCTTTTGTTTATCTTGATATCAAGTATGGTGGTTTAATTATTTTTCCCATATTGCAATGGATGGTACAATGGTCACAGGAAAAGATGAAATTCCTAAACTAGGGAACCTAAACGTTAAATTTTTCTGCAGAAAATTAAAGTTCAGCATATGAAAGTATTTGATTTTCAAAATCTGATCTGAATTTAAAGAAAAAAAAAAATTTGAAGTAGTGGAGTGTCTTATTGCTAATAAGTGATAACTGTCATCAGATTAGTTCTCTTGAGAAAATTTTTGCATGTCAAAAACAATGGGAATATGATATTTTCATGTTTTCAGGGGTAATTATAAAGCACAACCAGGCAAAATTCAATGAGAAATAGATTGGTTCATGATGTAACTGTAATGTTACTTCTGATTACTATGATTTGTTAGACCTGTCTATGTATCAGTCAAAGCAATGATATTGAACAGTTGTATGAACAATGTTCATCTATGAAGCACGGATACGTTGTTTTTCTTGGTGTGTCGATGTCGGATATGCATCCGACATGGACACGTCACCGATATGCCTGGATACGTACTCCAGGCAATATCCAGTATTTTTTTATAAAAAAAAAGGCAGATACGCTCAGGATACGGTTTCACAAATTTCAAACACGATTCGATCATGTAAATCTGTTTCAAATTGGAAAAAGGAATTGTGTTGTGAGTCTTACCAAAATTGTTTTGCTCACTTGGTCTGCATCTTTCTACGTTTTCTGCTGACCTGCTGTCTTGTGCATTCTGAGCTTTAATTTCTTCAAGTTGCTCATTCTGTGCTTCACTGCTTTGTTCTTCGATAGGTGCGTCCTTCTGAGTTTTGATTTCTGAAAGTTGCTCTGTGCATTCTTCGTTCAGTCCTTCATTCTGTGCTTTCTTTTTGGTTCTGTGCATCCTTCTTTCTTTATTCTTGGTTTTGCGCTTTTGCCCTTTGCGAATCTAGTAAATCTATGTGTTGTGGCTGTCATCTGTGCATTCTGAATGCTTTTAATGTTTTAGTTTTACAATGCATTCTGAAGCTTTTACTCTTTTACATTTTTTAAATATTATAATAATATAATATATGAGGTTCGGTGAATGTTTTTAATGTTTTAGTTTTCAATGCATTCTCAGTATATTATAAAATGCTTTTACTCTTTTACATTTTTTAAATATTATAATATATAAAGTTTGGTGAATGCTTTTAATGTTCTAGTTTTATAATGCATTCTGAATAACTTGTTTTGTATTATATTCAATATATTATAGATTTTTTATAAAATTTATTGACGTATACTTGATGTGTCGTATCTTGAATTTCTAAGAAATTGTCATATTCCCATATCCATATCGAATCCCGGATTAGTGCTTCATAGATGTTCATGTTGTTGATCCATATTCATAAAGATTCGACAAAGTTTTACACTGGCTGTTGACTACAAAATCCTCCTCTTTTATCCAGGCTTGGGACCAGCTATTATATGAATCATTGAACATAAATATAAATTTCTGGATACTAGATTATTGTGATCTTGAGGTGCTGATCTGCTCTTTTGTTTTTTTCTTTAAATTTTTATCCATAAATTAAAATAGAAGTAATGATATTGATATATATTTTTTTCAATTATACTATTGAAGCTCTGAAAAACAATGTTCACTTTAAGTTGTCTCTATACATGTTAAAATTTGTCTATTGCCTGCCAATTGTTTTCTTGTCCTTATCATTTTAATTCATCATGTCATGTCCTTTACGTTGCTGCAGAGTTCTGGACTTACGTAGAGAAATCATTCACATGGACAGATCTACCTTCTAAGTTTCCCACAAAATATGTTCAATTTCCTGTAAGTAACAATTTATTTATGTCACTAATCAAGACCTATTCTAATTGTATCGAATTTCAGGTGTTCATTGCTTCGGTTCATTCAAATTATGTTGACTGTAATAGATGGCTTGGTGATTTTATCCTCTCAAAGGTGAGGGATTGCTCTTTTCATTGTCAATCTATTCGTTAATTGGAGAATAAATGTGTGATTGGTCCTGTGGAGAAACTGTTGTTTAGCTGAAATTGATGTAACGTAGCCTCCGATTATTTCTGTTGTCACATAATTTTCTGTTACCTAAGTACTGATAGTGGAGAATTTAAAATAAATGACAAACTTGTATCTTTAAGAATTCTGTTCACCATCCCAAAGAACATGGGTTTTAATTGCAAGCACATTGGTTTAGAGGGGTCAAATGCCTCTTGTTACTAGTGCTATTTTTATAATAAATAGAGTTACAAAAAGAGCTCTAAAGGTTTCTAAGATAACTCTGCAACTTTAGGAGCTATACCATGAGTGGTAACTATGGTCTGCTGTATTTTCCCAACTTTTATATTATATATGTTCAATTCTCAAAATGTTTGATTGTAACATTTCCAGAGTGTTGATAATGAAATTGTCTTGTGGGAACCTAAAGTGAAGGAGCAGACTCCAGGAGAGGTTTGAATTTTTCAACATGTAATCTCTGATCAGTTTCAGTAAATTTTAGGGTATATTATTCTGTTCCTGAATGTTAGTCTTTTTATTGATTAGGGTGTAGCTGACATCCTTCAGAAATACCCTGTGCCTGAGTGTGATATTTGGTTCATCAAGTTTTCCTGTGATTTCCATTACAATGCAGCTGCAATAGGCAAGAATTACCAATTGCAATTTCTGTTTAATTACTTTACTTTCAATGGGCAGCCTTTAGTAGTCCTATATTGAGGAACTATTTGTTATGCTGCATTTTGCCCATGAGGGATTAATGACATCCCCTTTACTTAGTTCTTATTCTATTATTTTTTGGGGCTAGTTGATAATTTCGAACTTCTACAGCAACTTCATATGGAGGTCTTTTTACCCTTTTTTTTTTTTTTTGGGAGTACCAGGTAACAGGGAAGGAAAGATTTTCATTTGGGAATTGCAGTCTAGCCCCCCTGTTCTTATTGCAAGGTTGGTTTCATTTAATTTGATTATGTCTATGTCAGTGAATCTTGTTAAAGATTAGGGTAAATTACACTCCCATCCCCTGAAAGATGCTTAAATTACCTGGTGCTCCCTTCTATTTTCAAAATATACACTTACGTCCTGTTAGCCTAACACTTAAGAATATTTTCTAAAAGATTCTTTAATGCCTTTTATACTTGAAATATGTATTTAAATAATTCAAATTTACCAAATTCCCCCTTACCCTAAATCCCCAATTCAGACTTGTCTTTGGTGAAGTCATCACAGACCCAAAATCTACCATCATTTCTCACTCGCAAACCCAGCTCTTCTCCCTCTTTTGATACTCCTTTGCTCTTAGTCACTGGCGGTCTTGTCTCAAAACAGAGCATGGCTAATAATCCAGGAGAACTGCATCTTTTCAGTTACTGTAATTTCATTTATGATTTATTTCAACTACATTTAAGAAAATGGAATAAGTTGAGGCAAATAGATTAATGGAGAGTATAAAATTCCTTCAATTCAATGGCCTATTTAGTTTGATGTCATTCTTGTGATTCCAAATTAATCCCATTGCTGGCTTACCTCATCTAACCAAGCTGCAGATTGTATATCATGAGTAGATGAAGTAGAATAATCAAGCCCCAAATTAATGAAAAAAATCCTGATTTTCTGGGCAATATATAATAGCATGAAGGTTATTTTGTAAACTAGCAGAACAAACGAAACACGAGTCATCTATCTCCATCCCTCTATTGTGCAAATTAACAATAGTGAGCAAGATATATTTTGAAAATCACTAACAAATCCTGAACCATCCATTTATCCCTCACCTCCAATCAGTATGTAGTCTTCACTGTGAATTATTCACCTTGACTTTCAAAACAATAGGTTAATGGAGGGTATTCTAGTAAAAACAAATGTAGCATTAATTTTCTAAACATAAAAAAAGGGACTCTATGGAAACTTCTAATAGAAATTCTAAAATTGGACTAAAGTGTAGCACATCTTTTGGCTGTGTAATTTTGACATGTTTGGGGGAGTTGAGTGTAATTTATCGTAAAATAATAAAACTAATCATAAACTTAAACTAAAAGGTTAAGTATTTTTAGTGAAATGAAACTAGAGCCCTTACAATCAAGTGATCTGAAGTTAGATCCTCGTTAACCCACCCCCCAACCACCTCCCAAAATTTTCTTAATATTAAGTTTCAGTCTAAGACTCTAAGGTATAGTAGGCTTGTGCTGTATCCAGGCTTCAAGTCCAAAGGATTTTTGTGAGGGAGCAAATTAAAGAATATAATCAAACTATTTATTAGCTTAGACTAAACTGCTATGCTTTTGGGTTGAAGAGACCCTTGACAAATATTTGTTAACATTTGTCTCACTTTGTTCAGGTTGTCTCACGCTCAATCAAAATCACCTATTAGACAGACTGCTATGTCCTATGATGGAAGGTAAATTCTCACATTGATTTTTATAGGTTAAATTACTTGGTTGGTCCTTATAATTTTACTAAATTTCCAATTCCTATAGTTTACCAAGTTCTGTAATTGGGTTATTGCAAGTTTTAAGACTTTTTAATTTGGCCCCCTATCATTAAATTTCTATTTGTGTACTGTTAAACTTTACTACATCATTTGCTATGCATGATTCATACCAATAAAATAGATAAAACTAGATGATAGAGTGAAATCCACTCGCTTGAATGGCATGTGATGCTACCTGTGCCAAAATAACAATTGGTTGGCCACATTAACAAAATTTAACTGCATATTTACAGAAGTTAAATGGCAGAGACTAAATTATTTTCAAGTGCTCATAGTTTTTGTGCAATTTTTCTTTGTTTCTTACTTTATTTATATTTTTTAAAACTATCCTGTTATGTTGTAGCACTATTTTGAGTTGCTGCGAGGATGGGTTAATATGGCGCTGGGATGCTGTTACGGCTCCCCCAGTTTAGCTGGCTTTGATGTGATACAAACAATCTTATGAGCAAGAGCTCCAGCTTGAGGCAGATTTGGTTTTTGGTGTAACTAGGAGGAACTTAGTTTATTTTAATGCTGATTTAACTTTATGTGAGATTCCAGAGCTGAAATGAGTTTGTGATGCAAACCTTATCTGTGATTTGTTATATCAGGAGAATTGGATGGTTACTTGGATGTTGGCTAGTTTTCTTGTAATATTTGCTAAACATGTGTCTGCATTCCATCCGTTACTGAGAAATTATGAGAATGAATTGGTCTGATTTTCATTACTGAATAGAGTGAAAATGCAAGGATTAAATAGCTAAGACTAGCCTAAAATTATGGGATCTTCCTAGGAACAAAAAAAGGAAAGAATTTGAAATAAAATAGCTAAAAATCTGGACACAAATGGACATTAATTAGTAGCTGTAACACCAGGAAACGGGGGAATAATTCTTGAATTTTAGCAAATCAGGTTCCCCGAAATCTTGCGTCAGCCTCACAAATTTCCACACTTCCCCTCAAGCTAGGTTGTAGATGGTAATCAATCCTAGCTTGGAGTTGATTTCCTCAAATGTCTTTCTGATTAAGGTTTTGATTAGAATGTCTGCTGTTCGTTGTCTTGTAGGAACATACAATTGAGATGATTCTAGCCTCCAATTTTTCTTTGACAAAATGTCTATCAATTTCAACATGCTTGGTTCTATCATGGTGTACTGGGTTTTTGGCTATTCTAATAGTTGCTTGGTTATCACACAACCTTTGTGGATTCATTGATTGGAATTCTAAGCTCAGGTAGGACTCTTTTAAGCAACATTCCTTGTCAAATGTCGGTGAGCTAGAGCCCTGAATTCTACTTCTGCACTGCTACATGATACAACAGCCTACTTCCTTTGCCTAGTAACCAAATTTCTCCAAACATAGGTGCAATAACAAGAAGTTGACCTATCTTTTAGACAACCTGCCCAATCAGCATCAGTGTAGATTTCTAACCCTCTATTGGTGCTTTTAGAGAAAAATAATCCTTGGCCAGGTGTCGTTTTTAAATAACTTAGAATTCTATAAACAGTCTCCATGCAAGTCTTCATTGGATTGTTCATAAATTGGCTCACAGTGCATACTGCAAAGTTGATATCCGGCTGAGTATGAGATAGGTAAATGAGTTTTCCAACCAACCGTGGTATCTTCCTTTGTCAATTGGAGTGTCATCATCTTCTTTTCCCAACTTTGAGTTAGGGTCCATGGGAGTATCAGCTGGTTTACATCCAAGCATACCAGTTTCCTTCAATAAATCCAACATAGTTTTGTTGAGTGATAACAATTCCTTTCTTGGATCAAGCTACTTCCATCCCAAGAAAGTGCTTAAGAGCACGTAAGTCCTTGGTCTCATTCTTTTCCTAAAAAATCTTTAATTGATTTTTCTCTTCTACGTCATCTCCGGTTAAATTATATCATCAATGTATACTATTAGTATTGCCTTTGCTTTACTGGATGTGTGTTTGATGAATGTGGTGTGATCAGATTGGCATTGATCATATCCAAATTTCTTGACAGCATCAGTAAATCTGTTAAACCATGCCCGTGGAGATTGCTTTAGGCCATAAAAACATTAAGTCTGCAAACCTTTCTTGGTGATGTTCCTTCATTGAAACCAGGTGGTATCTCCATATAGACTTCTAAGTCCCCATTAAGAAAAGCATTCTTCATATCAAATTGGTACAATAGCCAATCAAGATTAGAAGTAAGAAAGAGTAGTATCCGTACTGTATTTAGCTTTGCCATCAGTGCAAAGGTTTCTTGATAATCCACTCCATATGATTGTGTAAATCCCTTTGCAACCAATCTAACCTTAAACTGGTATATGCTTCCATTTTCATTATGTTCAGAGTGAAAATTAATTTTCCTCCGATTGGATTTTTCCCTTTAGGCAGCTCGTGTCTCCCAGGTTCCATTCTTTTCTAGAGCTTTTAATTCTTTCAGCACTGTTGTCTTCCACTCAGGAGATTTGAGTGCTTCATAAATGGTACTTGGCACTTGCACTTCGTCAAGATTGCTAACAAATGCAAAGTGACTTGGAGACAAGTTTTTATGGGAAGCATAATTGTAAATTGGATTATTAGTACATGACCTTTTCCCTTTCCTTAAGGCTATTGGTCCATCATCAATGGAAGCTAATTCATCATTGCTAAGTGAGTTTTGAGGCTTGGGTCTTCTAGAGTGAACACGAAGTTTTGGTTGGGGATGATCTTTAGGCTTTGAGTGGCTATTTGGGTCAAGAGATAGGTCTTCTTGTTCAATTGGGTCGGAGTAGTTTTGGAGGGTTTGTTGGTAACGAGTCTTGGTTATATATAAGGATGGGTTTGAAGGCATTTGGGTCTGAAGTAGGTTCATGGGTAGTGATATTCCAAGAGTGGTATTCATTTGTCTTATTCTCCCCCTGAATGCCAGCTTGGTAATATGGATGTTGCTAAAAAATGTGACTTCCATTAATGTTGTAGAATTTCCGGGTTGTAGGAGAATAACATATGTACCTATTTTTATTTGAAGAATACCCAACAAACAAGAATTTAATAGATTTTGGATCAAGTTTACCTCTATGTTAAGCTTGAATTTGAACAAAGGTGGTGCAACCAAAGACTTCCATTGGAAGAGTAGAGATTAGCCGACTGTTTGGGAAGGCTTTGAGGAAAGTTTGATATGGTGTGTTGAAACCCAGGATGCGAGAAGGCATTCTGTTTATAAGATAAGCTGCTGTTAAGACAGCTTCCCCCCATGATCTAGCAACTCCCAAGAGATGTCTATTTTTCTGCTCAGCCACTCCATTTTGTTGAGGGGTATCAACACATGAACTTTGATGAATAATTCCTTGATTGGTGAGATATTCACTCAACATCCTTTCAAAATATTGTCTCGCATTATAAGTTTTCGCCCAACTTTTGGTTTTTTCTTTCATGGGGAATAAGAATAACCAAGTGATCCTTGTATGGTCATCTATAAATGACACAAACCACCTCACTCTAGTAATACTTTTCATTCTTGAGGGGGCCCCAAACATCACTATGAATCATTACAAAAGGTTGAGTGGCTTAAAGGATGCACAAGTGTGCTTTCACAATTGACAAGTTTCACATTGAAAAAATTTTGGATTTTTATCTTTGAATAAGACTAGAAACAACCTTTGGAGATACATGAAATTAGGATGTCCTCAACGATGGTGCCAAAGCTCACATCATTGTTTTTATTGGAATCATCAAGACTTTTATTTGTCTCCAAACAAAGCATTTTGGGTTGGAATTCTGTGGAAAATATACTCTCAAGAAGGAAAAGGCTGGAGTCCTCCTTAGCATTGCCAATCATCCTCCATGAAGTCAACTCTTGAAATTCACACATGAGGAGAAAATTTACACAACACAATTATGTTCCTGAGTATGCTTGCTAATGGATAGAAGATTGCAATCAAGATTGGGGACATAGAGGATTGATGTCAAGATAAGATCCTTTGAGATAATAACAGACTCCATCCAGATTCTTATTAAGTCTCATAAGGAACTTGAAGACTCTTGTCCTTTCAACTATCTCTGTATTTCTTTGCATCATTTGGACAGTCTCATTGTTGCTCTGTGAATACATATAGATGTTGCCAATGGCGGGTGAGGATCCCATAATATTGGGTGACGTTCATGTCTCCTTGTTGGAGATCATGGATGATACTTTGTGTCTCAAATATTTCTGAAGGATTTTCCTTATTGGAATAAAGTTTCATTGCTGCCTCCCATATTTCTTGGGCTATTTCATAGAGAAGAAAAATTTGTCCAATCTCATTGGTCATGGAAATGACTAACCAAGTCATCACCATTCTATTTTGCACCTTCCATGTTCTATACTTGGGAGCAGCATATTCACCAGTAAGGGTCCTTCCCACATCCACAGATGAACACCTTTACGGATTGGGACCATTGGATATAATTGTTCCCATTTAGTTTGTGACTAGTAACGGGATGTTGAATGCATTCATCCATATTTCCTTTTGGGACAAATTCGGCTTTGGAGTAAGTGGAGTATTCAAAAATCCTTTCTCCAGCCATGTCGCATTTTGTCAAAGGAAATAAGACATGAGGGTTGGAAAACATAGGGTGTCAAAGTCTGATCTAATACCATGAGAAACTGTGAGAATGAATTGGTTTGATTTTCATTACTGAATAGAGTGAAAATACAAGATTAAATAGCTAAGACTAACCTAAAGTTATGGGATCTTCCTAGGAGCAAAAAAGTAAAGAATCTGAAATAAAATAGCTGCAAATCTGGACACTAATGCACATTCATTAGTAGCTGTAACACCAGGAAATCAGGGGGGAATAATTCCTGATTTTTAGCAAATCAGGTTCCTTGAAAAGGAACTTGATGGATACCTGAATCATGGTATTTAGTGTAAGCAACCAATCACCAAGGGAAATAATATTATGGAAACGGAAAAGTAGGTGAAATATTGGCTTCCTTTTACCAAAATGGTAGAAATGATTATTTACAAACTGAGATATGTGCAGTTATCTTGTATAGAACAAGTATTTGAGTGAATTTTACAGAGTTGGGCTTATCGAGCAGTTTTTAATTTATTGTTTAATGCACTTAAGATAACTTTTCAATTTTGATTTCAAATAAAGAATTATTAAGGTGAAAAAAGGTTTTCTGCCAGTAACTACCTGTCAAAATCTGGATGCTATCTAGCTGCTATCATTTAAATTGCTAAAATAATCATGACAATACACGTTTCTTCATTACATGATGCATGAACTAACAATTTTTGTTATACTGATAATAAACTTCATTCTCTGCCTAACTTGTACAATGCATGGCATGGACTTGTAAGCTATATACAAAAGAATTTAGCCTATGGGAATAGAATACTTTAGTTCTAAATATGGGGGAAAAAATGGCACAAGCCTCTCAAAGTTGATTCCGCAATTGCTTCAATAGATTCTCCATAGTCTCCATCTTTTTAAGGACTTCATTCAGAGTGGCAAGATGCTGAATGGAACTCTCTGAAGTACCAACTTCAGCAATTGAAGCAAGTTTGGCCTGTGAATCCACAATAGCTTCCTCAAGCAAAGTTATTGTTGATTTCATACTCTTATATGGATTTTCATTTATGGGGTTTGACAAGGGAGATGGTCTAACAGTACTGTTTCTGCCGGGCTTTTCAGGGAAGAAAATTTTATCAATGCCTTCACTTCCTGCAAGTATTATACCATTGATGGAGCATAACGACAACAAAAATAAACTGTTTTTTTTCATTAGGTAAAATTGATTATATAAAATAAGTGACTTATTTTAACTCATTTTAATGGAGCATAAAGATAGGGTAGCAAAAAATAGTAGAGCCCAACTAGCCTTATAAACCATGATCATTGAGCATGAATGTAGAGGCAAAGGATCAAAAGCAACAAAATAAACAAAAGATATTTCCTATCAAGTGGCTAAAAGTATAGGTTACCAGTATACCAGCTTTAAACAGAGAACAGACGCTGGATGAGCAAAATGCTGAATCCGCATGTATAAATTGAATGCGTAATGAAGCAACATAAACTTTTGGATCGTTATAATCTGGAGAGATATCTTCTGAGGAACTTAACACATGTAGCATCACTTGAAACATATGGTACTTGAGACAGAAAGCACTTAATGACCACTTCCCTAGCGAGAAGTTCCTCGGTAGATTGATTCCAGTCTTATTAAGATCTCGATACGATCAGTACTACCAATCAGAAAATAGTAGTTATAATTTAAATGTAAGATGTGTTTATGTTAGGTGGCAATCATTTTGCTCATTTTACAAGGATCATACATTCTATCTTTATCAATCATATATGACCATCTATTTACTCAATTCACCAGCCACTTGTTTCATAGTCTTTACTCAATTCACCAGCCACTTATTTCATAGTCGTTATCACATTCCTTAGTTCTTTTGTATACATTAAATTATTCTTTTGACCTCTAATTTAAAAATTGCGATTTAGGTCCTTGCAGTTCTGAAAATCTCTAATTTAGTACCTTCCACTAAGCTTATACTAGTGTGCCATTAAATTTTGTTGACATGTCAACTATATGCCATCTTAGCACTTTAAATATGTCAATAAAAGAAAAAAAATAAATGAAATGAAATTAACTCACTTTTATAGTATGTAATACAACTTTATGTTGAGTGACTTGAAACATGCATTTTGAGTACCAAAAAGACACATTGATGGGATTTTAACAGTATGGACTAAATTAAAATTAAAACTCTAAGGATTCAATTACAAATTTTTAAATTATGGCAACTAAAAAATTAACCTGAAAAATATCACTAATAGAATACTATGGCTGTTAATTTTTTAATTTATCTCTGTCTTCTTAGATCTAGATGCCAGTAGACCATATACTAAGATACCATAAAAATTCTAATTTTTAACTTTAGCTTTTTCCTGGAAGTACAAGCTTTAATTTTTAGCTTCTCCATTAACTGAAAAATTGCTTCTACTACTACTCAAAAGTATTTTTTTTTTTTTTTAAGCTTGGCCGAATGCTTCCAGTTTTCAAAATAAGTACTTCGTATAAAAAAAAAAAAATTTCCATCATTGAAGCTTGGCCAACTTTATTTGTATCCTACGTCAAAGTCCAGTTTTCTAAGCTAATGATAAAAGAAAGCCAACACTTTTTAAGACTGAATATTTATTGGAACTTGGAAGAATAAGAATGTGTTCTTGACGATATATAACTGTATATCTAAAGTTTGACTGCATACCTAGGTTGCTTAATTGATCTATTGCAGACTGGCCAACAGAACCCTCCAACTTCAGGAGCCGTAAAACTCCAGCTGTCATCCGGCCCATTGAGTCAATTTCAGATTTGCACAGAAAACCAAGGTGCTGAAACTCATCTTTGGACACAACAACCTCAACCTGCTCAACAAATTCTTCGTTACACACAAGCTTAATATAAAGAGAGACAGTAACCATGTACTTCCAATATCAAACTCCAATTACCGGATGTTTAAAACAGAATTTTAGGTTTTCCACCTTCCAGTTAGCTATTTCATCATCAACATTATCCTTGCATAGTACCAAGCGAACTTCAAGACCAGCTCCCCTAACTGTGTCAGTAGATTCTTTAACCCCATTTGCAATTAACGTTGATGAGGGAATATCCTTCAGTGTATGAGGCTTAAAGATCTCCAACCCTTGAACTCCAACCTACAAGCTCAGTCTCAATATGTGCGGGGTATGACAATTTATGTATCAATAATATGCAAGGCACAGAAAAGAAAAATAAGACACAGTAAAATGAATCAACAGGGATTAACCTAAAATTCTCTTTTAAATAACAATTAATATTTTCCATTGCCAGGATAAGTATACACATATAGTGTTTTGTTCCCTATGCAATTCTTGTCAATAAAGGTAACAAAACCAATTCTTCACCTAACTGTTTAGGCTGTTGGGATGAGTAGTTCTTGAAATTGAAATGTTTGAGCTTTCATGACCAAGTGGTCAGTTGTTTGATCCTTGCCGCCCCCATATGAAGTGGTTCATGACATCTTTGTACACTTACTACTATATGTATATACAGTAACTCCATAAGAAAGCACTATGGGTTCATTCTAGTCCATTTTATCCATTCTTATTCAATCAGGTTTAATGAGCAGGGGAGTCCTGATTATGTTATACAATAATCATTGCACTGAACGGGATTAACCAGATAAGCCTATACAACACAATGTTTACAACAAACACTTTATAAATGTACATAATGTTGTGTAAACTTATACAATCAGGTCTTGTAGGGTGTGCCAATTGGAACCAAGTATACAAATAACATATAGACCACATTCAAATTACAATTGAAAAGCTGATTGGACAGCACAAGAAGTTACATTGATCCACTTTTGCAGCTTTCCCCAAAGATCCAAATCAAAACAAAAACATCATAAAACTAAGTCCAGTGCATATGACCAAGGGAAAAACCTATTTCTCTAAGATAGATTCCAGCAAAGATGATTTATAATTCAGGTGTATGCATGTCTTACAAAACATAATTAACAGCTTCCAAAGCTAACAAAATCACCATAGATTTCATATTAACTAGAAGAAAAGGAATGGATGAAGTGAAGCGGGATAAGAGAATTCAAAAGAACAAAAATAAGAAATTATGGAAAACTTTTCAACTTTGGGCATTGCAGACCTATGATATTAGAGTTTCCATAAACCAGTCAGGACTTAAAAGATGTGGATCTTTTGGCAGACAGTTCATTTATCTCTAACAAAGACTTATTTCTGAGTCAATTCAAGTAAATGACTGAATCAAAATTTGTGTAATAGATCTTGTGATTCATTTTGGTCTAAATTTAACAGCAGTGTGTGGACAATATCATAGATTTCACCATGTTTATCTTCAGTTCAATCTTCTTTGTCCTCAATTCAAGTGTTTAACCAATATCTGAGACCCAACCCCAAAGTTGAAACCTAAATTCCTGAAAGCATCATGAAAGTCTGAATCCCAATACTGAAATAAATAACACTACACAAAATCTTGAAGAAAGCAGAAAGAACCATCTTTTTACCATAATCAGTTGTACAGGAAATTGTTGCATTCCACGCAAATGTGTTTTTCCATTAGAAATATCCTTTGGGCTACTTTTAGCATTTACATGTAGACTCTGGAAAGTTGTGTGCCAACACCTCTCTACTCTGCCTACATCTTCATGACTGGAGAACCACCACCTTTCAGCCATCTCTTGAGCACCTTCAAGAGCAAATAACCAGTCTTCCAATTCTACAGCAACATTGACATTGTCTGGCTTCTTCAAGTGTAAAAAGTTGGATTCTTTCCCTTCAATCATACTTTCATCTGGAGGGGAAAATGGTAAGCAAATTACACTTAAAAGTAACATAAATATATAAGGAAGATGAACAGAGAATTTTTTTATTATTATTATCTATCAATTAAATACAAAATAAGATGACACTATTTCATAACATCTTCTGAATTACCAACAAGAGGTGCCATCTTAAAAAGTTTTGACAATGGTCCCAATTGTAAGTTTTCTAGTCCTTTACAAAGTCCTTTTCCAGGGCCACCGTCAGATCCAAGTATTCCAAAGCGATGCAAGAGGGCTTCAGCATAGTTCATTCCTCCACCAAGGCGAACACCAGATATAGAAGCTGAGACATTCAAACTATGAGACTCTAGGTCTTCTTCATATAATGGAACAACATGTTCCATGCTTATATCCAAAAAAGGAAACAAATGAGCATTTGCATTTGATAGATTGCTCTTTTTGTCATACACCCAAAAAACAGCTCTTAATTGAGGGAAACCATTACCACTAATCAAGGGAATATTTTCTGCAGAATTCAAAACTGAGCAATTATCACGTGCCAAGTGGCCCTCAGCATCCACACAATCTATCTCGACACTCTCCCAACGTAATGTGGATGAAACAACAATGGCACCACCAAGGGTTCTATGAGTGGCACTAATGAACAGATCATCTCCAATAAACTGTATTAGAGGCATTTCCTCACCATTCATTAAAGACGATTCCAGAAATCGAAGTTGGAGGTCTTTCAGTGCCAAACTTATAGCAGTGTCACTAGGAATCCTGTTCATCATCTTTCTGCTAGCAGATGTCTCTCTAAAATATTTCAATCGTTTACTTTTCCCAGCTATTGCTATTTTTTCACTAACTTTCCCAAAATAAGCATAGAGATCGAGGACAAAAAATAACTGTTCAACAGAAGTGTTGGATAAAAATTGTTCACAAGCAACTCCAACCCTTACAATACCCCCAGGAGGAGGAACTTCTAACAATGGACTGCCATCAGCTGTTGCCATAGCTACTTCAACACAAGCATGTTTCAGTTCAATACATCTCCATAATCCTGCACTCCATCCAAGAGAATTCTGACACCCAGTTGTGGGCCTACATGTTTCCAGAGATAAAGAAAGATGTGATGCTCTAGTAGTCCACTTCTTTAGGCTAGCTTCAATTGGTTGATCTTCCCAAAGAATGAAACAAGCAGGATCCTTCTCTAGGTTCAGAATTCTTAGTTTCAAAGAGGGTGAATCTGAAAAGAAAAGACTTTCAATATGAAGCCTTGCTCCATAAAAGAAACTCTGGACTGTATAGTCCATCTTGCTTTCAGGCATATCCATTTTGGCCTTGTCCAAAGGAATTGTAAGATCTAGTCCCTTGAGAGTGAAAATGAACGAATTTACTGAGAAATTTGGTAAAACATCGCCAGGATTGACAACAATACCATCAGCTAAGAAAGAAAATATCCTCAGGCAGGATTCTTCTTGAAGGTGAATCTAAAAAGTATTGGAAGATCATCATTCATCAGGGGAAAATAATTGACATAAACAATAAATAGACAGACCGACAGACCATTTAATTAAAGAACTTGTGGCTTTTGCACCTAAAGTTCCATCACATTTTATAATTGTCAGAAACATGCCAACTGTCACCTATATTTGGGACAATAATAAGAAGTGATAAGACATTTAAGTAAAAGCCAAGAACTTTTGCACATACCATCAGAGGCTGACAGTCAATAACTGTTTGAGAAGCAAAAGATGGTGGATGTGGAGAAGGCTTGATCTGTAGAGAATAAAGGCATATTAGAGGAGTACCCTCAATTAATTGCCACTGCTGTTTCCCTAGTGGATATATAGGAGGGCAAAAGCTCCTAGCTGCCAAAAGAATGGATTGTAAAAGCTAAGTAAGCAAATTATCCAGGCATTGCCACAGTTGATCTTCCCAAGAATATCTGCTAATAACTACATACCAAATTCTGGCTCATGGAAAGAATCTTTTGTGGCAGCTTGCATTGATGGTTGCACCAAGGTGCATGGAGGGTGTGAAAAGGTATCTCTGTATTCCAGAAAATACAAACTACAACTCAGTCTTACAATAACAATTACTACTATCAACTTGGAAAACTTCATTAACAAAAAAATGATTGTGTCATGTTAACTATTAAGAAGCACCAAAATAATCAAATAGGGAACACTGCTACTCCTTAGGAATAGAAGAAGCTCATATTTATTCCTCTTTTAAACTGCAATAACTTCTGAGGATTCAATCCAGGATCTCCAACCACAAAAATAGTATAAGTAGGGTGCTATAAAGGCCAATACCTACTGCAAATATTTTCAGATTAGTTTGTTCCTGCTTTCTGCCAACATAACTCCTTCAAGCATATACGTACATTAAAACAGGTACACAGACCCTTAATCCTTATAATAATTGTTATCCAAGCAAGAGCACAAAGACACAAACCTCAGAAATAGTCCAGCAATTGTAATCCGAGTTAAGTTATTGTCATTATCTTCAGAAATGCTGGCCTGCAAAAAATGCATCAAACATATTACTCTTCTACTTCTGAAAGCATGATAATAACACGGCTTTGCAGAGGGACAAACAACATGGCAACATGACATTTAAGCGAGAGGACAAGATGTATATATCAATTGTCATGGTATATGACACTTTATCAGAAAAAGAATACATAAACCCATAGAAAAATTATCCAAGGGTAAGAGGATAAAACCAAAAATTTTTCCATCTCTTAGCTTTTTCTATGAAAATTTAACTGATAATTATGGCCCATTTGGCACACAATATAAGGCTTGACTGTACAAGCTTATACAATGTGATTTATCTCGATATAAGGCTTGACTGTACAAGCTTATACAATGTGATTTATCTTTATCAAGTGTTTGATACCGATGGAGTCCCACATTGGGAAGGTTTCCTTAAAAGAAGGCCTTATAAGCTTGAGGAGTTCTACCCCTTAAAAGGCTAGTCTTTTGGTTGGATTCCCTCCTAGGGCTTGTGCTCGATCATTGGTATTAGAGCTAGTTCGCCAACGACATGGAAAGGGCTACTTATTTTGGTAGACTGAAGCAATGCTAAGCGAAGTGTTTCCAAGTAAAGTGTCGCAAAGTGCAGCCAAGGATGTTGGCTCTTCAGATGAAGTCCCACATTAGGGAGGTTTCCTTGAAAGAACGGCCTTATAAGCTTGAGAAGTTCTACCCCCTAACAAGCTAGTCTTTTGGGTGGGTTCCCTCCAAAGGCTTGTGCTCCATTAGATACACACTTTATTGTATAAACTTATACGGTCAATCCCAACTAAATTTGCATAGATGAAAAAAAGAATTTTATTGAAGAAAGAGAGTAGATATAAGATTACATTAATAGAGGACAAGAGATCCTCTACAATTAATTACTTAAAAATAAAAGAAAAGAACCAAGATCCTAACTCAACAAAGCCTTCCAATCCCTTTGGAGATCCATGAGGTATACTCCCCTAAACAAACCCATTGAAGAAACACACAAAGAAGACAAAAAGGTGATTCTTTCCCAAAGAAGATAAAGTGGTAGTTTATTATTAAAGACTCTAGCATTCCTTCCCAACCAAAGACACCACAAAGTTGTGAATACTACAAATTTCCAGAGGACTTTATGTTCTTTATCACTCCCAAAGCCCACAAACTAGACATCTAGGGAAGTCCCAAGATGTATTAGGCAAACCCATTTCACTTCAAAGAAGCCAAATAGTCTATCTAAATATACCTAGCCTTGTTGGGGTCGTTGTTACAAGACCTAAGAAACCCTTACTCACATATTCTAGAAGGAGGCAACCAGCAGATAAGTCTGACCCAATTCCACTAATACAACTACTAGGAATATCCATTCCATATCTTTTCTAGTAGTTAGATGTGGGAGCACTTAGAGCTGACCCCTTTTCCCATGGTTGCATGTTTATTTCCATGTTCCAATCACTTCCTTCATTTTTCAGCATTATTTCTTAATGTCTAGCATGCATGTAACCGGGTATACCACTACATATACCCCTAGGAACTATTTCAGCATTATGCAGTTATTTTCTTATCAATTGTACTCTGGTTTTGTCCCACTTACAGACTAACTTATTGGAAGTTTAGTGGTGTTCAGATCCTACACCCCTTTTTCCAGTATTATTACTGATGTTAATTTAATTGTTCTCACAGCCCCTATCAGCCATCAAGTCTAAAAGCAAATCATCTGTATTAATTCTATTATGTACTGTTGTCCAAACGGTTTTGATTTTCCAGATTTATTTAGACAAAGGAATAGAACCAAAATTGGTCCATTACCCTAATTAAACCATATAAGTGTATTAAAAAAAGGGCAAAAAACATCATTTTGGTCCTTAACTTTGACCCCAATCTTAATTTTATCTCTTGACATTTTTTTTCAATATGGTCCCTTAACTTTGACCTAGTTTTAATTTTATCCCTTACTTAGTCCATTAACTTAAAAAAAGATTCAATCACTTCCTTTTGCCAAACTATGTTAATATAATAAATAAAACTTGCTAACCTGAAGTTAGCTTAGATGACTTGGCAAGTGAACATCTACCCTCTTTCTTACTTGGATTAACACAATCAATGATTAATCGAATGGGCAAAACGGGATAAGTTAGACTTCCCTACCTTGAAAAATGCAAAAATTACATAAGCCTCCACTCTATTTTAAAAATTACACTCCTTTCACCTAAAAGCATAATATTTGCTATACTAACCTCACTTATAATAAAAGATAAGCTATAGTTCCAACTATTTTAACCAAAACACCCTTATATTTATTGTTAATATAATATAATAATATTAAGTATGTATTTGATCAATATAAAATAAATAATTTTTTTAAAATTTAATATAAACTAAATATATGATTTTCAACATGAAATAAATAATATTGAGGTAAAAGTTTTAGAAATATTTTTTGTCATATTTTTAATAAAAGCAATATTATGTTGAAGGATATTTTGATCATTTTTTAGCTTCAAGGGAATTTGTGAATATGTATATTCTAAAATAGTGGGGAGAATTATGTAATTTAATTAAACATCTTTCAAGGGAGAGGAGAGCAATTTACCCCAAAAAAAGCCCTAAACTCCATGTGAATTTGTGATTATATTTTACAGTTTTAGATGTTATACGATGTTGTCCTGAACACAGTATTGTGTAAAAGTCCTAAAATTACAATCGAGTCTTAATATATTATCCTATGTACTATTATCCAGCCTTATCCGATGCAGTGCAACAAATGAGGCCTTCAGTTTTTCCCCCTAATAATAAAAGAGTATATAGATGAGAAGAGAGAACAATACAATAACAAAGGACAAGAGTCTGAATGAACAATTTATCATGTCAATTTTACATGAACAACATAAATGTACTCCATGTACAATTTTTTTTTTTTCTATTTCTGAATTATTCATGAGTTATAGTAATGTATCAATGTACCACCTAAGCCCACAGGTGTGAGAGTGGGTTACTTACTAATTTGTTGCCCAAATACTTCATGGTTTATGGGCCTAAAATGCAATTTATAAAAACATCTGGAGCAAAACAGCTACTGGCTCAAAGGCCAATACAAGGTTCTTCACAAAGTAATAATATTTTCTATAGACATATTCAGTTCTACCTATTAGTAAGACTAAGGTAGATTCACCAATATTGTAGTTAACATGGACAATGACCCAACAAAATAAGAATGAGAGCAAGAAGGAAAAGATGAAAATAAGTATTTTATCATAAAAAAAATTACCCGAGAAAAGAAGAGTGACTGGATTAAAAGCTCAATCTTGAATTCTGCAAGTTAATACCAACCTGGATAATTTTGCATGCTACATCCATATATAAACTATAAGGACTAAAATATTTAATAAAGAAAGGACATTGAAATCAATATTAAAAATATATGTACAGGGCAAAAGGCAAACCAGTATCTTTGATGCAAAGAAATATATGGTCCACGACAACAGAGACAAGAGAACGCCGAGCTGCTTCTGTGGATCGCTGTCATCATTCCATTACAGTGTCAGATAAACCAAGAGACAAAAGAATTTTGTCCATAACAAAGTAATGAGAGTCTGTTTTCTCAAGAAGAAAAATTTAAGGCAATTTAGAACCTTCTGATTGTTAAAATCAACGTCTCCCCTGTTCAGACAGACATATAACCCAGTCATAAATCGGAGAAGAGCACGAAGTCCTGCTTATGTATGATGTATTAGTCTTAATTCACGTCTATGCCATTTAAATACAGGACTAGACTTATATGTATTTCCTTATACCTTTGCTATCAAGTTTTTTAATCAAAATAAAGCATGTCGGAATCTTTTTTAAAAAGAATCAACCATGCGAGAGATGATTTGTATAAACTATACATGTGTTGATTTCTAATTGAAGAACTTGATAGCAAAAATATAAAAACAGCACCAAAGTTTTTTCCTTAAATAAATTCAATATGGATACTAGACATCTACGAGATGTCCTTTTCAGTTACCTGGTTCACTTAATGCGGGGCATATGGTTTCAGTAACGTGTAATTGAACCTCAAGCCCAAGTGGACTGTTTAATTCAGTTCTCTGAATTGTGATCTAGAAATAACAGAATTTGCATACTTTGTCACAGGAGACTCTAGATAAAACTGTATTAAAAATCAATTGGAGGAACAGTATTCATTACATATGCCTCTCCCGATATTCCTTCTATGAATCGTTCGCCTCCAAAAAAAACTCGCTTGGCACCATCATCATCTCTCTGGTTCGCTCCCTCTTGAGAGCGACCTAAAGTAGAACCCGTGAACATGTCAGGATGTGGCAAAAGATCAATAGACAAAGATTCCCATTCAAGTTTCTGGAGAGAAAAAATGTTGGAATCATTAGATAGTAAAACAAACTCAAGCAATATAGCAGATGTATATTATGGAAGAAGGGATACCCACTCATCTTATGAAAGGAGAGACAGGATATAGAAACAATTTGAAGAAAAGAAAACTATCCCAATCCAGTGTTTCATACACAGTACACAAACACATATATAGATCCAAACTACTGAAAGGTAGTATCGTACTTTGAACACATATATGTACTTCTTGTTACTGGAGAAGTCTCGTGCTTCCTTAAGATTCACAACCTGAAAATGGAAAATACTTCAATGAATTGCTTTAAACAAGAGCCGTGTCAAAAAATTAATTGTGAGCATGGGTCTTGCCAAATAATAACCTGCCAGTCTTCATTTGTGGTATACAGAGAAAGGTTGCATATGGTGATAGATGCCATAGGCGGTGCCCTACAACCAAAGTCAGGGAAAGGAATGCAACATTCAGAGAAATCTATACGCTAACCTCTGAGCCAAACAAGAGGTATAATTCATCTGGTTTACGCTTAGAGCTATTCCACAAAATCGCCCACAAACTTTGATTCCATCACAAGAGAAATGGTTTGCATATTGAATCAACTTTAGCAGAACAGAATAATAATATTAATTCCAGCTTATTAAGAATTTGAGATCCATAACATTTGACAGTGAAAAAAGAACATAAATAAACTGAAGAAGCTACTCAATTTTGAATTATTGGCAACATGAACTTACCAAGTTGCTCCCTCTTGGACACAAGCACTCCCACGAGTTTCAAGTGATAGATTAACTGTATGAATCATTATAGTCATTCCATCTGCAATCTGATGATTGTCCATGGTCAGTTTCAATAAGTAAAATGCAAATTGAATGTCAATGTCTGTGGACAATTAATAAGCAATTGCTCGGAGCAACTCAACGCACACAAAGGATTTATCAGGCTGAAAGTCTTGTAGTGAGTGTTTTATTAAAATCCTTATTCCATCTACAATTGTCTAAGATAATAACCTCTACCCATAATTGACCAGTCATTAAATTATCTCCATCTACATCTTTTATCCATGTTCTTAAAACCTCTCCCCAAAACCACAGGCAACAACAGCAGATGAAGGAAAAGACAAGAAGGAGAATAGAGTAGACAAGTTATTTACATGAATGGTTCAAATGCCCAGTTGTGTTACAAAGAAGAGTTCTCCTTTTTATTTTACACTCTCTCCATTTTGTGAAGTTACTACAAGCATGGCATGCTTAGTAGATAATCACTACATTCACATCAATAAAATAAGATTTAGAAAAGATAGAGTCAAACCTTATCAGCAAAACCATAGCCGCTACCTTTTGTGGAGGCAGTAGATGGTGTGCTACTGCATATAAGAATATTAGAAACAAGGATAAAAATGACTATCCAATAGCAAAGGCATCAATCTACAAATTTCCCAAAACAAATTCATTAGCAAGAGACAATATTCATTACCACTTTGGACTTGCAGATGCATCGAAATTAGTATTCTCCTCAAGAACCAAATCAAGTCGGTCAATTTGCACAGTGATTGGCTCTGTTTGTACATTGCTTACCGAAGGAAGCTAAAAGGTCACGCATATTAATCAAAAACCAGCAAACCATTGGGAAGACAAACTAAAAAACGAGATAATGTAATACAGCGTTGTTGAGCCACTATTAGTGACACTGTTATTTCATTGAGCGCGAAAGCCTATTATTTTCTACCCATTTTACTTCTGATTCTTCAGAACCGTAAAGTAAGACAGAAAAGATATCGACAAGCCCCAGTTGATCATATCAGCATAGCAAGTTAGTGACTGACCATGATCTCCAGTTTCCCGACTTTGGCTGTCGCTACATTCAGAGCCGGTGGCAATCCAACACTTGAATGCAATGCATCCCCGTTTAAATCTGACCAAAATTTTAACATAACCAAACCCAATCAACCCTAATCAAAACCATAGCATGAAGAAAGTTAACCAAATCAAGGATACCAACAACGAAATTCACCTAAATTGGAGAGCTGCACCGTCCGACCCTGCAACTTGAATTGATCTCTAGAGAAGGACTTGAGCCAATACTTTAGAGTGTACTCCAACGCCCTCCCCAGTATCGACTCCATCGCTCTTTCGTTTAGCTCAACTACGACAATTCTGGATTCCAAAGCCTTGGAAAAGATTTCCGACAATCCAGAACTATCTCCAACAATATTAGATGACGGAGAAGCACCTTTCCGTTGAGAATGCGGGTAGCTAATCGGATTTCGATGGGAGAATTCGGGCTGATCTAATCATTTAGATTTAGCTCATTGTTTAGGAGGTTCTCACAGGGTTGCTTCTTGTCTGAAACTTCCATTAGAGAGAAAAATACAGTGGATACGAGTTGCGAAGCACGTGTCTCTAGTGTTGGGGAAGAGGAGGAAATGTCGTTTGGCAGGATGTACGATTTGATCGGTTGAGTCCATCAACAGTTAGTTTAATGATACCATTTGTTCTTAAAAATTAAATATTTGGTCTTGATTAAAATTAGAAGAATTAAAAAAAATTAGAAACCGGACATTTTTTATCCAACCGCTCAGGTTTTTTTTTATTTTTTTTACTTTTAGACCTGAAACTTTGAATTAAATTAAATTATATATATTTTAAATCTTAAAATTTAAAATTTTATATAATTATAAAGTAATTAATATGATATATAAATAATATAAATACTTAAATTATTATAATTTGAATTTATATTATTTTTATACATATAATTTATTTATAAAATTATTTATTATATTTAAAAATTATAAATAAAAATATAACTTTTGTCATATAAGTTATATTATTGATATTAAAAATATTTAAATATTATTATCTTTATATTTATGATATCATTTTATTCAAATATAAATTAAATCGATTAAATCTATTAATTTGTAATTCAATAAATTTTTTAATTTAATAATCAGTGTAATTTTTAAAGTATTGTTGTGAGTGAATTTTTGACTTTTTTGTTTTAAAGCTTTTAGTGGGAGAGCTTTGGATCTCATCTAATATGAACACTAAATCGTGTTGCACTTAGTCGTGTTAGGTTAACCTTGAAGGGAAGGGATTCATGAAAATTTTTATTTTAAAAGTATTTAAAAATTTATTTATAAAATATTAAATATAATATATTGAAGAATTTTACATTTATATATTACATGTTTTTTAAATAATATTTTCTTAAGTATTTCAAATAGGATTAGACTTAAATATATTTTTTGTATTGTATCTTATAATTAAAATTTTTAATAAAAATAAAATATGTAAAAAGAATTTAAAAATACTCAGTAAATAAAAATTTTTAATTTGACTAAATTATACTAATTTTTTTAAGGTTTAGTTAAATTATCCCTTTTAAGTTAAAAAATGATACTTGTCTCTTCTTTAATTTATTTTTTTATTAACAAAATAATTTTTTTATAGAATGAAACTGCAATGTTATTTTTAATATAATATTGAATGCAGTTAAATTTATATTAAATTTTAACATAATATTTTTAATAAAATCATAAAGACAGTCAAATAATTGTATTATTTTATAAT
Organism: Senna siamea; assembly: GCA_031216115.1. Lineage (NCBI taxonomy): Eukaryota > Viridiplantae > Streptophyta > Magnoliopsida > Fabales > Fabaceae > Senna > Senna siamea. Next base: position 18,025,263 of record CM062359.1, on the reverse strand, counting down.
GAAGATATATAATGTAAAAATCCTAACTTTATTAATAGATAATACATTAGAATTTAACAGTTTGTGTAATATTATATAAAACTTTAAAAGTATTTGGTGTAATTGTTAAAACTAAAGGGATTATAAATATAATTTCAACAAAGTTTAGGGAAGGTTAGTATAATTAGCTCTTTTAATTTTATATATCATATATATCTTTAAATAATATATAAATGATATTTTCTTATGTCATTACTTATTTTTTTAAATAGATTTATAAATTTCTGAAAAATTAAGGTTTTGTAGGAATGAAGATAAGAAAGTAGGGTAGAAATCATCTTAACATTTTAATATGTATGTATATATATATAAAAAAAAATTTTAATGAAATGGTGTAGGGTAGGAATTTAGGATAGCTTGGAAACTATCCTACATCTCAATATTTAAACCTTCACAATCTGAGGGTTTGGGATTATAAGGATTCTTTACAATAGTAATAAAAATAAGGTTATATTTTAAATTTAAAGGTCACCCAAATCTAAACTCCAATAAAAAAAAAGTTGCATTGCAATAAGTTTATCAACTCACAATGACTCAAACTAACAATACTTTCTACCATGTGCAAATAATTTTTTCTAACTATAAAAGTTGATATAAAATCTCTCTTCTCTAGATTTTGAAATTGTCTAAAAAATACTTATTTTGTTAATTTTTTTATTTAAAATTTTAATGAAAAGAGAACAAGTCAAATTAGTTGGAAAAAAAAACTTCTATCACCTGCTCCCGTTTTTGATAAATCTCCCTCTAAAAGTTAAATTCCCAAATTTCAAATTGTTAGGAACTGAGCAATTAGAAGACTTGGTTGTCAAATTGAAACTTAGAAAATAAGTACCTACCTTTGTTTAAATAGAGTTTCCAAAATTCTTTTTCCCATTTCCAATTACTATCCTACTCCAAGAATTATATTCCAAATTTAAGTGAATTTCATCTTCAAAAAGTTTTTTCTATTGCTATCTTCAAATCCCATCACATCTATAATTACCAATTTACAATTTGTCTGACCTAAATTCCTAGGATGGCACATAGGCTAAACCGTCCAGTGAGCCTATTAAACACACATGCAAAAATAAATCAAAAATTATATTTCATCAATTAAGTTAACACAAATAGGAATGCCGAAAATCGATCGGACAATGTCTCCCATAAAGATTGAACGTTTTCTATGATTTTACAATAGACAGACTTCAACAAAACTATCATCTATATTGACAATAGTTCAAAAGAAAAAACGAGAAAAAAAGAAAACAGAAAGAGCTTCACAGGCCTACAAAAGTCTACGAAAGAAACATTCAGGACCATCAAGCAATTTTTTACCGCAAAATTTGACCACTTGACAGTTACCTCACAATCACCGTATAATCTTGACACTTCAACGCGCCACCAAAAAGGAATGTAAGCCTGACATGAATTTCATGAGTTTAAAATTTTTTAAATTTAAAAAATAGTATAATTTTTTATATTTAAAGAGATAGATAAAAAATATTTAATTTTTAATTTATTTAAAATAAGTATTTATTAATATAAGTCACTTATTTTTTTTATCTTTTTATAACTTTAAAAAAATATATTATTTTTCAAATTTAGGGCATTGAAAATTGAATTTGATGGCTTTCTACCCACAAAGTTATTAATCTAACATTTTTATATCCCCAAAATTAGTTGAAAAATATTATAAATTAGAATGAAATTGGCACCAATTATAAAATTTGAGAATAAAATTGACAATAATTTTAAATTTTAGAGTAAAAAAAAGTACCTTTGCTAATTTTTTTTTTTAAAGTTTGAATTTCTAACTCTTAAATCCTAAATCTTAACTTTGTCTTCATTTTTTATCCACTCTAAAATAATTAAATTATTTCCTTCCTTCCTATTAGCATGTTCTCTTTCTAATAAATTGCCGATTTCAAATTTTTCTTTAACCAAAGTTTTAATTGAATTAGAAGTTGACTTTAAAAATAACTTAGAATAGATACAAAAAAAATATCTCTCAGAAAAAAATATATCTAAAAAAATTATCAAACCTAGATTATTAATCTTGAAACAACCTTTATTAAATTTATATGTTAAATTTTTCTCTCTTTCTTTTTTGATATTTCAAAGGGTCCAAATTCTTTTAACTTTATCCTTAACAAAAATTTCAATCAAATTTTTTTCTCTCTAAAATTTAATTGCTCTAATCCACTTACTTGTTTTAATGAATATTTTGGAAGTATTTTTGGAAAAAATAGGATTTAATAATCATCGGAAAAGAAAACGGAGTTGAGAATTCAAGTTGAAAAGAAAAATTGTTTCTAAATTTTATAATTATTATCAATTTCGTCTCAATTTTTAATAATAGTAATTTATTTATCATATCAACAAAAATTTTAATTAGATTATCATGTATACAAATTTTGATAATGTAATGAATAACATTAGCATTTGAGACAAAATTTACAGATTTTAAAAGTTTAAAGATAAATTTAACCAAATAAATAAATAAAAAAATATCAATGCAAACAATATGAAAGATGCTTTTGGCGTCTAGAAAACAATAAAGAAAGGAGTACCTCATTTAGATTTAGCAAAACGCATATATAAAATAAAGTGTGCGGAATAAGAAATAATTAGACGAAAAATCTTGATTGACTCTTGGCTAAGGATACGTTTCCATTGACTTGAAGACAAAGTGAGGTCAAATTTGGCTTTAGGGTTTCTTGTTTCTTTAGGTTGGCATTAGGTAGCCTTGTGAAACAAAACATTCCAAATGCTTTGCGTGCAAGTAGTGGACAGTCCTTTTGATCCTATCATCATATCATATCAAGATTTACCATTTTAATATTATATATATATATAAATTAGTTGTGAGATAATATAAATTCACAAAGACTAGGTAATATTGATATACCATCATAATGATCTGTTAACCAATAATAAACAAAGTTAACGGTATATGGTACACATAAAACGAATTAAAACTTAAAAAACTGAATTGAAATGCAACAAATTTAAAGGATTAAATATAAAGAAAACCAAAGTATTAAAGTACTATGTGAGAGTTCTATTGTAAATTTGAACAAGTGATGATAGTATATATAGATATACATGATATAATAAATTATCGAATATAAAATAATATTTTATCAATTTCATTAAATTTATTCTATAATCATACTTACCAATCAAATTTATAGAAATAATTTGACTTTTATATAAAATTAATAAATATGATTATAGTAGTAAATATAATAGATAAATAATTAATTTTTCATAAGTCAAATTTATGGTAGACCCAGGTTTATAATATCATCACTCAAATTGAATTGGTTTTTTGCTCTTTAGTTTAATTAAAAACAAGTCATTCAAGTTGACTAATAAAATATAATGTTTGCATCAATATTTGCTACAATATACTTTTGTTGGGTCTAGCAAGGAAGAAGCTAGTTTTTCACAATGTGAAGAGTTAAAATTTATATTTTTACTAAAAAAGATATTCACATTTAACATTTAATAGTACTTTAAACAAGATTGTAATTAAGATGTTTATGAAAAAAAAAAAAACTGCAATATTTTTTTTCCAAAAAATTATTATAAATAGAATTATATGTTTATATATGTGAGAGTTTCATTCTAAATTTGAATTGATTTGTTGAGCATATATATACATGAATTTGGGATTGAAAGTTCCCTGAGAAAGAAATTAAAGGACAAATATATATGGATGATGGTGGGTGCAGTTTTTCTTGTACTTGTTTCTCTAGATTTGGTGAGTACGCATGAAGGTGTATATAGGTCACACATGGTTTATAAGATTGGAAAAGTTGAGAGGAATCAGTTTTTTTTTAGAGATTTGCATCACAAACATAAGTAGCGAAGTGGATCAAAAGCGGTTGACAATGTTTAATTTATAGAACATGCCAACCATTTTGAGGGTGATGAGCCACTCCTGAAGTGTTAAGCGTGTGGTGCCCCACCCTCCTCCTCTTTTCTTGAATAGGAAGCTCTTGATGATTAGTTAAATACATACCTACTTGTGATTAATGAGCATCCCTCAACCTGCATCCTCTTCCTCTAGAGAGAGTTTCTATGGATGCAAGCAGCTTCATGTGTTTTTCAATTCTGGATTCTTGAGCCAGCAATAAGAGTTAATCCATAGAAGATATTCATTGAGACTTGTTGATATTTAATTCTCACTTCAATTTTGAACTGCTTGATCTTCGCCCTGATTAGTGAAGCCAAGAATGTCTCAAGACTGAACACTTGCCAAATGAAGTTGGTCCTAGGCCAATAATTCATCACTGACTTTTGTAAACTGGATATGATACCATGACATGAACCAAAAACCGCTAATGCAAAACAAGTGAAACAAAGCTGATGAGTCAATATTTTTAATGATATATATATACACACACACATACCCCATAAGGAGCAAAGAGGATCAGGAAATGGGGAAAGAAAGGAGGAAAGAAGTAGGGACCAACACGAGGTCGTTTACATGCTATGCAGATGCAGATGTAAAAAGTAAAAACAAAAATTAAAAACTTAAAGCAAAGAAAGGAAACCCAGACCGGCGGTAATCTGCACTGGCTAGTTAAAGGAAAGGGAGAAATAAGGAAGATACATAAACTTAAATTTTATAGATAAGAAAGAAAACTTACAAGGAGACATTCTCAAAGAGTTTCTCTCTAAAATCTCTCTCAGATCTATCTCATGTCTGCCTTGCCTAAATCCTAAAGTCTAAATTTATAGACTTTTGCATGGAGAACTGTTTGGTCACATGTGTACAACAGTGAAAATTACAATTATTGTGCACAGTAAAAGTGCTACAGGAAAATAAAATTATTGCCACAGGGAAGAATCCTTGTTTGGCATAATTTGCGGAGAGGATACTTTTACTCATCATCGTCCAAATTGATTCCATAACAATCATCTTTATTACTCTGAAGGGAGTCTAAAGAGGCTGAAGTGAAACTTGCAGGAGAGTCTGGCTCTTTATTGTGTTCTTCAGATTGCAGAAGCTGGAGAATATTTTTGAGTTGTTTAGCTAATTCTTCTTTATTTGTAAAGGTAGCTAAACAAGATTGGATCTTTGACTTTTGATTTAAGAAGACACAAGTGTCTTTGTCTTCAGCAAGAAGAAATTTGGGGTTACTAGAGAACCATTTTTTGTTGGAAGGAATAGATACTCTTTCCACACCATCAAATTTAGACCACCATTTGACAGAGGGTACCCTCTGAAGAATTGAAAAACATTTTGGCTAAGGAAAAGTCCCATATTTATATTGCTATTTGCAAACCCATGCAAGGGAAATTTTGAAAAGAAATGAAGATCAGCTGGGAAAGGATCTTCAAAAAGATTTATCCTTTGAGAAAAATATTCAAGACCATTAGTCACAATAGAAGAGAAGATTTTTGGACAAGGTCTGAAGAAATTCCACCATCTAATAAACCATTGTGGGAAATGGTAATGAATACCTATTTTAAAAAGAATTAACCATGAATGGCTAAATTTTTTATTTTTGTACCAAAAGGTACAAAACCAGGCACTACAATAATCCCAGTAGTTATAACCATTTGGATCAAAAATTTGAGAAATTTTTTTGTTTTTGTTAAGATCTTAGCCCCAGTCAGAAGGAGACAAAACATTAAGAATTTGTAAGGTGGAGTAAGCATGAGAAGTCTTATCTCCTTAATCAGAAAAATGTTTAATTCAAACAAATTTTGTATATACTAGAATAAATTCATAAAATAATTGGATTTTCAAAGTAGAAGGAGTATAATGAAAACTAGGAGGGAAATTTTTTGAAGCAAGGATTTGAGGATTTTTATCAAAGAATCCTGCTTCTGTTTGAAAAACATTCATTGCCTTTTCAGGCTTTTGAACATAATTGGTTTTTTGTAAATTTAGCTGGATAGGAATTATATCAGAAGAGGTTCCTTCTTTGATTCATGCTTTGGTAATTTGATGAGATTTTTCTTGGATAGCTAGAGTTAAATCATCTTCTTTGGCTATATCTGTCCAAGCTTTTTTAGAAAGGTTTTTACTGCTTTAAAAAGCTAACAAAGTTTTGATTGGAAAATTATCCAATTGCTTTTGAAGAGCAATTTCTGCCCCATGTATTTTTGGTAAATTTGAAATCTGATGATTTGATTGGAGGGATAAAATAGTCTCCAGAGGAATTGCATAGTCTTTTGGGTTCCTTAAGGAATATTGATGAGTAGATGACTCAGTTTTTGGTTGGATAAAAGACCCAAATTTTGGGAAACGGGTGGTTGACCCAAGATTAATAATTTTCTCAAGTTTTACCTGAGGTTTCTTTTCTTCTATAAGGGTTATACCCTTACCTTTATCTTTCTTTTTAAGGGGGATTATTTTTCCTGCAAGAATTCCCTAGTCAAAAAATTTAGAAGAGAATTTACCTTTGAGATATTCAATTTTAAAATAAAAAATGTTAAGAATTGCTTGTCATTTGAGACAAATATATTTTGAAGCAAGGTTTTTAACGTCATTTTTCAAAACATCTTTGGCTAATTTAGAATCAACTCTAATTAAAATTTTTTTATTTAACAAATCACTTTGAAATTTATTTATGCAAAGAACTATTGCAAGAATTTCTTTTTTAATTGTGGAATGGTTTTGTTGGGTTATATTCCAATGTTTTAAAGTAAATGCAATGCATGTTTCTTTTGAATGAATTTGTTGTTTTAAGATGCCTCCATAACTAATATCATTCAACAATTTTGAATACTTGCAGAATAGAAAGATACAAGCAAGGAAGATTTTGAACATGAGTTTTTATCTTTTTAACAATGAAAGTATGATCGTCTGTCCAAGGAGAAGGAGATTTCTTAAGGCAATCATGAACAGGTTTTATGGTGTTAATTAAATTGGGAATAAAATCACCAACATAATTTAAGCATCCTAACAACCTCTGGAGTTGATTTTTGTCAAGAATTTGATCAATAAATTTATTTGCAAATTCAATTGCTTTGTTTATAGGAATAATTGTTTCTTGATGAATATTATAACCAAGAACCTGATTTTTGTTTGAAACAAATTAATTTTAGGCTTTAATATAGCAAAACCATTTCTTTTGATAACATTAATAAACATATGAAGATGTTTAAAATGTTGATCAGTAGATTTAAAATATACTAAAATATCATCAATATAAACAATGATAAATTTAGTATTGGAATTGAAAATCTTATTCATTATCCTTTAAAACTCAGAGGGGCATTTTTAAGACCAAAAGGTATGACATTCCACTCATACTGACTAAACGGAACAGTAAAGGCGATTTTATACCTATCAGCTTCATGCATCTGAATTTGTCAGAATCTTGATTTCATGTCAAATTTAGAAAATAATGTTGCCTTATGTAGGCGATTGAGAAGATCTTTTCTACTTGGAATAAGGTATCTAATCCATTGAAGAGTTTGATTTAATGACTTATAATTAATTATAAGCCTTGTAATGCCTCTTTCTAATTCTGAACTTTTATTAACATAAAAAGCAAAACAAAACCAAGAGCTTTGACTTTTTCTAATTAATCCTTTTTTAAAAAGATCTTTAATTTCTTTTTACAATGATCTAAGAGATCCTGGTTCATTTGAATTGGTCTAACTTTGGTAGGAATATTTCTTTCCTGAAAATATTTTCATAAGGAATGTAAGCAACATGTCTTTTTCTTTCTCAAAAAGTATTTGGAAGGTCTAAACAAATGGATCTTTCAATTTGGATTAAAATATTTTTTATTTTATTTTGGACTTGTGGTTTTTTTAATTAATTTCTCAAATCTTATAAGATACTTCTTTTAGAAGATTGATTTATTTCTCTTTATATTGAATTTTATTTAAAAAATTTAGTAAAAGGAGGTTTAGAGAATTCAAAAAGAATTTTCTTACTGAAATATTCAATTTCAATTCCCTTCTTTGAAATGCTAAAAGGCATGATTTGTTCAATAAATGGAGATCCTAGAATTACTTCATTTGATAAAATTTTTTACCAGAATGAAAGGAATAAAAATTTTCAAATCATAATTTTTGGCAATAACATTTGATAATTTGTATTTTATATCCAATCGTGAACAATTAGATGTGCTAAGTGATTCATTAGTTTTTTCAAAGAATTTAGTAGGAACAAGCCCTTATTTGATACAATTTAGTACAGCACCAGTATAAAAAAGAATAGTTGTTTCTAAAATGAATTCATTTTGAATAATAATTTTGATTGGAATATACCACTTTTGAATAAAAAAATTTTGAAATAAGGTTTAGATATAGTTCGGGAAGATCTTCTTCTTGATCTTCTATTACTAGCTCTTTACCTTTTTCAGAAACTTTCATTTCTTTTTCTTACACTTGGTTGATTATCAAAGAATGAAGTTCTTGATCTCATTTTTCAAAATATTAATTTCCTTTTGTAAATTCAGTATTGTAACTAGTTTTGGTTTATTGTCAAACGATTTATGATTTCTGTAAAATCATATTTTTTTGTTGTTGGACAGGTTTGAGATTTGATGTAGAGGATACTTCTACAGTTTCCCTAAGTTTAGTAAAATATTTAATGTTTTCTTCATCTGAAGGAAGAGAATTGATTGCTTCAAAAAGAAGATTTTTTTGAAGTAAGAAGATACATTTGAAGTGAATCTTCAAATGTTTCACCTAAAGAATTGATTGGAGAATTTTCTTCAAGAAGTTGATTTACTTCTTGTTCAGAAACTTCACCTTGGTCTTCTTCTTCAGAGGAAGTTTCAACCATTAGGTTATTGATTTGTTTTAGGATTGGTTTTTCTAATTTAAGAGTCCTAATTCTTTTGTTTAGCTAGCAATATTTAGCCATATGGCCTTCTTTACCACATCTAAAACATTTGATTTTTTTTTCTTTTAGTAAATCAATTGGTGGTTTTGAAGAAATACATCTAGAAAGATTTCTAGGTTTTCTATTTTTGGATTTCTTATAATAAAATTTTGTTTGAATTTTTTGGGTTTCCTTATGTTTTGGTTTGGATTTTCTACAAGGAGGAAAACTAAATTGTTCATAAAAAGAACCTAATTTTTTTTATTGAGGGCTTTTTCTTTACTAAACTAATGTTGGATCCTATCATTTCGGTAAATTTTTAATGCAAACAAGAGCTATGAGCTGTCCATAACTCAAATTATCATAATGGATTTGGCCGTCTCCTGTTAGATTGCTAAGTTTTTCTCTAACTTTATCACCTAAGGAATTTGGTAGGCTTTCTTTCTAGAGAGGATGGTTAATATCTTATCTAGTATAAACCCTAATTAGGAAGGTATCTTTATACCACCTGAAATCAGCTAGAGTTTTACACTGAAGGTTGGAAAGAAGTTCGGCAGAGTTATCTCTCTATAGAGATGGATCACCTATAAAATCTTGTGTAATCTTATAAATGAGAGTATTAATTATATCAAGAACTGGTAAACCATTATTGGTTACAATAGTTCCATCATTGGTAGTTTTTATTGAACTAAGGATTTGTTCCTTTCGTTCAGAAATGAGATAGAAATCCCACCAACCTTTAAGTTGGCCAGTAAACCTAGCTATTAATATATGCACAATTGCTTGTTCATCACAATTGTGATACATAGCATAAGCTGTACTAACCATGGTCATTTGTTAGAAAGTTTTCAAAATATTATTTTCAGACAAACCATCTATATTCCAAGCATATATATGATTTGAATCAAAATATTTTGGGGAAAAATTTTTCTCTTCTATAGCTATATCGGGAATAGTAGCTCTAGGATAATAGAGTTTTGTGGAATGTTTTCAATTTGAAATAATTGCTTGGATTTGTTCCAAAGGAATAAGATTTTGATTTTCTAGAGTGGCTATAGAAAGTTTGGTTCTAGACTTTCGGGGAGTTTCTCCTATAGTTAAACTTTTAAGTTTTTGATCAGTCAGTTGATATAAAGATTAATTTTGTAAACCTTTTGATAAATTAACAGTAGATTCAAACGATTTAAAAATTGATTGTCAAAAAATTGTTAGTTTCAGTTTTTATAGAAACTAAATCATTAATTTTCTTTAAATAGGAATTCGTATTTTCTCCTAAGGTTTAGAGATAAGAATTTGTGTGTGTGTATATATATCTAGATAGCACCTATTATAGAAAAGTTAGTAGAAATGCATGTTAGGTGGTTTGTTCATGTACAGAAAAGACCATTAAAGACTCTTGTATAAAGAGTTAACCAGATGAAAGATAATCTAACAATTATAAGTAAGAGTTGACCAAAAAAATAATAAAAAACTATTAAGATGAATTTAACTATAAAAAAAACTATAAAAATGAGAAATCTCATTGGGTCGCTTGATCCATATAGTTGACCTCACTTGATACAAAAAAACTTTGTTGTTGTTGTTGTATATATATATATATGGGGTCACATGCAAATGGCTTAGATTTGCTTTGCCTAACTAATTAACTTAATCAATTGAGATCTAACAAAAAATCTTCTGAACTCTTCTAGATAGACTATACTCTTACACCTAAACATATTTGTTAACACATAATTAAGAACTCTAATGATTTAATGTGGAAAGAAATCCCCACTAAGAGGAAACAATTATTGACATGTAATTTTTTCTGAGAACATAATAAATTAAAGGGAGAAGACATACTCAATTGTGTTGTACTACTTTTAGGTGAAATGTGAAAAGTCTTTTCCTAGGTAACATGCACTTGTATTCACAAATGTGCTGCAATAAGCCAAAACCATTTTCATAATAAAAACCCTTTTTTTCCGTAAGTCATGAACTTCATTCAAATAAAAACAGAGTATAGTTCCTTGGAATGTTCAGAACAACAGACAAATAGAATCAAAGAAAGAAACAATTAGCCAACTCCTATCTTTCTAGGGAAAACAGTTCCCTTCAAAATCAGCATAAAAAACCAAAGACAAAAAGACAGGGACTGAATAAAAAAACTAGAGAGCAGATCTCTCTTCAGTAGCACGTCTTGCTAAGCCATCCGCATAGGAGTTTGCTTCTCTATGGATATGATTAACGGATATTTGGGGCGAAGCATTGCATGCTTAGCCAGCACTTTCGAATTAGTGGAAAGCAAGGAAGAGAATCAGTAATTTTATCATCTAAGATCAACAAAACCGCTGCCAAGCAATCAGATTCAACAATCAAACAGGAGTAATTTAGGTCCTTTGCTAATTTAATTCCAGAGAGGATGCCCACAGTTCAGCTAGAATGCTATTTCCCATCCCTAAGAATTGAGAGAAACCTTTAATCCAAGGCATTGTGCTTTACACTCCATAAGAAAAATTAATACCTGTTGTGAATTGGAGCTTTCTAAATCCATTTGAAGCTTGGATTGGAGATGTCCTTCAAAGGTTGGGTTTCCAATGCTAACTTGTAAGCAGCTTTGAGGGTAAAGCTGCCATTGGAGGAGTTATTCCAAGCACGAACATCTTGTATATCCTGGTTGAGGTTAATGAAACTTTGCTATAAGAACCCATAGAGTTTCAGCTGGTAGAGAGAGTGAAATTCTATTCCAATCCCAGACCCCCAACTCAGTACAGATTTCAGCTGGTTTTAAATCCTGCGAGCCACGTCTTTCTTGAAAGAGCTAATGTTCAAGTGTAAGACAGGTTGAGTATCCGATATGGTTTTCTCTCCAAAGGTGGGTGGAGGAGATGCAAAGAGATCTAAAGGGTTAGCTGGAGGCTTTTCCATTGCTATATTTGTGTTAATATGAAATTTTGACTTGGGGAGGCAATAGGGAAATCTGAGTGAAGGGGCATGTTTTAGTGTAACTGAGGCCTACTGAGGGTAGGTCTTACTGCATTGGGAGTCAAACGGAGTAGCATGGCACTTAATCACTATTTAAAGGTTTTTTTTTGGTATATATATTATGGTATCGAGCACTCTACTATTATAATTTATATTGTATCACAGTTGAATTTATTTTCAACAAAAATGACATAATTTAATTTAAAATCATAATTAGATTAAATTAAAAATTTTAAGAGTTATTTATTGATTAAAATATAAATAAAAGTAGTAAAGACATTTAATTTCAATACTAGAAATACAATAAATAAATATATTTTTATTATTTTTTTCCCTTTAATGAAGATGATGAAGAAAGATAGGGATTGAATTTTGAAATACCCACTTGACAGAATACATACAGCATACTTGGTTCATTAATTGCTCAGCACTTTATATTTGATCCGAGCTCCAAAATCCAAATCACGCGTTTTATTTAATTTATTATTTATTATCAAAGCTATATAGCCCCGTCTAATTTGTACTACATTTTATATATTTTTTTAAAAAATATATTTTAGTTGCATTATTTTAAAAATAGTATGGCTAATTATATTTAGACTAAAATATACTGAATCTTTCGTACTTTAATCTTTGTATACATAATCTTTTTATATTTTTAAACGTGATTTGCGTTTGGATTTTTTGTTTGGTGTTTTTCTGTTGAACGTTTTAGCAGTGATTTTTTTGTTGTTAAATTTTTTTGTAACAAATATTATTGTCACTATAACTTTTGTTAAATTAATTATTTAAACAAAAGTTATAGCAGCAATAATATTCGTTGCAAAATATTAAAACACACTTTAACAACAAATAAAATTGCAGCTAAAAAATTCAACATCCAACAACCTAACAAAAGATCCAAAAGCATGTGATTTAAAACTTTTTATACTTTTAAAATATTACATTAAATTTATTTTTATCTAATTTTTTATTTAATATTTAATAAAAATAAACACATTAACTTATAAGATGTCACGTTAGATCAAATAATTAAAAATAAAATGAAAAAATAAAAATATTGACAAAATTTTGATATTTTAATAATAAAAAAATAAAAATATCTCTATTATATTTTAATTATTTTTTTTAATTAATTATCTTATAAATTAATATGTTTATTGTCATTAATTTTTTAATAAAAATTAAACAAAAATAAGTTTTATATAATATTTTAAAAATAGAAAAGAGTTTTGTATCGTATTTAAAAGTATAAAAAAATTATGTGCACATAAACTAAAGTAAAAAAAAATTATGTTTATTTTAGCCTTATATTTATAAGTATTACCCAAAATTTTTTACAAGTTTAGACATTACATTTTAGCGTCACATTATGAATTTGTATAGAATGTTACTTCAATTCTCGAGTATGAAAATGTTAATCTAATAGCAAATTACATTAATTTTTTTAAAATTTAGTTAAAATATATTTATTTTTTAAATTACAATCAAATATTTTTTATTTTGTTTTTAGTTAATAATAATAATTTTTTACATAATATAAAATTATTTATTTTTTTGTAATATATCATATTAAATATTAAAAGAGTTGAGTGTAATTTTTAAAATAAAAAATAACAGATATAATTTAATAAAGTTTTCAATATATATATATATATATAATTTACTCTAAATTAATCTATCATGAATTCCTGAAAGTGAAATAGAAGTATAGAAATATAGATGATAGAAATAAAAGGAAAAAAAATTGATCATAATTTTTTTCTTTCTTCATTTCTGTTCATAAATGTTTTTAACCCATTGTATTTCTTAATGAACAAGTTTATTATCAAACTTTTCAGTTAGAAAATATATAAATGTTTATGATTGAATCTTTGTATAAATTTTTTTTATATATTTTATTTTGATTAAAAAATAATAATAAAGACATAGAATACTGTATCTAAATCTAGTATTTTCTAAATTAGTTCACAAATAATTATTAAATTTGTTTTACAGTTCATCTCATTTCATAGATGTAACAAAACAATAGAGAAAGGTTAAGAGAAGCTTGTTTGATTTTGAGCGATGGTAGGAAGGCGAAGGAGTTGAGAGTGACAGGTTTTGTGGAAGACAAGACGTGTAGGTGTAGATGTAATAGCGAGATGTTAGGTGGTTGACACATAACGAGGTTAGTTTTGGTTCCTACGAAGTGAAATGTGAATTCCCAAAAGCCGAAAACAATAAAGAATAAAAAAAAAATTGAGACTGAGAGAAAGAGTGAAGAAGAGAGAGACGTAAAAGGAGAGTCTTCTTAATTCGTTGATTGGTTTCTTCGTTATCCAATCTCTCTCCCCCCCTTTCCCGCACTATATTCTAACTGTTTCTCTCTCCTCTGATCTCTCCCGGCATTCCGGCGTTTTCTCGGCGGTTTTCCAGTCCAAAGCCCTAAACGTTGATTCTCAAATTCTGTGCATAATTCATTTCTTTTAATCTTTTTATGTCGGTACATATTAATTCTATTTCTAAATTCAAACCAAAAAGGTTTCATTCATTTCCTGTAATTTGTTGAATTGATTTGTTTGTAATTAGTAGGAGGGGCTTTATTGATTCTAGTTTGAATTTGGGTACGTGGGTTTTATTATATATAAGGAAACAAATTTGGAACATTTTTCCTTCAATTTGTTTCCCCAAAACCTGTTTTAAGCGTTGTCGTAGCTTTTTGTTTTTATCAAAAGAAGAAGGAAAAGGGAAAAATTGGAGGTGCAACACGACGAAAATTCAAAGCGATTATTTTGTTCTTTTTGGGATTGTGGGTTTGGGGGTTTATTGATATTTGGATGTTTTCGTGGAGTTGAAGGGATGGAGACAGTTGTGACATGAGAGATTGTGAGTTGGGGCTCTTTATTTCTTCATGGTCGCTGAGAAGAGAAAAAGCCTGGGGTTATGACTTATGATTGAAAGTGAATTTGAAGAATCGGTGATCGTTCTGCTCTGGGTAGCTGTTATTTTTAGCTATTTGGTTCTGGGAATGAGGAAGGATGACCAGAAACAACATCAGGGAGGAGGTGCTATTCCTCGGTCGGGGCGTACTAATGGATTGATTCCCAGCTCATTCCGTGCTATCTCAAGCTACCTGAGGATCGTTTCCTCTGGTGCTTCCAACGTTGCGCGGTCTGCCGCTTCGGTTGCATCCTCGATTGTGGATAGGGATGGTGACACTGACCACGATCAGGTACGAGTTGTGCTTGGGTATCTGGAGTTACTCGAGTATAATTTTTGGCCTCTTGATTATCATAATGTTTTTGTCCCATCAAAGCTGAGGATCCAAAGTGGTTTACTTCTATGTGCTCTTTATCAGTGATACGTGGAATGAACTGCTTGTTTTGATGAATGATATAGTTTAGTTACATATCCCACCAAAAATTTCGGATTTATTATTACAATTGGAGAGAATAGTTTATATAGTCAAATCTAGTCGAGTAGCTGTTAGTTCATATTCACACATGATATTGATTTTTCAATTTGTGGACATTATTGGTCTTCTGTTGTTTCGTTGTTAAGTTCCAAGCTTGAAAATGATGCCTGTAATAAAATGGTATTATGCTATGTGCAATTTATTTTGAGGGTGAAGTTGAGAATGTCATCATTTTCCCCTAGTAGAGCAGTGTGGATGCTAACCGAACAAAGTTGCAGCCAAATGAAGCTCTTGAGTTGAGCATGCATGTCTAAATTGCTTATGGCAAAGCAAAAGCTTGACTATGTAAAGTAACTAAATCGGAAGATTATGATATTCCTATTTTTTCATTTCTGCAAAAACAAATGGTAACTGTACAAGACCAATTGTATAAGATCTGTCTGTGTCTAGCTTATAATGTTATATTTTCACTTGAAAAAGAACATGGTAGAACCTATCCCTACAATGAATAGTACTAGGCTAGAGAAAAGCATGTATTAAGCTTTCTTTCCCCCTTTTAGTTCAGTTGTATTACACCCTGTAGTTGAGTGAAGACTAGCACATGGAAGGATAGAAGCATGTTATATTGTGATAAAGATTTCTCTTCTCTTGGGAGTCTTGGTCATATCTTCAGTGCAGTTACACAAGATGCATTGCATTTCCTTCGAAGGTGGCAGGATGCATATAGCTATGGTGGTGGGAATTTTTATCAATATGATTTTATTACAGCATTAGGAGTTTTCTGAAATAATTATTTTTCCATTATGCTATAAGTTTGGGTGATAATCAACGTGTGATTGAGCATTTGTATTATTTTACAAAAACCTCTTCTCTGGAAATAAGCAGTAGCTCTAAGTCAGTGTTCTTTGACGTACAATAAGGCTTTATAGAGTGTTTGATTGATACTGATTGACGAGAAAACACTTTTGTGCTAATAATGGTACTTGTTGTCATTGTTGTTACTTTGCCTACTCAGCTGCTGTGGACTTTAGTTGTGGAGCTATTTTTGTTTGTGATTTTTTTCCCCCATATCTTCATGCTTCCAGTCTTCATAACTCATTTCTTGTTTAGTCTCTTAAATGTGTTGCTTCTTTCTTCTTAATCAATGATTGATATTTTATTCAACGTCTGCATTTTTGTTGTAAGTGATAGGAATGAGAGATGACTCATGTCATTTGCTTTTAAAATTCTTAAGGTAATCTGGGCCGGGTTTGACAAGTTAGAGGGGGAGGGAGATGTCATTCGGCAAGTTCTTCTTCTAGGCTGTCGGTCTGGGTTCCAGGTTTGGGATGTTGAAGATTCCAAAAATGTGCGTGACCTAGTTTCTAGACATGATGGTCCGGTTTCTTTTATGCAAATGCTACCAAAACCAATTGCATCAAAAAGACCAGAAGACAAGTTTGCAGATAGTCGCCCACTCTTGGTTGTTTGTGCTGATGGAATCTTTGCTGGTGGAGGCAGTAACATTCAGGATGGTCTGGTCACCCCTTGCAATGGGAGCACTTTAAACTGCCATGATCAAGTGAATGGCATTTGTCTTCCAACTACTGTTCAGTTTTATTCTTTGGGATCCCAATCTTATGTTCACGTCCTAAAGTTTAGATCAGCTATTTATTCTGTAAGGTGCAGTTCTCGTGTTGTTGCTGTTTCTCAATCCACTCAGGTATAATTTCTATGGATAATATTAAGGAGAGTGCAACCTCCTGAGAAGTGAGTCTCTCCACTCTTAAATCACCTCAAGATCTGTGTATGATAACAAAAAAGTACTTTACACAAATCTAGAGAAGATTTTAAGAGTGGAAGACTCAACCTCTTGAGAGGTTGAGCTCTCCATAGATAAGCCCAATTTCTAAATTACAAGCACCTTTAATATCTATCTCAAGCAGTTTCTCAAGAGTGTTGAATGGAGTCTTTGTTTTGCAGATACACTGTTTTGATGCCACTACATTAGAAAGGGAGTATACTTTACTAACCAATCCTATTGTCATGAGCTGTCCTGTTTCTGGAGGTATAGGCTATGGACCACTTTCAGTGGGCCCAAGATGGCTGGCTTATAGTGGAAGCCCAGTTGCAGTCTCTAATTCTGGTCGTGTCAATCCACAACATTTGACACCTTCTGCAAGCTTTCCTGGTTTTTCTTCAAATGGGAGCTTGGTTGCACACTATGCCAAAGAATCCAGCAAGCAGCTTGCTGTGGGAATAGTGACCCTTGGAGATATAGGGTATAAGAAGCTTTCTAGATACTGTTCTGAGCTACGGCCTGATAGCAATGGTTCTTTGCAAGCTGCAAACTCTGGCTGGAAGGGAAATAACATCAATAACAGCTATCCGGGGGATATGGATAATATTGGAATGGTGAAGACTGTTCTTACTAATAACTGGAACTGCATCTGCACTGCTTGAATCTCTTTTCATCTTTTGGGCTCAGATATGTCAATATTTCTGTATCTTTGGTTTTATTTGGCTGGTCTGATGTGATGCTTAATATTAAGTTGTTACAGAATTTATCTAGTATCCAGTCCTATCTTTGGTGATTCAAAAAGATTAACAAGTTATGGAGAATCTAGACCCATCTCTACTAACACTTGTCTTTCTGGAAATAGGATACTGCTCCAGATATGCAATTTCTCGTGAGGTTTACTTATGTTGAATCATTTTTGGAAGAATAAGGGTTGAAGAGGAAAAAAAATAGATTCATATTTTGCAACTTAAAATTATAATTACTGTAATCCACCTACTTGAGTCATTGGTTGACTCACCATAAGATTTGAATAAAACATCTCTTGACGTTCAATGAAGAATGCGGTAGAGGAGGATTTTTTGATGGTTGCTTGTCATTTTGTTTCATGGGGTGCAAGTGTGATCATTTGTGCAAATTGTGAGCTTTGCTACTCTAGTTTTGTAGTAAGGTGCCTGGTATTTTTGCATTTTATTCCATGATTTTTCGTTGGATAATTTGTTATTTTCTGTCAGGTCATTGTCAGAGATATTGTAAGTAAAAGTGTTGTCACTCAATTCCTGGCCCACAGAAGTCCTATTTCGGCCTTATGCTTTGATCCTAGCGGCACCATTTTAGTGACTGCTTCAGTTCAGGGGCATAATATGAACGTTTTTAAAATAATGCCTAGACAATCTGACATTTTGTCAGCATCAGATGGTGGTCCTTCATATGTTCATCTTTACAAGCTGCAACGTGGCTTCACAAATGCAGTTAGTGCACTTTCCTGACCTCTCTCCCCCTTTGGTTTAAATTTATATTATTTAATGTCTCTCTAAACAACCGGTGCTTTTCTCATCTATATATATTGACCTTTTCAGGTAATTCAGGATATCAGTTTCAGTGAAGACTGCAGCTGGATTATGATTAGTTCCTCAAGGGGTACTAGCCATCTGTTTGCCATAAATCCTCAGGGAGGACCTGTAAATATTCAGTCCTATGATGTGAGTTTCAATGAAAAAAATGTTGGATTGGAAGTTAAGACCAATCAAGCAGTTCAATGGCCTGGTTCAGGTGTACAAATGCCTAAACAACAGAGTCAGTTTGTGGCGAGCTCTCCTATCACTCTCTCTGTTGTATGGAGAATTAGAAATGGAAATAATGGCTGGAGAGGCACTGTAAGTGGTGCTGCTGCAGCTGCAACAGGTAGGCTGAGCTTGCATTCCGGGGCTATTGCTTCATCTTTCTTTAACTGCAAAGGCAGTGCCTTGAGTGTTAATGGGAACCATTATAAGACAAAATATCACCTGTTGGTTTTTTCACCTACTGGTTCCATGATACAATATGCCCTTGGGATATCAACTGACCAAGATTCAGTAGTTGTTTCTGGATTAACCCATGCGCATGAATCTGCTTTAGAGGTTGATGCAAGAGTAGTTGTTGAGGCTATCCAGAAGTGGAATATATGTCAGAGACACAATAGAAGAGATCGACAAGATAATATTGACATCTATGGTGAAAATGGAACTTCAGACAGCAACAAAATATATCCCGTGGAAGCGAAGGAGGAGAATGTCAATAACCCAAAACTTGAGAATGGAATCATGAAAGTGAATTCTCAACCTGAGGAAGAGCATCATTTGTATATTTCAGAAACTGAGCTTCAGACGCACCAAGCTCAGACTCCATTGTGGGCAAAGCAGGAGGTTCTATTGATTTATTTATTTATTTGAATTAAACTAGAAATTATCACGGATTCTTTGTGTTGACAATAAAATGCACAATTCTGTTGCCAACCAGATATATTTTCAGTTAATGGTGAAAGAGGAGAGCATGGTGGGTGAAGAAGCCACATCAGGAGGGGAAATTGAGATTACAAATATTCCAACCCGCATGATTGAAGCTAGGTCAAAAGATTTGGTTCCAATTTTTGACTCTCTTCAGAATCAAAATTTCCAACAACTAAGGTTTGGTGACAAAACAAAATATTTAAATAGCTCTAAAGATTTAGATATTTCTTGTCCTATTGTTGTACTGAAAGACTATCTTAATTTTGGAAAACTAGACAATTTTTAGAAAAAAAAAATGGTCATGGATTTTGATACCTTGCTTGATTTGCATGAGGAATCCTGCATGGAGATAGCGTATTTATACTTATTATAAGTTGTTAAATTTATTTATTTATTTATTTAACTTTCTCACAGGTCTCCTAATCTAGATAGCATTGGCAAGGTAAATGAAAGACAGTTGCATCAGAATTCCAGGAAGTCCGAAAATGGCAGTATGTCACACGCAAGTAACTCAGACTCTCCTGACTGTATGACCAATTTCAGTGGTGCTGTAACTGGGTTTAAAAATAGCATCAAAAGAACGGAGTGGAACGATCATTTGGTTTCAGCAGAAACTAACGACTTTGTAAATAAGAATGACAATGACAGCCTTAAAGCCAATACTCACCATGAGTTTGTAAATAAAACAGAGTATTTAAACATGGAGGCTCAACTCATGCTTGTAAATAATGATAAAGACGGCTTGAAAATGGAGAATCACTTGGAAGAGAATGGCAACGAGTCCAATTAAGGGCAATATTTTCATTTCTGGTTTTAAAGTTCTCATGGGTAAGTGTCTTGAGATGATTGAATTGTTTACCTTAGTCAATCAAGCAAGTGGAATTGGCACATAGATAGGTACTGTACAATATTCTGGTAGGATGCACTTTCTTCCTTTGTCCTAAAACTATAGTAGTTTAAACATTGTCAGTTGTTGAGTTTGTTTTTGTAATTTTTCAATTCAGGTATGGAAACATTCTTTTAATTTCGCACGGGAGGCTTCATTAACAATGTTAATATAACTGTTGGAGAGGCAGAGAAGCTCGTGGAGTAAGGGCTTGACTACGAAGCAAGGTTGTGGATATTCATATTATACTATGACTGTGTTGGGTTTCTAATTCTGTCAAACTTGTACATAACAGACAAATTGTATAATGATAATGATAAGTAGTTGTTATTTGTACATAATAACCTACTTAGCAATTTCCAGTTTTCATTTTATTCTATTAAATCAAATAGATTGACATTTACATTTATTCCTTTCTAGTGCATTCTGTGTGGATTTGAGTTTGCCTAGGTCATGCTGTTTAGTCATCAGGATTTAGACATCAGCGCAGGATTTGGCTTCACCAATGAGAACCAGGTTAAGAGTGTAGTATAAATTGTTGTAGTGTTGTTTGTCACAAGCATGTGGAATGAAGGAATGATCATTGATGTGTCCTTTTTTTGTTTTTTCTAGTTTTTGACAGAAGGTGCTGGGCACAGGGGGTGAAGAAATGTAGTAAGGAATAAGGATGGAATTAAAATTTGGCATAGACAAATCAACCTCATGAACCATCATTCTAAGATACAGTATTTTCAGTAGTATGACAGAACTTACCTTATTAAATTATCCATATATTAATACCATTTTATTTTTTATCAAATAACTCTTACCAAGTGAGAAATAAACCTGAATTTTGTTAAATTGCATCCGCTTATATCAGATGGTCATAGTATTTGTTTGGGTAAATTAACATATGCTCAAATTAAAATTCCATTCTTTTTGTTTTAAAAAGATACACAAACCTAACTTGAAACTAAACTAAATGATATCAAACAGAAATACAGAACCGCCTTGGTCTGTACAGTGGACAAAAATATTTGAGTTGTAGCTAGTAAAATAATTTTCTGAAGTTGAAAAACTATTTATGTATCCCTTCTGAAAAATTAAATTAAATTTTACGTATAATTTAAGTAATTGACTTGTTCTAATGACACCAACAACTGGAGTAGTTGAGAATTAAAAAAAAAAAAAAAAAGGAAATTAGTACACTTGCAAATAAAGCATTTGAAATCACAATGCCTGTTTTTTGAATTTGCAATTGACAATGTCAAACAGAGCCTTAACTTTTGTCTTAATTCTCACTTCTTTCCTATTATTTATTCATTTTTTGTCAAAGAAGAAAAAATGCTTAAAATTATACGAAGGAGATACAAGACACAAATATAATAATACTAATATAGCCAAACACTCTTAGAAAAACAATGGATACATCAGAGAAAGTAAACTATTCTTATGCAACGCACCTAAGAAAAATAAAATCCAAATCTCATATAAATTCAAAAAATGTACAACATTTTTTCTAATATACAATATTTATACATAATGAAAAAACTTGAAGATGCAAAGAAGAGGCAACACACCCCTCTTCCGTCTGAGGAATTAATTTTCACTGTTATTTTTTTTTTCATATTGAGCTCATAAATATAGATTTGAAAATGTTATCTTCAAAATATCAAAGAACTCCATAGAATAAAACTCTTATAAAAGGAAGAGAAAACCCTTTCTAACAGAAAGAAGAACCTTCTCTAATAGAAGGGGAAAACCTTCCCTAATAGGAGAAAATCTTCTCTATTGGAAGGAAAAACCTCCATAAAAGGAGGGAAAATAAGTAGAAAATAGGTTAACACAGAACCTGGGCGCCTCAAGGAAGAGAGCTTTGAGAGAAACCCTAGTGGAGCTGATGCTAACTTCTCAAGGCCTCGCGATTCATGAACTTCATTACTACAAATATAATTCAATTACAAATGTGAAATTTTTTTAGATAAATATGATTTATCAATAATTTGTAAATTAAATTTATAGACATTCTTCTTATAAAAATTATAGACATATATATAGAACATTTATCTAATTAACAAATATAATGATAAACTTCTCACCTTTAATAATTTTTTTAAAAAAAGATAAATTAAGAAAAATGCTTGAAGGAAATAAAAGATAGAAGCAAATGGCTTTTAGATTGCGTTTTATTCTTTTTTTAGAGTAAATTACTGTTTTAATCTTTAAAAGATGTAATTTATTTTATTTTAGTCCCTTAATCATCAAAATATTTAATTTAATTATTAAAAAATATAATAAATCTCAATTTAATTTTTACGTATAAGTATTATATATTTTTTTATGTTTCAATTTAAAGTTTTAAAGAGATATAATGTATTTTTTAAAAATTAAATTAAATATTTTTATGATTTAAAAATTTAATTGAGATAAATTGTATCTTTCATAAACTAAAATAATAATTTACTATAAAATTTATCAAAATTATTTTTACTTTATATGAGAAAACATGAATTTAGAGTCTGCAATGTACATTTCTTTTGTTTTAATTTTAACGAAGTCAAGAATGTGATTTTTAAAGTAATATTAGAAAACAAATTTTTTTTTTAAAGCAATTGACAATAAAAGCATTCATGTTGATCTCTACGAGCATTTTTTTGGGTTAATCTAAGCATGTCCTATATATCCACTGTTTTTTTTTTTTTTAATTCTTAAAAGTAGTTGAATATGTAAAATTGCGTGTATGCTTTTGGGACATAAATTAGTGGATGAAATGAGACATCGACAGGCATATTTATCTCATTAGAAAATTATTAAGCTAATTTTGAAATTAATTAAAGTAACAACAACATCAATTTCAATTTTACTTGCCACTTAAATATAGTTTAACCAAAAAGAAATTTATAACTTATATACTAAATTTTCTCAATTGTTGTATTGTATTAACCCATACTTATATCAGCGGGCACATCGACATTGAACTTGAAATTAATCATGGTCAATAAACCTTAAAATTTTGAATTACAGAGTATCAAAAAATCATACTAAAAAAAAAAAGGTTTCAAAATATATTTTACCCTAAAATATATTATCCATGTAACTTTCTCCTTGATATATTTTATTGAATTGCATATATCTCTATAAAAAGTTAAATTGTTGCATAACAGGCATCATCTTTAATTTTGTTTCTATATAGTAACCCTTGTTACATCATAATCTCTCTCTCTCTCTCTCTCTCTTTTCTTCAGTTCTTAGAAATATCCTTACAATTTAACTCTAAGAAGTTTGCATAATCACATTTTATATTCAGCTCCAAAAGCTTAACTAAATATGCATTATGTTTGGAGTGCTAGCTCATAGTATTATTGAGCCTTGAGTATAAACTTAAAAAGTGAAGGATGCCTTGTGTGCTTAAGGCAATTTAATTTAGTATATTTATACATTATATAACTTTTAACTCGTGAAATTTTAAATATCTTCCTTATCTTTATATTTCAACATTTATCATAATACTCTCAACTTTATTTTTCCTTAAAACCCTTCACAAACACAAAATCCTTAATTATGTATAAATTATATTTTTTTGGGGTAATTATATATATTATTTTATTTTAAGGCATAAATATTTTTTTAATATTTATTTTGATTTTATTTTTATATTTTAGTTAATTAATAATAATAACAACTAATTTAATAAAAATTAACAATAATAAATACTTATAAACATTTATATTATTTAAATAATATTAATTGTAGTAAATTTATACATTTTTTTGTAATTTAAAAGTCAAAAAAAAATTTTTAATACAAATGGGCTAACCACAAATTATTTATCACATACAGATAAAAGTATTTTTTAATTGAATTGACCAAAAATAAATTATTTATTTTTCATAACACTTTTTTTAAAACTGTAATTTTAAAAAATAATTTTAAAATACATTCTTTTATCAAGTTTTCTAACCAAAATAAAATATATAATTTTTTTAAAAAAACAAATTAATCATAAAAAATATGAGTTATATAAATTATACATATGTCAATCTCTCATTAAAAAATTTAATGACAAAAATATAAAAATTACACATACATTTTTCTTAAACATATTAACATGATGAACAATTTTGTTGTTAAATCTCTATTTTACTTATATATTGAGAATTTTCACAATGTTTGAGGGTTACTATTGAGACAAAAGTTAAAAGAAATCAATTTTTAATTGTGTAACGTAACGTTAGCTTAGTTCCTAAAATAACAATAATAAAAAAATAAATTTTAAATAAAATGAAAAATAATTCTAAATGCAAAAGGTAGTTCTACGAATTCTTTAATTAAAATAGATCAATGTTATCAATAGAGTTAATGATTGTTGGCTTTTCTTTGTATTCTTTTGTTTTATATATATATATGACGTCATCTCAAAGCTCAAAACCAGAATGAGAATGAGAATGGTAGCTTTTCCTTAACTTGACATTCATCAGTTCATAGAAGGTGTTGTGTCTACATAGGTTTCAGGTACCTTCCTTTCTTGGATCATCTTTTTCCTTTAAGCTACCATACTTGATACTTGCATTGTCAAATATAATTAATATAATTCTTTCTTCTTTCTTCTTTCTTCTTTCTTTTTATTTTTCAAAGAAACAAAAAATGTCAATGTTGTTAACCCTATTCAGAACAGCCACAGTATGAACAGAAGTCTTTTAACATGTGCTAATTTTGTTTTTAACTCTCCCTATGTAACTCAATCTGAATTAATTATTATAATATTCCAGGTGAATTACTTAATATGAAGCCTCCACAAAAGATCAGTTAAAGGTTTTTGCAGCAAAATTAAAATAGACTAAATCTATCAAAAAAATAAAAATTAAATCAACTATAAATAAAAAAAAACTTACAAATATGTCAAAGATAAATTTATATATAATATATTCCATATATATGTTTATCTTATTATTATTATTTCATAAAATGGGTTGGCTATATATAGCATGAGACAAGATATGTTTATATACATTTACCTTATTATTCCTTATTTTTTTAAAAAAACTAATTTTAATATTTGTGAGTTTAATTTTGAATTGTAAAGTGGGTATATATCTTTGATCTGCGCGTTTAAATATAAATATTTTTTTATGCACAATGTGTACCATGTTCAGAATTAGTTCTAACCAAATGACTTAAGAACGACGCAGGGTTCTTAACAACATGAAGTCGATATATATTACCTTTATTAATGCTTTAATTGTGAAATGCATAAACTGGAGTTTCATGAATTCATCATGGTCATACCATTTATGTCAGTTTCTAGTAGCTAGATCCAAATCATGACTTCGGAGTAAAGAACTTGACAAGATACAGTTTCTTCCACCTAATGTAAATGAATAGTTCGAAGTACACCATTTAATACAGACAAATGCTAACATTGAATATGGTCAAACCTATTTTTGTTCATTAAGTCATTTTCGTACATACAACAAACTTTTAGGTAAATTAATTAGTCTATTATAAGCATATAAATAACATTTTAAAGGATTCTACTTCTAACACGTATATTTACTTGTTCATATAAATCGAATTTACTCAAATTTCTGGTGTTCTAGCTCATGAATGAGTGGAAGTTAATAATTAATTATAAAAATAATATAACTTCCAAATAATGTATATATTACACAATAATTAGTATATTAACGTAGACTGTGATTCCACAAAAATTCTTTAATCTGATCGATCTCCTTTTATAAATTCTTCAAAGAGAAATAGATCAAAATATGGTTTCCTGAATTTTCACTCCAACAACTGCATCCTCAACCCCACCATAGAGAGAGAGAGAGAGAGAGCTAGTCATTTTCCATGTAGAAGTCCTGCTTCTGTCATAGTCCAAACTCTAATATATGCTCTAAAAACTTCATGTGCAGGCAAAGCCCACAAGCATACACACCAAACAATAAAACCAAACTCTGTTCTTATATATAAAAATATTTTTAATCTTTTAAAAAATAATTTTCTCTCAACTTCCCTCCTTCAAAACCAAGCTTGAATCAAACAAACAAGAAGACATCCATACATCTTCCCTCTTAGTCCCATGTCTCTTTCTCTTTACCAACCCCAATTTCACCTTAAAATTATATATTAGGTAACACATAGCTGGCTACCCTTAAACTCCTTCATCAATCAAACCCTCCCTTTTACAACTTCAATCACATTGCCTTCTTCTTCTTCTTGCTTCTCTTCTCTGTGCTTGATCAGGTTCTGAATTAATTGCCCAATGAAATAACTTGTGCAACCACTGAGGAGGAGCAATTCAAATAAGGCCGTGTTTGGCTTGATTGCAATTCATTTGGGGGAGGATTAAAATGCAGCTTCATATATCGCCAAGTTTGAGGCATGTGACTGTGCTTCCTGGAAAAGGGTTCAAAGATTTCATCAAAGTGAAGGTTGCATCAAGGAGAGTCTCTTACAGGGTGCTCTTCTATTCACTATTGCTCTTCACATTCCTTCTTCGCTTTGCGTTTGTGTTGACTGCTGTGGATACCATTGATGGAGATAACAAGTGCTCTACCATAGGTACATTATTATTTTATCATCTGCTTCAATTATTATATATACCAAAAGTTTTTAACTTGTAATGACTTGTACATTAAATGCTATTTTGGTTGTGCACTAATTCCCCTTTTAACAAATTGTTATCAATCTTCCATTTAAGAATTTATGATGATCAGATTTTTATAACTTTCACAAGCTTGGAAATAACTGGTAAAAATGCACTCACGTTTACATGTTTTTAATTATTTGTTTTGGTTTGGTCTCCCAGTAATGCCCATGTGAGAACAATAGTAATATTATTTGGCAACAAACAAAATTTAAAGTATCTACTAGTTTCTTTCTATTATCCTTTTTCCTGGACTTTGTGCATATAAGATAATAAGATCGAGTTAGTTTATAAAAATAAACGAATTAAATTAATTATAAATATGTATATATGCACGTAGTTTCTAGTTATGATTGACTTAGTCTAAGAAAATCGAGTCTATCTAAAATTTGTGAATGTTTTTGTTGTATCTATGGAATGAGGTACTTCACATATACATTACAAATTCACATAAACATTTCATATATAGAATCATTTTTTTTTCTTTTATATATAGAACAAATACAATAATGAAGGATAAACTCCAGGATAGCAAGTCCTAGGTTTTGAACTTAGGATATGTAAATTTCTGACTTGATAACTATGTAGTGGCTTGAAATGATAATTCCAGAAATTGTAATTAATATATATGCATACAATTGACTTTTTGATTTGCTTTTAATTATGTTTGTAGGTTGCCTGGGAAAAAAGATAGGACCAAGGATTCTGGGAAGAAAGCTTGAACCAAATGTAATTTCCTCAACTCTTGTAGTTATGTTTTGTGATACTTAAGTTTCCTTAAAAAAAGAAGTTGACATTGAATTTGGATAGGTCCCAGAAGTGATATACAGAATATTAGATGAACCCGTTGAGAAAGATGAAGTAGAGGGAAGATCTGACATTCCACAGACTTTAGAAGAGTTCATGACAGAAGTGAAGGACGGGGGATATGATGCCAAGACGTTTGCTATTAAACTCAGAAAAATGGTACTTTCTCCTCCCTCTTTCTAACAATAGCATCAAGTTGGTTCAGTTTTCAATTGTTATTCATTAAACATAAAGTATTTCATTATATAATTAAAACTTTTATTATGAGATTATTAATTAATTATAATTCAAATCAAATTAACCTAATTCACCAAAAAAAAAAATACCATGATCAACTAGACCGAACTGATCTTTAATAGTTTGGCTCAAATCAGTAATCACTTCAAACAAACCAAATAAGTGAAATTTTTTTAATAAAATTTTTAGTTTGGTTTGGTTTGTTCATATATATATATATATATATATATATATATAAACCAACCAACCAACCAATGAACACAGGCTTATTCAATTTAAGTCTATCTCAATGAAAGTTGAAATTTTCATAGGTCATCCTCATGGAACAAAGAACAAGGACAGCCAAAATCCAAGAATACCTATATCGTCATGTAGCATCAAGCAGCATACCTAAGCAGCTTCACTGTCTTGACCTAAGGTTGGCAAATGAGCACACCAACAATGCACTAGCTCGCCTTCAGCTTCCTTCTGCAGAACTGGTCCCTGCCTTAGTGGACAACTCCTACTTCCATTTTGTTCTTGCCTCAGACAATGTTCTGGCTGCTTCTGTTGTTGCAACCTCAGTTGTCCGAAACTCTCGGCGACCCAACAAGGTGGTTCTGCACATCATTACAGATAGAAAGACTTACTATCCAATGCAGGCTTGGTTCTCTTTGCATCCTCTGTCACCTGCTATAATTGAGGTCAAGGCATTGCACCATTTTGATTGGCTTACAAAAGGGAAGGTTCCTGTTCTTGAAGCAATGGAGAAAGACCAACGAGTTAGGTCACAGTTCAGAGGGGGATCGTCAGCTATTGTTGCAAATAACACTGACAAACCAACTGTTGTTGCAGCTAAGCTGCAAGCACTTAGTCCCAAGTATAACTCAGTGATGAACCACATAAGGATACATCTTCCAGAGGTAAAAGGAGTAGCAAAGAAAGTTAATATATAATTTGAGAGCCTATTTAATATATAATTAGTTAGGGCTGTTAACATGAACCAAGTCCTACATTCAATCTTACTAAAATTATAGGGTTAGGTTAGTAAAAAGACTAAGTTCAGCACTTGGGTTGAACCAAGCCACGCTAGCCCGTTATGGCCAAACAAGATTTTTATTAAAGAAAAAGGTTATCAGCATTTTATAATTTGTAGTATTATTTGGAATAGGGATAAAGATAGTTATCACTTATTTTTTGTTGCATGCTACAGTATTATAAGCTAATATATTTTTTGGGTTATCTGTTACGGCCAGGGCCTTCAGGTCTTCACACAGCCCTTAAAGAACTAGGCTGTGTTAACATTTTCACAGACCGTATGTAAAAAGGGTTTGCCTGGTCTTACCCCAGCAGGACTATCCCTAATTGATCAATTAGCCCTTTTTTTTTATGTTTCTAATACTTACTGGCATGATATATATTTTGTAACAGTTGTTCCCAAGTCTCAACAAGATTGTCTTCCTAGATGATGATGTTGTGGTACAAACTGACCTTTCACCTCTGTGGGACATTGAAATGGATGGAAAAGTAAATGGAGCAGTAGAAACATGTACCGGAGAAGATAAGTTTGTGATGTCAAAGAGGTTGAAAAGCTATTTGAACTTTTCCCACCCTCTGATAGCCAAGAATTTTGACCCCAACGAATGTGCTTGGGCTTATGGTATGAACATTTTTGATCTGGACGCTTGGAGGAAGACCAACATAAGCCTTACATACCATTATTGGGTTGAGCAGGTATGTCTATCTACCATCCTAACAGAACAGAGAAATAAATAAAGAAAACTTTTTAAGAAAACCACTTTCAATATGTTACAAGTTGTTAAAGGTTGAGTTTCCATAATAGAGATAGATGATACTACGACACATTAATATTTCTGTTTTCCTTGAACAGAATATAAAATCAGACCTGAGTCTATGGCAGCTAGGGACATTACCTCCTGGATTGATAGCATTCCATGGTCACGTCCACATAATTGATCCTTTCTGGCATATGCTGGGATTGGGATATCAAGAAAATACAAGTTTTCCTGATGCTGAGAGTGCTGGTGTCATCCATTTTAATGGCAGGGCAAAACCATGGCTAGATATAGCTTTTCCACAACTAAGGCCATTGTGGGCTAAGTATGTCAACTTTTCAGACAGGTTCATCAAGAGTTGTCATATTAGAGCATCATAACTTGGATTTTGAGAATACCTTATCCTCTTGATGAGTTGAAGAAATGGTATTCGCAAAGAAGGGAAAAAGAAAAAAAGAGAGTTCTTCCATGCATAAGGCTTTCAATGACAAAGAAAACACAACAACGATAAAGCATGATGCTCCCTTCATTTTTTTTTTTAATCTTTTCTCTTTCTTCAGCTGAAATTCTCAGATTCTTTTTCTCTTCAGATTATATTGTAAGTATGAGTATTAGTAGATCATTACGTATGATGATATGAGACAGTCTTTTTTGGAAACGAAAATAAGAGCTGAAGACATAACAATAAGTTTCTGTAAGGTGAAGAAACAGTGGGGCAAACAGGGATCTGAATTTTCTCATGCGAGAAAATAACATGCATGACACTTACATGTAAAGAGATAAATAAATACAGTATGTCAACTTCATACAATTATGGTATCTATTATGTAAATAGGGCCCACCACTTAAGTAAATTCATTTCTATCTCTCTTTTCATGACAATGTCATGTTAACTGGATTCAAAGCCACAAAACAGAGAATGATGAACTGTTCAAATATTATTGCATTTTTTCTTTCTCTCTAAAAGGTGTCAATGGACACTGGTACAGACACAAACATAGGCACAAGACGCAAGACGCACATAGCAACACAACAAAATTTGAAAAGTCCATATATAATTTAAATTGTTAGTTGTGTCAAATACAAATGTCTGACATACACATGACTCCTTTTTTGAAGTGTTTGTACTTCATATATAGCTCCTAATTCTGGCAGCATCTTAAAACTACCCATCCTGTTATAAAGCGTAATCTCAGATAGTAAAATCATAGAACTGATCAAAATTGGTAAAAACATTACAAGTTTACTTCATACAGTGATCATAGCAGTGTCCTAAATTCGTTCAGACATATTCACAAACACGTTCTACTCATATTTCACGTTAAAAAAGACCTGCATTGAAGCCTAATTCTTCAGCTACATTCACTTTTTCCCGGTTACATTGGATACCAGATCCCTGAGAAACTTTGCAGATTTTGTCATAGGAGAATTGATAGCCATCAGATTATACAAAACATTCTCAACTTCACCAATGGTTGGACGGGCCTTAAACTTTGAAACCACCTTCAGTTCCCCTTCTTCTTCCACAAGAACAACCCATCTCTCTCCACTAACGACCCCATCTCTCACACAGTTGAAAATCACTCCTTTTCGTTTGCTCAACACCCCTCTGACCTCCAACCCCATAAAAGAATAAACCACTTCAAACGAACCCACAAATCCACTCAGATCACCAAAATTGCCCTCCTCCTCAAATGCCCATTTGGGGTTAAACAGAACCACTGGCTTCGGATAAAAAGCATCAGTTAGTGCTTTCATCAGGGCCAACTGGGAAGCCTCAGGAACCAAAAAGATTGCCACATCAGCAGAATACAGAACTGTGGGGTCAGTTTTGGTAATTGAAGAAATGTCTACATGTTCAACTTTGGTAGATGAACGAGACAGAAAAGCTTTGGTGGCAGCTTCTTTTAAAGTGGGATTAGGCCAGAGAAGTAGGATCTTAATAGGAGAGCCCTTTCTTCTAATGGGCATGTCTACAAACACATTGAGGGCAAGTTGGGAAAGCGATTCCGGTGAGTCATCCACCACAGGAATTTCAACCCTGAACTTGGGTTGCTTCAGTTTCTTGAGTTTACCTATGAGTTTGGGGTTGTTGAGGGGCTTCTCTAAGGAAGTTGAAAGGGAGGTTTTGGCCTGATTTATGGCTTCCTCCTTTGAGGCGGGTGGGTTTGGAGAAGAGAGTGAAGATTGAATGATAGATGTTGGTGTAGCTTTGAGTGGAATGAAGGGAAGACGATGGTGTTGGCCGAGACACAAAGGAGTAGGAAATGTTTGAATAGATCTGAATTGAGTTTTAGAGTGTGAAGGAAGGGTTACTGAGTTGGAAATTAGAACAGATAGGAAGTGGGTTCTATGAAGATAGGATGCCATTTAAGGATGTGATATAAGAGTCACCAATGTGTGACGGTTTTGACATGAGAGTTGTATCAGAGATCCATACAGATAAGATATATCTGCTCTTACAACCTCATAAATCATTCAAACAGTTAAACATTCTCGCAAAATAAGTCAGACTGAGTGTTGTAGCTCTAGTCTACTTAAATAAATAAATAAAAATCACATTTTTTTATTTTACACATACTTTATACATAGAAAATTAGAAATCCCCCTACTTTGTCAATGGTCAACGCGGGTTGATAAAAAGATGAAAAACTTCAAAGGAAAAAAATTTTCGTACACATTTGCATGGGTAAATCTCTCTAAGCCCAAGGCCATAAAAATCTTGTTTAATAAGTAACTCTCTTTTAAATTTTTATTATTTTAAAATAAAAATATTATTTTATATTTAATATTTTAAAATTTATAGAAAAAATTGGCCACTAGTACGTAAGAATGGTGCAACTTGAACTTCATTTTTTCCAGTAATATTATTAAGAGTGATTAATAATTTAATCTAAAAAAAGAATCAAACTCTTCATGATTTCTAATCTTTTCTTCCAAATCAAAATGGTTCCTTAGCAATGTTAGGCTTACTTAACAAACTACCTGACATAGTATAAATGACATCTTGTTTGCCAACTAGACAAATCTGAATCATCAAGTTCTATGTTTAGAATAAGTTGAGACTTAATAATTTAACTTACTCTTGATTTAATATAGACAAATTCGAGTGATGAATAATAGATAATAATAAAATAAAAAATAACTTGAATACAATTCTTCAAATATTTAATATCAAAACCTGTCACAAAAATATATCATTAAAATTTTTTTTAATTGAAAATCTGATAAAAAAATATTAATCTATTTCTTCAATGACAAATATCCAACTTTCGCCAATCAGCGCTTAATTCAATTTCAGAAGGATATAGGGGTGCACCAAAATTGAAACTAGGCCGGGGTTGACATTTATGGCGCCCATTTCACCTAATGATCTACTTGGTTTGTTCTTGATTGTAAAAACATTTCTAAATGCAAGAATTCCCTTTACTATTCTGCAAGCCTAAACCAAAATGACAATCAGATGTACCTGACTACGGATACCTGAGGGTTCAATGCATCACAACCAAAGAGAAGATAGCCAGATCAGCTTATTAACATTTACATGCAAACACCAGCATTACTTCATAAAAGTATCAGATGCCAAATACAGTCAGAGCCCACCCACATCAGGTCCAGTTAGAACACTTTAGTTGAAAACTAAAATAGCAAGTATGGCGAGAAAACGAATACAACTTTTGAGCCAAAATGAATGCTCAAATAATTGTGCAGTGCCAACTTAGGCAACTGGTGGACGGAGTACATGATCCTGTGAAGTATCCACTGCAGCCGGTGGCATAAATTGCCACATGGCAACTCCTGGATAACTGATAAATGGCACCAACTTGTTGCCTGGGGCTTGGCCTTGTGCAGCAGCATATGCAGCGGGAATTGAAGGAGGGGGAGGCAAGAAACTAGGCTGTACATTGATAGTTTTCAGCTGCTGCTCCAACTTTTCTTTCTCTCCCTTAAGCCTCTGTTTCTCATCACGAAGTTCATTCTTCTCAGCCTACACATAAGTTTACACCATCTCTCATTCACCACTAGAACATGGTGCTAGTTTTAAAGTAGAAATCTTAAGGGAAGAAGTCATCAAGTATACAGACCACCAACAAATCATTCCATCTTCATCATTTTAGAATAAATATGAATTGAAGCCTCACCTTTAACTCTTTTATCTTCTCTTGAAGACTTGTATTTGAGTCTTTCAACTTCTGGGCTTCACCCCGTAACTGTGTCACCATTCGGACCGCATCAATCAAAATAGCAGCCTTGTCTGTTTTGGGAGGCCTTCCAGGCTCCAAAATGGAGCCTAATTCAAGAAACCTAACCATGTCGAGCATATTAGGTACATGCCCCAGAGGTACATTTACACAAAAAACTTTATGGAGAATAGAGAGTGAAAGGATGGTGGGGGCTAAAAGGTTTACTTGTCATTCAGCCTATCCCTCCGCAACTTTTCCCGGCATGCCTTGGAGCTGGAAGCAGCACATGAATCAGATCTACCCCTGTATCAGGCAATGAATTAGATAGATGAAATAAATTCCTACAAGCAGAAGCTATCAGGATAGGATTTAATCGTTTTTTATGTTTTAATGTTGATAGAAAAATAAAAAAGGAAGAAATTGAAGCTTTTAACAGGGAAAGCTGACGTGGGGAAAATAGCTGAAGTGATCGTCATCAATGCTGTTGAACTAAACCCACTAACACTCATCAGCCTCATTTTGGCACCATTACAAACAATTCCATGTCGTATAGCATAAGCTTTTCACAATGTCATCTGACAACAACCAGTGTCTAGGAAGTCTATTTAATATTCAAACAATCAAAGCTGCATTTTGAACTGAGCCGTCAACTATAACTGGTGTATGAAAGGAAAGAAAAGGAAATAGAATGTGTACCTCTTCTTAGAACCAGTCTCTTTGAGGCCATCAGAATCCCCCAATGAGCCATCAATTTCCACACTAGGAACAGATGGTATCAAAAAAATAAGAAAAACGCATGAGTAACCATCTTTTTGCAGTTTGCAGGTTGGGTGGAGAATGGAGGAAGGGTATTGGTATTTAACTGATTCATCATTCAACCATATTTCAACAGGCAGACAAACAACTGAAGACAAAATTAAAAATTACACTTCTCTCCTCTAAGAGATGCAAAAATTACACTCCCCAACCCTAAAACTGATAGATAAGCTACAATTTCACCCATTTTGTCTAAAATACCTTCAAAGATAATACTGATTTCTCTTATTAAAAATATAACTTATTAGAAAATATATTTTTAAATTTTCTATTTCAATTTTATTTATTCTGAGTTAAAAATCATAAATTTAACTTATTTTCAATTTTAAAAAGTTAATCCTTTATAGTGGTCAAATACATATTCAATACTTGTTATATTTTATAAATAATAAATATAAGATTATTTTGGTCAAAACAGATCAACTTATAGCTTATCTTTTAATTTCAGCAGAGGAAAGTATAATTTTCACATCTCGTGGAGAAGTTTACCCAATTAAAATGCAGGAAGTAGATAATTAAAAGAAAGATCTTCAAATATCATCATACAAACATGCACCAAAAATATATTCTGATCAGCATAAACCATTCAAAAACATTTTCAAAAATGAGCCAAATTCTACTGCCAGTATGCAACTACAGTAATGAAGATAGAAATAGCCCCAGTGAAATGAAATGAAAGATTGGCCAGTGACAAAGAGATAATGCACAAATCCAAAATAGCCCGAGTGATTAAATCAACCTCCATTCAGCAAAAAAGAAATTCAGATAGATGATGAAACATGGGAAAATGAAGACTCAACCATAAGAATGTAAATAACCGAGTTGCACATACTGAATGTATTAAATGCTTGAAAACAGATTAGGATAGGAAAAACAAAAATCGCCTAATGGTAGAAGAGAAAAAAGCCTTTTCAAAAACAACCATTGCACAAGAAACATATATTACAGCAAAATCAAAAGCCTTGAATCAGAGACTTCACAAACAACCAAATGCAGAGGCATATGTCGATATTATGAACTTTTCAGCAAACTTGCAAAAGCTACAGCAGCAATTAAACTCATATGACCAAGTAAGTCGGGAGGCTTTCTATATTGACCACAAGTTACAAGTTCTATTATTAGACACCTATAGACCCAATTGAAATTAAGTCATTTTTCTTCCTAACTGCAAATATTGTTGATTACTACAAGCCAAATAAAATAATACTTAACAGCACATTCTTCCAGGAAGAAGAAACTTTATAACCTGTACCAGTCCTGAACTAAGAAATCAAATATAAAAACTGAAAGTTCAGAAATTTATAAAAGAAAAGCAATCGGGCAGGTGTACACACTAAGAGTTTAGAAAGCAAGCACAAGAGTCAACACCATAATCAAAACCCTAGATAAAGGGCAAATCAAAGAGAGCCTCAATAAAAGAAAACGTAATTGTGAATGATCTTACTACCTGACATTCGGAGAACCATTTAAGGCCTGGGCGGGCCAGGTGAACCCAGATGCAGGGACAGCGAAGTTCCCATCAGGGACGGATATGTCGTCAATTAGGCCATAATCGAAAAACCAATTGGAGTTTTCCGGGGAAACCATTCTGGAGTCGGGGTTCCCGGAAAATTCGAGATTCCCGGGGAGGCTTTTTTTTCCTGGGAAACAATCAGCTAATAAGAGATTTGCAAGATTAAGGGTTGTGAAAAAAAGAGAATTTTCTTTTCATTTTTTTTTAAAAAATTTTTCTGGGAAAAGGGAATCTGCGTGAGTGATGAGATGAGAGACGAGGGAAAAAAAACAGAAATGAAAATTGGATGCAAGTGGTGAAGGGATTCGTCAACGTAGTTCAACGAGAACGGATCCAAATCCGGATCCGATTATGGGCTTCAAACCCGAATTCTTCCCTTAAAGCCATCCTTCAATCCTAGGCCTCTCCTCTACGAGTTTCTGAGCCTTCTCCGTTCTTTCTTTTTTGTCCAAGAAACTGTTTTTCTCTTTCTTCAAAAACCCAAAGAACACAAAATAATGAATTAAAAGTAATAAACAAAATATAGAGAATAAAAAACTAGTTCATTTTAATTAGTCAGAATTTAGACTTGAATATATGTTATCACATGATGAATGCATATGTATACATTACGTAGAGGGATAGGGATAAATTTATTACAAATTTATTATTCACTGAAATCGAAGGAAATGGTCTGTGGATAATTTCACATGTTTCATGTTAATCACGTAACAATCGAGCATTAGGCGGACACAAGCCTCTTTACGCATTGTTTAATTATTAAAATTTCTTTCATTTTAGAGTTTTGATTTTATGGTACAAGTGTTATCTTGACCTTGATACTTTATATTTATCATAATATTTTAGATAATAAAATTAGATGATAGTATTTGATATCATATAATATTATATGATAATAGAGACGCATGAGATAAGACTTTTATTATCACATGATATTAAAAAAATTTTATCATATAATATCAAAAAAATTATTTTATTTTATATTATATGATTGAGTGAGATGATTTTTTTAATTTATTAATTTTATCTATATTATATTTTATTTCTTTCATACATAAATTAATAATATTACATCTTTTTCTTGTTGAAAAACACTTTATGTCTTTGATTGATTATCTTTGGTGGCTAAAGATTTTTTTTTTTAACCTAAACTAAAATAATATTTGACAATTAACTTTTGCTCCTTTAAAAGTATGTTTGGATTGAAAAAAATAGAAGATAATTTTAAAATATTTTCTTTGTTTGAATTTCTAAATTTTGAAAAAAAGTAAAAAGATGATTTTGTATTAACTTTTTTTTAAAATTTGTTTGAATGTTATTTTATTTTTTTATTTTTTAAAATTATTTTATAAAATTAATTAAGATAATTCATATTAGTATTAGTTTTATATATTTATATACGTGCTATTAATAAAAAAATATGTTTTCTATATTTTTATTATTTTAAAAATTTAAAGTTTAAATCATCTTTTAATTATTCTATATTTTTATTTTTCAAAACATATTTTTTTATTTTTTGTTGAAAATAATTATTCAAATAATTTTTAAAAACTGTAATTAAACATGCCCTTAATATTTTTTTATTAATTTTAATTACTCAAAAATAAAAATTTAAAAAAAACTCCAAATAAAGATAAAAAAATTAACACTTAATATTTTCTTTCATCTCATTCTCATATTGTTTAATTCATTTTTTTCACTCTCCCCTCTTTATTTCTAAACAAACTTAAGCTATTTGTTATTCCTCTATCATCTTTCTTCCCTTCCTCAACAGTTACTAGAACGTTTAACATTGAATGCTTTGAATGGTTATTATTGGTGCAAACAATTAACAATGGAAATCTAACTTGGCTTTGTGGGGGAAGAGGAAGGGAAAGGGAAAGACAAGTTGTGCCTTAGGACCAAAGTTATAAAAATTGTGTTAATTAGTTACTTAGTGTGATAGTCATGTTTGAAAATCATGTTA
Source organism: Senna siamea (assembly GCA_031216115.1). NCBI lineage: Eukaryota > Viridiplantae > Streptophyta > Magnoliopsida > Fabales > Fabaceae > Senna > Senna siamea. Next base: position 17,987,006 of record CM062359.1, on the reverse strand, counting down.
TTTCATTATGCAAATTAAGTCCACATTATGATATATGTGTGGGTTAAATGGTAAAGAGTAAAGAAAAAAGCCATTTTGAAATTGAAAGCAGTTCAAAGTTGAAAACCTATTATTCCTTGTCATATTTTTCAATTTAGTTCCAATAATGATCAAAGTTAAATTAAAATGCAAGATGTGAGAATTTTAAGAGAAATTGAATACACGGAGAATATCATATATAATCATTTATACTCACTCTTATAAATTACAATACATAGAAAAGTTTTAACTATGATTAAATTCTGAATCAAATTAATAAATTCTTAATAGCAAGATCTAAATGTCGATAGTACAAACTTATACTATTATTTTATTAGCAGCTATAACCAAGGATCAAACATTACTCTGAAATTGAAAATCATGTATCCTTTTCTTTAAGTGGTCAGGATTAGCACCCACAAATTTGTCCACTTGAACTCCTCCACTTAGTAAGACAAATGTTGGTATTGCTTTGATTTCCATCTTACAAGCTACTTCCTACATACACCACAACACTCGGGCACAAAACTCAAGATAAAAAAAAATATTCAAATTATAAATAATTATTTAAAAATTATGTCATTTTACAATTAGTCTAAAACATTAGAATCAATAAAATAACTTTGATGAAAAAGCATATACACTTACTTAGAATCATTCTGCATTAGACAATTGATAATTAAATGCACTAGTTGCATGTAATATACTAATGATGTCATTATTATAACTTTAAAGTTTACAATGAATTATTTGATTGAGATAAGATCAAGGATAAGCTTTATAAAAAAAATTTAGATATAATTTTTTTATATATTTATTATTAGATTCATTAATCGCAAAATAATATATAGATTTATGTTTTACAACTCAGCACTTTATGATTAAGATTTTTAAAAAATAATAAACAAAAAGAAATTTTTTTTCATGATTCCCTATGGATAAACATGTGCACAGAATAGGCACGGATAGTACAGAAAAAGGATTAATTGAAAAATGCTAGGAGGAGGTTGAAAATTAAACTATTTAATTCATAACCAAATTAAGAGTAATAATTAATTGTCCCCCAGTATTATAGATTTTCCAAATGAAATATGAATTTTTTTATGTAGAAATAAATTACCTTGACCTCATCAACATCCACCATGAGAAACATAATATCTTGGTAGGTAGAAGCCAGTTCTTCAAAGAAAGGATTCATGGCTACAGAAGGCATGCACCAGCAGGCAGAAAAATGAACCATAACCTGCAATTTTAATTTATAAGAAAAATAAGGAAAAAATTTAATGGAAGATGATTTTTTTTGGTGCAAGAAAATGATTTTAGGTTATATATATATATATGCAAGAAAGAAAAAAAAAAAAACAAGAATTCTCAGAAAAGAAAAGAAAAAAAACAGAGGAGACTCACAGGAAAGCCTTTATTGGTAGCATAAGTGATATGGTTTTGCCATGATTCCTTTGAATCTATTTTGATGACTCTGGACTTTTTGAGCTGTGCTTGCCCTTCCATTTCTTTCCCTGCTTCTTTCCTACTTCTTCTTCTTCTTCTTCAAAAGGGTGTTATATTTATATATAAAATGCTTTATGAGAAAAGGAAATGAGTTAAAATTACACTAGAAATTAAATGTTATGTTGCCTTCCATCTTTCCCATTTTTTTTAAAAAAATATAAGATGACAATGACAATAGATTATTTTAAAAGATTAAACTTATATATAATTATTTATATTTTTATTATCAAATTTTTTAATTAAAATAAAATATGTAAACAAAATTTTTTTAAAAAAATTAATCATAAGAAAAATAAAATTATTTAAACTATATATTTGTTAATCTTTGATTAAAGAATTTAATAATAAAAATATAAAAATTATACTTAAATTTTTTTTATTTTAAGTAGAAAGTGATGTGAGGACTTTGGATCCTAAAAATGTATATTTTTTTACGTTAGAAGAAAAAAAAATTCAAACTAATAAAAATTTATTATAAATGAATTATGAGCTTTTTCTTTTCTTCCTAAAATACTTGAGTGCTAAGCGATTTGTTTGACCAACGCAAAGTCTTATTAACACTATAGAAATTTGAAAGACTGTTTTTATTATTGATTTTTGTCAATTACTAGCAGTGGTAGTTTTTTTTTTCCCTCTCTCGTTCTTTTATAAATTGAATTTAGTTTTCATATTGTTAGAACATTTTAATTTTGACTTTTACAAAATTAATAAGTAACCTTTTATACCTTTAAATTCAATTGGTCCATTTAACCTTTTTTTTAACATTAAAGTTAATTCTCCTCAACCTCAAATTTATTCATTATTATATTTATACCTTAGGTTGAGTGATGAGACATATGGAGTGGATTGATATTAAGAGAATATTACAAGAATGATGGGTCTTGACTTTATCCAATAACAGGATCATCATCAATGCGATTCATGCATCAAATTAAGAAATTATTAAGAGTCCCCACTTTTTTTTTTAATTTAAAAAACAAATTATTTTTTTTGGCCGAATTGAAGAAGATGTTTTACCAGTTGTCACCTTTGCTTTCTGACTCGTGTTATGTTGGCATGCAAAAAATGGCAAAATATTAATATCTTGTATCATTTTTGGCTTCAAAATTGTTCTTATTAAGCCAGCTTCTTTTACTTTAAAAATTAACAAAAAAAATCATAATGTAATTTTATATACGAATAAGATTTCTGCAATTTATATTCTCAATTTGTGCAAAATATTCTGACAATTCTGTAAACATGGACAATTATTGTTAAGATTTTAGATAAAAATATTAATAAAAAAGTCTATTACACAAAATTAAAGAATTAGTGGATCTTTTATCTTATTAACTTCTAAATTAAAATGAATAAATTTCGTAACCTCCAAATTAAAGAAAATTGTTTTCAATTTGGCCTACGTATCATTATTATCTTGTTTTGAACATGCTTATCAATTTAGTTTACAAGTTGAGAAGATTGTAGCTGATCTGTAGGAATATTTGTTGAAATCAGCCAAAACTTATAAAGAACCGACTATTTTTAAAATAATCAAATATTATTTTAATTTTTAAAATATACATGTTATATTGTTAAAAAATAATTGTACTACAACATTTTGAAATTTTTAAGTCAGATGAGAATGATTGTCTCTTAAATATTAAATTAATGGAACATGTATATTTAAAATATCTAAACAGTAATTTACTTTAAGAAAAAAATATATTTTTATTTAATATATGTTGGATACTCGTCACATTAGTCTCAAAAAATTTTAAATTCATCACTTTTAGTCCTCAAAGTCAAGAGGACTACTAATTTATATATAAATATGAATTTAGGGACCAAATAACGAAGTGCTATGTCTTTGAAGAATTAAATTGTTAATATAATAAAATGAAAAGTATGAAAAAAACTATTAAACTTTGGGGTAAAATAGTTATTTCTGTTTAATCTTTTTGTTTAATTCATTTGTTACATTAGGCTATTCATATATGAGTTGGGAGATTAATATAGTGAAAAGTAAAGTTAAGAAATACTCATTTTAATATGTTAAAAAATTTAAAATAACAAATAAATTAGTGCTATTAAAAAAAAAATAAAGCACATTTTTATTGAAATAAATTAGTGCTATTAAAATAACAAATAAATTACTGTTACTTTTTATTGAAATGTAAACATTTAAGAATATAATAACTAATTTTGAAACGTATTTTACAAAAAGATGATCATAAAAAAAGAAAAAATGTTGGTAGGCTAGAAACTAGCAACATAATGATAGATGTTAGTGGTGTCTAATTGAAATTGGGAAGTAGCAACTTGAGGATAGAGTTTGATGATGTCATTTTCAAACGTATTGTCTCAACAAGATCTCATCACCTATTGGCTATTGCCAATGAAGGATGAGATGCACATTAGACCTTCCCTTACGCGTTCTAATTTGGCACGCATGTGTTACGTGTGGACGTGTGGGATGAGAATGAATATTGGTATTACGAGTATTTAATCATGCTTGTTTTAAAAAAATATTTAATATTTGATAGATATAAGATATTAAATAAGTGTAGATAGTTAAATATAATTATTTATTAAGTATTAGGTATATGTAAATATTAATTTTAAATATTTTATATTTGTTTAATATAAATAGTAAATTAAATATTTGATATTCGATATATAAATAATATATTATTAAATAAAATTTTATATTTAATTAATAATAAAATTATTATTTTTAATTTTATTTTATAATGATAATGTAAATTTTTTATTTTAAAATAATTTTTTATAATTTTTTAAAAAAATTTATTAAATAAATATCAAATATTAAATATAAGATATTAGATATTATATAAATTTTTTAATTATAAGATATGTAACATTTATTATTTTTTAAATATCAAATAATTTTATATATAAATATTAAAAATAATATTTTTATAAGACATAGTTAAGATTTAAATATTAAATAGTTTAAACAAATACAGATACAATTAACTGAACCTTCCTTCTCTCAATTCACTCAATCATTCTTGTATATGACTTGTCGAATCTATCTTATCCTTATTTCTTATATTTATATTTAGTGCTCATTTAGGTGGGCCTAGCTAAAAGGATTGCAGATCAGTCCAAAGAGGGCGACCCGACCCAATGTATTGGATCCAAGCAAAGTCCAAATAAAGTGAAATTACGAAAATATCCTCAAAAGGATAGGGTACGGTGGTCTTCTCTTCTGGTTGTCATCAATTAGGGTGAGGGATAATATGCTTGTTTCTCATTCATTCACTGAAAGCAGTGAATCCCTTCACATTTCACAAAAATGGCTGCTCTGGCAAATCTACATCCCATTACGAGGCTTCCAAATGCTGAGAGGAGTCGCAACAACAAGACACACCAAACACAAATACTTGCTTCTCTGCAAACCAAAACACAAGAAACTCACATCACAAGAAGAGCAGCAATAGGCCTTGCCTCTTTGATTCTCACAGTAAATTACACTCACAAACCCTCGCTTGCTCTGGATAATGGCTTCTGGTTTGAAGAACCTTTGCCAAAACCATCTGTCTCTAACCGTAAGCTTTACCTTTGAGATTTCATTTTTCAATTTTCACTGCTTTCATAATTGATTATGCTTCATTTCAAAAACTCTAATTTGTGATTTTTATCTTTAGAGATTGCCAATGACAAAACAGGTACTCGTTCTTTTCTCAAGAAGGGAATCTACATGGCAAATATTGGAGTGAAAGGAAGCGTGTATAGAATTAAGAAATATGCCTTTGATCTTCTGGCAATGGCAGATTTGGTTGCAGAAGATACACTTAACTATGTGAGGAAGTACCTCAGACTCAAGTCTACCTTCATGTACTACGATTTTGACAAAGTTATCTCTGCAGCACCAGTGAGTGATAAGCAGCCACTCACTGAAATGGCTAACAAATTGTTTGACAATTTCGAGAAGGTAAAATTAAAAGCACTAACCTAAGCTTAGTCTAATACAATTAATAACTTTTATTTTTAATAAACTAACAATTTAATGCCTTTATTATTAGGTTTATTTAGTTTATGTTTCATAACTGCATTCACATTGAATTTTTCCCCTGTATTGACAGCTTGAAGATGCTGCAAGGAAGAAGAATTTTCCTGAAACAAAATCATGCTATCAGGAAACTACAGTTATGCTTCATGAGGTCATGGACAGGATGGCTTCAATGTACAAGACGATTTAATTATAATTTAATCAAAATTATTCTTTCTTCTACTTTAGTGGTCACAAACACATCTCTTTGTTGGCCTACTATGCAAATTAGATTTCACTCCTAAAATGCATCCTGCACTCTAAGAAAGTGAACATAAGATGGACTTCCACTAATATTTGTTCATTTCTCAAAAAGATTGAACCCCTAATTTTGTCATCGCGATTACTTACTAGAACTTAACTCTTGCATGATGCACTTTGGTAGGAGCCGGATCCGAAAATTGTGTCATCTTTGAAGAAAAGCTTCTTATTAAATAGACGATAACAATCTAAATAAATATCAAACCTTACACATATTCTTAGATTAAGTGTCTAACAAAACAATGTCCTATGAGAGAAGGACCTGCTTAGAGTATGGCAATGGAAATGTATAAATAAATCAAATACATTCGCAGAAAGGAAGATTCTTCAGCACTAGCTTCGTCACTATACAAAGCTATATCGCCAACGGATGTTAGAATCAAACTCATAATTTTCATTTTCTTATTGTAGTACTCACGCAGACATCGTGGTACGAGGATGCACCAAATAGGATTAGAATTGGGATATATAATATATTCATCTAAAGATTAGAAATAGCTCAAACGTGAGTCTGTGAGACGCCCATTGGTTTGTCGCCGAGGTGTTCCAATCTCACAAGCATTCACTCGGGAGGCAAAACGGAGTGAGCATAGTGACTCTCCCACTGAGGAAGGATCAGGAGAGATGTTTACAAACATTAATATCTTCGAGTCTCCACCAAGGCATGGCTGTTTAATCATTTTGTACTAAAGAACATTAGAACACCTTAGATGATCAAAAGCCAACAACAAAGATATGGTTTCTGTAGTTAATTTCAACATGCTACTTTGCTTGTGAGAACTTCAACGTGGAGAAATTTTTAAATATAGATTAAATTGATCATGAATTCGAAATGTAATGTAAGCATGTTAGAAGAAGATCTAACTAAAAAGTGTGCCTAACATAATTACATGTCTATTCATAATTAGCTTGATCAACATGTCTGTTCTTTCATACCAGTAGTTCTACAAGTGTATTCAAACAAATGCTTTAGGGTATGTTAGGACTTGGACGATGGAAAGTTTGATTTAAATTTAAATCAAGGGGGAAGGTTTAAAATTAAACTTTTCCTTCTCCATTCTCCTCAATTTAAATTTACACTCAGAAAGAATAGGATAAAATATGAAGTAACGTATTGTGGCAACTAGAAGGAGCTAGAAACTTTGTTTAACCACTTTCTTAGAATCAGAATCTTATTACTAGTTAAAGAGTTAGCTGGTAAGAAAACGTCATGTTTGCTGTGGAAGTTAATATATTAAAGAATAACTTAAAAGAAATAGAAGAGAGTTACCTGAAGTAGATATGTAAGCTTTGAATTCCTGAAAGGCACATGATCCTCCTTCTTTGCTAATGCAAATATAACGTCACTTAATGATGATAAACTTTTGTTGATCGCCTGATTTAAAATGAAAGAAAAATTTATTATTTGAAATCAAATAGGCATAAATATAAGCATATGATTTTGAAAACATAAAAGCTTTACATACTTGGGTTTCTTTCAACCGATCTCCAGTTGATCCACTCTTTGAAAGACGCTCACTCCCAGCAAGATCAATAAGATTCAGAATACCTTGTACTTGTTGGTCAGTACTCTGGCAGAAGGAAGAAATAGGTTCCGTTATGATGCTTGTGCAAGACAGATTAAGTCTGTGGAACAAGACGCATGGATCTGAATCTGAATTTCTGGGAAGAAACTACTGTACCTCATTAATTCCATATATACGAAGAGTAAACACAAAATGGCTTCTTGATGATTGTTCATTCATCTGGGTCTTTCCAACAGACCTAACAAGAAATAAACAGAAAAGATATATAGTTAAATTTAACAGCTAAAAGCTAAGTATTTTGACGTGTAACAACAATGTTAGGTTATGTTTTAACCAATATGGCAAAATCAGTTGTCCATTACTTCTGAATACCATTCAAAGCAACAAAAAGATACACTTAAAAACATCAGGAAGTGTAGCTATATAATGTAGCTGTAGCCATTAGATATTTAGATGGCAAGTTCCTTCACACTTTCAGTGTCTTGTTAGTTATAGATGCAATAAAATAAGACATTGCCAGATAGAGTAAAGTTGGAAATGAATATTTTAAACTAATTACCTGCTATTTGCAGCTTGATTTAAAAGATATGCAACCTCTTTAGCACTTTGAACATCCACCACCATAAGATCAGAAACAAGTGTATTTCCACTGGCATCATGTTTGATTGTATACTGCTTTCCAGGAGTACCATTTTCTGTACGTGCTGCATCTGATGATGATCGATTCGTAGATAATAGATCACGGATAGTTTCATTATATATTTCCAACATTGACACCTGTGAATGCACGAAAAAACTTTTCAACATTGTACTTAAACAAATATACACTGCAATGATGGACTAAATTAAGAAAATACTCTATGTACCTGCATTTCATATTTCCAGCCTTGGGATTTAAGAGACTGCTTTGTTTGAAATATTTGTTCTAAAGAACGAGGTATCAACCCCTTTTCCTCTGGATGTCCAGGTCTGCCCATCATTGTGTAGGTCTTCCCTGACCCCGTCTGACCATAGGCAAAGATGCAAACCTGGAAAAGAAGAACATTTTTTAAAGAATTCAGGAAGCTAAACATGTAATGCATACAAATGGATTTGTTAACATGAATTTAGGAATTTTTTTCAGATTGAACCTAAATTAATGGTTGACATGTCCACTACAGCACAGAAAGCTCAAAAACTAAAAGCACATGAAGAGAAGGAAGGACAAAGGTGCTATACAACACACCATTATGTACATAATACATAATCAAATAATAAATTTTGTAAATAACTTCTTTAGATTCATCTAAAGAAGTTACGAATTGTGTTATTCCATAATCAATATACAACTGATTGCATTTATGTACATGATATATTTTGAAATGATATTCTGAAGGGGCAAGAGAAGAAAAGAGAAATTACCTTATAGCCATCAAGAGCACTTTGCACAAGCTGTGAAATTTCCACAAAAACTTCTTCTTGTGCTGCGTCTGGTGTAAAAACCTTATCAAATGTAAAAGAATGTTTTTGGCCTGAAAACAATACGAGACCAATATGAGTTGACAATATAATTAGACCAATAATTAAAGCATACTTCAATAAGAAAGAATAACTTTAATGACAGCGACAAGAGGCATACCAGTTTGGTTTAAGTCAATGCCTCGTCCAGAAGCTTCCATTGATGAGGGGTAGGAGATAATCTTGCCATCTGTGTTACAACCTTCATCTGGCAATGAAGGTCGCACTCTACAGAATACACGTATGTTCCCTTTTAACTCCTGTTCAAATGACAATTACTAATGTGCAAATTTTTTAATACCAACAATTTCTCTAGGATCATGGAATTACCAGAATCGTGTTATGTAATTTTTTCCGCAGCTTCTCCCCTTCTATCAGTTTATACTCTGCATCTGCCAAGCGTCTTTGTAATTCATTTACAAGTTTCTGTTGACCTTCATATTCTGTCCTTGTTTCAAGTGCAGATATATCAGACACCTGATAAGGAACAAAAACAACCATATCAGAAATTTAAGCAAATGATTTTTCATTAGGTTAAACAAGATTGATGGGTCCAAGAACAAAATCGATCATGATTATATATTTTTTTTCTTGTAAAATTATGCCTTATTACCTGCACTTTCTTCTCTGCAGCTGTTAGCTGCTCTTGTAAAGTCTTTATCTGGCTATCTTGCATAGAACATCTTACCTGTGAAGGAAACTCATCATCTATAGCATTCATAATAATAAGAGCATGTAATATTGACAAAAAAGAAATTGGTTAAAAAACAACCTCCAGTTCATTCGTTTTTATCCTCAAAGTGTCCAGTTCAGTGCAGGACTTCTCTGTGGATTCTTTTAATTTTGCTAATTCAGAGGATAAAGATTGCACTTGAGATAATTGGCGGTCTCGATCATCTCTAACTTGTTGCAACTCTCCTCTAAGAGATGTAACTTCACTAGCCAGAGCGTCCTTCTGTTTTATGGCCTCTTCTTGAGAAGACTAATAATCGAACCAATGAAACTGTGTAAGATACCAGCTGTATGTTAAGTACAAATAGAACAAACAAAACAGCTAATCCAGTTCAATAGAAATGATCATCTGAAAGTTCATGAAGGATAGTAATAGTAAATCCCTAGCTCTGCCCAACCCACATCAATGTATGCTCAAAATTTATACAAAACAGAACATATATATAGCACATCACATCCTCTTAGAACTTCTTAGAATTTTGTGTAGGCCTACCAAAATTGCTAGGATACAGTCACTTTCACTTCTCTAATACTTCTTAGTAAGGACCATAATGACAGCAATGTCCAACTTATAAAATGAAGAACAACCACAGCATCAGGTGCCCTGGAATTAACACATTGTCAGTATCTTAAACCTTCATTGCTATTTCTTTTATGCAACCAAGGGACAGTTGAATGCTTGCACTTGTATGTATCTCGAGTTTTTACATTGATTTAAGTCTTATTACAATGCCAAAAAAGAAAAATTTTTCATAGCACTAAACAATCATGTCTCGATTCTGAAATGTGAGACAAGATTCTAACACTGTTGTAATGTACTAATATTTTAGGAGAAACTTTTCTCAGTGCTTCTCTGTATCCTTGAAGCCTATCATGACATAAGTGGTAATTCAAATCTACTTGTTTAACAATTAACTATTTTCAAGAAGAATTTACTTTGATTACAAATCTTCCATTCAAAACCAAGAAAAAAAAAAAACCCTCAAAAGTATGAGGCTATACACAATAAGATCTATTCCACACAAAATGGTACTGACGAAAGAACAACTAAGGCTAACAATGAAGACTTAGTCTAGTCATTGAAAAACATAAAGAAGTTTACTCAAAAAAGAATAATTTAATATCGAATGGATTTCAGATGCACCGTATTTATCTAAAAACCCAAGAATAGTGAAGATAAAGAATGAGTAAATCAAGTTATAAGATTCTTCCTATTTATTGTTATCAACAAAAATGAGAAGATTTTATACATATATTATGACTTCTTATACTAACTAAATTCTCAAGTGAAACAGTTCACATACAAAAGCAAACTTACTTTGGACAAAGTAAGTTGACCCCTTAACATGGTGAGGTTCTCCACTGCACTTGCTTTCTCTTTCTCCACTCGCTTAAGTTCATCTTCAACTGAAGAAAGCTCTGTATGAAGCTTTCCATTGTATTGTTGTAAGCTTGTTATGTAGTCTTGTAATCGCTTGTACATTTCATTGAGTGATGATATCTGCAGAAACCCAAAGATGCACACATCTAGTTATAGCTTATTAGTATAATTTCTGTTGCGATTTAAAGGATCAAATACAAAATGGAAAATTGTTGGATTGGGATTGTACTACTATTTTACCTTTTGATTTGCACTTTGGAGCTCTCTTTGAGCTCTCCCAAGGTCTTCTGACAGTGTAGTCTGTGACCTCTCGATGTTAAGCTTAGCCTCTCTCTCTTTTGCAAGAGATTCCACTGCCACCTTGTGTTTACAAAGATTAAAAAACATATACAGAATTTATTATTAACATTTCATCTGAACAATAATTTCCAACTAACTTGGAAACCTCCCTTACCGACTTTTCTGATTCCTCCTTTATTAATTTCTCTTGTAAAGAAGTGCAATTCCTTCTCATTTCCGCTATAATTGAATTCAGTTCTTCTTCCTTGATTTTAAGTAGCGACTCTGTAATCAAATGAATCTAAGTATCAGTAAACAACTCAGTGAGAATTGATTAAGAAGAGAGAGGATAAAATATGACAATAAACTTACCTATCTCTACGCATTTTTGCTGGGATAATTCCAAAGAATTCTTTAACTTTTCTTGCTCTAGTGAGTAGCTTAGCTCAAGGTCTTGGAACCATCTGATGCAAATCTTAAGCCTTTTTATATATTCTGCCATATTTTCGCATCTTTCCTAGAGACCCCAGAATTCGACGTTAACATAAAGGGTAATCAAATAAGATCCAAAGCCATCAACCTCCCAAATAGGCAAACGAGCAATTTAAGAAATATATATTATAGAATAAACTCAAGAAAACTCAAGGCTGAAGCTTTTTAACTGACCTTGTAATTGAATCTGTCCTTCCTTTTGGCTTTCTCATTTAGCAATTCTTCAACATCCTCTCTTGTAAACTCTATAATACCACAGTCCGACCCGGCATGGCTCGGTGGGGCACTACTCGGGCTGAGTTCATGGCCACCATTAACGACCGTAAAAGCTAGCCGTGTCCTTCCATTAATCGGAGTTCCCACCATTTTTTCCCCTCCAACTTGTTGGTCTTTATCTATGAGGAATTCATCACCAAGAAACTTCTGAAACCTCAACCGGAAGAAAAAAAATCACAATAAGCAAAAGAAGAAGAAACAAAATTTATAGATCACGAATTCAAATAGAATGTGGAGCTTAATTTGAAGAAATGCGAACAGACGAGGAGTGAAATTTAGGGGAAGAAAAGAATGAAATCAAATCTTGGGAAATGAGAAGAGATGGTAGATACCTTTGAAGAGCTTGGAGAAGCTGGAGATGTGAGTGATATTGGAGGCCGGTTATGGTTCGTGGTGACCATTTTGAAGCGCACAAACACACACACAATTGCGAACGCACGAGGCAAGAAAAAAAACAACAAAAAAGAGAGTGTGTGTGTCTAGTGTGGGGCCATGGATTGTGTTGAAAGCTAACACTGTATCAAAGCCGTTGCTTTAGCCAGCAGGAAGATTGATGAGGAACGACGGAATGGACGAGAAAGATAGCGAAATGAATTCTGAAATTTTATTTTTATTTTTTTGAAAAAAGATGTTGAATCTTTCTATTTGTCTCTGGGTCTCTAGATCTGTGGAGCAGAGGAGGTGAATTTACTGCCGTCGTTGATATTAAAAATAGATGAGGCGGTCACGTGTTGTGTTATTCTTACTTATTTCACATTCTTGGAAGCTTTCCTACCTATCTTATCTTTAGCTTTATTTAATTTCAATTTTTTTTTGTATTTTTAAATAATTAATTTAAAAGTTAAAATACAATTTTCATTTAAAATTTTAATAAAATAATAAGACGTTAATAAATTAGATTATATTAAAATACAAATTTTTTTTTTTATAAATTATAAGTGTTATATAATTTTTTACAAAAACTTTAAATTTTGTATAAAAATTTTTTAAATAATTTGATAAATCTATCATTTGTTAGTGTTTTAAATAAAAAATTTGACAGAGCATTTTTTACACAAATTACATGTTTTTTATTTATCTTTAAAATAATTATTATATATGTTATAATTTATATTATATTTTTATTGTAAAATAGCATAATTTAAAACCCTAAACTAAAAATCCGATGTTTTTGTATTCAATAATTAAACTAATACTAATTTTAGAAATTATAATCATTTTCATAGATTCAGATGTTCTGAATTGTGCGTAAAAGAAGTTATTTTTACAAAATCTGTTCTTCAATAAATAATGTACAAAGTGGGGAATTTTTTACAAATTGCATTCTTTAGAGGATTGGCTCTCAATATTAATGCTCGTGTCATAATCACTTAGTGGGTTAGATTGATCAGTCAAAGTAAGCTAATGATATACGTTTTGATTAAGACTTGATAAAATTAGAGAACAAATGAAAATGAGAGTTTGGTAGCATTAAAAGCTACCTAAAAAATAGGAACTGCATTTTTTTTATAAGAAAATTTTAGATATGACCCAGTGGCTTTCTTAAATGTGAGGATCAAATCTTTTTATTATGCTTTAAAATATTTTTAAATTTTTTATACTTCAAAAAATTGTACATAACTTACCCTTCATAGGAGGTAAAATTTAGGATGAGTATGTGCAAATTTTATTTTATTTTTCTATTTAAAATAGTAAAACATATGTAAGAATCAGTCAATAAATGTGATTAACACTTTTAAATATTAATCAAAATACTATAAATAAGACAATAACTATATAAAAAATCAAAATCCCTGTCTTCAAGTATAAACTTCAATCCCATTATTTGCATCTGGTTAAATGTCATTGTGCTCTATGCATGGATGGATCTGGTGTGAAACAGACTCATTTGCTTTAGATAATTAATTTTGGGGAAAATGTTCGTAAATATAGCCCCTTTAATTTTATAAATTAATAATTAGGTTATTAAATGCTTACATTTACATTTAATTTTTTTAATAATACTAATTTATTTACCATATTAGATTCTTTACATGTTAGATCTTTGAATTATAATAGTCAATGCAATAATATATTATCTACTATATATATGAAAATTTTGATTATAAATTAAATAAAATAAAATCTTTGTTGAACTGTGAAAGTTTAGAAATCTAAGGAACAAGACTTCTTTTGCTTTTATGTTTCCTCATTTTAAGTAAAATGATCAAATTTTCTCCCAGCTTATCACCAAATCTTCATAAAATAGAAAGCAAATTAATTAAGACACATATTTTCAAGTACATCAAGCATTGTTTTTGTACTGTCATAAAATTTTTTTGATATACCTAATACACTCATACACATCAAACACAACTGGGAGCATAACTAACTATAAAATAAAAAGGCGAAAATGCTAAAAAAAAATTATAAATTATAATTCATGTAAATAACTCTCATTAAATATAAAAGTTGACCTCAGATTTTTTAAATTTTATAATTTATATAAAAAATTTATTCATTTACTTTTTCATCTAAAATCTTAATAAAATAATAATACGTAACTAAAATTAAGTCATATCAAAATGAATAAATTTTTTTTAAACTTTAAATTTTGTGCTTAAACTTAAGCTTTGTGCAAACAAATCTTAAATTATAGATCTTGTGTAAAAAAAAAATTAAAATAATTTGACTAACCTATTATTCATTAAAATTTTGGATTAAAAATTAATGATTTTAATTTTGTGTACAAATTAAAAAGTTTAAATAAATTTTAAGTTAATTTTTATAATTAAGATATGGTTTTAAAAAGTTACTTGCACTTTTTTTTATATATATGAATAATATAACATAATTTTTTATTTAGCATATTTTTAAAAAATACGTAAATGCCAAAATACATGTACACATAACATGTTATGTGGAGTATATAAGTTATAAAATTGAATGTGTCAATTTATGAGTTGCATAGTTCATAAATAATAACAAAATTCATTATATATTTATATGTTTACTTTATTTACTTAAAATAATTTATCTCAAAATTCCCCACATACCAAGAATTGGTGACACTAAATGAAGATTTTAGCTCACTAAATGCTCACGAATCAAAAGGAGCACGAAATTAACAAGTCACTTCAATTACACAAAACCTCCTAGGAATCAAAATTTACAATTACATTTATGTGTTTGCGTCAGATGGGAGTTAGGAATTTTCCCTTTCATTTTCCTGGAAAAAGTTAATATCCCGAAATAAACTTTGTCTGCCAACTTAGCAGAAGAGAGAGTGAAAGAACATAGCATCCCATTCAGTCATCTTGTCCCAAAAAGTGGTTGGTGTTTCCATTCACTTCTTGGTACTCAATTGACTTTTCCTCTTCTCTGAAGAAAAAAGAAAAAGTTTTGTCTTGTGTGTGTGTACGTACAACATTTATTACATTACACACTATTATTGAACTAATATATGCCATCTCTCACTTTCCCAGGTAGAATAAAGGCCAAAAGTTGTGTTAGTGTCGGCAAAAACCAAAAGAATCAGTATTACTTACACTTTTGCCTTTGATCTTCAGAACTTGTTCCATCTTATTAATTAAATTAAGTACTAATTAAGGCAATATCTTAGGGTTGAAATCTTGATTCTTTGCACTGCCAAACACTTTTCTTTATATGGATTGCTGTACTGTGAAGCAATGGTTCAAATATGAAGGGTTTCACCTCACAAAGATAATTCAGTTGCAGAGTAGACATCATTTAGGTGTGATGAGTAATATTGTGAAGATTCGGTCTTAAAAGGAATCAAATAATAATCAATTTTTTATTTTTATTTTTTTAATTTATTAATTAATTTACAAATAATAATAGACTATTGTAATTAGGGTTTTGCTAACAAGTGTTTTTAGGATACTGATTAAAGAACATTAAATTTTTTTTAAAGTAATATTTTATCATATTATTTAATATATTTTAATACTTTTTTAACTACCAATAATAAATACACAATTTATTTTTAAAATTTAAAAAATATTCAAATTTTTAAATCTTAACTTATAAAATTATAAAACCTTAAATCTTGTGAAACATTTTATTTTTTTGGATGATTTTTCTAAATAATTTTTGGCTAATTATATATTGTATTTGTGTGTGTGTGTGTATATATATATAGGTTTATGTTTTATAATTTTATAATTTAAGATTTAAAAATTATAAAATTATAAACATAAACCCTAAAGATATATTGGCGTTTGATTTGTTTATTTAGCAATTTTATTATATATTTTTTACTAATTTTATATGATAATTTTTGTATATATATATTTTTAGGTTTATATTTTAGAATTTTAGAATTTAAGATTTAAAAAATTAAAAATTTAAATTTTATATTTATGAGAGTAAATCTGTCTTATTTTAAAAATAAATTATGTAATTATTATTATTTATCAACAAGTTTTAAAATATATTTAATAACATAATAAAATATTATTTTTAAAAATATTTAATATTCCTTAACAAAATCACTGGTTAGCATATAATTATAGTGACTCCATAATTGTTGGAATAAATTAGTGAGTCGTGTTGACTGGCACATGATAAACTGAGTTATCCACTTTGGCTTCTGCGATTGTTATTAATTTAAGAAATCGAAGGTTGTATGAGACAAAGTGAAAACACTAATTAATTAATTCTGCCAAAAAAAGCGTAGAATAGAATACATGTGCATAGCATTGCAGGCCTGGTAGCTAGCTAGCTAGCTAGCTAGCTTCACCAGTTTTAATGGCTTCACCACTTGTCGTAATTATGAGAATCCAAAATTCACTTTGAAAAGGAAGAGTGAATGAGTGTATAGGAAGGAAGCGAGGAAAGAAGGACATTTGTTTGCAAGACTAAAAAGACTGAGAATTTAGAAGAGCACATGCGAGAATAAACAATTTTTGTCCCTCCAAACAACCACAAACTCTCTCTCGTACTAAGCGACAAACAATATTTATTATATCCACCGTCTTGCTTCAATGCAAACATGTTCTATTATCTTTTTCTTCTAAACGATGACGCTGGGTCACTGTGTTTCTTATTATTGTTTTTTATTTTTTTATTTTTCTGACCGATAATTGCAAAGAGCAACGCTTAATTATTATTAATTTCCAAATGATAAGTTTGAGTCACGACAGTGATATCATACGTATTTACCCTTTAAAAATTTAGGGTTTAGATTACAGAAAATTTAGTTTAATTTGAAAAGAGTTAGCCTACCTCAAAATATTATTAATTTAAATATATGGAATATCATTAATTTAAATATTTTTAATTTTGTGGTTTTTATTTAATTTATATAATTATATATTTTATTAATATATCATATTATTTTAAATTATAAATAAAGATATATATCATGTTAAAGAAAATTGAACAAAAGATATTATAATAATAGTAGAAGATGAATGAGAGTGAAGAATACAAAATGAAAATAAATTTATTTTTTATTTTATGATATTAATATATAATAGATTTAACTATTATGTATTTTAACGATGTGTAATCATAAAATTTTATATAATATATTTTATTTATATATTATTTTGTGATAAAAAATTAAATAATTAATTATTTTGATTAATTATAAATATGATTTAATAATTTAAAATTTTATTTAAAAAAAAATAACCCAACTTAACCTGAAATCTTAATAGAATTGAACTATGCAAAAGAAATTTAAATTTTTATTAAAAATAAGTGAACCTATACATATATACAATCGATAGTATATATATAAAAAATTGTTTCATCATCAATACATTGCGACTTGCCACCATCTTCTGCTGTCGTTTAAAAAAGTGTATATATATTTTAATAGTAAAATAGAGCTACTAGTTGGTTTCATTTTCGTAAGTTTATATTAAAATAATAATTGTTATTATCAAAATTCCTCAGCATGGGGATGTAGCTCAGATGGTAGAGCGCTCGCTTAGCATGCGAGAGGTACGGGGATCGATACCCCGCATCTCCAATTTGTTTTCCTTTTTTGTATCATTTTCTTTATATATTATTTCAGATTGATTATGTAAACTGTGGAACACATGTTTGAGAAAATGCCTCTATGAAGGTACCTGTTTTGAATTAAATGTAAATGAAATTAGGTTTAGTTTGGCATTAGTCTGAACTCTGAATCTGAGCATATCATGTCGAATCATGCTTTTAGCTTGTTAAGAAACAAGGAAGTGGTGGTTTCTGTCAAAACAAAATTCTCCATCAATTAATGACTTCATTTCAATTTCATACATTATTGAAATGAGGAATTAATAAGATCCCGCGACATATGAAAGTGCCTAGAAAAAATTAACTCCTTCGTAATTTAAGGAGTTATTGTATCTTGTGATAATTAATTAATCTCTCAAAGCCATTATTTGTTTTTATCCAAAATTTTTATTCATTTTTATCTTTTATTCTTATTAGTTGATGTAATATTATTTTTGCTGTTACAAATATTTTTACCAACAAGTCACATGTTATTTGTTCCTATCAATAAATTTATTAAATGTCCAATTATAATAAGCTCAATTTAAGATCTAAATAATGAAGATACTTAACTAACTGAGCTCGTTCTATATACAGTCCAAATTACATATTTGTCCTCCTTTTGTGCATCAATTAGTATGTTGGAAGCTTAAATGAAAAAGTTCCCTTGCACCTTGAAAAAGATAAACCTGACAATTATTTCATTAAAAAGGGGCATATTTATCTGTCATTATTTTATTCCTAGTCTAATCAAATGGAAAAAGGAAGGTTGTATTTAGTATCTTGCTGACAAATCTTATTAAAAGATCAAAAAGTACATCAACTTCTTCACGTAAGCTACTTTTACTCGGGGCCAAAAAAGAAGCGTGCTCTTACTAGCTTGGTTGCTTCTTCAACATTCCTCTAAAATTATTTAATGTTCTTGTCATTTTAATGTCTTCAAGAAATGTTCTTCAATTATTTAGAGCGCCAAGAACAGTGCATTAATTGTTTAGAGACGTTATAAAGATCTGAAATGCTTTCCCCTTCAACAGCTATTTCATGGTCTCGTATCCTTGCTGAAGTTAAAAAAGAAAACTTAAAGAAACATATATTTAAAGTCACCAACCTTCATTTACTATTAATTTGAGAATACTCTCTTGGTGAGCTAGTGTGCTATAAGTCTTTAAGTTCTAGCCACTGAAATTCTTCTTTTTATTTTTTAGTTGTATATTTCTTTGTTATGATATAAAGTGTTTCAAGATAAAAAATCTTATAAGGAAAGACTTTATATCAAACTTGGATAATATCTGTATTATTAATTCTTCTATTGTTAATTGTAAAAATATTTATATTAATCTTTATAGAAATTACTCGATTATAAGATAATTATCTTATTTAATAATAAAATCTCTTTTACTGTATATTTAAAAAAAATAAAAAAAAATTAAATTTTAAACTTCTATAAATTATAATATCATTTTTTTACTTCATTAAACTCATTTTAACTTTCAAACTATTTTTGGAAAAAGAGTTAATTTTAAAAGGAAACTTGCTTGAAGGAACCTAAGTTTTTCAAAAAGAAAAAGTGGTCACATTTATCCAATTCAATCCTTTCTAATTTCTTAGCTTGTCTATATTCATTGACAATATAGCTATATATAAAGCCTGAATAGAATTATTTTTGTTAGAACATGTCTAGGTTGGTAGAACTTGTGTGAAACTAAAATGTTTTGTTAATTTAATTGTTTTGCAATTTTGGTATTGATCATGTGCTAGTTTAGCCATATTTTGACTAAAATAATTTTGACAATATTGAGATGAGGAACAAAGCTAAAACAAAAAGATGAAACAAAATTAAAACTTCACAGAAAATATGAACCCACGTAATACAAATAAGTACTAAAATTTTATTGATTCTTTTTTACTAGTTGAGTCAAGTCATATTGGCTAGCTTTAGCTCTCAATGCCTTTTATTTTGACAATGAATGATATTGCCAAAGATAGAGCAAATGAATTTCAGATTGCAATGCTGTGGCTTATAAATTTTCCTGCTAACTTAATAAAATTAGTAATGCCAAGAAAAAAAAAAGATTTACAGAAAACTCTCACTTTTGGGGTTGCGATAAAATAACTAATAAAAAAAAAAAGAAAAAGGAGAGAAAAATAAGCATAAGAGAATCGCCTGTGTTCTAGAGTGGCTGCCATTGTCCTAATGAAAAAAAATCGTTGTTAGGACGGCCATTTGCGCTTTGGGTTCTTGCGCGCCAAGAAATTTGCAGTCACCCAAAAAGCGATTCACAAACTTAAAGTTTTACAATTATTTTAATAAAAAATCATTCTTTTGGCCGTTTCATTTGATCCTTTCAGAACAAAAAACATACTAACGTCTTCGAGATTTTGCGGTCAAAACAGTCACATTCATTCAATTCCGTAGCGGATGATTTGAGCATTTGTTTGATTTTGGATCCTCTGCAGTAAGCAAAGCGTTATTTTCTATCACGAGATATTCGTTTGCGTTTGCATTTGCTTCTGCATTTGTATATGCAGTACTGATTGTTAGGGAATTTTACGTGAATTTGTGATTCGGGTGGTACTGTTTGAACTCTCTCTGGGCTCTGATTGATTGTTTGTGGTGGGGTTATATTGTTGTAATTGGGGATAACGTGATCGCCAATTCTAATCTTCGATAAATTAAGAGGATAATTTCGAAGCTAGTTTTTGTGCATTGTGCTCGAGAATTCTAATCTTCATCTAATATCCTTTGCGGATTTCACAGATTCTGCAAGCCAGAAATAGCGGTATTCCTTTTGAGGGATAAATAATGAAACTTTTATTTTTGGTTGTTCTGTGAGATGAACTGATTGTAGCCTTCAGCTCGTTGGCGTTTTTGATGAAATGAGAAGCAAATTATGCACTCGGAATGATGGTTATTACAAAGGCTAGCTTTTGCATCATTTTGGTTTTTCTTACAACAGCAGTAAGGTCAAATGATTTGGAGGAAACACAGGAAGACTTCCTTAGCCAACTACTCAATCCGGAATCTGGATTGTTGGATGAAGATACGGTGAGACTCCTTCTACTACATTATGTAGATTTTGGTACTTTGTAAGTTCAAATTCATGCATTTTTTTGTTTCAATTAGGGTTAGGCATTTTGGTTTTTGTCTGAACTATTGAGCAATATTAAGAACGTACTTCCCTGCATCAACTTAGTATTTTAAAATTTTATTCTTAGAATGTTTTCAGAGAAATTGAACTCAAATTGTTAAAGAAAGATATTATCTCTTCTTAGTTCTTACTGATTAAGTTAGTGCTTTGGGTTGCATTTTTTTTTTATTATATATGAATTATGTTTGATTTTGCATTTCACCTTCTTAGCAACAATGGGGTTTTCAATGAATTTCCTACGAAAATAGTAGTTGCTATGATGGATATATATAAGTGACAAGTCACGTCTTTCTTCCCTAAAAGCTTTCTCAGTTCGTAATCTTCTTTATTGGCAATTGAAAATATTTAGAGGAGTTGGCCCTATTGTGCTTTAGAATAGTTTGGGGATTCACTTTTGAAGGTTTTTGTTAAATTTGTGGTTCCTACCTTTATTGTCTTATCCCTTCATTACTTTCACATGACAACCCCATGTGGCTTCCTTCTTCATTTTGAGCAAATGACTAGTCTTAGTCTATGGCCAATTTGCCATAGTAGCTTGAAACCATGACCCAGAGTTTCCAAAAGATGATAGCAGTCAAAATTATCATAGGTATAATTGTCCTCCAGTGATATTGAAGGTCAAAATTATCTTATGACTTCACTTCAACATCTAAGTGTTTCCTACTTTTCCAACCCATTCTGCAGAGTACCATTACTTGACACCTTAATTTAGAGTTTTAGAAGCATGAAGACTAGAAGATTCTACTTCTCCAATGTTGAAGTCGATCAACAAAATGCGAACATGCTATTCTCAATGAACAGAATAAATGGGTGAACTGGAAGGATGCTTTGAGATCTTGTGGGGAGGATCATAGAATTAATCACAGCATTAAGTGGGAAGCAGCCTATGATTATGATTTTTGGGCTTAAATTCCTCGGGATATCAATCAAGACAATTAGTGGGCGAGGCTTTTCTAACCACTAATCACAAATCTCTTGTAGATATTATTAGGCTCGGCATGCAAGTTTTTTAAATTTATTTTAAAATTAAATTATAATTTTTTGTAATTTAAAAATCTTAGAAGGATTGGGAAATTATTTAACTTATCATTCTCTCATATCTCTCATATAATTCAATTTTTTTTTATCATTTATACTAGTATACTAAAATATATATGATTTTAGAACCGACAATCAAAAAGCTGCAAAGCCATATAAAATAGTTACGTATATAAATTAAAAGCTCTAATTTATTATTACAGAGGCTAAAGCTAAATGTTTCTTTTGTATCAATTCCTAAATAGTTTTCAACATTCTTTAATTTGCAGTTTTCCTTCTAATACTCCTATGAAGTCTCTTATAATTATTGAGAATTTGATGTACAAGTGTTGTGGAAAAAAACATGCTATCTTTTTAGTAATTTGCTCTGGGATTGGGAATGGAAATTTGTTGAAAAATCTATGAAAAGGTGAAAGAGAAAAATACAGCAGAGGATGCAAACAAGTTGATGAAGCTTGTACAACTACAATCAAGGGGGATTTTAATATTTGACCTCCATCTAAGGTCCTAGAGGCAATAGAATTAGCCCTTCTGTATGTCTGTTTAATGTGAAGTGGTTAGACAGGGAGGGAGGACTAAAGCTGTTGATTTATTGCTACTTGTCAGCATGGAATGTTAATTTGATTTTGATGCTCTACTTGAATCATGTCCTCTCTTGTTCAGCATGCTTGCAGCTATTTGTTTGTGCTCTTAGCTATTACTTTCAGAATCTAGTCTTCCAAGTTTTTTCTTGACTCTTGAGGAACACTAGGGGTTATACAATTGCAAATTATTATCATCTGACATGATTCCTTGAAATTTTATATTTGTTCCGTACTTCCAGAATCTAGTGTGTGTTTCTGTTGTGTTAGATTGGCGACATACTGAATTGACCAAGATAGAGAACATAATTTTTTAATGCATATATGTTTCTGCTTGAATCAACTTTCACTCAAAGTCAATAACTTTGTACATGATATGTTCCAAAGTTTAGACTTTTATTCCTGTAATTACTGCTAATGTTGCATGCCAATAGAGCTTTGATTGTTTTTACCATTTGTCATATGAGAGGGCAAAGAAAGGGTCAAGGGAGGAATTATTATTTGAACCATTGTTCTAAGTATTAATTGATAAACTCTAAAAATGGTTATAGTTTTATGGCGGCAGGCAGAGCTACTATGGACCACTTGCTCAGTGGATTTAATTCCTTTGAAGGAAGAGGTTGGAGATCTTGGTTTGTGCTTCCCACAGGAATCATCCAGCAGTTGCAACAATGAAATTAGTTCGGAGATTCAGTCATTAGCACGAGAAAACATCCAAAAATTAATTAATGCTTGCCATCCTCAATTGAAGCAAATCTTTCTTCACTGTTTGAGAAAGAATAATCTTCCACTTCATGGTGTATCTAGAGATGAGAATGATGACTTCAATGTTTGGCATGCCACTTGTACCAAGTCACCTTTTTGTAGATCCAATGCTCCTAGAAGAAATCTCGGTCTTGAGTTGCCTCAACACATGTCAAAGCCACCTGGTCCTGGCCCTACAGTTAAATCACATATACGTGCTCAAGAACCAGAATCACCTTCAAAAAAGGAAACTTCCCTAAATGAGCAACTGAAGGCTTCTAAAAGTACTTCTTCCAAAGATAAAGGAGGTGCTTCTTCTAAATCTAAAAAAAAGAAAAAGAAGAAAAGTGAGAACAAAAACGTGGTTATAATTGCTGCAGCTGCAGCTGCTGTGTCGGTGATACTTGTAGTGGTACTGCTTTGTGTTTGTTGTTGCTGTTGTAGGAAAAGCAAAGATAGAAAAAATGATGAAAGGCCCCTTCTCAGCTTGAGTAGGAGCGACCATTCTGTTGGTACCATTCATTTTACCAATCTCTCCTAATGGAAATATTTACTTTCGTAGTTCTGAAAAAATTTAGTGCTGGTGTCAACAAATAAATAATTCTTACATAAAGTTTAGGATCTAATTGAGATAAAATTCAAAAGTAGATGACATTGGTCTAAACCAAAATGAAATTACATTGCGTGACAGCATATAAATGGAAATAGTACCAATTACTCTTCACTAAAATGAACTTGTCCTAGACATTTATATGTAATGTACGAGTCTTGACAAAATTGACTTTGGCCTTTCAGGTTCTTCTCCCAGATATGCTTCAGGAAATTCAGTAAGAGATGAGAAATTTGGATTTCAGTCATCTGGTAATAATTCAATTGACCACAAAAGGGCCCCATCTCTGAATGGCAATTTTCCTGTTGGATCTGATGTGCAGGAAATTCTATCACCAGGAGATGCAAGTGCTGCTGCTCCCAGATCATCATGTGATCTGAAACCTCCTCCCGGTAGGGTGGGAACTAGCCCTTTGAAACCTCCTCCTGGCCGGCCAGATCTTTCCCCTAAGCCACCTTCTTTTAAGCCTTCTAGTGATGCTGGTGATGGTGCAACTGCTCCTCCACCTCCACCTCCTGCACCCGTTCCCCCACAGCGCCCCAAAACTACTGCTGGACCTCCTCCTCCACCACCCCCAGCACTACCTGGTGCCAAAAAAGGTGCTGGTGCACCACCACCACCTCCTATGAGTGGTCCAGCTCCTCCTCGACCGCCTCCACCAATAGGTGCTAAGGTCACTCGCCCTTTAGCTATATCAAAAAAGCCAAAGGCTTCTGAGACTGTGGGCGCCGCTGATTCAGAAGGGGATACTAGTGCTCCTAAAGCCAAGCTAAAGCCTTTTTTCTGGGATAAGGTTCAAGCTAACTCAAATCAATCAATGGTTTGGAGTCAGCTTAAAGCGGGATCATTCCAGTAAGGAATACATATATCTTGGACTATTTTTGGTAACTTGAATAATTATTTAATCTTAGATGCTAATATTCATAATGACAAATATTTTAACAGGTTGGATGAAGAGATGATGGAAACGCTTTTTGGCTATACCAATCCGGATAAAAACAAAGGTGAAGTCAAGAAAAGATCCACTTCGCTAGAATCCACACCTCAGTATATCCAGATCATTGACTCAAAGAAATCACAAAATTTGTCGATTCTACTGCGAGCTTTAAACGTGACTATGGAAGAAGTTTGTGATGCACTAAAAGAAGGTTTTTGCTTTGAACTTTTAATTTTTCCCTCAATAATTGGTGATACAGTTGGAAAAATGCTTGGCTCTTGTGGGAAAACACGTGAGCTTTTTGTAGAATTTATACTGAATTGGACTATAAGAGTTGACAATGGACATCTTTAAGTTCATTGGTTTAGTAGATATATTTATTTATGCTCCAAAAAAATTAGACATATTTATGCATTTGTAAGTGGCAGAGGTGTAGACCTTCAATACACAAAACTGTGCTAGTATGCTACTTTTAATGTAGGTTGTCGGAAACAAGCATCATTTCCTTGCTGAGGATTGAGACCATGAGAGTATTTTTCTTACTTGTGAGGATATAATGGAAGTGGATTAAACTGTAAGTTTAAATATAGATAATTTAAGATAGTCTCAGTGTGAATGTGAAAATGCTTTGATGTTAGGAGTGAGAAATTTCTAGAAGGAGATTCAAAGATAAGATCACCACTGGCAAATATAATGGGGAAAAGTTTTACAACTGAACTAGTACTTGTATGTAGAAAAACCTCCATCTGCGAACCTTCTGAAGTTGCGTAATTCTTTATGTATCTTACTTTTTCAAAAGTTTTTTTTTTTTTTTTTGGTCTTTTAGCTAGGGTATTATGTTGCTAGAACCTTTTAAATCTCTACCTGTATTACTTGACTAATGACTTGTATTTTTTTTCTATTACTGTAATCAAATGCACATCAATGTCATTGCATTCGAGCATGAACATTTATTCATAAGAACATGGTTGGATTATAAATGAATATTTGCCATGAGATATGGATGCTAATTGTAACTGAGTAGACCAGCAAAAGAAAGAGTGAAATGATGAAATGGGAGAATGAGAATGAGGGACTAAAGTTGTCTGTAAATTGTAAGCATACCACAGAGAAGCCAATTTTGTCTTTTAAAGCTTTGTTTTCTTCAAAGCTTTTCTGAGTGTTAAATTGAGAGAATTTTAACCTATCAGGGAAAGTATTGATTAGAATGTATCTGGTTCTATTTATATGAAAGCTTTGTAACCTCGCTCTGGCTAATCAGGAAATGAGCTTCCCTCGGAATTCCTTCAATCCTTACTGAAGATGGCACCAACATCGGAGGAAGAACTAAAGCTCAGACTTTTTAATGGCAACCTATCCCAACTTGGGCCTGCTGAACGGTTTCTAAAATGCCTTGTTGATATTCCATTTTCTTTTAAACGACTGGAAGCATTGCTTTTTATGGGTACTCTTCAAGAGGAGCTCGCCACTACTAAGGAGTCATATGCAATTTTAGAGGTAGAAATCTTCATTGCATCACTCTTTACCTTACATTATATCACTTGAAGACCATGGCATTAAAGATTGGTAGTTGAACTGATGAAAAACAGTATTGTACAGGGTTAAGGATATTTTCACACCAGTATAAAACATAAATTTACACCATCCAATAACTTCATGCAGAAATTGATTTTCATAATCCTGAATGCAGCCACTAAATCATGTTAATCTTCTGTTTGATGTTGCACGCAAGATTTTTTATAAGTTGGACTTTAGTTAAAGTTTTATCAACTGGTTTGTAGTTTCATATATTTTGAAATGCATATCCCACATGTAATATTAAAAAATGCAAATGGAGTACAAATCAATTTCTGATTAATATGAAATTCTTTTGGCACTCACCTTCTTCTAATATGCTAGGTTGCTAGTAAGGAACTAAGAAGCAGTCGGTTGTTCTTGAAACTTCTAGAAGCTGTTCTGAAAACTGGCAACCGTATGAACAGTGGAACATTCCGCGGTGGTGCACAAGCATTTAAACTTGACACACTCCTTAAACTATCTGACGTAAAAGGAGTAGATGGCAAGACTACACTCTTACACTTTGTTGTTAAAGAGATAATCCGGTCTGAGGGCATAAGAGCACTTCGTGGGACAAAAGAGAGCAAGAGTTTCTCTAGCATTAAAACAGATGACCTTCTTGAGGAAGTCTCCAGCGAATCAGAAGAACGCTATTGCGATCTTGGTCTTCAGGTGGTGTCACGTTTAAGCAGTGAGCTTGAGAATGTGAAGAAAGCTGCAGCTCTAGATGCTGATAGCCTAACAGGAACCACTGCTAAACTTGGGCATGGACTCTTAAGAACCAAAGAATTCTTAGACAAAGAATTTAAAGACTTAAATGTAGAAAGTAGAGGAGGGTTTTATCAAACGGTGCAGAGTTTTGTGGAGAGTGCTGAGAATGATGTGACAAGTCTGTTGGAAGAAGAGAAGAAGATCATGGATTTGGTGAAGAGTACAGGTGACTACTTCCATGGGAACTCCGGCAAGGATGAGGGATTGCGGCTGTTTGTGATAGTACGAGACTTCTTAATCATGTTGGATAAGGTGTGCAAGGAAGTGGGAGATGCAAAGAAGAAGGCAGCAGCAGCAAAACCTCAGAAACAAGAAGCATCTAAGGCTTCTTCTTCAGATATTCGCCCGCTGCCATCGCCGTCGCCGTCGCCTGATCCCCGAAAGCAAATTTTTCCAGCAATAAAAGATAGGAGGATGGATGACTCTAGTTCAGATGATGAGAGTCCATAGATTTTCAAGTTGGGAGTGGTATTGCAAATACTATTGTTTGGCCATATTTTCGCTATTACCAGCTCCTTATAAGGATATGATGACTTTCTTTTCTTTTCTAGCTTCGGAAGTGTCATTCTCAAAGCAAAATGTTAATATGTACAGTGACTAACCTGACAAAGATGACATCAAGAGATGGAATTACCACCGTATCATTCATTGAATGAAGGCCCCAATTGGGATTAGCTTCGTAGTTTTATAAGAAGAAGCCATTCATGGATCAGTAGCTGGGTAGTCTTGATTCTTTATTCACAATTCATTATTGTTGATATGTTGGTGTCTCCAAAGGGGAAGATGTAGCATATAATAGCAGGATCCATTTTTATTAATAGAAAATTTTCTCACACCAGAGGGATTTGTTTTTTTTTTTTTTTATCAAAACTACTAAAATTTAAAAGTTTACTTGACTATGATTCATCTAACTCGAGTTAACAGAGGTTACATAATGGGAGTAAAGCTCTTTTAATAAAAAATTTTTCATACATAAAACTCAAATTCGAGACTTTGCTTAAGAGATGTTAAAATTATATTTTCTTTTTTTCTGTTTTTAAAACTTATTTTTTTTTGTAAGATAAGAAAAATTTATAATTTTACTTGTTTTGATTAAAATACACTTTTATTTATTTATTATATAATTAAATATGTATTTAACCAATATTGAAAATATATTTTAATTTTTTTTAGAAATAATTTCATTATTTTTAATTCAAAATAAATAATAATGAAATAATAATTTTTAAAATATGTTTTTCTAATAAATTATAATTTTTTTAAAAATTATTATTACTATTAAAGGTATTTTGATCAAAATGAATAAAATTGTAAATTTTTTAATTTTTTTTTCAAAAATATATAATTTTGACATCTCTTAAGAAAAGAAAATATATTTTAATCTTCATAAATAAGATTTTGAATTTTTTTGTAGTGAAGAGCATTAGATTAATGTTACCATTTTATTTCATAATTATGAAAAATAAATTTATAAAATGAAATATCTTAAATTGTTTATTTTTCTTATGTTAGATCGAGCGCTTATCATTAGTAACAATTTTTACCTAATTGTACTTAACTTAATTGCCACATGATTTAACTATGATTCGACCTTCAATTAAGCCTTTGTCATAGAACAATTGTTGACACACTTTAACCAAATAATCTCTTCCTTAACAATTGTCATGTTGGGAATCGAGCTTGTGGCCTTAGCTCTTATCTAACTGTTGGATCGAGTATTTAATATTAGGCCAAAAATTATAACTATTAGTCAGAACGTAATTTTTTCTATTTAATTACATCTAGCTCAAGCGTCACACAGTTCAATTATGACTCGACCCTTATCCGAGCCTTCGCCATGAGACAATTCTTGACACACTTTGGCCAACACTATATCTTGATTTCTTATAATTTAATTTTTTTATTTATTTGTATATATAGATTTATATATTTAACTAAATTTTTTAGTGATTCTTCCATTAAACCAATAACCAAAGCTTTCACCGATAAAATTACTATGATTTTTAACATGCTTTGATTTTAATTTATCAACAATAACCTCAAAATATCAACAAGAATAAATTACGTTAATCTTTCTTGAAATTTGACTAATAATCTAGTGCCCTCTTATTTTACGAATATCACTTGATTCCTCTAACGTTGCATGTATATACAAATACTTTTCATACTATTTACTTCACGTTAATTTCATTAACTTTATACACAAAATGCTTTTATATTAACTATGAATGGGAAAAAGATTCCCTTAATTTATATAGGTGCTTGCCTCGATCTTCCTCTTGCGTCTTAAATTGCTGTTTGTTGTTTTAAAATAAATTAAAACATGACAATTCATCCAATTGGAAGACTCTCTCTCATGAGACTTTGTTTATGCGTGTGCAGCAATGAAATTGAAGATTTTAAAAGATTTGCTATTACTTCTAGAATTTGCTTTTCAGAGGAATGATAGGAAGTTTGTTAGAGGAGAGAGATTAGGTTAAGGGGTAGATTAGGGAATGTTTTGGCACGGCTAAGGAGTATTTTTCTTTTCATCTTCTCCTATTCTGGACTATTCTTGTATCTTTTTCATCTTGGAGCTACATGTCTTGGAGCTAAGAATAAGGGAGGAGACGCCATCTTCAGGGATATTCTTCTCCTTTGCGGATTTATTTATGTTTTGTAGCTAAACATTTCCTCTAGTGAAGGTGCTTTTACCCAACGCCAATATATAGTTGTGAGGTTGGATATGCTCTTCATCTTTCTCTCTTCATTGTAATAAATTTATGTCTCTGATTTTATTCAACAGTAGGTAACATGGTCAATTTTTTGTTTCACTTAATAATTTTCTTACCAATTGACTTTTTTGAATTTGTAATTATTCGAATGAATTGATCTAAATAGCGATTGATATTAAGAGTGTATAAAATCTGGTCTAACCTAATTGACCCAATCAATATGGGCCAAGTCAAAAATGGAAACTGGGCCGACGTTGTGAGAAAAAAAAGAAAAATAAATCGGGTCAGGCTCTAGGTCAATGTCATTTTTCACCTGGGGCGGCCTGATTGTATATCTTTTTAATTTTTTTTAAATTTTGTATTACTATAATTCCTTTCCTAATCTAATTTACCTTCATATTTTCAGTAAAAGAGATTTCAATATTTCATTTACATTTTTGTGTAACTCCTTTGTGTGTTCTTTTATTGAGAGGTATAAATAATATTTGATTTATTATTAGATGAGACAATATATATTAATCAAAATATTACCGCATGTCTCTATTTCTCTTTAGATCTTTAATTTTTCTCTTGCAAGGTTCAATAAATTAAATATTTATATGATTTTTTTCTTTAATTAAGATAGAAGAAAATAAACAATACATTTGTACATAATGACAATATATACAATGCATTTGTATCATATAGTATTGCAAAAGAATGTCCAAAGAAAAAAAATCAAAGCCAACCGGCTCGGGTTGAACTCAAAAATTCAAGGCCACTATAAGACCAGGTCAAGTTCGGGACAAAAAAATTGGCCTGATGTAAAATCAGGTCAAGTCTCTTAGAGTTAAACTCGGCCCAATCTAGCCCCGTGTACACTCTTAATTGATATAGAGAATTTATAAAAGGATATTTTCTTTATATCAAGAAACTTAAGTTTAGAATATTCGAGCTCCGCTTGTAATATTTGAAACTTTGTATTGGTTATATTCTTCAAAACATAATGCTATTGATTAATTACATTTTAGGCACATTGTTAGGATGGTTAGTCAATTAGAGTAAGTTAATGATCGTCTCTTAACTTACTAAATTAGGAAGAATTGTGATGGTTGGCTCGTAGCTAATTTACCAAAGTCGATATGTTATAATTTAGAGTAAAAAATTTTATCAATGATCGAATATTGAGACTATTAGATAATAAGACCCTTTGATTAGGTTCTTTTTTTATAGAAACTCGTTTTGCATAGTTCAGTTCTATTTTTATATGATTGCAATTGATACTTCTAGTGTAATGCCATTTTTGTTCTTGTTAGTTTTCATTTTACTTTTGTCTTTGACATAAACAAAACCCCCTCTATTTTTATTTTTTATTTTTAGCTTCTCTTTATTATTATTTTGGTTATTAAAAATTGTTGAATTAATCAATCTTTGTAGATTCGATCCTACTCATTCTATACTCAAATTTATTAATACCTAAGAGTAGATAAATATATTAATTTATTGAATTCTGCACATAATAAATTTTGTCTAAACATAATAATCATCACGATACTTCATTATAATTTTGTCTAAACATAAGAATCGTCACGTTACTTCATTATAATGTGCCTTTAACTTATTGGAATGACGCTGTTTTCAAATCTTGTTATTTGATCAATCTCATGCCTTTGTCTATATTACACAATCAAATTCCCCCATTCCCTTTTATTTTCAAATAAATCACTTTACATTCTTCCTCATCGTATTTTTGGTTGTACATATTTTGTTCATGATCTAACTCTTAGAAAAGATAAACTCGCAGCCAAATCTATCAAGTGTATTTTTTTTTTGGAATGTTTGGCTTCAAAAAGGGTATTGATATTACTCTCTAGAGACCAAACGTTAATGTACCTCTAGATATATGACCTTTCAAACAACCTCATTCTTCTCCTCATCCACTATATAGAACACAATGTTGTGTCTGAGGTTCTTCTAATTCCATACATTAACCCTCCTAAAGCCAATCCCATCTTTCAAACTTACCATCATCGTCCACGAGTTGACTCTTTTACGAAAATTGTTGATGTACTTGCTAACTTGCCTTTCCAACACTGCTCCTTACCTCAACTTAGACTCCTGATAGTCCTCCCATTGCAGTTAGAAAATTTATCTCATTTACAATTTTCTGAGTTATAATCATTTCTCTACACCTTATTGTACTTTTGTGTCTTCTTTGAATACTGTTTCCATTCTCAAGATAGAGAGGCACTATCTCATCCCTGGTGGAGGAAAGCAATGTTCGAGAAAATAGGTGCTCTGCATTTCAAAGGCACTTGAAAGCTAGTCACTTTATTTGCGAGGAAATTATACTATTAAGTGTCAATGGGTAATACTCTTAAAGTTGGTCCTAATGGGAAGATTGATCGCATGATTAGTTACTAAAGGCTATATTCAAATTTTCGGGCTCCATTATAGAGACACTTTATCTCTTGTGGCCAAATTACGTATGTTCACCTATTTCTTTGATAGAATGACAAAGTCCTAGGGTCCAATATATGTAACAAGCTTGGTGCAAATGATATATATGTTCCAACTTGAGGGAGTGTTAAAATTATTTACATATTAAAGTTCATATTATTTAGTTGAATAATTTTTAAAATAATATTTGTTCAAAATGTACTTCATTGTATTGTTGTACTATAAAGTGCAACTCAGCTACTATTCGACTTCTCTCTAGTTTATCATTCACAAGCAGTTATAATAAAAAAATTCACAATATATATTAATCAAGAAAACCGTGCAATACTTTCAAAAAAAAATTATATCGAATATAATTTAACCACATTTGAATTTGATTCTCAAAAAGGTATGAGAAAATATATCATAATGTCATATAATGAAAGAAGTAATAAAATATTTATGTATGAACTCCACACAGTTATGATATTCATTGTCTAAAATGAGACCACCACTAATATAAATTGGTCTATGCCAGTACTTTACTATATTATCAATAACAATTTAGGACATCGGTGGTAGTGATTTTTATAGTCAAATGGTGCATTACCTAGAGAGTAAAGAGAAAGCAAAGAAATTGAAACACACCTTCCACTGGTGTAGACACTGAAATCTTGACATTCTGCTTCCCGCACATAGATTCTTTATTTTATTTTTAACTGTTTCTTAAATTTGCCAGCGAATCACCAGACTTTACAACATACTTTAAACAATCAAAGCAAGATATCCCCTACCCACTAAAGAAGAGAACTCACTGCTTTCAGATTCATTTTTAGCAAAGACCTGATATAGAAGTAATTACTAAAAGGTGAACTATAACTACCCATTTACCAAAAATACATTAAAACCCATGCAACGTTAATAGCTATAATGAGTGGTCCTCAATTACACTGATAACATAAAAAAGATAGGAAGTACTGAAAGTGAGCTCCTATAGTACGATGAACTCGACTTAACGAAACCGGTGAATGATTAAGCATGATTAAAGAACAACACTAATGTCAGGGTTAACAAAGCAGCAAAACATCACGTAACTGAATATGCTAAATTCTACACGATAGCCGATCCAAGTGAGCATGCTAAAATGCGTACATGTTATACTACCCAATTCAAAAGATCCGAACCCATTCTTCACCCACTAGTCCATACTCAAAGGTGTCAGAAAACAGTAAAACAACAAGCCAATATGCAAGAACTAGAAAGTTAAATCCAGGCATTATACCTTCCAGATCTTTCCTGATAAACAATATATCTACCACATCATTCATAAAACATCTTCATAATAAATGCGAAGCCAAAATGAAATATTTAACTTTAATGAAGCTCATCGATTAATATGCCCATTTCACTGGCTTGCCTTGTTCGAATTACGAAACAAGCAGAAGATAACGCCTACACAAGTTCTTCTCTAAAACTTCCTTGATGTTTCGACATTTCAGACATTTTACACGAGACTCAGGGCAAAAGCAAACATTCAAACATTTGAATGCGTCATTGCTAATTAGGCATGAAGGCTACATAAAGAGCGAAGAAAAAAGATAATAGAATTTCAGCAATCTCTTTAAAGAAGGAACCATAGGAAGATGATTTCTATTCACATCACTATCAGAAACCCTAACTACAGCTACAACTAATTCCACATAGCACAAAGATCAAACCCTATTTGAAACTAAGAAAAATGTGGGGAAAAAAACTAAATTCAACAGTAAATCACGAGAAAGCATGGTCCAGATCTTCTCCAGCTTCTATTTAAGAGTCATCATCACCACCGGCGCCCTTCGATGAGCCTCCTGTTTTCTTTGGGAGTAGTAAGTTGTGAATATTCGGCATGACACCACCATTAGCGATTGTCACATCTCCAAGAAGCTTGCTGAGCTCTTCGTCATTCCTAACCGCCAATTGAATATGACGAGGCACAATACGAGTCTTCTTGTTATCCCTCGCGGCGTTTCCAGCCAACTCAAGAACCTGAAGATGCACAATTCATATCATTAAGGCCAAATCCAGTAAAATTCAAATCCAATAAACGAATCAGCGCAAAAAGCAAGGAAAAAAGAATTCCGTAATAGTCTAAAAACCACAATCAAATATTGGAAACTTTTATACCCAAATTCGAAACCCTAGATCCAATGACGTTAGCATGTAAAAACACAAATACGAATCGGTGGTTGACGATAAAATTACCTCCGCAGCGAGATACTCAAGGACGGCGGCGAGATAGACAGGAGCGCCGGCACCAACGCGCTCAGCGTACTTTCCAGCCTTCAAGAACCGAGCGATACGACCGACCGGGAATTGCAGGCCGGCTTTACTGCTCCTCGACGTAGCCTTCTTGGCAGAGCCAGATCCTAGGGTTTTACCTCGACCCGCCATCGATGAACTATCGCTAGAACGCCAAAAGCGTTAGGAATGCAGAGAGATAAAGAAAAGAGATTTCTCCGAGAAACGAATGAGAATGAGAAAGAGAACAGCGATTGCTCCCTTGATATATAGTCAGTGGGATTTAGTTTGGCCAATGGAATTGTTTTACACGGATCGAGAAGAAGAACCGTCGGATTAATATGAAGATGGAAGGTGGTGATAGGTTTGAGGATGTTGTCGTAGACTGTTATTTAGTGATAATGAAATGACGAAAATACCACAATCATTTTCCATAGTGACAGAGCCATCCAATACTTTATACTAATACTATTTGCTTATAAATAATCACTATTGATAAATAAAGATAGACTAAGCATATATTTGGGGTTGTTCATCTTTAAAATTGAATATCATTAATATATAAAAAAAATATCAATTTAATAAAAAAAATAAAACTTTAAGGGATTATTGGGTACATGGATAAATTTTTTACTCCAAATATAATTTTTAAAAATTTTTAAAAATTTGTTTGATTTACTTAAAGCATTCTTAAAAATATTTTACAATTTTAACAATTTTTAATTTATAATTTTTTTTTTTCAAAATTAAAATATCTTAAAATTATATCAGACAAAATTTTTTTTTATTAGTTAGATAATAAGATAAATTTTTTTTAATATTTATAATTTGTATTTATATCTTTTTTCTATGATTTCATTTAGTTCACATTTATTTATCTAATCAAGCATATCTAATTTATCAAATATTTTTTAATTAAACTAATTTAAATTAACTTTGGTCAATTAAAATTAAATTTAATTGTTAACTTTAAAAAAAATTTTAGAATTTTAAATTTTAGTAGTATTTATCTTTTTTGAATTTAAATTATGATAAATATAAACTTTTAATAAATATTAAAATTAATTAAATATAATTTTAAAATAAGTCAAATAATAAATAAATTATAATAAGGTATGGTTAAGTTTTAGAAAGATAATTTAATGATTTTATTATTATAAAAATATTCTCATGTCATGAAAATATAATATTTTTACTCTTTTAAGTGATAATAAAAATTTACAAAAATATTAAAATATTCTATTCTCAAAAATATAATATTTTTAAAAATATTTTTTTAATCTGTATATTAAACATAAGAATGACCTCTTATTTTTAAAATTTCTTTTTAAAACTGTGTACCAAATGTCTTCTAAACTTATTTGCCAAGAGTGAAAAGTTAAATAAGTTTTATTATTTTTTATTTTTTTAAAATATAATAAATATTATTTTTATTTTATATCAAATAATTTACATATTTGAATGTAAACATACTAGCGTATTATGCAAATATCTCATTAATGAAGCGACATAGAAATAACATTATAATAGAAAGTACACAATTTATACAGTACTGTAATATTCTTATTTTTTTCAATGATAAGAGAGATTTGCAAAACGAAAGCACACAACATGCTAGATATTTTTGTCATGTTAAAACTTACAGTTTAATATTAATGTAATTATCCTTTAGGAACGATAAAATAATTACAAATTACTTGGAAGCTATCATTAAATACATGATAAAAAAAAAAAAAGGTATCCCATCGAATTATTTTATTAGAGTTAAAATATTTTCTAATATTCTATTTGGATTAAAATTTATTTGTTTAGATGTATGTATATAAATATGATAAATAAATATTTTGTAGGCATAAATGTTATTTATATGCAATTGAAATAATAATTCATGTTTTTAAAATGAAAAGTTATTATAAATCTTATAGAAACTAACTAAATTGCTAAAACGTAAATCTTAATATTAATAAAATACTATGATTCGGTAACATTGGTACTTCCAAAATTATACCCGAATTGATGTCAAAAAGAAGTAATCAAAAATCAGCATTTACTTCTTTTTCATTTAGCATCAAATGCATTTAAAAAATAATTGCAAATAAAAGATAGGCAAGAGTTGAAATTAAATCCTCACATTATAGTATATAACAAAAATAAATAAATTCTTGCAAATCGCACATTTGAAGTTGACATTGCATTTACTTATTCAAAAATTTTTCTTTTCATTTTAGTTCTCTTTGTTGAAATACTTTTCGTTAGTTGGTTTTAAAGTCTTAAACTTCAACTATTTGCTTCAGTTTTCTCATGTGTTATGCTAAGACACTCCAATTGAAGAAGGTAAATGCAAAAGGTTGAAAAAGAAAAATATATTTAATTAGATATGTTATTGTATTTAGTTTACTGTTAATTTGCAATTTTAACTATGTCACTAGCGGATAATTAGTTAGTTAATTAGCATTATGTTTTACATACAAGTGGGTGAATTGTAAATGGAAAGATGCCTCTTGATTAATTTCTTTATTTATATTATAGATGAAGTTGATAATTTAAAATCCTTTATTTAAAGTTGTAAAGACAAGATATCTAAGCTAAATATTTTTTTTTTATAGCTAGCATGAATTTTATTTTCAATGGATGCCTTTCAATGATACAAAAGGTGTGTCAATTTTTTTTAGTGTAATTAAAAAGGTTTAATATTTTGCAAACTCCTAAATTTTTTTTGTGTAAAATTTGATTTGTTGCAACATTTTCAACAGTCAAGATGGAACTGACCAACTAGACAATTTTGTCATAATGTTGTATATATTATAAAATTAATTATCCTTCATGCAAAAGACATTGCAAAAGTTTCCTATGAAAAACTAGAGCTTTCCTTATATTAAGAAATCATGAAACAATATAATATGGACTAAACAATTTGGGGTGAAACATACCTAAAAATAAATAAGTAGTTTTGGTTTGTGTAAATCATGTACTTAAAGGTCATCATTTTCATAAGATGGCTTAAATATTGCTTTACACTATATTTTGTTGCATCCCTCACAACTTACTATATGGAAAAAGATAACTATGCTTGGTTTGTGTAAAGTAGCATTAACATTGAATTATGGGTGACATGACCCCAAAAAACCAAGTAATAGAAGCAAGCATTTATATACAAATTTCAACATAAAAAACTTGTTATATATAAAAAATTTAAAAAAAAAAAAGAATAAGAAGATTAAACATTTCTGAGTAGGCAGCAAAGCCTTCTCATATGTAGTTCTGACTTCTGAGACTTGAATCTTTTTCAACTTGACTTTCAGGCTTTCCAATCTACATGTGTATGGTGTACTGTAAGTCATTACAAGAAGGGAATGGAGTGATTTTTTAGAGTGATGAAGATGAATGGTTATGTTGATCTCAATGCCTTTCATCAACATCATAATATATATATATATATATATGTATAAATCAAAATGGAAGCTTAGATGAGGAACAGTTGCTTGCACAATTAAACCAGCAAGATATCATACTCCTACAGCCTACGCGTGATGAATCACCCTCTCTTTTTCGTATGACTCTCACAAATTCATCTGCACTTAAGTCCCCATCTTGATTTGCATCAAATACACGAAATATTATGTCAACCACATTATCTGTAATAGTGACCCCACACACCTACATATATATATCTCTATCATTATTAGAAAAAACCTTAAATTGTACATATATACTTGTGTCTGTGTGTGTGTATTATGTTTGGAAATTGGGAGGATAAAGGAAAGAAAGGAATCCAAAGAAAAGGAAAGAAAGGAATCCAAAGAAAAAGGAAAGAGAAGCAAGGGAAGGAAAGTGATGGTTAAATGGAAATTTTACTTCCTTTTGTCTTAGAAAATTTTATCATCCAAAATAAAGAAACTAAAAACATGAAAGAGGGAGAGCTTTGGAAAACTTTAAAAGTTTAGCTGAAAATCCTTTTATTTCCGCCCTCGATAATATATTATAACTCCCAAACAATGAAACCTTTATGTGCTTTTCCTTTCCTTTCATTATCTCCTAGCCAAACATTTTTAATGCTTATCCTTAAAAAGATACATAAACATATCAGAAACACTTTTAATTAAGTGGAAATCCACAATATGCATCTGATGTGTTTATGTATGTATATATCTTCATGATTATAAAGGGCAAGAAGCTAGCTAGCTTCGTGTACTATTTTCTTTGAAGAGGAAGATATAATTACTTGAGAAGCTGCTCTCTGGAAGTCTGTTTTGGTCAATTCTCCATTAATTTTGCCATAGCTGAACAAAGCTAGAGATAAGGATTGCAACTTCTTACGCAATTCTGCAAAGGCTTTGAATTCTTCAAATGTAATTCTTATGTCCCTAAGATATGGATCAGTATCTAATTCATCAACGATATCCAAAAGCTTGGTTATGTGATTGATGTCAGCAGATGCTACCAACGACAAGCCAAAATCTCTTGCTGTAATGCTTCCTCTATTATTGTAGTCATAATGGGAAAACTCTAACCGCAAGATCTGCAGATTAATCACATTATCACATGCTTGAACCACAATGGAAAAGAATTTTAGAGACAACGTAAAGTCAACTACATCAAAGTTTCTGAGTTTCAAATGGAGAAGACATATAATATATATATGGTAATAAAAGTAGTAGAATATGAAGTTTTTTAATATTGCAAAGACATAAAAAGTAGAAACAAAAAGTTGTTTTAGAGTGGTATCATTGTGAGAGAAGAGGGCGGAAGATGGCACATATATATATGATATACACTTAATTACCTCATCATGTAGGTCTCTTAAAAATTGGCCAAATCTCTCAAGTTTCAAACAATCCTTTCCATCTTTGCCAAAAAAATACTTCAAGAGATCCCCATCTTCTACAGTAGATACTTCACCTAGGCTTTGTCCATCTCTATGGTTAGCCCCTTGTCTATTTTGAGTTCGCATCAATGTCATCACTTTATTGAACTCTTCCTTGTCTATTTGCCTACATGGACAACGTTTATACATATACAAAAGCAATAAAATTACAAACCAATAAAAAATAAAAAATAATTTGAACTACCAAGCTTAATTATTTCCTAATATGCTTTTGCTACCTTATAATTAATAAGAGTAACAAAAATGTTTTTTTTTTTAATTGTAGGAACTGAGATTGAATTTTTTTACCTATAATGCATCAATTTTCAGCTAGTGTTATGCAAGCTTATTGGCAAAAATGTGCCTAGTTAATAAAGTGCAATTGTTTCAAAACAAATTGTGGGAATATGTAACCAAAAGATGGATGTTTACTTCGAAGTTCAACATTGGAGAATATCCTTTATTTACATGTTCTTGGTAATTAAGACATCCATAATTAAATTATGATTACTCTAACCACCACGTATACGAACACTTTAAAATATGAATTGTGTCTATATGTCAATTTTATTATTGTTTTAAATATAATTTAACTTTGAAATTTACAGGGACACTTGTATTTTATTGTGTCACATGTTCATACTAGTGTCTTAATTAATATGTAGCCAAAATGATAAATAGTGGTATAGTGCATATAGTGTATATATTGAAGCTCAACACAAACACTGAGAATGAGACAGAAAATTGAAGTTCTATGTAATTTGCTATCATATCTCATGACTAATCCTCTAAAGAAAGAAAGAGATATCTACCCATTATTGTCAAGATCAAACATTTTAAATGCAACTTGAAAGCCGGACTCTGGAATACTCAGGAGAGTAACAAAAAAGATGTATCTGGCATCAAGAGAGAAGAGGTATTGTTAGAAATGTAATTAAATATCCTAGATTTGAACTCTAAATCCATGTGTTTCAAATCTAAAAGCAAGGGAGTTGTATTGTATTTTGATGGATGTATTTGAATTTTTTTTTTGGTTTTTCATAGATATTTTTTTATTAAAAATTTTTTATTCAAGATATTATTGAATACTAAATATACCTATTTCAAAATTTAAATATTAATTTGCCAGATTATAAAGATTAGTCTCTTTTACTAGATACAGCTTCAGTTGTATTTTATGTTAATATATGAATTCTTTTTTTTTTTGTGGAGACAAATTATTTGGCAAATAAAAGAAGAGAATTAGTGAAAACTCACTCAGAAAAAGAAATAAGACCATCATTGTTAGTGTCAAAAAGCATGAAAAAGTCAGAAGGAGGACAACTAAGCTCCCCAGGATTTTGCTCTCCTCTGAGAGAACCCTCTCTTACACGATTCGATCCTGACGGAGGAAACACAGGAACAATAGCACGCATCAAATCTGCAGGTGTCATAAAAACCTCTCGACTCCCAGGTGATCGAACAGATGCAAAGTACTCAAAAACCTACACTTAAACATGTTTAATTGTAACATGCATGTGTGAGACACAATCCAAATCCTTTCTATCTATACATACACTTTAAATTAATTTAAACTTATTACTACTTGTTTTAAGCTATAAATAGTATTAAAGAAAAGGAAAAGACAAAAACAATATTGATTACCTTTTCTGGTGGGCTTTGCAAGCGAATACGTTTTTCATATTTGAAAAATACTCTTCTTCTATAGTTATCTAGATTAAAGACAAACACAAGAAATCCATGAAAATTTCCCAAATGTTAAGTAGAATATATTATAATGTATATTGTGAAATTATAAGAAGAATATAGATTTACCATTAAAGAGGAAAGAGGATTTCTTTGGAGGTTTATACTGATGTTGGAATTGATTCTCTTCCCTTGCATAATCGGCGAATGACCCAAGAGAATTATCACTCGAAGAAGATGAAGAGGACCAATACCAAATGCCCAAGGTTGACCCAACCACCAAAATTCCAGAAGTTGTTGACCTCAGAAATGAATCAAAGTCGTCCCTTTTGTCACCATTTCTGTACTTTCCAAGGGAGCTCAAGGAAGACGATGAGGATGATGATGTAGGGCGTTGTGATTGGTAGATGGCAACTGTTGGGTGAAGAGAACGTTGGAATCTTTTGAGAAATGCCCAGGAAAACATGCTAATTTAAGGTTGATATTCTGAAATGTTAAGGAATCAAGTTAGAAAAATGTTCAAAGAAATGGTGGGAGAAAGGATTAGAGGTTATAAGAAGAAGAATGTAATAAAGAAGGAGACAAATTAATACGTAATTTGACTGAGATTCGCTACGAATTGAGCGGGACATATGTGGCCTTTAAGCAATCACTTAAATCAACAAGTTAGTTGGTACTTTTATGGTTACTAGAGCTCTACTCCACCAATATTGGAAACAAATATTGGCCATATCAATTCTCTTATTGTTAAAAAAGTTTCTTTTAAGAAGGGATAAATTACACTCTTATGTTATAATCTCCTTAATTCCCTAAAAAATTGCATTATATTAACCTCTCTTATAACAAAAGAAAAGTTACAATTTAACCTATCATCAAAATAATTTTATATTTATTATTTATATAATATAACAAGTGAAGCGATTCTATTAGTTAGTTGATTAGAGTAATAAATATTTCATTTTCTTTAAACAAAATTTTATATTTGAGTTTTCTGTATAAAAAACTTTCATTAAATCAAGTCAAATTAGTTAGAATTCAATAAATTTTTAAATATCGGTAATTTTAACAAAAAAAAAGCGATTTATAATATAATTATAGTTATAATTTATTACTATATATATATATATATTTCTAGTTAATATAGGAATTGCAAAATAATTGTACTTGGATGTTTGATTCCACATATACGCAGGTCTCTGTATTTGCAGAGTATTCCATGCCTGTGTCATGGTCTACACCTTTTGGTTTAGTGCATCTTGCTTTGTAGTTTCAACTTCATAAGTAGATCATTATCATTGAAAGCTATGTTCAATGGAGTAAATCTTAATCCAAGAGTCATACCAATAATATTTGACTCATATCATAATCCAAGCTCCAAAAACAATTTATTTTTGTTACATTTTTCTTTTTCCAAAGGAACCACGGATGTAACTATCGTACTAACTGCTGTTGGAATAAGTATTAATATTTGGTTAAATTTATTTTTTAATTTGCTATCATCCACTAATAATCATCTAGCCAGT
The DNA here is from genome assembly GCA_031216115.1 of Senna siamea. Classification (NCBI taxonomy): domain Eukaryota; kingdom Viridiplantae; phylum Streptophyta; class Magnoliopsida; order Fabales; family Fabaceae; genus Senna; species Senna siamea. Next base: position 17,944,121 of record CM062359.1, on the reverse strand, counting down.
TTTTAACTTGGATGTCATTAGTAATTAGAACGAAATTAAGAATTTTTATAATACATTTAGGAAAAAATTAAAAATAACCTTAAACTTGAGAAACAAATAAGGTAGTTTTGCCTTTCTAATTTTATGCTTAGCTATAATATGTATTTATTAAGCAAAAAAGCAATCTTTGATATTGACATGTTACCAAAATAGTATTAAAAAATAAATGTCATAATTAATACTAGTGTTTGAAATTAGGTCATAATAATTACTATATTCAATTAATTTAGATATTCGGTTTTTACCCTATAACATTGCTTAATTGTATTAAGATCACCGAATCAAATGCAAGGTGTAAAACAAATAGATAACAGATCATAAAAGTAAAAGCAACAAAATGAGATGACTAAAAGCCCAAAAGCTAATTTAGATTGGGTTGGGCCAACTCTTTTTCACATATTATCTCATTTTATCAATTTGGGTTCAATCTGTTTGACAATACTTGAGAGTATAATATGTTGAATGGAAGTGTCCAAAAGCACCCTACATTTTTCTTAATCCTAATATTAAGAAAATAGATCTTAATTAATTACACTCTGATTTAAATAGCATGCGTTTATAAGTTTGTGTTATTTAAGTAAATCTGATCACCTTAACATATACCAAACCTTCAATAAACTATGGGTCCATTTAATTTATTGTGTTTGAAAATTTATAAAAGAGCTTAATCTACAAAAGAAAAAAGATTTACAAATTAATGGGTTATAGGAGGTAAATAACCATAATCTAGACAGCACAAAATTGTGTGATGAATTATATCTTCGAGGCCATGCTTGTAGCTAAATCCCAAATCCTTTAGTTTCTTCGAGGAAATCTTAGATCGAACTTTGTTATCATTTTTTTCAGTAATCCTGTGGAAAACATCAATAATACAAAATGCAGAGTCCTTAATTTCAGCATGGAAAAGAAGATTAATGCACAAGGAGTTTAATTTTGTTATTCATACCTCTGCATATTTGAACAAGGATATTCTCGTAAAAGAAGATTAACCAACTTGGACGAAGAACAAGTTTGGCTGCAGCATATGTATCTGCCTTCTGCTTTAGCATGTTCCATTAGGAATATGTGGGCACTGCATATATCTTCAATGTGAACTAAAGCTATTGATCCCATTCTCGAATTTACAGCAGATAATATGTTGAAGAACTCAGTTTCACCTACATTATTTCAGAGCCATAAGTCTCGTATTGAAGAATTTGGCATAAAAGATATATATACACTTGAGTTCAACACATGTGTGTCTGACATTCATATGACTTTATTACTGTATATATGTATAGATTGAGGCCAAAATATAATCACCTGTTATTGGTGACAGTACAACTTTAATACTTGATGGTACAGAAGCAGTGAAGAAAGGGCCAGCAACTGTAGTAGTTATAACAGATACAAGATCCATGCCATTGTCTTGTGCAAATTTAAATGCTGCTTCTTCAGTTAGATGCTTTGAAAGTGCATATACCTGCCAGTCACAGCAAAACATCATATCAATACGAGGTAATTAATGGTTATGAATCAAAATGTTTACATATATAAATATGATTGCATACCCATCCACTTGCTTTTGTGTTCCATACTTGGTGAGTTTGAATTTGACAAGATTCATCAACAACAGGTTTATACTTGTCACTGCTGTCTTTGGCAGTGATGGTACTAATGGAAGAAGTAAAAACAACCCTTTTCACAGAATTAGATTTCAAGCAGGATTTGAGAAGGTTAATGGCTCCTTTGATTGCAGGGTCAATTATGTTTTCTTGAACATAGGCTTCTGCAATTCACAAGTTATATATCATTTAAATGTGGGACTAACCCAAAATTAAGCTTCATGTTAATTAATTAAGGAATATTATTGATTAATTACCAATGTCATGTTTATCATGATCAACATTGAATTCCATTGATGCTGCAACATGAAACACTCCATCACAGCCTTGTACAGCCTCATCAAAGCTTCCTTCTTCTTGCAAATCAGCTTGGAACAATCTCAATCGATCACTATCCGTCCACAGTGATAGTAGGTGCAGTGACTTGGCTGACCACATCAAATTAATGGAGAAAAAAAATGAGACAGACATGTATGAAATTAAGAGCAGAATCTTAATTAATCAACATTAATTAAAGAGCAGAATGAAATTAAGAAGAAAAGAAGGAGAGATTAATGAAGATAGCGAGTAAGTGAGTGACCAGGATCTCTGAGAGTGACATGAACGCTGTGGCCTCTCTGAAGAAGAGCCTGCACAAGAGATGACCCAATATATCCATTCCCTCCAGTCACGCAGTATCTGTATGATCTGTTTCTGTATCTGTGACTGTATGTACCATCATCATCACCTTCCTTCTCTGATTTCCTCATGGCTGCTTCCTCCATTTAACTTTTTAGTCACTTGCTTCTCTCTTTAGTCTCTTTAATCTAATCTGACACGCCACTGTCTAGATTCTAGGGAATAAGGTTGAGTCACATGGCAAAGAGCTCTCAGCCATCCACCTACCTATTCTATTATGTCTATGAATGAACATTGTTGATTTCTGAAATATTAAAAAAAAAAAAAAAAGTGGTGTGTTTTGGTGCATGATATAACATCACTAATTTCATAGTTATATTTAAAATATTATTTATTAAAAAAAATTTATTTATAAGACTGATAAGTTATATACATTTTTGTCATTTATATTCTACATGAGTTCTATAAATATTTATTTATAAAATATCTTTAATTAAGTTTAGATCCTTACTCAGGTATCACATTCAATCATCAATACAGTGAAAGTCTAATAATCATACATCATAATCCATAAAAATTTAAGATAAATTAAAACTTTTTCTTTACATACATTTGTATCCAGTTCAAAGTTAAGAAAAAAAGAAGAATTTTGTGTAAAAATTATCATTTTTCATATAATTATTTCTTTAATCTCATTTTCATCCTCCATAAACCATCAATCACCATTTATCCATAACAATTAAGGCAAAACAAACAATTTGACATGACATTCATGAATTTGGGGGTTTTAAGGAAAATGAAACAAATTAAAAAATAAACATAAACACTTTCATAATTAAAATTAACCATCACAAACAACTCCATACTACTTTTTAAGCATTAATCCATAAAAATTTTGAGAATTTAAGAGTGTAAACTTAAGAACATCACTATTCATGTACTGTTCATTCAATCATGACAATTTCAAAAGCTTAAAAAATTTATTAAAAACATGAAATAAATGATGGAATAATGCTAAGCTACCTTGATTTATAATTTTTTGTGATAAATCTTGAAGTTTCCTTGCTTTCATCTCCATTTTCTCCCTTATGAAGCTTATGATTTTTCTCCCTTCCAAAAGCCTTCACGTTGTCTTAGATAAGGAGGAGAAGAAGAAGTGAGACTTATTTAAAATAGCTAATATGACCAATTTATCCTTAGTGGTAAAATGACTAAAATACCTTTTACTTTTTCCTTCTTGAAACCTTGACATACAAGAGTATTTTAGGAATTTTTAAAGTATTTTTTTAGGTAAAATTCTCCTTATGTCCTTATAATAAAATTACCTTTTTACTCTTGATATTAAAATTATTATTTTACCCTTCATAATAAAATGATCATTTTATCTCTCTTAAGTGCTGACCCAAAATTTTTTTTTTCTTTGAAAAATTTTGAAAAAATATTTTAGAGGCAATTTTATAATTTTCTAAATAAAAATTAACTATTTTATCTGATAAATAAATATTTTATTCTTATTTTTAGATAAAATTTAATCATTTTATCCTTAAATATTTTTTTAAAACATTCATGACATTCGCGTCATTTTCAAACTTTATAAATATGTACTATAAATGTATTTCAATTTATGTATCTACTATCAAGATATTTTGTGAAACAAAAAATATTAAATTTAAGATTATAAGACATACTTAATATCATAAAATTGAGAATATTACACATGGTAGCCATGTGTTGTAAATTCAGTGCATGTGTTGAGATTATGATTGGAGACAGACATTTGAAATTTTGTTTAGGGTTCATGGTAACTCCAAAATTTGAAATTTAATATTAATTACATGAACAGGATCGATGAAGAGTGTGAAACTCGTGAGGAGACGTCGGAAATATACCAGAAATGTGTGAGGGAGGAAGTGTCACGTGTAGAAGAAAAAATTGAGATTTGGCAGGCACAAAAAGAAAGTGATTCCATTTGCATATGTTCGAGGGTGAATTTTAAATAATCAATCGAGATTAAATCTTATAAAGGAAACTAATTTTTTATAAGATAATAGATTTAAATTTAAATTTTTGTTAAAAAAATATATTTATATTTAATTGATAATACTCTAAATAAAATTATTCCTAATAAAAAAATACTTACGAAGAGAATGTCAATTTGAAATGAGGTTGTGAACGTTTAATAATTAAGTATTCGCAAGATAAGCATGCGTCCATGTGCAACGTGGAAAGGATCAAAGAGGCAGAGGACAAGACAACTCTTTCCTGATTCACGCTAATATTTAATATCACTGCTTTACTCTGCGTATGAAATCAAATAATATTTTAAAATAATAATGAAAGTTGAAAGCTTATTTCACTTTCTATTTTTTTTACTGAGGAATTTTAACATTCAAAATAAGTAAATAAATTAATTATATTACACCACTGGTTGATCTGAAGAGGAAAAATTTTGCCATCTTTAATCTCAACATATATAATTAGAGTCGGCAACAATTAGGTGGAACTTGATCTTCATAATCTTACACTCAAAGCCTAAGAAACCAATTTAAGACTTTAAAATAAAGTCATGGAAAAAGATATTAAGGGGGTAATTAACTACACTTGCCTCCCATAACAAATATGAAAATTAAGATATATACTATACTAATTTCTTTTTCACAAGAGATAAGTTATAATTTTATTTATTTTAACTAAAATATATTTGGACTTATAAGTCTCTGGGCCTTTTGACTAAGAGCATCAATTTGGATTTGAAAAGGTTGGGTAGATAATGATTGGCTACAGATAGAGATGGTAACATATTTTGAAGCAGAATAATGGGCGAATAAGCATCAACTATAGGAAGAGCATGAGCAGGGAAGAGGGATGTTGATGGAAAAAATTCTTATATAAAACTATTGTGTCACATTATTTTTATAATATCTAATGGTTCTTATCTTTTCACATCATTTTGAGTCTATACTAAATGAAAAATTTAACAAAATAATATAATTAAATATTACAAAAATAATAAAATACAATAGTTATACGTACAAATTTTTCTGTTCTGCGTTTTGAACAATGAAAGCGGTTCATCCATATCCATATCCTTCCTGTGACATGACATGACAGATAAGAATCCTAAATTCAACAAAAGTGAGGCTGATTATATACATCTAATATATTATATTTTAATAATTTTTTTTTGTCTTTAGTTATTAAATATATTTATTATGTCACTTCATTACATTGACTAATATTCAATATTTGTATATTATATGAGTGCTCTAATTTAAGAATGAATGAAGCTTAGGTTCAATGTTTATGATGCACTTAGGTGCTAATATTGTCCAGAGGAACGAAAATTTCTTGACTATCATTATAATTTAGTTTGTGTATTAGGTGGACTTCCATATGCACACTCTTATTCTATAGTATTAAAGCTAAATCTTGATTTTTGCATTTATTTATTTATTCAAAAGGAATAAAATGTTCTCATTTACATGCATGGAATAATTCAAATTTGACGTGCAAGTGGAAATCAAATTTCAAATGAATTGGTGTATTGAGAACCCTTTGTTGAGAGGTCGACCACTTGGAATTGGATACTTCTAACTCTCCAGAGTGATTAATATTATAAACAATTCTAAGTTTATAATTCTTACTCTTAGAATAAGTGTAGGAAATAAATAAAAATTTAGAAAAAGTAAGTTTTTGGTAACATTTTCTAGTGATGTATTCATTTTAAAAGGACGTTGTTCCACGCCATAGCTTGTCTTTTTAGTTTTTTTGGAAAAATTAATCATTTCGTTTCTACAGTTTTTTTGAATTTTTAATTTGGTTTTATACCTTCTAAGAAAAAAAACCCTCCTTGCATTAAATCTTCATTAGTTTCTCTCTCCAATTTCAAGAATTAAATCTTGATGTAACATTTCTATTTTTACTACTATTTACCCCCAGAAGAGGACAAGAAATCTGGTATATTATAGCACTTTTTTCTCAAGCATGTGCCTGTGAAAGAAATCTTGTTTTGTTCAGCATCAAGTCCATAACATAACATAAACCTGTATTAACAAACGTCAGAAGAATTTCTAGTAAGTTGGAGATTGAAATAATATGCTTGTTTTACTTCCCTCTTATTCTATTTTCAAAATATAAATTAACCATTCAAAAGTTTAGAAATGTGCAAGTTGAATATTGATGAACAAATTGAGAAATCCATGTAGAATTACAGAGTACACACTGCATATGATCACACACTTCTCTTTTGTGATTTTTTTGGGAGGCGTATATGCCATTAAAATTTGAAAGCAAAACACAATTACACATCGCAATTGATAAAAGTGCAATAATAAATCTAGAAAATCTTAAACCCTTTGGATCTAAACATTCTAATCCTACCAAATAAGCAAATCCTTATTAGCTATGACACTCAAATTTTCTTTTCTTGATGGTAGGCTATAAAAAGTAGAGGTCAAGAATTGACATCAAAATTATCAATCTGTTCTTCCGCTTATAAAATTCCGTTCAATACCATAGTAGTTGTCATGTTCCAGAATTAATTTGTAAACCAATTTAACTGAATCACATTAACATTGATTACAACATGAAAAAGAGAGAAAACAGACGCAGCCTTGCAGGAAAAGTCACTTTTTTTTTCTCCTTCATTTTCATTCCTGAAGTATTAATATACAAAGGCAAAACAAGAGAAAAGGATTTGGAAAAGAAAGAATAATGTTACACAGAAATATAGGGAATGATGATCAAGCCACTCATGAAAACCAGAAACTACACCATATTATATATACGGCCATATCATATATATTAAAGGCAAAACCCAAAGATGAAATTGTTACTTAAAATTCTTTTTTTAAAAAATAAAGTGAAAACAAAACCAACCTCTATACTTCATAGACATCAACTGCACTATCCATTGACTCTTCTCTCTGGTGATCAGTTACAGTAATCTTGGTTTCTGGCTGATCACCATCAATGGAAACTACTTCATCTGCAGTTGCAGATATGGCTTTCTTATGGTGACTCCTGGGTTGCCTTGACTTCAGAATCCGTGTCAGAACTTGTACTATGTCCCTCATTGAAGGGCGTTTCCTCGGGGCACGGTTTATGCACTTGTATGCTAATGCTGCAACTTCATTCAGCTCTTGAAGGTCAAACTTTCCTTCAAGGCGAGCATCGACAATTTCCTCCCAACCAACTTTTCCCTCAGTGTTCATTGCTGCCTAAATCATCCAACAATAACATTAAGTAAACTCAAAGGTGAAAAGTGCATTACATTAGTACTACTTCATTTTGATATCTTGGCTTCCCTGATCATACCATGATCATTCAACCACAATATATGATATTTTCACTAAATATAGGATCATCAAATGAGTAATCAACAAAACTTATGTTCAGTTCTTTAAGGGTTGTCATTAGGGTCTTCGGTAGAATCATAACAAATGGAAAAACTTTTTTGAAAGAGTTAGTGGTATGGTGTTATTTTATTAGGTCCAAGGTTTTTCCAAGTAACAGACGTAATGATGTAATGCTGAATTGTGAAACATGTCCTTGCATCCACATGTTGTACTTTTTGTACTTTCATTTTCCATGAAAGACAACTTAGGTCCAGTTCCTCAGGTATTTATTATCAAGTTCTACAACAGAATTATAATATATGGAGAAATTGTTTGAAGGAGTCAATGTGGTGCCGAATTGTAAAACATGTCCTCGTGTCCACATGTACTTTTATAGAAGAACCTAATTGTAAAACCTAAAAAACAACACAATTTTTTTTTCCATGACAAAAAATCGTAAAAATTGTCGGCATGTTATAGTTGTAGTTTTTAACTGATGAGCAACCTGATAACAAATATATAAAGAACTAAACCTACATTTTTCTCATAACCAATATTACTATAGGTATATTGCAATAGATTGTTTTGGTAAGTATTATCACCCAAAACTACAAAGCCCAGTGTCCTCAGAATAGCTAATAAATAAGACAGAGAGAGAGAGAGATCTTACAAGCTCAACATATTCCATAAGACCCTGTTGAGGATTTCGGCCTGCTATAAGTTCGAAAAGCAACACCCCAAAACTGTACACATCACTTTTTTTAGTAAATGTCCCTGAAGATATATACTCAGGGTCCAGATACCCAAAGGTGCCCCTTATAGCTGCGTGCCTATCCACCATCTCTTCTCTTGATAGTCCAAAATCAGCAACCTGCTCGATTCAACATTTATCACTACACAATAAGATTTGATATACCTAGTCATTTAGCATCTATATGTATTTTATATCAATGAAGGACATACCCGAGCCCGCATAGACTGGTCCAACAGAATATTGGAAGATTTGATATCACGATGGATCACAGGAGGAACTGCCTGAAGTGACAAAAATACATAATAATTATGAATAAATAAATAAAGATTGCTGGAATAGGTTGGTGTTGATGACATGAAAACTTACCCCATCATGAAGATACTCCAAGCCTCTTGCTACATCTAAAGCTATATAAACCCTCAAATCCCAGCTCAGTGCCTTGTTCTCTTCACCTGAATATAGAGAAGCTAAAAGTAATATTGATTTCATTTATAATAGCATCTGAAATACAACAATTAAAGTCACACAATATCAGACCAGTATTTCATGTGTGGATGAGGCGTGTCCTTCAGAGAATAGATTCACAACCTCTTGTAGATTTTCAGAAAAGAAATTTGATAAATTGTTAAACAGATCTGAGCAAGTTGCATTACAATCAAAAAGAGAATTATCTTAATTTATTTCAAATGTGGATGCATCATCTAGTCATATCAAACAACATAAAATACTTGGAAGAACTAGAAGAAATTGCAGAATATTTCAACATATATATGAAATTTTGTCATAGAGAAATAGTCTGTGCATGAGTCTACTTCTAACTTGTTTATCCTTTTTCAAAACATTAAATTCTAAAATTACAAGGGGTGGGGTGGGTTCAAGTATTATTTGACGACGTTTTTGATGCAGAACAAGAAGGTAGAAAAGGGACAATCACAAAATTCAAAGATCTATTCAAAATATCAATAATAAAGGAGTAATATTGCTTAGTGAATAAAAGCCTGTTTATTGGCAACAAGAAAAAGAAATTGGAAATCCTAGTGAGAAAAGGTATCCTAATACCAAGTTTCCGAATCTTACAAGGAAACTAGAAAGCAGCTCATAAAAACCTAGGCCCAAAAGCCTTTATTCAAATCCCTAATTACCCAATTGTCCAATTACAAAACCAAGTTCCCAAATAATAATCACAGTGTTATATAGTAAAATATAATAGTAAAATTCTCTTCTTATACTGCATTATTGATGCTTTCATTAACTCTGCAAGAAATTACTGTAGAAGGCTAAAAGCTTAAACATCCTGATAGATCATTCAGCTAGAGTGTGAAGCAATTTGATAATAACAGTAAGCAAAAAATTCAATTGATTTAATCAGTATAATTCAGGCTTGAAAGTTGCCATATATATATATATATATATATTTAAACAATTCCTGCAGCCGAGTAATGGGAAATAAGTCATTAGGCTAATCCATTATCTGTTGGCTCAAGTTTTATGAGTAGAATCAATGGGGAAGAATATAAGGTTTAAAATTCAATGATGTATCAAGTAAAAAGCTAGACAGAAAACTTACTATACAAGTGGGAAGCCAAACTGCCTTTGCTCATGTAGACATAAACAAGCATGTGCTGGCCTTTTTCAGCACAGTATCCAATCAAATTCACCAGGTTTCTATGGTGTAACCTTCCCAACAACATAACCTGACAATAATTTAAAATAACATAAATCGTCAAAACCTGAAGTATCGAAGGAAAGGTCATGCAGAAAAATCAACAATATGATAATTAAAGATTGTACAACAGCAGAATCACCAATTGCCCTGAAAGTCACTAACTTAAACTGATTGGAAACATCTCAAGTTGCCAAATACATATATGAAGATAGCAAACACAAAAAATCTGTACTGAGGAATTATGACAAAAATTTCTTATTCAAGATATAGTTATAATCATGTATTGAGTTTTCTAATCTTACAAAAAGGTAAGAACAATATTCATTCATCATTCCTATATTTTCTTCTTAATGTGACTTTTACCGTAAATTTACCAACACTTAACCCTAAAGTTATGTCATTGAAATTAAACATAGACCAATTCTGTAAACTAGTAAATGATTGACAGTAACGGTCTCTACCTCTGTGTGGAATTCTTTCTCCCCTTGCTTAGAATTAGTGGCAAGAACTTTAACTGCAACTGTTTCCCCAGTAGACATCTGAGCTTTATAAACAGGACCAAATGCACCTTGTCCTATGAGTGTCGTAAAATTATATGTTGCCTTCTGTAGATCCCTGAAGTATGAATACAATATTAAATAGAAAGTCACAAGGAAGAGACATATGACATGCAAAATGCAGTTTCTCGATTAATTCAAATAATGGTAAACTTTAATTGAAGTTACAATTATTGGTCACTTAAATTATTGCATTGATAAACAGAATACCAGATAGGAAAATCCTAAAACGTAAAAATCATATGAATGTAGCAGAGGCATATTAAGCATATATCAAAGAGACACATGCCTCCAAGCACTCTTGCAACTCAATTAACAAGTATAATAGCATAATGGAATGGTGGCAAAACTATGGGATTGTGGCTATTCTTTATTGTGCTTAATGATACACAACTGTTCTAACCTAATTTTGCTTCAAAGAATAAAGTGCATGAAGTATACAAGTTTTATTTAGAATCAATCATTTCACACTCCAAATGAGGAAAATGCCATGCTAGTTGTTCTTCTAAAATCTAGAATTTATTGTAGGCCCATCTAAAATCTAGAAGAATGACACAAGAACACAACTACTTCTAAGGAAACACCAAACACATACTTGTATGAATACTCCGGTATTCCAGATGCTGAAACCATGTTACTCTTCTTAAATCCATCAACCCAAAAGGACATGCCACTCCTTCCAGACTTTACAGGTGATTCTGGGCCTATCGTTGAATCTGATAGAATAGTACAAGAATCAGCACCATTTGCACGGATGGGTATGGTAGCTGCCCTCCGGGAACTGCTATTGCCTATCAGGGAACGCTTCCTATGGTATTTGAGACAGAACAGTGAAGAAATAGCCAAAACCACTCCAATAACCACACCTATGGAAATTCCAATTATCAGTCCTATTGATTCGTCTTTCATCTCCTCTTTTGTGCCTTTCTATTCCCTGCTGATCATCCAATCCATTGAATTACATACACACCTGCCAAAAAGTACACCAACCATACAACAAATCAATGTTAAATTTCACTATAAGGCTTCTTAAAGCTAATATTAAGTGGTCAACTGTAGACTATTGCTTTGAATTGCAAAGCCTTTCAAAAAAATTCGCCTGAAAATGTCTAAATAGGCTCAGAACTCAGAAGCATGTTTGAACTCAGAAGATACAAATCTCAGGTTGAAAATTGAAGCCAGAGCTTAGCATTACTTTGTTGAACAATTGAGCATATAGGAAAATTATTTTGTAAAAGTCAATCCACCAAAACTCACAAACATAGAGAATACAAAGAAAATTTCACTGAAAAGACCCAAAAACAAAAAGAAGGTAGCAGAATAAACAAAGATAAAATTAATCAGGTTCAATCATCTACTTTAGCTTAAGTAAATAAATCTTGACACCTAATCTGTTATCCAATTTTCAAATCTTACCTTGATAGGCAAACACTGGAGATTAAAAGAAATGAGGGGGAAAAAGGCATTTAACAAAAAAAAACTTAGGTGCAGAAGAACAAGATCAGAACGAAGAAAAACAGGTCAACCACTACTTAACCCCCAGATGATACTAGTATAGGCTTTTGACCAAATGCAGCTAACTTTTTTTCCCTTTTCTTTCATTTTCACTCGGCTTTTTTTCTCAGCAAACAAACAAGGGTAATACAAAAAGAGAACCCATATACACGCAAGCACTCACATGACAAAACAAAACACAGAACACTCCTTTCTGGAACAGAGCAGACAGATCGAAACATTGACAACAGTAACAGTTGACCACAAAAAATACACATGTTCTGGGAAAATCTGAAACACATGGAAGAGGCATGAGACCAGAAATTTACCAGTTCATACGAGAATAGAATTGAAAAAGTTAGACGCTTTCCGCAAGAAGAGGAACAAAAAATTGAAACCCAGAAGTGTAGTAGTTAGAAGGAATCATTTGCCACTGAAGGGAAAATGAGCAAAAGCTAGAGGTTTGAGCAGCACCAGTTAACACACAATTAGACTGTAGAGAAAGTGTAAGAGGAAAAAAAAAATTAAAACAAAACTGCATACGGCATACCCTCCACAAAAGAATACAACAAAAATGACAAGTCGCTACTTTAGGACTAAGAGTCGATCAAAAACAATAAAATAAATCAAAATTCGAATCTGACTTTTGACAATAACCTTTAATTGAGACCATTTTTGCAGTTAATTTATTCAAAAAAACACAAACTTGAAATTTATACCTGAAACAGATTTGTTAATAATTACAAAATTGAATTAAAATGCATCTGAAATCATAGATGGTGAGTTAAAATTTATTTATAAAACCTATTTGATTGACTTAGTCTTTTTTTCTTTTTTCGTTTCTGCACTCTTAATTGACTTAATCTTTATGCTTACATTTTGCTTCTCAGTAAACACAAGACCCCTTAATTAGATTTTGATAAACATATAACATGTAAAAAATTGTTTTTTAAAAAATCCAATCATACAAATTTTTTTTAAATAAATAACAAATACTTCAAAATTAAACAATTTTTGTCAAATAAAAAAAGTGGCCTTTTTCTTTCGCGAGTTGTGACATTTGAGAATTCTATTTATTCTCATAATAAAGTGGGAATTTTGGAATTCCATCTGGTTAGGGTAAAATAAGAAAAGGGCGCACATAAAGTTGGACACGTGGATCCTTTTACGCTCGATCATTCAAACTTGATGATTAATCAAGGACCGCTTGATTGCCTTTTCTTTCTCTGCCTTTGAATACCAATAAATGTATCCACTCTGTAACAGTTTGTCCAATATTGATAGATTTAGTAAAATTATAAATGCATACTTGATTTTTGTTAAAAAAATATACATTATTTTCCTGAAAAGCTATAAGATCTTATTTAGATATATTAGTGAAATTTTCAAAGGTATTGCAATTTTTAAAAATATAAATAAATTTGGAAGTCTTCAACATTTATTATATAAGTTATAGTTATTTTATATTTTCAATCTTATATTATATCTGGATATGTACTATTTTGCATAATCAAAAGTCTCATAACAATATTTCTAAAACACTTTTTTAATTGAAATGTAAGTTATAACCATACTAATCACATTTTACTAAATTTGGCTTTAAATGCTTTTCACAATATTTAAATCACATAAATTTTGTTTATAGATATAATAACATTTCTAGACATGATATATATATATATATATATATATTATAATAATAACTTTGACACAACTTTTTATTTATTGATGTCTAAAATTATATATTATATTATATAAAATAAAATGTGTAATTTGATATGAAGAAACAAAAAAAGAGATAGTAAAAAGTTATAATAGATAATAAAAGAGTAATAAGTTAAATAAATTTTTATTATTTTAAAATATAATAATTTTTTATTTTTAAAATTATAAAAACCGCACACTTTAATGCATTTGAAGTCACTAACATATGTGGCTGTACTGGCAACCTAATCTAAAGCTTGTATTTTGACCTTTGTTCCTACATATTTATTTGGACATCAACTGTATTCCTATCGGTGGCCCATGCATGCCACAATAAATCCCATAAAATATTTAATGGTTGAGTAGTGTTATTTATGTATACAATTTCTGAATTCATAATTTTACATAACTATATGAATTTTTTAATTTTAATTGTTTTTATTTAAATAAAAAGAGTGAGTATATATTTTCATTTCTAAAGTATATAACAAATTTGAACATGATAATTTTATTAAGTTCTAAATTAAGGATGATAATGCAGAAAAAGTAAATTAATTAGAAGAAAAAAAAGTGGTAGGGGATTATATATATATATATATATATATATTATGGATTTTGGAGAAGTTGGTTGAGATTGGAAGTTAATAGGTATGGAAAACATGAAATTGGAAGTGATTAACTGCCAACCTAACACACCTAAATGACCAAATGTGATATGAAATAAAGTGAGCAAGTCATGAATCTAAGCAACAAAAATTGTTTTGGGATGAAGCCCACATTTGAGCTTCATGAAAGTGACATTAATTTAATTTCATTTTCACAACATTCAACTCCGTCTTTATTATTCTTCTTAAGATTCTAGCAACAAATTTTGGGCTACTAAGTTAATTATGAGAATTTAATTTACCTTTTTGAATTATCAAGTTAATATTGAAGATTTATTTCAAAATTGTTCCGCAAAAGACATAATATAATTAATTGACACATTAATTATTTAAAATTACTCACATTCTACGTGAAATTAATCAAAGTGTGGATTAGATGGCTAAGATTATTTTTCATAGTTCATGTTACCTAGAATCTTATGAAACTTCTTTAGCTCGCGAAATTAGTTCCTTTTTTTGTTGTTTTCTAATAAAAAAAACTTAATAAATGAAGTTAATAATTTAATATGCATATATACAAATTAAAATTTTAAAATAATAAACCATTTTACAAGGTAAAAATACTAATTCAATTTTTTTCATTCTCATGAGAAAAAAGGATAAACTATTGGTTTTATACATCCACGAGGTTGCGTTTTATGTTAATTTTCGTACAAATTTTAATAAAATATTCAAAATCAATCACAAATTGTATTTTGCTTTACCTCACATTGACGTCATTACATCTTTTATTTATTGTTTTGTCCCCGTTGTGGAGGTCAAAGTACTCATCATTTTTGCTTACATTATCTGAAAATGTGATATTGGCTGGCCATTCCCAATTAAATTAATAAATTCAATTTAGTATAATTTTTCAATAAATTAAATCAATAAGGTTCAGTTTATCTGGATTCTGGATATATGTTAATAATTTTTGTATATACATGTATACGTAATCAATTAAATATTTTTGAAGTAATATATTAAATTTAGAAATCTTTCTTAAGAAACCCCACACTTCTATTAAAAATGTTTTGCTTGTTGTTGAACTAAGATTTTGCGGTGTAACACTATGCATGAGAAACCCAACTACCCAGGATGTTAACAATGGGTGTAGGTGCCGCACACGTCTCGTTGTAATTCAATTTATTATTATTAACACAAGATTTATACGCTATTCTTTATAATGTCTTTATTATTTTATTGTTTTAATTAAAATAAAATTTATAAAAAATTAAAAATTATTAATTATTAAAAAATTATATAAAATATATAAATGTGTTAATTTATGTTTGAATAAAAAAATTTAATGATAAAGAAATAAAACTAAAAGTAATTTTTTTATTATTATATTACTCACTTCATTAAAACAAATATATAGTCACTTAGACAAAGGTTTATATTAGAACACCATTTACAGTTACGGAGACTTAATATTCAAAAATTTCAAAACAACCTTTTGTTTAGTTTTGGTCCAATCTGGAATTAATTAAAGTTTCTAAAATTCAAGTCATCAATGGTTTTATGGTTCTTTTTCAGTGAATTGCAGTGATTGTTTTATTTTTCTTCAACCCTAAAAAGCCAAGGAGTAGAGTTTTCATCATTGAACTACATTCTTTATTATATATATACTTTACATATATACATTATACTTTTTAAATTTTATTATTATACTTAACTTTCTTATTTAAATGCATTTTCATTTATAAATATAATTTATGTATTATTATTTTAATTAAATATGTAATTAATAGAATAATTAATATTATTTCAATATTGAGACTAATTGAACTAGCTAGGTTGGTCTTTTGAATAATTCAGATACAAAACTTTAGTCCGATAAAAATCGAAGTAACAAAAAAAAAATTATCTGGTAAACCATTAATTGAACTGTGATATTCAGCATATGTTCTCTTACAGTTGCCATGAAATGAATATAATATTTATTTAACTATCATTTTTAAGTCTTTTTTGGGAACAAATTACAGTAAGTAATTTGACTGATAATATTTGTGTTTTATCATTGGGGACAAACTAATACGGTGCCTTGTTCATGTCATGTAGAATTTTCAAAATGGCGTATACCTCTTCCAATATTTGTTTGTTTTTGGATTTTAACAAAGTCCACATTCATATCATTAATCATCCAAGACAGAGATTTAGTGTACAGTTCAAAAACAAGAATCGTTAATGAAAGGTTTAAATTTTTATTAAAAGATATGTTTATATTTAATATTTGATAATATTTTAAATAAAATTATTTTTAAAAAATAAAAAATATCACTGAAAAAGAGTTTTAGATGACGATTAAAGTCTTTAATATACATGCTTTTCCAATAGACATGTGTTGGATATTGTTTGCTGATGTTTAGAAACTAATTTGTTAAATTGACGAAGGAAGAAAAAAATTTTATGCACCACTTGTTTAAGAATAGCAGCAACATATTTTTTGATAGATTCATTTTCATGGAAACAGAAAAATAAAAAAAAATTGTTTGAATAGTTATTTTTAAAAAAAATAAATAAATAGAATATTTGTTTTAGAAATAAAAAATACAGAATAATTAAAAGATGTTCTAAATTTTAATTTTTTTAAATAAAAAAATTAATAATAAGTATATAAATACATAAAAAAAATAATACTAGTATGAATTCTAAAAATTAATTTTATAAAAAAATTTTAAAAAACTAAAAAATAGAATAACCTCCAAACAAGTCCTATAGTTCTTTCTCTTAAAATTTAGTTAAACTATATTTAATATTTTGTTATTTTAAAAATAACACTTATTCCCCAAATATTTAATATATCAAGAACAACTTGTTAAGAATAACAGCAAACAAAATATAAATTTTAAGATGAAAAAGGTATAACAAATATAATTTTAAAAAATATTTTCCGATTTGTTTATTATGAGAGTGGTATGCACATTATAATTGATGGTGGGCACTTAGTGGTATAACTTGAAGGCAAAGATTGTGAGACAATGTCAATGGTTGCATGAGGTTGAAGGAAGGGAATTTTTGTGTGAAATGTGAATGCTGCACTTCACATCATGCCCTCTTTCCCCGGGGATCCACACGCATTATTCATTTCCACATGTGAAGCCATGTGCTTTTCTTCTCTCTTTTATTTGTTTTTTCAAATAATAGTACCTTTGGATATCCTGCCCTTCATGATGTCACAGCATAAGTAGCTCATTTAATATAAGATATGAGATTTCAAATTCTTTTAACATTGAGAAACTATATTAGTAGTTAATTGTCATAAAAAAATAGTACGCAATAATCTAAAACTTAATTATATGTATTTTTTAATTAATATAATTGTTCATCAAATATAATTGTTCATCAAAGTTGTACTCTGGTACATTAGAAAGTCACTAAAAATTATAAAGAAAGCTACACCTTTAATCAAATACTATAGGGCTTGGGCCATACTTTCCAGAACAACTGCCGGGCCCATTTAAACCCAATCTCCTGCCTTCTAGAATGCGGAGGTTGCAATCAAGTTGTTACATAGATGACCGCATCAAATATTTATGATTCGTAATTGAAAAATACTTTAATTACTCACGAAAAATAAAAAACAAACTAATATATAAAGTTATTTATTTATTTATTTATGAATATATATGTGTAGAGAACATGGTCTGGATGATGATGGAAGTGGAAGTCAAAGAATAGATGGTCAAAGGTAAGGGAATAATCAAGTGTCAACATCAGAGTGCCTTTCTTTTTACGTTATCCAATGAATGCTTTTGTAGACTTTTTTTCAATTTTTTAAAAAATTTACAGTGATAATTTATGTAAAAAATAATACTAATTCATATCAATTAAAATTTTAATTTATCTCTTTTATTTTTTTATTGCACTATATACAATATTATAAAGAATTTCAATTTTATATTTTTCCATCGCCAAAAACAAAGGGGCCCACTTGGTCCTTGTTCGATCAGAACAGTCAAACCGCTTGTGGTGGGTCCCACACTGATGACATGGCACATAGGCAGGTCGCAGTAGTATTTTGTGTTAACACGTTTGTGCTTACAACTAGAAATGTGAAACGTCCCATTTCACATGTGCTAATTGCCATAATAACTCTCTCTCTGTTGTTATGTGGACCATTTCCACGTTAATATGATAATTAAACACTGAATTACACTAATTTTCCTCATTATTATGTTGCATCTTTTAAGCTGTAGCCACCAAAAAAATGTCATGTTACTCACTGATTCCTAATAATTTAATTATAATACATGATAAATATATATTTTTTTAAAAAATTATGGTAATAATTATAAGTAATGTATAAATATTCATTTAAGACATAAATATATTTTTTTCTCTTTAAAGTTGGGTTAATTTAATTTTTTTTTCAAATATTTCTGTGTTAATTTCGTCCTACAAATGTATAAAAAATTTAAATTTTCTAAATGTTTTTTCGAATGCTGATACTGGGAATGGACCAATAAATTTCAAAGAATCTAATAGGTAAGAAAAATTTTTCTTTGTAGTATTTGTAAGAGAAATAATCTTTTAGAAAAAGTCTCCTGTTACAAAGAAAAGTCTCAAATGCAATGTAGATATTGTAAAAAATTTGGCTATATTGATAAATTTTACAGGTTCAAACAAGGCCAAAATTTAGAGACCTATAAGCTTGAGCAACAGATTAATATTTCTGAAAGCAAAATAGAAGATCATTTTTTTTTTTGTAATAGTGCAAGTATATATCTACTCATGATTCCAAAGAGACTTGGATCATTAATAGTGGTTGAAAAACTCAAAACTTATTAAAGAGCTTCATGCATCTATCAATATCTCTGTAAAGATGGAAAATAGAGTTGTTGTTCAATCAATTGGGGTAGGATACTGTTGCAATGTCAACAAAGAAAAATACAAAATTTATTAGTGATGTTTTACTTGTACCTAAACAAAAATTTGTTCAGTGTATCCCAAATGATGAATCATAGCTATACAATTGTTTTTGGAAATAATCAATGCATCACACATTATTTTTCTAATAAAGAAGTTGCAAATGTTGTTAGGGGAGACAAGAGTTTTATGTTGAAGTGGAAATTTTGGTGTAAATCTTTAAGATCCAAAAAATTTGATAAAACTTGACTATGGCACAAAAGGCCATTATCATTATTTGAATGTATTAAAGTTCATGTATGACAAAAAAATAGTGAAAAATTTACCTCCTATTCATTTATGAGATGATGTTTGTGAATCCTAGCTAACAAAATGGCAAGCAACTTAGAACAAGCTTGGAGACCTAAAGAAAAATTATAATTACTGCATATTGACACATGTGCAATATTGAGAACACCTTCTCTCATTACACCAAAAAAAAGTCTTTAGTTGCCACTCGACCAAAAAGTCACCATTAATATTCTTTGGTGGTGACATATAAGTCACTGCAAAGTTGGTGCTTATACCTTTGTTGTTGAAGATTTTTCTGCGACGACATTCCAGTGCGCTACCAAAGATAATATTTTATGATGAGAGTAGTCTCCATCAAAGATTGAATAATCTTCTTCACCTACGCTATTATAATAGAATTGCTATATCTTCATAGAAAATGCTTTCTTCATTGATTATAAATTAATATAAATTAGTTTTAAATAAATATAAATGTATAAATTTAAAATAATGTGTTGCGACACTATTTTATTTTTACAATGTGAATAAAAAATTTAATTAATAAAAAATTTTGATAGGAAATTAATTTAAAGTAAAGATAATATTAATTTTTAAAATAAATACATTAATTTAGATATAATATTTTTATAATAATAAACTTAATCGACTTTTATTTTCTAAATAAATTAAAAAATAAAAAAAGCAATATTACTTTTAATTTGTATAAAAATGTAATTTTAAAATATTAAAAATTAAAAAAATGGCCCACAGCTTAAATCGGTCAATGTGCATTTTAACACTACTAATATGTCTCATAATTATTTTTAAATTAAAAATTAAAAAAAATTAAATTTTACAAAATTTGATGATAACAGACAAGTTGCCACTGGAGGGTCTTCGGTGGCAAAGACCTTCCAATGTTATCTACATTGTCATTGTCATTAGACTCATCACAAAAGATGATATTTTAGTAGTGACTTTTTTTAGTCTTATTGAAAGTCCTTTTTTTGTTGGTAGTCAGAACAAATATTTTTTCATATTTATTGATGCTTTTACCAGAATGATTTGGATGTATTTTCTTACACAAAATTATAACAATTATCTTTTTCATTTAACCAACATAAATTTCTAATTAAAACTAAAATAAAACTTAAGTAAAATTTTAATGATTAAAAATAGATTTTTGCCTTTTTTTTTTTTAAAAAAAGTACATAACCTTAGGATTTTAAAGACATTTTATAAGTTAATTGATACTTTCTAATCATATTTAATAAAACAAGTTACATTTTTATCCTTTTTGTTTTAAAAAATTACACTTTTTTAATAAAAAGATAAATTACAATTTTATAGAGGATATTTTATATAAGTTGATAAAATTGTAGCAAAGGGGAGTGTAGTAGTGATACGACCCTAGGCGTTGGTCATTAACATTTTATCATGATGCATAGTCTTGTTGATCACATAGATTGACTTTGTGTTAGTTTTTTAGTCCTGGGCGAATACTACAATGCCAACGTCACCGTCTACGTCACACAATTGCAACTGAGATTGTAGAGGAATATTTTTAACGCGGGAAGATGTGATTTAAGCCATGAAGAATACCCATCTCAAAAGACTAGCAAAGTGCCTCACAACTTAAATATCATCTTATATCTTCAATTCTATTTTATGTGAAACATATCATTACAAACCTCCTTCGAAAGCCAACGTTCGCGGCAACCCACTCTATCGACATTGGTCTATTGACAGCCTTTTCCACTCTTTGGCAACTCCATCCAACTTTCAGTATTTGACATGATCCACTCTATCGAAATTAGTTCATTGATAGCCCTTTTCACTATGACAGCTCCATCCAATTTTCAGCATTTGGTATATCATACTGCACCTTAATCCTGCCTATAGAGTCCATGCCTTAATCCAGTCTATAGGTCACCCCCTCTGCGTTGGTCAGCCTCAATGAAAGCATTAATTGATACGACCTCGAGCCTTGGTCATTACCATTTCACCATGATGCACAGTCCCGAAAATCATGTAGGCTAGCTTTGCGCTAGTTTCTTAACCCCAGGCGAACAATGCAATACTGACGTTACCACCTATGTCACACGGTTGTGACTGAGATTGTAGAGGAATGTCTTTAATGCGAGAAGATTTGATTTAAGTTATGAGGAGTACTTATTCCAAAAGACTAGCTTATTACGTAGGAGTATTTTACAACTTAAATACTAACTTATATCTTTAATTATATCTGATGTGGGACACATTGTTATACACTCCTTCGAAAGCCGACTTCCATGGCAATCCACACTATCGACACTAGTCTATTAATAGTCATTTTCACTCTTTGGCGGCTCCATCTAACTTCTAGTATTCGGTATGACCTACTCTATCGACAATAATTTATTGAGAGCCCTTTCCATTATAGTGGCTTCATCCAACTTCTAATATTCGGTACACCATACTGCGCTTTAATCTAGCCTATAGAGTCCATGCCTTAATCTAGTCTATAGGTCCCCCTCTTTGGGTTGTTTAGCTTCAATGAATCCACCAATTGATATGACTCTGGGCCTTAGTCATTAACATTTCATCATGATGCACAGTCTTGACAATCACATAGGTTGGCTTTGCACTAGTTTCCTAGCCCCAAGCAAACACTGCAATGCCGAAGTCACCACCTACGTCACACGGTTGTGACTGAGATTGTAGATAAATATTTTTAATGCAAGAAGATGTGATTTAAACCATGAGAAGTACCAATCCTAAAAGACTAGCTTATTAGGTGGGAATGACTCACAACTTAAATATCATATATATTATATCCTCAATTCTATCTGATGTAGGACATGTCAAGTAGTTTCCATATTTTTGAGGGAAAGAGAGAATCAAAATTAGAATTTAAATGATTCATGCAGCTATAATTAAAAAATTACTAATGAAGTGATGAATAACATTTTATAAAATTAAAAAAGTTCCTTTTTTATTGATTAAGTATTTTCATATTTTAACTATTTAAATTAGTGGTAAAATATGTGTTGTTACATTACATTTAAGTCCTCTCTAAATTCTAATTGCCCCACTACCTGTTGTCATCCAAACTATAAAAAATTACTCCAATTTTAAATCTTGTTATATTTCATAAACTTGTGAAATTTAGAGCCATCGATGTGTTCAATGGTCTCTAAATTGAGTAGCTGGTGTAACATAGGATACTCAACTGTCAATTAGTGATAGTGCTTATAAAAGTATATATGAATGATTAAATTAAATAGGGGTTAAATTAAATTAAAATTAAGATGTAAATTTAGGAACCAAATTAAAATCTTATATATATTAAGAAATTTGAAATTCTAATTTAAAAATTAAGGTTTAATTAATCCATTGGTCCTTATAGTTTGCTCCAATTTTCAATTAGGTTCTTTAATTAAGGTTTAATTAAAGCTCGTGGTGAAAAATCTGAATAGATTCAACTGTTTAGGGTTTTGAGGTATAATTTTTTGGTTCATATACCTTGAAATTCTTTATTTGATAGTACTGAGAGTTTTTAACATGCAATTTCTCAATTTACCACAACTATGGCAAAAGCTACAGGTTGTTTTAGCATACAGTTTTGTATTAGTGGCTTTATTTTTTTTACTTGTTGGTTGATTTTAAAAGAAACTAGAATGGCATTTTGTTAGCGATCATGTTGAAAAAATTATAACTATAGGGACTTAATTTTAAATTGGTGTAAACTATACAAGGACCTAATTGAAAATTGATGCAAACTACAGGAACCTAATTGATGTAAATTGGAATGGCATTTGTTAGCGAAAACATTGGACCCCTCCCCCTTCCTCTAGTATAACTTGAGCTTGTTACACTCATAAAGCATCTAGTATAAACTTAGGGGGTTTTTTTTTTTTTTTTCGTTTTGTTCCATATCAATATTCTGCAAAATAAGTATAAATTAAACCACGATTAGTTCCAAATTAACAGCAGAGATTTAATTACAAATAACAGATAATTACAGTGATCCAATTACAAAAATTGTAAAAATTGGAGCAAATTATAGCGACCAATGGATTAATTAAACCAAAAATTAAACTATATGATTTGTGTTGTGCGTTTTGTATAAAAAAAGTGCGTTAAATTATGTGACAATTGTGTGTGTGTGTGTATATATATATATGACTAAATTTTTTTAATATTAAGTTTTCTAATAAAAAAATATGTAAAAACTTCTTTAAAACAGAATAAATAATGAGGGAGATGAAGTGTACAAATCATACACATCTCAATTTTTAATTAAAAAAATTAATGATAAAAATATAAAAATTATACTTAAATTTTTTTCATATATATTTATAAAAAAACAAACTTAAATATAAGAATTAATTAGTACTGATTTATTTTATACAAAATTTATTTTGTATAATTTTTTAAAATTTAATATGTCACCTTAGTTATTTTTAAAAAAATTAAATATTAAGAATTCAAAAATTCAAAAACTAAATGGTTAAAATGTACTTATTCTCAATAATTAATAACATGTCTGTATCTCTTAGCTATAAAATGAGCGACCCAAAAGGAAAGAATTGGATACGGCCCGCGTTGAGTTGTTGTGTTGTGAAGATTCAGCGAATGAAACCAAAAATAAAAAACAAGGCGTAGGAATGTTCCACAGTCCACACGAACGTGTGGTATGGTCGGCGGTCTTAACTGTCAAGCAGCGTTTCTGACCTCCGTTACCGTTAAACCCCGCAGCATAATAACGACCCCCTCAACGCCGTCGCCGTTATCGTCCCAACCGGACATTCGTCAAACTTCCTTCTTGCCTCTCATCTCTCTGTCTATAAATATATAATAAATTTCTTCTACCCCAAGCTTATTTCGCCAACAACCAAACCCACCACAGATTACGTTACATTTAAACTAAGAAACCAAGTCAAAAGAGAGGGAGAAGAAATTGAAGCAAAGCATTTAGCTTAGCCCACCAAGACTCAAGCTTTCAACTTCTGTGGGTTGAATTAAATTAAGTTTGAGGTAATACTTTTACTTTTCTTGCGATTTTATCCATTTTTCTGTGGTCTCTTGTGAACCTAGAGTGTTTTCATTTCCTGTGATTGAGGCCCTAAATGAATTCCTTCCCATGGCTGCTGGTTTCTGTTTGTCTTTTCTTTTTCCCTTTCATCACATTCTCCATATGTGTATGTGTGTTTGTGTGTGTATATATAATAGAAAGAAAGCCATGTAAGGTCGGTGTGGTTGTTAAATAATTCTGATTTTGTCTTCTCTTTTTGTGAGTGTGTGCTGTTGCAATAAATATATGCGTGCGTGTTTTCCCTCTTATTACAGAATTGGAATTGTTTGATTCTATGACAGAGACATACATTTCTGCTTTTCTTATACAGCCTCTTTGCAAGAGTTGTCCATGTCTCTCTCTCTCTCTCTCTCTCTCTCTATATATATATATATATATATATGTTTCATTTTCTGGTGATTTCTTTTAAGTGTGATGGTTTGTTGGTTTTGAATAAGGAGGAGTATTGATGGGTTTCTAACAAATTGTCATCTTTGATAGGCAAAAATGTTTATTACTTAATATACTGTTTATATGTAAATTTTGAACAAAAGAATCATTGTGGTGGTGGTTTAATTTGAGTCACGTCTCATTCTCTCCTATTATAACGTGGTTGAGGTCATTGATTCCCCTGAACTCACTTCGTTACCTTCTTTACTCTCAAAATCTGTTATGCTTATGGTTAGTGCCTTTATTTTTGTACTTGAGCAAAATAGTGAGTTAGTAATTGCCAGGCAAGCATAAACAATTATGACAGAAGAATTTTCTCTTGATGTTTATTTTCAATTTACAGGTTGTTATAGTTGTTTCCTTGTAAATGATATCCTGATAGATTCCAGTATATGTTGCATTCTGTATTGCCTTATAATGCTCAAGCATAAAATTATGAGTCAATAATTTCGCTCTTCCATCAGCTGAATAAGTCTTAATAGATTTATGCCCCATCCCCACAGATTATAGCGAGGCTAAAAGGATGAATATAATTTGGCCCAATTACCATAACCGTGGCCTTAAATATCATCCTGGACACACAATACCTCTCTTTCTAGTGCAGATGTGTGTGTTTTTGTGTTTATACAACTCATTTCATTTTTACACTTCTTTATAGCTTATGTTAGATCAACATTGTTGTGGTGTTATTACTAAAATGTTTACAAAGCATCTTTCTGTATTGTCATATCAGGCTCATGTAAGTGTGTCGAGTTCAAGTTCCTATCAGCAACTAAATTGCCAGGGCTGATGCTTTTCTGATTTGTATAGGATCTCTTCTTGCATATTGCCGCTGATGCCATCCTCATAGTATGGACTCACAGCAGCATTTCAATTACAGTGTGACTGGTACTGGACTAACTTACACATCATCTCATCCCAATTTTTCATCACTACCCAACAGCCTGCTTGGATCTTTGAAAGTTGACATAGGAAACTCACCTAATTGCCCCTTTTCTAGTCATTTTGATTCTGATGCTCTTTCTACATTTAGTGACAGCCAGGATAAGCACAATTCTGAGGAAATCCTTTCTGGTGTGAGCTCTTCTTGTAAGCCATCGCAGGAGACTAATCACTTTCTGCATAGGTCGGACTCATCTGTGGACTGTCTTCAGGACGGTCTGCATCTATATTCTGTTGGGAGCTCTCTTCTAAATGATGCTAGTTATAGCCTGCAAATGAGACACGTGCTGCTAGAATTAGAGACTGCTTTGATGGCCCCTGACAATAGTAATGAAGCTACAACATCAAATAGTTCTTTGGGTGAGAATGAGAGTAGCAGGCCGGTGACTTCTGGCCATCGAAATAGATCTTGGAGCCATGACCACGAGGGCTTACAATACATTCAAAGTCAGCCATCTTTTGTTGGTGGCAGTAGGCAGTCAATTGAAGTTGCACATGTGGGGAAACACCTGAAATCAATTGAGGAAGAATTATTACAAGGCTCCCCATCAAGCAATTTGAGGCAATTACTGATTGCATGTGCAAAAGCTCTCTCAGAAAACAACCTGAAAGATTTTGATCAGTTGATTGAAAAGGCTAGAAGTTTTGTGTCTATTACTGGGGAGCCAATCCAACGACTTGGTGCTTATTTGGTAGAAGGGCTTGTAGCAAGGAAGGAGGCATCGGGGAACAACATCTGCCGTGCCCTTCGGTGCAGAGAGCCTGAAGGCAAAGACTTGCTCTCCTACATGCATATGATGTATGAAATCTGCCCATACTTGAAATTTGGTTACATGGCTGCCAATGGAGCCATTGCAGAAGCATGCAGAAACGAGGATCGCATTCACATCATAGATTTTCAGATTGCTCAGGGAAGTCAGTGGGTGACTCTCCTTCAAGCTCTTGCAGCAAGACCTGGAGGGGCTCCCTATGTCCGGATTACGGGAATAGATGACCCTGTTTCTAAATATGCTCGTGGTGATGGGCTGGAGGCTGTTGCAAATCGGTTGGCCATAATCTCTGAGAAATTTGGTATCCCAGTTGAGTTTCATGGAGTACCTGTTTTTGCTCCAGATGTGACAAGGGACATGCTTGATGTCAGACCTGGAGAGGCTTTGGCTGTGAACTTTCCCCTGCAGCTTCACCACACAGCTGATGAGAGTGTTGATGTGAATAACCCGAGGGATGGGCTTCTAAGAATGGTCAAGTCACTTTCTCCCAAGGTGACCACATTAGTGGAGCAGGAATCAAACACAAACACAACACCTTTCTTCAACAGGTTCATAGAAACCCTAGATTACTACTTGGCGATTTTTGAGTCAATTGATGTCACCCTTCTGAGGAACAAGAAGGAGCGGATTAATGTGGAGCAACATTGTTTGGCCAGGGATATTGTGAACATTATTGCTTGTGAAGGGAAGGATAGGGTGGAGCGACATGAACTGTTTGGAAAGTGGAAGTCTAGGTTGACCATGGCTGGCTTTCGTCAATATCCATTGAGCTCATACGTGAATTCAGTTATAAGAAGCTTGCTGAGATGCTATTCTGAGCATTATACACTAGTGGAGAAGGATGGGGCTATGTTATTGGGGTGGAAGAACAGAAATTTAATATCAGCCTCAGCATGGCACTGACCAATTAAGATTGAAAATAATGTGCTACTAAGATTATGTTGATTTCCAGTACCATGTATCTTTAGTCATTATTTTGTAGGCCTGTTTTTTCTATATATGCTCATAAATTGTCTTCTGTACTTGTAGTGCAGTATGCTAATTCTTTTATACAACGTTAGGTATATGTATTTGTATCTTGAACAAGGGATTATCTGAATCCAGCATAAATAATGTGGAAACAGAAATTTTTTTACTGACCTGCATATGACATTAGTATGGGTTATGCTTTATTTTGTTGCATTCTTTGCTATGTATGTTAAGATTACTTGCCTATGCTAGTCATGACAACGGTTTTGTTTGGTGAACCTAAATTAGATGATGTTTAGATGCCATGGTTTACTTTCTTCTCAAAGAATTTATGCCTCTTAGCAATTTAAGGACCAAAATTTCCGAATATTGAATTTCTTATTTATTTGTTTTTAAATTTCTTCTTTTTCTGTTGTTTTGGCTTACAATTTATTTTTTCTTAGGCCAAACATTGGGATATGAGGCAATGCTTTCCCCTGCAATTGTAGCATCTTGGTTTGATATAAAGCCAAAGATGGCAGAAGACACTTCATTCGTTTATGGCAAACTTGGCTAGCCAATTGGTAGCTTTTTATATGTTTGTAAAACATTTAATTTCATCCTTTGCACAAAAAGTGAGGAAAAACTCAGATGAACATATTTTCAAACAAAGCCCTTCATTTGACATACCAAATATAGGAATAACCACTGGAAGAAATTTCATCAATTGATGTCAAGAGGGACAAAAGATTTTTTTTTTTTTCTTTTGGAAAGTAGAAATTTAGATGAGAAGATAATGTCTTAATCCATGATTAAAGCCGGCTCTTGGCCTCATAGAATACTAACAAGGAATTTTTAAATATGTTATAAATAAAAGATCATTTAAATTTAAATTCAGATAATACAATTATTATGAGCAGATTGTGAGGGACGAAATGTTAATGTCACTAACAAGACCTCATAATAACCAATAAACCCTAATCTTATCCTACAATCTAGGATAGCAGTACCAAGTAGGAGATCTTGGGGTTTCAATTTCATCCATCTTTTCCCACTTTTGAAGCTTTTGGAATATTTGGGGCACTTGTTAGGTGATCTTAGACCTCTTTAAGTTTTATGTTTGGATAAAAGTATTTTTATACAAGTGATAATCTTATTTGAAGTATTATTATATTAAATATTAATTATTGACATATTTTTAATAAAAATTTAAATATTAACTTATTATATTATAAAAAAATTAACCTTTTAGAGAAACTCAAATCCGTTGGTTAATATTTTGGTTTTGCGATAGAAGGAAGCTCATTCTCAATCCAATTAAAGGGCTTTTATTCCCCAATTAGATCCATGTCTAATAGCCCTCATCCTTCACATGGTCCAGTATCGTCAAACTCAAATTGGTTAAATTTTGAATTTTACTTCATTTTCGTTTTTTCTTAATCTCTTCAATTCAAAAAATATAAAATATATTTGTTTAATTTTAAATTCAGGGATAAAATATTTTTTGTTTCTTAACTTTGCATGAGATTTCAATTCAAGTTTCAGTTGAAGTCAAAACTCTTCAATTTTTTTAAATTTTTTATTTAGATATTCAAAATCTAAAAATTAAAAATTTTGAAAAAAATTTAAAGTTACATGAAAATTAATTTAATGATTATTTTAGTTGCATTTAAATTCATTTTTCAACTCAATTATATTTTAGTAAGAGTAATTTTATATAAATTTCGTATATAACATTATTGTTAGTAATATATAAGTATGACATTTGATTAAAAAAAATTAGATTAATTTATAAATATAAGAGGCAAAATTAAAACCTTATATAAAGTTAAGGAAAAAATATTTAGTTTTGGCCTAAATTTAATTATAATATTATTATAATTCCAGTATGTAAATTTCAGAACACGATAAATTATTAGCAGAGATAATATTATGATCTAAAGTGAAGCTGACATAATTGTTATTTTTAAGTGTTCGCTAAAAACATGTTATGGATAAGCACTATAGCACTTGAAGTATCAATTGCTACATATATATTGTTTTAATTTAGTACTTTGTCATCATTACATTTTATGTGAACTGATATATATTTGTTTATAGGCGTAATGAGAGGATAACATTCAAGACCAAAGGATAAAATACACTTAATTATTAATCACACACATCTTTGCATTCAATTAATATTTTCCTAATTATCTATAACAAGTTACAATTGGACGTGCTCATGATCTAATATTCCGAAATATTTTTATTTAGTACTTGAGTAACTAGTACTAACAAAATTCAATACAACTATTTTTATTTTGATAAATAAATGATTTTTTTATTAAAATTTAAAATAAAAATCAATTATATTATAATAGATATTATATATGCTGAGTTTTCAATATTACATGAGTATCGAAAATAGACTTTATAATCCCATTAAAATAATAGTCTCCTTTGATATGAATTTGATGTTTTATCTATCTACTTAAGTTGAAGTAGTGAATTTCTTCTAGTTCCCTTTAGACTAGAAAAAAATGGGAAGAGAAATTGGTGAATTAGTGGAGGAAATTTGATGTTTTAATTATAGGAAAAAAAAAAAGGCATGTGTAACGTAAGAGACGTGTGTAATTCAATTAAATTGAACATAAGTAAAAAAGTATTACTAGGTTAATATTGTAATTCTTTATAAATTAAGGGGAACATTGCAATTCGAATCACAGTAAGTGGATTTTTTTTTTTTAAAAAAAAGGAAAATCTGAAGTGGGTAAAACTTTTATGAAGAGAATCATAGTCGTGGGCAATATTAAAAAGGCAATTGGAACCACGTATCTTTATCATTGTATTGATAATTTCTCTCTTTTTTGGCGTGATAGAATCTTTTATAAAATGATAATACACAATAATTAAAGATGAACATAATTAGATTTACTTATTTAAACTTGATCCAACTTGATAAAAAAAGTTTATATGGTCAGTTTAGGTAGGTTAAATAAGTTTGAATAGGTCTAATTTTTAAAACAATTTTAATTTTATTGAATTAACCAGATTAATTTGACCCGTCTGATAATAATTATTTTTAAAGAATTTTTAAATTAAAAAATATATATGTTATTATTTTGTATATTTTTATATAATAATTAATTTTTATTCATATTTTTTGAGCCAAATCACTTTTTTTTCCTTTTCCAAAATTATAATAAAAAAGAAAAATAAATTATTATTATTTAGTCTTTTATGATGTTTGAGTTAAGTTATTATAAGTAAATAAAAAAATTGATTGTTCTTTTTTTAAAATTTCAAATATCATATTTTAAGTTTTAAGTTATTTATTTACAAAAAAATTATTTTAAATATAATGTGATTTGTTGATATTTGTATTATAGTTATTTGTATTCAATTTATTATTTTAAAAAAATTATAATCATAACCCAATAAAAACTGTTATAATCTCTATTATTGCATTCAATAAGTTGAATGAGTGGACGGATTTAATTTTAAAAAATTGAATCCCATCCTAATTATCTCACTGAAATCGATGCTCATCCCAAAAATAATGATTTTTAAGTTTATTCATATTGAATTTGGTATTAGGTGAAGGATTAGGACTTCGAAATAATATCTTTGTTTTGACAATATTTAAGGAAATGAAATCGTAAGTAATGATCTTGTGTGCCCCATTGATATATATATATGGTCACCTTTATCTTGAAGCGTTCTCACAAAAAGCTTAAATCTTTTTCACGTGCGGGCTATTTGTATTTGGTGGCACAATAAACTACATTAATTTAAAGCAATCATTCTTGCAATATTTATAAATTTTTTTAATTAAAATACATATATAATTTTCTTAAATTAAGATAATCACCTTCCATTATAAAATTTACTTAGAACCTTCTTAAATTTTATAACAAAAAATTTTTATCCATTGATCTTTTAATCTAAAATTCTAATAGATAGTAGAGACATTAAATTATTATTATTTTTTTACACAAGGCTTAAAAATCATAAAATTTCTTTGCACCAAATTTAAAATTCAAAAAGATTTTTGCACAAAAGTACCTGAAGTTTAAGAGTTTAATTTTTTACATTGTGATATGACTTAATTTTATTAACATATTATTATTTTATTAGTGTTTCAAATTAAAAGTTAATTAATGAAAGAATTTTAGGCATAAATTACAAAATTTTAAAAAATTTTAGATCAATTTTTATAATTAAAAAATTTATTTTTACATAACTTATAATTCAAAAGTTTTTTGTATTTTAAATTTTTTTCTTTTACGTTTGTGAGCAGGCATAACTGCCCTTAGTATTTTTTAATACTTTATAGAAAAAAGGAATTAAAGTTATAATATAGCAAGAATAAGTTTTAAAGTTAATTGTTGAAGACTTGATTGTACAGTAAAACATAAAAGAAAAAGCTGTTTTTGCCAGAAAAAATATTATTTTATTTTCGGTAGACTTACTCCGACATTATGAATTAAAAAGAATGAGCTCTTGATTGAAGCTCCAATGCTAATTTAATCACGTGAGAAACAATGGATTAATCAAATGACCGTAATTGGTGGCAAATATGCTGTAAACATTGATAAGATTTGATTAACTATAAGAAATATAAAAATAAATATGAATAAAATTTTAAATTTATATAATCAACATATTTTTAAAATTTGGAAAATTTAAAAACAAAAAATATTTTTTAAAAATAGAATAAAAATAAAAAAAATTATAAACCAAACATACCTTAATTAGTGTCTCATATTGCCACCATACTCCAATTGAATAAAAGTTATTAAATTGTTTTAATAAAAATATAATATGAAATAAAGTTAAAAATTAAATTATTCGGTGCTAATTAAGCTTACAACTATTAATGATGTGTCATGTTTATCCTTACAAATGATCTGAAAATGTTTTAAAATAAGCATAATTAAGAGAGATATTAAAAAATAAGTTCTTATATATATATTGAGTCACTGTCAAATTTAAGCAGGCAAAGATTATATATATGCGAATCTTTCACCAAAATCTAATATAGATTTTGATCAATTTAATACTCTTTTTTTTTCTGGGTTTTAATTTTAGCATTTTATATTTATTTGGTTAAAGTCCATCATCATCGAGGGAGGGACATTAAACTTAATTAATGCATTAACGTGATATGTTTATCATTTGGCGATTAATGCATTAACGTGATATATCTATTTGCGCTTCAAAATCTAGTTTGTCCTATGAGAACTCCTCATTTACATGATATGTTTATCATTTGACGATTAATTTTTCTAATTTTTTTTTTAAATGTGATATTTTTATTAGAAACCTTATAACAAAAGTTATATATTTTCAAATACACTTACATATAAAAGTATATATTCTTTCTCTTGGTAAAGATTACTCACGTTAGCTCTACAGAGGCAATGAAAACCGATTAAAATTGATTCTCGCAATTAAAGCAAACCAAACTGCGAAAAACTAAATAGAACCGATCAGTTTTCTATTTTAATGAGTTTTTTATTATTAGTTTTTGGATACTTTGTTTTGATTTTTGGTTTATTGTGCTAGAACCAAACTAAACTGTATATGTTTATGGCTATATAATTTCACTTTGAAACTTGGTTGAGTTGCCTAAACTAACAAAATTTTAATTCAATTTTTACTTAGAATGTATTGTACTAAAAAAGAATTTACTAATTAATAACACAGTTCATCCGTCTTCAAAAACTGAAATAATAAATCTGACTATTCTAATTTTAAATCAACCAAAAAATAAAATTCAATATATAATTTTTATATATATAATGACGACCTCAGCCGAAATGAAGAATATTAGATTTAATGCACGGTGGTTTTCTATAAATATATATATGTGGCAATGGTAACACAACACCTTAACACACTGAAAATAATATGAAGGAAGCCATGTCTGTTCCTGTTGGAGCTTGCGACTTCACCAGAAATTGTGCCAATTTTCGTCCTACCATTTGGGGCAACACTTTTCTTCAATATGCTTCCCAATCATTGGTATTATTTATATTTATACTATTATTTCATTTCTGTGTATTCTGTTTCCTTGAAATGAAATTATTATATTTTCATTTATATGTGAAAAATTATATATTGAATTTTTCAGAAAGTAGATGACATTGTTGAAAATATGGAGCTGAAAGTTCTGAAAGAGAAAGTGAAGAACAAGTTTATGTCTTCAAACAATGATAACCTCTCACAGAAACTAAACTTCATCGACTCGGTCCAACGTTTGGGGCTATCTCATCATTTTGAACGTGAAATTGAAGAAGCTTTGCTTAACATTCATAACAATTATACAAACAACAATGTCATCATCACTTTGGATCGCCATCTTCACTCTCTGGCTTTACTCTTTCGGCTTCTTAGGCAACAAGGCTATCCCATTTCATCAGGTAATTCATCCTCCATGAAAAGTTGAATTATGAGACAGTTTAAAACATAGATGGAAGACAACACAAGAGGTCGGAAAAAATAATCACTCAATCTTAAATTCATAGATAAAATGTCCAAATAGTTGATTAGAGTGATTTCTGGATATTAATTGTTTCGATAAAAAAATTCAAATATAAAAATAAAATATTAACTTTTAAAATTTACCAATTATACTGAGTAACTCATTAATCTTATAAACTTATTCAAGCGAAGTCCAAGTACTACCTAATCAAAAGGTAGTCCATCCTTGTATGTAGTTTCAATCTAGTTCCCTCTATTTTTAGTAAAAGAATTTTACTAAATTTTCTCTTTGACATGATTCCTTTCCATTTTAATTTAGTCTTGCACTAATGTCTCTGTTTGTGAAACTATTATAATAATACTAATAATAACTACCTGCTTTGTGCAAACTATTTTTTTATAAAATTTAATCTATCCTAAATCAAATGAATTTTTAATTATATTAAATCAATCATAATTTAAAAATATGACATGATCTAAAATAGTTGAATATAATAATTTTGTTATGATTACTTATCATGGCATAAATTCATTAAAGTAATTTGTTTCATTTTGGAATAATTATATAGTAATAATAATAAGGATAAATTATCTTAAATTCATTTAGATTGTGTTTCGATAAGGTAATTTAAGGAGAGAAAGCAGTTTGAAGGTATATCAATTAACTTGTTACAAAATCCCTTGTTTGGATTAAAGGAAAATGAAATTCTAAAATTCTAAAATAATTTAGGAATAATTTAAAATTTAATCTAAATAGGTGAAATTTTAAAATTTTCTTCTCAAATGTTAGTTATCTGTGTCATTTTAATATATATACATATATATATGTTTATGCACACAAATATACATAAATTAAATAAATATACATATACATGTATATATATAGATATATACAATAATATATTATATACATAATTATTAATTACAATAAGAGACTTTACAAATGCTATAGTTATCTAAACAAAGAATTTAAAATTGTTACAAATTCAAATTTCTTACATTTTAGATTCCATAAAATTTTAAATACAAGAATTCAAACACACTTAGTTACCATGTGATTCAATTTTTTTTTTTTTTAAGTAAGTGACATGTGGTTGATGTTGTTAACATTTTGAAACCTTGTGTTTAACTTCCATGGAAAATTAATGGAACCAACACGTGGGTGACACTTGATCCCTCAAAAAGTTGGATTTTTCTAAAAAAAACTGATTTTTATTAAAAAATTTGATTTTCTTCTAAAAAGAGAGTTTTCTTCCTAAAAAATCAGTTGTCTTTCAAAAAAATCATTTTTAAAAATTTTTTCAATAAAACTCAATTTTTTTCTACTAAAACATAATATTTTTATTAAATCACAAACTTTAAAAACTAAATTTTAAACTCAAAAATTTAAATGGTTTATAATTTAGGATTTAAATTTTAAAATTTGGATTTTAAGATTTAAGATTTGTAGTTTAAAATTTAGGATTTATATTTATAATTTAAAATTTAAAGTTTAAGGTTTAGAGTTTTTGGTTTAATAAAAAATATCAAGTTTGATTTTAGTGAAAAAATAAAATAAATCAATTGTTTTCAAAATTTTTTTTTAAGAAAATCAATTTTTTTGGAAGAAAATTAACTTTAAAAAAAATCATTTTTTTTTAAAAGAATGAGTTTTTTTAGAAAAAAATAGAGTTTTCTTTCAAAAAATGTATGTTTTTGGAGTAACGTGCTGCACAAGTGTTGGTTTCCTTAATTTTTTAACAAAAGTCAAATACATGGTAACAAAATAGTAACGACATCAATCACAGGCTAGTCATTTAAAAAAATTAAATTACAGAATAATTAAGTGAATTTGAGATCATAAACTGCATGACGCTAAAGTATAATTTATTTTAATAATATATAATAATTATTATTATAAGTTAATGCTTTAGTCTCTTAAAAAATATTTTTCTTTCAATTTAGACTCTTTAAGTATAAATTAAAGTAATTCAAATTTAATCTTTTAAGAATATTTTTAATCAAAATGACTTTTAGACAAGATTTTTTTAATTAATAAAATAAAATAATAGACCACACGTAAGTTTAACCCATAGAATTAAAACCTAATCATGGTTATATGAGCTGAAGTTTAAGTCCAAGTCCATTTATAATAAAACTCATTACTTATTAAACTAACCCAGAGAGTCATTAACAAGTCTCTAATCTTATAATAATCTATAACCATGAGATAAGAGCCGTGTGGTTTAATTACAATAAGTTGCATGTATTGAACAGATATATTCAAGAAATTCAAGAACGAGAATGGAGACTTCAATGAAGAATTAGCGAAGGATACAGAAGGAATGTTAGCGTTGTATGAAGCTGCACAGTTAAAGGTTGATGGAGAAGATATACTTGATGAAGCTCTTGAATTCACTTTTACTCATCTAAAGTCGTCCTTGTCCTTCACCACTCAATTCAACCCTTTTCTTGCTCAACATGTCAACCACTCCTTAAGCCAACCTTTGCACAAGGGATTGCCTAGGATTGAGGCAAGACATTACATGTCTCTCTACCACCAACATCCTTCTTGTACTCACATTCTCCTCAACTTTGCAAAGCTAGATTTCAATATGCTACAGAAACTGCATCAAACAGAGATTGGCAAGATCACCGAGTGAGGACTATAATTAATTATACGTACAAATCCAATAATTGCAGGTCCAACATGAAGTTTATTAATTTGTCTGTCGCATCTGTATGTGTTGCAGATGGTGGAACAAGTCAGAGTACGCGAGAAAAGTGCCTTATACAAGAGATAGGGTGGTGGAGTCTTACTTTTGGCCTTTGGCAATGACGTATGAGCCTCAATACAGCACTGCAAGAGTGATAGTGGGCAAACTTGTTTGCATTATTTGTCTTCTAGATGATACCTACGATTCTTATGGTACAGTGGAAGAACTGGAACTCTTTACAGAGGCCATTCACAGGTTTAATTTAACTAAGGATATATTGGTCATTAATTATATATTAACAAGTGTTATTGAAAATTCATGTTTTTTCATTTTTAATTAGTTTCCTTTTTATTTGATCTGATTTTAATTTCAGATGGGATATTAGTCCCATTAAAACTCTTCCGGAGTGCATGAAAGTGGTGTTTGAGGCAGTTCAACAAGTGTACAAAGAAATGGAGTGGTTTACTGCCAAAGAGAAAACATCAAGCTTCGTATTACCACATGTGAAACGAGCTGTAAGTTAGTCAATAATATTTGACTAAAAACTATATATAATTAATATACGTTGTTAAAGATTTGTAGTACCACTAGAAACTTTAATGAAAATATTGTTGAGTTGTACAGATTTATGAGTTGTCACAAGCCTACTTTGTGGAAGCAAAATGGTGCAGTGAAGGGTACATCCCAAGCTATGATGAGTACAAGGATAATGGATTTGTATCTTCTTCTCTCCCACTTCAGATAGTTTCGTTTATTGGACTCACCAACTTTGCAACCAAAGAGGTATTTGATTGGATTTCCAGAAATCCAAAAATCATTAGAGCTGTGTCCATTCTTGGAAGACTCATGGATGACATGGGGTCTCACAAGGTATATATATATGAACAAACACAAATTTTTAATTAATATTTCGATCACATTAATGATGGATATATATGTATATTTGGTTTGTTGGTTGGGTATGAAGTTTGAGCAGGAAAGAGTTCACGTTGCGTCAGGAGTGGAATGTTGCATGAAGCAGTATGGGATCTCCGAAGAAGAAGCCTATAAAATAGTGAAGAATGACGTAGGAAAGAGTTGGAATGATGTTAATGAAGAGTGTCTGAATCCACATGTTGTCCCAAAGCCTGTCCTTGATTGCATCCTCAATGTGGCACGTGTGTGTGATTTTGTGTATGCAGACTTCCAGGATAGATTCACAAATGGCCATTTGCTCAAACA
Organism: Senna siamea; assembly: GCA_031216115.1. Taxonomy (NCBI): domain Eukaryota; kingdom Viridiplantae; phylum Streptophyta; class Magnoliopsida; order Fabales; family Fabaceae; genus Senna; species Senna siamea. The sequence goes on along the minus strand of CM062359.1, from coordinate 17,906,012 downwards.
ACATGTTGTGGCATTGCTTGTGGATCCCATACCCATACCCTGAAATTGTTGTTGTAAAACTTATGACTCAGACGCAAACTACTGAGATATCTTTATGGTTATGGACAATTTGCATGTACTACTCTTATTTTCATATATGAAAAAGCCCATCTCCTTTCCATTTATTTTGGGTTTGGGTTGGGCTAAGCCCAGATGTCTTGGAGGCTCTAGATTAAAAGGAGTAAACAGTACCAAAAAGAAGAGGTTACGGTCCGCTTGAATGTTGTTTTTAAAAATTATTCTTTGTGTTTTTAAAAATAAAAAAATCTGTTTAAATAATCATTTTGACAAAATATAAAAATATAGAATATGTTGTAAAATGTCATGAACACAGGAGATACACACAAAATTTTATTCATCATCTTTATTTGTATACAATAACCTTTTATTTATAAGACTCTAGTGATAAAGTAAAATTAATGACATTATAATACACTTTTAAGCATATTAATGTATAAAAAAGATTACATTATACAATTAAAATGACTTTTGGTAAGATGTTACAAATGAGGCTATGAATTCAAAGAAGATTATGATATAGTTGTAGAGATATTATAAATTGTGAGAATCCAATGTTAACAATCAATGTGGTCATCCAAATAAACAAATTTATTTATAATATATATGTTTTGAGAATAAAAAAAGCACAATATAAATATTTTTATAAGTTGCCAAAATATAAAATTTTTTGTATTTAAAATTTTTTTGGGATAATGACAGTATTTATATCTTTTTTTTTTGTAACTAAAATATATATATATATATATATATATCTCTGTGTGTGTGTATATTAACTACACGCATGCTTTAAATATATATCTATATATATAAATACTTATATAAAATTTTAACGTGTCAATTTTATCTACATCATGTTTTATTTATTTTTTATTTTAAATTAATAATATCAATATTTTCTTTTCCATTTTTGTTTTCTCGCTAAAACACTCATCATATTTCTATACCCTATTACCACCACAAAAAAATTGTCTCTTAGCAACGATTTTACCATTGTTACAAAATTTAACCGTTGCTTGAACCATCAGTTTGCCACAAAGTATTTAGTGACATTTTTTGCCAACCGTCGCTAAATAACCGCGAAAATATTCCTATGTTTTGTAGTATACAATTTTTTAGAATAATCCCTAATCTCCTCCTTAAGCAAGCACCAAGCTTCATCTTCACACACCAACATCATCTTTGCGATTTTAAATTTTTTGTAATTTAAAATTAGAATATTTTTTGTAATAAGAGATAAATAAAAATAAAAAATTCACATTAATAATGATCTATTATAAATTAATAAATTAAAAATTAATTTTTTTATTTTTATCTTTTTTTATTATAAAAAAATATATTAATTTTAAACTATTGAAGACCTAAACCCCGTCATGGCACACCAGCCTCATCTTCGTATCCCCCACGCAGCCTCATCTTCGCACACCTCAGAACCAATGTATTAGAAGTAATTAATTTGTAAGGATCTTGCCAAACTTTATTTTTATTTTGACTCACTTGATGCGAAGAATTTTGTGTAGAAGCATTTGGGAGAGGAACATGCTAACATTTATAAGGCCAGCTTTTATTTTTAATTTTTTTTATCATTTATATAATTGTTATTTGAAATATTTTGTTAGATTATTTTTAATTATATTAAAATATTTGATTACGTGATATTTAATAAATATTTTATTTTAATTGTATGAATTAATGGTTAATTTTTTAAATTTAAAGTTAATAATAAAATTTTTAAAATAATCATAGTATAAATATAATAAAAATTTTATTTAAATTTATAAGAATAAATTTAAAAATTATAAAAATAAATAAAATTAATTAATATAAATAATTAAATATTTATATCTTATATCACTGTTATATAAAATGTCACTAATTGATATAGCAAACATAAGTATTATCAATATCATAATATGTAAAATCACACTATAAAATAATACTATATTATCTAAGATAATATGATATATTATAATGTACTTTATTTTTTATTATTTAAATCATATAAATTAATTATTAGTGTTTTCTTCTTCATCACTTGCGTCATAAGAGAATCAGCATTTAAACTCAAAGTGTTTTATAATAGCCGCTTAATTACATAAGTTATTTTTTAAAAGGAAAAACCTATTTCTTAAAAAATTTATTTAATCCCTTTTTATGAAATTTTAATTAATTTTGCATGTCTATTATTTTTTTTCAATGTTTTTTTTACTAATTGAAACAATTTAAATTTATTTATTTTTGTTTATATTCAATAGTCATATGTAAAATTTAAGTTTAATTATTCTAATTAGAGCACACAGAAAAACTCAAATAATACTAAAATATTTTAAAATTATATTTTGAATTTATCATTTGAAACCCTAAATTAAAAACATCAAGAAAATTTTGAAAATGTATGGAGATTATTTAGGCACCATTTTGGCCAAGTTTAAGCTTTTCTACCAACACAGTTATACTCACCTATGGAACAAAATTATATTGATTAGCGAAAATAAAAGACAAAATAGAAAAATAAAAGATAAGAAATGAAATTAAAATGTCAAATGGAGAAAAATTTTATTTTGGAGAATATATTTTTATTACACTTAGTTAAACTCTACCATAAACACCACATTTTATATCCCATTAAAATAACTGAATCTTTGACGTATTGATTTCCTCCTATGAGATTAATTTAATGAACTTCTGCACATTGTATTATTATTAGCATAATGTTTATTAGCTTGATTAATAGTTAATGATTAAGTTGTTTAAAATTACGTGGGAAGTTGATGATGAAACGATGAAACACATTGAAACATTGAAAGAAGAAGTCAGAAAGATGCTTGTCCCTACCACTGAGAATCCCTTGGGGAAAGTTAAACTGATCAATTCAATTCTACGTTTAGGATTGAGGTACCATTTTGAAGGTGAGATTGATGAAGTGTTGCAGCAGATTCATAAGCATTACGTTGAAGATGGCAAAATAACTCTCAACCAAGATCTCCACTCTCTTGCTCTACTCTTTAGGTTATTGAGGCAACAAGGATATTTCATTCCATCTGGTAATACATACCACTGTATAACTACGTAACCTTAATTATTTTTTGCCTCATTTAAGTGTTAGGATCAAACACTTGTTTTGAGCTGTTGCTGATATATATATACACTTGCTTTTGAATCTTGTGGTTTGCTTTTTCGAATATATATATCAACCAGATGTGTTTAACAAGTTCAAGGATGACCAAGGAAACTTCAGTGAAGAACATAGCGAGAATGTTGAAGGAATGCTAAGTTTGTATGAAGCTGCATATCTCAGTATTCGTGGAGAAAACATTTTAGACGAAACACTTGCTTTTACTGCCACTAAACTTCGTTCTATCACTATTCAATCCAACCCTTTCTTGAAGCACAAGTCCATCAAAGCTTAAAGCAATCACTCTATAGGGGATTGCCAAGATTAGAGGCACGAAAGTACATTTCTATCTACCATCAGGACCCTTCACATAATGAAGTTCTACTTACCTTGGCAAAATTAGATTTCAATATGCTGCAAAAATTGCATCAGAAGGAATTTGGCAATATTTACAAGTAATTAAGTTCTTTCAACTTTAATACTCATGTTATAGCAAATTAGTAAGAAAATTTTCTAAACCCTTTTCCTATAATTAAACCACGTCAAAGGTTAATTTAATTGCTGTTGGTTTTAATTAATTAGGTGGTGGAACAATTTGGATGTCTCAAAAAATCTATCGTATGCAAGAGATAGGATTGTGGAATGTTGCTTTTGGATTCTAGGGGTTTATTTTGAGCCCAAGTACTCTCAAGCAAGGAGAATAATGGCCAGACTAATTGCCTTGTTATCTATTATTGATGACACGTACGATGCATATGGAACCATTGAAGAACTAGAACTCTTCACTGAGGCATTTGAGAGGTTTAGCACATCCCAAATTATATTTAGTTTCCTATATATTTAATTTTATTATCTTTAATTTCTCTACCATGAAAAATTATTTATAAAAAAAAAAATTTCTCTTGATGTATTATATTTAAAATCTTTTTCCTTGTTCCTGCAGTTTGAGCAAAAAAGAGGGCACGTTGCGTCACTTGTGGAATGCTATATGAAGGAGCATGGTGTGTCAAGAGAGGAAGCCATTGATGAACTTAATTGATAAGATGATTAGAAATGCATGGAAAGATATAAACGAAGAATGCCTTGATAGACATAGCAAAGTGGCCATGCCTTTTCTTGTGCGAGTTCTGAATTACTCGTTTCATGGATGTTCTTTACAAAGAAGAAGATAACTACACTCATGCTGCAGGAATCATGAAGAATTCCATTCAAGCTTTTCTTGTGGATCCTCTGCCCATATCAACAACTATTTAAGTAAATCAAATATAGTAATATGTGTGTGTGTGTGTGTGTGTGTGTGTGTATCTTGGTGCATGGGTTTTCTTCAATTCTTGTCAAATAGGATGCATGTGAAATATATTAGTGTGTGCTAGCTCTCTGAAATAAAATGTGACATGTCATGTATATATGTTCAAATAGTAAAATGTTTATGCTTGATTTTCACTTTAGCAATCATTTTATTTTTTCCCTTAATCGTGATACTATAAGTTGTTCTAATAATTTTAAAGAAATGTATAAAAGATTATGAACAAGAATTAAATTTTTTTAAAAAAAAATCTCTAATTAATGTAATATTCAATGTTGTGCATTGAGTATTAGAGTGATTATTAATACTTTGATAAGTACTTCACGCAATATATAGGAGCCAAGCCAACTAGAGTCCACACATGTCTCTTCCAACAAAACCAAATCAAAAGATCGAAGAAAACAGCTTTCTGTCCTTCACTTTTTTTTTTCCTTTTTTCTTTTGTTTTTCCTTTTCTGACACTGAAAACATTGAGATAAAACTTTCTATGTTTTTGTTAATTTATGAAAGATTGTATTATATATATGTATATAATGAGAAATTGGTAAGCATACTATTAACACTACAACAATGTATATAAGATTTGCGATTAAAAGCGTCTACGCAATTTTGCATATATATATATTTTATTTTTTTTTGTTGCGACTGTTATTTAGTGGCTAGAAAGCTTTTAAATTTTTTTAACTTTTAATCGACTGCAAGACAGTTGAATGTTAAAATATTTTTAATCTTTCAATTGTTCAGCAGTTAGAAATATCTATGAAATTAAAAAGTGAATAAAAATTAAGTGCAATTTTATTCACATTAGCCCTCTTTTTTTTGTTATCATTATTTAAAAACATATAAAAAATAAAATTAATTCAAGTTTCTCTTTTAATTGTTAAAATTAATTCAAAGGTACTCAATTCTGTAAATTTTAAAAAGTTGTGCAGATTTTAAGTGGCTTATTTGTTATATTTTAATATAAAATATATTAAACGTATGTGAAAAGATTAAAAAGAAACTCAAATTGAAAAGAAAGAGAAAAAGAGAGAAAGAGAAAAATAAGAAAGATGAAGAGATGAGAAAAGTTTAAAATATATACAAAAAAATAGTATGCACAAATTAAAATTAAAAAAAAATTGAGAGAGAAATATACGTAAAAGTGAAGAAAAGTAAGAGAAATTTTAAATATAAAACATCTATACTGTATAAAATAAAATGAATTTTTTATTTCAATCATTAATATAATATATATATATATATAACTCTGGAAATTGTATGCAGCTTTTAATGACTTGATTGCTAAATTAAACTGAATCTGAATTTATTGGGATATAAATTCAGATCCTAATTTATAATATAATTTAATAAAATAAAATTTATAGAACGTACCTGTTGAAGCCATGATATTTGAAATATTAAAGGAGATAGAGTTTACAACAGCAATGCCCCGTGAACACGAAGAGAACTTTTAGAGAGAGAGACTTTGACGACAGAGAGTGTGAGTGTTTTTTCAACTTAGGATTTCAATTGTGATAACCCTATATTTAATAACCTCTCCAATAGAATATTTTTTAAATATTCTATTTTAAATTCAAATTTTAAATTTGTATTATAATAATATAATATTAATATTTAACTAATATTATTCACAAATAAATTAATTGATTAATTAATTAATCTAACAATCTCCCACTTGAATAATATTAATCAAATATTAATATAATTATAGAAGAATATTCTCTCTCATCTATTTTTAGTCAGTAGTCTGATAGGATGATTACTAACTACCATAAGGCTTGCAGTTGGGTCCTCTACCCAAATGGGTCAGCAAATGATCAAACCTATCACTAATCACTTATAATTAACACATAGAACCAATCCATTCATAATACATGGTTTAGATAGTTGAAATGATACAAGATCACTGAATCCGATAGGGAAACTAGTGATAGAAAAGTTTCAATATCTAAACGAATGAAATCCATAATGTATAATTAAAAAACAAATCCATTCATGATACAAAGTTCAGAAATGAATCGACATAAGATCACTGAATCCGATAGGGAAACAAGTGAATAGAATAAAGTTCATTATCCAAACGAATGAAAAACATAATGTATACGTCGAAACAAAATCCATTCATAATACCAAGTTCAGAAATGAAACAACACAAGATCACTGAATTCGATAGGGAAACAAGTGAATAAAAAATAAAGTTTCAATGCCTGAACGAATGGAATACAAAATGTATACATCAAAACAGATCAATCCAGACTCCCACTAAACCAAGGCTACATCAGAAGATTTAATCAAACCCATATGAGTTACATGATTTTTAAATACTCCTACAGGTAAACCTTTGGTCAACGGATCCTCCAACATATGTTCACCAGAAATGTGAACCAAACGAGTTTGAGATTCAACAACCTTTTCTCTAACAAATAGGAACTTAACATCAAAATGTTTAGTACGACTGGAGCTCATATAGTTTTGAGAAAAGTACACAGCAGACAAACTGTCGCAATATATGGTTAGAGGACGCGATATAGAATTAACAAGGTGCATGCCAGATATCAAGTTCCTCAACCATATGGCCTGGCAGGTGGCCTCGTAACAAGCGACATATTCTACTTCCATAGTCGAGGTAGCTGTAATAGATTGCTTGGCACTTTTCCACGAAACAACTCCTCCAGACATCATAAAGATGTATCCAGAAGTAGACTTACGATCATCAACATAAGATGCATAGTCTGAATCCGAATAGCCAACAATCTCAAAAAAAAGGCTCAGACTTCTTGTAAGTCAAAATGTAGTGCTTCGTACCCTGAAGGTACCTCATAACTTTCTTAGCAGCTTTCCAATGGTCATGACCAGGATCACTCAGGTATCTGCCAAGCACACTAATCGCAAAAGCAATGTCTGGACGTATACATACCTGAGCATACATGAGGCTGCCTATTGCAGAAGCATATGGGATTTTATCCATTATAATCCTCTTATCATCATTCTGAGGACACTGAGATTTGCACAATTTCTCACCTTTCTGGACAGGTGCAGTACAAGCAGTACAAGAGTGCATATTGAATCTCTTCAATACTTTATCAATATAACTCGCCTGAGATAAACCCAATATACCACGAGATCTGTCACGATGGATCTGGATTCCTAAAACAAATGAGGCTTCACCCAGATCTTTCATTTCAAAGTGGCATGACAGCAAATGTTTAGTCTCATTCAAGAAATTTACCGAGTTACTCGCTAATAGGATATCATCAACATAGAGAACCAAGATTACAAAATTGCTCCCATCAAATTTCTGATAGATGCACTGATCAGAAGCATTCTCAATGAAGCCAAGTGAGATGATAACTCATGGAATTTCAAGTACCATTGTCTGGAGGCTTGTTTCAGCCCATAAATAGATCGATTTAACTTACACATAAGATGTTCCTTCTCTGTCTCGATAAATCCATCTGGCTGAGCCATGTACACATTTTCAGACAAATTCCCATTCAGGAAGGCGGTCTTAACATCCATTTGGTGAAGTTCAAGGTCAAGTTGTGCAACAAGAGCCATGACAACTCTAAAGGCATCCTTTGTAGACACTGGGGAAAAAGTCTCTGTGTAGTCAATGCCTTCCTTTTGATTGTAGCCCTTAGATACGAGTCTGGCTTTATACCTTTCAATTTTACCATCAGCTCCCCGCTTGGTCTTAAAGACCCATTTACAACCAACTGGCTTATGTTTCTCTGGTAATTCAGCAAGTTCCCAAACATGGTTATAATACATAGAGGCAATCTCCTCATTCATGGCTTTCAACCATTCATGGGAGTTGGGACTTGCTACTGCCTCATTATAGGAAGTGGGATCTGTGCCATCATAGATATCGAATTCACATTCCTGCAAATAAACCACAAAGTCATTTGGAATAGCAGGTCTGCGAATTCTCTGAGATTGTCTCAACTCCACATCTTGCTCCTAAAAGTCTGTAACAGGCGAAGCTTCTGGATTTTCAACAACATCAGTGCCAATTTCAGTAAATAGAGTTGGTAAGGTCGGAACGGGCAGATTAGTGAATTCATCACGTAATTCAATGGTACTTGGTGCATTTCTCCCACTACCCAAATCATCTTCAAAATAGATTGTTCTGTCAGATTCAATGACTTTGGCAGTGTGAGAAGAGCAATAAAACCTGCAACCTCTAGAACCAACACAGTACCCAATGAAGAAACCACTAACAGTTCTTGAATCCAGTTTCTTGAGCTCTGGATTATATGGTCTCACTTCTGCCTTACAACCCTATACACGAAGATGTTTCAAGTTGGGACTTTTACCTGTGAATAACTCATATGGAGTCTTTGGCACAGATTTACTAGGGACCTGATTCAAAATATATGCAGCTGTTTTCAAGGCATCACCCCATAAGAATTCTGGCAGAGAGGAATGACTCATCATGTTCCTCACCATATCCATTAATGTGCAATTTTGCCTTTCAGCAACTCCATTTTGTTGAGGGGTACCTGGCATGGTATATTGGGCTTCAATACCATGTTCTTGCAAAAATAAAGCAAAGGGAACAGGATTTCTGCCAGTTTCAGTATATCTACCATAATACTCACCACCTCTATCTGATCTTACAGATTTAATAGCCTTACCAGTCTTCAACTCAACAGCTACTTTGAAGACTTTGAAAGCACTCAATGATTCAGACTTCTCATGCAACAGATCTATCCACCCAAATCTAGAGTGGTCATCAATGAAGGTGATGAAGTATCTGAATCCACTCATAGCTGTAGGAGTAATGGGTCCACTAATATCTGTGTGGATCAAATCTAGTATGTTATTAGACCTGTTTACCCCTTTTGTTCTAGCTTTAGCAAAAAAATTTTCCTTAATAAAATCAATACAGGCTTCAAGATCAGAGAAATCCAAATTTTCTAACACCTTTTGTTTAACCATCCTTTCCAGTCTTTCTTTAGAAATGTGGCCTAAACGTTGGTGCCATAACATGGATGAACTTTCGTCAATTCTAGGACGTTTGTATCCCACGACAACATTAGCAGATGCAGAGGAAGCAATATCAAGATCGCTACTAATCTTCAATAAGTACAATCTATTAACCATAGAAGCAGTCCCAACAACAATTGAATTGAAATAAACATCAATTTTACCATCTGATTGCCAAAAGGAATAACCACACATGTCCAACAAAGAACTTGAAACTAAATTTCTCCTAGATGAGGGTACATAAACAACGTTTTCCAAAATTAAACAATGTCCAGTATGTAATTTCAAAGTAATGGTTCCTATGCTTTCAACTACGGCTGCGCTTCCTTCAACTCCAATGATAGTCTTCTCCCTTTCACTTGGTTTCCTCCTGTTTTTGAGACCCTGTAAAGAGTTTGTTACATGAACAGTTGCTCCTGAGTCCAACCACCAAGAATCACAGGACATTTCAAAGGTATTAGATTCAAAACAAACTAGAGCTAGAGGGGCAAATGTACGCGCTTATTTTTCAACTTAAAATAATCAGATATTCTATGACTGGGCTTCTTACAGTAGTGACATTCCCCTTTAAAAGACTTCTTCTTCTGGCCCTTATTTTGGTACCCACCTTTCTTAGGCCCAAAATATTTTTTACCACTACTCTGATTCTCAAGCTTCTTTCCCTTTTTATAAGCCTTTCCAGCCTTGCTGCCTAAACCCTGAGAGAAGTAATTAATAGATTGTGGATAGGAAGCAGACTTCTTGATTGACTCTTCTTCTTGAGTCACAATGGATATCAACTGATCAATAGACCATTCTGCCTCTTGAGAGTTGCAAGTAGTGCGTAATACCCCATACTCAGCGGGGAGAGACTGCAAAACTCGATAAACCAAGTAACTCTCACCCAAATCCACTCCATAGGATTTCAACTTGTTGTAGTAATTAATAAGCTTCATAATGTGTTCCCTGACTCCAGATATACCGTCATAGCGACATTTGTCAAGGAGAGAGATATAGTAAGACTTCTGACTCTTTTCAAACTTCTTGAATTTCTCTCCAATAGCCTTTAAATATTCTGAAGCCAATTCCTTATCCGGGATGCTCTGCCTAATGGTATTATCAATAGTGTACTTCATAACATTCAAACAGATTCTGTTTGAATCATGCCACTGTTTATGATAGGCGGATTCGATGACTCGAATTATTAGTCAAATCAGCAGGTTTCTGTTCCCTAAGAGCCAAATCTTCCTTAGTGATGATTAAGTATAGATCCAGGAACTCTTTTCAATCATCATAGTTAGTCCCATTTAGAGTTTTCACTGAAGATAGCTGCTGGATCGAAGAAACTATTGAAGCCACAAAATCAGGAAATATTAATTATGTCCAGTTAACATAATTATTATGCAAAATTTCCCTCACAAAATTCAGTTTCATACAGCTATTAATATTAAGATTGTTTATTATAATCTCGCCTAAGGGTCCCAGACTATAATAAAACAAGAAAACTCAAATTTAATTTGGCTCATTAGGAAACAACAAGCAGACAAATGCTTTTGATAACATTTGCATCGATAGGATGCATAATATTATCTAGGCATCAAGGCTTAACCAGTCAGAATTTCAGGCCTCAAGCTTTTTTTTTTTCAAAACTATATTAATTTTGTCACACCGATAGGATATGTACATAATTAATATAATATAAAATTTTATTTATTCTAATCAATTAAGGAATAATTAATTAATAAAATTAATTTGATTAGAAAGAAAGGAAAGGAAAATATATATATATTTTAATCACAAAACATCGTGATAATTGGGTCCACGATAGGTGAACTCACAATTATTAGATGTAGAAAATTTTGGTCATGAAGTTCAATAAAATAAGATATAAAGATAACCAATATTTCTCCTCAAAATATATTATTATTATTATTATTATTAATTAAATAAATGTATTAATAATAAAATTTAAATAAACTGTATTTAATATAAATAAATTCCAAAACGAATCCATTTCAATATTGTAGGCGTGCCACAATGGTCGTGGAATTCACGCGCGGCCCAGGTGTCCCGAGTTCGAGACCCAGCGCGAATGTTTCGGCCAATTATTCGCTTAACAAAACGACGCTGTTTTCTGTGTCACCCAGGATGTCACAAAATGACGCCGTTTCAGTGGGTTAAAAAATGACGTCGTTTGGAGTTAATTAGAACGACGCCGTTTTAAAGCTTGAAACCGTTCGTTTTGGAGGAGGCTCGTCTTCAACCTCCAGCGGAGTCTCGTGACCCGACTTGAATACCCAGTCAGACCCGACGCAAGATCCGGCAGTTTCTGGCAATTTTTGGCATCTTTCACCTCCGTTTTAACGACGATTTCACCGTATTCTCCATGGGGGGCTTTCATGAGTTTAAAATTGCAAAAAAATGGGTCAAAATTGGATTGAACCAATTGACCCAAAGTTTGTGGAAAGCTCGCCATTTGCCGGCGGTTTTCGACGTTCTTGGCCACCATTTCAGCAGCGATTATGCTGCATTCTCGATGAAAAGTGCTTCCATGGTTTCATTATTACATGTTTGGTTCAAGATTTGATCTAACCAAAAAAAATTTAGCCAAAATCGCATGATTCAAACAGTGAACGAAGAAAGATGAAATATATGTGTATAGTGCAAATTTACGAAACAGTAAATTTAATCCATAAAACTCCTAAATTTTCAGATTGCAAAATAAGATTTACAAAATCATTATTTTTTTTCAGAATTTGTGGCAGATAGTATTTAAAGTTATACAATGAAAAAAAAAAAGCAAACACACTTGAGATTTAAAACGGAACACATATACAATTAACATAAGATGTAAAAAGATGTTGTCAAATTAATTGCATTCAATGGATAACAATCAGGCTCTGATACTATTTTGCTAAATTAAATTGAATCTGAATTTATTATGATATAAATTCAGATCCTAATTTATAATATAATTTAATAAAATAAAATTTATAGAACGTACCTGTTAAAGCCATGATATTTGAAATATTAAAGGAGATAGAGTTTACAACCGCAATGCCCCGTGAACACGAAGAGAAATTTTAGAGAGAGAGACTTTGACGACAGAGAGTGTGAGTGTTTTTTTAACTTAAGATTTCAATTATGATAACCCTATATTTAATAACCTTTTCAATAGAATATTCTTTAAATATTTTATTTTAAATTCAAATTTTAAATTTGTATTATAATAATATAATATTAATATTTAACTAATATTATTCATAAATAAATTAATTGATTAATTAATTAATTAATTAATCTAAAATTGATGTGTTTGGACTTTTGAGGAAGAGGAGCGAGAAAAGTAGAAAAGAAAGAGAGAGAAATCACAAAAGTTTCCAATCTTTTTTTAATAAATAATTTTATAGATTAAAAGGTCAGTACAATTAAATTTTTTTCTCAATCATTCAAGGATGGCAATTTATGCGTTTTGGGCTTTATTTTTTTAAAAAACTATTTTAATTCTTTAATTTTGATGTATATTTTATTTTTATTTATTAAATTTGATTAATTTTACTTTAATTTTAAAAAATTAATTAATTTTTTTAATTCTTAATATCATTAATTTAGTTAAAATTAATTAAAATTTTTAATTTAGTTAACTATGAATATTAAATTTAAAATAATTTTAATATTTTTTATATATTATTATTAAAATTATCATTCTATTAATATAACATGTAAATAAATAAATTTATAAGTTAAATTATATTTAAATTTATGTTTGATAAATATATAATTTAAAATTTATAGTTTAAATTAAAAAAATTTTTACATGTAAAGTTAATAAATAATAATATTGTATAAGATTATTAAAATTAATCATAACTTAATATTTTGTGTTAAGTAAATTAACAAAAGTAATAAAAATTAATTATTTTTTAAAAGTAAAAAATTAAAATAAAATTAATTAAATTTAAAAGATAAAAATAAAATTTAAGTTAAAATTAATAAATTAAAAATATTTTTTATTTTTTAAAATGTGCCTCAAAACAACGAAAAACATTATCTAAATTCGGATGGGTCTCAAAATGTGGCTGTGATTGCATGTGATAATAGGTACGAGAATGGGTACGAGAGAGGCAATGATAGATGTGATGACAGTCCATCCCTGTCTTGTCCTGCCCCATTACCAATCTTGTTGTTATTGTATTATTAAAATGATAAATAGTAGCTGATGTTATCTTGTTACTGTACTTTTTTTATAAATTAAAAGAACAATTATAATTTTATTTTATTAATAAATAAAATGTTGTATTTTTTAATTATTAATTAATATTTATATATTAAAAAGATATTTTTTCTTTGGTTGATAATGTTCAAATTAGATCAAATTAAAATATTTAATTTTTATCTTTTTCTTTTTCTTAGAAGGCAAAAGTTATAATTTTTAACCTTTATTCCACAATTAAAAAATTTTTTTTATTACCACTCAATAGCGACTTTCTTTTATGCCAAAAATATATTTTTCTTAAAATAAATAGTAATTCTTTATTATAAACTCGTCTATCAGAATTTTAATTCTTTTATGTAAAAGAATAATAAAAAAAATCTTGATCCCATCTCTAGTGACCAAATATCCTCTTAAATTTATCTCTAGCTAGTTCTTTGTTAACTTATTTTCTTTTCTAATTATAAGGTTCCTCTTTTTATTTAAATATATTTTGATAGCAACTCGATGCATGCGCATAGCATTTCTTATCTAATAAGTGCAATTTGATGTATTTAAAAATTTTTAATTAAAAAATAAATGTAATTTTTTAATGTTTCAATGATAATTAAGGTTACATTAAATAATAATACAAAATTACCCATGATGATTGAATATATTAAAAAAATTTATAACATAATAAATAAAAGTTTAAATTTTTATTAATAAAAATTACTCAATTTAATATCTTACAGCATTTTAAAAAAATCATATCAGAAGGATAATTATGAAAAGAAAAATAATAATGCTGTTGTCATCATATTTGGTCGCATGTGATTTGTTCATGAATCAGGTTGTAAGGATAATTTGACATTCATCAATTATTGCATCTGTTCTTTACAAGTAGTTTATTTGATGAATAAAATGATTTTTGAAAATTAAAAATTCTAGGACAGTAATGTTTTTGTATTTTGCTTTAATTTAGTTGACAATTTACATGATATTATTTAACAGAACAGATTCTGTAACTCTGGAAATTGTGTGATTGTGTGCAGCTTCTAATGACTTGATGTGTTTAGACTTTTGAGGAAGAGGAGCAAGAAAGGTGGAAAAGAGGAGCATTGAAATAACTTTTTGTAGTCAAAATATAGTTGGCAAAAAATAAAAATTGACTGATTCTTATTGTTTTACAACTAATTAAGCAGTTGGAAAATGAATGTTTTGTTATTCTTAATAAACGATAATATATTAAAATTAGTTATAATTTAATACTTTTTATTAAGTAAATTAATGAAAATTAAAAAAATTAGATTATTTTTTAAAATTAAATTAATTAAATTTAAAAGATAAAAATAAACTTAAGTTAAAATTAAGATATTAAATTTTTTTTCTTTTTAAATATGTCTCAAAACAACCAAAAACATGATGTAAGTTCGGATGGGTCTCAAAATGTGGCTGTGATTGCATGTGATAAGTTCATGAATCACGTATTGAGAATAATTTGCCATTCATCAATTATTATCTATTATTTACAAGTAGTTTATTTGATGAATAAAATGATTTTTGAAAATTAAAAATTATAGGACAGGAATGTTTTTGAAAATTAAAAACATGTTTGAGTAAATAATTTCTGATAAAAATAAAAAAAATAAATAATGTGTTTTAAAAATAAAAAATACAGAATAATTAAAAGATATTTTAAATTCTAATTTTTTTAAAATAAAAAATATAATAAATTTCTTTTTATTAATAGCATGTAAATCACTATCTTTATCCTCCTCATTTTCAAACACACATACAAATTTCTTATTCTGTAACTTATTTTTTATAATTTGTTGATTAAAAAAATTTAAAAAAACAAGTTTAAAAAGTAATAATATTTTTATTTTTTATGACTTTTTATTTTATTTAAAAAATTTAAAATTATAATTTAGAAATTAAATATATTTTATTAATATCTTATTTATATATATTTTATAAAAAAATTATATTATTATTTTAATAAACTATTGTTAATACTTTATGTTTTTGTGAGATCTCAACAATTACTGAATTTTCGTAAAAAATAAGAATAAGAAAAAAAATTTCTCCAATTGATGTAGAGAACAGGGATGAGAGAGGCAATGATAGATGTGATGACAGTCCATCCCTGTCTTGTCGTGTCGCATTACCAATCTTATTGTTATTGTATCATTAAAATGATAAATAGTAGCTGATGTTATCTTGTTACTGTATATTTTTTTATAAATTAAAAAAACAATTATAATTTTATTTTGTTAATAAATAAAATGTTGTATTTTTCTAATTAGTAATTAATATTTATATATTTAAAAAATATTTTTTTTTGTTTGATAATGTTTAAATTATATCAAATTAAACTGTATATGTTTATGGCTATATAATTTCACTTTGAAACTTGGTTGTATTAATTACTATTTGAATTAGATTTCAAGTAACAATATGATCGTTGTCTTATGAATGATGAATTCTAGCTGATGTTATTCTTGTTATATTATTATTTTTATATAAATTAAACAAAAGCCATTATAATTTTATCATGTTATTAATAAATAAAATATTACATTTTTTGTTATTAATTAATATTTATATATTAAAAATATATCTTTTCTTTTGTTGATAATGTTTAAATTAGGTCAAATTAAAATAATTTAAAAATCGATTCTATATGATTTAATTGAATGTTGTAAATGTAAATTAATAAGTTTACTATTACGTTAAATTAATGTAAAAGTTCAGTTTAAAAATATTGAATTAATTGGTAAATTTGAGTTGCCTAAACTAACAAATTTGTACTTATAATGTTTTGTACTAAAAAAGAATTTAATAATTAATAACACAGTTCATCCATCTTCAAAAACTGAAATAATAAATCTGACTATTCAAATTTTAAATCAACCAAAAAATAAAAGTCAATATATAATTTTCATATATATCATGAAGAATATTAGATTTAATGGACGATGGTTTTCTATAAATATATATATGTGGCAACGGTAACACGACAACTTAACACACTAAAGTGTTTAACACACTGAAAATATATAAAGGAAGCCATGTCTGCTCCTGTTGGAGCTTGCGACTTCACAAGAAATTGTGCCAATTTTCGTCCTACCATTTGGGGCAACACTTTTCTTTAATATGCTTCCCAGTCATTGGTATTATTTATATTTATACTATTATTTCATTTCTGTGTTTCTGTTTCCTTCAAATGAAATTATTATATTTTCACTTATATGTGAAAAATTATATATTGAATTTTTCGGAAAGTAGATGACATTGTTGAAAATGTTGAGCTGAAAGTTCTAAAAGAGAAGGTGAAGAACAAGTTTATGTCTTCAAGCAATGACAATATCTCACAGAAACTACACTTCGGCAGTTTTTGACAAGTTTGCTGTCGATTGGGTGACGTTTGAGTTGTGAGTTTGATGAAAATCGTTTCCATAATTTTAAAATTTCCTCAAATTGATTTTTCCCTATGGGATTGGCTTACTTGGCCATACACGTAGTTGCCCAGAAAACCCAAAAAATTAAATTATATTTTAACTTAATCAGATAAATATGCATAATTTATTCACTGAATCTACATTTTCCAGAACTCTACAACGAGAAAGCAACATATTCATTCATGTTTATATATTCATATATACAAATGTCCAATATATGCTTGAGTCGTAATCTAGAAATGGCCAGCATTTTGAATTAATCCAAAAATTAATTTGCAGGCCACAACAATATTATTATCAAACCAAATTTAAACAATTTCTAGAAATTGAAAATCTGGCTCTGATACCATTGTTGTATTTAATTCCAATTCTAAAAATTGTTTAAATCTAAAAAAATGAAACGAAAGTGTACTGAAATCCATCATGAAATTTTGGATTAAGACTGTTGGTCTTCTGACTGATAGTATCATTTGATTCTCCTGTAGGCAGATAGGAACCAGAAGGAGAGAAACTAAGTGTTTCCTAAACAATGGTGTCAGGATACTTTAGTCAGGGATCATATTCTTTATATATAGGTCCTTATATGTCAAATTACCAAATTATTCATCATAAATTAGTAATTTGCACTTTAGGTATTATATACATTTTATTAGTTTCCACACATTATAATTTATTATAAGAATAATTAAATTAAATTAGATCACTTTATAGGACCTTAAACTTTATGATAGTAATTTATATATGATAATTAATTTACAATATATGTACGTTTACATGTCTTAATATTTTTATAAATATGTATGTACATAATATACAATCCAAATTCTAACATATTTCTCATTATTTAAATCATATAAATTAATTATTGGTGTTTTTTTTTTCATTGAGAGCTAATATCTAAGATTCTAAAGAATCCAAACTAATCGTAGGGAGGTATTTTTCTTCACAACTTACATCATAAGAGAATCAGCATTTAAACTCAAAGTGTTTTATAATAGCCGCTTACATAAGTTATTTTTTAAAGGGAAAAACCTATTTCTTAAAAAATTTATTTAATCCCTTTGTATGAAATTTTAATTAATTTTGCATGTCTTTTATTTTTTTTCAGTGTTTTTTTTACTAATTGAAACAATTTAAATTTATTTATTTATTTTTATATTCATTAGTCATATGTAAAATTTAAGTTTGATTATTCTAATTAGAGCACATAGAAAAACTCAAATAAGACTAAAATATTTCAAAATTATATTTTGAATTTATCATTTGAAACCCTAAATTAAAAACATCAAAAAAATTTTGAAAATGTATGGAGATTATTTAGGCACCATTTTGGCCAAGTTTAAACTTTTCTAACCAACACATTTATACTCATCTATGGAACAAAATTACATTGATTAGCAAAAATAAAAGACAAAATAGAAAAATAAAAGATAAGAAATGAAATTAAAATCTCAAATGGAGAAAAATTTTATTTTGGAAAATATATTTTTATGACACTTAGTTAAACTCTACCGTAAACACCACATTTTATATCCCATTAAAATAACTGAATCTTTGACGTATTGATTTCCTCCTATGAGATTAATTTAATGAACTTCTGCACAATTTATCATTATTACCATAATGTTTATTAGCTTGATTAATAGTTAATGATTAAGTTGTTTAAAATTATGTAGGAAGTTGATAATGAAACGATGAAACACATTGAAACATTGAAAGAAGAAGTCAGAAAGATGCTTGTCCCTACCACTGAGAATCCCTTGGGGAAAGTTAAACTGATCAATTCAATTCAACGTTTAGGATTGAGCTACCATTTTGAAGGTAAGATTGATGAAGTGTTGCAGCAGATTCATAAGCATTACGTTGAAGATGGCAAAATAACTCTCAACCAAGATCTCCACTCTCTTGCTCTACTCTTTGGCTTATTGAGGCAACAAGGATATTTCATTTCATTTGGTAATACATACCACTGTATAACTACGTACCTTAATTATTTTTTGCTTCATTTAAGTGTTAGGATCAAACACTTGTTTTGAGCTGTTATATATATATAGAGAGAGAGAGAGAGAGAGAGTGAGAAATTGGCAAGCATATTATTAACACTACAACAATATATATAAGATTTGCGATTAAAAGCGTCTACGCAATTTTGCATATATATATATATATAAATATATTTATTTATTTTCTTTGTTGCGACTGTTATTTAGTGGCTTGAAAGATTTGAAAATTTTTTAACTTTTAATCGACTGCAAGTTGGATGTTAAAATAATTTTAATCTTTCAACTGTTCAGCAGCTAGAAATATCTATGAAATTAAAAATGAATAAAAATTAAGTGCAATTTTATTCACATTAGCCATCTTCTTTTTTGTATCATTATTTAAAAACATATAAAAAATAAAATTAATTCAAGTTTCTCTTTCAATTATTAAAAAATATTCAAAGGTACTCAATTCTATAAATTTCAAAAAGTTGTACAGATTTTAGTGGCTTGTGTGTTATATTTTAATATAAAATAAAAATTAAGCTTTTATGTTCGATGAATATATAATTTAAAATTTATAGTTTAAATTTAAAAATTTTTTTTACATATAAAGTTAGTAAGTGATAATATAAAATGATTTTTGAAAATTAAAAACATATTCAAATAACTAATTTTAGTTAGAAAATAAAAAAAATAAAATATGTATTTTGAAAATAGAAAACACAGAATAATTAAAAAATATTCTGAACTCTAATTTTTTAAAATAAAAAACACAATTTTTTTATTAATATTATGTATATAAATATATGAAAATAATACTAATATAAATTTTCAAAACTGATTTTATATATAATTTTAAAAAATAAGAAGAACGGAATAACGTCCAAACAAACCCTCAATCACTTTTTTTTATTTGATTCTTAAAATTTTAAAATAAATTAAAGAATTTTATGTTAATATTTTTTAAAATTTTTTTTATTAATTTTAATTATTTTAAATTAAAATTTTTAAAAAGATTCAAGTAATAAAAGGATAAATTATCACTTAATATATATTTTTTTTTATTCTCCTCATTTCCAAACACACACCCAAATGTCTTATTCTGTAACTTCTTTTTTATTATTTTTTAATTAAAAAAATAAGTAACTTTAAAAATTAATAAAATTTTTAAAAATTATCTTTTATAATATTTTATTTTATTTAAAAAATTTACAATTATAATTAATTTTTTATAATTTAAGAATTGAATATTTTTTATTAGAATTTTTTATATATAATTTATGAAAAATTTATATTATTATTTTAATAAATTATTATTAACACTATAAATTTTCATATGACTCTAACAATCATCGAATTTTTGTAAGAAATGAAAATAAAAAAGATTTTCTCTCCAATTGACGTAGAAAATGGGGATGGGAGAGGCAATAATAAATGTGATGACAGCCCCTTACCAACCTTATTGTTATTGTATCATTAACAGCCCACCCTGTCTCGGCCTGCCCCATTACCAACCTTGTTGTTATTGTATCATTAAGATGATGAATAGTAGCTGATGTTATCTTGTTACTGTATTTTTTTATAAATTAAATAAATAATTATAATTTTATTTTGTTAATAAATAAAATGTTGTACTTTTTAATTATTAATTAATATTTATATATTAAAAAGATATCTTTTCTTTGGTTGTATTTAAATTAGATCAAATTAAAATATTTAATTTTTAGCTTCTCCTTTCTCTTTGAAGGTGAAAGTTGTAATTTTCAACTTTTATCCCACAATTAAAAAATTATTTTTATTACCACTCTAGCACTTTCTTTTTATGCCAAAAAAATATTTTTATTAAAATAAGTATTTATAAAAAATAAGTAGTAATGTCTTCATTATAAACTCATCTATAGGAATTTTGATTCTTTTACGTAAGAAAATAAAAAAAAAAATCTTGATCCCATCTCTAGTGACCAAATATTCTCTTAAACTTATCTCTAGCTAGTTCTTGTTAACTTATTTTCTTTTCTAATTATAATGTTTCTCTTTTTATTTAAATAAATTTTGATAGCAACTCGATGCATGCGCATAAGTGCAATTTTATGTATTTAAAAATTTTTAATTAAAAAAATAAATGTAATTTTATAATCTTTCAATGATAATTAAGGTTACATTACATAATAATACAAAATTACCCATCTGATTGAATATATTAAAAAAAATTTCATAACATAATAAATAAAAATTTGAATTTTTATTAAAAAATATTCACTTTAATATCTCACAGCTTTTAAAAAAAAAAAATCATCTCAGAAGGATAATTATGAAATAATAATAATAATAATGCAATTGTCATCATACTAATTTGGTCGCATGTGATTTGTTCATGAATCCAGTTGTAAGGATAATTTGACATTCATCAATTATTGCATCAATTAAATCTTCTCAGCCAAAGAAAACAGTCCCAACCTTGTTATCGTATCATTAAAATGATGAATAGAAGCTGATGTTATCTTGTTACTGTATTTTTTTATAAATTAAAAAAACAATTATAATTTTATTTTGTTAATAAATAGAATGTTGTATTTTTTTAATTATTAATTAATATTTATATATTAAAAAGAAACTTTTTTAGATCAAATGAAACTCTATATGTTTATGGCTATATAATTTCACTTTGAAACTTGGTTGTATTAATTACTATTTGAATTAGATTTCAAATAACAATATGATTGTTGTCCGATGAATGATGAATTCTAGCTGATGTTATTCTTGTTATATTATTATTTTTATATAAATTAAAAAAAAGCGATTATACTTTTATCATGTTATTAATAAATAAAATATTACATTTTTTGTTATTAGTTAATATTTATATATTAAAAAGATATCTTTTCTTTTGTTGATAATGTTTAAATTAGGTCATATTAAAATAATTTGAAAATCGATTCTATATGATTTGGTTGGGTGTTCTAATTTCAAATTAATAAGTTTACTATTACGTTAAATTAATGTGAAGAGTTCAATTTAAAAATATTGAATTAATTGGTAAAATTGAGTTGCCTAAACTAACAAATTTGTACTTATAATGTTTTGTACTAAAAAAGAATTTACTAATTAATAATAAAGTTCATCGATCTTCAAAAACTGAAATAATAAATCTGACTATTCTAATTCTAAATCAACCAGAAAATAAAAGTCAATATATAATTTTCATATATATCATGAAGAATATTAGATTTAATGGACGATGGTTTTCTATAAATATACATATGTGGCAATGGGAGCACAACACCTTAACATCCTAAAGTGTTTAACACACTGAAAATATATAAAGGAAGCCATGTCTGTTCCTGTTGGAGCTTGCGACTTCACCAGAAATTGTGCCAATTTTCGTCCTACCATTTGGGGCAACACTTTTCTTCAATATGCTTCCCAATCATTGGTATTATTTATATTTATACTATTATTTCATTTCTGTGTATTCTGTTTCCTTGAAATGAAATTATTATATTTTCATTTATATGTGAAAAATTATATATTGAATTTTTCAGAAAGTAGATGACATTGTTGACAATATGGAGCTGAAAGTTCTGAAAGAGAAAGTGAAGACCAAGTTTATGTCTTCAAACAATGACAACCTCTCACAGAAACTAAACTTCATCGACTCGGTCCAACGTTTGGGGCTATCTCATCATTTTGAACGTGAAATTGAAGAAGCTTTGCTTAACATTCATAACAATTATACAAACAACAATGTCATCATCACTTTGGATCGCCATCTTCACTCTCTGGCTTTACTCTTTCGGCTTCTTAGGCAACAAGGCTATCCCATTTCATCAGGTAATTCATCCTCCATGAAAAGTTGAATTATGAGACAGTTTAAAACATAGATGGAAGACAACACAAGAGGTCGGAAAAAATAATCACTCAATCTTAAATTCATAGATAAAATGTCCAAATAGTTGATTAGAGTGATTTCTGGATATTAATTGTTTCGATAAAAAAATTCAAATATAAAAATAAAATATTAACTTTTAAAATTTACCAATTATACTGAGTAACTCATTAATCTTATAAACTTATTCAAGCGAAGTCCAAGTACTACCTAATCAAAAGGTAGTCCATCCTTGTATGTAGTTTCAATCTAGTTCCCTCTATTTTTAGTAAAAGATTTTTACTAAATTTTCTCTTTGACATGATTCCTTTCCATTTTAATTTAGTCTTGCACTAATGTCTCTGTTTGTGAAACTATTATAATAATACTAATAATAACTACCTGCTTTGTGCAAACTATTTTTTTTATAAAATTAAATTCATTAAAGTAATTTGTTTCATTTTGGAATAATTGTATAGTAATAATAATAAGGGTAAATTATCTTAAATTCATTTAGATTTTGTTTCGATAAGGTAATTTAAGGAGAGAAAGCAGTTTGAAGGTATTTCAATTAACTTGTTACAAAATCCCTTGTTTGGATTAAAGGGAAATGAAATTTGAAAATTCTAAAATAATTTAGTCAAATAATTTAGGAATAATTTAAAATTTAATCTAAATAGGTGAAATTTTAAAATTTTTATGTTTATGCACACAAATATACATAAATTAAATAAATATACATATACATGTATATTTATAGATATATACAATAATATATTATATACATAATTATTAATTACAATAAGAGACTTTACAAATGTTATAGTTATCTAAACAAAGAATTTAAAATTGTGACAAATTCAAATTTCTTACATTTTAAATTCCATAAAATTTTAAATACAAGAATTCAAACACACTTAGTTACCATGTGATTCAATTTTTTTTTTTTTTTAAGTAAGTGACATGTGGTTGATGTTGTTAACATTTTGAAACCTTGTGTTTAACTTCCATGGAAAATTAATGGAACCAACACGTGGGTGACACTTGATCCCTCAAAAAGTTGGATTTTTCTAAAAAAAACTGATTTTTATTAAAAAATTTGATTTTCTTCTAAAAAAAGAGTTTTCTTCCTAAAAAATCAGTTGTTTTTCAAAAAATCATTTTTAAAATTTTTTTCAATAAAACTCAATTTTTTTCTACTAAAACATAATATTTTTATTAAATCCCAAACTTTAAAAACTAAATTTTAAACTCTAAAATTTAAATGGTTTATAATTTAGGATTTAAATTTTAAAATTTGGATTTTAAGATTTAATATTTGTAGTTTAAAATTTAGGATTTATATTTATAATTTAAGATTTAAAGTTTAAGGTTTAGAGTTTTTGGTTTAGTAAAAAATATCAAGTTTTAGTGAAAAATATCAAGTTTGATTTTAATGAAAAAATAAAATAAAATCAATTGTTTTCAAAATTTTTTTTTAAGAAAATCAATTTTTTTGGAAGAAAATTAATTTAAAAAAAATCATTTTTTTAAAAGAATGAGTTTTTTTTTTTTAAAAAATAGAGTTTTCTTTCAAAAAATGTATGTTTTTGGAGTAACGTGCTGCACAAGTGTTGGTTCCCTTAAGTTTTTAACAAAAGTCAAATACATGGTAACAAAATAGTAACGACATCAATCACAGGCTAGTGATTTAAAAAAATTAAATTACAGAATAATTAAGTGAATTTGAGATCATAAACTACATGACGCTCAAGTATAATTTATTTTAATAATATATAATAATTATTATTATAAGTTAATGCTTTAGTCTATTAAAAAATATTTTTCTTTCAATTTAGACTCTTTAAGTATAAATTAAAGTAACTCAAATTTAATCTTTTAAGAATATTTTTAATCAAAATGACTTTTAGACAAGATTTTTTTAATTAATAAAATAAAATAATAGACCACACGTAAGTTTAACCCATAGAATTAAAACCTAATCATGGTTATATAAGCTGAAGTTTAAGTCCAAGTCCATTTATAATAAAACTCATTACTTGTTAAACTAACTCAGAGAGTCATCAACAAGTCTCTAATCTTATAATAATCTATAACCATGAGATAAGAGCCGTGTGGTTTAATTACAATAAGTTGCATGTATTGAACAGATATATTCAAGAAATTCAAGAACGAGAATGGAGACTTCAATGAAGAATTAGCGAAGGATACCGAAGGAATGTTAGCGTTGTATGAAGCTGCACAGTTAAAGGTTGATGGAGAAGATATACTTGATGAAGCTCTTGAATTCACTTTTACTCATCTAAAGTCGTCCTTGTCCTTCACCACTCAATTCAACCCTTTTCTTGCTCAACGTGTCAACCACTCCTTAAGCCAACCTTTGCACAAGGGATTGCCTAGGATTGAGGCAAGACATTACTTGTCTCTCTACCACCAACATCCTTCTTATACTCACATTCTCCTCAACTTTGCAAAGCTAGATTTCAATATGCTACAGAAACTGCATCAAATAGAGATTGGCAAGATCACCGAGTGAGGACTATAATTAATTATACGCACAAATCCAATACTTGCAGGTGCAACATAAAGTTTATTAATTTGTCTGTCGCATCTGTATGTGTTGCAGATGGTGGAACAAGTCAGAGTACGCGAGAAAAGTGCCTTATACAAGAGATAGGGTGGTGGAGGCTTACTTTTTTCCTTTGGCAATGACGTATGAGCCTCAATACAGCACTGCAAGAGTGATAGTGGGCAAACTTCTTTGCATTATTTGTCTTCTAGATGATACCTACGATTCTTATGGTACAGTGGAAGAACTGGAACTCTTTACAGAGGCCATTCACAGGTTTAATTTAACTAAGGATATATTGGTCATTAATTATATATTAACAAGTGTTATTGAAAATTCATGTTTTTTCTTTTTTTAATTAGTTTCCTTTTTATTTGATCTGATTTTAATTTCAGATGGGATATTAGTCCCATTAAAACTCTTCCGGAGTGCATGAAAGTGGTGTTTGAGGCAGTTCAACAAGTGTACAAAGAAATGGAGTGGTTTACTGCCAAAGAGAAAACATCAAGCTTCGTATTACCACATGTGAAACGAGCTGTAAGTTAGTCAATAATATTTGACTAAAAAATATATATAATTAATAGACGTTGTTAAAGATTTGTAGTACCACTAGAAACTTTAATGAAAATATTGTTGAGTTGTACAGATTTATGAGTTATCACAAGCCTACTTTGTGGAAGCAAAATGGTGCAGTGAAGGGTACATCCCAAGCTATGATGAGTACAAGGATAATGGATTTGTATCTACTTCTCTCCTACTTATGATAGTTTCGTTTATTGGACTTACCAACTTTGCAACCAAAGAGGTATTCGATTGGATTTCCAGAAATCCAAAAATCATTAGAGCTGTGTCCATTCTTGGAAGACTCATGGATGACATGGGTTCTCACAAGGTACATATATATGAACAAACACAAATTTTTAATTAAAATTTCGATCACATTAATGATGGATATATATGTATATTTGGTTTGTTGGTTGGGTGTGAAGTTTGAGCAGGAAAGAGTTCACGTTGCGTCAGGAGTGGAATGTTGCATGAAGCAGTATGGGATCTCCGAAGAAGAAGCCTATAAAATAGTGAAGAATGACGTAGGAAATTGTTGGAATGATGTTAATGAAGAATGTCTGAATCCACATGTTGTCCCAAAGCCTGTCCTTGATTGCATCCTCAATGTGGCACGTGTGTGTGATTTCGTGTATGCAGACTTCCAGGATCGATTCACAAATGGCCATTTGCTCAAACAACATGTTGTGGCATTGCTTGTGGATCCCATACCCATACCCTGAAATTGTTGTTGTACAACTTACGACTCAGACGCAAATTACTGAGATATCTTTATGGTTATGGACAATTTGCATGTACTACTCTTATTTTCATATACGAAAAACCCATCTCTTTTTCATTTATTTCGGGTTTGGTTGGGTTAAGCCCAGATGATCTTGGAGGCTCTAGATTAAAAGGAGCAAACAGAACCAAAAAGAAGAGGTTACGGCCGGATTAAATGCTGTTTTTAAAAAAAATTTTTTTTTTGTTTTTAAAAATAAAAAAATAAAAAATCTGTTTAAATAATCATCTTGACAAAATATAGAAATATAGAATATGTGGTAAAATCAAGATTTCATCATCTTCATTTGTATACAGGAACTTTTTATTTATAGTACTTTAGTCAAAAAGTAAAATTAACGATATCATAATATATTTTGAAGTATAATAATATGTACAAAAAGTTACATCATACAATTAAAATAATTTTTATGATAAGGTGTTAAAAATGAGGCTATGAATTCAAATAAAACTATGATATAATTGTGGAGATATTGCAAATTGTGAAGATCCAATATTAAACATCAATGTTGTCACCCAAATAAACAAACTTGTTTATAATATTTGTGTTTTAATAACAAAAACTTCAGTACATTTAAAAGTTATTTTTTAACCTCTAATTTTTTCAAATAAAAAAATAATGTTTTTTATTAATGCTATGTATATAAATATATATATAAAAATAATACTAATATATATGAATTTTTAAAATTAATTTTATAAAATAAAACAAGGTGTAAACAAACTATTTATTTGTATAGTAAAGGTGGGTGTAAAAAGTCAAAATAATTCATATAAATAACTCATAAAGCTCCATCCTAAAATACTATCCATGAAACAAGTTATGAAGAGTTACTTAATGTAACATTAATAGGAGGAATTACAAGTATAAATTAAGGTTTTACATGATTTACACGTGAGTTTTTTTCCTTACAGTTGTTTTGTTTTTTTTCCTTCAGAGCATAAAGGCGTAATCAATGCATCACGGACGCGCACTGCAACTGTGCACCAACTTTGGGGTTCGCTCACTCGGGTGTTGGGGACCTCCCGCCGCAACACAGTATATATAAATATATATATATAAATATATATATATATATATGAGTTTTACTAATAAGAATGATTAGAATACATGTTAACAATGTATTTATTGTAATTTAAATATTATTAAAATTAATAAGATTTAAATGAGTTGTGTCAAGTGAGTTTTCTTTTTTTTTAAGAAAAAATTATTTTCTTATCATATTCTTAACATTTATTTTTTATTAATAATTAATAATATTAATTATATCATTTTAAAAAAAATAATATAGCATAATTAAAAATGGAACCACGTACCTTTATCATTATATTGATAATTACTCTCTTTTTTTGGGTGCCATAGAATCTTTTATAAAATAATAATACAAAATAATTAGGAGTGAACATAATTAGATTTACCTATTTAAATTCGATCGAATTTGATAAAAAAATATGCGTGTGATCCGTTAAGATATGGTAAATAAATTTGAATAGTTTAATTTTTAAAAATATTTTAATTTTATTGAGTTAATTAGATTGATCTGAGTCACCTGATAATAATTATTTTTAAAAGTTTGTTAAATTAGAAAAACATATATGCCATTATTTTGTACATTTTTATATATTAATTAATTTTTATTTTTA
Organism: Senna siamea; assembly: GCA_031216115.1. Taxonomy (NCBI): domain Eukaryota; kingdom Viridiplantae; phylum Streptophyta; class Magnoliopsida; order Fabales; family Fabaceae; genus Senna; species Senna siamea. The sequence goes on along the minus strand of CM062359.1, from coordinate 17,877,500 downwards.
TTTTTTGAGCCAAATCACTCTTATTTTTTTCCCTTTCTCAAATTCTAATAAAAATAAAAAATAAATTATTATTTAATCCTTTGTGATGTTTAAGCTAAATTATTACAAGTAAATAAAAAAATTGATTGTCCTTTTTTTAAAATTTTAAATATCATGTTTTAAGTTTTAAGTTATTTATTTTTAAAAAATAATTTTTAATATAATATGATTTTTTAACATATATATTATAGTTATTTATATTCAATTTATTATTTAAAAAAATTAAAATCATAACTCAATTAAAATTGTTATAATCTTTGTTATGGAATTAAATAAGTTGATTGAGGGAACAAGTTTAGTTTCACAAGATTGAATCCAATCCTAATTATTTCACCGAACCCGATGCTCACCCTAAAAATAATAATTTCTGAGTTTATTCATATTGAATTTGGTATTAGGTGAAGGATTAGGAGTCCGAAATAATATCTTTGTTTTGACAATATTTAAGGAAATGAAATCATAAGTAATGATCTTGTGTTCCCATTAATATGTGGTCACCTTCATCTTGAAACTTTCTCGTAGAAAGCTTAAATCTTTTTATTATTAGTATACCTTCGATAACTTTTTTTATATTTAATTTTTAAAATTTTAATATAAATTAAAAAATGTTATGTTAATATTTTTAATATTTTTTATTAATTTTAATTATTTTAAATTAAATAAATTTAAATAAAATAAATAAATTATCACTTAACATTTTTTTTCTTTCCCTTACCCTACTCATTTCTAAACACACACCCATATGTCTTATTCTATAACTTATTTTTTATTATTTATTAATTAAAAAGTAAAACAAGTAACTTTAAAAAAATAATAAAATTTTTGAAAGTTATTTTTTATAATTTTTTGTTTTATTTAAAAATTTAAAAATTATAATTAATTTTTTTATAATTTAAGAATTGAATATTTTTTATTAATATCTTTTTTATATATATTTTATAAAATATTTATATTATTATTTTAATAAATTATTATTAACACTTTAAATTTTGACAAAACTCTAACAATCATCGAATTTTCGTAAGAAATGAAAATAAAAAAGATTTTCTCTCCAATTGACGTAAAAAATGGGGATAGGAGATGCAATAATAAATGTGACGACAGCTACCCTGTCTTGGCCTGCCCTATTACCAACCTTCTTGTTATTGTGTCATTAAAATGATGAATAGTAGCTGATGTTATCTTGTTACTGTATTTTTTTATAAATTAAATAAATAATTATAATTTTATTTTGTTAATAAATAAAATGTTGTACTTTTTAATTATTAATTAATATTTATCTATTAAAAAGATATCTTTTCTTTGGTTGTATTTAAATTAGATCAAATTAAAATATTTAATTTTTAGCTTCTCCTTTCTCTTTGAAGGTGAAAGTTGTAATTTTTAACTTTTATCCCACAATTAAAAAATTATTTTTATTACCACTCTAGCACTTTCTTTTTATTCCAAAAAAATATTTTTATTAAAATAAGTATTTATAAAAAATAAGTAGTAATGTCTTCATTATAAACTCATCTATAGGAATTTTGATTCTTTTAAGTAAGAAAAAAAAAAAAAAAATCTTGATCCCATCTCTAGTGACCAAATATTCTCTTAAACTTATCTCTAGCTAGTTCTTGTTAACTTATTTTCTTTTCTAATTATAATGTTTCTCTTTTTATTTAAATAAATTTTGATAGCAACTCGATGCATGCGCATAGCATTACTTATCTAATAAGTGAAATTTTATGTATTTAAAAATTTTTAATTAAAAAAATAAATGTAATTTTATAATGTTTCAATGATAATTAAGGTTACATTACATAATAAACAAAATTACCCATCTGATTGAATATATTAAAAAAATTTCATAACATAATAAATAAAAATTTGAATTTTTATTAAAAATATTCAATTTAATATCTCACAGCGTTTTAAAAAAAAATCATCTCAGAAGGATAATTATGAAAAAAAATAATAATAATGCAATTGTCATCATACTAATTTGGTCGCATGTGATTTGTTCATGAATCCAGTTGTAAGGATAATTTGACATTCATCAATTATTGCATCAATTAAATCTTCTCAACCAAAGAAAACAGTCCCAACCTTGTTATCGTATCATTAAAATGATGAATAGAAGCTGATGTTATCTTGTTACTGTATTTTTTTATAAATTAAAAAAACAATTATAATTTTATTTTGTTAATAAATAGAATGTTGTATTTTTTAATTATTAATTAATATTTAAATGAAACTGTATATGTTTATGGCTATATAATTTCACTTTGAAACTTGGTTGTATTAATTACTATTTGAATTAGATTTCAAATAACAATATGATTGTTGTCCTATGAATGATGAATTCTAGCTGATGTTATTCTTGTTATATTATTATTTTTATATAAATTAAACAAAAGCGATTATACTTTTATCATGTCATTAATAAATCAAATATTACATTTTTTTGTTATTGGTTAATATTTATATATTAAAAAGATATCTTTTCTTTTGTTGATAATGTTTAAATTAGGTCATATTAAAATAATTTGAAAATCGATTCTATATGATTTGATTGAATGTTATAAATTCAAATTAATAAGTTTACTATTAGGTTAAATTAATGTAAAGAGTTCAATTTAAAAATATTGAATTAATTGGTACAATTGAGTTGCCTAAACTAACAAATTATTTGTTCAATTTGTTCTTGTAATGTTTTGTACTAAAAAAGAATCCACTAATTAATAACACAGTTCATCCGTATTCAAAAATTGAAATAATAAATCTGACTATTCTAATTTTAAATCAACCAGAAAATAAAATTCAATATATAATTTTCATATATATCATGACGACCTCGGCAGAAATGAAGAATGTTAGATTTAATGCACGATGGTTTTCTATATAAATATATATATATATATATATATATATATATATATACATATACATGTGGCAATGGGAGCACAACACCTTAACATCCTAAAGTGTTTAACACACTGTACATGATATAAAGGAAGCCATGTCTGTTCCTGTTGGAGCTTGCGACTTCACCAGAAATTGTGCCAATTTTCGTCCTACCATTTGGGGCAATACTTTTCTTCAATATGCTTCCCAATCATTGGTATTATTTATATTTATACTATTATTTCATTTCTGTGTATTCTGTTTCCTTGAAATGAAATTATTATATTTTCATTTATATGTGAAAAATTATATATTGAATTTTTCAGAAAGTAGATGACATTGTTGACAATGTGGAGCTGAAAGTTCTGAAAGAGAAAGTGAAGAACAAGTTTATGTCTTCAAACAATGACAACCTCTCACAGAAACTAAACTTCATCAACTCGATCCAACGTTTGGGGCTATCTCATCATTTTGAACGTGAAATTGAAGAAGCTTTGCTTAACATTCATAACAATTATACAAACAACAATGTCATCATCACTTTGGATCGCCATCTTCACTCTCTGGCTTTACTCTTTCGGCTTCTTAGGCAACAAGGCTATCCCATTTCATCAGGTAATTCATCCTCCTTGAAAAGTTGCATTATGAGACAGTTTAAAACATAGATGGAAAAGAAGACAAGAGATCCATAAAAATAACCACGCAATCTTAAGCTTATAAATCAAATGTCTAGGTGGTTGGTTGAAGTAATAGGTATTATATTTCTCTTTAAGTAAAGTCTCAGATTTGAGTTTTATGTATATTATCATATTAGTCAAAATTTAATAAACTTTTGGATATTAATTGTTTTGACAATAACGTCTCTGTTTGTGAAAAAAATAAATAATAATAATAATAATAATAACTACTGGCTTTGTGCAAGCTATTTTTTTCTAAAATTTAATGTATCCTAAATTAAATGAATTTAATTATATTAAATCATTCATAATTTAAAAATATGACATGATGTAAACTAGTTGAATATAATATAAAACTTTTTTATGATTACTTATCATGGAATAAATTTATTAAGTGAATTTGTTTCATTTTGGAATAATTATATAGTAATAATAATAACAAGGGTAAATTATACATTAGTATCCTGTGATTTCTCTAGATTTCATTTAGGTTGTGTTTCGATAAGGTAATTTAAGGAGAGAAGGTAGTTTGAAGGTATTTCAATTACCTTATTACAAAATCTCTTATTTGGATTAAAGGAAAATAAAATAAAAAAATTTTAAGATAATTTAAACAAATAATTTAAGAAGAAATTAAAATTTAATCTAAATAGGTAAAATTTTAAAATTTTCTTTTCACTTATTTTTAGAATGTTAGTATCTTTGTTATTTTAATACATATATAAATATAATTAAGTACACACATATATATACACTAACACAAACATATGCAAATATATACATATGTTTATGCATACAAATATACATAAATATATTAATTTACATATAAGTACATTTATACGCATACACATAAATTAAATAAATATACATATATATGTATATAGATATATACAATAATATATTATATACATAATTATTAATTATAATAAGAGACTTTATAAATATTATGGTTATCTAAACAAAGAATTTAAAATTTTAGAAATTATAATTGTGGCAAATTCAAATTTGTTATATTTTAAATTCCATGAAATTTTAAATACAACATTCCAAACACACTTAATTACCATGTGGTTCAATTTTTTTTTTTTAAAACAAGTAGCCTGTGGTTAACGTTATTAACATTTTGGTATCTAGTGCTTAACTTTCATTAAAAATTAACGGGACCAACATGTGCATGGCACTTAACCCCACAAAAAATTGGATTTTTCCCAAAAAAAAAATAATTTTTATTAAAAAAATTTATTTTCTTCTAAAAAAAAGACTTTTCTTCCCAAAAAATTAGTTGTCTTTCAAAAAATCATTTTTTTAAATTTTTTCACTAAAACTCAATTTTTTTCAACTAAAACATAACATTTTCATTAAATCCAAAACTCTAAATACTAAAATTTAAATGGTTTATAATTTAGGATTTAAAGTTTAAGATTTCCACTTTAAGATTTAAGATTTGTAGTTTAAAATTTAGTATTTATATTTAAAATTTAAGGTTTAGAGTTTTTGGTTTAGTAAAAAAATATCAAGTTTTAGTGAAAAAAATCAAGTTTAATTTTAATGAAAAAATAAAATCAAATCAATTTTTTTTCAGAAAAAACTTTTTTTTGAAGAAAATTGATTTTTGGGAAGAAAATTAATTTTTTGAAAAAACGTGAATTTTTTGGAGTAACGTGTTGCACAAGTGTTGGTTCCCTTAATTTTTAACGGAGGTCAAATACATAGTAATAAAGTGATAATGACATTAACCACAGGTTAATTGTTTAAAACAAATTAAACTGCAGGATAATTCAATAGATTTGAGATCATAAACTACATAATGCTAAAATATAATTTACTTTAATAATATATACTAATAATTATTATTATAAGTTAATGCTTTAGTCTATTAAAAATATTTTTCTTTTAGTTTAGTCTCTTTAAGTATCAATTAAAGCAACTCAAATTTAATATTTTAAGAATATTTTTAATTAAAATGACTTTTAGACAAGATTTTTTTAATTAATAAAATAAAATAATAGACCACACGTAAGTTTAACCCATAGAATTAAAACTTAACCATGGTCGAGTTTAAGTCCAAGTCCATTTATAATAAAACTCATTACTTATTAAACTCACCCAGCAAGTCATCAACAAGTGTCTAATCTTATAATAATCTAAAACCATGAGCTAAGAGCCGTGTAGTTTAATTACAATAAGTTGCATGTATTGAACAGATATATTCAAGCAATTCAAGAACGAGAATGGAGACTTCAATGAAGAATTAGCGAAGGATACCGAAGGGATGTTAGCGTTGTATGAAGCTGCACAGTTAAAGGTTGATGGAGAAGATATACTTGATGAAGCTCTTGAATTCACTTTTACTCATCTAAAGTCGTCCTTGTCCTTCACCACTCAATTCAACCCTTTTCTTGCTCAACATGTCAACCACTCCTTAAGCCAACCTTTGCACAAGGGATTGCCTAGGATTGAGGCAAGACATTACATGTCTCTCTACCACCAACAGCCTTCTTATACTCACATTCTCCTCAACTTTGCAAAGCTAGATTTCAATATGCTACAGAAACTGCATCAAACAGAGATTGGCAAGATCACCGAGTGAGGACTATAATTAATTATACGCACAAATCCCATACTTGCAGGTCCAACATAAAGTTTATTAATTTGTCTGTCGCATCTGTATGTGTTGCAGATGGTGGAACAAGTCAGAGTACGCGAAAAAAGTGCCTTATACAAGAGATAGGGTGGTGGAGGCTTACTTTTTTCCTTTGGCAATGACGTATGAGCCTCAATACAGCACTGCAAGAGTGATAATGGGCAAACTTGTTTGCATTATTTGTCTTCTAGATGATACCTACGATTCTTATGGTACAGTGGAAGAACTAGAACTCTTTACAGAGGCCATTCACAGGTTTAATTTAACTAAGGATATGTGGTCATTAATTATATATTAACGAGTGTTATTGAAAATTCATGTTTTTTCATTTTTAATTAGTTTCCTTTTTATTTGATCTGATTTTAATTTCAGATGGGATATTAGTCCCATTAAAACTCTTCCGGAGTGCATGAAAGTGGTGTTTGAGGCAGTTCAACAAGTGTACAAAGAAATGGAGTGGTTTACTGCCAAGGAGAAAACATCAAGCTTTGTCTTACCACATGTGAAACGAGCTGTAAGTTAGTCAATAATATTTGACTAAAAAATATATATAATTAATAGACGTTGTTAAAGATTTGTAGTACCACTAGAAACTTTAATGAAAATATTGTTGAGTTGTACAGATTTATGAGTTGTCACAAGCCTACTTAGTGGAAGCAAAATGGTGCAGCGAAGGGTACATCCCAAGCTATGATGAGTACAAGGATAATGGATTTGTATCTTCTGCTTTCCTACTTCTGATAGTTTCGTGTATTGGACTCACCAACTTTGCAACCAAAGAGGTATTTGATTGGATTTCCAGAAATCCAAAAATCATTAGAGCTGTGTCCATTCTTGGAAGACTCATGGATGACATGGGGTCTCACAAGGTACATATAAATGAACAAACACAAATTTTTAATTAATATTTCAATCGCATTAATGATGGATATATTTGGTTTGTTGGTTGGGCATGAAGTTTGAGCAGGAAAGAGTTCACGTTGCGTCAGGAGTGGAATGTTGCATGAAGCAGTATGGGATCTCCGAAGAAGAAGCCTATAAAATAGTGAAGAATGACGTAGGAAATTGTTGGAATGATGTTAATGAAGAGTGTCTGAATCCACATGTTGTCCCAAAGCTTGTCCTTGATTGCATCCTCAATTTGGCACGTGTGTGTGATATTTTGTACGCAGACTTCCAGGATAGATTCACAAATGGCCATTTGCTGAAACAACATGTTGTGGCATTGCTTGTGGATCCCATACCCATACCCTGAAATTGTTGTTGTTGTACAACTTATGACCCGGACGGAAACTACTGAGATATCTTTATGGTTATGGACAATTTGCATGTACTACTCTTATTTTCATATATGAAAAAGCCCATCTCCTTTCCATTTATTTTGGGTTTGGGTTGGGCTAAGCCCAGATGATCTTGGAGGCTGAATGCTGTTTTTTTTCTAAAAAATTCTTTTTAAAAATAAAAATATCTGTTTGAATAATCATCTTGACAAAATATTAAAATATAGAATATGTTGTAAAATCAGGATTTCATGACCACAGGAGAGACACAAAATTTTATTCATCGTATATAATACTCTCTTATTTATACAACTTTAGTTATAAAATAAAATTAAAGATATTATAATACATTTTTAAGCATATTATTATATAGAAAATGTTACATCATACACTAAAAATGACTTTCGTGATTAGTTGCTATAAATGAGGCTATGAATTTAAAGAAGACTATGAGATAATCGTGGAGATATTACAAATTGTGAGAATTTATTGTTAATAATCAATGTAATTATCCAAATAAACAATTTTATTTATAATATATGTGTTTTGAGAACAAAAAATATAATACAATTAAAAGTTATTTTTAACTTGTATTTTTTTAAAACAAAAAATAAATATTTTATTAATAGCATGTATACAACTACATACATAAAAATAATATTAATATATATAAATTCTCAAAATTAATTTTATAAAATAAATTAAAAAAAAAAAAATAAAACAAGGTCTAAACAGATTAGTCATTTGTATGCTAAAGATGGGTGTAAAAATTCAAAATAATTCATATAAACAACTTATAAAGTCTAAAACATTATTTTAGTCCTTCATAGATAATTTTTTTTTAATTTAATTTTTTATAAATTAATTTATTATTAATTTAGTCCTTTTATTTTAATGTCATTTAAATAAGTAATAATTTTAATAATTTTAATATTTAATGTTGTGTAAGTAATATTAAAGACTAACTAATAATAATTAAATATTCAAATCAGATAGAAAGACAAAATTAATAACAGATTAAATTATAAAAAATAAAATTAAAAAATATAAGATTAAATTAAAAAAATAATTATTTATAAAAAATAATTATATATTTATTTTTGAAAATTCCGATTCTACTTATTTTGCGTATGCTATATAGTACAGTGTTGCTCATCATCACATGGGTCTCCAAAGCAAAGACTCCGCATAAATCCAAAAGCACGAAACGAAGAGGACCTACGAAAGAAAATTATGCAATTTACGTCAGAAATCTGAAATTAACCAACAGAAGAAGCAGAGCATGTAGAGACGAAACGAAAGCAATTATCCTTATTCCTTCCTTAGTGCTTATCTCAACGCATCGTTTAAGAAAATGGGTAAAGATTATTTTATTATTATTATTATTATTTTTGAATACAGATTGTATTTTAAAACATAAAGTACAATGATCTCCACCCATCTCTATCCAATCGCCGAAAAGTGGTTGAGAAAAAAAGTACTTTATTGGTTGTTTCACCATCCACGAAGGAACTAGATGGAGATTCCCAGAACTTTCTTCAATTCATGCCAGTTTCTCATTTTATTCACTATATTGTTTATTATTTTAATTAATTAATACACTCAATTTAGGCTTACCAAAGTTTATTAGATAATTAGCAAAAGGAATTCTTCTAGTAATTCATACCTTACAGAATCTAAGCTGACGATAAGACTAAGAGCATAAATGCATAATCAATGCATCGCAGACACGCACTGCAACTCTCCACTCGCTCACCTGGGTGTTGGGGACCTCCCACCGCAACACAATACTTTATATATATATATATATATATATATATAAGAATGATTAGAGTACATGTTAATAATGTATTTATTGCAGTTAGGTAATTTAAAAATTATTAGAATTAATAAGATTTAAATGGTTCATTTCCATCGCAAAGTAATAAAAAGATTTTTTTAACTGAGAAGATGGCAGTTTTTGTTTAAACAAATAAGAAAGCTTATTTAACGCAACTCATTTAAATTTTATTATTTTTGATAATTTTTAAACTATCTAACTATAATAAATATATTTTCAACCAATGTGCTTAAAACACTGGTTAACAAAATCTTAAAAAATAAATAAGCTCATTTAATGCAGCTTATTTAAATCATAATATTTTTTATAAATCTTAAACTACTTAACTCCAATAGATATATTTTTAATAGAAACTGGTTAACAAAACTTTCTATATATATATATATATATATTTATTACTCTTCTACTTTATAAATATATATATATATTTAAGATGCTAGATAAAAAAAAAAAAATTTGATACAACTTTTTTTTTTAAAAAATAATTTTTATTTTCGACTAGATAATTCTCCCTCTACTCAAAAAAGCAATTTATTTTTTTGAAAGAAATTAAACTCTGTTTGACACATTTAAAAAATATAAGTAGCTCCGTTTTTAATAAAGAAATTTAGTCAAATAAATTATATGAAAATCTTTTTATAGACTCGAGTATATATCAAAGTATACATGTTAATAATTCAGGAGATAAATTAAAATAAATCGAATCTATAAAATCACTAGGATATTACATTCTTAATTTGCACAATATTGGCATATCTAGTCACTGACCAGGAGGTCAACAATTGTGTCTTTTCATTATTCTTCTAATTATACTATAATTCTTATCACTCCCTTCGACCCTCTGGCCTGCAAGTAGTACCATTAAGTATATAAAAAATCTTAGTATGAATTAATATATATAAACACGGAAATTGGTTTTGTTATAATATATATCCATATTTTTATATTTTTTTCACGTTAACATGTTTGTGCCAATTAATATTGATATTAATTATTAGAGATCATATAATTAATATATATTGGATATTTATCAGATAGCTATCTTCAAGTCTTCAACATTTGAGATCAGTTTGTTCCTAATATTATACATATGAAAAGCTCTCCAACTGGAATCAAAAGGATTCCATATGATTATCCCAATATTGTGGCACGTAACTACTATATTCAGCTTTTGGAATATCAAGTACTGTCTCAGATAAAGCTATATCCAATATTTAACATAAATAGGGTTTATATAAAGCATCATAAGTGGTTATATGTGTACCCCAATATTACATAAAGCATCATACTTATTAACATAAAAAGTAATATCTTGTAATAGAGAGATTTTTGAACTCGATATGCTAATTAAATATACAAGTTGTTAGATTAATTAATTAATAATTATTAATTAATTATTTGTGAATAATATTAATTAAAATATTAATATTATATTATTATAATTATAATTTAAATTTTGAATTTAAATTAAAATATTTAGAGGATATTCTATCAGAGAAGTTATTATATTAAAGATTGTCACATTTGAAATTTTAACCTTTTAAAAATTTACATGTTCTCTGTTGTCAGAATCTCTCTCTCCAAAAAATTCTTTTCGTGTTCACAAGATATTACGATTATAAATTCTATCTCCTTTAATATTTTAAATAACATGACTTCAATAGGTACATTCTATAAATTTTATTTTATTAAATTATATTATAAATTAAAATCTAAATTTATATTCTAATAAATTCAAATTTAATTTAGCTAGCACAAGTCTCAATCCTTAAATTTTAATTATGCGAGTACTCTTCTATTTAACATAAAAACTTCATGAATCATTATCTCCTAGTTGCCGGTGTCCAGCATAAGTTGTTTTCTTCTTCTTATTTATTTATTTTGAAATTTCATGTGTGGTCCAAGATGATGTGCAATTCCCGTCCCTTTCCAGTGAGGCAGTGACCATATATAAGCATATGGAAAATAATCCAATTAGAATCAAAGGAGCTTAGCCAAAGAAGAATTTGAATTTAACTACCAATTTTACCCTTTATTTTATTTTCATCCTAACCCCATCAACGTCATGATCATGTTCCACGTGTCCCACAGAAGTAAACAAACGAGAATATCCGAATCTCACATGCAAGTGCATCCTCACCACCTCACCCTATTTTTATAAACTTGTAAATTTAATTAAATAAAAAGATAATTCAATTTAATATAATGAACTCATCTTCACACTCTTATAAATATAATACACACAAAATATACAAACTGTACGAGCGAGCACAGGCAGAGAGGGAGAGAGACAGAGAGCGTGAAAAAAAAAAAGCAGCAAAATCGAAGAGTACGTTTTGTGAGATCGATGCCCGCCACCACCACCAATGACTCGCACCCTGAGCTCCGATCGCCGTTGCTGCAGCCGGAGCCGGAAAATAAGGTCTCCGGAAAACCGGAGCCGGAGAAGCTCTGCATCGACGACATGCTCCGGCGATATTGCGGTGAGTTCGGGCCGTGGCAGCTTCGGCACTTCGTACTGACGAGCCTCGCGTGGGCTCTGGAGGCGTTCCACACCATGGTCATGATATTCGCGGACCGTGAACCCGATTGGAGGTGCCGCGACGGGGAGTGGGTTTGCGACGCGGCGGCGAGAAGCGTGTGTGGGCTAGAACCCGGGTCGTGGGAGTGGGTCGGGGGCCCGGCTAGCGCGACTGTCGCAGAGTGGGGTTTGTTTTGTGGTGAGAAATATAAGGTCGGGGTGGTCCAGGCCATGTTCTTCGGCGGCTGCATGATTGGTCAGTTCTGTATCTCAGATTTCTCTCTCTTATTTAATTTTTCCATTTTCCAATTTCCATTCATTTTCTCGATAATGATAAATAATTTATCGCTGTCAGACTTTGATGGAAAATGCCTACATACAGAAATATATAGTAAAACAGTGATGACATTGATATATATAAAATAAATTATATTTAAAAAAACCAAAAAAGTAAACAAATATAAGTGTGGGAGATTTGTGAGTTATAATTTCCGTTTGGAAGGACATTGAATGGGTTAAAAGTAACTTTTAAATCAAACCTTTTATTTTTTTTAGGTGATAATAAAGGATTAAAACGGCGAAACAGGAGAAAGTGGGTTTTTTCTGTGCTTGTCGTTTGGCGTGGAGCTTGTAAGTATTTGACTAGTATTATTTTGTTTGTCGTTTTGGGGGTGAATATGTAGGACATGCTGAAATTTCAAACAATAGTGGCTGGCAATGACTGCAAACCTTGATTATATAGAATCTGAGTATTTGTCACGTGATGACGTACAAGTCGCATTTAGACAACAAGTTGTTATTTTCAAAAGGTTGTAAAGGCCACACGTCAATAGGCATCGTAGTGGCAAAACACTCATGGGATTGTAGGGACAACGTGTAATGTTTTATGACTTTGATGAACAACCTAACAAATGTTAATGTCCATCTCATCTAAAACTAATGTACTAATGGTCGTCATTTAGCCTAACAATATTTTAATACTATATCATTCGAACTTTTCAGCTTAATGCATTCAATGTCTCATAAAAAACAGCCAAATTGCATGATTGGACACCAAATTGTGTCAATAGTGTCAATTCTTAATTGTTATATCTTAAAATGGTGCAGATTCGCAATTATAGCTTAGAATATAGATCTTACTTGACTTTTTTCTTCTTTTTTTTCTTATAGCTTATCTGACATGATGTTTTTAAACTTTATCCCTAACTAAGTGAAAATTAATAATAAAGGCTGTGTTACAATAATTGAAATCCTCATGTCCACCCTTGAATTTCTGTAGTGGAATTAAGATGAAGGTTTAGCTAGAGAGTTTCACGCTTCACAGACAGTCAAATAATAATAAAGGTAAGAAAGAGAGAGTGTTACTTTAGTTACAGGCTTGTGATGACATTGACAACTGAGTATTCCTATGGCAGCATCATCTCACTCTTGCTTTTTTTCTGTGTGTTGGGCCCATGATAGTAGCACCACGTTGCATAGGAACCTTCTGGACAGACACAGGATGTAGCGCTTTTATTCTCACTAGTCTCTTTCATATCCTAAAAGAATATGAAGTTAAGGGATGCACTTGCCATCTTTGATACCCTAATGTTTCATTAGGGCAAAAAAAAGTAAAAATCAACACAAAAATTCAATTTTGGTCTGAAAACACAAAATAAAATATTGAGGAACTTAGAAGAAAATAACAATGTAAAAATCACTCACGTATATGATATAAAATGTAATTTTTGCTAATAATAAGAGTAAATTTTTTATATATTAATAAAATTTAATATAATATTAATAAAAATTTAAAATTAGAGATTAAATTAAAAATTTTAAAAAATACAGAATCTTAATTATAAATTTTTAAATTATAAAAATTAAATTAAAAATGAATGAAAATTATAAAGACAAAGAGAATAATTTAATCTTAAAATTTTGTATTTTTTTATTTTTTAAAATTATGTAATACAATAATTGTTTATTATGATTGATTTCAGGTGCCGGAATATTCGGCCACCTCTCAGATTCCTTCCTGGGAAGGAAAGGATCTCTCACAGTGGTTTGCCTCCTAAACGCCATCTTCGGCTGCTTAACGGCACTCTCTCCTAACTACTCCACCTATCTCCTCCTCCGCCTCCTCACGGGCTTCAGTACCGGCGGCGTTGGCCTCTGCGCCTTCGTCCTCGCCACCGAGCCAGTGGGTCCCTCCAAGCGAGGCGCCGCCGGCATGTCCACCTTCTACTTCTTCTCCACCGGCATCGCCCTCCTCTCCGGTATTGCCTACCTCTTCCAGAAATGGCGTGCTCTCTACATTGCCTCCTCCATCCCCTCCTTACTTTTCCTCCTCATCGTCATCCCTTTCATCTCCGAATCCCCAAGATGGTACCTCGTCAGAGGTAGAATCAGTGAAGCCATGAAACTCATGTCCACCATCGCCACTGCCAACGGCAAGTGCCTCCCGGATGGCGTTCTGCTCGCACTCGACGAAGAAACATCAAACCACGACGACGTGGTTTCTGTTTCAGGAGACTATAAGGAAAATAACAAAGATGCAATAACTGGGTCAATCATTGATGTACTTCGATCCCCAATCACACGGATTCGACTAATTCTAGCTGTCATAATCAATTTCTTGGTCTCCGTCGTGTATTACGGCTTGAGCTTGAACGTCGTTAATCTGGAAACCAATCTTTACATGAACGTTCTGCTCAACGCGGTGGCGGAGATGCCGGCGTTTACAATAACGGCGCTGTTGCTGGACACGTTGGGGAGAAAACCGTTAACCATAGGGTCGTTATGGTTTAGTGGGTTCTTCTGCTTTGTGGGTAGCTTGATGAGTAACGTGGGGTTATGGAAATTAGTGAAGATGGTGTGTGGGATTCTGGGGATATTTGGGATGGCGGGCACGTATAATTTGCTCTTCATATACACGACGGAGCTGTTTCCGACGGTGGTGAGGAATGCGGCTTTGGGGTGCGCGACGCAGGCGGCGCAGATGGGGGCGATACTGGCACCGTTTGTGGTGGTTTTGGGCGGATGGATGCCGTTTGCAGTGTTCGCGGCTTGTGGGATAGTCGCCGGAGTGTTTGGATTTTACCTGCCGGAGACCCTCAACCAACCGCTCTACGATACCTTTACCGGAATGCAGAATGTATGAATTGTGAAGAGCTGATGATGACGAGCGACGACCATAGTCTTTGATTTTCTATATTTTTCTAAAATTTTGTCCCCTCATGATGTATATTCCACGAGTCAACTTTCTTCTTTTTCTTTCCCGAATTCGAAGATCAAGACTGATGGTATAAATATAAAAGAAAATTTCAGAACTCCGGAAATATTTAAAATTACAATCTTTATTTGAATTCGATTCTCTTAACTTGGGTCATGTGTTTTTTTATGAAAATTTATATTTTTTAAGAAGTTGAGTACTATTATCCCTTTAATTTATCATATTTCTATTTCAAAATGAATTAAATTATAAAACTCTTTTTGTTAAAAATGAGATGGACGTGGGTCAAGATTCAAGAAAATTTTTTGAAGCTAACCTACTCGTGTATTGGGTTTGCTTCTTAAATATCTATCATTAGAGGTACCATTAGAAGTGATCAGCATTTGTCTTCCTTAATTTGTGATATGAGTGTTGTGTGTCTACTGTCCATCCTATACAATAGCTTATAATGTGATAATTAATCTTTTTTTTAATACTATTCTCTTGACTTCCAAATTAAAAAATTTCGTGCAATATAGCCACTTCAAAATGTATCATTGTTTACGTGTCTGAGCAGTAGATTCTGGATGAGGATGTCAGATTCAGATATACTTTGTGGAAAAGTGTGAGTATAATCGTCATTTGGAAGCCCCTGCGTTAGGGCTTTATGTACATTCACACTGTCGGTTCCCTGCCTCGCTAGTCGCTAAAATCCATCTTCTTTTACTCTGTACTCTGCTGCAGCATGCGAGTTGCTGGGGCGGTTTATTTAGCTGCGTACCGTAACACCACCCCCATATTAAAAAAGTAGGATTTTGGATCCTCTGCTTGGCACTCTCTGGAGAGCACTTGCTTGGAACTTTTAGCGGCGGTTTTTTCCGCTGCTAAAATTTATTGCAACAAAAAGTATTGCTACTATAACTTTTTTAAAACAAAAGTAATAGTTATAGTGGCAATAATTTTTGTTGCAAGAAATTTTAGCATCGGAAAAACCCGCCGCTAAAAGTGCCAAGCGGTGATTCCAGACACGAAAAGTAGCAATCTAATAATGGGACTTGAATACATTGAACAATGCATGTGCCTTCGAGTGAGGTGATCTAAACTAAGGCGAATTCAAGCGAATTGATTCAAATGGATTCTACCAAAATTGATTACTTAGTTGAATGAATTAGATGAAATTTTTTTAAAATTAATTAATTTAGTTTTATTTTTGAATAATTTTAATTTTTATTCAAATCGAATTCATTCAATTGAGCTAATATATATTTTTATTAATTTATTAATTATATTTTTATATATTAATTAAAATTAAAATATATTAAAAAAATTAAAAATTAAACAAAAAAATTAAAAGATCTTAAAGTAAATATAATATAAATTTATGATTATAAAATCTTATTTTCATAGTTGAAATTGAAAAAATGATTAAAATTATATTTTATTTTTATAATTTATAAATTTTTTTATAAAAAATCGATCGGATCAATCTAATTTAAATCAATCAAAGTAAATTTTGATTAGATCCATTAGTTTTAAAAAGATTGGATTGATTGAATGCTTTTTTTTAGTCATCTAATATAATCAGTTCGGTTAATCGAATGACTAAAATTAATTCAAATTAAATCGATACTCACCCTTACGTGTATGAAAAAAATTTGAAGTCTCTCATGTAAAACTATTATATGAGAAGAGAAATAGATATAAAATTAATTAAATGATAAATTTTATTTACATAATAAAAATTATAAATAAATAATATATTTTTTATGTCTATTTCTATATTCACATTATATATTATTCTCTCATGAACAAATTTTGATGCATATATATAAAAGAGGGTAGTCACACAAATTATCAAGAATCCCCGTGTCTTACAATGGCATTCATGATAAACTCCCAGTCCTCCCACTATTCTCCAAAATTTACTTTATATATTCCAAAAGTTGAAGAAAGACCTTTTCTTGAACCAAAAAAAAAAAAAAAATATTCTCAATAGAAAAATCAATATTATTGTAAAGATAATCCAGTTATATATATATATTTTTGGGTTAAACGAAGGTATAGTTATTTACTAGTGATAAAGAAATGCTCTCTAATTGGAACATCTCTTGAATGATGAAAAATTAATTTATCATTTTTCAAAAGTGATGATAATTCATATTTAAGCGTTTAAAAGTTATTTATGAAAAGCTAAAAAAATTTTTTTTACGCGTTTATTGCATGATAAGTAAAGATATTAAATCTCTTTCCAATATTGATATATTTTAAAAATTTCTTAATTTATTTTTGGAAAAAATATAAATCTCTTTTAATTAAGCAAGTGATAATTTTTAATAAACAAATATGTAAAATTAAAAGAATTAGCAGAAGGAAAGAGATGAAAAGATTAGATGACACCATGATTAATAAAATTCTCTATTAGAGCTTTTAGTAATGTTTTAAAAATTAGATCGATCATTAAATTGATGAATGTATGAGTTTACGATTCAATAAATTCAATGATTCAACCATGATTGAATTTTAATTAAATTGATATTAAAATTATATATAATAATAAATATTTTATATAATTTTATTATATAAAAATGAAATAAATATGAAATATATCATGTTTGTTAGATAAATTAATAAATTATTTTTTAATTTTTTTAAAAAAATTATAATGCACAAATCATTTATCATCACTTTTTTTCTTTCTTTTTTATTTTTCTTTATTTTTCTAATTTTTTTTTGTTATGCCTTTTTCATTACAGAGGATTAGAAAACACAAAAAAGATTAATTTTTTCAAATCAATTGATCTAATAAATCAATCAATTTTTAACTGAATCATGTAATTTTTGATTAATTTTTTTAATTATTGACTAATTTTTTATGAAACTGATTTTATAGATTGACTAACCAATCCGATTCCGTTCTCTAAACAATGGCCGCTGCTTTTGGTTTTACACATAAATACGTTTTCTTTTTTTCAGGCTTTCTCTGTATATTCTTTTACAATTTTAGTCATGATGTATTACACAGAGAAATTGAACAAAAAATATACATATATTTATATAAAATTTTTTCTTTACTAAATGGGGTACCCTTTCATAATGTATAAACTCATCTCGAATTATCAAAACATAAATGGCGTAGGGGAAAATGCTGGAATAATTTTGGAAGCAGCAGGTTGCCTGAAACTAAAGCCAAAAATACAGTCAAAGTATTAGTTCCAAGAAAACAAATTTAAGAATGTTATTGCATAATCTGCTAGCTAGACATACTTTAATTTGCCGCAACATTGAAAAATTCAAATGGCCATAACAAAACAAACTTTAAAATTATACTAATATATGCAATTTTTTGAAAGAGTAGAGGAAGTTGTGGTTAATTTAAAAAATTAAATGAGAATCTCAGTATATAACTAATGATGAAACTAAAATATAGAGGTGTCTAGGTGCCTCTTTGAACGTCATTTTAATTTATTTTTCTATTCTTTAAAATTATTTTATAAAATTAATTTTAAAAGTTCATATTATTATTATTTTAATATATTTATGTACATATTATTCATTAAAAATTTAAATTTCAAAATAAATTTTAGTTATTTTATATTTTTATTCTCAAACATATTATTTTTTTATTTTTAGTCAAAAATAATAATTCAAACAAATTTTTTAAATAGTTTTTGAAAACAATATTTTAAATATAAAAAGCATTGCACATCGCCATAGGTGCAATCCACCAAGTGAAGTGGCACTACTAATCATTATATGGATTTAGATCTTTGTGATAGGCATCAATCTTGCATTTCCGATACATTCTTTACTATCCTTAATTTCTTTTTTATTTTTAATTATAATTTGGCTATTGATTTCAAATTCTTCGAGTTTGAAGAGTTTTTCAATATCATTGAACCAAATATTATCTGACACTATTTTTTTTAATAAGAATATTCTTGTTTGAACTTCTGCATTAATCTCCTCACAAATTAGAAGACGCTTTTTACATCAACTTATTTCAGTTAAGATATAAATTCTTTTGAATTATACCACCAAAATTTAAACCCCAAATAATCCTTAATTTATATTCTTTTTATCTTTTCTTTAAGAAAAATATGAATATCAAATCATAATTTAAAACAAGAAAAACAGAGAAAAAAATTCATTCACCTGAAAACGTAATCCAAGTTGTTAACACGGTAATGAAGCGCCAAGGCTGCGTCGGCACTCTTCCTCTTTCCCTCCTTTTCCGATCTGGTGGAATCACATCTCTGCGGCACTACATCATCGTCCTCGCAAATGGAACACAGCGATGGCTTCCAATCAGGAGTGGCGTAGAGCCTC
This sequence comes from Senna siamea, assembly GCA_031216115.1. Lineage (NCBI taxonomy): Eukaryota > Viridiplantae > Streptophyta > Magnoliopsida > Fabales > Fabaceae > Senna > Senna siamea. The sequence continues at coordinate 17,858,094 of CM062359.1, read as the reverse complement.
CCTCTCTTGCGACGACGGCGGAGCCGGGAAGGAGGAGGCGGAGACACCAGCGATCTCCGTTCGTCGTAGAGATTTTGTGAGAAGAGGGAGGAGGTCATGGACACCGGGGAGCGTGGGGTGGCGTAGCCACAACAGGTGACGCAGTCCAACAAGAACTTCATTGAATTAATTGAAGGCTGTGAATGTCAATGAATCGTGAAATGAAAATGAAGCCCTTCTCTCTCTCTCTCTCTGTGTTTTTGGCTACCTTGATCTCGTTGCTCTTCGTTTCTCAGGTCAGAGAAAACGGAAGAGCGAAAGAGAGAGGTGGCCGGTGATGGAGTTGAGAAAGGGGAAGCAATGACTGGGATCTAGAGAGAGAAAGAGAGGATCCCTATTGAAGAGAGAGAAAGTCGAAAGAAGGAAAGTTGCTAGTTTGCATTGAGGGAGACACAGGCATGATTTGCTGTTTTGAGCTCCGATTTTGGCTGTGGAACACCAGTTTCGTTTTGAGCTCAGATTTCCAGTGCTTTTTCTCTAATCTCTAAGAGGTACACTGTTAAATTGTTTACTTTTAGTATTATACACAAATAAATTGTTTATACAAATTAAACAATCCTTGACTCTCTTTTTTTCCCCTCAATTCCATTTCTAAATTTGATAAAACTTGTCTAAGCTCAAACATTTTCAAATATTAAATGTGTTAATATAAAATATTATTAATTCATATGAAGTATTGTTAATAATTTCTATTCTTAACTGAATTTGCTTATTTGATTAATTCATGTAGATTTAATGTGTTCGTATAAAAAATACTTTATTTTTAGGTTTCCCGCTTAAAAGTAATTTCTTGTTAAACAAAATCTTAACCCAACATTTATTTTTTTTCTTAAAAAAAGTGTTTTAAAAATATATATACACACACTAATATATATATATATATATATACACACTTTCACACTCATACATAACATATATATAAATATATACATTAATATATTAAACATAAAATTATTAATTACAACAAAATAATTTACAAATATTATTGTTATCCAAATAAATAATTTAAAATATAAAAAGTTTTAATTGTAAAAATTTAAATTCCTCACATTTTAAATTCCATAAAATTTAAAATTCTACAAGCTAATCACAACTTTATGATTTTAGTCGATTGGCTTCACCGATATACTACTCAATTTTTAAATTGTTACCAAGCACTCAAAATAATTCTTTAATCCTTTGGATTGTGAGACTTTTGTAGAAATATTGATATCAATTCATTATATAAAGCCTCAAATAATAACTACAAAATAACATTACCTTAATCTTCCATTACAACCATGTCAAAAGCTCTGCATTACGAGACAGAATGCATTACAGACATGCAAAACTTTTCAAGGCAATAGAAGATTCCAGTGCTTTGATAAATACTGTTTGTTTTTTTTTTTTGGGCCAATGATAAATAATGTTTAATGATCTGCAGTTGTAAATAGAATGTAAAACCAGTTGAATGAAGCACAATCATCAAATAAATAATAGGAATCACTGCTGGCCATACGGAGGGGACAGTGGTTGTCCAGGCTGTCCCGGTGGAGGTCTTGGCTTTGCATACTCTGCAAATATAACCCAACCATCCAGGAACTGTATAGCAACAAGAAAAAGAGCAAAAAAAAAAAAAGTCAGCATTCAAGAGGAAATAGTAACCAAGAATATCAACAAGCCAAAGTTGAAGCAAGGATCGCTTAAATTTTGTAGAACAATGCAGATAAAGAGTTCAATGTGACAAAGAATGAGAAATTTCATTCATTCAATCTGCAACCATTTGTCCTCACATTTATCATCGCTGTGTCAAGCACATATGACCTTAAAAGGTTGGGGGTAGCCAAGAAGCAGATACTATGAACAAAGAATGAGAAAGAGTTTGAAGTTACACTCCCTCCCTTTATTTTGAAAATATAGACTCCCCTCCTTTGAAACCAAAAGATAAGGTATAATTTCACCCATTTTAACTAAAATATCTTCATATTTATTATTTATATAATATAATAAGTATTATATATTTTACCCATATAAAAGTTATTTTTTAAAAATTTAAAATAAAATAAATTCATGATTTTCAACTCGGAATATATAACATTGAAATAAAAACTTCATTTCCCATACGATATATCTTTGAAGGGGGGGGGGGGGGTGGAAGGGGTTCCGTATATACATATCTTTTTAGAAAAAGAGGGAGATAAGTGGTCCCCTTGAAACAATAAATTAGACTTGATGCAAACTATGATAGATAAATCTGAAAATTTTTGCCGCAAGACGGTAGAAAACTGTGTAAGCATTTCAAGTAATACTACTTTCGATAATTTAAGGTGTTGGATACAGACACATAACACTCGGAAATAAATTCTTTAGATCTCCCCAAAGAGGTCAAAGCACAGGAATGTAATCCAGCTTACCTTTCCATCCATTCCTTCAATGCCCTTTCCAGCCTCTTCTATAGTAGCATACCTTACAAAACCAAAACCTTTAGAGTAACCTGATACTCTGTCAGTTACGACTCTAGCTGAAAACAGTGCACAGGAAACTGTTAGGGTCAAAATCACAAAAAGTAGTATTTCGAAACAGAACAGCTAGCGAAACACTGAAATTGTTTGTAGCTAAAATTTGCTTTGAGAGGAAGGACAAACCATGAACAACTTCACCAAACTGAGAAAATGCCTCCCGAAGCCTTTCTGTAGTAGTACGTTTGCTAAGCCCTGAAAGTGGGGGATATATAGAATTTAGCATATTCAACTTAAATATCCTAAGTGAAGGAAGTAAGTAAAATGATGACAAATTCTATACAAAGAAGGCCATCTTAGCTTTGCAAGAGACAATTGTAAGATCTTTGGCTTCTCTAGGGGACAAAACTGAAGTGAAACCTTAATTATTTTTTCCAATCTAACAGAAGAAGATAATCAAAACTTATGGATTTTTTGGGTGACTTCCCAAGTCAGCTCTCCAAAACTATACAGGACATACACACTAAGAGATTATAACAAAAGGTAAGGGTCACAAGCTTAACATTGTATAAAATTTTATTAATGAGATTTTAGGAAAAACAGAAGTACACGGAATAGAAAAATGTGGGGAAAGAATCAATACAATGTTACAATTTTGCAATAACTGGTTAGTACCCCGTTGATTCAGTGTTACCATGTATCATTTTCTGCTTAACTGGTCAAACATATTTTACATGGGAAGGCTGACTATCATTACCTAAAGCTGATGGGTCTAATCTATTTTCGTTGCCCCATTATCGAACCAAATACAGCACAAACTTGCTTCTGGTCCATCCATGGAGATTATAATAGATGCACGAAGACATGTTGCACATATCACTCATCACATATATTCAATTATCCAAGTTGATCACTTGATGTCAAAGTATAAATGGCCATCAGATTCTATAGAAAACACTCTTCATTTATGCAAGCTAAAGCTATACAGGCCTCCAGTTGCCGCAGAAATGAAGAGTGTGGAGGGAAACTGAGGTTAAAGCCTACTGGAATGAATGAATATATATATATATAGTTGTCAAAATTCATATCGTGTGGTTCGCGTCGATTCAACGACCAAACAATACAGTTAAGAGAACTTATCGTTTCGGAAATCATGAATCGCACGTTTCCAGTGATTCTAAAACACTGTAAATGTCCGGGTCACGCTGGTCATGAAATCGAGTCGTGACTGACCTGTGTGCCTCGGACGAAAGAAGACGATGTCCCAATACGATATTTTTTAAAAAACAAAACAAAACAACTAAAAGAAAAGACACGTGACAATGAGAGGAAGTTGAAAAGTCATATCACTTTAACATAAAAGACAACAGAAAAACCAATTACAGTAGGTATAGGATAAAAAAACTCTTCTTATTCTTATGAAGTTTAAAACGCTGTTGCATCGTGCAAACTGCCAACACCTCACTATATTAAAACTAAAAACCTTTTAAAATACATTAACCAAAGGTAGAGACAGTGAGATGAATAGTATTAGGATAATTAATTTTGATATAGTTACTCATGATTTTTTAGTTTTATTAACTTATTATGCATTGTTAATTATGAATTTATAACTTGCATGAGACTTATGATACAATTTTATGATAATTATTAGTTTAATTTTTTTATATTGAACATTTTGTTTATAATATAAACATATAAGTCATTAATATGAAATATCTCAACCTACTTTTCATTCTGTTCATGAATCATATGATTCGATATGATTTACAATTCATGATTTGAAAATTAGCTTACTGATTCACGATTTGATAACCTTGTGTGTGTGTGTGTGTATCAATTATCAGGTGCCATCTGAATTTTTACAATTTAAGATTTCCCTGTTTCATATGTAGTAACTTACATAGGGAAGATATTGATATTTTCACATATCTCATAATAAACTTTCTTATATATGGGTTTCAAGTACTTATGAAATTAATATATACACTTACCAAATGTCACCTCGAGACTTTCACTAATAGGTTGGGAACTAGGGAAATCGAAAAAAATACAATTCTTTGAGAAATAAAATTCTCATTCTTCAAAGTTGAATCCTAATAGGAACAAGCATATCATTAATTAAATGTGAATATCAAATACCCTGTGTAACACAAACACTTCCAAAAAAAAAAAAAAAAGAGCCACGCACGTGTCCAAAACATGTCAAAAACTCATATTAGATATGAGGTGATACTACAAAACACTTCAAAATAAAAAGGGACACTTCATATTTTGTTGTGTTGCCACATCCGTCTGGCCATGGGTATGCTTAAATTTAGAAATATCAATGCTTCATGGTGTGCCACTGTGCCTCACTTTTTATGAAGCATCTAAAACTTAAACAATAGAGCATGACACTTCAAATTACATTTAAATATAGTATATTTGGTTGTATAGTGGTGTGCATATTATGCCGTATCTCCGTACATGTGCTTTTTAGCTCCCTCTCATATATGCATAGGTAGATTCGATCCTGAGTCATTTCTCGGTCAAATTTGCTAACTATAAAGGCCTAAAATGCTAAAGGGGAGAAAATTCAACCACAAGTGGGCAAAGTGCAAATAAGGAGAACAATCGTGCTACAAAGTGTGACACTTTTTGTTAACCATAGGGCGGAAAATCAAAGCATAAAAATTCGGTGAGAATATGTGATATTTACTCTTAGATTAATTTAAAGACAAAAAGCGGAAAAATTCCCAGGTACCTGAGAGGGAAACTCATACAAATACACATCATCAAGAGACTTACGATTACCCTTTAACAAGAAAATCAACTGAATATAAAGGGGTGTGAGAGAGAATGAGGAAGGAAAAAGGAAGACGTACCAGAGACGAAGAGGTTGGTGCTGGGCTCGGCCATCTCTCGAACAGGAGCAGCCGCGGAAGGAGGAGGAGGAATGAACGAAGAAGATGTAGACGTCGAGAATAGTCGCCGTAGACCGCGAGGCGCCGTCACTGCCGCTCTCATCGCCGCCATGACTTGGGGTTTAAGGGATTTCAGCTAAACCCTGCGGGTGAGAGTAAGATATTGAAATTTGGAAAATGAACTCTCTAGAGAAGCAATAGAGACCGTGGGCTTTAAAGGGATGTGTGCGAGATTTGTATGTGATATTACTGAAATGACCTTTCGTCTCAATACGTAAAAGGAAAACACTAATATAATTAAATTTTAAGATTAATTTTTTAATATTAATTTTGATGATCTCTAAAATTAGAATAAATATAGGTGAGAGGTTAAATAATTTTTTATTATTTTAAAATATAATAATTATATTTATTTTATATTTTAAAAATTTAAAAATATTTGTATATATAGGTGTGATTGTATAACTATACTTATGTATGTCTTTATACATATATATAATGTACAATATAAAAATAAATTATAAGAGAAATTGGATAGAATTGAGGTTAATAATATCAATAAATGCTTTGAAATAATTAAATAATAGTTTTAAGAAAAAGAGATCAAGTATATTTTTTATAAAGTGTTTAAATGTACTTATTTTTATACAATAACTTGCATATAAGTTAATGGGTAATATAAAATATTTGTTTTATATGTTAACTTGCATACGAGTTAATGCATACAAAAAGCGTACTTCAACAATTTGCAAAAAATATATTTTAAAAGATCAGTTCTTAGTTCTAACTAGTTGAATTTTAACAAGTTATGAACAAAGTTAAACTATTTAGTTATTTAGTTGATAGGTCAAGTTTGCCATTCCCATCCAAATTGCTAAAAGATCCCAAAATCTTTACTTAACTTTCGCACAGCTATTCTATACCTGACGACTCATTGAAAGTGCATTGCAAAATACAGATAAAAGTCCATTTGCACATGAAGCACGTTAGAATTTTTAAAGAGATGAATTGTGTGACAGTAAGCCTCTTGTCCTCAAAACACTTTTTAGCCCTTAGTCTCTGTTCTGAAGGGTTATGCTCTAGATGGGGTTCCAATTCCCTTCTCTCTTCTTTACTTCATGCTTATGTTCTTTACTTCAGCTCATACTGCCATTGATTATTATATCAAAAACTCCAGTTAGATTTTGATGCACAATAGTCAACTCGTATATATAACACATTTTATGTTGAAAATACATGTTTCAGACACAATTTACATAACACAAGTATTTAAGCAGTTGGATAAGAAGCATCCATGGCAATACCACATAAACCTTCCTTAGCATCTATGTTTCTCTTCATCCTTATGTATCCTTCCTGTCCCCATTCAGTTCCCCATGAGTTCTTCACTAGCCAATACTCAGTGCCATCATCAGTAGTACCATACATAACCAACTGCTGTAACACCATGGTCTAACTCAGTACCACAGTCTCCTGTAAAAACTCCACTTGATAAAATTGAAAAGCTGATTCTCCAGCATCAATGGAAACTGATACTGGTTGGTTAGCCACAGCTTTCAATAGTGCTTGCTCACTGTTAGCAGGTACTTTCTCATACCCTTTAATCTGAGCTACATGGGAAGCCTCTTAGTTAGTGTTACAACTCCCATCAACTGCTTTATAGAGGTAGTTTGCTTCACCAGTAATTCCTCCATTTTATATGATAAATTCAAAGCCATCTTCCATTAGACCACCCTCACAACCTTGGTCCACACTTTCATCATCACCATAGAGAGACACTAGTTTTCCTGTAGTTAACTGGTGGATCCCTTCTGTTGCAGCGACAGTTGAAAATGCCCAGCAACTACCTGGTTTTGTACAAAAGAAAGTATATTATATATGAATCATAGACATTGACAAAGATATGCAAGGCCTGAGCGTTATTTTATTTTTTGTTCTTTAAAATTATTTTATAAAAATAATTCTAAAATTTCATACTTGTATTATTTTTATATATTTATATTCATGTTATTAATAAAAAAATCATTTTCTGTATTTTATTTGCCTTAAAAAATTAGGTTCAGAATATCTTTTTATTATTTTATATTTTTTAATTCTAAAAGACATATTTTACTTTTTAGTATTTTATCGAAAATAATTATTCAAACAATTTTTTTTATTTTTACACTTTGAAAAATCGAAAACAGTTTTTAAAAACTACAAGGCCCCAATGTTGCTCATCTTACCACATTGGCCTAGGTACTTGATTGGAGTAACAGCACCTTTCTTCCTCCAGTCCATGGAAGTAGGAACAGCAGCGACATTCTCGTACCTAAATGGTGTTTCTTTCATAGGATTAAGACCTTGGGATTGGGACCTGTTGTACCCATTACGGGTAGCCTTAAATTCTTCATTGGTTATATTGATTAATACTAAGCTTGTAGGGTTTGTCCTTAGCACTTAGCTGCATTGAAGGACTGAATGAAGTCCAAGTTGTTCTTGAATATCTGAAAGCGTTTTTGCTTCTCCTCAGCATCGTTATAGACTTTATCATATTTTGCCATCCATTGCTCATGTTTCTGTGATAGGGATGCCTCTTGGAGTTTCCGGGACACTGCATTAGAACTCCGAAATGCAAGAATAAGAAACAGAGCTAGAATACAATGATTTTGGCTATTGGAAGCCATATATGTTGGTATAGATGGCTTTGTTGGGGACTATTTTGTAAGAAAAATGTAACTTGGTGTGCAAAACGTAATGGTTTAATGGTTTGTTATATAGAGGTGGCATGCTTTTCATCAGAGAATATTTTATTCTTAATGACCAATAGATTGGATTATCATGAAAAAGGACTTGGATTTTTAGAAGGCCAATTTCTGGTCCGTTTTAGGTGATTTGCTAGCTTTTAGGTCAAAAATAATTAATATAAACCATTTACTTTCTGTCTTATTGCTATTAAAAAATAAAAGAGGGACTAATGTTCCAACTTTTACCATGTCCTAATCGATACTGTTTTAGGTCCCAAAAACATTTTTGTTTTCGTCATTTATAATTTTCGATTTTCATACGATGTTGTACCATATGTTTTATGTTTATTCTGAATGAGCAATACTGCAATTGATTGATTTATCATGATAAATGACCAATGTCTGTTCCCTTAAGGTGATTTGCTAGCTTTTGGATCAACATTAATTAACATAAACTATTTACTTTCTGTCTTATTTCTGTGTAAAGCATAAGAGGGGCTTAAATAAAGATAGAAGTGCTCCAAATTTTACGATATCCTATAGTTTTTATTTTCTTTTAAAAAAAATATATATGACTGCCATCACAAAATTTCCATACTATGACAAATAACAGTGCAAATTTACTTCAGCATATAGGCTCTTTGACGTTTCTTTATTCTTCGCACTGAACATGTGGTTCGTAGTTTTGCTATTGAATTTTTTAAAAAAAAAATTTTGGAGGGTTAATTTCTTGTACCTTTTGTAATACTTATATACACACAAAAATATTTTTTAAAAGAATAAAGAAACGTCAAAGAGGCTATTTCTATAAATAATAAAACTTTTTAAAAATTAATTGCAATCATATTTATAGCCAAAGATGCATTCTCTACTAGTAGAAGAGTTAAAATAAAACTTTTTAAAGATGCATTATTTACTTGTACACTTTTATATCACAGTTTTCAAACTTTTTATGCAGTTGGGTAGGAGGCATCCTTGGCAATGCCACATAAACCTTCCTTAGCATCTATGTCTTTCTTCATCCTCATATACCCTTTCTCACCCCATTCAGTTCCCCAAGAATTTTTTATTATCCAATACTTAGTATGGTCAGATTCACCATAACCAACTATTGCTATTCCATGATCTAATTCAGTACCACAATTTCCCACAAAAATCCCATTTGAGTAAAATTGAAAATCAGATCCTCCTGCATCTATAGAAGCAGACACCGGCTGGTTGGCCACAGCTTTCATGAGTGACTCTTCATTATTAGCTGCAACTTTCTCATACCCCTTAATGTGAGCTACAGGTGAAGCTTCCTTTTTTATGTTACAAGTTCCATTATCTCCCATTTCAGGGTAATTTGCTTCACTGGTAATTCCATGTTTCACAATGAATTCAAACCCATCTTCCATGAAACCACCACTACATGCATGGCTCTCACCTCCAGCGCCACAATCTACTAGCTCTTGCTCTGAGAGGGACACTAATTTTCCTGTAGTTATTTGGTGGATGCCCTCAGTTGCAGCCACAGCTGAAAATACCCAGCAACTACCTATCATTTGCATAAACATCAATAACCATTTTTAGATAAGCTGTGTACTGTTTATCACATTTAAAACTGAGGTTGTCACAGAAAATTCAAGGGAAACATTTCTTACCACATTTGCCCTGATCCTTAATAGGGGTAACTGCTCCTCTTTTCCTCCAGTCTATTGAAGCAGGAACATCAGTAACATTTTCATACCTTAAAAACGTTGGTGTCATTGTCCTCAGACCAATACCATGAGACCCCTCTTTCTTGTAACCATTACGAGAAGCCTTAAATTCTTCGTTGGTTTGGTCTGCAAACTGGTTAATGCTGAGCCTGTAAGGTTTGTCGCTTCCAGCATTAAATGATTCTATGAACTCGACGTTGTCCTTGAATACCTGAAAACGCTTTTCCTTCTCTGCATTATCCTTGTATACTTTACCATATTTTGCCATCCATAGCTCATGCCTTTCTGACAAGGATGCCTCGTACAGCTCTCTGGGCAGTACTTGGGAAGTCCAAACCATGAGAATGAGCGTCGTAAGTACATAAATACAAGGTCTATTGTTATACGAGGAATGACCCATGTGTTTGTCAGAAATGACTGTTGGGGTTTGATTGTGATCCAAGAGATATGCAAATAGGTTGATTCAAAGTTCAAACTCAAAAGGCAATGGCTTCAGCTTGGATGGTTTTATAGTATTATATGCAGATTTTGGCTCTTTTTTTTTCATGGGGGATTTTTAAATACATATATATAAATCAGTAGCAGGCCAAATATATATATGTGTGTGTGTGTGTGTGTATCTGTACAAGGTTCTATTCTGACGGAAGACCCTTTTCTTGGCAATTTGCTTTTGGTTTAGATGGTTTGTTCAAGCTCATTTGCTGTGAAGTGAAAGCCTTTGTTGCTTATTATTATATAAGAAAACAAAAGAGGGGCATTTTGTGCCAAACTATATATAATTATTTATATAGACACTCTGCCTTTTCAGCTATGCCATTTGCTAAAACAGATCAAATTCTGTCATAGGCGATGAAAACCTCTGCTACATGTTTTTGACTTCTAAATTTTCTGTCATGTCTTGCAAATGGTTGAAATGAATTGGGAATTATTATCTAAGATGCTTAAAAACATAAGACGCCGTCTCTTAATTACTATCTCATATCACTCAATCTATCAAAATTTCAAAAACCTTAAAATGTTTCAAAATTTTAACCATTTTCCCATTCATATTAAAGTTCACCAGTTATCAATTGCGGTTAGACACAGTTATAATTTATCCATGCAATATTTCATATTGAAGACCATGGTCTTATAATTCCATTTTCTATTACCACGTTTGCTAAGCACAATCTGCATACCCACCTCTTTTGAGCTGAACGATTGATGTGATGTGATATAACGGGGGTTCGCTTGAAATAAGTACATTCTAATACAGCGAACCTGAAAAAATTCAAGCGTTTTTCTTGATTTCTTTGCCAAGAAGGCTATTTATCTGCTTTTTATGTTAACTTACAGTAACTTTGCTTTCATCTTCCGTATTAACTGAAGTGGTTGTAATATTCTCCAGCTCACATCTTTCCAACATTACAAACTATTATAATAAACAATTCATGGCCAACTTATTCATGGTTAATTAGCATGTTTACAGCTAATTGAGGAAATGGGCAGTACAAAGATACATGCACCAGAGAGTGCTCAAAAGAGGAAAAGAAATGAAATGGTAAGTTTCTTACCTAAACTTTTTGAAACGATTCCTTTCCTCCTGTTTTAAATCTGAGTGGTGCTGCGTTTGATAAAGGGCAGAATGGACAAAACTTTAGCTAGAGGAGAAATAAACAATTAACCGATAAATCAGGTTTCGAACCAAGAGATTGTCATAACTCATAAGCAAGAGAAAAAGAAAACAATTCCATGAATATGATCATGTAAAAAGCAAGCGGAAACTACAACCATTACCACCAGGGCCCTTGAATTTCTGGTGGGCTCAGGCAGCCCCTACCTATGTAGACGCGATCCATTTTATACTCCTAGCTTTCTGGAATCTGATCAAAACAATGTACAGATGCGGGGAATAAGTATCCTATAACTACTATGACAGCAGAAGCACTGACTTCCAGGTAATGCCATGCAGCCAGTACATGGATACATCTTCACAGGGGGAGGAACTCTGCAGATTAGGCCATAACCTTCAGTAATATTGACCACAGACAGGCCATCGTTTGGTTACATGTTGATCACTAGAATGGTCGACTCTTTCACTGTCTCTTTACATCTATGTACCAGCCGGATGAAGGAAGCTGAGACCTATCTGCCGCCTAACATGCTCTGGGATGAGCCTATTGATCAATTCAGGCGAAGCTCCAGATAACTGCAGTAAAGGTATTTCAGTACATATTCATTCTCAGAAAAATCTGCCTCATAGGTTACATTGAAGGACCACTAATGTTACAATGATAAGCAAAATTGTTACATGGATTCCCTTGAGCATATGGGACATGCAGAAAACATGGAAAGTAATAAAGATGGATTATGAACATGAATGGTATTAGATATATAACATGTAACAAAAGAATCAATCAGCTACATACTTCCTGTTTGAAATTGAAAAGAGGGGGAAATGGACGGCCATTGGGTAGCCGAGCATTGGACTCACGGAGCTCATCAAAGAAAGGATGTGCACATGCTTCCAGCTGAAACAAAAAAAGCCACTAGTGAGAATCAAGCTAATTATATAGAATATCTTACATCAAAAGAATAAATTAGCAATAGGCACAATGAAATTGAAAAAAATTATGGAGCACATAGTTCTTCTAGAAAGACATACTAAGGCATGTTGATCTAATCTTGCAGCAGGATGATGAGTACTTTTTTACTTTGAAAAAGGAAATTGGGAGAGGAAGGGGGTAGTAGGGGTTGTCCTACTCACCGCAGTGTAGCGAAGACTTGGTGAATATTGGAGAAGCCTTGATGCAAGGTCAATTGCTTCAGGAGGCATTCGTTTGTGGAAAACCTGCACCGTGGTTCATAGCAATTATAGCAACACACTAATCACTATAAGTCCAAAACACAACAAAAAGTTGTACCTAGAATCTATATGTTATAACACAAGTTAATATACAATTAAACAGCCAATGCCAGTTTAGATCAACGACAACCACATCATTTTGATCATGAGAATCTGTCAACACTAGTTTCTCTCATATTCATTGACTGAATTAATTTCACATTTAATTGACAGCTACCTTTCTCTCCATTTTATTTTTTAAACCACATTTTGGAAACCATTTTTCCAGCATTGCATATCAAAAGGAAGATTGATGGCCAAAAGCCTATACCTTGTGCCAAGGATGAGCTTTAACCTGAGGGAATCTAAAGTCTGTATAATTAGGGTTCATGCAACGAATTTCTTCTCGAGTCGGAGTACCAAGAACCTACAAGAAACAGAATAATGATCACTCTGAAGCTACTCATGCAGTCCACGGTGACATCAAACGTAGATAAGGGACCACCTTGATAATTTCCACAAGTTGATCCACCTGATTTTCTCCTGGAAATAATGGCTAAAGAAACATCGAAAATTATCAGAATAAAATCCAAGGAATCAAAAATTTAAAAATAAATAATATTAATATTAAAAAAAAAAAAAAGAGGAAAAACAGCTCTTATGTATAACATTACCAACCTGACCTAGAAGAAGCTCGGCAAGGACACAACCAGCTGACCAGATATCAATAGAAGTTGTGTATTCAGCTGCACCAAATATTAGCTCTGGAGCTCGATAGTATCGCGAACAAATGTATGAAATGTTTGATTCACCCTTAACCTAATATAAATAACAATTATTAAAAAGTCTTAGAGTTTATATGTTAGTTTGTTATGACCCAACTGAGAAATTTCATCACATCGATAAGAGTATTAACAAAACTTAATGTGATTCTGGCCAATAATCTTTCTTCCATTTATTGTTTTTATGATAGGAATAAGTGTGAGGTAAGCTTTTTAGCAGTTTTAACATTTGAATGGCATTTTACTTGTAGGTCCACATCACATATTCACATATACACTATACAGACTTAATTGCAATTGCCCCCCGCACAGAAACTTAAAAAGAGCTTTTGCAATTCCATGTTGACTTTGCAGCATATGATTTTAGAACATACCAAAACTTTTGCACTCCCAAAGTCACAAAGCTTAACTTGGTGAGTGAGAGGATCAACCTACAAAAGAAATATGCATTACATTTAGAATATACAGTGGAACACATCTAAGAAATACAGCTGAGAAATAACATACCAACAGATTTTGAGGCTTCACATCTCTATGGCAAACTCCTGGTACAGTATGGATATATGCTAGTCCCCTGAAGATCTGATAATCATGTCCCAATTATTATACAAATTCAATAGAAATATGAGGAACAACATAATTTAAAATAAAATGGGAACAAAATAGTTCATACTTGATAAGTATAAAGTTTCACATAGATGAGAGGCATCCTTTGGTTCATACTACTATAGTGTTTCAGAACTCGGTACATTGTCTCAGGGACATATTCCATAACTAAATTGAGAAAAAGTTCATCTCTGCTAGTTGTAGAGAAAAAACAATGCTTCAGGGAAATGACATTTGGGTGATCCATCAAGCGCATTAACTGCAGCTCACGATTTTTGTACCGCCTGTCCTGCAAGACCTTCTTTATAGCCACTGTCTCTCCAGTCTCTAGGCATCTTGCCTTTGTTTTGGATCAATATGGGGGGCCAGGAAGGACAGTGAAGAAGCAGTGAGAGATATTTGACAGCAGGGAAAGCTTAGAAGGTATAGCTGTCACCTTAGAGTTTGATTTATCCATACCTGGAAAACAATCCCAAATGATCCAGTGCCAACTACACGTTCTGCCATGTAACTGATGGTCTGCAAGTGGCATCAGAGGAGACATTTTAATGCATAAATTAAGAAGAATTATAAGAAAGGAAACTCACAAATATTATCGCAAAATTTCAAATTTATTGAATCATTATTGCAATTCAAGACTTTCAAAACCTAAATATAAGGATGAACCAGAAATAAACGGTTGAGTAGAGGGGGGAACTACAAGATTTGATAGGGTCTCAGGAAACAAGCTACTCCTGATGACTACCAGCATTTTATATTTTTCTGAAAATATCCTTAGATATTTTCATGCTTGAGACAGAGAACTTAAGAGGGTCTGAATTCAAAGATATTGTTTTTTTGCAAAAAACTTATGTGTTAAGGAAAAAGGTTTTAAACAAATTTCCACCTGTTTAGGTTCACCATTTTTGCCTCCAATTGTGGTGGAGATTATGTGGCCAGTGACTGCATCATTCCCATCGATGACTGTAGCTGACATTTCCTGAAATTTATAGCAAGATAGTATATCAGACTCTTCTTGATACAATATCTGTGATCAGTTGTTTGAGGTTTAACAAACTACTATATTTTGCTTGTATAGTTCTTTTATTTTATCAGCCGATTGTAGCAGAGGTCATCAATTTGGTTAATCTTTTGGTCTGCAAACATCCACTTAACATGAAAACAGTAGTGATCCATGTTTTGGATTCTTACTCCAGTGCTACTTGCAAAAATGAGATGTTGAAGGAAATTTAGAGCAATATCTAAAAACAAACAACAATTATATAATTATCTCATGACTACTGATTAAAGCATGATTAATATGATCAAAGCAATGCGCAACATTCTTCCATAACTACTAGAATCGAATGGATACCAGAAGAATTAAGATGGAAATCAGAATGCGAAGCTGAAGAAAGGTGAAGTTCAAAGACCTCGAAGGATATATGCACAGAAAAAGTTAAATCAGGTGTCCACAGCTCACAAGAAAGAATCACATGCCAAGGAAAAGCTTTGATATCAATTAAGCGAACAAACAAAGAATCTACGGACATCAATTCCCTTAAGCAAACTAAAACAGTCTGAAGAACAATCCAAGAAAACTGAAAGAAAGGGAAAAGGCATAAACAGTAGACCAATACCAGAATTTTAACAGGAGTCCTCTAACCGAAAACTTAAAAAAGTGAAGTAACAGAAAAGTACAAGACAGGGATAAGCTAACAAATTTCGGCAATGAACCAAAGATCTAACTCAAAATTATACCCGCATAATAGACTAGATAAATAGAGACAACCCAATAACAAAGTTCACGGCAGAATTGAGGTTAAATGAAGAAAGCTGACTGAAAATTATCTGAAAGATAAATTATCATAGTCCAAAGGTGGAGTATGATTTTCTGGAAATGTAAGAAACTGGCAATTCGAAATTCAGGAACCCATTACCTCGAGGCTAGGATAACTCCACTCTCAGCTCAATATTTTATTCTAAATAATAAGTACCAAGTCAGAATCTCTCTCCCTCTCTTATTTAATAAAGGAAAAAGAGCCTGAATAAACGTACAGGATTCCACATTTTCCACTTCTTTTGATTCCCTTCTTTTTTTCTGAACCACCAAACTAAAAGCTACGCAAGCTTCATTTTAACATTAAGATCTCAATCCTGAAGCATCAACTAAAATAGACAACTAAAAAGAAAGAAAACCCAACCCCAATTTGTCTCCCTCACAATTCCTTGAGGAGAAAATTATCATCACCCTTTAAGAAGACCGTACAATCACTCCGATCAGAAAACTCGACGGAAAAATATCCGGCGACAAGCTCCGTCCTCCGAACAAGCACAAATCACCAAAAATCAGTAGATCGCTCAAAATTCGGCTCATACGGAAGCTTGTTAATAGGATGAAAGCCAACCCAACCACCAGCAACCACTCAGGCGTAGTAACGCAGACGTAGAGAAGAATACAACGGCGTATCCCTACAATGAAAATAATGCTATAACGAAGTACCTTGTCGGTCTCCATATCGGAGCCACGGCGAGCAGCCAGCTTCAGTGGGTCATTCTCAGCTTGCGCCGGCAACTGAGCTGGCGGTTGCGGAGCTATCGCCGGTGGTGGTTGATGGCGTTGAGGCCCCAATGGCACGGAGGCCATGTGAGAGTACACAAACACTCTCTATCCCTCTCTCTCCTTTTTTCTCTCTCTTACTCCGTCAATGTTCTCTCTCCTGCGTGTCTCAAGGGAATAGTGCTGGGGCCAGGCTTCATATTAGATAAAGGAGAGAGAAAGAGAGTAAACTCACGCGAATTTTAGGAGAGTGCAAACACGCTTCAATCTCAGAAGTCTAATTGTAGTATCTTTCTTACCGACCACACGATCAATGATCCGGTGTGGTTGAGTACATGGTAAAAATATTTCCATGCCCTTGCATGGAAAATCGAAGAGACAAGAATCACATGGAATCTCCATCGACCATGTATTATTCAGCAAACTAACTAAACATGAAAATAAGTTACTTCATTAATTTATTTGTAACAAGAAAATTACTATATGAGGACAAATAGAATTTTGAATTTTGTTTTATTGGAAAATTCTAATGAACTAAACATAAACTTGTACTTTAAAATTTGTGTAACTTATTTGAAAGAATTTCCATAAAATTTTGTTTTTATTACGTACGATAAATTTTAAATGATTTTATTAATAAAAATAAATATTTCTAAATCTAGTTTATTGACTGAATTTATGCTGGTAAAAGAATAATAAATCATACATATTTATAATTTGTCAAAAAGTAAACATTATAACATTACAAAAAAAGAAAGTGGCCCCTCTTGACAAAAAAGAGGTCTAGATTCAGGCCCCCAAAACCAATAATACATAGGAAGTGGAAGCAATAGCTCTATTAATCGATTATCATATGGTAGTAACACATTTGCTGCTTTTATTCCAAAAACTGAGATAAAGATTACCAAAATTATTCATTTAAACTCAACAAAGATATATATAACCCACAAACCTACCATTTTTTTAAAATAATTAATCATTTAGTATTGTACTATGGAATGTCACATTTTTATTACAAGGTTTTGGCACTCAATTTTTGCTTTAATTTAATTTTCTTTTTTTGCAAAGAAAAATTTAGAGAAAAGAACGACTCTATAGTTCAAAATTAAAGTAAAATTTTAGAGAATATTTATAAAAAACTTACATATAATTTATTAATAAGAGATTATTTAAATTTAAACTCAAATAATATAATTTTCATGGACAAAAAATAACTACGTGAGCCAACCCTTGACGGCACACAACATTGTTATATATACATAGAAAGATAAACTTGTTATAAAATCAAAAACTTTGATTCGTTCATTGATAAACAAAGACACATGCAGCTCACAACACTCTTGATGAGCTGTACGTCATACAAATACAAATATATATATATATATATATCCAAGATCGATTAGTCAATGTTATGACTAATATAATTAAGACCTTGTAATTATAGTCAAATATTGGATCACTCTAAATTAATTAACCTCTAAATACAGCAATTAATCAATTGCTACTTATGAAATTTAATTCAATTCCCAAAATCATCAATTGACAACCCTGCAGTTCTTTCTGATCTCCCCCTTGGTCCCAGTGAGAGGACTTATATTGCTCATCTTAACCATAGCAGCAGCAAAGTCCCTAAAAAAGAGAGCACTATTGGTGCTATAAGTCCTAACCAAGGCATCCTGAGAGCCACCATTGAAGAGCTCTTGGTCCGAATGGAATAGGCCACGTCGAGCCACAAGGTCGCCATAGTAGTTGTTGTCAAAGCGAGTGGGTGTGACATCAAGAGGGGCCAAGTTGGTGTCCCCTCCAGTTGGAGGGCAATTGGCCTTTCTGGAGGCTGCAAAACTGGCATCAATGTTGCTCTCATTGTAGATTCGATTCCTGAAGAAAAGGCACTGACCCTGCCCTATGGTGTGCGCGCCGGACAGCACCGTCATCTCCCGGGCATTTAAGCCTTTGGCGGCGAACATGGAGACCAGAGTGCTCAGATCGGAGAATGGAGATGGAATTTGGCTGTTGGCGCCGCTTTGGCTCGCCGTTCTTGCATCTCTCCGCCCAAGAGGTAATGTCCATGAGGGTCCTCCCAGCTACAATCATACCAAAAATGAAAACAAACATGACATGAGAATGACTGGAAGTTACTGGATTCTCTCAGCATAATTGAATGCATATATATGACACACTTGAGTTATTAATTAAGCTCACCAAAGATACACCCTCTCTTGCAGCGAGCGCAAGGATATCTGCACAAGAAACAGTGCCATTGCAAGCAGCTTCCACACTTGTTTTAACAGTATCTATCACTTCGAAACCTCTGGCTGATTGGTTTGGTGCTGCATTTTTCTCTCCCGTGAAGCTCGCAGTGTCATCCAATAGAATCGACGCATCACAACCCTGTAATTATGTTTGTAAACAGAAAAAAAGTAAAACATTAATATAACTGTAATAGAAATTAATTAATTGAAGTAGGCAGTTAATTATTATTTTATTACATTGACGAAGCAGTCATGGAAGAACACGCGAAGAATGGAGGCGCCGAGGCGTGCTTCTTTAGCGAGAGCTTGCCTCATTGCATTGCGCACAATGGTTTGAAGGTTAGGGCAAGATTTAGCGTAGAAGTTGGGAGAAAGCTGAGCATTGGAAGAAGAGGATAGTACTGTAACTAAGAAGAAGAAGAGGAAGAAGAAGAAGTGGGTATTATGGGTAAGGGAAGCCATAGCTAGCAAGAGCAAGAGATGTAGTATTATTGTATTGAGAAGATATTTGTGTGAGTTTGTAAAGGGGAAGAGGAAGAAATATATAGAGAGGAAAAGAGTGAATTATTAGTTCAAAGTTTCAAACTTGTCTGCTGCCCGAACGCGGTTTTCACTTTGCATGGGTGGGAGCAACTGGGACACATTCATGTATAGAATCTATGAAAAATACAGGATAATATAAAACCTTCTTACTTTAGATTTAGAGCAGTTGGCTTACTCCCTAATATATATATAACAAAACACGTTCTTACCAAATAAAACAAAACCAGCAAATAAACAAAAAAAACAAAAATAGTTAATGGTTTGAAGAAAAAGAAATCTGAAAGCAATTAAAGGACGAAGAAAATCAAAACCCATCCTTTCGATTCTTCTTCTGGGTCCATACTTTTTGTTGGAAATGCGTATAAGATTTTCTTTCGTGGGAAGACTCAAACGAGTCTGCTTTCTTTCAATTAAATTTCAAAATTATGCAATCTTTTTCTCTATTTAAAAAAAATTATATTTTTTATCTTCCAAATGTCTTTATATTTATTATTTATATAATCTAGAAAATATTACATATGTATTTAATCAATAAAATAATAATATTATTTTAAAAAAATTTTGATAAACTTTTGAAAGAATTTTTGTATATTTTCAAAATAAAAAAAATGTGTAATTTGAGCAGAGTACTTTATCCACTTATAATAACAAAAAGAAAACGCAGCCTTGTTTTCATTATTTGTGATGAATGATGATTGATCTCTTCTCTAGAATGTTTAAATGTGAAATAATTTAAGTCTAACCCTTAAATAAAAAATTCCAACATAATTAAACTTTTTCCCTACATGATATTAAATTTTGACTTATTTTTACGTACTTTGGCTCTTTATTTATTTTATTTTATTTAGAAAATTAAGTTGTTGATTGGGGTTACTTTACACGTCAGTACGCAACATTTTAGCAAAAGTGTTTATATATTTGAGATGCTTTTGGATCTCCTGGTGGGCGCCTCCCTAGGGGGCGCCTGCTGGGCTTTTTAGCGGCGGTTTAATCCGTGACTAAAATATGTTTTAATATTATTGTAACGAATATTATTGCTGCTATAGCTTGTGTTTAAATAATTAATTTAACAAAATTTATAGTGGCAATAAAAACCGTTGCAAAAAACTTTAGCAACGGAAAAAACCGCTGCTATAACGCCCAGCAGGCACACCCAGCAGAGGATCCGGACACGATATACATAGTCAAGCCCTTAAATTTATAAAGAGTAATGATCTGATAGTTTTGAGCCCATGATACTATAAACGAATTCAATATGTTTTAATCTAATAATTAATTATGATTCAACTAGAATTTACATAAAATTTTTTCACAATATATAATATTTTTTCTTGTAAATAAACTAATCAAAATCGTGTTGATTAAGTGAAATGTATATACTAATTTTTTGGGGGTTAAATATTACAATTTATTGGTTCACTAAGTTACTGTCTAAACCATATAATTTAAATCTTAATTATTATGAGCAGAAGACAATTAAATACATCAACCTTCGTTAACTTTATTAACTTATTAACACGGACATGAGAGCATGGGATCTTTACTCTTTTTGTTGATTAATGTATTTTCACAAGATTTCTATTATATATATAAAGACATGTCTCAATTATTAGAAAAATAATCATACTTATATATAATTTTTTACAACTTTATTTTAAAAATATCTAATGAAAATAAAAATATAAAAAATTCTTAAAAAACCAAATTATAAAAAAGATATATATTATTTTACTTAATATTAAAATATAAAAACTAAATTCATTTTTTTTCTAATAGAAAAAATTAGATTTAGTCATAGAACATCTTTGTCTTGAAAATGAAAGTATCAAACTGAACCGTAATCAAAGGCCAACGACAAAAGAATGGATGAAAATTGAAAATGGATTGATTTGAAATCAGTTATGAATATTTGATGTGGAAATCTGTAATCCACATTATATTTAGTGGTTTAATTAACATTAACGCTTGTCCTACTTGAAACAAAGGTTCTAATCCACTATATTCAAAAAAAATTATATTTTTTATATATAAAAATATATTTAATTTCTTATTTATCTCTCTAAATAAAAAAATATATTATTTTTTAAATAGCTCACATCAAACAGAGGGTACGAACTTGGATAAGGATAAGGGAAATTTGGATTATACATGGTGTAGTAAGGAAAAAATAAATAAAATATTTATTTTATGTGAATTAAAGTCTTTGTATTCTTTTAATTTTTGTCTGAAATTGACACTTTCAAATCCGGATGAAGGATAAGTCATGGTTGCTTGCACACATAGTGAGATTAGTTGGTCGGTTGTTCATGAGAAATTAATACTCATAATTTATTGAACATGCAAATTAAGTAATGATGGGACTCGATTTAAGCACCTTCTTGGCCTACTTATAAGTTTATTTTTAATTTTTATATTGTATTATATATTATTAATATTTGTATACGCAACATAATTTATTTTAAATAAAAATTACTTATTTATTAAAAATATGATTGTTAGATTAAAGATTCAAATTTGGACAGTGTAATGACAAAGAGTTGGGTTTATGGGCAAGCAAAATAAGCAATTACTGAAACTTGAAACATGGAATTCCATCCAATCCAATTCATTTCATTCGGGAATATATCCAAAACTCGAATTTTTTTTCTTGAAAAATTTGAGTCAACCAAACACGTCTCAAAAAGCACTAATCAATTTCCATGATTTGGAATTTGGAGGGACGTGGAAACTGGAATAGTCAGTCTCCTTCAGCTTTAAATCTTTTTGGCCAACTTGCTAATAATGGTGGTGGCCACACCACACAACACAAGCAAAAGCAAGAACAATGTCAGTCACCCTACAAAATAAAGAAAATATAATAATAATAATAATAATAATAATAATAAGACAGAAATCGTGAAATTAGCTTCTTTTCCAGTTCTTTTTTCTTTCTTATGAGAAAAATTGAAAGTTATTGATAATTACAATTATTTACATGTTTATTACATGCATTTTGATAACTAATAAAAAACTTTTATATATAATATAAGTACTGGCGTGGCTGCATAATGATTAAAATTTAAAAAGCAGCATGAGTGGATGAGAGGTGAGTCCACAAGTTTTGTGTAATATTTTATATTTTGTCCCCAACTGTCATAGTTGGCTGCCTGACCTGCCTAGTGCTTACTGCTTACTTTTACCCAATTGCCTTGATACTCGCATCGTGATGCTGATGGCCATTTCTTAACTATTTTACCGGATAACACTGTATATAATTATTGGCCAAAAAACTACTGTATGTAATTTATTTTTTGAGACAATACTATTTAGTTTTGGGTTTATTTGAATAAAAAATTAGTCATAAATGTTATTGGAACTGCAATAATAAGATCCTTGTATATAAAAAATAAAATTGAATAAATCGACCATCTGTTCTTTGAATTATTAAATGACTTTTTAAAAAAAAAAATTGGTGAGTATAAATTTGAGCTTGTTTGGTCTAAGTCTAACTATAATTTTTTAAAAATTTTAAAATGATTTTTTAAAGAATATATTTCACAAATCTTAAAAAATAAATTAACTACCAAATTATAAAACGTGTCATATTTAAGAAAGTACATCGAAAGAGAGTCGAAAGTATGATTATAATAACAATTCTCACCAAGAGTACAATTATCTTTAAAAATTAAGTTCCCCCTTTTTTCCCATAATATAAAAACTGCTTTATTACCACTAAGAAAAAGTAAAACTACGTACTTTTTTTTATAAGAAACGTAGATAAATACCTATAAATTTTAAAATAAATACTTCTTTTAAAAAAACTTCTCCCCCTACTTAGAAACTTAGCCAGTTAATGTATTAGTCCCTAAAATATTAAATCAGTTGCAAATTGATTTTTTTCGCCAAAATACCAAAGGAATATGAAACACTTTATTTTTAAAACGTAATTTATACATTTGCTAACTCGGAAAAATTAAAACTGATTTAACTTACCAATTCACTTTGGTCTCTCAAAATTCGTTGTTGTTTAGTACATGAAGAAAATCCTCAGGCAATTTTGTATAAACTTTCATAAACTCAACTGTTGGTGTTTGTTGCATGTAGTTTTAGCAACCACACTAAGTAATTTTATACTACTATTCCAAATTATTCATTAGTGCGGTATAAGGAAAGCATACCCAGGAAACCTCAATGCTATTTTCCGTACACAAAGTTGATTAAACTACGCATTTAAAAAATAAATTAAACTTAACCAAGTCAAATCTCAGATTAATAGCCATACATGAAATTACATAGTAATTATTTTTACCCCTTAAGATAATTGTTAAGAACCATGCAGACTAGGCAGCATTCACAACCTAAGTTACACAAGCAAATATAATATTAATTCTTCATTTATACAACTTTTATACATTTGCTCTGACTGAATCTTGAGCAGGGGACAACTTATTGGCGTGGAAACTGGAGCAGCTGCCTACCTTTGAGGTCGATCTGTGAGTCTTGACAAGTGGAACTAATGACTGCACGACATCTGCCATGAGTGGCCGGTAATCTGCCTCGGGTTGCACACACATTGCAGCAATTGCAGCTACTTGGACAACCTCTTTCATGGAGTACTGGCCCTCCAATGCAGGATCCATAATCTTCACCACCTTTTCTCTATCAGTCAAAAGGGGCAAAGCCTAAAATACAAATAAGTTTGTCAGAAAGAGCAAATATTGAAACAATATGTTACAAGAGTGACCTATTTTACTCCACAACTAAATGCAAGGAATGCAATTTCATTCAGAAGTAACAACTGTAAGGAAGTTTCACTTAGTACAAGATTTGAGACAGTGTAAACTTGATGGATGAAAAAAAAAAAAAAAAACTAAAGAACGTACCCAAGAAACTAGAACACCTTCTCCTGGCGGTCTCTTCATATCAACTGGGACTCTACCGGTGAGCAGCTCCAAAAGTACAACACCATAACTGTAAACATCTGATTTTGTTGTTAGATGCCCTGTTAGTGCATATCTGCAGAGTCAACCACACCAGAGCAGAAACAATTTAGCTGATGTAATGTAACACTGAAGTTAACACCAACAGCCACAACAAAAACAGAATAACTCAATGTCAAATAAAAACTTAAGGTTTCGTACTCAGGGGCAACATATCCCTGGGTTCCCAAAACCCGAGTGGAAACATGTCCGCCAGCTTTATCAGATCCAAGCTTGGCCAATCCAAAATCAGAAACTTTTGCATGAAACTTTTTATCCAAGAGAATGTTGCTGCTCTTAAAATCTCTGTGAATCACTGGGGGACTGACATGTTCATGAAGATATTCCAAACCCTTAGCAGCTTCAAGTGCTATGCGTAAGCGGGTTTCCCAATCTAACTTCATTGATATAACATTAGAGTCTACATAGGTGGACAAAGAAGAAAAAAGTGAACTCACATTAGAAAAGAATCAAAATTAATGTTTAAAAACAAAGAATAGTCATCATGGGTGCAGATGCAATGCCTGCATATCTCATACTAGTTCATCATCCCAAGAAATTTGCAAGCAAATGGGAGAAGATAAGTAAGACATCTATGATCTGATCAGCAATATTTCCTTGTCTATGAACGTCATTCACTAACTTGGTTCAACATAAAGCTGTGCACCTAAGGTGGGCAGGGACTTGACACTCATAAATAGCAAAAGCAGAGACGGTTATACCAAAATTTCAGTCACTTTTTCTCTTGTCATCCAGAGAATCTGGGATATTGAGTGTAAGGCTAGGGCAATTCCCCTAGAGCAATTTAAATTACATGTGCTAGTGCCTTGTCCATTCATGGAACTTCATATTAACAATGAACTAAAGATCAATTTTGTCAACCATTATTTTCAGTTATTCACTACTTACTGCTGACAGGATATAGATGTTCCTGCAGACCACCATTTGCCATGAACTCATACACCAGCAGTTTATGGTTATTATGAGAGCAGTATCCAAGCAATGCCAGCAAATGTGGAGAACGCAACCGGCTTAACAATTCAACCTACAATCAGATGTCACAAAAAAATTCAACCCAATTCTCAAAATGCAAGACCAACACAAGCCATTGGTTGCATTCTAAATCCAATTCTTTGCAATGAAAAAGAGAGACAATTCAATGCCCCCAATGCTCACTCTTTTGATTTCATAGGAAAAATAAAACTATATATGAACTATAATGCATCTTCTTAACCAACATTCCAAAGAAGACATTGACAAACAAAAATTTCAAAGAGATACCTCTACTCTAAATTCTTCTTCTCCCTGCTTTCCTGCCTGATCCATGAATTTAATAGCAACTTTCCTGCCATCATTGAGAACTCCCCGGTAAACAAATCCAAATCCACCATGACCAACCACATTTGACTTGCTGAAGCCACCAGTTGCTGAATGCAACTGCTTGAAAGTGAACACCTGAAGTCCTTTTTCAGCAAGAACTTGCAGATTTGCAAACTCACTTTTCTCGCTAGGGTCAGCATCTTGATGTATATTAAAAAAAATAAAAACACAAACTATCAGTAAGTAGGGCAGTATAGTTTTGGACAAGATAAGGGTATTTATAATTATTGCATCCTTCTTATCCTTACTTCCCATTTCTGAATATTCTCAGCAATGACACGATTATAATTGAAAAAAAAAATCAAAACATAAATGATCAACTAATATTAACTACTTAAACCTAATTAAAAAAGAACATATCGACTGCACACTACTCGACAATCAAGCAAAAGCAGCGCAGAAAATGGGAACTTCACTAACGAACCTCGCCAAATTCATGAACAATTCCCTAAAAATTTTATTTTTATGGTGAGAATACGTAAAATCTAAAATGTGATTGAAGTCGACCAAAAGCAAAACTTATTTAGCACTTTAGCTGGAAAAACGACTGTGTTTTTGCTAAAAATTTGAAGAAGCACCAAATCCAGAGAAAAAATGGTTAAGAGTTAAAGGCTTCTGAGCACAATGAAAACGTTCATTCCCGAGCCAAAATAGCAGACAAAGTTATACTCGCCTGTCATCATTTCATATTTAGCATTATAAGTATCAATGCCGCCAAATTTCTCTAGTTATTTCAAAGTAGGAGTTGGAACTTCCCTTCTCCATTTTCCCAGATTGTCTGAGCATGAAATTAGACCCTATAAACAGCAAAAGATCATCATTCGCAAATATAAAATGTAGCTCACATTGCTGGTTCTTGCGGCGCTTGGCGACCTTGTTGCTGATGTAGCAATAGTAACTGAAGGCACCTAGCAATGCAATCAAGGCTAAGGAAGCAAGCACCACAATGGCTACTAAAGCAATCTGCGCCTTCCTCTTGTACTCATCATCTGTTCCCATTTTACAATGTTCAAAAGAAATTTTCCCAATAATCACAAAGAAAAAGTGAGAAACCCTAACCCTAAGAGGTTGAAGAATGTGAGAGCGGAAATGTCAGTGACAGAGGAGAGAGAGAAGAGCAGATTTTGCAAACTTCGAACTTCGAAGTCTCTTTCCCTCGACTTGTTTTGTGGCGCGGAGAATAGTTATAGAAGAGATTTTTGCATTTTGGTCCTCAAATTATTACATATTGCTTTGCTAGCTCTTTCCACCAAATTGTTGAATTTATATGCAAGGTCCTTTTGGGTTGCTAGGTATTTATTTTTAAATATGTTTATTTTAATACTAATAAAATGTTGATTTGAGAATCATCATATTTTTTAAATTAATAATATGCTAAATATATTTATTTAAAAAATCAATATTTTTATTACAGTAACACCATTATAAATATTAATATTTCATTTAACTTTTATTGTTAAGGTTAAGAAAAGGAAGCAATCTAGTTCTGTTTTTATTTTTTATTATTAAATTCTTTAATAAAAATATTATAAAAACTATTCTTTTACAACTTTAAATCATGTAAACTAATTTTTTTAAAAAAATTATTTACATGTCATATTTTTATTAAAAAATTTAACAGAACATATTATAAACTTTCATTTTAACATTAATAATTCTTTGAGGTATCTCTCTTCATTCTTTAACTTGAATATTTTTATCTTTTAATATTTTTGGGATCCTAATACTAAGCGAGTCAATTCAGCGAAAATCACTGATACATAATTACATACATGAAGCAAATTGGTATCCTTAAATTTATCTAAGCTTCTTACGATACTGGTTGGTTAAAATTGTAAATTTTTACTTATTTTAAAATGATTTTTTAACAAAAATTAAATAAAAAGTGCTGTGAATAAGAAGTTTGGGTCAAATAATTTGATAAATACTTTTATTAATAAAATAATTTATGTTTGATCATTTTTAAACGTATAACTATTAAATTACTAAAATTAACATACTGATCTAGATTTATTTTGCAATTAATATTATTTAAATATATAAATAATTTTAATTATTTAGTATGGTTAATTTTTATACAATTTTTATTCTTAATTAATTAAAATATTAAAAATAAAATTATGATAAATAAACTAATTTTAAATGGTTTTACTACAATAATTTATATGTACCAAAATATCTCTTTCACTAAATATCGTAAATTTCTTTCAAAAAGAATGAGATTTATTCATAAATAAATAAATAAATATTATAGTTATATTAAGTTATAATTTTTAATAAAAAATATTTTTATAGTAAAAAAATTAATTTTGAGTTTTTGTTTAAAAGTACAAACTTTAATTTTAAATTTCTTCAATACATCTAAAAATTACTCCACTGATAGAAACAACTTATTTTTCAAGGGAAATATAATTAAACACGTTTTATTTTTTAGAATAATACTTTGAAATAATAAACAAATTTTTTCTTTAAAAGAAAAACTGTTTTTTTTCTAAAAAAAATGTGGGCTTCTTGAACAACACCGTAAATTAAATTAGGGACTATAAAGAAGAAAGGCTCAAATATAAGGGCTATTTAACAATAAAGTTACAACCAACTCAAGAAATTATTGGAAAAGGAAGGGGCATCATTGCAAAACTAACAATGAAGCCGGCACGATTGTCAGTAATCAGTACTGATTGGACGGAACCATCAGAGAGAGCAGTGCTAGTTGCTTCTTCAACTATATTATGTATCCCTCACCCAACGCTATTAAGACAAAATCCTCTCACTGCCGTATGCTCTGTTTTTTACTCTTTTTTTTAATCATATCTTTACTAATAGCCTAATATTCACATAAAGAACTTATTTTATAATCCCTAAAAAGATTTTTTTATAAACTATTTAATCTTTAAAAATTATAATTTATTTTTTAATCTTAAAAATTATAAAAATCAATTTGTATGTTAAATGCTAATGCATGTCATTAAATATTGACTATGATATCTATTCAATAATTGATGTGAACCATTTTTTTTTTTTTTTACAATACTACCATATTGCTGCCAGCTTCAAGTCTAGAGATTTGAAAAAACAAAAATAGTAATAATTCACTAAATTGTAAAATTTGGTTCCAGGATCCTATATCCATATTGATTATTTTCTGAGTTGGATTAAAGCAACGTTATATTGATATGATATCCAACATTTTTTTGGAATCTTAGATACCACAATTTAAGATTCCAAAATATCAAATGCATAATATTCAAAATACCAAAGATTAAAATAATGGTGTATTCATCAAACATTTCCTAAATGCTATATATCCCTTAATGGTGTATTAATCCAGGAGCTGCTTACACAGTACAACAAAATGAGACCAAAAGTAAAGAAAGCTTACAAAAGTCGAAATGGTAAGCCAACTGATTATTGCCACATATATCACAAGGCAACCTTCTAGAATCAATGATGATAATTTAAAAAAAAAAAACAAAATTAGTTGATCAAAACTAGGATTGACATCAGACCATATCACACCAGATTCACAGACTTGTAGTTATCTGCTGCTCTGGATAGCGATTGTATTGAAACAGGGAATCCTGGGCCCATCTGAAAAATTACCATTCCACTAAATTATATACAAGAAAAAGGCATTTGTATCAAACAAGTGATTGAAACAAACAAAGACAGAATATGTTGACGTTGTTTGATCCATATAGCCTACTCTACTTTGTATGAAAATACTTTGTTTTTTGTTGTTGCATCATACAAGTGATTGAAATTGCAGAATAATCAGTCTCTATCTCACCTGTCCTCTCATTGATTTCCCTTGAATCCCTAAGAACTGATCATTCTTTCGTCACCAATTTTCTCATCACTCACCTTTTTCTCCTAATTCCCCACCCCCACCAACACTCAAATTCAACTAAGCACAGCGGGGAATTCAGGATTTTTTTCTAGGTTGGATCACTCTCCCTATAACATAACAATAACAACAATAATGAACATTTTAATGAATAAATCATAACAATGAAATCACATTATTGTAAGTATATCATTGAGTAGAAAAACGAAGATTAAATCAAAATTTTTAAAGTTTTCCTTTAAGACTCCTTATATTTTGGAATCGATGCATTACAATCTCATTAGAAATAGTATCAAGTACATCTTTTCTCCATAGTTAGGATTTAGGGGTACTTATCTTGGGGCACCATTAATCCTAAAATAATAGGTGGGTACATACAATAAAATAAAGAAACAAAACCATAGGTATTGGAGCAAGTGGTGCCTCTTCCCACCAATCCAATTAAGGCTAGCTCCGTCCATGACTTCACAAGCACATTCATATGACCATGTTTCTAAACCTCACTCTGTATCTCACGTTGAGTTTTTGCCTTTATGCTATTCCCCATATTTCATCCAAATTTTGACATGACATAATTTACATGCGCACATAATCTACTTGCATTTCCTACTTCTGATCTAATCCTAAATCCATATACTGCAACATCACCACAACTCAACATGAAAATTTTCACCATACTATGTATCATGCGTCCCATTATCCAGTACCAGACCGGTGTCCCTGATATTATTTGTATATGATGAGATGCTAAAATTAGGGCATACACTTGAATCATGTTATATTAGAGCCAATAAAAAACTCATAAATGACTTGGGAGAATCAAAGTCTACAAACCATAAAATAAATATAGTAAAACACTTGAATGCAAGGATCAAAAAGAGTAACAGGAGATAGACTTTGAAGGTTTGTTATGAGGTTACTAAATTGTTTGCTGACATATGGAGCTTGGAATATGACTAGATGCTTCAATGCACGAGTCTATAAAAATATTTGTGCCAATTTCTTCCTCAAATATTATAGCTCCTCACAGGGATCCAGCACATGAATGAAGCAAGTTTGATGTATAGTGATGTGGTGACAAGAAAAAAGGCATTGACTATGTTTTCCCACAGCAATGTGATGACAATTATTTTTAAGGAAGCATTTTCAACAAAAGTCTTTATGATAAAATTTATTTACCAGTTTCATCTGTCATACATATTGGAGAGTACCAATAGCCCCAACACCCATTCCCGTTACACAGAACATACTGTAAGTACGATCCATGATTTACAATAATTATTTCCAAACACGTTTATTTCAGTAGCATCACTAGGAAAGGTGATCATAGAGTAGTTATTTTATAACTTCGAAATAAAAAATAAGCAACATATAAGAATTAAAATAAGGCAAAGGTTTATGAACTCACCGTGCTGCATATATGAACAGATAGCACATACCCAGCATATTTTGAAGCTGGACAGCAAATAAAACAAATATAAGATCAATAGATATAGGTAGACTTAGAACATACACTTGGTGATCACAATGAGACCATATGATGTAGAAAAGGAAACGAAAAAACAATTATATAACATAAAACTCAATAACTTGATATCAATATATCATAAGTTGACCATCACTTAACAAATAAGCCAGATTGAGCTACTTGCCAATCAAAGCCTTAGGGGCAGTGAGTTTTATTAATTATGCCCAGAAATTTAAACTTCTATAAGGAAACTTGTGCAACTTACTCTTCTTTAAGCCAGCAGGCTTGGCAAGCAATAGAGCATTCATAAATGCACCTATGTTGTCGCATAAATACTCCTCCGTAAAGCTCACCTGTGGATATCACTGTAAGTATATAACAGATAGCATATGATATAATGCAACTCTTTCTTATGACATGAACTATGAACTCTTAATGAGTTGGAAGAACATAGGTACACCTTGCCAATTCCCACATGCACAATTGATTTACTTTCCATTTTAAACTCAACACGACCCTTTCTTAGCTCTTTCAACTGCCCGGAAATATCACTGGTCAGAGTACCTAGCTGTGGGAAATATCAATACGACCAAACGAGTTTAATATAATCTATAATTTGCACTTAAAGGAAAAAAATAAAGTGCAAATAAGTGTTGAGAAGCTTACTTTCTTGTCTGGCATCAATCTACGCTTTCTAAGATATTGTGCTATCTGCAGAACAGTTCACATAAGCTTCGGAAGAAAGTGACCATTGATTTAGATTTTACAAGATCATTCTAAATTCAAAGTACCTTTCCAAGATGAGGTGCCATTCGTGGAGTTGAGAAGCACTTGTCAACTCTGAGCTTGTTATTACCATCTACAAAAGCATAGATCAATAAGACTTTCTTTTGTGGATAAAAAAATAATTAATAAAATAAAATGTACTTGAGAGATTATATATTCTTGGCATAAAAAAGAACAAGTTACAAATGGTGAGACACTCAAGCGTGATTAATATCGTCCTTCCACTTTTAATAGTACTCATGTGTGTCTTGAAATAAGAAATCCACTGCAACTATTGTCATACTTGATTTTTTTTTTTGCCATTATGGGCATATACTAGTTGATCCCCATGTTTGTGCAGACAGAAAATGTGCATTCCCTTTGCAAAGATTTGTTGCAGTAAAAGCTGATCAATTTGACGAACAAAATTAATTGGAGAAAGAGACTAGTGCATTACTAGCAATCTCCTCAACAAGCTCTTTACCACCAACTATATCAGCTCCTGCAGCTCTTGCTTCCTCTGCTTCTGCCCCTTCTGCAAAAACAGCCACACTGACGGCCTGGAAAAAGTGTATAATTAGGTGATAAAGCTACCATTATATGAATAACTAAACACCCGTAAGTTACCTTAGGAGCACCATGAGGCAAAATCATAGTACCACGAACTGCCTGCCGCAAAAGTTGAAATAGTTATCTTCTCATGAAATGAAGAATTTAATGGCATATAATAGTGCTATAGGGCAGATAAGAACAAAAAGTTTACAAAAGACATAATCATGAAACTTTTGCTGATCATTTTTGGAGGAATTAATGGGGAAAACTTCTCAAATTTATTTAGTAAAAAAAAAAAAAAAGTCAAAAAACACAACTTAGAACTTTTAAAAAGGATATTGTGAAAGATATTACTAAGTACTCATTAAAACTGTGTCCGAAGAAAAACGTAATGCTATTCATAAGTTTCTGAATATACCATACAGACCATAACTGTCAAATTGAGTCAATTCAAAAGGAAAAGTAAATATACAAGAAACGTGATTTGGAGTGGGAAATCAAAGTGGTTATGTGATACAAGGACAAATCAAGAAATGATGAGAAAGATGTCTTGAATCCTGAACCAACAACAAACTCAAAATGCCCAAATTCATTGTAAAGAACTCCAATTAAGGTGATTCAACAACGACATAAAGGATGAAGTTTTGAACTGTAGGATCAGCACTGGAATCTCTCAAATCCACAATTCAAACACAAAGAAATGTTGCAAAGTAAACTGATCCTGGAATAAAGTGAAAGAAGTTCACCCCTCCAAGGATACAGGTCAAGCTGCCACTTTAGAGATATAGAACTACTCAATACCCTCTGGAATCCACCAAAGAGATGCAAAAATACTAGGATTTAGCTCACCACTCAATGAAATTGACCAAAGAGATACAGAACTAGAGAAAGAACACAAAAGGCTCTTTAAATTCTTTGATTAATTAAAGCTCAAGTATTTGAACAGTTACATTAGAAAAGCTATTAAAAGGTAACCTTGGAACAACCTTCCAAGCATAGGAAATGACACACAACCAGTAGCCTAATTTTGTGCTTAACAAGCTGGGAAAAGTTTCAAGAGCTATTCCATTAAAGATTAAATGAACACATTGAATTTTATCTATTGTGACAATCTATAAAAAAATATCAGAACTAATTTTATAATATTCAAAATCAGCTCAAATCTTATTCAAATGAAAATAAACAAGTTGATCTTTCAAATGACTATTCATCCATCAATTTTGGGCAAGGGCTAGACATCCAAATGTTGAGTTCTAAGAAGGTTTGGTTCTGATCTTTAGATAACAAAATAAACATGTTTTAGACTTGGGCTAAGTCTATATCTAAGTGTTAGTCTAAGTCGGATGGTCCCACATCATTATAGGCAAGGCAAATTCTTGTAGCACATGGCGGTTGTATAGCTTGAGTACCTATATATTTATACTCAATTGAAAGAACCACAAGATATTAATCTTCAAAACATACCTCTACCAACTTTTGAGAGAATCTACAACTTGTTGAATAAGTCAAACCTACTGGACCTAAGTTGGTATTTATATCAAATTCTAATTTTACACAGTATCCATAG
Organism: Senna siamea; assembly: GCA_031216115.1. Lineage (NCBI taxonomy): Eukaryota > Viridiplantae > Streptophyta > Magnoliopsida > Fabales > Fabaceae > Senna > Senna siamea. Next base: position 17,824,205 of record CM062359.1, on the reverse strand, counting down.
AACCATTCACACAAGATCATGCAAAACAAAACAGTAAAAGTTTAAGATATAATGGCATATACCAGTTCTGTTCGCTTTGATTCAATTCCCAATCGTACATGCACTTCAACAGTTTCATTAAATTTCGCGTTGGCATTGGCCTAAACAATAATCAAAGATCTCAAAATGAAGTTACCAATGGACAGCTTCAGTAAAAAAAACAAAGCAGATTACAGCCAAGAGAGTGCACTTCCCCTAAACAAGATAAATGAAATGACTGTATGAAGAAATTAAAAATCACTAAAAAATTTTAAACTTAAAAAATGCAAACAAAAACAAGTATTATTAGGTATCATACATGTGTTTGTTTCTTTGGCACTCATCATCAGCTAACCAAAGCCCTAGTTAATTTTGCCCTATTTCTAGAAACACAAAAATGTTACAAGTCAGATAGAGTGAACTTGATTGACATGCTACAACACAGCAGTTTAAATAGTATAAAGTTTTGAAATATAAGAGAAAAATTACTTCAGAATACAAACACACACATACTTAAGTTGGTATATTCGTCCATCTATCACAACCATCATTATATTTCCATCAAAATTTTCATAGTCTCTAAATTGATCTCCATAACTGGGAGAAAAATAAGACAAAAACAAAGAAGACATGTAAACTTAATCCAGTCTTCCATCCAAATATGTACAATTTGTTGCCATAAATTTCAGGCCTTCATTGCAATAGGTTTCAGAATATATTACCAGGAAAAGAACTACAGTATATACTTTTTTTACTCCCCTTACATGTAGAAGTAATTTAATTGTAGTATCTCATTGTTGACAAGGGTTGTAACTTGCATAGAGCAAAATCCACTGTTATTTAAAATATAATCTCATAAAGGGTGTTTCCTATAAAGTTTTTAACAAGTCACAAATCAGATGCTCCATACGCTATTGACCGCAAAAAAAATATCCTGAACATTTATACAAGTTTAAATATGATATATCCTTCTTATCAGGTAGACAAAGTGGTGCAGATTAGTATGAAGCATTATCAGAAAAACAAAAGTCAAAATCCACCCAGAAACAAAATTTGAAGGACCTTCCAGGAGCATAAAGCTTTAAGTTCTCGCTTTGCAGTAAGACCAAAGAAGAAAGTCCACAAGTATACAGATTTTTTTCTTGTCCTCTGTTAGCACCAAGGACCAGTACTGAAAACTATTGTTCAGTTTGCTGAATAAAATTGAGTTAGGAAATATCTACTCACTCGATCATGGCATCTATTTGTTTGTGTTACTAAGTTTAGCCGTTTATCTCAAAATTTAAAACAAATACAAAAACATACGAATTTCAAAATTTTCCACTTCTGATCATTTCTCTGCAATTGACAGAAGCTTTAATTTCAAAAATAGACCTTTTATTTCACCCGACCTTAACTTGTCGAATTGCCTCCGTCAAATCAAGGATAGGCGGCTTCTCCTTCTGCTTCACTTTTATCAGAGTCGGAAAAGGAACCTTCAACTTCTCCTCTTCGGCTGCTCTCATAATCCTCCTCTTCAAATGATCATCCGCTTCAATTCTCCTTCTTTCTTTCTCAATTTCCTCGTTCTCCTTGGCGCCTTCACCTTTTCCTCCTTCTTCAGCAGCAGTAACCTTATCTTCAGGAAGCGGCGCCACCCTCATAGGATACGACACCGGCGTTATCGAAGGCGCATCCTTTACGTACCGAATATCTTCCCGGGTCCAAACCCGCCGAGATTCCGCGCTATCCATCGCCAATGTGGGCCCACGCGGCCGGCGAGGAGGCGGTGGTGCCGGCGATTGATTTAGTGATTGAGCTTCGGAGGATTCAGAAGTATCTGGTGGTGACGGGTCTTTAGGTTTCACCGGATATGAAACAGGCTGAATAGAAATGGGTTCGGAAGTTCTCGTGGGACGATCTGGAGGTGGAGGATTTGGCTCTGATTCATGGGGTTGTGAAGATGAAGATGAAGATGAAGATGAACAAAGGGATCTCCGAGACCCAATGAGAAAGGGAGTGTGGAAGTAAGAAGGATGGTTAGTGAGGCAATGGCGGCGAGCTTGAGAGAGTAGCAGCTTCAGGGCCGCCATAGTTTGGGTGTGAGTGCGAGGGACCCAAAGGGGTTTGAGGAGGTGTAGTTACGACACAAGTTATTGCTGGAGGACCAATAATGAACATGGGTCGGGGCACCCGTCTAGAGTTTGAGATTAACAGTGATCATAATTACCTTTAACTTTTTATTTATTCTTGTAAATGCATACTATTTTTTGTAATTTAATAATAAAAAATTTGTTTAAAAAAATTTAAATACAATAATATTAATAAAAAAATTATCATATAATTTTGCTAAATTTTGGCCGAAAAAAATATTTTGCTAAATATCAACAATTTGTCTCTTATGTTGTTTCATATAAAACTCCATTGAAATTTTATTTTAAATAATCAGATATTCACGGCAATTCAGAATGGTAACCAAAATATTTATTTGAGAAATTAAGGCTAAATTTTGTTTTGTTATTTTTGCCGTTTTCATTTTTACTAAAAATAGATAATATAATTAAAAATAAATGTACTACAATTTTTAACAGAAAACTTTTTCAAAAACAATCTAAAAAAAGAAACGTAAAATTGATAGAAGATGCATATTTCATAAGTTGAATTTCCTTTGAAGCAATGGTTTAACAGCACATGATGATGTTTTGTCTCGACCTTGCTGAAATTTCACTCTATCACTAGGTTTTAAAATCTGTATTATAACTAAAATGAGTTGGGACTAATAAAAAAAATTATTTTTTCATAATGTGACAAATTAAAGTTTAATTATGTGTCAAATAAAATTATCTCTAATAAAAGAATACTTGTAAAAAAAATTATAAGAGTGGAAATAGACAAATAGAAACATGACAAGTCAAAAATTAGTAATGTTTTTAAACATAATGGAATTCAAATACATTATTATTTTTTACTCAATTTTTTGTTTCATTTTCACTCTAATTGAATATAGCCAAGACATGCAATTACAGCATAGCATATCCTTAAATCTAGTGAGGAAGTGGCCTCGTATGCATGAATGATCAGTCTGATACATGTTTGTGAAGAGAGGAGTATGATGATCCCCCAAAGTCCAGATTTCCAGATCCGATGATGCTTTCATATCAATCATAATCTAACTTTGCATCTTTCATTTATACTTTCAGGGTGCCAAATTTGACTACAAAGAAAAGCATCATTTTCTTTTCTGAAGAAATAAAAAATTTAAGTTAGATACATCATACAGGATACAGAAAAACAGAATTCATTTAGATTTCTGTCTATTTTCTATTTGATGAAAGGATCAAATGTAACTGTAGTCCCCCAATAGTAAATCAAGCATGTTATCAGGTGTAAGTAGAGTTGTTCCACCAACAAGCAATTCAATATCAGGTCTTCCGCTTTCAGATAAGGCTTCCTGGGCTTCACGTACCTTTTGGCAGAAAAAATAAGAATAAAGAGGATCAGGTTTTAAATTTAATTTAATGATAAAGGGGGACGGAACAAGAAGCATAGAGACATAACTGAAGGCAACTAAGATGCTATTTTTCCAAAAATCTTTCAAGTTCATCAGAAGTTCAATAACAATTTGATTGTGATAAACCAATTTGCCATACCAGAAAAAAGTTCACTGATCACAAGAGGCCACCAAGAACAATAAGACTACAAGAGGAGGGAGGGGGAGAAATAAAACGAGGGATAGAAGTAACCATGGCGTATAAGAATTTCACCTCCAGTCCATTGATGCCCCCAATCACAAACACCAAAATGACATTTTGATCAGCAAGACTAGGCTTTGCCTGCAGCATTTGCATTGAGATGGATGAATGGAGAAAAGGGAAAAATAAAAAAAAGAATGGTCAGCATATTTGAAGAACAGGACTATTGAAGCAAAACTTCAGCATAGGCTAAGAGACCATAAATCACCTGACCAAGGCCAAACCTTCCAAATCCACTCTTAAAAAGGCGCCCCACAGTGGAAGAATGGTATTCTAACCCTGGTACATCATATTTGCTTAACACCCGTGTTAGCAGCTTATAAAGTAATCCTTTTCCCATGTAGGTATCCTCACTGAAATTAGCTTCCATTGTCAATGATCCATCCCTTAGTGGTAAATTCTTTCTTTTCAAATTGGACAACTTATGAAGGAATTTAAAAAGGTGATCCACCTTGTCACGCAACTCCAACTTCAGCTGCATGTCATCATACACTTGCTCATTTTTATTATCATTATCAGCATCTTCATCACCCCATTTGCCCCACTGATCATCATCAAAATCATCAATATCTAGTTGTTTTGAAGTTTCTTTAGTTGTTTCTTCAGGTTTCGACTTGCTCAGATTAGCTTCAAGCTCTTCCCTTAGCCCATCTAGAAACTTGAGTTTGGCTACTGATGGATTTTCAAGAATGGAATCTACAACAGCTTCTTTTAACAAACGTTCCTCTTGCCAAGAAAATGGACCATCAGACCCAGATGTCGGAAAATTCTCCCCAGCCAATATATATCCAACAATCATTAACAACAAAGCATCTTGCAATGAAAGTACCCCCTGTGAGAGCCCTTTTTTTACTTTATTTCCATGTGATCCCAATAAAGCACTCTTATTGATGAGATCACCAATTTGAGCAGCAAGACTTTGACTGGTTTCTCCAGAACTCACACTCAGAATCTTCTCAGCACTGATAAATGCATCCCATTTGGTGCTGGTTGATTCCTCAAGGGTTAATAGAGTGGCAGAAGCTAATTGAATGATTCCTTTGTTTCTCACTAAAGATGATTGACTCCTTGCTAATGCTTTGATCATAGCTTGCAACTCTGGTTTTGTAACAAGACCAGGGCGAGATTTCACATTAACAGTTGCATTTTCCCTGCGCAGAGTTTCTTGTAACCATTTCTTTACCAGTAGGACTCCATCTTTTGTTCTTCTATCTAGTAAAGCTTCCAAGAATGGGGTTCCACGAAAATTTTCAGAGGAGATTATGGATCCAGTAAGCATATCTAAATCAGAGTGAACAGGCTTTTCATGAAGTATCTTGCTAAGCTTAATTAAATCTGCAATCTGAGAGTCAGAGTAACTGGAATTCCATCCACAAAGAAAAGCTTCAACACTTTCTAAAAGATGAAAATTGTCTAGTTTGCGATCTTCTTCATATAGAATCTTTGCAAGAGGTATCTGAACATCTAAGGGGTCACGTTGCAGGTGGGAAGTGCCATATTTGAGTTGGGTTCCTGAACCCTTAACTTGAGGATGGGAAGCTGTTCTATTCCTACGGGGCAAACATGAAAACATACGATCAACTAGTGAATCCCCATGACAGCAAGGAGTAAGAAGATCAAGTGTGCGATCAATGAGTAACAACCCTGCTGATCGTTTACGGCGGCCAACATCATAGAGACTTGACATGTCTGTCAAAATCTTCCCAACAGCTTTTGACATATCACCAAGGGAGAAAATTTCCATTTTCAAGTCCATCTACATGTTTAAGGAAAGAACTAATGGTTATGGTCAGATAAAATAGCCATGACAAACAAAACATCTAGTTCTAAAGATAGTATATAAGGTACTGTCACCGTAACCAGTAATGGAATAAGTGGTCACCCATTTAACAAAATAAAAATTATCTTAGTCATTTTATCTAAATGGACTTATGCATGCACTGCTAAGATGGTATGCAACAGAAGTTCTGTTGTGCATCTCATATGCCATACAAGTTTCTAGCAGAAAAAAAAAAAAAAAAGAAGAAGCCAGAAGCATGGTTGAATACACTACAAGAATTCTGAGAAATATACGATTTCTGAAACAAGTCACCAGAAAGTGAAATCTCTGTGAAGGCATGGACATCACTAGTTACCTTGGATGCCAAATGGTAAAGAAAGTGTGCAGTAAGAGTTGCCCCTGGAGGCACATCATCGGCATTAGAGAGAAAACCAGTGCTTAAGGGAGGCAACCCAGGACTAATAGAATCTTCATGTTCAGCTGATAAGTATGCTTCAGCTACCAAACCTTCTGATGGTAAAACAAATACCCTTGGTGAGATGGGACATAAAATCATTGGGAAATGATGAACAGAAACAACCAATTTTGGCCCTGCATCGTCAATGTAGTCTAATGGATTATCTTCATTTAAATCTCTTCCACTTGAACTAGCTTCAAGATGAGGAACATCCTTTCCACTGGAAGGAAATCTTGAGTGTCTTTCATCTTGAAAGTTCAAATTTCCCAAGTTGCTACCAACCTGCCTAGAATTTGTCCCAGACTTTTTAACTAGCTCTTCATAATCTTGAATCAGCAAGGATTCGTATTCCTGATAAGCATCTGGTCCCAGAGGTGAATCAGGATATGTTGAATGAGCTATCTGCATTTTAACCAGTATTAAAATATCCACCAAAAACAAACAAACAAAACAATAAATAGAACCAAAAAAAAATGAAGTAGAATATGGAATAAGATAACTTAATTTTTTTTTCCCTAATATCATATCACCCCCCATTTAGTAGGAAAAGGCTTGCTTTGTTGTTGTTGTTGTTGTTGTTGTTGTTGTTGTATCATATCACTCTCGTGCTTATATATTCTGACAATTGGTGACTTCTTGCCTTTACACATTAAAAAAACATTTCTAGTTATCCATATTGACGTAATTTTATATGATCTACAATTACCAATGCCAAGTTAAAAAGATATCTGATGGGGAATAGAATAAGGACATTGGGTAACTTTGGATCTTTGAGTAATATATTTATCCATAAATTAGGGATTATCAGTAATTTAGAATAATAGTTACCATGTTGAGTTTGCCAATCTATGATTGCTTTGAAGCATTGTCTTAAGCTTTTTATCTGACTTGAATTATTATTGAGATTGTTACTGACTTCCTGTTCTCTCCCTTTCTTTAAATTCTCCCTATATTCTTTCTCTCTCCCCCATACCCCTCTCCTTCCCTGAACTGTTCTGCATTTGTCCTGCATCACTATGTCAACTGCTTATGATCTCATTGGCATATCTCTACAACATTTATAAAGCTTAAATGTGCTGGTCATGACCAGACTACATTACAGAGGTATGCTTCTAACATGACAACATTAAATCATTTCTCCAGGAAGCCATTTGCACTTCAAGCCATCAAACCACCACTAACACTCTTACTGACCTTGCAACTAGCAAACTACTCATCAAGTAGTCTGAACTGCATGCTAATGAACAAACCATGAAATATGGTGCAGCCAAAATTCATTGGTGAAACAAGTATAGCTCATTGTATAGTTACAACTAGCAATAGACATATAGAAAAGAAAACTTATGGTAGGGGTCAAGTTAACAATATTATTGTCTGATAGGGATGAGGGTAGTATGGGATGCCCAAGTCCCACATCGAGTAGAATGGGATGCTCGATGGGGTATTTAAGTAGCTTGGTTCTTCCCCTTCAATAGCTAGCTTTTGAGGGAGGGTTCTCCAAGCCACTTGGATCCTATCAATTGGTATCAAAGCTGGTTTTTCGACGGCACGGAGAGGGCTACCTGCAGAGGGTTCTGACCTGCAAAGGGTTCTGACCGGTGAAGGGGCTGACCCGCGGAGGAGTGAAGCAACACCGAGTGAAGTGTCGCAGAGTGCAGCCACCGGGTCGTCGGCTCTTCAAGGGCGGTGCTATGATAGGGATAAGGGTAGTATGGGACGCCCAAGTCCCACATCGAGTAGAATGGGATGCTCGATGGGGTATTTAAGTAGCTTGGTTCTTCCCCTTCAATAGCTAGCTTTTGAGGTAGGGTTCCCTAAGCCACTTGGATCCTATCATTGTCTCTACAACTATTGCCTATTTAATGCTAAAAATTAGATAATAAACCGAAAATGCTACTTGTCAGAACGAAAACAATAGCATGACAAAAGTAACAGAATAAATTGAGATCACCAACTTCATTCCTGAATAGCATACAACATTAACCTCTTTCTAATAGAAATATCACCTTGCTTTCATTCAGGCCAGTTATGATGCATAAACTCAAGGCCAAAATATTAAATGTCATAAATTCAAAAGGAAAAAAAAAAAATCATAAAATCAAGTTCATAGGTGAACCCAACATTGAGTTTACAAGACAAGGAAATAAAATGCAAAGAAATATACAGCTGAAAAAAGAAAACAAAAAGACACAGCAATATTAATAAGCACCTCTGAGATAGATGTAAATATAATACAACGGCGGACAACTTGATGCGTGCTCAGACAGCGTAAAATATACCGATGTGCATCACTTAGTAGACGCGATGTGATTACCACAAGTTTCCTTGCAGGATCAGAACATGAGTTCCAATCAACCACCTAACCAAAAAGCCATAAATAAAAGTAAACATTATATCCTCCCTAAACAAATTAAGAACTATTCCAAAAAAAAAAAATAAAGAAACTAAATTGGTAAATGGGAAACATCTATAGTTCCATACATCATACCTACTGGGCACCTGATTAATGTAGCACTGACAGAAGAAATAACATGCTAAGGGATGGAAAAGATAATGTACATTACCATTACTCTGCAGGCTTTGAAACCTTTTGACTTTTGTTGGTTCAATGAGATGTGTATGAATCTCAGGAGATCAAAATAACAAAAATGAAAAGGATTCCCAAGAGGAAAAATATAATGCAACCTTCAATATTCTATCATGTAGCAGCAGCTCTCATCTTTTACAGGCAGAACCAGCAAACAAGAATCACACTGACTACATTCACTTACAAAATGAAAATAGACCTACTGCACTATGTCAGCTCTAATTATAGTCTTAAAAGACTCCATTTCATATTCTATGCGGGGATTACAATTTTGACAATGGAGATATGTAATGTAATACTCTCTAGCAAACATAGTGAATGTCACTTTGTCATTAGTATACAATCCAGAAAAGTTTGGAATTTCCAGTTGAGTTACATTCAATTCCAAATGAAAAACCTAAATTCTAGACCTAGTATCTATTTACTAATAATTACTACTAGATCAAATTAAGATAGACATAAAACTATGTTCAAATTGGACTGAAAGCAATAACTGTTCTTCCCCAATTTACTGATATAACTTCTTTCTAGAAGCATCAATATTCAGTGATTAGAAATTTATTTTCTATCTACCTAAATCTCTTATATAAGTTAGGCCATACTTTTTCAGCAGTCAATGTGCAACAGACAATGGAAGAAGAAGTACCCTTGTGAAGTACAAATCCAACTTTCAAGTCCCAAAAAACATTCAGTCCATGTTGTGGCTTGCAATGAAGTTACAAAATCTTCTTTAAAGTTTAAACCAAGAAAATAATAATATATTCAAGTTATCTACCTTTTGAACAAATAATGATCACCTAATGGTTATCAAATCTGTTTAGCTTGTAGGAAGCACCAAAGGACACCTTGTGCAACATATGACACAACCACTTACCAAATCAAGTGGACTCAAGTTTTCCAAACTGCAAATAGTTCGTGCTCCCAGATCTAGAAGTACAGGATATGCCCCAATAAACTGGAAACTTTCTGTAGACCCAGCATCTAAGTAAATAATAGCACCTTCAATATGCTCTGATATCTGAAAAAGGTGGAACATGCAGAATGTTCATGTAGTAATCAAATGAGAAAGATCACATAGGTACATCTGTAATAACAAGTATCTTAACTAGTATTTAAGAATAAAATTCAAATTCAAATTCAAATTCATTGGGCATCATAACAGAATTAAATGTCACATAATTGACTCATCATAAGTTCCAAAAAGACGCCATAAAGCACATGAAGGTAGACCTGATCTGATTGGTCTATGATCACAGTTAATTCATCTTTTCATCCCAAAGCAATTATACTTGTTTCTAAATTCTTATGAGACTAAATGACTAATACATATACCTAGGATCCAATCCAATCACTCCAATTTTGTAATTTAGCTCTTGAAGCCAAGTTTAATTAGAGGCAAGGGCAGTTCCTTCTTATAGCACTACCATAAGTTCCAAGTTCCAACGTCCACAAAGAAGTTATGTCAAGCCGGTTTTCCCTTATTCCTTACTCCCTTGTCAAAAGACTTAATTTAAATCGACAAGATTTAACCAAGCCCAATCTCAGATTGTATAATAAGAACAAAAACAAAAATTGAAGTATCCTCAAAAGGAGAACCAAATCCTATGCATCTAATTGCAGAATCTTCAGTCCCCGTGAAGGCACCCAAGGAAGCGATGCATACATCATAAACTTAAATTCAACATCCCATATCAAAAGGGTCAGACATCTTTGATTTCTTCACATTGTTTATGTTTTTTACCAGCCGAAATGAGCACACCAACATAAGTTAATTTTCCTCTAGTCCGCAAACAACAAAATCAATCACAATGAACGAAACAGATGAACAAATGCAGCATCGAGAACTAGCTTGGATACAACGAGGACAGAGAATTCATCATAAAAAAGCAATTACCTGTCTAATGGAATCGATACAGGATTTGGTTACATCAACCAATGCCATATCTGGAGCCACCTCAGTAGAATGCACAGTCAAATGGGATGACTTTCTTAAGCAAAAAGCATCGCCTCAAAACTCAAGATAATAAACATTCGATCAGAGGGTCCCCAATTGAGCCATAACCTTGTTTTTAGCTAAACCTTTTGTCCATAGAATCATTCAGACTTTCTTAGCAAAATCTTGTTTCCGAGTCACACACTCGCAGTTCCTCTTGATTTCGCTGTATCTCACGTTTCCATTTCCGTCCGGGCTCCTGTTTCGTCCTCTCTCTCTCTCTCTCTCTGTCCCTCTCTCCCGGTGTCCGCGGTGTCAATTATTTGGGCCGTTTGAATTTTGAGTTGCCCAGAAGTGTACAAGCCCAATCCATTATGTTGGTGTTTTTTTATAAATTACATTTTCTTTCTATTAAAATATGCAAAAATCATTTAATATATATATATATATATATTATTCTGTCTTCTTTTAAGAAATAAAGATGCTCTAGATTATAATTTTGTAACTCGAAACAAACTGGCCATTAAATGAGTCTAAATCAAAGTTTTAATGAATTAAAACTAATTGAATTATGATATTATTTTTATATATTATTGAATTTATAATTTATTCTTAATTTAAGTTGAATTTAATTGTCTAATTTAAGTTGAATCAAAGTTCTATTTTGTAACTTAGTGATTAGGAACTAATTGAATCAAAGTTGATATTATCCTCTTTTCTTTTTTTAATGAGCTTTTTTGTTTTAATGAACTATGATATTATTTTTATATATTATTGAATTTATAATTTGTTCTTAATTTAAGTTGAATTTAATTGTCTAATCTTTTTAATACTGATTATGTAATTTTAAATGTTCAAACATATATATTACCTCAAAGTAAATCTCAAATATTAATAAAAATATTAATATATTAATATATATATATAGTACTAAAATTCGTTCATTATTTATAGTACTTAATTTATTAAATATTTTTTATGATTTTATGATTTTTTACTCTTACATGCAATAAATAACTCAACATTATAAATTTATTAAATATTAATGAATAAATTTAAAGTTGAATTTAAATTTATTTAAAATTATTTTTCATAACTTAAAGTATATCAAATTCGTGATTTAATATTTTTATTTAAGGATATATATAATTTTAAAATAATTAAAAATAAATTTATTATTTATACTTTTAATTTATTTATTTATTTTATTAATTGAACTAAATCTAATAACCGAAAGTTTTCACTGAATTAACGACCGTCTAGTAAAAAACAATGCTCTAAATGGACACAGAATGCAGTACCGAGAGACATTTTGATCTTTGAATCACATCATAAGCCTGAGGTCTCTCTCTCTCTCCCTCTCTCTCTCTCTCTCTCTCTCTCTCTCTCTATATATATATATATATATATATATTACAATAGGCATTTTGACATCTATATCATAACTAAAATAATTATTTTTAAAAATACAATAAACAAATTTTTATTTTAATATCCTTTTTTATTTTTATATAAGTTTTCGCCTTTACAAATGACAAAAATATGTTGCCGGTAAAATTTTACGATTTCACATGACAAAAAATTGCAAAAAATAGTCTTTATTGTATCAGACAATAAACACAGTTTTTATATATATATATATATATATATATATATATCTTGCTTTGAATTATGTCTCTCCATTATAAATCTAGCAAACACATATATTCACTATTACTAATTTTAATTCATTTCAATTTATTTTAATAAGTTTTAATTCACTTTAATTAATTTTAATTAATTTTAATTCATTCTATTTCATTTTAATTCATTTTAATTCATTCTATTTAATTTTAATTTAACATATAAATTAATATTTAACACATTTTTATATAAAAGAAAGTCTAACAAATAATTAATTATAAATCATGTTTACTTCTATTAATAATTTTTACATAATAATTAGAGAAAATTATATTTTATCTTTTATAGTAAATAACAAAACAAAACATATAATGGCTCTCATTTCACAACTCAATATTCTAATTTCTCATTGTGGAAATCATCGAATTGGATCATCTTTTTATTATTCTTCATTATTATTTTGGTATTTTTCTTCTTTCGCAGTTGGTTGATTATTTAATTAAATTTCAAATAATCAATATACAAGAATGAGTTGATTTAGAATGAAAAATCCTTAAATTAATTCTTACAACATTCATTAACTTTAAAAGAATTGAGTACCATATACAAACTAAAAACTCTTGAATCAGGAAATAACCAAAAAAATTACTCAAACTCACGTAATGATTACGATGGCACAAGGGTACAAAAACTGCATCGAAGGACATCTGCATTTGATTGGGGTTATAAGAAAGTTTACTTTTTCAAAACTTGAAAAAAGTGTTAGGAAGATTAGTGATATTATAACACTATAAATTAATTGTGAAATTTTTTATAGAAGGAAAGTTTTATTTTCTCTCTTATCATCTTTTTTTATTTTTTTAAATTAATATTCTTAACAATTTTTACCCTCTTAAGTCTATTGCACTCAAATATAACTTCAATTTCATTATTATAAATTCTCTCATTAATTTGCATACATATAACTATAAAAAGATTTGTTTATTTTGATTTTTACAAAAAAAAAAAATTACAAATAAACATATGTCAAATAAATATTACTTAACGTTAAAAATTATATTTATATAGTTTCAAATTTAATACATTTTTTAAAATAAATTTATTTTTTAAAATTATATTTTAACTTATATTTAAGTTTACATGCCAGAAAAAATTACATCTCAAAGTTATTAAAGTTTATAAATTATTTTTTTAACATGATTTTAGTTTTGAAATTATATTTTAAATTTATTTAAGTTTACATGCAAGCAAAAATTACAATATAAATACATTATAATAACTTAAAGTCATAAACAATTTTTAAAGGTAAAATTTTAATTACACTAATGACTTAAATACTTATTACTAAAATAATTAAGAATAAAAAAAATTTAAAATCAATTGCAATGTACGTACTACAATAAATTTTAAACTTAACAAAAATTTATCATAATTATCAATTTAAATTTATGCATGTAAATAAATTAAATAAAAAAATAAAATTACTTGATTTGGGACCACCTCTATCCAAAAATTACAATTAATTTATAGGTGTACGACTAAACAAGACTTAGATTCGTAAGACCACCAGTAAACGAAATTTAGATTCGTAAGACCAACATTAAATAAGAGTTGAGATTAGTTTGTAGGATCACACTACAGTAGACGTTTGTTGGAATAAAATAAAAATAAGACTAAACAAAAGAGAGTAAACAAAAATATGAGAAAAAATACAAATGAAACGGAAGAGTTTCACTTAGCAGAAAAAAACAAAGCTATCTTGGACGCAACGAAAAATCTTTGTTGTATCAGATGACGAAAATTCAATAAAATTCAAAAAAAAAAAATTTATTGTATAGAAAAATTTGTCTATTATACTTTTAAAATTAATTATTTTATTTATATTATCGAGGTAAAAATCCTACTACAATATACTTTTTTAGGAACTATCTGCACGTTGGTGGTTTATTCTTCAAAATAAAAATCTCTTGACCCCCTATTTTTCCTTGATAAATTATTTTCTCACCAACATTTATATCAAAGTGTCATAAATTTGAAATCTATTACATAATTAATACAGGATTATGCACGTGTGAATGATGCTTGGAAGATAATTTTAATTATCATTTATGTCAATGACAAAAAAGACATTTAATAAGTTATTCCTAATTATTTGTACCCAAACAAAATTATTAGCCCTAATTTTGTTTGGTATGTTATATTCAAAAGATTAATTATTATGCATTAAAGGTAATTTACTCATGAGTTTTATCATCCTTTTTTGTTATTATTCTGGCCCAAACTGAAAATCTTATCCATTGATGGGACACAAATCACAAACTATCATCGGTGGGTCAGCGACGACCATTATCATCAGAAGAGTCTGGCCATTAATTATTTTACCTACTTTTACATAATTATTCACCATATAACATACTTTTTAACAAATTATACATGCACATATAACCAATATTATTGACTTCCATTTTCTTTGAAATATTTATTATAGACTTATAGTATTAAAAATTTAATATTGCCATCAGTAATATTTTAATAAATAATTAATTCTTATTTAAAATTTATAATTTAACTCAATAATAATTTAAAATAAATTATATAATTTTTATCAAAAAATAAAATAAAATATTATTAAATTTCATTCCTCTTTTTTGGAGATATCAACATTATACTTTCTTTTTATTAAATATTAAAAAACTTATAATCTCACTTATTTTGATTAAAATACCAATATTATTAAATTTTTTTAGAAAGTATAATTTATTAGAATATATATTTTGAAAAGTATTATTTTATTATTATTTATTTTGATTTAAAAATAATAATTTTATTTTATTTTAAAAAATAATTTTTTAATTGATCAAATATATATTTAATTAGATAAATAATAAATATAAAAGTATTTTAGTCTAAATAAATAAAATTATATGTTTTTCTTATTTCTCAACAAAAAAGAGTATAAAATTTTAAAATAAATAAAAAAATAGTATAATTTCAATATTTGTCAAAAGAAAAAAGTATAATTTATTTTTAAATTATTTATTAAAATATAACTAGATATACTATCAAGAACTACATATATAAATACTGAAAACTTTAATTGAATCCCTAAATATTTTCATATATCAAAGTTTATCTATGTATTGTTTACATTCTAACCGATAATATTATAATAGGGTGTATAGAATCTTTTTAATAGAGTCCATTTCACTATTCATATAATACCGTATCTATCGAAGTGTGAGGTATTCAAAGCATCAATGGCGCTCCACTACACCTCTAACCCCTGCTTTATCATTTTTCAGTGGTGGGTCAGCCATGGCCATCACCATCACTATTAAGATACCTCCTTTTCCTTTCTTTTCCAACAGGGTTACAGCTCCACCACACCCCACCAATTTTTTCACTTTCTCACTTCTTTTTCTCTCTGTAACGTAGTTTCTTCTCGATCGCTATCCTCTCATGGCCGAAGAAATTGATCATAATCAAACCCAAAACCCCACATGGCCGCAACTCTTGGGCTGCAACGACTGGGAAGCCTTGCTTCATCCTCTCCACCTCAGCCTCCGTCAGCTCATCCTCCGATGCGGCGACCTCGTTCAGGCCACCTACGACGCCTTCAACAACGACCCCAACTCCCGCTTGTGCGGCTCCAGCCGATACGGCAAGTCCTCCTTCTTCCACAAGGTCCAGCTCGACGACGCCGCCGATTACACCGTCGCCGCTTTCCTCTACGCCACCGCCCGCGTCAGCGTCCCCGAGGCTTTTCTCCTTCGTTCCATGTCCAGGGAGAGTTGGGACCGCGAGTCCAACTGGATCGGCTACGTCGCCGTCACCTCCGACGAGGTCAGCGCCGCCTTGGGCCGGCGCGAAATCTACGTCATCTGGCGAGGGACGACCCGGAATTACGAGTGGGTCGATGTCATGGGGGCCAAACCCGACTCCGCTAAGGTCCTATTAAGCCGTGAAACCCTCAGAGAAATTCAAATCCGCCATGGTAATGATCATAGTAGCAGCGATGACGAAGATGGGAATTCTGAAATGCCGAAGGTGATGAGGGGTTGGCTAACGATCTACACATCCGACGATCCAAAATCTTCGTTTACAAAATCAAGCGCCAGAACCCAAATTCATAACAAAATAAACCAATTACTGAATCTTTACAAAGACGAAAACCCAAGCGTGATTCTGGCGGGACACAGTCTAGGAGCAAGCTTATCGATTCTATGCGCTTTCGATTTGGTGGAAAACGGGGTGACTAATATTCCTGTTTGTGCTTTCGTATTTGGGTCTCCTCAGGTTGGAAACAGAGCATTCAACGAGAAATTCAAGAAATTTCCCAATCTCAAGGTACTGCACATAAGGAACAAAATCGATCTGATACCCCATTACCCAGGAAGGTTAATGGGGTACAAAGAGACTGGAATAGAACTGGAAATTGATACTAGGAAATCTCCATGCTTGAAGCACTCAGAGAACCCCAGCGATTGGCATAATCTGCAGGCAATGCTGCATGTGGTTGCAGGGTGGAATGGGAGTGATGGGGAGTTTGAGATGAAGGTGAAGAGAAGCTTGAGTTTGGTGAACAAGTCGTGTGAGTTCTTGAAGGATGAGTATAGAGTGCCTGGATCATGGTGGGTGGAGAAGAACAAGGGTATGGTGCGCAGGGACGATGGAGAGTGGGTTTTGGATTTACCAGCTGAAGAGGATATTCCTGTACCAGAAGATCTATGAAATGTCGGTATTTCAAAAATAGCAAATTAGTGGAGTCACGTTGTTATATATTTTGATCAATAAAATTTAATAAAATATTCTTATTTTATATATTTTGTGAGCTTCTTAATTTAAAATAAAAAGAATTTTGATTAATTTTAGAATAAATTATTATTTTATACTTTAAAAAATATAATTTATCTTAATTTAATCTTTAAATTATAAAAATATTGAATATAATGTTTGAAACATATATTATATCTTAATTTAAAATTTTAAGGATTAATAAATTGAGATATAAAAATACTTATAACATTATATATAATGACTGAATTGAGATATAATATATAATTTAAAAATTAAATTAAAATAAATTATATATTTTAAAGACTAAATTAATAATTTATTTTAATTTTATTGATGAATATATAAATGAAGTGATACAGAATTTCTCAAAATAAGGTTAGGTGAAACAATAATATTTTTTAAAATATATATTATATTAATACTAAACATTATGTATATAATTGAAATTACACATTAATTGTATTGGCATGTTTAAATAATATTTATATTTTTTAACACTTGATATAATATTACAAAAATTTTATTATTTTCTTTTCTATTAATAAAATTAAATTTTCATACAATATAATAAACAGTTTGGTTTAAATTCGGCCAAATTTAACAAGTATACTAGAATATCAATGCTTATTACAGTAGTTGGAAAGTTGACGGTATAGTAGTCATTCTTTTGTGTGCTTTTGACTGTTTGTTACTCGGTCTCCTATATCTACTATTC
Organism: Senna siamea; assembly: GCA_031216115.1. Lineage (NCBI taxonomy): Eukaryota > Viridiplantae > Streptophyta > Magnoliopsida > Fabales > Fabaceae > Senna > Senna siamea. Next base: position 17,806,564 of record CM062359.1, on the reverse strand, counting down.
TTTATGCCTTCACTCTTGGTCTATCAAAGCTATTTTGGAGTGGATAATTTTGGGAATTCTGGTATTAGAATTGATTTTTAATTAGTGGTATATGTATGTTAATAATAATATGATTTTGTTACGTATGTCATTAGAGGAATGGGCATTGTTACATCAAATTATATGAAGTGATTTCTTTATGTTATATTATTTTTAGTTCCAATTTCACACCACTAATTGCAGTGATAATGATTTTATGTGCAAAGGGTTTTGCTCATCAACGTATATGGACATTCTCCCCTTGTTATGTAGTTAGAAAAAGTTAAGACAAACGGAGTTAGTGTAGGGGGATGCAAACAAAAACAATAAATATTTTCACACATGTGTCAAGAAAATCCGTGTAGCCAATAAAATTATTGGAACCAAGATGGCAATAGCCAATGGGTTGATTATTATGTAGCTATTGGAAATTGGCTTCTAACTAATTTGTAGGAGTGTATAACAAGAAAGTCTTAGCAAGACTTGACTTGATCTTTTCTTTTTTTGAACTAAAAAAAATTCTCCATTCATTCTATAAAAGTACTAGACCATACAAGTAAAATATCTCCAGGGTAAGAAGAATATTAGATTAAGATTAGGTTCATTATTTTCCAAAAAAATGTAAGAAGAAAATGAAAGACAACATATTTTTATAATACTTTTCATTAAAAGAAAAGTACTCATAAAATTTATTTATTACATTTAGGAAAAGTAATAGTATCAAACGGGTTGAGTGCGAGTCGAAAGCAAGTGGACCCATTTATTAAGAAGACTTGGACAATAATGTTATGTTTTGGCTCACAAGCTAAATAGTTTGGCTTGCACACCATTTTTTCTTTTAAATATTTTAAAATTATTTTTTAATACAAATAAAAAAAATATTACTATTTCTTTAATTTTTAAATTTATTTAACAAATAAAATTTAATTAAATTTATTGTGATAAAAAAAGTCTAAATTAATGTATTTATTTTAGAAATTAGAATTGTCTTCACTAATTATTTTTTTCATCAATCAAATTTTTTATTTACACTGTGAGAATAACGTAATGATGTAAAATATAAAATTATCATAAATTTATACACTTATACTTATTTTAAACTAATATATATATATATATATATATATTTGGCAATTTGACCCTATTTGTTTAAAGAGCCAATTTTTTTCTTATACCCGTCTATTTAACCCGTTAAACAAACAGACCTGCAAATCACAATTTGTTTAGACAATGATAAGGAAAAATACTAAACTATTTATTTTTATACTAAAAATAAATGCACATATATATAATATTAACAAAAAATATATAAAAATTATATTATCTGCAACAATTCCTTCAATAAGATTATTTTGTTCTAATATGTATATATAATTTGTTATATAATAATTTTGTATGAATAAATTAGTTAAAATTTTGTATAGATTGTATATTTAGAGATTAAATAAAACTTGTAAGATTTACTTTATAAATTTATATTTAGATAAGTTATAATTTGAAAAAAAAATTATTGTAAATTTTTTTGAGTAAATCTTTTTAGGTAAATTTGGAGATTTAAAGAATTTGATAATAAAGATTAATTTTGTTAACTGTCCAGATTTGGGTCAAAAGATGAAAAACAAAATTTTCTCTGAATTTAAAGATAAAAGATATTCCATGGATTAAATTGTGAATAATATCTTTTAGGTCATTTATTATTGAACATGCTTTTTTCATGACGAATTTTGACATCTTTTTCCAAAAGGTGACATTCCTCGTTTCTTCAATATTTAGTTTCAGAATATAATTTTTTAAAAATCCCACCTCATATATATCAACCGAAGTAATTTTGTACAATTTAAAAATATTGTTATTAAATTTTTGATAAAAATATAATTAAAATATTTTACAGTTCAGGATTTCATGAAAGTTATAAAAAAGTTATTTCCTTCACGAGAACTTTATTTAATTCATTAAAAAATGGAAATTAGACAAATTGAATTAGAACTCAAAAATCACAGAAAAGTGAGCAGGAAAAGCTGGAATTTAAACGGCTCTAAAGAACATGGAAAGGTAAATGCACAAATTAAAAAATAAAAATAAATAAAAAGAAGGCAAAGAGATGACGTGTTCAAGATCTTCCTTAGGCATTTTCACTTCCTCTCCCTCCTTCCGTTTTCATCCTTTACTACCGATCCCTCGCTTACTTTCTATGCATAATCATCCATCGTCTTCTCTCATCTCTCAAGCTTGTTTCCCTCATCTACAACTGCATACTGCAGAATCTTCTTCTTCTTCTTCTTCTTCTTTAATCATGGCATAACAGGTACGATGGCCTGCGTCTTCCATCAATTTTTATTCTTCGCTTTTTTTGCCATTTCTATTGGAATCTTATTGTTCACTCAGGTCCTGATCTACTTCATCTTCTTGATACTTGTTCAAGTCCCTTGTGTCACTTCTGTTAATGGGTCGGCTTCTATTCTTCATTTTGTTTACTGTTCCTCAGTCTTTTTTCCTGGTTTGATAGTGTATACTTCTGCTATATCTCGAAAGTGAGTGTTTTACTCTTGGAATTACATTCGATTCTTTACAACCTGTTTTGTCTGAGCGGAAATGAAGGCAGAAGGAAGATTTTATTTTACTTAGGTTATTTGTTAATTACTGTGCTCAAACATAACCTATTTTATGTGGATTTATCTTTAAAGAATTTAGAAGAAAAATGCGTCTGAATCTTAGTGTTTTGGAATAAATTGTCAACTTCCCCAATGATTATATTTATATTGCAGGCGTAGTGATATTGTTGAGGGGCAAGCAATAAAAAAGGAGGGTTTTTTTGTTTGTTAAAATTATCTGAGACTAACTTGTGGGTGAGTTAATTTTTGTACTCAAATAGATCCCATTTCCCATGGATACATCTTTGAAAAAAGTATAAAGCAGAATGTACTTAAATCTTGGTTGTTTGTAATGAATTGTCTTCTTCCCAAATGATTATGACATTTACATGATGTATTCATTTAACATTGAACTTGTTGTGATATCTATATATGAACTTTGAAGTAAAACTCATAGTTAAATATTTTTGTTCATAGGTGATGATAAACTAGATTAACTGTGAAGGATCAGATTACTATCATGCGTATTCAGTACCGGTGGTTTGATTCAGAGACTAAAATACAGTTTATATCTAATTCTATATCTAGTCTCATTCGCAATCGATAAGCTGCATACACAGTGCTATAGCCTGCTGGATTTGGCGCTCTAGTCTGAGTAGTTAAGTTGTTCAAACCTTTACAAGATGCCATATTATATACAGAGACTTTATAGGCTATGCAAGGCATCTTTTTCACCAGATGGACCTGTGTCAGATGAAGCCATTGAAAAAGTTCGTGAGAAGTTAGGTATGTTGCATTTTTGCTTTGTTGGTTTTTTCTGTAAATGCATATATTTGTTTTCAACTTCGTAATTTTGTTTTCTGAACTTCTTGGACGATTAATATCCATGTAATTAACCTGAGATTAACTTATCCTCATGAACTCATTGATATGGAACCACATACCTAAATTCTGGTCAATCTGATTTACCTATAAATTCTTTTCCTTAATGTGCTGTGATCCTTTGATGATAATAGAAAATTGTGGACATATAAGAGACTAAATGGGTCTGGATTTAACTTCACAAGTTCTCTCTTTCTTTGTTTCATCTTCCTCATCCTCAAACCTTTTCATACTTGGTGCTTTTATCAAAACAACTTACAGGGATTTGTCTTTCAAAGGTGTCAAAGGATTAAGAATAGCTTTTAGAGCAGACTAATGCCATCTTTTAGTTAAGCCTGTCTTTTATTGGGATTGTTCCTCTAATATAATAAAATATGACCTTGCTTCCTCTTCTCTTCTCTTTTACAGAAGAACATGAATTGCAGTTTTCTCCTTAAACTTAAGGATGAATTTAGCTGTGAATCTTTTCCTGTAAACCTCTTCTGTGTCTAATGAATGGACTCAGCCATCTGTTAATGCACAATGAAACAGGTTACCCTCGTGAAAAATGATTTCATAGTGGTTAACTTGTTAACCACAAGTACTTTTCTCTTTTGTATTAATATTTTTCCCCTTTAGTACATACAAGATGTAAGGTAAGGTAGTTTGATGAAATCCAAGTGACTTGAAGAACCATCTTTCAAAAGCTAGCTGTTGAGGGAAGAGAACCAAGTCACTTAAGTACACCATCAAACATCTCATATTACTTGATGTGGACTTAGGTATCTCGTACTATCCCTAGTGCCCATCATAGAACTGTCCCTCAAGAGTCGACGACTTGATGGCTACACTTTGTGATAGTTAACTTGGCATTGCTTCACTCTACCACAGTTAGTCCCTCTGTCGATCAAATCTCTTTGTTGGTAACCTCTTCATGTTGTCGGCTCTCATACTATTCAATGTAGTTCTTGGGTAGCTCATAACCTTTGGGACATCCCATAGTACTATCCCTAGTGACCATCATAGTTCGATTCCCCCCCCTCCGGGCGCTTTTCTTAGTAGTCATTTAAAGGAAGAATTGCATTTTTTTAAATAATAAATCTGGTAGGCTGGATGTCAGAGGTTATCTTGACTAATCTCAGCATGTGGTGGCGATGACAACTTTTGGCATATCTATTTACTCTGAATTTTTCCATCCTCTGCTATAAACTGCAACTTAATGGAAACCTTAATAATCCCACGGATTCAATTTTTAAATAACGCAAAGCTCCTTTTTTTTTATATAATTATAAAATAATTCTAGAATGTTTCTTTTTCCCCCACGTAGGATTATGATGTAGGACGCACAATTGGGATATGCTGACCCATAAAATAATTTGAAGTATGCTTGTTAGTCCTAGTACTTTGATAGAATCTATTGCTTATAAACTACTATTGCTGACACTGCATTACCATTTTGCTTGCAAACATGGTTATATTAAAAAGTCTATGACATGCAAATTACCCTCTACGCTTATGCTAGGATTTATTGTCTTAAATTTGCAGTAAAGGACTAGTGCATAACTAAAAGACTGTGATGTTTATTATTAAAAAAATAAACCTGTAATGTGGCTGCAGTTTAAGAAACAACTTAAAAACCATCATTGAATGTTGTTTGGCATGTCAGAACAGAATTCGTTATTCAGCTGTCTCAATTTCAAACACTGAAGTTTGACAATCCTTGGATATATTTCATAACATTTCTATGAAAAACAATGGAAATTTGTAGCAATGAACTGACTAAATATGTTTTGGTTAAGTTTATTATGATTCCTTGCATGTTAGCCATATGGATTCTCACCCTCTGTTTTATTTTTATTTTTTGCTTACCTATGAATAAGTGATATTGGAGCTAGTTACTCCATCCTATTAGGTATGCATGGTGGCATTTTGTGTCTAAGTTTGTGGTTATTTACTCAACTGAACATGTATGCCATATGCATTTGTGACATGAATTGTGAACGCTAACATTTGTTTGTTTCTCTTTCCATATACCTTGTATGTGTGGTACTAATTCCTTTTTTTAATAAGATACACTGACCATAGTTATCAAATGGTGAATTGGGAGGCTAATTTCTGAATTGTGGATTGTAAATTGTATAGAATTCTATGAGGCAGAGACATAATGAAAATAGCTTGAAATATATCATATGAATGATGTATTTGTCTACAGCATAAACAAACTCTTAAATATAATAAATTTAAACCATGAATTGACAATAAACTTAGGTTGAAAAGGATTTGGGTAAGGAAATTAAGGGCTGAATGGAAACTCCTTTCTGCCAAATAGAATAGTGCTTGTGGGCTGTGGCCAAAGAATGAATTCAACAACAACAAACAAAACTTTTTTCCACTAGGTGGGGTCGGTTAGCGCATTGCTTTCAAGCAACAACCTAGCATTAACACGTTTATGTCGCTAATCCATACTCATAAAAATTCGACAAAGTTTTATGCTAGCTGTCAACTACCTAACACACTCCTCTTCTTTTATCCGGACTTGAGACTGATTATGAAAGAGAGTTAAAGAATAAATTGAACATAATAGGAAAAAGAAGTGTTGAAGTCAGAATAGGAAATGTCTCAAGAGTCACCATAGCTAGCTCATTTGTTGAGTTGAAAAGTCTGAATATTTTTCAAGTTACTACTCAAAGCCAAAATGAACAGTTCTGATGCGTTTCATGAAATTTAAAGGGGAAAAAAAAGTAAGCTTGAATTGTTGGGTCAAGTTACCAAGGACCTAACAGAAGTCATCCCTCCAAATGATCAGAATTGAGCAATTCAAAGTTTCTGGTTTGAATTGCATGATTACATCAGTTTCTAGCTTGATTCAAGGCTATTTATCATACTCATGGTTGTTAGAATTTGAAAATCCCGGTCCAAGTTTGTATGGTGGAGTGTTATCCATATTGTTGGGCCTTGTATATAGGCTTGAATATAGAGGATGTCTTATGCCCAAAATGCCTAAGGCAATTTGGTTTGACATCCTTTTGAACCTCATAGACCACAATTCTTCAATATTTGCCTAAGCCTTCCTCATCGAGCCTTCTATCGTTGGGCTTCAAATCTTTGGCCATAGGTTTTTAATATAATTTGTGGGTTTGGTTTGTAATTGTCAATTCAATCCACCAGGTATGAGCTCCATTGGGCTTCCTTTATCTTGGACCTTTGATCTTTATAGGCCATGAGGCCATTGAGCTTTGATACCTTATTAGAGTTTGACAGTCTCAGTCTAAGTTTGTATGGTGGAGTGTTAATCCATATTGCATGGACCTTGTCTATAGGCTTGAATATAAAGGCTGTCTTATGTCTAAAATGCTTCAAACAATTTGATTTGACATCCTCACACATTATATAGCCTTTAAACTTGTCTTAATCAGCTGATGTGGGATTTTAATTTCCTTTCTTTATACATTTCCAATAATGGTGATGTATTGCTGGGATTTTGAATCAATTTGTGCAATTCTAATTGTGAATCACATGATTTTGATTACACTGACAGATACATAGTATATGAAATTCCTGCTCATTATATTATTGTATCCTTATGATCTGCATCAGATGATTTCAATGTTTGTGTATCCTTCTTTTATTGGAATGAGCTTTGCATTTTTGATTTGTAGATTTGTTGCCTTGTGATAGACTCCCTGTCCAACTGAGATTTTTTCACAATAGCTTTTGACATAATGTTTTTGACAGAAAAAATCAAGCCATCAGATGTGGGTCTTGAACAGGAGGCACAAGTAGTTCGTAATTGGTCTAGTTCGATGCTTGAACGCAACGGGAGCCAGCACTCATTGCCACCGATCAAATACCTACATTTGTATGAGGATGACAGCTTCTCTGTAAGCACTAACTCTCAGAATTTTGTGTCACTCTTCATATGGTTTGCAGTTAGCACTTTCTATGAAATTTAGGCTTTAAAGTGGGTATAGGTATAACTATTGAAGTATGACCCTGAATTTCTAATTTTTTTTTTCTTCTTTTTTTGTAGATAGGAATATTTTGCATGCCACCTTCATCTATAATTCCTCTCCACAACCATCCTGGAATGACAGTGTTGAGCAAGCTCTTGTATGGTTCATTACATGTCAAATCATATGACTGGATTGATTTACCTTGTTCCAATGATCCACTTGAAGGTCTGTTCTCTATGGCTCTACATATTTTTATGGTGCTCAGTTGAGTTCAACTTCCTTTCCTATGTGTTTGCAAGGAAATGAATCAAATGTAAATGTGGTGAACTTTACTTTTCTTTGCCCTGCCAAAGAACACTTGCACAATAGTTTAATGACATGCTATTAGACACCTTAGTTTTCTACAATAGTTTTGTATCCATCTTAAACAACAAAAACAAAAATAGGGATGAAATCTAACCTTTGCCAAAGTTATTATGTTTTCTCACTCAAGGTTATCAAAAGTGTCTATAGAAAAGCTAAAATTGTCCTGAAACTATATGGTAAATGTACAATTAGGGATAAGGAAAGTGAAATGGACCATTCAGAGCTACAAATCTAGTTTTTGCTCTGTTGCTTTCAGGAAAAAAGGTTTTTTTTCTCCCACGTTTAAAGAAATGATAATGAAAAGGAAGGAAAGAGAAATTGATATTTATTTGACGAAATATAATTGCTTATATTTCCTTTGACGTGGTATGATACAAAACCATGAAGCTGACTTGGGAAAAAAATATAATCATATATAGTATTAGGGGAAGTTATGTCTTACCCCTGAACTAAGTCCTAATTATAATCTAAGTACATCAACATTAAAATGTAACAAAAGACCCCGTTTCTTTAGTAGAAAAACATTGAAAATCCTAACTCTCCAACACTATTATGGTTAAGATAGCACAAGAGGGGCATATGCCATTAAATGTAACTCTATATCCTTCTATCTGCTGTAAAAACCAATTATTTCTCCCTTCTTTTCCCTATCACACACTTTGACCTAATTTTCTGATTTAAGAATTGAAGGTATTCAAGATTGTGGTTGTGATTAAAGCAGTTCAAAGATAGGGAAGGCCGAAAATTGCAAACTCTTCTAGGAAAGAGGGACGATAAATGCATAGGGTTGAATTCAATTGTTGGGTTGCTGGGGTATTGATATTTTGGCATGATTGGGCTTGGGATTTAAGGAATGAGGGATTGACTCTTCTTTCATAGCCAACTCAAGGGAATAGGGTGGAAATTATGGAAATAAGAGGCCACATGGTTTTTTTTATTGTTTAATGAGAGTAATTAAGAGTTAAAGTTTTCACATTTTTGTTCCAAAGAACAGGGGGCGTTTTGTTACACATTAAAGTTGATTTACCAAAGTTGTAATTAAGCTTTAGTTTAATGGGGCGTCTTGTTACATTTTGAAGTTGATGTACTGATGTTGTAATTCTGCCTTAGTTTAGAGGGGTGTTTTGTTATATTTTAAAGTTGATGCTAAAAAGTTGTAATTAGGCCTCCCCTTAATATTGTTTTCCTCAGTTGAGGGGGGAAAATTGGTCAATCCTCCATGACTACTTCTTTGATGTTTTCTCTCCCATTGTTTACTTAATGCATTGAGATGGGGTAAAATCCCATTTTCCCTTGCTTTTCTTTTCTTTGTCGCCCTCTCCCACCTGCAGGGTTTTCTCCTGAAACAAACATAGCATATGAAAAGTCCTTAAACCTCTACTGCAGAGGTTGGAGGTTTTAAGTCTGTCTTTGTATATAGCTTTGCACTAGTGTATCATTAATGGATTGGGTCATGCAGAGTAAACATTTAGTCTTTTTCAATGAAGCTTTGCTTGTGGGAGTAAGTGTCTTGTTCACTTGCCCCTGCCCAAAATTCTGTGGTTGAGGTGGAACCCTTAGACCTATGACATAAGTCCCATCCAATTAATGATAGGGGAGTTCAATTTACTGTTGAGATTGTTCTCACTGTGTCTCACTAGTTTGCTGGTAGGTTGTACATATTATTAGAAAGGGTGCAATCACATTATGGAAAACTGAAACCAAACTACCTGTGTGCTATTTCACTTTTTTTAAAGTTTAAGGTTGTCTTGTCATTGTCAAGGGATGGCTAAAGCTATAAACTATATAGATAGTTCAACAGAGCAGCTACAAGGAATGTATTATTGGTTGGATTGCACTTTGACATTTGTGATATAGAGGCTATTTTTGTAGGCCTTCTGGTTTCTTTTAGTAAGTCATAGTCTGGCATTGGCTTACTAAGGATAGTTGTAATACAGCTGTAAATGACACAAGAAGGACAAAGAAAACTGGATTTGTACTAATGCAATGCATGAGGCTGTGTTATACTAGATTATTATTGTTTTAATTTTTATAAAACAAATAAAAGTAAACAGAATGAAATTTCTTCAACAAATTGAGGTAAAGACATTTAGATAACCATTTTGTGTTATATTAAATTATGAGACTGATATGGTTGTTTGTTCTTTATTTAGTTAACCATTTACCATTTTATGAGTTGTTTATCAATTAGAAAAATAAAGATGCTGACTGCTGAATGTCTGAAATTAGAATGTTTTTAGTATCATTTTTTCAAACCTCGTGTTTATTTTTGTAATTGGTGTCTTTTAAATCAAAGTTTCAACGTTTTCAACTGTCTATCTCTTATTTCCTCTTCTGAGAAGTGGTGACAATGAATATTTGGCTTTGGTTTGTTCGACCAAAACCAAACTTTGTGAATGGCAGCTAGACCAGCTAAGCTTGTTAAAAATAAAGAGATGATGGCGCCAAGCCCAACAACAGTTCTTTATCCTAGTAGTGGAGGTAACATCCATTGTTTTAGAGCCATAACTCCTTGCGCACTTCTTGATGTATTGTCTCCACCTTACTCTTCTGAACATGGAAGACACTGCACTTACTTCCGGAGATCCCCCAGGAAAGATCTTCCAGGTAATGTGAGCCTTGTGTCACCAGTGATGGTCTTTCACTTGTAAACTTACGTTGTATATTCTTTCAGTTGCAGGTGATATTCAATTGAATGGAGTTGAAGTTTCTGAAGTGACATGGTTGGAAGAATTTCAACCTCCTGATGACTTTGTGATCCGGAGAGGGCTGTACAGGGGTCCTGTCATTAGAACTTGAAAATTTTTCTTGTGCTCTGTATCTTACACTACAAGAAATTGGCTTTTTTATTAGGAGGATACATTAAAGGAAATTGTGGAATGAGTTGTCTAAGGCCATTGCAAAAATTATATATAGATATATTTTTTGGCTATGTCCATTAGGCATTTGGTTTGTACATAAAAATGCACTAATGTAGTCCCCGAGTTACTATTGTCCTGAGCTTAATCCAGTAGAATGTTTACTTTATGTTATGAAGAACTCATTATGAGCGAGGCCTTGTCATAATTTTTACTTGCAGAGAATAAGAAACGAGATGATTTTGTTTTCTCTTTTCATCAGCCCCAGCTCTGTTGATTTCATAACCCTGTGCAGGAGAAATTTAGATACAAAAGATCATAATCTTATGTGCTTAGAAATAGCCTCGCATAGCTCAATGTTTCTTTATCTCACTTGGTTTTCTTAGCAGGAATTTATGAGCAATATTCATGCACATGTGCTTGATACGAGTTGCTTAACACTAGTCTTGCAATATGAGAGCCCGCATCTAATGTGTATCAGTTTTTCTGAGAGTGTCCGCAGAATAAGGGCATGTGATCATTTAATTTTGTGTATCTGATTTTGTTGGCAAAAGAGTCGCCGCGAAGTTAGCCGCTATAAGCAATTGCGAGCTCAAAAAACGTGGGACCTACTAGATTCGTTTCTTTGCATTGCCCTCGTAATTTTTTCTTTAAAAAATTGTAAATTTAATTATTTTTCTCTGAAATAAATCCTTTTTAATATAATGAGGATTTTAAATATATAAAAAGAAAAGGGTTTGTCTTATATGATGTGGCTCATCACGTATTAAATAAAAGTTAAAGTGTAAAATTAAAAATAAGTGAATTTGACTTACTTAAGTTAAAAGTGATTATTATATGGGCTAACTTACAAGAAAATTAAAATAAATTACCCAAAGATGATTTAAAAATAATTATAAATTCAAATGTACAATTAGTAATGTGACAATCATGTTCATAATATTCTTCAAACATAACACAATTGATTAAACGAGAAATTTCTTACACAGATATTTAGCACATTAATTTGTTAGAGACACTTGGGATAATGGGTTGAGATTAATTAAGCATTGTATTTTTGCATTAAAAATAAATGGGACTATCATATGAGATAAAAATAAAAATAAAAGAGAAAAAAATGAATTGGCTTGCAAATCTATATGTATCCAACTAAATTCACTTAACCTGTACACTAATTAATGAGCTTTATTAATTGAAAATAACTAATCAAAATATATTACTAACATATAATTAATTAGAATAATAAGTATATCATTCTTTTTAAATAAGATCTTAAGTTTGATATTTTATATGAATATACTTTTATTGAAAGATTTTTATAAGATTTTAATCAATTCAAATTAGATTAATGATCAAAGTCAAACAAATTTTTGAATACGTCTCCACAGGTCTACGTGACCATTGTCTTAATCAATATTCTTGCTTGGTTCGTCTATTACGTCTTATATTTTTGTATTTTTTTCTCTCTTTATGTTTGATTATTAATTAACTGACGGTGATGCGAGAGGAATATTTGACCGTATAAATTCTTTGCACTAAAGGTCGGCTTGGATATTTATAATTAAATAGTAGAATTATTATTTGCATTTAATAATTACGAGCCTCTCTTGACCCAAGCTTAATAAAATCCTGATATTTCCTTGTAATTTATTGAGGGATTCATCTTCTTTCTTTTTTCAAAGTTTGAATATTTTCTATATCGATCTTTCGCATGGTCTTCGCATATCATAGTATTTTTTTTTTTCAAACTCTTATTGTAATTGTTATTATAGTTTCATATTATACTTATTTTCGAGGGAAAAAATGTAATGTTTAAAGCGGGAAGAATGTGCATGAATTATGTACGTATGATTTCTTATTTTGTTAAGGTTGGTTTAAATATTGGTAAAATTGTGTAACATCGCACAGGATTTTTAATTTGATTTTTTCTGGTGATCAAAGATATATACTTAACTCCAATTTTTCTATCCTAAAAAATCCCAAATGCACTTTGCTTTTTTTTTTTTTTAATAAGAATAATTTTAAAAATAAAATTTTTAATGTATCAAATCTCACCAACAAAATTGTTGGTAGAAGGTTAGTATATACAAATTTGAATATCACAAAGTATAGTTATTAATATGACTTTATTTTAGCGTTTAAAATCAATTGCAAGTCTAATATAACTTGATACATTTTTTTTTATATATAAAAAAAAGAAGCCCAGAGTCTTCTTTTAGCTCCCAAAGTCAAATGACCTATTGCTTAGCTTCAATCATATAAATAAGGAAAATAATATATAGTCAAAGAAAATGACCACATACCATATAATTAATTGATGTGAATGTAATAATAATCTAAATTTCTCTGTACATATGGTGGCTGATTAGCCCAGGCAAATTGAACGTGATGATAACAAAATTAAATAATTTTTTTTTATATATACATATAAATATCATAGAAGGTGTGAAGTGGACCTTTGGCAACCTGCAAAAGATATATATATATATATATATATTTAATATATAAAAATTAATTAAAGTTGTAATCCTGAGCCAAGATTCTTTGTTTCTCTGCAAATGTTCCTAAAATATACACGTCAACTCCCACATGCACAAAAGATGACAAACATGAACATTTTACGTAGAGCTTTCATATATATATATATATATATAGAGAGAGAGAGAGAGAGAGAGAGAATTCTGTATTTCATATACATTATTTCTTCTCTCAAATCCCAAGCCAATCTCTTTCTTTAATCTTTCGAATATTTGTCTTCACTTAGCTTCTCTCTCTTCCTCACATCTATCACACATATCCATAGTCAAATTTGGGTGTCTTGTAGCCAAACCTAATCTTTGAAAATGAAAATATTAATGATTCCTCTCATGGGAACTCTCATGAACCTGCCAGAGATTGCTGAATTAACAATTAAAATATATCAAATATCTATATGATGTGAATTTTTCGATATATATATATATATATATATATATATATATGTGCGCCACAGAAAGTAAATCCTTGGACAATAGGGAAAACGATCAACAAACGAGACATTTTGAGGGAATATATATGAAACAAGAGAAAAATTATAAATCTATCTTATTTTACCCATATATATGCATTATCTTATTGATTTGTTTTAATTTGTTTTATTTTTTATAAGTATTTTTTATTAGAAACAATTATATTTTAAATACTATCATTTATTAAATATAAATATCTCTTTCAATATACATTTAAATTTTAGTATAAAACATTGTAAAAGAGTAATTTCTTTTACTAAATTTAACCTCACCGTACCGTTAATGTTTATAACTTTTCTTTTGGCTTCCAATCTTTTCGCCATTTCATCCTTATCCTCTCCAATTATCTTTTTTTTTTTTTTAAAATGTGCTTGCAAACAATTTGCTTAGAGTTTCATTAGTTGTGTACATATATTATATATGAAAGACTGATTTTATATATGTAAATATATCATAAGTGGGTTATATTGAAATGTTTAATGAATAAAGATTCCTCCATGTGAAGATTGATATAAATAATTGATAAAATATTATTTTGGTTGCATCTCACACTATTTGTTTTTAATTAAAAAATAAATCAACGATTAAAAGGACAAAAATATTAGATAACAAAATAAAATCTCCACACACTTAGAATTTGCAAAACAATGAGTATATATTAAATGTTTAGTCATAATATAATGTGGTATTTTTTTATTATTGGTTTATTTTTAATTACAATAAATAATGAAACATATATGCAACTAAAATACTAATATCTAAGATCATAACCTATGTATAATAAATTTACGCGCTTATTTATAATTAATTTATGTATCTAATTTTAATAAATCGAATCTACTTTACATTTTCTCATGTATGAGCAATATATATAATGCAAGACTAGAGTGTTTTCTTAATTAATTACAATATTCCAAATTCATTTTTTTTCTCTTCTTTTGTTTTTGTTTAATTTGAGGGGGTTGGTTTTTCTCAATTGCAAGTCGCTTCCAATAATCAACCTTTTTATTACTAAGTTCATATATCAGTTCATTCAAAGTGGAAAAGCACTAGCTATTTGATGTAATTGAAATTTTCCATGGAAACTTAAATAGGAGATTATAACATTTCTTACCATTATTTTAAACTAAATTACACCCCCGGTCCATCAAGTATATATATGAGGAATATAAAGTAATTACTTTTTAATATTTAAATAAGTGAAATTTGTGACTTTTAACCCAGAATAAATAACACAAATAAAAATTTTAAAGATACATTTTTTTAACAAGTTGTATCCTCAATATAAAAAAAAAAACAATATTATTTTTTAAGGTATATATTTGGGTTAATTTTTATCTTCGTCAAGAGATTTTTTTTGTATATTTTAAAACAAAATGAAGGGAAATGTAATTAAAACAAGAGTATAATTTATCCATCTATTATTTTATTATTGATGCAAATAATAGAGACAGAAAAGCATCACGCTGACATTAATTATACATTATATTCTTGCATGTATAATTAAAAAAGTTTTAGTGGCTGCCAGCTGAAATAAAGTCAAACAAATGTATAGTACTGAACTCTTACTATCTATCACACCATATATATATATATATATTTTAATTACTAATTAAGAAATATATATCAACCTTTTCCTATATAAGATCAGCTTAAATATAGTCTGATAGAAAATTTGTCTGAATTTTAATAAAGGTTAAGGTGAAATCAATTCCAAACCAAATTAATTAAGTTTTCGCTCAGCTTTTGTGAAGCCAACAAATTGTACTGATTGGTTAACTAACAAAAGTCTCTCACACAGTAGCAGCTTTAATCTTTTGAATCAACCTCCTCTTGATCTCTACTGGCTAATGCTGAGGATTTTGGATCCTCTGCTTGGCACTTTTTTGTTGTATCTGCTTGGTACTTTTAGCGGCGGTTTTTTTCGCTGCTAAAGTTGTTTTAATATTATTGCAACGAATATTACTGTTGCTATAAATTTTGTTTAAATAATTAATTTTGAAAAAGTTATAGTAGCAATACTTTTTGTTGCAAGAAAATTTAGCTGCGAAAAAATCCGCCGCTAAGTGCCAAGCAGGTGCCAAATCCGGACGCAATGCTGAGTGATGGTGCTAGAGTTGTTATTCTTAGGATAGTATCTTTTTTATTGTACTTTTTTTTGCTTTTGGGTTTCATCTTCAACCCATTGTTTCACCCAAAAAAAATATTTGAAGTAGCTTTTCCTAAGCAACATGCCTTTTCTAGTCAAATTCTGTTGGTAGTGATAAAGTTGAATTTTATCAAGCTAAGTCATAGGCCGTGACAGTCTGTAAAATATATGAAAAAAGATTAATGATCACAAAAAAAAAAAAATGAAGTAAGATGTATCATAGATAATATATATAGTTCAGGTCTTTTTATAGTGAAAATCTCCTTATTAGTTCTAGAGCTTATTGATCAAGTTAGGCTAAGATTACTTTTTTAGTTAAATGTGACAATTATATTTATTAGTCAGTATAAAGCAAATATGGACAAACACTTATATAGTCCTTTTCTAGATCTCTATCATTACCAATTTTACCATGTTTTTTACACGTTAAAACAAAATCATGACATGATTTTTTCGAGGTTAATTGATTCTCATATATATATATATATATATGTTTGGGGATTTGGAGCTCATTAACTTATTAAGAACGCGAATTTAGAGACACAGATACAAATACAAATTTTTGTTTTTCCCCCTAGAGAATAATAAAGAAAATTAAAATGGGCTAATTGTTCACAGAAGACAAATTTGAAAAAGGTTCAAACTTCTTATATATTATAAATGCAGAAACTTGCATCATTTGTCTTTAATTAAAGATGAAATCTCAGAAGCTTTCTGATAGTAAATTATCATTATATATAGTACACATATATAGCTAGGTTTCTGCTACTTCATTTTCATATTTCGATAAGGACAAAGAAAACCAAAAATTGATTTGCTCATGTATTATGTACAACATAATTAATTAGTTTAAAGCCTAATATATTCAGAACAAGAATTAAAAAAACAGATCAAGAATATAGCAGTAGTACTCGGCTAATATATATATATATATATAACAAGCTCGTAACACACAGCACATTAGTGAAAAGAATTTTTTGTTTTGGGTATCATTCCCATCCCTAAGTCATGAAAATAAACAAATAAATAAAATGAAAGTTACTCAAGAATCAAGATAGAGTTGGGAGAGATTATATATGTTATGTGGAATATATAAGTTATATATATGTATCTATCTTACTCAATATATATATGCTGCAGTTAATAATATTATAAATACCAAATATCAATAGTGTCATTCATATATATATATATACCTATATACTTATATATGGCTAAACTTAGGGTTAATTAGTTTATATATAACAACAAAAACAAATTAGAGCTGTCAATGACAGAGGTCAACTAGTAGAGATTATCATGAAGAGGTAAGAGAGAAACTCAGAAAGAGAGAGAGAGAGAGAGACAGATGCAGAGAGAAACGTAAAGACAACCTGTGAAATAGCAATATTTTGAAAGAGAGAGAAAGGCTCAAGGTCACATGATTTTCAATAGTCCAAGATAGAGGTCATATATATGTGCCATATATATATATATATATATATATATTATTGTTTTTGAAATTTGCATAAGATAAAGAGGTTGAGACTTGAGACTACCAAAAAAAAAAAAAAAGAGCAAGTGGTTTTACTCCGACCTTCGTTCCCTACGTCTACATCTAATAATAATATTTTAATAATGAATATATATTTGTATATACTGAAGTGTGATGACTAATGATATAATATTATATATTAAAATTTGAAGCTCAATTTTCTGCACAATATTAATCCAATCAACAGCTTGTCGCAGTTGTTAATAATGCACCCAGAGCTTCTCAATACAGAGAATCTCTCTTTCTCTTTTTCTCTGTTTCTGTGCATGTAGGGTTCATGGAGATCAGAGAAGACAAACGGATTCAGTTATTTATAATACCATATTCGGATGATTGATGTTGCTCTTATGCTTTTAATCAGCTACCTACAAGTTAAGTTGATTCGCTTTGGGTCTACATGGTTTAGACTTTAGATCTTGGAATCGATCGAGCAGGTTTCAGTTAGCTATATATATATATATATATATGTATATATATATCCTGGAAAAGCTTCATCTTCAGTGCTAATGGTAAACGCACAAAACTATATCAATTACTGCTTTTTCTCTTTCTCTTGCACCTTCATCAACGTTTCTATATCTAATTCTATATATAAATATATTACTCTTAACTCTTATATGCATATGCATATATATGATATCATCAGTCATCACATATATTGATTTTTGTTTTTTGGTTCTTGTATAGCTTAATTCTCAGCATTCCTCATATATATAATTTTGCCATATATTTTGTATAGATGATGACATAACCTATATATTTTGCAGTTTTCAAATTTCTTCTAGGTTGTAGGTCAGATGAGTTTGGAATTCCAAGACCTAGGAGTAATATTAAATTTATGTGGTACATGTACAAAATGCATTGATGTTCACCCACATATATAAATTAATCTTTGGCTTAAACTTCATTAGTTTTCCTGTCTTGTTGATCATCTATATATAGACAACAGGAAAAAGAAAGAATGATGAGAAGAATGCTTTAATCATAGACATGGCTGAGAATGAAGGTGCAATGTTCATTGACCTAAATGAAGAAGCTTTGGATGAGAGCAGTAACAACATTAATGGAGGGTTATCATCAAATTCATCATCATCATCTTCTTCTTCTTCTTCAGCAGAAGGGAATTATATGAGTACCAACAATTCAAGTTCAGAAGGGAAAGAGATCAGAGGTACAATTAAAAGTAGTGTGAGGCAGTATGTGAGATCCAAAATGCCAAGGCTTCGTTGGACTCCTGATCTCCATCTTGTTTTTGTACGTGCTGTTGACAGGCTTGGTGGACACGAAAGTATGTCTACTTACAAATTTCTTCACTTGAGACAACTTTCTTTTTTTCTTTTTAATTAATGGTTAAAAAATGCAAAAAAAAAAAAAATTCCCTAAATTATAGATTAAATAATCTCTTTAACTATCAAAATTGATTTAAAACCTTTTAAATTTTACAACTTATGCAAAAAATTCTTCCATTATCTTTTTTATAATCAAAACTCTAACAAAACTGTGACACAGTAAATAAAATTAAGATATATCAAAATGTAAAAAAAATTTTAAACTTTAAACTTTGTATAGAAAATCTCCATAAATTTTTGACTTTGTGTTGAAAAACACTCTCAAATAATTTGACATGTTTACTTTCCCTTAGGGTTTTGGATGAAAAAATTAAAAGAAGACTGAGTTTAAAATATTCTAAATCAATTTTTATAATTGATAAATGCTATATATATATGATTTATAAAATTAAGAGATATATGTGTATTTTATCCTTTATAAATAAAGAGTGTTTCTCTGGATTTAAGGAACATTTAAGAAACTATATGCATTTTCTATTTAAAATATCTGAAGAGTGTTGCTAATCAGTTATTTTATGTTATATTATTGTTGATTAAAAAAGTATGTAATAGCTAGTTTCATTTTTATTGACTTAATACTTTATCAATATCAATTAAATCGATATATTATTTTATTTAGTGTCTTAAGACATTGATCAGCAAAACTCATGAGTTAGATCTTTGTTTAAACCCTTTCTTTGAAAATAATCCGTTCCAGCCTGCAATTCACCCAAAAAATCTACAACACACTAAGGTATTTTATGAGTTAGATCTTTGCTTATTTCTCTTGGGATTCAAAACATGTTAAGGACGCCGTAACCAGCTAGTTCTAGAGTAACTTATTCCTGTTGTCAATTTGTTAAAAAAAAGTAAAAGAAATATCAAATATTAGAGAGAGGGACTTTTCTCCAGTTTTTAATTAACCTTTCTTTTTCATTGTTAATGGTTACAGAAGCAACACCCAAGTTAGTTCTCCAGTTGATGAATGTGAAAGGACTTAGCATTGCTCATGTTAAAAGTCATTTGCAGATGTATCGAAGCAAAAAGCTTGATGAGTCTGGCCAAGGTAATATTAATATTTCACAAGAAGTTTATAGTTTCGGCTAATTCAATAAAGGCTAGCTAGCTAGTTTGAATTGAATTTTCTAATAAAACACCATTTTATGGATTTTATTTCAGTGTTATCTCAAAATAGGGCAGTATTGCACGGACGAAGAGATCACACATTGAAGATGCACGAAAGATTTAATGCCGCAGGAGGCAACTTTGGGATTGATAGCACAAACTATCAACCATCATATCTCATTATGAACCAAACATTTGACTTCAAAGCTCATGGCTCTTCAAGGTAATATATGAAAAGGAAAAAAAAAAATAAATTTAAGTGCAGTTTTTAAATTTTTGTTCTTAATTTATAATCAGATAGATAAAATAAACATTGATAATTACTCTTTTGGTGTAGATTTGGCAATGGAGGTCTTAATAATCTCAATATAATAAGGCCTACCCAATTTATTCAAGACAAAGACAAAGGGGAATCTGTGAGTGCAAGCATTATTTCTTGGGATGGCAACAACATCAATAGTCCATGGAGCACCACAACTAGCCTTATCTACAATCATTCTCAGCGTAACTCTTGCACCCCAATCTTCTCTACTCACCTTCACTTTGATGCCCAGGTAATATTCTTAGAAAAAAAAAAATTAAAACTTGGGTCTAATTTTTATATTTTCTTAAAAATTAATTACTCTTCTTTCTGAGAAATATATATCTAGATGAGATTCAAACTTGAATCCTTTAGCTTTAGCTTTAGAGACAATTTGAGAAGCAGCCATAATGTATATATTTGAAATGCAGTTTTACGATCTAAAAGA
This sequence comes from Senna siamea, assembly GCA_031216115.1. NCBI lineage: Eukaryota > Viridiplantae > Streptophyta > Magnoliopsida > Fabales > Fabaceae > Senna > Senna siamea. The sequence continues at coordinate 17,786,024 of CM062359.1, read as the reverse complement.
TGGAGTGCTACATTTTACAAACCAGAATCATTGCTCACCCCAATTAGAGAGGTTGAAGGAGAAGAAGGAATCATCATCGTCTAGTGTTCTAAAGCTATGTTTAAGCCCAGATTCTGGTAATGATATTGTTGGAGAGAATAACAGTAGTACTGCTCCTGCAGGTAATGATGGAAGAATCAATACCATGCTTTCTCTTTCATTGTAACAATTAAAGACTAATTAACAATATTAATAGAGACCATATATATATATATAAATGTGTTTAGAAGCTCATTTGGGGGTGAGTACTTAGGAGTTAGGATCTGATTCTGAAATCTTATAGAGCATATAAAGGAGTGAGATCTTGTAAGTACTTGCCTTAAAAGGCCATGCATGTATGTTTTCATACATGGACATTTTATTACTTGAGTTGAAATAAAACAAAGCTAATTTTATTTAGTTGTTTTTCTTTTTTGTTTTAGATAAGCATGGTGTAGGTCAATAATTTAGTAGATTTTTTTTTTCGGAAAATTATAAATAACCACTTAAAAGTTTGGATCTAATTGTAATGTTCTCAATTGCTCATAATTGTCAAATAATTTTAAAGGACACAATTACCTTTATTATTATTCCCATAAATTTGTTAGTTGTGATAATCATATTAGTTAACCTTTTAGTCCCTACTTGTTAACCCTTAATAGGATAGATAACGTGACACGTTAATATTTGAGAGGTATACAACATAATCTCCAAAGGAAGTAACAACATAATTTGAGCTCTAGAGTAATTAAACTGACATATTCGAAGGGCTTTTCTCAACATTAGTTTACTTGAATTACATTTTCACGTTGTTACTTCCTTTAAAAGACGATTTTTTTACTCAAAATTTTAAGTAAATTCATGAAGATACGCGAATCGTAAGAGTTTATTATGTTACTATTAAAAATACATATTTTTATTATATGATTAATACAAATAAAATAAAATTGTAAATTTCTAACCTTTGACTATGAGATCTATTAGCATTAGTTGATTAATGTAAATATATAGACTTAGGTGTTCTCAGTCCATATGTCTGAATAAAATTGAGAAAAGATCAGGTAGCTTGAATTAAATGCTAATTGTTATATTCAATTTAGATTTAAGGGAATGCAATGCAAGTAATATTCAGTATCTAATTATTCAATGACTAGGAACAATTGATGGTAAAGGATATGCAAGTATTATACAATTGATTAAGTCACGGATTTGAGTACAACAAATTACAAAAAAGACTTTGACTCACCACTAATACATCTACTGCTACTGTTATATTTCATTATTAACAAACAATCAGCAATTTCCAGTTGGTTCTTTAGAGCTCTTTATCATGACACCTACAGCACATTATATTATTAGTAATCTATAATAACAGTGAACGTATCGAAATCAAAGAGATTATCAGTCATTCTCTGTTCTTCTCTTGCAGTGGTAGTGTGCTGTAGCCTTTGGTTAATCCCTTAAAGTGATAACGGCATGGTGAATTGAGTTAGTGGGTTTAGGCAACAAATGTTTGAGGAAAAAAAATGCAGGAATTGGACCTCTCGCAGCATTTAAGTGAACTTGTAAACTCGGGTGTGAACTCGCGAGTTTATGGTGAGTTAACGAGTTTATACCAATTTTGTTAACTTTTGATTTTACCTGCGATTTGACATGTTTTAGCATTTAAGTCATTTTTTGACCAAAAAAAAAAAAACAATTGAGTCATTTATATCAAATTTTTATTGAGACCTATTTTTTTCTTTTTAAAAAGGCCATATTCTCTAAACTATTTTATTTAGAGTCAACTTATTTTTTAATTCTTGAAAAATAAGTGATAATATGATTTAATTCTTAAAAAATTATAATAATTCTTAAAAGATTATAAAAATTAACTCGTTAGTCTGTAAGTCATTAATCATTAATAAAAAAAGATAATATGAGCTATTAAATACTAAATGATTCTTAAAAGATTATAAATATATACTTTTTATAGTTTCTAGAATACCAATAGGTCAAACTATAATAACTGGTAGAAGAATTTAATCATATATAAAAATTTAACTATATTTTCAAAGTATGACTTGTATGAAATAAAACTTGTATATTATTACTTAACCAAAAATTAATAAATAACAATTGATATTTTTATACATTTTTTCTTAACTTATTTAATACTTATTTTTAAACTATTAAAATGAATAATATCATAAAAGTGATAGAAAAAAACATAAATATATTTCTTATATTTTAAAAATTTTAGTTAAACATATATATATATATATATATCATTTCAATTACATTATAAGAAAACAAATCAGCACTCATATATATTACTTTTACCATATATGCATCATATATTTTGTTGTTCACTTGCAAATCACATAAATTTAAATATTTGTTTAGTACATAACAATTTCAACTAAGAATTATGTTTATTCAATACCTAATAATTTAAACTTCATTTTGATTAGATTCTAAATTTTAAAAATATTATATAATATTTCTATCAGCAAGTTTATGTGCACACATATAAGTAATTTCATTTATGATTTGTTATTATTTTTTTATGTATAAATATGAATGTTAGTAATTTTGATGGTTTAATATTTTTATATGTAATTTAAAATGTTAAATTAGTAAACAATAACACATTTAATCAAATAAGTAAAAAAAATAAAGAGACAAGAGAAGACCACATACACAAATTTCTTTTTCAAATTTCATTATTTATTGAAGAAAGTAACTTAATTAACTTTATAAAAGAAGTTTTATAGAATATAACTCTATAAGTATAAAAATATTTAACAAATGATCAATAAGAACAAATTATAGTGGAATATTATTAAATATAAGTGAATTGTTAAGTGTTAAAAATATATTTAAATTTGTGTAGGTTGTGAGAGAGAAACAAAATATATATTACATATATGATAACAACATTACATATGAGTGTTGGTTTATTTATTGATTCTGTAATTGAAATGTTGCATATGTTTAACTATAATATTAGGATAATATGAATATTTTAATGTATCTCTCTATCATTTTTATGATGTTATTTTATTTTAATAATTCAAAAATATATGCTAGATAAATTAAAAAAATTATATAAAAATATCAAATATTTATTTAATGATTTATAGTTAAGTATTAATATACAAGTTTATTTCTAAAAGTTATATTTTGAAAACATGGTTTAAGTGATAATGTATGATTAAGTTTTTCTATTAGTTATTATTGTTTGGATTGTTGGTATATTAAAGATTAAAAAGTATATATTTTTAATTTTTTTATAGACTATTTAGTATTTAATAGCCTCAATTATCTTTTCGATTAATAACTAACGACTCAAGAATTAACGAGTTAATTGTTATAATTTTTTAGAGACTAAAATATGTATTATAATATTTTAAAGACCAAAATGTGTATTATGATCTTTTAGGGACTAAATTATATTATCGCTTTTCTTTTAAGGATCAAAAGGTATATTAACTCATTCATTTAAGTAAAAAATTTTGAATCAATCTTAAATTTCTATAATTTTTAATTTCCTTCCAACACTTTATCTCAAATTTATTAAAAAAATTAAAAATGCTAAATTTGAAGCATGTGAATTAGCTTAAATTAAAAAATAACCTTATTGAAAATCTTGTTTAATTTTTGTTGAACTTGAGTTTATTTAGAGAGAAATTTTTTTAAAATAAGTTTATGAAGGTCTAATATATAAAATATTATGATGAGAAAGTATAATGAGGTATTTACTACTTTACTTATAATTTAATGAAGCATTCACAACTAAGTCATTATAATTGTATATATAAGGTATATATGTTAGAATTTTTTGTTGACTACAATAATAATTTAGTCTCTAAAAAATAAATTTATTGATATTTTAATCTTTGAAAAATATTGATCTATACAAATTAGTTTTTAAAAGTTTAAAACACTAACTACATTAGTCCCTTATATCGTTAAAAATATTTGATGAAGAGACTAATATGTATAGTATTTTTAAAATTTAAAAAATTAATTTATATAATCATTAAATATTTTACTTAGGCAAATAAATATTTATCTGCCTAAGTGAATTGTCTTTAACTCGTTGAACATTTTATAACAATATGCCTATCAAATATTTTTAACGATATCTGAATGAAAACTAACGAATATAATATTTTAAATTTTTAGAAACTAATTTGTGTAATCAATATCTTTTAGAAATTAAAATGTTAATAAATATATCTTTTAAAGACTAAATTACTAATATAGTCATTTTTTGTTTATAAGTGAGTATTTTTTAAATGGAGCCATACTGGAAAGAAGATATTTGTTCTATATTTTATACTTAATTAAGGAGATATTTAACAATTAAGTCATATATAATTGAAGCAAAAAAATTGCCATACTTTATAAATTAGAAAGTATGTAACAATTAACTCATAGTTTTAAAAAGATATTGGCTATATTTATAATTTAGAAGTATTTACAGTTGAATTATAATTGAAGAGGTATATATGTGTATTTTTTTCAACTTTAATCATATATTAGAATTGAATTTTATTAATTATATCTTAAATTTATGTCTTATGTATAAAAAAAAATGTATATGAAGAACTTTATTTTTATTATAAGACTTCAATCAATTCGAATTAAATTAATGAAAGCCTAATAAAATTTTAAAAATGGGTCATTTCAATATTTTTTTTTAAAGAAAAAAAGCACTATCTGCACAAGAAAATTTAGCATATTCCATTTACTAAAAAAATATGCTAAAGCATAAATTCAAATCAATTATTACTCAACAATCTATAGCTTTCTTTTTTTTCACATCTTCCGCCATCCCTCATTGTTTCCAACGTCACATTCCGCCACCGTGACCACCACCTCCACATCCACCTCCACATCCGCCACCATGACCACCACCGTCGGAGTTGTCTCCGACTCGACCACCATCAATGCCTCTTCCACTAGATCTTCTTGTTGATGATCTTCGAGAGTTTTTGCGAGAATCATCATCGATACCACATGAAAATATAATAACTGATATAACTGAGAGAGACACAAGGATCATGGAAAACAAAAATAAGGCTCCTCCACATTCTTCTTCGCCATGTCCACCACCTACTCTAACCGAAACTCTACCCATTCAATCTTTCTCTCTCTAATTCCAGCTTGTGTATCAGAACTCCATGTCTGATCTATATAATCTACGTATTAGCTACGTACTAGTGAGACTCATTGTTGTGATGAAAAGATTTCATGAGTTTTTTTTTTTTTTTTTGCCAGAAGATGAATATTTCAGAAAAAACCAGAAAAACCAATACAAGACAGAAAGCAAAACAAACAGAATACAGCACCAGCTACCAGAAACAGCCAACCAACCCCCCAGGACTCAAAAACAAAAAGAACAGACCAACAGGGACAAAAGTCATGCAACTCCACATCTATGCTCACGAGAATCAGCAGCCAGAAGAAGAGCCAGGGAGGATGGGGGTGAAGACACAAATATTTGGTAAATAACCAATTAATGTGAAATTTAAAGTAAAGCAAGCAAGTAGGGATTCAGATCCTAATTATATGGTTAATAAGTAGTACGTGGAGAGTTTGCCACTTGTAGTTAACTAACAACAATTTCTTGCAATAAATTTGAGGACAAAATTGCGGATGGTAGATGCAAATATTGAAAATATTATCATATATTAGTGTTCATGAGGGGTTGAAAGTCGAGTTGACACAAATTTGACAAAAAAAATTGAAAATAACTTATTGAAGTTCTAGTTATTATAAGCCGAAGATGATTTAGGTATTTGATCACTAAATTTGACATTTTTATCATGAAATATCGATTTTAATCGGTTTTGAACACCCTCCAAACAAGAGTGGTTGATTTTCATAATCTGACACTTATGCCAATTTCTGCTCACACACAGCAAAAAGCAAAATCTGACAACAATTCAAATCGGTGTTTGATCATAAAATTCTCCTCAGCCACCACAACCTCCCCCACTGCAGCCACCGCCGCCGCCACCACATCCGGCGCCACATCTGGCTGTACCTCCACAACCCCCTCCTTTATGATTATCTTTGTTGCTGGAGGAGTCTTGATCAGCACAAGCAAGCAAAATCATTGTTACAGTCATGATTGAAGTTAAGATGATGAGAAGCAAGAATATGCCACCAGAGCTCTGAAGAGGAATAACCATATCATCATCTCCAAAGCCATCTCCCACCATAACATATTTTCTGGCCATCTCCTTGATGATCAATCTCACAATGAATAATGTCAAATTCTATCCCTTCATTTGTCTTTGAAAAAACAAAGGAGCAGGTGAAGGATACATTATATATAAAGAGGTGATATTTACAATATATACTTTTTATCAGTTAGTACAATGACTATCATTGCTAATTAAATATTTATTAGCTTGGTTTCCCTGAGTATAATAAAAACTTACAATTAATATTATTATTTGCAGCATCTTCTGAAGAAACATCTGATACAGGTAGAGATCACCTAAAGGCCTGATACGATTTACAGGACAATTTTCAATTGAAACATCTAATTTCATTTACAGGATTAAGAAAAAAAGGTAACTGGGATTTACAGCTTCAAGTATATATATATACACACACACACACACCATCTCAAGAATATAGAAGCAAAACTTTGTGAGACTAAATTACAAAGAACAGATTAAAAGTGTTCAAACCTGTGAACAACCAAAACAATTGCTAACCAGACAAAGTTCAATTTCAATCTTCTGGAATTGGTATTAGCAGTTCCTGAAAACAGAAAATTGAAGGATTTTTAAGCATGACATTCTCACACATGAGTAGTTGCACAAAATGATGCACAGAAGTTACTGGATTACCTCAGACTCAGAACTGAAAATGCCCATTACGTACCTTGGAAGATTTAACAATTGTTTCCCACTTAGGATCAAGTGAAGGTGTCTTGGGAGTTTGACTATGTGTATGGATTTGTGCAGCTGCATAAGACCGCGAACATATATTCCTTGAGGAAATGGTAGGTAAAGTACGCTTAAGCCATGACTCTGAAGGAGCTTTTGGTGAAGGAAGAGCAAGAGGAAGCTTCACACAGGCTGCATCAGAATTCTCTTGATTGCCTGATCTCATTAGGCAACGACCTTCAAAGTCAATCTTTCCATCACTAACCACTTTTGAGTGTTCTTGATCAATTGATCTGGTTGCAAGTAGGCTTTTTAAATCAACTTCTACATCACCATCCAATCTCCAGCTTCTCCATGACCCATGATTCTGAATTGGATCATCAAAATTTTCTTGATTGCTAGTTACTAAATAATCTAAGAATATGTTCTGACATTGTGCCACTTTTGGACTTGACCTCACTGAATTCTGATCTAAGTGACTTCCTTGCCTAGATCTTTCAGAACCAGAGAGGAAGGCCATACCTTGAGACTGTGAACTTTTAGGTTGTGATGTCGCCTTCTCATCCACAATACTTAAATGCTTGGTATCCTCAAGCGTAGCTTCTTTTAAAGATATTTTTTTCAAGGTTTCAACATCACTCCATCTGTGATTGGTTTGACCCTCCATTGCAGAAGAATATGAACTTGAATGAGACTTGATCTTATGTACAGCATCAACATACAGAGTTTTCTCAACCACAGGGCTTGCACAGCCAAAATCACGTTGAGTACTCTCAATGCCGTTTTTTAGTTTTTCTTCTTTAAAGCCAAACTGAGAATCTACTGATTTCTTCTCACCATAAGCAGTTCTAGCATGCTGCAGCACGACAAAGGTAAAGAAAAGATAATAACTCACAAGAACTAATGGCAAGCAAGAAAGAAAGAAAAAAAGATAGAGACAAAACAAATCAGTACCTCTTTTCTAGTTTCACTTTGAGAAGCACTTGACTTAGCTGCAGAACTTAACACCCTATCCTGCATTTTCAATCCAGGCATTGGATTCAAAAGGCAGAATCGAGGAAATAGCCCACAAACTTTGGTTGCAAAGTTTTCAGACCCATTGTAATCATCATCTTCATCCTCACTTTCTTCGGTATCGATATTTTGGGTATAATGTGACAAAACAATTTGCCTATGTGGATTGTTCATTCGTCTACGTACTACTTCCTTTACCTGTCTTGGTTGTTCTTGCACAACTAGTGGCTTCCTGGAGATATATTGAGGTGTTTCAGATGCAATTGCCTGTGCTGCAGGCAAGAACCTACCAATCATGAAGTTTCGAGCCTGTTGATCTCTTGAGAAACTTTCAGATGGTTGTAACTCTTGATCATCTAATCCACTCAAACCACTCACACTACAGTTGATGCAGAATGATTCAGTTCTAGAAAGTGTATCTAGTGCATCTTGATAGGCCTCATCTCCATCATCTGAACCATTTTTATCCAAAGATGTAACATATCGAGAGTTGGAAATAGTGGTTCCTGTTATGTACTGAGTAAGTGATACAAGTTTTGAAACTTGATCAGAATCTTGTGGTTTAAGCTTTAAAACCCTCCCAGGTGGAAGGTTTGGAGTAATGAGAGGGTGTTCAAAAGCCGGTGTAGGCAATTTGCTTTCATCCTTGGGAATTCCAGGAGTGTGCTCCCATATAAAAGGAACTGTTCCAGGATGGCTCACTGGACCTGATTTCAAATCTGATTTGTAGGCAGGAAGAGGAGGTAGTCTGACTAATGAACCATTGGTTTTCCTTTTATTATCAGTTTCAGAAACAACTTGTGATGATGAGAAGCGCCTCACTGATAAAAGTGGCTGATTAAAATCTAACTGCTTTTCTTCCATTAGATTTTCTGAGTATCATGCAATTTTCTCCCTGCAAAACACCAAAATGAAATCAAATTGGAACTCAATTTAGGGATTTTATATTATCAAACACATGAAATACAAACACTGAGTCCCAAATTAACTCTAATCAGAAATCTTCTAAATTGATACTTTGACCTCACATCTAAATCCTGTCACATTCTCCAACTTACCTAGATTATTGAACTACCTGGACTACTCAAGAAAGCATATAATTGAACTGTGTTACGTAGAAATTTTTCAGAAAGCTAATGCAACAGGGGCCAAACAAATACCTGTGCTTAACGAAATTGATTAAGAAAAGAGATATCAAAGAAGGCTTATTCAGGAATACAAAACAAACAACCCCAGTTATAGCACTCATAGCAATTTAGAAAAACACCTTTCTTCCTTTGGAAAGTCAGCGAATGCGAGCAGAAAAACCCCTCACACAAGACAAAATGAGCAGAGACTATTTGACTTCATATCTTGTACAAGAATCTCAGGGGAAAGAAAAAGAAAAAACAGTGTGTGTGTGTGTGTGTGTAAGAATGAAAGAAAAAGTGATGTTGGAGGAGCAAGTTTGAGGATAAACTAGCTTCATTTTGTACGCTTGCGATTTATTATTTAGTTGCAGAGGCTATTTCCTTGTTATTATTGTGTTACATTTTGAATTGAATGTGAATTTAATGAAAGAAAATGTATTTGTTCAATGTTCACACAGATTTTTTAGCATTATATTTATGGGGGTGGGCCAATAGGTGTAATGTTGTGGGATCATGTGAAGAGGCGCCATGGTGGGCGTGACACGGAAATATAAGCTGTAAAAAGCCAAAGGATCATCTTCTCTACGTGTTCATTTATGGAAAATATGAAGTGTCATGTGCTCAGACTATATTTTTTGGTAATGATCAACAATAAAATTAATGCTATTTTAAAAAAAATTATCTTTAAACAAAACATTTTTGGAAAACCAAAAAACTATTCTTTAGGGTCCACTTCTTTTTTTTATATTAAAAATTTATATTATCTTTAAGTTACATTAAACTTAAAACTAATTTCTATTAAATTTAAAGTGTTAAAATAAAATTCTTTTAACAAGTGTAATTCTTAAAATTTAAATTTAAAATTTTTCTCTTTATTAGGATGAGGTCGATAACAGTTCAAGCAACAAAATGTTGGTTGATCCACTTTGTTTTGCATTTATAAAAAGTAGTCCAAATAAGTAAAATGAATGAGTACCATAACAATAGTAGTTGAATATTAAAAAGAATATCCTAAATCCTAATATATAATACTTGCATCAACAACAACAATGATAATTAATTCTATCAATAATAAAAAAGGCTAAAATAAGATGATGATAAATAAAGAGGAAAAGATTCTTTTGAATGAAATGATATACAATTATAAACTAAGAAAATTAATCAAAATAGTTTGCATCAATGCATGTGATAGGAGGTCCTACAAATATTGTCACTCTAGAACTTATAAGACAAAGTATTTTTCTTTGATGTTGTTGGTTTTAGAGATCAGCATCAAAATTAAATAAAAGAGTCCACAATGAGATTTTACATAATATTATAAATTTGACATTTTTTTTTTCATTTTTTGGCCTTAGTATGGATTATGATCACGAGAAATGATTATTTTCCTTCTTTTTCTTTTCTAGCCGGTAAGCTGTCGCTTTATACAGTATGAACTAAATCTTTAACAAAGTATTGTAGTATACTTTGATTAAAAAAAAATTAGGTACACTTTAACAAAGTATTATTGTATGCTTTGATTAAAAAAAATTAGGTAAACTTTTTTATGTATTTGCTATAAATTCTCTATTTAAAAATTGATATGTATATAATTTATACAATTTATTTGTATTATAATTAATTTTTTTAAAAAAATTTACATATTTTATTTTGATTAAGAAAACTTGATAACAAAGATATATGAAATTATATATAAATTTAGTCTAAAAATATAAAGAGAGAAATTACATGTAAATCATTTACATTATAACTTAATTATAATTTTGATATTTGAACTTTTAGTTAAAACTATAACTTTATTCTTTTAACTGTCACAAAATTTAAAAGCATTATAAATAAGTTAAATTATTATTTCAAAAATTGAGATATTTACTAAATTATAATTGAGTTATGGTTTAAGAGACTATATTCAATACATATACATTAAATTAATAATAAATAAACACTAAAAAATCATTTTTAGTTTTTAAAGTTTCACTAATACTTCCTTCTCTAGTTTTCAAAGTTTAAAAATAATTCAATATCATCCTTTTCTCTAATACTATTAATTCTACTGATGAAAACGCTTGTCCAATATGGCAATATATGTATACACATAAACGAACAAATGAAATTAATAAAGAAATAAATTTTGAAAAGTTAAAATAATTAGAAGAAATAAAATAATATAATGTATAGGTCTGAATTGTATATTCAACTCATAAAATCCATGCCATGTTAGTGTATACTTCTATTAATAGAATTAATTAATGAAATCAAGAAAATGATGATATTAAATTATTTTAAAATTTTGAAAAACTATGGAACTTAATTAAAATTTCATAAGTAGACTTTTCTTCGACAAATATATTTGATTAACTTGTAAAACTGTTTCATCTAATTCAAAAACGAAATTGTTACATAAATAAAAATTGATTAATTTATATTGTTTTATATTAATAGCATAAATGAAATATGGATTTGTGTGACTAATAATTACCAAACTGACAGATCTGTCCTAGTGATTGGTGATATGAAGTAACATTTAAACTTGGGAGATCGAAGCACACAATTTTAGAGAAGCCAATCTTCAACGAACGCTAACATGAAATAAATGGAAAAAAAGACAAAGCTCTTCACTCTCTTCATAAGTCAATTCGGATTTTTTTGATGGAAGAGAGGCGATATTCAAAACAGAGCTGGATAAATGATCAAACTAAACAAATATAAGATTAAAAATAAATATTTAAAAAAATTATAATAATACTTATTAAAGATAAATTAATAAAAACACATCTTAAATAATTTAGTCATATATAAAAAAATTATTAAAGATTTTTGTATAAAAAGTTAAATAAATAAAATATAATTTAATAATTAAAGATAAATAAAATAAAAAATAAAAAAAAAATATAAGGTTGAATTTTAATATTAATAATTTAACAATAAAAATAACTAAAAATAAAACACATTGATGCCACTTAATTCATATAATTAATTTCACTTAACAAAAAAATTTGTTATTGTATAGAGGTGATATTTAACTTCTATTAATATTTAATAATATGCAAACTATTATATCATTACGTAACTGAGAAAAAAACTTACTTCTTAATCTTTAGAAAATATTTATTTTCTTTTACATTATTATCATTATCACATCATAAGTTAGAGTCATATTACTCTCACAATATTGTTACATGACAGCTATATGAAAAAAAAAAATAGTATATATTAATGATGAATAAAAGCCTAATTTGTATTTAACAGGTTATAATAGGATTGAACGTGACATGTCACTACGTCTATTAAAAATTTATAGTCTTAGAACTAAAAAATTAATTTTTATGGTTTTTGAATAATTAAAATATATTATAATTTGTCATGTGTGAACTTAACACACAGTGAAATGAAATGTATGTTAGTTTTTTTATTATTATATTTTAAAAATAATATAATTATTTAAATTTTCATTCTCTAATATATATTAATTCATTATTATTATATTTTTAAAAAAATAGTAAAACAATAAAAATTCTATTTGTTATTCATTTATGTTTTGTAGTCACATTGTTTTTTTTTCTTAGCTCAATGTCAACTTTTAATTTTTTGGGCTAAAATCTCTATTGACTTTTTTTTTTTGGTATGAAAAAATTGTGTTGACTCAAACCACTTTCAAATTTTAGTGACTGAAAGTTATTTGGACTCGTAGTTTGGTTTACTTTAGGACTAGTTGCGTAGGCCCGATCTAATGTTCACTTGTAGGAAAATATTACTAAACTAGAATGTTTGTAATTTTTAATATTATAATTAAATTTTAAAATATTTAAAACCTATTAATATGTTAATAAAATTAAATTTAAAATATTTATTTTTTATTTTCAACACAAAATTTTGTCCAAAATAATAATACCCTTTAAGAATATTGAATATTAATAAAGAAAAAGTGATAAATTGGTATAATGCGTGAATCAATTTTAACATTTTTATTAATTCAAATGTAAAAATATTTAAAATGAAATAAGGGCATATTTCTTTATTAGAATTAAAAAAAATATGAAGAAAAATTATGTACAAATTAAAAAAAAATAGATGATTTAAAGTTAAAAATAAATAAATAATAATTGAAATAAATCAAAATATATAAAAATTAATGTTTTATGAGATAATTATATAAATTTACAAAGAAATGCACCCTTTGGTGGTCACACAAAACAATTTTAAAAGGTCAAAACTATAATGGTTTATTAAATAAAAATTTAAGAATACTGTCAAGTAATCAAATACTTATAACAAGTATAAAATAAAATCCTTTATAAACTATATATATATATATACACACACACACACATACTCACTTTTAATTATATTTTAAAGGACGAGCTCTAAATTTTTAGTTTTCTCTCATTGTTAAAGAAATATTAGCATTAAAAAGTTTTTTTGTTAACAATATCAATATTCAAAGTTTATTAGAGTCTGACTAATTTAATATAAATTAATTTAAATTTTATAATAAAAATTTTAGTATTACTTTTATACATAAAAAGATTTAAATTTAAAATTATATTTAAAAATATTTATTATTCTAGCTAACTATTTTACAGTAAAAACATTCTATTTAAAAAAATTTGAACCCAAACACTCATAATTACTTTCTAAACCATAATAGAACCTTGAAAGGCATTGATGGAAATCATCTCCCAAAGATGAAAAAGGTGGAGGAGTCGTGATAGTTGTGTCAAAAGCATAAAATTCCGTTTTCCCCAATCTTACATATAACAACAATTTCAACTTTACTACCTGTTTTGCGTGACCAATCTTACCCTTCTCGGAATTTTCCACGTTTATTTTTTCCACATTTCTATGCATAAAAATTTTATAGGTTCGAGTTCATGGATTATAAAATTTGGAATAAAATACTCTTTTATCTTTCAAGACATAATTTTAATCATATGATTATCTCCTCCAATAGCCAAAATTATAAGATTAGCAATCAAATATACACTACAAAATCACCAAAAATAAACAATAAAAATAAGAAAACTGATTTTTTTTTTTAAAGTCCTTCTTCATGATATCATCTCCCTGTATTTACTTCTTATGTTATGCCTTCAAAATAGAATCTCAACCAAAATTACAATTTGTAAGACGGCATAAGAGATTTATTTATTTTTATAATTAAATTAGATGATAGAATATTTTGCTCTAAAATAATTATATTCAAGATATTGTATTGTGTGATAAGCATCATTTTAGGTTACTTTTATTCTTCTCTCTCACACATATGATTAGGGGAAAAAGGGCCTAAAAAATTAAAGTCAAGATCCAAGCTTTAACAAGATAGCCTCATTTTGTGGCTTGAGAAGATTGATTTTAACATATTAAATTGTTAAATCTTATTTTAAGAGAAGTGACGATGTGCTTATTAAAAAGTTAGTCAAAGTTTCATATCAATAATTATGATATTGAAGGCGTGGATTTGAAATTTTGAATGATTATTTAACTTGATGCTTAAGTTAGTTTATATCAATTTACGTGATTCACCAATATTTTAAGATATAGATTAAGATTAATTGATTGATACAAATTTTTAATAATAAAAATTATTATTTTTATTATTTTTTTATAAAATTTTAATTATTAAATATTATATTAACCAATCAAATGTTATATATATTATGATTGACTTGACAAACCCTTTAGCAGCAGCCATAGCTTACCAAGTTCTTGATTGGTTCATTTAAATCCCAAACCTTTGAGTCATAAGCGCGCCTGTGGTTCATATACGGAGCAGTTAATTATAATTTATATTATATGTATACTTATATTACATTAAGTTTTTATTTAAAATTTTAAATTGTAGATATTTAATTATAACTTTGAGGTGTGATAACATGTAGAATGATATGAAAAGTTCGAATAATTAATAAAATGTATTTTAAGTTTAAATCTCTGATTTTTCATTTAAAATAAAGATTTAATTATATTAATATTTTTAAAAATTTAGCTAAATTATATTTGATATATTTTTACTTCAAAATTATGCTGGATAGGAACCTTCCGTTACCGAAGATAATTAACTTTTTGCATGCACAGTGTAAAATTGTTATTTTGGTTTTAATATAATAATAAAGGTAATTATGTTAATATTAATTTTTAACGTGAAATTCTTAATATGACAACAATATTAAAATATAAAAAAATTATGTAAAAGAAATTAATTAACCAAAAAGAAAATAGTATATAAATTTTTTGTAACCTCATATCAAATAATCAACAATGCAGTGTTGTTAAACTCTGACCTGATCAATTTAGTTGAATTAAAATCCATCCAAGTGTTTTAATAGTTGAACTATTATTTATTTGTATTTATTTTAAAAAATTATTTGATAGATATATATTAGATATTAGATAAGGTATATATAATAAAATATAATCATCCATTGAGTATTAGGTAAATATGAATATTAATTTTGAATATTTTATATTAATTTGATATAAATAAAAAAAATAAAATAATTGATATTTAATATCTAAATAATATATATTATTAAATAAAATTTTATACTTTTAATGTTTTTGAAGTTGTTTTTAATTTTAGTTTATATTAATTATGTAATAATTTTTTATATTTATATAATATTTAAAACTTTTTTATTGAATAAATATCGAATAGATTACTTGATTATATGTATCAAATATTTAATTTTTATTATGTTTTTGAAGATATTTTGAATATTTAAAATAATTTTGAATATAAATATTAAAAATAATAATTTTTTTTCAAATTTTGTTAAGGTTGTATATTTTGGACGAATTCAGACGGATACCCGTCCAGTATCATTTTTTCTGACTGATTTATATATAGAGTATTTAATTAATTTGAATTTTTTCAAAAAAATAATTAATTAATTAGATGCTTTAAAAGTTCTTATTAGTATAAGCTTTATGGAATCAGACAAAGGCCATCATCCAAAGGTCATAATTGCCTACCAGTGGACCAATGTGTCTGTTTATAATGCAACTTTTTATATAAACAATGCGAACTAATTAACATATTTAAGTAATCATACAAAAGACAACTTACTAAAATAATATTATTTTATATAATAAAATATAAAATAGATGTAAAAATATTTATATAATTTTAATTTTTGTATATGAATATGCTACAATTATGAAAAAATTAATAATAAATAAAATTATATAAATATATATTAGAACTTTTATATATAAAATCTTATTTTATAGATGGTTCAACCAATTCAATTGATTGACTTGTGATTTGAAATTTGTTCGAATTATTGTCTAATCCTAGTTTTCGTAAACTGATTTGATGCAATTTTTGAAATAATAATAACATTATGTACAATTTAACACGAAATTAAGAAAATTTAAATGTTGTAGATTTATTGCGCCTTACCTAAACCTTTGCTGCACTGTACCAAAAGCAGATTTTTCATTCGAATCCTTTTTAAAAATTGTATATATTTTTACAGTTGTAAAAAATAAAAAATATTTAGTCTTGATCTATTAAAACTAAATTTTTATTAATGTAAATTCTTTTTTTTTTATCTTTTTTCAAATATAAAAAATATACAATTTCTAAAATAGAGATCTAAAATCAATTTGTGTCAAGGGAAAGGAGAATAATTAGTCAACGTGTAGGGACAACATTGTCCGGAATGTGCCATGTGTTGTTGTTATAAGCCGCTCCGAAAATTAATACGCAATTGTAGCTTACGTAAACGGAATATTTGAAAGCAAATTAGATAAGATACATATGGAGCTTCAAATCATGTTAGCTAGTCATATATATCTTTATCTTTATAAAAAGAAAGCATCTTACAAATCATGCCCCAATGCGGATTAATACAATTGTATACTATTTTCAAGATTCCAACTCAATACTTTTAATTAACCAAATTAGATAAAATTTTCATGCAGTTTAGTCTCACAGTACTATACAATTACAAATCTAAAATCTCTAAATAACTTGAAACTCAAATTCAGTTATAATATAATAAAATTCAAATTAAAGTATTAATTAGCTAAATAAAATATTGAATGAGTTGGATCAAAATGTATTTATAATCATATGGATTGAGAAATTAAGAACCCACATCCTACTAATAACTTTGTGCTAACTTTGAATATATTGTTGCTTCAACTTTATTATCACCAAGAAAAGTGGTTTTGACTTCCCAAAAAAAAGATATGGACAACAAATCTATTTCCTTACTTAGGATCCCAATTATTACACACCAAAGCATTGCTGTATGCCTTTAACTAGAAATTAATATGTATTTGATTTATATACCTTATTTTTTTTGTAATTGATTATTTTAAAAAAATTTAACATATTTTATTTTAATTCAATAATTTAATAATAAAAATATAAGTAAGTATATTATATATATAGGTATTCATTATTTATACTGCATCTCTGTTTAGAAGTTTACCTCGTCAACTATTGTGAACAAAATTCACAAATGAATGTCATTGCTTTGAATTTATTAATATTATTTTAACTGAAATACTCATGCCACTTTTAAAGTTGAACATGGCATGCCATCGCGGATAACATTCGGTAACTGCTTTCGTCATTACCAAAATTACCTCACGAATCTATATAGAGTGAACGCACTTTCTACAACATTTTTTATACTAATTAATATAACCTAACGTAATAGCTCTATCAACGTCATTGTCAAACACTGTCGTTTCATATGTCTTTCTTCATAAGCAAAAGCATATTCTGCACAATCTTCTTTGTTGCATCAAAGAATTCCCATTCTCTTTCAAACTAAGCAATTTTAGAGAAAAACTTAGTATACTTTTTATATTTTTTTCGTTAGATTCTTTATTTAGAAATTATTATATGTATAATTTATTTTTTATAATTGATTTTTTAAAAAAAATTCTCACATATTTTATTTTAATTAAATAATTTGATAATTATGATATAAAAAATTACATGTACGTTTAATTTGTAATTTTAAGGTATATCAGATTAGCACATGTAATCTAGAGAATAGGATGTATTAAATATAAAATTCGATCTTTTTCGAACATAATAAAAATTCAAATGCTCTATTTTTTTAACATTTAAAATCTTAAAGAGATAAAATGATTAAAATACCTGTTTCCAACTGGTATATTTATAATTGTAGGTAAAAAAAAAAAAAAATCAAATGAACAAGTTTTCGCAAAAGTTTTGATCGCATAAAAAGAAATTATTATTTTATAATTTTCATACATTGACTCTTTGATATTTAAAAAGTACAAAACAAGTATTTATTAAAAAATGACTTTCATAATTTTATTAATTCCCAACGTGCATAATGCTGCTTGATCAAGATTCACGGTTGAGAAGTGGTTTGAGCCCATTGACCTAATAGGGTCCACCAAGATTGTACCAACTAGTACTCAAAGAACTATTTCTAATTTGATTGCCCAAAAAAGTCCTGTCTTGCTCTTAATTTTACTTTTATTTATATTTGAATTTTAAATGTTATAAGGAGAAAAAAAAATAAAGGAATCGTATACTTCTGAGTGATATGGTAGAAAAAGTAGTATTATTATGATTAAATTGAATTAAATGATTAAAATTTACTTATATAATAAATTTTGGACTAAAACATCGTGGTGCCTTAATTTTGACCCCTCTTTGGTATAAATCTTTTAATGGGGCTTTAACTTTAAGAAAACATTTTAATTTATTTATTTTATTGCTAACGACATTAATTTGATAATTAAAAATTGTATATATAGTTGTTGACTGATTAATTAATTCCTAAATATCTTTTCTATTAGGAACAAATTAGTTATATACAAAAAAAAACTTGTTGAAATTAATTAGAAATTCATAATAAAAAATTTATAATAAATTGATAATCTGTAAGTAAAAATTTTTAAAAATTGAAAATTTATGAGAAAAAATTTAGAACAAATGGACAATTGTGAAAATAAAAATGTCGGTTGAGTTAGCAACCATGTATATATGTAATTTTTATTTATCAAACTAATACATGAGTAAAAAAGAACAAATTGAAACAATTTTGAAATTAAAAGACAAGGGAAAATGCGAAAACACTCCTTGAATTTTGAGTCACTTGCAAATTACCTTTTAAACTTTCAAAATAGGTAATTAGACCCATAAGCTTTTAAATTTTAGTAAAAAAAGGCCATTTTGCCTAATTTTTCCAATTATATTAATTCATTATTACCTTAAACTCTTCATACGTCAACTGAAAGACTATGTTGTAAAAATTATAATTTAGATATATTTATTCTAATATATAGCAAGTCTACAATAACAAATAAATTAAATATAAATGTGTATTTACTAAAATAAAGAAATTTAGAGGAATATTTATAAGTGAACCAAAATTTAAGAATTCAGTTTATATTTTTCCGTAAATGGATAGAGGAAGAAAGGGTATTTTCTTGTTTCACGCGGAGGAAGGTGTGTATGTTGTGTGTGCGCGTGTAGATAGCTGGCTATGGGAGAGAGGTGGCCTGCACTGCACGTGACCCACCACCTCACCTCACCTCACCTCACCTCTCACCTCTCACCTCACCTCCTCCTCACTCCCTTCAACTCTCTGAAATATAGCCCATCGCTTTCTTGTGCGATCAATCAAAAAACCCAAAAATCAAATCCCATCTCTCTCCCTCTCTTTCATTTCCTCGTTTCCATCACACTTTGTGTTTCTGTCTTTCTCTCTCTATCTCTATTGGTGTATAACCTGACTGTCTATGTAACTGGAGAATGATGATGCCGTTCATGTTGAGCAACTGAGATTCTAATGCTATTGGACGAGATAACAGATTTAAGGTCGAATGCTTGGATCTGCTGGCGGTATATCACTCGTCTTTTGTTTCTTGTGTGTTCTTGATCATTATATGCTCGGGGGGTTTTGTCATTTTCTATTGACAATTTGATTTCTGTGTCATACTTCGTTTGTGTTTTTCATAGCTTTGGGTTCTTAATGGTAGTTTTCTGGTGGGTTTTTGGCATTGGGTGTTTAACAGTTATTTTGGAAGAATACAAATTTTGTTTTTGGACTTATGGGTGATTTGGACTGACTGGAGCTGAGTTTTCATCAGCAAGAATTTGATCCGAATGTTTTTCAATTTATCTGTTTCTTTTGCGACTTTCAATTTTAAATACAGAATCCTTGCAGAGGCTGAACTTAAGAATTACGTGCTTTGTAGTTTCACACAGTTGAATTTTGCTGCATTCTTTAACAGTGATCCTGATATTTCTTTGGAACTTTCTGGTACTATGAGCTTTCAAACCAATCCGGGATATGAGAATACTCTTCCTGAGTGGACAGTTCCTGAATTGTATTAATGATACTGTGGTTATTAGGTTTATCCCGGCATAATGGACAGCGTTGTTATCTTTTTCTGTTTTTTGATATACGGTTATACGAGGCAAATCAAATTATAGCATCCTTAGCTGAATGACCCGAGAACTAAGAAAAGTGAAGATCCTTCCTTGTTAGAAGAGTCTCAACATTAAAGAAAATAACACGGAAATGCATTGATATATAAAAGAAAAGGAAATCATTTATAATTGGAAATAATCTCAAAAGAGCTTTGTTCGAATCATATAAAATACGTTGATGTAAAATAGTTATGAAGGTTACTTTATTATACTTTGTCTTAAATAATTGAAGAAACTATGAAAGGAAACCAACAACAACAAACAAAGTCTTTTACCACTAGGTGGCGTTGGTTACATGGATCAAGGAATGTCAGTGTGTTTTATTTTGACTTATTTCTATTGTTAAGTTATTTATAGTAAGAACTGAAATAAGAACCAAAATAAGAATTTAGGAAGGAAAAATCCAGCAAAATATTAAATGCAGAATTTGAACATCAATAAATTGCAAGAGAGGTACTGTATGTGTGGCCAAACCCAATTACAAATGATAATCTGAATAATCAAAAGATGAATGAAAAATGAAATCATAAGGGCATTTATAGGGCTTATGCCCATCTACATACTTGCCTAAGTGCTGCTGAAAAATAGGAAATAAATGAACATGCAAATGAAATGCTAGTCATGGCAGAAAAATAGGGAGAGTAAGGCCCCACTACTAAAACAGATAAGGAGTGGAAATTCCCAAGAGTTCAATGAGGTGGGTAGCTTAAGTGCTGAGTCAGCGGCCTTGTTCCTTCTAGAGTAAGTGAGAAGAGGTTTACATTGGATTGTATCACCCTCTACCTTTAGTTATTGAACTATCTTTCATTTGGTCAATTCTAAACTATAAAAGATAACAAAAAAAAAAAACGAGGCGAAAAGATCGATAAATAGGAGAGAATATGCTTCAAATCAAGAAGGATTGAATGCCACATTATTAATATAGCGATAATAGCTTTAGGACTGCTACAGTAATGGTTTCTATAATAGCATAATATTATATATACGTAGATGTGCTTTCGGAGGCTCAAGCTTTGTTCCATAACTTCACCTTTGGATTTTTAATGAATATAGTATAACAAGTAATTTTAAAGAGTAATTATGGTACTAATGATCATATTCTACATATATTTTTCTCTATGTGTTTGATCTTAGGGTGAACACTTTTTCCTTGGTTTGGTGGAGCTTATCTGACCACTTTAACTGTAATTTTTTCCTATTCAAATCATTGTTGGTCATATATGAATTACTATTTTCCCTGGAAATTTGAAAAATCATATTCTGAATGAAGAAAAAGTCATACAATATTATAAGAATTTTGTTATCAAGTAAAAAAAGGAAGTGGTGCCATTTAGGAGTTACATTAATTGTAAACAGATACACGGAAGAGAGGTATATCATACTAAGATGTAAAATTTTTGTCATAGACAAGAATGGCCTGATTATTTGAATATCTTGCAGTACCTTGTTCACATACCTAGTATTGAAGAAAAGTTCTACCCTTTAAGCTAGACATTTGAATTCTCCTCATGAAATTGTCTGGGTCAGTTGCCCTATCCTTGATGTAAGGGGCATTGATTTCTAATTTTTCTGTGTTTTAAGGGGGAAGGTGCTCTGATCTGGAAATGGTCAATAGAAGGTCTCAGTAGTCAAATTTAGTCTCATTGTTTCCCCATTTCTTTGAGAGTGAGTAGTGAAGAAAGATTACAAGTTTGATATCTGGTTTTTTCATGTGGACCAAAGACATGGTCATATTGTGATTTGTGAATGTTACAACTTATACCCAGAGATTTATTGCCCATGGTTGTACTAACATATTATTCAGATTGAGATCATCCTTGCTTTTTGTATCCTCTGCACTCATCATACTAATGGTATCATTCTTAATATTATGTCATCCGGTATACTCTGGTGACTCATCCCTTAGTGTCAAATTCAACACCTTACTCCGGAGAGGGATTCTTACACTGGTGTAGCTGGGGCATTTAACAAGTTTGCAAATTTTATTTTTTATGACAATCTTATTTGCTTTCAGTTAGAAATGCTTCACTTTCATTTGATATCTGATGATTTGAAAATTTACTTTCCTTTTAAATTCCAATACGGTTTTCTCATATTAATGTAATATATCTTGCCATTTGGTTCATGCAGGTCACATGGACTCCAGCTTGAAGCAGTTGGAGCTACTCAATTACTTTTAGCTGCTGGTTTAGAACTACAATTAATTTGTTGACATCTCTTATGGGTTAAGAATTGTGGCGAAATGGTTTTACATTCCAAATATATAAGGAGATGGATGAGAGACGAGATGAAGCAGGGCTGGCAGAACAAGGGCCATCTAACTCTTCATGGTGGCCTTCAGATTTTGTTGAAAAATTTGGATCTGTGTCGTTGGGTTCTCAAGAAGAGACCATAAATAATAAAGAATCACCTAGGGATTTTGAGCATGATGTTTTGTCACCTCAGAAGGCAACACAAATTCTCTGGCACACTGGAATGCTTTCAGACCCGATACCAAATGGTTTTTATTCAGTTGTTCCGGTGAGACTTTTTTCATGCATTGCCTTCTTGGTGCAGATATCCAATTGCTCTGGTGTTTCCAGTGAATTTTTAATTTCTTTTTTCACGTTATGAGTGCTAAAAAGTAATATTTGTAAGAGATATATAATAATGTTGCAATTGAGTTTTGGATTTGGTAATCTTTTCTTTTGTTTAATTTTCACAATCTGCACCCTGGTTTTGATTAAAATTCTTCAAAAGTGCTCTCTAGAAAACTTATTGCTAGTTCTCAATATTATTTACATGGATGGGAGGAAAAGATCCCTTGTCTATTTAAGGCCCATTTGCATCTATTTGTTTTGTTTTTTTTTTTTTTTGGTTCTTTTTTCAAGTATTTGGAGGATATTCTATCTTCTGTTTGTCCTTTGTTAGTATATCTTTGTGGAAAATGGAATTGAAAATTTGTCTTTATAGTAGGGTTTCTGTGTACATGACGGTTCTACAAAAGGAAAAGTTGAGTAAATTAGACTGACCTCTCTTGAGATTTAGATAAATTACACGTAATATCTTGTTTCAAAAATTGTCATTTTGTCCTCTGACATTTGATAGATATTGCAAAAACCTCATTTACTATTTACTTTCTGTCAATGAAGTCAACTTTTTGTATATGTTTTTCTTCCAAAAAATTAAAAGCTCAGTTGTCCTTGCCATCATATTAAGAGTAAAGTTATAGTCTTATGTTGGAGCTTGACATCATAGTTCTACAACACTAACACTAGCTAACAAGTTGCCTGCATCCTAAACACCTCAAACAATGAGGGAAAAAAGTAATAATGCTTTGGAAAATGAGAGAGAAGAGTGCTTTCATGCTTTGGAGGGAACATATTCTGCAAAAAATTAATTTCATTTACAGAAAGTAGATAGTAAGGGAGGTTTTGGCTCTATGTATCAAATGTCAAGGGGTGGAATGATACTTTTGAAACAAGACACGTACTAAGTGTAATTTATCCAAACGTTAGGAACATCAGTATAATTTACTGAAAAAGGTTTTCTGAACTTAACAAGTCAGATTATGTATCTTTAAGGAACAACATTAAGGATATTTTGCCAATATTTTTAATGCTGGATTGGTGCAATATATAGTTCTAGTAGACTTTGAGGTAGGTTGTATTTTCTATTAAGCACAGAAACTAAAGGGTGAAGGTGAGGTGAGGGCTAGAAACAATGTGGATTCTGGTGAATTCATATAGGAGAAAAATTTTAAATGTAAAGTCTGGACTTCAAAATGCTTTGCTTGCTTCAATATTTTCTACTAGTAAATGTTGTGGGTTTATCTTTTTATGGAAAATGGTCAAAGGAGAAATATATGGTCCCCTTGTCTTGGATATTATTTCTTTGATTATCATATCATCTATTGCTGCAAAATTCTACTGTTATTATCTCTCAAATATGCAACTGTTAGTAGTTAGTGTATAAGTATTGCCAGAGGTGTCTTTGATTGCTTAAGAAAGAATTATTTAGTATTTTATGAAGAAAGGAAGATTATCAGTTCTGGAGTTTACACTTGTTAAGAAACAGTTATGTTGTGTATGCTTAAAGTTCGTGTGAAGTAATATTCAATGAATTGTTTTTTGGAATGTGGAATAGTGATCATATTTCCACCTGTTTTGTTTAGTATATCTAGTTTCTTAAGTTCTTTTGGTTACCTTTTAAGGTGTTGTTCAATAACCTCTTCCATCCATTTATCATTGTTTGAGTTTGTTGGTCGTTTCCTTGTATTTGGTGTGTAATTGAAATGGTGTTTACTCTCACTTTACTGTTTTGTAATGATAGTTTAATCTGATAATGTACAGGAAAAAAGGCTCAAGGAAATTTTTGATAATATTCCTACATTGGATGAGATTCATGCTTTGGGTGGAGAGGGTCTAAAGGCTGACATCATTTTAGTGGACGCAGAGAAAGATAAAAAATTGTCAATGTTGAAACAACTGATTGTGGCCCTAGTTAAAGGATTGAACTCAAATCCAGCTGCAATAATAAAAAAGATTGCTGGATTGGTATGTATTGTTATTGTATCTTATTGTTTGTTTTGTGTTTTCAGTCTGGGGATAGCTTAATATAGGGGTGCATCCCTGTAGTGATCTTGCAATAAGCTTTTCCCCCCTTAAAACTTGTATAAAACTGCATTTTAAAGTTCATCCAATTTTACTGGTTGCAAATAATGTGTTGAAGATAAGGACAGGACTTAGGTAAAGTTCTTTAACTGTTTGCTGCTATTAGGTTTTCTAGTAAATATATAACCTGCGGAGGAACTTTTTTGAAGAATCCAATTGTGTGGTGCTTAGTTGTTAAAAAAAAAAAAAAAATCCTTTTTCCATGTTTTTATTGGAGAACCTAATAGCAAACACCTGAAAACTGCACCCTTGCATTGTTCTAAATATTGTCTTAAATGATTTCCAAAATTATTACAGTCCTGTTATCATTTTTTCTTTGAAGCTTGTTTTAGTTATCTGCAGCATTCAGTTTTTGCTTTCTGATTTTAGTAAGCTGCAATTTTTTTTCCCTTAATACATTCATTTTGTCATAATTATGAATAAGTTGGTGGGCATTACAGGATTTAGCATCTGTCATGTGTGAGAATTTTCATTTCATTGCCCATACCCATAATTTAATGTATTTTATAAGCATAGTACAGGGTGTTTTATGTTTATGTTGACCACTATTTCTGCACAGGTTTCTGATTTTTATAAGCGGCCCAATGTGGAAAGTCCGGCAAAAGCTGCACTAGAGGAAACCTCTCACATGTTTGAGAATCGAGGTGCCTTGATGTTGGGGCAAATAAAGCATGGTTCATGCCGTCCTCGAGCAATCTTATTTAAAGTTTTAGCAGATACTGTAGGTCTTGAAAGTAGGCTCATGGTGGTAAGCACTGATTTCTGTTGGTGGGGTCAATGCTTTCTGCCATTCATAGACTTGCTATTAATCAACTAATGTTTCTAGTTTGGTTACAAAATGTGTTAGCAAGAGTTAAATAGCCAAATTTTATCATCATATATAGTTTTTGAAAGATTCATCTTGTTTTACGATTCTCCTTGTCAGGGTTTGCCGAATGATGGTGTTGTTGAATGTGTAGACTCATACAAGCATATGTCTGTGATAGTTGTATTAAATTCAGTGGAACTACTGGTTGATCTCATGCGATGCCCTGGCCGATTATTGCCTCAGTCAACCAAAGCGATTTTCATTACACATATTTTTGCAGCAGGAGAGAGTGATTCTGCAGAAAATGATTCCTGTGATTCACCACTAGAACCAAACAGTCCTTTATATGGGGTTTCTGAGAAAGTGGATCCTGAAAGGTTTAACAACTGTGCTTAATGTTTGCTTTCATACTTTTGATCTCAACTTCTGATTATGCATTGGCTTAATTATTGTCAAGTTGGTCTCACACTGACCATTGGGCCTAAATTAACTTAATACATATTTAAGAATAAGTAGATCATGAGATTCTTGGTAAATATTCTTTAGGAATCCACATCAATTCTTTCATGCTAGTTTTAAGAGTTATCAAGTGGTCTAGTATTGATTTTCTTGGTCCTCTGTTACAGTGCCGAAAAGGAGGAGAACCTTCCTTTCCAGAGGAGATTTGAAGCTTCTTCTAATGTATCAGGCCTTTCTCTGCGAAATCTGATGTTACGATCAAATACCAGTCTGGATAGGAAACTGAGGTAGTGATTTTCATTGCTATATACACTGCAGATTTGTTTCAGGCTTTTTTTATTGTTTTCTTTTTTACTTGAAGCCGTACTTTATTATTTTTCATTTCATTTTTAATGTTCTTTCATTGCTTCAATTTGTGTATGGCGGGCAAAACATTTGACTTGAAATATCTAAAAATATACACTATCTACTGTTTTTTGTTGAATTTATTTTGTCAATCCCCTCAGTTTGTCTCATAGTGAACCCAACATTGCAACTGCATTTGGTCGGCGTAGTCGGAGAAAGGTCATTGCTGAGCAGAGGACAGCTAGTTCAAGGTTATTCATCATTCTTATGTTTTTTTTTTCTTAATTGAGTATGCAGTTGTATTATTTATGATTTTGGTTTCTGACTTTCTGTTACTTTGTTGGCCATGGTGCGTAGGAACTCTTTCTGAGTTCAATTTGTTAGATTAAACCTTTAATTTCTCTTGGATGACTCTGAGTTTTTACTTGGAACTAGTTGTGTTAAAATAACTATTCTTTGAAATACTAAAGGTGGATTTTATTTGTCATGTCATGTTTTCATTAACAAACGTGGTCTCTTCCAAGACAGTTTAGAAGTATTATAGACAGTATGAGGAAGACCGAAAATAATTTGGTGAAAACGATCAGGAATTTTAAATGGTTTTTTATGATGAAGACTTGCTGTTGTCATTAACATTGGTGGTTTACAGTTATGGCTGACAATGTTAACTTTTAAAGTTAAGCCTGTTTCTTGACTTTGATATTTAGGATCTGTCTTAAGATGACAACATAAAGTCAACATCTGCACTATGCCACAATTTTGGCGCAAAAGCAGTTACCATTGAAATTACAATGGTGAAACTGAGAACTAAATTTCACTGAGCCTAATTTTACAAGAAGCAAAGTAGTGCTAAATAACACCTTTAAGATTACAACTGCAGAAATGGACTTCTAGAAATTGAGTCAATAATGTTGGTTTAGTTTTTTCTTTTTTTCTTTAATTGGGAAAATTTGTTAACTTTGTTGCAGAGTATTTTATCTGTTTGACCCAAATGCCTTCTTTACTAAGCTTTGGACTACTATTGGAGGCCTTTGGAATATGCCGACTGTTTGATCTTAAATGAATAACCAGGATAAAAAAACCCATTTAAAGGTCACCTGACCTCTTAAAAAGTCATAATGACTTATAACTTGTATTATTTGTGCATGAATAGGGTCAGGATATGCTCCTCTCTGCACACACAAATGTGCAAACATGCAAATTTTATTCCATAATATTATTGTTCATGATTATCAAGTGTGTGAAAATTTGACTATGACTTTGCACTAAGTAAACTTAATTAAAGTTTGGCATATGTGATTGATATGATAATCTAATCTATTTATGGTTCAATTAATAAAAATCATATTTTATAAGAAATATTCTGGGTGTAAAGCCTTGCATTGGTGTATGCATGTGTGATATGTACATCTATATCTGTGGTTAGATCTGGTTCTCAGCATGCACTGGTGAAAGAGGTAGCTTTTTTGTTGGCTGAAAAATAATGCACGACCTCAGCCTATTTGATGCTATAATATGCTGATGTAATCTTTTGAATTGGTCAAAGTATATAGTATTGTTTCTTTAATTTAGCGAAAAAGTTCCCTAAATTCTACATACTATATATATTAGAATGCTAATAATTTATCATACGTCTTCTATTTGCTTTTAAATAATTTTGGTTTTTCAGTCCAGAACATCCGTCATTCCGAGCACGCGGGCGGTCCATGCTTAGTGGTGATAGGAAAGCATTTAGAGATTTTGCTGATGATGAGGCCACATCAAGGTTTCTGCCCTTACGATCCTTAAAAATTTGCTTCCACTGTGATATGGTCACTATGAAGCACAAACATTGACAGTCCTAAATGCATTGAATTGGCAAATTTCAAAACAAATAGAACATTACATGACTTAATATATATATTTTGATCTTTCTATGAGCGGAATTTCCAGAGAAAAACACAATTGGAATTATTCTGCATTCTAAGTATTTTAACTTTATATTTTAAATCAAATATACTAAATCAGAAGTTGTTAATCTATATTCTTCAAATTATCCATGTACAAGAACAAAAACAAAAGGAAAAACTTTAATTATCTCATCAAAGTGAACTCTCTAATATTTCATTGTACTTTTTTTTGGGGGGGCTTTTCCCCCCTTTTTTTGAGTTTACTTGTGCCTGAGCCATGTTCAACGTTGAGTCCAATATTGGGTGTATGTCCAAGCTTAAAAAATAAAATTTTTGTTTAAAAATGTCTGTACATATGTTGGATGTGAATTGGCAGTGTGTTGTCACAACATCAGTGTTCAGACACACAACATGTCTACAAATATGTGTATCCATGCTTAAGGTAATATATGTTTTCTAGAGTCTCATACATTTGTTACCTGCTTTATTTTCACTGAATAAATTTGGGTTCTCCCGGTGGTTTGAATGAGAATTGTTTGCCTCCTAAAATTTCAATTTCTTTTCTACCAAATTTTGGGTTGCTGTCACGTTTTTTTGGTTGAGTTTATGAAATAATGACTGAACATGTAGTTGATTTCTGGTATTTGTGGTAATATATGTATATATATATATATATATATTTTAACTAGAGGTCAAGGAAACCAAAGAAAACAATAAGAGAAATTATTAAGATAGATCTAATTGTAAACAATCTAACCATAAAAATGAGTTAAGATAGAACATGTTGGCTTTGTATGATCCATGTAGTCGATTCCACCTAGTGAGAAAAGACTTTGTTTGTTGTTGTTGTTTATGATTATACACACACACACATATTATTTATAAAATTAATGGCACATCATTTACTAGTTGAAACTTTGTCATGAAAGATATTTAATGTCTTTTTCATTTCCTATTATACTGTGCTTTTGGGACAAGAAGGACTTATATTAATTTATCTGATGTAACACTAGATCTATAGAATTACATGATTTGCTACTTGAGCCTTAATCAATCTCATCAAAATGATTTTCTTTGATGAAATATGCTGTAGATGGAATCTACACATTTCTTATTGTCATAACTTGTATTGTCACTAAATAGTAAATACCATGTAACTCTATAAAACTGTTAAAAGATTTATATCAAATTGTTGCATTAATCTTCAACATCTGCACGTTTGATGTTAGTTATAGTATTGATGAAAGCAATGAGATTGGCTTGTTAGGGTTCCTCCAAAAAGCTGCCAACAGAAATGACTCAACTTCAAAAATATTTTTCCACTAAATGGAGTCAGTTATATGAATCAAGTGGCGTCAACGTGTTCTCTATACAGCATGGTGCTTTTAGGCAATGACCTAGCATTAACATGTTCATGTCATTGATTTATATTCATAAAGATTGGACAAAGATTTATGCTAGCTGTTAACTATCTAATGCAACCCTCCTCTTTTATCCGGCTTGGGACCAACTGTAAAAGTCAAACTTAGCATAAGCAGAGTTGCCAAAAGAAATGTCTAGTCCCAAAAAAAAAGAAGACTATAACCCTAATTATCATCACTCTAGATGGAGTGAACGAGGGGCTGTGGAGATAATATTCTTTCCTACTGTTGGAGGCATATGTTCATTATAGTCTTTTCAATAAAATATGTATCATGTATGACTTAAAAGTTGAATTTATCCTTATACTATAGGTCAGATGGGGCATCCTCATCAGAAGCTCGTAGAATTAGAAGAAGAAGCATCAGCATTACACCTGAGATTGGTGATGATATCGTAAGGTTGATTTTTGTTCATTATGCTTCTATATTATACTTGCTTCATTGTGATTTCTGGACATATATCTGCTCATGTTGGTTCCTCGGAGATATTAATGATAATAGTTTCAATGGATCATTATGTTGGCTAAGCATGTGTAATGTGTCAAATTGTTCATCTTTTTAAGTTTCCTTTTTTTTTTTCTGCATTTCGTTCAAGTTTAGGGCATTCAGTTTTTCTTTTCTCTTTTTCTATTTGACCTTTTTTTCTTGGGATTTGTAACAGAACCTGTTAGTGGTTTGGGTTTTCATTACTCAGTTTCATTATTTCTTTGAACAATGACAAACTGTGTATTCTATTTAATAAATGAAAAAGTGACATGAGTTTTCCCATAACTACTGTTCTTGTATATGCTTACCATAAAATGTTGCTGCCATTAATTGAGATTTAACTTTTTCTCTCTGGTATGCTGTCATGAATTTGTATTTTAACTTGACTTCTTAGAGAACTACTATGAAAGAGTGTTCTGAGTAGGGGATTGACTATTTCAACTGATTCCTGCTTTATGCTAAATAATTAAATGGGGGAATGCATATTATTATCTGTACTTCCGTCAAGTGCTTTATAATTTAATAATCTTTGTTTGACTGTGTAATGTTCATCTCTATGGTGATTTATAAGTTGCTCTAATATATGCAGGGCTGTACGGGCAATGAATGAAACACTGAAGCAAAATCGCCTTTTGAGGCAAGGGGAAGATAGCTCTTTCTCCCATTCTCCAAATGATACTAATAGCATTGGAGATCTTCCGAAAAATGTATGTGTTATTGTGGTAACAGTGGACCCTTCTATATAACTTGTGTGTTTGTCCCTCTTTCAGCATCTGATCCAATCTCTAAATTACATTATCCTTTTTTAATATTTTTCTAAAAATCAGAGGTGATCAGGGGTGAGCATGACTTTCATTTGGAGCATGTCTGTCCATATTTGGTCTAACTGTTACTTGTAATATTTGTGTGTGATATAACTCTATCCTATGGCTAAATCCTTGTATGTGAGAAAAAGTGAAATATAAATGGAGGGTTATATACCCAAACAGGGTCAATATTTGACTGAAATGAATGGTACAGGTTTATTATGTGATTAAGCTGCAGAGCGACCAAATCTAAGATTTGAAATTCCACTGCCAATTCTGAAAAAGAAGAGAATCAGACTATTGCTAGATTCAATAGATTTACATGTCCTTGTGTGTGTGTCAAATTTGATGTCATTCTCTTGTGCGTTTATAGTGTTTCATCCTTTGAAGTTTTTTTTAAATGCTTATATTAACTGCCAAGATAAAACATGTTGGTGTAACTTGGTCCATATAGCCAACCCCACCTAATAGGGAAAAACTTTGTTGTCACTTGTATTATCAATACGTGACTATTGATTTTTTAAAAAATGATTTTATAGCTTTTATAAATTTGAAGTTGTTCCATCTTTTTTGGTGGATCTTATTTTATTTTATTTCAGGGATGGGGTGGGGGGTTGTTGGAATTTACTTATTAAGCCTAAATATCTTCCAAGATGGAAATCTGATTCCACTGATGTAATATGACAGGTGTCAAATTTCCAGCGAGATGGTCACGAGAGATCTGCTTTGTATTCTCTTCAACCTGATCAAGTAACTTCACAAAAGGCAATGTCTTTACCCTCTTCACCGCATGATTATCGGGGTCAGACATCTGAGAGAAGTGGGCTATCAAGATATGGGGTGAACGAATTGCAGTCGACATGGAATAAAGTCCTTGAATCTCCAATGTTTAATAATAAACCCCTCTTACCATTTGAAGAATGGAATATCGACTTCTCAGAAATAACTGTTGGAACTCGCGTAGGGATTGGTAAGTATTACATTACCTGTCATGGTTATCAGAATTGGGTGATCTATAATTTGCACTATGCAATTCTGTATGATGTATATGGTAGATGATGCAAATTGGGTCAAGGTCAGATTGCAGTAGCGGCTGGATTTCTGCATTTTTTATTAGGGTTATAAGTTATGGCAGATCTGTCACAACTCACAGCCATCTGTAAAAGTCCCCCATTGTTTTCAGTGTTTCTTTGAGGGCTTTCGAAATTCTCCCACTTTTTCTTTTTCATTCTTTTTTGTTTTGGAAGTTGTCAATTTCAAAGTTTGGGGCTTGTGATAGGTTCATAGTGTAGGGACTATGGAGGAATAATTAAAAAAAGATTAAGAGAAAATCAAAGAGATTATTCAGGAATTGATATTAGAGAAATTGAACTTGTGGAATTCATAAGATTCAATATACAAAGAAGAAACTATGCTGCTAATTCATATGATTTGATACGATTGACCATTTAGAAAATAATGCTTTCAATTTACGATACAAATTGTGAGGGTGGCATTGATTTAGTCAATGGCACTTGCTTCAGTGCTTAAGGCACTAGAAAGCCCTAGTTCTTCTTGCAACTTAGAGGCATGAGGCCTTTAGCCAGGTGCTTGCCTAGCCTAACCTTTGGCCTTTCTTTCTGTCAAGGTCATAATTGTTGTCAGCACGCTGCAAACTGTTTCGATAGGGGATTCTAGAGAACCATTGCACATAGTGCATTGCATAGCACATAACATTGAAGTGCAGCGCATATATAATTAAAAATAATAAAAAGACAGGAAAAATAGAAGATACTAAATAATCTATTAGAAAGTATTTTTCACTTCTCAAGTCTCACAAATTCACAAGTTGGAAACTATTAATCAAAGCAGATCACATAAATAATGCCGCAACCTACAAGTCCAAGTATATACGGTTATTAATTATTTTGTGATTTTGTCTTACATCTAATGTCCTGGCCTCAAATGATATATGGAGGAAAAAATAACGTAATAACCTTACATGAGAGAGAACAAAGAACAAAGTACAAATAGTGAGGGAAACTACTGGTTGTTGAGGGGAAGAAAGAATCATTAACTTAGAAAAGTAGTAACATGGAAGAAATAATCAGAAAACTAGAAAAGAAACTTAGGTAAAAAATAATCAAAATGTTATAAGGAAAGAAATAATTATAATTCAAAATGATAGAATAAAGAAACAAAACTTAGGACTAGCTAGGTAAATGGGACAGAAATTTATTTTTTAAGAATAGGTCTATATAAAATGTCTTAATTCAAATTGCCCCAATAGCACGTGTTATGGGCAGTGGCACATTGTGCAAATGGTGCGCATCATGGCTCAGCCAAAGGAAATTGGCAATGCCACAACCATGGCATTGCCCTACTGTCCAGCTGGGCAATGGCACAGGCAATAGCATGCCATTACTAACTATGGTCAAGGCAAAGTGAGCACCTTGAAGATGTCATTTATTTTTCAGCCCTAAAAGCCCAGCCTAAGTATATTTAAAAAAATATAGCTACTTAAGAATAGGAAAAACCAAACAAACCCAGCCCAGTAACTCATAATTAATGGGGTAAAGTGGTTTGAAAGATTATTATATAGGCTTTTAGTTATTTAGGGTTTTGTAAACAAAAAAAAAAAAGATCTACAACTTGGACCACACAATGGACCATGAGAGAGATAGCAATGGTTCAACGCTGCCTACTTCTCCTTGTCTTTGGAAATCCTAGTTTTTTTTTCTACTCTTGTCCTTCTAGTTATTCAGTCAACTCCCTTGTCTTTTTCAAATCTTAACCTTCTAAACATCTCTTTTCTAGTTCAAAATATAGAAAGAAAGTACAATCCCTTCACTCAAAATCCAGGCAAAGGGAGCTAAAGGTTCAACCTTACTCACTAACATTGAAAAAATGGAGGCTAATTCAGATGAGACAGAAGACATTGAAGGATATTGATGGGGATGGGGATAATATGGGATGTCCTTAGGGTAGTATGGATTATCAAAGTCCTACATCGAGTAGTATGGGATGCTTGATGTAGTACTTAAATGGTTTGGTTCTTCACCTTTAGCGGCTAGCTTTTGAGGGATGGTTCTCTTTGTT
The DNA here is from genome assembly GCA_031216115.1 of Senna siamea. Classification (NCBI taxonomy): domain Eukaryota; kingdom Viridiplantae; phylum Streptophyta; class Magnoliopsida; order Fabales; family Fabaceae; genus Senna; species Senna siamea. The sequence continues at coordinate 17,751,591 of CM062359.1, read as the reverse complement.
ACTTGGGTTCCATCATTTGGTATCAAAGCTGATTTGCCGACAGCACAGAGAGGACTACTTGTGGAGGGTTCGGACTGGTGGAGGAACTGACCATAGTAGAGTAAAGCAACATCGAGTGAAATGTTGCAGAGTGTAACTGTCGAGACATCGGCTCTTCAAGGGCAATGCTATGACGGGGATGGAGATAGTATAGGATGTCCTTAGGGTAGTATGGGTTACCCAACTCTCAGCGGCTAGCTTTTGAGGACGGTTCTCCAAGTTACTTAGATTCCATCAGATATAAATTCAATGAAGGTTCAAATGACTCAATTGATGGGCTCTAGGGCTGTTCTTCATGTTTTCTATGAATTTTTGTATTTTAGTGCACTTTATCATTTGGGATTTTGTTTATCTGTGGCTGCTGGCAAGCCTACAACTTCTTTTTGGGTTGTTAACTTATACTTTGATTTATGCCTTGATGATTTCATTGATACAATTGATAATTATTATGACTCTGACTTGATGATTATTATGGTTTATGACCTAATCATTATTATGCTTGGATAGTTAATTTATATGTCGAATGTTGTTATAAACTGGCAATAGTTCATATTTATTTGTTTTCTAGCATATTTTTAGGTTGTCCCCCCCTATTTTAGTGCCTTGCTTTACTCAGGCATGCGCCTCTCTCGTCAAGGCATTATAAGGGTCTAGCTCCTTGAGGGCACAAAAGCCTTTGACCACCTTGCACCATTGCAGGTTTGGTTAAATTAAAAAGATGGATTAGGGGGAATATTTTCTGTACCGTGTCTGATTGGCTTAACTGTTCAATGTGGTTAGGTTGCTGATGGGTTCTAGTATATTGAAGGTATGGATATTGTGGATGTTTAAGAGACATATCAGAAGAAATTGTAGGTGTAGATGAGAATTTCAAGGTGCCTGTACTTAGGACTATGAGAGATAGAATAATTTGTGATTTTCTTGAAGGTGAGGGTGGCATTGATTGATGATAAGCCAGGAGTTAATTTAATATTGTTAGGATGATGACTGAATACAATTTGCCGTCCCTATTTCTATACAGTTTTTGCATTAGAATGCTCACACGCCTTTTTTTTTTCAACAAGACAATAACTTGATACAATTTGTGGATGTCTAGGTGTGTAGGAGTGTGAATACAATTTACTTTTTTTCTAATGTTTTGCCAATGGTTGCTTATCTTCTTTGCACCATGCTTCCATTCAGAGGTTTTATTGTCTTAAGCTTCAAATCTTTCTTGGAATTTTTTCATTTAGGAACTTGAATGGTAAGTAAACTTCAGATTTTAAGTTAAAATTCTTTCTTTTACTGAATTCTATGCAGCTTTGTAACTTACAAGAAAGAAAGGAGTTTTTTTTTTTTTTAAAAAAAAAAAGAATACAAGGCAATACTAGCACCTGTTTGTTCTGTTTTTGCTGATTGTAGCATAAAACCTTAAAACTTGAAATTAAATGGAGTAGCTCAGATTGCTTTTGTTCAAATACCTCTTGAATACATTGACTATTATAAATGGTCAAGGTGTTGTCATAATTCTGAAGCACAAGAAAGGGGGAAAGGTTTATGTAACTTAAAAGCAAATACTTTACTGAATTAGAACCTTGCATTGAGAAGGAAAGGAATGACTGTAAACTAGTTTTAAGGACTCTCTTTTCTGACCATTGCCTGTATTCTTTTCCAGGGTTCTTTGGAGAAGTCTTCCGTGGTGTATGGAATGGAACAGATGTTGCAATCAAGGTTTTTCTGGAGCAAGATTTAACTGCTGAAAACATGGAAGATTTCTGCAATGAGATATCTATTCTCAGGTATTTTATTGGTTTTAATTTGTTATGCTTTTGGCAGCATTTGTCTGTTATCTGTAGCAAATTCTGACTTCCATGCTTTTTTTCTTGTGTTTTTCTTTTCCTCCAGCCGGCTCCGACATCCAAATGGTACTCATTTTCATCCTTACAAGCTACTTTTGTTGTTTTGACTTTTCAATACATGATCTTTCCATCTTGTTTTCCAGTTATCGTAATTAATGGAAAAACAGCCTAGGTTCGTATATTGACAAGATTTCTCTCTTAAGCATCCATATGAGGATGGGGGAGAAACAGAGAGGGAGCTGGACCTTCTCTGCTCCAAATAAACATACATACTCTACATATTATACATGAATTGCTGTAAGAATATCACATGTTGCATGATTCTTTTGATATTAATTGCTCTTGATCAGGAAATCATATTTTATGCAGTAATTTTATTTCTTGGTGCGTGTACAAAGCCTCCACGGTTGTCAATGGTTACCGAATATATGGAGATGGGATCATTGTATTACTTAATCCACGTGAGCGGTCAAAAGAAGAAACTTAGCTGGCGGAGAAGACTAAAGATGTTGCGAGACATATGCAGGTGTGGATTATGCATTTTCATCACCTTCCAAAATCCTTTCGTCACCATTGATCTTCATGCTTAATAACTAATAAACGCATCATTCAAGGCCTTCTTGTCCAACAAATCAAAAAGATTTCACTGTGCTTTTTTTATATTAGAAATCTCAGTTGTCTGTGTTCTATAACCAGTTCTATTGGATGACGGAGACACTGTGAACTAATTTTTGCTCAGTCAGCAGAGTTTACAAAAATTAGTTCTTTGGCTTTCAAGAATTTTTCCTGATGGAAGATAAATGGAACTTGCAACTCAGCAGAATTGTTGAGCTTTATTTACTTTTTTGAACTTGTAAGGATGGGAAAACCAGATGTAAAGATCATTCTCATAAGTTTTGAGCTTTATTATCAAGTGCCAAATAGTCATCTCCAATGCGTATCAGACAAACCATTTTTTTGGGGGGTGAAATTGGTTATATTCCTTAAGACTATCGCTTCCATTTCTTAAATTCATTTTAAATGTAAATTGTTGGGTGGCAATGAAAAGATTATCCTTGATTTGTTCCTCCATCCATAATTACAAGAATACGCTGGTGATGGCGGTGCAGGGGGCTGATGTGCATTCACCGTATGAAGATAGTTCACCGTGACCTGAAAAGTGCAAACTGTCTTGTGAATAAGCATTGGACTGTGAAGATCTGTGATTTTGGGCTTTCAAGGATAATGACCGAGTCTACCATCAAAGATTCTTCATCAGCTGGAACTCCGGAATGGATGGCTCCTGAACTTATTCGGAATGAACCATTCAATGAGAAGTGTGACATCTTTAGCCTGGGGGTGTTGATGTGGGAGCTTTGCACTTTAAACAGACCATGGGAGGGCATACCACCTGAGAGGGTACGTTTGGCTGATCTTCTCACTGTTTTCATGTTTATTTCTGTTATTTGCTTGACTTTCGATGATAACATTCTACATTTTGGGTTCTAAAATTGCTAGTATGAACGCCATTTTACCTATTTTCTATTCCGTTCAGGTGGTTTATGCTGTTGCTAATGAGGGATCTAGACTGGAGATTCCTGAAGGTCCTCTAGGCAAGCTGATTTCAGGTCTCTAGTTCAAAAATATGCCACCCCTTTTTTCTTCGTCTTCTTAACGTGGTCATATATTGATGGAAGAATTTAGACTTATTCTTATCTTCTCTTATGTGCAGATTGTTGGGCAGAACCAAATGAGCGGCCAAGCTGTGAGGAGATCCTCTCTCGCTTGCATGACTTCTCTCGCTTGCATGACTGCGAGTACACATTGTGCTGAATGTTATCAGAACTAACATTTGTACATATTAAACTTTTGGTAGAGTTGTTACATGTTCTTCTCGGCTGATGTTGTAGACAATTGTGATTTTTGTTCTCTTTCTTAAAACTCGTGAAAAACATTAATCTCTGCAATTTTCATCCTTCACTTGTTCTCTTTCTTAAAACTCTTGAAAAACATTAGTCATTGCAATTTTCATCCTTCCCCTTTTCGATTTTGAATGTTCTGCAATTCAAAATTAATATATTTTTTACGACAAGAGAGAAATAAAAAAAAAATTTATACTAATAAAAATTTATTATGAATAGATTAAAAATTAAATTTATTTTATTTTTATACACTAATAAGAATCTATCAAATTAAGAATTAATTTTTTTTTTTTATCACTAATTATAAACTATAGAAGATCTAGTCGCCACTTTTACAAACTCCATCTCCTGTTTAGGCAATGAAAGCAAAGTAGAATTCTCTATCATTTTGTGTGCGCTAAAAAAGAACACATATATTTCAAATCTTGAGTACAGATTGATTTATTCTTGACCCAAAATTAATAAGAGCGTCACATTGTTGTAGATATATAGCAAGGCAAAAGATATAAAGAAACAGAGGTAAGGAGAATTTGAAATGTTAGTAATAACACCTTACACAACCTTACTACAATCTCTTCTTCCCTCAGTGTTTCTGCATCCAGGCATTTTCGCCATCGATCATAGTTCAGTCATAGATTGGACGCCTATTTAAAGCATCTTCAAAGCGGCTGCATGAACCCACCCTCATCTCTGTACTCATATCGTTCTCAGGTGCTGGATAATAATCCTCCCTCAGCTGCACATCCCTTAAGTTACTTATCTTGAGGAAGAAATTCATGAAATGTTCATGAGCTGTTCCATGAATGAAGAGTTTCCTCAGAGTATAACACTCTTGAAGCAGGCCAGCAGCTGGAAGTGATAGGCTCCTCTGGTTCACATCTTCATCTTGTGGTGGCCAGTAATCAAGTTCATGTAGAGTCAAAGCGCCGATACCATTGAGGAAGAACCTCTCCCACAGGCTCAAATCCATCTGCCCTGAAGGTGCTGTGAGTGCATAACCTCTGGTATCGCCACAATCCAACTGCATCTTTGTGAGCTGAGGATAACATGCCAGAATGCTCAACCCGAATTCGCGCTCAGATGGTCTGGGTCGGCCTCGGCAATCTCCTTCCACCCTTATACGAATCTCTTCCAAGTTGGGGCAATCTTCCAGTCCTGCCATTGGCAATGGAGTCAGCAGGTCACCAACTCCTATCCAAAGAGAAAGGTATTTCAATCTGTCCCAGCACCAATAACCGTTTCCGTTACTCCAATCGGCCTCTGATGAATAGTTGCATCTCTGCCTCTTCCTTTTGCTTGTGTCTTCGTATTCTGTACTACTCCCAAAGTAATCAGCGAATTCATCAGCAGTCTTGGGGTTTGAAGAACATGGTTCATCCAAGCTATTGAGGTCAAAATCAAGGATGGTTCCCGGATTGTCAGTTTCTTTCAAGCCATTCCACACGCAATCCATGTGAAGCCGCTCGATCCGACCACGAATGGGCTCCAGAGCCTTCAGACACGCTGCGGTATCAAGATTCAAACAGCAAGAAATCTTAACATCGATCAGAGTCCTGCGAAGTAGACTAGCCATCGTCCCCAACCCTTGCTTCGTAATCTGTTTGCATCCCTGTACTTCAAACTTAATTAATCTTGAACAACCTCTGGCAATCTCTATCAAACCCATGTCCGTCAAGTCTGCGCAGTTCTTAATGGACAAAGACTCGAGTCCTTGGCAAAGGGCAATCCCATCAAGCTGTGATCCAATGGCCATGCAAATTCCATGAAATTGGCCTAACTTGAGCACCTTCAACTTAGGGCATTTGGAATTCAGCAGTTCCAGGGCAAAACTACTATCTCTGACATTCTTACAAACATCTAGCACCAACTCTTCCAGCTGAGGAAGCCCAGAAAACAACTCAATTAGTGTTGCACGACTGATCCTAGCATCCTCGGCGGTGAACCCTTCGTCGAGAGGATCTCCCCTCCGGTTGGCCAACGACGACGTATCGGCAAGATGAAGAAGCGAAAGCTTAGGGCAGTTGGAAGCTATAGTCAACAGAGCTGCATCTCCCAGATACCCAAAGTACCTTGGATCGAAGGTACAAGCTACCATAAGCTGCTCAAGGTTAGGGCAAACCGCAGTGACGGACTGGATTTGATGAGCCCTAAACCCCTCCGTAAACGACGTCGTCAGCAGGTTCAACCGCTTCAGCGAGGCGAACGCAACCAGATTAGCCAGTAAAACCGAAGGGAGATCCTCGGTCCAGTGGTAGAAGCTGGATAGGTCCAACGACCACAACGATTTGCATTTCTCAAACAACACGGCGAAGTCGGAGCCGACCTCCGATGCTGGACGTTGATGCCACCGGACGAGTTTGACATGGCGCAATTCCGGCCAGGGAACGATCAGCAGCAGCTGGAGCGTGGTGGGCGTACGAACGTAGACAGTGAGTGAAGTCACGCGCGGGAAAGCGTTGCGTAGGCGAAGGGCGAGGAGGCGAGGATCGGAGTAGGAGGATGTGGAGAAGAGCCCGTGGCCCCAAGGAGAGAGGAGAGAAAGGTCTAGGTCAGTGACGTAGCTGAAGGAAGTAGGGATGAGGTGAAGGTCACGCGCGTTGCCGCGAAGCGTGAGGGAGGTGCGGGTCTTCCTCTCGAGACGGAGAAAGCTCCGGCAGACTAGAGAGAGTGAATTCCGTGTGCGAGTGTCGGAGATGGCGGCGAATACGTTGGAGAGAATCTCATCGGGAAGGTGAGATACAGTGGTGACGTTATTTCCGGCCATCGCCGGTGAAGTTTCCGGCGATATCAGTGGAGGTAATAAGATATTAGAGAGAGAGAAAAGGAAGAAGAAGAAGAAGAAGGATTGGATTGGTATTAAATGGGAGTGTCGTGTGTGAAGATGGTGGGTGGGTATTTGTCGGGGCATTGAAACCCACGTGATACTGTGAGCTGAGAGAAGACATGGGTCGTTCATCTCGTTATTTTCTTCTACTCCTTTCTTTTATTTTCAAAAAAAAAAATTTAATTAAAATTTTATTTAAAATATTATTAAATATTAAATGTAAATATTTTTTTATAAAAATTTAAATTTAAATTTATCATATTATAAAATATGTAATCCCTATTTGTTCTTCACTCCTTTTGATTTCTATTAACACTTATTTAACACTATTTTTAATTTTCAAATTAAAAAATTACCCTTTTTCTTCCTATAATATATGTAGAATTATTCAATTCATATATAAAATTTTAAATTAATGGTCAAAATTTTTTCAAAACTAAAAGTTTATTTTAAAAAATGACACTATTTTTTGTAGAGTTGATTAAATTATATTTGTTATCTTTTTAATTTAAAAATTTATATTAAAATTTTAATTTATTTTCTCTCAATAAAATAATTTTTGTATGAAATAATAGTCATTTTATTTTTAATATAATAAAAAATAATTAAATAATTTTATTATTATGAAATTTTTATATATTGTGTAAAATATTAACTTTATTAATAAATAAATAAATAAAAATAAAAATTTGTGTAATATTATATCAAATTTTAAGAATATTGAGTGTGATTTTAAAATTAGATAAATAGTAAATATAATTTTATTACATTTTAAAAAAATATTGATGTAGTTTACTCTAATAATTTATTAATAAAATTGACATAGAAGGTTCTTAAACGGTAGGCGGTATTTACATAAAATTGACATATAATTTATTAATATAATATTGATGTACTATCAAAATGATAATATTTTATTCTCACCATGTGAAAAAAAATAAAGTAAAAATAATATTAATTTTTACTTTAAACATTATTTTTATCATGATAAATTTAATTATTATTTTAATAAATTATTCAAAGTAAAATTTTAGTACTATTGTTTTTTATTTTTAATAAAATATAATTTTAAAATTTTTTTAAAAAATATTAACATGAAAATTAACTTATTTATCATGAAGAACATGGTTTGCGATCAACAGGAGATTCAGTTTGCATCTTAACACTACATGGTCATGGAGGTTAATCAATTTGCACCTTAACTCAATTCTTGTTAGATCTATAATTTTTTTTTTCAATTTCTAAAAATTTATGTATCAATTTTATAATTAAAATTTAGAGGTATTTATCCGTGGAATGCTAACAGCTTATATTCTGGGGAGATGGAGATTATTAATTATTTGATTAGTTCAACATTTATATGTATAATAACAATTTATATAAAATTTGAAAAATTCAAATAAAATTAAAATTTTCGTAGAATTATTTAACTTAGAAATAATTACCAACGAAATTTTTAGTTTTGATTTGGTTTGATTTCAAGTACTTCTTCTATATTGAAAAAAGTCTAACTTTTTGTCTGTATTAATTATTTGGTTCATAAATTTTAAATTTTGGTCTGTAAATATTGAACATTTTTAATATTTCGAAACTAACATAGTTGAAATATGTGCGGGGCTAAATTAAGTATTCTATTTTATTTGAAAAAATAAGATCAATTAGTATATTGGTTTACATTATTATTTTAGTTTATTTGTTACACAAGTTTATCAAATTTGGTCTTTGAAGTTAATGGCTTCCAACACCCAACCTCGATCAATGCAAAGAGATGTCTCACTCTTTCAATTAACCCAACACGTAGAAGGGGGAAGAATAAAATAATACAGAGATCAAATTCAAGACGAAAGCATCAGGTACTGAATTGAATTTTCTATAACTTATATAAATGGTTAAGGGTAAAAGCTTAAATTATTGTTTTTTCTCTATATTTTTATTTAATTTTTTTATTTTAAAATTTTATAACTGAATCCCTGTAATTTAATAAATTTTTAAAATGGTTATTCTTACCAAAATTTTGTTAAAATTATATTAAATTTTATTAATATTATTAATATATAATATTTTAATATTTTAAAAATATATTATTTATGTTTCAGCTGATTGCATGGTGTACACATATTTTATATTTATTTTTAGATAAATCACAATGTATTCTTAAAGTGCATATCATTTAATATAATAATTTTGTTTACTACCAAATTACACTAGTAATCATCAGAATGGTTAAAAATATCTACGTTTCTTGAAAAAGCAAACCAGAGGTTGAATGGCATCCTCAACAACACAAGTTGAGTTTGGTGCATACTATGTGGAGCAGTTTGCTAGTTGTTTGGCTTAGAACTTCGTGTTAGATCTTTGTGTGGTTGATTTGATTTCTAGACTCAACAGTATTCTATTTTAAGAATAATAAATAAGCAATAGGCCTAAGATCTCGTTTATATATTAATTAATAAAATTTAACTATTTATTATTATTATATAAGTTTTGCTAACTAGTTAATATTATTTTTAATTATTTAAAAATTATTTTAGATATAAAATTTTTTTGTTAATTTTTTATAAATTTTAAATTATTAAATATTCTATCAATCAATCAAACTATTCAACTAATATTTGAAGAATATTAATTAATAAAACTCTATTTTACTTATCATATGAATCCTTTAATCTAAAAATATATATATTATATGAATATTATTTATTAATAACAATATATACTCTATATATTTGAAAACTTCTCTAAAATTAAAGATTTGGTTAAAAAAAATTGATATTGAAAAAATAAATGTAGAGTCAATGTTGGCTGACCTCTCGACAAAAGCATTACGATCTATGCATTTTAAGAAATTGTTGAGAAAAGAGCAAGAAGTCTCTTTGAAATATCGGTGATTAGCAAAATAGTTGTCCAAACTTTCAAAACTAAGAACTAGATCCTTAGATTTCCAAGAAAATGGGTCATTTTTAAATTTTTTTTATAATGATGTTTGTTTATTTGTCACCTCATCAAATTTTTTATGTCAAAATATATTTCTTTTGAGATGCTCTAATTTTCAATGCATTGTCTCCCAATTGATATATAGGTGATTTTTTTTTTTTAAAAAAAAGTAGATATTACCCTTGATAAATACGGATTTATAACTTAATAGTCCGCCCACTTCTTTAAATTATGTCTAATTAGATTGTTGGAATAAATTAATGTGCCTTAAAAAGAAAAAGTAAAAAATTGGTTCTTGCATTAACTCTTTTCTTTTAAATTTATCAAATTTATTTATTAAGATTCAACTGATCTAATTTAAACTAATTAAAATTTTATGATAGGAATAGAGTTTTATCGGTGATAATATTTTTATACAAAAAATCAAATTCAAAATTTTATTTCAATAAAAAATAAATTTTCTTTATTTTAATTAGAGGTTACAAAATGAGTAGTTTGAGTCGGGTCAAACATATTTTAATTACTTAGTTAATTATTTATGATACAAATTTATATTTTAAAGGAGTTATGTATATATGATCCATTAATTCATTAAGTAGAGTCAAATCCAATCTATCCATTAACTCATTAATATATAAAATTTGTTAGAAATATAAATTTAATCTAAAATTTGTAACTATAAATTATTCTTAACATTTTTTCTATACAAATTATTTAATTAATTTAATTAATTAAATTATGCCATATAATAAAATTATGTCAAACTTTATTATATTTTAATAAATTAACAAAAACCTCAAATAACCTTAAAATAAATTAAGGTAAAATTTTAATGGAATTTAAAATATGAGAAATTTGAATTGTTTGTATTTAAAATTTTTTATTTACATAGTTATACTATTTATGAAATTTTTTGTTGTAACTAATATATATACACACACTTATATACATTAGAGATTTCACATGCACAAATGTGAATACTTTTTTGTAACTAATAATTTTTAAAAATTATTTAATCTATTTATATATTATAAGTTTTCATTATTTTTGTTTTTTTTCACCCATGTACTCATAAATCACATATTGAATTTATATTTTATATTAAAAATATATTATTTTGTGATATCACTGATCTGAAAGACCCATAGCCATTATAAAATAAATAAATATTATATTAATTATATATTTAAATACATATATATGTGTGTATATGTATATAGGAAGTATATTAAGAGAAAGAAATTTATTTATGTAAAAAATGATAGAAACTATTTTTAACTATTAAATTAAATAGTTAATATTAAAATATTATTTTAAACTTCACATCACTCTCACATAATATATTTTAAATTTATTATAATTATTATATAATATATTTAAAGTGATATTTTAATCCAAAATTTTTAATTTAATTTAATGATTAAAAATAACTTTTCTCATTCCTCTTATAAATAGAATTCTCTCTCTTTATATGTTCCTGAGTATATACATAGGCCATCTAGTTTTACTAGCATTTCAAATTTCAAATGTTTGTTAGCAATTTTTTTCAACACTCATACAATAATAAAATTTCTTAAAATGATTATATATATATATATTATTTTGAGCATATAAATAACACATAATTTAGAATAACGTTATTTATTATAGTCACTTTTGACATAAATTTATGTTAATATATAGTAATAGATCACTTTCAAATTTCGTGACAAAGCATAATGATGATGCTCTGAGAAGAGGTTATTTTTGAGCTAACTTCAAATGCTGGGTTTTGGGATGTTTAATTTTCTATTAGTTGGGCTGATTTGGCATAGAAGCTAGCCACATTGGATCCAAATTAGCATTTTCTATTATAAGGAGGGTCTAACGATGTCAAGAGTAAGAAAATTTGTAATCATTTTTAAAAGGCAAAGGACCTAAGTGAAACATAGTAAAGTTTAAAAGAGTGAAATGATAATTTGTGAGATCTAGTACACAATGGTTTAAATGTACTTTTTGACCTCTTTAATTTTATAAAAGTTTTAATTTCAACTCTTTAATTTTAAAATAGATCATTTAATCATTAATTTTGTCTTCTTATTACATAATTGATCAAATATTTAGTACAAAATTTGAAAATATGTTGAGTGAGCTATTGTTTATTTATACAAAAATACAAAATTATTGTTTAATTTCACATCAAATTTTGAATAAAAGATGTTAGAGATGACAATAATATTAGATCATTTTACAAATTAAAAAGATAATATTATCTATTTATAAATTAGAGAAACTAAATAAAATTTTTTATAAGATTAGAGGGAGGGATAAAAATGTATTTAAGCCTTTAACAATTAATATTGTAAATTTAAAAAAAAAAGTGACAATGAATTAATTAATGCGCATACTAATATATATGACATGAAGAGGAAGAAGAATAGGCACATGGCAGAAGGTGATAGGGAAACATGATTATCAATCCAATTAGACAAGTTTGTGAATGTGATTGTCTTTATTATTACAGCTTCCATCTTTCCCGTTCCAGAAATTTCTAATTTTCTTTAACACTACGAATCAAAACTTGTATTATTTTCTCTTGGGACCCCACATACATAAATAATCCCAAGGGAATCCCCGCCTCCTTTTTTTTTTTTTTTTTATCTTTTTGTCCCCCTTTAGGCTTTGGATAAGATTTCAAGGTTTTTCAAATGCCCCACTTATTATGCAAGTATATAAATTGATTTTCGCTTTATTCTTTCCCAATTTTTATCAAGCAAATTAAGGAAATGTTCATTTTATTTCATTTATATACACATTAGAATTTCAATTAAAGTCAAAATTAATAAAATAAAAAACCCTAGTAAAATATATTTTAGTACAAATTTAGTTTATTGATTTTGAATGACTAAACAAGAAGTCAAGAACAATGACCATATACATATATAAAAAATAGAATTCTTTAAAAAAAAGTTAATTATAACTTAGTCCTTCAATTTTTGGTGAACTAAATTGATATAGAATTTTCTTTTATAGATTTAAGATTAAAAAGTTCTTCGAAGTTTAGATATCACGTTATATATATATTTTATCTGATGATTTGGTTTATAGTAGATAATATTTTTTAATTTAAATACATTTTATTTAATATTTATTTATTTAATAAGTTATTTTTATTTTTTAATTGATTTTATACCAATAAAACAACTGAATATACATACTCTATATTTATCCCTTTTCTTATATAATAATATTATATTATGAGTACTTCTAACAAAAAATAACAAAAATTATAGTTTTTAATTATTAAATATTTTATTAATCAATAAAATTGTTTACAGGAAATTCTTATATTATTATTAGATCTATATAGAACAACACGCGCAGTTCTGACGACCAACACGCGAGTCACGAGATTCAACATCTGAATGCCACGTGTGTGATTAGTGAAATCTGTGAATCACTGTCCACATCCCCATAAAATTCTTAGAATAAGAGTGGAGTAACAATACCAATTTAATCTGTATAAAATTTTGTTTGAATTTGATTTATTTATTAAATAAAAAATTTTGAACAAATAATTAAAAGTTTTTAAATAAATAAATGAAGTTTAAAAATTTAATATTAAATTCTTTTATTTTATGAATAGTTATTTTGAAAATAAAATAATATAATTTTTTTTTATATATTACATATATAATAAATATTTAAATAATATTTTATGTATATAAAATAAACATTTTTATGTATATTTTTTTAAATTAGTTATTTTTTACATAAAAATATTATTTTTATAATAAAATATTTTAAAAGATAAAATATTTATAAATTAATATAATATATAAGATAATTTATACATATTTAATTTACATTTAATTAAATATTTTTTATGATTAATTTTTAAATGTTAAACTTTGAAATCATATATTTATAATTTATAATTTTTTTAATTAATTATATTTTATTATACTCACTTAATTTAGTTTTAAATAATTCTATACGAACTGAATTTAATAAAATAAATTAAACTTAACTTAAATTTTTAACTCATTTTATTTAAATAAAATAAACTTAAATAACTTATTTATTAAAAAAATTTAGTTGGACTCTGCTAAAACTCGGTGTTTATATTCTCTTTCTTGCTTACGGTGCTTAGCAGTAAAAAAGGAATGGCCAGCTAGCCAGCATATATATGATACAAAGGATCTTCACCAATCACCATGATATGTATGCCCCACAAATCTTACTACCTTAGACCTTCCTATCACATTTATCTACTCCAATCAATGTTAATCAACTATATTATACATACGTATCCATATATACATAATACATGTACTGATGTACTTACATATTTATATATTTATACATACATAAATATATATTTCTCTTATAGATTAAATTAAATGTTTAAAATATTAATTTAAATATATCATACAATAATCATTTAAAATTTAAAATATATCATACAAAAATTATATAAAATTTAAAAGTTCTTATTATCTCTCATAAATATATATAAATCACTTAAGTATTAAACTTAAAAATAAGATTACAATATCAAAGACTATTCTAGTTTCAAACAATTAACGAAGTTGTGGAAAAAGGTCGAATTTTCCATTAGGAATAGTTGGCCAATTTTAATGCATATAAAATAAATAAGGACTTTGTTAACAATGTACTTAAAATACTTATTAAGATTTTACTCAATTAATTAATAAAATATTTAATAACTAAAAATTTATAAAAAATTAATAAAAATAGTAATTTCGGGTCATATGTGTTTGAGATCACAAAAGATGGTTGTGATTCAACGTCAGATCAACGTCTTTTTTCTCTAATTTGTTCATGATCGTAAATGATATGAAAAATTAAAAAATTTAGATAATTGATATTCGATAATTATGATAATTAGTCAAATGATTAAAATATCTCTACTAATGTGTTCTGATATTTTTAACGTGACAATGAAATTAATTTTTTGAGAATAAAAAATTGTATCAAAAGAAGTTCTTTATATTAAAATAAAAGTTTAAAGGACTACCTAAGTTCTCCTTGCATTCTAACCCAACCCAAAAAGAAAAATGATATGCTGTTGTTATTATGATGTGGTGGGTCATGTTTAAGAGAACGAATTTTTTTAGTATAAATTTTAGTAAAGCAATAAAATATAAAAAAAGATACAGATAAATTTTAATTTATTTATAATAAAATTTTAATTAATTAATTTATTTTTTTCTCCCTATATTCTTTACTATTTTATCAAAATTCATAAAATATACCTAGTCCATGATTAAGGCGAGAAAGCCAGGGATCATTGTGAAACCTTATCCGACGAGTCTCTAACTGCCTAATCCTGTTTTGTACAATGTACCTTCCCTTGGTACCTTTTTCTTTTTCTCCCTAGCTTTTTCAAACTTGTATCTTTTTTTAGATAAGCTTGTTTTAGTCAAAGATACTTTTAGTTACTATTTAAATTTTAAAATATTATAATATAATTTTTAAAAAATTATAAAAGTTAATATATTAAATATTAATATTTAAGCAATAAGTTATTGACAAATACAATAATATGTTAAGTAATAAATATTGACTAAATGTCTATTTAGTAATTGACCTGTGTAAATTTATATTATATTATAGTTATGTCATCGTTATACCATCTACTAAATCATAATTATAACATTGTTACATTAATATTATGTAAAAATTATATAAAAATATATTATAATATTTTAAAAATTAAATTATAAGTAAAAATACTTTAAAAACTAAAAAATAAGTTCTCTCTTTTTTTCTGGTTCTCCAATAAAAATATATTACACTACAGAGTGGCAATCCCTTCTCAAAAGAATTAAAGAGATTTATAATTTAATTTTTTTATATCAAAGTTATACGATATGTATAAAATAAAAAAAAATTAATTAATGTACAAATAAAGAATCATTGCTTGTGTGTGGGCCATGTGCAAGTCCACTTGGCTCCAAGATCACCCGCACATCACAATCTTGAATCTTGACCATGCACTTAGTTATGATGTGAGTGATGATTGGGAGATGAGATGACAGACACCAAAACGAATCGACGTTTTTGTCCATACTGAAAATTTCAAAATGCAGCAGGTAAATAAATGCTATAAAACCCATCTACGTGTAGCGCATAGAATAAAACGCGCAGCTTTCACGTGTCGTTTCTTCATTTTGCTTTTGCTTACTGTTGTCTATTGTTGTTGAATAAAATCGTACATTGGATGAAAGCTATCGGTGTTTTTGGGCATCAATGTTTTATCTCCATTAAATGTAAATTAATTATTTATTTAATCATTGATTTTTTTGGTTTTTAATTTAATAATACAAAAAAAAACATATATGGTGAAGTGAAAGTTACCACCAAAGATAAATATGGTGAACGTCATGGTTAGAATATTTTAATAATTAATTTAAAGAAATCACAAGTAAAATTGTGTTATCACTGTAAATATTCATTATATTGGGATAAAATTAATTAACATTATCATTAATTTGGATATTATTAATAATTAAGTCAAAATTCCTAATTTTGTAAACATTTAAGGTGGCATTAAGACAATTTTTTTAAGGAAAAATTAAAAATAATCATAAACTTTAAAGACGAAGATTGTTTTGCCGACAATGTATTTTAAATTCTATATTACTTAAAATTGTTTGTTATTTATTTCTCCCCTTTATATATATATATATATATTGGGCTTGAAAATTCAATTTCATTGCAAAAGCTCAAAAGGCAAGACCCAAAACATTTAGAAATCCGGCCAAGGCCCAGAAGAGTTAGCCCACTTTAAACGGATACAAAGCTGGTCTCGTTCTCTAAAGCAAGATGAAATTAAGGTTGACTGTAAATTTATACAATACAATATTTATGCCAAATATTTCACAAAGGAAATTGTATTATAAATAAATTTTAGAAGCAATCTTAGATGGGCTCTTGATCAATTCATAGTACAATGTATATAGACATTTTTAAAGAAGATTCTGAAACGATAAACTTTGAAATTACAAAACATTTGTTTAATTGAAGTAAAATAAATTGTCACTATTTTTAAAATAAAGAACATGATGATATATACCTTTGTACTATTTTCCTGGTGCATTTAGATTTAGTGGCAGTTCATAACTGTTATTAAATTGTATTTTTGCAATTAGTAGCCACTCGAGTAAAAGTTTAGTACTAGAAGAGTACCGAAATTTCATTACTTTTTCTATTTATTGTTAGTCATTTATCAATATTTAATATATATATATATATCAACATTTATTAGTTAACATTTAATTTTTAATTTATTTAAAATAAATTTTATTAACGTGACTTTTTTATTTATTGACAAATGATGGATAAATAAAGAGAATACTAAAAATTTAGTATTAGAATTTTATCCCTGGCCACTCATGAATAATCTAATTAAGACGCTGAATTTCTAATTTAGAGTGATACCATAATTTAATTACAATAGATACTTAATAACATTATTTAAATTTTTATTAATAATTTTTCTATCAATTTAAACTATTTATTAGAGAAATGATCATGATTATTTTTTTGTCAATATATTTTTTTATAAAAAAAATTATTTTTTAATGAATTTATTCTCTCACACACTAAGATAATAGTCATTTCATAAATTATAAAATTTTATTTTAATTTTTTAATTTTTGAAATATAATTTAAAATAAAAATATTATATTTTAAAATAATAATAAAAATTTTAATTTCCTACTAATCTATTACAACTTTTCAATTTTCATTATTTTTATCTTTCTTCTCTTTGTATAGTATATTTTATTTTATATTTTATATTTTATAATTTCTTATTTTAAACATAACTGATTAAAAGATCTAAAAGTAGGGGGTGATCATCTCGAGTTTGGGTGGGTTAACCGAGTAGGGTAATTGAGATCGGATTTAATTTTTTGAAATCAAATCTATCCACTCAATCTATTGATTCTGATGATATAGATTATATCAAAATCGAGTTGATTGGTTTATGACTTTAAATTTGTTTATTTTTTAAATAATAAATTAAATATAAATAATTACAATACATATGTCAATCAATCATATTATATTTAAAATTAATTTTTTTAAATAAATAACTTAAAAGTTAAATCATAATATTTGAAATTAAAAAAAAGTATAGTTAATTTTTTTAACTTACTTATAATAATTTATAAAAGACTAAACAATAATAATTTTTTTTTTTTTTTGCATTTTTACTAAAAGTTGAGAAAAGAAAAAAATAAAGTAATTTTGTTCAAAAAAATAAAGAAAAATTAAGTATTATATAGGATATATAAAATAATAATATATATTTTTTAATTTAAAAAATATTAAAATTAATTATTATCGAGATGATCTAATTTAATCAGATTGAGTTAGATTAATCTAACTAATTCAATAAGACTAATTTTTTTCTTAAAAACGACACTCATTTAAACTCACTTTATCCACGCCAACCTAACTCTCCATACATTTTTTATCAAGTTCAGGAAAATTCAAATGAGTAAATTGACTTGTACTCACCCCACCCAAAAGGCAGATATAGATAATACAAGAGACATATATCTAACACCACACAATTCAGTGAATCATTAAAATTCAATAATGCAAAGTTACAGTACTATACGTACCAACTCTTGTCTTTACAATTAGTAATTAAGGCTTTTGTATTGATTAAAAAACATTAAATATTTTTTAAAACAGTAAATTTATTATGCTCTATATATGTTTAATATATACTCTTTAAAATTTTTTTAATTAACAATAATAAGTGCAAAAATTATTTACAAAATAAGACAAATTCATCCTTACAAGTATAAAATTTAAATATTTAAAATTTTAGACCTTAAATTATAAAAAAGGAGATAAATCTAAAGTACTCTAAACTATGACAAATAAACCTTAAAATCTCTAGCTAATTTGTAAAATTCTAAGGACACTAAATTATAAGATCAAACAAATATATATATATATATATATATATATATATATATATATATATATATATACCACCACCAATATAATTTTATATATGATTAACTTAGGACTTAAAATTTTAAATATTTGAATTTTATATTGTAAGTTTAAATTTGTCATACTATATAAATGAATTATATATTTACTAATGATACTTGAAAAGGTTTTAAAGAGTATTAAATGGCATAATAAATTTAGAGTTAATTATTATTTTAGTTCCAAAAGGTACATGTTAGTTTTTGAAAGATAAAAATTATTAATTTAATTTTTTTTTAAAATAATTCTAATCAATTTCGTCCTCACATTAATGTCATGATGCTAACAAATAATATCTGAGTTAACTATTAAATAGCACCAACTTTTTTGATTATGCCCTAATAGCACCACTAAAACTTTAAAACACAAAAAGAAGATGATTGATGAGAGAGAAGAAGTTGCATTTTATTGAAGCTACTTAAATTATTATTTTAAGCTGATTAAAAGGATGAAAACGGATGATTTTAATTTTTTAAAAAAATTAAATTAAGACGGTAAATATCTTTTAAAATTAAAATCATAATTTATTCATAAATTTATTACTGTTTTTAATACTCTCTTAAGTCTTAACCAATACAGATAATGGCTGGTAAGACATGTCCTGTAAAAGAACTAGTCATGTATAAGCCTGGATGAGAGACCTTGACACAGAACTGGAATTATCTTATAGTCACTGAAACCAGCAGCGAAGATGAGCTTAGCCCATTCTTTCTCAGTTCTCTCCTTTCCAGTGGTCAAAACCATCATCAGCATATCAAACAGCAATTGTGTCTCAACTCATTCATCATCCCTATCTTCCTTTTCATTCTTCATCATTATATGTCAATTAATTATAATCACCTTTCCTCCTTTTCCTTTGCTTCTAATTGCCTCCTTGCATTTCTTTAGTATCTTCACACATTCCTCATCGTTCCAATCATGCAGTATCCACTGCTATGCATTCAAAATTAACAATAATTAAGAACTTTTCATCCTTGGTCTTCAAAATAGGAGAAGAGAGGGGAAAATGAACGTGAAAATAGTGGAAAGCTATAGAACACTTAGAAGTTGAATAATTTGTTATTATTTAATTTATTATTTTAAAATATAATAATTATTTTTATATTAAATTTTAGAAGTAAAAATAAAAATTAGCATGCACAAAAAAACTTCTAATAATTATAAATAACTATGAATTTTATTAAACAATATCTTAAATTATTAGTTAAAGTTTTTTTTGATTGGTTGATCAAGTTACATTAAAAATTATTATTTTTATTTATTTTTATAAATTTCAAATCATTAAGTGTTCTATTAAACTAAATTAGTGTCTTTAATTAGTAAAACCCTAACTTTACCTTCAACAATATGCCATTGGCAGGAGGAATAGCCTCAAACATGTCTCCTGCGACAAAATTGAGATTCTTACTCTCTTGCAGGCCACCAACAACATGCGTGGGAGATCGAACACAGTGCATTATTCCATGTTTGGGAATGCTTTAGCAATGGCCTTAGCCATGGTTCCAGTGCCACCTCCAACATCAACCAACGACTCCAACCCCTCAAACACTCCCTTACACTTGTCCATCATCACTTTGGCAACCAATCGAGCATCACTAGCCATGCCATCATTAAACAATTGGTTAAGTCTAGAATCATTGGCAGCATAATCCAGAAAGACATCCTATTTTCTTCCCTATGTTCTGTGATAAACGTTGTAGGATCATCGTTCTGGAACCATATGGACAACTGATGCCAAGGGTTTGTCAGAATAGGGTCCAACGTGGAAAGCAAGAAAGGAGTGACACTAAAGGGATGGCCCTTCAGAAGAAGGGTAGATGTATCAGTTAGGATAAAACCTCTTGTGATGAATCAGTTTCAGAAACTTTCGGGAGAGAGAAGAAGCTAGAATGGGTTAAAATGCGCATCAAGCGGTGAATGTCAGGGGTTCTGGATGGATGGATTTGAAGGGAAGAGATGAGTTGAGGAAGAGGCATGGGATTGCCATGCTTTTGAATAATGTCTGGAATGTCCAAGTCTATGGCAGATTTAAGGGACATGGAGTTTATGAAGCTAAATATGTGGTTCCATATGTGGGATTGAGCTTCAAGTAATCTTGTTACATGCTCTTGATTCTGGGCTTCCATACCAAATATTTATTTATATATCTGTTCCTTTCTCAGCTGTACTAGATATATAATATTGTAGTATGGGGATGCAACCCAACGTTATTTTTGGGTCCATTTATAAGCTGGGCAAGCAAGTCTGCATTCAATACCTTGATTCTCGAGGTATATATGTAAAAATACAATATTAGCCCTTTCTAGAGTCACAAAAAAATATCTAATGCATAATTGTGTTGGGACGTAATGTGATCTGTGACGTGATACCCACCCTCATCATTTAACGTCATCATCGTTACAGTTAGGATCTACGAGAGAGAGAGAGAGAGAGAGACAGTGATATACTGATATTCAATTTATCAACTTAGACCAAACATGTTATATATATAAATTATTTAAATATAAATATTTATTTTATTTTATTAAAATAAATAATATTTTTTAAAAAATTATTATATTTAATAATTTTATAATAATAAATTTATTTAAATATTATTTTAATTATATATTTAAAATTTATATAATATAATTAATGTAACTTGTCTATAAATTTTTAATTAAATAAATTATAATTTTAAAAAAATTAATTATTTTAAAATTTTTGTAGGTAAAAAATATTCAGATCCAAGTATTTAGTGATTTAAAAGTTCCTTGATTTTGCTGTCCATTAAAGTCTAGATCTAACAGTTCAGACACTATAATGCAGAGATAAGAGGTGGGACCGCGTGTGAATTATGCTTGTTAACCATATTGTTATCTATATATGCCATGATTGTCATGTTTGCATTTTATTGCAAAAGTTTTTATTTTAGTAGTTATTTTAAAATATATAGAGAAAATCATGATTTATTTCTTAAAAAAAAAAATATTTTGTGTTGATTTAATTTTTTTTGAAATATAGATATAATTCATTTAATTATTAAAAGATGTACTACTATGAATGACTCCATTGGAACAATGAATGGCAATCTTACATTATAACGTCCAAGATGGAAGAATCAGCAAAAGCCAAAGCTTCAGCAATAGAAGAGTCATTTAGGCTTTTGTTCGGCCATGACTAGACTACCATTTTCATCTCTTAATACAGAACCCGAGCTCCACTCAGAATTAGAGATTCTAGTTGCATCGGCATATAAACAGGATGTTAATAGAACCACTTATATAGAGGTTGAGTTCAGATTCTCTATAATTGAAAACTAATAATTTTTTTTGTAATTAGAGTAAATTTTTTATTTTTTTTATCTTCTTTCTTCCAAAATTAATTAGGTTTGTGCTTGTTTCCCAAAAACAAAACAGTACCTTTAAATCAGACATCATTATAAAATTAGTGCATTTTTATAATTAGGAAGTTTGGGTCATTTAATTTTTGTAAAGAAACTGATTCATCACTGCATCTAAAATTTGTAATGGCTAGATTTGACTCCGACAATGGCCACTTAAGTGGTTTCACTAACATTTTATTACTGACGTAGGAACTAAAATAAAATGTAATATATTTTTTAAAGATGATATTGATCATATTTATTATTCAGAGATTAAATTAAAATAATGTGTATTTTTTAGAGATTATAAATAATAATTTATTTTAAAAGTAAAATGTCCAAATACAGTACTTGAGATTATTATATATTGACAAGTTAATGAGGGACAGACCCCCACAACCACAAGGTGAGTGAAAATAAGAGTCAAGAGATGAAAGAGAGAGGAGAGGTGTACAAGACTGGACAGCAAAATATAAAGTAGAGAAATGATTAGGGAGAGATGTATAAGAAAAAAAAGAATTAGGATTTTAAATTTGAATTTTATCCAAAATAATATTTAGAATTAAGGCTCCCAACAAATGTAGAATTTTCACTTTTCAAATTTAAAGCTCACGTACGGCTATTAATAGGATAATTATTTAACTAAATTTTAATTTTTTAATTTATTTTAAACTTTTCATTACCAATGTTGCTAAAATCTTAAATAAAAAAATTTCAATATTTTTCTTAAAATTCTTAATTAATTATGTTTTACATCATAAAAGTCTTCTAATTTATTTTCATCGATTGTGAACTTTAATTTGAGTCATTTCATATATAGGGTTTCTAGTAATGACGTACGTGATTGATGATATATGTTCTAATTGATATAACATGTTTCATAAGTTTATTAGTAACAGTAACAAGAATTGAGAGTTTGAACTAATTGACATGTCAATTATTGTGCTTTTTATAATTTGATATTTTCTTATGACATTTAAAAAATACAAAAAAAGTAATAAATACGAAAATTCAAAAAATTAAATTAAAAGAAATTATATTGATTAGAAGTATCTTTTCATTCCTAGCATTATTAATAGAAAAATAATATAAAATGAGGCTAAATAAATTTAATATCAGACTAATTAACCTTAATTTCATTGGGTCAAATTACAAAACTGGAATTAAAAATAAGAGTCCACATCTGAAATATATCCAACCCAAAACATATCCAAACAGAATGTGAACCCTATCCATTTGGTCCATACTCAAAAGTCTAATAAACCATGACCCAATATTCATCCATAATTCAAATACAAATTTTAAATTTATGTTCATCTTTTTCTTAGTTTAAAAAATTATACTTTTCTCAAGAAAAATCTACAATTTCTTTCATTTTAATCAAAATACCTTTGAAAAATTCAACAAGATAATTAAACGTCGAAGCAGCAAGTCAGAGAGAGAAATATGGGTTTTTGAAAAAAAAAGTTATCTACCAATTGCTTTCAAGCTGGGAGAGTTATGCCAGTGTCATAACAGATTAACAGGAGTTTGAAATGAAAGCTCTATTAACTTAATTAAAAATTGAGGAATGATTTTAAACGGAAACATATGAAAGTTTAAGAGTATATTATTCGTTAATTTTTATAGTTTGGGGTTATTTGTAAGTAGGAAATTGTCAAATGAAAGTATATACAAAATTCTATAGTTTAGGAGATATTTGTAAAGAGTCATAGCTTAATTAAGCTTTGAAGGAATATTTGTCAGTTTTTATATTATTTCAAAGTATTTGCAAATGGGTTATACGCAAAGGAAAATATTTATAGCTTTCCCAAAAATTTAATAAGATTTACTTCTAATCTAAAGTACTTACATGTACATTCATAATTAATTTAATTTACAAATATTTTATATATTGATCGAGTTTCCCTAAAATATTTCTTTTTAATTTATATACATCAAGTCTAGTTAAGAGAAAATTGAGGAAGAATTTTAGATAAAGAAAAGGGGTGCAAAATAGAATTCTAATTAACATATATGCTGCTCCTAAAAAAGTCAAAAACTAATTCAAGGGAAATGTGTAATTTAGTATTTGAAGAATTCAATTTTTTTTCTATTTCTTACATATATCTTTTTATTAAAAGTAATTATATTTAAAATACTATCAAATACTAAATATTAATATTTTTTTAATAAAAATTTAAACTTTAATTTATCACATTCTTCTTCTAGGTCAAATATTAAATCTCCAAAGAGTTAATTTCTAGTTTAAAACTTGTTCTGATTTGTTTTTATACTTCTTTACAACAGAAAGTATAAATTTGCGTTTAATAAAACTTACAGGAAAAATGTAAAGTTCTCCCTTGAGCTATGAGACTATTTAAATATGTACTCTATGAACTATAAAAATTTAGTAAATATCTCCTTTAATTATGATCTATTTATAAATATTTCCCCTAAACTATAAAAGCTGGCTAATACCCCTTAACTTTTGCATGTTTTGCTTTTAAATCCATTTATTAATTTTTCTGTTAATGAAGTTTCCCCTTCACATACTCCTCTTATAATTTTATACAATCATGTCTAGCCACTTAGAAGCAACATGTGGACTGAAAATTCTAAAAACATGGAGAAATATGGATATTTGAAAATAAGAATAGTTGTCTACAAATATTTCCAAGCTACCAAGATTATACCAAGTTGTAACTGGAGTATAATGTAAAAACTTATCAACTCAAACATTGAAAAATGAATTTACATGTAAATTAAACATATAAAAGTGTAAAGAGTATTTGCCAATTTTTATAGTTCAGTAGTTATTTGCAGATAGATGTTTAGTTCTTTTTAGTCCAACAAATAAATAGTTTAAGAGGCATATTTGCAATTTTCCCTTTCTTTTTTGTGGAAAACAAAGTTGTCCATGGATATAAATGAAGAAAAAAAAATGTTACTAGACAAAAACAAATGCATATATATTAACAGTAACTAGTTATACTAAAGGAACTTGTGAAACCATTTATCTAAAATTTTGGAACATGGAACAAAGTATAAGCCTTCCCCAAACAAATTCAATAACATGTGCTTCAAGCATCACCTACTGTTTCAGAACATTAATGAGCTATATTTACAAGACAAGTTGAAGAATAGATTGTACTTGATGAGATTTTAGAATCTATGCCTAGATTATCTCATGGGATTGTACGTGTGTGTGTGTGTGTGTGTATATGTTTGAGTAAATTACTGTTTTATTTTTGAAAAATACACTTTGTCTCACTTCAATATTCTCTGAAAGATCAAAATCTTTAATTTCATTCTCTAAAGAATGTTTCCTAAACAATCTAGTTCTTAGTTATATGATGTTCTGCTAGATATACTAGTTGCTATATTGGGTTTCTGCAATTCTATTTGGGCATATTAGTTGTTATTTTTCCTTGGTCTAGTACTATACTTTGGGCATTAATGTAACTAATGTAAGGACTAAATTTTTAAAAGATGAAATTGAGAATTTTAATCTTTCACTGAGACAAAATATATCTTCTAGGAATCAAAATAGTAATTTACTTTATATATTTTATTATTGAGGCTAATATTGTTTTTGAAGGAAAATGTCAGGCTTTATCTAGTACTTGAGTCTTCATCAAGTTCTGAAAATTGTCTTTCATCTTTCTCTAACTACTAAATGGCACAGACTTTCTGGATTATATACCAGATAAAAACAAGAAGCAAAACAGATAAATGTTATATATAAATGTTTACGACACTTGTAAAAGAGTATATATGTATATATATATATGAACCAAAGTGCAGCTTACATTTTAAAGGACCAATTATATTTATGTATATATATATGAAAATATGAAGTTTGGATACAAGATACACTAATTAAGGCATATATAACTGATCAGGATATACTATATAATCAGTTTCTTCGTTCTGCAAGGACCTTACAAATTCCCAAGTATTCAACACAAAAACTTTCAAGAGTGGCATGCATGCCATCAATTTGTGAAATAGAGAGAAAACCAAACCTCCTGTAGATTCTGCCTTCATTGCAAGTAATCAAGAACTTCTCCAATTTCATCATCATAAGCTGCATTATCCTGCAAGGAAGATAACAATCATATATCTATGTCCAAATAAGACAAATCTTCCTATTATACAGTCCCAATTAGCAAGTTTATATATGAGCTTTCAGAGTTTAACTCAAAAACTTCTGTTTCAATCTTATATTGCATATCTTTTTTTCAAAGAATGTAAGGAGATTTCTATAAATTCAATATATTCAATACAAGAAGGCTAATTAATCTTAAATAAGTATATATGTATGTATGTCAAAAGTATGCTTTACTTAAAAAACATATACTTGATATGCTTATATATCCCTTTATAATTAATTTGATGGTTGAAGAGGAAGGAAAAGAAGAAAATATAATACTGTATGAAGCGTTTTACATATATTGAGAGGTGGAGACCCCATGCTACTATTATATTTAATTTCTTGAAATATATATATAAATAATTTTTTACTAATTAATTACTGTATACATACATAAATCTCAAAATAACTGAATGTTTAAAAAATCTCAATATCTATGATAAAAATTGAGGTTTTCATTATAAGAATTAAAATCTTACTCCAAAATGGCAAGTAATAAGTATCTCTGAAGCAAAGATCAGAAGAGAATGTGATTTAGATTAAAATATTTGAGATTCCCCACTAGCACGAAAACTGCTGAGCAAAAGAGTGGCACTTTTTGGTTAGTACATACAAAAAAGACAAACCCTAAATAGCTCCATACTGCCACTTAATATTCCCTTGATATTTGCTATAAACCACACATGATTTCTGTATAGATGTTGTGTTAGAGGAAGCATTAAGCCCAAACAAAAGTTGTACGTAGCTCAATAATCCATACCTCTATATATATATATAATATAATGAATGCCTAAAGAATCAATTATAATGTGCAGTAAATTTTGACGAAGAAATATATATTCAGACAAATTACTAGCTTGTCGCCAATTAGAAATCCTTCAATTTTTAATATACAAAATGTACAAACTCAAATATTCAAATTGCTATTGAAATTCATTATAGCCGACAACATCATGTGAGATGATGGGAAACACAAGGCTCAAGCATTTGTCTAACCAAAACAGCATTTTGTTCCCAGATTAATAAAGTTTTTATTAATTAATATGCATGTTTATTATTAAATATCAAACACTTTAATTTAAAATTATTCCAATAACATTTTCAAGAATGTAATTGAAGAGAACAAAACCACTGTGTCCCACAGAATCAGATGTTAGACGACATGCAAATCTAATGAAGGTACAAAGGGTGAAATGAACACAGTGGAGAAAAAGAAAAATATATCAAAAAAATATATTGCATCATACATTAATTAATTAAAGATAGCAATAAGTGGTGCATGATAAGCCAGGTAGAGGTGAGAATGGTGGGAATTGTTGAGGCTATAATTATAGATTAATTAACAAAGTATTACTTAATTAATATTTAATTAGCATCCACGAGGTTTAATTTCTCTCCAACATGTGTCAGAAAGATTCCATTCAATCATGACTTTGTTAGTATAAAATTACGACTTAGAAAAACCCTCAGAAAAAGCATGCATTTTGAACAATTTTATATTTGGTAAGATGATTTGGAAGCAACCTAAAACCTTAATTAATCATGTGCTTTAAATCATTTGTTTATTTGATGCTTAATCACCTAAGAAAGTGTAAGATTATTCATGGGACACAAAAATCTGCAGAATCTTAAAAAGACCAAATTAGGGGAAAGCTAACATTACATATTCAACAACAAATTTATTTAATGGACATATATAGACACTGACATACATATACCACAAATTCAAATAACACTGCGCTTTAGCATAATTAGTAATGCCTCCAATTTTCTTGCTACAATTATCTTAACAATCAATCACAACCTTTCAAAAGATATAGCACTCCGGAGAATATTAATTTGTGACCTCACAAATTAAAATATCAGTAGTATTGATTTAATTTTGATTAATTAATTAAGAAGTCCTAATTTCAATTCCCATTGAAATTTTCCATGTATAATTAATGTAAATAATTACCTAACCAAACTAACTAAGCAGTAGAAGCTGATGGTATACATACTCAAGGCCACATTGAGTTAGTACTCATCCAATGAAGTAAACTAATTAAACACATTGAGTTATATGAGACATATCTATCACTTTAAACAAGATTAGTAGTTAAAATTAAAAGTAAAAGTAAATAGTAATATTTATTACCATTAATTGATGATTAATTCAAGAGAAGCGAATGGCAGTAGATTCATCAAGATTCCCCTTGGAGGTAGTCTGATTAGAAGAAGAAGAAGAAGCAGAAGCAGTGGTCTTCTTCTTGTGCTTCTTGTAAGGTATGCCTCTTGCCTTAGCCTGGCAGTCCCTGACCTCACGGAGATAGAGTCTGATGGAGCCAGAGGCGAAGGGGTTGGAGTCAGGGGTGCCACCGTGCTCCTCGTAGGCGGCACGGAGGCGGCCGATGAGGGCATCGAGGCTGCCCCATGCCTGACGGAGAGGGCAGGTGCAAGGGGCAGGGGGGTCAGGGTGACCGTAGAACATGCAGGATTGGAGATGAACCTTGGTCTTACCGAACTGGTCGAGGTAACGGAGGAAGTCAAGGACATGGTTGCAGTTGCAGTGGGAGAGAGAGACTGGGGGTCTCTGGTTCTTCAGGTACTGCCCAAATGTGTTCCAGTCTCTTCTCTTTTGAGACTCATACCTGCTAAGTGTCTGATTCTGATGATGCTGATGCTGATGCAGATGATGCTGATACTCTGATCCTGAGGGTGATCCTTCTGCTAAATCCTTGCCAGTGCTGGACATGTTGTATGATATCTTGTAAGTGCTGTGATGATGATGATGATGATGATGATGAAGGTAATAGCTAAGGCTTAGCTAATTAAGGGTAGCTAGGTACAAAAATAAAGGGAGAAGAAGAGGAAGAGAGAGAGGTGAATGAAAGGTGAAAGGTGAAATTGATGAGGTGAAAGGAATAGGAGAAGAGAAGGGAAGGAGAGGAGAGAGTGGAGGAATGAAGAAGATGAAGATCACGTCATCGGGCTACTGAGTAGACATGATATGGGCCATATTCGTTGCTTTCTCTCCTCATCTTTTTTCTTTCTCCATCTTTCATATTTATTTATTTATACTTTTTTTTAAAAAATTTAAATAAAAAATATCTATCATATTTTGGATAGTGACATAAGCATTATTATTTATTATTCTCACTTAATGTCTTTTTAAAATTTTTTATTTTGGTCAAAACTAATTGTTTTTTCTTTAACTTTGCATGCATTTTGATTTTGTCTCTTAATTATAGTAATATGTGGAGCTCAACTAAAATGATCATAATTAGAGTAAAGCTTAAATGAAAGTTTTGAGCATTTAAAACTCTGAATTAAAATTTTCAAAACAATTTTCATGCTATAGAGGGTCTATTTATTTTACTTATTATTTTAGTCTCATCTAAATTTTTTTATTAACTCATGATATTTTCGCAACAATAATTAATTTTAAGTAAATTTCATATATAATTATGTTGTTCGTGATTGATTTTGTGATATATATATATACTATTTTTTTAAAAAAATTATATTAAAAAATAATTGAAAAAAAGAGAGACCAAAAGTTCAATTTAACTTTTATTTTATGAAAAAATTTGATAACCATCGTATATATAAAAAAAATTACAGATAAGAGTCTAATCCTTTTTAAAAACTTAAATTTGGGTTGGGTGAGTTTCGTCAAGATTAAAATATTATTTTAGTCCTTATAATTTTTTTAAGTTAATTTTTTATAAATTTTTTTTTTAATTTAGTCTATCATAATTTAATTTATTATTAATTTAATTATTTTATCTAAATATTATCTATATAAATAATTAATGACTTAGACGTTTAAAATTAATTGAACAACTATTAAAGGTTAATTATAATTTATTTTTTTTCTTTTTTCTCAATTAGTAAAAATATTATGTTTAATAACAAACATTAAATATTGTCTAGTCAGTATTAAATATTATCTAGTTAAAACAAAAATTATAACTAATTTTTAATGTTGTTCAATTAATATCAAATATTTAAGTTATCATAATTTTTATTCATTTAGAAAAAATTTAAAAGAATGAGTTAAATTGATAATAAATCAAATTATAAGAAATTAAATTACAAAAAATTATAAGTAATTAAATTTAAAAAAATTATAAAAGACTAAATAAAAAAATATTATGTACAAGAGATTAAAATATAATAATATTTTTGTCTTTTTTTTACTTAACATTTTGAAAAACTAGGTTGTCAGCCATTAATTAACTAGTCCACAAAAGAGGTTTGATGATAATTACTTTCAAAGGCAACTATCGGGTGATCAAACAAGTATATTTGGAAAATCATAACAATAATTAATTTACTAATAATTTTAATATATATATATATATAATAGTGACGTCATCTTTATTAACTAACCCGTCTGCAAAAGAATTCAATTATTGTTTACCATTAAACTTTTTAACGTTATAAATTTTTAACTCAATTAACTAAAAATATATAAGTTATGTCAATCAGAAAATGATATATATGTAAAATATATAATTTAATTTAAATTATATTACTTTAATTTAAAAATAAATTAGATAACAGGACAAAATATAAATAAGAATAATACTAATTAAATGTTTAAAAATTCATAAATACCAGAAATAAACTCTATCAAGTGGAGCCTTATGGCCCCACTAATTAACACATAAAATTTTAAGATAGAAAACTGATATATACTAAATTCTAAAATGACACAAAGGCATTGTTTAACACGTTATTTTAGATAAACTTATTTTAAACACATTTACATATTCATATATAATTAATTTAGACTACTTAATTAATTTTAATAAATCACTGTATACAATACAATTACACACTTCGAAACTAAGTACAATAAGTCAATAATAGTACTCATATAGCCATGGGCGTATTCAAGTTGAAGTGCAGTAAATGTAAATGTACTTGGAGAGAACAGTATGTGAGTAATATATATAGTGTTGTGTTGTAGCTTGTGATATATATAGGTGAATTATTATGGAATACCCAAAGGATATTACAAGGTGCTATTATTTTGAGTATTTGACTTTATCAATTGCGAGGTCTTTCTGAGACACAAGGGAATCCAAATCTCAGTGCTTTTATTTCAATATTTGACCATATGTGTAGCTCATTGTTTATAATATTGACATTTGGGGTCCTCGAATCGTGATGCTTGTCCTTGTAAAATTTATAAGAGTACTGGAATCTACACAGAAGCTTTGGAATATACACATTAGGTAATAGGTTATGAGGTTTTCTTTTTGGCCAAAATAGGTTATTAGGTTATATATATATCACACTCGTCAGGCCACTCTTCTAAAAAATGACGTAGATTGGTTGGTCCAATTAGAAAATCAGATGAACATGTTAAAATTGGTTAATTTAATAGTTTAATGGATCTACAAAAAAAAAATTAGTCTTTTCATAAAATTTTCAATTGTTTGTAACAGTCAAAACAAGGGAGAAGTAAAATAAAAAAAAAATGACAAATGAGAGAAAAAGAAGAAGAAGAAATATAAAAAAAATTAAGAAGAAAAATTAATATAAGAAAAAGGAGAGAGAAAAACTTATCATAAAATAAAAAGGATGAGGCATCAAAAGAAATAGAGAGAAAGAAACAAAAGAGAAGAGAGAGTCTAAATTAATAAATATAATATTAATATCAATTCAACTTTAATTGAACTATAAATTATTATTTGACTAATTTAATTATCAATTTAATTATTAAGACATTGGTTTTGACTCATCTCTTGACAACCACCACATACACAAAATAAGTTAAATTCATTAAGTCAACTCGTTTAATTTATTAATTAATTAAATTAAGTTTTAATTTTTTCATCTCGTATAATATTAATATTAAAAGTAATTTAATTTACTTAACTCATCTATTTCATAGGTCAGTCCGTGTAACCTACGAGCTGGCCTGTTTAATTTTTTTACAAAAGTATAAAATTAAAAAAATGAAAACATGAAACTACTTCTTATTTTTTTAACCCAAAATCCCAATTCAATTTCCAAATAAACTTGAGATTGTGATATTGTGACTTTATGATGTTGTTTTTAGTTATTTATTTACTTTGAAACTTTGTGTTGTATTTGAAATTATAATTGTGATTTGTGACTTTATGATGACATTCTATTTATGGTTATTTGAAATATTAACATTAATATTTTTGTCCATTTAAAACCATTTGTAACTGGCAAAACTAAAGAGTAAAAACATAAATTTATTTTTTTAATTTTTGGTGGATTGACGGGCAGTCCACCTAAATTATGAGATGGTTTGGGTTGACTATTTTTTAACTTATTTACAATTGATCCCGTTTTATTTGAACTACTTAATTCGTAACTTGTGACAAGCTAATTCGTGTGAATCGAGTTCACTTGTTTTGATAACTCTAAATATGTAACATGATAAAAGCATATTGTCAATTATTTATCACTTATCATGTTAATCCTCTAATCTCTAATTAACTTGTTAACTATGTGTTCACTTCCCCTAATGCCAAGTCCAACTAGCTAGGTTGTCACACATGGAATTGGGAAATTACCCCTTTTTTTATGAATAGCCTCTTAGGCTTCAAAATCTGTATGGGTTAATTTTTTTTAATTCTCTCTGCCTTAAGATTCTACGAAATATTGTCATCAAAATACGATTTAGTCATATTAATTTTAATATGTATATCTCATATCTGCAACTTTGGCATGCATGCCACAAAATATATACTTGGCCGTACTTGTTTGGATCAGCGTGTAAAATTTTTCTTACCTTCTCTCTTGGATTTTTTTCCCCCTAAAGCAGTTTGCTTGATTTCTGAATTCTTGATTAACTTCTTGGTGTGCCAATAATTATTTATTAATTGGCCAGATTTTTTGTTGTCTAAGTTTGGTACTATTTTTGTTATTTTATGTATTGAGCTAAATTTTAATATTTTTATTTTATTTATATTAAAATAATATATTTAAACTTTTTAAAAAATAACAATTGTCAACAGAGACAACACCAAATTTACATAATTTACAAGAGGATTCAAGGTTCAAGACTCATAATTGTAATTAGTAACAGATATGTCATTGCCAGGTCACCATTAGTTATAATTGATAGCAATTTAATTTTTTAACATATCCAAATTAATCAATTGAAGACGGCTTTGAATTGAGCAGGTTCTATAAAATTTGTCATAAAATTTAAATCAATCAAAAAATTCGTACTTACAAGGATTAATTTAAATTGAGTTGACTTGTTGGTGCCTTTTTTTAAAAAAAAAAAATAGTAAAAGCATCTGTATTTAATTTCTTCTAATATTCAAGAAGAATATATATATATATATATAGAAATTATAAACAAAATAAAAATTAGCATATAAAATTTTCATTTTATCTTATATCTTTTCTGTGTAAAATAATTGAATGGGGTTAATCGGCCAATTAAAGTTCAAAATTGGAAAGGATGATCAAAACGCAAAACAAAGGGCTTAATATTTTTTTAAAAGAAGAAATTAAGAAAGAAAGAAAATTGAATGTTTTGAGTTAGAACTTGTTAATTTTATATAACCTACAACTTGAATTATTAGTAGCAGGTAAAAAAAATAACTTGTCAATCTAACCCAAACTAAACATTTGTGCTAGATGAGTAGGATCTAATAATGGACTGGCAGGTTAACTTGGTCCAATAAATACTCTTAGTTTTATATTTATAACTTTCCTGTATCTCTCTTAACAAAATTTTTAATAGGGCTTAATTTTGTGCATTTTGTTATAAACTCTCAATAGCCTAATCGTTAACTCAAATCACTAAAAGACCAAACTAATATTTATAAAAGCTTAAAATAGCAGGGTTAGTGTAATATTTTTAAATTAGAGAGGAGTAATGTAAATTTTATAAACTTCAGAGAATCTGCAGGAATATATTCTAGTATAAATTATTTCTCTTAAGTTTGTATATTAAAACTTTTTTTTTAAAAAAACTCTATTTATAATAAATTTTGAGTATGAATTTAACACATGCATGATACAATATTTTGGCTTAACCCAATCATACTGCCTTCAATAAGTCTACCTAATTTCTTAAAAGGTCTCTTAAAGTTAGATATTTACTTTAGTAAGAGAGATTTTGAGTTCAATGTTTAATAATTATTGTCAAAACCCTAAATTAACATAACTCTCCTCTAATCCCCTAATTAAAAACTCTCTAAAATTAACAGATAATTAATTAGAGTAATAGACATTCAATTCTTTTTAAACAAAATTATAAGTTCAAAATCTTGTGTATAAAAAAATTTTAATTGAAAGAATTCTATTATCATTTTGAAAACCTCTGTAATTTAAACTAATTAATTAAAACTCAATAAATTTTCAAATAGTGATGGTAATCTTGATTAAAAAGAAACTTCCAAAGCTTATAAGTATATACATATTTTCCTCTACTCTTTGTAGGCTTGAGAAACTGAATCAAAAAGTAATTTATCTTGAATTCCTACATGCATAAAGAAATAGTACGTTAAGCCAAGAATTTGGAAGAGATGAAAGAAAGGTTAGGTAAGGCATGTGATGCAATTTTGTCACTAAACCTAATGTGGCCTTTATAGCAGATAATCAATCAAGAGATGAATTCTCTCTGGCCATGATTTTGGAGAGAAGAAGAGATAGCTGAGTTTCACGTCAATTTGGTGAAGGTGACAACCGACCAATCTTGAGGGCCCCTTGAAGATACCCACTGCCCAAGTCTAATAATATTGATTAAATTAACTAACATTATTTTCACCAATCGATATAATTAGAGGTTATTATATATATATTTGTCCTAAATTTTTCAAAATTGGACGGCTCAAAAGGACTTCGTGTTTTGCTCAATGTGATGTACAATTTCCAAAACGTCTTCCTAGAATAAGTTCCCCTTAATTAATTATATGGACAAGGATCGATGCCAAGTTGTATTTAACAATAATGAAATTGTCTGTAAATATATGCATTTTATTACAAAATAATTAATTGAAACTAAAATATATAAAATAGTCAAGAAACTAATACACAAGCTTAATGTGGAAACAACTTTACAATAATTTCTCCAATTAACAAATTAAAATCACTTTAATAATGTAATTGGATCTATATATATATACACACGTATCAGTCTCATCATCATGGATGATCTTCATTTGTATTGTCAAATTGCGGTTAATTAATTAGTATAATTTCCTTGTGGTGTTGGCGAGCACTATTACTATGTATGACTTTTCTTTTTCGGATTGCATTGTTCAACTTCAGGTGCAAATTACACATATATGAGTACGTCCTAGTGTGTTAACCTCGTTATACAAAGCAAAGCCCTAGTTTAATAATAAAATTTTTTTTAGACAATTACAGTAATCCACCACAGGTTGGCTGCCATTGACAGTAACAATAAGGAACTTCGTTCTTATGTTGGGTATATTTTATACAACTCAAAATTTCATGCTCTTGAGGTACTATTCAAAAGTTTGAAAATTGGGCTTAATTTTATTTTTAATAAATAAAAAGTAAGTGTACGTCAAACCCGATAAAATATATAAAAAGCTCTAAATAATATAGTATAACAAGTACTAAATAATATATATATCTACCCATATAAAATAGTGATTCTCTAAATGTAGAATAAATTTTGTTATGGAAAGTAAATTTTTTCTTATTTCAGCGCTCAAAATATCAAATGGGGTTTCATCTGTGAAGTTCCTTTTCTGTTTGTTTTCCTTCTAAAAAGGATGGTAAGCATATGGCATCAATAATTGACTGGTTGGAAGGGAGTTTTCAGAACAGTCAGAACTATTTTTTTTTTTCAATTTTCCTAATAAAAAGAAAAAAGAAAAGCGAGTACTTTTTTCAGTTATATAGAAGATCAAACTCTTTTGACGCCAAAATGGTGTCATAAAGTGATTGCTTTTGGTAGGAAAGTATGGTTTTGGAGTACAAAGTGTGGGCTAAGTGATGCAGAAATTCTCAATTTGACTTTTCTTTTTGGTTTCCTGTTGGTCTTTGCTAATCACTAGTCATTCATACCCTTTTAGAGAATGCACATGCACTTAATTTCCTTCTCACTCTCACTCGTGCTTAGCTTATAGCTCTCTCTCACTCTTCTTGAAATTGCTTACAATAATGGCTATCTCAAATATGAGAATGAACGTGCACCTTGTCGGTCTACCTTAGGTGCCAATTATATATGTCTCCAAACACAATTGTCCCCCACCTCTCTTTTTCAGTTTTTATAGTGAACTTTTTTTATATATGTAGCAGCATCTGTCCTGCATGCATTCACCTCAAATACTGTCACATCTCTAAAGATGAATTCAATTGCGTGAGCCTACATATGTTCATATAGTAAACCCTCCTTAATTAAGCAAAATTTTTAGGGTTAGAAAAATATAAATTTTATTTTAATATTTTCTTTGATTTAAAATAAAATTGTATACTTTTTTTCTCTTAAAATATGTTTAGATTGAAGTAACAGATGAAAAGAGAAAAAAAATAAAAAAGTCAAATAATTAAATTTTTTTTTCTTTTTTTTTTTCCTCCTCAAGCAAACCCTTAAGGTATGTTTAGAAACAAGGAGGGAAAGAGAAGGGAAGAGAAGAAAAGGTTAAGAGTGTGTTTGAGAATGAGGAGAGAAGGAAAGAAATGGAATTAAAAGGAAAAAGAAGAGAAGGAAAGGAAATGTTAAATGATAGGATCTCTCCTTCCTTTATTTGGATTTTTTAAAGTCTTTTAATTTAAGGTAATTAAAATTAATGAAAGAAAATATTAAGAAGAGTTAATATAAAATTCTTCAATTAATTTTTATCCAAAATTTTAAAAACCAAATACTGAAAATGCTACTAAATTTTCTTTCCTTCCTTTTCCTCAATTATCTCCCTTTCAAATAGACTCTTAGGTGTGTTTGGGAATAAAAAAAAGAAGGAATAAAAGGTATTGAAGGATAAGGAAAAAAGAAGAGATTGAAGGGAAAGGAACGAAGAAGGAAGGAAAGGTTAAGTTATGTTTTTTCATTCTCTTATTTAGATCTTTTAAATTAAAATTTTTTAATTTAAAGTAATTAAAATTAATAAAAAAAATATAAATGAGAATTAATATAAAATCCACCGATTCCTTTTTTTTCTAAAATTTTTAAAACTCCAACAAAAGGAAAGTTATTAAATTTTTTTTTCATTTCCTTCCCTTTCCCTCTATTTTTCCCCTCTCAAACTGACCTAGGATATGTTTTGGATTTGAGTTTGAAAAGAAGGAATCCAAAGAAAAAAATATGGCAAGAAGGGAAGTAATGGAATTAAATTAATGATAAATTGTTTGATTCCTTTCTCTTATTTGGGAAAACTTTCTCCACTAGTTAATATGCCCTAAATAGGTGAAACTTAAAAATAAAAAATAGAGGGAATTATGACTTTGGAAGATTAATTGAAAATTTTTCATTATTCTTCACTCTATTAATTTATAACTGCCAAACAACCTCTTAATAAGCCCCATTCCTATTTTCAATTTTCATGCTTGAGTGTTGAATATATATGTAACAAGTGCGTTTGGCTGACGTTAGTGTAGGCTAAAAGAGAATTGTATCCAAAGTAATAATGTTAGAGTAATTTATCCCTTGCTGCTATTTTGATTACCAAAATAACATATATATATATATATATAGATGAATTTATTAGAGACAATTCCAAGAAAGAACTTATTTCATGTTGCAAATTATTCCTAAGAATGTTATGGAATATTCTGGATCAATTTGTCCGTAACTAGATACATCAATTCTTGAAGTATGTTTATATATATATATATATAGAGAGAGAGAGAGAGAGAGAGAGATCTAGCAATTTATTTTGAATATTCATTTCGAAGAAAATTGTTCATTCTCTTCTGTTTATACCAGTTTCAGATAAAACCTAAGTACATTTTACTGATTGAGCCACCTTAATTAGTAATTACCCTTTTCAGCCAGATTTTACTATTCATTATGTACGTAATTACCTCTAGCCATATGCTACATTTACTGAAGAAAGCACAAGATGGGCCTGCTGCAACAAAGAGCCAAGGAGATGAAATTTCACTAAAGGCAAATTAAATTACATTTCAAGACAAAATGAAAATAACTATGATCCTCTATTTATTTTTCTGTTCGATTTAAACTTTTACTGCCTCCAGCAGATATATAATTGAACTCACAGTATGTCTTTTTGCAGTATGCATGCTTCTATAAATAGTACAATCAAGTTGCCTAAAAACATGGAGACTGTCTGTAAGTTATATGTAGCAAACAAGACTTGAACTTCATCTGAGATACATACAGAAATCTCCTAGTAAACCCAAACCCAAAAGGATTTGGGGGTAAAAATTCAATACAACAACAACAAATCAAGTTTTTTCTCATTAAGTGATAGAGTCAACTATATAAATTAAGTAATAACAACGTGTTTTATCTTTGTTTATTTTTATACTTAGATTATTAATAGTTAAATCTATTTTAATAATTTTTTATTATTTTTTTAATTTTTTCTTACCTCTAATTATTAAGCTGTGTTTTATTTATTCAATTTAAGAAAAAACTAGATTCTACACGTCCCTCTCTCTTCCTCTACCAATTCCAATCCTATGGTGTCTTTTCTGGCTTTCTGTTTGTCAAGATTAGTTGCTTGATTATGAAGTAATAAATCACCTTATCGATCGGCACTAATTAATAGTCAATATTCTCTTAATTATACTTTTACTTGACGTGTTAATTTAGTAAACTTTCCTCTAATGGAGTATTAGATATAACAACTTTTCATAGGGTTCCATAACTTTGGTAAGGCTTCAAGGAAGAAGGCTAATACTTATATATTAGTCTTAATTAGCTAGCTAATAGTAGGCTAGCTAATCAACTGTAACTGATTTAATGAGCTATTAGCAATTTTCACAATCTGATAATTAGATGATAGTTTGGTTTACCTAAACAAGTAATGTATAGTTTGATGAATCCAAGCAGGTTGAGAATAGCTAGCAACCAGCAGATAACTCAGTAGTTTTCATTCTGCAGTATTAAAAAATTGTGTCTTTTCTGTTTTTTTTTTCTCTTTCTTTCTCAATTAATTGTTGCATGAACTTCTATGCATATATAATGGGGTTTTCTTTTTTCTTTTACTGGCCAATTAATATAATATCATATTGGAGTTGACAGAGATTACATTAATTTGATTCTTTCCCTGTTCATTGCCACTCTTGATTTTCTTACTTTAGGTCTTTGCCAGTACTGTTAATTACTTTATTTAGGAACTCTTTCTTCACACTTTGGACCTTTATGGAGGGCACAGAAAAGATGCCTTTCTTTTGAGGGCAATCCTTGAAACTATTAGGCTATCTGTCCTTTCACTGTTATTTAAGTTGTTCCTTTTTCAAATCAATGTCATGTCCACAAATTTTCTTTAGCCTTTTCCTTTTCTTTTCTTCCTGTTTTCTTGAGGAAGGAGGATGTTAGATTTTAAGGCTATATTTATGAATTTTGATTAGTATTAGAAACTCCTAAAATACAAGTGATGTTAAATTCATTTTACATAATGAATAATGAAGTAAGTATATTGTATTAAATATATAGAATTCTACAAAAATTTTAAGGATTTTGAAGCCCTCAAAATAACATTTCATTATGGAGAAAATTCATCTTTATATATAATATATAATGAGAAGGATCAAATAATTGTCATTAGTATATTACTATCACCATATCTATTTTATTATATTACAAGTTGTAACTTATTTATTATTTCTTATTTGAATATCGTGAAGCGACATCTTTCATAAATTATTAATATCTATTGTTTACTCATTAATCATGCCTAAAATTTATGATGCTTTTTAACTTTTTTTATAAATATTGATAGGACAACTTCATCAAACTTATTGGAGAGATAGACAAGAATTGTTCGATATACTATTCGAGATCTTTATTTTAAAGATATAAAAGAGAAGGGTACTCTCTAAACAATAGACTTATCTATAGGTTTGAGAACAAAAGAAAATGTATAATCCTAGAGTAATCACAATTAATGTGTTCACATTGACTTGTGGCTCTACTAATTAATTAAAGCAAAGCTAGGGCATTATGCAGCATTAGTTGTCTCACATTAATAGAAGTCGTTAGAAATTCTTGAATGGTGAAAGACTTGTTTGCTGTTAGGTGACATACAAACGTGCACAGATATAATGATAGCTCCTCTTTAGATTCCCCTGTTCATTCATCATTATTTGCCTTTCTAGTAAGTGCACAAAGTTAGGTATTTTATTAGCATTTCCTCTCACTGTATATCTTTTCCATTCCTCCCACCCACTGTCATGGCTTGTGTGGATGTGTTTTGCCTTATATATTGGAGGGAATATTGATTTCTGCTTTTCTTTATTGGTGCTATAAAGTAATTAATTACCATTATTTTTTAAATAATTACCTTTTTTTTTTAGTTTTTCAAAATATTATTCTACTTGAAGTATTATTAGACATTAAATATAAATATATATTTTTTAAAATTCTAACCTTAATTAGTTTGCCTAAAAGATTAATTTCTTCCACTAGCTACAATCAATTTCCACTAATATAATTATAGTTATGTTTGACTTAATATATTCTAAAATATATAATTTTTCTTTTCCAGTAATCTTAAATACCACTGTGACATAATTAATGTAATATTTCGCATTCTCATATATATTAGAAGAGCTAGCTAGCTTAATTCAACAATAATATATAAAACATTAAAGGAAAGAATATGCTAATAGGTCATTTACAAACACCTTCTCAATTTAATAATTCTCTAAGCTATCAATTTCTAGAATTTAGATCATTTTAGTCTAAATGACTTTAATATGGTTAACTAAGATACCACTTTATATTTTTATATTTGTCATAAGGTAGATTTATGAATTTTCATAAGTATCTTCTTATGAAAACAATCTTATTCAAAATATTATCAGAGATTAAATATGAATATTTTTTTTAATAGATATTCAAATTTGTCACATGTTAGACTTAATTATGATAATTTGCAACAAAACATTAAACCAAATTTCACACTTGAAATCTCTAAAATTGCATCATGAACTTATACTCTTAATTCTACTTAAAAAAAACTAATAAAAGTATATGCTAATTTACGGCAACATCTCAATTAACCATATCATATAAGAGAGAGAGGAAAAAAAAAAAAAAGAACTCACTAAAGAATTTAAATGGTGAATATGGAATAGTTCAAGAGTTGTTTTTGGTTTCAAAAAGAGTAATTGCATTTTAATTTCCTAATAGTAAATAACCTAATTATATAGAAAACTATATACATACATATATATATATAATCTGTAAATATTTTTAATAAGAAGAAATAGCAAAAAATTTACCAGGGTCAACAGTATATTCCTTTCGAAAACTATAAAGCAGAGTCTATGATTATATGTGAAATTTTTCTGGTTTTTTAATTGGTTTTCCTAGCTCTTGTACTCTTCTTTTGATCACAACAAACCCTTATAATTAATTTGTACTAGAAAGCTCAAGAGGACTCAAATAGAGTGAACACACACACATATACATAGATATACATATATATGCATTACGTTATGCTTTGCTTTAATTAGTGCTGTCTACCTTGCCGACTATTGAAGAAACAAAGCTAGAGTTGTCGTTTTGCAAATTTGTTCAGTGCGTTTTCTTTCTTTCTGATTTCACAAAAACAGGTGCTTCTGCATGTCCTGTGAGAATATTTTCTCTTGCCACTAAGATAGTAAGCGATCAAAGACACTTAACCCCACAAATCTTTTGTCCCTTTTTGGTGATAGACACACAAAATTGATTGGACTCATCTTCAACTGTTTGCCTCTGATCATATACACATGTGTCATGAACATGAGCATACAAAGCAACCAGGCCCTCCCCTTCACCTTTTTCTCTTTGCCTTCCACTTTTCATTCAATCTTTAATACAATTATATTGCCTTTTGCACTAAGGTACATTAATATAAACCAATATATACCATATTTATCAAGAATTAATATTGTATATATATTGAAATCTTTTCTTTTTCAATAATTAGTAATAAGCTGAGTGATTATAAATCATAGCTTGAACTTAATTTCATGATCACGAAAATATAGAAAACCATTTTAATCTTGTTGTTTGGTATAGAGAAATATATTTATAATTAAAATGGCTGAATATAAAAAAATTAATATTTATATATTATTATAGATTTCCTAAATAATATAAAAAGATATATATTTCTTATCAGATGCAAATTAATTTGTTATAATTAATTTTTTAAGTATGTTGGAAATTATAGAATAGCTATACATACTAAACACTTGCAACTTAAAGGATTCAACATTATTGGTTTAAATTTTAGGGTAAATATATTTTGCATTAAATTTTACCAAAAATAATGGCATGAGGTAAAGGGATGAACAATTTCATTAAAATTTATGTTTTTCTAATATCTTGAATATTTTCATAATATTATGAGGTTAT
Source organism: Senna siamea (assembly GCA_031216115.1). NCBI lineage: Eukaryota > Viridiplantae > Streptophyta > Magnoliopsida > Fabales > Fabaceae > Senna > Senna siamea. The sequence goes on along the minus strand of CM062359.1, from coordinate 17,709,043 downwards.
TGTTGAGATTATATTTTCAATTTTAAAATGTTATCTTATTCCCAATTAATAATATATCATTAAAAAATTTTAAGATTGTTTGAAACATTGATAATAACAAATAAAATACCATAAGGTAGTTATTTAAGTAGTAACAAAATAACCAAAGGACGCATTTTAAACTACAAAGAGGAAGTGCAAATTGATTTTGGGTTAAAATATTGGGAGATAAATTGTAATTTAGCTTTAAATTTTGGCTAAAATTTAGATTTTTTTTTTAATTTTAGGTCATGCAGAGATAATTCTAATCAACTATAAAAGTTGGCCTAAAATTTTTTAAACTTTGTAATTATATTTGTGCAAAAAAAAAAAAAGAAATCCTCTCCATTAATTTTTTTTTCATCGAAAAATATACTTACAAAACAGTGACTCAACGTTGACAAAATAAAGGTAGAGGACTCCCATAAATTTTAAGTATTGAGTAAAAAAATTCTTGAACTTTATACCTTGTATAAAAGAAACTCCTCTAAACTTTATGTATCTCTTATTTAAAAAAAAATTCAATCAATTAATTTGGCATGTCTATCTTTTGAATGAAAAAGTTAATGAATGAGTTTTTTTGTACAAATTATAAAATTTTAAAACAATTGAGATAAACTTTTATAGTTAAAAAAATTATTAGACATGAGTTATATATAATTTAACAAAATTATGTGCATTTTATTGTTGAATTTTTATCATACAAAACTTTCGGGGTGACCTTGATGAATGGAGGATAATGAAAATTAAGGGAGGGAAATGAAAGATTTAATTAAAACATTTTTCTTGTTAAACTTTTATACTTTCTATTTTGAATTTTTAAGTTTCTCTGATGTAATGAATATTAGAGGAGAAATTAAAACTACTCCAAAAGAGAATTATCATGTAAATGAATATTGAACCATACGCCACTCCTAGAATTATAGATTAATTGAAGACCAAGATCTTCAAGTACTTGTGAGAATATTATTTACATTTAACGCTTGTTATATTATATAACAAAAAAATATAACAATATTTTGGTAATTGTATCTTATTATTTTGTGTTGAATGAAAATTTAGTGTAATATAACTTTTGATTTTTTAGAAGAGTCAATTGTAATATTTCAAAACAAAAAGGAGAGGCCACTAATTAATTTTTACATCTCTTAAGTAAAGGAAGAAAGTTTATTTTATTTTTAAATTAATTAGCCATAAGTAAGATTTTTTTTGTCTTTTCTTTTATGGATATTGAAACTTATTGAAGTCTAATATTGATCAAAATTACGGCACAAAAATACATTAATTTACACAAATACTGAATTTGTAAAGTTAATTTACTGCAATGTAAATAAAACTTGTTTAGAAGGAAAATTTTGGTGTATATATCTCACTGATTCAAATTCATCCTAACTTGTAATTAATTAAATTATTTAATTATGACCAAATAGTCATGTCCAAAGCCTCAAAATAATGGAGAAAATAAGGCTCGTGACAAATGAAGCTAACTTGTGGAAGGTGACTCAGAAAGATCTCACCGCAATAAAAGTCATCTATTATATGCAGAAAATAATAGAATAAAGAAGCAAGTGGGCATAAAATAAAATAAACAGAAAACGATGAACAAATTTCACTGCAGAATTTTGTCATATTCATGCATGTAATACCCTATATTTAATTATTTACTGCAAGATTTTTTCCTTATCTAATCTTTTTCACAGGCTTACATCATCATCCATTTGTGGCTATCATGGCCCACTTGGATCATCTATTTTCTAATTAGTTCAACAAATATTCATTGGAGTGAATATTTACATTGACTAGTTAATTAGAAATTATTATATATTAGCTGTGTACAATGTTACAGAATCATTTCTGGGTCTGATACTTTGTTTAACTTGCATGATTCAGAGTTTTATCATCGTTTAAATTATGTTAATTTCAATATAAGCACTTGAAACACATTTTAATTGCATATGCACTTCATCACTATTGATTCAAGTTCAAAATCCAAAAGACAATACCAAGTTAGCTTGATCTCTTCTTTATCTAATTACTGTGTTCGATTTTATTTTATTTTACTTTTGATAATAAAATCCTAGATACTTTCTATATGAAAAATTTGTAAATAAAAGAGTATATTATACTAATTTTTATGAGATTTTGTTAGATTATATTTAATACCCTTTTCGTTTTAAAATTAGATTCGACTTTTCTAATATTTTATATATAGTCACATTCCTTTGTCTATAATTCAAATTTGTCAATAAAATTAACTTTCTGACAATATACCACTTAATTTTTAATATGTTAATAAATACAACCAATTTTTTAGATTTTGTGCAAAAATTTAATTTTATTGAAAAGAAATAAATTGAAGGAGACAATTATAATATATAAATATATATATATATATATATATTAACAAAGCTTAATAATATTTTTAAATAAAGAAGTATCAAATGTCTAGTGTGATTATATATTTCCTTTCCTCTTAAATTAGAAAATAAATTATAATTTTATTTATTTGTATTAAAATATGTTTATATTTATTAGATATATAATGTAGCAACAAATAAATATGTATTTGACTAATATTTTAAAAATTAAACAAGTTTTTAAATTAGTCAAAATACTAGTTCACAGTTTATTTAAATAATAATTAAATATATTTTTTTAATTTCATATAATATATTATTAATTTTTAATATACTATACTAAATAATATTAGAAATATTACAATGACAATTGATCATAATAATAAATATTACATAAATCTATTATATAGGAAAATAAGTTCAAGATATACTTAATTATTTAACCATAAATAATATTAAAATTAGAATAATAACTAGTTCTCAACATACTCAATTACAATAACTAATTTGAGTTAAAAATAATAATTTTATTTTATTTTAAGTTAATTATTAGTCAAATAAATATTTAATTATATAAATAATAAATATAAGAATATATAGTTTGGTTAAAATAGGTAAAATTATAGATTTTTTTTATTTTTTAAGAGAAGAGAGTGTAAATTTTTAAAATAAAAAAGAGGAAGAATAAATAGAGAGGAGGGAGTGTAATTTCAAAATTTTTTAAGAGATGAAAATGTAATTCACTTTTTTTTTTAAATCTCAAACTGGTCAATCGTTGCTTTATCCAATTCTTGACTAATTCTTTGTCTCCTCAATTTTATGATTTTTTTAAAACTGATCGAGGAATAAGTTTATTAATTTTTTAGTTAAATCGACAAGTTGGATGATCCAGAATTGATGAGCCAAAGGGAAGGCAGACGAAGAAGAAATATAACAGAAGACAGAAACAGATCAAGAAGAGCTTGCAACGGAGAGAAATGAAGTAAAACAGAGTATGGACTATATTGTGGGCAGCACGCATGATATACATAAACCCAATACGGATTAGAAGAATGAGGAACAAGCACGAGAGTAACATGTTAGCGTGGGAAATGCCACGCATTAGAAGATATTCTGCAAGAAGGATGTTGAGCTGTCCGCATACAACAACGAGTCGGTTACGGATGGTTACAGAAGGGAGTGAGGAGAATCAACATATGTAGAGGAATGAAACAGAAGATGGTTATGGAGAATATTGTAATGGCTTGAGCTTATTGGAGTTAGCCTTCTGACTCGAAGAGAAAGAATGTTTACGTATTTCATTTTCCATTTCCATTGTGAACGTTATTGTGCTTCGTAGGTCATGTAATATTGTAATCTATCTTATTGTTTTTTTACATTTCCTACTGTAATCTTTTGTGAAGGATGTTAGCACTGGTTGAGTGTTAACATTCGATCTAATTTTGAAAACAGTTTGATTAGTATAAAAGAATTAATTTTAAAATTACACATAAAATAAATTTATAACTGCCGCTGTAACCTTTTTTGCCGTAGTAGTGTGGTGATATGTACTCTGATCAATAAAGAGACAGTTTATTGAAGAGTGACCTCACAAAGATGCTCGATGTTTCTTGTCCTATGTGTGTGTATATGCTCAATGTTCAGGATTGATGACTAATATGATTCCAGTGGATCAAAAGATTGTCATCCTTTTTATTGCCGACTAATAATATGGGTCCCAAACAACTACTAAGTCATATACTTCTTTTGAATTTTCCTTTAAATTAATTCAATTAATTAACTAAAGACACATATATATGATATTAAAATAATGTAATAAATCGACATATAATTAAAATTTTTAGATTTTAATAATGTTTAACTTAGACCATATTTTAAGCTCAAAATAGTGTGCTTAGATTTTGCCTTAACGCTTAAATTATTGATCAAATGATTGCTGACAGCAATAAATTAAAGAATTTTTAATTCAAAGTGATCTTAATTTATAATACATCTATACTAAACTTTTACATGTTTTGAAGCTCCTAAAACCCTGTAATAAAAATAAATATTTCTTTTTCTTTTTCTTTCTTTCTGCATTATGATGTTCCTTCATCTTCTTTATTTCTTTTTTCTCCTCTTATTTTTTATTAGTATTTTATAAACAAATATTTATCTTTTTGTTTTCTATGTTATTCTTTTATTTTTTTTTGTTTTATCAATTTTTTTTTTAAATTCAAGATATCTTCATGTTGTATTAAACTTGAGATTAATGTCAATTGAATTATGAATATTAAGATAAAATCCTCTTAAAAAGTGTGCTTTTTATGATTCGAAAACTTGTGTCTATTTTTTTTTTTACAGAAGTAAAATTACTTTTACCTTAACAAACAACTTATTAGTATTTTATCTAATATTTTAATTTAGTGTATACCGATTGAGAGATTAAAAGTTTATGTTTTCTTTTTTAAAAATCTTTAGTTTGATCTTAATTTTGAAGCTTTCTTGGGTTATTGGTGAATCTAACAAATCTGAGATATGTAAATTAAAAGAACAATCAGAAGTCTTTTGGCAAATTTGAAGATGACGAATCTTCTAGAAAAGATAGGGATCCATAACTAACTCTCAAAAAGTGTTTTTCTAATAAAATGCATGAACATTGTGAGAAATAATATGCTTTAATTTTTGTTCATTAATAATAGATTAAATGCAAGGAATCCCCTTTGCACAAAATAAAAAATTTAGAGGGATATATTACGTAATATTAAAAGTTCGAGAGATTTTTGTCAAACTTGTAAAGTTAAAAGAGTAAAATGTATAACTTTAATGACACTTTTTAACAAAATATTAACGATTGGGCAGTTATAAAAAACTTAAAATTGATGGAAACTTTTTCTACAATTTAACCATAATAGTATGCCCTCATTGGAGTTTTTCTTTTTTTCGGTGTCAAACCCTCTAATTGAAGCTAAAAGAATAGTACAGTGACGTCGTTGGCGTCCTTAGTGATCATAAAAGCCCATTGAGGATCATAGACTTCCAATTGAGGCGCAGGTAATTTGGGCTCAGGCTTGTATTAGTTCTGTGAGATTATTGGCGACCACACTTTAAATTAGATTACGCTTTTGAATTGTTCAAGAAATAAAATACTTTTGACCCAAAAATAATTAGATTAGACTTGGGTATAAGTTTTTATATATTTATTATCAAGTTATCTTATGAAAATAAAATATTTAAAAAAGTTTTAAAAAACTAATCATTGAAAATTTTCTTAAGTTCACTTATTGCACTTCATCATCTTTACATTGACCAATAAAAATCAATAAATTTTGAGATATTCTTAAGTGTATGAATTCATGAATAATTTTCATCTAATTTTTCTTATTTTAAACTCGAAGGTCACACATGATATATAAAATATGAATTTTTAGTTGAATTTTATTTATCAATGATGACACAATAAATATATCTAAAAAAATTTTATAAAATTTTTTATTTTATATATTATGTAAGCCTTCTAATTTAAAATAAAAAAATTAATAAATATTAATATTTAATATATAAATAAGGTTACAAAATTTATACACACGAAAACCTTTTTTTAATTATAAAAATGATAACTATACATATATTTTTTTATTAGAGAATTAAATGTTAAAATATTAAAAACTATACATCTATATTTTTTCTCTACTAAACTTTCAACTCCAAACTAGGCCATATCATAGAACCGTGGCCCTAGCACTTAGACACCTAACCCTGGACCAAGACTACGCGCCCAACTACTAGATGCAGGCTATACCTTTGAATATTGAACCCCAAATCACATTAGATTCAAAATTGAACCTTGGACCCTAGACCTAGCCCTAGCCCTTGGACCAAACTTAAGCCCGACACTTTATTGATAAGAAATGATTGACTTGATAAATTGTCGTCATAAATGACAATTTTTTTTGTCTTAATTAAGTTTCTTTTGACTCATTCACATGATGCATAATTTTAATTCTTATCTAAGTTAATTTTGTACTAATTTTTTAATTTTTTGACTAATATTTTAATAATAATGTTATTAATTATATCACATGATTACAATTGAAATTATAAAATAATATCTTCTACTTCATGATATATAATTTAAATTATAAAAAATACTTATCTTAAATTAAATAATATTTTATATTTTTAATTCTATTCAATACAAGATTTTATTATACATATATCTTTTACAACTTTAATTAAGATTGAAAATGTTGCTCTAGTGAGATTTTAGGCGAAGATTGAGCAAACACACATCTTAATCATGAAAGTGTGTTCCAACTTTATTAGGTAGCGCATGGTTGATTAACAATTTATAATTCATGGTTAATTAAAGATAGAGCGTGGAGATTGGAGAAAGAAAAAGATGACGGAGATGGAGATGGAGATTATTTTATTTTATTTTCATGGTCATGCAAGTACTTCCGTACATCCAATTTGTTAAATAGTATATTCCCTTCGAGGCCTAACTTGGTGGAAATTAAAGGAACTAAAGAAGCCGATTCATCTTCTTTTTGAGAAATGTAGTTGTGGAGGTCCTTTAATTTTTTTCAAAATTATTCGCCACAAGCTTTATTTTCTTTTAAAATATATTACAAAATCATTAATCGCATTCTTAAATTTTACACTATAATGAATAAATTATTATGTCTATATTCTTCTTAAAGATATTAACTTATTGGTAACATTAAACTCTTTATATTACTTTTAATCAAAATTATCAGAATCTACTTTGAATAATTTAATTGATTTGGACTAACTGAAGTTTTATAATAAAGATAGAATTTTTTTAAAAAAAAAAATTTTATACCTAAAATTTAAAATAAATGAGTTATGTTTAAGGATTTAATTATGAATTTTAAAAAATTAATTTTGATGAGAATTTATATAATGTAAGGCCGTAGTTGTTTAAGTGAGCTATTGAGATCCTTCAACAAAGGAAAGGAGAGATGAGTTCCAATTAATATGGAACAGAGAAGGTGGCAGAGAAAAGCATAAGGCACTTGGTTCTTTGGGTTTCAAGCCATTTTATTTTTATTTTTATTTTATTAATTTTATTGTTATTAAGTTTGGTTCATTTTCACCATTAATTTGTAATAAATTAAAAGTTATGTCCTGAAAAAAGATACTACATTTTATAATAGTGAGTTCGTATTAAAATATATAAGAGATTAGTATTGATAGTTTTCTCTTAAAATATTAATTGTGATGAGAAATCCTTAAGACAATGAAATCTTTCTTTATTTCTTCTTTGCTAAAGTAGCGAAATTGATGCACGCTTTTCATATATATCTAAATTGAGCTTTCCTTTTTATAATATTGGTTTTACTAAATAAGTATCTATGAATATATGGTGACATGGATGAATCTTAATGTCTGTATTATAATTAATAAGAAGAAAATTAAAGTTGGGAATGTGATTCCCTAACCACCTACATCAATACTATATATACATTAAGGGCATTAGATCATGATGCTAGACATCCATTATATTCTTAATTATCAAAAAGAAATTCTGATCTTCCCCGAAAATGAAAAGAAAAGAAAAGAATTTCCTGTCTCAACCAAAGATAAAGAAAAAGTAAGATTATGCTTAAAGTGTTGGAATTTTATTGGATTAATGGTAAATAACAATTGATGCTAGTTATGATTTCAAGTTATAAAAATGTTTTAATGTGTTTTATTGTAATTTATGGCATCACTTACAAATTTCATTGTTATATATACACACATGTCAAAAAACACAAGGTTCTTCTGGCTTCTTTCAACTTTTTGTGTTTCTGGTTTTGCACTCTGTTTCTCTCTCTCTTTTGGGATTCCTTATTGGACAAAGCGGTTTGAAAATTCTTCTTTGAATTGTTGTGTTTATCTCAATAATTTTCTCCCATTCAAATATGTCTGAATCCATTTATCTTGTATCATGATTTGCGTGACCTAATTTTTTGGTTATGTTAAGTTTAAATCGAATTTGTTAAGTGTAATATATATGTGTTTAATTCAGCATAATGTCTTTTTTTTAAAATATTAATATTTAAAAATTTATTTAATTTGAATTAACTAAGATTATAAAAAATATTTTTACATAAAAGTCTCAAGATATTACTCTAAACATAAATAAATAAAAGTATATATGCATTTCAATCAATCACATATATATTACACTTAACAAATTTGGAAATTAGTTTGCATTGCTCGGCTTGTCTAGAAGTTGAGTCCTCTAAACCACAAAGTTCCCATGAGACTTGTGCAATATTTAAAAATAACAAAAAAAAAACTTGGACTCTTCTAATGAGAACTTGAGCGAGCCCTATTTTTATTATCATTTTGGTAAAAGGATTTGATGAGCCATCCTGAAATTGACCTCATCCAAACAAGGTAAATTTATACTAACTTTAATTGAGATTTGGCTTGGCTATATTAAGTATAACATTATTATCCTTGTTTCTTTGTAAAAACTTCTTACTATTTACTTCCTATTAATAAAATTAAGTAATTCCCGTATAATATGTCTTTCCTCTTAAAATAAAATTATATTCTTTTAATATCATATCAAGAATAAAATCATATATAACACTAATGAGGATTAGGTTTAGTGAAAGAAATTAATATTTTACAATATGATAAATTTGAGTTTAAATTTTTATTAAGAGATATATTTATATTTAATATTCGACAGTACTTAAAAAAAATATTATTTTATTAATTATAATAGAATTAATTAATTTTTTACAATATGATAAATTAATATTAAATTTTTTTAAACAAAATTCTCACATTTAATAGTCGATATTATTTTAAATATAATTATTTTTAATAAAAAAATAATTATAAAAAATTTACAAGGCTTTGAATAAGAAGAGAGAATAATGCTTTCCTATCTCAATTGAAAAGATTATATTTTATAGGTAAATTTAATTTTATTAATAAAAATACATAATTAAAACTATATATATATATATATATATATATATTAACAATTAGGAATTGAAACAAAGGAAGGTGCGGAGTAAGGACTAGGGAGACTTTCTCTATATTTTCTTGTTTACTTTTTTTTATTAGGTAAAATGTAAAGATATATTTTTTAACTTTAATACTTAATAAAAGATTTCTTAAACCTTTAGTTTTATTCAGGTTATTGTCTTTGTTAATATTTTTATCTAAGTACTATTTTTTGTATTAGTAAAATTGAGAGAGTATATTTTTACAAAAATAATTAGATTTATATGTAATTATTTATATATTTGTTATTAAGTTATTTAATCGCAATAAAATATGTAAAAAATCAAAATGAGTCTTTTGTCAAATTTTTTAAGTTGATCAAAAGGAAAATTGTATAATACCTTGACAAAAATATTAATAAAATCAAAATGTTATACAAAATTAAAAATTTAAAAGGTATTTTATCAACTTTTGAAATTTATGTGGGTAAATTATACAAACCCCTAGTGTAAGTAGATTTTTTACATTTATTCCTTCTTTATTGTGTCAAGCAAAATATTCTCCATCGCCTTTCCTGCGAGAATGAGGATCACTGAGATCTTTTGCAAATTAAAAACAATATAACCTTAAATTCCAATATATATTATACATCATTTTAGAAAAACATATATTTGTGTTTATTAGTATAAATATATAAATATATATCCTAAACCAATTGATTAAATTAAAGCTAGGAAATATGGGTTTCATATTCTCTCTATATTTAAAAATTTGTGTATTTCTCTGAAAATAATTTGATTCTTAATCATTTAAGGTGAGTTTTTATCAGTGTAGGTATTTTATTTTATTTTATTTTATCTTTTTCTAAATATAAAAAAATATATCATTTCTTAAATGTAGAAGATTTAATATTGAAAACATGGGGCTTATTTGAATGCAATTTTTAAAAACTATATTTAGTTTTTAAAAATAAAAAATAAAAAAATTATTTGAATAACTATTTTTAATGAAAAACAAAAACAAAATATATTTTTTAAAAATAAAAAGTATAAAATATTTAAAAGATGTTTTGAATTACAATTTTTTAAAATAAAAACACAAAAAAATAAATATTTTTATTAATAATATGTATATAAATATATGAAAATTAATTTTATAAAATAATTTCAAAAAATAAAAAAATAAAACAACATGAAAATTCGCCTAGCTATCCGTAATTTGTTATCCCCATGTTTATAAAGGAAATATTTACCCTCATCTCCAGCCACATTCAAAGTAGAACTTGTGGAATCTTTACAAACAAGAAAAACTGCCATCCCTAAATTATCAATTGCCAAAGAGTTGGATGCTATTTTTGAAACAAAAGTATGAAATGTAATTTAATCAAAATTTTTAAAAAGTTAATAATAAACCTCGACAAAAATTCTTTGTAGTATTTTCCATCAGAGAACATATCTTACAATGACACGTAAAAAAAAAACCATAAATTTAAAATCAAAATGTTAAAAACCTTCATAAATTTTAGTTATTATACAAATAATTTTCATAAAATTTATGTATTAAATGTGTCAACAAAATTTTAAAATTATAAATTTTGATTTGAAATTTTGATTAATCTAATGTAGCTATTATCTATTAAAATTTTGAATAAAAAATACAAAAAATTCATTCATTACAAAATTTAAAAATTTTTAAGTCAACTTTTGCAATTAAAAAAAAATCTAGTTGAAAAAGCGGTTATCACTGAATTTCAACCTTGCATATAGTCATATGGTTCTAGGTAAATATCACCATCCCCATATACAAACTAAAATCTATTTATCTAATACTAAATAATCTAAATTCAACGAATAAATTCTTTTTTTTTTTCTTCTCATATATTCAGAGTTTTAGATTGGCATATCCGAGGAATCTTCTGTCTCTAATTTGGGTATATTTGTCATTTCATTGTCGTAATAAGCACTTGCCCATATTTAGATTCTTATATATCATAAATAAAGGTGCGTATCGGATAAGTTAGTGAACAGAAAAGCCTATAAGTCATTTCTTGTAGTCTCAGCTTCTATGGAAACGTGTCCCTTCATCCTTGGGATTTGGCTGCCTTACATCATTGCGGTCTTTTCAAGAAGCAGACTTTAAATTTGGTTTAATATAAGAAAATTTTAAATTATATTAATATTATAATTAATTTCTATTAAATCGAACGCATTGAAATACAACTTTCTCAACAAATGTAATTTTTCAAAATTAAACTTGTATCCCTATATGCTTCACTATGAACCCAAAAACAAAAAAAAGACTCGAAGGATTAATATGGATTTTATGGTTAAATTTCTTCTAGAAAAAGGAATAAACAAGATTATCTTGTCAACTTTTACTCCTTTTCAAGCCTTCTCACTTCAAAATAAATAAATATATATATATATATATAATAAAAAGCTTGTGAACCTTGTAAATTGTTTTAGTGGTAAAGCCATGCGTAATGATGGATTAATTAGTACATACGTTGATATAAATTTATTATTAAATATACTAATTTTTTTAATAATTTTGCTCAATTTTTATAAATTAATAACTTGATGACTACTTTACTGAAAACATTACAGTCAAATGTTACTTCGACGTACTTAATTAAATACATATAATCTTGTCAACATCTCACACTATATTATTTATGTGGTAGTGAATAATTTAATTAACATTAAAGTATCCAAATTCAGATTCTCCACCACTCTATACCTCCAAACAAAATAATAATAATAATAATAATAATAATAAAAAGATTTATAAGTCCTAGAAGTGTGAAAAACGGACAGACTTTCATGCCAACAAGTGGTGTTGCCCACGGCCAATGGCTTTGTTCTTATGTGCTCACTTTTCAATTGGTGGTGTGCTTGGTAAGATATACACATTTTTTATTATATATAATTAAAATATTTGTTAGTGATGATATAACATTATATCATATTTTAAGAATGAGTATAATTTTTTAGATAAAAAATATACCAATTGTAATTTCACTTCACCTTTGGTATAATTTACTCTAAAAAAATATTACAAATAAAATTAAATTAGGTTTAACTGGTAAGAAGACATCATATTTTTATCTATTAATTTGGTTTTCTTTCAAGAATACTTTGAAATTTAGAATCCTAAATGTGTCATATTTGAATAAACTTCTAATTAAGACCATAATTAAAAAAAAAACTGAGCATGTGATTTCTAGGGAATCTACCTAAAGTATATCTGCTTTCTTTGCATGTATTTCCTAAATGTTATACCAAATAGTGCATCTACAATGTCATTATAATGATTTTAGATTTTTAAATTTAAAAAATAATATATTTATCTAAATTTAGAGAGATAAAAAAATAAAAAAATTTATTAATAAAAATTCACTCTAAATAAATTAATAATTAAGTATTTTTTTAAAATTTTAAAAAATATTATTTTTTAAATTTAAAATATTCATCTCGATTATAAGTGAATCTTTTATGAAATTGTAAAAGCTGGTATTTCAAAAAATTGGAAACAAGGTCAGCAATAAGCATGACCCTTGAAATGCTGTAAAGCCAAGAATTCACACACAAATTATATTTTTTTTTACATGATAATATATACTTCAAATTTAAAATGCATTTAAAATAATAAAAAATATATATGTTATCACGAAAGACTTCTATATTATTTTAAATATAATGTATTATAAATTTAAAAAATTATTTTCTAATTTTTATTTTCATGCACTCATAATTATTATTCATCAAAATTTTAATATTTAATATTATGCATTAAAATTTTAAAAAAATTTATTTAATATTTCAAAAAATAAAAATCTACATTAACATTTTTAGAAATGTATAAAAAATTAACTAAAATTCATTTAATAACAAAAATTTGGAATCTATTCGTAAATTTTCTGGTGAGAAAAATATACCTGGAATCTTCTGCCATCTGCGGTCCCTCTTCTTAACTTTGAGAGTGTAGACCAATTCAACTTCAATTATACCTCTTAAAAATAAGGGTATGATTTTTAATGTTTATTTACTTATTATTAGTATTATTATATTATATATTATCTACCTTAAATTGACGTAAATATATTCAATTGTTTTTTTAACAAATTAGGTCAAACACTTCAAAAAATCAAAAGTTATTTTAAAAAAAATTAGAAATGAAAAAATAGTTTAGTATAAAATTTCCACTGAAAGCTACAGCTCTGACTAGTAATTCCCAAATATGTGTTGACATAATACATTTGCAATTTTTTTACTAGAAGGTTCCATGAAAAAATCAGTGATAAATAAAAAATATTATTTTAACTTCGATTGAAATTTAAATACAGATCGTGAAAACAACTCTAATAGCATTTTGGATATGACCATTGGTATTAGGTTTCTTTTAGGTATAGTTATTTAAATTTTCATTATTAAGTTATTTCATAAAAATGAAATATGTAAACAAATCTTTTAAAAAATAAATGATTAAATAATGCGTTACGAATTAAATAGGTTTCTCACCGAATTTTAGTTTGAGTTGACAACACTAATATGTATTCACTTTCCGGGCTATATGTAATAAAATAATAAAAGAAATTTAAGTATAATTTTTATATTTTTATTATTAATTTTTTAAAAAAATATATTTAATGTTTTTAGAATTTATTTTTTTTATAATTGAGATTTTATTTTAAAATTATCTCTATATTTTATTTTTATTAAAGAGTTAATTACGAAGAGACAAGTAATTCTACACTAATCCTAAACAATTTGGATTGGTAAAAATGAAAAAAAAATGCAACAATTCGAATTTGGGAAGAAAGATTATTTATTTTTTGAAATTTCAATATTAGCTAAACAATAAATGTACATTTCCTTGTAGTTGTAAATTTGTATTTTTATTTGAATTAAAAAAAATAAACAGAGGAAATGGTTTCCTCTATAAATTCAAGGCCCGTCCAGGAGTCCTTATGCTTCACATCTGTGTGTCTCTATTCTCCGGGATCAGGGGCGCTTGTTTTTGCTATTTGCTTTTCTTTGTGCTTTGCGTCTTCCATTTGTGACCATAATTTGTAAGGGAACTTTTTTACTTCCAACCTGCGAGATCTTTATCATCTGGGCCTCTCCGCATTTTGCTTTCTATGTCCCTTTGTGTCTCCATTTTTGTAATTTTCTTAGCTTAATTCTGCTTTTCATCCACTGAGCTCAGTGCATTAACTGTGATACAGTAGTTTTTTCGGTGCTAGAATTTTGGGCATCATTTGCTTTCCGGGTGTTTTTAGTTTAATTGACCGGATTGGAGTGTGAGAGATTACTGCACAGGCACACACCGAGTGTGAGATAGAGAGAGATGACGACTCGGAACATTGAGAAGATGGCTTCGATTGATGTTCAATTGAGATTACTGGCACCAGGAAAGGTGTCTGACGATGATAAGCTAGTCGAATATGACGCCTTGTTGCTGGACCGCTTTCTTGACATTCTTCAGGATCTACATGGGGAAGGCATCAGAGAAACGGTATTGTAATTTTTCTCCCCTTTTTAGTTTTGTACATTTTATTATAGGGCCATGGAAAGATGCTTGTTTTAGCTCAATTTTAACTGATTTCTGAAATCCCATTTCAATTAAATTGAAAATTTTGAGATCTTTTGTTCTTACAACAAGGTCACTTGGTAGGAGGCTTTATATGCTGTTTTTGGGATCCCTTGAAGAAAATTTTCCTGCAATGCGTCCTTTTCTTCATTTTGACGATTGTCGTAATTATACGAAAGTTGAATATCTCTGCTGGAAATGCTCTTAATATTGAGTTGTTAACGAAGATGGGTTAATGATCCCTAGGGAAATCAATAAATTTTGCCTGTTCTGTACATCTCATTTTGAGATTCTGTGCTTTGAGCAGTTGCATTGATCTGTAGTAGGTTTGTAGAAGTTTTATTTATGGTCGTATATAAATTCACTTTTAAGCAAAACATATAAACTAGATGTCCATGTAACCTATTGTTGCAAAAGTCTGCGTTTGTTGCTGCATGCATGAACTCTGTGACTTATGGAAATTGGTGATCTGATGCTGAATAGGTTCAAGAGTGCTATGAGCTGTCAGCTGAGTATGAAGGGAAGCATATCCCTCAGAAGTTGGAGGAGCTTGGAAATATGCTAACTGGTCTTGATGCTGGGGACTCTATCGTGGTAGCCAAATCATTTTCTCACATGCTTAATTTGGCGAACTTGGCAGAGGAAGTTCAGATAGCCTACCGAAGAAGGATCAAGTTATTAAAGAAGGGTGATTTTGCTGATGAGAACTCTGCCATCACTGAATCAGACATTGAAGAGACCTTCAAGAGGCTTGTGAATCAACTGAAGAAGACCCCAGAGGAAGTCTTTGATGCTTTGAAGAATCAAACTGTAGATTTGGTGCTGACTGCTCATCCTACTCAATCTATTCGTAGATCTTTGCTACAAAAGCATGGCAGGTTTGTTCATTCTGTATCTCGATTGTAATTTTCAAAACTAAAATTAGAGTTTACACTTGACAGCACTTGCAATCCCTTATTTCTGGCATCGTGGAAAATTCTGCACGACATCTGTCATGTTGACAATCATTGTTTTCTTGTTCAGGATAAGGAATTGCTTAACTCAGTTATATGCTAAAGATATAACCCCTGATGATAAGCAGGAACTTGATGAGGCTTTACAGAGAGAGGTGTGTAATTGATAAGTTCTGAATATTATTGTCTTGATTTGATATATACACTATGCAATAATCACAGTCAGAGCCACATGATTCTCCAAGTTTGTTGCTAATTCATTCATAGTGTTATCACTGATGTTGACTAAGTATCATAATAAGCTGAATGATGCTTTTCTTTATGTGCAGATTCAAGCTGCATTTCGTACAGATGAAATTAGAAGGACTCCTCCTACGCCACAAGATGAGATGAGGGCTGGAATGAGTTACTTTCATGAGACAATCTGGAAAGGTGTACCAAAGTTTTTGCGCCGGGTTGACACAGCTCTGAAGAACATTGGAATAAATGAACGTGTTCCATATAATGCACCTCTTATTCAATTCTCTTCTTGGATGGGAGGGGATCGTGATGGTATCTTTCTTTTTCCTTGAGCAATTAATTAATTTACATATTCTTTTTTACGATATTTACCTAGTAAACCTGTCCTCATAAAGTATTCTTTGTTAAATGTCCATACCTTTTCTTTTTTCATGTATTTATATGGTATAAATGTAAAGATATCTGTGTCCCTGGTCCTTGATGGCTAATCAATTCTTCGTAAATCTTACCATCCAAATTGAATTCTAAAACCTTCTCTATGTCCATGCTTTTGGAAGCATCAGTTGTATTACAATAAAGCTTTTTCGTCTTACAATATGACTAATGTGTATTGCAGGAAATCCCAGAGTAACCCCTGAGGTTACAAGGGATGTTTGCTTGCTGGCTAGAATGATGGCTGCTAATTTGTACTTCTCTCAGATAGAAGATCTTATGTTTGAGGTATTGGATATGCTGGTCACCATCTTCAATGTGTTTTCTGTTCTTGTATTCTCTGTCTTGTTTAGCATTAAGGGTATTGTTCTTACCATTTGCTTATTTCTCAATCCTTTTTCTGCTTCTTGCAGTTGTCAATGTGGCGCTGCAATGATGAGCTCCGTGTTCGTGCTGATGAACTCCATAGTTCTTCAAAGAGAGATGCAAAACATTATATTGGTAGATAATAATATTATTATTTTGTTCTGGAGTTCTGAACGATGCTTTGAACTTTTGAAACCTTTACATAAAACTACTCTACTATTGAATGCTATTATTGAATGTCATAAATTAGTTGAATACTGGACGTGATATCAGACCTGCACTTCAGAACTGGTGTTGAATTTGATGTTTGCTTTTAGTTATATTTTTTATTATTGGATGTTTCATACGATTTAAGTATTAATAATTTAACTATAGAAATGAGCAAAGATAGAATATGTTGGCATCACTTTATCTGTATAGCAGACCCCACTTAGTGGGAAAATGTTTGGTTTGTTGTTGTCTGATTCATTCAAAGTTGAACTTTTTGATATCAAGTTCTAATTGGCGTTTAATTTTATAGTAATTGACTCTTCATTAATGCAGAGTTTTGGAAACAGATTCCTCCAAATGAGCCTTATCGTGTTATCCTCGGTGATGTGAGGGACAAACTATACAATACTCGTGAACGTGCTCGCCAAATACTAGCCAATGGGACCTCTGACATCCCTGAAGAGACAACCTTCACAAATGTTGAGCAGGTAATGTTCTTATCACAGCCTAACAAACTGTATGCCATGGGATAGAGACAATGGGTTAACACACATAAAGGAAAGTGCTTTGACAGAACACATCAAATGCTTGTTCTTCATTTTTCTCTACGCTTTAAATTATGCTTTAATTTTGGTCACTTTTAATACCCTAAAGCTTTGCCCATGGGGTTCCGTTCAAGGAACAATGGAACTTTTAGCAATATGAAAACTTCAGTCCTTACTTTTAGCATTGGTAGATATCCTATTCTTACATATTTTGTTTTCAACTTTCCCTACTTGGTTGAAGGGATACTGGTTTTAGAGTTTAAACATGTAATTTTAGGTTTTATTCTTTGATTATGCTTATTGATTTGCTTGCCATAATTAGTGGATCTCTATAATTAATAAAAGAGGGTTAGTTTTAGAAGTGCTTAGGGAATTGCTTGTTGTTATTCATTGTATTAAATGGTTGTTTCAATTTACTATTGTTGTCCTCCAAACTCTGCATAATTCATCTCTGTCACCAATTATAACAGATAGCATTAAACCAATGGCTTAGAAAAATGCATGGCCTGATATAATATTGACAAATGACTATCTTGTATTGATATAGTGGCTTCTATTAGAGATCTTCTGCTTACTCCCATAATATTTTTACCTTGTAGTTCCTGGAGCCTCTCGAACTCTGTTATAGGTCACTCTGTGCATGTGGTGACCGACCAATAGCTGATGGAAGCCTCCTTGATTTCTTAAGGCAAGTTTCAACTTTTGGACTTTCACTTGTAAGACTTGACATTCGTCAAGAATCAGATAGGCACACTGATGTTATGGATGCAATTACAAAGCACTTGAGTATTGGATCTTATCGTGAATGGTCTGAGGAACGCAGACAGGAATGGCTCCTGTCTGAGCTCAGTGGCAAGCGTCCTCTTTTTGGCCCTGATCTTCCTAAAACTGAAGAAATTGCTGATGTATTGGAAACCTTCCATGTCATTGCAGAACTTCCATCAGACAATTTTGGTGCCTATATCATCTCAATGGCAACATCCCCATCTGATGTGCTTGCAGTAGAACTTTTACAACGTGAATGTCATGTGAAAAGGCCATTAAGGGTTGTCCCATTGTTTGAAAAGCTTGCTGATCTTGAGGCTGCTCCTGCAGCAGTAGCCCGTCTATTCTCTATAGATTGGTACCGAAACCGTATCAATGGGAAGCAAGAAGTAATGATAGGATACTCAGATTCAGGAAAAGATGCTGGCCGTCTTTCTGCAGCTTGGGCACTGTACAAGGCTCAAGAAGAGCTCATAAAGGTTGCAAAGGAGTTTGGTGTTAAGCTTACAATGTTCCATGGCAGAGGAGGGACTGTTGGAAGAGGAGGAGGTCCCACTCATCTTGCCATACTATCTCAGCCACCAGAGACCATTCATGGGTCACTTCGTGTAACAGTTCAAGGTGAAGTTATTGAGCAGTCATTTGGAGAAGAGCACTTGTGCTTTAGGACGCTTCAGCGTTTCACTGCTGCAACACTTGAGCATGGAATGCATCCTCCTGTGTCTCCAAAACCAGAATGGCGTGCCCTCCTGGATGAGATGGCAGTTATTGCAACAAAGGAGTATCGTTCCATTGTTTTCCAGGAACCCCGTTTTGTTGAGTACTTCCGATGTGTAAGTATTATTTGCACTCTCTTATATTAGCCTCAGAATGAAAGATGCTCTTGAAAATCTGGCAGTGCTAATGAATTCTTTTAGAAATGATAATTTAGTTAACATAAGTACTCCAAATTTTGTGATTTATGAAAAATGCTTTAATGCCGAGTTCTCAAGAATTACTACATTAATGAGCACTAGTTTTCTTCCCCAGTTTTTTTTAAAGATATTCTTGTTTACAAAATTTTCATTTTTGATAATTTGAGTTTCTAATTTTTTTTTCCTTTCTTTTTGGATTCACTTGGACGTTAGGACCATGCAATTTCTTTCTTTCCCTCTTATTCTCCCTTCCTTGCCCACTCTTATTCTATCATTGCAACTGCAGGCAACACCTGAGTTAGAGTATGGACGTATGAATATTGGCAGTCGTCCATCAAAACGAAAGCCAAGTGGAGGCATTGAATCGCTTCGTGCAATTCCTTGGATCTTTGCTTGGACCCAAACAAGGTTTCACTTACCAGTATGGCTTGGGTTTGGTGCAGCATTCAGGCATGTAATTGAGAAGGATCCCAAGAATTTACAAATGCTTCAAGATATGTACAATCAATGGCCATTCTTCCGGGTCACCCTTGACTTGGTTGAGATGGTGCTTGCCAAGGGAGACCCAGGGATTGCTGCCCTATATGATAAACTGCTAGTGTCAGGAGATCTGTGGTCATTTGGAGAGCGCTTAAGGTCTGCATTTGAAGAAACCAAAGGCCTTCTTCTCCAGGTAAAACCTATTTTAGATTACTAACTTTTAGCATTCTTATATACTTTTGCTGCTGTTGTAGATGAAGTTCCTGATATTTTGTAAATTTCACTTCAGCATTTATTGTCATTAGTTCATGGCACTGGTGAAAGCTCAACAGCGAGCAAACATAATTTTTAATGTTCTTTCGGTTTCTATCTTGTTTGTAGATTGCTGGGCACAGGGATCTTCTTGAGGGAGACCCCTACTTAAAGCAAAGACTCCGACTTCGTGATTCATACATCACGACTCTCAATGTCTTGCAAGCCTACACGTTGAAGCGAATCCGTGATCCTGACTACCATGTGAAGTTGAGGCCGCATCTATCGAAGGAGTACATGGAATCAAGCAAGGCAGCTGCTGAGCTTGTAAAACTCAACCCAACAAGTGAGTATGCTCCTGGTCTGGAGGACACCCTTATTTTGACAATGAAGGGTATAGCTGCTGGCATGCAAAACACTGGTTAAGCCTTGCCTATACATTTTCTTGTGATGGCATCAGATATATAAGATATTGTAATCTATAAAGTCTGCTAGAGATCTAAGCAAGCATCAAATAACTGTTACCCTATTATAGCTATAATAAACTTGGATTTGGTTTGTGTCAGAAATATAGACTTTACTATTTCGTTCTAGTTCTTTTGGTTTTGTACTTTTTTTTAATCTTCTCGTTTAAATATTCCAAAATGTGACTTTTTTCTCCCCACTCTTGGGAGGGAATAATACTAAATGAAACATTTTTTGGTTTGTTTCCACAATTGCAAACATTTTTTATGCCTTCCATTTTTTAAAACATTTAAAGAAGTAAAGCCATTTAAATTAATGTTGATTTAGCCAAACCACAAAAAAGCACCTCCTATTTGGGCTTCAAATGCGCTTGGGGAGACTTTATTGAATAAACATTGTGAACCTAACATCAAATCAATAAGAAAAGAAGCACATGAACAAATCAAAGATAGGCACTACCAAGGTGATGTAATATTTTGGGATCAAATTTTTTAAATTTAAAACATTGTATATTTTTTTATATATAGACAAAAATAAAAAAAATATTTAATCTTTAATTTATTTATGATGAATCTCTGTTAATTTAAATTTTTTTTATTCTTATTTCTTTTTAACTTCAGAGATATGTATTATTTCTTATATTCCTATAAACATCTTATCTTTTGATTTGTTCTACTGTCTACCTATAGTATTAAAGATTTAAGAATTTTGTCTCAAAAAGTGAACTTTTAATCAGAATCAATTGACACAAACGTATTAGATGAAAGGGTTTAACGGGAATTGGATACTCTTTAATACCTTCCAGTTGGAAAGAGAAAAAGAGTTGGGATACTCTTCAATATTAATTAGCATCCAATACCAGAGGAGATCATTATATGAGTTCAGTCTCATATACTTTAAACCGCGTTTAAGAATATATTTGGTACATAAAATTTTATAGGTTAGCTTAAAATTGTGGGAGACATGATTGTTCTCACAATTCAAGGTGATGGATCATTATGATTCCTCACTTTCTTCTCAACATTGAAAGATAACATTAATTTCGATTTTTCTTTTTTTCTTTTTTAATCTATCTCTATGGGCAATTAAGTCATGCGTTATACCACAAAGGTTGACTATTCTCAATCCCCATTTTTAAGACCCCACAAGTAACCAATGCCTTAAAAACATACACAAGCGAACAAAGTGAGGATCAAAGCCTTCATTCATGGCTTCTTCTAAAATCTCGTTTCTCTCAACTTGGCTTCTTGTGCTTCTTCTTCTGCTGTCTCATTCAAATGCACCATCTGCAGCTACAAGACTTTTTATGCCTAAAACGCACAGTTTAAGGATGGCAAACTTCAATTTTTTCCCAAAAGGCTTTCCAATTCCACCTTCTGGCCCTTCACACCGCCACAATAAAAAACTTACAAAGATCTCACACAAAGAGCCTTCTCCTTATTATAGGAATTGATTAAGGTTCAATGGTATATATATACCATCTGTTTCTTTTTGACCTTCTATATATCTATGATCTGGTTAATTTGGAAGGAGGGAAAGAAAATGAGAAGAATTTTATAGTTGAAAATGAATCTGGCTAGCTAGATATCATGTATGATGTACATCACTAAATGTTCTTCTATTCCTTTTCTTTTCTTTCCAGTGTTATTAATTTCTTGAACAAGGATCTTGAAAAATGAAAACAAAGAAGGCATTAATTATATGTTGTTGAGCATTTTGTATTGTGTTTTCCTTGTCTGAATTTTGGTTCTTAATTTAGTACTTTTTTTTCTTTAGTTCTTCCCACATCTTCCTTTCCTAGGAATTTATTGAGTACTCTTGTAGTTTGTTTTTGGAAGAAAGGAGAGGAAAAAGAACGGATGTACCGACTCTCAAACTCATGCACAATAAATCATAAAGACGATAGTTAACTAGTAGTATCAATTGAACAATTGTTATAATATCTATTAATACTTTAACACGCAATTTAATTTATTTTTTTAATAAAATCACATAAATGATGTTAGTACTAAAATTTTTAATAATCAAAATCCATAAGTTCTATCTTTTCTACCTTTGGCACTTGTTCTGAATCATACATTTTTATTTTTCTGAACATAAAGTAAAAAAAATGTTGAGAAGCTTGGAGCATTGGTGAAACCAGAAGCCATTGTTCTATTTGGAGTTTTGTTGAAGTGTAAACAGCCTGCCTCCACCATTCACAGTTTTGTGGTTCCCACAATGACATTAGATGGATTGCGACAAGTTGTTGAATATTATAAAACTTGCACAAAAATTTTGAGAATTTGCAAATTAGCCCTATGCACTGTCACTCTCCCTTCAACAAACACATGACTTCTAACGTACATTATAGATGCACTTACGCAGAAAATCCGAAATAGAGAGAGAATTGAAGGTTTTTTATTTTTATTTTATCATAAAGTTAAGAATTGCCATTGAGATGAACATCTGGCGTGTTAAATTTTTTCAACATAAAAGTAACAATTAAAGAAATTTTATTTAGAGTACATTAGTAATTTAATTTTTAAAATATATATAATCTTTATTGGTTCTTAAAAGATTAATTTTTAATTGATTCTTTAATTAATGAAATTGATGATAACTTAAATGAATGACCAATCATGATGAGATATTAATAAATATATTGACTTGTTTATTAAAGGATAAAATGTATCCTTTCACCAATAAAAAAAATAAAATAAAACATATTATATTTATAAATCACATATGAAAATGCAAACTATATATTTGGACTATCTATATTTGTAAATATGATGTGCTTTATTAATTTTATTACTGAATAAAATTTAATTCATTTTTTAATAGTTAAGTTGGTATTTAGTATCAATTAACTCTTCATTTATTTTATTAAATTTCAATAACTACATTGATTGGAGATTAAATAATTAATCTTTTAAAATTTAGATTAAAAAATTTTATTTTCAAAGACTAAATTGAGAGAATATATATTTTTTAAGGACTAAATTATTAATTAATTTACTCTATTATTTATAAATAAAAGAGCTAAAATAATTAAGGAACAAAACATTAATTTTGATCATAAAATTAAAAATAAAAAGTTAATTTTGACAAAAAATTAATTACCAGTTATTTTACCTAACAAAATCATTTTTATATATTAGAAATTATAGTATAGTTAGTAATAAGAAAATGTTATCATCCACTAACAATTTCAAAATATACCAAATTATTTTAACGATATACGCCCTTAAGAACGTTTAATTAAGAAAGAAATAACACAAACAAAATTTAAAATTAATACAAAATATATAATAATGAAAATTAGGTTTAACATTTGTTAGTGGTGAACATTTTAATCTTCATTTCCATTGTGTCTTAAATAAAACTATCTCCAAAATCTATTGCACCAGATACATCACTCACTACAGAATCACCGATCGAAGAATCTTAACTCTAAAAAACAACAAAATTTGGAATTAATTTCTTCCTACGACAGAACCCCCTCGCCATTGATCCATTCTTGATGAACCCTAAGCTCAGAATGGTGTAACTCCAGGTCTTGGTGGGTCGTTTGGGAATAAACGACATAGAAGTCATAGGATGTTCTGGCAGCGACGCGTGTGGCCCACCAGCCCTTGGTGGAGAGAGAAGCCAGTGATGGGGGAAAAGATCGATTAGATGCACTAACCGCGTTTAAGAATATATTACTAAAATAAATATAATCATACAAATTAGTAAGGCAGACGATGTCATTGCCAATAACTGCAACGTCTTGCGAGAGTCCTCCTTCTTTCCGAATCATAGCGATAATCTCTTAATTAGATGCACTAACAAAAGATCGATATAAACTCTTTCCTTAAAATTTGGGAGATTTTCGTAAATTCCCATTCACAGTAATATCTTCATTAGCTTTAAGAGATTATTGCACTAGTTTATTATGGAGCATGATGAATTAGTAAAGATAAAAGACAAAATTAAAAATTCATGAAAGGTTAAAAGACAAAAAAAAAGTTGGTTTCAGTCTTAATTTAATATATACATTGGGAATTATAAGGAAGGGAAATTAAAGAAAATTAATGACTCCAGCGATGATGGCGTAGTGTAGACTAAATATTTTCCATAAATGTTCCTTTTATTTTTTCATTTGGAGTTTTGATGAACTTGAAACTGCCTTATAATATTCACAAAAGTTGGATCATGAAAATCATACATGCTATCTCTTCCCTATCCATACATGTACATGCATTTGAACTATATTTTTTTAGTATAAAAAAAAACACTTCTTGCTTTAATTTATTTTTCTAAATTAAATTTTTTTTAATATTTTTATATTAGAATCCTCATTTGACATCTCACTTCCTTTCAATTCATGGAAAAGAGAATTCATATAGGACCATTAAGGTAATATATTCGGAATTCAATAAACTTGTAATTAAGAAAAAAATTAAATATATTTTTCTTATGATCAAAATATACACCAATTTACTCTTGAAATTAGATAAACTTAAACTAATTACTACTTAGGACGTATGCATATAGTAATCCTTGTATTTAAATAAAATTTTCCGTGAAAATTAGTTTTTATCATTTTAATCATAGAAATTGATAGGTCAATTCTGACCAATTGGGTCCTAGAAATGGTGTCTTGGGTGCATAATAGGGTGAGAGTTTGTTAGTCTCCTCTTTTTTAAATTATTTTATAAGATTTGTTTTAAAAATTTATGCTAATATTATTTTTATGTATTTTTTATTTTTTATAAATATTTTTTTATTTAAGTTAATTCTATTCAAAATATTATCAACAATAAATATAAATATATATCTTAAAAAATATTTAAATTTTGATTCGTTACATTATAAAAAATTAACTTTTTTCGTTAAATTCATTGTCTCTTTCATTGTTTAATGTACTTTTTTTTATGTATTTTCTTTATTTTAAAAAGTTAAAATTCAAAATATTTTTTAATGGTTCTATATTTTTTCCAAAATGCATATTTATTTTATTTTATTTTTAATAGAAAATAATACTTCCAAAAAACTTTTAAAAACTGCGTTCAAATTGCCCTTAAAAGCTTTACTCTATCCTTTCACATTTTTTTCAAAACTTATATAAAATATTTATCATATAAAGAAATCTAAAATAATTTATCAGTAACGAAATTTGACTTGCTTAATTTCCATGATATCATCCTCCAGATGGCAAGCACAGTAACGCAATTGAGAAAGAATGAATCATTATAATTAAGAAAGATTAGGAACATTCAAATACGAGAAAACCAGAACTATATAGAAAGGTAAAACTACAAAATAAGAACAAACCCTAAATCAACAAGCAAGCCATTAATGTGTGCTAAAGTAATTACAGAAGTATGCAACTTTACAAGAGAAACATCTCTATTGAAATATAAAGTTAAATCTTAAGCTTCTTGGACAAAACCCACTTTCCACTGATCCATTCTTGATGAACCCTAAGGCGAGAAAAAGGGTACACAATCTCTTGATGAGTGGTTTCAAAATACACATAATAATCAGAGCCACATGTCCTAGTGATAACGCCGACCCACCAACCGTCATTGTCGAAAGCATCGACCTTCTGGTTCGTGGAAAACCTAGGAACAGGAATACAAGGAGGCAGAGGACGAAGTTCTTTAGAGTAGACAGTTTCAGTCAAAGGTTGGGAATGGTCGTCTTCTACTAAGGTCTTGTACTGTACAACGTAGAGGCCATTGTCGAGATGGGACACCACTCTGGCTTCGAAGTAGGAACCCATAAACCCGTCTTGTTTAACAGAGACTTCCACGTTTTGGCCTCGCAAGAACTCCATTGTGTTTCTCTTCCGAGGAGGACGCATCATTAATTCTGGGATTTTCCGATGGAGATGGAGGGAGTTTTCAAGGCAGAGACTTGAAACTTGGTCCCAAAGAAACAGTCTTGAATCTTCAAATAGGAAAGTGCGCTTATATAATTGGATATTTGTTTTAAATTTTAATTTCTCTATATTAATTAATTGCTATGTGATAGATAAGGAACTGGATTTAGATATAATTTTCAAGTTAAATTTTTATCTGATTATTAGTTTTTTTAATTTTTTATAAATTTTAAATTATTAAATAATTTTAATAAATTATTATAAAATTTTTAATGAAAATATGATAGGTAAATAACATTTTTAAAAATAATAATTTTTTTTTATTTTCAAAATAAATTCTTGAAACCAGATACGCATCACGGAGGACTGGGGAGTCCATCTGTTTCAGTTTCACGTCTTCCATTGGTGAAACGTGGGGTCCAACAGAGGATGACACTTCTAAACACCTCGCAAACATGGAGTATTTCGTCCACAATTTTTTTTTAAAACAAATTATGCTTACTTTATTATTATTTTTAATTTAAAAGTTATATTTATTCCTATTTTAATTTATTTTCTGTTATTAGTATATCAACAAAAATTAGTAATAAAACCTACATAAGAATTGCGTATATTTTAATTTAGAGTATACAGATGCAGAAAACCAAACTTGTCTAGAAGTGACTCAAAATGGCCTAGTATCAATTAACTACAAATTGTAGGACCTATTGCACTTAAAAGAGAGAAGAGAAAAAAGATTTATTACACCTTCACTAACTTAATTTGAGCTGAAATTTTATGGGCGATATAGAATTTTTATTTACTCACCTTTAAGTTTTTTTAGAAGAAAAGCTTATTTTGTTCTTTTAAAAATATAATAAAT
The DNA here is from genome assembly GCA_031216115.1 of Senna siamea. NCBI lineage: Eukaryota > Viridiplantae > Streptophyta > Magnoliopsida > Fabales > Fabaceae > Senna > Senna siamea. The sequence goes on along the minus strand of CM062359.1, from coordinate 17,681,787 downwards.
TTTAATTTAATTTTTGATAAATTATTTTTGTTAATTTAATCTCATAAAAATACTTTTAATATTATTATTTTATCTGAATTAAATTTATATTTTACTTAACAAAATATTAATTAAATATTTTTTTTACTAACTTAACAAGTTATAGGTGATAAATAATTTAGATAATATTAAAAAAATCTATGTATACAATTAGTTAAAAATATTTTTAATATCTAAATCAAACATAATTTTTAAATTATCATCTGATACGTAATTAGTAAAAAAATATTAATGTATATATATAATTAAAAAATTTTGATTTATATCTCAACATTTATTTTATATAAATTAATGCATAATATCTAATACAGCTATATCATTAACTAAATTATATTTTAATATTTATTAAATAAAAAATATTGATAAAATTTAGGTAGAAAGATAATATTAAAAATATTTTTATTTTTAAAAAATTAAATTGATAAAATTATGTATAAATGATTAAATTAAAAATTATTATATTTATTAATGACTAAAATAAAGCTTTACTTAAAAATTTCCTATAAAATTTAACGAATGGAGGATATTGTTGGGACATGACATTCTAAACTGGATATGTTAAGTTCACCTCTTGATGTCATTTTGCTAATTTTGAGCAAATTGATAAAGTATTGGGTTATGGGCCATGAGAAAACCATTAGAAGGATTGTTTCATTTTGTGTAGGTTTTATACTTTTGTTTAAAGACTTTTAACACAGTTTTGGAATTCGAACTTACTTGATTGGGAGGATCAGAGATATGGTTAATGGATTATTAAATTGGTATGAGTCAGATTACTTTAAAATTAATTTAGTTATGATTTAGATTGACTTATCAATGTTTTAATTAATTTAGTAACTCATGTTAACTCAACATAAATTGACTCAGTCATTTTTTTAAATATTTTTAATGAATTATGATATATGATGTTGTATAAATTTATATACTTTGATTTTAATTGTCTAATTTTTTAGTACTCATTGTTTAATATTAAAATTAGTTCATTATTTGTAATGCTTAATTTTTATTATGTTTTATGATTTTATAATTTGTTACTTTTACACATAATAAATAATTAAATATTATAATTTGTAGTAAAATTAACACTTATTTAATACTTAATTATTCAATTTTTAATTTTAAATAATAAAAAATGATAATAAATAAATTTAAAACTAATTTTATATTTTTTTGAATTTTATTCTTATAATTTTGAAGTGTATTAAATTTATAATTTGATAATTTTATTTAATTGCATATAAAATTTTAAAATAAATTAAAAAAAAATTTTGACTTAACGATTAAACTAACAACTATGACTTAGAGAAATGTTTTGGGTAATTTATTTGAGCTTTAACTTTGAAATATTAAAAAAATAGATAAACAAGGTTTTGAGGATTTAGATGTTTTGACGTATATTAATATTTCGAAACATTTCTATAATACACGCTTTGTCACATGCCCACTAAATTCCTTGACACTGGAATGATGAGTAAGATATAAATCAAATTTAAGTACATTTAAATTTTTTGACCTTTATGTTGAAGAAAAGTTTGACTTGATCTAACACTATCACACCTACAATTTTTAAAGGCAAAAGAAGCATTCTTAAAATTTTTACAAAAAAAAAAACCCTTCAATTATTTTTAAGGTAAAATACAAAAAACTCCCCTTAGTAATGTGCAAGAAACTCCTTAAATTATCACTTTTGACCAATAACTCTGTAAATTTGTATTTAAATGCAAAAAAGTCCTATTCTATTATTATCATCTAAAAAAAAAAAAAATTCTATTACCATATCAGAAAATAAAGCATACATCAACAAGAGATATTTTTGTCATTTAAATAATCATCCAAATTACTAAAATACCCTAAATCCCCTATCTAAGAACGGATTGAGGATAATATGAGAATCCTCAATTGTGAATACACAAACACCAAATTATTTGAAATATTGGGCACATGATAATTTTATTTTTTTAAAAATAAACAAATAAATAGATAAACTACTACCTCCTCCTTTGAAATATGTAAAAATTTCACTATTTTCTTTATATTTTAAAAAACTACATTTTTCTTACTTAAAATTATAGAAGATATGCTACACTTACTTCCTTTGCAACAAAAAATAAATTACACTTACTTAAAATTCCATTATATTTATTATTTAAATAATAAAGCAAGTATTAATATGTGTTTATCCAATATAAAATATTAATTTTTTTAAAAAAATACATTAAGTATTAAGTTTGTGATTTTCAATTTTAAATAAATAATATTAATATAAAAATTTTAAAATAAATTTTTTAATAATTTTTTGTCAAATAATCTTTGAAGGTATTTTAGTCATTTTCAATTTCTATAGAGTTTATGTATCTATTTAAAATACAAATAGAATGTATTTTATGCTAAATATATTTTCAGGCAAAGAAAATAAATTATTATTTATATTATTATATATGACATTGAGCCTTCTGATAATTAATTTTCAATATTATATATTAACATATAGATAACATAAAATTTAAATTTAAAATACATATTAAAAGGAAAATAAATAAATAATTTTATAATGATTTTATTATTTAAATAATAAAAATAATTTTATATTTTATATTAAAAAATAAATTAATATTCACTTTATTAATTGGATACCAAATGTAGATCTTATTATCTACGGCTTGTGGCTCAGATGGGAATACAAGCTGAGTATGTGAGAGGAGTTTTAAATTGATCCCCACATAATACATTTATAAGAAAAGTTAAAGAATTTTAACTGTAATTAAGCTCTAAATTGAATTAATATGTCTCTAATAATAGCTAGATACCAACAGTGCAAACAAAAAAAATGCGGATCTTCTTTTTTTTGTTTTCTACGTTAAAATGATTAGAGTTGTTTAGAAATGGAGGCCCAAAAGCTTTGTAACATGATCCGCTTATCTCGCATCCATTCCATGTGCAAAAAAATAATTTAAAAAAAAAAAAATCTCTCAAGCCTTCTCCAATTTTTCATCCCCACCCAAACGGTCAACTATATGTAATGTTTTTTTTTATATAAGTAATTTTTATCTAAGATAACGATATTTTAAAAATTAGATTGATTATTGAAATAGTTAAGAGAGTGATTTATAGTTTATGGTGGCTCACGGCTGAACCAGTGAATAGTTGATTTTATCAATTTTTTATTAATTTAAGCAATCTTTAATTGATTTTTTGCTCGGTTGATTTTAAAATTTATTTGGACCAATCATGGAACCAATTCATCAAATTTTCAATTAAATGAATCTAGTCCAACTTTAGTGCGTCATGTTGTGATAAAGTTGATTTAAACTATAATTCTCTCAAATTCAATTTTCCTGAACTCCTTTTTTTTAGTTTTTCAAAATTTTACCTTTAACAGTTAATGTTCACATTATTCTCCGATTTTTTTTTTTTATAAAGTCCCAATTTTATTTTGATTGATAGACAAAAAAACTATGCAAAATAAATTTATTATTTTGAAATACTAGCCAGGTCAAGCATTTAGTGATATTTTAGAGTTTGAGATTTAGTCAAATTACATTTCTTTTTTTAATTTTAAAAAATTATAATCACTTTTTATTTATATATTTCCTTATCAATGAAAATAATTTTTGTATAGAATAAGATTGTGATTTTAATTGTTTTATTTTTAAGATTATAGTAAAATCATATAAGTAATTTTATTATTTAAAATAAATATATATTAATTTTATTAAGATGAAATATATTTTAAGATATATTTAATATTGTACGATAGTACTAAACTAAAATTATCTATAGTAAAAATAAATTATAAGAAAATATGTCTAACACTAAATTAAATGTTAGACATCCTGAATTTAATTTTTGGGAAAAATATATTAAATATAATAATTTCATCCAATCTTGACGTTGGTATAATTTTTTCGATATTTTAATTTTTTCTTGAACAAAAAATTTTGTTTACGCTTCTTTTTGTTCACTTGGGAATCTCTTTAACACTTCTTTCAAAAATTAGACTTATATGTATTTTATTTATATTTATATTATTTAATTATTTAATTAAAATAAAATATATCAAATATATTTAAAAAAGTAATTATAAAAGAGATGAATTGTATTATAAATCATATATATGTTATTTTTTATTAAAAAAGTTTGATAATAAAAATATAAAAATTATAAAAAAAATTCTTATTTTTTATTAGGTGCACATATTGTTTCACCTCATTTATATATTGACAAATAAAATTTAAGTATTTGTTCTAATGTTATTTATCAAATGAGCCCTCTAATTTGAAAAATAAAAAATTAAATAGATATTATAAATCAATATATAAATGATGGAGTACAATACATCTAACAATTTCTCCAAAAAAAATTATAGATAAATTTTTTGTTTCAATTTATGGAAAGGAAAAGTCAAAAGGCATATAAATAATTTTAGTAAATGATGAGAATAAGTCAATACACACATAAGTGAAGCAGAACATGTGGCAGCACCTGCTCCTGCTCTTCCTCCGTCTTCATGTGAATGAATATTTAACAATGCAATGTTCCCTTTGCTTCAATTCTCAATTCTTCAAACTCCAAAACTAATAAAAGTCGGTGCACTTAGCCACACACAATTAATATTTTATTTCACTAATAATTTAAAAATAAAACTATCTAATTAATTCATAGATTAAAATAATTAAGGCTCCCTTCCCCTTGTATATATATATGCTGAGGAAAACCCATCTTATTTTCTCCATAAACCATAAGAACTTGAAGGTTGTTTACTACAATACATATATAGCTTCAATTCAAAAGCTCCATATTTTCCAATATCATAACTATTTCAAATTCAACAACACCAAAATGACGGTAAGCGACATGTCTTTCTTTAATTTCTTTCATTTCATTTCTTAGTATGCATATATAATGCATGAGTATGGTACTGATTTTGATGTTCATTCAGATCATAGAGATGAGAGTCCACATGGATTGTGCTGGGTGTGAAAGTAAGGTGAAAAGTGCACTTCAAAAGCTTAAAGGTAATCAAACAATATAGTAACCCTTTCTCCCTTCTCCATTTTTGTTTCTTGTTAATCATTCTAATTCTTAGTATACATATATAAAATTTATTATTGATGTTCAGGTGTGGATGATATAAACATAGACATGAACTCGCAAAAAGTGACCGTAACGGGATGGGCAGACCAAAAGAAGGTTCTAAAGACGGTTCGGAAGACCGGTCGGAGGGCGGAGCTGTGGCAGCTTCCTTACACAGGAGAATTTCATCAAGAGCAATACTTTCAGCAGCACCATTGTAATGGACCTCTCAACTTTTATGCTTCTCAGCCAAGCTCTTCTTATAACTATTACAAGCATGGTTATGATAGCTCTGATCCTCGTTACTATCATTATCCTTCACAATCTTCTGTTATTACCCCTCAAGCTGGTGCTGCCTTTAGTGATGAAAATCCCCATGCTTGCTCTATTATGTGATTCATGTTGTGTGATACATACATATATATCCAAATCAAAGTACATTGATGTAAGACTTTTGTAATCACTCATGCTAATAATAAGCATACTGATCCTTAGAACCATTAGGGAGTACCTGATGTTAATTGACAAGGCCCATTGTGTAAAGCCCAATTTAAATTTAAATTTTGTTTTCTCTTTTTCTTTCATTAGGAAAAGATTTTTCATTCTCATATTTTTAGGAGTTTTTTCCTTCATTTTTTTTATGGATGTGTTTTCCCTTCCTTTCTTCAATGGATCCAAACCTATGTGTATGGGCTTAGTGAGAATAAAGAAGCTGTTGAATAGATTTATCAAATCTATCTTTTAGTTTTTTTTCCTAATATGTTCAAAATTTGTAGGCCTAGAAGAGAATATTGTATTTTTATTGAACTCATGCAGGTACGTGATTTGAGGCTTTCTTTTTAGGTGTGTTGCGTAGAGTTTGTTAGATTTCTCCTATCTTCATTTTTTTTTTTTTTCTAGGAGTGAAGGCTTACGTTAGTGTTATTTTATTTATACTTTACTAAATCTTTTTTGTATGACTTTGTGTCTTCTTTTACCAATAAATGCTTTATTTGAAAAATAAAAATTGCAAAATATACCTCTGTTTAATATTTTATATATATATATATATATGAGTTTGACTAATCAAAACACTAGTTCAGATTTTATTTGATTGACTGATGTAATTTTTAAATATTAAAAATTATTATTTTTGTTAACATTTTACATGTTTTAAGATATTAAATACACTATCAACTAATTTGAGTAAACCCTAACTAATTTTCTGAAAGTATATATGTATACTCACACAAATATTAATTCAAATAATTGATATATTTACCATTTTCAATATTTTTCATAACTTTTTTTTAGTTTAGTTGTTAAATTATAATTAATATATAATATTAATTTTTTATGTCGAATATTAAAAAATAAAAAAATATAATTATGCAATTGAATAATTTTAAAAATTATATTTTAAAAATTATTGAATTTTGTATGATATATTGACGGAGGACGACAAAATTATTTGTATATAATATATTTTGCTTAGGATCATTCACAAATGTAGCAATAGTTAGTTCATATCATATAAATTTTTCTTGATTCTTAATGATTTTTTCAAGGTCCTGCTTTGTTGTTGCCACCCACTATACCTCTACACCTACGCCATAATGTTGTCTCTTTCTATCAAAATAACCAATGGAATCACTGTGTTGTAAAGATACTCATATTGATACAAATGAATAATCTTATGGTGTAACTGTTCCCCTTGTACAATACTTTATCATCAATTTTATTAATAATTGGCTTCAATTTGAATTTGCAAAAAAAAAAAAAGATTATATTCAATAAATTATCAATAAGGCATGCATATAAATTTGTTGTCATAGTTAAATTATTTCCAGATTCATGCATTTAAGATTTTAGAGCCAAAACATTTGTTAACTAAAAATGAAGTTAAGTTACTTCAGAGAGATGCTATATTTCATTACTAGTTAAGCTAATCTCTTTAAATTTATGTTACAAACTTGTCAACACATAAAAATTCAGTAGGAGACACACAATGGACATGTATAATTTCTAGGAATTATTTTATGTTTGACTATTTAATATTCTATATATCTTCGTAAAGTTCTTATTTTCAATTTTATTGGCACCAAAACCAATGAAATGAAATTTATAAAATTCTAAAATGGGGTACCCAAAAGAGAAGGTATCAACTCGTTTAATATAAAATATTAATAAAATTAATAAAATTAGTTTTGAAACCCATTGGCAATAATTTAATTCAATACTTCCAATGTTTTTTTTATAGACAATTTGTGAATTGTGGAAAGTGAATTAGAGCAGCACATTATGATAATAACAAGCAGAGAAGAGTCAAATAACAAGTGCATAAACTATTGATGATTAAATAAGTGGATAAATTTTTTATTTTTTTGAAAGATAAAAAAACTCATTAACTTTATTTATTTTGACAAATATTTTATATTTATTATTTATATAATATTAAAATATTTAATATATATTTGATCAATATAAAAATTGTTTTTAAAATTTAAAATTAAATTAATTTTATAATTTTTAACTCAAAATAAATAATATTAAAAAATATTTTTACAGAATTATAATTTAAATAAAAAATCAATGTTATCTTTGTAGTTATTTAGATCAAAATTGATTACCATATAGTTTTCTTATATTTCAAAAGAGATGAGAGTAATTTTTTTAAAGTACTAAATTTATATGTAATTGTTTATTTTTTTATTACAATATTTTTTAATTAAAATAAAATATTTAAATTTTTTTAAAAAAAATAATAATAAATAGATAAATTATATAAATCATACATATTTTAATTTTTTATTAGAAAATATGATAATAAATATATAAAAATTGAATCATAGTTTTTTTACAAAAATTATAACATGTGTATTTTTAAAAAATATAATTAATTTATTTTAAATACATAAATAGATAAAAGTGAATTCAAACAAAGCACGAACTTGTGGGAAAGATTATTTTGAAGGTTGAAATTTTTATTAAAAAAAATACTTATATATAATACGCTTTAAATAATATTATTTTAATAAAGAATACTCGTACAAAAATTAAAAAAACAGAGCACAAAACTATGCCGAAGGTATCGGATGCTTGGACAAGTCCAACCCGGTCCTTTCAGGCCCAACAACAGAATCTTATTCTGGAGTGCAAATCCTTCCACTAAGTGACAAAAAAAAACAAGGGAAAAAAAACTCTAATTGGTCTCGGATAACGTGTCACGCTTGGATTTGTTGTCCTGTTGACTAAAATGTTGGCCAGTATACGTGGAGACTACTGACTGGTTAGAAATCCAATTAGTATCTGCCCGTATGCACGTAAGCATATATTTGGCTTTTAAAATTGTCATTTTGAAAATAATAAAAAGAATGGCAATGTCAACTTATGTTATTGTTATTGAGACATATACTATTTTTTTAAAGATGCTGAATTTTATTTTTAGATTTTACAATATTAAATTAATAGTTTAGTTCTTAAAATTATTATTTTTTAATTTAATTTTTTAAATAAAAAATTTTATTTTAGTTTATTAATTTTTTAATAAAAATTATCACATTTTTAGAGAAAACTTCTTCAATTGATAAAAGTCCTCCTGGTTATTAAATCTTAATCTAATTTATTTAGATGTTATTTATTTTTAAAACAATATTATTTAAAAAGTTTTACAAAGTTAAATGATTTTCAAAATGACAATATTTTGAGTGAAAATTTATGTAATTAAAAATTTCTTTAGAAAAATATCACTTAAAAAATTTCAAGTCATAAATTAATGAATTTTGTTAATTTTTTAAAAAATTAACAATATTAATTTAAAAAAAGACATAAAAATTTAACATTATACAAGTGAGTTCATATATTTATCTCTTTTTATTTTTTTTAAATTTTTTTCTATTTCTCTCACATGGTTGCAAAGTTTACAAATAGGAGAAAATTAGTAAATTAAAAAAAAAAAAAGGCCTTGTATAGAATTTCATAAAGGACAAAATGTGCTAAAAGCCTAAAACGAAACAAGAAAGGGCAGGGAGATATTTGACATTTCACTCAACTCTCCTTTTTGGCTCCGACAGTGACACTAAAATGGTTTTCTCACTCTCTCAGACACAAACGCAGACCCTCCTCACTCCTCAGCTACAAGAACAAAGGGCGGAGATTTCGCAGATCGGAGCCCCGATAACCCGAATACCAGAACCTTAATCTTGAAGAGATCGGCTATGGCTTCCTCCAAAGAGCGCGAGAACTTCGTCTATGTTGCCAAGCTAGCTGAGCAGGCTGAGCGATACGATGGTTAGGGCTTCTTCTTTGTTTTTCTGTTTTTTTTTTATGCGTACATATAATCGTGTTCATACTTGCGTATGTAGTGTCTTCTTTCGGTTTCTTATGCAGTAAAGTTATGTGCTTTGCTTCGATTTCAGTCTGACCAGTGTATTTCTGTTTGCTTTTTTCTCCGTCTCACTGTGAAGATCTCGATTGATTCTTGGCTAATTTAGTTCTATGGCTTGGCTTTAAAATTTTTCAATTGGGTAAATATGGTGTTTTTAAATTTTAAAATGAATTGTATTTTAAATTTCGCAGTTACTTGATTTTGACTAAATATGGTTTTTTTTTTCTTTTGAAGGCGGGGGAAAATAATCTCTTAAGATATTTGCAGAGATTAGAGTATTTTATTTGGGGCTACATAATTAGAATAGGATCGATCAAGTCTCCATATTTCCTATCGGGATTTTGTTTTTTATTGGGAAGATCAGCAGTTTTGATTACTTCAATGAAGCTTGTGGAATCTATGTTTCTGAGCAACTGGCCTGAAAAATCTTCGCATTAGTTTATCTCTGCTTTAAGATTTGAATTATCCTGAGAAGTCTCTTAAGTTTTACATCCCCAATGAACAGAGCTTAATCGACTTCTAAGGTTGGGTCAAGTGGCAGCTTGATACTTCCAAGTATTTTTGTCAATAAATATTCTTAATTTTGTCTATCAAAAGGATCCGTGTTTGGTTTTTTTTTTTTTTCTTTTGACTTTAGGTTTTGGGTCAGTTAATTTGTTTTATGAAGTTTGATTCACAATATTTTCTTCCTGCTTCCATTTGTAACAGAGATGGTGGATGCAATGAAGAAGGTTGCAAATCTAGATGTTGAACTGACAGTTGAAGAGAGAAATTTGCTTTCTGTTGGTTATAAGAATGTGATTGGTGCTCGCAGAGCATCATGGAGGATCCTGTCCTCAATAGAGCAAAAAGAAGATGCAAAAGGAAATGAAGTAAATGCCAAACGGATTAAGGAATATAGGCACAAGGTTGAATCAGAGCTTTCAAACATCTGTAATGATGTTATGAGGGTGATTGATGAACACCTTATACCTTCAGCTACTGCTGGTGAATCAACTGTGTTTTACTATAAGATGTAAGTATTCATGTCTCATTCTTTACCACAGATGCTGGGTTCTTTTATTTTTTGGTTTCCCCAGGAAAATCATAGCATGTTCAAATATTATGGTTGCAGGAAAGGAGATTATTATCGGTATCTTGCTGAATTTAAGTCAGGCAATGAGAAGAAGGAGGCTGCTGATCAGTCTATGAAAGCTTATGAGGTGCAATTTAAATAACTTATTTGATTGCGCATGTTACATTGTAGTATAGATGGTGATTTTCTGGTTTCATTTAAGAAAAGAAGCACCTGTTAGTAATTGTTTTGATTAATGGGAATACTTGCTTGTTATTTTTCATATCCTTGCTATATTCAACTTTTTTGAGAGGTTTATTACAGGAACTGGAGTTAACTTTATTTCATCTTTTCTGCCACATTCTGCTTTATAAATTGAGTTTTCTCTAGAATTTTTTTCCCAAGTGATATCAATTATATCTGTCAATTGTTTTGTTTATATTTTGATGAGAACGGCCTGTTCTGCTTGAAAGAAAGAACTTGGAAGTCCCCCCTTTCATAGCGCTGCCCTTTTTACATTTATTTGGCTTGATTTTATTGTCTTTTCTGGCATATATGTAATAATTTACTTTCTAGAAGAAGTGTTGTTCATATCAATTTCCTTCTATGTCTCATATGCCTCCTGTTTATCTCCTACAACTCTAGTATGTTTCTGTTTTATTGTAGTCTGCTACCACTGCAGCAGAGGCTGAATTACCCCCCACACACCCCATCCGATTGGGTCTGGCTTTAAATTTCTCAGTTTTCTATTATGAGATCATGAATTCACCTGAAAGGTCTGTAGTTTTTACATCGTTCATAAATTATGCAATTTAATGTTCTTGTTTTTTATGTGCGATATTGTACTTTTCTCCTTCCAGGGCCTGTCATCTTGCAAAGCAAGCTTTTGATGAAGCTATCTCAGAGCTTGACACATTGAATGAGGAGTCATACAAAGATAGCACATTGATCATGCAGCTTCTCAGGGACAACCTTACCCTCTGGACTTCTGACATCCCAGAAGATGGAGGTGATTAATTATTATTGAATAATTTTCTCATCCTTTTTTCTTTCCAATATATTGTTTAATTTTCTTAAAACATCTATGGTGTTTCTGTTATCATTTGCATTATGATATCTTCAAGTAACTTGAAAGTGCTTAGTATGTATATATCTCCACACATTCGGTTTCTTGTAAAAGAAATTAAGTTAGTTTTCTTTCTGGAAATGGATATAATAATAATAATAATTATTATTGATTATTGGAGTTGTACCTTCTCTTCTCTTGTTAAGGAGTAAGAAATTTCCCTTTGCATAGAAGTGAGTCCTTTTTCTCTTTTTTCATTTTTTTTTTTTTGGCACTCATGTACCTGATTAACTTTCATCCTTGGGCTGGACTTAATCTGTTGGCTCCCTTTTGGATATTCTATTCTTTTTCCAAAGACGCAGAAAATTGGAACATGGAGATTAAATAGTTGGTGTTTGAAATTACTTCAGTGACTATAAGCATTTGCTTCTTTAGTTGTAATATTTGTTCAGTGAAATTCTTTGTTTGATCACTTATTATGAGGATCCTGTCATATTTGGCATGTCTTTTCTACCACTGATTTTTACTGCATTTTTTTTTTCTTCCTGCTGCTACAGAAGATGCCCAGAAGGTGAATGGCACTGCCAAGGTTGTTGGAGGCGAAGATGCAGAAGTGAGTACTTTTTTTAATACAAGGCGGCTATCAGTAATATTTCTGTTTGGCTGCTGTAATTTATGCATCTTGTTATTTTTCGCAGTGAGGCAGATGGTAGGTAGCAGCACTTTGAAGATTTGATGTGTTCGGGGATGAAACATGAGGGCCGATAAATCATCTGTGTATTAGCTAGAGATAGGGTTCCATTTTTTTTTTCCCTTTGTTTCTTGTTGATTGGCCACACTTTCCAACAGGGGAAAATAACTGTTTGTGCCATACTATAGTCTGTTTCACTCGTTTGGTGTTTGAAAATGGCCTATTTCATCCTCAAGCGTTTCCTCCTTTCTGTTGGGGGTTGAGTGAGGTTAATTGTTTGTTGTATTTCTTGTACCATTGAGAAATGCTGCAGGCTTATATGGAGCTACTGCTATTGGAGATTTTTCCTTTTTACTTCTACAGCTTTCTCCTCAAAATTTACCTATTTCTAAAGACTCTTGGGTACATTTGTTTTTTGTTTTAAAAAAAAAGTACTAAGTCAATAAATAAGTATGTCAAAGTAGGATATGGAGACATTGTTATATGAAGAAGGATAAACACAACGTATGTGACCAACTACTCAAGTAAAGAATTAGAAATTGGAAGATAGTGACCTGGCTTCACCGAGCACTCCATGAACCCACGGGCAATATCCTAATACTCTTAGTTCTGACGGAGGAAGTTGACAGTTCAAGTTATTCGAGAACTTATCAATGCGTTAATTGACATTATCTGGAATTTTGAAACTAGATAGTTCCTCTACGTTGTAAGGCCCTCTTCTTTTTTCGAACAAGATTATGTGAGACTATTATTATTATTATTATTATTATTATTACTATTTTACTATGTGTTATATCATCTTCCAGATGGAACGAGCTTAAAAAATTAATGAAATAGTTATAGATTAGATCATCAGAACTATTCGAATGCAGTAACTAATGATGGTCAACGATGGTGTGACCTGTACAAAGAGAATAGAGCAAAAAATGAAGAGGAAAATGTCTTTTAGTTGCATCTTTAATGTCTAAGTGAGCAAAAGAGTTAGAGAGCAAAAGTAAGTTGTGAATTAGAATGTTTGCATACTTGAATATTAAGAAATAATTCTATATTTATAAAATTTTAAAGTGGTTACAAGTGTGTGACAACCAGGTCCATCACATGGACAATCTGTGCCTTAGGAGTATATGCAAGATGGACGACCTAGGCGCAAAAGGACAAATACCCACAAGTGATCAGGTGTGATATTATCATAAATGTAAAAAAATTGCGCATAAAGTTTAGTTCAAAGAAAGATACTTTATTTTTGTTAGTATCGGAGCGGAGAATGTACCTGTAAGCTGCTTTCTGTATTCACCTTGTCAAGTGGTTGTAAATTCTTTGAAAAGCGTTTCTAATTCGATTGCCTACATTGTCCTTATTCCCTTAATTAACTCTCTGGGAAATGTCATTCTTCATGAAATAAAAATACAAGCCACTACCATTAAGATACAACAAAATGCAAATTATCCAAATATTTTACTATTAAATTATTCTTTTAATTTTTATGGTTTCACTTAATTTTAATTAGGTTATTATAATTTAAAAATTTTATTATTAGATCCTTCTAGTTTTAAAATTTTTTAATTTGCTCCCTACCTTAAAGTTTTGTTAATATTCTTAATTTTATTGAGGTGCTAATTATTCTTAATTTTATACTATTTTATCAATTTACTTATATTACTTAATATAAATTATATTTTGTCATATAGATAAGTTACTTTAATATTATTTTTTATTTTTTATTTTTTATTACCATAAATCATATATATTTAAAGTACTAAGACAATATATGTAACATATAAAAATTTATCATAATTTTTTTAAAAAAATAATTAACAAGGACTAGATTAAAAATTTTTAAAACTACAATTAAGGATATAATTATAAATTTTCAAACTTTAAGAACTCAATTAAAAAGTGTGTAAAACTATATAAACTACAAGAATCATTTAACTATATTAACTAAAAATAAATAGACACGTAAGGATATCAGAAGTGAATCTCATTAATCACTTACTGTCTAGGTATTAACAAATCATGCTAAGATTATCTAACATGATGTAACTGATTTTTTGCATGTTACTTATATGATTTATTCAAATGATATAAATAAGGATTGACTTTCTAAATATAATTTTTTACTAAAATTGTTAGAAAATTATCATTACTTAAAGTAAGTGGCTATTTTAATGAGGGCAATTTTTATTTGGGTAAAACTTAACTGTCATAATATTTGTTAAATTATCTTTTTTAATAGGAACATCATATATAAATAATTTCTTTGAAATCCTCAATCTGACAGTACTAACATGTAAAAACGTGTTTACATATCATATTTTTATTTGCAATTCTTTTAACATATACAAAATTTACACCTAAATATTATTGTTATTGGACTTACCCACGCGGAAATTGAATTACTATTGACGTGAAGTTGCATATACACTTTCCAAAACCCAAAAATTGTAGAATTAACGACAGAAACATCAATAAGAAAAATTAGAGTCTCTGAGAAGAGAAAACGAACCATCAATTCAATTAGAGGCGAGCGATACGGAATCCATAGTTGAAGCAGAGTCAAGAGCGTTGCCATTAACCCTCTTGCGCTTGGGCACCATTTTCGTGGCTCGCCGGCCATTCTGGGAAGCTTCCGGGAGGAGGTTGCAGAGTTCATTAGTATTCCTTGTCTTTTCGGAAGCCTTGGTCTGCAAGTGTTTGATGGCTTGCAGGTTTTGACAGGGAGGCGGGAAGTTCTCTGTGCAAGAACTGATAGTGTAAATGGAAGTAACACAGCACTCTTGCCAGCTTAGTTCGTTGAGATCAGCGATTGCATCCTCGAGTGTGAGGGTTGCGAACGCGGACACGCTCTGGCTGAGTGTCGATCGCGCCAAATCCATTAGATCAAGCGCATCTACAGCCTCGACCAACACCTTCTACGAAATCATCCAGAAATTCAACTATTAGCATCCACCATTTGAATTTCTTGAGAAAAAGTAAACAGAAAATCGGTAACATTTAATTCCTTGCCGTTTTATAGGCAGCCAAACGGAGACTCAAAACCAGCGTATACAAGAGAGAGAGTAGAAACCTTGGAATGTTTGTGGAGTTTCTTGAAGCCGTGAATATGGACGATCTGCAAAATGAACCAAAGGTTGTAGACGAAGAAGCTTTAATTTCAAATCAAATTCGAAAAAAAAGTCATTAATCAATGAACTACTAAGAATAAAGAAAAAAAAAAACCTGATTGAGATGGTTCATAGTGAGATGAAGCGTTTGGTGAGTGTGAAGAAAATCGAGGTAGTCCTCCAAAGATAACTTGTCGTTCTTCACCAGTCGTTTTCTGGAACTGGCCTTGCTTGCTTGCGTTTGGGTTTGGGTTTGCGTCTGAGATTGCGACTCCATCGTCGTTTACAGCACCTTCAAATCCAGCTCTCCGTAGAAAACAAAGTGATTGATAACTGTGAGTGAAAAAAAGAGAGGGAAATGAGAAGCAAATATTTATATACATCTATCACGTGACGTGAGTTCGTTGAGTTTGTTATACATCTTCTCACGCGTGCCTCTCCCTCTCTATACTGTAGATCTGTAACAACTCGCAAATCGCAATCAAGTTCGGGGCCCAATGGGCCAACATTATACAAAACCCGAATTTCCACCCAAATTACAAATAAAAGAAATAATTAAAATTTTTATAAACTAATAGCAATTTTAACTATGTTAATATTCTTTTTTTGGTTGGATTTTAAATATTTTTAGTAAATTATTATTTGTCTCTAAAAGATATAATTTATCTTAATTTAATCCTTAAATTATAAAAATATTGAATTTAATTTTTTAAAAAATATGTTATATTTTGATTTAATTTTTATGTATACATATTGTATATTTTTTATGTCTTAATTTAAAATTTTAAAGATAAAATTGAGATATAATGTATCTTTTGAAGATTAAATTAAATATTTTTATAATTAAAAGATTAAATTGAGATAAATTATATATCTAATTTACTTAAATATTTAAATTATCATGGAATAAATGAATAAAAGAGAATTGGATATGACAATGTACATAATCCACTATCAAAATTTTTTCAAGAGATGCCCACTTGATTAAAAGCAAAATGAAGAGGGAGAGAAATTTATAACACCAAACACAGAACAAGGTGAAAGGTGAAGGGGGTGAAGGGTTGGTCAAAACAACTTTTTAATCTAAAATCTAATTGTTAGATATGAAACCCATGTGTCCACCAGTTTTCACAAAACCAACGATTTTATTCGTTATTAAAGTGTGTTTTAATATTATTACAACTAATATTATTGCTGCTATAACTTTTGTTTAAATAATTAATTTAACAAAAGTTATAATAGTAATAAAAATTATTGTAAAAAATTTTAACAACGAAAAAAATCGCTGCTAAAATGCTCAGTAAGCACGCGCCCAACAAGGATCCGGACGTATTTTAGATCCCCTTTCTCTTGAAAACAGAAAGGTGATGGCTAAATGGGCTAGGTTGGTAAAGACATGAAAACGGACTTCACATAAAAGTGGCCATAGCCCAACTCTATCGACAAATGGGTTAAATTTGGTCAAATTATATTTATCATTTTTTAATTTTAAAAATTATATTCTATGCTTCTAAAAACTTTCGTAGAATGTTACATAAATGCCTCTTTTAATTTATTTTCTATCAATAAATTAATATTTTATACTATATATATTCATCCTAAAATAATAAAATTACTTAAGAATCTTTATTACTATATTAAGAATTTTATGTTAAAACTTAATATAAATTTAATTACTTTTGTTATTATATTAAAAATAAAATTACATCTTATTCTATACAAAAAATCATTTTTATTGATAAAAAATAATTATAAAATTTTAAAGTAAAGGATGCTAAGTATTTAATGTATTCAAATTTAATAACCAAATCAATATATTTTAAAATCTCATATACATTTTCGACTTTTAACATATTTATATATCTAGTTATAACTGATTTTGTTTACTATTTTGTTTAAGACCACATCTACCATATAAGAATTTATTAAAGAAAAAATTATCAAATAATTTTTATATTTTTAATATCACATTCTCTAATCAATCATAACAAGTAATTGGGTCTTCTAAAATGAGTTTTCCACTTGGTTTAGTTTCGAAGTTTTTTTTTTGGTGTCTGGTGTCTTAAAATGCGTACTTAACGTGTTTAGATATCTACTTAAATATAGTCTATCTATCTTTGATAAATCAAATTTACTTAAACAGAATTTAACAAGAACTTTATTGTTATGATAAAGCTGGCATAGAGATCATTGAAATATAGAAATGATATACATTTATGAATTGAAAATGTTAAACTAACATGCTATTGATTTCTCTGAGGCTTATCTGCGTAGAAGGCAGTGCGAAAATTTTGTGTGGAGCTGTGTATATAAGGTAAAAGCTGATGATCCTAATCTTTCTGAAACTGAGGAGTTTTTGGTGCATTATTGAAGCACCTTCTTCAACGGCTATAATTTGCTTGAATCGATTGTAAATGCAAAATGGGTATAAATTCTGGAACCTAGAGATTACTACAGTTCCTCACTGAGTCCTCCAGGATCAGATGGCTTGGCCGAATCATCTCCTTCACCTTCTCTCCATTTGCATATATTTTGAAAGTAGGCACAGTTCTTATGCTCTCAGCTTTTGCTATACTTATACACTCTTCCACTTCCACCTGTAATTGAATTTTACAGAAAGGGAATTATCATGTTAAGGTATATCAAATACTATAAATTACAGTTTATTCTCTGTGATTTAAAATGTGTCATCCAGATGAAGGTTTAAACAATGAATATTTGTTTGATAAATGTATGTATCACTTACAATGTGAAGGAAACTAAATGACATACTTTATATCTCAAAAGGACCAAGTGATTTTGAGAAACTACACTTATAGAATAACAACCTATGAAGAACAATACTTTAAAAAATTTCCATGTTTGAAAAATCTATATCTATCTCTATCCAGGTAGCTATAAAGTGTATGTACCTTAATGAATTTAACAGATGGGTATCTAACGCAGAGCATATTTACGAATGGGGATATTTCTTCACATAGTTCATTTGACGCCTCTTTGAAATGAACAACTAAAACACCTGAAAGTTGAGATTTTGGCTTAGACAGAATGAATGAATAAATGAAGCAAGAGAAAGGCTGAACTGAGAAAAAAAGACGAGAGTTGAAAATACCAGGAGAAGCAATTGCAGCTTTGAATCTATCTAATCTAGAGACCTCTTCAACCTCAACACCAAGCTTTGTACCATACAATTCCCCACAAGATTTCTTCAATGCAAGTTGAGCCTGACGGAGAGACTCTGCAACTTCACTGTCTCTGGGAAGTTCGCGCTTTAATGCCTCGTAATCTTTCACAGCCTCTGCCCACCTTTCAAGCTGATATAAATCACACAGATTTAGCCAAGAGCACTTTAGGAGTAAAATCTTAAACATATTAGATATCTGGGATGTAGGGAGGTACTCTCTTAATATCCTCCAAGGGAAGAATTTAAAAGTTAGCAAAGCCAACAATAACCTTCATTTATTTAGTAGCTCTAGTATATATAGTATTTGTAGATAGGTAATGAACAAAAGGCTTCACCTTTGCATTCGAGGCAGCCCTACGGAAAAGGGCTTTGGTGCAATTTGGTTGAATGGAGAGAGCTTGGTTGCAATCCTCAACAGACTTCTCCCACAGTCCAAGTTTAGACCAACAAACAGCTCTATTGCAGTATAGAACATAGTTGGAACTGTCATATCTGAGGCCCTCTCCATAAGCAGAGCAAGCTTCAGAGAATTTTCCAGAGCTGAAAAGATCATTGCCTCGAGATCGAGCCCTTGCCACCATTTTCACACTACTTACAACTCTAGCAACTTCCATATTACTGTAATCTATCAAATTAGCCTTTTCTACTTCTGATACTGCATTCTCAAACCTGCAAACAATAACCCCATCATTTATTTATTTATTTATTTCTTGTTCACCCAAAGTCGTATTTACCTTCCTAAGGCCATCTCAACCTGAGCTCGAACAAAGGGCACATAAGCTTCTCCAACCATACCAAAGAACTTGGTGTGAGAGTAGCCTTCCAGCTTTGGAATGTTTGAGAGGGTGGACACAGCGTCCTCAAGTAGATGAAGCTTCAAATAGGCTTCGGCTTTGCAAGCAACAAGCTGTAAGTAGAACTCGTGCAAGTTAGGAATAGAAACTCTGGAGTGTCGTTAGCAAATTGAGATTAAATAAAGTTAAATAAGCCTATTGGAGAGTTAAATTCATTTGTTATTTTGACTTGGTGTCTTAAGCTTGTTTCGTGTCATATTAGTCCAATGTTTAACAGACAAGTGATGGTTTAAAATGTATATCATATGAATTATACATTGAAAGACCAGTTTAGAGCGAAACAGGTCAAGATACTAATTGAAACAAAAAGAAACCGTGTGTGTTGTGTCTATGTCCATATTCATACCATGTTTTGTGTTTACTAGACTATATGTTTGTTAAGATTTATAGGGTCAAGAAGAGTTTACCTGAGGTGAGAAATCTGCTCCAACAGCAATGGCTGCGTCTGCTTCCCTAAGTGAACTCTTCCAATCACCAATTTTTCGTGCCTCTGCACATCGGTTCAGATGCTTCTCCAATAGCCTCAGCTTGTGCAGTTCAGATTGATCCACCTGTTTTCCAGGGAGACAGAGGTGGCTCTGGGCATTTTCAACCTGCCCAAAGCTGCAGAAATCCACATTTACTTAAGGGTTGAAGTTAAATGAGCCAACTAAAATTCCAAATCAATGACCTTTTCTTAAAACAATTTAGTTGACATGCACTGTGAAATGTAAAAAGAAAGAAGATGATGAATATATGGTTTAACTAACACATGTTTGTCGACAAAAACATTAGTTGCTAAGGAGAAAGCTACTGCAAAAATGGGAAATTCGAAGCATTAATACAATCGTCAATCAGATATATAAAAGTATATTCCAATTTCACAGTAAGCAACATCAATTCACATGACAGATGCCAGAACGAAGATCAATCTTTCAAAAACAAAACGGAGTCAAAGATAACGGATAAGCGACGCCAGACTTGTCCATCAACGACATAATCAAAACAGAACCAGTTGATAAAGGCATAGATAACATAAAACGAATATTGAAACAATATGTAACATTTTAATACTAACCGAAGGTAAAGAGAAGCGAGTCTCTGGTGAGCCCTGGCATAAGCGGGATCCAATTTCACAGCCTCTTCACACTCCTTTGCCGCCGCAGCCAGCCTACCCAGCGCCGTCAACGCCGCCGCTCGATTACTCCGGTAAGCCGGATTGTTAGGCAATATGGAAATAGCACGATCGTACAAGGACAACGCCTCCACAAAGTAACCGCTTCTGTACAGTTCATTTCCTGCTTTCTTCACCTCCTCTGGATCGGAACCACTCATTGCTCGCTTCACAATACCAGAAACCGCTCCGGCCTGAGAATTTCCGGCTACATTGTCGTCAACGACTACGTGCCCACCATTCCCTAATTTTGTTCCACCGCGCATTATGTTGCCACGGCCATAGTTCACCGTCCCTGAACCCAAAACATCGGTTCTATTGGACGCAGGTCGAGACGCCAAACCGGGTTTGAGGATCTTCCCTGTCGGGCAAATGTTGCCGGCTACGAACAAATTGCCATGATGCCCCGAAGTTGCTCCATTTGGGCAACTAAAGCTTCCACCGGAGTATATCAACGGAGCTCCGGCGGAAACCGATCTCCGATGACCCGGCTTCGAGGTTCGGGTCGCCGAAGGTGATCGGAGGCTCTCGGAGAGCTCACCCGAGTGGTTGTGTGGCTTTGCGTCTAGTTTTTTGGGCAATTTGGCGATGGTATTTCTGCTGCCGGAAACTGAACCGGAGGAGGAGCTCGAGCTGCAGCTCGGAGTGTTGGAAACGCCGCCTCCGCCGCCGGCATTAATTGCGGCGCGAGCTTTCAATGGCGAAATGGGAGAACCCAGATCGAGTTCTTTAAAATCAGGCTTGTTCTCCTCACAACTCAACAAATGGCGGAACTGAGTAGTGAGAGAATCAAACCCCTGCTCATGCATAGACTTCACAGTGTGCGACATTCTCTGTGTCTTTATCTGTGATTTATCTTTTTTTAAAGGAGCTTAGAACCCGAAAATCAGTGGCCGAAACACGAGGCCAAGTTATTATATATAACGCAAATCTCAGCGTATCTCAAAAGAACACAGGTGCTCACAGAGAGAAGGAGATTCAGATTTGAGAAACAAAGAAGTTGGTGTGAGGAAGAGTGAGAGAATGTAAGAAAGGAAGGGATAGGAATCCCGTGAGGAAGCAAAGAATGTATTTTTCTTTATGATTCTCTCTCTCTTTCGTTTACCACAGCAGCTGTAAGGATATTACTTCCCTCCCTCCCATGTCACTTCCTCTCTCTCTCCTTTTAAACATGATGACGACGATCATAAAGCAATACTACTTACTACATAGCACATGCCCTGAATTTTCAGTATTTTAACTTTTAACCAATTTTCATATTAACCACAATCCCAAACATATAATTTATGGATAGATTAATTAGTTAGATTAAATTAAAGATATTAAATTAATTATAACATTATTTCCATATATCATTATTTTAATGTATTATGTGTTTTAAGATTTTCTCAATTTAAACCTTGTTAATTGTTATGCTATCCATAACATTAATTGAGGTTTATTGTAAATACATAACAATTATTTTCATCCAAAATTAATAAAAAATTAAAACTTTTTTTAACTTATAAATTAAATAAGAGACACAAATCATACATATTACAATAAGGAATGTCTATTACTAAAAGAATGTTAATTATAAGAAAAAGAAAAACATTTGATAATTAAAATAACACCGAAGAAAATACCAAAATGTAAAGTCAAGTCAAGGTAAGGGAACATTTTTAATATTCAAGCTTGATATCATTTCTTGATATTATGACATTTGTAATCATCGATCTATGGATAAATTATCAATTAAAATTATTAAAATGTCCTATAAATGAGATGAGTTTAATGTTAATTCAAAATTGTATGTCATTATGTTAAATATTGTAAGTTTATAACATAGTTTTTGAACTTGTTTTCATTTGCTAAACCTCTTCTCCTTTTTTTCAAAATTTTCTTTTTTTCTTTACCAACCTCTTCTCTTTCTTTTTTTTTTTTCCATCACATAAGATGGATTATCCACAGAGAAAAGCAAAAAAATTTTAGGTTGGTTAAACCATTAATGGATTAGTTGGATTTTTTTGACTCTATAAATTTTTTATTAATTTTTTTTAATTTTGACCAATTTTTAATAAAGTTAACGAAATTGATCATCTCATACAAGTTGGCTAAAATTGAAATATATTGAATTTGTCTATTTTTAACTAGGTTAATAATAAATCAATTTAACTTATTTTATGGTGAATTGGCGAGTCAAACTGTCAAACCATTTATATGCATTCTTGATTAACAATACTTTTAAAGAAATTTTGGTTATATTATGTTTTCAAAATAATTATATAATTAATCCTAAGATGGTTAAGCGATTACTTGTAAATATAAGAGTACCATTACTTTTTGTTAGTTAGGTATATCTATTAAAAAACGTGATAAGAAAGTGATTACAAATTTTTAATATAAAAAATATTTACATTTAATATTTAATAATATTTTGAATAACACGACTTAACATAATTCACAAAGTGCAACAATTGAGTTTATACGTGGATAATCCTCTTAAAGGTACAAGTTCAATGACAATCATGTACAAAAGAAACTTGGCATTTCCATAAATACACATTGTGATGGCGATTGGGCTGCTTGTCCAATCACTGGATTTTGCATTTTTCTTCGAGATTCACCAGTATCATAGAAAACCAAGAAGCAGACAACAGTTTCTAAGTCCTCCTGTGAAGCAAAATATCAAAGCATGGGGTCTACTGTATGTGAGCTACTCTAGATTTTCATATGCACTACATGATTTCCAAATCCAGATACCTACGTCAATTCCCCTTTAGTGCGATAACTAGTCAGCCCTCCATCTCATAGCAAACGCATGCAGTATTTCATGAGCGAATAAAGCACTTGGAGATTGACTTCCACTTTGTTCACAATAAGTTCAGAGAGGGTTCATTCTTCCCCAATACATTCTAACATATCCAAACGAAATCAATTAACCCATACTTAAACTTCGTTTTCAATTTTCAATAAATGATGGCAGAGAAAGCTCACCTCAACAACGCAACTAACGGAAATGGGTTTCTCGCAGTCAACAGTGCCCACCGTTCGAAGTCATCGATGATAAGCTCTGTTTCATTCGTCTTCTCCATTGATACATTCTGTCTTCTTCGTTTGCTCTTTTCGCCAATTTTGTGAGTTGCGACTGAAAGAGGAAAGGGAGAACGAATAGTGCATGAGGTATTTTGGTATTACAATGATTTTATTTAAATAATGAAATTAGCTTTGTTGACGTGTCTAATTTTTTTTTTTTTTATGTAAATGAGAGAGATGAAAATGACAGCAAATGAAGTTTTTAAGCTCAAATAAAAGTTCAATAAATTATTAGTAAAAAAATATAGTTAAAAAGATTTTTTACATACATATTAAGATTCAAGGGATTTTTTGTATTTTATCTAAAATAGAATTGATAATAATAGTTAGCTTTTTTTGGGCCTGAATACTTAATAGTTAGCTTAGCTTAGCAAAGGTGTAGCCTATCCAAGACGGCACAAGCCCCTTATTGCAAATTCCAATATTTCTGAGGGGTTTTCTTTAATGATGGGATTACGTATGCTTTCCAAAATTAACCTTCTTTCCCATTCACGCCCTTCCATGCCACACTCAGATTCCGTACTACTCCGGGTATTGCTTTAGCTCCGCAGGTCTATGATTATTATGACACCTACTCAAATTAGATCATTAAAATATCCCTCCTGTTAATTATCAATTTCCCACCAAACCATTTTTATTTTTAATTAAAAATAAATATAATTTTTCATGAATATTTTACATAAATAATTGCCTCTTAAATTTTAAGATTCCATTCAGTTTAGATTTAATAACATGTTTCCAAATCATTTTCGGTAGAGATAAGTTCAGTTTATTTTTTTAATTAAGATAGTGTATATTTTAATTTATTCTAAAAGTAGTTAATCATAAATTTAATAGAAAGCGCATGGTTGAATTATTTTTTCTCTCTTACATCATATATTTATGTTTTTAAAAATATTATTTTATTTTTTCATTAATAATGACATCAAAATATCAAAAGATTTTTAAAGTATTATTTATTCAATTTTTTAAATACATAAAATATATTCTGTTGTTATATTTTAAAATTTGCATTATTTAAAAATAATCTCTCTAGTTAGTCATTTCATTAATTTATTATTTTTATTCACAAAGTTGTAAACTTTGCGTACGGTACATTGATTTTCATTGGGATTGGAGCAGCTACAATATTAAACTATGGTAAGAAAAAACTATTACAGTTCGTCTTTTGGTCAGTTCAATCATGAATGTAATGTAATAAAATCTTTAATTGGCCTCAAAAATTAATGAGATGCACGCATCGCATGCACGACGGATATTGTTTTTATTTTTATGTTTTTTCTTATTTTTCAGCTCAATTCATTTATTTGATTTTGAATCCATCTTTGTCACGTACAATCAATATCTGTATTAAATGTATACCAAAAAATAAATATCGATATTAAATATTTGATTAGCCGTAAAAGTTATATAGCCTAAGTTACCAAAAATACTACAACGACCCATTGAATGTGGCCAATTCCACTTTTTATTAAAGAAAAATAAATATTTATCAAAAATTTTATTATAAAATAGTAATCAATGAATTAATAAAAAATAGATTTAATAATCGTAAAAATTGCATGTTATGACGCATGGCTTTTATTGTGGTTGTGTATTAAAGTTTGAGGAAGCTGGAGCATAACAACCTGTCCTGCATATATCTTTTAAAATGCAGTGATAGAAGGAAAAATAAAAAAAGGTTAAAAGTCATTTCATAATAATAATTTTGGTCTAACTTTTTTTGGCGCATGAAAATAATGAAAGGTAGCATGTCTTCAGTTAAGAAGACAACAACTATTCATTCATGACAGTAGATTTAAAACGTGCCTAGTAGTAGTAGCTACGATAATTTAACCAACGATATAATAAAATGAAAGAGGGGAGTTACCGCACAACCTAATTTTTAACCTCTTGTACGTCCATCTAATGGTCATATTTTTCACCACTATAACACATTTGGTAGTTTTTTTAAATAAATTAATAATTTTATTTTAAAAGATATATTTTTTTAATTTAATTTTTAAAAAATAAAATGTGTTAATTTAATTTTTAAAAAATTAATTTTTAATTAATTTAATTATTTTATTAATGAGATAAAAAATTAATTGATAATAATATTAATAAATATTAACTTAAATATTAAATAATAAATTAGAGATTATTCAATAATAAAAAATAAAATAAATTATATTTAAAAATTAAACATGATCAAAATATATAATTTATGTATTTTTTATGTATATTTTATAAATAGAATATATTTTATTTTATAAATTATATATCATCAAAATTTATTATTTATATTTTTTTACTAAATAAGATTTAATTAATCATTAAATAGTCAATAAGAATTTATTAATGTTATTGTCAGTTAACTATTCATTAATTTTATTAATTAAATTATTTAATTAATTAAAAATTAATTTTTTAAAAATTAAATTAAGATATTTTTCTCTCTCTCCGTAAACAAATTTTAACATAAAAAAAATTGTGTTGGTCAATGGAAGATCGAGCCTAAAAAGTTTGAATTTTTTATAGTGTTTTCCTTAAAAAAAAAGTTATTATGATTTTGGTTAAAAATTTAATATTATAATATATATAATTCTTATTCATTATAAGTCATATATAAATAATCGTATTCAACTAAAAAATTAACTTAAAATTCTTTTGAAATTTTATAATTAATTTAAAAAATTTTATATGTTATTTTTTTCATCCAAAACTTTAATAGATGATAAAATTGTCAAATTATTTAAAATATATTTTTGCACATGGTCTAAAGTTTAAGATAATTTTTTATACAAGACCTAAAATTCATAAGAATTTTTTACACAAAGTTTAAAGCTTTTTAAAAAAATTTTTATTTTGATATAATTTAATTTTATTAATGTATCACTGATCTATTACTATTTTAGATAAAAAAGTTAACTAAAAAATTTATTACACAAATTATAAAATTTTAAGAGATTTTAAGTCAAATTTTATAACTAAAAGAATTTAATTATATATAATCTATCATTCAGGGATTTTTTTTATATTTTAACCTAAATATTACATACATAAATAAACATTAAACTCAAAATTCAATAAAGTGTAATTAAGAAATATATTCTCTGAAAGACTGAATACATTTAGGAAATTTTAATAAAAAATAGTGATATTTTGGGAAGGACAGAATTATTCAGACTTTTGGCTTATGGATGACAGAATGCCAATGGTAAAAGAGGCCTGACCAGAAAAATAATAAAATAATAAAGTAAGGAAAGGATATATGTAATGTGAAGATGGATTTATGTAGAAAATGAGTGATAGGTAAGTGATAGAGAATGTAAGGAGTTTAGTTAATTGAGGGAAGTGTTAGTAAAATTCAGAACAAAGATTGCGACAATACACTCAACTTTTGCAGCTTTCATCCTATACATCATTTCATCATAGCATAACCCACCAAACTTAATTCCATAATCATCGCTGCTGGTTTTGTGAATATATATGTGTGTGCGTGAGATACAAAATTAGTTTTGATCATTTAAAATTTTAAAATTTATGTATTATAGATGTTTTTAAATAGTAGTATATATAATTACTAATTCCGTCATTACTGTTGTGAATAAACAATATTTTTATTTGGTGTTTTCTTTTATTATGAAACAAAACTAGATTATGTGTGTTTGAATAAGTTTGGTAGTTTTAAACTTTTTAATTTAAAAATGAACATATTTTAAACACTCTAATTCTTTTAAGTATTGTTCATTTTAAATTGTGAATATAGGTGAAACTTATGCCAAACAAGTTAACTCTTCAAGAGTCAAATTAAGTCTAAGTCAAATTGACCTATTTTTAAGTGAATTAATATACATACAACTTCATTTACCTAAAAAGTTAAGTAAATTGGCTCATTTAACGTATTAAAAAGTT
Source organism: Senna siamea (assembly GCA_031216115.1). Classification (NCBI taxonomy): domain Eukaryota; kingdom Viridiplantae; phylum Streptophyta; class Magnoliopsida; order Fabales; family Fabaceae; genus Senna; species Senna siamea. The sequence continues at coordinate 17,654,231 of CM062359.1, read as the reverse complement.
TTTTTTTTAAAAAAAAGAAACTTTCTTTCTTTAAAAATAAGTTATTTCAATATTGCCAACTCAACTTATTATTTTAATGGGTTAAACTCATCAACTTAGTGAATTAGATTCATTTTGGCATTCAAGTGTTCTCATTCCTCTTTCCTTGTAAACTATTTAAAAAAAAACTATAACTTCTGAAAGAGAAAAATTAGAGACAAAGAAAAATAAAAGAAAAAATAACGTGCTTTTTATATTCACCTATCATAAAAAATTCATCATATTATATATTAAAAAAAGTTAGGAAAAAAAAGCATTTGTAATAAGAAGCTTTTCTTCATATTTTGTATTAATTAAAAATGTTAACGTGGACTTCGAAGTTCAAACCATTAATATATATAATTGAGAATGATAATAATTAATTAAAACTATTATTAAATGCAAAATACATACAAAAATTATAGTGGAAAATGGAAATACTAAAGACTTTGAAAAAGATATATTCTGAAATATATTTTTTATAATTAATATAAAATATGTATTTTACACGTTAATTAACATATAAATTAATATATAAAAATGTGAGGTAAAAAAACGAAATTCAAGAATCCTTCTGAAAGACTTTGTCGGGGGAACAGTGTAGCAGGCGAGCATGTGCAGAGTGGCGTGGCAGCTGGGCTAAGTCAGGGAACCCTAAGCTGAGCACACTGAGAAGGCTTCCAAGTGCCAACTCGGCAAAGCCTATAATATAATATATTCACCAAAAAAAGCAAAGCCTATAATATTAGGCTATCATTACCCTACATCCTTTAGGGCCAATTTTTATGTATAACATAAATCAATTTTTGTCTTCTAATTAGCGAATAAATCTATTTATTTTTAAACTTATTCACACGTAATTACTAATACAATGAACTAGTAAAAAACATCTCTTCTTCTTGATATTAGAGTAAATTATATTTGACTTTTTTACGTTTAATATAATATTTTTAATTTTTTTTTATAATTTTAGTTCATAAAAAATATAATATAATTAATTTTATCTTAAAAAAAGTTAACTCCAAACAATTTAGTTCTTACTCTTACTGTTCATAATATAAATTTAACAAGACGGTGAGGTGGCGCTAACTGTGTTTGACTGATATTCCATCAACTGGTAGTACTACATCAAACTTTTTTAATAGAGTATTTATTTAATTAATATAAATATTAAATTAATTAGAATTAATTTTTTATAAAATAAAATTAATAATTTTTATTTTTTAAAAATTAAATTAAAATATAATGTATCTTTTAAAAATTAAAATTAACAACTTTTTCTTATTTAAAAATAAATGCAAAGTTCTAAATTTAAATTTCACTGTCAATAATTTATGAGAGAGAACGATCTTTGTCTAAGACAAATGTGATGAATTGAGTCCAAACTCAAAATCTTGTTATACATAAGGGAATTAGTTATTCTAGTTTATTTGTAGCAACAACAAAATTGTGGCCTTTCCAATAGAATATAAAATATATAAAAATATTTTCAATACCTGATTATTAATATAATCAAAATTATATGTTACAAGTTTTACTCTAATCTAACTTTCTGAGGCGGTGGAAAGAATTTGTCGGGGTAAACGAGAAAAAATAACCCCAAAAGTCACTTTTTAATCATCCACTTCACTGATTCAAACATTTTATATATTTGGTGAAAACATTATTTTACAAATTAATTATTTTTAAAGTGTCAACTTGCAAATCTCGTCCAAGTTTGTCCCCTCTGAATTCTTTTCTTTTGCTTCGATTTTGGAATGTTAGTCGTGCGTGCATGCCATTAATTAATTAATTCTTGAAAAAGCTTAAAATAACAAGTTGTGCAACCCAACCAATCAATAACTAATTTCCAATTCCGCTGTTTTTTCTTCACACATCACAAGCAAAAGCAAAGATTGCAAGAAATTAGTCAATTCATTGATTTCGATTACCAAAACTATGATTTCTTTTATACAAATCTTTTTTATTAAAAGTAATTTTATTTCACGCAGCTAATTTTTTTTTCTATTTGTATCCTTCAGAGTTGTTTCAAATTAAGAAATTTTTTTAATATATGAATGATTGCAAAAATAAAAGTAAAATATTGTTAATATTTAATGTTTCCTTATTGATCAAAGAGAAATACTTTTATCATCAAGTTATTCAATTATAAACTGATAATGTATGGTTTATGCAACACAACTCAAATATTAAAAATTATATATAAATTTAATCCTTTATTATTTGTAATTTCGTAGCAAGAATATTATAATTTTTCAATACATCTTCACGTGTGTTTAGTAAAATTTAGGCCCAAATAATGGGCCAATCCTATGTCAGCTTCGAACTCATATAGGCATCAGGCCCAATATAATGGGCCAACTCAGTAACTGTACTTCTTTCTTTGTAGCCATTCCTCATCTCTTGTATCAATAAGCTATTCATTAAAGTAATAATGGTTTCATTAGGGCAGTCTCTCTAGTGTAAAAAAGAGGATATAAATTTAAATTTTAAAAAATACTGAGGTCATTTTCAAGTTTAATGATAAATGAATAAAAAAAATAATTATTCTCTGTGTTGCCCCAACGTGTAGATATAAGCAAATCAATTACATGCTACTTTGCTTTCATGTAGAAAACTCAAAAGTATGCACCAATTTTGTCTGACGAAGATTCAAATTTTTTCTGGTCTCAACATTCCAATTTATCATTTGACAATTATCAAGCTTATTGCCAACTATTTTACTGTTACTCTATTTTCATTATGTAGATATTTAAAGTTCATTAGGCATGGAAATTCAATAGCATTTGTATTTTGCAGCACTAGTATGGAATCATTTTGAAACAACTCAAAAAAATTTTCTCTCTCATCCAGTATGCAAACTCCACACAAAGAACAAAGCATCGCATATATAAAAAATTATCTGGTCTCAGATAAAAAAAAATTTGTTTATTTTTATTTTCCCAACAGATACATCTAAGAAACAAAGTGCATGTTAGCCTAATATTTATCTATTGAGGAACAAACTGCATATTTACCATAAAAGAAAATGAATCATATAATATAACAGAAAATGTAGAAAGCATAGTGCGAAGGGCTCACAGAGAAAAGCTTGGCCTCTCGTGTATTTCATTTTCTTTCTTAAACATAAATAAATGCCACAACTCTGTCCAAAAAGAAAACAAGAAATGCCACAAAGTGAGTGCTCAGTTTCGTTTAAAACGATGGTCAAAGAATAAAATATGAGCCTATGCTCATTGATAGCTGGATAATGCACAAAAAACGGCTTATTAAAATTCAGGCCCAATACATCCCATCCTATGGCAACATCGGACTCATAAAGACATCAACCCTTCACACCAAGAAGAAAAGAACATCAGGCCCAAAAATGGGCCTACTGAGTGACAGTTCAATAAGATGTATAACCTTTAAAACGGGCACAATCCACTAGGTTGGTTTGTTTCCTACAAAGATAATGAGTTGAATTTTTATTTTTTTTACTGTATAATTATAACAATTTTTAATTTGACTAACTTGACTCGTGAATTATACGAATAAACCACGAGTCGACTGCATTATTTTTTTAATTTTTTATTATTTATGAAGAGGAAGAGTCTACTAATTATAATAAAAAACTTACAAATTAAATAATGAAAATGAGTTAGCCTACACTTAAAAATTTTATTTTATTTTTAAAATTTGTTTAGTTTGATAATTTAACTCGTTTTTGTTATATTATTGAGTTTGAGACTTTAAAATTATATGAAATTATTGTTATTGTATTATATTATTTTTAATTATGTTATTTATATTTATTATAATTTTTTTATATTTTTTTATTATTTTAAAAATATCCATTTAACTCACGTGATAAGTTGATTAATTCGTTAAAAATGGATCAAAATAACTTGACACACCTAATACGCAACTTGTGATGATCCAACTCCCGTGATTTAGATTATATTGGGTTGTTTTGAAAACTATACTGATATGACTTTCAAGATCTAATCACGTGATTTGATCCATCTTGACAATTATACTGATATGGCTTATAGGATCCAAGACATTGAGCTACTCTTATTTATTTAATTTGTTGCCTTTTGGGTTTGGAAAGCTTGTTACCATAGTTCATACCCAACAGAATAATTCAATTTCCAAATTCAAAAAATAAAACCTATATTATTAGATTCAATGTTTACTACAAAAACAAAAACTATAATCAGTAATAAAACTATAATTTTTTTTACTTAATTACATCAAACTCAAATACTATGTTTTGACTAAGATATGATTTTATATGTAAGTTTGTCATAAAACAATTGTTGTTACAGTAGAAATTGAAGATATGATCTAAGCTTAGAGATTAACTATTAGATTAAACATTTATCATTAAATTAAAAATTATTATAGTTAATCAAAATTTAATTCTTTTTACTTGATTATACTTAGTTCAAATTTCATATTCCAATTGTATGATTTGGGCATATACAATTGTTTCTACACATTGGTTAACAAAAGAGTTAAGTTGTATTTTTGTGTGAGTTTGATGTTTTATTCATTTGCTTTAGATAGTTTAATTTTGTAAAATTTATTAGTTCTTTTTCTAGTACATAATTCTTTCATTGCGTCCTCATGTTTTGTTGATTAATTCTTTAGAACTAATTAAAATTACACGAATCTGTTTTTTCTTTTTAATTCTCAACTATATGAAAATTTGTATACAAATACTTTGATAAGAATTAAATAATAAATAATTAAATTTATAAAACAATAAGAAATTTAATTGTAATTAAAAAAAATTTTATGCGATCATCTTTAAACCAATTATCTTAACAAAGAAGGTGGAGGCTATTGTTGGAGAGCACTAGATTAAAGATTGATGATGCACATTTTGGATCAATCAAACTCACCAAGTGGATTCACCATACTAGAACTCAACTTCTCCTTGATCATAAACAACATTCTTATACGAAGATATATATATATATATATATATATATATATATATTTTTGAAAAAGAGCTATTTTTAAAGATGATGAGTTATATAAATGATATAAAAATTTAATGAATAAAATTAAGCATGAATAATATATGACTAAATTGCATTCATTGAAATCTGAATCGTCATTCATAGAAACGTGGGAGTGGAGGCAACCTTGAAAATCCAAGTGTTGGCCTTAGTGGAAAAAGGAGGACCACCAAAAGGAGACGACATATGCATGGTGGCCAATGGCCATTACGAAAAGTGTGTGAATCAAAGTGGCTTTATTCAAATAAAGCATTATTTTGTGTCATCATCAGTGACGTGGCTAATGGGTTTACAATTCTAATGTCAAACAAAAAGTGTATGGTAAGTAAAGGGCATAATTGCTTAATAAATTATTAAATTAACAAAAGGGTCATTAGTTGGCTCTTTAGATTCAAAATTGGCTTTTGCCTAACTTAAAGCAAGCAATTGCTTATTGAAGAAAGCTGTTTACACATTCATTAATTAAATTTTTTTTATAATATTTTTTATATCTTTAGACTTTACGTCAATTTTTAATATTATTTTTAAAATTTTAAATTATAATTAATTTTATCATATAATTTAATATTATTTAAATTAATAATAAAAATAATAATATAATATTATATTTAAAAAAAATATAAATTTGTCGATAAAATTTTTTAAGTTATATATGAAATATTTATCAAAATTTTTATTAAAAAATTTAATATTTACATCAGATAATATTTATGTAAAAATAAAAATATTATAATTTAAAAATATATATTATTATTTAATATTTAGATGTTATTAAAATCTTATTCATATTTTTAAAATTTATTATCACATGTTATATTATTATTTTTTATAAATAATTTAAATAATGTTAAATCATAAGATAAAATTAATTATAATTTAAAATATTAAGAATAAATTTAATAAAAAAAATTAAAAATCAATGTAAAAAGTTTATATGAATCTACTTAATAATTAAAGGAATAAAATTAAAAATAATTTAATTTTTTATAGCTGTTAATTCTAATTGCACACATATATATAATTTATGAAGCATAAATCCAAGATGAGATTCAAGCATTGTGTGCGGTTCCACACGCAAAGAGACGCAGACGCAAATTGCGGCAATAAGTCAAAAACTAAACCTATTTTCAGATCACAAGAAATCCCATTCACACCTCATTTCTACTTTTGCATTGTCATATATATGCTATTTGTCATCAAACACTTCCCTCTCATACCAATAAGTTATTGCTTAGAATAACAGTGAAGTATCACAATCTTGTCAAAATGACAATACAAATTTAAATTATAAAAAACACAGTTGTTGAGACTGTTTTGGTTCTAACTCTAATATAATTTAAGAATACTTTGAGTTATTCCACAAAATAATAATTATAATAATAATAATGACGAGATCATACTTAAAAAGTGGTGGTGAAAAAAAGAGTGGAAGAAAGTATATATTTTGTTTTTAAGCTTTTGTTGTAACCAAAAAATTATGTAAAATTTCAAGCACCTGACCCAAACACAAAGTATTTGGTATTCTGATATGTGAATTCTAGTATTTTACACTGGATGTTCAACTTGTTTCATGCTCTCCTATCCAAGATGACAAGACTGATAGAATAACATGATTTTAAAATCATTAAGATCTTATATTACATTACTTCTAATTTTTTAAAATTTTCTAGAATACTTAGCTATGTAATTTTTATGACAACTTTCAATTATTGTGTTCAATATGAGCATGCATTTCATGCATCACTACATCCAATATATATATATATATATCATTCTCTGTGTACCAAATATTTTCACCGGAACTAGTTACAATTGGAGCATCATTTGTAATGTATTTAGAGCAATTCCAAGCTAGAATTCTATATTTATTAAAGAATCTCTTTATTTCTTTCATTTCTTTTTTAATTTTAAGAAAAAGATTCTCTAACATGATAAAATACTTAAAGTAACAAAAAATATGTAAAGATAAAAATATTGAAGGAGATAAATAAAGCACTTGCTTTAAACAAATTAAAGCCTAAATTTTAAAAGTATCCAAATCCTAATATTAATCTTTCACGTCTCTTATTAAACATACTTAGATAAAAAGCAAAAATGTTTTGTAATTATTGGAGTGAAGTGGTTGATAAGGAGAACTTGTTACGTACTTGCGTGTGGATAAATATTGTTCAGTTCACATGACAAGAAACTAGTACGGGTGATAATTTAAAAATATAGGTTATCACAATTCAAAAAATAAAATAACCAAGAGCTAATATCAATTCGGACAAATTATCTAATAGGGAAAATCAAGAGAAAGCACAAATTCCAAGCAACCATGAAGTCGTAATCTTATTGGGCTTGAATTTGAAGACTTTTGGCACCTTTCTGCCTTTGCTGGATTAGTGTGAACGACATTTGATTATGGTTTTAGTTTATTGATCTTGATTTAGGTAAATATTTGGATCTCAAATTCAAAAGTTTATGTCCATTAGGATGTGTTTTGTTTTGTCAATCACTAATGATATATAAATTAATGAGTGGATTGTCAATATCTTTTAATTTTAATTTTTTAAAAAACTTAAAGCGTAGTATTTATTATTTTTTAGACAACAAAAAAAAAATTGTAGTCACTAAAATAAGACTAGAAATTGTGGTATTTTAAAGTGTAGTCCCCCACACTCCAAGAGGCAACGTACTTACCTCTTAGTACGCTCCCGATCTTCCCACTCTCTGTCTCACTGCTTCAGCATTCGCTGACTGCTTCTGATTCTCCACTTGACCATCCTTCCCTCTTCTCTCTTCCCTTCATCTTTCATTCCAAACACGGTCCAATCCAAACCCAAGATGACAAACAACACTGCTTTTCCATTCCTCCATTAAATTCCTCTTACACACATTCAGGCTTTGCCTTGTTTCACTAATGGAAATTACAGAATCCACCCCACCAGCCTTGCCCATTTCAATCCCACTCAAGCAACGCCTTCCAAGCTTGTCTTCTGGTTCTTGTCCCTCCAAAGTCCTCATCTTCCTGCTCTTCTTGCTTCTTCCCACTTCATCCATTGTTTGTGAAATCGTGTCAATACCCTTTTGTCTCTTGACCCCGTAATTTGGCCATGGAAGCTTCTGATTGGACTTCAGGTGTTCGTGGAAACGCCTCAGGGAGAAGTCCTAGTGGTTTTCTGGTTAACTCTGATGCAATAGCAAGTGGGTTTGTTTCATCTTCGTCTCTGGTTTTGGATAGCGAGAGGGGAGAGCTTGTGGCTGCCCCTGTCAAATTGGAACGCAAGGGTGTGTCCACTGAGAGAAGTCTTGAAGCTTTGAAGAACCATAGTGAGGCAGAAAGGAGGAGGAGAGCAAGGATCAATGCACATCTTGATACTCTTAGGAGTGTAATTCCTGATGCCAAGAAGGTTAGTTCCATCATACTTTCTTGTGTCGCTGCCTTGGCTCTAGTTTAAGGTGTTCAATCATTTCTGCGGACAAGAATTGACCATGATAGACCGATATGCATTCACACAAATTAAGGGAAATTCTGGTGCTAGCTTGTTATTGAATCTCTTCCATCTTCTATGTTCTGTTTCTATGGAGTAAGCAGGTCAACCATGCGGGTAACCTGTAAGCTGCAATTAGGTTGTTTTCCTTTCATTTATTGAACTGAAAAGTCATTTGGTTGAATCAGTTCAATATATTTGGTAGCTTGAAGGTGTATAATGGTTTATTGTTTACCTTATTCTTTCTTACCAACTATTGCAATGAAACATAGCTTAAGCATTCACCTTTTGATAGATTTTTATTATGTAATCATATATGCATACATCTGCACTATAGCTTAAACAGGAAGTGATACTTCTTAAGCAATTGAATTTGGATGACATTCTCTTTTGCTTCAATTGGGCGTCTTGAGTTGTATGAAAATATTGGTTGGATGCTTAAACAATTGGACTATAGCCTAATTTCAGAATCAATACGTGGATTGAAGTCATTTAATAGGATTTTAGCAACCTTGCTTTTTTATTGTTTATAACTCTTGAATCTTGATTTTCATTAACAAAGTTTGAATTTTCTTTCCTAAAAGCAAGAGCTGAGAAGAGCCTGATATTGGTTATGCTCATACGTTAAATTACATCACTACGAAGAACATGTTAAATTATTCCTATTACAGTTTGAAAAATCTGAGTTTTTCCTTTTTTACTTTTGAATTTGTAGATGGACAAGGCGTCTTTACTTGCTGAGGTTATCGGACATTTGAAAGAATTGAAAAGGAATGCAGCTCAAGCATGTGAAGGATTGATGATACCAAAAGACAACGATGAAATAAGAGTTGAAGAACAGGAGGGTGGGTCATATGGTTTCCCCTATTCAATTAGGGCATCTCTATGTTGTGAATATAAACCTGGGTTGTTGTCTGATATAAGACAAGCACTTGATGCCCTTCATCTTATGATACTGAGGGCAGAAATTGCCACCTTGGGAGGAAGGATGAAGAATGTCTTTGTTATAATTAGCTGTGAAGAACAGAACATCGAGGATGCTGAACACCGTCACTTTCTTGCTGGCTCTGTTCACCAAGCTATTAGGTCTGTACTTGATAGGTTTTCTTCTTCACAGGACCTCTTAGGAACCAGAAAGAGACGGACGATTTCTATATTCAGTTCATCAGCTTTAGGAGATATCTTGTGAGCATCACTTTTTAAATAATCTACGTGAGCATTTGAGTGATAGAACTTGTTTCATTTATGATGAAAGGTCAAGTATATATCCAACATCTTGTGCTTCCACTCTTTCTAATTGAACCGGTGCTTTATTTGAAGACAAATCTGTAACACGATCATGTGAAAAGATAACAGGCATTATATCTGGATAATAATATGGGGAGCTAGTTTTGGTAATACCTTTGATAGATACCTTGATAACTAATAGAGGCATCTTTTAATCTTTTGATCAAGAACAATGAAATCTTTTATGTTATTATAGCTTCTTTAGAGATGAGTTTCATGTTGTCATGAATTCATTCCATTTGCTTCAACAATATACAGCAAATTATCGTGAGCTCTTATTTTGAAAATTATGTTTATCTTTCACCTACGTCTTGCAATGCTTTGTATCTTATATTTCTACTTTATCTACTACTTCTAGAGACATGTTTCATGGACTTCTGTTCTTTGCTGAGCTGGGCTGCTTGGGGAAACCTGAAAGTTTATTGCAGGAGGGGGTCAAGATAATTGTGTATATATAAATTTTTTGGTAAAGGTCAAGATAATTGTATGTTTGAGTATGATTATTGTTTATTTATTATAATCTTCCACCTATGCTATGCAGTGCTTTATATTTATATTCCAATTTCATTTACTTTTCTAGAGACGTCTTTTATGGACCTCTACTTTATGATTGAGACCTATATTAAAAGGCCAGTGTACTTTGGCTATTGGTTTTCTTTTTTTCTTTTTTTAATCGTACTTGAAAAGTTTTGTTCACAAAATTATGATAGTGAGGTGTGACTGCGTAATGTATATATTGCTACTACTACAATGAAGCACCAAAGCAAAATGGTCAGATCGCTGCTTACTTTTAACTGAGCCATAAAAACAGGCAGAAAATTTGAAATTATGTCTTAAAAGTACTTGTAACCCATAATATTTATTACAGGTCAAATAATGACAAAGAGGCAATACTGAAGGCTCGTTGTTGTATTGGCAAATTCAGTAATATGAGAAAGAAACAAGGTAAAACCTATAAGAACAAAATTATAGAAAATCAAATTATTATAATTTAGTTTATGGATGCATATAAAGACAGGCAAAGGATTAAAATATTGCTTCTTAACATTTTCATAGTTGGTTGTCAAAAGTTATTCTCTCTAACTTCTGTAAGATTTGAACCACAGAACACAGAAGCAGAGAACTCTATACCCAAAGAAGAAACCAAACATCAACCCCAAGTGACTCACTACCATACAGCACACATTTCCTTCCCCACTTTTCTCCTCCATGCTCATCTATCATAAAACATTCAAATGGGTACTTAAACAAACTTAGGTAATGCATGAAAATCCAATACCTTCGTATGTCCTCTGTTGATATAAAATACCCAGAAAAGATTAAAAAAAGACCCCTAATGCTTGTGGCTAAAGGCTAAAGGCATGACCATGATGTAATTGGGCACAAGACTACCAAAAAATGCAGCATATGAATTTACCATAGGGAAGAAACTCTATAATCTCTCCTTGACCCTTGAGGCTTGAAGTTTCTCTCATCAAAATCCTCTTCTCCTGCAGAAAACTTGGCGAGGTTTCGGTTATGGAGGACAGCAAGAAGATGATGCTGATTGCCAAAAACCCAATTTAATTTTGCACCTTGAATTTGCTTCTGTCATTGTTGCATTAATGAATGAAGTCCCAAATACGAATTCAACAAGTACTTCTTGTATAATCGTTGCAACAAAGAGCTCTCTGGTTCTGAAAATATTGGTGGAGAATCTTTGACCCAGTATAAAGACCTCACTGAATGGACTGTTAAAATAGCATATTTTGTGCTCTTCTGCATTATTTATGTCGATGGTTCCTCTGATATGATTATATTCTTGTCCAATTTCAAGGTCTTCAATCTCACTCTGTTCACTATCTATGACTAAAGATTCAGCTGCTTCAATGGCAAACTTAAGCACATTGACACGATCAGGTACACAATGGAATGCAAATCTAAGCATTTGGTGGAGGAGATATATTGATCCATGATGAAGAACAATTCCCTTCACCAATAACAAAATCTGATTAAAAGTTCAAGAATCCTGAAGCTGGGTTGGTGGATAGTTAAGACAAATGTCTTACCTTGTCTTGTAGCCATTGATTTCAGCAACGAGGCAATGTGGAAGGCAGAAGATGAATCCAGTCCTGAAGTTGGTTCATCAAGGAGAAGAACAGCAGCGTCATGTTATGAACAAGATCAACACCAATTGAAATCCTACATCGTTCTGATTCACCGCCAATTTTCACATTGGCAACATGCCCAAGTTCAAGCTCCTTCAGCAGCTCTCTGACTCTAAATTAAATGAAATGACATTCAAATTAAAAAAATAAAAGAGAAAATAAATAAATAAATAATATTAACTAAAAAATAAATTAAACAATAGTCTATAAAATACTATCAAACATTAATATTAATATATCTTTCAACGAAATCCCATAATAATGTAACTATCTAATTTTAAGTGTACACATTGTGTTACCTTACTAATAAAATTTAATTATTTATTTTTATTTTATTTAATTTAAGCTTTTAATTTAAAAAATAAAAAAATTATGTCAGTGCATAAATCACATCGTACAATATATGGTACCTAGATAAGTTAATAATTTCACGTGGCAACATACTATAGGCAGGGAATCTGGCGGTCCAATATGACGTGGCGATATGGAGTAGCCGTTATCTTATGCGTCTGCAACTGCAAGTACTCCATCCTTCTTGTGTCTTCCTTCTTCTTTCCCCCACACACACACAACACCATGGCTCTGTCGCCACCTCTTACCAACCTCTCTGTAATCTCCGTCAACAGCATTGGCAATGCCACCCCAACAACACGACGACTCACCACAAGAAGACGACCTCACTTGCTGCTTCACATGGCAGCGTCGGACGCATCACTTGGTGCTTTCGAACAAGGGCGGCTGGTGCGACCCAAGTGGGCTGGACACACCCCTCTCTCCTGTCTCGTCTCAGCTCTTATTTCCTTCAAGCCATTCTACTCCATCCTAAAGTTCGTCGCAAGGCAGGTCCTCATAAGGTCAATTCAATTTCCCTCTCTCACTGGTTAAGTTTACAAGGTGTTTGATATTTTACTTCAACCATGTAAGCTACTTGGTATCTTGGATTCTTAAGTCTGGTATCCTGCATTATGTTAAAACACTTCTTGGTTGTCAATGCTTTTACTTGTCTATGGAAATCTTGAAAACATTTTCCGATATATATCTTGCTGGTGTTTTAAACATGTGTTCATTTGGAAAATTAATGTGATTTTTGATCCTGTGATTGTCACAGTACAGCTGAGAAGAACAACATTCCTTGGAGGGAAATGACGAAAGAGATTTTAGTGTCAGACGTGTACAAGGAGCTGGAAAGCATTCAAGACCACTCGATAGTATACCCAGATCGTAATTTTCTATAGGACTTTTTCAGAATCACCTCTCTACGTACTTTACTTGGCATTTTTTTTTATGTTTTCTGAATGAATTGAGGAGAAGAAAATTAGAAAATGAATCTTCTGTTTGTATTACTGATGTTTGAATTGATCTTCTTTATCGTTTTTTTTTCTGCAACCTCATAAAGCGTTGTCTATGAAATTGTTTTTCCTCACGGAAGACGTGTCTCTTTTAAATTGAATTATATGCATTATAACTTAGTTTCCTATGCTGCATGCCGGAACTTTTGGATTTGAGATTCAGTTACTTGTTTCTGTCATCATTTTCATGTTTTGAAGTGAAGTGAAGTTCTTATATTAATGAAAAATTACCAGTTCCGTTGACAGTACCATATGCACTTGATCATATCCTGAAAGATTCCTTGAAACTATATAGTTTCTAATTTTTATGGAGGGATCAATAGATAATTTGCCGTATACCATAAATTGGGACCAAAGATATTATCTCTGTTGTCAGTTCCAAATCCTAGTGCAGTATGGCGTACTGCATTTTGGATTGCATATTTGACCACTAAGGTTTACTTTTGAATGCTTTTGGTTGAAGTGAAAACATGTACCTCTTTCTTTCCTCCCTCAATAAGGTATTTTTATACTGCTCGTAAGTGATGCTCATTGTCCCTCTCATGCTGTAGTCACTAGCATCTCTCACATTGTTATCTTTCCTCTAGTTCAAGACTTCGACTGTAATGATAGAGTGACAGCTTCACTGTACAGATTTCTTCAATCCATTCCATGCATATGATGAGGGCAATCTTTCATGGCTGGTAAGAGGCTATTTTAAGCTCTTTCATATGCCATAGAAAATCAGACAGTTTTTATTTTATGGAATAAAAGCTCCTCTTTGTGACCAACAATTAACTATATTAACGTGTTCCTGTCTGTTAGGTGAATTATTTGGTGTTGTTCCCCACATATTTTCTATGTACAGTATACCTTGCTTTCTCCAGTTATTTATTCATTTATTTTGAATATTAAATTTACGTGCTAATTTTTCCATTGAACTAAAACTTTCTGAGACAAGATAGGAACCAGGGATAACAATGGGGTGGATCAGAACAAGTTTTTTATTACTTGTTTTTGCCCTGTTCACTTATTTGTGGTCCTATCCCTACCTTATTCCTTAACGAGTTATTTTTAAATTTCTCATACTTAGCTTGAACCTCATCGGGATTATTTTGCCCATCCCTACCTGGCTCCACTTTCCATGCCCCACCCTGCCCTGCCTCACCAGCCCCAATTTCTAATTAAAAAAATAAAATTTAGAAACAAAACATTAAAGGATTCATAACGTAGTTAATTTTAAAATATTAGAATGTTCATTAAATTGTTCAACACGATTATCCAAACACATAATTGTTCTTAAAACATCAAAATATCCATCTAATTGTTCAACACAATTATCGAAACACATAAACATAAGAATGTCAACAAACAAAATATCCATTTATAAGTATGAATGTATGATTGATAATCAGTTGAACCAATCATCAAGTGGAGACATCACCAGTAGTAACGTCACATTTGTTGATAAAGGAAAAGAAACTAGTTAAATCTTAAAATCTAAATCAAGTTTAAGAGAAAAAAAAAATTAAATGTTTAAATTTTACTGATAGGGTTGAGGATACTATGAGATGTCATCTCGGATTGAGTACTATGGGATTCAAGGGGTAGTAAGTAGATTCTATTCTTTGTATATATCGAGCCATGTCAAACTTGCACCTTATTGTAGCAAATGTATTGCTTGTTTCTTAACATTCTAAGTTGGCATCCATCCCACACATGGATCATAACAGAAACAGCTGACAGATTTTGGTTAAACTGTTGGCTGACAAATCATCTTGGGTAGCAGATAGAAGCATGTTAAAGAACCCTCTTACACTTAGTTTGTAGAAATTTCTATAACACTATGGAAATCACTAAGACGAAAGAAGAAAGAGTTGGATTTTCAATCACTGAATAAGAAAAATATACCATTTAGAATCACACACGTAACAAATAAAGCAAACCGATTATACTCCATGTTGGCACCTTGCAAGTGTTACAGCTTTCTAAATGAGCCTTGTTAATATGGTTTGGTTAAAATTTGTGTTCCTATTGTGTCTTTCGCATTTGCCAATGGTTTTCCTAAATGCATTATGTATATTGTTCCTGCTTTATTTTGACACGATAATGCTATTTTCCTTTCTCTTATATGCCCTGAAGAGAAATTATAATAAAATCGTGTCGTATGACAGGCAGCAGCAGAAGCAGAGGCTGCTACTTTGTCGATGATGAGACGAACAGTTCCAGATGCTTCTTCGGTAGATGAAGCAAATCAGATTGCCCGAGGCAATTGGCTTCAAGCAATTGAACAACACCATCTACAGTATTCGGAAACATCCATCATAAGAGACATTCTAGATATTGGATGCTCTGTGGGTGAAAGCACGAGATATCTTGCAGACAAGTTTCCTACAGCTAAAGTCACCGTGAGTGCAATTTTAGTGAATAAAATTGCTTTCTGTATAGTCAGTAATCAATACCACATAATGGAAAAGCATTCTTGGTAAACCTGAATAAAAGAAACCCCATACTTGGAAATTACTATAAACATGCTTTATAGTTTATGTATTTGATCCTGCAGGGGCTAGATCTGTCGCCTTATTTTCTTGCTGTGGCTCAACATAAGGAAAGGAAAAGAGCACATCGAAAAAATTCCATAAGCTGGATACATGCAAATGGAGAAAACACAAGCTTGCCATCCAACTCATTTGACCTCATTTCCATTGCTTTTGTGGTACGCCTTGTTTTCCTATTTGGTCTTCCTCTTAACAAGGTTTGGAGAAGATTTTTTTTTTTTTTATATGCATGTTATGTTATTCTTCTCGTCTGAAACTAAGAATATTGAGATATTTGTAAATTTATAGTGATGGCTGTGATAAAAAACCTTGTGGCAGATGGGTTGAGGAGATTTCTAATAGTTATTGCATTATGTCATAGGTGAACAATTTGAATTTTATTTATCATATTTCACATAAGCATATAAAAACTTTTGTGAGCGTATCTGAACATTTATTTTGCTTCTCTCTCGTGCTGGAATCTTCTAGTTTTTGGAAGACCATAACAATACTCTAGGAAAGTTATCTTACAAATGGAATTAGAAACTCTAGGTGCTACCTTTCTTGAATCTCACAAGTACTAGCCACCATGCAGCCAAATGATGATGCCATTTTAAAGTTGCCTTCATGAGAACTGGCAGCCAGATTGCTTTTAAAAGCTGTATTAAGAGAAATTTGCGTACTGGATTTGATGCTTTGACTTCTATTTTTTGCAGCTTCATGAATGTCCTGAAAGAGCTATAGTTAAGTTGGTAAGGGAAGCATTTCGTCTCCTTCGGCCAGGAGGCACCATAGCTTTGACAGATATTTCGGTACATTATTATTATATTTTTTTGTTATAATTTGATTGTTATGATGCTATCATAAACACTCATATTATTGTTGCTGTTTTCTGCAGCCAAAGTCCAAGATGATTGAGGTATGATCCTGCTTTTTCTGGACCTGATCATATTTAATTTTGATCACCAGAAATCTCCATAAAGTTTTTCTTTTCTGCACTAAACCTGAGAGCATTGACACATAAAAGGATATATAATTGAAGAAACTACAACCTAAGGAACTAAATAAATTTTGGTTAAGATCAGCCAGCATGTTGATGTTCCACTTTTATCAGTTGATGTTCCATATATTCTGGAGATCATAAACTACATGTTATGAAGATTAAAAATTATAATTAATTAAGTTTTAGTATTTTCATATCTCCAAAAAGATATCTGAATTTAGTACTTAGCAGAAGCATATTGTTTTTTGGCACTAGTTATTTTCAATTATATCCTAAATATGTTTATTTTATGTCAACTTCGTCTTACATGTTTGCAAAAATTTTTAAAGTCTTCCTAAATTCTGACGACTAAATGAAATTAGTTGATGTTGTGGCCAAATAATTATTAAAGGACATAAATATAAATATTAGGTTAAAATGCAAAAAACTTTTTTAAATTTTATATCATGCATAGATAATTCTTTAATTATAAAAGTTGACTTTAAATCTCCAAAATTTGTAATTAGTGCAAGAAACTTTTTTAGTTTATTTTTCTATCAAAAATCATAATAGAATAGTAACATATAAAAAAAGCAGACCTTAAATTTAAGGTTAAAATACATAAAATTCCTGTAAAGCAGAAAACCCCCATAAAATTTTAGTCTTATATATAAAAAAGCTTCTTGAACATTAATCCTTAAGCAACAAACTTTTTCAATTAATTTGACATGTTTACCCTTCATTAAGATTTTAAATAAAAAAGTTGGCAAGCCAATTGTGAAATTTAAAGAATTTTAAGTTAACTTTTATGGTTGAAGAAATAATTTGCACATAACTTATAAGTTAAGATAATTATATGCATTTTCGCCTAAACATTACACTACCTGCATCATATTACACAATCTAATTTTATACCCTAGCCCTTAAATACTGTCATTTTAAGTATTCTATCCCAAACCTAAACTAATCAAGACTTGCTTTCTAGGTGTAATTGCCTTTTTCTTAGTATTTCTATCTAGATTAGTCGGCGAGGGTGCATTTGCACGGCCACATGTGCAACAGGTCATCTAATTTCCATTAAGTAATTGGATGCTATTAGCATTTAGGAACACATTGAGAATTTTCACAAATATTGAGGACACACTGACATAAATATTTAATTAGGATGAAATTGAAAATAACTCTACACTTTTGAAATCGACATAGGTAGCATTGGCTTTAATCCCAATCCTGTCCTTTTCCTGCTCTCAACTAAGAGTCTTAAGCCCACATGCTATGTTTTCTTTAAAATCCCTAATAGAAAATACCTAAAAAATTGTAACTAGGTTTTTTCTGTACAGAATCTAATAGAAAAGGTTTGCTTGTTGCTTGTGGTACATTGCTTGAGATTTAGAAACCTGATCCAATTTGTTCCCCTTGTTTTCTTTCATGTCTTGTAGGAACTTTCTCCAGTTCTGTTTACATTGTTGAAGAGTACAGAACCCTTCCTTGATGAGTACTACTTGACTGATATGGAAGGAACTCTGAAGGAAGCTGGTTTTGTGAACATAAAATCAGTTCTTACAGACCCAAGGCATATGACAATGACAGCAACGGTTCCTCAATGAAATATCTAGATAAATGTAAAATTTACACTAATTGTCTTATTTCTATTTTGAAAACTTTACATTTAAAAATTGATATAATTTAAAATTTTTTGATCAACATACTTCGGAAGATAGTATTAATTTTTTATGAAAATATAACTTGTTAGAAAATATTTTTACAAATTTTTATTTTAATCTTATTATTTTAATTAAAAAATAAATTTATTTAATAATTTATCTTAAATTAAATTAATTATGAAAAGACATATAAATATGTCAAAATATAAACACTACATTTCATACATATATAACTTTTTTTGGCAGGGACTAAACAACCCCTCTGAAGAAAAGGACCATAGAAGAGAACATTTACTTAATATTAAGTTAGCACCTCCTCCTCCAGCACCACTTTCAGCTGTTTCTACCATGTCCAAGTCTCCAACACACTCACCAAGTTTGAGTCTGGAGAAAACTTCAACAGAAGAGACTCATAAAACAGTCGATGAAGACCGTGATCATTGGAATTCTGCTCAAGAGCAAAGCACAGAGGATGTACCAGATGATGACTTCGTCGATTTTCAACCAGCTGGCTAACTTTGCTTATGATATTGTTGACTTGTCTATATGCTAGTTCTTAGACGTTCTCTCATCTGGTTTGAATTTATGATGATAAGGAAACTAGTAAAACTGTTGAATGTTTACCCTAAATGCTTATTTAGCTTGGAAGTTCAATTGTCATTGACCAGATAAATTTTTTAGTAAATTACTGTTGCAGCAGCTCAAAATAGAAACTAGCATGTACAACAGGACATTTATGTAATTAATGTAAGAATTAAATTGTTTAAAGAATAATTTTTGTAGAATAAAATTAAGGATTTTGATGTTTTAAAAATTAAATTCAAATAAATTATGTATTTTTAAATTAAAATAATAATTTATTCTAAAATTTTTGTTTTTTACCTCATGTCTAACGAAATATCAAAGAATGACCTTTTAGAAGTTTCAAAACTCAATGATTGATGGTTGTCTTTGTTGCACCGTTGTAAACGGAGAAATTTTATTATTATTTTTTTTACTTTGAATCTAATAAAAATGATTAATTTTTTATAATATAATAAATTAAAATTAAAATTTTTATTAAAAAAATTATTACAGTTTAAAAATACTTACATTTCATAAAAAAATATTTATGAAAAATTAAAAATTTCACAATTAAGTATGATTTTAATTCAGACAAAATTTAAAAGTAAAGGGTTTATTGGTATTTCGCATTAAATTTTGTAATAAAAACATCACCTATGAAGAATTCTTATGAAATATTTAAACATATATATTGAACAATAAAAAATATATGTATATCATAGTTTATGTATTAATAATATTTAATTAATTCTTATTATCAAAATTAAAAATAATTAAGTAAATACAATATTCTTAATAACTTTTTTAAAAAAGTGATTAGAATCCACGTGTCAAACGTACGGCTGAGAGAAACTCAGCCAGGAGCCAGCTGAGTCCAATATACTTCAGATCAGATCAATTATTTTGTTTACTCTGACACTCATCTCCATTTATCCTCTTTTTTTTTTATCATTTTTACTTTTTGGAGTTAAATTTTAGTGTTTTGGTTCCCTTAAATGCTAAATTGACTTGGGCATGACTCCTTCATCACGCCGTCTTTGGGTATTGTCTGCCTCTTAGAATTGGTGAATTCTGAACTTTCCATGAAGAACCTTCCATGGTTCTTGTATTTATCATCACTTTTAATTATTTCAGTAAAATTTAAAAGTGGGTTTTGCTTTCTGATTACAAGTTCGTTCTTTTCTTCGTATGTTGGGTTATGTCGTTGATTGCTGTATACTTTCTGTTCTTTTTCTTGGTTCCTATTTGTTTAAGGATGCTAGTTTATGATCATGTGGATCATAGACATAGAACTTCGTTTCTGTTTCTCTTTTTCCCCATTCTTCACTAAGGGCAGAGGGAGAAGTGGTTCAGAGGCTCTGGAGTCTGATCTGCTTTTTACAAATTAGGGAAGTGTGAAACATGAGAATTTTGATTTTCCATTTGGAAAAAATATTTGGGTATAAAAATTAATAAATATGAAAATTTACAATTTGTACAAATCCTAACAAATATAAAGATTTTAATTTTTTATTTCTGTCAACCTCTGATTTTTTATAATACTAACAAACAGGTTCCCAAATTATGTGAAGTTAATTACTTGAAGGGTCTGATATAGTATATGCATAAAATATGAGCTAATCCTGTTTTTGGTGGGTGGGAACTGGGAAGTTTGGCTTTTGAATTCAGCATTGTTAGGTAAGAAACTGTTTAAAATAGAACACATTACTTGATTCATGTAGTCAATCCCATGGCTTTGTTTGTTATTGTTATTGCTAGGGTTTGATGGCAAGTTTCTTAAATGTGAACCATTCTAGGATGAAGTTTGCCTGCAGGCCATTTAAAGATCTTCAAAATAACTTCTTGCATCATTAATGATTTTTTTCTGTTTCTTTACAGATAATCAGGTAGAACCACCTCGCAAGTCAAAGGAAAATCATAAACTTATTCAAAACAGATCAGATAATCAAGGTATAATGACCAGTATGGACGTGAAAGGCATAACTTGGGTTGGGTATATATACCAGAAGTTCGAAGATATGTGCCTGGAGGTGGAAGAAATGATGTATGAGGTATGCCTTTGTCATCATTTAACTGTGGCCTATAAGTACTAGTAATATTTACTATATATTAGTAGCAGTTAGAGCAATGACATATTAGACTTTGTCATTTTGATGCGGCACTTTCCCATTTGGCTGGAAACAACGCATTCTTGATGAAAGAGTCTGATTGGTATCTCCATAGTGGAGTTAACAAGGAAACGGATAGAAGAGTTTAAATCTTGAAGGCTGATAGTTGAGGGTATATTTTTTTTATTTTCAAAGTTGAAAGGGATGTTTACATATGGGTCAAAGTTGAAGGGGGTATTTGCATATTTTCCAAAACTTCATATTGCAATTTATGCTTTCTCACCTACTAGTAGGGCTGCAATTTTTCTATCTTTGGGTTACATGTCCCTAGCATTATGCCCCTGGCTAATTGGGTATGGTTGTCACATACATAGTTGCAACTGTACCTATACTAAGTTTGACTTTCATAATTAGTCCCAAGTACAGACAAAAGAGAAAGATTACGTTAAGTAGTCAACAATCAGCATAAAACTTTGTAAATCTTTATAAGTATGGATTAGCAACATGAACGAACCTGAACATGTTGGTGTCGTTTAATCCATGTAACCAATCCCACCAAGTGGAAAAAGGTTTTATTTATTGTTGTTGTTGTATGACATATATTGTTGCATTGGGAGTTGAATGTAACTCTTCCCTTGCTTTTGTTGGTAAATTATAGTAATTTATAATAACTTTTCCAGAATCCGTGTTTTAAATGATCTCATTTTTGCAGCAGTAGCTGGTTAAAATTGTCCTTAGAAGCAGGTCGTGACCTGCCCAACAATGAATTTACAGTATTAACAAAAAATGTAATTTTTTTCCTTATATATATATATATTCTTTTGGGATAGGGCATAGTTAAGTACATAGAAAATAAGGTGCAGACTGCAGGGGCAAGTATTAAAAAGTTATATTCAGAAGTTGTGCAAGATTTGCTTTCTCCAACTTCGTATGATTTGGACAAAAAGTTGACCTCTGAATTGCCTGTAAATCAATATGCTGATGTTGGTGTCTGTAAATCATTTCTCGGTGCCAAGAAAAGACCTGTAAAGCCTGATACTGACTAAAAGAATGAGGGTTCGAGAATCAATTATGACGTTGATAATGACGTCCCTGCATCATATGATGGATCTTGCAAAACAAGTGTTTTGTTCATGACAGCTTCTGGTAATTATGTCAAAGGGAGGAACTTTTAATTGTGAGGAGTAAACATGATACATCAAACCTGGGTCTTTGTAAATATCAAAAAACCAAAAAAATGCCAACCATGACAATGAGTGAAATCACTTCAAAAGAAAAAAGATACATGCAGGACATCATCAACCTATGAATTTTCAAATGATTATCATAAAGTAACATGTCAATGCCATGTATTTGCTGTTTCAAAGCCAGCTTCAGCTGAAGTGACAAGGCTGGACACTAGTGAATTCTAACGAGATTGAAAATGCACATCCTGAACGAACCCCCATATTGCCATGTTAGTTAAATCAACTGTAGAGAAAGAAATGAATAGAAGTCCTTCCTCTGGTATCCTATCTGGAGAACCAAAAGGTAAGCATCACTCAGATATACTTTCACATTTTTCTCACTTTTATTTAGCTACTGATGGAGACTGTAATAAGTAATAACTAACAAGTGTACTGTTTCTACGGTAAGGGTTCTCTATGAACAGAATAATGCATTCAGATGATTGTTCTTATAACACGGCCCTGTTTATCTCATGCAGGTATATATACTATTCAGGAGTACTTTCTGAGTGTAGCATATGGACATCGTTTCATTGAATTTGAAGGAGTATATGTGCTGGCTGCTAAAGCTTTTATTTGTAAATAATGCATCTTCAATCCCCATTTGGCTGTTATGAGAAGAAAACAAGATTATGTTAATCAGTCGCATATAGTTTTTATGTCATAGTATCTGATACCTATATTCGATTTGAAGATTAATATAGGACGAGCCTTTTGTTTATGTAAGAAGTGTGCGAGGAAGCTAGAGTACGAACAGTTAGCAATGTGGCATAGGAACAGTTAAAAAAGCAGAGATCAAAATGAAGTACTGATGGTCAGGTTATGTAGATACACATACTCAACCCTACTATATAGTGTATAGGCTACATTTTCTCTTCAGTCCGTATGGAGGAGATTGAGATATCCTACTAGAAATTTACCAGGCAGTGATTTTCTACATAACAAAGGAGAAGAAAAGGGGAAGCCTTAATCAGGCCATTCAAGTGAGTACCCCCATTTCCATATCTATACTTGTTCTATTAAATGAATTCTAAATGCAGCCAGTTTAGTATTTAAAACCTAATTGCCAATTGCGTGTCTTTTTCTGACTTTGTAGTCCTTACTCCTTAAGAAGGAGAAAAGCACTTGTAAATCATCTCTTAATTTTGACTTAAATTTTTATTTTATTTTTTAAATTTAATTATTTTTACTTTAATTCTTTAACTTTAGAAAAATCAATTTTTTTTCTAATTTTTCACACCTTTAGAGATAGCATTATATTTAAATTTAAGTTAATAAATACTTAATTTAAAACTTAAGAATTTAAATTTATAGATTTATTTTTTTCAACATGTAATATTAATAGACTAATAATATTAATAATAATGACATAAAAATATTAAAATTACCTTTAACTTAACTTCTTTGTTAAATAAATTAATAATGTTAAGAATATAAAAAAAATTAATTAATTTTTTGAAGTTCAAAAATTAAAATAAAATCAATCTAATTTAAGAAACGAAATTAAAACTCCTTAATTTTATTCTACGTGCCCAAATTTTCGAGTAGTACTCAACGGTAGAGAGAGAGACGGTGAAATGTGAAAATATCAAAATAAAACAGAATCGTTCTCATTATTTGGTTAAGGATTTTCAGGTTTGAATTTCTATGAATAAAACCTTGCGTTGCTTGCTATAGAAAAGGAAATGCAAGAATTTATAACCTAGAAATTTCTTATCAGATGAAGCTTCTCTGAAAATTTTGTTTCCTCTATAATTATACGTCATAGTATCAATGCATTAAAAACATCAATTTTTGATGACTTGTTATAAAACTAAATTTAAAGATATTATATTCTTTTACCAACTCATCTAGCTTAGGGTAACCGTATGAAAAACAGATTTGGTCAATTGGCATGCATAAATGAAAAGAAATTAACTAAGGTATATATGGACACGACCCAAACAGAAAATAAATGTTAAAGCTAAGCGCCTGGTAAGGATTGGCCATTGGGGGTGGGGGGTAATCACGTTCTAATCGTATAAAGTTCTGAAGAATCACCAACGATAGAAAGAAGAGTTGAATCACATACCATCACTATGAGACCTAAGAACTATGCTTGACTGTACAACTGTAGTCATCTCAACCACCTGATATGATAGCCAGAAATGATAATTACTTTTCCTCACTACTGAATTGCTCAGGGTCAAATCTTCCAATACCAGAGCGTGAAAGTGAACTTCCTTAATTGTAAAAACAAGGTAATATCTCCCTAAGGTTACTAACCAACCAACCCAACGTCAAACTCAGGCTACCACATGGAATGAGATTTCATGTGAACCAATAATCACTTCAAGAACTTAGAATTACAGAATATCTTTGTATAACACCAAGAATCCTGAATCTGCCACCACAAAACCAAAAAAAAAGTCACTAGTGGAACTTAATGAGTAGCAGTAGTTAGCAATGTACACATGCTACGGAAAACTATCTGATATCTATCTAATTATCACAACATTAAGCAAAATATTATACAAAAGCTCCTGTCAAGACAAATAAAATAAGGCCACGAGTAGCAATCGAGCAACAGTTCCAACAAATAGGAAGAAAAAGATCCCATACTGCATTGGTGGGATCATTGGTGGCCTTAAGAATGCTTCCTCTATACACCAGGTGTTAAATTTAGAACCATAATACGGAAGCTTCAGATCATCAATTAGGCAAGCACGTCATCACTATCTAACTCTAAATGCCTGAGAACTGCCACATGAAATTAAAACAGAAGTTTGGGAAATAAGTTAGCAGTAATTCATAATTTCTTTATTTCATAATCTTCACATAGTCAATCAATTAAATTGACAAATGAGCATATGTATATATGTTTTTGGGTTATTCAAGGTAAAGATTATACTGGGCAATATTCTCCAAAAGCTAATAATTAATTCCGTGCTTAAAAAGCATGAAACATGGTAATGGCATGATTGAATCAACAAGGAAGTAACTAAATCCATGATACTGATTTTTAAATGACCAAAAAAAAAACGTAGGCAATATCCAAAAGCAGCATATATACACAGTTGAAATGAAGTATCAAGAAAAAAAAACTAGAACTAAATCTTAGCATTGCTAAATCTATGACAAAATGTAGTACTATATGCAGGTCTTTTAACATGCATCAGCATGACAACCATTTATCTAACCTCCGAGTACATGCAAATTATATAAGTGCCACGCCAGGATTTCCCTATAAGGGTAGTGTTATGCCACCCAAAAAGAGAACTTAATGGCAGAACAATGTTGCAGTGCTCAAGACACATAGAACGCCCCATTTGTATTAGCTCTACAGACAGCATATTGAAGACACTAAAACACTTAATTATAAGGGGAAAAAAGGTGTAAATAACTACTCATGCTCCAAAAATGTTCAATCAAATATTATTCATCAATAGGCACATAATAGAAGCGTATAATATTACATTGGACTTTAGAATTTTAAATTGCAACTTTTTCCCTTTTCCCCAGTTCTCACCTGCCTCATCAAATGGGGAGATAACTCTTCAATTTCCACTTCCACCCATCCCATTCCACTCCCTCCTCTCTAAAACTCCCAAACATAACCTTAGAAGTTGCACTTATGAAGAATCTCCAAAATAGTTAATTTCAGGACCATCACCGCCATCATACTGAATGGGGCATGGTTTATAGATATAAATACTGCATTCAGACTCATCAAACATGGACAATTTCATTACATACTAGCAAGAAGCATCTGTATGTATGGAATCACACTACAGAATATATTAAGCAAATCTACAACAAACTAAACTAGATTACATGCCTCATCATTCATGAAACCCAGCTTATTTTTGCAGCACCATATAGAATCTTATGCCTCAAAGATTTACTTATCACAAATGCCAAACGCCCCCCCCCCACTTTTTTTTCTCTATCCTTTCAAAGATGTGGGCAATAACACCACTAAGCAGTGATTATAACCAAAACAAAAATGCATCACAGGCCCCTTCATAGAAAATGCAATGCATTAGCCATCAAATTTTGATAAAAAATCATTATTTTAGACACATCAAGAGAAAAACAATAGAAACAAATGTAAGTAAACACATCCTCTCGGGCAGGGGAATGGCACACACAAACAGAGATTTGATATATGATACAAAAGGAGACAGAAAATAAAACAGCCAGCCAAATAAATGTAAAGGAACCAGACCAGAATGATTAGATATGTCATCCAAGTCATAGAGAAGAGGGGGGGGGGGGGGAGTTCTTGTTCATTGACTCTTACAAGGCAAACCATATCAACCTGAACCTCATTTTCATCAGCTCACTACGAATTTCATATCACACTTGCAGAGCAAAGCATCAACTATGAGATAAACTTTTCTTATAAAATACAAAGAAATCAATGTTACACTTAACTCACCAACAACCTGAATTAATGTCTTAAATATCAATTTAGAAGGCAAGCAAACCAGGAATGCACAAATCACACATTTCTGATAAAGCGGCCACTACTAACTTACATGAAACAACTCAAACATGACTTCTTCTTAGGAGAATATTCAACTTAAAAATTATACATACTCATACCCATCTCTATATATTAGAAAAGCAGAAGTAATGAAAAAAATGATGCAGAGAATATATTACACAAAAAGCAGAGCATATCAAAAGGTGAAATTTTGAAGCCTGTGAACCTACCTGACAGAATATATTCAGGTTCCTTGCGATCCTGCATCAGATCCAGATGCTGAAGAACTTTCACTATCAGAATCTGCAATCATACAAACACATGAGAAAGATAGTACTGTTTGACTTCA
The DNA here is from genome assembly GCA_031216115.1 of Senna siamea. Lineage (NCBI taxonomy): Eukaryota > Viridiplantae > Streptophyta > Magnoliopsida > Fabales > Fabaceae > Senna > Senna siamea. Next base: position 17,627,071 of record CM062359.1, on the reverse strand, counting down.
AGAAGAAGAACCAGATGCAAATGTGTATATGCATGAAAAGCAAGCATAATATATGTTAATTAAGTTACAAATTGAATACCACTTGAAGAGGATCCAGAATCGCTGCTTGAGCTGCTAGAACTACTTGACCTACTACCATTATCCATTTGTTTATTCCCTTCTGCAGGCAATGATGTGGGAACATTGCCTTCATCTGTTTATTAAAAGGCAGAAAACATATTTTGATTAATTAATTAGTTGCGATAGGCAATAGTTTGAATGCCACAAGTTTTGCTCAATTATAATTTACCTGCTACATTTTCTTTCGGAGCCTCTACCACGACAGATGCCTGGATTCACCAAAAACATTAAATAATTGCATTTAGAAACAATCAGTTCGCAATGAAGAGGTTAGCAATTAGAAATCAAAATTCACGACTGTACCTTTTGTGAGGCATTCTTTGCAGCTTCTGCTCTTTGAATGGCAAGTTCAGCCTTCCGCTTGTTCTTGCTCAAACTTTTCTTATAATTAGTCACAAATCTATCAAGCTCCCAAAGAGTCTCGGCATCCACACTATCAATGTCCACTTCAATCTCATCATCATGTTGACAAAGTGCTGAATTTCTCTTTTTAATGATCTGAACAATGGTATCTAATTTCTCTGAAGGTAGACTCTGGAGGTTTGTGCTTAGTTTTTGCTTCTCCTCATAGGTCATGTCTCTTTTATGAGGATCTTTTGCCTTAGGCTTCTTTGGAGCAGGGGTTCTACTTGATGGAGTAATGCTCATAAATTTTGGAGGTTGTGTCATTGATTCTGATCTATCCAAAATCCTTCTCATATCAAGAGGAGGCGGAGGTAATGCAGGACCCTTTCTAGACAGAGGTGAAGGTGCAGCAAGAGCTGTCCCATAATCTAATGCATATCTCATCTCACGATTGTAATCTGATTCTATTATAGCCCATCTGTCCTCAAATATCTTTGATAGCTGGTCTGCCATTATATGAACATCTTGTCCGGGTGGGTTATATGTCATTGCATTATGAAATGTGAGCCTCACATCCTCTGCAAATTCCTTAGGTGACTTGTACAAATTCTTGTTCAACCTTGTTTTCACAGTACCCAAGTCCATTGGATGTGTGATGATGCTAAAATAATCATGCAATCCCAGACCCTCAACATCAACAGGAGCATTAAACACCCATCCATGCTTGTGTTTCATCAATTTCTCAAGCAATGAACTACAACTTTTGAAAAATTTTGATCCTATCCCAAAACCTTGTCCCATTTCACCCCCACCTTGCTTCTTTCCATTCAATTTTGACTTCTTATTACTCTCTGCAGGAGGGAATTTATCTTTCCCAAGCAAGAACTCTGAATTTCTATAAAACTGGTTTGCCTTAGGTGTTCTCTTCTCCTTCTCAACATTTTCACTGACCCCTTGACTATTCTCTAACACTGATATACTTAACTGGTGCAAAGGCCTCGTGGACTCTCGTGGAACACCAGCAGATGCCACCTCTGACTGAGCACGCCTTGCCCCTGTGCCATTGTCAATCCTATCACTCACCAGCAGATTCGAATTACCAAACCCACCAATCTGCCCCTGTTTCACTTCAATCCTCCTGACCAAACTTCTCACCGTATCTAGCTCATTTTCAAGCTTTCTTCGGAGCTCCTGCATTTCTTGCTTCGACCTTGAGGACAAGTTGATCTTGATTCGATTATCCAATCCAGGCTTTATAGCACCATTTCCTGTTGGCAACTCCCGAGTGCTCGGTGTCGCATCCTGCCGACGATCAGGGCTTGAAGGCTCGTCCTGCTGACAATTAAGGCTTGAAGGTTCATTCTGCTGTTGGTTTAAGGTAGACAAGTCATCTGAAGCCACATCCAATCTGGAATTCAGTTGTGGCTGAGCCAAATTAGCGTCCTCAGCCAATACAGTCCGTGATGGTGGCTGAACCGAAACGTTGTTGTCATTCTTCTTGGTCCCATCGACGTTAGAATTCTTAACGGAGCTATTGTTCGTGTCCTCGTTGTTAGTAGCTGCGGTAGTAGGAGCAGTGTTGGGAACAACGGCAGTCAAGGCATTAGCTTTGTTCTTCGGTCCCTTATATGCTTTCCTCGTGTACACCTTGCTCTCCGTGTATCTCTGCTTCTCTTTAGCTCCATCATCTCCTCCAACTATAGGCCCCGAAGCCATACATCCAAAACCCTAATTCTTTTCACGCTTCAATTTTCAAACACCTATCCCTAATCCCAACCCAGTATCCAAAACTAGGGTTTTACAATCCCAGAAACGACAACAAAAAATCACAAAACCTGAATTCTAGGGCTTTTCCCCCGCAAGTGGCAATTTCTAGGGCTTACGTAGACCCTTCTCCAATAAAATCCAGATACGCGCGAAGAGATGAAGAAACAGGAGAAACAGAGCGAGAGCTTCAGGGCTCACAAAACACAGTAGGGTTTCGAGCTCGCTACCTTGGTTTCGATCAGATCTTGCACTCTCTCTTCCGCTCTACACTTTCTCTCTCTAGAACTCTGCGTCTTCCTCTCTCTCTCTCCAAACGAAGATCCTTTTATCGAATTCTATGTGTACGGCAACGGTGGGTTCGTGTAGAGTCATGGACCAGACGAAGCGTTTGGAGTGCACCCCAGAGTCGTGCTCGGGAAGTATCATAACACCACAAATGAAGGGTGTGGACTCACTCGAGGATTTTTGACGTGTATTGCACGCACCAATGGGAGGAGCCAAAGGCTGGGACGTGTATATGACCGAGGAATAAAAGGGGGAGAGGCTTTAATGGCGGGGATTTTCGTTTGCGAAAATTTGAAGTGTTTTCGTAAGCGGATGTGTAGCGCGTGACGAATACCGCTCTTGGAGAGTGTGGTACAATTTTTGTTGTTATTTTGGGCCGGCTGTTTGGTCTTAGTTGTAGAATAAAGCCCAGTCCTTTATTTATTTGACAAATATGACAAAAACGATTGTAAAAAGCTCATTCTCTCGAAAATTGTCTGAAATTGTTGCTGTTGAAATAAAAACAAAAAAATAATAATAAGATTAGTTTTACTTTTACTTTACTTTTCAGTAGACATCCATGGATGTTTTATCTTGTTGGCTGACTTGTGATTGTTATTTTTTTTCATACTTTTAAGAAGTTGAAGGTGAGTATTGAAATAACAGTAAAGTTGTTATCATAATTTTTTTACTTGTTTGACCTTTCTTAGATTTCATTTGATAAAAATCTCGTGTACTAAAATATTCTTTATAATTTTAAAGCTATTTCATACTGTCTCTTAGGCAGCTTATTGGAAATCTGATTGTACTCCAACTCTATAAGTTGCAATCTTTTTTTTAAGGCTTATGTACAATATAGCCCAACGTCCATTTGGGTAGCCTTTGTGACTTTTTTTCTTTGTTACAAAATAAGAACAAGGATTTGGGAGGGCCTTCTTCAAGGTTTATGTGGTTGCTCTCTAATTCTTCTCCAAATTCTTCAAAATGTTGGTTGTCCTTTATTTCAATTTGTTGCCAATTTCTTGACTTTCTTCGTTTTCTTGAGTCATTACTTTGGATTTTTCTCTAGTTATTTCTCTTCTTCCATCTATCATACAAAAGACAAAGCTTACTCTTGAGGATCTCTGGCTCCATTGAGAGTATTTTAGTATTCTTGGTTAATTTGTGATGGAGATGAGGGATGACATTGCTTCTTTTGATCAGTGTTATTGGTTTCAGACAAGACCGTCTGGTTCGACTACTTACCACTTAACTGGTGATTCATTGAACCAACAACCTGTTTTGAATCGATTTTGTTTTATTTTTGTAAATAAGGTTCAAAACGTGAGAGTGTTACTAAGAGGAGTTGGACCTGTTGCTTGTTGCCAAAAAACACACTCCACAGTACTGCTCCACTCGATGTTCGTATTATATTATATGCATTATATATATTTTATATAATACAATTTGGACATTTAATTTTTTTTATATAATATGATATATAACATATAAAATAAAAAAATAACTTTTTGTATTTTCATTCTAATCATTGTCTAGCTAATAAACTTTCAATCACTTCATTTACTAGTTTAATTATTAATATAATTTTTTAAGATATTACTATTACATTTTTAATATTAGAATTTGAAACTCCTTACCAGGTTAATTCAAGGAAAAAAAAATTTATGATTATATTTTAAATCATGTCTAAAAATTATGCTTTTGATTGTGGGTCATTGGAGTAGAGATGATCATAAGTTAAATATTCATAAAATACTATAATCTCTATCAATCGTCCCTACACTCAAATTCGAGCAGGTAACAAAATTAGTTTCTATCTCCGAATCCTTTGAATTCTCAAATCTTCGAACCTAAACCCAAATTTATTTATCTAAAAAAAATTTAAAATAATTATTTTAACTTTAAATTATAACTCATCTACATATAAATTTATTAAAAAAACTTATAAATTTACTATGTAATATTTAAATATACAATCAATATAAAATTTTAACTAATTTATCTTTACAAAATTATCAAATGTAACAAGTTATATATAAATATTAGAACTAAATAATATTGTTGAAGAATTTGATGATAATATATATATATATATATATATAAAATAAATTGATATGTATTTATAGTATAAAAAATAAAGGTGATGGTACTTCCAAAGGCGACTGGGTTTGGTGTCTTGATTCGAGATTATAAAGGCAACTGGCTTGGGGGCTAGAGATGGTCTTGAACTCGCCTAGTCAATGGGGTTCCGCAAAGTAGTCTTAGAGTTGGATTCCTTGACATTAACCAAGAAGATTGCAGACATTTACAATGGCATCTTTGAATCAAACTTGATGAGCAAACTCCATAACCTTCTGAGCAAAAAATGGAGTGTCTTAAGCATCCACGCTTTGTTTGAGGGTAATATTTGTGCCGACAAGCTAGCTAATAATGGCATCTCCATTGATCTCGGAAAGTTGAGATGGTTTGATCCACCTTCATATATTTTGATCTTTTTCACGATGCATTAGCTACGTTACACCATGATTAGGGTATGTGTGTCGTATGGGTTTTTAGATTTTTTTTGTTTTTATATGGAGAGATGCTTTCTCTCTCTGTGTCATGCGACTTTCTTTGCTACGGTTTGAGAAATATAGCAACAATGGCCCCCTCCTTCTTTCCTCCTCCTTTTTTAAGTTTTCTTCTAGGGAAGCTTTCTCCTTCCATTAACAAAGTTTTTATTCCTCGACTATCAAGTTTTTCTTTGCTTTTGAAGATAGTATTAAAGATTGACAAAAAAAATTTATATTTGCAACAAAAAATTATTTTTTTAATATTCAAACTCAAACTTAGACTTAACTAATAAATTTTATAAATATATGTAGGATATGAATATTTTTCATTATCCCTACATGAAGAGATTTATATAAATTGTTTAATATATATTATCTTTGATACGTATAAAACATGGCGTAAGTGATGTTACATAAAAGTGCCTATCAAATTACTTAGGCAAACATAATAGTGTACTTTTACGTTTTTAATGTCCTAAAAGTCCCAAAAATATTAGACTAGCCTTTTGGGAATAATTGTAACCATCAAATCTACCACACCATTAATTCGTCATGAAATGAAGCACATGACTTTCCTTGAGCACAAAGTCAGGTTAATTAATGCCGTCGTTTTTCGTCTTACTATATATATATATTGTCTTTCATTATTGTTCTATTGAGAAAACTAAACATCTCAAACTAAACATGTTGAGAAAGAAAAAAATAATGAATTTGGATCTTCTTATACTACAATTATCATATAATCAGAAATAAAATAACGAATTAATTATTTATTCTTATTATATGATAATTTTACTATAATATATCTTTTTTCATTGCTATATATCTAATGAAATAATCCAAATTCATTTTTTTACTAAATTTACTTTTTTTTAACTAAATTTACAAGCAACTTGTGTTGTAAGTGCTTTCCAATGGGCCCAAATTTATGCTCATACAAGACATCATGGCCCACATAGCCCAACTTGAAAAAGCTTTATATTGTTTCAAAAAAATATTCCACCTTCTTTTGTTCACCTTAAGGCTTAAGCCAATGAAATTGCAATGGAACATTAATTTTGCACTTAACTATTTATTTGGCTCACTATCGTCAGATTAACTAATTTGAAAAGTTGCTTTGAATACTTTGATCGAAAGAAGACGGCAACCCATAAAGGAAAAAATAATACAAGAAGAAGAATGTCCAATCCAGCAAAGATACATACTCACATTTTTCGCTTAAAGGTGTTTATTTTAAAGCAAATTAGATTAATTTCCACAAATGTTGTAGCAACACACTTTATCAGACAAAAAATTTGAATAAACTTATTTTTACCAAATTTTAGATTAAATTAATATGACTAGGCATATACAGTAATAATTAATTTTATAATGAACTTCCATCTTTATACTTATAAATAACTTTTGCATTAGTGAAATGGGATGGATTGGCATGATTTAATTCATTAATTAGAATTCAAAATTTAATGGGGTGTTTTCATTAAAGAAAAGAATTTGAAATAAATAATAATTAGCATTCTTTATAATTTTTTTATTTCATTTCTTAACTCTTTTTTTTTTAAGAATAATACTTTCAAATTCATTACACTGTATAAATTATAAAATGTCTTTTATCTATGACCTTCTATTTTAATGGTCATCTTCCATTTTCTTTTCATAACTAATTAGTAAATACATGATGGGGGTCCACAAATTGATTTTGGGATAAGGGCAAATATATACGCTTTTAATTAAATGATTGCTGGATTGAAAGATGAGTCACAATTTTCGTTGGTGTATCAAATCATTTCATTTATGTATAACAATTAATGAATTAATGAATAAGTTAGTCTCTATAAATTAAAATTAAATTTTTTATTATAAAAAATATTTATATTTAATGTTTAATAATATTTTAATTAAAATTATTTTTAATAAAAATTATTTTTATTAAAAAATAATTTAATATATAATACTCTCATTAAGTGAGATAAAAATTATTTTTAAAAATTAAATATGTGACTTTTAAATTATATAAAAGTAACTTCATCGTTAATCTAATATTTATCTTCTAATGAAAAGAAAAACTTGATGAAACCAATTAAATTTGATTAGATTTGAGCAACTGTCAGTCATCCACATAGAAATCAAAATATGAAATGAGAGAAACTTGATGGTACGCAGGCACATGTCTAATAATTTGGGGCCTTAGAGCCGCCAACAAGTGCTTCTGGGTTGAGTGAGTGATAAGGATTTTAGTGACTGTGAATCCTTGTATGTGTACTCAACACGACAACAAATTAGTCACTTTCACAAAGGCTCTACTTTTTATTAATTTCTTCTTCTTTGTCACTTTCATCTTCATACATAAGACACGTACTTAGTTTCCTAGATCATTCTTATTTTAGTTTATCTTTTAAAAATTGTGTTTAGATAATATATATTTTAAAACAAAAATTATGAAATTTAAATTCAAAATTCTTTTTCTTTGAATAATTAATCATTATAAAAGGAATAAGCACTTTTTAAATATTTTTTATAATTAAACAAATAATTTAGTTAGTATTGTGAGAATCGAATCGGATCCAACAATTTGGTTGGTTGAATCAATAATTAACTATTTACACAATCTAGTTTATCTTTTAGGAACATCTGACTGGTTAGATTAATTTGATTTAATTAAAATTAAAAAAATTAAGAAAAATTAGGAATAGAATTTTTTTTATTAAATTGGTCAAGATTTTTTTTTATATTTGGATTTAAAATTTTTAATTAGATTAGACTATATAGATTATAGATATTAAAATTTAGAATTTTATTTGATTATAAAACAATTGATATAATGTGTAAATAATATAAATATTTAAATTATTATTATTTGAATCCATATTATTTTCATACATACAATTGACTTATATAAATTATTCATTATATTTAAAAATCATAAATAAAAATATAATTTTTGTAATATAATATATATTATTGATATTAAATATTAAATATTTTTTATTTTTATATTTATGACATCATCTAGGTCAACCATCAATTACTTAAAATATATATTAATTCAATGATTAATCCAATTTTTAAAACAATAAATTTTACTTATTTATTATTTTTGTTTATTTTAATCTCCAAAAATTTTGAATATACGGGTTAGTTTCTCAAAATGAAAAATTGATGGCACAGTAAGTCTTCCTACCTTTGTGTAACTTGCATATGACAAAAATATAGGTTAAAATTATTATTATTTTTATTTTGTATCAAGTTTTATTTTTATCATTTATTTCTATTAATTAATGCAATTTCCTCCTCCTCAAATTGATGGCACAGTAATTAGAGTTTGATTCATGCCATTACTAATTTTTTAACTTTATAAAACTAAATTGATTTATAAATCTAAAGACGAAATTATTAATACATGCACCTTTTGAGATTCGAAATGTAGTCTAACTCTAAAGTCCTATAGGTTTTTATGAGACCAGCGAATTGAGTCTAGTATGGTCTGATTTGGTTGGATGGTCCAAAGTAAAGTCGTATTGTTTTGGATTCCAATACGTAGCTTTATGGCCAAAAGGGTTAAGGAAAGTAAAGCATGTGAGAAATGAATCAGATGCGAACTAGCTTCTTCAATTTAGATGTGGGCCAAAAGGTGAAGATTCTTAGCCACCATGTACCGAGTCACAAAACTTCCAAGCTAAGGATGCCAGTGAGTAATGACTGAATGAAAATTACACAAAGAGGATGAAACAGTATTCAAATCTTCTCAAGAACTCAGATGTAATATAAAAACTCTAATTACAGTTTAATAAATTAACAAAATATATATGAAACTTACATAAAATTATTGTAGTAAAGACATGATCAAGCTAGCAGAAGAACTAAGAGAATTTAAAACAATACATAAAGTAATTTATATGTAGTTTCAAATTTTTTTAATATTCTTAATTCAAAAATTTAAATTATAAAAATTGTTTTCAAATTTTTTTATTATCAATTTAGAATTTTGAGGACGAAGTCGTTATCACGGTATCACTTATTGGGAAATGCCCACGTAGTACAAGGCCTACTTTGCTCACGAGTTTTGATGAGTGGGGGGTTGGCTTTATGAGCTTGTGCTTTTATTGTTGGGTGATGGGGGGGACGAGAGAAACAAAGGAGCTGACATCACATGGAATCCCCGGAGCGCCTCTGCTTGTGGTCGCCTTGTAAAATAGGAAATAAATAATAGTTACTACCCTTTATTTAGTGATATATGTTTTTTTATTTAATTATTAAAAATTAGCACGTTTTATTATTTTTAAAATGTCAATTTTTAATTAATTCAATTATTTAGTTAATGTAATAGATAAAAAGGTAATTGATAGTTTTATTAATAGATATTAATTTCACTGTTAAATAATAAATTAAATTATATTTAACAATAAAAAATACATCAAATTTAAATTATATGTTTTCAAAATGTACTATTTTTATTTTTTATGTTCAATTCAAATAATTATTTAACAATCAATTAATATTCATTAATATTATTCTATGTAAGTTAATTTTCTATTTATTTTATTAATTAAATAACTAAATTAATTGAAAATTAGTTTTTCAATGACTAAATTAATTAAGACATTTCATTTTGTAAAGATCAAATTAAAAAGACGTGTATTTTTCAATAACTAAATCATTAATTCACTCAAACATTTATAATATATCTAAAGGATTACTAAAGTTAATAAGATTTATTATTATTATTTTTAATCAATTTGATCAATTTATTTGAGAATTATTCTAGAAGTATTAAATATATTTAAGGCTAAAACTTTTTATTTTGGTCTCTTAACCTTGCATAAAATATTAATTTTGATTCCTATATTTTTTGTTGTTTCAATCTTGTCTCTTATGTTTATTAATTTATACAATTTTTTTTTCTTGTCACAAATGTTGTCTATTATATGTGAAACTCAAGTAAAATTACTTTAGTTTAAGTATAGTTGAAGCTTAGTAAATGAAGCCAAAACACTCTAAAATTTTTGTTGTCATTCTTTATTTGAGTATTCAAAATCCAAAAAATCAATGGAATAGTATGATGAAAAGAGTTAATCTTATACAATATAGTAAATTAAAATTTGATTTTCATTGAAAAAAATATTTATATTTAATACTCAATAATACTTAAAATATGATTATTTTTAATAAGAGAATATATATAAAAAAATTAAAATAAAAAATCCAAAATACCCACAAAATTTTGAAATTGTACGAAAACTAACTTTGTGCTTATTTTAGTATCATTTGAATATTTGGTTTGTTAACTCAACTATGCCTTGGTAAGAGCAATTTCACATAAAATTTACATATGATTTTGTCCTATACAACGGTTAATCAAGAAAAAAAATTGTATCAAAGGATAAAGATGAAACATAAAATTAAAACCTTATTTAAAATAAAGGGATATTAAAATTTTAATTATATATAATCTATACGAAACCTTAAAGTATATTATTATAAATTCAAGGGGTTAGCTTAGTAATTAAAACTTCTTAGTTTGATTATTCCGCTTTAAACTTTAGGGCTGCTTTTAGGATAATTTATTCTTCTAATATATTATGGCATATGTACTTTTAACATTGATATTTGATAGTACCTTTTTTCTTTATTTTTTTGAGATATATAATTTATCTTCAATTAGATAAAAAATAAATTAATTAAAATTCGTATAAATAAACACAAAATTCAAAACCATATGATAAAGAAATGCTTATTATTATAAATGTAAATAATACTTGAAATCCAAATATTACAAATAATTTTGTTGCATGATGACAATTTAAAACTTAAAGACAGTAATAATTGAAAGGGAAATCAAAAGCCATTGATGATTTCCCTATGTAAAGAGAAACTTGAGTGGAAGTATAATGAAACTTATTTAATTAGTGGGAAACCATGGAATGATTGAATTTGGAAATTATACAAAGAATTTGACAGTTCATTGAGGAGGGAATGATGATTTATATCTTAAAGAAAATTAAGATCCAAAGCTTTATTCCTCCATTTAAAATATATATTGTTAGACATAAAATAACCCAGAGAAACTGTTGAAATTTATTATTAATGTTACACAATCATAACTGATGTCGCTTATAAATTCATACTTAATGTGTAATATATATATATATATATATATATGTCTCAATCGCATTTAGAGATAATTTTTGGCTAATTTTGAGTGATAAATAAAATTGTATAAAGAAATAAAAGGATATTTTCGTTTTTGTTGACCACATAAATGAAAAAAGTTCTATTAATTTTATTCAATATCGTCTCTTATCCGAATTTTTTTTATTAATTTAGTTGAAATAGGTGCAAATTGCCATCATCTTTCGAGTCTATCTTAAGTACAGGAGATTATGGAAAGTCATAACATAAACCACACAAAATCAAAGACATAAACCAATTTGATAACATTTAAAATAAATTTGAATGCTTTATTGTATATAAGTCATCATGTATGAATTATCTGTGAGCGTGGCAAGCATCCAGTCAAAATCTAAGAGCCTTCACGTGGAGTAAGGGAGATTTTCATTATAAAACAATTTTAGGTACGCATTCTTAAAAGGATCGTATTTAAATTTATAAGTAGTTATTTGTATTTTTATAATTAAAATAAAATATATAAATTTTATTTTATAAAAAATTAATTATAAAATAGATAAATTATATAAACTATATATATACTAAGTATCTGATCAAACATTTTTTTAATAAAAATATAAAAATTATATTTAAATTTTGTATTTTTAAACTATTTTATTTTTCTTATTCTTCCTACCTCATCTTGATTTGAGTGTTTTAATTCGTGACAAAATCTTTTAACTTTTTCACAATCTTTAAAGACTTCTTGAATGTTATTTTATTTTTTTATGATCTAAAATTATTTTATAAAATTAATTTTAAAAATTTACATTAATATTATTTTTTATGTATTTATGTACATACTGCTAACATAAAAACTCAATTTCTATTTTTTTATTTTAAAAAATTAAAATTAAAATTAATTTTTAATTGTTTGATATTTTTTATTCTTAAAATGTATATTTTATTTTTGATAAAAAAAATAATTTAAACAGATATTCTTATTTATCTATTTTTAAAAATTAAAAATAATTTTTAAAGACTAGGTACTCTCATATTTTATAAACTTTTATATAACATCGATAAAATTTAATTTTATCAATTATCTTTTTGCAAGGGTTGGATGCTGTGCTGTCCTCAATTTAATACTGATAAGGATGTTTCTTATTATAGCTTTCCCTCGAAAGAACTACCTCTTTGTATCTACAACTGTACATTAATCTAAACTCATCTAAATAATGTGATGTTACCTTGAAAAAGGTAAACTAGAGACCAATTTTGTTTTGTCTCGTCTCTTTCTTTCTGATCCAGAAAAAAAAAAAAAAAAAACTCATTTGTTTTTGGCTGATATTTCTTGAGGTTACCACCACCCACTGTTTTTTATATACAAAAAGCTTAGTATACGCAGGATAGAAACACAGATTACAACTAGTCAAGCTTGTTTTGCTCAGTTTCTAACTTTCTATTATAAAAAATCATCAATATCAATAATTAATAGAGCTAGCTAATCGAAGCATATATGATGTTTGATTTATTAGTTGTTGAACTAAAATAATAAATTTAAAAGTATAATTTAAATTAGCAACAAATTATTATTAAACAAAATGTGACTGGTATCTGCATTGACTCATGATAAAATTAAATTGCATTGAAGTAAAAGAGTTTTAAGTTTAAGATTACATTACTAATTTGATCCGTTCTATTTTTCTAGTTTAGTTACTATGAATTTAATGTGTATACTGATATTATTTTAGAGATTTAAAAAAAGAAATATCCTTCAAAAATAGTATTAATCTTTTAATATCTAAAGAGAAGAACAAAGACTAAATTATTAATATAATATAATTTATATAAACTCAACTTAACTTTAAATTTTTGGATATTTTAAATTAGAAAAAGTATATAAAAATTAATAAACCTGAATGGTAAATTTGATATAAACTCAAACCTTATCAAAATGTCACTTTTGGATTAATATAAATAGGTAATTGAATCAGGATTTTAATTATTTTAAAATAATATTTTAAATTTGAGTTTTATATATTAAAATTTTTTTTTAAAAGAATTCAATTTTTATGATAAAATCTTAGTTAATTCAAATTAAATTAATCACAATTCATTAAATTTTTAAATATTGTGATTTTGAAAAAAAGAAGAAGGAAAAAACTCACCTTTGGCATGATGACCCGTCACTCCGCCACCGTAAATTACTTTAAAGAAAGGCACTTTCAATTCTGTCTTTTCTCGTTGGGGAAAAATCGTTGCCATAATTCTTTTAATCAAAATAATATGATTCCAAGAATTTCCCAATGAGCAAGGATTAGATGATTAAATCCAACGCCACGTGTCTCCATTAAAAGAATCCATCCAAAGTTTCACTGATTGTTGCAGCGAAATCAAAGAAAGAAAACAAATAAAAAACAAAAAAGACTCTGTTATCACATCCCATGTGAAAGAAACCCCTTTCAAAACAAAACCCCACTGTGTCACACACCCTACATTATATAAGCTATTGTTTCAGACTACTTTTCATTCACCCATCAACGAAATCCATTCCGAGAAGGGATCGAAACCCAAGAAAAATGGGTTTCTTCTCATTACAACCTCTGTTCCTGCTCGCTCTGTTTTTCTTTTCTCACCAAACAAAAGCAGAGGATTTCCATTCCTTCAATAATGGAACCATTTTCAACACCACAAAGCTCGCAGGTACTGGAAGATGCAATTGGTTCCGAGGTAAATGGGTGTACGACGCATCGTATCCTCTCTACGACCCCTCTTCCTGTCCCTTCATAGATCCACAATTCAACTGCCAAAAGTACGGTCGTCCAGATACACTGTACCAGAAATATAGATGGCAGCCATTTTCTTGTCCCATGCCCAGGTACCATGATAATTTCATAGTTCATATCTCTGTTTTTCTCCTTCTCTCGCCATTTTCTCTTCATAATTATAAGCAATTCTTGTGTGGTTTTTTTGCAGATTCAACGCTTTGAATTTCCTTGAGAGGTACAGGGGGAAGAAGATCATGTTTGTCGGTGACTCACTGAGTTTGAACCAGTTCAATTCACTGGCTTGTATGATCCACTCTTGGGTGCCAAATTCCAGGACCACCTTCAATAAGAGAAATGCACTTTCTTCAGTGACATTCGAGGTGGGTAATGTAATTCCATTTTCTTTCTCTTTTTCTCGTCTTTTGAGTTTTGAAGCTTTTGCAGTCGATCAAGTTTCAAACTTGATGATATTTTCCTCTCATTTGAACTTGAATTCTGTTAACCCAATTCCGATCTGTTTGTGTGTTACTGTGTGGAACACTGAATTGAGAGAAATAATTTTTGGAGTCGACGTGATTGGTGGGATGCTTTTCCTTTTGCAGGGAACATGTCGGAGTGTTAATTTAATGGATAATTAATGATTGTGTCATAGGCTATCACATAATTTAATTAGACTGCTGTTCTTGCCATCAAATTCCAACGTGCACGTAAAGTTTTCCTTATTTTTACGGAAAAATAACTAAAATTTTCTTAAATCTTTTAAATAGATTTAATTTTTAAAAAATAAATTAACGTTTTTTTTTTAAAATATCTCACATTTTTATATATTTATTAGTGAGTTATTTCTTTTGTTCATAATTTTTTTTGGGTACATATCTTAAAAAGTTTTCGAAAAGTTTCTTTAAATGTCTCGCATACGTGGAGCATCACCTTCCACAGCTTCAGTAGGTTATAGGCCATATAAAATTGCTCAAATTACATAAAACTCTTTTTATATAAAGTGAATTATTGTTTTAATATATGAAAGATAATATTTTTTAATTTAAGATTAAAATTCTTAATTTTATTTTAAATTTTTTTAAAATAATTTAATCCCTACCTTAGTTACATAATATGCCTAAACAAGATTATTGACAAAAAATAACAACTATCATGTTCAACAAAACATTCATATAACTAATGTAAAGATTAAATTATTTGAGAAATATTTTTTAAAACATGAAATTGAAAATTTTGATATTTATAAAATTAAATTGAGATAAAATATATATTTTAAAAAATAATACAGTAATATATTTTTAATTATTATTGGTTTTTTTTATATATTAATTATTAATATTCAACTACCTCATTTTATTTTATACTATAGAAGGTAGTTAAATGTTATTTAATGTATATCCCCAAACAATTTTTCACATTTTAAACCTCTCTAAATTTGGTGGTCCCATAATTGTCAAAACACAATTGCTTTATAGGGAAACTTTGTTAGGAATGTCTCAATTAGCAATGATTAATGTTGGAATTGTAGTGCCGATTAACTTCAATCCCGGCTTAGGAATTGTACATGAAGAGTCCAGCTGGCATAACCAGTGGTAACTAGATCATTACTTAAACAAACACTAAATGACGTGAATGTTTTTCTCTGCAATCTTTCCCTATAAAATCTCTATGCATTTCTACTTTATTTGGTTTCTCTTTCATCTATCTTTCTAAATGATGATATAATTAATATTAATCACTACCATTAGAGCACTGAATTATTTCTATGCGTTCATCATCTTTCCTTTAAATAGTGAAAACTTTATGCTGCCAAAAATTGGACCACTTCTTCGTGATACAACAAAGTAAACATTAAAAAAATATCAGTAGTGTTGATTAATTTTCTATAAGATGAAAAGAAACGAGAGAAATTTGGTATTTTCAGGACTATGGGCTTGAGTTATTTCTGTACCGCACACCATACTTGGTAGATCTTGACCGAGAGAAAGTTGGACGAGTGTTGAAGCTTGATTCCATCAAGAGTGGTGATGCTTGGAGAGGGATGGACGTGCTGATCTTCAACACGTGGCACTGGTGGACCCACACTGAAATCTCACAACCGTAAGATTAATCTCTTCCACCACCTCATCTCTCAATTACTTATTAGAAAAAAACTTAAGTATAATTTTTATATTTTTATTATTAGATTCTCTAATCAAAAATTAACATATGTATTGTTCATATAATCTATATCTCTCATAATTATTTTTTTAAAAAATTTTTTATGTACTTTATTTTAATTAAAAAATTTGATAGTAAAAATACAAATAATTGTAAAGCAAGAATAATACTAATGGTTGTCCTGTCCAAACGTATATAAATTGCAGGTGGGACTACATCCAAGCAGGCAATAAGTTGTACACAGACATGAATCGTTTCATTGCGTTCTACAAAGGGCTAACGACATGGGGTAGATGGGTTAACCTCAATGTTAATCCCGCCCAAACCAAGGTCTTCTTTTTAGGAATCTCTCCTGTTCATTATGAGTAAGTATTTAGTTATTGACTCACCATTAATTATAGTATATGGATCTACCTAGCTATTTACACATTAATGGTTGATAGGGGGAGAGATTGGAATGAGCCAGCAAAGTCATGCATGAAAGAGACAGAGCCATTCTTCGGGTCCAAGTATCCAGCAGGGACACCAATGGCATGGGTGGTGGTGAACAAAGTGTTGAGAAGGATAAAGAAGCCTGTGTACTTTCTGGATGTCACAACACTCTCACAGTACAGGAAGGATGCACATCCAGAGGGATACAGTGCAGTCATGGCAACAGATTGCAGCCATTGGTGTCTTCCAGGTCTTCCTGACACTTGGAATGAGCTTCTCCATGCAGCTCTCTTTGCTTAGTTTCTTTTTCTTTTGCTTCTGTGATTGGGGTAGGGAGTAATAAAGTTAGCAAGGGAATATTAATGGCTTTGCTTTGTGTTCCAAAATTGTAAATTTAGATTATTTTTGGCACAAACTTGCCTTGATTTGTACCAAATAATTATTACTATTTCACTTTTAAAATTAATTCAGGATTATAAGCTCCCTCTTCAAAATGAAAATACATGATGCAAATCGTGACAAATTTCTTTATAAGTGCTTGGGAAATTGATGTCCATCTTCTCGTCGTTCCAGCTTTGACTGTAATTAATATATGCAGCTCATACTATTCCACACCCAATCGTTTAAGTTTAAGGTCACCTTGTTACATAATATTTTTCGTCCCAATACAATCTAAGTCGCTTTGTTTTCTCCATATATGCTAATATCAAACATTTTACCAAAACAAACAAAAATTACTAATACTCACGTCGAATGTCCCCCCAGATATATCAATAAATGAAAAAAAACAAATCTTATAACTCAAATCTTACAAGTGATAAAAAGTGTATTTGTATTTGACACTTTTGTGACTATGTTTTACTTATCATATTTATACAATAAAAGTTGGATGTGCATATAGCTAAAACGTTGTATTTTAGTTAATTGTTGATAGCAAGGCACTAGTATTTTGTATGAAAAAGATATATGAAAGACAAAGATATATAGTAAGAATTTTGGATAATATAGTACTGGGAAAAAGGCCAGATGTCTTGCAGGTTTGGTATTATATGTCACACGAGGCATTGTTTTGAATTCCCATGTGTCTCATACTGGTAAGTTATACACGAAGCCTTTAAATTCAATTCCCATGTTCGCACATATAATACACCACAAGCTGAGTCATCCCATTGGTTCCACCACCTTCACACGTGGCACCACCTCTTCCACCACATGTCCTCTCCCATGCAAACCTATCCACCTCCCACCTCCTTCCCTTCCTCTTTTTAACCCCAAACTCCCACGCACCTCTATCAGTATCAAGTATTATCATCATCTCACACTCACTCAACTGTTTCATCAACTCAAAGAAAGAAATTAACAATGGCGTCTGAGCAAATGTCTCGCAGGGACAACTCCACCTCCGAGAGGGAGGTTCACGTTGAGAAGAACAGAGTTCCCAAGATGACCACCCACTTTGAGCATCTGGCAGAGCAAGCTAAGGAGTCTGATGTGACTGGCGGGAAGGACACTTCACAAGGGAGTATTGAGGAATTGCAGGGTGGAGAGTATAGGAAGGAGCATGGTGGGAAGGCCATTGGGGACATGGGTGGACCTGGGAAGGCCCGAGAGACCCATGAGCTGGGGGCTCGATTTGAGTCTATTGCTGATAAAGTGAAGGGCGAGAAGGAGAAAGAGTCCTATGCTGATAAAGCTAGGACTGGTACTGCTTATACTACTATGCCTGCTTCCAATGTGGGAAAGTTTGAAGTGAGAGGTCAAGGCGTGGAATCTGCAAGGCAAGCTGGAGGCAAAGATACGTCTCAACTCCAGAGTCGAACCAGAGAGGTATCTGGGAGAACAATGGAAAGTGGTGTGGAGAGAGAGAGAAGAGAGAACAGAGGACAGGTTGAAGCAGAGAAAGGAACAAGCTTGGAAAGCAGAGGAGGGGTTAAAGGCAGAGTTGGAATTGAAACTCATGGTCCAAGCGCAGTAATAACGTGCAAATTTGAAGGAGGGGGCAAGAAGGAAGAAGGAGGAAGAGATACAAGAGAATTAGAAGCAGAGAGAGAGAAAGCAAGAATTGAAGAAAACAGAAGGAGACAAGAAGAACAATCAGAATCCACCTTGGAAGAGATTTCCAAGTACAGAGGTCAAGTGCAGGAGAACACAATGGAAGCCATAAGAGGAGCTCAGGAGCGATACGAGAGAGCGAAACAAGCTGCAAGTGAGACACTGGGTGCCACAACCCAAGCAGCTCAGGAGAAAACAACACAAGCAAAGGATGTAGCAATGGAGAAAGCAGCTCAAGCCAAAGACGTCACGCTAGAGAAATCCCAACGAGGTTACGTCGCTGCAAAAGATACTCTCTCAAGTGCCACCAAGACAGCTTCAGAATACGCCACTCCAGTAACGGAAAAGGCCAAGGATTACACCCTTCAAGCTGCAGAGATGGCGAAATCCGCAGGTGGCACCACTGCACATTATGTTGGGGAGAAAGCCGTTCAAGCCAAGGATGTCACCGTGGAAACCGGCAAGACTGCAGTTGAATACGCTGGGAAAGTGGCGGCTGATCTGAAAGACAGGGCGACGGCAGCGGGGTGGACGGCGGCGCATTATTCAACGGAGATGACAGTGGAGGGGACGAAGGCAGCGGCAAATGTTGTTCAGGGAACAGCAGGGTATGCAGCTAATAAGGCCACGGAGATTGCAGCCAAGTCACTGGATGCTGTTAAGGGTTTAGCTACTTCAGCTGGTGAAACTGCTAAGGATTACACTGCGAGGAAGAAGGAGGAGGCACAGAGGGAATTGGAGGCCAAAAGAGCATCTCAACAACAGGTATCTATCTCTTCAATGGCTAATCTAATTTATATTTGCAATGATGGGGCTCTCCGGTCATGTTTTAAAGCTTTCTATTCATTATGTATGCAATGCATTTTGTCCTCAATTAACAGTTCCTGGACTTGAGATTTGAGAAATTAAAGGTTTCAATGTAATAATCATTTCATGAACTTTTTGTAGTATAAATTTTTTCGTATTGAATTTTAAACTTTGACAGTCCAAAATGAGGTAATTTACTCTAGTATTTTGTTTGGATCTTTCCAAATGAGAGATTAAGAGATTTTAAAAATGCTTGTAATCAAATAGCATTGAATATCACCATTAGTACAAATGCTGTAAGAATATTACAATACTGCTGAAAATTGATACTTGCTTTAAAACTGTGTGACTTGAGGGAACTGAGGGGAGGCCATCATCAAAAGGCAGTGAAGAAAGCTCTGAAGGAGGAAATGGGGCATTCAAAACAAGCTCTCAAGGAGGAAGAGGGGCATCCCAAACAAACTTTGAAGGAGGAAAAGGGACATTCCAACCACTCACTGAAACCTCCAAGAGAGAAGAACGCCAATACACAAAAGGAGGAGGTGGGGGGATTGGCGAAACTATAGGCCAATATGCCCAATCCATGAAACCCACTGGAGAAACCTTGCAGAAAATAAAGAAGCCATTAGATACTGTCACGCAAGGAGGAAGCGAGGTTTTAGGAGCAGTAGGTGAAACCGTGGCCGAGATGGGGGAGACGATGATCAAACCAGCAGAGATAGCCTCAGAGACACAAATCCAAGGAGGTGGGGTTCTGGGTGCCATTGGGGAAACCATAGCAGAAATTGCGCAGACAACCAAAGTCATTGTTGTGGGAGACGACCAAACAGAGTCACAGTCGAAACAGAGTATTAGTGAATGTGATCGTGGCAGTGGCAACCAAGGAGGATTATATCACTAAGGAGAAAGGTAGATTAATTATGTTTGGAGGTTGATGTTTCGGGGTTGTTGTTTTAGGGAGTTTGTGAATAAATAAGAAGAATCGCTTTTGTTGCGGTTCAAGAATATGTCAATTTTGTTTGTAAACTCTGTTGGCCTTTTTCTGAGTTTTTTTTAGGTACAAAGTGTATCTCAAAATTATAACTAGATGAGTCCATGTTTTGGGTTGTTTCTGCTTAAGTTATGTCAATCATGGGTTGTATATTTGTCCTCCTTCTCTCTGCTCTAATTCTCTCTCATCCTTGTCTTGCAAAGAAACGTGAAAAGGGGTAACAAACAGATCCATTTACAAGTTCAAACGTAGCATCCACATGCCAGTGAAAGCAATTGTATTGCATTAGTTATAAGGGAATGATCTGAGGAGCTCGACAAAATCAGTGTTGGTCAATGGAAGGTCCTTCCCATAGTGTTCCCCTTAGTTATATGCCAAATGTGGGTTTTATTAAGAAGTATATGTCATATGTTAAGTTTCATCTATTTATTTTCGAGAATATACATATTGGTCTTGAAAAAAAATTCATTCTCTCATTATTTAGTCCTTTAAATTAGGTGTTTAATGTATTATACTGTTCACATTTTAGAACACTCTTATTGAATTAGTTGGACAATTTGAAAAGATTAATGTGTATTGAAATGATAATTTATGAGGATTGACTCTTTGATATTTAGTTTTAGAGACCAAATCGGAGTGTGTGTGTATATATATATTTATTGCCAACTTCTAAATTCTATCTTTACTTTTAATGAATTGATTTTATTTATTTATTTCACTCCCAATAGATTTTAACTCACGTTTGAAGCCAAAAAAAGAATTTTTGGTGATAATTAAAACCCAGATTTGCTTAGATAAATAAAAAGAGAACTCATAAAGGCTTAGAAAAAGTATCTCTAGCCCTAACCAAATAAACATAAAATGAGGGAACAATTGTAATTACTATTATATACTTTTGGCATCCATTTTACAAATTGATATAGAAAAACAAGAACTCAGTATTAGTGAAACCCTGTTAAATCCAAACAGAGGAAGTTAACGAATACTACAAAATATCCTTGCCTTACCTTCAAGAATCCCAAAGAGGCCCAAAAGCAGGTATTCTTGCCCTCTTGCAAGCTCTAACAACGTCTCTACTCCCTTCAGGGTTGCTAGTAACAATAACCACTTGAGCATCCCACCTAATTGCAGCATTCACACTCATCTCTCCTACATTGGGCCTCCCACTAATTGCAGTATCATGAACAATCACCTTCTCTTTAGAATATCTCCCCACAAACTCCATAATCTCCTTCCCATAGTTCACCTCTATATCCTTAGCCACCCACACTAAAAACACATTTGCAGGGCATGGCTGCAATAGAAATGACAAGAACACACAAATCCCAGAACCAGTGGCCACCAGAACCACCCTTTGGTACAAGTTTATGAGATAAGGCAAGCCAGCGAAGTGCATGGTTCGAACCCAAAGGTGTGTTGGTGGGTTAGAGATCAAGGACTTGGTGAAATCACCCACTGCGCCAGCTAGCATCATGTGCTCTTTTTCCCCATCTGATATGATCCCAAAGGCATGCCATTCTGATAATGGAGATGGGCTTATTCTGCCTAGTAATCCTGCTTTTACACCTCCTTCAAATTTTATGATTGATGCATGGGTTGATGCTGCTGATACTTTAACTTCAACTTTTCTAACAGTTAACCATGGAGTGATTATGAGAATGGATATGGCTAGAGTGAACCAGTACTCTTGGCTTTTGATTAGCTTGGAGAGGGTCATGGTGTAGGTGTTTGAAGCAGGGTCATAACTTATGAAGAGGAAGAGGAAGAACCAGAGAAGGATGACAGCTATCCACCCGGCGAAGCGATGTGTTCGCTCGAAGAGGTTGTGGTGAAGATGACGAATAAGAGGGAAGGCGGCAAGGGAAGATAGTGAAATCAGAGTAAGAATTCCAAATGCAAACCCGATGATCGTTGGGGATGTTTGTTGTTTGTTCTTGAGAGTGAGTACTAGAGAATAAACAAGCCAAGCTATTGAAGAAACACCACATCCACTGTGAATACCTCCAAGGCTTTGAAGGAAGGAGGTGGTAAAAGTTCTGATTTTGAGAGGAACACTAGGCCTCCCAAGAGTCTTCACAACGAACCAGAAGATTAATCTTAGTACTGCCTCGCTTCTGCACAACGTTAGAGCTAGAATGTTGCCAATGGAGAACAGGGTAGCTCTGTTTTTCCCATATTGGAAATACCCTGAAGCTGAAAGAACCAGAGCAGGCATGTTCAAGCACAAGCAAGCCAAAAATAGGAACTTGTACATTGTGAAGCCTTGATCTAGAAGAATTGCAGACAATCTTGATTTTTTTGAATTCTTTGGTGGCGCCTTGAGAGCTCCATTGTTATTATTGCCTTTCTCTGGTGTCTCTAAATCATTAACTTCTGCTAAGAACTCTATCTCAAAATCATCAACGTCTATGTCGCAGAAATGACTGCTGGGTCGGCTCCGGCACGGGCTGACGACATGGTGAGACCGAGGGACGACTTTGAAAGAACTGGTTCGAGTCCATGGAAGCCATAGCCAATGATGTCCACCAATTCTGTCTTGCTGTTTTGGGGGTGATGGCGGTGACCCTATTGCAAAAGGGTTGGGTCTGTTAGGATTGATCTCAAATGCTACACCACGACAGCTTGAGAATCTAGCAAGCTTCTTCATCTCTGTGCCTTCCATTACTTCCTCCATTGATGCGTACGTTGATATCCTCTTAAGCTTAAAAGGAATATAGATAGTGGATTTCCATGTGCAAGTTTCATATCGGCTCTAACACAAGGAGGCTTCTAGTATATTTATATAATATCAACTATTGCACATACCATAACAAGACACATATTAAATTCGTATTTTGTTCCTTAAGTTGATTTATTATTTGAAAGAGAATTAATTTATATCTAAGCTACCAAAACAATTATTTGTCTTACCGTAATCTTTAGAGAATAAGTGGCATGAAATGTTAGTCAAATAGGTATCTGTAGAAACATTATAATATTATGTACCTACCATATATCACGCTCCTCTGTGAGATATGCTGGCTTTCTGCTAGCAGCTTTGACATAAACAATAAAAAGATGGGGAAAAATGAAATTTCTATTTGTGATTCAAAATTGGGTTTTGCCTTGGTTTTTTTACTCTAACTGATTCAAGGCGTGTATTATAATTAGGTAAAATACAATCTCTAGTTTGGTTCAAATTTTTTTTTTTTTTTTACCGTTTTAAGTGTTTTATTTTTTTGGTTGTACAATGAAGAATCTTTGTAGAATTTGGATACTTTAATATAAGAAATAACATAATAGTATTATGTGAAAAAAAAAAGATAAATACAAAATTAATTAATTAATATGTCGCATTTACAAAACAGAGATAACATATTTTCACTTTATAATTCTTTCCTCACATGATATTTTCTGACAGATTAAACAATAAGGTGTAGTCTACATAATTAAGCTGCAATAATTTCTAATGCATGTTAATTGAGGCCCTTCCTTATTATAGCTGCCACTGTATGAGTAGATTCTGCTAGAATAAACAAGGAGTGCACGTTCGAATGTGCAAGGACCAATGTTTCAAATCCATTGCATGTTACCCATAGGATCGTTGTGATACTGCTGGTATAGTCTACCTTGTATTATTGTTCATCACCGTAAGAGGAGAAGCTTGTAGTTCAGATTCTATATACTGATATATAAGGTGGGTCTTGTATATCACTTTGATTAGCTTTTGATACATAGAAAGTGGGCATCGTAAGAAGCATTGTAAAGAGAGAAGTGAAAATGAAAATGATGCATAAAATACTTCATTAGTGCAAGAGTTTGACCCAAATTTGATTTTGCAAGATTTGGATTTTCTTAATTTATATGTATTAAGTTGTTAGTATATGTAATTCTTTTTTTTTTTTCAGTCAAATGTAGTTTATCTAATTCAAAATATAAATAGAGCCCTCTCCACTATTATCTAACTTCTTGGGCCCAAAACATTTCTTACTATTCAGGTAGTGCTCAAGTTGAGCTCTAGTATTTTTTTCCCTTCTGCAAAAATCCGTCATCTTGTTAGTAAACTTGTATACAAAATTATAAAGAAGGATAAGGTATATGGTGTGAGATTTAGATAATAAAGGAGAAAATGAAGTTCATGAAGTAAAAAAAAAAAAAAATTTAAGTCTTAATCTATTTAAAATAAGTCTTTTATTTATCTCTTTCTCATTATTATTTTTTATATATATTTTTTATTTTAAAAATTTTACTATACAAAGTGATTTAGAGGAATTTTTTTTTCTGTATGGTGTGGCATAATAAGCGTGACAGAACATGAGCATTTAAAGGGTAATTAAAACCTTAATTAGGTCAATTAATATAGAAATATATGAGTAGTAATGTGTTAGCATAGGAACTATGGGTTTGAGAATTAATCTGCAGTATAAAATTTTGACATTTGGCTTTGGAGAAGATGTAGTAAAGCACAACATGTGATAAGTACCAATTTGATTAGTGTAGCCCTAATAAGCATACTGACAATCATTAGATGCTTGGGCCGACTTACCAATTACCATTTCTAGGGACAATATTACCAACTTCATTCTATATGCCAAGGTATATAACAATGAAAATAAGAGATTTTTAAGTAGTTTTAATTTCCTAAAAATAAATAGATGAAGCTAGTCATAAACACTGAACGTCAATGTCATTTGAAAATATGTTTAATAAGTTTAATCTTTTCATAATTGATTTGCTTGTAATGGGATTCACCTAAAACCCTTTTTTTAAGATCAAACTAGTATACCTTTTTTTGGGTGAAAACTTCTTATAACAAAAGGTTTTTAAGTTTGTATTATGTCATTTTATTTATGTAATAAGGTTAATTTAATTATTTTTATTTAAAATTAGAATACTTGCATGATTTATAAAATAAAAATTTTACTAATAAATAGTACATTATAGTCATTAATATTTCATTAGGATACACAATTTTAACTATCACGTAGATTAACTTTGCATTAATTTTTTAACTTCGGATGAATGACTTAAGATATAAGGAGTGCCTATCTTAAAAATTAGTCTATTAAATAAAAATATCTTATAATTTAAATATTATCTTATATTATTAATCTTATTTGATGTGAACAAATCAATTTAAAATTTTTTTTATTAAACTTATATACAATTATTTATATCTTTCAATCAAAACCAAATATGTGAATTTTTTTTAAAAAAATCAATAATAAAAAATAAAAGTTGTATAAATTATCTATGTGTTAATTTTTATTAAAAAAATTAATGATAACAATTGTAAAAATAGTATCTAATATTTTTTTTTGAATAACTAAATCTAGGCTCAAGTTATCCAATCAAGCGAAAAATGCATTATCCATTCACTTTCTTTCTCTCTTAATTTTGTCAAGGCGTTATCCATTTATCCGAAGCTATTTTCTTGTTCATATAACAAGCAATCTGAAATATTCAAGCATTTTAGTTGAAATATAAAATCATTACTCAAGGGAAGTGTGAAATATACACTAAAAAATTTGGTTCAGTCTTTGGAAGTTGAAAATCGATTCAAACAGAAAGTTACGAGATCGAGAATGCGAAACTTGATTTTCTATTCCTGTTTTTTTTTTTTGTTTTTTTGTTATAAAATTTTCCTTGCACCATATTTTTCTAATTGTTTCTTATAAAATTTAGAGTAATTTATTATTTTAATTTTAAAAAATATAGTTTATCTCAATTTAATTTTAAATTATAAAAATATTTAATTTAATTCATATGTATATATATTATAAGTTTTATGTTTAATTTAAAATTTTAAAAATTAAATTAATATAAAATATATTTTTTAAAGACTTAATTAAATATTTTTATGAGTCAAAAATTAAATTAAAAAATTAAATTTTTTAAAAATTAAAATAATAATTTATTTTAAAATTTTTGCACATATATATATGTTAAATGATATTAGTTAGGAAGAAGAAAAATCATGAAATTTAATTAATTAAAAAGCAGAATTACATACTGCGTGTATATGACTTTTTCTTTCTTCGTTAAAGGGCAAAACGTAGTGTTGATAATTCAGAAAGATCCAAGTTGTAGTTCACCAAATACTGCTCCAATCTGGCGTCGCACTGTAGGCTGTAGTAACTGTACAATATTGTTTGACGCGATCAGATACTCGGCAGTTCAAGAAGCGTGTAGTCCTCAACAATTTTTCTAGAATGATGTTGTTTCGTCCATTTCTTTTTAAATTTTTTTAAAAAAATTTCAACTAAAAACGCATTGTTTTGAAAATTTTAAAACAATGCGTTTTGCAAGTCTACAGACTTTTTCTCTTAAATTTGCTCCTGGAGCTGGTGTTTTGGATCGGAGGAGTTAGCGACGATAATTGTAAAAGCGATAGACGTCAAAATTGGGGCAACAGCAAGAGCGAAAGAGGTGGGAAGAGAGGGTTCGTTTTTTTCATCATCCTCATGTTCACCAAGCACATCCTCCTCCTCTTTGTCCCGAAGATTCATCGTTGTTGTCATTGTTGTCTAGGTCATTTTCTTCGAGCAAAAAGGTATTGTCTCATTCAGCTGCCATAAGAGAGAGAGAAATGAAAGAGTTGAGCTCAAGCTGGTTAACCTAATGGTGGGCTCACAGGGTTTTGCTGTTGGACTGAAGATTGACTTTGAGAAAATGTACTATTTTCAAAATTTTAAAACGGTGCGTTTTGAGTTAAAAATTAAAAAAAAAAAAAACAATTGTCGAGGCAACATCATTTTAGAAAGACTGTTGAGGATTGCACATTTCTTAGACTATCGACGATCTGGTTGCATTGTTTGACAATGACTTTATAAAAATGAAAAAAAAGAAAATCAAATTTATTGAATTTGGTGCATTGAAATATATATTAATGTAAAACAAAAATATGTGAATACATATTAAAATAATGATAATTTCAAATGCCTAAGTAAAAGATAACTATTTTGATTAAAATTGAATTGAGAATAAAATAATTTTTTAAATATTAAATTATTATATCTTAATTTTTATTAATCCATCGTATAATTAAGTAATATTATTTTATTTTTGAAAGATATTTAGTTTTAATTTAATTCTTAACAAAATTAAAATCATAAATTTTGTCTTAAAAGATATAACTCTAATTAATTTATTTTTTATATGTTCAATAACTATTAATACTTTAACAAACTTTTTGTTAATAAGATATTTATATAATTAACATAAATATTAAATTACATCTTTAAAAAATAAAATTGATATTTTTTTTAAAATTAAATTAAGACAAATTATATATTTAAAAAATTAAAATAATAATTTAGTCATATATATATTTATATTATATAACTTTAACATGGTTAGTTTCTTTAATCTTTTAAATTATATAATATAAAAAAATATAAAACTAGAGAATTATAAAAAAATATTTATAAGAAAATAAATAATTATATAATTTTTTACTTATATTTAAAATTATTTTTTAAAAAAATTAACTAGTCAACCAAAATTGACTCAACTCTCAAGATCGAAGTTGGCCTGTTGATCATCGTTTTACTGGCAAACAAATGCCTCTATATTACTATGCGTTAAAACAAGTTATGTAGCTAATTTTAATTTATCCAAAAAAGAAAAGAAAAGAGAATCATGTTCATCGTCAAAAGTTAAAATGATTACAGTTACACACAGGAAATCACATAACTATATTGGTGATCAAGATGAACAATAACACTCTTCAGCATAATATATCTTTATATTTTACATGTTTAAGAGACAACTCGTCAATCTTCTTATTGTGCAACTGGAATTCTTTGAACCTAGTACTGTTCGAATCCCAGAGAATCTAGAAACCACACAGATCAACAACACCTTCGAATCCCCCAAAGTATGAACAGGAAGATGATGAAAATTTGACAAAAAAGATAGCAATCAAACAGAAACCTAAAAATTGCGTTTTTAGAAAGACTGAGAAGAAAAGGAGAAGGTCAACAAGGGAT
Organism: Senna siamea; assembly: GCA_031216115.1. Classification (NCBI taxonomy): domain Eukaryota; kingdom Viridiplantae; phylum Streptophyta; class Magnoliopsida; order Fabales; family Fabaceae; genus Senna; species Senna siamea. The sequence continues at coordinate 17,598,735 of CM062359.1, read as the reverse complement.
CTGAGAAGTGAACCACTCCATGACGTGTAACGGAGCTTTGACTAACTCTAAAGCGAGCTCCACTATTACCGTCACGCACAAACAGCAGGGGCATATACATGTCAACAACAATCTGCAAATAGATTATCATCCAAAGTATCGGATTGTCAATCTTGTTATTCAATTATTCTTGTTTTTGAATTTAGATCCAAACGCAGAAAATGGAAGAAAAGGAGATAATAAAGAAGAATAAAGTGTAGGGAGAGAAAGAGATAAGGAATTTACCCGACGATCCAGATGACAAGGCCGACGATGGAAATGAGAAGAGAGAGAAAGGCGAAGGGAAGACCCAATAGGAAACCCAGTGGCCTGCAATCGCCGTCTGAGTTACACATTGTTGTTGTTGATGATTGAATTGAGAGAGAGGGTTCAAACAAGTTCCAAAATCCAAATTGATATCTAAATAGAAAGAAGAAAGAGTACACGTTTTGGTTTTGTGGGTTTTGAGTATTAAAAAAGGCAACAATGGAGTGTAGTGCCGTGACAAGTTTTCCAGCGAAGGAGGCTGTGATATTTCCAGGAAAATTATTCTCCAATATTACTTTATATTTTGTTCTTTGTCTGTTTTCTAATTCTTTTCCATATTCCCTCCTTTTTTTATTTTTTGGGTCGCAACTTTTCTATATTTTCAATCCATTATTCATTCCCATTATTTAAAAAGAAAATGGGCCTTAGTGCTGTCATGACTCACGGAATATGAATTTAAATCTTTTAAAAAAATTATTTGTGGAAATAAAACTGCAAAAATATTTGTAAAAATTTTATGTACTAAATTGCCCTTCTATTAGTACAATCTAAATTTTCTTCACCAACATTTTCTACGCTTATTATACATTGAAAAATTTTCTTTTACAGTACTGTCTAATATGTGGACACAATTTATTAAAGATTTTATTTTTAAAATATTTTTTTAAAAATAAGAATAATATCTTAACATTTCTTTTTAAGATTCCAACATGAATTCGAGACTGAGCGCAATGTGGCAGAATTTTTTACCCGAAAAGCTTCTTCTTTTCTTGTAACTTTTTTATATATAACATGGTGGGGAGTACTTGAACAATGAAAAAAGAAGCATCATTAATACAACTGTTTGAAATATTGACCCCTATAATTGATCCTGCAAGCTCAAGGATAAGAACTAAAACACGCAACATAGACCAAGGCCAAAAGTAATATAAAAAACTGATAACATGACTCAAATATTTCTAAACTAAAATTATAAGCTAAAAAACATCTTCACAGACAGCCTCTAATCAAATGTCCCAAAAGGGGCCCCTCATTAATATTATTACGTATGTGCCAACCCCACGCTGGAGAGCTTGAATTGGCTTTTGCAAGCTTTTCTTGAAGTCTTCAGAGGCTGCTTCAAGCATCCTCCATCACCTGCTCAAACTTGAATTCTCATCTTCCATTTCTATAATGGAAGCCAGTCTCTCACGGACCTGCAACAGTAGATCCATATGCATCTAAAATTGAAACTACATGAAGTATAATGCCCATGATCATTGAAAAATTCTTATGCAGATCCGATCTTTCAAAAATTGGTTACACAAAAATATGTCAGAAGTAAATCATATTAAAAAGTATGTTAAATATAGTTACATGTCTGATCCTGATTAATAATTGCTTGGGTCATAATTTTTGGTTAATTGAGTTTATCTAAGAATTTCTCTATAATTACTTACCTCTAAGAGTTGCTTTTTCTTGTCATTTTCATCTTTCTTCTTCAGATTGCTAGTAGATGACGTGTCATACCTAGACAGTAGATGAGGCAAGCAACAAGTACAAATGAGGAATATGAAGTGAAAAGGAAATCCAGTTATCTGTTATTATTTTCTTGTGTAATCTCAGCCTATTAAGTCATTTATGAACTCTATTCACAACCGAGTAGAAGTCAAACAAAAAATTACAATTTTAATAGGAAAAGCGCCCTGAATCATGTGTGACAAATGCTAAAAGATATCTATGTAGGTAGTCAAGGACGCCAACCATGTAAATTTACAGGTTCTTACCAATCACGGGGAATTCCAGCCTCATCCCGTGCAGCATAATTGAAGGGCCCCTTAAGTTCCACGTTGTATTCCTTCAGCAAGTCTGCATGGTTGTAAAAACTTTCGAGTTGAAGCCTGCATGTCCTTAACTAGTGGCGTAAGTGAGTAGATACGATGAAATTAAATAGGCCTTCAAACCTTTGAAAGTGGAGTTGGGGGGACAATCCAATTTTTGACAGACAGAAACAAACCAATGGACACCAACTGCTACATGTGCAACTTCTTCATCAGCAATTTTAGCCACGATTTTAGATGTCCTATTGTCTCCAAATCCGATTAATTTTTGCACCAGCCGTGGCCCAGCATCAAGTCCTCTAGCCTCCTACAAATAAATTAAACATGTACATTCAGGGGATCAAGATCACATAAATCATGTGATATCTGGGGGAAAACACTTCCAATAATTTGACAAGAATGTCAAATATTAGATACTTCAGGGATCTGATTGAAACCTTTCTTTCCTGAGAAAACAGGAGGAAACTTGTGAAAAATGGTTTGATTCAGTACTATATATGATTGAGATACCAAAATAACATGTACAGGGAAACTAATTGGTGGGGGAAAAATGATGTGGAAGATAGTGGTCAATTCACATCAATCATCATAAGTCTAAAAAGAACTCAAGTTGACAATAAGTCCTTTAGAAATCTTGAAAGTCTCAGAGACAACTTCCTGAAGCTCCCAAGTCGTTATTATAACAAAAAAGTTTCTGTTGCAGAAGAACCTCTACGGAAATAGGTTAGATATCCCTCTACCCGCATGGATAACACTTTTCAATGGCTAAATTAAAGAAGGCAAAAGCTTCATTTTCATCCCTTAACTTTGACCTACCTAGGCATCAATCTTGTCCCAACATTCTGTTTTGCAAACTATGTTAGTAGGTTGGATTGTAATTTTACATGAACTAAATATATATACATGTTTGCCAAAAACCTTGGCTCAAGTGCCACGGAGTGCTTATGTACTTAGGTTTTATCCCTATGTCACCCTATTTTGCACTCCCTACTCCCAAGGCCTTATGACTCCTTTGATTAAAAAAAACAGAAATTGGAGGAAAAAGTGTACACTTGCCCCCTTTTTTATAATTGTATTTTCTCCTTCCTTCTCTTTTACTTTGCAATCCCTTCTTTCTGTCTCTTCCCTCTCCCATCTTTCCATGGAACCGAGAAGATTAGAGGAGAGCTTTGGAAGAAGAGAGGAGATCTTTGACCTTGTGAGAAGGTTCACAGAAGCTACATTCCTTCTCTGAACCATTTATCTCACAAGATTTTTGGCTATAAACTTCAAACATCTGCGAAACTATAATCTATAGGCTTTACAGGGCCAAATGTGCAAACCCAAGCACGCTCTGCTTGTTTCCCTTGGAATTGCAGTTTAGACACTTAACAGGCTAAGAATGTTGAAGTGAATTACCCAAAAAATGAGAGCAATAACAGATTAATATGCAGCTATACTTTACTATCACCTGAGAACATGGCACTATAGGTTATATGATATCTTGGGATTCTATAAAAATTTGTATGAACTCCCACTTCAGAACTTCACCACTCCCCAAATGATGAATTTTTCTTGTTTTTTCTGTTCCTACCTTGGGAACTTTGAATCTCAATAATTGATAGGAAACAAAGACTGAGTTTTGGTGAAACAAAAAACTGATAGGGACAAGCTAAATATGAACCAAATACTGAATTGATTCTATATCTGCTAACTCCAGAAGAAAAGAGAGCAGGGACCAGTACGGGATACAAGCAGGAGAGGAGCAAATGCCTCCAGCATCTCTTTCTACAAATACTACCAACTTTCTTGGGGACTGAAACTCACCACCAATTTGTTCAACTGCAAAAACTGAAGAGGGAAGGGTTGGTGGTGAGCTATGGCGGAGAAGAACAAGTAGGAGAAAATAAAAGGACAAGAGAGAAGGGCAAGATCTTTTTTTTTTTTTTGGTTCACCTCAGCTCAAAAGTCAAACTCTGAGGGAAAATGATAGATTCAAGTAGTAAAATTCTGCTAATAATAATTCTGCTAATAATATTAACTTAGTCTAGAGGACAGAATTGGAATGAATTTTAATATAGGACGCCCAATTAGAATAGAAAAAAATTACAGGATGAAATTTAAACCTAGGTCAAAGTTAAGGAATGAAAATGGTTTATTAAAAAATAGATCTCCAAAAGTTGTCCAACTTTTTTACCAGAATCAAAGTAGCCAGGAATAAGAACTCTCATAATCATTCCTGTAGTAAAGATCAATGCTCAAACTTACTTGAAAGTCAAGACTTCAATTCCAATCTACAATGACGTATAGCTGAGGCTTGCAAAGCATAAATTAAAGTTAAAGAACCTACGGGGAATTTAAATTAGCATGAATCATTCTCTTGTTTTTCATCTTAAAAAAAAAAGAATCATTCTTGTTATCAACTAAAGGTTAGATGGAGTACCAAAACCTATAGACTCACAAAAACAGATCCATAGTCAAATTTAATAATTTTTCATCAAACAACAGAAATCACATAGCGCAAAACATTTACTTTAGACGAGGACTGAAGGAGGGGAAAAGCTGAAAAGTACCTGGACTAGTGGGATCACTGCCAGTCGTGCAGCAACATTGTCTGATGATTTCTCACACTCCCTCCACAGTAAATTGTGAGCAGGCATATCCCCATATCTATTACGTACATAAGAGAAGTAGAAAATCATCATAATTTATGTGAATAAATGAAAACACCAAAGTAAAAACTACCCTTACATAAAACCAAGCTCAGCAAGCCTCTGGGAACACCAAGAAAAATGGCGACTCTCATCATCAGCAACATGAACAAAGTCAGCAAAGAACCCCTCCCCAAGAATCTCGCTAAAGGGAGAAAATCGAACTACAGTATCCCAAGCCAAATCAATTGCATTGAGCTCCACATGGGCCAAATTATGAAGCATATAAGCATTCAGTGGCAGACCTGAATTTTTGGGATCAGGAATTTCCTTTGGAGAAACCTGCATTTGGCATAAAATAGCCAATGTATCAAGTGAAACACCAGAGTCCTCCCTAAATAAAAAAGATATATTTCATAACATGAATTATAAAATTCAATAACTTCTCTATGCAAGCCAATTATAACCAAAGCCAAACCCTGTTTATTAAATTACATTAAAAAGTAATCAAACTTGATTTCTAATTGTTCATAAATCAGAGAAATAAGTCCAATAAAGCTTATTATTAATGGCAGAAAGGCTTCAGAGACCACAATATCAAATTTTTATACAGAAAATTTTAATAAGAGAAAACTTAGGTGCAGATTTTAAGATTTTTGCTATCAAATTTTTCAATAAAATATGGCGCCTGTATATTTTACAACTTAGTATTGACTAATTTTTTTTTTAAGAAAAAAAATAAGTTCATTCACATGATTTTATTGAATAACCTCCTACCAAACACCTGTGCAGCTTCACGCAAATTTGTCCAATATGAAATTGGTTCACTGAATAAGCAACATTTGTCACTCGACTTTATCCATTGGTGAAAAAAGAGAGAAGTACCTGGTGGGAATAATTTGCTTAATATTATAACTTCCATTCACAACCAAAAATCGAAATATAAACAAAGTAACATGCATTAGCATGACAAGCATTGAAACCCCTCCTCCCAATTTGCCAACTACACACATATGAGAGCAATTCAAGAACATTTTTACGGAGGAAACAGCTATGGCACTCAGAACAGAAAACGAACCAGTTCAGGCTTTTCGGGTCGGGCGGGTCGGGCGGGTGGTTTGGATTGGCCAAGAGGAAGGTTTTCGCGGCGCCACCTGGAGTAAGCAAGATGAGAGAGCTGTGACTTTGTGAGAGGATCCTTGGTGGAAAGAACCAGAGCACCTAGCTCAGCCAACGAAGATGCTTCCCCAATTAGAGTGGTGTGTGCGTCGTCTACATCCGATTCCGTCGACATAGGGTGGCGTTGTGGACCATTGGGTCCCCAATTGCGATTCTCGTCGAGAGGACTTTGCCTCCATGCCTGAAGACCTGACCAAGGTGAGAAATGGGAAGAGGAAGAAGACGAAGAGAAGCTTCTGGGTTTGAAACGGGAGAGAGGAACGTGAGAGGACAAGGACCAGCGGGAAAGTGATGGAAGCATGACTTTGAGAAGTGTGTGCTCATAGCCTCACAAATAAGAATCTTCGGTATGACTTCAAGCTCCCATGCCATTTTAGCATTTTCCTCATTCCAGTCTTTGACGTTAAGTATATCAAAATTTCAGAAAAGGAGATTTCGTAAAATCATACCAAGTTATATTACATTTAGGTTAAATTATTCAGTTTCTCTCAATAAATTGAGATATTATAATTTAAAATTTTATAATTAAGTCTTTATAATTTAATAAAATTTTAAATTAATTATTATCATCAAATTTTAAAATTTTGATAAAATTATATTAAACAGGTTAATGTTGTCAAAATATAATATTTTAATATTTTAAATATAAATTAGTTATATTAATAAAGAGAAATAAAATAAATAATAATATAAAATTAATTTAAATATGTAAAATGAAATATATTTAATATTAAATAATATAAATAGATAGATTTAAATTAAATAAATTTATAACATTAAAATAATATATAATTAACACATTACTAAAATTTAACAAAATATTAACAAAAAATTAAGTTCAGAACTAAATTAAAATTTATTAAAAAGATTTAATTAAAATGTTTTAAATTAAAGACTTAATTAAGAATTGAATAAAGTTAGAAGGACAAAAAAATAATTTAACCTTAAATTTAAATTTTTATCAATAAAATTTTAACTATCTTGTTATGAAACTTGAATAGGTATCATAATATGTAAATTTTAGTACAACAGATATTATCTTTACGTTCAACATTTTTATTAAATGATTTGGAAAAATTATTTGACCAATGTAGAAAGGGACAAGAGTTGGAAGAACAAGGAAGAAGAGGTGGAAAAAACATTGTTGCTCAGAGGATGAAATCTTACAAAACCTTTGGGGCAAAACCAGAGCAAAGGGGAACTTGCTTAACAGAAAACAACAATGCAAAATCTTCCTAATGTTATTAACCCACCACATGGAATCAGATTTCATGTGAACAAAAGTTTGTGTCAAGACAAATAAGGCCAATGTTAGTATAGAAATTATAACTGATGAAGAGATTTTGATGGGTAAATGATGAATATTTAAACAGGAGATTTTGATGAAGAGAAAGTATAACAGAAGAAAGTTATGGAGGTAAATTTCTCTGTGTATATTTATTGGAGGAATATACAATTCAATTCTATGTGTATAGCTTAACAACTTAATTAGCTAATGTTCAGAAGTTTAATTTAAACACTTTTACTATTCAATGTATGTGCTGAATTTTATCTTTCTTTTCCTTCTCTTCGTAATTTTCAATGATAAGTCAAAGAGAAAAGAACAAAAATTAATTAGCTATTGCCAAAGAATTACAATTAATGAGCAGTATTGCTATACAGTACTAATATTTAATATATTTATCTTATTATTACGATATGACACAAATAGTAAAAGATTTGTGTTCTCTTAACTATTATTTTTTAAGTTTGATCTTTAAAGAATGAAAACAGAATGTTATTATATGAGAGAGTTGTCTCTAGTAACAAGTTTCACTTTAGTTGAGGGATTAGTTAGCAGATCTGCACTAATATATATACTTTCATCCGAGACCCAAAAAAGTAATTATCTTAGCCAAAGTGGCTGAAAAAATATATAGTATTATCTTTAATATATTACCAATGAAACACAATTTCAACTTTTACAATGTATATTTTAAAAACAACTTTCACTATTTTCAATTTATTTTTAAAAATATATTTTTACTTCAACTTAATCAAACACATTTTCAATTATATTTTATATTTTTTGATGTAAACGTAAACTAAGGAAACTTACATTCTTTTTCCTTTCCCTTATAAATGCGGAACAATTTTCGTCCTACCGTTGTATGTTATTATCATATTATTTGTTTTAGAAAATGCCAAATAGACTTTTGATTAACTTGCGTAGACTTTCACTAATCTTTCTCCATCCTGGTGCCACATATATCCACATCATGATTACGAAAACATATGAGAAAATTTATTGCAACCTAACTCTAGATAATTCTCTTTAACTTACGGTGATAAAAACCAAAACTTTATGAGTCTGATTTTCAAAAATTATATGAAATTTTTCATAAGAAATTTGCAACACTTTCAGAAGATCTGATCATATCATTTCCTTAATCCCTCTCCATGTTCAACAGTCAAAGTCTTGAAACTAAGGGAGTTGCTTGTGAGTTCAGCCGTAAGACTAAAAGGCTTTTGTGTTCACATCGTAGAATTTCATTCCTTTTCACTTTGACTTTTCACACGCGTTGCACAAGTCATGGTCCTCTCTTTAGAATTAAACAAATTCAAAACATCGCTTCTTCCTCAAAGAAAACATTGGATCCTTAAGTAATTAAACATTGTTATTTACTTTTTTGTACAGTTAGGTAGTGCAATAGCAATTCATCAAAGTAAAAAGGAACACACATTTTAAACAGTCTTTTTAGTTCTTTATACAGATTAAAAATGATTTGAAAATTTTTAAAAATAATAAACTCAGAAATAAGAGTAATCATGAGTAAGAAAATATAATACTCGTTTGTGAACTTAAAAAAAATATTTTTTTTATATTTAAATTCAAACGAGCATCAAAATTAATTCTGGTTTTTGAACTTTGAAGTTAAACTAAAATAAATAAATAAATGACAACCATGATATTATTCAAGATTTAAAACAAATCTATTTCATTAACACCGCATAAATGTATAAATAAAACAAAAGAAAATGAATGACATACAAAAACAAATTTTTGGTAAAAGGTACACCTGACTTGACAAACCGTGAATATAACTAAAATGGTAAAACCTACCAATCTCTCCTCTTTCAAAAAATAAAAAACAGAGGAAAGCACATAACTAATACATCTTTCTCCTTCCTCCTTCATCACAGAAACTCTCACCTCTCTCTCTCTCTCTCTCTCTCTCTGTTTCTCTGTGAAGAACATCATGGGTGACTTTGGAGATAACGTATTCCGAGATTTCCAACGAAGACAAGAGTCCCACCACAAAGACTTGAACACCAAAATCTTGGTCACAGCCATCGTCTCCTTATCAATCGTCCTACTTCTTGTCTTCGCCCTTCATATCTACGCAAGGTGCTTCCTCCGCCGCCAAGCCCGCCGCCGTGCCGCCATACACCAACTCAGCCTCGCGGTGGCCCAACACTCCTCCGGCGACCAAGCCAACAACACCGGGCTCGACCCGACCGTCATTGCCTCTTTGCCCACCTTCGTCTTCAAACGAAAGGACAAGTCTCAAACTCAAAGTGATCACGATGAAGATGATTCCTCTGTTATCGAATGCTCTGTTTGCTTGAGCAATCTGGAGGATGAAGAAACAGCGAGGCTGCTTCCCAATTGCAAGCACGTTTTCCACGTGGGTTGTATTGACACATGGCTAGCTTCTCATTCGACATGCCCAGTTTGTCGAACCCTGGCTCAGCCGGTGATGATTGAGCCACAGCCACGGGAGGGTCCTGTTGGGCTAGCTCGGCCTTGTGATCATGACGCGACCATGGCTCCACCCTTTGTGGAACCTATTGTAGAAGGTACATCAGATGGTGGCGGCGGGGCTAAGATTAATGGTTCCAACTCGAGGTTGAGTTCCTTCAGAAGGATTCTTAGTAGGGAAAGGTCGTCCAGAAGAATCCAACCTGCGTCTTCTAGCCAGGATGATAACAATGGCGATCATGATTTGGAGAGACAGTGATTCATTATTGTGGCTATAATTACCAGGTTTCTTTCTTTTTTTTTTGTTTCTTAGTTATTGATTTTCTAGTTATACAAATTGAGAGAAGAATAAAAAAAAGGTCAAAGGAGAGGGAAAAAGATTGTCTGAATTACATTTTTTAAAAATATTAAAATATGTTATTTTTATATATTATCTCGCATATAAATAAATGTATAATATAAAATAGCATGTTATATATTAGTTAATATATAAAAATAATATATTTTAATACTTTATTAAAATCGTACTTTAGAGAATCCAAGAGAAGTTTACAGAAAGATGTTTTATGATTTTGAAAATTTGTGAACATGATAGTCAAAGATGAGAGGTTTTGTATTGAAATTACCTAATTGATTATGTTGTTTCACTTTGCTTGGTGTTTGGTAACCTAAATATATAAATAATAATTACCTTCAGTGATATATATATATATAAAATAGGTAGATTAGGTGGAAGCCCATGTGAGCTAAGCTGAATATATATGATATATCAGGATTATATATCACTACAGGTCCTTAATTAATTAATTGAAGTATAGAAGACTTAATGTTAAGAATTGGATTTTCACCATTTTCTTTTTCTAAATAGGCAGATTGGCAGTGTTATAAAAGGAAAATAGAAGCATAATTATTATGAATTGTTGATGTGAGTGTAAAATTAATTTGTGAAATGAAGGGTCCTGTTGAGTGTTGATGGCACGTTCAACGTGGAAATGTAAAATGAGATGCACATCGAGTTTGGCGTTACATTTTTCGGGCAGGTAGTGGCCATCCCTGTGTTGTAGGGATAGACTTCAACGTTTCTTTTCAAAGCTTGCTGCTAAGCTTTGACTTTTAATCCAACAACTTTTCATAAAGAAAATACGTTTTTTTTAATTAATAGGAATGTTTAAAATCCATTCACACCAAATAATTTTTTCTTTTGTTTTTTTCAATTTCTAATCAACGTGGTTTAACTTATTTGGTTTGAATGGATTTTAAACATTCCTATTAATACAATATATATATATATAGTTCAGTTTAATTTAATTTAATTAAAATTAAACAAAAGACTATAAATTTCCAACTAAATCAAGCCATTCAATTTTATTATTTTAAAAGCAAAATCAAATCATTTTTTCTTTGGTTCAATTTTCATCAGTTTAGTCGGTTTAAATCTGTTTTAATCTTTTTGATAGCCAAAAAAAAAAACGTATTTTCTTTATGAAAATTTGTTGGGTTAAACCAATTAGGTTTTTTCTTGGTACTAAAAAGAATGTTTAAAATTGATTTAAACTGATTAAACGGATACAAAATTGAATAAACTTTTTAAAATGATAAAATCCAATAGTTTGATGTGACTGTTAATTAATATGCTTTATTTAATTTTAATCAAATCAAATTGAATTCTTTATCTATGTTTATATTTTAATATTTATTTTTTTATAGTGTAAATTAGAGTATCTTTTGAAATTATGTTATATAATGTTTACTTATTATTTATTTTTTTATAAATAATTATGATTTTTGAGAATATATTGATATTTGATAGATAAAAATATTTTATATAATTTTATTATATAATATAATTAATTAATTGTAAATTTTTTATTTTTTATTAATATTATTAAAATCTTAATTTAAAAGTTTAAGATTGATTATTTAGTCTTTTTGAATTTTTTAAAATTATTATTTTAGACTTATACGTAATATATAAGCAAGTTAAAGTTTTATTTAATATATGTTAAATTAGTATGAACCAAATTAATTTTAAAAACAAACTAAATCAATTTTAAAACTAAACCATTTTACCTAAAACAAAACTGACGCAATCCACCCATTTTGATAATCAACTATATTGATTCGACTCAGTTTTAATAAAATTAAACCAAACCAAATATTTAAATACCTATTGTTATGAACTCATTCTTATAAATTTTAAGATTTATGTTCTCAATTTAACTAAAGCATATACGACATAGTCAAATAATTAAAGACAAAGGACTTCAGATTTGGTTGGAGAGGGAGCGTTATCAAAATAAGTAGCATTTTGGAGAAGAAGGTTTTATCTTAAAAGTGGTTATGTTTTGAAATAATTATGATAGAATAGGATACTATAGTCTTATTTTCATATTTAAACTCGAACGAATACTAAAATCAAATTTTATTTTTAAACTTTTTAAATTTTTAAATCTCATACCTAGGTCTGTTAATATAATGAAAGTTTAAAATAATTAATTTTTTTTAAATTATAACTCATCTACATGAAATTTTATAAGAAAAGTCATTCAAATTACACAAATTATATTATGTAAAATTTAAATATAATTAATATAATATTTTAACATTTTTTCATACAAAATTATTAAATATAATAATTTATATATTAATATTAAAGTTAAACTATTCTATTAAAAAAATTCAAACAAAGAACATAATTTATATATATATATATATATATATATGTTTCAATATAATAGATTAAATATATCTATTTATAATATAAAAATAATATTTAAGGTCCGGTAAATTTCTTCAAAACAATATTCATACCTAAATTTATTTTTTTAATGTCCCAAGACGAAAGATAAAATTTGTAGGTACTTAGGTATTAAATTTTTTTTTTAATTCAAGAAAATGATAATTTTGACATACAAAACATAGCTCCAATTTTCAAATGTTTATCACCAAAGTCAAAACATGCATAATCACATTTCTTAAAAATGTTCACAAGGACCAAGATCATCATTCTTCATGATGATGGAGTTCATACTTGATCAGAATGTGTAATGGCCAATGGCAGGGGATGACAATATTAAACATTACTTTCTGAATGATTTAGTCAGAAAGAATTTCTTAAACCAATACACTCACAGAAGTTGAGGCCATGAATGAGAAGCAAAATGAGAGTAAAAGGTTGAAACTTGAAAGAATCTTCAAGCCAATCCAACAACATAATCAAGAACATATACCAATAACAGAGACAATGGATAGAGAGCATAGGCTAGAAAAGACATCCAAAGAGGGAAGGTAGTGCGAAAGCTGGCAATGAGACCCATGGTTGTGCAAACAATTAGAATGATGAGCACCTCAGATGAGAAATTCCATGTCAGATTACGAATGTATACCAGACCCAAGAAAACTGATAGAGAAAGTATGTTGCTCATAGTCACTGACCCATATATCTGCAGAATCAAAGATACAAATGTTAGATTCCACTATGGTATAAGTTAGTTCATAGGCACAAATTTAGAAGAGAAGCAAACCTCAGAATATGTGAGAGATGCTGTTCTAATCTTTTTCCGGCTTGCAAAAATAAGAGCTGACACAATCTCACTGGAGCTAACAAAAGGCAAGATGACAAATGAAACAAAGAACGAAGGGATGCTTGTGGCTGTTGAGAAGTTGTCCACTGTATCTACAAGAGGATCAGCAAACACAGCAGTCACCATAGATCCCAGAAGCAACATCAACACTGCTTTCAAAGTGTTCCATCTTGGATTTTTCACACTTCCCATGGCCTCATCACTATGATCTCCCAACAGATCTTGTTCTTCAATTGTTTTCTGCAGATGATTGATGTCATTGCTAAAGTCCAAATTTATGTTATAATTATAAGAAACTAAGTGACTAACCTTACGAAAATCGTTTAAGAGTTTAGGAGTTTGGGGACCCTGATCATTCTTTCTTGCAAAATGCTTAGCTTTCTCAAGCCATCTGGTGGTTCCTCTGACAAATTCTTCCATGTCAATTCTTGAGTCATGGGACTTGTCAAAATCCAACATGACTTCATCAACGGCTTCATTTAAGTCCATTTCTGTCTCCTCAAGGTGCATTCCTATTAGAAGAGCTCTTAAATCCTTGGCTGTTATGTATCCGTCTGAGTTCTTATCAAGTGTCACAAATAACCTGCAGTATTGGATCAATTAAATTGTAGATTGGACTACAATGAAAGGACAAAGAATTTTCAACACTCACTTTTGTATAACTTCTGTGTTAGTTTCACCATTATCTTTAAGGAATCGTCCTCCTCCTGCTTGTGTTTTCAGATGTTCTAGAAGGAATGACATTAAGTTCTTATGCTTAACATATGCAAGTCTTCTCCTCTGAATCCATGGCTGGAAAACCTTTATTGAGTTCATGTTTAAAGGATACTCTTCAGGATCAGGATAGTATGTTTCAAGTTCAACCATTATCTTTTATACTTAAAAAGCGAATGTGAAATAGATACCTGGTAAAGGCTATAAATAACCAATAAAGAAATGGAGACAATGAATGATAGCAGAACTGCTGTTTGACTTGAAGATGTTGAATGCAGAACCTGAGGTAACTGAACAATGATGAATGGAATAACAGATATTATCATTGTCCTTGCACCAAAGCTGGTCCAAACATCAGTGCTTACCCCAGATCCTATGAGATACATAATATTCAAGAATGAAATAAAAAGAACATAATCATTTCTCAAGGAAATAGAGAAATTTAATCAAAATTTTAAGCTGTGAATTCAAAGACTTTCTAGCAGTGAAATACCAGTTAAGCTAAAGCCTTTTGCGTCTTTCTGATCTATTGCTGTTGAATTTTCAATGTCACACTTTCCAACAATAAGACAAGAGCCCCAAAGTATAGTCAGAAGCATAACAGTTGATCCAGCTAGCAAGCCCATCCCAACAGAGACTTGGGTTTGAGCAATTTCTGTGCTCCCTGATAGTCCAGATGCTAATAAACAACATAAACAGTATCAAGTTAGCATAACCTTTTTCAAATGAAACTGTTGCACCTTAAAGTGCTTACATTAAAATTAAGAAATCTAGAGTGAACCAGGAACAAACAGAGATCAGCGCAGAAAGAGAAGCTTACCAAGAATTATAGCTGCATCAGGAAGAGAGCTCAGCACAGGGAGGAAGAGACCACCAACAATACCAGGCCCAAGAATCTGAAGCAAAATCTCACTGCCACATGACAAAAGCTTGGCTGCTGAGAACATCAAGTAGCCATAGACAAGAACTAGAAACACGTTGCCTAGAACAGTAGTGGTGCATGGAAGAAACCCATATGTCTCTGTGCAGCTATCCGATGAAACCAAATTCTGCTGGTTCAGACGATATGTAAGAGTACTAGATTCCTTGTGGTCAAGAGCTCCACCATCAGAGACCATATCAAAGGTTGTTTGGTCGGTAATGGGACGACCAAAATTGAACCTTGGTAGCATGAACAAGACGATGATAAGATATGAAATCTTCCATCCCATGGTTATGGTTTGGCTTGCTTTATCACTCGTAGAAAATAATGCTTGAAAAGCAAAGCGGTATGTCTTTATATAATCGTGTTTAGGCTTAATATCGTTATCCATTTGATTTCTAAGCGTGGGGAAGAAGGCAATGCGATAAACTATGGAGAAAGTCTCCACCAACAACTGAAGTCATGAACAGAGTGAGCAAATTGTGTAGTTATATGCTCCATGTGGGAACATATAGTTTAAAGTTTTTCTTTTTTCTTGGTCTTATTGTTTCTGAAAATTTTCTCAAAACTAAATTTTCGCTGAACGATCTTGAGGAAAAGTTTGCTTCAATGGGGTTATTTCTTTCACTAGTTCTATACGAAGACATGTCTTCGATTTCTTTATCGTCAAGGTATAACCTTTGAAACTTGAAATTGTGGTGCATAAGAATAATTAAGAAAGAAATGTTATGCACTTCAAATCTATACTAGTGTCCCTATTCTGTTGCATGATCAATACAACTCCAGTAAGCAATTAGATGTTGCTTGGTGTGATGGTGCAAGCAATAGAATAGCTTGTGTGTGTTTATATATATATATATATATATATATATATATATGCCACCACTAGTCTGATAAGTGAGAGATAACATAATGCATATATTATGTGGTCGGCAATTATCAAGGTTCTCAAACTTGTAGACATTAACGAATGAGAATGATAGTTGAGTCTAGAGTTACTTCTCGTAATACGAAGAATTAAAGTTTAAATTTTTATTAAAAAAAATATTTATAATTAGTACTTAATAGTATTTTAAATAAAATTAATTATAATAAATAATATATAAGAACTAATAAGTAATTTATTAGAATGGTAAGTATTCTATTCTCTTTAAATTAAAATTTTAAATGAGTCTTATATATAAAACATTTTTTATTAAGAGAGCTCTAATCAGTATCTAGTAAAATTTTGATACTCCTGACTTCAATTAAAAAAATGATACATTAGGAAAAAAAAAACTTGTGGACATAATTGTCAACTGAAAGATTGAGCTCTAATATAGGACAGTTTAATATCTAATAGACTTGTTGTGAACGAAAGTCAAGCTTCAAAGATTTTAAAACTTTCAGCAATTTATTTTACATATATAAAAAGTTTTCATTTACAGTATATTAAAAAAAATTGACATTCGAAAACATTCTTTTGTATCAAAATAAATAGGAGAAGCAAACTTTTTAAAGTCTAAAAAATTGATTTTCATTCATCCTGTGATTATTATACGTTAAAGTTAATAAATAATTAAGAATTTGTTTGGTATGTGTTTTTTAAAACAGTATTCTTTTTTCAAAAATACAAAAAATTAAAAAAAAAATTTGGAATGTTTCTATATAAAGGATATGTTTTGAAAATAATTTTCAAAACTAAGAAGGTAAAAAATTTATTCTATAAAAATGTTATTAGTGTAAAAATAACTTTAATTTTCAAAATTCAAATACATTGTGTATCCAAATAATTCAGGACAAGATAGCTCAAGAACAAACTGCAATCCCTCAAACTTGGTAGTTGCTAGCAGTCTGAATATAAGACCAAGACAGAGCTAGTACTTTATCATGCTAAAGTAATTGGAAATTTAGGTAAAGTTGGGAACAAATTAGAGATTCCTTAGGGATAAAATTTAGGAAAATTGTGTTCTATGTGTCAAATTTGGATTACAATTGATCAAGGAAGGAATTTTGGTAATCAATACATGAAAAATTAAGAATATCATAAAAAATTAGAAACTTGGGAAAAATTTTAAAATTTTTTGTTAAGAAGATAATGGAATCAATCACAGGATATTAATATGTTAACCATTTAAATCATAAATCACTCAAATATAAACCTTTCAAATTATGAGACATCAAAATCTAATTAAGTGAAACTATAGAATATCAAATTATATTTTACCCAAAAAAAAAGTTTAAATAAGTAATCAAATCAAATATTGATGAAGCTCACAACGAGCCTTGGCTAAAATTTTATTATTAGGTATTAACACTTAATATATTTTTTAAGATTAAAATATAAATATTGGCATGAATTATAAGTGATCTGCTTATAATATTTTAATTATAAAAATTAACTTAAAACTTTTTAAATTTTTTAGTTTGTGCAAAAAATCCTTTCATTAATTTTTTATTCAAAATTTTATTAAAAATTAAACATGTCAAATTAATTAATGAAATTTTTTATACAAAACATAAAATTTAAGAATATTTTTTATATAAAGCCTAAAATTCAAAAGATTTTTTTATATGACATTTAAGGTTTAGAAAAAATTTTTGTATTTGAGTACAACATAATTTTGTTGACATATTATTATTTTGTTAATATTCTTAATAAAAATTAATAAAAAATATTCTTTTTATGAATTATAGAACTTAAAAAATTTAAATTAATTTTTATAATTAAAATAGATGAGAAAGTGAATGAGTATTTTGTATTTTATTTTGTTTTTTCAAAAAAAAAAAAAAAAGAAAGCCAAAAGTCAAGATTTTGGACAAAGAGAGACCAATCAAAATGGTTAGTGGGTCTAGCAAGCGCAAAAATGACTTTCGATTTTCGTCCGTTCTCCGACGAATATTTTGAGCTGAGCCAAACTTTTATATATATTTATATATGTATCGGACCCTAAACGGTTTGGGACGTTCTGAAGTCCAAAGTCACTGCCATCATCACCATTCACCATGAGCAGCCCAAATCATCAGATTTCCGACGATGCTTTGCCCTCCCAAAACCCTAGCCTGGTCGAGGATCAACAATGTGAAGACCAGCAAAATCCACGTCCTGATTCCCAATCTTCCAAAACCCTAGTTTCGGATCATCAGGATCCTGAAAATCTCGCGGAACAGGATGCCAATCCTCATGAAGTTGCTCAGGAACCTGAACACCAACAGGATTCTTGCTTGGAAGTCCAGACCGATCCTCAAATTGCAGACGATCCAGATGCCACTTCGGCTCCCTCTCCTCGGAATGCTGATATCAACGTCGCGGTCTCCGACGCCTCCAATCGCCGAGGACCAAAGCGGAAGAAAATGGGGCAGAAGAGGACTGCCCAGGAAAAGAAGTCTCGGGAGAAGTTTCAGGTACTTGTCGAAACCCTTGAACCCATACCTTTCGTACCCTCTAAAGCTCTTGACTTTACGAGCAACGAGACACTCCTGCGGCGACTTGGGCTGTGGGATTTCGTTCATATTGAGTTTGATAAAAGCATTCGGACCGATCTTGTGGCGCAATTGATAGCCGGTTATACCCCTTCCGCGCGCTACTGTTATGTGAATGGGATGAGAATTATGGTGAACCGGGCTGACTTGGGCCGTGCTTTGAAGTTGCCAGTGAAGAAGACTGTTGTTACAGACGATGTATTGGAGACGCTGGACTTGGCAGAATCGATTGCTTTCATTGAGGAAGTTGTGTCAAATTGGATGCTTTTGCATGAGGATACCTATATCATGCCTTCTGAGGTTTTGACTTATACTAAGATGATCAAGGAGGGGCATTTGGAGAAGGTTGACTGGGCAGGGTTGATATGGCACATGGTGGAAAAAGAATTGAAAGCGCCACAGTTGGTGAATTGTTATTATGCATCGCATCTACAGCAGTTAATTAAGGTACAGCGTGAGGAGTTTCTAAGGGAAGAGCCTAAGGTGGAGATTGAGGTGAAGGATGAGGAAGAAGAAGAGGAGGAAGACGAGGATGGGAGTGGTGATTTGAAAATGGTTGGAGTTGAGGATGGGAATACTGATTTGAAAATGGGTGGGGCTGAGGATGGGAATAGTGATTTGAAAATGGGTGCAGTTGAGGATGGGAATAGTGATTTGAAAATGGGTGCAGTTGATGATGGTCGAGCTCAAGAGCTGAAGGAACACAACATTGAATTGAGTCTAGGGCCAGATAATGTTGAAAAAGTTGAAGTAGAAAAGGAGCAAGATGTAGGCGAACACATTATGGATTTTGAGGAATCTAAAGAAGAAATACCTGGGAAATGGCTTTTGGATCGGAAGACCAATGTTGGTGAGCCATTCTTGCGGCAATGTGATTTCAGTGATGTGAATAATTTAGACTGTGAGCCTAAGAAAGAAGAAGATGAAGAAGGTCAAGAAGATGGAGAAGAAGGTCAAGAAGAGGGAGAAGAAGGGGGAGAAGAAGAGGAGGAAGAGGAAGATGCCGAAGAAGATGAGCATGAAAGTGGCTTCCGTCTATCTCCCAAGTGTATTCCTTTGGAGGGGATGTCTTCAGGGAGTCTCATACAAGCAATGGAAGCAGCTCAAATGCCTTTTAGTTCTGGGATTGAACTTCGTGACAATTCTGTAGGAGATTTTCTTTCTTCTAGAGAAGATGCTCAAATGATTTCTGGAGCATCACTTTTTAATAATGGTCACAAGAGAGACATTTGCCAGGATAATAATAACTCTCATCATTCTTTAAATGGCAGTAACAAACGACTTAGAAGTGATAGCCCATGGAATGCTAAGCCTGTCGATTTTGAGATGTGCATGGAGCAAATAGAGCATTGGATGGGGAAAGCTAGAGTGATGTATGCAACAAAAGAACAGTCTTGTGAAGAATCAACCATGAATCAACAACTCTTGCTGAATGAAGTGCAGAAACGGGATAACATGATTGAGCATTTGCACAAGGCAAAGATGGAAGAGAGTCAGAAGAGACAGATGGAGGTGTATCGGCTAGAGAAGGAACTTTATATGATGACAAACCTCCTGGAGGGCTACAGAAAGGCCTTAAAGGAATCACAAAAGGCTTTTGCTGAATATAGAGCTCAATGTCCACAAGCTGATGAACCCCTTTACAAGGATGTACCTGGGTCTGGGGGTCTCGTTCTGAGTGTGATGGAACTGGAAAAGGAAGATCTGAAGCGAGAAGAAGAAGAAAGGATAAAGCATTTGATGATTGAAAAAAAATTGGGAGATTTTGAAGGAGGCTGGATAGGTAAACTTGAAGATCATCTGAATGGAATTCAGTTACTGGGTAACAGGTTGCTGGCAATTGAGGATCAAGTAAAAGCCTTGAATGAAAAACGCAAGATTTCAGATCCTCCAGAATGTGCTCCAAGTGAAGAACAAACTGCTTAGCAAGGTCTAGCTTGTTACATTAGTAAGGATTATCTTTTCCATTAGCATGTTACATAACAGCAGCTGATGTTTAAAGTTCAATGAACATTTTGTTTATAGCTTTCTATGTATTATGTATAAAGTTTACTGTTTTAACTTTGACTTTAAACTGTAGGTTTTCTTACCTATGATTAGGTGATTGCAGATCTCAAGTTATGAACATTTATGATTTGTTTGTTTATCTATACACACTGTTTTATGCATATGATTAGACCTCTTGTTCATTCTGTTTGGTGACTGGAAATTCTTTTGTCTGACATGGGTAGAACCTATTTTATTTTTCTCATATTTTCTGGAACAAGTGATATTAATCTGGAAGAGTAAAATCTGATGCATGTCTTGACTAGGACATTTCACTTGGGAACTTTTGCATCATCCATGCATGGTGTACTGGATGATTTTATATGAAATCCAGCTGGTTTTGTAATAAAGTATTAATCTTAAACAGCTGATGTTTTTCTACGCTTGTTTATTTCTTCTGCACTGCTGCACCTGAGATTCCTCCGGTAAAGTTTCAGACTGCATACTGTGGCTATGCTATTTTCCTATTTCATTTTGGGAAATCTTCACTTTGCAGCAAACGTTTATATCTTTTGTTTTGACTACATGTCAGCACCATTTGAATCAAATACCTTGTTAGTAGAATCTGTTCAAGTAGGTTACATGATTACTTGTGAAGGTTGTGTTTGTAAGATTTCTGTCTTTGCCTAGGCTTTGACATTTTTCATCAACAGCCTCCTCTTTCCTCATTTAACCATAAATACGAGTCAAAATTTCTTTAATGCCTGATTATTTGTGAATTTTTCCACCTTCAATTCTATTGTAAGTTACAAGATTATCTTGCTAATTGTACTCATATGTTTAAACCCAATACTGATCAAATGGCCTGCAGCTATATTATTTGGGAAGAATGGATTGTGACCCTCAAGTTGAATTAATAGTTTTTTTAGATATATAGATTGCACCACTTTATGCATTATTTAATGATATTCATTCAATTTTTTTAATTTCAAATTAGAGGTTTACATAATATATAAAATAAGAAAATTTAGTTGAATGTATAAAGAAGAGGTATAATAAGTGTAATTGAGAATTTTCTAACATAAATATGGTAATGATTTCCAAGTGGTGTAAGAAGAATTCCTTTCCTTTATCTTTCCTGACGCAAACTAAGAAGTATATTTCTGCCTAAATGTACTTTTGTTGATGCAGGTGAGCTTAAAATTCATGTTGCATCTACCCTGCATGCTCACCTACGCTTGGTATGGGAATTAGTGATGAGAGTTAACTACTAGCCACAATGTCTACTTTGATATTCTCGTATTGCCAGAACATCTTAAGTCGGATAAGGACATTAGGCTGTTTGATAATTACTTTACCCATAACCGCAAATTGTTGGATCCAAACTGGGAATTTGATATTGGTTTGAGGTTGGCCTACAGTACATGACCGTTCTTTTTTAACTAGCTTTTTAGAATATAGTTTTTATAAAAAGTAGATGTGACTTTGCATTTGGACGCAATAATAAAAAATATTTTATAGTAAAAAAAACTTTTTTGTATGTAACCCGCGACAAAGTACGGAGAAAATTTATCAATGAAGAAATATATTTGAATATTATATTTTTTAAAAAAATTACTGCATTATATTTTATTTCTTTGAGAAATATTAAAATTATATTTTTATTCTTTTAGTTTTGAAAAATAGCAATCACTTCTCATGATAGATAAGAAATTTATATAATTTTATTTATTTTGATCAAAATATTATTTTATTATTTATATAATTAAATAGTGTAAGTAATGTCAACGTTAAAATAAAATTGTACTTATCACTCTCTAATTCTAAAAATTACACTTAATATCTTTAATATTTGATATAATATTATACAAATATTTCTTTTAATTTATTTTCTATCAATAAAATTAGTATTTGACATTATAAGTGTTTATTTCAAAATAATAAAATTATTTAATTGTCCTTATTGTTATATTAAAAATATCATGTTTGAGTCTAAATTTAATTACAATTATTATTCGCTAATATAAAATGAGATAAGAGGTAAGTGTAATTTTTTAAATTAAAGGGATGGTAAGTGTAATTTTTTAAACTAAAAGAATGATAAGTGTAATTTAATCAAACTTTATGATAAGTTAATACAATTTACTTAATTTAATATTTATTTGATCAATATAAAATAAAAGTGACAAGAGTAGAAGAAAATATAATTTTTTAAAATAAAGTAGAGAATAGTATAACCTTTATATCTCTCACAAAAGTAAGTGAAATTTATTTTTAAAATACTTGATAAAGAATAATTTGTCTAAAATCATCTTAAAATACATTTTTGAATTTGTGTATTTTTAAAAAGTTAAAAAATATAACTTCTGAATAAAAAAATCATGTTAAACTTTTTTTAGTCTGTTTTTTTTAGTAAGCCAATTCAAATAGGTTTATTTTTATCTCAAATGTTTGTAACTTAAAAAAATCAATCCAAATATTTAATATTAAGGAATTAATTTTGCCTTGCTCTCTTGGTGTATGATTATTCAAATATGTGTTTGGATCTTTTGTATTTGAAAAATAATATTTTTTTTAGATTTAGAGATAGATAAAATAATATTTAATTTTTAATTAATTTAAAATGAATCTTTATCAATATAAATTTTTTCTTTAAATATAGATAAATCTATTATTTTTTAAATATAAAAAAGTTAAAATATTTCAAATATATGGTGTTCGACAGGGCACAGTTTGAAAGGAAAAAAAAAAAAGGTATGTTAATCATGAAGAGAATTACTAATGTAGAGTAAATATGTTAGCACATGTTATTAAACATGTTTTTCAAAAGATTCTTTAAGTAGATTTAATTTATAAAAACGTATGTAGTTCAAGTCAATGACAATGTCTTATGAATTTGAAACGTACCATTCAACTTTTTCCAATTAGTGAACTCTTTCTCATGTTATGCCTTTATTTTTAGACAAAAAAATTAGAAGGATTTAAATTTGAAACTTACCATTCAACTTTTTCCTATTAGTGAATTCTTGGGTGGGTGAAAAAATTAGAAAAAAATTAACAATTTAACCTTTAATTTTTTTTCAATTTAATAATTTAAAATTATGTTTTTAATTTAGTCTCTTAAATTCTTTTTTCAATTAATAAATAGATGATCGTGTAATTGTCAACTAACTATGATTTGAACTTATTTAGCTAATTTTTTTTACAAAATAACATTTTTAAATAAAATTTTCTTCAAAATTTGCCTGTACAATGTCACTTAAGGAAAAATATATATATTAGAAGCTTTGTATGCATAAATTTGTATATTGTTTTTATTTAATTTTTGAAATATAATATAAAGTAATATTTATTAAATTTTAAAATAATAAATTAAATAATGAAAAGTTAATTAACTCTATTATTTTGTGCTAATTTTTTACTATCCTTACTTTATCTATCCTATCCTCTCTCTTCAATTTATATTTTATATTTTATACTATATAACATATAAATTGTGAGACTAATAATTAAAAAATTTCAAAGTAATTATAATAGAGATAATATATACTAGAGGTTTTGTATATATAAATGTGCATACTATTTTTTTAAAAAATTTAAAATATAAAAATGGAATAATAATAATTATATTTTTGAAATAATAAATTAAATAATAAAAATTTATTTAATTTACTTATTTTTATAACTTTTTATTATCTTAATTTTTTTTATCTTGTATTCTCACATAATATATTTTATTTTATATTTATATTATAAAATATATTATTTTATGATATTACTATATAAAAAAGTGCAAATCCGTTACAATAAAAAAAAAATATGGGCTACAGTACCTTCGTAAAGTTTGATCCTAATTGTAATAAGCCAAAAACAAAAGTTTTTCTTATCACTAGAGGATCATTCACCATTTTTCTTTCGCTTTCAATTTTCGTGCGTGGCATTGGTGACAAGAATCAAACTCACATTTTGAATAAAAGCATAAGAGCTTCATGATCCACATGGAGATGAAGCTTGGATGTTCATCCAGAAATGGAAAATCAACGTGGATGGGTATGAACATTTTTGTAATCAAATCTAGAGAACTGAAGTAAATCTGCAGACTCAAACAGTTTTGTCTAAGTAATAGGTGTGATCTGATAAGAAATTTGCTTTACAAACAGAAGGCTTAGAAAAACAACTTGGTCCAATAGTCAATGGTTTCTCTGATGTAGATCGAAGCGGTCCTCTAAATGCAGAATCATTTTAGCATTGAGATTTTTGCTTCCTCTGCTAAAGTGACAGCATTATAGCAATCACCAACACTTGAAGGAGGTAGAAATTGCCTGAGAGAATGCTAGAAAGGGAACTAATGAACAATATGCAATATATAAATGGCTCTTTATACAAAATATGGAACTGAAGTGACAGCATTATAGCAATCACCAACACTAAATTTGCAGAGAAAGTTCCATATCAGATTCCCAGCAACATCAAATTGTACATGCATTTGAATTCGCTTGACAAATCATAGCAGCCATTTCATGTTATTTTAGAGAGTAAAGAGTAAGAATTATGACCAACAACCAGTTTGGGTCTTCATTCACCGAAAGGGATGTCTCTGTTTTTTATTTTGGAGAATCAGAGAAATCATACCCAACTTTGGTTACAATAAAGTACAATCAGACATAAAAAAACATGAGACAGATATAACTTTCACCAAATACAATGACAATTGATTATATACACTTTTCCCCCTTTTTTTAATTAATATGTCAAATAATGATTACATCCAACATAGCAGTAAAAAAGTACAACAAACCCAAAGGACCCCAAACCCTAAGATTTCACTGTGCCTTCCGTTCATCCATCCCAACACCAGCCCATTAGTCTTTGTTTTCCAACTTCAATTGAAAAACACTCGAACAAAAAAGGAGAGAGAGGGAAACAAAAAAGAATCAAGATAATAATATACAAAGCTGAAAGAATCATTGGCATATAATAATGTATCTCCTCCCCATTTAGTTAAAGCAGACACAACTGTTTCTTCCACCTTCTGGTGCACATGTGTTTCTCTGCATTCCAATCATGGACACTTTGAGTGGTCCCACTCTGTAAAGTAAACACATCACGTGACTGCTCAGTTTCATAGTAGCAGAGGAGTACCACCAATGGCCTCACCTCCCTGAATGTGATTTCTTCTCTCTGAATATTTCTTTCATTGATCATTAATTGGCTAATAAAAATTCTCTCCATCTCTGACACCCTTCAATGCAATATCATTCTAAACACGGAAGAAAATTATTTATCTCTTTGTCCACCTTCCTCTCCCCCTCCTCCTTTTGAGAAACCCTCAAGAGATATAACAATACACGGCCAGCTGATATAAAGTGTCAATAAAAACTAATTAAAATAGGTCACCTAAAATGCTATGATAAATTTTCTTTGGTTCATTGGACAGCCAGTTTGTACGAACTAAGAATTTCTCCCTTCTTCTTCTTCTTCTTCTTCTTCTTCCTGTGATTCCATCGTTTCTCCTGATCCAAGACTCTAAAGTTTCTTTCATACAGTAACAATATTAACAGTATCATACATAAACTAGCTACATGATCATTAATGCATTACTGTAGGTGATTTGAGTCGTGTGAGGAGGTTCAAACGTTGAGAAGCTGTTCCTTTTCAGTCAGACCATTACATTGCGGATTTGGTGAAGGGGATGCTGATCCTGCACCACATTCCATCTTCTTGAGGTTTTGTTGGTGATACACTTGCCTCAGTCTCTCTATCTCCCTCTTAAGTGCCTCTTGATGAGCTGTTTTGTATCAATAGAATATGAGAAACATGGTGAAGCAAAGTTTCTAACCTCAAAACACAAAGCATAATTATGTTTGCTTTTAAGTTTTTTAATATAAACATTATAAATGAATTTTTTGTAATCCAACCCTACTTGATTGTGTTTTATAATAGAGTTGATTCACATATTTTATTTTTTATTAAAAATAAATAATAAAACTTCAAAACCTTTACTTAAACTTCATCTATTTTTTAACTACTTGGAGGCAAGGCACATGATAGGCAGACTTTATCAAATAAGCGAGCATACAAATGGCTCTTTATACAAAATATATATGTAGGACCGTCCAAGTTCATAATTGGTTGTATGATTTCTAAAGTAATGATTATATATAAATGCAACCTTCATGAGAAAAAGAACACAGTTTTGTGAATATATATGCTATGTCCCAGTTGCCTAACTGAATTTTCAGTTATTATATTATTCTTGATCCTAATCTCCAGATTAACAGAACCAAGCTCCTTAGAACTTCCTTGTTCAATTAACTATTGGTTCATATGTATATCTCCTTTTCTTTAGTCATTCCTATTCTCATTAAGATAAAGACACTATGTAAACTTTAAAAGTAAAGAATCTTTCTCTCATCCTCACACACTAAACCATGTTTTACTTTGCCATATTTTATATATTGAGAGGGATAGTCATTTGTACTTGCATATGATGCATTCAGCTTCAAACTTAAAGGCTATTGTTAACGGTATAACATGCACAAATTTTAGTTTTTAACTGCTCAATTGTTCAATTACTTTTCCATTACTAATAAATATAAATAAAATAAGAAGTTTGGAGAAAAGATAAATACCATCCTTAAAGATCTTATCTTGAGCAAGGGCGGCGATTCTTTGCTTAAGAGCACTGTTGTCAACATTTAGAAGCAAACGTTGATGATCTAAAAATGCAACCCTTGGAGACAGTACTGAAACTTCAGCCTTCAATAACAGAATCAGAAAATCCATCACTATAATCCATTACTCAAAAGGGCTTAATTTTAGAGTCACACACGCACCTGTAATGAAGTTACACTACGTTCTAGCTCTGATATGTATTGCAGCTTCCTCACTCGTGATCTTTGTGCAGATTGCCTATTTGCCAATATTCTGATGCAAAAACCAGAATTAGAGAAAATTCCTGATACAATATCCAAGTTCAACCAAAGAACATATTCTCCGCTAATGACCCATTAATTTAAAGTGTTAAAGGATAAGAAAATAATGCTAGAAAGAAAGAAAAAAATTGTTTAAGAAGAATGCATGATTAACTACTCTCGAAAGTAGAGAGGTAAAATTCGTGAGGTAAGAAAGAAATAGAAAAAAAAATCCAAAATTTTTTATTTTTATTCTTTCTATTTCTTTCTTACTTCAATCTTGCAATGTAAAATACTTCGCAACCCTTTTCCATTAACTACCTTTTAACCCTCTTAGGATCAGTAATCTTGTCAGAGGAAGAAGAAGGTGTTAATGTGTTATTTGGAGCTTGTGATTCCTGTTCGCGTTGGCTTTCAACCTCTTCGGATTCATTTTTCAATTGCTGCTGTTGTTGCTGATCTTCCTTCTCTTTCTGAAGGTTCTGGTGTTGTTGGTGGTTTTGATTCGTAATTTCTTTCTCATCATTGAAGCTGTTATCAGATGGGGTTGAAGGATTTGAAGATGAAAAGGTGGGTGGTATGGCAGCCCCGGATATCTCATCACTGAACATAGACATCAACTGCTCGTCATCAAACCTGTCAAACTCATTCTCTGCCTCTAACCTCGGCCGGATATTCCCAGAATTCACACGACATTCATCCAGCATTGGCGCCTCCAGGAAGGCGATGGAATCGCTCACCGATCGGCGGTGGGCCCCACGTCTCGCTGCGGAGAAATCCAGGAATTCATCCACCCAGGAAGGATTCTGATGATGCTGCTGCTGGGAGTTGGCAGTGGTGGGGATGGTGGGAGTGGCGGCGGCGGTTGTGGTTGTGGTGGTGCCTGCAATATTTGTTGACAAACTTGCTGCAGAAGGCACCGTATGATGAGAATTAGAAAAGTCAGACCAACTTGGCGTCATGTTTGGTATCTTGGGAGGCAATTGTGCCATGAAACACTTGTTCTCTGGGACCTAAAACCAAACACAAAGCTTGCAAAATTCTGCAGAACCCAGATGCGCAAGTGCAATCTCCTGCAGCTAGCTAGCTACTCCCCCATTAATTTGCATGAAACCAAAAATGGTTTTAAATTTAATTGTCCACAAGGGATAGAATAGAAGGGCAATAAGAATCAACAACCTCTATCCAAACCAAATGAACGTCGCGTTGTATAAATATACCCAGAAAACCACAAGGGAATGAATGTTATATATGTTATATAGAAGGGGGAAAGCTAGAAAAGCCACATGAACAATTAAGAGGCTAAAGAAGAAGAAAAATACTAAAGAATGATCCTTTTTGTTTAATTTTTCTTCTTTAAATAAACTATAGTGTTTTCTAATGATGCATAATTTCTATCTTGGGTTTGAAATCCCAATAAAAGTGGTCTATATGTTTGTGCAGTGGGGTCACATGGGATTGGACAGCTACGAACAGCTAGGATAAGGAGAGAGAAGAAGAGACGAATTGGGTCTCAACGCTATTACTGGAAAGTCGCCACTAGTGGAATCAGCCACCACGTGCCCTTGTGGCCGTCTCTTTAGTTTGTGTCACTTCTTATTATAGAATACTCAATAAGTAATACACCTTCCTCTGTTATACAATTTTTATCCCAACCTCATTTGGGACTTGGGACCATCCTTCTCCTTTCTCTACATATTAAACAGTTTTGTGCTAGTTACCATCATTATTATATTCAACCATATATATGATTTATATATAATTAGACGCGTTGTGTTTTTGTCATATTATATATAGTATCAAATTATCAATATAGTTTCCTTTTGAGATGATGAATTAGTTGCCATCAAGTAATATATATATGACAAATTAAAGTGAATTTTAGATTACTATTACTTTGTGTTGTGAGTTTCTTAGTTTTAGTGTTGACACGAAGGTAATTAAAAAAAAAAAAAGAGAATTACGTTGTTGCAGTGGATAGAGATTTCAATTTTCAGTAGATATTGTTTTGTGACGGTTTGATTTAGATACTAAGATTAGCTGAATGAGTCCAACAAAATTTGACTTGTTAACTAATTAGTTGTAGACAAATATTCAGGTAAATATAAAGATCACATTTTTGTTAAGGTATTAAGGTTATAATCTTTGGATTTATTTTCTAATTGTCATAACATTTTCTTCTTCTTCTTTTTTTGTAGAATAACGAGGTTGAAGTCCAAGAAAGACACAAACAACAACAAAAGAGGATCTTAAGAATGAACTATTATAAGAGTAGAAACTCCAGAAATATTATTAATCATCAACTGAAGAATTAAGTTTTGAGAGGCGTCCGGATTCTCTGGCACTTTTTGTTGTTACCTGCTTGGCACTTTTAGCGGCGGTTTTTTTCGCTGCTAAAATTTCTTGCAACAAAAAGTATTGCTACTATAACTTTTTTTAAATTAACGATTTAAACAAAAGTAATAGCAGCAGTAATATTCGTTGCAATAATATTAAAACACACTTTAGCAGCGAAAAAAACCGCGGCTAAAGTGCCAAGCAGGTGTCCAGCAAAAGATCCAAAATATTTTGAGAGAGCTGATTAATAAGATGTAAACTTCTAATATAGGTAAGTGAGGTTTGTGTTAGCAAGCC
Organism: Senna siamea; assembly: GCA_031216115.1. NCBI lineage: Eukaryota > Viridiplantae > Streptophyta > Magnoliopsida > Fabales > Fabaceae > Senna > Senna siamea. Next base: position 17,568,863 of record CM062359.1, on the reverse strand, counting down.
AATCTGTACACTTATTGGGTTCACAATAACTATGCTGAAATTGCACCTCCCAATGTTTATCAGTCCATATGAAAATCCTTCTAGCAAGAGAGTTAAAGAATTTGCCTTTATTTTTGCTTTCCTTAACATATTGATCACAGAGCTTGAGTCCCTTTCAACAATAGTTCTTTTAAAGCCTAAATTTCAAGTACATTTGAGGCTGATGAGAATTTTTCAAGGCTCTGCGGCCTTGAAAGCAGAGCAAGATCTAATGTTATACATAAAGTTGTCTTTTCAATTGCCATAATGATACTCTTAAATTTTAGATGTAATGTAATCTCTCCATTAGTATGATTGAACATGTACTACCTCGTCATTTATAGTGTTCTTAGTATAGGCGATATTTGCATTCCGGTCCTTCTTTTATATCTAAAGTTCTACATAAAAAGACCTCTTTGTAAACAAATATATATATATATATATATATATATATATGAGAATATAGTGTAAGTTTTTGAAGAATTAGGTCCATAGAAAAACGGATAATTCTCAAACAATTAAGTCCTTTTAACTATCAATGTTAAGTCATTTATCTGTTGTAGGTTATGTTTGAAAATTTTATAAATCACATATGAAATGAAACAAAATGTAAAGGAAAGAAGATGGAATAAATTCACCTTTCTTCTATTTGAAAGTTCAATAAAATAATAGTTCCCTTTCTTTTGTTAGGGACTTATACTAAAAATGAAGGAAAATGTAAGTATCAAGGTTAAGACGAGAGAACTAAATTTGATTTATTACTTTTTGAATAACCAATCTCTTAAATTAGATTCAACCTTGTCAATATATATATATATATATATATATATATATATATATATATAACCAAGCTATACACTGTTGTTTATTTTGGATTTTTAGTTAATTTGGATGCCTATATATGTATACAAGATAAAATGTGTTGGAGTTTTTAATTTATTTATAGTATAATTACGGAAAATTGTAAAATACATAAATAAATGAGCAAATTTTTATGTCGATTCGTATAGAAAGCAGAAGTTAAGAATCAGTATTTTGTTTTGGCGTACGTATACATAAACACTTGCTTTGATTTCTTTCGCTAAAAGAAATAAAAAAAGAACAATAAAAACTGAAAGCTGTCTTTCATCTTAGTATTTGTTGAATTCAACCATTACCACTAAGTTGAAAGTTATAACAGTTAGTCACTCAACCAACCTCTGTCATATATAAGGCAATTATTGTCAGAACTTGATTCACAGAATTCATTTAATTGAATTGATGACCTGCAGTGGCATTGAAACAGGAAAAGTATGGTTCAGAAATCACTGAATTCTCACTTTTATACATGACAACCAACTAATTAATCAGTAGCATTAATATTAATAATCATTGTTTCAATTCATATTCTAGTAAGACATATATATATATATTATTTATAAAAAAAATTAATATTACACCCCAAGAAATAAGAGTATTGATACCGCAGAAAACTACCATACTTATGTTAGCACAAATTTTCAACAAATCATTACTAAATGTCTCTTATGGCAATCAAATGATGAATTAAATACTTTAGTTACTATTGAAATTACAATTTATTTTTACCATAAAATATCATATAAGTTTTCACATCAGATTTTCAGCCATTTTCCATCACTAAAAAGTACAAGACAAACAGCATTCTATATATGATGAATCTAAGATGTCATCACCAAACACTCTTCGTGATGACATTATAAATGATTTCTTGTTTTGTAGTCTAAAAGACACCTATGCGGTTTTTGCTACAAGGGAATGTTTTTTTGTATTTGTGAAAATTTGAGATTTAAAATATTAAATCCCATAGTTGCAAAAGTTTTTGGAAATTTAAAATTATGAACTTTTTACAAATAAAAATTGAAAAAAATATTTTTTGTTTCCAAAAAATTAAAATCATTGTCAATTTCATCTTCAACTGTTCAATTCTTAATATGATTCATTTGTCATGTCAACAAGAGTTTCAATCAAATGGTCATATATACAGATTTTGTTAATATAATAGACGACGTTATAGTTTAAAACAAAATTAAAAAATTAAAAAAATTGAAAACAAAAGATAAATTTAAGAACAAATTAAAAATTAATATTTTAAAATTTGTGAACATAAAATTTGTTTTTACTAAAATACTTTTAAGAATGTTCAATCTCAAAAATTCAATATTCCGACAAATTTTTAAATTTTTATTTTCACATAAGAGATGAATTAGGATATGTTTGTTTCATAGGAAAAGGAAAATATTTTAGAAAACTTTTCTTTGGAAAAATTTTCTTAAAAAATCCATTCCATAGGAAAAAATTGTTGTTTGTTTCATAAAAAAAAATTATGCAAACATGAGAAAAAAAATGTTAAATAATAGACAATGGTAGTATGTGGTAAGGTGGTTGGTAATGCAACCCAAACTTGATAGCGTGTGGCTGTATTGTTTGGTCTGCATATATGCGTATACAAGTGGCTCTCTCTCTGTATAGATGCTATATGATAAAGAAATAAATAATAAAATAAAATGCTAAGATCAACTTTTTGTACCTTATTTTTGCATATGTTTTAATTGAATTTGTCTCTTATATTTTTTGTTTTAATTTTGTCTCTTATTTTTATTAAATAATATAATTTTTTTTCTTTCTAAATGGTCAATAATATTTGATATTTAAATAAAATTACTCTAATCAAAGTATAATTGAAACTTATAAATGAAGTTAAAACACTTTGAAAAATTTTAAAAATTCTTCATTTGTACATGTGAATTTGAAACAAAAAATTAATTAAAACTTTTAAAAAAAATTTGAAACTATATGAAAATTAATTTAATAGTTGTTTTAGTTTTATTTAAATTGTTCTGCTAGCTCAACTATCCATTGACAAAAGTGATTTCACATATGATGTTATCTTTAGTGATATATTCATATTACATTTGGTTAAGAGAAAAAATTACATTAATTAATAAATATAATAAACAAAATTAAAACAAAAAAATAATAAGATGAAATTGAAATCTCGTAAAAAGTTAAGTGACAACAAATTAATTTTTATCTAAAATAAAGTAATAAAAAATTTATTTAACTTCTCCATTTCTTCTTCAAATGTATTATTTTAAACTTCCTCCTCTGCACGTATCTTAACTCCTCATTATTCCATAATATTTATTATAAATTTATATTTTGTTTTATCTATGTCCTAATATATGATATTGAGACCAATATAATTAAAAGTCCCAAAATTGTATAATAGTATATATATATATATATATAGCATATCAAGTAAGAATATTTTAGTTATGTAATAAATGAGAGAAATTATTTTTAACCGTTAGATTAAATTGAACGATATGAAATTAAAATATTATTTTAAACATATGTAATAATTATATGAGATTTAAAATATGTCATGTGAAAGTTATGTAAAGTTTAAAATAATATTTTAATTTTAATAGTTTAATTAATTTTAATAATTCAATTTAATCAAATTATTAAAAAAAATTTCTCATCTCTCACATAAATTAAATGTTCTTATTTATATGTGATCTATATATATATATATATATATATATATATATAATAGTATACTTACATGTGTATATGAATGTATATATGTGTGCATGTTTGTGGCTATACTCCTATATTAATTGCATGTGTATACAGATGTATGTGTGAACGTGTGAATGTTAGATACATAAAAAAATAATTTTTTTTAAGTAGGAGATAGAGATGATGTTTGTAAATTAAGTAAAAAAATATTAAAATAAATAAATAACAAGATCAATCTTAAATAGATTAGGAAAAAAAAAAAATTACAGTATATATGTATATATTCACAATGTCACCACCAGCTGCGATCACAACCTCCACCTTTTCGACGGTAATCACCAATACCTCCATGAGCCTCCAACCCAATACTATTACTAATAATTTTTGGATTGACAAATAAAGTCATAAATAATTATTTTTTAATAAAAAGTGAATAAGAGAATTTGTTTTAAAAAATATAAATTATTTTTAAGAATTTTGTAACTGAACTAATTAAATCATGAATAAAAAATTTTAAAAATATATCATGAAGTATTTTAAGCAGACCAGATAAATTTAATAACATATCCTCAATGTCTAACAAAACAAAAATAATAAAAAAAATCTACATATTATTTTAAAAATCGCATTACGAAAAATAAAAAATAAATCCTTGCTCCAAACACTAACGGCTTGTTGTATTGAAACATATACTTAATGTGTAACAAAATAAAAATAATATATTTGCTTAGCTTCAAATTTGGCAAATCTTATAATTCAAATTAAATTGATTATTTAATTTTTGTATTACAAAATCTCAACTTCTATGCTTATAACTAAATAAAAAAAGAAAGCTAAAGCTCAATAAAAATATTTAAATTTAATTAATATAAATACTATACAATTATTAGAAATATCTATTTTATGAGATGGAAAAATCATCTATCATACCTGAAACATAGTATGGTTGATGGTGATGATGTTGAAATTGATTAATGACAACTTCTGGCCTCAAATTTTCTAACTCTTGTGAAAAATCTAATCCATAAATAGTAGAATCCATAATACTATTATTCTTATGATGATCATGAATAAAATCTAATCCATTATCAACTCCTTCTCCTCTATGGATGCTTTTGCTTCCATTCCATTCAATCAAATGATTTGCAGATGGTAAATGCAATATTTGATTGTGGTCTTTTGTTATCTTACACTCATGCAAGAGCTTTCTATACTCATCATATACCTTTCTGTATTCTCCATAAGGACCTAGAATTGGATCTTTTTGCCTGCAAAATGCTTCCCATACTAATGAGTCCACAACCTTTATTCGATCGTCTTCCTTTGCATTTTTAACTAATTTTGTTATGTTGCTAACTCCAAAAACTTTGTTTACTGCTTGGAATTCTCTGTTTCGGTTTGCTGGAAAATAGGGTGCTAACACACAGTTTATGCTGCATTTTTTCCTTTGATGCTTGCATGCTGCACATGCTGGATGTGTTCCGTTGTTATTTCTTTGCATTCTGCAAATAACGTATATGTCAATAGCAAATATATATCAATGAAACTATGATATAATATGATGAAGAGTTATTAATAAAGTTAGAAGTTTTCATTGGATTTTGTATATATATGAAACAATTCTAAAACCAACTGAATAAATCCGTCTTTGAATCTTCTACAATTGAATATGAGAGAGAAAAATAGAGATTCACAAAAAATAAAAATCAATTTGTATAAATTTGAATATATTTTTCTCATATTGTAAAGAATAACTGTAAAAGATTATTATAGAAAATCTAGTATCGATAAATATGATTTGAGTGTAGCAAAAAGGAATTAATATATCTTTCCTAATGAACCAAAATTTGAATATTCATTAAAAAAAATCTATATTTTGTATTTAATACTTATATTTTAAATAAGATTATCTCTAATTATAATATATATTTTGAGTCGAACCATAAGCTACTGAATAATGATGGCACATTATCAAACAAAGAGAATGTAAATTACAAGATCAGTGGACTTAGATACAAATATATACATAACCAACAAGATGGATACAGGAGTTCAATATTCCTACCACTATATTAAGAAAAATCAATAAAACTTTGATGCATTAGATCGATGCATCTCGTTACTAACATTGGTTTAGGGAAACGAATAAAGAACGATATATTTTTTTTGTTTTATAGAAACCATTCATCATATATACATAAAAGAAAAGAACATTATGAATTGTAGCAAATGAATCCATTCAAGGTCAAAGGGATCAACGTCAAGAATAATTACAAGATGAATTATATATAACAAGTTAATTAAAAAACAAACGACAAAAAGAGAATTCAAAATACAAACCTTACAGAATATTGATGATTTATGTTCATGATGAGAATGAAAAAAAATGATGTTTGTATAAATAAGATGGTGTTGCCAAAATAAGTGTTTGTTTATCAAGTCCACGGAAAGATGGTTTTCTAGGCCTCTTGGGGTGAAGCTTTATTAGGTAGTTCATTTGAAGATTAAGAAGAAAATTAAAATATTTTAAAATTAAATTAAGAAACAAATTTGTTTTTATCTCATATACTCAGTTATCTAGAATGTTTTATGCTCCAAAGAATCCGGCACTGGTAGGAGTGCCGTGTAAGCCAATGTTTTGTTTTCTGATAATGAATCCACCACGTGCTATGTCGCGCGTGTAAACCACGAATTAAACGCTCTTATCTTAGTTAGTTGTTCGACACCGGAGCGTTAGACACACGCGGCACAGAGTCAAGCTTAGCGCGTATCAAAATTCTTGTGCTTCATTATATTAAAGCCTTTGTACTTTAGATTACGATCGTATAATTTTTTTATATTTTTACGTGTCACTCAAAATATATACAAAATTTTAAATTGTTGCAAACAATTGTCAAATTTTTTAATCTAAATAATTAATAACAATGACATTAGCTTAAAATTTGTTAGGTTGGATTGAAAAACTAAAATATGGTAGGGGTATTTTGGTCCATTCATCTAATTAAATACTTATCCCCCAATTGTTTATTGTTATTTTCTTTATAAAATTATGATTTTTGAATATAACTTATGTTTTGAAAAAGATTATTTTACACATTATAATTCGAATAATTTTATGTCAAATATTTGAATTTTGGATAAATATTTTTTAAAAAATTTTGATAAGTTATTGTGTAAAATTTATACATATTTGCATTGAGTCCAGAATTTGTTGTACCAGGGCCAGCTTGGGCCAATTTGGTGGAATCTGCTTTGTAGTCATGGAGGAAAGATATGTGGGTTGAGTCATTTTTATTTGGAGTCTCCCATGTAAGTCCAAGCCCAAAAATAATTTTTGTTTACTCCTTCTTTATATGTCTAGTGTGAGTGTATCCTCAAAAGAGATGAAGTCTATCTAAAGACAGAAAAATAGAATTTTAGATAGAGAAATTAGATCTAAAAACTTTTTCAAAATGGCGTGTCTTTTTTGGTTGTCATAAATACTTTAAATAATTTCTATTGGTGATACTTATAAAATTTAGGCTAAAATGTTTAATTGCTTCTTGTAAATAATGAAAAAGTGTGTATTTGACATATTTTATAATCCATTCAAATTGGCATAATTTAGTTTCACATTGTTGTTTGTATCTATTGAGAATTTTTGTAAAAAAAAAAATCTAATAAAATATTTGTATTTGTGATCCATTTTGATCATTAATATAATCTATCCTTTTTCACCCAACATTATGCTTGATTTATCAGTATTTTGAAACTCGAGAGCAATATTCTTCACACATTGTCTAAGTTTTACCATTCTCTCTCCAATTTCTCACCTCCTTAACCTCAACAATAAACAAAATTATTTGAATGTTTATCATTTTTTTAAATAAAGCTATGATACTGGAAGTAGCCATGCATTAGAAGTATATATATTGAAAAAAAATTATTCTTATCTATTATATTTTGATAAAAAATCTAATACATTTACTTAGTCATAAATTTTGCATTAAACTTTCTTATTGGTATTTAATGTACGTTGTCATCATGGTCATGATGAAATTAATCATCAAAGCATGTTCTTGACATGAGGAGAATTAAAATAAATATAAATTATTTTGTGAATGGTGTCCACCGAAAGTAGCATTAACTGAAATAGTTACTTCAAATTATACCTAACACAGCATATATCAAAATTAACATTATGAACTTGTTATTGTTGCAATGCCATGTTTGGAGCGATAGTTTTTCTGGATAGTAATATGGATTTTAACACTTTGTTTTGAGAATGCATATTAAAATTATTTTCATGTATTTATTTTATGTCATCAGCGAAAATATTTTTTTATATTTCTTATTTTAAAAAACAGAAGTTTAAAACATATTTTAATTGTTGTATTTTTTTATTTTTCAAAATAGATTTTTTTTTTGCTTTTTCAATTTTGAAAATAACTTTTAAATAAGTCCTAATTTAATTTTTTTTTCTCTTGCTCACCAAAAATGATTGTATAAGTTATTGATAAAAATTAAATTTGAGAACTGATCTCTAATTATATGTTATAGTAATTAATAGATAGATTATATGAAATCAGCTCATTGCTTTCCAGGACATGATTCATGATTGGTGTCTTCTAAAGTTAAATGGATATTAATTAATCTTTGCATTGCTAAACAAATTCAAAAGAAGTGAACTATGTTGCAAAGCAGGGTTAAACTAGATTGTCATTAATGTAAGAAAATCATGATTACAAAGCCATGGTTATTGGGGAAAGTCTAGTTTTAGTTTAAGATAATTCTTCACTCATATAGTGATGAATATGATTATATATTGAACATGTTAAAGCTAACTTTATGTCACCTTGCAAGGCGCGCATGGAACAAAAAAGAGAGCTAAAAACACAGAATCCTAGAGACAGGAGAAAGTGAATCAAAGGAAAAAAAATAGTACAAAGTAAATATACGAATGACTTTACTATTTTGAGATTTGTATTCTGAGCACTTGAAAATTAATGTATTTTTTATAATAAAAAATGAAAAAATTTAGTCGTAAGTTATTATTAAGGTTCAAAGATCCAAAATCCTATTTCTATGTGTACAGAGAGGAAAAAGAAAAAGAAAAAGAAAAATAAAAAGCATGTTTTATTAAAATTCGATAGATGCTACATTGCTATGTTGAACATGATTAATCTATAAGATTATTAAGAAACTATTTGTACACTATTCTTTTGTTTTAACATTCAAAACTTGTTTTTAATTAATATATTAAAAATAAAAATCCTACACGTAATTGCAATATTAAACAATTTAATGATGACATATGTATTCTAAAACTATAATAATAAAAATCTCATATCTTTGAACTTTTAGATTCGAAATTTTTACAAAAATAATTATTTACTATTTTTTATTTTTAATTATCATACTAGATGTAAAATCCTATATAAGTATAATAACACTTTATTTTAAATAAGGGTTTTGTTAACCAATGTGTACTGATTAAAATTTTTTATGATTGGTTGATAAAATATTTAATGATTTGAAATTTCTAAAAAGTCAATAAAAATAATAATTTTTAAGACTTTTCTAACTAAATCATTAGAACACTTGTTAAAGTTTCTTCTGTTTGGTTGATAGAGTATTTAATAATTTAAAATTTATAAAAAAATAAAAAAAAGTAATAATATTTTAATGTCTACAAACCTTATCAACCTTAACCAATATCCTAAATATTATTAACAAAACCCTTTAAATAAATATGTATCTATTACTCTAGACCATTCTAATTAGTAGTATTATAAAATAGTGTATTTTATAATATAAAATATAAAATATAAAATAAATTATTATTTTAATCCTTATAAAATGTAATTTATATCAATTTAATCTTTAAAACCTTAAATTAAGACATAAAATAATGTATAATATTTATATGTAGAGACTGAGACATAATATATCTTTTAATGACTAAATTAAATATTTTATAAATTTAAGAATTAAATTGAGACAAATTATATCTTTCAAGGATTAACACAAAAATTTACTAAAAAATGTGATAAGAGAATATGAGAAAGAAAAAATAAAGAAAAAAAATTATAGAGATGAGTAAATTAAATGACTTCTTATTATTTAATTATTTAAATTTTTAAAGTTATAATAATAATTATTTTATATTATATTTTAAAAATAAAAAATATAAATGCATGTTTATACATACAAAATTTCTAGTATATAATATGGTTGTTAATTAACCACGCCCTGTATTTTTTTATGATAGATGAAACATATGTATAATGGATCTTCAATAAGCTAACCACCCAACATAGATGGAGATAATTAATCCACCATGGTGAAGGGCAGAATATATGTTGATTCCTCATTGGGCTGTTAATGTGACTTGGAATTAATCATGGATTCATTCACCCACCTTGAGTTTTGTGTCACTGTGTGACGCTAATGCAACTTGAACTCATGCTTCGGTTGGTAACATGTAAACCTCCATTTTCACCATTATTTTTTTAAATTTTATATAGAGAACATAAGTTTTTCATTAAGCATATTTTAATTCTATTAATTAAAAAGTAGGATAAAAGTCTCAAAATAAATATATGTTCCATCTCTTAAAAGTTTGAGTTTTCATAAATTACATAGCTTATATACTTTTTTAAATCTTTAAATATTTTAGACGTTTAAAAATCTATGGAATAATTTGATTTAACTCATCAAATTTATCTATATTATAATAATTTAAAATTTTTTATTAATAATTTCATAAAATAATATATTTTATAATATAAATATAAAATAAAATATATGATGAGAAGATATATAAGAGAAAAATAAAATAATAAGAAGTTACAAAATTGAGTAGATTAAATAATTTATTATTTTAAAATTACAATAATTATTATTTTATATTATATTTTAAAAATTAAAAAAATATGTATATTTGTGTATGCCAAACCTATAAATTTTATTATGGAGTAGATTTAGGTGTAATTTTTTTATTAAGTGATATTATTGTATATTTTGCGCCAATATAGAAAGAAAATGAAGTGCAAAAGGAAGGTAATATGAATAAAAAGTGAATTTACTTAATTATTTATCATTTAGTAAATTTATGTAGGTTATTGAAGCCAACTTCACTAAACTAATGTTTTAGAAAATAGGGTTTTTTTCTGTTGTTAAATTTTTCATTATAATATAAATACATTTTTTTTTCTAATTATGATTTTCATTATCTTGGTTCTCATTTCCAGCACTAATTCCTTGGAAGCCAGAAGCAATGTTTATATTCTAAATACTCATTATTTCACTCTCTCTCCCTTGTACAATACTTAACCAACTAACACCACTCACAGCAGCACCAAACGCCTTTAGTACTGGTCTAAAGCTCCGGCCTTCCCCTTAAAGAAACAGAAAACCAAAGGCAATAATAATAATGGTGAAGATAAAAAGAAAGCACACTAAAGTTGGTGCTGATGGGTGCTGATGGGATAGCCTTATTAAATGCCCCCCTCCATTTCTATTCAAATTCAAACGCAACCCTTCTTCCTCCTCTCTTCTTTCTTCTCAAGTTCCAATTTTTTAAGTAACCCAGAAGCTCGCTGTCATGGAAGCAGCAAAATGGTAAAGTTTTTTTCTGGGTAGGGAAGGCAAGAGAGAAGGACCCTGAAGAAGATCATGAGCACAGCCAGGTTCATCAAGTGTGTTACAGTTGGTGATGGAGCTGTGGGAAAGACCTGTATGCTTATCTCTTACACAAGCAATACGTTTCCCACGGTATGTATGTATGTATGCTATGCCTAAAAGATGTTTGATTGTTGGTTTGTTTGTTTGTTTGAAGTTGTGGATTAAGTTTCTGTTTGAATTTGATTTGATCAAAAGAGAAAATTCATTAACTCTGCTTGTGGGGGAACAAAAATTTAGGATTATGTGCCTACGGTTTTCGACAACTTCAGTGCAAATGTGGTGGTTGATGGCAGCACAGTTAACCTAGGATTATGGGACACTGCTGGTAAGTTTTCACTTCTTAAGGTGGTTTTTAATTTGGGTTTAGGTTTCTGTCACTAAAACTAGATAGATATTCTTGAAATAAAAGATCCTTAAGTTTTCATGTAGTAATTGTAGTTTGATGGATTTAGGACAGGAGGATTACAATAGGCTTAGACCTTTGAGCTACAGAGGAGCAGATGTGTTCTTGCTGGCCTTTTCCCTCATAAGCAAAGCTAGCTATGAAAATATTGCTAAAAAGGTTTGCCTTCCTTCAAAACCAAACATATCACACAAACACAACATCTTACTGAAAATATAAATATGTGATATTAAACAAAGTCAGCCAACAGAATCTGACGGTGGCTGATATTTCTTTTGACAGTGGATTCCTGAACTAAGACATTATGCCCCAACTGTGCCAGTTGTGCTTGTGGGAACAAAACTTGGTATAAGCTGAAACTATAAAATTCTTGAAATTGAGTTTCACGTTTTTCTGGAGTGTCATACATTAGTTAAGGAATCGTGGTTATTGCATACAGATTTACGAGATGACAGGCAATATTTGATTGATCATCCTGGTGCTACACCTATAAGTACTGCGCAGGTAAGTTAGTTAAAGCTAAAGCTAACACAATTTTCATGTCAGAGGAATAGATCTCTTTTGATTTCTTCTCTTTTTAGTGCCTAAGTGTGTTGATAAATATTAAGCAGGGAGAAGAATTGAAGAAGGCAATTGGTGCTGCTGTATACATAGAATGCAGCTCAAAGACTCAGCAGGTTTAGGCATTTTATTCCTATATCTAAACAAGCTTTGTGATATGTGTCTAAGCAAGTTGCAGTAGAAGTTTCATCTAAAGAAATTAAGCCACAAAAAGAATATTAATCCCATTGCATACATTAGTTGAATTGGATGAATAGTCACACTAAAAAAGATAGAATTAGGAATGAGTATATTAGAGAAAAAGTCGAGATAATACCTATCATAAAAAAGTTAGTAGAAAAGTCATTAAGTAATTTGATCATGTACAGAAGAAACTATTAAAGGCTCATGTAAAAAGAATTGACCAGATGATAGATAGTCCAATAATTAGAGGTAAGAAAAATTAAAGAAAACAATTAGAAAAGACTTTATTTTTTGTTGTTGTTGTTGCATACATTAGGTGAGTTGGAAAATGGGGACATTAAGGTTCTAATTTGTATGTTTATGTTCAATTTTTAAAGTTATATCACTTTAGTTGCATCATAAATATAGTTTAAACTTTAAACCACACTGTAGTGAAATTTTACAGCAATTCTGCAGACTCGCATCTAGATATATATACTATAAATTTAGCAGCAGATTTGGATTTTAACCTGAGCTTAATTTTATATCTTTGCTGCAATGTTTCAGAATGTGAAGGCCGTGTTTGATGCGGCAATCAAGGTTGTTTTGCAGCCACCTAAGCCAAAGAAAAAGCGAAAGAAGACCAGAACATGTGTATTTCTCTAATAATTAGTGTTCATGTGTGATTATCGGCCCGTACCTTTTACAATTTTCTTCTCAACTTCTCGTTTTCAATTGCATGCTACCCTTTTGAACACATGTACTACAAACTCTAGTACCTTCTTAGTGTATCTTAACTTTTTTGTGGGTCTAAATGATGCTTCCAATATATCTGTTTATTACAAGGATAATGTATCCAAATCAAGATAAGATTTGTGATTAAAAAAGAAAAGTTAATAGCAATAGTCATCACTTAGTACCATTAATCAATGGCAATATTGATAACTTCTGGCTAACTGAATTCCGAGATAAACTTGCTGTATCTTATATAAAATTTGTTGAATTTTGAGTTTTAGATCTTCAAAAGTTGACAAACTTCAAAAGTAAACGATAATATGAGAGCCATCGATAAGATACTAATTCACAAGACACTAACTAAAATTTGATGTGTGTATATGTTAAGAGGTTAAGAGTTTAATTCTTATTCCATTTCTTAAAAAAAACAAAAAATCAGAGCAAGTATCATAAGGCGCATCCAATATAGAAAGAAGAAGTCGCTAGCGGTAATTTGAGAGTTGTGCTTGGAAATTGTTGTAACAATTCAGAGAGCTACTTAGAAGTTGGGTCCATATGTAACTCACTTTTTTAGCAATAAAAATTTATTTTGAAAAAAAAAATTGGGGTCCATATAATTATTATAGACAAACTGCATTTTGATGTGACAGAGATTTTCTCAAATTCATCTCCCGTAAAATTCTCTTCTCAATTCAGTTTGTCATTTATTAAATTATTATCAACCTAATTTTTTTATTATTTAATTATCTAAATTATTAATTAAACACTATTAAAATTTAAAATTTGTTTTAGTCTCTCATATATAAATTTTTTTAATTTAATCTCTCATGTATTTTAATTTTTAATTTAACTTTTTAAATATTAAATTATTATTAATTTAGTCTCTCCATCCCAATCAATCTAAATTATTAGTGTAATTAATACATATTTGTTGAATGTTGAGTTTGCAACGTTAAAATGTAGAATTGACAATGATAGAGTGTCTTAAAGAAAAAACAAATGATTGAATTTTAGTGTGAACTCCAACAATTTAGGGTTCTTTTGAAAACAATTTTAGGAGACAGAATAAAGATACCATAACAAAATTTCATTTTGGTTATATTGTAGAATAAGTTATTATTGCAAACATTAGTGAATACAATTAATTATTGTTAAGAATTTCAATTACGGGGTTTTATGCTGCTATCTTTATTTTCATCTTCTAATTAAATTATTTCACAAAAGATCTTTAAGTTATTAGATTTGACAAAAACACAATTCTCCGTATCTTTTTATGATAGACTATAATTATCAACCTTCTACTTTAATAATACAAACTTAGCATTTAGAATATATTTCGTATTATATAGCATAAAATTATATTTTATTCCATACATTTAAGTATTATTATTATTTTTATATTGATATAAATCTTAATATTTGAAGTAATAAGAGATTATATTTTGATAATATTAACAAAATTTAATATAATTTGAACAAATATTTGATATCATAAATTAATTTAAAAATTTATTAAATTATAGATATTCAATCATAAATTTTTAAATTATAAAATTAAATTTGATTAATCAAATGAAAGGATAAGATTGTTAAAATAATTTAACCTTTACATAACATAACCTTTATGAAAAAATCATTTGGATGCACTAATTTACATAACATAACCTTCACCGAAACCTAATATGTATAGCATTACAGTGGAGAGAGAGAGAGAGAGAGAGAGAGAGAGGAGAGTCGACAAGCGATCCGACCTCCTGGAATAGCTTAAAACCAAAACTAGCCATTTTCTGTTTGGGAGAAATGGCGGGACCTATTCTTCGTTCTCTCTTCTCCTCAACCAGGAAATCTTTTTCCTCTTCGTCATCTCCTTTCACTTCATCTCGTTTCTTGCTGCGGGCCAACACCATCTCACGCGCTTTCTCTGCAGCTCCGGCTACAGCCGCCGCCGCCGAACCCAACAGCGCCCTCTGCCCCAGCCGTCTTCGTAACGTGGCTGTGATTGCTCACGTTGACCATGGCAAGACCACTCTCATGGATCGGCTGCTTCGTCAGTGTGGCGCCGACATCCCCCACGAGCGCGCTATGGATTCCATCTCTCTAGAGCGCGAGCGCGGTATCACAATCGCTTCCAAGGTTTGTGCATTTCCAAATTATTGGTTGGATATTCAGTGTGAATGTGAATATTGTAATTTTCTCACGTCGAGGGCGAAGAATCTTCTCGAGCTTCCTCAACTGAGAAATGTCTTGAGAAACGTTCTTGACTCCCAAGTTAGTGCAGTGGAATTACCGTTTCCAAGGAATTTGGAATTTGAAGTATTTTGTTGATATGTACTTCACCATAGTATGAAAGAAATACTGGGTCTGCACTGAGGAAGCACTTCTAATTAAAGCAGCGTTCTCACTTTATTATGACGCCCTAGTACGCAAGTCATAAGCTTTTGTTGTTTTATCACTGAAAAACTTCTGTTTGCTGTTATGGTTGTTTGAATTTCAAGGATTCAAATTTGGAAACTTCAACCAAATAGTCTGTATCTTTTTACTTCTTGGTATTTCATTGTTCTTGGACCTTTTAACAGAGTTTCATCTATTGGCAGAAAGAATACAGTTGAAGCAGGGATTATATATATTTATTTTGCTGTCTGACTAAGTGCAGATTACCTTGTTCGCTCTTTATAAATTTACTTATATGGAGGGTCATAGATTCTGAATGAATCTATTGATATGTTAAATATCCAGTTTTGAAGGTCTTTTTTTTTTTGGCTTAATGCAGTATATGGCCCTCGTAAACATATATATTATGAATAACTGAATTAATTTCGTGTAGAATGCATAAACATCATTTTATTATTGGATGTCTGATGGTAACCTATTCTGCAGTTGAATTAGATCGATAATAGATACCTCTTACAGCAAATTCATGATTTCGGATTGCCATTTGCAGGTTACATCCATTTCATGGAAGGAAAATGAGCTAAACATGGTTGATACACCTGGACATGCAGATTTTGGTGGTGAAGTAAGTATTAGTGCTTTAATATGGCTTCATTTTGAACATTGTGGTAGTTTCCTTAATCAATCATGAAGTTTTGCTATTCTATGGATTGAAATCTTTACTTATGATGGAAATGATGATTCTGTATAAAAAATGCCATAAATGACTATTTTTGGCTTTCAAGAAATACAGAAACGTGATAATTTTTATAAACTTCTTGTCACTCCATTTCATACTTCTCTTTGGCCCAGTATACATCAGCCATCAGACTATGTAATTTTTACCCCGTGCAAAGATTCTTTTAGCAAATTGTACATTTGTACTTCATTTGCTTCACTTATTGTTCAAAAAGTAAAATCTAGAGGCAGTGGATAAATCTAAAGTGTGCAAATGTTAATTTTATAATTTTTTGGGTGAACCATTTAGGGAAAAGATATTTAGATACATATAGGTCTGTATAGTGGAAATTTCATATTTTGAGTGACTGTTTATGCCTTGTGGCCCAGTCAATACCTTTTAATGAATCAAAAGTGTTTTCTCTCTCCTTGTGCTTTGATCATACTGCCTTTCTGAAACTTTTTTAAATGTAAAACATATTGTTTATTCTAGGTTAAACTTTGTGTTGATGGTTAGGTCGAACGAGTTGTTGGAATGGTTGAGGGAGCAATATTGGTTGTAGATGCTGGTGAAGGCCCACTTGCACAAACAAAATTTGTTGTTGCAAAAGCCTTAAAGTATGGGCTAAGACCTCTTCTTCTTTTGAACAAAGTAGACCGACCTTCAGGTTAGTTTACCAATTGTTTGTTTTCATATTTTATGCCAAAAAAAGTAGAATTATTATGGTAGCAGAGTTTATGTATTTATGATGCTAGACACGCAGAACAAATAAAATTGAAGACCCAAAAAAAAAGGCCTGCTTTTTTGTCTGTTTTCTTAATACATGCAGCTTGCAGATAGATAAGAAATATATCTTTATCTATCTTTTGTTCTCCTCTCCTTTTTATTAATTTTCTATCAGGATATTGTTGGTGTTCCCTCTTAATTTCTGATTCCTCATGCCTTATGTGATGTACTAAACTATGGCCAAACCAATGTAAACTCTTCTTGGCGTCGCTTGGTCCATATAGCTGACGCCACTGAGTGGGAAAAGACTTGGTTTGTTGTTGTTGTTGTTGGTTGAGCCTAATACTCAGTTGTAATTTATCCAGTTTCTGAGGAGAGATGTAATGAAGTTGAGAGTCTGGTGTTTGATCTTTTTGCCAACCTTGGTGCTACAGGTACAAAACTGGAAATCTTTCAGATTGTCCTTGCTTGTATTGTATCTTAAACTCCTTTCTTTAATGAGCTACGTATTTTCGCTCCTATTTGTGTATATAGAGGATCAACTAGACTTCCCAGTTCTTTATGCTTCTGCTAAAGAAGGATGGGCATCCACCACCTTTACCAAGGATCCTCCTGCTGAGGCAAAAAATATGTCACAGCTTCTCGATACCATTGTAACGCATATCCCACCACCAAAAGCAATCATTGATGGGCCTTTCCAGATGCTGGTTGGTATTCTAGTATTGTTGCTTATTTTTACCAGTGTGTGATAAGTTCCCTTTAAGTCAGATGTCAGTGTGTTGTTTGTAGTGCATCTTGCCTTCTGTTGCCAATGCAATTTCCTTTGTTATCAAATGCATTACATTAGTGAGGAATTAGGTTATTCAATTTTATGTCGTAACATATCGAAGGTTTGCATGAAATGATCAGAAATTCTACTTCCCTTCCAAATACTTAAAATCATGACTAATTATAAGAGTTCGCAAGAAAAGTAATTGCTTTAGGAGACTGTGGTTTCATTTCTTGTGTCTTATTTGCCCTTTGTGTTTGTGTTGATTCTCTTATACTGTATTGGTTTGTATAGTTGGGATCAGTGAAAGACCATTCTTGATAGTGCCTTTCAGGTTTCAATGATGGAACGGGATTTTTATCTTGGGCGAATTTTGACTGGACGTATTCATTCTGGGATTGTTCGTGTTGGTGACAGGGTTCATGGTCTACGTAATAAAGATTCTGGGGTAGAGAAGATTGAAGATGGAAAGGTTTGTAGTTCCATGATGTGTAGTTTCTAATTCAGATCAGATGGATATTTTGAAACCGGTACTTTGGCTAGTATATGATAAGAACTCTAGTTTTGATATTTTTTAGTCAATGTGAAATTTAAATTTTCCTGCAACTTCATTAATCATTATGTTCTCATGTTCTATCAGTATCTTCCCTGGAAAATGATTTTGGGATAAATTGTTAGAGGTTTCATTGTTGTAATTCACCATGAGAATTTTATATCCTGTTCTTACAAATAGAATTAGGCATTTGCAACCAAATGTTAGAAAAGAATGTTCCAATTTATTTTAATCATCCCTACTGCTACCCTAGACTCTAGAGTAATTTGCTTATTTTTTTAATGACCTCTACCTTTTTGGTGACTTATATTAATGTGTAGCAAAATGGCATCATCTTTGCATTGTGCGTTTTAAGCAGCGTAACAAGCTATATATAACTTTTTTTTTTTGGTAAAGCCCATTCATCTTGCTTTATCTAGATAACAACAACAACAATAACAAAGTCATTTTCCACTAGATGGGGTTGTTTACATGGATCAAACCACGCTAATCTGTTCTATTTTGGCTCATTTATATTGTTAAGTTGTTGATAGTTAATCCAACCTAATAGGTTCTACTATTGTTTTCTTTAGTTTCTATCTACCTCTAGTTATTAAGCTATCTTCCATTTGATCTACTCTTTGTACAAAGCCTCTAATGGTCTCCTTTGTACATGACCAAGCCACCTAAGATGCGTTTCAACCAACTTTTCTATGATAGGTGTTACTCCAACTTTCTCTCTAATGCAATTATTACTAATCCTATCTTTTTTAGTGTATCCACTCATCCAACGCAACATTTTCATTTCTATGACATTAAATTTTTGCTCATGTTAACTTTTTATCGCCCAACATTTGGTACCATACAACAATGTAAGTCTTACAGTTGTGCAATTGTTTTATCTAGACAATGCTTAAGAATATTCCCGTAGCATTTTGTTATGAAGATCTTTAGTTAAACATAATTATTGTTACTGGAAATGATAAGTATTGCTCCTAATATTGAAGATTTTGGAATGGAAACAATAAGTAGTCTTGGCCTTCTACTGGCAACACTAATTCTCTACGTTTTTTTCTTGTAGGTTGTGAAATTGATGAAAAAGAAGGGTACAAACATGGTTCCAATTGATTGTGCTGGAGCTGGTGATATAATTTCAATGGCTGGGTTGGCAAGTCCAATAATAGGCCATACAGTGGCAACAACAGAGGTATAAAAAATAATTAGTAATATTTTATATTTACACCATTCTTGTTTTTCATGGTCATTGCTCATTTGGTTAAATGACATAGACCATGTGCCATTTGATGCTGCCTAACTAGAATCTCTTTTTTTTTTTTCCTCTTAATTTTAGTCAGGTTACAGATGATATAGATATAGTTAGTTGACATAAGTTGATTCGCTTATCTAGTAACAAAATTTATCCATGTTAGTTTCATGAAAAGTAGTTTCACATCTGCATTTATGTTTCCAAGTTCTTTGTTTGAGTGCAGATACCATGATTATTGTTCAGATACTATTAGAATATTAAATAATCTATTTGTATAAAAAAGTATTAAGTTAATAATTTCATGACATGCAATCTATATTTTAAGAGTTAAGAAACATGACATGTAATCTATATTTTAAGATGTGTATATTCAGTTCATATGTGGACTTAGTGACTCATATTGTTGAGAATCTTACAAAAATGTAATTTAGTGATTTCTGTAACTTTATAATCTTATGTCCTAGGTAATGTCTGCATTGCCCACAATTGAATTGGATCCTCCAACAATTTCTATGACTTTTGGTGTAAATGACTCTCCATTGGCTGGACGTGATGGAACTCATGTAAGCTGTGTTAATTTAACATCTTGAATGCATCCAAATTGGTTTCATTTTCTTGAAGCTTTGCCTACTCTCACTCTGGGGGATAATTGTATCTACATGCTGAATTATTTATAGTTGACTGGAGGAAAAATTGGAGACCGGCTTATGGCTGAAGCTGAAACAAACATTGCCATAAATGTGCTTCCAGGCTTATCGGATTCATTTGAAGTACAGGGAAGAGGAGAGCTACAATTGGGTTTGTTTCTGTTTTTCAAAAATTACTTGTTCCACCATGATGTATAGGTGAAAATAATGTTGTCATTCCATCTTTTGACCTAAGGCAGATGCTTAAAACTCCATCTGTGTCAACAGGTATCCTAATTGAGAATATGAGGCGTGAAGGATTTGAGTTGTCTGTCTCTCCGCCTAAAGTCATGTGAGTTTTGAAGGACTGAGTCTGGATATGTTTTCATTACCTTTCCTGGTTCAATGTGTGTTTAGCTTACACACGTCTTGTGGTGATATGCTGATAGATACTATTACTAAGTAAATGCTGTAAATTTTCTATGCATTGGGGTGTTTTCATATAGATAGAGAGCATGGTTAACAACCAATAAGACCAAGCCTTGTGTCTCTAAGAAGTGGACTTGAAGGCTGGTCAGAAATTTCTTTAATTTTTTCTAGCATATTGTTGTTTGTCTATGCCTGAAATATCTGATCAAAGGGTTTTATGGGTTTGTTTGATGGTTGGATTGGATAATGATTTGGATAGATAATTTGATTTTTTTCTTAAATTCTCTAAGCATTCATACTGAATGAATTCCTTTAATTATCAAACAGTGCTTAAAATGTCTAGTCCATATTTATATATATTTAATGTGACCAAATCCACTTTGGAGGTTTTTATTGCCAAGTTATCCATTCTTATAACTTGAATTTCTTATTTCATTAACTTGATTATAATCCAATGGATGATTATATTCTGTGAATTTAGGTATAAAACTGAAAATGGCCAGAAACTTGAGCCAATTGAAGAAGTTACAATTGAGGTGAGAATGTGATTCAGTGTTCATAAAACTTGTCCAAGAGTCTAGTCTTTCAACATTGTGATATATCTATCCCAGGTAAATGATGAGCATGTTGGGTTAGTTATGGAGGCCTTGTCTCATAGGCGAGCTGAAGTTACTGACATGGGTCCTGTCTCAGGAACTGTTGGTCGGACTAGATTGTCTTTGACTTGTCCATCAAGGTTAGCTTAGATATATCTTCTTTCTTTCTATTACTAATTTTATTTCTTTGATTAGCTTTTCCTCCTGCACATCTTGTATTTATTAGCTTCAGAACTTATATTAATTCTGAAACAGTGGACATAGTTTATAATTTCACTCTTGTTAAATGATCTTAATTTTGCTGCTGTATTACCACTGTCC
This sequence comes from Senna siamea, assembly GCA_031216115.1. Lineage (NCBI taxonomy): Eukaryota > Viridiplantae > Streptophyta > Magnoliopsida > Fabales > Fabaceae > Senna > Senna siamea. The sequence continues at coordinate 17,547,398 of CM062359.1, read as the reverse complement.
ACCAATAACATATATATCAATTTAATTTATATGGACACATGATTTTGATGAAATTACTCACAAATTTTCTTATTCTTATTATCCTTTGCTCCTTTCTTGGGGGTGATAATAAGTTAACAGATGTGCTGACTGCTACTTTTGTGCTATGTTCAGAGGCCTGGTTGGGTATAGGAGCGTGTTCAGCAGTGACACTCGTGGAACTGGCTTCATGCATCGTGCTTTCCTTAGTATGCTTTCTCTGCTACAGAAATTCCTTGTCTCTTTTCTAATAACTTTATTGGTTTCTATCATATCTCATTGTCATCACAGTTGGGTTGTTTAATATATTTTAAAGTTTTCTTCATTGGGAATTTAAAACAACAACAAAGTATTTTTCCACTAGGTAGTTTTGGCTAGATGGATCAAGTGATGCCAACTTGCTCTATCTTGGCTTCATTGGGAATTTAATGATAGAAAATTAACAATCTCATAACCTGTGCAATATGTTTTGCAACTAATGCTCTTATAATTCTCTTTAGGATATGTTTGGATATTTATTCATGCTTATTTTGCTAACCCCTCAGCACATTTTCTTTTCTGAACATGTTCGTTTCTCCTTGCAGCTTAACTTAGCATTTCAGACAAAATTAGATGGCATTCTTGCTAACTTGATTTATGGTTATATTGCAGGCTATGAAAAATATCGAGGTCCTCTTGGTAATGTCAGGAAAGGAGTACTGGTAAGCTTGTCTGATTCTGTATATACTTATGATGACTAAGCTAGATGTTTTTCCTTACTTGGACCTACTAGTCACACCATGGACGTCCATGTTTCAGTTTTTCCTTTTGGCCAATACCTATATTTCTATTTATAAAGCTTGTGTTGAGCGTTTTAACATTATTTACCTCTGCTACTATTATATCTTGTTTGTTTGATTGAACAGGTATCAATGGGCTTTGGTACAATCAGAGCTTATGCATTGATGAGTTTAGAAGCTCGTGGGACTTTGTTTGTAAACCCAGGAATGGAGGTTAGAACTTCCCCTTTGGTTTTATTTTTTTCATCTTTTATTCATAACATTGTTGTATGCTACTAATTTCTCCAATACCTCTTGGTTTGAGAAAACAAATCTCCCCATTACTGTTACTTATTTCATACTGTTCTGTTTCATCAACGTGTTTTAGATGGTTATGAAATCTGTTTGTTGTATGTGTCTCTCTGATATGCATTTTTTGACAGCAAGCATGGTAGTTAACATGTGTATATCTTGCTTAATTTTAGTTTTAAGAGCTTCTTATCTGAATGAGGTATATTGCATTTTTTCCTTGATTTGCATGCACTTTTTGGCCTCATAATTTTTGCTGCATTATCTCTTCATTGAAATGGAGAAGACAGTGAAGCTAAAAAAGTTAATTGCCAAATAAAGAAGTTCACGTCAAAATTTTCTTTCTATCAATCTAACCATAATTCTTCCTAAAAAAAAGTGGGATACTTGCGGGTGTCAAATTGTGGTAACACTGCCTTTGAAATGATAATGAAGCATGAGAATGGATGTAGAATCTAAATGAGTTCAAGATGTGCACGTTTGCATCTAGCTCTTGCTTTTAGTTTATATGAAGTTCTCATGTTTATTGCCTATAATTACTCATGGTTCATTGGTATACAGACATATGATGGAATGATTGTTGGTGAACATTCACGAGATACAGATCTTGATGTAAGGAGTATTCTTGAATTGATTGTGAGTGTTACATATTCGTTAGTGACTCATGGACAAGATTGTGAATCTACAGGTCAACCCAGTGAGAGCTAAGGAACTTACAAATATGCGTGCTGCTGGCTCTGATGAAAATGTGAAGCTGTCACCTCCTCGCTCGGTATGTTTCTTGTTTTCATGTGATATTATTTTGGTCACATCCTCAAGCTAGAGTAGTGAGATAATTATTATATCAAATTATTGTGTAAGATTCAAATTCTTATGCATTTATTCATGGAATGTCTGGCAAAGATTGGTAGGATTTATCAATTAACAAGACCTAGTTAGGAGTTCACTTATATGAAATTGTTTTTAAGTACCAGTGCTGGAACTTGCTGTGTTATGACAACTATGAATATGAACTGACATCTGCCTGTTCAACAAACGTGCTCTGCTTTTTGAAGTAATATTTATCTGACTGAAGTGAGAAAATTTATAGGTGCTGTTTGTTTTTTGTGGAGAATGAGCAATAGTTTTAATAGATGGTGTGTGATTTAAAAGCACCTAAGTAGAAAACTAGAACTGCCACAATAAGATAGAGCTGCTCAAAATTTACATATGTCTACTTCTGGTGGTTATTTTCTTGCAGATGACACTTGAAGAAGCTATAGGGTATGTGGCTTCAGATGAGCTTATTGAGGTAAGTTCTAGCCTTGATACATTATTGGTATCCAAAAGCTTCTTAGTTATTTGTGATGCAAGTAGAACTTCAACCCCGACCCCAACTTATGTTTGGGAGTTCAGTTGGAAGAGGAAGGAAAGGAATAAAAAGAAAAATAAAGGGGAGAGAAGGATGGGGAAGGGAGGGTTAAATAATAATTTTCCTTATCCTTATTTGGGATAAAATTTTCCTCCAAAATCTCCCAAATTGGGAGAACCTAAAAATAGAGGGATGAGTTTCGATAATTTTGGAAGGTTAGTTGAAAATCCTTCATTATACTCCCCTCCTTATCTCTCAAGCGACAGAGATTTCAATCAAACCATCCAACAACATATTCTTCAATCTTCAGTTGGTTTATTCTATTTTCTTTGCACCTTCTGCTGCACTTGATGGTTTATATAATTGACATATTCGCACCACACTTGAGTTCATATTTCTTTTGTTTATCTGAAGGTGACTCCAAAGGCTATACGGTTAAGGAAGAAATATCTTGATGTTAACAAGCGTAAAAGCATGAGTAAAAAGCTGAAGGAATGAGGAGTTTGTCCTCAATGCAGTTTTGTAACACTATTCAAGTGTATGGTATATTTATGGCTGTCATTTATTTATTCCTATTCTGCTTAGTCTAAGTAATTTATAATAGCTACTTCAGAAAAGAAATATTCTTTGAGTAAGGCAACTCAGTTTTGTCCTAAAAAATAATAATGGCAATGGAAGAAGTTGCAGAGTGTTCTGTATTATGAAAGAATATAATTCATCTAGTCTACCAAAAAAAAAATTATCTTAGTGTGGTTATGTAGTTTAGATTTTAGAAGTTGAATTGATATTCCAGTGTAACTCTTTCGGGAAATTTATTTTACCATCATGAATTATAGTCTAATCATAATTTCTTGGCACCTAGTCTTTTCAGTGGGTTTTGTGTGTCTCGTGGAAACTCTCATTTCATGTTGATTCTAATAACAGTGTTGAGCATAGGTGCTGTTAAAAAATAAACCCTTGCAATATGTAATTTCAAAACCATTTAAAATTTTACATTGATACAATAAGGAAATAATAAAAAAAAGTTTAAGTTAATATTTGTTTGAAGTGGTTGTGTTTAACTTAACAAGGTGAACATTTGACAAACAAATCAACTACATTGATTGGGAAAAAAAATCTATTTAAGAGGCCAATTTGTTAGATTAACTTATCTTGCTTACCATTCTTTTTTTTTAAAAAAAAAAACTGTGTTAATTTAGTAAAGATTACTTATTTTCAAGTTGATCTATCAAAATTAAATTTCCTTTCAGTTATTTAGAGAATATTTTGCCTAACGTCGCTTTATGTTGAATGGCATCTCAAGACAGGAACATCTATTTGTAGTCATAGGCTGATAGATTGTTAATGTCAACATGACAATTCATCGCCCTAATCGTGATTGTGTTTGCTCAATAAGTGATAGCGACAAACCCAAATTGCAGGTCGTTTCGTGGATCACGTCAATGACTAGGCCTTTTTTGCCGTCTAAAATGTTAGTGATCAAATGTTGAATCATCATTAGAGGGTGCCTATAGTAGAATTTGAATTCAAAATCAGTCTAAATATTTAACAAAAAAAAGAATTTGAAAATTCTTGCAGAAAGATAAAAGAAAGGGAAAAAATAATAGTATTTTTATTACATGAGTATGTTATCTTTTCTTATTTATTTCAAAATCCGAACAAAGAAAATGTCCTAAGTTACACCTATCTTTACCTATTATTCTAAAGATAAGATTTCGTGTAAATAATATAATAATTTTTTTTTTTCAATTTGAACGGAACAAATAATTTTTTTCTTCATATTCATACCTCTTAGAATTGTTCCAAGTGATTATATATGAATTTAATTAAATTTCTCTAAAATTTTCACAGATGAAATCAGTTAAACCGATATGTTAATAAACTTATAATTGCGTTAATTATAAATTTATTATTAATTATTTTGGGCCAAATTAAAAAAAAATACCATGATCATAATATTCTTTAAAAACATACATTATAGCCATAAGAAATTAATTGATAAATAAAAACTACAAATAGTCCTATCAACTATGATTTCCAAAGAAAATAATTGAAATAGTAAATTTTTATTAGTTTAATAAAATCAGAGTCGCCTTTAAAAATGAAGAATCTCATTCTCAATTCAAATCCCCATTGAATTGAAACCAAATCATAATGAAAAATAAATTTAATATTTTATATGAGATTTTGTAATAGATAACATACATCCAAAAATCGAATGAAGGAAATGGAAATGCTTTTTATTTTTTAAGGCCGTCCCTTAATTTTCTCTATCACCAAAAATCAAAATGACATTGATAGAAAAGTTTGAGGGTGAAGAAGAAACATACAAAAGACAAGGCCTTTGCTGTGTTTTTAATCTGAGGGTGAGAGGAGAGAGAACATTTCAGCTTTGAATGCTTCTCCCTCCTTCTGCAAGCGGCGCCTACCTTCCTCGGACACACTGTACACGCCTTTCTCTTTCTCTCCGCGTTCGTGTCCCTTCATACAATGCTGAAAGTTACAAGATTTAAATGCAGTTTCCCAATTGAAGGCCTTAATTGCAATTGAAATCCTCGTTTTTCGTTGAATTTCGATCTACGAAACCCCCCTTCCCACACCCCTCGAATTCATCAAATTTCAACAACACCCCACTTTCGCATCAGGGACGAGAAATGGCTGCTTACAGAGCCGATGATGATTACGACTACTTGTTCAAGGTGGTCTTAATCGGCGACTCTGGCGTTGGCAAGTCCAATCTTTTGTCTAGATTCACCAAAAACGAATTCAGTTTGGAATCCAAATCCACCATTGGGGTTGAATTCGCAACGCGTAGCGTTCATGTCGAGGACAAGATTGTTAAGGCGCAAATTTGGGACACAGCTGGCCAAGAAAGGTTTTCTCCCTTTTTTCTTGTTCATTTCTGTCTGGCTCTGATCTGTTTCTTTGCGTGTAGAATTTCTCTTTTGTTTCCGATTTTCTTTTGATTGGATTTCCTTGATGATGGGTCGATTTAATTTTTCTTTTGATGATTAGAAATGCATGAAAGTTGTTTGTATGGTCTAAAGGGTGGTGTGCTTCAAATGAATGTTTATAGGTTTCATTAGTTTTACCCATAGGATTTGATTCGCCAATGACGCAAACTGCCTGGTCGTTTTGATCGTGTTTAAATTCTTGCTTTTGTATTTTCTTTATGCTTTTTATCTTTTGAAACAAAGGATTATGTATGATATAAGACTTTGATGAGGGATAGAGAAGGAAAGACACCTACCCTTTTGTAGGTACTAGGTAGGATTGATCATTCGTGGAGTATCTGTTTATAATGTTATTTCCTCTTCCTTATGGCATAGTTGATGGAACGCATGTATAAGCTATAAAGCAATCTGGACCATGGATGGCCTTGATTTTGTAATTAGTAAACGGGTTCAGAACCACTTTCTTTGTAAGTCATCAATTGTTACTTCTTCCCTTTATCTCGGGTTCAACCCATAGTAAAGGTCCGCTTGACTGATGGAGGGGCACGATTGTTCTGCAGTATATTGTCGCTGTGTAATGAAAATGGTGAAAGAGGAAAAGTGAAGTTGAAACAAGATTTTGTCCAAGTTTCTTTCTTGATGCAGGCAATTATTTGAAATTAATAGATCTGGATCTTATAATCAGTGACCAAACAACTTTATTCGTCTAATCAGTACTTATTGAGCCAAACTGTTATGAGTGCTGGTGATTGTTTCTATAAGAAAGAAAATGTCTACTTTGCATTGTATTGAATTACGAATGTTCATTGGAGAGAGGAAAAAATTCCTTCTACGATGAGCTTCCTTGTACCAGCAAATTTTCTATTTTCAATTTTTGGCCTCTACACTTAAAATAGTACAATGATTATTCATAAGGCATTATGGAGCTCATTGTCATTGTTGTTATTTGACACAGATACCGTGCAATAACAAGTGCATATTATCGAGGAGCTGTTGGTGCATTGCTTGTTTATGATGTTACCAGACATATTACTTTCGATAATGTGGAGAGGTGGTTGAAGGAGCTTCGGGATCACACAGATGCAAACATTGTTATTATGCTTGTGGGAAACAAGGCAGATCTTCGCCATCTGCGTGCTGTATCCACCGATGATGCCAAGGCATTTGCTGAGAGAGAAAACACATTTTTCATGGAAACCTCTGCCCTTGAGTCTTTGAATGTAGACAATGCTTTCACAGAAGTCCTCACTCAGATATATCGTGTTGTTAGTAAGAAGACTCTTGAAATTGGGGACGATCCTGCAGCATTACCCAAGGGACAGACCATCAATGTTGGCAGTAGGGATGATGTCTCGGCTGTTAAAAAGGTTGGATGCTGTTCTGCATAGTTTGAGAGATGAAAAAGGAAGGCTTCTTTTCTTTTCTTTTGTATTAAAGTGGAAGACGTTGACAGTGTCACTGTCTATTCCATCGTTGAACTAATACTCTCAACGAAATGGGATCCATATGAAATGTGTAATATTTACATTTTTTTTTTTTCATAAAGCGTTCCCCCACTAATTTTGGGAAGGCTTCTCTGTTCTTTTTCACTCTAAACATTGTTTGATGATATATAGGAATTGTGATTTGTAAAAGATTATAACAAATTTACTCTCATCATATTGAGTGCAAACAATATTCTGTCCTGACTCCTGAGATGTTTGACAAGAGTTCAAGTTAAAAATACCCATTATTGCCAGCTTGTTAGAATCATTCTTTTCTTTTATTTTAAAGATTTGTAATTGTACTTATTAGATCTATAACTACGCTCACATAGAATAAGACTAAAGAAGATTTAATCCTTTTAAAGAGTTGAGAAGTCTATTGATTCTTATAGGCCTAATTTTTCCTCTATTTTTTTTAATAGTTATTTCGTTTGTAATTTAGATTGTAATTTTTCCAAATTTTTTAAAAGTGTTTTAAAGGTGTACTGTCTCTATTTGATCACAAAACTTCTACTTATAAGGCTTTAATAGCTCTTAATGAATGTAGTATCTCTTTTATAAGAAAAAAAAAAAGAATCATTCATTTACTCCGACTCCAATTATTCTCATTTGTTCTCTTGTCATTGCTTAGGCCACTTTTAATGTATCTCTGCTCTTTGTAAGAGTTTTCCTTTTCACTCATGAAAGATTTTTCTTCTTCAGTGATAAGGATTCTTTGAATTTTCAAGTTACATTGTTGAAGGTTTTTATATCTACAACTATACTCTTCAAATCGAAGTAGAAGTTTTTTGAGAGACTAAACCTTCATAGAAGATCTGGAGGTTGTGAAAAATGTCTTTTAAATTTTTTGGGTTTATTTTTATGTTGACATGTTTCTTTGAAAGTCTATTGTAAATTTTGTTTGTTGGTTAGATTAGTCTTTAAGGGATGTGTTGCCTTTGCTCTTTTGGATTATCTTTGATTCTTTGCTGATCTCATTTGTATTTTATTTGCATATAAGCTTTTTTTTTTTGTTTATGATAGTGTATGTGACTTTATTTTAGTAAGTTTAATTATATTTACATGAATGAAGGTAAAAAAAAATACTCCCACTTTTCTTCTGGTTGTGACATGGATGAAAAAGAATCATCTTTGAAGAGAACAAACAGAAAGAGAACACATAGGAGAGCTCGATTCGAACAAGTCTAAAAAAAAAATTGATACTCAATTTAAAAAAAAATCTAATATTTTCAATTTTGTGAAAAATCAAATATATCCTTTTTCTTATTATTTTTTTCAAAATAAATATTAACAAAAATATTTTTTATGTCTTCAACCTTTACATTAATTTTTAATTTTTTCTCTAAAAATTTTATGCAGTCAATTTTATCTCTAAAATTTTAAATTATAATTAATTTTATTTCACGGTTTAATGTTATTCAAATTATTAACAAAAAATAGTGATGTAATATTTGACAATAAATCTTAAGATTATAAATATAATTTTGACAATATTTAAATATTAAATAATAATATATATTATTAAATTATAGTATTTTTATTCTCAAGATGAAGCTGTATAAAAAAATTAATTGTAATTTAAAATTTTAAAGATAAAATTAATTATAAAAAAATTTTATACAATATTAAAAATTGATATAAAATTTAAAAATATAAAAAATATTTTTACTAAAAATATTATTGAAGTTGTACAATCCACACATCTGAATTTAAAAATATAACAAATAAATTCTTTAAACTTTAAATTTTGAGCAAAACGTTCCATGAAACTTATTTCCTTTTTATTTATGTTTAAATAAAAATATAAATAAAAAGGATATATTATGAAAATTGGAAGTTTAGTCACATTATACAACATTATGGAGTCGGTCCAAACCCTTGAAACTCTCCAAAACCCTGAACGACAGCGTTAAAGGCATAGTTTTGTAGATTTGTACCTTCCACAGTTCCACTGCCTCTTTCTTAGTCGCGGCCGTGCCGCCAGAAGCTCCGTGCGTTTTCATACTCAATTAGCGCAGTCTGTGCGCTTCTTCTCTTCGAAATCACACCCGCAAAGACGCAGTAACGCAGCTTCTTCTCTTCCATCTCTTCTCTCGCCGGAGCTCCTCCGTGTGCTTCCGTCGTCGAGGAAAGAAGACAGCAGTGAACACAATAGACAGCAACAGAGGAGGTGCCTTTTCTTGTCTGCTAGGGATTACTCTAACTTTGGTGAAAATTTCTTGCACCCTTTTCTGGTCTGCTATGAGTCTGCAATGCAAAGGAGACATACTCTGTATACTTGAATATATGGGACAATATAATTATAAATGAAATCTAATTATTAGATATAGTTTAAAATTTATTTCCATATACTGACTGACTACTTCCTTCAATAGTTGTATGCCATTTCCCATACCACTTGCATTTGAAAAAGAAAAAAAAAATAATATTCTATTCAGAATTTGAAATACCTAATGATAGCCAGCATTCATATTAGCAGTGAAGAATTGATATATAAAATCAGCTTCAATGCCTGATTAATGTAACTTGAGAATTGGGTATTTCTAATGATGCTAGTGTGGGGTTGATCTCCATTAATTCTTGTTCATAGATTACTCAACAATCGAGATTTTGGAATCCATAAATTGTTTTGTTGTTTGCTTGGATTGATTATCATGATGACTTGATGTATTTATTTAATTTTGTTACATATAGTGGGGGATTTAAGCACTTGTGAATTTTGATTACATGTATTTGCTTGCTTCTTTATAGTTTGAAGTTTGAACTTATGTTGTAATGTTTTTATTTAATGGTGCATTTAGTTTTAGAATGTCCAAAAAGGTTTAATATTTGAAAATTTCAATTTTCTTATATATAAATATATTTTTTATTTCACTGGGTCAATCAATTTTTTTGTGACCTAAGGGTTCTTTACTGTGCCAATGGCTGGCCAAGGTCCAAAGATTATGGGTCAAAGGAACTAGCAAGTCCAAGCACCGCAGAATATACTAATTATTGAACTTGTAAATAATACCCTGACTTGCTTTTTTTCCTTTTAATGGCAAGGTCATAGTCTCTAAAGGGAGATAGTGAAGCACTCAGAAAGTTTGCTTCAAAGATGCAGCATGATGAGGTTATATGGCAAGTTATCAGGCACAACCACTGTAGTTTTATGGCCAAGTAATATATTTTTTTTTTTTTCCTTTTTGGCTTTGTTGCTATTATTTTCCCTCTCTCTAGATTTTGGATCAAAAAATTCAACTTTGTCGCTCTTTCTGTGTTTTGTAGAATCACAACGGGGAATTTCTGTAGAAATCCTTACAACGTGACTGGAATTTGCAACCGAAGCTCGTGCCCTCTAGCCAATAGTCGCTATGCCACCATTCGAGAGGAGGATGGTACTTTTACATAATCTTTCTTTTCTTCATTGATTCCCTTGATGATTTATCCACACATGGGTCTTCAGTGTTTATGCTTAGGGAGTTAGAAGTTTTGTTGGATATGATTATTCAAGGCTTTATCCATGTGGGCTTCATATAAGCACATGCCTAGTTGAGTTGAGATTTAGGTTTCCTTCTTCAGAGAATCACATGAAGAAGTTCAAAATTAGGGATCTAACTGTAGACTGAGTGAGGTCAATTTCTCACGTTGTCCATCTATGTTCCTCTTCCTCTGTGTATAAATAGAACAATTTACTTCCACACATCAATTATGTAAGGGTAAAGTACCTTTTACACTCCTAAACTATAGCATAATTACAATTGTACCTGAAGTCTGAACTTTAAAATGTAACACTTGCGCTTGAACTATCAAAAAAAGTAGCTATGTGATAAATAGAAGTCGATTTTTGAGCATTCAAAAGTCAATTTTTGCTAGTTCTTTTGATAAAAAAGATTTTTTTAATACTAACTTTTGTTAACATTACTTTGAAAAAGCTTGTTTTTCATATATCAGATATTCTAAGTTGACTTATAAAACCTTAAAAGTCAACTTCGGGTCATCATGTATCTATTAGACATTAAAATTAGCAGGTGGTTAACTATTTCATGTTTTGTGATAGTTCAGAAAGGCAAATGTTATGTTTTAAAGTTCAAGTATCAATATCGTAATTAGACTATAGTTCAAAGAGTAAAATGTACTTCCCCCATTATATATTGGTATGCTTAAGAATGAAAAATGCAGTTAGACAGAAAGCTTTCAAATTTTGAAAATAATGATACAGCTCTATTGGTTACTGCAGGAGTTTTCTACCTTTATATGAAAACTATAGAAAGAGCTCATATGCCAAAGGATCTTTGGGAAAGAGTTAAACTGCCTAGGAATTATGAAAAGGCACTTGAAATCATTGACAAACATCTGGTATTGAAGATTGAACTTGTCTCTGCAATAATTCAATATTACACGTTTTATTAATTACTATCATAATTGGTTGATATGCCTGAGCTGTTTGCATGGACAGATGTATTGGCCCAAGTTTCTTGTACACAAAACAAAGCAGAGATTGACCAAAATGACCCAGATGCGGATACGCATGAGGAAACTTAATCTGAAGACAAGGTTGAAATTGGAAACTCATATTCTCTCTCTCTTTTCATGTCAAGGGATGCCTAATTTATCTACAGGAATGTGTGCTTTGATGCTCTAAATTTTACAATACTTGATTTCTGTGTAGTACTTTAGAATCTGACAAGTGAGATTGTGTATGACAGCAAAAGGGAAGACACATAAAATTACAAGAATAGCAAATTACCAAAGGAAGTGAAACCTCAAGCGCAACGTTTTATATTTGAATCTATTAATGATCTTTCGATTTGTTATGGCATTGAAGGAACCTATTTGCAACCTCCATTGAGTCATCAGTATAATCTATGAGTTTAAATGTGTATCCCCATTATTATTTTTGTACATGAGCTGATTCAAGCGCTTGGGTTTTATTGATTGCAGAGAAAATTAAGACATGTTAACACACACTATGATTGAGGGAGAGAGATAGATGGAGAGCTTAAGTTGGCAAACTGAGAGGAAACCATTGTGATAGAAGGGGCTATATATGAAGAGGAGTCTCCTTCTTGGGCAGAAGTTTGAAAGGTTTAGAAATTTGGCCCTAGACTAGAAGGAATCACTTTCTGTGAACCATTACGAGTGTCAAAATACTTTACTGTGCTGCAAGTACATAGAAAACTACTATTTATAGACCTTTAAGGTTCTAAAACAGACTGGACGTTTAATTTATGAAAAAACTAAAGATGGGAATTAACTATGCTTGAAACAGTAAAATGGATCTTCAGATATCATATATTTTTTAATAATTTGAATACAGTGCATAGTCTAAACAGTCCTTTGGTATATTTGGCTGGAGTGAATTATGGATTGCTCACATCTTCAAGGATGTCCCTTTGTACCCTACTTGTTATATGGAATAGGATTTTTTATGGCCTCTCTTTGGTGCTCTGCTCATGATTGTTTATGCTTTTGAGAGTTTCCCCATTCAAGATTGTTTCGTTTATATCTATATTTATCCTGGTAATATTTGTTTTGTCAGTCAGATTCATCTAGTTTTTGCTCGTTGGCCTCCTTTTTATACTATGTTAGAACCCCTGATTAAAAGATATGGGGCAGTTAAGTGGGAATTCAGGAACAAGAATTGGCTAAGTTGGTTACACAACTGCATGTGAAGTATGGTGGTGAGTGAGGAACACGTGGAGCGCAACAAGAGAACTTCTAAAAGTTGGTTAGGCTAGTAGAAATAAATATAGGGGGTGAGGGCAGAGGGAGATAGGTAGAATTTGGGTATTCACGTGGGAGGTTCTAGCCCCTTATAGTGATAGGAACTTTTTTCTTGTTTTCCTGGGTGTTTTTGTCTATTTTCAGGTGATTTCTATTGTAATTCAAGGGAAATACTGGGTTCATACTATAACAGATATTACATCTAAATAATAAGCCTCAAGCCTACTTCTCCTTGATCTATGGTTGGGCTGTTTTGTTTAATGCGTTACTGAATTATTTATTTTCACCAAAATATCCAGATTTATCATGTAGTTGATATTGTTGTTTTTATAACAGGGAGAAAATAATGACAACTCCAAGGAAAGAGAAAAAGAGAGAGGCTAGAAGAGAAGAGAAGGCCGAAAAAGCAGCATTGTTAAACAAGGTTATACTTAATCCTGATTTCACCCATACATATTAAATTTAATGTTCCCTCACTAGTGCTATTCTATTTTATTTAGGCTATCGAAAATGAGCTTTTGGAACGACTTCATAAAGGAGTTTATGGACCTGGTGACATATTTAATTATCCCCTCAAAGAGTACAATAATGTTCTTGATATGGAGAAGCTTCAACCTGCAGAAGAAGACGAAGAAGTAAGCTTTTGCTGATCCTTTCTTTTTCTATCTTATCAACTATTATATATATTTAGAAAAGTGTTTTAAGTTCTCTGTTTTAATGCCTTAATTTGTTTTCCAAATAAACAGGAACCCGAGGTTGAATATGTAGAAGGTTATGATGAACTTGAAGAGGAAGAAGATATGGAAGATTTTGCTGGCCTTGGGACTCTTGACTCTGATGATAATCATAATGTTGACGATGAAGATGGTAATGTTCGGTCTAGAAGCTTTGCAATTAGCTTATTGTACTTTTGTGTTAAAATATAAATGCGGATGGATTTTTCAGTCAAAATGTTCACAAAACATCTCATTACTATTTTTCCACTCAAAAGAATTTAACCTGAAAACTAATGTGTTCACTTCTGCTTAACCGAATTGCAAATACAAGACAATGAAATTAGGTAAGCCTGGTCCTTTTAGTTAAACATCTAGTGTCTTGAACTGATCATAGAAAAAGAAATCATGAGCATAACTCATGAACAATGCTGGTGTTGGTGCCTAAATATTTAGTCATTCAAATGCAAAGTTGCATGAGACAGCTGTCTGTCTGTTTTATTCTCTATAATTTGTTGGAATAAAAGCCTGTCTGTGGAGAAGAAACTATATTTGTGATTGTGGACAAAGTATGAAATGCACATTTATTGTGAAAACCACAAGTGTAACAGTACTTGGCAATGCAGCTGGAACTGATGATGATGATGAAGCGGAAGTAGTTGTTCACAACAAGTTGAGAAAGAATAAAGCGTTGGCTAGAAAACGATCTGAGAAGGATGTACCTGATGCAAAATTAAAGAAGGCAAGGGTTCTTGTTGAGGTAATGATTACCTACAACCCAATTATTTTAAATTGTGTTGGATGTTTGTACAGCAATGTATTAATTTCTCTGGCTCAGGTCTTAAGTCTTTTTGTCTTTGGGTACCTTGGCCAGTTTGCCTATCAGTAAAACATTGTTCAGACATGTATAATTTTTTATATTCAGTTGATATTAATAGTTCAGGAACAATGCCCACCACTGATTTTAAATAAATGATGCGTCAGACCAGAGAATAAATGTCTATTGGTACAACTTGAGAATTAAAAAACACACCGGGACAGGTGGCCCTATTTGATTTCAGTAACCCACACATCAGTAGTCACCATTTATGCAGGTGTGAGTTTTTATGTTTCAATAGAGGGGTCAACTAAAAATTAGAGTTGTGAACTTGTAAGGTAGCTGATGGTAGTGGAATGCAAAAATATTTGCTATTCTTTCTTGAAAAAAAATAGAGCTTTAAGTCTATTTTACAACTTTTATTAACACTGCCAACTTTGTAGCCTTGTAGCTGTCATTGTTTGTGTTATCCAAGTACCTTAATGGTGTGGACCCACCATTACCCATTACTCACGGCCCTTTTCAGTGCATATAGTTTTCGAAGTTCTGTACTTATTTGGTTTAGCTCAGACTGGTATTGCTTGTGCTTGTCAAAAGCTGCTTATGTAAATGAACTATATAACTTGCAACAAACAATTTTGTCAATAATATTTTGTTGCAAGCTTTCTTGTGTTTGAAGAATAAAATGCACGGGTAACTTCTAAAAGCATGTTTAGGATTTGCTTAAAGCAATTACTTGTGCATCTGTTTGTCATACATATACAATGAAATGCTGTTATTTGTACAACTTTTATCATTTAGCCTAGATAAGAGATATTTAAAAAGCACAAGCTGTATCAAACCAGTTACATCTTGAACTGATTGCATGAGTAAATTATTCTTGACAACCAAGTTTAGAAATGAGTGAAACATAAAATTTCCTTTACTTTTGACATCTCAAATTGCAATTTAATTGTTGATAATTTCAGGTGGAGCGTGCGGATGGTGATGAAAGACAAAGGGTTGTCCACTAGTTGCTTAATGATTCTATATTTGTTTTGTGGGCTGAGAGCAAAAACTACTACAGGAGAATAGGAGATGTGATAATCGAGCTTTCTGAATGGTTTCACCCTGAAAAGAAAAAATTCTGATTAGCTCTGAAATTTTGTATTTGATTCAATTATTACTTTCTTTTTTTTTTTTTGTTTAGAAGGCTTATATGTGCAAAAATGTCATGATATGTGGGGTCTAGCTTGGTTTCGTGGAGATTAAGCATCGTTTCGTACCATTCATTAAACCTAGTAAAGTATCTGACAGTAAAGTTCTATATGAAGACTGATACAAGGAAATTGTACGCGTAAAACTAGAGAGATTTGTTCTCGCTTTGTTGTATGTTTTATGATATTTTAATATTCACAAAAACAAAATGATAATGGAATTACAGAGTGGAATTCAATCATTCAAAATTGTTGCCAACCTTGCAATCCACCTAGGTAAATTAGTTGGGCTCCAGTATGATCTATTCAGGCTTAATTTTCGGTGGCAGTTCATGTTTGAAACGTAGTGGGCATGCGCATACATGATACATTATGTTGCATATCTAAACACTCATTCAGTAAATAGAATGTGAATGAGGATGACCCACAAGACAAGCCTACATTCTAACTTATGCTTGCGAGCCATATGATTAAAAATAGGAATCACAATGAGTGGATAAGGTAGTCTAATATTTATTCTCAATTGGAAGGACGATTCCAATATCTGTAACTCTTTTTTTATTCTTTTCTGAATTTTTCAAACTACTAAAATTATTTATTAAAATTGAAACTTGTTTCCACACACCATTATTTGAAATTATGCCACTTTCACATTTACTACTCTAACATCAAACACACAAACATCAATGTTCTAGATTGTAGGGTACTACTGATTCTTCTCTTCTCAACTGGTGACGCTTAGATATAAAAAATGTTAAGGATGAACCTCAATGGGCTAAGTTTATTTAACCCATCTTGTGAATTTTAAAGTTTTGTCAACTTGTTAAAATGTAAGTGAAAATAACTTGACCTGTTTAACTTGCAACCTATGGTGAGTTAATTTGCGTGAGCTGAATTGTCTTGTTTTAACACCTATAGATAGAGATAGGAATATGATCAAAATATCTATATATATTATAGATACTATAAAATTTATTTGTCTGATATTTTGGTCTTTGTGTTAAATTAAAGAAACGAGTATGAATATAAAAATAGTGATATGTAGTCAACCTAAACTTAAACTCATTATATATAAATTTAAATATTATAAATATATATTTAATTTAATTTATTAAAATAAATATATACAAATTATGTTATTTGTATTAATTTTATCAATAAGATACTTTAACTTTAACATTAATTTATAAATTATTATATTAGATAATCTTGTAAGGTAAACTTGTTAAGATTTTATTTTAATTATATATTTAAAGTTTATATAATACAATTAACGTAACTCATATGTCTTTTTAATTTTGAATTTATATGTATATGACTTATAATTTTAAAAAAATTTTAGATAGACGGATCCTATTCTAAGAATTTGGAGATTCAAGTAGAAGATGTGGTTACGTGGGTTTGAGATTGAAGTAGTTTCGTTGCACCTGCATGCTCTCTCCTATGGGATTCCATGTTTTTCTTTTCTTGGAATATAGATGTTAGGTGACAATTGGACTATATGGAATCTAATGTTGATATATATATATATATATATATATATATATATATATATATCTATTTATAAGGGAAAAGCCCAATATCTTAACATATATATAAGCAAACCTTGGAGAAGAAATGACAGACAAACAAATAAGGAAAAAGGGAAGAAATCCTTCAATCTCTTCTGAATGTCCATCAGAACAACCCTGCTCACAAAGGTGTTCTACAGTAGTGATGCAGACCATTGGAAGGACGTATGAGTGGATGAGGTAGTCTAATATTTATTCTGAATTGAAAGGACGTATCCAATCTGAACTCTATTTTTATTTTTTTCTGAATTTTTCAAACTACTAAAATTATTTATTAAACTTGAAACTTGTTTGCACACGCCATTATTTGAAATTATGCCACTTTCATATTTACTACTCTAACATCAAACACACAGACATCAATATTCTGGATTGCCGACTACTACTGATCCTTCTCCTCCTCTCAACTGGTAATGCTTAGATATAAAAGATGTTATGGATAAACCTCAATGAGAGATCTTGAACCCAGAACTGGAGTTATCTTATAGCTACTGAAACCAGCAGAGAAAATCAAATTGGCCCATTCTTTCTCGTTTCTCTGTTTTCCAGAAAGCACCGCCATCGACAGCAAATCAAAGAGCAGTTGTGTTTGAGTTGATTCATAATCTCCCTTCTCCTTGGCCACGATCATGTCTATTATAATCACCTTTCCTTCTTTGCCTTTGCTTGCAATTGCCTCCTTGCATTTCTTCAGTATCTTCACACATTTCTCATCGTTCCAATCATGCAGCACCCACTGTATCATTCAAATTCACAATCATCAGAAACAGTACTAATTTAATGTGCAACAACGATCACACTGATTATTAAGGACAAGTTTGTCCTTACAACAACAACAAATGAAGTACTTTTACATTAAGTAAGATTGGCTATGTAAATTAAGCGATACTAACATATTTTATTCTTGTTCATTTTTATAGTTAGAGTATTAATAATTAAATTTATCTTAATACTTTTTTTTTATTATTTTTTTAGTTATTTCTTAATTTCTAGTTATTAAACTATCGTCTAATCAACTTTTTGTATATAAATCTCTAACAATCTTATTTATATAGGATTAAACTACTTAAGATATATTTTTACTATCTTTTTATCGTGACTTGAACTATTTAAATTTAAAATATGAGTTATTTTCCATATCATATGTATTTTAGTATATATATCAATATATATATATATATATATATATTATTTTACCTTCAACAGTAAACCATCTGATGGAGGGATAGCCTGGAACATATCTCCTTGAACGAACTTCAAATTCCCAGTCCCTTTGAGGTCACCAACAACGTAAGGGCTATCAAACACAGTGCATTCCATTTGAGGAAACACTTTAGCAATGGCTTTAGCCATAGTCCCACTGCCACCTCCAACATCAACCAACGACTCCAACCCCTCAAACACTCCCTTACACTTTTCAACAACCACACTCGCCACCATTCGAGAATCATTAGCCATTGTCTCATCAAACAATTTGTAAAGCTTGGGCTCATGCCAGGCATATTCCCAAAACGCCCTCCCATGTGCCGTCTCAAACGGCGTCGCATCATCGTTCTGGAACCAGTTCGCCAACTCATACCACGGCTTCATCAAGATTGGGTCCAGCATGGAGAGCAAGAAAGGGACGATACTTAGGGGGTTGTCCTTCAGAAGGAGGGTGGATGCATCGGTTAGGACATAGCCCTCTAGTCGTAGGTCAGTTTCGGGGACTTCCTGGAGAGTGAAGAAGCCAGAATGAGTGAGAAGGTTCATCAAGCGGTGAATGTCAGGGGTTTTGGAAGGATGGATTTGAAGGGAAGAGATGAGTTGAGGAAGAGGCATGGGCTTGCCATGCTTGTGAATAATGTCTGGAATGCCTAAGTCAATAGCAGATTTGAGGGACATGGAGTTTATGAAGCTCAAGATGTGGTTCCATACGTGGGTTTGAGATTGAAGCAGTTTTGTTGTACTTGTAGCTGCCTGCTCTTTGCTATGGGATTCCATGTTTTTCTTTTCTTGGATAAATGTTAGGTGATGATACTTGGACTGTGGAATACAATGTTGATATGTGAAGCTGTTTATAAGGGAAAAGTTCAATATCTTGAGGTCATGTAAAATTACAATATTAGCCCTTTATTCTTTCTGAAGAAATTTAGGCAAAATTTAAGATTGAAAATCTTTAAAATTTTCAAAACAAAAAATTATAATAAATTTTGGAGGGCTTGTGTGAGGCCCACAATATCTATTAGTGTATCCAAGTTATCTTTTTGAAATATAGGCATGAAATTAATTAGATAAAAAGAAAATTCTGCTTTGAGTTAATTTTAATTTTAGTTGTTTTCTTATATTTACTGACTTATACATTTTTCCCCTAATCAAATATTGTTAGTTACATAACTGAAATTATTTTCATTGGAGTGTAGTTTAACTGACAAAGAAATTTAGATGAGACAAAAAAAAATCAAAAAATTTTATTTTGGACATCTGAAACCTAAATTAAAATCATCCAAAAATTTTTTAATTAAGATGCATGAGACAAAACTTGTTTATTATTTTAGTCACATTACTGATTGAGCAACAACACTTTTACATGGGCTTTATATATTTTGCTGTTAGTTATATATATAGATTATTTTATTAAAAGAATATCAATTAATAAAGAGAATAAATATGTAGTTATTTTTGGCCTATTAATTAGTATCTTTTTTCCTCCAAAATTTATACTATTGATTAATTTCTTTTAAAACTTTAGAATATTTCAATCCAAAAACATGACCTATATATCCCAAAACTACTCTATGCTAAGTAATTAAATATTAATTAATATATGCATGTTAATGTAAATTTCACTTAAAGCATATACAGCATAAATTATATTGATAACTAGAATTATTTTATCATATTAGATTTACATGTCACCCACTCATATCATCTACATATAAATTATTGAGTAGCTAATAAAAGATTCTTATTATTGTTACACCACTTTTTACTTTGTCTTTACCTAATACATCTTTCAATATTGTTTTATAATAATCAAGAGATTAGTGTAAAAGATTATGTGAAAATGATGGATGTATAAAATAATACAATTCAGACTATTCAGTTACATAATTGGATTGAACGGGAAACTTGTGAAGGAAACCATCCTTGATCATCCAAATCTGAAACACAATGAGAAAAACAAAAATGAATAATATAATATATTAATTACTGAAAGAGACATATTATTTTAATTGTATCTTTTAAATATTTGGTTAAATTATATATTAATTTCTTTTAAAATTTAGTAAAATTATATTTAGTATCTCTAAAATTTATTATAATGTTACCTTTTATTGTTTATAATAAATTTAATATTTTATATATAATTTTATATATTTATTCCAAAACAATAAATTTAATTACCTGTTTTTACTTGAACAGTTAGTACTCCTGGATCATCCAACCTCTCAGACAAATGTAGACTATTAAATAATTAGTGTGGGGTGGGTTTTAATTAAACAAAGTTCCAATTTAATAATTATTGAGCTTAAGAACAAATTAGAATATGGTTACAATTTTTTTCTCTTTCTTCAATCAAATATCAATTATTTAAAAAGATTTAAAATTAACGTAAAAGAAAAAATTTGAAAAACACAAAAAAAAGAAAGAAATTAAATTAGGGAAACAAGAATTTCGAGAATTTAAACATAGATTAAAGCACACGTTCAATTTATTACTTGTACTAGACAATCTTTCAAATACAAAAAGATCAAACTAAGTTTTATTGTGAATTTTATTCTTACAAACAAATACAATATGTGAAACGAATTGGGAATGGGAAGATTAGATAATTCAACGTGGAAGTCTATTAGATATTGCACTAAACAATCTTTATTGTTAATTTAATTATTCCAACGTTATCAGATATTGCACCATGACTTCCACGATTTGGGAATG
The DNA here is from genome assembly GCA_031216115.1 of Senna siamea. Taxonomy (NCBI): domain Eukaryota; kingdom Viridiplantae; phylum Streptophyta; class Magnoliopsida; order Fabales; family Fabaceae; genus Senna; species Senna siamea. The sequence continues at coordinate 17,526,600 of CM062359.1, read as the reverse complement.
GGAAGGTTAGATAATTGAACGTGGAAATTGTGAAGGGAAGGAATAGTGATTCGATCATCCAATATGTGAGACGAATACAAAATTATAAAAACAAATGAGTAATTTAATATTTTGTTTAATGCAAAAGTTATATCCTAATAAATTTTGAATGTCTTATTTCTAGTTTTCAAAGACTATTGTGCTCAGGTGAGTAATTAGACTACAAATTATTGAATGAAATTATCAAACCGAAATTTTAAATTTATTAAACAATTGTGAGTATTTCAAGTGTTAGGATGGAGTATGATTATGCGTTAACAAAATCTAACAATGTAAAAGAATTAACATATATACTGAATAGTTTTTTTAAAAAAAATTAATGGTTCATTTATTATAAACTTTTCAACCACATAGAAATCAAATAAAAAAACTAAATAAAAGTGTAGAAGTTGATAAAATTTTGACATTAAAAGTCAAAACATAAAGTCAATGTACATAAATGTGAACATGATTTGATCACATCTAATCAAAAAAATGAATTTCAACTTATTTCTAAAAGGCTTTAAAATCATAGGAGATTTTTATTATAAAAAGATCTTAGCTATGTTTTCAATACATATGCTATTCTTTTTATTCTCTCCAACCCATATTAATTAATTAGATGTCGAAGTCTATGATGGAGTCATAAGCTCCTTTGTGAAAAGATCTAACTAGCATCAATAACTCTGTGAAAATTCATAAATCTCACAAATTAAAATAAAGAAAGGTTAAATTATTCCTGTAGCCTATATATTTTAACTCAATTTTTAATTGGGTTCCTATAATTTATAAATTTATAATTAAATTTTTATTGTTAATTTTTTGTTAAAATTTTATTTAATTTTATTAATATTGTCAATTCCTGTAGCCTAGCTCAGTGCTTCTCTCTCAAGCGTCTCTATCTGAAGCAACAGCCACTGTCAGCGTGGTGGCTCGCCTCCATTCTTTCCTTTTCTTTAAGTATTTTTTTTTATTTTATTGTGTTGGGTTTTCTTCTTCCTTTATAGAAGATCTCCTCTTCCTCTATGAAGGTTTTCTCTTTTTTTTTTTTTTTTCAAGTTTTTCTCTTCCTTTATGTAAGCTGATTATTTGTGTTTTCTTCATTATCTTGGGTGAAAATGTTGAAAATTGGCAACTTGCTCTTCCATATCTACAATAATGATAAAAGATATGGTCTGACACGAAAATTTTTCAAATTTCTAATTAAATAAGTTTTTAATCTTTTTATAATATCATATAAACTTGTCAAAATAAATTAAGTTTTACGGGTCGTTTTATTTGACCATCTAAAATTTATAAGATTGACTTGAAAAATTTTAAACTTAATTAAAAATAGCCTAACCTAGTCCCCCCAAAAAAAAATACATGATGGCTAGCTTGTTTAACTTTTTATTTTTAATATTTATATAATAAATTTGTTGTATGATTTTGACCTTAATTCAATTTTTTTATTTTTATTAAATTTATCTAATTATTTTGATTAATATTTTATTAATAATATATTTTATTATTTTTAATTGTAAATAAAGATAAATATTATACTAAAAAAAGATTTAGCAAAATGTAGTGTAATGATGGTGGAAGATGGATGACAATGAAGAATAAAAAAAATGAAGAAAATTTATAATTTTTATTTTATGATGTTGATATTAATTAATTCGTGTATTATGTATTTTAATGATTTGAAATCTTTAAATTTTATATAATATACTTTAATTATATATTTTTTGTTATTTATGATAATAAAATTTTTTAAAAATTATCTATTATGATCAATTTTAATCTTAATTTTATTAATATCATTTAATAATTTAAAATATTATTTTTATAAAAAATAGTTGGTGTTATTCTCTATTAATTATTTAATTTCAACCTTTTCAAGCAAAACGATAGGTTTTAACCATATTAAATAATTAAAATCATAAGGTCTATTTGACTATATATCTTTCCTTCCTTTTTAAGTAGTTTTTTAAAATTAATTATGAGAATTTCATGTGTTAATATATTTATTATGTATTAACGTATATGATATTAATAAAAAATATTTTATTTTTTTTATTTTAAAAATATAGTTTACGAATTTTTTAGATATAAATATTTTGTGTTCTGAAAACACGTTATATTGTTTGTTTTCAATTAAAAAAAATTTAAATCATTTCTTTTAAAAAAAACATAAAATCATTTTTTAGAATAAAAATCAAACATATCCATAATCTTAATTCTTAAGCTCACTAGCTATGTATCACAACTTCAAATTCTATTAAGACGACACTGAAGCTTTCCTTTTATACCTAATCAACTTTTTAGCTTTATAAATTGCTTCTCTAGTGTCAATTGCTTTTTTTAAAAAAAAAAATCAAATTATAAAAATAAATTAATTAAAATATACTTAAATTAATCTTAGCTAGCACTATATGATAAATGATAAACACTAAGAATGAATTGCAAATCCCATGCCAATGGATTTGTAGTCTAGTACATCCAACTTCTTTTAATAAATTATCAGTGATGTGTCAAACTTTGTCTTTTTTCTTTCCTTTGTGGAAATAAGAACTACCTAATATCTCATTTGAAATTATAATCAAATTGAATTCTAAATTTTAGATAAAACAATAATTTTTTAAAATAATAGTGCTAAAGTTTTTGTAAGAATATAGTATATATATATATATATATATATATATGCCAATTTACTTTTGTCCACCTTCTCCCAACTCACCCAAATAATTGAAGGCATTTATTAATATGTGTGAAAGACTAATGAAAAATCATTCAATTCATTAATAGTTTCATTACTACGTACGCAATGAATCATAAATAAAAATGTTTAGAATTTTATATTTGATATACAAACTAATATTTTTATATGAGAAAAAAAATTATACTTGTTATTTACTAGCTAATAAATAGTAATTACCTGAATTAGCAAGAAAAATAGTCTAATAAAAATTATACGTTACTGCGGGGGACAAAACTGATTGGAATTAATCAAATTTTTTAAAGGAAAAAACGTAACTCAAACTTAATTTTTATATTTTTATTTTCATTAAAAAACTTAATAACAAACTATAATTTTTTTTTTTAAAAAAAAAAAGCCTATTAATATGCACATATTCTGGCAAGCACTTGGATCTCATAATTAAGTAAATTATTAGCATTACCCACGAGCCCACTTTTGTTCATATGATACAATTTGGAAAGAATTTAAGTCCAATCTCTTTTCCTAAGACGATCCAGATCTAGCATTTTTATATAGTATTTTAGTGACAATGTGCATATTCACGTGATCATGTCCTTGACTCTTTCTGTGAGCTGTTTTAGATATTAATAGCGAATGATATGATAAGCTTCGTTTGCAAACCAGGAAGAAAGAACCGAAGAAGACTATTAATTAACTACACTTATTCTCATCAAAAGTTTCACCGAAATTTACAATTATATTATTTAAAAACATATAAAAATGAATATAACATAATTTTTTATTGAAATATTAAGGTTAAATTGTTCTTTAGCCCTTATACTTTCAATTAATTTTTAATTAAATCTTTATAGTTTAAAAATTTATAATTGAGTCCCTATATATAGTTTAACAAATTTTTATATTGATCTTTGTTAAATTTTTGTTGATATTATATTACATTTTATTAATATTACCAACACATAGTATTTTAATATTATATATATATATGTCAACAAAGAAAAAAAATAAATAATGATGTAAAAATAATTTAAATATATGAAATAAAATAAAATTTAAGTTAAGTGATATGAATTAATTGAATTAAATTTAATAAATTTATAATGTTAAGGTAAAATGTAATTATTATATTATCAAAATTAACAGAAATTTAAAATTAAAGATTAAATTTAAAAGATTTTAATTTATAAGAATTTAATTACAAATTTTTAAATTATAAAGAATTAATTAAAAATTAAATAAAATTATGCAGATCGCATAAATAATTTAATAAAAAATTAATTAAATATTGTTGATATATACATACAAAAATATCAGATGTTGTGATATCTTTGATTGTTTGGGTTAGGCAATGCATGTGCTCTCACTCACAAGCCACCTCTATCGATCGTACTATGTATTCCATTTTATCTTGTTCAAAAGAAGACCACTCAGTGATGTAAATATATAAAAAGAAGATCGTACAGCATGTGCTCTCTCTTCCCTTGCCTTCGGTGTTTCTTTTGTTTGTCTCTTTTTTAATGAAATGGCAGGTTTATTCACGAGAAAATGACTTATTAACGTCTTATATATGTAAGACGTGTCCGTTGAAACTTTCATAGTTTCATCTCAATGTGAAAAGGAATGCGTTATGTAGCTTTCAAATGACCTACTCTTTAGTATTTAAAAGATATTTTTATTCATAATTTAATTTTTAATTAACATTCTAGTATTGGAGATACAATATCGAAATTCAGGGGTCATATATCTGGAATGAGTACATTCAGGATGATCACAATAATACATTGTCATGTGATTTAATTTGTGAAGTTTATGCTGAAGAATAATGCTACACACATAAAAATGTTTTGCAGGTGATAATAATAAACATTTTTTTTTTTAAAGTATGATTCCTCTTTGTTTTAATTTTAACAATGGGACAAGAATATTCTCATTTCTAAAAGGTATGAGAACTCGACTTCTCAAAAGATTAAACTCTTCACTCTGTCTTTCTATTTCTCTCCTTAAAAAAACTTTAAAAAAATAGAGAGATAAAATAAAAGACAGATTGAATTGGGTTTATAAAATGAGTGATAATATTATCAATTCAGGTTTAGTATAAATCCTAATTAAGACTCGAAGCTCCTCAAAGGTCATTTTTTATTTTAATGTACTTAATAAATATAATTATAGTGATATATATATATATATAATCATAACAATATTCAAAACAATATAATATTATCACTGTCAATAAAAAAATAATTTTCATAAGATCATGGAGAGTTTAAGATAATATAATGAACTAAATTTGGAAATAATCATTGATTACATTTTAGATGATCGAATTAATAAGAATTACAAAATATTGTGTTCTATATTCACAATATAATTACTCTTATGTTAAAAAATGATTTTCATGAGATCACAAAGATAGACTTTAAGATAATTAATAATAAAACTCATAATCATAATTTTAGTCATTTTTAAGGATAAAAAAAGTAGTTTACCATAAATATAATATATATAAATCTAAAATATTGTTCTATATTTACTAATCATTACATTATAATTAAAGTCTATGATAAACATATGAGTACATGATATCGTCACGCTTATAAAAAAAATGTGTTTCATGAGATCATAATGCATGATAGACTTCAAGATAATTAACAAATGAAATTCTTATAATTTTAATTTTGTGGGGAAATGTATATTAAAGATATTGAAAAGATGGTTATGAAGTTGACGAGTACATAGTTTTATAATTTTGATGTTAGTTGCGGAAATATTTATCTTTCGGGGAAAATTACATTTTGTCCTCTCAACTGTCCTTTAGATATTATATTAGCGCATGCTTTTATTTTGTCCTCTCAACTCAACTGTATGTTAATTTTTATTTATAACATTAAATGTTAAATTAAGTTCTTCATTAACTTGTTATGCCATTTATCAAACAAATATGAGAACTAATATCATGATCTCTTGTTATATTGATTACAATATCTGTATTCTTATAAGATTTTTGATTATTGATCTCAAAAATTATATATTATTATATGTTTAATATACACAAAAATGCATTAATTTTTTTAAAAATATGTTATAAAATAATAATTTTAAAATTTTAAAATAATAAATTAAATAAAAAAAATTAGTTGACTTTCTCCTAACCTCTTTTAACTTTTTATTATTTTTCCTTTCTCTTTCTTCTCTCTTCATATCATACATTTTATTTTATATTTTATATTTTATATTTTTTGAGATCAATAAACCTCATATATATTACAATATAGATATGATATAAAATAAAATATATAATATAAAAAAAGATAGTAAAATTGACTAATTAACTTCTCATTATTTATTTATTATTTTAAAATATAATAAATATTATTTTATTTTATAATTATAAAATTAAAAAAATGACATTCAAATTTGTAAATGCAAATCCCCTATCATTCTATATTATGATATACTTTAGAAAAGTTACTGAGCAGTGCTCTATTAATGGATGTTTGAATAGTTAACAAATAACATTGAAGTTGTACAAAAGCAAATAAATCTTGGTTAAAAACAGAATTTATAAAATTCACTGAATTTTAATTAATTCAGGAATTCGAACTATATGAGATATAAGTAAAGATCTTTCAATAAGTTAAAGAAAGAAAGATTTCGTGTGAACTCTAACAATAAATTTATGTAATGTTTATCACGTGGGTAACCAGGCACATCAACATTAAATATTAAAAAAATTGACCGTAATTTTTATATCTTTATTATTAAAATTTTTAATTAAAAATATAATTTATAAAATTTATTTTTTAAAAATTTTTTTTACATATTTTATTTTGATAACAAAAATATAATCAGCCGAGTAAGAATTTAATCCTAAATATATCTGCTTGTAATTCTTTATAGTATGTTACATTTACTGCCATGGAATCGCATCCTCCTGAAGATCTTACAATGCAAGCACATCACACTGCCATAGTACTGGTGCGCCCTTATAAATTGGCCCAAATAATCACACCCACCTCCATACCACCATTACCGATCGAACAATCTCCCTCACAATAATGGAATCCCATGGCGAAGAGCATCTTGCAGCAGCAAGACTGCTTCACGCTCAAACCCACATATGGAACCACATCTTCAGCTTCATAAACTCCATGTCCCTCAAATCCGCCATAGACTTAGGCATCCCCGACATCATTCACAAACACGGCAAACCCATGCCTCTTCCTCTACTCATCTCCTCTCTTCAAATCCAACCTTCAAAAGGCCGAAACATCTATCGCCTAATGCGAATCCTCACACACTCAGGCTTCTTCTCTTTTCACAAGGTCTCAAACCCTGATGATCAAACAGATTCAGAAGAGGGCTATGTCCTAACCGACGCATCCACTCTTCTTCTCAAGGACAACCCCTTGAGTGTGTCTCCTTTCTTGCTGGCCATGCTTGACCCCATCTTGACAAAGCCCTGGCACCAGTTGGCGGACTGGTTCAAGAACGACGATCCGACGCCGTTTGACACGGCCCATGGGAAGACGTTCTGGGAGTATGCTGGAGATGAGGCTAAGCTGAATCATTTCTTTAATGACGCTATGGCGAGTGACGCGAGGTTGGTGACGAGTGTGGTGATAGACAAGTGTAAGGGAGTGTTTAAGGGGTTGGAGTCAATGGTGGATGTTGGAGGTGGGACTGGGACTGTGGCTAAGGCTATAGCTAAAGCGTTTCCGGAAATGGAGTGCACTGTGTTCGATCTCCCACACGTTGTGGCAGGACTCCAAGGAAGTGGGAATCTCAAGTTTGTCGGAGGAGACATGTTTCAGGCTATTCCTCCTGCCGATGCCATATTGTTGAAGGTAATAATAAATAAAATTGCTATGTTATTTTGTTAGAGTTTAAACAGATCCAGTCAAAATTTATAGATGATGTCTTTATGATCAAAATACTTCAAATATTATGTAGTCTTTAAACTTGTTTTACACAACTAATGTGAGACTATGTCCTTCTGTTGCTTTATATTTCAACATATATATTTCTAATGATTGCTTACTAATTAGTAATTACGTGGCTCTGGAATATTGACAGTGGATTCTACATGACTGGAACGATGAGGAATGTGTGAAGATACTGAAGAAGTGCAGGGAGGCAATTACAAGCAAGGGCAAAGAAGGAAAGGTGATTATAATAGACATGATGATGGAGAATCAGAAGGAAAATATCGATGACGAATCAGTCGAAACTCAATTGTTCTTTGATATGCTGATGATGGTTTTGGTAACTGGCAAAGAGAGAAACGAGAAAGAATGGGCCAAATTGATCTTCTCTGCTGGTTTCAGTGACTACAAAATAACTCCAGTTCTGGGTTTAAGATCTCTCATAGAGGTTTTCCCATAACAAATATTTAAGTTTAATTTCTTCCTATAATTAATATGTATTGTACGTTATTCGAGTCAATTTCATGTTTAACACTTGAAATTTCTCCATGTTGTCTAGAGTTTGGTATGAAATGGATGAATAATTATATCAAAATTTTATTTATCTATATTATAATAATTTTAAACTCTTCTGATTATACAAATTATATATTATATAATATAAAATATAAAATAATTAAATAAAAAATAGTATATATATTTAAATAAAATAATTAAATATTTTTAGAAGAGAATGATGGAGAATTAATTAATTTCTCACTATTTAATTTAACCAATATTATTCTATATTACATTTTAAAAATTAAATAAAAAATAGTATATATATTTATACATGTGAAGCTTTTAATATATCTATATTATAATAATTTTGAACCTTTTTAATTAATAATTTCACAAAATAACATATTTTATAATATAAATATAAATTAAATATATAATGTAAAGACATAACAAAAAGAAATTAAATAAAAATAATAAAAAATAAGGAATATATATATATATATATATTTATATGATGTCTACACAAGAATGTAATTTCAATACCAATTTAACTTGAAAATGCATTTCCTCATAGGCTAATTTCTGCCCTCGCCTATATAGCTCTAACATGTCAATATTTCAACCATGCATTAGTGTGGCTCATTTACATTGAAGCATATACGCCAACTTTATGATAATAATTAATAAGCTGTGACAAGGAAGGAAGCTTGTGGAGCAATTAATGAGGGAAGATAATGACAAATGAATAATGTCAGAAATTGATGATGTTATGATATTGTTGATACCCCATACTATATAATGGCACGCTAACGGTGGAGGATTATGAAATTCAAAGAAAATACGGTGGCAATTATCTCTATCGAGAAAAGATAAATTTTTTTAAAATTAGAGATAAAAAAATAAAAAATTTATACTAATAATAATTTATTTTAAATAAATTAGAGATTAAATATTTTTTTAATTTTAAAAAAATTTATTATTTTTCCACATTAATTAGTCAAACATTTGACAAATATTACGCTTTATTTTAATCCTGGAATGGAAACTGGAAACACGTGAAATATAAAAATATAAAATATAAGTTGATAAGATATCAAAAGTAAATAATAATACAGCTGCTTTATCAAGGCATATACTTTGTCAAATTGATTAGAATATATATATATATATATTTATATATGTTGATTGTCCAAGTGGTGCTTTTTTCCAATACAAATTTTACAATTTGACGTGACCACTTTAAGTAGAAACTCCAAATAGAAAAAATTACGACTATTGTTAAATATATTCTAAGTGCGTTTATATTTTTAAAATAAATATTTAAGTACACCTCATACTATTTTAAAATATAATAAATATTAAATAATTTTAAAATCAAATATAAATTTAAAGTATTCTGATTTTTTGTATCTTAAAATAATACCTTAATCTTCTTAAATAACCTTCACAGTCACATACTCTTTTCTTTTTTTAAAGTAATGTGAAACTTTTAAATCAAACTTAACAAATTTTTACCTTAATTAAAAATAATCACATTTTAAGTTTTTTGTCTATACCGACAATCATAACTTTTAAATCACAAATTATCATACTAGTATATTCATTTAAAATTAGTCAATTTCAAAAATTTTATCTCAAAATATATCAAAAATTGAGATTAGTGGATTCGTTAGCAGTAGTTTCATCCTGATAATAATTAATAAGTCGTGACAAGGAAGGAATCTTGTGGAAAAATAAGGACAAGCGAATCATGTCAAAATTTGATGACGTTATGATAGTGTTAATACTGGACACTATAATTAGAAGCTAATAATGGAGGATTATAAAATTGAAATAAAAGGATAGTGGCAATTAGATAAAAGATTAGATTATATGTATTTTTTTATATTTATTTTTATATTTTTTAATTAAAATAAAGTATATAAAATAAAATTTTAAAAAAATTAATTAAAAAATAATTTATATATAAATTATATATGTTAATTTTTTATTAAAGAATTTTATAACAAAAATTTAAAAATTACTTCTACTTTTTTTAATTACAAAATTTGGTAATAGTACATTGTAATAAATGCCGTAAAGGTTGAAACTGGATACTAGAAACAGAAAACACGTTAAATATAAAATATAAGTTATTAAGATATCAAAAGGAAATAATAGTACAACTGCTTTATCAAAATATATATTTTGTCCACACATAATATATATATATATATATTGATTAAAATATATATTTATATTATAATAATTTTGGGCCTGGTAATAATTGATCTCTAAAATTATAACTCATTAAAAATAAAATAAAAAATAAAAAAGAGAAAAAATAATAATATAAAATTACAATAAAAAATAAAAAATAAAAAATTTAATAATTTTTTATTGTTTAATTTATTATATTTTAAAAATAAAATTTTTTTTGATTCTATTCTTAAAAATATTTATTTAATTTTTTTAAATAATACTTGAAATTAATTTTTATTTAAAAATAAATAAATAAAATAAAAAATTCAGAACACTTAAAAGATATTTTGAATTTTAATTTTTAAAATAAAAAATACAAAAAAAAGTCCAGATTCGATGCACTGTCTACTATAAAAAAATTCTGAAGTCTAATTATTATAATAAACCAACAGTATTTTCAGTGAATTGAATTTAGATGGTTGAGAGGACAAGATTTGTTACAAAAACCTATTTTTTGTTTTGGTGTACTGTCTAGATAAATTTAAAAAGAAAAAGAAAAAGAAAAAAAGGCTAACACATACGAGGACAACTTGAAATGATACTTAAAAGAATCACTTGTTACTTATAATTCCATCGCTTAATTCTTTTAGAACTTTTATTTGAGTATTCAAAATGTAAAAATTAAAAATTTTGAAAAATTTTAAATCTATAAGAAGATTAATTGAATGGTCGTTTTAAGTAAACTCCATCTTTTGTAAACTTAATTATACTTTAATAAGAATAATTTTATATAAATTTTATATGCCTTTGTCATTAATGAAATATGTAAAATAAAAAATTTTATTAATTAATTTAAATAAGAAATAAAATTAAAAAAAAATTAAAACATTGTATAAAGTTAAAAGATAAAAAAATTGATTTTACTCTTTATTTCATATCTTTTTGACTTTCTCTTTCTTTTCATTTTTTTCCCCTCTCTTTCAATCTCTCTCTTTTTACATTTAAATAGTCCCAAATTAAGATAAAAATGGGGAAAAAATAAAAGTAAAGTGAGACGAATTAACAGGATAATTTTTTTCTGAAGACAAATTAGCCTAAAAAGAAAATAAGTGAGGCATTTTGTGACATAATTATTGTGGCACAATTTTTTGGAGTTCTATAATTTTGTATAGTTGAAAAAGTGAAAAGGTCCAACCGGCTATTAATAAGATTTTCAATACATTTTTTTTATCCAATGATAACAGTTATATTATATATGAAAAGAGTACAGACCTAGAACTAAGGGATGAGGAAAAGGGCATATAGGTCCTTTGCAATATCTGTTTGTAATTCTTATAGAGATCTAACACGGCACGTAATTTTAGAAAGTAGTCATACTATATCGTATATGATCACACTTTTATCATTTAAGGTAATCGATATGTTGGCCGAGTTCATAGCATTCAACCTCAAAGTACCGAGGCATGTAGCACAGTTGGAGTCGTGGCTCAGAATTAAGACAATATTGGATGTTAACGTACAAATAATAGTTATGCTGTGTGCCCTGAAGATAAGGGTGAAATCACCGGAAGCTTTATCAAAGACCAGTCACTATTATGGATGTGGAGTGCATAAAAAACACCAGTATTGTCACCATTTTGTCTTCCCCAATATGAGTGAGGACATATGATGAGGGAATTGTGACCTAGAGTGCAGGCTCATTACACTATCAGTGCTTAGATTGGCAATTTTATAACCTTCTTGTAACGATAGTAATTCCTAATATTGGTGGCGAATGGTATGCAGGATCTGTGATGGCTGAATTGAAACATTTTCGTTAACTAACTCATTCCTGGCATACCAAATATTATAGAGCATGAGGAATACCATTATAAGACTCCGGGATGGCATATATATATGATGTTGACGAAGTGACAAATTAGATAAATAGTCCAAGCAAGAGAGGATATTATCACTTGGAAGATCGGTTATGCGAATGCCCAACTCAATACCAAACCAAAGAGTCCGAGCAAAATCACAAGACAGAAATAAGTGCGATAAAGTTTCACTGTGATGATTACAAAAGGCACAATCTCTTGTCACCATGAGGATATCTGATGTCGGCAGGGCTTCATGCCTTAGTTTCCAAATAAAAATTTGAACTTGTGGAGTAATTTGTAATTTCCAAAATGCCTTCTAAGGAAAGGAATATAGATTCTGATCAACAGCTTCCCTAGAGGATTGGGAAGAAAGTGCAACATATCCCTTGCCTGCCAAGTAGTGGCCAGAAGGATGGAGATTCCAAGCCAGTTGGTCAGATAATCCAGAAATTAAGAGGGGAATACTTTGAATGCATCAACTGCTTCTGGCGGATGGATGGAGGAAAGAACTTGCGCATTCCATTCAAATCCAATTGGCTGAATAAGATCTTTGACAGTTAAACTGATTGAATTGTTATATATTGGATATAGCCAGTATCAACTGTTGAGAGAAATTCTAGAACCATCTCCCACTAACCATTTGAGATTATCAGTAACCAGTGAACCTGCCTTGACTATGCTTTCCAACAACACGAATCTTGGCTGGTTTTCTTGAATTGTAATTCTGAACTTGGCAGAACATACTTATAGAGAATCCACTGACTACACAAGGCATTAGGGGACTGGAATAATATCCAAATATGCTTAGCAAGGAGAGAGTTATTAACCAACTCCGTTTGTCCAATGCCGAGTCCACCCGACTGATTGGAGTGGTCATGCATAAACCAGATAGCTTCAAAACGAGACGGCCTACATCTACAGGGTACATTATTCTTTGTATTTACAATAAGTGGTGCATGGTAAGAACCAGTTATAGGGAGACATAGAACATTAGTATGAGAAAATGCACTCGCCAATATTGGTTAACTAATGCTCGATCTAGTCTTTTCCAAACTGCTGCATCTCCATCCCTACCATTATACCAGGTAAACCAGTTACCAGCAAGAATTAAATCAATAAACTACAGTGAATTAAAGAGATCAATGAAATCAGAGGCACCAGGAGTGGAAATAATTGTATGACAGAAAATTGACTGTTATACCTTTCCAACCAACTAGTTTAGATCAAAATACTCTTACCTTGTAAAAGTTATCTATAGGGTCTGACAACAGATGACCCCAAACTCGCAAACTGCAATATACAAAATATTCATATATTTATTTGTATATATGTAAGATTCATCTTTGTAATATTTATAAAGTTATGTTTGATGTATATCTAATTAAAAATTAATTTGTTGAGATTTTATGTTGATGATATGTTGAAATTTGGATAGCACTACAATTATTGTCAGACTTTTTCTTTTTTGTGAATTTATGTGAATAAAATTTCATAAAAACGGTGCTTAAGAAGAAAAAAATGGTACTTATATTCAAAATTCTCTTACTATCAAGATCCAAAAATTTAGGTATTAATGAGAATGAAAAATGAATTGATTTTGTTACTTTCTCATATTTGAGTTTTATTATAAACTTTTTTTCTAAGCCTCAAGAAAAAATTTAGAGTAAATCATATTAACTTTTTTTGAAATTTGATAAAATTATATTTACCATCTTTTTAGTTTTAAAAATTATACTTAATATCTCTAAGGTTTGATATAATGTTACACAAACTTCTATTAAAATTTATAATTTTTTATAAATAAAATTTTTATTTTATATAATATATATTCATTTTAAAATAATAAAATTGCTTAGAATTTTGTGTTGAATTTTAATATTAATTTAATGTTTATATTAAAAATAAGATCACAATTTTATTTAACACAATTTTTTTATTGACAAAAAATAAATGAATAGGAAGGTAGTATAATATTTTTATGAGATAGCAATGAATGAGTATTTTGTTATTTTTTACTATCTGCTTTTGTATTCGTCCAAATAATTGATATTTAAACCTTAATCATATATAAAAAATATTATTTTTAATATTTGTATTCAAAATTGTTTAATACTAAAAAAAATAATAGATACTAGATACTAAATACTTTATAATCAAATAATCTATTAAATATTTAATACCCAATATTCACACAATAAAAATTTTGAAATATTATAAATAACTATAAAAAATATTTTACAATAAAAAGTTTACATACTTATTATAAATTAAAATTCAAACCAATTTTAATATTAATAAAAATATAAACTTTTTATTTAATAATATATATTATTTAAATATTAGATATCGAATATCTCATTTTTTATTCATATAAAATAAATATAAAGTATTCAAAATTAATATTTGAACTTGTTCAATACTAAATAAATAATTATATTTTATTATCTATACTCTATTTAATATTTAAAATTTATCAAATATCAAGTATTTTTTTAAACATCCATAATACCCATTACCATTAACAGTCCTACGCAATCTCCTTGTCATTTAGTAGTCAATTGACTCCTTCATTTACGTTGTGACTTCTACAACAGCTTAAAGCTCTCGGCCCTTTTTTGTTTCTCAGTCTACGAACAAAGACTTCTATTGTGACTTTTTGATCCAATAAAAAAAAATTCTTAAAATACATATATTATATCATTTTATTTATATATTAATTAATAAAATTTAATTATTTATTATTTGGATAATTTATTTTAAAACAAAAAATATTTTATAAATATTATTGACCAATACATAAATAATATCATACACTCTATACATCTAATAGTGTGTCAAATTTTAAAGGAAGTGTAAAACCAAGCAGAGTTAGGGATGAATTTTCAATCCCATCCTATGTATTTTGATTTATAATATTTTATTTGAGTTGGATAAGTCAACTTTTAATTGAGTAAGATGAAGTGTTTGGATAATAAATAAATATTTTGATCACTAACAAATACTAATGGTATAATTATAAATATATCTTTACACTATTGTAACTTGTATTAACTAAGAGGTTATTAATCCTAAGTATAATTTAAACAATTGATTTTTTCCCTCTTAAAGTTGGCTTAAATTTTAAGAATTAACTATGTTATTGTTTATTTTCCTTTATCAGTAAATGCACATGCTATATGATGTCTGCACTTGATTGGTTATTTTGATGTTTTAAGAACAATTATGTTTTTTTGGATAATTATGTTAAAAATTTAATGATTATTTTGATATTTTAAGGTGATGAAATTATGTGTTTTATATTTTATTTTCATATTTTGTTATCAAATTTAATTTTTAATAAGAAATTGGGGCAGAGCATGTAGGTCAGGGAGTAGAGTAGAATAATTTTCTCAAGATTCAAGTGCAAAAATTAAAAAATAACTTGTTGGAGAATGAGAGTGAGCAAAATATAAATAGAGGAGATGATGGATAAGTAAAAAAAAAAAAACCAATCGTAATCTATTTCATTGTCATCCCTAAAAGAACATTTCAGTCCATCTAATTTTTTAGGTGACTATGTAAAAATAGAAACTCGGTAAATTTTATAAACGATTTAATTTAACTTCTCCGATTAAAATAAAAAGCATTTATATCATCTTATTCTAAACACAAAAAATGTAAATTAACTTTTTAATATTTATTTTGATATATAATAACAAGATAAGTCTATCCTTTACTTTTCTCATTTTATTTTGGTAGAAGAATCTTTTATCTTTAAATTTTATATTAATTTTTAATTTTATTTTTAAAATTTTAAATTATAATTATTTTATTATAAAATAATATAATATTCGATAATAAATTTTAAAAATATAAATAAAATTTTAATAATATTAAAATATTAAATAATAACATATATTTATAAATTATAATATTTTTATTTTTACTTAATTATTATATGATGTGAAAATTAATTTTTTTAATAAATATTTTATATATAATTTGAATAATTTTATTAATAATTTTATATTTATTATATTATTATTTTTTGTTGATAATTTAAAAGATATTAAATTATAAGATAAAATTAATTATCATTTAAAATTTTAAAAATAAAATTAATTATAAAAAATTTTAAAATTAAAATTAAAAATTAGTTTAAAATTTGAAGACATGTTTTTTTTTTTTTTTTCCAAATTCTCTCGTCAAGGGAGAATGTCTCACAAGAGTGCCTGCATTCTATTCTGAAGTTCCTCCTTCTTCAAGCAAAACCAGGCTCATAATCGTTACTCAGAGTTAGTGGGTAAAGTCGCCATGGAAGGACAAGAGGGAGCTCAGCAGCCACATATCGTGCTCGCTAACAAGCTCTTCCATCTAAGACACCCCGATGTCCAAGACATTGAGAAGGTCCGGCTCAAAGAGGAAGTTTTTACTCATGTTAAGGATAATGGTAGTTGTTTGATTCCCATCAGATTCATTTGAATTTCAAGTTTCAACTATTAATTCTTCTCAATCTGTCTCACATAGCCCTCATTGTTGTGTTGCAGATATGGTCCCTTTATACGAAACCCTAGTCGCTGATTCCGTATTGGAGATGGACCGGAGTGTTTTGGACTCGATGCGTGCTAAAGTAGACGAGGAACTCAAGAAGCTTGACGAAAAGTGAGTTCTTTTTCTTTTTTTGCCCTCTAACAACTGAAACTGTTAACGTGGATTCTTTCCCACTAAAATTTGAGAAGGAAAAGAAGAAAACTCCAATTAGGCGTTTTGGGTTATTGAATTTGACGCAGCGTCAGGTTTGAGATTCAAAAGAATCCAAACGCAGAAGTTTGTTAGGTTACATGACTCATCTGAGAGTGAGTGGGTTTGACATCTATGGTAGTTTTAGTAGTTTTATAACATCTGCTGCGGCGACTTTAACTGCTGTCAATGAATGTAAATTTCCTAGGATTGTACACAATTGTTATTACAAGTTGGCTAACTTTTCTAAAACATGTCAGGAGTATAATAAGCATGTGAGATCAGACTAGCGTATTCCAACTAGTTGGTTGTGTTCTGTGGCAGATTGGCCATAAGATGTCATGAGCATGAAGTTGTATGGTGCAAATCTGGGTTATGGTTTTGTCTTTGTTTAATCTCTTGTTGGCCTATCACTTTTATTTTAAATCTTTTACTCTTTTCAAGGAGCAGGCTAATGTGTTGAAATTTTGATGTTGGCATATTTATTTCTTAGAGCATGAACATCATATGAATTAAGTTCATGTCCTGTTCCTTTCTTTCATTTTTTCCCCTCTCCTTTTGGTGCTTCAAGTTAATTTTGGGCAACTCTTTGTCCTTTGGATTACCCTGAGATTTGATCGGTTCAATTTCTAACTAGATGCTTGATCTGACCGAACCCTCTTTAGTGGCTGTTCACTCTTTTGGTAGAATTACATAGTCACTGGGCCAAATAGATCATAATCATTGCATTCTTAAATTTGTTATTTCCTGAGATTTAAACTGTTAATTGGAAAGTGGCATATATAGTAATCTCTGTACTTAGATATTCTAACGTGGTTGCTCTATGTTAGGATTGCTGATGCTGAGGAAAATTTAGGTGAGAGTGAAGTTCGAGAGGCTCACTTGGCTAAGTCCTTGTTTTTTATCCGGATTGGTAACAAGGTATATACCTATTGTAACTTATTATCTGCTTCCTATATTCTTGTGCTGGAATCTGATTGTTGTCAATAAACTTCTGCATCAACCAGGAAAAAGCCTTGGAACATCTCAAGGTAACAGAAAGCAAGACAGTTGCAGTTGGCCAGAAGATGGACCTGGTGTTTTATACATTGCAGCTTGGTTTTTTTGACATGGATTTTGATCTCATTTCCAAAAGCATTGACAAAGCTAAAAAGTAATGAATGTAAATGGTTCTGTAGTTCTCTTTTCTCCAATATTTTTCAGCTTAGTTTTGAATTTCTAATGATTTATACCATGATGGCAGCTTGTTTGAAGAAGGCGGCGATTGGGAAAGAAAGAATCGGTTGAAAGTGTATGAAGGCCTGTACTGCATGTCCACTCGAAATTTCAAGAAGGCTGCGAATTTCTTTTTGGATTCTATTTCAACCTTTACAACCTATGAACTTTTTCCCTATGACACGTTTATATTTTACACAGTTTTAACAAGCATCATATCTTTGGACAGAGTTTCCTTGAAGCAAAAGGTAATTTGCTATTTCACTGTGGTTTTTATTCTGTTATCTTTTTCCATTTTACTGTTAATTTTGTTTCTTAGCGAGTGTCCTGTATATTCCATGTCATAATTTAAACTTATCTGCATCAGGTGGTGGATGCTCCTGAGATCTTGACTGTGATTGGAAAAATCCCATATCTTGGAGAATTTTTAGACTCCCTATATGATTGTCAATACAAGTCATTTTTCTCAGCATTTGGTGAGTAGAGATATCTTCCAATTCTCATTATTCTTGTAATGGTTTCTTGAAGTATTAGTGTCTCAATCAAAGACACTAGGTGCTACAAATCATTTTTGTGTTGTTATATTTTGACTTGAGCATGTGTACAAGTCTGTCTAATTTTTGTTTCATTTTGTAATTTATTTCAGCTGGCCTGACTGAGCAAATTAAGTTGGACCGCTATTTGCATCGGCACTTCCGATATTACATGAGGGAGGTCAGAAGCGTTGTTTATTCACAGTTTTTGGAATCCTATAAGAGCGTTACAATTGAGGCAATGGCGAAAGCATTTGGAGTGACCGTCGATTTCATTGATCTGTAAGTGAATAAATATATCCTATTCAGTTTCCATTTTATATTGATGATTGATGGAAGTTGGAAGGTTTTTAAATTCTTCTGTTAGGCATATGTGTTGGCCTTTCTAACTCACTACAATTATTTGCTTCAGGGAGCTATCACGTTTTATTGCAGCAGGGAAACTCCATTGCAAGATTGATAGAGTTGTGGGAATTCTGGAAACTAACCGCCCTGATGCTAAGAATGCTCTTTACCAAGCAACAATCAAGCAAGGGGACTTCCTATTGAACCGGATCCAGAAGCTGTCACGGGTGATTGATCTTTAAGTTTTTGAAGAATTTTTGGAGAGGCAAAGATACAATCAATTTAAAGAATTTTCTGTTGAATACATTTATTAGGTGGATATGTCACTCTTGTACGCTCTCACACTTCCAAATTAATAACAATCAAGCATGCTGATTCTCTGATCTCCCAATTCAGTTTTTGAAGAATTTTTTAAACATACATTATTGGTATTATTATTTGATGGATATTTTGTGCGCTGGAACGATTCCGTATAGATTATAGAATATGCTATTTGGATTTGTTCTTTAGCTTTATTACTAAGATGAGTTTGTGGTTTTTTTTTTATAGAAAAGTTTTAAGATAATAACAAAAGAAATTATAAAGTATTATATTAATATATATTAAATTCGTTAATATCATGTAGTAATATATTTATTAAAATAATATATTTTTTTACTTAATTCTAAGTGAACCAATTTTTTTTTTTTAATTCAAATTTGCTCACGTGATGTACCAACACGTACCAGACGATATGAAATTTGATGCGTCAGCTTGACCATTCTTAGTTACATTAATAACATATCCAAAGCCTTTATTCTCAATTTTCCAGTTTCCTTATTTGGGCCGGCCCATTATAAACCACTGGGGAATGAATGACTCAACGTAATGGGCTTAAACCCAACCTAATAAAGAGACATATATTTTAAACCAAAATATATAAAACGAAAAAAAGAAGCGTGTGGAGTACGATTCCCGCTCAAGCTCTGTAATTCAATGTCAAGCGCGCCAACCTGCAAATAGAATTTGTCGTCTTCTCTCTCTCTCTCTCCCTTCTATTCGCTTAGATGTCTCATTTGGGTCTCTAGACCACTCGAACCGAACCGACGATCAGTGTGTGTTGAGAGCTGGAAGAAGCAAGAGTTCAAGTAATGTTTGGGAGAATCCGAGCATCGCCTTCGTCGTCGGAAACCTTAGAGGGATCGCCATCCAAGATTCTCAAAGATGATTCTTTCTCCATTTATGGTACACTCGCTTTCTCTCTATTCTGTAATTCTGTATCCACCATTGAACTGATTGGAGTCACTTTGTGTCAAATAGTGGATTCGGTCTTTTCACTGTGGTTTGTCTATTCGGGATCTGACTTGATGATTGGATTATGAGGTATTTCAATAATAGGAGTTTTCAACCATGTTTTCTCTGGAAGTTTAGATCTCTGGATTTTATTTTTAAAAGACGGCGCAGCATTCTAGTAGTTGCCCTAAGCTGTATTGATTTAGGGAATTACCCGTAAAGCAGGAAGATAATTTCTACTTTTGGTAAGCAAGGCAAGTTCTTCGCACTTCAAATTTTATAACTTAAGCCACCACCTATTTGATAATATGCCTCTTCCACAATCCACCAGATAGTGAGACAATCTGTCTGAATTGTAACCTGCTCAATAATATGAAATTTTTTCTATGCAAGGCTGCCACAGTATATCTGAGAAAGTAATGTTGAACTAGGAGTTTACGACGCACATTAGTTCTATATGGTACACAACTGTCATTGTTCAGACATAACATATTATTTAAGGTACTAGTATATTACGAAAACAATAGGAAAGAATTTTGATAATTTCATTAAAATAAATTATTTAGACTTTTAGTCACTGACCCTTTAGTTATTTGATCCTATTTTTGGCTCAAATATGGATGTTTGGCACATATCTAAATTGAAAAAATGATTCTTTTTTTACACTTATGTGATCAAATGTGTATTGAAAATATGTCGATATTGTGTTGTTGGATACATAACACGCCAAAAAATAAGTGTATCTATGACTATTATTTATGGGATTTGCTAACTATTAAGATTTTCTTTCTTCGTTGATGAAATTTTCTAGTATTAAAAATTATTATTTTTGTTGATCTTTACAAGTTTAAAGTCTTCAAATTTGGGAGTAGCAAATTTGTATAGGCACTTGAAGTTGAACTGATGAAATTCCTGTTTGCTTCTTGCAGAGGCTACACTTATGAAGCTAAAAATGGGTGCTCAACGAGATCTAAATGCATTCTCTAAAGAATCGGATGAGATTATAAATGTGGAATCAAATTGCATTTCAGCAAGTGCTTCAAGTTCTCAGCCTGTACAAAGTTCACAAGGGGATGACATGATGGTAATAGACAAGGATTGCTCTTCTTTATGTACGTCACCCAGTTGTGATCAAGTCTCTACAGGAGCCTCGGAACAGCCAAGACACAATAATGCTTCAATTATTAATTTCTTTTCTAAATTAAAGGATTCCAGACACGCCAGTTGCACATTCTATGGACAGCCAGTATCAACAGAAAATTGCTGCCCTGCGTCTATTTCTTCAAGTTCCAGTGAATCTCATTACAGAAGTGAAACCGAAAGTATTCAATCTTCACCAGTTTGTGATTTGTTAGAATAAAGCTGGGTTTATGACCTTGATGCGATGGGAATGGCTGACTACACGCTGCCACTTCAGACTTTATTTTATCTTCCACGGCTTCTACCACCAAGGTTCAATACCAGCTGTTATATGTTGTATCTCATTCTTAGCTTCACAGCATAAGTGTGTACCATGTATTACTTAAAATACATTGAAGAAAATTGAGGCTTTGTAACAAATTTCAGAGATTAAATTTCATGATTTTCTCGCTAGGTTTTCTCACTTGATATCGTAAGCTGTATTATAAATACCTCTTGATAAGCTGACAGGTGGTGACTAACTTGGACATCATAAATGAATCGAAAAACAATAGCCGATTTTACAAAATGTCTCAAAACAACAGGTTTAATCTGGAGTGAAATGTTATGGTACTGATACATTTTGGACGACCAAAAACAATTGATCAAATTATTGCACTTTAAGATTGCAAGTACGTTGCAATTATGTTGATGATGGATCACTCTCTTAGCCATGGTGCTAGGACTGGAGTCCATTGGCATAACTCGCCTTCTTTGAACCATAGAGCTGCCACCAATGCAAATCATGAAATCAAATCAATCAAGCATCCCAGTGTCATAGGTAAGACCACAATGCAGCATGAATGCTACGATTACCATGGCATCTAGAATGATGTGATCACACTTCGAAACATCAGTAACTTAATTAAGGCGGCATACAGATGCCATAATGTTCCTATAACGAAGCAGTGTACATTTGATAAATATTATAACTGCTTAATAATAATCGAAAGGAAATACCAATGGATATTACCAAAAGGTGAGGTTTCGTTTCCACTTTCAACAAGCATTCTGTTTTCACCATATGTGATCCTTAACATTAATGTTGGCAAAATGTCATCATTCTTCTCCAAGTCTAGTACTTTTCCTTCCTATAAATTTTATTTTCTCCCCACTTATGGGGTCATTTACGAAGTCTCACTTAGTCAATCCAATATCATATTCATATGGTTTATTGATATATTTGATGTCCTCATTTTCACGATTGAAAAACAGACTAATAATTAATTAAGTCGCCTGCTTAAAGCAGTGCCTGCAAAACATGATTCGACACTTACAAAGTCCAACCCCTGATGTGGGTCTATTCCACATAATTCTCCTGGAAGTTCAAACTTATGTTCATCAAAGCATATAAGAAAAGATATCAAACAACCAGTAAATTTATTCAAAATCAAAACACATATTTTATTTCATTTTACTTCTGATTTTTGAAGTCCGATAATGTTTAAATGCTAGCTTTGCCGTTGTTTTTAAGCAACTCATTTCTGCTGCATATAACTAGGGTTAAAAGTATAGGAGGCTTACCTATTTCACGCTTGCCGTTCTCAGGGCTGTCACTGCCATGTACAATATTCCTGCCAGAAGTTCATCAGTAAGGTGTTGTCACTCCTTAGACTTTGAATGATGAGAAATTTACATGTGACTGAGGAATGACACTCAAATGTCACCAGTCAGATGCAAAAGCATTAAAGGGCTTACCTTCCTGTTTGGACAGCAAGATCCCCTCTTATTGTTCCTGGTTCAGCTTGTAGAGGATCTGTAGACCCTATAAGCTTACGTGCTGATGCCACAACTCCAACTCCCTCCCAAGCCTTGCAAATATAGCATCATGTCAAAATCAGAAAACTCCTTCCGCAGGTAAATTGTATAAATGTAGATGAAATGAGGATACTGGATGATTATATTCTATAGTATACCATAGACACAACGGGACCTGAGGTAATATAGTCAATCAGCTTAGGGAAAAATGATTTCGCTTTTAGGTCCTTGTAGTGCTCCTATAACCATAAACAATAGCAAGAAGCCATACAGATGGAAATTAATAAGACATCAAAATTTGAAGATAAGACAACCATCATACATAGAATCAACTTACCAGAAGAAAAAAAATGTTTGAATTGATATGGTATAGTAATCACTAATCAATCATGAGAACATGGATATAAAGTGAAAATTTATCAGTGGAAGGATGGATCTATTTACTTGTAGAGACCATTCTCTTTCACTTCCTACAACTATCATCAAATCTAAAACACAAACTTTAAATTTTATCTAGCTAATGGTAATATTTTAAATTTCCATGGGAAATATATCTATATACATGCAGAGAGGAACTCTAATGTATTTTCTATACTGTAAAAAAACACTGTTGCACTTTACACACGTTGTACACAAGTATTGTAGTGAGTACAAACCTCTGCCAATTCTTTTGAGCATTGGAAGAGCTTCAAGCCTTTTAACTTAAACCCTTTCTTCTCAAACCTCGAAATAATTTCTCCAACCTAAACCAGTTCAACACATTGAGAAAATTCGGGATGCAGAAGCATAATCTATCACACAATTGACGAAATAGGACAGCAAGCTAGTGAAACAACCGACTGATTAAATAACAAATTCAACTAATAGCAGCTGAATATCTCAAATTATAAGACTCGAACAGTCAAGTTCTATTTTTTTTTTTCTCTCAATTCATCCTCGAATGCGCTCTCTCTCTATCTAGAACATACAAAATTGCAGGAAACAATGCAGAACAAGCCTTACGAGGCCACGTTGAACACCATCAGGCTTCACCATTATGTAAGTTTCTTCAACTTGTTCCTGCATATGGCGAATTTAATAATTTAAATAAAAAAAGGAAACTTTATTATAGGACGCTGATAAATTATGCAAAGGGTGTAAAGAAAAAAGAGAGATAGAGGAAACCAGAGAAGCAATTAAGTGCGGAAGGAAGATGCCGGGTTTGGTGCAGCTTCTACGAGTGAGAGATTTAGCAGTGGAGCGAGAAGGATAATATGAAAAAAGATGGGATTTTGAACGAAATGCTGATAGGTGCTGGTGATTACGGTGATGAGTGGCGCGTGAGACAGGGCTTTGTGTGTAGGATGAGCTGCAATTCTTGGTTGGTGAGCGTAGAAGAGAGGATGAGGTTGAAGCAACGCTTCCGCCAAACACTGCCAGGGCTTCCATCTCTCTCTCCCTCTCTCCCTCTCCGTCTCTCTCTCCGGGACGTCAAAGCAGGGTAAGTAACTAACGAAATATCAAATTCCCCTACTTCGCCTGTCTTTTTTTTTTTTTTTGTTCTTTTATTTCAATGGTAAATTACTTTTTGCCAATGAAAATATTGTTTTTACATAATAGTAAAATAATTAAATAATATTAAGAAATTATTGATTGAGAATTTGAGATTATATTAGCTTAGTTAAGGGTTCAATTTTATTTGAATTTATAATTTTTTCTATGAAAATCCCATATCTTATAAAATTTTCAAGTCAGTTTTTTTAACTTAAATTTAAATTAAAAATGCTCATTTATTGATTTCGATAAAATGTCAAACACATCTCATAATTTTTAATTTATTTAGATATATGTTCCTTTAAAAATAATAAAATTATTTAATTATATTTAGTATTATACCAAGAATTCTATGATGAAGTGTATTATAAATTTAACTATATTTATTGATATTATATTAAAAATAAGAATAAATTATTCTTTTCTTTAGGATGACATCAAATTTACACTATTTTTTTGTTATTTAAAAATTTTATTTTTTTTAAGATTAAAAAATTTATAATTTTATTTATGTTAGCTAAAATAAATATTAAATTTTTAAGAGTAAATTATACTCTTATCTCTTGCAAAAAGTTAAAATTACACTTTACTCTTTTGAAAAGTTTTAAAATTATACTTATCTCTTTTCTATTTTGAAAACCTATACTCTCCTCTTTTAAAAGATTAAAAAATTTATATTGTTTATTTTAACCAAAATACCCTTAATGACATTACCATTATTCTAAAAATATTATAATTTATTATAAAATATATTTTCAAAAATGATAATATTTTATTATTATTTATTTTGAGTTAAAAATAATATATTTATTTTATTTTTAGTTAAATATATATATATTTATATTATTTAAATACATGTTTAATTATATAAATAATAAATATGAAAGTAGTTTGATCAAAATAAATAAATTATAAATTTTTTTATTTTTCAAAGAAAGAGAGTATACATTTTTAAAACAGAAGGTATGAGAGTGTAATTTATTCATTTTTTAAAATTAGTTATAATTTGTTATAAAAATAGATTTTAAAACTTAATAGTTTATTATTATTTATTTTGATTTTAAAATAATAAATTTATTTTATTTTAAATTTAAAGAATAATTTTTATATTGGTCAAATACATATTTAGTTATTTAAATAATGCATATAAAAATATTTTGTTCAAAATAAATAAAATTATAATTTTTTATCTCTCAAAGTGAAAGCATAGGTTTTTAAAATAAAAAAATAGGGTGTAATGTGCATTAAAAATAAAATTATATTCTTATTGTGCACATATAAATAAAATTATATTTAATGACAAAAAAACAAATTAGAAGAAAGAATATGAGTATAATTTTTTAAATTTAGAAAATAATTAATTTAACTTAACTAAATTAAATGATTGAATCATAAAATATAAATTAAAATGTTTTAATAAACCTTAAAAGATGTATATTAAATATTATCTAAAATTAACTTTATGTCATATGAAATAATTCAAACCGCACGTAGCAAAAACCCACCATAACAATGTATAGTGGAACGCTCTACTTCCAACCAAAGATTAGCCCATATAAAGAAAATTTTCCTGCGTCAATACGTTGGAAAGTACGACAAATTTCTGAATTTCCTTTTTTAATTTTAAGAGAACAAAGAGACAAATCTCTGAATAATGTTGACCATGATTTGTACGATTCAATCAATAATTAATTATAAAGGTAGAATAGGAAGTCTTGTTGAAGGGTTGGACTTTGAAAGATAATTTATATATTGTTGATATTAGTAAAACATTTGAGTGATATTAATATAACGTTGATTTAAAGAAATATTTTATAATTTTTTTGTTAATTAAAAAGTGATACTTTCTTTTTTGCATTTTGTAAGAGAAGAAAATAGATAAAAAGTAGAAGTTAAAAGAATTCAATAATAAACTTTTAACGTTAAATATCTATAATTTAAATATATAAAGTTTTTGAATTTTTGTAAAAGAAGTTTAGTATTGTATTTATTTTGTGTACAAAAAAAAATCGTTAATTTTTAACTGTATTTTTTTTAGTAATTTATTATTGTATACGTGAGACTTATTTTTTTTTAACTCATTTACTTTCTTATTGTCATATTTTATTATTTATATTATTATCTTTTTTTTTTAAACAGTAAGACTTCTTTAATATATTACATATTAAAATTTTTAACATATATTACAAAAAAATAATAGTTTTGTAAAATGTTTTTAATAATTAGTTTTTATTATATATAATTTTGTTTAAAGTATTACTAAATATTAAATATAATTATTTTTTAAAAAAAGATCAAAATTTAATTTGTTACTATATATATCCCAACATGGGTCATGAATTTACTGCAATATTCTGTTGGGTAATGAAATAACGAATTAGTAATTAGTGCCCTCACTTGCTTTGGTAACATCGATCTAAGAATCTATTTAACTTTTGGACATTTCATTTTTGGTGCTCTCTAAGAGAGAGGAAACATCTAAGAAATTCTTATACAAGGCCTTGTGTAGCATAAATGTCCCTAGCATTTTAAGTGTCAATTCACCTATTAAAAAAGATAATTTAAAGTGTCTCGAACTACAAAAATTTTGTTATTTATTGGTGATTAAAATTATCATTTTTGTGATTTTTTAAATGAAAGTAATAGAGTAAAATAGTGAGTGATCATTTATAAAAAAGAAAAGTTAACAAGATAGTTTGACATTATATATTTCAATATAAATATTAGATTAATACTAAATTATATATTTGGTTAACTAGTTATGTTTTCGGTATGTTAAAACTTAAATATTAAGAGATCAATTTCTTCTAAAATTTTATATAGATAAGATTACTTAATATATGTTGTTATTAAAAAGTATTTTATATAAGTAAACTTAACATACAAAAATTACTTTTTGCCAATGAAAATATTGTTTTTACATAATAGTAAAATAATTAAATAATATTAAGAAATTATTGATTGAGAATTTGAGATTATATTAGCTTAGTTAAGGGTTCAATTTTATTTGAATTTATAATTTTTTTCTATGAAAATCTCATATCTTATAAAATTTTCAAGTCAGTTTTTTTAACTTAAATTTAAATTAAAAATGCTCATTTATTGATTTCGATAAAATGTCACACACATCTCATAATTTTTAATTTATTTAGATATATGTTCCTTTAAAAATAATAAAATTATTTAATTATATTTAGTATTATACCAAGAATTCTATGAAGTTTATTATAAATTTAACTATATGTATTGATATTATATTAATAATAAGAATAAATTATTATTTTCTTTAGGAGGATATCAAATTTACACTATTTTTTTGTTATTTGGAAATTTTATATTTTTTTTAAGATTAAAAAATTTATAATTTTATTTATGTTAGATAAAATAAATATTAATTTTTTAAGAATAAATTATACTCCCCTCCTTTGAGAAAAGTTAAAATTACACTCTACTCTTCCAACAAATTTTAAAATTATACTTATCTCTTTCCTATTTTAAAAACCTATACTTCCCTCTTTTGAAAAATTAAAAAAATTATAATTTTATTTATTTTGACTAAAATACCCTTAATGATATTATCAGTCTTCTAAAAATATTATAATTTATTATAAAATATATTTTCAAAAATGATAATATTTTATTATTATTTATTTTGAGTTAAAAATAATAAATTTATTTTATTTTTTAGTTAAGAAAATATATATTTTTATTCAAATACACGTTTAATTATATAAATAATAAATATAAAGATAGTTTGATCAAAATAAATAAAATTATAATTTTTTTTATTTCTCAAAGAAAGAGAGTATAATTTTTTGGAAGAGAGTATAATTTTTTAAAATATAAGAGATGTGAGTGTAATTTATTCATTTTTTACATTAGTTATGATTTATTATAAAAATATATTTTAAAACTTAATATTTCATTATTATTTATTTTGATTTTAAAATAATAAAATTAAATTGTTTTAAATTTAAAGAATAATTTTTATATTAGTCAAATACATATTTAATTATTTAAATAATGCATATAAAAATATTTTCTTCAAAATAAATAGAATTATAATTTTTTTTATCTCTCAAAGTGAAAGCATAGGTTTTTAAAATAAAAAAAATAGGGTGTAATGTACATTAAAAATAAAATTATATTCTTATTGTGCACATATAAATAAAATTATATTTAATGACCAAAAACAAATTAGAAGAAAGAATATGAGTATAATTTTTTAAATTTAGAAAATAATCAATTTAACTTAACTAAATCTTTGAAAAAATTATTGTAATTTTACTTTAAATTTAAATTAAATGATTGACTCATAAAATATAAATTAAAATGTTTTAATAAACCTTAAAAGATGTATATTAAATATTATCTAAAATTAACTTATGTCATATGAAATAATTCAAACCCCACGTATCCAAAATCCAGCAAAAACCCACCATAACAATGAATGGTGGAACGCTCTACTTCCAACCAAAGATTAGCCCATATGAAGAAAATTTTCCAGCGTCAATACGTTGGAGAGTATGACAAATTTCTGAATTTCCTTTTTTAATTTTAAGAGAACAAAGAGACAAATCTCTGAATAATGTTGACCACTGATTTGCACGATTCAATCAATACTTAATTACAAAGGTAGAATAGGAAGTCTTGTTGAAGGGTTGGACTTTGAAAGATAATCTATATATTACATTACGAGAAAATAATAGTTCTGCAAAAAAATTTTAATAATTATTTTTGATTAAATATAATTTTGTTGAAAGTATTATTAAATATTAAATATATTTATTTTTAAAAAAGGATTAAAATTTAATTTGTCACTATATATATATATATATATATATATATATATATATCCCAACATGGCTCATGAATTTACTGCAATAGTCTGTTGGGTCATGAAATAACGAAATAGTAATTAGTGCTCTCTCTTGCTTTGGTAACATCGATCTAAGAATCTATTTAACTTTTGGACATTTCATTTTTGGTGCTCTCTAAGAGAGAGGAAACATCTAAGAAATTCTTATACAGGGCCTTGTGTAGCATAAATGTCCCTAGCATTTTAAGTGTCAATTCACTTATAAAAAAAGATAATTTAAAGTGTTTCGCACTACAAAAATTTTATTATTTATTGATGATTAAAATTATTATTTTTGTGACGTTATAAATAAAAATAATAGAGTAAAATAGAGAGTGATCATTTATTTAAAAAAAAAAAGTTAACAAGATAGTTTGACATTATATATTTCAATATAAATATAGATTAATAATAAACTATATATTTGGTTAACTAGTTATGTTTTCGGTATGTTAAAACTTAAATATTAAGATATCAATTTCTTCTAAATTTGTATATAGATAAGATTACTAAATATATGTTGTTATTAAAGAATATTTTATATAAGTAAACTTAACATACAAAAATTATTATTTTAGTTTATGAAAAATTTAATTTATCTCAATTTAATCTCTGAATTATAAAAATATTAATTTAGTCCTTAAACAATATATTATATTTTAATTTAATCCTTTATACTTTAAATTGAGACTTAAAAAAATATACAATTCTTATACTTAAAGATCAATTGATATATAATGTATATTTTAATAATTAAATTAAATATTTTTATGATTCAATAACTAAATTAAAATAAATTATATTTTTTAAGAATTAAAATAATAATTTATTCAAAATTTTAGATTTGGAAATTCTCATGACATATGCCACATTTAAGGACAAAAAGAAGTCTCCAAAAGCAATTTTTGAATTGAAACAAGATATCTTGTTCGATAGTTTATGTCTTAAAAATTTACGTATAAAAATATTTGATTGTATGTTATTAGTCAATGTATGAATGAAGTGGTATAATAAATGCACTTAAAAATGTTTACTGTCGTGTGTTCTTCCGTCGCTAATGAATTTGTACTGGGATTGTTTGCCCTCCAATAATGACTACTATGCAAATAAGATCTTTTTATCCCTCCGCATATAAGACCACCAACTCAGTGGAAATTAGTCACATATTGGACCAAGACACTGTCTAGTATCTAGAAGGACCAATTACAAGCATGTAGGAACTATGGTATATCATATACGGAGGCTTGGAAGAGTCCTGAATTTGAATTATTGCACTCTATTGATCTGTCTCGTACACTTTTTGTTGTGGGTTTCCTCCAAGTCCTACATTGGACAATTATGGAGAAGAGATGAGGAGTGGAAATCTATATAAATAAGTGAGGGATATGAGTTTCCAAAACATACATTATATGTCTAACCAAGTCTAAAGGGATTTGGATAATAGTGTTAGTGAAAAAAGATTTATAACTTTTTTGTTCAAAAATTATATTAAGAAGGATTTACAATTTTTTTTTTATGCAAAAATTGTTGATAGTAAAGTTATCTCAATGAAATCGTGATAGTAGGTTTTGAGCCGTCGAACTATGTTAGCACAGCGACACTTTTTGCTTCATTATGCTTTCGCGTATACTTGTTAAATGCGGCTATATAATTCACAAACAATATGCAGATTGTGAAAAGAAGGGTTTAAAAAGGATATACGATCGAGAGGCTGAACTATGAACAAAGATGAATGCTGAAAACGACATTAATTCAACGCTAGAAATTTTATATATATGAATGCTAGCTGAAACGACATTCAACGCACGCCAAGGTTATATTTAAAAGAAAAAACAGCATACACAATTTCGGTGCAAGTGGTTAAGGAAACTCCAATATATGTGACAGCGATGGCCTGAGATCTGAAATTGGTCTATGTATTTTGTAGCAACACAAGAATGTAAGTAAGAAGAAGACCTTCTTGTATTTACTTCATTGTCTTTTTGTATACCCAATGGGATATCATGTTCATCACCTTGAAAGCATCACTCGCTACGAAATTAACGCCACAAATATATATATATATATATATATATATATATATATATATATATATATATAGCCAGGAAGTGGAGCAGCAATATATGTGGTAATTAAAATGTAGGGAAGGAGCTATATAGGTTTAGCCTTAGAGAGCAAAAAAATTTTAGATGACATCTACGAGACTCTGTTTGAAACTATTGTTTGTATTTTTCTCACTCTAACTTTATCGTGTAAAGTTTTTTATAAACTTTAGAAGATCTCAATTTAGAAAAAGGAAAGGGGAAGTCAAAATAATTTTGACATTTTTATTGATGTAATTTGAATTTTAGTATTTATTTTTCTTCCTTAATTTCTCAATTATTTCTTCAATGCAAATACAACAAAATGGACTGGACGCTGTTAAGAAGCACATATATAAGAGGTTGATATATATGATTAATTAAAGTGTGAAGGAGATGATGATGATGATGAGGTGAAAAAGATGGAGATGATGACAGAATGAGGCTTGTTTAACTTCTAAATGCATGTGCCGAAGCAGTGCGTGACAAATTAATCACATCATATGCATGCCATTATTATTCTTCCATTTATGAAGGCTATATATATAGTTAACAAATTCAGTTTGGTCATAATATGATTCAATGTGATGCTACTTCTACTCCATGGACCATGGCTTCCTTCTTCTAGTCACTGGTACGTACATTGGCCTTTGCATATATATAGTTTCTGATTCTGCACACTCCAAATGCGTACTAAATGTAAACAACGTAACTTCACATGCATATTTGCATCCTTATCATCATAACTCTCTCAGCAACTGCTTCTTTCTCCTCAAATTCAGTAATGAATTATATCATGTATGACGTATGTACTAAACCTCACTTTTTTCCCTATTTAGTTTTTCATCACCATCTTCTATCTGTGTACTGCGATAAACAATGTAATTTATCTCTTAACTTTTTCTCTTTTCTCGGAATGTTGTTTTCTATGTATGTTTAATTTTGAGAATCAGTTGTGGTATTGGGAGTGTTAAAAGAAAAGAAAAGGAAATAAAGAGTTCATTTAATTTGGTTATTTATCAAATGGTTAATTTAGACAATTTTGGGACAAAAAGTGGACATATGGACAATTGCCTGACTTTTTCTTAATTATAACCTTTTATTTTCTAACAACCCTTAACACGTATCTATATCACTGTCATATCCTTGCTATATGTATATATAAATTCAACCAATGCTATTACTTATACAACATATATACTCAAACAACCCAAATCCATAACCCGTTTTTCATTTAAAAAATTATAAAAAAATGTTTTAAAAAATGTATAAAATAGACATGGACTAGTCCATCTGCCCTGGGCCAAGACTTTGGGCCATGAGAGGCACAAAACAAGGCTCTCAATGATTTCGACTTTTACTATTTAGTTTTTGAGTGAAGAATTTGTTAGGAGAGTTCAAATTTATTTAGTTAACCCTCTAGTTTGATTTATCAAATACTCTGGCTTTAAAGAGCCGTTTTTTTTAACGGAAATTATACCAAATATTTTATCCATTATTGACTATAACTGATCTCTTGCATTAATATTTAGGATGTATATGTGAATTTCATTCACGCACCTGTATTTTCTCATGCCTCTACGTAAAAAATGATGTGTATATGCATGTCCTCATCAGCTTTTTCAGAGTTGTGTAAATGAATCTTAGGGGAAGAAAGGAAAAGAATCAAAGGACAAATACAGTGTCTAATTTTTAACTTCTTATCATAACTTTGATTTTAGTTCAGTACAAGAATGAATTGCTGGGAAAATAGAGTTATGTTAGGAAAAAAAAATCAAAGAAATATTAGAATGTACATGTCAAGTTCCCTCCCATATGCACACCAAACCCAACCAGATCATAGTTATCTTGTTTATTCGATCTTTTCAATCTTGAACATCCAAACATTGAAACTGAAATTATTCATTCTTATTCCAAATTTGCAGTGCATTGGAATCACTGGTGAATTTGGACATACACACAGATATATAAGCAAGCACACATCAGCTTCAGCTTATTGATTTCAAATTTCAAACACTGAAGCAGCCAAGTATATATATATATTTAGCATTTCCAGCAAGAAGCTGCAACAATTGGCTTTGATTTCCATCCAAGCACTAAGCACCCTTTCTCTTCCACAACAGTATAGCCATCACAAACCTGTTTCTTGAGAAGCCACTGCTTGGCTTGAGCCACCATCTTGATTGGTGCAGCCTGAAATCCAGCCCTGCTCATCCTCCTGCGCCACTGGTCCACCCTCTCGTGCCTCTCCACCCTTGCTGGTCCCTCACAGCTCACAATGTTCTTTATCTCTTCTGCAAAGTAAAACTGTTCTATTTTGGCTCGCTTTGTGTCATATTTAGGTAACATAGCATCAAGGGAGTCAAAGATAGCAGAGTAATAGTGCAGTGCTTCCATGAATCTCCCAAGAAAGAAAGGTCCATTATGGCTTGAGTCCTGCTCAACCATGACCAACACCTTTGGTGAAAGCTTATGGATCATTTGGAGGACTGAGTTTAAAGCTCCACGACTTTCTTTAACCACACAGTGTAACTGAAGAATACTATTCACAACAACAACCTCTCCTTCATGGACTTGTATGTCATTAGGACTCAAATTTTCTAAGTTCTTTTGCACTGCTGAGAATTCCAGATTGATTCCCAAGTTATCTGCATAAGCTTCTAGTTCTTCACCTATGATCTGGAGTTTCTCAATGCAAAGGCCAACCCCGGTGATTCTAAGGCGGTGAACCGGTTGGCCGGTGCGGTTAGCAAGGCTCTGAATTAGTCCTCGCCATTGCTGTCCATGGGAAAGGCCAAGGCTCATCCCCAAGTCCACAACATGAACAAAACTGTGACCCTCAAAGGCTTCCAATATTGTGGAATTACCTACAAAGTGACCAAACTGTATATGTGGGCAGATTTCATAGACTAAATTATAAGCTTCTTCCATTTTTTCAGAGGCTGCATACATGATGTTCATCACAGATGGAACAGATCCCACACCCCCAGTAGGTTGAATGAGAGCAAGACGATGAGCCAGGCCTTGGACAAAACAAGAAGCAACTCTTTGAAAAGAAGAGCCAAAGACCAAAGCATTGGCTCTAAGATCAGAGAGTAAAGTGGAAGCATGTGATTTGTCACGACAAGCCACGGCTTCTGCACAAGCAATTAGGAGTTGAACAAGCCTCATTCCGTCAGCACATCCATCTTCTTCATCCCCAGTACTTCCTTCTTCAGAATTATTATTACTGTTACTGATCATATCTTTTGCTGCTTCTTCAACAGCTTCAGTTGCAAGGTATCTCTGTGTGTAAGTCCATATATGATCTCTGAAATGAAGTCTTGGAAGGCTATTCACTTTCATTAAATGGGTGCTTGAGTTTCCTACAAGGTCAGTGACACTCATGGTTCTCTTTATCCTTTTAATGTCTCTCTTGGTTTCATCATCAGAAAAGGGAAGGATCCAAGTGTTGTTGTTGTCGTCCAAGATAGGCATACGAGCAGGATGAGCATAGCAACGCGTTGTTGAAAGATGGAGACTGAGGCCACATACTGGAGTTTCATCATCATCATTAATCTCACACTTGAAGGCACTATAAAGAGGAATCATTGTTTCTCAAATGTCTAATGAGCCTTCCTTTTGTTCTGAAAACAATGAATTTTCAACGACGCTCTGAAAGACAGTTCTACCAAATGATATATATTGATATATATCGGGATGAGTACTGTTTTCTTGTAGTGGTGATATCTTCGATGTTATTGCATTTTATAAGATATATACAATATATATCGTACAGAAGAGAAGGACATGCAAGACAAGAAGAATTTTTTTAATGTTTAACTTGATAGTTGTCCTTCTGAAATCAAACACACACAGATCAATTAAATTTACTCCTTCTTCTTTTTCATTGGAGCATTGAATTAAGGTTTTATTATTAACCTTTCTTTTCAGTTTTCACTATCTGCAACTGCAACATTAATTGTGGAATATTAACTCAACAAGAGACGTACTAATATATATATATAATTAAATGGGAAGCCATTAAGAGAATGAAAAAGGATAATAGCATTGAAGCAACAAGTGCATGTGACATATGAATCAGAGAGTGAAACCGAAATCAATTCTCATCACTCTCGCAACAAGTCACAAGTTTCCATAATTAGTTTCTGCTTATCACAATTCACTACCATCTATGGTAGTTCCTTAGAATTAACACTGTTTCCAGTTTTTAATTATTATTAGGATGAATTTTTCTTGTAATTCCTATAATTTGACTCAATTTTTAATTGAATTCTTATAGTTTAAAAATTTATAATTAGACCCTTATAAATATAAATTTTTAATTTAGTCCCTATTATTAAATTCTTGTTAATAACCTGTTAAATTTAATAATTGATGTGCTAAACTCTTAACATTGTAAATATACATAATTCATGTTAATTTACTTAAATTACTTAGTATAAATTACATTTTACGTCTTATTATTTTTTTTGTTGACCTAAATTAGTATATTTAGAGTGATAAGATTAAATTCGTGGGCAAGTGGCAACGTCAGCAAAATTTAACAATACGGATCAAATTTTAAAATTCTAGAATTGTAAAGATCTAATTACAAATTTTTAAATTTTATAGAATCAATTAAAAATTAAATAAAATTATAAGAATCGTTAAAATAATTTAAGCTTACTATTATTATTTTACCACAACGAAGTTTGGTTATATTGTATGGTCTGTTAGATACCCTACATATATAGTAAAATGAATGATGAAGAAACAAAGGTCTTTGCAGCATGTCTAATTTCAAACTTAATTGTGGCCATTATTTTATTTTAAGACGTGATGCAGATAAAACGGAAAAACGAGATTTCCACAGCTAGGGAGCCAATAATTTCATGTAGCATGAGCAAAAGTGTTTAAGATTATGGTGCCTCTTTCTCTTTCAATTTTCACTTTTAAAGTCATGAGAACTTCTTATATACATAGCATAGGAAAAAACAAAAAAACAAAATTATTACTAATAAAGTTGAGTTTAGCAAAAAAAATTAATCTCTCTCAACATAATAAACTAAGGTTTGAACCTTCATTAAAAAAAATGTTTACACTAATGTCTAATAATATCTCGAAAAAAATTACTTTTTATAAAAAATATCTATAACAAATAATAAAAAAATTAGATATAACTTGGATGAATACACTTTACCCGAGATATTTAAAAATAAGAAAGATTTTTTTAATGCTAAAGATTTATTATATTGTTGTTAAAATGTGTCAATATTTGTGGAATACAAAGAAACATGAAATGAGACCTAAAACTTACTGTCATGGAATGTGCTTATTTGCGCCAATAACAAGAAATGCTAATTTTCTTAGTGCATTGAGATGCTAATTGAGTCCAATACGTTGCTAAACATACTTTATACTACGCTAGCTCTTTGTGTGCTTAGCTTATTAATTATTAATATTTTCCCTAAATTCTTGTACCACTTTTTTTTCCCTTAATACTAAGCGAAAAATCTTGTTCGATGTTTTGGAATATTCCAGAGCCTCCCACATCACATGAACAAGAAAAATAAACATTTATCACAAAAGTTCCATATTAGAGTTTCCTCAATGTCTTTGCCTGTCATCTCACAGATCATAGCTATGATCATCGATCTCTGATGATAAAATTAAAGTATTATATTTATTCTTGTTGGTGAAGGTATTTTATAAGCAACGACTTATTTTAAATATGATTTTTAAGCTTTCCTCTATGGAATGGAAATAATAAAAAATAGCAATCCTCGTTGCATCAGAAATTATAGTCTATGTAATTCAAGAAAAAAAAACTATAATTAATCTAAGCTACAACCAATGAAGACCCTGGATTCATATTCCTGGACGTTGCCACCCAATTCGAACGTACCAGTTTAAAAAACTTTTTGAACAAATAGATTAGAATATATTTTTTGAATTTAAATATTTTCACATTAGAAAACAATATGAGAAGATTTCAATTCTAATATTTTGTTATAGATTTTTTTATTTTTAATTAGTATTGATACAATATCCCCTGCCCTCTCACTCCCACCTACCAGAAAAAAGCAAAAACTACAAATAATAATAATAATAATAATAATAATTAAAAGTTAGCATTTAGTACCAACAAAAGGTGGTTGATTAGAGTAGTAAACACTCTATTCTCTTTTAAGTAAGATTTTAATCAAATTTGAGTCTTTATGTATAAAAAAATTTTTACTGAATGAACTATACTCTTATTATGGGACTTCTACAAAATTTGAGTTAAATTAATTAAAATCCAGCAAAGATTTTTAGATACTAATGGTTTAATAAAATGGTAGCATTGGTCAGGCATCAAATTAAGTTTATCAACAAATAAATTTCAAGACATACTTATGTTTTGGTTTATAATTAGTTTGAATTATTTAAATATTTTTGTTAGTGCATGTTTATGATCATCATGCCCTAGCTTGGTTAGAATTAGAGTTGTTGATTAAGAGTTTGACCTGGCTAAAAGGTTGGGATGGATCCTATTCAGAAGACAAAAAAAAAAAAAAAAAAGAAATTGGAGGTTATGGACCTTTAATTAAGTCCTTGAGATATATATATATATATAGAGAGAGAGAGAGAGAGAGAGAGAGAGGAAAAAGTATACTTTATCCTCATAAATTATTTTTATATAATATATTATTTATCTCTACTTTAATTTGAAACAAATCACTTTTTTTTATTATTTAAAATATTAAAATTATTATCTATAAAATTTAATTTAATGAAACACATATATGATCTATTTTTCGCCCTTCTATAATATAATTTCTTTACACACACCGATATAGAAGTTGTTGTTTTCTGTCCAGAAGTTACTAAAATTCAACACAATAAGCAGCTTCATTTGGATTTAGATTTAATCAATTAATCTTAAAGAACTTAAATTCCAAAGCATATATTTCCATTGTCTCTACCCAATTCCAAAGCATATATTTTTCTATGCTGCTGCATGCAAAGGAAGAATGGAGAAAGGAAAGAAACAGGAGTCCTGTTAAATTTAGTTCTATAGATAACAATTTCAATATTTTGAATAATTTAGGAGAATAATTTATTATAAATTAAAATTTATGTGAGTAATATATTATATAAACATAGTTTAAGGAGTATTTTACCCATATATACATATATATATATATATGAGACTTGAATATTTATAATATGTAATTTCATTAATTCTATGAATGTTCTTAAATATATGTCAAGTTGTTAGTCGTTGCACTAGTTTTAATTTGTAATTAAACACTTAAGAAATGATCTAATATGAAGCATTATGTACTAATTTAAGATGTTATTTATTGATTAGATGTGGAGTAATTATGTTTTGGGGAGATTTGGCTGACTAATTAAGTGTGTTTCATAAACTTTAGAAAATATTCACTGTAAGGAATACCAATAAATTTTTCAGACAAGGAAACATATATACTGTACATACATAGACCACAAGTGATGGAGTAGATAATGATGAATAATATGGTGTGATAAATTTTGGATGTGTTTGCAAAATGATTAAAAATAGCATCAATGAATGTGTAAAACACTAGAACCACCAAAAAAAAAAAAAGAAAAAAGAAAGAGGAAATATCAAATATGCTTATCTTAAGAAACAGTGAGTGTATGTATATCTGAATAGATCTGTAAAAGATGGACCCTGCCGTTTTACACGGCTCCATTATTTCTCATTCTGGGACTAACATACCTTTCCAACATGTGGAGGGTGGTCCCTTCTTCTCTTCTTCTTCACCTTCACAATTTCTTTATTACTTTCTCTATTTTATTTTTATTTTTATTATTTTTCTTAATGTACTATTCATTCGGATCATCATCTTTTCCATTGAATCTAAGGCTTTGAGGTGACTTGAGTACTAGTGATTGTGCTTAATTAATATGTTTGCGTAGAAACATATATTAAAACCAAAAGAAAGACCAGTAAAATACTTGGTTAATTATCTTCTTTAATATTAATTAAGCAATATATATAGTGATCATCCAATCATCAACTTACATAGCTGCAAAATGGCTTATATGTTGCTTGCTGCATTGCTGTGCCTGTGTTATGGATAAATACATACATACTTATATATATATACACACACACATATATATACACACACATATAGAGAGAGAAAATTTATTCACCAAATTTAAAACCACTAATGAAATACAATATTTCATATATATATATATATATATAATACGCTTAAACTGAAGAATAATGATGGGATGTGGCACAAGATACACAGGCTACCACTTAATTACCTTTAGATTCTCTGCATTGTACAAGAAAGAGATAGAGAAAGAAAAATAAAGACCCATAAAAAATAAAAACTAATTTATATGTGATTAGGATGTATCTTTTTCTTATTACAGAAAATTATTACAAGAAAATTACTATATAGGATCATTCCCCAACTTAATTAGGTATTAATCAAACAGGATGGATGGTAATACTGACAAAAAAGAGACACGATAAAGGCAGATAGATATACAGGATAGAAACAGTTATTTCTAGATATAGGCATATGTTATAGCTAGGCCTAGGAGGGGCTAGAAGACAGTGGAAGACTGAACAAGAGGAAGAAGAAATCAACTAATTAATAAGGCATGCATATATATATATATATATATATATATAGGTTGCGCTTGTGGTTCTAGTTGCATAGAGTTGTAGGTAGCTAGGTATAGGTGGTAGTATGGTATCCATGGAAATGAGGTGTACAGGCAATGCAAGCAAGCAAGAGAATGGCAGAAGAAGCTCCATCTTCTTCGAGATGAGAAGTGCTTCTCTTGAACTTGCCAGCTTTTCCTTTGTTGCACTGCATAATTGTTTGTTTCTGATGCTGCAGCTGCTGCTGTTGTTGTTGTGGTTGCTGCTGTTCCTTATTCCTACTCTTCATTGCTTCTTCCACTTTAGACACCATCGATCTCTTCTCTTGGAATTATATATCAATATTACTGTTTTCTATAGTGGAGAGTGGAGACACACACACAAATATTAGAAACAAGATCACACATGCACCTCCTTTTATAGACCTGACTGATTCAAAATTGCCCTCCCTTATTCCTGCCATTTACCCTTAGGCTTGACACTTGGCATGCCCTCTCTCTCAATATTTGAAACAGATAAATGCTACTCTGCCCTTTACTCATTTTAAAAAGATAATATTGTTTAATTAGAGTTTTCTTGACACTGAAAAAAATCTAAGACCTGCAGCATTATCCCTTACGTACAGTAGCTATATATATACGATTATGTCAATTTCATATTCTAACATTTGGTTTAAGTACCAATCTTGCAACCAAAATTTACCAAACTCCCATCTAGAAAGAAAAAATTGATGTAGTTCTTTAAGTGCTTTGTTTAAATTTTTTTAATTAAGTCAATAATTTTAAAAACTAAATGCCTACATATATCTGTAAAAGAACCGAATACTTTAGAAATAACGATATCTAAATATTGTCTATGTATATGATTGTGTGGCTAAAGTCCTTAGTAAAGGTAATTAAAGAATCAAAATTTATTAGATAAAACTTTAAAGATAATTTTTTCTTTGAATACCCAAAATGAGATAGAACAGAAGAGGGCATTCCAATTGTTACAAAAAGCTATTGATCACCTCTTACAATTAAAATTTTAAACATTAATTTATCAAATTATAAATTTGAATAGACTCAACCACATTAGTTTCACACATTAAAGTACGAAGAGCTGAGTCAAATTTGACTATATGCCATCATAAGACAGTTTGCACAAGTTGTTGTCCATTAATACTGAGAGTAATAGACTATTGATCATGTGCAGGCATGTGAGCATGTGCCTAAGTTTTTGTCTTGTTCTACTGCGACTCTCACTTGCTTAGGGCCCAGTGGTTTTCTTGGGTTTCCTATTCCATAATCCTAGTTCATGAATTTTCCATCCTTACTCAAATAGGTGCATCTCCTATCTCTCATATATTTGAATTTCAACTACACTCCACGTGACCCCTCTTTCTTTAATTAATTAATTTTAATTACTTCTTTTGTCTGTCACGTACATACATTCATTCATGTGCCTTCTTATTCTCAAGTCTAAGTCAGAGAATGAACTTCGATTCTTTCGCCTTTTTTTTAATCGCTGGGCGGTGAAAATATATATACATTGAAGTTGAACTGTTTTTCTTTTTTAATAAGCCTAGCTACGTTTTCT
Organism: Senna siamea; assembly: GCA_031216115.1. Lineage (NCBI taxonomy): Eukaryota > Viridiplantae > Streptophyta > Magnoliopsida > Fabales > Fabaceae > Senna > Senna siamea. The sequence goes on along the minus strand of CM062359.1, from coordinate 17,484,709 downwards.
TTTTTCTTTAGAATCAAGCTTTGGCTTAGGTATATACTTGTCTTGTTGCTGACAGATTTCTTCGAGTTTTACTTTAATTTCGTCATATTCTCTAACAATTGAACTAATTCTCCTCAGTTATCTTGTTGGTTTGATTATGTGTATATATTCGTCTCATGTGTTGTGGAGATATATTATATATTTGTAATTGATGAAAACAGCTTGATATATAATATATGTTGATGTTGATGTATTTGATGAAATGAAAATGAAGGGGCCTAACAGCTAGCTTGCTTCGTGTTCACTCAAAATTGTATTGTTGCAATTGAAAGAGACAAGATAGTGAAGGAAGAGGACATGAACCCATAATCCTAGGCATGAAGGGCCATAACGTTTTACAAAATGGGATGTCCACCATTCTATCAACAACACAAGATCCATTGCCTTCACTCCCAAACAAACAAATCCTTCACATTAATTAGAATCTTAATTATTTAATTATATTTGCATTGTTCAGATGGATATATATATATATATATATATATATATAATAGGGTATTGACTTTTTTTTACTTAAAAAATAGAGTTGATTTTAGTTGTTCATACTTTGTCATAATCTAGTTTTAGAGTATTGGCACCTACATGTCATTTCTTTGCAATTATCCATGCAACTTTAACTTTTGTGTTGAAAATCTTTTTCAATTATCAAATTAAACTTATTAGAGTCTCACAAACTTGTTAATATTTTGTACAAATATTTTCTTAAATTTTATGCTTTATGCGAAAAAATTAATCTCCTGAAATTATACATGACGTTACTTAAAATGAAAATGATTTGTCAGTGTACGAGTATTTCAATTATACGGATACGCGTGACTTAGCTTTGTTCCCAACAACCTCACGTGACAGTGATACTACTACAGTTTATTGAATCATTAATTCTTCTTGTAATGTCGCTCTCCTTCATCAAATCATTTACTCTCTACTCGTCGCTATCGCTTTGACAATAACAGTGCACCATTTGACTCACACTTATATTATTATCTTAAATATAAATAACATTTCATAAATTTTGTTATTATCATATTTACTACTTATATGTAAATAATTCATTTAATTTTCATGAAATTAGAATTTATAATTATAATAAATTAAATTTTATATATAATAATTAAACTTTATGATATTGACAGTCTTAAAATTTATAAGCTAAAAGTAAAAGGTATGGTTTGGGCTAGGTGGGCACATTGAGATTAGCCCAAGGAATATGGACCAAAGCTAAAATTGAATCCATATGGATGGGCCCAAAATCAAAACCCAATCATACATGGATGAACGAATAGGCTTAAAAAGTTAAAAGTAAAATGTTTGATTATGGCCTTCTAGTTACAATTGTGTCCAAAAGGGAAGGAAATTTTAAAATTGGATTGTATATATATTAACAGGATTATTATTGTCTCAAAAAAAAATTTGATCAGTAATTTTTATATTTTTGGTATTAAAATTTTTAATTATAAATTGATAAGTATTTATTTATAAAATTTATTTGTTTATGATTAGTTTTTTAAAAAAAAAATTTTAAAAATTTTATTTTGATTAAAAATATGTTAAGAAATATATAAATAATTGTATATAAGTCTAATAAAATAAAAAAGTAAAAAAAATTTAATTAATAAGTAGTTGGTTAAAATGATATGCACTTTATTTTTTTAATAAAAAAATTTTTATTAAAAAATTGTATCTCTATTTTAAAATTATTATTACGTCAAATTAAATTAATCAAATTTAATACATTTTTTAATATTTTGAAAAAATAAAAGAAATTCAATCACTGTAAGTGTAAGTGTCAACATCAACGGCCTAGATTCTGCTTACTTTTACAATATGTTGGAGTCTGAATTCAAAATAATATATATTCTTTTTGAATCTAAAAAGAAAAACTATAATTCCACGTCTCTTCAGAAAACAAGTCCAGAAAATTTTTTAAATACAGTTATTACATCAGATTACTTATACATTAATTAATAAAAATAATCAATTTTTTTAATTTTATATATCATATTCATCGTCTAACTTAGAATAAAGATAAATTAATATTATTAATCAATAAAAAAGGCACGCGTATGCGAATAACGTAGCCACCCACCGAAGTGACCTATCTTTTCCCCCAAAAAATGATTACAACTTCCACAATTGTGTTTAGTTTAAATATTTGGTTAATTATTGTTATAGCCTTCATAGTTTTATTGGTTGAATGAATTTTAAGTTTGGAGATAAAATATGTAATATAGAGCATGTAGTTATGGCTAGGCATTTATGATTCTGTTGGGGTCGCTGTTAATTTTGCATTTTGGGTTTTCATATCTTTACATTCTAACTTTTGCCGTCATGTTTGTTTTCTTATAATCTCTTTATATTGCTAAAAACACAGAAGGCATCACCATTACATGAGGTTGGAAATGAATCCATGAGCTCCTCGCCACGTACGTACGGTTCCTCGCCCTTTAATCATAATAGAAATGAAACGCAACATAAAGTAGTGAGATTTTATATTTGATATATATTCTCACGGAAACGGAAGCAAGGTGAATGAGTGAGAAATGTTATGCCCAAAGCAAATGGGTTTTGTATGAATCCAATGCTGTTTTGGCAGCAGATAGATGAAGCGACGTGGTGCGATCTGAACGTCAATGGAATCCCTTCCTTTCATCTAAAATAATTGAACCAACATCTTTGACCATCACCCAACTACCAACACCAATCATATTCTCCCATCCAAACCTCATACCCACTTGTCCCCACTTACTCCATCCCCATCTTCTTCCTCATCTCTCTGCTAACGCACATTTTCCAGCTTTGGTTTTCTTTTCTTTTTATGCTTTTTAATTCAGTATAGTACATCACAAACTAGATGACCATATAAAATATAGTCCCATCCTAATTAGTTATTTTCAAGGTTAGACTTAATACAACACCAACAAACTTAGTTAACTCTTAATTAGATCAACACAAAAATATATACTCACTGCTTGGAAAATTACATACTCAATTACATACTTCATTCAACATCAACCCCAGTTTCAAAAACCATCAAACTCGCGTGAGGGAATTATCGCACAAAAGCTCACACACCAAAGCATACACTGCTACATATTTACAATTCTGATAAGAGTTGATTAAGGAGTGCATCCAGTTAATATCTAAACCAGTTTGAAGGGAAACGACACGTTTTTGTCTTGTCTTTGGAGGTCCGAGATAGGTAGTTAGCTAGCCAGCCAGATCCTCATCAGGGCCATTTGAGTTGATTAATGCTACATGGATCCCTTTACCTCACGGACCCAAGCTCAAGCTAAGAGCAGCGTTGACGTCTAATCTCCATGCAAACCCACCATTGTCCATCTTCCACACATCACATGGCACCGTCAGTGAGCTTCTCTTATTCCCACACGTGTACTCCAACCTCACTCTGCACGTGAACGACGTGTACGCTACCATCCCTACCTTCTCCTTCATCACTAACCATACCTTCTCCTTTCCCTGCCCCACCATCTTCCCGTATGCACCATTCGTCCACGTCACTCTCCCGTAACCGTCCGATATAAACCCAGGACACGTGTCCTTGCTCAGCTTCACTCTCCGCTCCTCGTCCGTCCTTCCCAGCCCATCCCCCTCCGCCCATGTCTCCGTTACACATTCCACTGTCACGCATGATCCCCCCTCCCTAACCGCCGTCCCTTCCCTATGCCAAAACGGCATCGCTAGATCTACTTTCCCGGCCGCGCACTTGTCGAAACTCAACCATATCGGAACGTTTTTCCGCACAGCTGCATCCCCCGTCGGAGGATCCTTCCGATCAGGAGTTTCAGGAAGCAAAGGAAGAGTCACCACCGGGTCATCTAGTGCCGGCGGAGACTTTCTCCTCCTATTGCACCGTTTACTGTTGTTACTGTTGTTGTTGCTATTATCTCTTACGTACTTTCTTTTCGGCCTGCCGCCCTTGGAGAGCGCTTCGCTGCTCTCCGACGATGAACCACCGGAATTCGTACTTGCGGTGACCGGTTTGGGAGCGATGGGGCGAAACCTGAGCATAATCCTGTCCACCTTAGACATATCGTACGCACCGGTGGCGTATCTCGCTATACAACACCCTCCTCTGCCGTCCATTGTCATGATGCTCTGACGAAACTCACCGTTTTGGCCTCTCTACAAAACGCAGAAGGAAATTTGAAAAGCTTTAAAAAAGTGGGTATGAAACACAGGAGAGAAGAGGAGGTAAAGAGGAAGACTTTATAGGGGAAGTGAAAAGGACACGTACGAAAGAAGACAGGTGTGAGAAGAATAGGTGGAACAGCGCAGAGAAGAGATTGGAGGAGAAGGGAAACGTGGCGATAAGGGACGAGCGGGCCCAACGAGAGAACAGTATGATTGGGCCCAATGAGATAGCCAATAGGAGAAGGAGGAGTGTCCGAGGGTTGGCGCCAAAAGAGAGGCACGTAAGCTCCGAGTTTCGTGCAAAGTGTACGGCCTGCGGTTGAGACTTTAATGTTGTTTTGGGGAGAGTGGGGTTCTGATAGTCACCGCGTGTCCCAATGGATGTTAGATACAACTTAAAAGATTTTAAATTTTTTATAATAAAATTTATATTAATAAAAATTTATCATAAATAAATTAAAAAATTTTATTTTTATTTTTATTTTTTATCTTAAATAAATATATTAATTTTAAACTACAGATATTTAAATCTAACTTAAAAGGGCTTCGTGTTTCCATAGTTAGCATCACCGATGTGCGCCAAGTGGACGGTCTCGTAACCACACCCATACCCCTTTGAAATTTCATTACTTCGAGTTTGGAATTTACTTATAAATATTTTGTAGTTTTTTAATTAAAATAAAATAAATAATTTTTTTAAAAAAGCTAATTATTATTTTTCTATTTACATCATCATTATTTGGATTCCATTGTCAGAGACTGACTAATGCAATTTGAAGTTTAGTAATACTTAAAGTTTATCATTATTTTTTTTATAAATGTGTTATATGGAGAATGAATTTGAGATTCTTGTTATATACTTAGCCTATTTTATTAACTGAGTCGCTTGTATGTTCAATAAATAAATTATATATATAAATATTTAATTAAAAATTTTCGTAATAAAAATATAAAAATTATATCTACGTTTCTTTTAATTTCTTGTCTCGTAAATCGTAATGCTTTGCTTTGCTCCCTAATTGATAAATAAAATACTATTTTTATGGAAGGAATTGACAATAAATATTAAATATGTTTAAATAAAAATATATTTTATATTAATTTTTAATTTAATCTAAAATTTTTTTTATAATTAATTTTTTTAAAATTTTAAATTATAATTAATTTCATATTTTAATTTAATATTATCTAAATTATTAATAAAAAATAGTAATATAATATTATATTTAAAAAAATACAAAGTCATCTAAATCATATACAAAATTTTTATTAAAATTTTTATTAAATAGTTTTTTTATGTTTAATAATAATTGAATGAAAAAATAAAAACTATAATTTAAATGAATGTTAAAATTTTATTTATATTTTTAAAATTTATTATCAAAAATTATATTATTATTTTTTAATAATTTAGATGATATTAAATTGTTTAATAAAATTAATTATAATTAAAATTTAAAAAATAAAATTAATTATAATAAAAATTTAAAAATGACATTAAAAATTAATATAAAATCTAAAAATATAAAAAAATATTTACCGTATATGTAACTAAAAATTATACTAAATAATAATATTGGTAATACAGAATATTCGTACGATTGCGTCATGCTTACTGCCTGGCCATTTTTGGTATAGAGGTGATTATGTGGTGTACACAAGCTACAATCTCAAATGTATTCGTAACTTTAGTTCAGCCAGCGGATACAGGTATTTAAAAAGAAGCCCATCATATCCAAGTTATTTCAGGAAAATGACATGCTCCATCTATCCACATATAAAAATCACAAGTACTTAATATACTTTTATTTAAGTTTAAAGTAAAAAGATAATGAGATATGATGACAGCATGTGTAACCGTAATCACTACTAGTGGTCTATTCATTGAAATTATTTGTGCATATTTAAAAGAAGAAATGAAATAAACGTAACGGCTTCGGATTGGTCCCGTCCAACTTTGAATTCAACTAAAACAATACTGTTAACCCAAAAATAGATTAAACATATATATTGATCGAATATTGAATAATATGACGATGGTTTACATCATGATCAATGACATTTGTTGTATTGAATCAAGTTTATTGCTTCAATGTATATTTATCAGAGTAATAACACTTCTATGACTCCTGTGTTCACAATCGTCCTTCGTTAATTACAAACTGCAACTAGTTATTATATAATTAGTAGCTAGCTGGACGGATTTCTCTTTTCCAAAGTTATTCGAAATGCGTATACTTACATGGAGGATATATGAGAACATATTTCACATGTAGTTTGATTTCACTCACCATATAACTTGGTTAAAGTATATTCTTATATTATGCTCTCTCGATATTCTTTTTGTCTATCGATGTAATTCCACTAAATTAAAGGACTTTCTTTTAGTAAATTCAGAATATTTCTCCACTCGAAAGGTAGGGATAATCTCTTGAGCTATTGCAAAACGTCTAAATATAATTATTTGTAATAATATTTGATCCATACGCATGAATCGAACAAAGGAGCTTGTTTAAATCTATAGAAAGAGTCAGAGTATAAGCTTAATTAAAACCTTAGGTTTGACTGACTCAATCATAACAAAAAAAATTTGTAATTTAGTGACAAACATTTAACAATATTTTGATAAAATCGGCACAAATTTTGAACATAGCAAGTTAGAGACGGTTATATTAACTGTTATTATATATAAGTCTCTAAACTTAATTTATGGCTCAAGATTTCGAGTATTTTTACTTATCTCATGCCGTGCTTGAATGCAATCAAGTAACACATCATATAATTAAGCACTTTATATTTATGTTCTTTTTGTTTGGGTTGATGATATTTTTATCTCTATTATTGTTTCAACTTCTTTCTAATGTAATGAAACATTATTCTGATTGAATGTAATACAGTTTATTCTAAACAAAAATAATTATTGTTATTAAAAACTTAATGACAATTTCTTTATCATCTAAGGTACGTTTGAAAAGTTTTTTATGCATTTTTGACAAGTCTTTGACTCTTTACAAGTTCTTCACCGATAAGAATAAGACAGTATCAAAAGATAATACAATGACACAATAACCAGTCAAGAGATGTTTTAATTATTTTGTATGCAACTTCTCTTAAAAAAAGTCATAAATAGAAGAAATCAGGTTTTAAGTCATGTGAGAAAAAGAAAATTAAAGAGAAGACTAGACCTCCAATTGATTGATTTTGTTTTTTAAATTTTTTCAAGGAAAGGTCGAGCTCGACCTATACATATCATTACTCAAAAGAAAAAAGATTTATTTCATGAGACTGTGTTCGTGGAAGTTTTATCTCTTTGCAAATTATAACTTATTATATTATACGTATTAATTAAACAATGCACTTATGAAATTATATATATGACCAATAATTATTGTTTTCAAAAGATTACATGCTTTTTTATTTTTATTTTTTTGTTGGGTTCACCGAAGGCATAGATCCGGAAATAAAACGAGAGGATATTATAATTAAATTCAAGCTTTCTCTTTATAGTTATTCCTTTCCTTCGTTAGATGTGGATAGAATCTAAGAACAAGATAAAGCTATCATGAAATCCAGCGAAAGAGGAACCTGAAATCTCAACACCATAAATTAACTCGATAGTCAGATGTATATATAAATATAATCCTTAATTAAAACCACATGCACGATCATCAACCTAAAAATAAATTAAATTATTATATAAACTGTTAAATACCCTTCCCTTGAGATCTTCACATATTTCTTTTTTTTATTAGCAAAGGTGCCACATATATACCTTTCACTCCCATTTCCAACATATTCCAAAAAAGTTTAAACCTACCCAGCTCCACATGCATGTGAGTGCCTGTATATTGGGAAAGCTCCCACTAAAGTGTAAAATTATAATTTGCTTTTGTATTTTGAACATCTTTTGAAATATAAATTAAAAGATATATATGATATATATGTTAAAATACATTAATTAAATCAATCATATCTATACATATAAATACTCATTGATTTTTACTAATAAGTATTTTTAAAACGCTAGCTAAGATTTTACTTAATTGGTTGAAAAAAAAGTTGTCATTAAAAGTTATTTTTTTTATTTCTTACAAATTTAAAATCATCAAATGTTTAATCAATTAATCAACAAAATCTTAATAATTAGTGTCCTAAAAATACTAGTTAACAAAAATTATATATATTTTATTGAATGTGATTTAGTTTTAAGGAATGTGGACACAATTAATTAATTTGTAGAGGAAACTGCATTTCACCCCCAACTTAAGGTTTAATTAAAAAAATAATTTATGAATTGTAAAATTAATAATATAATAACTTGATGAATCCTTGAACTAAATTTAAAAAGTTTAGCCTATAATTAAAATCAATTTCCAACTTAAATAACCTCTTATATACATTCCCTTCCAAACTGCATCTAATTTGTGAAAGTTAGTAACATAACAATCAGTCTCTTTTTTAATTTATATTAACAAAATTTTATACCAATTTTATAATTAAATCTAAATATAATGAGATTTAGTCATATACAGTAAAATTTATCGTAACTTCTGTAAAAAAAATTGATTAAATAAAAAATAATTTAATAATTTAAGATAAATAAAAAATATTATAATAAATTTAATTATTAATAATATAATTATAAAATAATTAATAAATATAAATATTTTAATATTATTTAATTTATATATCGATGTGATTTAATAACGGAAAGAACTTGTTTGTGAGATAAAATTATCCATTTATATATTATAAAGCTGTTTTTGAATTTAAAAATTAAAAAGAATGGGAGGCAAGATTCCTTGGTAGTATACAATAGAGGTAACGAATGGGAGTGATCCAAGTCTTGGCAATTGATAAGAATGGTTACTAGGTACGTAGACGCAAGGTGTGGGCGTCTAGAATGAAGCCACGTGCCTACGTGGCAAGTGCTAGTTTTATTTTGACTAAGGATATCATGTGGGCCCCATTTGTTGCATCGCAACAAGTGATTGACTACTGACTAGTGAATACAAATGGAGCAATCTCACCCATTGGATTCTCTTCTACCATCTGATTGGTTCCCGAGTTCGTACGACACAGCGCTAGGTGGTGAGCACTGAGCACAGAAAAAGGAGTGTGTGTGGTTGGAGGGACCAGACCAGAATTTTCTAACGTAACCATATTATTCAAATCAAAATTAATTAATATTCATAATTTTTATATATGTATTACTTATATTTTTTATTATTAAATTTTTAAAAAATAATTTATACAAATCATACATGAATTAATTTTAATTATAAATTTTAATAATAAAAATATAAAAATCAAAATTAAAATTTTTTTTTATAATAAATTTGGTTGGAGGGTAGTGGGTAACACATATAACTGAGAAGGTACCATTATTGAGGGCAAATTTAGTGGCACACAATTGTTTATGAGAAATTGAGAATCATTTTGATGATACGATGGACATGTTTGCGATCGCAAGCTATCTTTTTTGTGTGGCTGTAAATGCACTATAATGTACCTTCCATCAAAAGTACTGCCTTTCTCTTTCTCTTTCTCATTCGCTTGCCTTTCTCCCTCAAATACGAAATTGAATTGATTTTTTTGGATTATTTTTCTGAAATTTATAAAAATATCTTTTTATTGTCGTATATGCACGTTTAATTTCAATCTCAACAATTCAAATTCCTGCCTCTAGTGTTTCGCTGCCTGATTATCTCTATTTCAATTTCTAAGATATTAATAATATTATTCTTTAAAATATATCTCGTATTTCATAATAATTATCTAATAATAAAAACTTAGGTGTACGTACCAATCTAAATCACATGTAAAGTTTGAAAAAAATGACATAATATATATATACACACACACTTAGATCACAATCATCGAGTATAGTGCAAATGGCACTTGCACTTTGCGTGACAGAATAAAGAAGATTTCTACAAGTCAGTCACATCCAAGTTTGTTTACAAGCACTCGCACTTTGCAAAAAATGCAAAAAACATAAAACCTAATAAAAATTATTTCGTATGAAACTTTTACAATTTTTTAGAGTTACAGTAATATATTTAAATTTTCTGTCAAGTTTACCGTCTCCTATATATTATATAATAATTTTATTAACATACGTAAAAATTAAATTACTAGCTAACAAATTATATATATCACATAAATAAAAATGTCTACAGTAATAATTAAATATTAATTATGTAGTGTGCATCATAAACAGAAAGGTAGGTATATATATATTGTAATTTGCTAAGCTTTCTTTACGGAACAGGTATAAAATATATTATTCTGATATGCATATATGATATCTAGATTGCGTCAATACACCTATATATATATATATATATATGTATGTAGATGTTACTGGCGTATCGTTGAAGCCTATATATAGAAAAGTCTCACTGTGAAGGAGACAAGATCTTGTTTCAGTCTAATCACTTTGAATATGTGCCAGAGAAGTTAGGTCATTGCTCCCATACATAGATAAGAACTTAATATTCCATAACCTAAATAAAATTAAATAATTAAAGCGCTGTTTCGATAAGCTTTTTTAAAGAGATTTTTTATAAAAAGTAAAGGTTATTTTATATTTAAATAAAATAATAAAAATGAATTTATATTAAAAATTTTGTTTATATATAACACGTATAAAAATATTTATCATGAGTAAATTTATTAATAAAAATATATATCTAAATATTATATTTTAAAAAAAATTAGAATAAATTATATTAGTAGTTCTTTTTTTTTTTTAAATCAATTTGTTAAATGCAGTTACAGTCACCTCACTTTAAATGGCTCATTAATTTAATATAGGTTGGCTCAAAGTTTTTGGAATGGCCGCTTTTCAATATTAATGTTGAAACTTGAAAGTGTACTTTATTATAATTTTAAAATATTTAATAATTTAAAATATATAAAAATATAATAAAAATAATGATTTTAAATATTTAAATACTTCATCAATTAATTAAATAAAATTTTAATTAATGTTATAAAAAATTTGTTATGAAAATCCTTTAAGATAAGGCTGACAAAATTAGCTAATTTAAGACTAATTAATTACTGTCTTGTCAGAAACCGTCGTCGTTGTGGGCTTGCGGCATCCCAATGCTACTTTCCACGCGCAATATCTAGCTATCACCTCTATATCATATATGGGTTTTATTTTTTTTAATTTCTTTTTCTTTTTTAAATTATATATATTATTTTGTTGCTGTTTAAAATAATTACACACGTTAGGAAATATCTGGGCCCCTGTGAAATTTTAAAAGTTTTATGACGTGTATATATATATATATATAGTGGTACCTTCCTAAATAATAACACATCTAGTTAAAAAAAAAAAATCATTCTGAAAATTAAAGAAATTACAATTTTAATTATTTAATTAAATATATATACCAAATATAAAAATATTTTTTAAAAAATTAAAATATACAAATTTATGAGTTTTAACATAAATACGTATGTAATATTAAAATAATAGGTTTTAAATTTTTTTGTTAAGTTATATTATCAACAAAATAAATAAATATTTTTTTAATATTTTTGTTTTAAAAATTGTGCATATTTTTTAATTAAATAAAAAATGTGTAATTTATTTGAACATTTCTCCATATAAAACGGAAATAATTTATCCATATAATTATAAGAGCTCACTTTAATTTTCCACTGTTAATTATTTTAGCATTGAATAAAAAAATTGTATATTTCTCAATTTATTTTTCTTTGTTAGTTTATATATCCTCCTTAAAATTAAATCTATAATACCACGACGAATGACGAGGATATATGTATATATATAGAACTTACAAACCTCACAACGCTTTCCCATTATGAAATTGTATTTTTTTTTATTTTCTTTTTCCTATGTTGGTCGTACGTAGTTTCAAATATGGAAGTCACACACCGCAAAAGGGTCACTTTATATATATATATATATATATTTATTTATTTATATAGAAGTTGAATTATGAATTGTGAATGAAAATGGGCCATGATGGTGAATCTACCTTACTATGTATAGAGAAAAGCAAAGTGCATGCGATCTATTTAAGATATAAACAATGATTATGTCTCTTATTATATTTCAAAGGAACAAAACAAGAAATGACAAATAAAATAGTAATTATCTACAGTTTCTTGCTTGCCATTCTCGCATACACAAGAGGGCCTCTCTCCATAATTATAGCATTTGCATCCAATTAGAGTTTAACACATTAAAGCAATTACAATCACTTCCACGGAATTTTCAGATCTTGGATAGATAGGTATCCTATCCTCCATCCATGCATGTACCTAAACGCAACCGTTTTTTGTTTTTTAATTACTATATATTAACAATCAATAATCATCCCACCTTTTTTATACCAAGAGAGGAGGAAAAGAAAATAATCACAAGTTATAAGAAGTTCAATAATTTTTTATTATTTTAAATATAATAATTAATTATTTTTATATTAAATTTTAAAAATTAAAGACAAAATTAATATGTATTTTTGTGCATGAAAATTTTTTAGCATATAATATAGATTCACAATTTTATTTGTAATATATGTTTAAAAATAATAAATGAATTAATAATTTAGTTTTTAAAAATTTGTTAAAGAAAAATTTTTTTACTTTATTACATTTAAAAAAATTAATTAAAATATCATTTCTTAAATCCCCAGGGTTTTGGGTCTAAGCATAATACTTTTTCCTATAACAGTGTCATTTAGACAAAATTTACAAATTCAAGTGATTAGTAGAATATACCTCGATTTGGAGTGAAAGTTTGCTTAGATGAAGCTGTTTTGAAAAAAAAAAAGTGTATAAGTTTAAGTCACAGATCGATTAATGATTACATAGTTTTGAATTTAATTTATTCCATCAATTCAAAACTATGTAATCATTAATCGATTAAATATATGATTAAACAGTAAATTTACTTCTAGTGAGTAAATTAATCAATCACATAATTTGTGTACGTTTGAAAGAATTAAGAGGAACTATGGAGATTTCATGAAATAAAAAAAGGAGAAACTTTAGGAATTTTAAAAAGATTAAATTTATATGTAGTTAATTATATTTTTGTTATCATATTATTTAATTAAAATAAAGTAAATAATTATAAAAACTAATTATAAAAATAATAAATTATATAAATTATACATATAATAGTATTTAATGAAAAAAATTTAATAATAAAAATATGAAAATAATATCTAAATTATCTCTATTGTAAAAAATTTCTCCTGGAGCATGATAAAAACTAGTTGAGATTTCAAGCTCTAAGTGTACACTGATATGCTACATTTTTAGAGTTTTGAATTAATAGGTTAGTTTTTGTTGGTATATATAAATAAAGGTTTTACCAATTAGTGTTGAATTAGTTAAGATTTTATTTAATTAGTTAAGAGAGTATTTAAATATTAATATTTATTATTTTCGTTAATTTTTTTTATATATTTTAAGATATTAAATACATTCTCAATTAATAAAAATATGTTAACTAATATTTAAAGATACCGATTAAAAATTTTTTATAAATAATAATCATGGATAGTTTGGTTAGTGTTTGACCTAGTTAGGTTGGGTTAGCACCACGTGCTATCTTTAGAGTATAGAGTGCCAAATAGAGTATGCTAGGGCAATAGGGCATTAATCCTAGCCTTAGGGTTCCACTACAAGTCACATTAATTACAATATATATAGCCCTAATTGGGGCTACAAGGATTACCTAATTTGTTTGTTATGCGTTTGCCAAACCACGAAAAGTATCTAGAAACCCTCATTTTCACTGTTGGGTGAGCAAAATTAAAACGATGATATCATGATAACGACTTGGAATTTCCATCTTATTGTTTTATATAACGCATTAGGTAAGACTTACATGCAAACAATGTTATAAAAACATTTCACCATATCGTTGGCTGCTAATTTAAGAAAATTAATATGCTGTGACATATATCCTTTGTTTTCTTTTAGGCCTAAACTTGCCCTTATATATATTATTTGGGCCTCTTCTTCTTCTTCTATACACGTTACTGACACCCAACATGAAATAAATGGGGCACCTGATCTTTTACTGGGCTTCATCACCCTCAAATGTAAGAATCTTGGGCTTATATTTCTCCCATTAATCATGCACCTTTAAAATTGATATCTATATCTTACATAAATCAAGAGTTAGACCCCAAAATTTTAACTACAAAGATTTTTATTAGTTAATAAAATAAAGTATTCAACTAATAAAAATTTTTATTATTAATTTTATTTTTTTAATTAAAATCTAGTATTTAAGCCTTACATGCTCTATTTTTATTACAAAATTTTAATTAATTTGAATTAAATTAATTAAAAACTAATAAATTTTTGTTTGTTTCTCATAAATATTTTTTAAGAAAAAAATTTGTTCAAGAAAATATTAAACATTAAATATGGATAACTCTTTTAATTAATAAAGATTTAAATTTTAATTAATTTATTATGTTTTGAGATATTAATATTTTTTATTAAATTTTTTGTTAAGAGAGTCTAATAAATTTTTAAATATTTGTTATTTCGACTAAAATGAAACTTGTTAATTTTAGTGAATTTTTTAAACAAAAATTTATTAAATAATCCATTAATAAATTAGAAACTTAATTTTTTAAAAATAATTATCTAAAAATAGTTTAACAAGACAAAAAAAAAAGCAGATACGAAGACGATGACAAGTGACAACAACATGTGTGTGTCGTAATGCCTTATGCTATTCACCTCATCCAAAGAGACTCACCTCCCAAGGATGGCACAAAAATTAATAACACTTTTATCATCATCATCGTCATCATCATTATCATCACGACCATATTCTCTTATCCTGCATATTAATATTATGACCATTTTCTTCGTCGGACTTGAGGGTCTTACGCACATCAAGCCATGCAAGTGGTCCACATCGATAACGCTCTGTATTACTACATATCCACATTTTCATTTCTCTATTATTTTCCATTTCAAATTATTGCTCAACCAGAAAATTCTGAAAGCAATTTCAGCCAAGAGTCCACGAGCTATAACTCATTATAAATGCTAATTTTTTTTAAAAAATTATTTTTGGCTTATATCTTTATAAAAGTTTTAATTTATTTTGTTAGTATAAAAATAAACAATATTACTCTTATCTTTTATAAAATGATGTAATTTTATATTTCTATCATATTATTGATTTAAAATTTAATATCTAATTTGACAGCCTGTTAGTTATCTAAATTATTATTTATTTACATAAAACTATTAACTCGCATAATAAAATGTAATAGAGAGAGGACATGAGTGAATTACTATCTAAACTAAAATTATTAGATTAATTTTTTTATGAAACTAAATTGAATTGCATTTACAATTTTATTTTTCAAGAAAAAAACTTTTGGTTCCCTGTGAATAAATAGGTGAATTAACAATTGAGATATTCATAGATTGCGTTTTTTAAAATTTAAATAAGAAAATATTATTTATATTTAAAATATACTTACAAAAATGAACAGTAAATTTGGCCTGGCTAATGTGTGTTAAATAATATTCAAGTCAACAATTATTTGCATTTAATAATTTATTAAGTTAAATTTAAAATATATGTAGATAACCATTTATCTAATAAATTTTTATATGTTACGTGAAATTTCAATCTCTACTCCAATTTCTTGACAAAAAAAAACAAAGAGAGGAATATAAAATATAAGGTGCCCATATCCCACTTGCCTCTGCTTCCTGTTCTACGTAACTCTATTCAAAATGAATATTTATTAACGCATACACCACAGACAGGGAGTATAGTAGTAGAGTTGGCGAGGAAGAAGAAGAAAAAGCAAAGACAAATTAAGATGATGGACCTTGGAACCTATGGATATCCCACTCCCACAGCAAGAGAGAAGAAGACAGAGATGTACTACGATGTTCCAGAAGGGGTGGACATCAGAGGAAGATACGACCAAGAGTTTGCAAAAATCCTAACAAAGGATGCAGTGATGTTTGTGGCTGAGCTACAACGTGAGTTTAGGAACCACATAAAGTATGCATTAGAGTGCAGAGCAGAAGCTAAGAGGAAGTACAATGAAGGGTTACTTCCAGGGTTTGATCCAGCAACGAGGTACATAAGAGAAGGAGAGTGGGTGTGTGCGTCTGTGCCACCTGCTGTTGCTGATAGGAAGGTGGAGATTACAGGCCCTGTGGAGAGGAAGATGATCATCAATGCCCTTAATTCCGGAGCTAAAGTCTTCATGGTTTGTAAATTATATTGCTATCATTCTTCACCTTTTTCTTTAATTAGTGTCCCATACCCGTGGCCAATTAAAAAGTAAATTTTGATTGTCTGAAAAAATAACATAATAATCTCATGTAATAAAAGAGATAGATGTCATAAAATTATTAAATACTTGGTATCATTCTTACTCAATGTTTATCTCTTTTCTTATATTATATTCTCTCACATGAGATGATCTAATTTAGCTAAGAGTTGATATTTTTTATCTTAAAAATTGTATTGAGATATCGTCATTTGTTAAAATGCTTGTAATATTTAATTGTCCTATAAACACAACATAAAAAGTATGCATGCATAGTAGTAACACAGAACATGGCACTACGTAGAAACTCCAACACAAGAAAATATGTAATCTCAAACTCGCGTTATATATATATATATATATATATATATATGAATGTGTTGCATATATACGACAAGTATTCTTAAATTAATATATATGAAGACTGAAAATTACGTTCGTGCTCAATTTTATGTAAGGCTGATTTTGAAGATGCATTATCACCGAGCTGGGAGAACCTGATGAAGGGCCAGGTGAACCTGAAGGAAGCTGTGGAAGGCACAATAATCTTCCATGACAAAGCCAGAAATAGGGTTTACAAGCTCAATGACCAAACAGCCAAGCTTTTTGTACGCCCAAGAGGTTGGCATCTACCTGAGGCCCACATTCTGATCGATGGTGAGCCTGCTATCGCTTGCCTTGTGGACTTTGGGCTTTACTTCTATCACAGTTTCGCTACATTCCGAACGACCCAAGGTGAAGGCTTTGGCCCATTCTTTTATCTTCCTAAAATGGAACATTCAAGGTAAGCATGCCATTCATCACAACTATTTTAGATCTTTTACATTTAAAAAATGATATATTTTTTTAAATTTAAAGAGAGATATAAAAAAAATTTATGCTGATAGATATTCATCCTAAATAAATTAAAAATTAAATATTTTTTATTTCTCTCTAGAGAAATATATTATTTAAAAGATCCAAACCCTATCATGATAGATTTGTGATTTTGGACGGGCCTGGGCTAAAGCCCAATTAGGTTTTTTAAATATAAAAGTGTTGGGTTTTGAATTTGATTGTCAGGGAAGCTAAGATTTGGAACAGTGTGTTTGAGAGAGCTGAGAAGAAAGCAGGAATAGAGAGAGGAAGCATAAGGGCTACTGTTCTGATAGAAACACTTCCGGCAGTGTTTCGTATGGATGAGATTCTGTATGAGCTGAGGGATCACTCTGTGGGACTCAACTGTGGAAGATGGGATTACATATTTAGTTATGTGAAGACATTCCAGGCTCACCCGGATCGCCTTCTTCCAGACAGAGTTCAAGTTGGCATGTCCCAACGCTTCATGAAGAGTTATTCTGATCTTCTCATCAGGACCTGTCATAGACGAGGTGTACATGCTATGGGAGGCATGGTATGTAATGCAGCTATCTTTACTTTCCAGTTCTTTATGATCTTTTCTCATAATTGAGGAAGACTGACAAATGAGATGACACATGAAATTGTTGATGATCAGGCAGCTCAGATTCCAATAAGAGATGATCCAGTGGCCAATGAGACAGCACTAGAATTGGTGAGAAAGGACAAGCTAAGAGAAGTGAAGGCAGGGCATGACGGGACCTGGGCAGCACACCCTGGTCTCATCTCAGCTTGCTTGGAGGTCTTCAACAACATCATGGGAAACTCACCTAATCAGATTCACACCATGAAACGCCATGATGCTGCAAATTTAACTGAGGAAGATCTGTTGCAGAGACCTGTGGGAGTCCGTACAATGGAAGGACTTCGCCTAAATACAAGAGTGGGTATTCAGTATGTAGCTGCATGGCTCACTGGAAGTGGTTCAGTGCCTCTTTACAATCTCATGGAAGATGCAGCAACTGCTGAGATTAGCAGAGTGCAGAACTGGCAGTGGCTCAAGTATGAAGTGGAATTGAATGGGGATGGGCTTGGGGTTAGAGTGAGCAAAGAGCTTTTTGGGAGAGTGGTGGAAGAGGAAATGAGGAGGATTGAGACAGAGGTTGGGAAGGACAAGTTTAATAAGGGAATGTACAAGGAAGCTTGTAAGATCTTCACTAGGCAATGCACAGCGACAATACTGGATGATTTTCTCACTTTGGACGCTTATAATCGTATTGTTGTGCTTCACCCCACAGGATCATCTTCAAGGCTTTGAATTTATGTAGTGTTTTGTTGATTTGGATTATTTCTTGTGAAACTGAATGCAGTTACGTACTCTTTATTTATCTCTTTATCATAACATGGAATTGCCGAATAAGGTTTTGTTTATTGTTGAAGATGCTTTTGATAAGAGATGTATTTGTTATATGAGAAGTCATCTACAGCTTTCCTATTACTACTTGTTTGGTAAAAGTATAAGAACGTCAAGGAAGCTAAAATGTTTAGTTAGTTACCCCCTGCTGTCGATAGCTTTCCAGCACAAATGCAGCTTTAAGGGCATTTACTTATTGAGAAGCTTTCAGGTATTTATCAAAGTTCTATTTTTAAATAAATTATTTTTAAGTGATACCAAAAAGAAAATTTTATACTACAGAAAATTAAAGCTTCTCTGCATTACCTTATTCTACTTACTCTTTTAATTTCAGTGTTTTTTATAATATTGATACAAATACTGACATTCTTCATTGTATTTTTTTTTTCTAAACTCTGTTCTAAAAGATTTTATTTTAAAATAAATAAAAATGCCAAACTAAATCTATATTTTTAAAGTTTCCCCAGTATACACAACTTTGCTAGTAGTTTGACTATTTCTTCACTCAAATATCATTCTTAATTTGAATTTTACTATAAGGGCCTAAATTAGATAGAATTAAGAATATAAGATAATACTTCAGTTGTGACACATTTCCAATATTTTGGGATGAATACTCTTTATAACTTAGTCACATTTTCTTGAATCAAAGTTATCCCTTCTACTATGCAGCCAGAGATCTACCAGTTTTCATTAGAAGCACGGATGTAGGCATTTCAAGTGCATCAAGTTGGACGTGCAATCCTCCACATCATAAACACTTCAACAGCAGTATACTAGTATTTTACCAAATTACACATCATAAACACTTCAGCAACAGCATCTAGAGCAGAAGTTGGACGTGCAATCCTACACATCTACAGCAATCTTGGTGTCGAGAGAAGAGAATTCTTGGAAAAATGCCTTGAAATGCTCATATGAATGCTTGGCATCATCAGCAGCACACATTTCTCGTATGCTATGCATGGACAACTGAGGTGCACCCACATCAACTGTACGAATACCGACACCACTTGCAAGGATGGGACCAATGGTTGAACCACAGGGCATGTCATTGCGCACCACAAAGTCCTACATCAAATATTTCATTATAATATATTCCACAATACCAGTGCTCACACAATTCTGATACCTGAGCTAAACTTTCAACTGTCAAAAGGTAATATCTCCGTTTCTTTCAATACTACGACTACATATATATGAAGAATTCCTTTATCATCTCTCTTCCTAAAAGAGATTTTTTTTTTTTAAAAAAAGAATTTGTCCCCAAACTGACCTGAACAGGAATGTTATGTTTTGTTGCTATCTCCCTGAATATAAAGGAAGTCACTGCATTGGTTGCATAGCGTTGATTTGCATTGTGTTTGATGACTAGTCCTCCATGTAGTTTGGGCTGATGGTTTTCTTCGTGTTTGTCCTACAAGGAACTCTATCTCAGTATGGAGCAATAATTTGAAACAAATGGCAATAGTAAACCATTATCACGAGACAACGTACCATATAATTAGGGTGCAGTGCGTGAGCCATATCGGCAGATACAAGGAAGCTTCTTTGTATTGCTTTATCAAGCAGCTAGAATGCAATCAGCAGAAAACAAAACTAATTAACTTATTGAAAGCATAATAATTGACACTGGTTATTTTATCATTAAACATCTCTCAAGTACGCCTTTGTACATGCCAACCTATGGATTGCACGTTGGAGCTGTAATGAAAAAAACAGGCTAGAATAATCATGGCCCCAACCCAGCTGGTAGAATGGAACGTGATAAAGCATACCCTGTGTGCATACATAGGGGTATATATTTCTTTTTTTCAAAAAGAGAGGAGTTCCTACCTTCGGATCTGAGCTGAAGGAATTTGTAACTCTAGTCAAAGCATTCAGCATGACAGGAGAACCAGCTCCTTGAGCAGAGTTAGATCCACATTCCTCATGGTCAAACAAAGCTACCATTCTAACACCACTCTCTTCATCTAGACTGCTATCAGAGGATGTAGCATCTATTAATGCCTGAAATGAAAATAATGATGTTAAAATAAGATAATCAACAGCTAAAACTTTTCTTTTCATTTTTTTTTCTTTATTCCTTTTTTGGTTTTACTCTTACACTTATATAAACATATGCTTAAGTCTCAAAGTTCTAGTAACATTTTCTACTTTTTATCCCTTCGTGAGTCAGAGTGTCAAACCCATGTACCAAGAGGCATTTTACCCAGGTTATCATATACCCACCTGTCTTCCTGAAGGGGGAAGATATGCCCTTGGATCTTAAGTTCATTGGAACTTTCCGTAACTGTAAGGCAAACATGAGTTCTAATAGAAACCTGTCACTTGGTCTCAATTCTCTCAAAGCTGAACGGCATCCGAGCATAACATAAGACATATGGAAGACTTAAATGACTTATTTAATTGTCTATCCTTTTATGAACTGTGAGACAAAAGATACTGTAAATTGAGATCCTAAGCCATATCACATAATTAGGAGACAAAGTTGCAAAGCAGCATGATTTAACTTTCTTATGAACTTCATCAAGCCAAGGGAACTTATAGGAATAGCAATTGTTAGGGAAGCAATCTCACCAACAGACCTTAGAATTAAAATTCAACAGACTTCCATAAATGACATCATCGTAAACACAATATCAATATCTCTTATCCCTACTTCAATAGTGAATTTGAACTACTGAGATTTCACTCCATGCCAGTTCATAGAGAGGGAGAAGGTGATAGCAGACCTGCGTTCATTTGTCATAGATATAGTCATTCCATTAGCAAAGGATCTAAAATTTTAATTATTTTGTAATTGACAAGGTAGTGCAGTTAGTGATATTAGAATTTAATTTAGTATTCATATTCTTTTTTATTTTAAAAAAACTTCAAGATTATAAAATCAAACCAAATAGGCAAAAATGATCTAGAATGACACCCTCTTAGATCAACATTATGCTGGAAAGTTCATATCCATACAAGATCATTTAAAAGATGACAAGATAAAACAACCATTATAAAGCTTAAATTAAACCTTTAATGAGCAAAATGACATGAAGAGGTTATCAAGCCGCCCTGAAAATATGAATTCCTTTGCAGCTCCGGCGACTATACTTGGTTGAGTATCACAAGCTTGCAATTCAAAATCACATATGTCATCTGGTTCACACTCAAGCTTACTTGCAAGTAACTGGGCCAAAAAAAAAGGATGACGAGTCAAAGAAAGTCACCAACAAACAGACCCATAATTATTAAATCTAAATGACTTAAGTTGCTATAACTACTTTTGACAAGTATTATTAACACATTTCATAACCAAGAAATCCAATCAGAGTCACTCACCATTCAAGCTCCTCTCAACCCCCTCCCCCAACCAAAAAAAGTAATTAAAGGTAACTAAAAGCAAGAAACCACGGTCAGAATTCAAGTCCGCTGCTAACCTGTAGCAGAACAGAGTGGTGCTTTGCATTATTACTGCCTGTTTTCTCATTTGCTTTCTTTACATCATTTTGCACTCCACTTCCAACTGAACTGTTTTCAGCAGCTGGTTTATTGAGCTCTGCCTGCAAGAAAAACTCATTGAATACATAAAAGCTAAATCTAATAACAAAAAAGGAAAAAAATATTGCATCTGTAAAGCAATATATGCAAAAATTTTATTTAATCTTTTCATTAGCTATATATACAGCTCTCAATGCATATCTGCACAAAACTATCAAACATGATAATAATCAACATATAACTAATATAAGTTAATACATGTACACAACCATTGTTGCATGCAACAAAACAAGCATCTCTATCCAATAAATTCACTCTGTGATCTCAGAAAATCATATCTATTGTAACTGGAAAAGTAATATGGAAAGAAAACAAACAAACAAAGAATAAACAAAAGCTTTTCATCTGGGACCCGATATGTTAAAACTGAGACATTTCCAATCAAATTTTTTTTTGGGCCAATAATAAGAATAATAATAGTTTAATCTCAACTATCAAAGAAAAATATGAGGTACGAACACTACAGGTTGTCAACAACCAGCAAACAAGCATAAGTTAACTTTAATCTCAGGATTACCTTTACTGATGTTGCCAAGATAGGAAGAAGTTGACTCTGGGTGTTTGCTTTAAATCCATCGTTAACACCCCTTCCCAAAGGCCAAAATATAGTCAATTTAAGGACAGAGATGTTAATCAAGCAAACAAACAGGGAAGATGCATCTCAACAGCAAGATAACCTGTCTAAGTGAATTGCCAAAGTTGGGATCCGCATTATTGGTTCCTCAATTCTGACAAGTCGATGCAAATAAGAAGTAGAACCTTCTTTTTCTTGTCTTATAATAACCCTCCCAGCAACTGTTAAGTCCCGATCAAACCATGTATGCCACAAGCCACCCCCATATGTTTGGACGCCAACCTCCAAATAGCCAGCTTTAACCACCTGCCCATACAATCCATATCCAAAAACAACCAACAATTTGTCAGTAAACATTTGTTACCTAGCTCACAAATTCACTACTTCAACTAACATAAAATTACCTTGGTAACAGGCTTCAGTTTCAGACAAGGACTATCAGTATGAGCACCAAGAATGTGGAATCCATTTCCAGAAACATATCTGAGCAAATAATTGAAAATTTTGGACAATAAGTTATTAGGAGTTTAGGACAAAGCACTGTAAACCGTAATGCTATCATGATCATTATCTTATAAAGATAAAAATCATATAATTGCTGCCTCTTTCTGCGTCAATAAAGGATAGTCATAAAAAACCATTATATAACATTCATGCATTTCTGAACTCATTCATCTTGAACTTGTTTAGATGAAAGAGTATATAAAGTCAAAAAGGAATGAATGAAAATCAGCCTGAGCTAAATAGTAAATGATAATTGATAGGAAACAATAAATTGGCAATGCAATATTGTGAATTGGTTTCCATCTTATTTGCCTCAAAATGAAGCTACACGAATCATACTTTTTACCAACAGCGAAAGCGACAATAGTTGAGTGGTTCCTTGTGAAGAAATATCTTTTGCCTGCTTCCAATTTCCACACCTCTCTCTCCGAGAGTTGCTCATAGCGGGCGTTTCGCAACCGTTTCTTTGCCTCGTCTGAAACATTAACGCATTCGAATAAATCAAATCTTGGAAGATCAGAATAGATAAATAACCGAAATAAAATCTAGTGAGAAGTAACAGAGAAACTCAAGGAATCCTCAGCAGTCCACTTCCTTACCAACGGCGTGGAAAGCAGTTGGAGAAGCATTCAAGAAGCTGATCAGATCAGAAACCACAGAGTAGCTTTCCTCCTTAGCCATGGCTTCTAAGAACAAGCCGAGATTCCACTATATCAGAATTCAGAACTTGGCTACGCAAATGACATCCTCACTTAGATGTTGCTTACTTGCTACACTGTCTCTATATTTTTTGATTTTTTAATTATTAATTGATCAAATATTTAATAATTTTTATTGATTAAATATTTTCTTTTCTTTTCTTTTATAAATTAGCCGATATGCTTCATGTTCAGACACGGCCCACGAAAGGCCCAGGAGCTCATTTGTCATTTATTGCCACCGCGGGTAAAAACAATGCTTTAGGATAAGGAAGAATATAAGTACAATTTTTATATTTTTATTATTAAAATTTTTAATTACAGCATTATAAATTAGATCTTTTTAATTTATTTTTGTATGTTATGTTTCTATTAAAAAACTTATTACTAAAGATATAAAAATTTAATTCTAAGATTAGTCGTTAGTACAAAACTAGTTTTATCCGCCTGATTTTGTTATATTATTATTTTAGAAAGTGTGTAGTAATTATTTTATACTTTTCTATTCATAAAATTAAATTAAAATTTAAGATAATAAATAATATATTAATCCTTAGAATGAGTTGAAAGTTATCTTTATCAAGTGTAATTTGATTAAATCTTTAAAAAAATTAAAGTATGTACATATACAAAGAGGAATGGCAATTTTTTTCTTCAAAACAATTTTAATTATTAACATGATCTTTTTTGTGAAGTTTGGGGAATTGTAATCTAACAAAAACAAAAAGTTCGGAAATTATAGATAATAAATAGAGTGTAGAGTAGCATTGAAGTAAGGATCTCAATCCAAATAGAGTGGCAAGTGGTAAAATTACCTTCATTTTTTTTCCAGTTACGTTAAACTATTTATTACGTGATATTTAATTAATATTTTATTCTAATAATATTAAAAATTAATGGATAGCTTTTATTAAGAAAGCTTTGAAACACAATTAGCATCATTACTTATTTATTTTTATTTTGATATGCTGAGGATTAGACAAAAAAGTTATGTGTTAGTATATATAGATAAGAAAAATTAAATGTAATTGAATACTCTTGATCTTCTACCAATCCAATGCTTGAATTTTGTTTTAAGGGACAAAGTACAAAAAATAAAATTATAGGAACCTACTTATAATAGTCATAAAATTATAAGGATCAAATATTTAATTTGATCTTTTTTAATTTAAACTTAATTATGAATTATTAAAATAATCATACTATTATGAGAATAAATATAAAAATTACAAAAATAAATAACATTAAATAATCAAATATTAATATCTTATGTAAAATATGATTAATTAACATATTAAATACAAGTATCATAAATATCACAATATTTTATATCATAATACATAAGATATCACATTATAATTTAACAAACGCCCCCTTATATCAAATAAGATTGGGAGTTTGATCCTTTCAGGAAGTTGCGATACCACTCCACAGAGAGCTTGGGAATACGCTTAAGATTATTATTGAAATCAATATAATAAAGTCCAAATCTTGGAACATAGCCTTCTTCCCATTCAAAATCATCGAACAGAGTCCAGTACATATACCCTTTCACCTTCGCTCCATTTCTGCACAAATATACAAACCCAAATCACAACTTTTCACAAAGTGCTTCATATAATAATAACAACTAATTAGATTGAAAGATGAAATTCTCACTTGATTGCATTGTGGATCCTATACAAATGCCTATGGATACTGTCGATTCTATGTGTATCCAACAGTGCTTCCTCCAATTTAACATTCCCTTTATTTGCTTCAGTAATTCCTGTACAAGAACCCCCCAAAAACAAATCAGATCATGCATTATAATATAATTGAGAAGACAATTACGAAGAAAGTAAGAAAGACCAACCATTTTCAGAAATGTAGATTTTGGGATTATCATACTCATCCTTCATGAAATTCAACAGCTTCTCTAGCCCCATTGGGTAGGTATATATGAATTTGCTTCCTTCAGACTACAGTGTAAAGCGTAGAAAAGAATATCAACAACCAAAAGTTTGCTTACTTTGTAATCTAATTTGAGATTTTACAATAAATAACTTCTTACATGAGGACCAATAAGAATTCCATCCTTCTCCGCTGCAAAAGAAAAGTAAGAAAATATGAGCATATACAAAATTCAACGATAATTTTAAGGAGATCTAAAAACTTATACTAAACATATAAATCATATCTCAGAATTTCTCAACTATAATAACTGTGAAACGAAGTTATACTTATTTGTTCTACGAAACTGTCAGTCATGTAGTGTGCTGGTGCATTTGTATTAGGTGGGACACTTTTGGCATATCTTGCAGTATAATAATTGACTCCAATGAAATCAAAGGATCCCTTAATCAAATTCTTGTCTTCTTGGGTGAAACAGGGCAGTCTCTCCTTCACCAAATCTCTCATGCTTTTTGGATAATCTCCAAACACTAGAGGCTCCATACACCTGATGAGAACAAATGCTACTGAATCAAAAGTTTCTTCTATAATTATACTTGTAAGTACACTGAGAAAGCCTTGAAACAAACCATCCAACACAAAAATCTATGACTCTTCTGGCTGCAGCTTTATCCTCTTGAGATTCTGAATAAGGCTCAGCATACATTCCAACAATACAGATTCCAATTTCTCCCTCTTGCTTTCCCTGCAAATTCATGTTACACCATAAAAAATGAAAAGCCCCATTTGCGTAAATACTGAATAGATTATAGAGCTCAGTGTTTCACCTGAAACTTGTCTCTGTAGAGCTTAACAGCAGCAGCATGAGCAAGAAGAAGGTTGTGGGTTACAATATAAGGTTCAGTGGATGAGTCACCCTCTCCAGATGAACATCTCCCCGGTGCAGCTGCACCAATACCATATCCTATTGCAGCAACAATAAATGGTTCATTGACAGTGAACCAGTGCTTCACTCTATCTCCATAGAGTTTGAAGCATAGTTCAGCATAGTTCTTAAAATCATCTCTGCGAATGAACAAATACCTTTTTACTTTGCTAAGTCTCTTCATAGGAATTTATGAAATGTTCATAAGAAATTGAATAAAAGGAGCTTACACGAATAAACGGCTCAAGGGTCCTCCATACTTGTCTTCTAAGGCTTGGGGTGTGTCAAAGTGCAACAGAGTCACAAAGGGCGTAATGCCTAAATGAGAATGGAAAACAGAAAATTTATTCTAAATCAAAATTATTTTGATTATGAAAAAATTTTTAGAAGACTAAATCAAAAAAAAATAAAAATTTAAGAATAAATCATTAATTTATTCTAAATCTTTGTTATTTTAGAATTTGGACTTTCTTACCATGTTCTATCAATTCATTAATCAAATCATTGTAGTAATCAACACCCTCTTGGTTGATTCCTCCACTTAATGAACCCTCTACACAAATAAAAGTCACACAAACAAGTCAGAAAATTCAAAATTCTAAAATCTCATGAAATGAAGACCAAACAATCAGATTATAAGAAACTTACTGGGCAAAATCCTTGTCCAAGAAATAGAAAATCGGTAACAATCTACCCCAAGATCCTTGATAAGTTTCACGTCTTCCTGAAAAATCCAGCACACACACGTATATAAATATATAGCAGATGATATTTAATGCTTAATTTATAGATATGCTAATATACAACATCTAAATTACTTGGCTTTACCTTAAATCGTTTATAATGATCAAGAGCATGGATATTGCTACTGTGGTCCTGAATCCTTTCTGCAAGAAAATAAAATTGTATATTATAGATGGGAATGCCATAATATTATGTAACTCTATAAGATGAAATTGTGTTTTACCTGGGAATTTTTGAATGTAGTAGTCCCAAATGCTTGGACCTTTTCCTCCTTCATTTGCAGCTCCTTCAATCTGCATCCATAAAAAGGAAGAAATCCAGACACTGTTTGAAAAACTTGAAGTTGAATAGTGTACAAGTGATGAATCTTTAACATATATATAATGTACCTGTGCTGCAGAAGTAGCTACTCCAAAGACAAAGTCACTTGGAAAGTCTGATCTTGTTATATTCAGTTCTTCAGAGGAGATTGCCATTTTGAGTCTGAGCAATGAAGAAAATGACAGATCAAGATCTTATGTATTTTGAGTGATATATTGGGAAGAAAAAATAAAATCAAAACTGGGAATGGTGTTGTAGGCTTAAAGAAGCATTGAATTGTAACGCAAACAAATATATAGAGAATTTTTCAACTCGTATTTCATTTTTCAATAATCAAAATACAAAAAAGATGGCTCTGATTAGTTTTCAAGGTTTGACTTTGTTAGCTAACTGTTTCTGACGAACAAGTTGACCAAATCAAAAAAAATGTTTGTAAAGAAATAAAGATATGAATTTTTCTTGCCAGCAGAAAATATTAAAATAAGGAAGTTCAAATTGTACAAATACTGATCTCGTTGTTGGTCTTTGTCCCAAGATTTTTAAACTATTATTTCTAAGTATTTAACTTTGAATTAAATATTTTTATTATAATGATTCGTTAATAGCAAACAAAGCTGGAAGATTTTGATTTGCATCAAAAATTTAAAAAAAAAGTATCAAATCAAACTATGAATATGATGTTTAAATTTTTTAAATATCAAATAATTTTTTAATATTTATAATTTGTATGACAATAGTTCAATCAATTATTTTAATTAGAACCAATTAATGAGTAACAATAGCACTAATTATAAAAATTATAATGCATTTTTTTTCAAAATAAAAACACGTCACTCGTGTGTACGAATGGGACAGGTCCAGCGCTAGTTATACATAATTTTTAGGCGCTAGTACTTATATATGAGAGGAAATAATAGCAATTTAAATTTATAATTTTCTTATTGGCCAAATAAATCTCTAATTTTCTTAAAAAATTAAATTTTATATGAAAATTTTCCCCTCAAAAATTCTATTTTGAAATTTATGTTTTTATAATTGAAATGATCTTTCAAAACTTTATAACATTTATTTCATAAGACAATTGATGATATACATGTGCTATGCTTCTATTTCATTATATTTTAGTTAATATTATTTACTCATTAATATTTTTAATTGATAAATTATATTATCTATTTTTTAAGAGATATTCAAATTATATGAGTTTATTCTAAAATCAAAATATATATATTCTATACACTGATTTTACACAAAAGTATCAATTTCATTTATTTTATTTGCATACCTTTATATTTACTATTTGTATACTATAATAAATATTAAATATGTTTTGATAAATAAAATCATATGATTTTATTATTTTCTATTAAAAATATAATTAATATATTAACATATTTGTCTAAAATTTATGTTTATAATATATTACGCACTCACTTTTTCATTTTTTTTAAATTTTTGTTTGACTTGACAGAAATAGTTTTTGGACAATAAAATTTTTGTTCAACGTTTAGAAAATGAGATAGTGTAATCTAATTGCTGTTGTTATGTTGACTGATGGATGGATAGATAAATAGTCTTTTGGTGATAATAATTGATAAGAACAATATTTATTGTAAATTAAATGTTACAATGTACTTTATAATATTTTGTTAGGTATAATTTTGTAACCTTAGGACTACTTTATCGAGTTTAATCTATTTATATGATGTACTTCAAATTATTTATGATTTTTCTCTTATTTAACTAATTTCAAATAATGAAAATTTTTTAAAGCACATGTTACAAATTAGAGGGAATATAAGTAAGGCAAAAATTTACATAAGTCCTTGAGGTAGCAATATAGTAATCAAAAATTCCATTCCAAATATAGATGACAAGTGGTAGTGTTACCTTTAATTTTTTTAAAAATAAATCTACATGTCCAATAAAGAAATATATTTCTCCAAATTCGTAAATTACATAACTTTAAAATGCATCACAATTTTCCTAACTTGGCTGTTACGGTTTATACAACTATAACTCGATCTTTTTTTGACTACTGAAAACAAATTATATTGAATAAGATTGGAAGCTTGATCCTTTGAGGAAGCTGCGATACCAGTCCACAGAGAGCTTGGGAATACGTCTAAGATTATTGTTGAAGTCAATATAATAAAGTCCAAATCTTGGAACATAGCCTTCTTCCCATTCAAAATCATCAAACAGACTCCAGTACATATAACCCTTGACCTTCACTCCATTTCTGCACAAATATATATATATATAACACAAATCACAACTTTTTCCAAAGTGCTTCATATAATAATAACAAATAATTAGACTGAAAGATGAAATTCTCACTTGATTGCATTGTGGATCCTATACAAATGCCTGAGGATACTGTCGATTCTATGTGTATCCAACAGTGCTTCCTCCAATTTAACATTCCCTTTATTTGCTTCAGTAATTCCTGTACCAGAACCCCCCAAAAACAAATCAGATCATGCATTATAATATAATTAAGAAGACAATTACGAATAAAGTAAGAAGGACCAACCATTTTCAGAAATGTAGATTTTGGGATTATCATACTCATCCTTTATGAAATTCAACAGCTCCTCTAGCCCCATTGGGTAGGTATATATGAACTTGCTTCCTTCAGCCTAACAGTGTAAATAATAGACAAAAATATTAATAACCAAAAGTATGCTTTCTTCTTAATCTAATTTGGAATTTTACAATAAAAAACTTTTTACATGAGGACCAATTGGAATTCCATTCTTCTCCACTGCAAAAGGAAAAAAAAAATATGAGCGTGTACAGAATTCAAATGAATACATGTATACATATGTGAGAGACACTTGCGCATTTATTCACATAGCTAAATGTTTACCAGATTCTTGTGCTAAACTGTCAGTCATGTAGTGTTCTGGTGCATTTGTATTAGGTGGAACACTTTTAGCATATCTTGCAGTATAATAATTGATTCCAATGAAATCAAAGGATCCCTTAATCAAATTCTTGTCTTCTTGGGTGAAACAGGGTAGTCTCTCCTTCACCAAATCTCTCATGCTTTTTGGATAATCTCCAAACACTAGAGGCTCCATAAACCTGATCAAAACATGTACTACTGAATCATTAAGTTTCTTCTTTAATAAACGTTGTACTTGTAAATGCACTTAGAAAACTGTAAAACAAACCATCCAAGGGCAAAATCTTTGGCTCTTCTAGCTGCAGCTTTATCCTCTTGAGATTCTGAATAAGGCTCAGAATATATTCCAACAAGACTTAGTCCAATTTCTCCCCCTTGCTTTCCCTGCAAATTATTCAGTCAATTCACTTATATAGTTCTCATCTTATTCATTCACTTCCAATGTGGGACTTCTATTCACACTTGAACCTAACAAATAGAGTGCAGTGCTTCACCTGGAACTTGTCTCTGTAGAGCTTAACAGCAGAAGCATGAGCAAGAAGAAGGTTGTGGGTTACAATATAAGGTTCAGTGGATGAGTTACCCTCGTGACATCCAGAAGAACATCTTCCTGGTGCAGTTATACCAAGATCATGCCCCATTGCAGCAACAATGAATGGCTCATTGATAGTGAACCAGTGCTTCACTCTATCTCCATATAGTTTGAAACACAATTCAGCATAGTCCTTAAAATCATCTCTGCATATGAAGATATACCTTCAACTTTGTTAAATCTCTTTATTACTTATGAAATGTTCATAAGAAATTGAATAAAAAGGGCTTACTTGAATAAACGGTTCAAAGGTCCTCCATACTTGTCTTGCAAGGCTTGAGGTGTGTCAAAGTGCAATAAAGTTACAAACGGTGTAATGCCTATATCAGAACAGAATACAGAAAAAAGATCAGGCAAATCAGTTGTAATAAATTTTGGATTTTAGAATTCTTGTATCTTACCATTTTTTATCAATTCATTGATGAGATTATTGTAGTGATCAATACCCTCTTGGTTCACTCCTCCACGTAATGTACCCTCTATATAAATAAAAGTCACAAAGATAAGTCAGAAAATTCTAAACTCTCACAATATGAAAGACCAAACAATTAGATTAAGAAACTTACTGGGCAAAATCCTTGTCCAAGAAATAGAAAATCGGTAGCAATCTACCCCAAGATCCTTGACAAGCTTTAAGTCTTCCTGAAAAATCCAGCATATATTAATACCAGATGTTATTTACTGCTTAATTTATAGATAATGTTTTACAACATCAAAATTATTTGGCTTTACCTTGTATCGCTTATAATGATCAAGAGCACGGACATTGCTACTGTGGTCCTGAATCTTGTCTGCAAGAAAATAAAATTGTATATTATAGATGGGAATGCCATATTATAATTCTAAGATAAATTATGTGTTTTACCTGGGAATTTTCGGACAAAGTAGTCCCAAATGCTTGGTCCTTTACCTCCTTCATTTGCATATCCTTCAATCTGCATCCATAAAAAGAAAGAAATCCAGTCATTGTTTTAAAAGCTTCAATTTTTTTATTTGTGTATATGTGATGCATATTTAAGACATATATATACCTGTGCTGCAGAAGTAGCTACCCCAAAGACAAAATCACTTGGAAAGTCTGATCTTCTTATATTCAGTTCTTCAGAGGTCGTCTTGGCATTATTTGTTAATCCTATGTCAAACTCAACACATTGCACTGTGAAAGAAAAAAGAAATGAATTAGCTTAATGGATTTATCAGAATTTATTTTAACCTGAAGATGACAAACTGCATGTGACAAACCTTGAAGCTCCTGAGACATGCACACAAGCAAACCAACAACTAAAATGCTTCTCCAGATTGTCATTTTGCCTCTGAGCAATGAACAGAATGATAGATGAAGATATTATTTTTGAAAAGAAAAAACAATTCAAAACAGGGAATGGTGTTGCAGGCTTAAAGAGGCATTGAATCATAAGTTTAGAACGCAAACAAATATATAGAGGATTCAGTTAAGACTACTTCGAAGATAAGATTGGATAAACTAGACCATTTTTCAATTCATACGTCATTTCTTAATTTGAAAAAGAAAAAAAGAAGAAGGAGATAGAAAAACGCAATTAAGAAGAGAGTTTAGCTGCTGCGTACGTGGAGAGATTTACAGAAGAACCTAAGCTGATTAGATCATAAAAGATGGCTCTGACCAGTTTTCATGGTTTGACTATGCTCATTGACACTTTCTGAGGAACGAGTTGGCCAAATAAAAACTGAAGCAAAGATTTATATATTGAGATTAAAACAGAAAAGTAAATAATTTATT
The DNA here is from genome assembly GCA_031216115.1 of Senna siamea. Taxonomy (NCBI): domain Eukaryota; kingdom Viridiplantae; phylum Streptophyta; class Magnoliopsida; order Fabales; family Fabaceae; genus Senna; species Senna siamea. The sequence continues at coordinate 17,451,480 of CM062359.1, read as the reverse complement.
GAAAACTAAGTAAGGATTTTCAAATTCTTATATAATAAAATTGTAAAAGTATTGATCTAGTGTTAGTACCAAAATTTTGAAACTATTATTTTTAAATATTAATTTTGATTAGAATAAAGTTATTGGCTTTAAATTGAATAATTTATTAAAATTATTCTTTGATTATAAATCTGATAACTTTAATTTGAATTTATTAATTTATTTAATTACATTTAAAGTAAAAATTAGTTAATTTAGAAAAAAAAAATTAAAAGCTTCTCTGTTGATAATATGTTTAAAAATTAAAATCCCTTTAACCCTCTAATAAAGAAAGAGTAAATTACATTCTTATTTTTTGAGAGATAAGAAAAATAAAAAATTTATAATTTCATACATTAACTTTAACTAAAATATTTTTATATTTATAATTTATATAATTAAATATGTATTTGACTAATAAAAATTATTTTTTAAATTTAAAATAAAATAAATTTATTATTTTTAACTCAAAACAAATAATAACAAAATAATAATTTTTAAGATATATTTTTTAACAAATTATGATTTTTTATAAAAATTTAATAATTTCATTAAATGTATGTTAGTTAAAATGGGTGAAGTTGTAAATTCTTAATTTTTTAAAAGAATGGAGTGTATGTTTTTAAAATAAAAAAGAAATTAATGTAATTTTGATATCTTTTTTAAAAGAAGTTTAATTTATATATATGTATATACATACATACATATATATATGTATGTATGTATGTGTGTGTGTGTGTGTGTATATATATATATATATATATCAAAGTAATGCTTTTTAATTGGGATTGTTGTGATCTAGTCATGCCATTGACCACCAGACAAAGATTTATAATATATATTGAGATGAATACAAACAAGTTATTTTCAGAGGCATCCCGAAAAGTAAGCATTATCAAATCGTCAATCATCAATTCAATAACAAAAACAATACCCAATATAATCACATTTACTTTTTATTGGTGAGCTTCTTCTACATTAATTCTATTGATTAATCAGTTTAACAAATTATTTAAATTGTTTTGTAATATACATAAAATAGCTGGCCGTTTATCTGACTTAATGTAATATATATTTACAAATTTTTTTTATGTTCTTAATATATCATAATTCTATTGGTTAATTAGTTCAAAAAATAATTTTTAATTAGTTTATAATACAAGGAATGAATAGACGGCTACCAATTATTTTAAATATTCTGCAGGCTGCTTACCTCATTTGATTTAATAAATATGCGTTTTTTAAAAATATTTTTAATATATAACTACCTACTACTCCTTAAGCAGTATTAAAATTTTCAAAATAAAATAATTTTTAATTTTTGTTTCTTCCTATAATTTTTTATTATTTTAAAATATAAAAATTATTTTATTGTTTTATATTTAAAATATTTACATGGTTATTTTTTAAAATGTTTTTATTTTTATTGGAAAGCTAAAAGGTTAAAATATAATAAAATTTATCCAAGTCAAATCCTGTGACCTCTTACTAGCTTTTATTTCCAAAATTTGATTTATTGGAATACTTTTCTTTCATAAGATGTTTACCAGGTTCAATTTGTAATAAAATTAATACTGTAATTTTTATGACATCCAATGCAATCATTCACATTTGTTTTGTGGTACGTGAATTTCTCTCATGTCTTTTATTATTTTGATACCATCTCATGTCTTTTATAGTTCCTCTTCCTTTAATAATTTGCTCTGCTAATATATTAAAAACAAACATAAATTTTAGACTTTTAGGCTTACAAAATAATCCATTTTAATGAATAATTCGGAAAAGGATAGATTTATACTTTGATTTGTCATGTGTGAGCAATGTCATGGCTACTTTTAAGATTCTTTAAACACGACAAATCCTTGTTTGTATTGGCCGTTCAGAATTTATAAAAGATTAGATTTATATATAATTTTATATAATTGTTATTAAAACTTTTAATTAAAATAAATTACCAATTTCTTTAAAAAAATAAATTGTATAAATCATAATTATAATTAAATTTTTATTTATTTATAAAGGCCTTCAACTTGGTCATGATTCCGGAATAATTGTGGCATTCTATTATTTCAGGTCTGAAGCTAACGGCATTTAACTGATTTTTCTGGGAAAATCAATCTTCTCAACAATAATAATTAGTAGAAGCAGGGGTAAATTAGACATGATAATTCAAAATCTAAGACAAAAATACTTTATCTCTTTCACAATTACTTGCTTTATTTATATAAAATATTCGTATCCATTAGACGAAAATCATTCAAAGAGGGCGGTTCTGCTCATACAACGTCTGGTGGGGTTGCATGGAACAGTCAGCATCTTCATCTAAGCCATCATCTTCATCAGCTTACAAATGTTTGATGAAAAAATCTCAGATTTTGTTTGACTAAAAGATGAAGAAGAGGATACAAGAATATTGAACAATGACAAAAACGTTTTATTAATTTTACATAATTAAAACTTTAAAATTTATGTCCATTAGACTAATAAAAAGAGTCTTGATTGACCAATGTAGCTGCAAAAGTACAAAACAGTTCTTACCAAAGACTTGGACTAGTTCTAAAAAATATTCGAATGAATAAAAAGTCTTATTTTATTGCTTTCGGCCGCCATGTGGCATTACATAGCTAAGAGCTATACATTTTGTTTTACCAGTTCAACAAATAACATTCCAAAATTTCAATTTCAATTAAAAGATAACAAGGAAATAATACCCAAATGGAAAATGTGACATGCTGATTACAATTTGGCTGAACCACTAGATAGAGCAGAATCAATTAATTCTCTTCTCAAAATTTTTCCTGCAGGATTTTTAGGTATAGCGTTAATGAAAGCCACACGTCGAATCTTCTTGTATGGTGCAACCTGCAAGAACAGAGCATGTCCAGTTCATTCAGGCACAGCATAAACACAAACTGGATCCATATACGAATATCTGTAACTTCAAAATAGAATTAGAAGCGTTCAGATGCATATATATGTACCTGCTTTGCCACAAAATCCATCACCTCAGCTGCACTGATATTGCTTCCAGGCTTTCTTACCACAAAAGCCATTGGAATTTGCCCTGCAACTTCATCGGGGTACCTGTTCCCCAAAGTTTTAAGCACAATGATGAACCCAGAAATTTCATAAAATGAGAACGTGACTGTTTCTTTAATATCACTTGACTTATTTTACAAGCTTTTCCTACCAGAAAGTAAACAACTTGAGAGGTGCTTTCAAATAAGTGGAGAAGATTAATTAAAGCTATAGATATTACATACGGAATTACAGCAGCATCAACAATTTCAGGATTGGTGTGAAGTATCTTTTCCAATTCAGCTGGAGGAACCTGCATTTCGTTTCAGACATACTGAGCATAATGTACTGCTCAAAATAACCATGAAGAATATCACCACGAAGATTAACAGAATAACCTGATAAGCTTTGTATTTGATCAATTCCTTGAGTCTGTCTACAATGTAGAGGAAACCATCAGAGTCAAAATAACAAAGATCACCAGTCTTCAGCCATCCCTCTGAATCCAATGTTTCAGCTGTTGCCTCCTCATTTCTTACATAACCTGCACTAAATAAACAAGGCTTAATTAGCATTTTGATACCTTAATATGAACCATCCAACTTATATAGCTTCACTCAGTAATTTGTCACCTTTCATGATGGTAGGACCTCTCAGCCATAGCTCCCCTTTCTGCCCAGGAGGTAATGCCTCTCCACTCACAGGATCAACGATCTTGGCTTGCATATTTTCTGCCAAACGACCCACAGAGCCATGGCGCTTAGCTTCATCAGGTCCTATCATTCTCGTTGCCCCTCCTCCACTTTCAGTCAGACCATACCCCTAAGCACAACATTATCAGCAAATCAACACTAACAAGAAGACAGTAAAACTATGTAAAAAAAGTCTTGTTTTTTTTTTTTTTTTCCTGTTTTCGGTTTGTGACTTCGTTAGTGGATGGAAGATACAAATAATTAAGGTGGGTCAATTAGCATTAAAGGTTATAAAAGAAAAAGCACTATGCACGAGACGTGCATAAAGTCATTTTTAAAGCGTCTCACTCTCACCTGCACAATTTGTACATCGGGAAATCTGGCATTGAACGTCTCCGCCACCTCCTTGCCGAGCGGAGCGCCGCCGGAGCCGAGCAACCTCAGCCAGCTAATGTCATACTTGTTCACTAACTCCGACTTAGCAAGCGCCACAATCAGCGGCGGCGAGACCGGCATGTACGTAATCTTGTACCTCTCCACCGCCTTCAACATCCCTTCAAAATCGAACCTCTGCATCAAAACCAAGGTCTCCCCCATAGATATAGCCCTAATCAGCATGAAAAACCCAAACACATGGAACAGAGGCAGCGTGAACAGTGAAACCGGGTGGGGTTCATTCTCCATCGGCTCGACCAGGTGCCTGAGATGGTAAAATCCCCCAATTAAAGCGATCAAGTTACTGTGAGTCAACAACACGCCCTTCACTCTCCCGGTGGTTCCGGAAGAGAAGAGAATCGCCGCCGGGTCGGACTGACTCATCTGAACTCTCCCGACACCTGTGTTATCAGTATTCCCACTTCCAAGAGTTCCATCGATCATGGAAAGGAACTGGGGCGAGTCGATCAAGACGGTGCCGTATGGAAGTTTGGGGATCTTGTGGGCAGTAGAGGAGGTAGCGAAGGCGATTACAGGTTGGGCGAGTTGGACCTGGTGAGTGACCTCCGAGTCAGAGCCGAGTGGGTTAGCGGGTGAAACGGTGACTCCTAAGGACAAGAGGGAGAAGTAGAGAACAGGGACGTGGACAGAAGGAGGAGAGAGAATGAAGGCGACGTGGCCCTTGGAGAGAGGAATGAGAGAAGCGATGGAGGAAGCGAGGTTTTGGACTTGGCGGAGGAAGAGGGAGTAGGACATATGGCGGTCGGTGGTGGCATCGATGAGGACAGTGGTGGAGGAAGCGGTGGACGGGATAAGAGAGAGAGCATAGTCAATAATGGAGAGAGATTGACCAGAAGGAGGGAGAGGGACGTTTGGACGGAGACTATGGAAGGTTCTGGTTTGAGAGCAGAAGCCACTGTTTGGGTCAATGGAGTTGGCCATGGATGGATGTAAAACAGTGAAAGGGAAGGAGGCGTGTGTGTGTGTGAGAGAGAGAGAGCGTGAGGGTATAAAGGGCATGACAGAGCAGAAAGTAGAGGAAGAAAAGTAAGAGACGACAGATGTGAATAGTGATTGGCCAATCACATTTTAAGCTCGTTTTCAAGTTTACAGTCTTTCACATGCCCGATTTCTAACCTTTTAAAATAAATATTTTATTTATTTTATTTATGTATTCATTAATATTTTTTTTATTTTATATAAAATTAAATCTATTTTCCATTCTACTAATTTCATATTATATTTAATAAAAATTTAAATACAATTTTTATATTTTTATTATTAAGCTTTTAAATTAAAAATTAGTATAACTTATTTTAATAAAAATTTTATATATTTTATTTAAATTAAAAAATTACATACAAATTAAATTTATTTTTAATTTAAAAATAAATAATTTAATCTTTTTATATGATGAAATAATTTGATTTTACCTTTTTATTATATCCTTTATGATAAATTTAAATTTAAATTTTTATTAATAAAAATTTTTGTATTTAGTGTCTAATGATCTCTTAAATAAGATTGTCTATGATAAAAGAATATCTATAAAAAATTAAAAAAAATTATATCATTAATCTAAAATTTTAAATTTAATAATTTATTGATTAAATTACTATCTATTTATATAAAATTTATAATTCACACTTAACTTTTATATTTAATTAAATTAATAGTTAAATTTGACATTAAAGTTTAGATAAAAATATAATTCATAAAATTAGTGTATCTAAGCCTTAACTTTTTTTAAAAAAGTTAACCTTTCTATATCAAATTAGAAATTAAAATTGTGTTTGCTTTTATTATTTCTTGTTTTTATTTTTATTAAAAATATATTTAATATATTTTTTTAAAAAAGTAGAACACACAAAATATCTAAAAGATATTTTCAACATTTTTATATAATAATTAGTAATATTTTTATATCAGCTGACAAGTGTTTTTAATTGAACACAACTGCTGGAAGCATACGGTGTATCATACTTTAAGATATTTGTTAAAAAAGTTTGTATATAAATTTATTAAATATTTAAATGGACACGTTTAAGTCATGCACATCGATTAAATTAAAAGATAAGCTCCAACTTATTGTTAGCTGATTGTGATGCCGAAATCTAGTATAGTCATGTGAGCTTAAAGAGCCTGGCCGGAGAGATATTTTGTATTTTTTGTGTGTCTCTTATTATAGCACCCAGTGCAACGGCAAGAAGGATTCCAATCCTAACAATATTTTCAACCTGTCTCTTATACTAAATTACAAAAGAGATATTAAAATTATATCTTAAAAAATTCAAACATTTTTTGTTAACTTTGCTGTTTTTTATTTTTATTTCTTATTAAAAATAAAAAATATGACTAAAAATATGTTTGATAAACTTTAACAAAAAATATTTTTAAAAATAGGCTAAAAACAGAAGATGTTTAAAAAACACTTTCAATGTTTTCACTTAATAATTAGTTTTATTTTTATAATTATTTTTAAAAAATAAACCCGTCAATCACATAAATATTATTATTTAATAAGTCAAACTTAAAAATAAAAAAAATTATAATCATTACAGTCATTTGACTTAAAAATAAATATGAAAAAAATTTTAAATTTACATAATAAACATATTTTTAAAATTTAAAAATGAAAACTAATTTTAAGAAATAGAAATAAAAAATGAAAACTAAAAATATTTTTTTAAAACCAAAACACACCCTAAAATTTCATTTATTTTAACTAAAATACTCTTAATATTAATATCAATTTTTTAAAAAACTGTAATTTATTAAAAATATATTTTAAAATTTATTACTTAATTATAATTTATTATGAATTAAAAATAATGAAACTAATTTATTATAAATTTTTATATTAATTAAATACATATTTAATTAAATAAATAATATAAATAATAATTTTTTAATAAAAAATAACATTAAAAGCTTTTTTATTTATAAAATAAAAAATTTTAAAATAGAAGAGATAAGAATATAACTTACTATTTAAGTCATTGAAATCTGATGAGCAAAGCACATGAGAAATCAAATGAGGCAGTGATTTTTTCTGATAGAATAAATTATGTTAATTTTTTAAAAAATTAATTAAATTATATTATATATATATTATTTTAAAAATTATATTAAACTCTTCAATAATTTAATACTATGTTATAGAAATATTTTTTAAAATTTATTTTTATTAATAAAAATAAATTTCTATATAATATTAATATATTCTTTTTAAAATAATAAATTATTTTTATATTAAAAATTTTTAAAAAAAATTGAATTCAGTAAAGCCACTTATATAGAAATGCTTACTTATTCATTATTCTTTCTAAATTGTCTTGGACAATTTTTTTTTTTTGAAAAAATAATTCAATGTTGTGATGAAAGAAAGGGAATAAATTACTTCAATGGTGTGCGTAGGTTGACATTTGTTTTTTTTTTTTTTTTTCTTATGATTCAGATTGATTGAGAGGTTTAGGAAGGAGAGAATCAAATAGATAAATTAATATTTTACCCTTAACGTTAGGTAAATCTCAATGACTCTGTATTCTAGGTTTGTTGACTCGTTAAATTTTGTTTAATTTTTGAATGAAAAAATTAATAAGTAGGTGTTTTTTGCACAAAATAAAAAAGTTGAAGGAATTCTATATCACATTTCATAAGTTATAAGATTATGTGCATGTCTTATACTTCAGTGATGATATGTGTATTTTAATTTTATTTTACAAAAAAATATAAGAATGGCTCTTTTTTTTTTTTTTCTTTTTACGTTTTAATATTATCCCCAAGAGCATTTAAATATGGATCTCATTCCAAACAGGGATGGCAAGTGGTAACACTACCTTCAACCTTTTTTTTTTTAAAAAAAATCCACAGGTCCAAAAAATATATATATTTTTCCCAAATATGTAAATTACATAACTTTAAAATGCATTAAAATTTTCCTAACATGGCTCTTACGATGACTTTAACATCTCTTTTTGACTAATGGAAACAATTTATATTGCATAAGATTGGGAGTGTGATCCTCTGAGAAAGTTGCGGTACCAATCCACAGAGAGTTTGGGAATACGCTTAAGATTGTTCTTGAAATCAACATAATAAAGTCCATATCTTGGAACATACCCTGATTCCAATTCAAAATCATCGAACAGACTCCAGTACATATAACCCTTCACCTTCACTCCATTTCTGCACAAATATACATAACACAAATCACAACTTTTTCCAAAGTGCTTCATATAATAATAACAAATAATTAGATTGAAAGATGAAATTCTCACTTGATTGCATTGTGGATCCTATATAAATGCCTAAGGATACTGTCGATTCTATGTGTATCTAACAGTGATTCCTCCAATTTAACATTCTCTTTATTTGCTTCAGTAATTCCTGTGCCAAAACCCCCCAAAAACAAATCAGATCATGCATTCTAATACAATGAAGAAGACAATTATGCAGATAGTGTGAAACACCAACCATTTTCAGCAATGTAGATTTTAGGATTATCATACTCTTCCTTCATGAAATTCATCAGCTTCTCTAGCCCCAATGGGTAGGTATATATGAAATTGCTTCCTTCAGCCTACAATGTAAAGCGTAGAAAAGAATATTAACAACCAAAAAGTTTGCCCACTTCGTAATTTAATTTGGAATTTTACAATAAATAACTTCTTACATGAGGACCAATAGGTATTCCATCCTTTCCCGCTGCAAAAGAAAAATAAAAAGTACAAGCATATACAGGATTCAGTGATAAGTATAACGAGAATACACATATAAATAATATTTCAGAATTTCTCAACTAGAATAACTGTAGAAAGAAGTTATACTTCGATATTCTATTAAACTGTCAGACGTGTAGTGTACTGGTGCATTTGTATTGGGTGGGACACTTTTAACATATCTTGAAGTGTAATAATTGATTCCAATGAAATCAAAGGATCCCTTAATCAAATTCTTGTCTTCTTGGGTGAAACAGGGTAGTCTCTCCTTCACCAAATCTCTCATGCTTTTTGGATAATCTCCAAACACTAGAGGCTCCATAAACCTGATCAAAACAAGTACTACTGAATCATTAAGTTTCTTCTATAATAATCATTAACTGCACTTGTAAGTGCACCTAGAAATCTGTAAAACAAACCATCCAAGGCCAAAATCAAGGTCTCTTCTGGCTGCAGCTTTATCCTCTTGAGATTCTGAATAAGGCTCAGCATACATTGTAACAAGACAGAGTCCAATTTCTCCCTTTTGCTTTCCCTGCAAATTCATGTTACATCAAAACCCCATTTAGACGTTGATGCTTAGCTACTATCTACGAATGACACACTCACTGGGATTTGATGAAAAACTATACTGATAGATTGACACCACATTTGGACCCAAAACCTTAAGGCCTTAGATCTATATAGGTCAATTCACTTATAGTTCATCCACTTTCAATGTAGGACTTCCACTCACCTGGAACGTGTCTCTGTAAAGCTTAACAACAGCAGCATGCGCAAGAAGAAAGTTGTGGGCTACAATATAAGGCTCTGTGGATGAGTTTCCCTCGTGACATTTGAAAGGGCCAGAGGAACATCTCCCTGGTGCAGTTAAACCAAGATCATGCCCCCATACGGCAACAATGTATGGCTCATTGATAGTGAACCAGTGCTTCACTCTATCTCCAAATAGTTTGAAACATAGTTCAGCATAGTCCTTAAAATCATCTCTGCAAATCAACAAATATATACCTTCAACTTTGCTAAATCTGTTTATAGGAATTTATGAAATGTTCATAAGAAATTAAGTAAAAAGAGCTTACACGAATAAACGGCTCAAGGGTCCTCCATACTTGTCTTGCAAGGCTAGGGGTGTGTCAAAGTGCAACAGAGTCACAAAAGGTGTAATGCCTAAATGAGAATGGAAAACAGAAAAAGGTGTGTCAAATTATAAGTAACAATAAAGTTTTCTGACTTTGGAATTGTTGGCTTCTTACCTTTTTTTATCAGTTCATTAATCAGAGCATTGTAGTGATCAATACCCTCTTGGTTCACTCCTCCACGTAATGTACCCTCTATATAAATAAAAGTCACACAACTAAGTCAGAAATGTCTAAAATCTCATGAAATAAAGACCAAACAATTCGATTAAGAAACTTACTAGGCAAAATCCTGGTCCAAGAAATAGAAAATCGGTAGCAATCTACTCCAAGATCCTTGATAAGTTTCACGTCATCCTGAAAAATTCAGAATATATTAATAGCAGATGCTTAATTTTTATAGATGATGTTAAACTACATTTAAATTACTTGGCTTTACCTTGTATCGCTTATAATGATCAATAGCACGGCTATTGCTACTGTGGTCCTGAATCCTTTCTGCAACAAAATATTATAGATGGGAATACCATATTATGTATTTCTGTATGAAAAAATTATGTGTTTATTGATTCAAGAAATTAATCAACTTGTATTACCTGGGAATTTTCGGACGAAGTAATCCCAAATGCTTGGTCCTTTACCTCCTTCATTTGCAGCTCCTTCAATCTGCATCCATAAAAAGAAAGAAATCCAGTCATTATTTTAAGAACTTAAATTCTTTTTTTTGGTTTTCTACAAGTATCATCACTTTAGATAATTTTGTTCGAGACATTGTTCAAGACATAAGAGACAAAACTAACTAGTTTAGCGAGATTCAAACCTGTTTGTAAAAAAAAAAAAAAAATTGACTGTGACTTGTGTATAAGTGAAGCATATTTAAGACATACCTGTACTGCAGAAGTAGCTACGCCAAAGACAAAATCACTTGGAAAGTCTGATCTTCTTATATTCAGTTCTTCAGAGGTCGTCTTGGCATTATTTGTTAATCCTATGTCAAACTCAACACATTGCACTGTGAAAGAAAAAAGAAATGAATTAGCTTAATGGATTTATCAGAATTTATTTTAACCTGAAGATGACAAACTGCATATGACAAACCTTGAAGCTTCAGCGACATGCACACAAGCGAACCAATAACTAAAATGCCTCTCCAGATTGTCATTTTGGCTTTGAGCAATGAACACAATGATAGATGAAGATCTTATTTTTTAAAAGAAAAAATAAATTCAAAACTGGGAATGGTGCTCTACGCTTGAAGAAGCACTCAAGCTGATCAGATCTTAAAGATGGATCTGATCAGTTTGCATGCTTCGGCTCTGCTAATTATCAATTTCTGACTAGGACACTCAAATGCATCCTCGTTTATATATACTTTTTAAAGACGACGCTTTCTTGAAAACAAAGGATTTTCAAATACTTATATCATAAACTGCAAAAGCACTGATCCCACTGTTAGTATCAAAATTTTCAAACTAGGATTTTTCAATGTTAATTTTGATTACAATAAAATTATTGATTTTAAATTAAATAATTTATTAAATCTGATAACTTTGATTTGAATCTATTATTTAAACGTTAACTACACTTCTTTTATTAATAAAATTAAGACCTTCTCTGTTGATCATATGTTTAAGATTCCTTTGACCCAATATTCCTGCGCTGTCCAATTTTGATGCAAAGGATAAAATATATCAAGGTAATGTTTTTTATTCAAAATTATTTGTATCTAAAATTTTACAAAACCTAACATAATTTAAACTAACTAAAGTCTCATAATAAAAGTAAAATTTTAAAAAAATTCTTTAAATAAGGTGTGTCTATATGTAAAACTCAAACTTATAACTTTATTTTAAAAAATAAAATATCTATCATTTTAACTAATTATATGTTGATATATCATAGTAATGATTTTATGATTTCGGGTCTAATCATACCATTGACCACTTTGCAAGGTTGGCCTAATAAAAAGAAATATTTATATATTAAGATGAATTCAAACAAGTTGTTCTCAAGGCATTCCCTTTGTAAAGATTTAAAAATGTTTCTTGTAAACCAAAAGTAAGGATTTTCAAATCATCAATCATCAATTCTCAATTCATGAATATAATATAATAAATCACAATTAATGAATATTTTACTCAAACTGCTTTATGCTATTGATAGACAATCTTTCATTTTCAAAATTGGCTTCAATAAAATAAATTAAAATTCATTTTTAATTATATTGATATATTTTCTTCTATATTAATTCTATGGTTATTAGTTCAACAAATTATTTTAATTTTTTTGTAATACATAAAATATGTACCTACCAACGAATTATTTTGTTTCTAAATTTATTAAATCGACACATTTATGTTATGCACATCGATTAAAATTAAAATATAATTTCCAGCTTACTAGTTGATCCCAATGTCTTCCTTAGTCATAAGAGTACAAATATAATTAAGAGATAGTCCCATTGAATAAATTATATTGATTTTATAAAAATTTAATTAGATTATATTTGATATATATTATTTTAAAAATTATATTAAACTCTTCTAATATTTAATACTATGTTATAGAAATCTTTTTTGACAGTTATTTTGATTAATGGTTTCACATGGGCACATGCTCTGACCAAGTCCAAACTTGTGCTCTGTGGTGGACCAAAAAAGCCACGTGCTTTGCTTTGAAGGAGAACTTTGAAATACTATATTTCATTTGTCCTAACTAAGAATCACATAATTTGTACATTATTTTTTATCCCCTAAAAATGTTTTTTAATTTAGATCTTAAAATATAAAAATTATTAAATTTGTCTTTTAAAAATATTTTTTAAACAATTTAATCCTTACAAGTATTACATGAATATTATGTTGAATAAAAATTTAATTTAACACTAACAATTAATGATATGGTAATGAAGTATCAAATGTCATTATAGTGGCTGAGGAGAGAATAGTATAAACTTTTAAAAGAGATGAGGTGAGTATAATTTACTTAAAAAAAAAATGAGATTATTAAAAATTTGATTTCTTGATAGGTGATGACATGAAGTCTTTTTACCGTTAGATCATTAAAATTTGTGTGTATAATTTAGACAATTTTTTTATTTTATGATTGTTTTTCATTTTTTAAAAAAATTTATGTGTTTTATTGTAATTAAAGAATATGATAATAAATATATAAGAAATTACATATTAATCCCATGATTGTTGACAAATCCTATATCAAACGGAGCATTGTCATTATCATTATATTATAAAGCCAATTTCTATTTCTAGCCAAATTGATTAAGAGATTTTACAATATTTCTACCAAAACTGGTTTAATTAGTACCACAAAATACCTGCTTTGCCACAAAATCCATGATCACAGATGCAGTAATATCGCTTCCACGCTTTCTTACCACAAAGGCCATTGGTATCTGCTCTGCATTTTCATCATACCTATCACAATTAATGATCTTTGACTAAAAATGATTTCAACTACTATGTTGGATTTAATTTTCTTTAAGTAAATTATAATTTTGATCTTTAAATTTTAATTTTATCTTTAAAAGATAAAAAATTTTAATTTTGTTTTAAAAAATTATTTTTGAAACGATTTAATCTCTAAATGTCTTGTGGTATACTAGTTGTTATAATACTCTTTGGTCTCATTCTTGTTTTACCTTGTTGTTAGGTTGTCTACGCATTCATGTAAGTATATAATTAATATGTAGGAATCAAATTGTTTAAAAAATATTCTTTAAACAGCGAAATTAAATATTTAAATTTTTTTAAAATTAAATTAAAACAAAATATATCTTTTCAAGATCAAAATAATAATTTACTTTTTTTTAGCACTGAGAATAACTTTAGAGTTGCAAACATGCTGTGAAAAATTAGAATAAAATTATTGACTTTAAATTAAATAATTTATTAAATCTGATAACTTAAATTTGAATCTATTAAATAAGTTAATTACATTTCTTTTATTAAGAAAGTTAAGAGCACAAATCCCTTTAACCCAGGATTTATGTGCTGTCCAATTTTGATGGAGAAAATATATCAAAGTAATATTTTTTTTAAACCACTAATATCTTAAAGTTGACTAGACTTAATTGATTTAATATGAACTGATTAAAGTCTCAGAACAAAACTAAAATTCTTTTAATAAAAGAATTTCGATATACAAATCTTGAATTCAAGACATTATTTTAAAAAAAATTTAAATTAATATTTATCACACCAACTAATCACTTATTTGTTTATCAAATTAATTTTTATAGAGTTTTGTTCTTTTCATACCATTGACTAGTTTACAAGGTTTTTCAAATAAAAAAAGAGAAAAAAATTTATATATTAAGGTGAATACAAAGGCATCCCCATTTATAAAGATTTAAATATGCTTTCTTGAAAACCAAAAGTGAGATTTTCAAATCATCAATCATCAATTCTCAATTCATCAATATAATATTCTAAAGCACAATTATTGAATATTTTACTCAAAATGTTATTGTGTTTTCATGCTATTGATAGATTATCTTTCATCTTCAAAACTGGCTTCAATAAAATAAATTAGAATGCATTTTTAATTCCACTGGTACGTTTTCTTCTATATTAATTCTATTGGTTAATTAGTTCAACAAATTATTTTATTTCTACATTTATTAAATCGACACAATTAAGTTATGCACATCGATTAAAGTTAAAATATAAGTTCCAACTTATTAGTTGATCCCGAGATCTTGCTTATTCATGTGAGGATATAATTTTAAATGAATCATGTTTATCATACAGCACGCCTCAATTTTGTTAAGAGATTCCCATATTTAATATTCATTTTCTCACTTTATTTTCGTAACATCTTTTACGACAGTAACAAGGATTCAAATTCCAAAAACCCTAACAATTTAAATGAGAAAAAACTACTTTTTACATCCTTAAATTTTATTTTTTTAATTTTTTTATTAATGTTGCCCTTAAACTTTTAAAATTTATCAATTTTATCTTAACGTCGTTTTTAAACAAATCATAATTTTTTAATGGGTATACTTTCTCTTTGAGTTATTTTAGCATTCGCCTATTTTTGGTCTAAAGATAAAATTTTTAATGATAGTTGGTTATAAAAACTAATTTTTACAATAATAGCTTGTTTTACAACATGAAAAAAATGAAGTTTTATTTTCTATCTTCATCTTTGTCTCCTAAAATAGTTCTGTAAAAAGAACTAAGATGCCATAGTGATCAATCCTATAATTTAATAATACAAATTCATTTTGCATTTAACAATCATGTCATAAGTTTCATTAATTTTTTAGATGGTTAGAGATAAGGAAATTATATTAATAATAATTTAATATGTTAGGATCTAAATTAAGAATAAAAATTTTTAAAGGATTAAATTGAGAAAAATATCCCATGTGAGGGATTAAAATGGACTTTTAGTAATTTTAATGGTATTTCATTAACAATTTAGATAATTGGATAACGAAGAAACTAAATAAATAACAATTTCACATGTAAAAAGACCAATTGATAACAAAAATCTGTGAAGGACTAAACAAAAACTCTATTTATAAAGGATCAAGATGATATTTTAGTCTATTCAAAATATTCTTACTTATTCATTATCTTATTTCAATTATTTTGGACAATTTTTTTAAAATATAGGAATGACCCCTTTTTATTTTTTTGTTTTAATATTATGCGGAGTTGCATTTAAATATGGATCTCATTAACAAATAGGATGGCGAACGATAACACTACCTTTAACCTTTTTTAACAAAAAAAGTTAAATTATTTTTATGATCATTATAATACTGCTTAATTTTTAATTAAGTCATTATAGTTTAAAATTTTATAATTGAGTTCTTATAATTTAACAAATTTTTAAACTAATTCTTGTTGTCAAATTTTTATTAAAATTATATTAAATTTTGTTAATGTTACTAACATATAATATTTTAATACCTTAAAATATATATGATTTATGTTAATTAAGAGGAGAAAAAAATGAATAATGATAATATAAATAACTTATATATATAAAAAATAAAATTTAATTTATGTTAAGTAATATAAATAAATTGACTTTTAATTAAATAAATTTATAATATTAAGATGATATATAATTAGAATATAATCAAAATTTAATAAAAAAGTTAATAAAAATTTAAGTTTAGGACTAAATTAAAAATTTATTAAATTATAAAAATTTAATTAAAAATTAAAAAAAATTATAAAGACTACAAGAATAATTGAACTTAAAAAAATAAATGAATCCACACGAAAAAGGAAATATTTTTCTAACTTTAAAATGCATTACAATTTTACTAACATGGCTCTTATAAATTATAATGACTTCATCTGTTTTTGACTAATGAAAACCATTTATATTGAATAAGATTGGGATTTTGATCCTCCGAGGAAGCTGCGGTACCACTCCACGGAGAGCTTGGGAACACGCTTAAGATTACTGTTGAAATCAATAAAATAAAGTCCATATCTTGGAACATACCCTGATTGCAATTCAAAGTCATCAAACAGAGTCCAGTACATATACCCCTTCACCTTTACTCCATTTCTGCAGAAATATATAAACCCACGTCACAACTTTTTGACTTTAGATCTTCAGCATTTTTTATCTGTAATAATTCTTTGTAATAAGAGAAATAAACAAATATATATAAATAAAAGACATATATTGATAATAACTCGTCTTGAATGAATTAAGGATTAATTTTTTTTTATTACTATAAAATATTTCAATTTTTAACTGCAAAATATCATAACCCTAACTTTTTCCAGAGTGTTTCATATAATAATAACAAATAATTAGATTGAGAGGTGAAATTCTCACTTGATTGCATTGTTGATCCTATATAAATGCCTAAGGATACTGTTGATTCTATGTGTATCCAACAGTGCTTCCTCCAATTTAACATTCTCTTTATTTGCTTCACTAATTCCTATACCAAAAACCCAAAAAAGAAAAATCAGGTCATGCGTTATAATATAATGAAGAAAATTATGTAGAAAGTGTGAAACACCAACCATTTTCAGCAATGTAGATTTTAGGATTATCATACTTGTCCTTTATGAAATTCAACACCTTCTCTAGTCCAATTGGGTAGGTATATATGAACTTGCTTCCTTCAGCCTACAATGTAAAGCATAGACAAGAATATTAATAACCAAAAAGTTTGCTTTCTTCGTAATCTAATTTGGAATTTTACAATAAATAACTTCTTACATATGGACCAATAGGAATTCCATCCTTCTCCGCTGTAAAAGAAAAGCAAAAAATACAAGTATAAACAAGATTCAATGATAACTACAACGACGAGTTAAAACTTTTAGATTTGGTTTACTAAACATAGATAAACCAAGATACTATGAATACACAGAAATAATACGTCAGAATTTCTCAACTATAATAATTGTGAAAAGAAGTTATACTTCGTCGTTCTACTAAACTGTCAGTCAAGTAGTGTGCTGGTGCATTTGTATTAGGTGGGACACTTTTAGCATATCTTGCAGTATAATAAATGATTCCAATGAAATCAAAGGATCCCTTAATCAAACTCTTGTCTTCTTGGGTGAAACAGGGCAGTCTCTCCTTCACCAAATCTCTCATGCTTTTTGGATAATCTCCAAACACTAGAGGCTCCATAAACCTGATCAAAACATGTACTACTGAATCATTAAGTTTCTTCTTTAACAAACTTTGTACTTGTAAGTGCACTTAGAAAGCTGTAAAACAAACCATCCAAGGCCAAAATCTATGCTTCTTCTGGCTGCAGCTTTATCCTCTTGAGATTCTGAATAAGGTTCAGCATACATTCCAATAAGATCGATTCCAATTTCTCCCTCTTGCTTTCCCTGAAAATTCATGTTACATCATAAAAAATGAAAACCCCATTTGGACATTGATGCTTAGCTACAATGTACGAATCACAGACTTGTTGGGGTTTGAAGACACCACAAGGTCAGGTCACCTATATAGTTCTTATCTTATTCATTCACTTTCAGTGGGGGACTTCCACTCACCTGGAACTTGTCTCTGTAAAGCTTAACAACAGCAGCATGGGCAAGAAGAAGGTTGTGGGCTACAATATAAGGTTCAGTTGATGAGTTTCCCTCATGACATTTGAAAGGGCCAAACGAACATCTCCCTGGTGCAGCTGTACCAAGATCATGCCCCATTACGGCAACAATGTATGGCTCATTGATAGTGAACCAGTGCTTCACTCTATCTCCATATAGTTTGAAACACAATTCAGCATAGTCCTTAAAATCATCTCTGCAAGTGAAGATATATATACCTTTAACTTTGCTAAATCTCTTTATAGGAATTTATGAAATGTTCATAAAAAATTGAATAAAAAGAGCTTACACGAAGAAATGGTTCAAGGGTCCTCCATAATTGTCTTGCAAGGCTTGGGGTGTGTCAAAGTGCAACAGAGTCACAAAAGGTGTAAAGCCTAAATGAGAATAGAAAACAGAAAAAGGTGTGTCAAATTATAAGTTACAATAAAGTTTTCTGATTTTGGAATTGTTGGCTTCTTACCATTTTTTATCAGTTCATTAATCAGAGCATTGTAGTGATCAATACCCTCTTGGTTCACTCCTCCACGTAATGTACCCTCTATATAAATAAAAGTCACACAACTAAGTCAGAAATGTCTAAAATCTCATGAAATAAAGACCAAACAATTAGATTAAGAAACTTAACTGGGCAAAATCCTGGTCCAAGAAATGGAAAATCGGTAGCAATCTACTCCAAGATCCTTGATAAGTTTAACGTCTTCCTGAAAAATCCAGCATATATATATATATAGCAGATGGTATTTAATGCTTAATTTTTATAGATGATGTTAAACTACATTTAAATTACTTGGCTTTACCTTGTATCGCTTATAATGATCGATGGCACGACTATTGCTACTGTGGTCCTGAATCCTTTCTGCAACAAAATAAGATTGTATATTATTGATGGGAATACCATATTATGTATTTCTGTATGAATATGTGTTCATTGATTCAAGAAACTAATCAACTTGTATTACCTGGGTAATTTCGGACGAAGTAGTCCCAAATGCTTGGTCCTTTACCTTCTTCATTTGCAGCTCCCTCAATCTGCATCCATAAAAAGAAAGAAATCCAGTCATTATTTTAAAAGCTTCAATTTTTCTTTTTTGGTTTTCTACTAGTATGATCCACTAAAGACAATTTTGTTCCAAACAACATTTAAGACATAAGAGAGGAGACTAACTGGTTCAGCGAGATTCAAACCCGTTTGTGAAAAAAATAAAAAAGAAAAGAAAAATTACTGTGAATTGTGTTTAAGTGAAGCATATTTAAGACATACCTGTAAAGCAGAAGTAGCTACGCCAAAGACAAAATCACTTGGAAAGTCTGATCTTCTTATATTCAGTTCTTCAGAGGTTGTTGTGGCATTACCTATTAATCCTATGTCAAGCGCAAGACATTGCACTGAAAAAGAAAAAACAAATGAATCAGCTAAATAGATTTATCAGAATTTATTTTAACTTGAAGATGACAAACTGCATATGATAAACCTTGAAGCTCTAGCGACATGCACACAAGCAAACCAATAAGTAAAATGCTTCTCCAGATTGTCATTTTGGCTTTGAGCAATGAACACAATGATAGATGAAGATCCTATTTTTGAGAAGAAAAAATCAATTCAAACTGGGAATGGTGCTCTACGCTTAAAGAAGCACTCAAGCTGATCAGATCTTAAAGATGGATCTGATCAGTTTGCATGCTTCGGCTCTGCTAATTATCAATTTCTGACGAGCACACTCAAATGCATCCTCGTTTATATATACTTTTTAAAGACGACGCTTTCTTGAAAACAAAGGATTTTCAAATACTTGTATCAGAAAGTGAGTGATTGGGACCACAGCATATATGCTTGGTGATTGATAAGTGTCATGAAGGTCACGAAGATATTGACAAAAGCTCGAGAGGTTGAGAATTTTTTTAAATATATAATTAATTATTTGTAACTTATTTTATGTCATACTTTTATCACAAATATGTCATTCTATTGGTATATTTTCTTTTATATAAATTATAGAATAAATTTTTATTTTTATTTTTAAAAGATATAATTTGTATCAATTTAATTTTAAATTATAAAAGTATCTAATTTAATTTTTAAAAGATGTCTCTAAATTTTTATCAAATAAAATTAACAATTGTGCTGATGTGACATAGACAGAGAATGACATAATTGTTAAATATCATATCATCTAATGAGTTACAATACAAAAATAGAAATTTTAACCACGAAAATATCTGATTAAATTGATGAAAATCGTAACTACCAAACGCTACCATAGTAAGTGAAAGAGTGAATTTAATTCTTTTTCTGGTCATACTTTTAGCGAATTAAAGAAAGTGAAAAATTCACACAGCAACACGGTCCAGGGTAAAACCCCCGATAGCAGCCTTGTACTTGATCATGAAAGCACGTTAATGGTAAATTTCACTAGAAAGTAAGCATAATATGCATGCATGTTTTCTATTTATTAGCTTGGTTTACTTATTTTTAAAAGACTAAATTTACCTTCAAAATTTTCATTCATAATTGTTCATGGATTTCGCCTACATAATTTGTCCTTTGCTTTCAATGATTGAACAAACATGTTGGCACCAAGCATGGCTGCTCAAAGATGTTAATTCTCAACCACGCATCAACCCTCTCTCCGGACTGTAGGTACTATTGTTCTCTTCTCTTGAACTTCTCTCTCTTCAGCCTCATGCTCCTTAATTGTCAAACATAGCATGAAGGAAAAGGAATCAATGAGGAATAAGAAACGTGGAGTTAATTATGTGTATCTTTGAACCCATTAGGTCTGATCCAATAATAGGAAATTTACAAGTGATTAGTAGAAAATCATAAATTTCTACTTTTCCTTTCATCATAGTTTTATAAAAACCATATTTTCCTTAGTTTAACAACGTAACAATTAAAGGAAAGTATTGTTTTCAATTATTGTTTTAATTTTTGAAAGATATATTTTGTTTTAATTTAATTTTTGAATCTTAAAATACTTATTTAGTTTTTAAAAAATATATTATATCTTAATTTAATATTTATATATAAATATTATACGTATTTTTATATTTTAATTTAAAATTTTAAAGATTAAATTAAAATATAATATATCTTTCAATAATTAAATTAAATATTTTTATAATTTAAGAATAAATTATATATTTTAAACTAAAATAATAATTTATTTATTTTTTAAAAAATAATTAGGGATAAAGAATTAAAGATGCTGCAACAAAAAGTTGAAATAAACATAAAAATGGTCAAAGGAATTGACATGGTAATCGGACAGACGAAGCAAGAAGGAAATGAAAGGCAGGTTTAACACCAAAATCTAATAACACAGTCAATAATGAACCTTACGACCGTATTGTTTCGATTCTCGAATCACTGGTAAACTCAGGCGAAGCGTCACACTCGCTTGTGCCTCTCACACAACACGAAGTCTTCAACTTCAAGTTCTTCTTCTTCTTCTTCTTCCCCAAAACCTAAGGGCTTACAATTCATACATTCCGATTCCTTGTCCCTCTCTGCCTCAACAACCCTTTCTCCATTGTCCGTACTCATGCCGAAAACTATACCCGGTAGAAAGGACTTTGGACTCTTATACTATCCGAGGCATGAACAAGATCGTCAGAGGTAAATCGCTTTCTATTTCTTCCCACAACAAACCTAGTTCTGTTTGTGTGTTAAAAATTGTTACTTTCTTGTCTTTCTGGGTTTCAATTACTGAGGCTGTGCTTTTGTGCTGCTTTTTGCAGCTGGAGACTGTGTGCTGATGCGACCTTCGGACACTAGCAAGCCTCCGTACATGGCGCTTGTTGAGAAGATCGAACAGGACAATAGAAACAACGTTAAAGTCCGCGTGAGGTGGTATTATTGGCCGGAAGAGTCCATTGGAGGACGCAGGCAATTTCATGGGGTAAAGGAACTGTTTTTGTCGGACCATTACGATGTTCAGAGTGCTTACACCATTGAGGGCGAGTGTATTATTGTACACTCTTTCAACAACTACACTAAGCTTGAGAACGTAAGAGCTAAATATTACTACTGTACATTTGAGTACAATGCTGCATCTGGGACTTTTACAGCAGATCGTGTTGCCGTGTGAGTTTTTCACTTTCTTTAATTTACTGAAAATATGGCCAGAAAGGAATCAAATAATTTTTAATTCATTTTTAATATTAGCCACAGTTCTAGCCGTGGGTAAGTATGTTAAATAAAGAATTAAATTTACTCTTTCAATTACTGTAGCAGCTACGGTTTTCTTTAATTTAACCGCCGTTATCACCGTGGCTGAAATCTTTTTTTTTTTTTTCCCTAATAGTGAGACTCATTAGATATCAACTCGTACTTCTATTTAATGAAAATTAATACAATGATGAAATTAAGATATAATATATTTTTTTAAAATTAAATTAAATATTTTTATAATTTATAGATTAAATTGAGATTAATTGTATAATTATTTACTCTATATTTTATTTTATATGATATAATATAAAATTTTAAATAAATGCTGTTAATTTTAGGATTTGACCTTTATTATATTATATGAAAATTCATTAAATATAAAAAATGAAACAAAAATTAGACTCGCTAGTTTCAATCCAACTTATATATGCAATCCTTGCAATAATATGAATTATCTTACTATATTAAAATCAAAATCACAAAATTGCCTGCTTATAATATATTAAAGGTCCGAAAAGATACATTTCTCTAGATATGCAAAATACATAACTTTAAAATGCATTACAACTTAATGATAACAATTTATATTGAATAGGATTCGGAGTTTGATCCTCTGAGAAAGTTGCGATACCACTCCACAGAGAGCTTGGGAATACGCTTAAGATTGTTCTTGAAATCAACATAGTAAAGCCCAAATCTTGGAACATACCCTCCTTCCAATTCAAAGTCATCAAACAGAGTCCAGTACATATAACCCTTCACCTTCACTCCATTTCTGCACAAACATACAAAACACAAATCACAACTTTTTCGTAAGTGATTCATATAATAATAAAATATTAGATTGAGAGATGAAATTCTCACTTGATTGCATTGTTGATCCTATATAAATGCCTAAGGATACTCTCGATTCTATGTGTATCCAAAAGTGCTTCCTCCAATTTAACATTCTCTTTATTTGCTTCAGTAATCCCTATACCAAAAACCCATAAAAAAGAATCAGATCATGCATTATAATATAATGAAGACAATTATGCAGAAAGTGTGAAACACCAACCATTTTCAGCAATGTATATTTTAGGATCATCATACTCATTCTTCATGAAATTCAACACTTTCTCTAACCCCACCGGGTAGGTATATATATAATCACTTCCTTCAGCCTACAGTGTACAGCGTAGACAACAATATTAATAACTAAAAAGTTTGCCTTCTTTGTAATCAAACTTGGAATTTTACAATAAATAAATTCTTACTCGAGGACCAATAGGAATTCCATTCTTCTCCTCTGCAAAAGACAAAGAAAAGTAAAAATCATGACCATGTACAGATTTCAATGAAATTACAAAGAGAACTTTAAATTTAGATCTGGTTTACTAATTAAACATAGATAAACCAAACTACTATGAATACACATAAATATATCAGAATTTCTCGACTTAGACGTTATACTTTGTTGTACTGCTAAACAGTCGGTTATGAAGTGTGCTGGTGCATTTGGATTAGGTAGGACACTTTTAGCATAAGTTGCAGTATAATAATTGATTCCAATGAAATCAAAGGATCCCTTAATCAAATTCTTGTCTTCTTGGGTGAAATAGGGCAGTCTCTCTTTCACCAAACACGAGAGGCTCCATAAACCTGATCAAAACATGCACTACTGAATCATTAAGTTTCTTCTATAATAATCATTAACTGTACTTGTAAGTACACTTAGAAAGCTGTAAAACAAACCATCCAAGGCCAAAATCCATGATTCTTTTGACTGCAGCTTTATCCTCTTCAGATTCTGAATAAGGCTCGGAATATATTCCAACATGACAGAGTCCAATTTCTCCCCCTTGCTTTTCCTGCAAATTCATAAAAGATGAAAACCCCATTTGGGTTTGGAAAAAAAAGAGAGACTATTTTAAGGCCTTAGATTTATAGGTCAAATCACTTATAAAGTTCTCATCTTATTCATTCACTTTCAATAGAGCCTAGTGCTTTACCTGGAACTTGTCTCTGTAAAGCTTATAAACAGCAGCATGGGCAAGAAGAAGGTTGTGGGTTACAATATAAGGTTCCGTGGATGAGTTTCCCTCAAGACATTTGAAATGGCCAAACGAACATCTCCCTGGTGCAGTTATACCAAGATCATGCCCCATTACAGCAACAATGAATGGCTCATTGATAGTGAACCAGTGCTTCACTCTATCTCCATAGAGTTTGAAACACAATTCAGCATAGTCCTTAAAATCATCTCTGCAAATCAACATATATAGACCTTTAATTTTGCTAAATCTCTATATAGGAACTTATCAAATGTTCATAAGAAATTGAATAAAAAGAGCTTACACAAATAAACGGCTCAAGGGTCCTCCATACTTGTCTTGCAAGGCTAGGGGTGTGTCAAAGTGCAACAGACTCACAAAAGGTGTAATGCCTAAATGAGAATAGAAAACAGAAAAAGGTGTGTCAAATTATAAGTTATAATAAAGTTTTCTGACTTTTGAATTGTTGGCTTCTTACCATTTTTTATCAGTTCATTAATCAGATCATTGTAGTGATCAATACCCTCTTGGTTCACTCCTCCACGTAATGTACCCTCTATATAAATAAAAGTCACACAACTAAGTCAGAAATGTCTAAAATCTCATGAAATAAAGACCAAACAATTAGATTAAGAAACTTACTGGGCAAAATCCTGGTCCAAGAAATGGAAAATCGGTAGCAATCTACTCCAAGATCCTTGATAAGTTTCACGTCATCCTGAAAAATTCAGAATATATTAATAGCAGATGCTTAATTTTTATGGATGATGTTAAACTACATTTAAATTACTTGGCTTTACCTTGTATCGCTTATAATGATCAATGGCACGGCTATTGCTACTGTGGTCCTGAATCCTTTCTGCAACAAAATAAGATTGTATGTTATGGATGGGAATGCCATATTATGTAATTCTGTATGAAGCAATTTTGTGTTTATTGATTCAGGAAATTAATGAACTTGTTTTACCAGGGTATTTTCGGATGAAGTAGTCCCAAATGCTTGGTCCTTTACCTCCTTCATTTGCAGCTCCTTCAATCTGCATCCAGCCCTTGTTTGTCAAAAGAAGAAAAAAAAAAACTTTGATTTGAATTGTGGCATTTATTAATCCTAGGTCATGCTCAACACATTCCACTGAAAAAGAAAAAAGAAATTAATCAAATAAATGGCTTTATCAGAATTTATTTGGATCTTGAAGATGACAAACTAATATGACAAACCTTGAAACTGGAGAGAGATGGACACAAGCAAACCAATAACTAAAATGCTTCTCCAGATGATCATTTTGCCTTTGAGCAATGAACAAAATGATAGATGAAGCGTGAATAGGAAGAAAAAATCAATTCCAAACTGGGAACGGTGTTGTAGGCTTAATGAAACATTGAGTTATAACGCAAACAAATACATAGAGGATTCAGTTAAGACAACTTTGAAGAGTAATAAACTAGACATTTTTTCAATTTGTAATCATTTTCTCCTCGAAAGATTATAAAACAAAACTAGACTTATATACACTTATATTTTTACTATTAGGTTGTATGTGAAATTTTTTTAAAAAAATAATTAATTATGAGATAGATGAATTATATAAACTACATACATATTAATTTTTAATTAAAAATTTTAATGATAAAGATATAAAATTACAACCTAAATTTTTTCTTATAAAATATGAGTCTGCCAATTTGCATGATTTGACTCTGCTAATTAACAATTTCTGTTGACAACCCAAAAAGTCTTGAGCTGTCCAATTTTGATGAAAAGAAGAAAAGATATTAATGTTTGGTCAAATAAAAAATGAAGCAAAGATTTATATATTGAGATGAATACAAACAGTTCTTTTCAAGGCATCCCCTTTAGAAAGATTTAAAGATGCTTCTTGAAAACCAACAGTAAGGATTTTCAAATAATCAATAATCGATTCTCACTATTTATCTATCAATATATCTATTTATTTATCTATTCTCATTAGCTAGAGATAATATTTAAACTATTGTCAATATTAAATATTGATATATTTTTTAATAAAAATTTAAATTTTAACTCATCACATAAAGATTATATATATTTTATTAGATATATAAAAATAATATTATTCAAAGTATTGTCAATACTAAATATTAATGTTTCTTTTAATAGAAATTTAAATTTTGATTTGTTATATAAAGAATAGTCTCTTTCATTAAATTTAATTATTGTTATATATATATATATATATATATATATTGAAGGAATTTTTTATTTAAAAAAATTTGTTTAAAACCTTTGAAAAACAGGTTAAGACTTGACAGTCAAGATTTTTTATTTGTTTTTATTTAAATAATGTTTCAGAAAATTACTTAAAATATATAAAATTTGTCAACAAAAATCTATATGTATTAATAGAATATTCGATTAAAATTAAAAAATAAGTTCCAACTTGTTAGTTGATCCCGAGTTCTTGCTTATTCATGCGAGGGCACAATTTTAAATGAATCGTGCTCATCATACAGCACGCCTCAATTTTGTTAGGAGATTTTCATATTTAATATCGAAAAAAAAATTATTTTAATTTTTAAAAAATATAAAAAATTTTAATTTAATTTTTTATAAATTATTCTTGTTAATTTAATTTTTTAAAAATAAAAATAAATTCAATATTATCTTTTTATTTAAACTATATCTATATTTTAAAATCTCACTTAATAAAATATTAATTAAATTTTGTTTATGTTAATATAAAAGTTATAGACAGGAGATAATCTATATTATATTAAAAAAATTTATATATTAAAAAATGTTTTTGAAAATTTATTTTTATTAATTAAAATAACTTTCTATAAAATATATGTTTTAAATAATAAAATTATTTAATAATTTTTATTATCATTTTAAAAATTGTATGCTGAACTCTTAATTTAATTATTTTTATTGTTATATTAGATATAAAATTATAATTATATATTGTAAAAAGTTTATTTTTTTTCCGATGATAGTGAACCAAGAAAGGAGTCAAATTATAATTTTGAATAAATTATAGTTACCTATCCTAAATTTTGTAAAAAGTACCTGTTAAAAATAATAATAATTTACGTTAAATGTTTTATTTTAGAGTAAGTCTGCTATTGCGCCGGCCTTTGCCTAATTAAGCAAGAACGATTAAGGAGTAATTTGTTTGGTGAAAAGAAACTTAGTCAAAGTCAAACATGTTTATAAATAAATTTTTATAAAAATGAATATTTTTCTTTAAAAAATTATTTATATACCTTTTTGCGTAAAAGAATGAAAGCTTTGAAACACTTTCAAATTTTCAAGCAAAGATTGCTTCCTAAATCATATATATGATTAAACCAAGCTTTATGTGCTGTCCAATTTTGATGCGCAAGAGAAAATACATTAAAGTAATTATTTTTTTGAAATCACTAATATCTAAAATTAGAAATTCACAAAATACTAACTAATTTAATATGATCTGACTAAAGTTGGTTAATTAATTCAACAAATTATTTTAATTTGTTTGTAAATTGTAATACATAAAATATGTCGCTGCGAACAAATTATTTTATTTATAAATTTATTGAATGGACACATTTAAGTTATGCACATCGATTAAAATTAAAATATAAGTTCCAGCTTACTAGTTGATCCCGAGATCTCGCTTAGTCATGTAAGGATACAATTTTATATGAATCATGCTTATCATACAGCACGCCTCAATTTTGTTAAGAGATATTCATATTAATATTCTATACAGAATTTTTGGTTTTATTCATTTTTTCACTATATTTTTGTGTCCCTCTTACAGATTCTTTTGCAATAATAAAAATTTAATGCTATGTCATATATAGAAATCGTTTTTTACATTTATTTTTATAAATGGTTTCACGTTGGCACATCCATACATGCTGCTCAGAGTCTGACCAAGTCCAAATTCGTGATCTGAGTGAACCAAAAAAGCCACGTGCTTCCTTTGAATGAACTATAATAAGAGACACTAAGAACGAAGACTTTGAAATATTATATATCATTTGCCCAAACTTTGAAGGGTGCATTTGTTTCTTTGTATTCATATTATGACCTGTAAATAGAATGTTTTTCTATTTTGATGTCACTTTTTCAAAAGGTAATTTATGAATAATGAGTCAACAAAAAAAAGTACATGTTAAGTCACTATTTTTTATTAATAATTTAAATAAAATTAATTTTAAGATAAAATTAATTATAATTAAAAATTTTAAGAATAAAATTAAAAATTAATATAAAATTTAAGAACATATAAAAATATTTTTGTATAAAAATATAAAAATTTGTATAGGTAGAGCATAGGTAGCTAATTCCCTTCTCAATATGTTGCCTGCAGGAGATTTTGGTATA
Source organism: Senna siamea (assembly GCA_031216115.1). NCBI lineage: Eukaryota > Viridiplantae > Streptophyta > Magnoliopsida > Fabales > Fabaceae > Senna > Senna siamea. The sequence continues at coordinate 17,422,821 of CM062359.1, read as the reverse complement.
AAGTCCACAAAAGAAACACCCTTATCTTCTTGTATGGTGCAACCTGCATATATTATCATTATATTATAAAGCCAATTTCTATTTGTAGGCAAAATTGATTCAGAGATATATTTTACAAAGTATTTCCACCAAAACTGGTTTAATTAGTACCACAAAATACCTGCTTTGCCACAAAATCCATAACCACAGATGCAGTAATATTGCTTCCAGGCTTTCTTACCACAAGGGCCATTGGTTGCTGCCCTGCATCTTCATCAGGGTGCCTGTCACAATTCACAAATATAATAACCAAGCTGCCTAATGATCTTTGATTAAAAATGATTTCAAGCACTAAAATTAGATTTAATTTTCTTTAAGTAAATTACTATTTTAGTTTTTAAAATTTAGTAATTAAAAAATATAATAAAGAGAATGTTAAATACTAAATGACTTTTAAAAAATTAATCATATATACCTTTTAGTACTGACAACTCAAAGTATAATAACTTATTTAGTTTTTGGTTAACACTAAGTGGGAATAACTTGGGAGTTGCAAACATGGTGTGAAAATTTGAAAGCAATGGAAAAGTTGGACGTACGGAATTACAGCAGCATCAGCAATCTCTGGATTAATGGAGAGAATAAATGTTCTAACTCAGCTGGGGGAGCCTATTTGTTTGTTTCAGACATAATGAGCAAATTATATATCGAAAAAGTATGAAACATATAAACGACATAATTGTTCTTTTCAGTCACACTGGGATTTGGGAGGGGACAGTAACATCGTCACCTAGCTAGTATGCTTTGTATTTGATCAATTCCTTTAGCCTGTCCACAATGAATATGAGAGTCACAATAACAAAGATCCCCAGTCTTGAGGCACCCTTCTGAATCCAATGTTTCAGCTGTTGCGTTGCTATCTCCCACATAACCTGCATTCACACCAACAAATGGACCTTACATGCAAATCAACCTCTCACCTATAAACCACAAACACTTGGGCTGGTCACATGTCCGATATATAAGATGATAAATACATGTTTAACACATACACAAATGTATCATAGTAAAAATAAATTATTTTTTTAATTTGTAAACATATTAAATACTTCATGAGATTATTAAAGTTTTTAATCAATTATTTTTTTTGTATATGAACTCTAATAAATTTAATTTAAAACATAATAACATATATGTTGTGTTGCATTGTATTGTATTCTATATTTTCTTTAGAATTTGACATGTTAACATGTTGTGTTAAGTCTATGTAAGTATATTTGATAACTTGTACCATGTTTTTATACTTTTTGAATCATTTAATTTTTCATCTCTTAATTTTGTATGAATTTCTTATCTTATCTCTTATTTTTGTTTGGTTTTAATTTTGTCATTCATTTTTACTGATTAAAGTAATTTCTTTTGAGATCAAACAATATTTATATGTTACTAATTGCAGAGTTGATGCTATTAGTAGATAAAAAGTTAATCTTGCTATTTTCTTACAATATTTAATGGAAAATCCATTATAATGCACAAGACACTCTATTTGTTATTTATTTGCATTGAATTTTAGTGATGTCTACGATATTTTGGGTTAAGATATTATAAAAAATTTATATTTTAATATTATATATTTTAGTTTAAAACCATAAAAATCATGATACTTGACAAAGAATGCAAAACTTCAAACAATGGATTTAATATTGTAGTAATTAGGTTTAAAAAGAATGTTAAATCATATTGTTTGTGCGTATAATACTTTTATTCATTAGATTGTCTTAAATTTTCTTACGACAGGTTTCTTATTGCATACTTGTCTTTTATATCAATTCACTTGTTGAAACATTTGTTAATATATTTAACGAATAACCCCCCAAAAAAGCATAAATTAAGTTTTGTAAACTTGTAATTCCTTCACTGTTTTAACATCGCGTCCTTCCATTGTGTTCCGTACAAGTACTAATTAAGTAATTAATTCTTTATAAATATGTATACCTCTTTAGTCGGCATTACGTGAAATGTTTCATTTTTGCCACAAGTGTTTGGCCTGAAATGTCAAATTTTAATGATTATTATATGGGAAGAAAAATGAATCCGAAGTATCCAAAATTCTCGTGAAATTTTTTTATTTTCATCCACAATGAAAACCTTTTTCACATGAAATAAAAATATAAAAATTACACCTAATTCTTTTAAAAAGTAACAATTAAATATTCTGCAAAAAACTTTTCAATGACGCCTAAACCTACAATTTTTTTAAAATATGCAAAAGAAAATTAAAGAAGCAACAGTGGCATTTAATTGAATTTTTATTTCGTTAAACTAACTCATCAAATCTGAGTTTCACAGAAGCCGGCGTTCCATTTCGAACAAATCAGTGAAAGCTGAAAGATCAGCAAATTTGAAAGTATAATATTAAAATACAAATGGGCAAACTTGATTTTCAATAGCAAAAACAATTGCATTAAGAGCCAAAGCAGGTCCCTCATGAAGACAACACCTTCTCCACTTCAGTTGTCACCTCTTTCGGAGGTTTCTCAGCATGAAGATTAGCAACAATGCCCTTCTTTGTGTAGTAATCAATAACCTGCATGTCCATTCCAGTGGATAAATTTTCATGGTAAAAGTTAACAAAACCAAATTTATGAGGATACTCTCAAAACACAAATTTTAGGGTCATTGTCAGCAAAAATTGGGGATCAAATTGAAAGTTCTATAAATTTTGGGGGCTAAGTTGCAAGTTCATAAAAAGAGCATTATCCAATTCAGCAAATTAAGTACGTGGTTTTCAAATAAGCAGATTCCATTAGTATAATGGATAGTATTAAGGTTTGGGACAAAATCAACAGTTTCGATAAACTTTGGAGCCAAGACAAAATTAGCAGCAAAAAAAAAATTTAGGGACAAAATTGAGGATGATCCCAAACTTTGGGAACCAAAAAGATTCGTTTGTCTAACATACTTATATATCTCTTCGCAATTGACCTAGTATAATAATTTACTGAAGAATTTATTTACTTTTAATCAGGCATCACCAAAAGATTAAATAGGATTTAGAAAATGAAAATACTTGCGGGCATCTATTGTGAATCTAAAGTGCCAACCTTTACTACCCTAAAGTTGAAAAGAATTAAAAATCATACCGGCTCAGTTTGCTTGTGAAATGCCTCCAGTCTTGACTTAAGAACAGCTGCAGTGTCATCCTTGCGCTGAATAAGAGGCTCACCGGTAACCTAAGCAAAACAAATTCGACATTGCAAGTTCTAAGTAGCAGCATCCTTAAAACAATAATGGCTCTCAGACAGGATCAGTATGCCCAGTAACCAAGTTGATTTGCCAGTGAATTACAAACAAGAATATACTAGTACTACTCTGGTTGATTATAAAGGCCTTTATAGAACTACAGTTAATGTCCCCTATAAGCATCAATCATAATCACGCAACTAAGATTTTTCACCCAAAAAGAGAAAGGAAAAGAAAATATAAACAAAGGCAAAGACTCACATCATCTACCCCAGGAGCCTTGGGAGGCGCAAATTTTGTATGGTAGGTTCTGCCACTGGATGGGTGTATCCAGCGACCAGTTATACGCTCCTCAAGGATTGCATCGTCAATTGCAAAATTGAGCACCTTATCAATTTTAACACCCTTCTTTACCAGCATCTCGTCAAGCTGCAAGCAAAAGAAAGAAATAATATTTAAATTGCACTTGATAGTTGCACAAGATCAGTAAGTCAAAAAATGCAGATAGTCAAGCTCATGACTGCATGCACAATAGCACATAAACACACACACTTTCCAACATTTCATACAAAAGAAACTCACAGTAGCTCAGATGCCCAACAATGTAATACCTTCTCTGCTTGGACCACAGTCCTTGGGAAACCATCAAGAATGAAACCTTTCTGACATGATGGCTTCTTTATTGCTTCATCGATAATGCCAACAACTAAGTCATCGGAAACCAGTTGTCCCTGAAAAGTAATCATGTAATATCAAATTAACAAACTCTCTACTAATGCATAAAAGGTAACACAGCAAATCCACAGGCAAGACAGTAAAGAGAAAGGCCTTACTGCATCCATAGCTTCTTTAGCCTTAATGCCAAGAGGGGTCTTAGCTGCTACAGCTGCTCTTAACATGTCACCAGTAGCTAAGTGGCACAAGCAGTACTCATCTTTAATTATTGGGGATTGGGTGCCTTTTCCTGATCCAGGTGGACCTGCATTTACAATTTCTTCTTTTAGAGTTTACCACTAAAAATGCATTATCGAAAATAGAAACGTCAAAGCCATATATGAAAAAGTACACCCAATTTTGACACAACTCATGCTCATCACTTAAGAATTTTCCAGACCCAGTTGATGTACACATTATGAGTATTAAAACTTACTCTCCTAAGAAACTTAACTTTAAAATATGAAAACAGCATCATGACCATGTATTTCAGACCCAATTGCTCAACATCAAATATCAAAATTCCTATAACATTAAAAGTATTCAGTTGTTTTTGAATTGATTGACATAAAATTGCCAAGCGCAAGGTAACAAGCATTCCAGTCACTGCACTTACTCAGATCTCTGAATCTAAACCATATATATAGATGATCAGTAAATGGTCATAGCGGAAAGATGACCAATAATTCTTAAGGAGAAAAACACAAGAAAAAATAGAGTTGTTCTCATCAGCCCACAACAATTACCAAAAGATGGGAATGATATCCACATAGCTTAATCAGAGAAATAACCTCCAAAAGATGGATATATGTAGATTCACCAATAGAAAGAAGCATATATTCACAGGTAAACAACCACAAAGAAGGACAAAACTTAGGTACATTTTCTTTAAGCACTTGCTATCAACTATCAAGTTTTTCAAAAACACAGCAAGTGATTTTTTTTGAACAGCTCAACAATCAGCACCGCATGATTGGTTTTTCCAAAAAATGTTTCGCATAACTAGTTTTTGTTGAAGAACTAGATAGCAGGCACCTATGGAACTGTTCTTAATCCTAAACAGATAAAGAAATCCTTGACGAGACACATATAAAGTTCAAAGCATGACTCTCTAGACCTTAAAATGACATTCAAACACAAGACATACATGCCTTGGAAAATCTAAACCATCTAACACCAAAGAGTGGAAAACAAAAAATCTGAGGACATCTGAAAATCAAAGATCGTAAACCAGCAAAAGGAATTCTATTTCATTTTCTACTCCAGTAGATAAAGAGCTTAGCTAATTAAGCCAACAATCTCCAGCACCAGTTGTCACTTCTTTCTTGTCTAATCCTGCCCCAAATTATTTCTATACCATCAAGAGATAGTAACTAAACACATCCAAATTATGGGGTACCTTGGGGAATCCTAAATGAAACCATAATAACGGCAGCAACACTCCTAAGGGCAAAAGCTTCAAACTTTTACAACATACAAATGGGATTTTCGGATCTGAAGAGAAAAACCAGGATAAAAATGAAAACTTGAGAGAAATAGAGGTAGAAGAAATTCATATACCAATGAGAATGAGACGCTTGTCAGGTTTGGAGGCGCATTTCATGCGACGGAGAAGCTCAGTCATGAGATCCAAAGAGGGAACATCTTCCAAGTTAACTGCTGCACTACTGCTCGCCATTGCTTTTCCTCTTTTTTTCTGCTGTTCTGCTTCTTCTTCCTAATGGCCTTTGGTTTTCTCGTCGCAGAGCAGTAACCCAAGTAGCTAACAGAATGAGTTCGCGTGAGAAAGAGACGATGGTAAGATACCTTCTTAAACTCTTCAGGTTTCGGACCCCCCAAAGCTTCAAATGCAAGACGCCGTTACTGCAGGTCCGCTCACTTGACTTTCTTACCCTTCGCTACATGTGTTAGGTGAAGGTTTAAAACACAACAATTTCAATGCTGAATTTTTGGCAAAAAAAAAATACTGAATTTTTCTACATTTTCTCAGTTTAAACCTTTGTTTCCTGAGGTTGAGATTATTTTTGAAATCTATTTATTTTTAAATAATTTTTTAAATAAAATTTTAGAACCAAAATGCTTTTTAAAATCTGCTGATTCATAGTATGCTAATCATTACTAGATCCCAATTTCTCGGCCCAAAAAATTAAAACCCTAATTTTATTTTATTTTACTAAATAGTTGGTGGTTAGTAGCATATACATTTCAGTAGTTAGGTGGAAGTTCAAGATTTATCACATTCATCATTTTAATATTATGCTAATGATGAAATATGAAATAAATAAAATTCAAAGGAAAGAATAATTGGCTTTACTTAAATTAGAAATGTTAATAATATTCGTATTATTAGTACTATACCTAACTGATACTAATATTAATTATTAATTGAATACATTAATATTCATTAAATAATAATAATATTTATTAAATATAATATCATTGGGTCTTAAGAATGAAATCATTCTGCCACTTAATTTTATTTCTATGGTCAAAGTTTCAAAGAAGTCAACAAAATAGTGCTTCCAAAAAGCTGAGTGAGGCATTGGCTCTTTGGTTGTATTTATAGAAACTTCTGTATGTGGGGTAGTGGGTAGTTTGGGTATGATGATATGAGTGGGTAGCTGAATCACAAGGGTGAAGTTAGAAGAGAAACGTGAAGAATTGTAAGTACTAGGTAGTCTCTCATACAGACTTAGTATTGGTATTAAAGTCGTTGAGAGAAAAATACTTGAGTTTTAAAATGATACTTTTTTAACAATTTAATCTCTAAATTACGATATATAATTTAATTCTTAAATGTTAACCCTATAGTCATTTAACAATAACCGCTTACCAAAATAGTTGTCATTGCACAATCTAATAATATCACAAGTGAAAATAATAATTAATGTTAAGTTACTATCTCATGATCATTTGGACAAATATGGCCATATCACTTAATATATAAACCACTCTGTAGAAGATAAATTTTGACCAAAAGGATAGATCTTTAAACTGTGAGCGCAAGGTGGTTTTCTGATGTGCTAGTGTTTATCCTGGATATTTGCTATAGAAAACAAGTAATTTTTTATGGTCTAATGTTTTAGATCAACCAAATATTGAGGTCATACATCAGAGGAGAGCATCACAGATTCAATTTTCCAATTGCATGCTCAATCAGGAGATTAATATAAAGCAAATGAAAAATTGCTATTAGAAGAACTCATGCGATACTAACTGTGATCATAATAAGCACACGTTACTATTATAATTAATGATGTGCACAGTCTTGCTAGGCCGAAATTTTAATCCGATATAGAAGCAATCAAGACAATTAGACCAAGTCCAGCATCCAGTAGACGTTCAGAACTAACATATTGTCATCCAGAACAGTATCAAGATACTGATTTCTACAGCTGAAGCAGCACGCTTGCAAGTTTTACTCATTACTCAGCATCTTCATTTTTTGATTTCTTCTTCTTCTTCTTCTTCTTCTTAGTTTCATTGGAATTCTCAAGTACTTCCCCATCATCTCTTTTATCCTTCTTTTTAACTGCTCCATCTTGCTCGACATCAAGCACATTAACACCATCCTCATCCTTTGTCTCCATCTCTTGGTCCAATTTCCTCTTTTCTTTCCTTTTCTTCTTCTTTTCTGATTTATGATCAACATCATCACCATTTGCAGTTGCTGCGGGCTTATCCACAGCCATGTCTTCACCTTCATCTCCAGAAGCAGCTTTTGATTTCTTCTTCTTCTTGCTTTTCTTGCCTGATGCTTCAACTGGCGCTTCTTCTGTTTCCATCAGTGTATCTGCAATATTAACTATAAATTAGCAAAGTATTAACCTTTAGTACCTCTGAAAAAACAAATACCAGTTAGAACCATTTTAACTCTGCAAGATTGTCAATGACATAATCTCTGATAAATAAATATTTGGCCGGTGACATTCTCTGATATTTACTTCCATAGGCAACCATATAAGAGTCTCCAAGTTTAATAGGAAGTGGAAAAAGAATGGTAGAGAGCAAGGGCAGTGACAATAGACTGTCTCTCCTTTCATTGCTACAGACCTTTGTTTTGAGAACTTTCAATAGCAGACTTCATGACATCTATGTTCTTACGGGGCGCAACTCCCTTATCATAGAAGTCAAGTCGCTCCTCAACTTGTTCACGAAGTTTCTCCCCGAAAGCAGTAGTACCACTCTCTGCATCACAGTAGAAAGAAACAAATTAGATCATAGACAAGGAGGCAACAAGAATAGATGTCATAAGAGATAAGACATCCCTAAAATTTTTAAGTTAGAAACTAACCGGAAAAGCAGTCAATTCGTGATGCAATTGAACACTTGTTTGCAAGATAGCGAGCCATTCGGCCCTTATTTTTAGCAGATGCTCGACCAATAAAAGATGAATGGAATATCAGGCCATATTTGGGAGTGTTTCCCCTGGTTTTCAATGCCCTGAATTGGACAGACAAAGACATTCATTGTAAAATGAGTACCATCCGAAAAGTAATAGATTAAAAGTAATAGCATCCTGGCTGCAATATACAATAGAAGTGCCAACATTGAAAATCAAAATCAGCTGTTATCTTCACAAAATACATATCCTAAACAGGGAAAAATAAATTATTTGCAGATTTACATCTGAATCCTTAGTTTCTGTGGATACCGTACTACAAATTTAAAAAGCTTTGAAACAACAGGCATTGAGTTTAAGACCTGAACAAAGCCTTCTCTGCACCAAGAATTTGGAGAGTAGAAGAGGGGCACTTAGCCAAATTGGTTAGACTGCCCGCATGAGAAATCAAACGAGCACCAACAACTTCACCAATCAAAGAGGCCAAATTTGGTGCTATGTCATTCATCTTAGTAACCAGATAATCATAAAGCTTCCTTCTATATTCAGAGAGATCCATTACCCTCTGTGCAAATTGCTGGACATTAATCAAGTCCACTGGGGACAAATCCTGTCCTGAAAATAAAGTCAAACAGAAAGCAATTATAAAAAAAGATTGAGACAAAGGTTACATACAGAATATGTACAAGAATTATACCCATGGATGCCTTGGCAGCTTCAACTATCTCCTTAGCCTTATCTTCATCTCCAACAATATCTGTTAAGCCAGGGATTTTGTCTTCTGCCAACTTTGATTTATCCTCAATATATTTAGCCACTTTGGCATACAAATAGTTGTCATTTACAATCTTGACAAGTTCAGGAAAATGCCATGAGTACCATTCTCTGCACAGAATTGATAATCTTGTTTCAACTTATCCTCAATAAATGTTACTAGTTTTCAAGAAAAAGCAAAGCTTATTGAATATGAAGATGCTAGGTCCAAAGTTGACTATATTCGTATATCAAGGTAAACAACTTACCTGACTCTCATTGAGAAGGAATTAATATCCTTATCAAGTGTATCAAGAAGGAAAATTGCTTGAATGACCATGTTGTCAACTCGATTAACATTAAATTTCACCTTTGCCCTGCTATAACTATGCCCCAGACCAAGTTGTGCTTTTTCCAAATCTCCAGGCTATTGGAATAGAAGAAAATAAGAGAAAAATGAAGATAATAGAAATAAAAAAGATATATCCAGTGGAGGGAAAGGGATCTTTGATGTACAAAGACACTTAAGAGGCTAGAGAAAACGCTAACCTTCAGATCCTTCATAAACTTATCAAAGTGAAGCCGCACACCACGAAGCAGCTCACCCACAAACTCATTGCTTTGGCAAGGAATTTTTGTCACTTCAGCAATCTGTGAACCAATCTTAGGATCAGCTACTCCTAAAGTGAATTTCGCCTTTTTACCTTCCTTGAGTTTAGGCAGATTAAGCTCCAAGAAGCTCCTTAGCTCATCAGTTAATAGGCCTGAAAGCCAGACATAGTTAAAAGTCAGAAATGAAAATTTTGAACAACAATTTGAACCTTTGAATTTCAATTCTGCGCAAGAAGGCAAGCACATCACTGAAGAGAAATTGAAATTTGCAAATCACAATATCTACCCCAAAATGGAGGTTGAAGATGCTGACAAATCAACATTCTCAAAACAAGAAAGATAATGTAAAACTATCACAGCTGCATTCATAGGAAAAAAAATGACTCATGAGACACTCTGAAGAAAGCAAGGACTGTGTGAACGTTACATTGAAATCAGTTTTCCATTAGACTTCAGCAAACAGCAGAAACGCTAAAAGGGAAAATAATAAAAGAAATTATCAAAAGTGATCACCCCAGGGAAATAAAGATTAGAATAGAACGTTGGATTAAGTAAGCCTCAATATTCAAATATATAGCGCCTTCACGAAGAACTACAAGCAACAACACTACAAAGATAGTCACGACGCCAAAATACACAACTAATTCATAAGCTTCCGCAAACACACACCACCGTTGACAAGGAAATACATGCAGTGTACAATAAATGATTATAATTATAATAACTTGAGATTTGAGAAACTACAAATTCGTACCAACAATGAAAGTTGAGAGCTTGAGGGAAACTACCTTCAGAGACCGCATTACATTGTTTGAGAGCGTCAAGTGCAGACTCAAAAGGTAGAAAAGCAGTAAGCTGCACAACCTTCCCGAAGCGGTTCAAGTCTGAAATGGAGTTCCGAACAGCTTCGGTGTTCTGCCCTATTTCATCGAGGCCATGAGCATGGAATAGAGCGTACCCAGAAGCAGATTCATAAAGTACATAAAGGGCCATTGAAAAATGAAAACCCTAAAACTGAGAATACTAGTCAAGCAGAACAGAGACGACCATTAACAGGCTCAGTGCTAATAGGGTTTAGGGTTTTCAGCCAAGGCACACAAAAGAATTAACCTATGGGATTTTATACTACGACTATTAAGCGCATATGTGGCAAGATAGAAAGAAAACAGATTGTTGGGCTGAAAAAAAAAAAAGGGAAAGAAAACGTATTGAAAAAGACAAACTTACATTACTTATGTTTGAAATTTAATTTGTTATGTTTGAAATTGTTATTCAAAATATTTAATGAAAATAATTAAAATATTAAATATTGAATAAAATTATTAAAATATTAGTAAATTTATATTAAAAATAAAAAAATTTATTCTAATTTTTTAAATTTAATATCTTTTATTTATTTATTTTTAATTTAATTATTTATGTTTAAAATTGTTATTACTTTTTTTTTCATACACATTATTAAAATATTTAACAGAAATGTTACATTAAAAGGTTAAATGTTAAATAGACTAACAATCTTACTTCTTTTTTTTTCATTGCTTCTAGGTAACCAATGTTATGCCGTCTTGATTTTTTCTTTTGAAGTATCCCAAATGATGCACTTTGCACACATATTTTTGTTTTATATTTTGAATTTTTGCAGGTTGATAAAAGCATGTCTTGGAAGGATTGTTACTGGGTCAAGGCAAGTGTTTGTGGGGGATAACCCATTTACATACCTTATGTCTCTTAAACTAGTGACATAATACTCTGCCTAATTTGTGTTTATATAATACTGGCAGGCTAATATCTAGAAAATAATCTTCAGTTACGCTGGAAATTATTTCTGGACTCCTTATTTTTTTTACAGTTCTGGGTGCATCTTATAGCTTTCCATCATGGAAAATGAACAATGGAAGCTAAGCACAATAAATTGTTTTAGTGAGACCATATATGCAAGCTCTCTCATTTAATTACTTTACACAACTTTCCTGCTCACCTATGTTTGCTTCCTATTTTCTTATGTTACATCAAACATGACGCTGCGTAGACTAAGGCATTTTACTGCTGATTTGCCTAAAAAAATTGGATGGCTACGGAGGCTGCATGCATTCTTGCTTTTGCTTACTTTAAGATATGTTTGCAAAGGATATTTTGAAAGAGAAGGGAAGAAAATGTACCTTCTCCTTATTTATTTTTTAAAATTTTTAAAAGAAATGAATTAAAAAATTTTATATTAATTTTTTAAAATTTTTTTTATTAATTTTAATTATTTTAAATTAAAAAATTTAAACAAAAGAAAGAAAAATTATCACTTAATTTTTTTTTTTAATTCCTTCTCTTTCCCTTTTTCTTTAATTTTTTCTCTTTCATTTCCCTTTAATTCCTTCCCTTCTCTTCTCCTTTTCACTTATAAGCAAGTTCTTAGAGTGTATTTGAGAAAAAGATTTGGAGGAGAACGGGAGAAAAGAAAAGAAAAGAAAATATATTAATTTCTTTATTTATTTCTTAAAATTTTAGAAAAAAATAAATTAAAAGATTTTATATTAATTTTTTTTTATTAATTTTAATTAATTCAAATTAAAAGATTTTGAAAGATTTAAATAAAGAGAGAAAAAATAATCACTTAATATTCTTTTCTCTCTTCTTCCCTTTCCCTTTAATTCATCCCATTTTCTTTCCTTCTTCATTTTCAAACACACCCCTATAACGTGTACTTGGAGACGTTAGTTATTTCCAATGTTTGTTGTCACTAACAAGCCATTATGTTTGTTGTCAACAAGTAATTAAAATCTATGTTAAGTCATGCGTTGTTGTGAATACTTTCAAAGATTGGAAAACATGATTTTGAGCTATTATGGGCTTGTTAAAACCTATTTTTTAAATTATTGTCAATAAGTAAAATTTATGTTTATTTGAAACCATTTCTTCTCGTCTCAAACTATGTTCTGTGACTCTTTCCTATAGTTAATTACCAATTTGTTACTTCTTTAAAGTCGTAACCACTTCATCTCTTCTGTAGACAACGTAATAATAATCATTAACAAACTTCTTGTAGTTTATTCAGGTTGCCTTTCAATTTGTTTCTTATCCTTTCTGTAAGATACTCATATAGTACTCAATTAAAATGCTGAATTTTATACTTAGCTGCATTTGACATTTCAATATGCCCTCTGCTTCATCGTAAGCTTCCGCATGTTTCTAAGGTGAGTTTTCAACTAGTAGTTAATTGGATGTAAGCATATGCTCTGAACATGTGCAAGCTGCAACATATGAAATGGAACTATGCCGTCAGTGTTACACTAATCTTATTGATGGCATTTCATGTGAATATGTAGGATTGATGAGAAACCTGGCAATTAATGAGACTTGCCAAGAGTGGCTGTTTATGCTCTAGATGCTTCTGTGCTTGTAACAATAATACTTGATTTTGGCACATCTTTCTTGGACCTATTGTTTCAATTCTAGATATGAAATCGTTTGTTCAATCAAGATTGCCATGATCTATGGTACACATAAATCAAACATAAGAATTATTTGAACAAAACCCTCCATATAATTACGTTTTTCAAAAGGAACTAATCAAATGAAAGCAGATTCTTTGAAGTGTGCACTCCATTAAGTGCATGGTGATTTATTGGTTAATGTGCTAAAACAGCAAATTTCACACTCTTCACCAAATACGCAATTCAAACGATCTGAATCCTAATAAAATCCAAATGCAAACCAGTATATGCAAAATTTGGAGAGGAAACCAAAATTAGACATCTTTTGTAGTAATTATTGCCAATTACTTGGTTAGATAAATGTTGCGTATGTTTCATTTTTTGCACTTTACTATTTTATAAAAGTGTAGTCAATGCAGGCATCTAATTTCTGTATAATAAAGTTAACCACAAGCCAGTTTGTAAGTCTTATTCTCTGCATTTTCTTTTCTATGTTCGGGCTTTTTCTTTATTCTTGTTTTGATTATAAGTGCATGGTGCTTTAGATAGTTTATAGTTAGTGTAGTAATTTATCAAAACACATAATTTATCTTGCTGGCATTTTCTTACTGTTGTTAAAAAAATATGAAACCTTTTGCCTTAGCCTTTTTCCAAACTACTAAATCTTCCCTATGTAATTGTCCTGAGATTTTTTAATTGCAACAAATATATCTTAAATGCATGAATTATAATTTTATTTTTAAAATTAATTATAACCCATAAAAGATAAATAAAAACAAAAATAAAAGAAATTTAAAATTAAAACTAAAACTAAATTGAAATAATAAGACAAAATAAAATAAATCAAAAGGCAAATACTCCAACTCCTTGTGACTTCAAATCATATGGTTTCCCCAAGAGTTTAAATGTCACTGTATAAACCAGTCACTCCTCCCTAAACCCTTCGTAGCTTCTTGTAGGACTATTGCTACATATGAAGCATTGGCCCTTTCTCCTTTCTTAATTTATTTGCTTTTTATTTGTTTTTGTAGGGCTTTTCTCTTATGTCTCTTCTCCTTAGGAGAGCGGTTTCCATTGCTTCATGAAAGCTTCACGAAATTTTTATTCATTGCTGCCATTCGGTGTCCTCTCTCCATTTCCTTCTCCTTTTTCAGTTATGTTCTTCTCTTGTTATTCTTTCTTTCTCTAAGAAAGTCTCCTTTCATTAGAAAAGTTTTCTTCTTCCGTTAGGGAAGTTTTTCTCCCTCTAATATGGAATTTTTTTTGTTTTTGAAGATACTATTAAAGATTAAGAACAAATTTTTAGATCTAAGACAATAGATGTAACACCCCAATCTTATAATCATTTCTATTAAATGCGTATTTTATAAATCATCTTGTTATAAGACTAGTGTGTTATCTTTATTTTTACCTGAATGTGATTCAAATTTCTATTTAATAACTGAATAGGTTTAGGTTCCTTTACTCAGGTATTCTCAATACATACATTGCACAGTAAAATACTAAACAGTAAAATTTACTAATAATACAGCGAAAGATAATACATCATTTATACATACTCCTCATACTTAAGGTTTTTAGTCAATACATAAGGTAAAGAAGCAACAATCTTACCACTCAAACCCTTTTTCAATGATATTTCTATACTATTCATCTGTACTGCCAAGACCTATACCCCTTGTAAAATTGTGAATGACCATAAAGAAGGCATTCCAACCAAAGTTACTTCTATTTTCATTTGAAGATTATACATAGTTATCTGATACATACCAGGATAATTATGATAAATAAATTTTCAATAGCCAAACAATCCATTATTTTGAAAACCTCTGGCATCTACCACTGTGATAACACAAAAAACATTCTACATTCTTTTCTTTAAAATACCGTATGATTTATTAGGATATCATGCATTATTCATAGATATCAAAATGACATGTATTTATGAAAGTGTAGTATAATTCAATATAAGGATAAAATTCACCATTTATATTATTTCATAACATCATTTCATAATGGAAGCATAACATAGGTGTCATGAATATATACACACATATAAATTTATGTTTCCTGCATCATTATAAGATCAAAAAGATCATAAAATTAAGGAAAAGGAAAATAATTATAATATTATAGCTAATGCCATTTTTTTGAGATTATGGTTAATGCTACTTTTCTTAGAAGAGAAACTTAAGAGTATCGGGAGAGTAATCTAGTGAACAACTCTATGTACCACTACATACATAAGTGAGATAATTTTCTCCTATGTGACAATTCTACCACTGGTACTATCTGAGAAGTCCTCCCGTGGATCCGAGTACCCTTACCGGTTATTGTCTTACAACAGATTTTATGAAAATTAAGCTCACGGGATTTGTGCCAACTGCGCAAATCATTTCCTCTCCACTTTTAGGCAGATCACGATGTTATGGAATCACCACCGCTTAATGGTGGATCACATTCTTAGTACGTTATCCTATACATATACTTTAAGATGATGTGACTTGTGCATATGGTTATACTAAATTCTAAGTAAATGTCCTTTTTCCATTTGGCCATATTAAGTTATAGTAACTTAAAATTTGCAACCATCATGGTATTTTCTAAAATTCTTGTATTCGAGCGGATGTTTTACCGTCCAAATTTATGACACAGCCGTGGAATATCCAACGGCTGTCCCATACCAATACTTGGTCACTTGGTCACAAGTTTTTCTATTCTAAAGCATACATTAAAGACACTTCCTTTAGTTTCTCTTATTATCTTTATTCCTATTTCTCTTTCTTTTTTCTCATTTTCATGATACCTATCTTATACTTTAACTATATTACCTTTTCTTGTTTGACAACACTTTCAAAATTAGATTGTATGTATATGGAAGGTTATACATTCCTTTAATGAAATTTATGACACATATCATGGATATGGAAGGTTACACATTCCTTTTATAAAATGCATAACACACATCATTATAATATCTTGCCATAATCACTCACTCCTCTTTTTCTCTTGAATTTAGCCATCATAAAATTCAACATATTTTCTTTTAAAATTTCACTTCCAAATCTTGGCCAACATAAGGGAAAAAGGGTGAGATCTCGGCCAAGCTTTCTTGCCATGGTCATCCATTTTTCTTTTTCTCTTGAAATTGGCCAACATGAAAATTTAGCATTTTTCCTTCACAATTATACTAACAAAATTCAGCAAATTCAAGGAAAATAAGAAGGAATGGTCTTGGCCAAGAGAATTCATTCCTTCCCTTTTTGCAATTTTATAAAATATGTCATGAATACCCACCCATTTCTTTTTTTCTCTTGAAATTGGTTAACATAAAGATTGAACATTTTTCCTTTACAATTTTACTAACAAAATTTAACCAATTTCAAGAGAACAAGAGTGGTGGTCTAGGCCAAGGGACGAAAGTGGGGAAAAGATGGGGCTTCATGCCATTTATTCCTTCTTCCATCCTTTTCCAAGCAAGAAAACTATCATTTTCTTGTATACCCAATTCAACCAAAGGAGGAAAGTAAGGGAAGAATGGGACTTTCATGTCATTTTTTCCCTTTTTTTCATCCTTTACATCATTAAGACAAATACATCAACTTCCTTCCATTTTCATACCATTTCACACTTTATGCTATCAAACATTAAGGGTTTCAACATAGGTGTACTAAATCATTTCTTTCTTTCACAATTTTATTTCAATAACATTCAAAACATTCATAAATACATCCAAAAAATCATACAATTAATACTCAATAGTAAAATCACCATGAAATAATGTAAAGAGAGAAATCTCCTTTTTCATGAAAACCATAGAAATTTTCATTCAAGCAAAATAATCCATAAAACTTGAAATAAAAGGGATAAGATTGTTTAGCTACCTTAATTTAGCAATAAATCTTGATTTGGCTTGCCTTCTCCTTCACTTTTTCTCTTCCTCTTCTTCTTCTTTTTCTCTCGGTCATCTTCTCTCTTCCCTCTCCTTGACATCCTTCTTTTCCTTTTATGAAGGAAATAGAGTTTTCACATATGAAAATGGTGGAATTTGGTAATTTATGTGGTTTTTCCTTGATTTCTAACCTCTCCTTCCTTCTTCTTCCTCTCTTGCTCTTCCTCACGACCTCTCTCTATCTTTCTCTCTTTTCTCGGCCTCCTCTCTTCCATGGAGGAAATGGTTGTTTGAATTCATCAATGATAAATTACCAAAATGCACTTAGTGTAAAATACTGTTTTATTATTCCTTTCTTCTCTTTTTTCCTCGAAAATAAGGAGGAGTTTGTCCTTTTTGGTAATTTCATGAATTATTTGAGTGAAGTGACCATTTTATCCTTATGGTAAAAATTACCATTTTGTCATTATAACAAAATGACCATTTTACCCCTTTAAGTCAAAATGATTATTTTACCCTCTATTTATCCTTAAAATTTCAAAAAAGTGTAGGGAGATGGCCTTCATGAAAATTATCATGATGATTCTAAGTGAAATAACTATTTTTACCCTTGTGATAAAATTACTATTTTACCCTTGAGTAAAAATTGACTATTTTGTCTTTAAGATATTTTTCTAAAATTATCATGAATTTTAGATATTTTCTTTAGATTTTTTTGGCGTAATCATTACATTCAGATATTTTTCAATATCATAATTATGCGTCATAAATGTATTAGATATTTTAAAGGTATAATGATTACGCTTTAGATATTTTAATAACTTTTCCTTTTTTACCTTTAGTCCTTTTACTTTTCTTTTAATTTAATCCCTCTCTTCTTTAGAAAAAACCTGGGACTATTTAAATATAATTATTTAGGTATGCAATTGCTAGATTTAAGATTTTAAAACATAACTGAAATTATGAGAAGTGGATATTACAATAAAAGCTCTCAAAGGAAATAAAGTTGTAAAGGTTAAATCCTCAGAGAGGATTAAAGAGGTGTGTTACCTCTCATGAATACTATCAAACTTTTTTTTGTGTTTTTTTGTTGTAATTTTAACTAAACGTTTTGTTAATCTTTGTAATATTACTAAACTTTGATAACATAAGAGTATTTAAGTGTTGATAACATAAGAGTGTTTAAGTGTTGACTTTTGTTTTGGTTGGTATTGCATATGCTTCTAAGAGTGTAAGCTTGTATTTTCTTTATATAATGTATGAGTTTGGTTACAACTCTTCTATTGTATGAGCACAGTACTTTATTCTCATGAATGAAATTGATTTTTTGACAAAAAGAAAAAAGAAAGCTTCTTCCGCCTCACAACAAGAACTTTGCCTTTTTAGGAATTTTCTTCAAGATTTGTATATTTGTTCTATAGACCTACAACTAAGTGGGACAAATCTTAAAGGACGAAAATTTGATGAAGGCTTAATCCTTAGAGATAACAGGTATATTACCTCTTTAACCATTTGTTCTTCTTAGTTTTTTATAATATTATTATTTTTTGTTGAATTTAGATGCTAGCTCCTATGTTCCTATTTTAAAAGAGTATGTCTAATTTATCGTCTGTTGTGTATTTTGATTGTATGGTTATAATGCCTCTTTTCTTTTATAGTAAAGTTTCTATATTGACAAAAAAAAAAAGACCAATATGAAAACCATTAATGGTTGTGTAGGACTTATTCACGTATTTGGGCCTAATTCTACATTGTAGTGGATTGGACTTGCTTTTGGGCCTTATTTGAACATTTAGACAATGTTATAAGACTCAGATTGATTAATTGATCCGATCACTAAACCAAAAATTTCAGCACTCAATTGATTCGGATCATTCAAATAGATCTTTTTATAGTCAACCTTATATGTGACCTAGGTTGACCTACTAGGTCTAACATGAACTGATGAACTAGTAAAAATTGTGACCTAATTTACACTTTTTTAAAAAAAAATTGGCAAAACTTTATTATTTGGATTGCATCTTCATTTTATTTTCTACACAACAACTTCATTTTCTTTCTTCAAAAAATCACAACAGCTTCATCTTCACATAGCCAACTTTCCTTCATGGCCACCATAAACTAAATCTTTGTTTTTCGATTTGGTCAGGTGAAAATCTGTAGAAGAAGAAGGAAGAAATAGAAGAAGAGAATGATAAGTGGAAAGAAGAAGAAAAAGGAAGAGGATGTGTTTGTGTTTGAAATTTAAAACTACATGTGATATGGGAAAGTGTATATATGAAACAAGTGATATGGGAAAGTGTATATATGAAACAAGGAAATGAAAAAAGCAAAAGTTACACGAGAAACCGTAAAAAAATTATAAAAAGACAATGACAAGTCTTGAAAAGAGAATAACATTAAAGACTATATGAAAAAGAGTATAAATAAATAAATAAAAAAAGCGAATCATAATATCTTTTCAAGGAAATAAGTATATCTTAAAAAGAGAATGACTTTGAAAAGAGAGAATAATTAATAATAAAGAAATTATTTAATTAATATTGTTGTTTTGAAATATATTAGTATATATCATTTAATTAATTTTTAAATTACATAATTATTAATTTTATGTAATTTGTATGAATTTTGGATTTTAAATATAATTTTAGATATTTATTAAGGTACATATTAATACAATTATCTCATTTTATAATTATAAAAAATAAAATTTTAACATTGAAACAATATAAATTATTATTATTTTTTGATTAGTTATGATTTATTTTTTATTTAATAGTATAGGTAAATTTATAATAAAAATTATAAAATTTATTTATTTTATTAATTCAACTAATTTTTTAATAATTCGACAATTGAATTAATAATTTAATAATCCGAATTTGGGTCCTAAAACTATACATTTAGGCACTCATCACCTATTCAATTTTCATTTTACTTAACTGTCACTGTCATGGTTTAAGACTTTAAGTGCAGTAAAAGTTGAAGTTGTGGAAATGAAATGCTAACTCCTTAAACAAGCTGCAACCATGAATAGGTGATGGGAAATATGCCAAGTTAGCTGTTTGAGTTGTTATGGTTTGTTAGCATGCATGAGTTGTTAAATGAGTGAGCTGTGACATGAGTTGTTACATTGTTAACAAAGTGTCTTTTGCATAATTTACACTTAGTTGTGTGTCTTCACCGAAAATAAAAAATGGAATTACACTAATCTAATTTAAGGTTTGGTTAAATTAAACTTAACTGTTTTTAAATTTAAAAAATTACACCGACCTCTCTTTTAATTTATTTTATTTCAAAAAAATACTAAATTTATTAAAAAAATTAAAATAAAAGTTTGAGTAACATTTTATAAAATCCCAAAAGTAATAAATGTAAAATTTTTCTATTAAAAAAAGTAGTAAATATAATTTTATCAAATCTTATTTTACTTGAGTAATATATTTCATTTGAAAAGTAAGTTTTATGTTAGAGAAATTTGAGGGAACAGGACATATATATATACTATTATATTTTAATTCTCTTTTCGTGAAAAGGAAACAAAACAAGAAAAAAATAAAATAGTTACACTTCAATCTTTAAAACGTAGTTATCAGGATGCGCGTCATTCATTTAAAAAATTAATTGTTTTATTTTCATTAGTCAATATCAAATTTATATAATTAATTATAAAATATACTAATTTGGAATAAAAATTCAAGATTAAATAATGAAACAAAGGCAATTCTTTATTATTATTTGTCATTGTTTTATAAAAATATAAAATTTGCATACAATTTTTATTTTTTAGTTGTTATATATCTTGGATAAAAACAACAAGGCGGTCACCATCCAAGGCAGGGACCATTTAAAGGGCATTTAAAATTGAAAGTGTAGTGAGGGAACGACATAATTACGCTTATCATTGTCCTATTTATGATTTATGATTTTATCTTGTGGACATCGCTTTCTTTTTCTAACCATTCGGAGGGCATTTAAAATTAGAAGTATTGTGAGTTAACGACAAATAATTACGCTCATCAATGTACTATTTATGATTTTATATTGTGGGCATCGCTTTCTTTTTTATTAAGCAATAATTCATAGGCAAAAGTGAAAAATGGAATGCTAGCAACAATTTTAACTTGGGTTAAAATCAAATTTTTTCTGCTTTAACTTTTGTATAATATATTTTTATTAATTTGTATAATTTTTATTATTTTTAAGTGTTATTAGTCATATATAAATTTTTTAAGTAAATTATTAACACTAATTCATATATAATTTATATGAATTTGACTAACAATTAACTCCAAACGATAAAGTAAAAAAGTTTTGGGTGTCTAAAATTTAGATAAAAATATATTTTATATTTTTAAACTTTATATAAATTTTTAATTTTTTTATAAATTTTTTTGAAATTAATTTTATTTTTAAAATTTTAAATTATAATTAATTTAGTCTTATAACTTAATATTATTTAAATTATTAATAAAAAGTAATAATATAACATGATATCTTTAAAGTTAGTGTAAGTAAATATTTTATTTCTTATCTAATATTTTAACATTACATTAAATATCATATTTTTTTTTAATAATTTGAATAATGATAAGATGTGAGTAGATTTGATCTTAGGCTTCAAAGTCTGCTTGATCTGATAAACTTAATTGGTCAAATAGTAAATTTAAACTAAAAAATAAGAGTTTAAATTTGAAAACCTATTTTTTTTAAAAAAAAACTAAAAAATATGGGCTGAGCTCATACTTTTTTAGCCTAGTTCATTATATATATTTTATTTTTTTCATGTTATATATATATAATATTAATTTTGTAATAATATAATATATAAAATTATATATTATAATTCAAAATCATAGTTGTCTTATATATTATATTATTATAATATATAAAAATATACAATTTTACATATTTGATGCATTTTCTTGATTACGAAGTTATTTTTATTAATAAAATTGTAGTAAAAAATATTTTTTAATTTAATAACTTTTTTTATTACTTAAATTGATTTATTATTATAAGATTATATGTTTAAACTTTTTTTATTATTGCAAAGATTTAAAATTTTGACATTAGAAGCTTTCACTTTTAGAATTTAGATGTCTCAATTGATGTATTATTATAAATTTTTTGTTTTAATTTTAAGCTTGATAATAAACACATATTTTTATTTTATTGTATTATGTTTAATATTTGGTGACTTTGGATATGTATTAGCTTTATTTTTTGTTATGTAAGATTTATCCTTTAAAATTGATATTTTAATTTATATGATTTATGTATCTTGTTAATTGGATATTCATATATCCAAAAAAAAAAAATTTATTTCAAATCCTCTTGTCTTTTTATTAAAACGAGTTAGGCCATTTTACTTAGACTAGACTTGAACTAAATGAAAAAAATACATCTGAGTTTATATATTCTTAATATATACATATAAAAACTTAACCTATGATCAATCCTAATGGTGAAACAAAATAAATTATAATTTAAAATTTTAAAAATAAAATTAATAAAAAATTATATAAATAAAATTAAAAATTAATATAAAATTAAACAGTTTTAAAAAGTTATTTTACCATAAAATTATTATGTTATTTTTTTGGCTGCATCGTCACAGTACATAAAGTCATGAACCATAAACGGCGAATCGTGCAATCAGAGTTCAGAGTCACTACTCACACTCTCACTGACACAATCTCTCTCTCTCTCACCGGGCATATAATATAAATATATATATAATCTATGTATATACCGCAATGCAAGTGCTGAGTGCGACTGTGCGAGACGCATTTGATATCTCCGAAAAGCAGTGAATCCAGATCCGAAAAAGCGAAATGGGCGGTAATTCCATTTCCTCCATCATTTCTTTCAGCGATTCGAATTTTATCTTTTTTTTTTTTTTTGTTCCCCAGAATTTCAGAAATCCGAGCTGTGTTGAAACTGTGTTTGGCAAATGCGCAGGTACCCCAAAAGCAGCTTCTGCTTCGTCGAGCTTATGGCTTGCTTCCAATCCGAGTAAACGATGGGGCGAGTTGTTTTTCCTTTTCTACACTCCCTTCTGGCTTACTCTCTGTCTTGGAATTATTGTTCCCTTCAATCTATACGAGGTCTTCTTCTTTCGATTCTCCTTTTTGTTTATTGAGACCACAAGCGAAATAAAAAATGTGGCTTTATATACGAGAATAGTTTCATTTGGGTGGCTGAATTTCTACTTCATTGTGCTTATGTTACGTTGGTGGAAATTATGCTACCCCTTATCTTATTCCTCAATGTTATAGTGTTGGACTGTACTTCTAACAAATTGTGAGCTACATGTGTCTGGATGTTTAGAGGAGCCAAATCCTTTGGTCCATACTTTAAATTAGGGAACTATTGACCGTAAGACAAGACTATATTGGCGTTTTTATGCACGAGAGGCTTGGGTGCATAGAGGTTAAGGGTATTAGGAAGCTCATTTACTTTGTGTTGTCTGTTTATATCTGTTTGTCTAAGATAAAACTATGGACATACTTCTTTTATGAGTTAAATTTTTTAAATTAATTTTTCATCTATGTTCATCCATCTGTCCGATGCTAAAAAAACTATGGTAATTGGCAGGACTTCACAGAACTAGAGTATTTGCTTGTTGGGTTGGTCTCAGCAGTTCCTTCTTTCTTGATACCGATGCTGTTTGTTGGAAAGGCACGTTGAATTATCTTCTCTCTGAATTCTTCCCACACTCCCAATCTCTCAAAATGGAAAGCTTTTGAGTTCATGTGTCATAGTTGGTTTGCGTTACAGTTGACTTTGACATCCAAATCATATTTACTTTCATTTATGAAATGAAGGCGTACAAGGTCTTGCATCTTTAGCTCTCATTCTACCTAATTTTATGGTGTTCAAGCTTTATCTGATAACAACTATTACTTTATTGTAGTACAATATCTGTAGTACTTACACATCCAAAAAATAATGTCTTCCTGTTGAAATAACCAATAAGAATATGGAGTTGTTGTCTAATTTTTGTTTTATAATTTCAATTTTTGCAGGCTGATAAAAGCATGTCTTGGAAGGATCGTTATTGGGTCAAGGCAAGTGTTTAATTGGGATAACATTTTCCACATCTTTAAGGATATTGTATGATGCTTATTATATTATCAGTTGATAAGAATTATTTAGTGTCAGAGACATCGGAGTGTTACTCTTTTGTCACATTAGGACTTAGATTAATCTGTATAGCTCATTTTGATCAATCATGACTTTCTTCACCTCTTTGTGTATTTTTTCCCCAAAAAGGATGGTACTTACTAATATTCTACCTCTACCTTGGGCATGAGGGTCAATCCATTTGCATACCTGTTTCTCTTAACTAGTGAGATTATGCTCAGCCTAATGTGTGTTTATATAATACTGGCAGGCCAGTCTCTGGATAATAATCTTCAGTTACATTGGAAATTATTTCTGGACTCATTATTTTTTTACAGTTCTGGGTGCATCTTATACCTTTCCATCATGGAAAATGAACAATGTAAGCTAAGGACAATAAACTTTGTTTCAGTGAGATCACATGCAGGCTCTTTTTTTATTTAATTGCTCTATTTGTATTTGGTGGTAGCAGGTACCTCACACAACCTTCCTGCTCGCCCATGTTTGCTTCCTATTTTATCATGTTTCATCAAACATGATGCTGCGCAGACTAAGGCATTTTACTGCTGATTTGCCTGAAAAAATTAGATGGGCTACTGAGGCTGCATGCATTCTTGCTCTTGCTTACTTTATAGCATACCTGGAGACATTGGCTATTTCCAATGTATGTTGTAACAAGCCATTCTGCCTGTTGTCAATAAGCAAAATCTATGTTTAGTCATGACTCATGCATTGTTTTGAATACTTTCAATGACTAGAAAACATGATTTTGAGGTGTTATAGCATTTAGATATTCCTTGTTTTCTGTTATTCAAGTTTATCTAATTTTTTTTTAAAAAATATAAATATATATTCTAAAGCCTAGCCCCAACATTTGAGTTCAGAAACATTTGTAAATAAAAATTTCTTGAGTTCTCAAGGGTTGTTTTGACTCCTTGGATACATCTAGGATGTCACTCTGTATTAAACTTTTGAGAATGATTTGTTTACCATTACTTCATTACTTGTACTATGTCATTATTGTCTCTCTCTTTTTCTAATTCTTGTACTATAAATTTTCCTGCTTCTTCTGCCTATCTCAACTTCATCTCTTATTAATACCGATTGATAGTTGCTTACATATAACTTAGTATGTTTTCTCTAAAACAACAGAAGTAAAAGAGAATTATCCTCGTTCTCTGATATTTTTCTATAGGACCCTGATAAGGATATATCTTCGAGGATTAAAGATATCATCTGAAACCATTTCTTCTCTTCTTAAACTATGTCCGTGGCTCTTTCCTAGAGTTAATTGCCAATTTGTTACTTCTGTAAAGCAATAAGTGGATTGGCACTGTGATCACTTCATCCCTTTTGTGGACAGCGTAATAATAGTCATTACTAAAGGACTTGCATTTTTATTCAGGTTGCCTTTCAATTTGTTTCTTATCCTTTGTGTGGGATACTCTAGTTAAAATGCTGAATTTTATACTTAGCTGCAGTTGACCTTTCAATATGAAGTGGTTATTTGTGAGGATGATGTTATAAATTGGATTGTCTGCAGTTCCCTTATTATCAGTTTGTGGATCGTGAGTCTATGTACAAAGTTGGATCTTTGTTTTATGCCATCTACTTTATTGTAAGCTTCCCTATGTTTCTAAGGTGAGTTTTCAACTAGTAGGCAATTGAATGTAAGCACTTGCTCTGCATATATTCAGACTGCAACATATGAAATGGAACTATGTCAGTGTTGCACTAATCTTCTTGATGGTGATTCATGTGAATATGCAGGATTGATGAGAACCCTGGCAATCAATGGGACTTGCCAAGAGTGGCTGTTGATGCTTTGGGTGCTGCCATGCTTGTAACGATAATACTTGATTTGTGGCGAATCTTTCTTGGACCTATTGTTCCAATTACGGATACAAAACAGTGTCCTCAGTCAGGATTGCCGTGGTTTTCGTTACACACAAATCAAACATGAGAATTATTTGAATAGAACCCTCCAAATAATTGGGGTTTCCAGAACACAGCAGCAAAATCCAAATGCAAAACAGTATGTGCAGAATTTGCAGAGGAAACCAAAATTGGACATCTTTTGTAGTAATTACTGCCCATTACCTGGTCATATCAATGTTGTGTTGGTTTCATTTTTTGTGCTTTACTGTTGTAACAAAGAGTAGTCAATGCAGGTCACTCGTTTCTGTATAATGAAGTTAACTATGCGCCTGTTTTTAAGCCCCTATTCTCTCTGCATTTTTCTTTTCTATGCTTGTGCTTTTTGTTTCGTGCTGTTTTGATAATTTGTTTCAGGGATTGGCTGAAAATGATTATAAGCGGGGCTTTAGAAAGTTTGTTATCTATTAAGTGCTGCAATTTAGAACACAATTTTTTCTTGCTGGCCCTTCCTTGCTGATGTTTAAAAAGTATGAAACCTGTTGCCTAAGCCTTTTTCCAAACAACTGAATCTTCTCTAGGTAGTTTGTCCTTGCCTTCTTAACCCCGTCTCATTTATCTGTACAAAAAGAACATTATCCGATGCCCTCTTGGGAAACAAACAGAAGACCATTACTTAAAGAATATTGTTACCTAGTGTTTTTAGGATATTAATTAAAGTTTATTTTGACTGATTAATAAAGTATTCAATGATTTAAAAATGATAAAAAATTAATAAAAATAACAATTTTTAATGTTTAAAAATTTCATGAACCAATTAGAAAAAAGTTTAATTATTACTTTAAGATACTGGGTAATAAAACTCATGTTTTAAAAATTGGAATCATTGTTGAACCAATGAAAGAGATGAATTGCTATATTTTAATATATAATTATTCTATAATTAGGTCTTTTCAATTTTTTATATGTTTTATTTTTATTAAAAAATTTTATAATAAAAATATAAAAAAATTATAGATAAGTCTAGTGATAAGAGAAAATGATTAATAATATACTAATACATTTCAAATGACAATTAATTTCTTGAGTTTTACGTAAAAACGTTCATAATTTATAGTCGCTTTCTTAAATAACACATGATAATTATCAAAGAGTCGTTTTTTTTTTTTGAATATTTTGGCATAACTATAAGTGCAAAATTCTTAATTGTTATTCAATTTAGCAGGTTGATTTTATAAATTTGAATTTATATAAATTATACACAAATTTGTCATGTCTTAAGAATTTAGTGAATATATATATATATATGTGTGTGTGTGTGTGTGTCATATACTAATATATTTCAAATGACAATTAATTTCTTGAGTTTTACATAAAAATGTTCATAATTTATAGTCCCTTTCTTAAATAACACATGATAATTATCAAAGAGTCGTTTTTTTTTTGAATATTTTGGCATAACTATAAGTGCAAAATTCTTAATTGTTATTCAATTTAGCAAGTTGATTTTATAAATTTGAATTTATATAAATTATACACAAATTTATCATGTCTTAAGAATTTAGTGAAAATATATATATATATATATATATATGTGTGTGTGAGTCTGTGTGTACACAATTAATTGAGTTATAAAAAAATTAAATTATTTTGTAAGTTATATTATTCTTAATTTCTTTATTCAACTATTAATATATAGTAAATTCATATAAGATTTAACACATTTTAATGTGTAAAAACATTTTCTTCAGTTCGGCTGCAATCGCATTTTTTTCCTTCCCAGATCAGATTCAACAATTCTTAAGCAAATGTAACAGTTTTATTACATGTTTTTAGTTGCACTTCTTAATGTATATTATTATGTAATTGTTGATAAATGATGACATATATGTATTTTATAATATAAAATAATTAGTTATTTAAAACTCTTAATTATTTCATAATCTTCAAAATATAGATCCACTCCAGTACCCGCGTTCGAATTTGTGTCATGTTTTGTTGTCTTGTGTAAAATGATAAGACGGATATATTGAACCAAGAGATGGCGCTTTACACTCTATTTCCAGCTTCGAGCTCAAACAGCTTCTCAAATCTAAACACAAGAAATTGTAGGGTTTTACTTTAAATCAACATCGAGTCTCTCAGACCTTCAAATATCTACAAGCAAATTTTTTTTGGAGTTTATTTATCTGTGCCATAAGAATGGCTACTTGCGGTTCTCTTTCACTGTGCTCCTTAAGCCTGTATCGACGCTCATACCCAAGAAGGCCTTCCATTTTGTGCTCGGTTGGCTCCTCTGTAGTCTTAGGTAAATGATGCT
Source organism: Senna siamea (assembly GCA_031216115.1). Classification (NCBI taxonomy): domain Eukaryota; kingdom Viridiplantae; phylum Streptophyta; class Magnoliopsida; order Fabales; family Fabaceae; genus Senna; species Senna siamea. Next base: position 17,394,538 of record CM062359.1, on the reverse strand, counting down.
ATAGTTTCACTGCATTCTCTATGCAACCGAGTGAAAATTGATTTCAAAGAGTTTGTGTTTCGTAAGTTGCCATGCTACATTACTGATTATTGCCTGCTAAATTCTTAAACTTTGTTATTATAATTATTTTTGGATTGTATAGACTTCTCCATAAATCATTTCAAGGTGCCGGTATGAAGTTGGAGCCATTTCTGATGATGGAGTATTTATATCTTTATTTTGGAATTGGATTCAGTTATTGGGTAGCTTATAAACAAGGAAATGGGAAGATATTATGGTAGAAGATGCTTTATATTTTCTTGTAGAGTCCATGCTCTCTTAAATACATGATGAACTAAAATTACCGCATGCATTACTTTATATAGTTGTGGCTTATATCATAGTTTAATACTGTTCTTTCACGGAGGTACAGAAGGATCTAAAGTGCCCGGCAAAAGATCAAGAAGAAGTGAAGGACCCAGAAGAAGCATGGAAGACTCTGTTCAACGCAAGATGGAGCAATTTTACGAAGGATCTGATGGGCCACCCCTTCGGGTTCTTCCTATTGGTGGGCTGGGTGAAATTGGAATGAATTGCATGCTTGTTGGGAACCATGACCGCTATATCCTCATTGATGCTGGTGTCATGTTTCCAGAGTAAGTCTTCTCCTACCTTTTACCTCCCTTCTTGGTGGTCTATCAGTCATACTTATCCAAGTAATTAAGCTAGAATTGTTATTTAGGAATTTTCTATTTGAAGACTTTACAAATTAAATACAAACCAAAGTTTGTGCTGCATCTCACTTACATTTGAAAATTCAAAACCTTGTTTTCACTTTAATATAAATTTTAAAGTAATTATTAGATTGCTGCTGGACAAGTACTTTTTGCTTTGCTTTGCTTTCCTCTAGTTGCCAGACAAACTTAATTTATTCATGTTACATGTTTTTTAGCTATGATGAGCTTGGAGTCCAGAAGATCATGCCTGATACAACATTTATAAGAAAATGGAGCCACAAAATTGAGGCAGTTGTTATAACACATGGTCATGAGGATCATATTGGTGCACTGCCTTGGGTAATGTTTACTGCTTTGACTTGTTAATAACAAAATACACTTTTGTCAATGATATTTGTTACCTTTTCCAAATGCCATTCAATTTGTCTGAAAGTTTTTTTGACAAAATTCAAATCCCGGTGTTCAATGCATTTTATAGAATAAACTGAGTAAACTAAAAGACGTACTCATATTTTGGTGATTAAACTGTATCAGGTGCCTTGTTTGCCATGATAATGTAAAAATATTGCAATGGGCTTCATGGGAGATACACAACTATCAAACAGCTTAGTTCTTTATTTAATTGCATTGTTTACCATTTCAATACATCTTGCTGCTTGCCATGCATCTGAGTATGACACAGTTTCAAAATATTGTCACCTTCAAAGTTGTGAATGTGGACACAGGCATCCAGAAAGGAGGTTTTGAGACGGGAAAGGATGTATCAGTTTCTCTATAATGTAGCAAATCTCATCTAAGCAACCTCAACTCAGATGCTGGTATTAAGCAACTTGCTATTCCTCCTTCTAGTTGCTTCTTTTCAAAGAGGCTGCTTTGTTTAGACGAAGTTTGATTATTCTTATGGCAAAAAAACTGAGAGACTGATAATCCAACATGTTAGTATTACCAGTCAGTCAGTCACCAATACTAATAGGTGACAAGCTTTTAGGATGTATATGTTTTACTTCAAATTGTGTTTTGGTGTCAAAGAAGAGAGGTTCTGGTTGAGTGGAGATCTAATTTAATAATATAATATTATGAGAATATGTAATTAATAAATCCCTAAATTCTGTAACCCCAAAAAAAAAAAAAAAAGAAACTAAAGTGATTATACCACCTTCAAAACCGAATTAGGCATTTTCAAAGAGGGGAAGTATTTTTCTATGTACTTGATGTTGTGGTGCCTTTGCTCAGAGTGTATTGCTAATGATCATGTCTTTAATTATTATGTGGTATAAGATTGCTTAAGTTCTTCATATTTTTATTTCTCTCTTAATATGATGAATTAATCTTTTACAAAAAGTATTTTTCTCTTATATTTTACATAATGAAATTGCTATTTTTTTTAAAAAAAATGTTTTTTCTTATTTTATAATTGCTTTTACTATAATTTTCATTTGTTTCATCAGGTTATCCCAGCATTGGATTCCCATACGCCAATTTTTGCATCTTCCTTTACAATGGAGGTATTTGGTAGCATCCTGCCCTTTCATTTGTTCATTTTTCAAGTGGATCAATAGTGATGTTCCATCAAAAGTAATAGAAATTAGATGTTAGTGTCAGAACCTTTTGAAGTTGGCTGACTGACTCTTGAATGCTTCTTTTTTACTTTTGTATCACAATGGTGATACCGGTTGCTGCTAAGAATTTGTAAAGTAGTAGTTGTTTACCAATGACGATCTCTTGTTCTTGCAATGCTTATTTTGATTTATTGTAGTACTTAAGGTCTATCTTTCTTAACAGCTAATTAAGAAGCGTTTGAAAGAGCATGGGATTTTTCTTCCTTCAAGACTCAAATCATTTAGACCAAGGAAGAAGTTTATGGCAGGGCCATTTGAAATAGAGCCTATCAGGGTGACCCATTCTATTCCTGATTGTTGTGGTTTAGTTCTTCGCTGTTCTGATGGTACTATTCTTCATACAGGGGACTGGAAGGTCAGGATTTTGTTTACTTTCTTAATGCATTCTCCCTTTTCTTACCTTGAATCTCCTGTTTCTTAAGAAATTGATTCAACAGATTGATGAAACACCATTAGATGGGAAGGTTTTTGACCGTGAAGCTTTAGAGGATCTCTCTAAAGAAGGAGTAACATTGGTAAGTTGCATATTATGCTTGTTGGAGGAGTATTGCTTATGCTTTCTTTGTATGCAATTTTATTTTGGATAGGTTCACCACATGAGAAGGTTACAATCCAAAATTTGGGTATTTCACATATGCCTAGAAACAAAAAATCTTTAACTTACAATTGCATGAATGTTGTGTCAGTGCCTCATACACTTGACATTATAGAAGAGCATATTTGAATATTTTGAGGGCTTCACAGTCTAGTGGCTAACAGTTTTCTTGAGTTTTATATCTTGGAATGTGATGAATCTGATGATATTTCACTGAGTAGTGAGCAGTGCATAAATAGTCCCTTTTGGGATGAATATGGCAGTTATGCCCAGTTCTTTGCTGGTGGAGGTCCTCAAAGGATAACAGTTTCCCATTTTTTCAAACTTTCAAGTTTCAAGCTGTAACTCCAGGCAATAAAACAATTCAAATTGCAATGGGATTTAGGAAAGATCAGTCTTAGATGTCTCATGCACAGATTTTAGGATTTAAGATGATCCAGTAAACTGCTCCTTTTTTTTTCTTTTGGAAAAAAACTATTAATTTCCCTTTTCTTTTTCTCTAATGTTAACAAATAACGACAGAAAACAGATCTTTTGGCATTACTTTCCAGATGATGAGTGATTCAACAAATGTACTTTCACCTGGAAGGACAACCAGTGAATCCGTTGTGGCAGATGCACTATTGAGGCATATTTCAGCCTCTAAAGGAAGGGTTATTACTACCCAATTTGCATCAAATATACATCGCCTTGGAAGTGTGAAAGCTGCTGCTGATTTAACTGGAAGAAAGTTGGTATGCATTTTTTAGGTCCTAAAATTCAGTGCCATTGAAATTGGTTTCCTTGTTTAGAATGACAAGTGTTTAATGCTTGCTATTTTATGGCTATTGTATAAGGTATTTGTTGGCATGTCTTTAAGGACATATTTGGATGCAGCTTGGAAGGATGGACAGGCACCAATTGACCCATCCACGCTGGTAATTAACTTTTGGAGACTTTTCTCTTGCATTGTTCCTGATTGGCAATACTTGATGGCTGAGCATAATTCTTATTTATATGTTCCTCTAAATTTTCATCTTCATTAATCATTGTTCTATTTGTAAGAGCTTCTGTCAGTCTCATGTCTGTTGCCATGTTCTCAATTATTGCACATTTTATATAGGTAAAAGTGGAGGATATTGATGCTTATGCTCCAAAGGAACTGCTAATTGTAACAACTGGTTCTCAAGTAAGTTAATTTTGAGGTACTTTAAAGACATGCTTGAACCATGGACTATCAAATTGAATGAGTTTATGGCTTATGACAAAATATGTGCTATTGGGTCAGGCAGAACCACGTGCTGCCTTGAATCTTGCATCTTATGGAAGCAGTCATTTTTTCAAACTGACCAAGGAAGATGTAATTTTGTATTCAGCTAAGGTATGATAGCAAAATTTAGTATCAGACATTTGGCATCAAATATATATACAGATTTTATAACTAATAAACCTTTTGCTAATGATTTGATATCACTGTATGGACTTACAAATTACGATGTATTATATCTCACTTACAATCTGCGATACTGACAACTTTTTTTTTTTTGCATAGATTTTTGCTTGTGTTAATTTCTGAAATTTTTTTATCTACAAAAATTTGTGAATGAAAAATTTGTCTTCTGATCCTTATTCACTCTGTCAGGTTATTCCTGGTAATGAGTCTCGCGTGATGAAAATGCTAAATCGCATATCTGAGATTGGATCAGCTATAGTTATGGGGAAAAATGAAAGGCTGCACACATCTGGCCATGGGTATCGAGGAGAATTGGTAATTTTTTTTGGCATATCAATGAATTTTTTCCTCTTAAATCATGTTATCAATTTTTTTTTTCATTTTATCATCCTTGGCTGTTAAAAAGTTTTAGATTCTACAAGATATTAAAAAATTATCAAATTATTTTTGGAGTATCACAAACTTAAAAGAATATTTGAGGTATCATCAATAGTGGTGTCAAATGGACTAGCTCAGTCTGGCCCTAGCCTGCTTTGGCCCTAACTTTTTAGAGCCGAGCTAAGATGGTCTTAATTAAATATGGGCAAGGATTTTGCTAGTCCAACCGGCTTTATTAAGGTTTTTTTGAAAAAAAAACAATGGACTTGCTAGTTGTCAAACAATGTTCACATAGAGGGCCCTATAGTTGGCCCTAATAACATTTTTCTAATTTTTTAAGTTAAATAAGAAATAAATACTCAATTCAAATCAAGCATTAAAAAACTAATACCATGAAATAAAAATTACAAACAATTATCAAACATACATGCAAAATTATATAACACCATAAAATAAAAATTACAATTAACACATGATACATTTGCTTTTGTCTTCATTAGTCATCCATAATCACATTGTCTTGTTAAGTTCTTTTGACCCTAGTATTAATCTTAATCTGCATTGGAACTAATCAAAGGAATAAGCACTGTTGCAAATTGAGGTTAGGTGCTAGTTTTACTATGATAAGGAAAAAGAAATGTAAGGTTTTTTATTTTTTATTTTTTAAAAAACAGCCAAAAAGGCTGGCCATTATCTGGCCACCTATTTGGCCCTAGGGCTAGGGCCAATTAAGACTGGAACAAACAAGCCCAAATTAAAAATGGGTCTCTTTTTCATGGCCTAACCCTAATTATTTTTTAGGCCCTAGCCTATTTTAACGGCTCTAATACTTGATTTTGAAAGCAAGTAGACATAGTTACATCTTCCTAACTTTTACTTTCCAAATTTTTCAATATTTTATTTGTAATAGGGGAAAATTTCAATGTGAGGATCTTTTCTTCCTGATTTAGTCATCTAGAAAGTGAGGTTTCACATGAATAATCAAGCCTTGTCAAATCAGTTACTTTGTCTGATGCCTTTTCAGTTTATTCATATTGTCATATAATGTGATGTCTTATATGGATCCCTTATAAGTATATTTTTTGGTAAAAATATGGATCCCTTATATTGTCTCTCTTTGATATGGCATGTTATTGAAGGCAACGTCTATTTCTGCAGGAGGAAGTGCTTAGAATAGTGAAGCCACAACATTTTCTTCCCATACATGGGGAACTCTTGTTCCTGAAGGAGCATGAGTTGCTTGGAAAATCATCTGGCATTCGACATACTGCTGTGAGTCATTGCTTCCTTGTCATATATTGAGATGTGATGGATGAGAGACTATTGGGTCATAACATTGAGATTTATGTAAACATTTCAATAAATTGACATAAAATGTTGAAGGAACTTATGAGATTTATGTTCCAGGTTATTAAGAATGGAGAAATGCTTGGTGTTTCGCATTTGAGAAATAGAAGAGTCCTTTCCAATGGTTTTGTTTCCCTTGGAAAAGAGAATTTACAGGTTGGTAACATGGCGTTTTTTTAGAAATAATCTGGAAATCTTAGGTTTTCTTTTATTTATTGTTCCTTTTTAATGCAGTTGAAGTATAGTGATGGGGACAGAGCTTTTGGTACATCAAGTGAACTCCTTGTTGATGAAAGATTGAGAATTGCATTAGATGGGATTATAGTGGTCAGGTAATTCTTTCAAGTTTTAAAGCCAGTCGAATATAATTACACTTATTTTGCAACATCCTGATAGTTCTATTTTACAGCATGGAAATATTTCGCCCTCAAAACTTAGATAGTCCTGTTCGAAACACCTTAAAAGGTAAGTTAAGAATTACCACGAGATGCTTATGGCTAGACAAAGGGAAGCTGTTGGATGCGCTTCATAAAGCTGCTCATGCTGCACTTTCGAGCTTCCCTGTAAACTGTCCACTTGCCCACATTGAAAGAACTGTGTCTGAGGTATTGAGGAAGATGGTGAGGAAGTACAGTGGCAAACAACCTGAAGTTATTGTCAATGCTATAGAAAATCCTGCACCTGTTTTTACTAATGGGTTGAGCACAAGGCTGTCAGGAAAATCCCATGCAAGTATTGGAATATCATCATTGAGAAAAGCCGTGAATGGACGTGTGAAGGAAAATCAATCCACTAAAATGCAAATAAAAGGAGGTAACACCAATAGATTTTGGAGGTTTAGTTTGTAGCTTTTGTGCATGTGTATATGTGCTTTGTATATAAATACTGTTGAATGCATGTCTGCATATCAGATGAATTTACTTATGAGTTGTCACATTCATGAGATCCCCGTGTTCTGGGCAACAATATGAATGTCCTTGATTCTGCTTATTCTTAATTGGATAATGACTGTAAGCTCTTTATATAAGTGAGATGTATAATGGCAACAGACTGCAATGTAATGGTGTTTTTTTAAAAAAAAAAAAAAATTATTTTGGGTAAATTACACTCCCCATTCTTAAGAGGCAAAAATTACTATCCCCTCTCATTTATTTTTAAAAGTTGTATTCCCTTTTCTTGAGAGATAAAGATAAGATGCAATTTCAACCATTTTGACAAATATACTTTTATATTTATTATTTATATAATATAAAAAATATTAAATATGCATTTGACCAATATAAATGAATTATGTTTTTAAAATTTAAAAGAAATTAGTTTATGATTTTTAACTCAAAATAATAAAAAATTTAAAATATTTTTCTAATAAGTTATATTTTTAATAAAAGAATTAATATCATCTTTGAGCTTAGTTTTGTCAAAATGAGTAAAATTGTAACTTACCTCTATCTCTCAAGAAAGGGAGTGTAAGTTACCTTTCGTTTTTATGTCTCCTTATTTAGTGACTATATATGGGTGTGGAGACATTAGTGATTGTCAGCTGATACAAAATTTCTTTAAGTCAGTATTTTTTTTTTTGTTATCCTCAGCTTTTATCATTAATCGGTGCAGATGATGAAATTCATGTTGAAGGTTTACTACCTGAGAAAGACCTCACTACTTCAAGTGGAGCTGAGGGAGATTGCTCTCATTCAGATGATCCGGAAGGATTTTGGAAATCATTTATTACATCCTCACCGGTTGAGAAGCCTATCAAAGCTAATAACAATTATGTTCCACAAAAGGAGCCCAAGTCCCAGCTGAAGAAAGGTGGTTCTGAAGACACTGATGAAGTCAAGTCTGAAAAGATGTCAAGGTCAGAAGCCAAAGCTTCAAAGCCAGTGAAGAGAAACAAATGGAAACCTGAGGAAGTTAAGAAGCTGATTATCTTGCGTGGTGGGCTGCATGACAGATTTCAGGTTGTGAAGGGAAGAATGGCCCTCTGGGAAGAGATCTCTCAGAATTTGTTGGCTGAAGGGGTCATCAGAAGTCCAGGGCAGTGTAAATCTCACTGGACATCTTTGGTACAAAAATATGAGGTTTGTTTCATCTTCTTTTTAAGCAACTTGATATTATTATTATGAAGCAAATATTACAATTTCTTAAAATGATTATCCATAATTCTTTTCGGGCTGCTTGTTTATGTGTAAAAAAGCTTCTATATAAGTTATTTTGAAAAAAAAAACTCCTTCTGGTTGCAACTGTCATTTTTAATTTCTATGACTTTTAGTTCATTCTTTTTACAATAATTTTGATTCATAGTGTTCACTTAACGATAAACCATTTTGCTTAGCATGCCAATATGGGCTACAATAATGATGTTTCTCTTGCGTAAGATAAGAAAAGCCTACATTACAACTAGTATGAAGACTTCATTTATAACTTATTGTACTATTCTGTCGGGGGAAATTTTTCTTCCTCTATTCTTAATCCTAGTATGGCTAGCAATCATTTTCCCCATTTACTTAATCTAAGTATAATTATCTTATACCATATCAAAGAATATATTACAACAAAGAAGAAACAAGCAAATTTCTTTCACATCTTTCTCTGTCTTAATGTTAACAATGACCATTAACATCTCTTTTTTTATCCTAAGCAGGAGATCAAGACTGGAAAGAGAAGCGAGATAAGTTGGCCACATCTTGAGGATATGGACAGGATTCTGTCTGATAATGATGCCCTTGCAACAAAATGATTGTGAAGTGGTGGAAACTTCAATAGATAAGAAAATTTTGGAATAGTCAAAAGCAAAACAATTGGTAACAACGCTAGTCTAGACTAGAGTATTGAGCGAAGATAATCCATCAGTTTAGTCTTAAGAGATATCCTTGTTAAGTTACGAAGTCCTCTATGACAAATAGAACACCATATCTATAAGTCAATTATAAATATTTGATACTGGTTTTCAATTGTCTTATTGGCCATTCCATTAAGGGCTTTAATAAAATCTATAGCCTATATTTTTAATTGCCAGATTCGATTGTATGATGTGTTATAGCTCAATTACTATACAACAACAACAAACAAAACATTCTTCCTTCATAAATATTTGATAAGTGAATTATAAATATTTGATAGTGGTTTTCAATGGTCTTATTGGCCATTCATTAAGGGTTTTAATAAAATTTATAGCCTATATTTTTAATTGCCAGATTTCATTGTATAATGTGTTATTGCTTAATTACAATACAACAACAACAAAATATTTTTTTATTAGATGAGATTGATTACATAAATCAAGTGATGTTAACATATTTTATTTTGATTTATTTTTTTTATTAAGGTATTTATAATTAAATTTATCTTAATTTTTCTACTGTTTTTTTATGGTTTTTGATTAACTTATAGTTCAATTACCATATGACTGTTAAATAAATTGGCCTTACAAAATACATCTCAATGGATCAGTTATAAATGTTTTTTTTGAAACAAAATAAATCAATGTGAGTTTATATCCAAAGAGATAATCAAAAGTAAAATAATTAATATTCAGGCTTAGTTGCCGAAGTACTCAATATGGGCTAGCTGAACCGGCCCAATTACGTACCTGACGCGCATATGTATGTACTTATTTGGGTTGGTTGGGCCGGACCAATTTAGTACGACCCTTCCAGGCTCCAGCCTTTCTCCTCAAGCCAACACAGTCAGTTTCTTCGTGTTCTCAATTTTCTCAATGCTTTGAGAGTTTGAATTCGTCGACAGCGCCAGTCACACTGCAACTTGTTATTCTGCCAGAATCGGTAAACCATGTTCATAGACTAGGATAATTCTTTATGGCCGTTATGTTCAAAACGATTTGCAGGAATAAATATTCCCTTCTTTTTAGGTTTGCAATCATGAAAGTTGACACCAGTGGGCTTGAGTCGTTATCTTCTCAAATTGGACCTAGTTGCGACATTGTCGGAGATTTATCATCTGCGCCATCCTTTGAGCTTCCCAATTCAACAGATGTGAGTACTTTTTCCTTCACCTGAAATTTTGAAAATTTAGTTTCACGGGTAAAATGGTTGAAATTTGATTCTGAGCCTTTTTAGGCAAATGAAACAGCTATACTGGGTGTTTATCTACAGTAACTTGAACCATTAGGTTTTATCTGAAGTTCTCTGTGTTTGTCCTGTTAGTTCGATGGCTTCCAGAAGAATGCAATTCAGATGGTGAAACCTGCAAAGGGTACTACAACTGTTGCTTTTATTTTTAAGGAAGGGGTTATGGTGGCTGCTGATTCTCGAGCTAGCATGGGAGGATATATATGTAAGTAGTGAACTAGAGTTTCTTCTTTGCTCTGTTTCAATATCAAACTATTGGTGAAAAATACTTTTCTTGGCAATGTCGCATTTATGTTCCTCTTAATTGGGTAATAATGAGTTTGTCTATATAATTATTCTTGATTATCTGCGGCGTCTCAGTCTGTAAAGAAAATTATTGTAATTAATCCGTATATGCTTGGGACAATGGCCGGAGGAGCTGCTGATTGTCAATTCTGGCACAGAAATCTTGGGATCAAAGTAATCTATGCAATGTTATATGTTGCATGTTTACTTTTAACTGTCATATCATATCTTTCTTTCGTCTCAATTTTTGATTAATCCCACTGCAATGTTTTCCCCATCCTTTCCAAACAATACCTTAGTGTTAGGATGGATGGTGGCGGTATCAGCCATGAAAATCTTGATGTTTATCATCTCTTTACATATGCCTTTTAAGAAATGCCATTTTAAGTTTAAAAAAAGGGGAAGCAAATAGCATGAACACATTTTGTCATGATGGCCCAGTATCAACTTGATTTTAGAATTGTAATAGAAGAAATGAAAATTCCATATGGTTCGTAGGTCCTTGAGCTTTGAGTATATATAGATTATAACTGCAGAAATGGATGACTTAGTTCAAAGGAACTAAAAGGTTTATGTATGCTTAGCAAATATTGGGTCACATGATCCTTCTCATTCAAGCATTTAGCTTTTATATCTTTAGATTTGATATAATTCATTTTGTATTTATCAGGTAATGAATGGTTTTTTTTTTCTTGGACTCGGTCATATTATTTTTAGTGTCGGTTACATGAGTTGGCAAACAAGAGGAGAATTTCAGTAACAGCTACTTGCAGATATTTTATACTCATACCGTGGAATGGGGTTATCTGTTGGCACCATGATTGCTGTATGGGATGAGACGGTAATTTGCATATTTAATTACTAAACAGTTTTTTCTGTGCTCGTTCTATTGTTTCTTACAGCTTTTCATCTCTTATCAGGGCCCTGGTCTGTATTACGTTGATAGTGAGGAGGGTAGACTTAAAGGCACCCGATTCTCTGTTGGATCTGGTTCACCATATGCTTATGGTGTATTGGACAGTGGGTTGGTCAAACTTTTCTAAATTACTACCTATTACCTATAGCACATCTGTCGAAATTTGTGAACATTTTCCCTCTACTACTAAGTATTGGTATGCCATGTCAATTGAGGAGGCTGCAGAGTTGGCTCGGTGATCAATTTATCATGCAACATTTCATGATGGAGCTAGTGGTGGTGTTGCTAGCGGTACACTTTCATTCTCCCCATTGACCCACCTATGTGTTCTTGAGCACAATTATGTGCACATTTAGAACAGCAAACATGCCCTTTTATGTAAAAAAGTTACTTAATTAGTCAATTGCTTCTAAATATGGTGGGATGAAATAATGGTGAACATAGCATTTTGTTCCAGTTTATGTGGGTAGTAGTATTGTGGTTTCCACCGGTTATTTTAGAGGCCTAGTTTTTCAGTTATACATTTTTCATGTTTGATGTAACTGGTTCTCTCTAATTTTTGGATTTATTTGATGTTAGTTTACTATGTGGGACCAAATGGATGGAAAAAATTGTCCGGTGATGATGTTGGTGAACTTCATTACCATTACTATCCTGTCATTCCAAGCACTGTTGAACAAGAAATGGTTGAGGCAGCTGGAGCTTGATGGAGGTTACACTTGGATTCCAAGCACTGTTCCCTTCCCCAAGACACTCTCCACAAAAGGTAGAAGTGGAGTTCAGTGGCATCGTTCCCTGTATTGTATGTTCTTTATGCCTTGAACGTCGTCCTTGTTAATGATTTATGCAAATCACTTTTGTGCTAACTCCAAAATCAAATGTAGAGTAGTTAGAAGTGATGATCCACAGGACTGTGCTAGATTAGAAATTGTTTACATCTTAAAGTTATGCATGGGCCGATTGTCTAGTTGCAAATATATTCTGAATCAGTCAGATTTTGAACGTTATTAGTCTATGAATTTGAATAAGAACCTCAAATGATAGTAGTCCCCTTTGTCTTGAAATGGCTCGAGAAGGAGGATAAACCTCACGTAGATTTGTAAAAGTTGACTTATGTTAATAAATAATTATTAAAAATGTATATTCTTATCATAATTTTTTAAAAATATCAAATAATTTATTCAAAATGCAGCTAAAAGCATCAGTATCTTCCTAATTGTCTTCAAGAAGATCTATCAATCATCTAAATTGCTCATCATGCTAAATACACATAACTCATTATTTCACTGAAGCTTATATTGCCAGCACATTACAAGAATCATACATTCATAGAATGTGTGATTTCGCACGTCCAACCCCCCTATTTCAATCTCATTACAATAAAACTAATTAATATAAATCCTCCCACAAATCCTTTACTTGTATATATACCAAATAACACATAGGATCCTTGTGGAGTCCATTCAGACTGATATGCATGCTAATTGTGGGAGGAAATAAATATAAAAGTAAATTATAATTATGTTTAGGTGAAATTACATTCATCATTTCTTTAGTTTTAAAAAATTAAATTCGTTAGTTTTAAAGTTTGATATAATATTATACAAATATCTCTTTTAATTTATTTTTTGCTAATAAAATTAATATTTTACATGATATATGTTCATTCCATAACAATAAAATTACTTAAGTGTATTAACTGTAAATCACTAGTATTCTGCGCAAAGTTATTTTTATCGATAGAAGAAAATAAGTTAGAGGAAATGTAAGCATAATTTTTTTAAATTAAAAGAGAAGTAAATTATTTGAGGACGGTGTAATTTCCTCTAAATATGTAAGCATTGCACAATAATGTTGTCATAGAATAGAGATGCATGCACACCTACACGCAAATCCTTCTCCAATGAAGTGGTTTGAGCACCAAATAAATGACATAACTAGAAATTAACAATGGCTAAACCAGCATTCTTGACTTGACTATGCAAAGCCAGAGACGCAGCACTGTTTAAAACAAATCACAAAAAAGAAAAAAAGTTAAAAGCATGGTTTTTGTTCACTCACTATCAGTTCAGCTTCAGAAATCAGTAGCAGCAGAGCAGTATTATAATTTCAATTCATCACTTCCATTGTAGGATTCTCAAGTTAGAGGTAGGATAGGTCCAAGATGGGGAAAGGAATTTTTATTGTACACTATAGTGTAAGTACATTCAGTGGAAAGTGTAGATTTGATCCTTACAGCAGATTTCACTGTAAAAATTTAGTTTATACCCTCCATTGCATGTATATTACAGTGTATACAAAAATTTCTTCATGGGAAAATTGGTGACTGAGGCCATAAAATTGAAGGAAGAAAAAAAAAAAAAACCTGTAAAGATTGGGATGGAGCACGTGGTTTTTCTTTTCTGGGTGTTATTTCTCCCTCCTTTGTCCCCACATACAGAATTCTCAGGTTCAAGAGTCATAAAAAAGCACTAGTCAAATGTGTCAAAATCAGAGTACTAGAAATCTAGAAAAGAAAAATAATTATTTTGAGCTTAGTTCAAATATTAGATAAAATTATTATTAAGATTTGAGTATGATGAGAAAAAATTAATTTTCATGAATTAAAATTTAAATTTTATTAAAAAATATATTTATATTTAATATCTAATAATATTTTAAATAAAATTATTCTTTGACAAAAGCATACATAAAAATATTACTAATCAACTAATTTGACTAAGCTACGCAAAATAAGTGCAGAAATGAACAAAATGATTGACTCTTGGTGTCTAGCTGTGTGATGTGTCCTAGGGTGGCTCTGTGTTGACTCTATCCATTGCTTTTGCTCGCGTATGTAATATTTCACGGCTGACGTGGCAAGGACACCAAAGCGACTCATTATATACACGGAATTGCCTTACGAGTTTTTGTTTTAGTCAAATTAAATTAACTTTCTTATACAAATAACATAAATAAAAAATCCGAGTCATATTCATATATGTTAGTTGATGACGAGTTAGCTCGTATAATTTTTCTAATAAAATTATTTATAAAATATAATAAACTAAAAATCATAATTATATTAAAGTACAATTAGTTTTACTAAATTTAAAAAAATTTAAAGATAAGTAATATCAACGATTTTTTCTTTCAAATTTTTAAATGAATATGAAAAAAAATTAGAGATAAAATAATATTTTAAAAAGGCCATCACATGAAATGGATAGGCATGAATCCACAACTACATACACTGTTTGATACCGACAAGTTTGGAATCTTAATGGATATGGGAAAGGACACTTTCCCGCGTAAAAGTATGAGGATAATGATTGATGACAGTATGCTTTCCGTGTACAAAGTCTGGCAGATAAATTTTTATTTTAAAAAATATCATTTCTAAAAATATAATTTTTAAAAATTTTGTTTAATTTATTTAAAATATTTTTTAAGAATATTTTACAATATCTCATATTATAGAAAACAAGATTTGTCACATCTACTAACATCTACTAATTTTTTAATCTAATTCTTTATTATTAGATTATTTTAATATTATATAAATAATATTAATAAAATTATTTTATAAAAATCTTATATTAATAGTTAAAATTCTAACAAGTTTAAATTTTTAAATTTTTATAATTTTTTAGAATTAAAATATTTTAAAATTATGTCGGAGAATTATTTTTTTGATAGGTAATTAGATAATAAGATAAAATCTTTTAATATTTAAAATTTGTATTTATATCTTTTTTTCTATTTAATTTGATTCACATTTATTTATCTAATTTATTAAAATTTTTTCTCAATCAAATAATCTAAATTCATTTTCATATATTTAAATTAAATTTTTAACTCTTTTTAAAAAATATATTGTAATATTAAATTTTAACAATATGTATCTTTTTAAAATTTGAACTATGATAAATATAGATTTTTAATAATAAAATTAACAACAGAATCAATTAAATATAACTTTAAAATAAGTCAAATCATAAATAAATCATAATAAGGTATGGTTAAATTTTATAAGGATAATTTAATAATTTTACTAATATAAAAATATTTTCATTTCATAAGAATATAAGATTCTCATCCCTTATGTGAGAATGAAAATATGCAAAAGTATAAGATTATTTTATTTTAAAAAATTTTTTTAATTCATATATTAAACGCAAGAATACAACATTTCAAACCTCTTATCTTTAAAATTTTTTTTTTTAAACTGTGTATCAAATGCCTCATTAATTTTATGATGTTAAAATTATTGGTGTGTTATTAATTTATTCAATCTATATGTAAATATTGATATTAGTATATTTTAGTTTATCTTAAAAAATTGTCAAAAGTTAAATTTGTTTCTCTACATAAATTTTTATTAAATATTTTTAATTTATAATTTTAAATGTCATTTTATATTATTTTAACCTTATTTGATCTCTTTGATCAGCTTAGTTATATTTTCATATATTATGATATTTTAAATATCAAAATTAATATTTAATATATTATTATGTAATAATAAAATGATATTTGAGATAATACTTTAATAATATTACATCATAAGCAAAAAGATATGATTTAATAACAGTTAAAATATTTTGTAATCTCAAGTCATAATATTAAATTTGTAAATTTTTGAATTATAATTATAATTTTTATATTTTTATAATAATTAACTTCATAATAAAATTTATTTATAAAAAAACTAAGCATGTAAAATGTAACAAATAAATTATTAAAAAATATATTTTATATTTTTTTATATAATAAAAATTATATATGAAATTTTAAAATTTAATTTTCATTAAAAAAATAGAAAAAGCATTATAAAATTTTAAAATCTAAGTTATTTTATATATATATATATATCTTATTCTTATATTCTACAGCATCTCATATTATTATAATATATTATGATATATAAGATAACAATATATCAAATATCACCTTACATGTTATTAACAATCGACGATGAATTAAGAAAAGAAAATGTATCAGTAAAAACAAACTCTTTAGACAAGATTGAAGAATAAAAAATTGTTTTCGCCTTAATTAACTAAAACTCCTGATCATTGTTTCTTATCCTGTCACCACACTCTACAAAATTTCACAAACCGTAAATACCAATAAACAAATTAAAAGAAAATCCACGAACGGTTGACCGTTATTATAGGTGAATTCTACTTTTCTTATTGCCGTCAGAGAATCTTGTGTCCGCCGCGGTAATGGTATACACTTTTTCCTTCGTTTTGGAGATACCAATACCATATTACGTGGCATCTATTAATATCTTCGTATAGAATACTGAATACTCGCCGCAACTTCCACTGAACATCACGCGCCATTCCTCTCCAATATAAAAACGCGCATCACCACTCAAGCTTTTTCATCACTCTCAATTGAATTCAATACAATAGTTTGTATTGTAATAGTAAATCCACTTTCGCTGTAAAATGACGAAGCAAGTTGAGTTTGAGCGAGTTCTCAAGTATTTCGACGAAGATGGTGACGGGAAGATTTCGCCGTCGGAGCTCCGGCGCCGGCTAGGCATTATGGGTGAGGAACTTTTGCTGAAAGAAGCAGAGATGGCGATTCAGGCAGTGGATTCCGACGGTGACGGGTTGATGAATTTGGAGGATATGATGGGTTTGGTTGAAGGTGGAGATGATGAAGAGAAGTTGAAAGACTTAAGGGAAGCTTTCAAGATGTATGATACAGAGGGGTGTGGATTCATAACGCCTAAGAGCTTGAAGAGAATGCTTAGCAAGATGGGAGAATCAAAGACCATGGATCAATGTAAAATGATGATTGCTCAGTTTGATTTGAATGGGGACGGCATGATTAGCTTTGAAGAATTCAGAATTATGATGCAGTGACACTTAATTAATGATGTCTCTCTCTCTGTTTTTTTTTTTTTTATGGGTTGGATATATTAATTTCTTCGTTTGTACTCTGTTTCTGCTTTTGTAAATAGTGGAAGTCTTTTAATGGAAGTTAAGTTCTCCCAAAAGAGTTTTTTATACAGATTTTATTTTAAAAAATAAACTATCTATCTCTCTAATTAATTAATTAATGATTAATATTTTAAGACATACTTTGTATTAACAATTTTGTACAAATTAATATTCTTTTTTTGTTTAACTTATAGAATTGTACTAATGTTTGTTTTTCATTATTTATGCTCTTATGCATATATTGTAAATACAAGTTTCAACCCCACTTTAATGTACAATTTTTTTTAAAAGAAATATATTTCACTTGATATTAATCAACTGATTTTTTTTTTAAAAAAATTTGAATCAAAGAATCTATGTAACTGTGTTTGAAATTAATTAAGTTGATTATAATAATTTTTTTTAATTTTAAGTATCTTTTTATTAAAAATAATTTATTTAAAGTATTGTTAAATTTTAAATATGAATATTTAATTATTTTAATAAAAATTTAAATTTTAATTTAATACGTTGTAAGAAATTAATTTTTTACGCTAAATTATTTTATATGTATAATTTTAATTAAAAACTTGGTTAGGACTTTGGAGAACTCAATGTTAATCATTCATGCAAAGCATTTTAATGATAACTTCCAAAAGAATTGCTGAATAGTTAGAGGAAGTGGAATATTTAATTGAGAAGATTACGAAAAAAAAAGTACTCCTAACTTTGATGTAGCGATACATCCTTCAACTTTAAATTACAAAAGACTTTTTGAACTCTTAATTTTTTCATCTAAGATTTTAAGGGCTAATGTTATGTTGCACAAAATTATAAATGATTTTTTTTGCAAGAAAACTAAATTGGGATTTTTTGTTATGAAAAAAAATGGAATTAGGATTTGGATAAAAAAATAAACAACACGATATATATTTTGCACGAAATTAAATTAATATTTAACAATAGTTTACTTATAATATTAACATTTAAGTTTTATTTAAAATGTATCACATTAATTTGCCTTCTAAACACCTGTCACTAAACGTTAGCTATTTAACTATAAGTGTTGACTTTGACATTTAATAACCATGACTTTTAATAGAATTTAAGTTAATTCAAATTAAATTAGTGAGAATTTAAAGAATTTTTAAATACAAATAATTTTTATTAAAAAAATAAAAGTTAATTTTTTAACTTTTAAAAGTATAGTATCAAAATCTGGATCAACTCAGTTAGTCAGACTAGTAACCTATTGACATAGCCACTAAATCGGTTCATATTAACTATTTAGATTGTTTTGTAAAAGAATTGGTTATAATTTAGATTAACCCACCATATTTTTAATTAACTCGATGACCTGACAATAACTCAAATTGGGTTGACCCAGTCTATTTTTTTTTTTAAAAGTTATTTATTTTAGTAAATTATGATATGATTCTTATAAGATATTGAATTTATAACTTGTTTATAACATGTATTGAATAATCATAAAAATAGTTCATTACTTGTAGTACTTAATTTATTTATTTTTTTATGATTTTGTGATTTACTGCTTTTGTAAATGAGAAATAAATATTATAATTTTTAGTTTAACTTTAAATAATAAAAAGTGATAATAAATAAAATTAAGGTTAAATTTTTTTTTAAAATTTTATCATTATAACTTAGAGTATATTAAATTTATAATTTAATATTTCTATGGTGCATTTAATTTTAAAATAATAAAAAATAATTTTATTATTTATTTATTTATCAGTTCAACTATTTTTTTAATAACTTAGCAATTGGACCAATAATTCAATGGCCCAAATTTTTTATTGGGTCAATGATCGATCCAAGTCTAAAAATTATATTTAAAAGTTAACTTTAGTTAATTTTTACAATAATTTTTTTTTTGAAAGGGATTTATTTTTCACAAAATACATTATATAAATTGACTTTTAAAAGCCTAAAATTGAACTTCTGTGTCTCACATGATTATAAGATATTAAAGTTAACAAATAATTAATTATTTACTCTTTATAATATTTTAAATAATTATAGTGTAGTAGAATAAGGCAAAATATACTTTTTCTTTTTCATAAACTTCTTCTACTGAAAAGCCCATCTTGGGTCTTTACTCTTTAAAGCCAACTATTTAGTTGAGTGTTGATTCTATCCAATTCCTTAGATAAGCGATATCGCATTGCTGACGTGGCAGGAATTCACCTAGGTCCCTAACGCTCACGTCACACGGAATAGCCTCCTAATGAGTTGCCAAAAAATAAATATAATTTATTTTTTATACGAATGACGGCAAATATCAACACATTTACGTGGAGACTTTTCTTCACATATATTTTTTATTAAAAAAATTTTATTTAAGATATTATTTAATATTAAATATAAATATTTTATAATAAAAATTTAAAATTTAATTCATCACACTATAATAAACTGATTTTGTTTGATGACACATATATTTTTTATTCTTTTAAATACGTTTTAATTGTAATTGATGATCTTATTTAAGTATATATAATATATTGATTTCTAAAATTTTAAATAATTATAATATTTTTTATTTTAATTTTATTTAAAATAAACTAATATAAAAATTTTTAAAATTATTAAATTTTATGTTATATATTCTGAAAAAAAAAATTTCAATATTTCATCGGTCTATCCAATCAAAGTAAGGTATTCCCTACCCAACACGTGTTGACTAGTGATTTGCCACCATCAATTCATTCATATTTCACAGTACCTGTCGTCCACTCTGAGAAATATCACACAAGCCGTTGACCAGTAATTTTATATTGTCGTTTAATTAATTTATGCAAATTGTACAGTTTGAGAATCTTCAATCTCGTGTCGCATACGCGTCATAACCGCTTTTTACTTCATCCCCTTATAATGTTCATTTCCCATATGTCAAAACTGCATATGGCATGACGTCGACCATGGTTGTTAATATAATTTCCGGATACTCCTAGCAGCTTCTACTCATCACCCTA
Organism: Senna siamea; assembly: GCA_031216115.1. Taxonomy (NCBI): domain Eukaryota; kingdom Viridiplantae; phylum Streptophyta; class Magnoliopsida; order Fabales; family Fabaceae; genus Senna; species Senna siamea. Next base: position 17,374,248 of record CM062359.1, on the reverse strand, counting down.
TAAGAGCTCCATCGTCACCAAAGCTTCTATCATATACAACTCAATTCACACAAAGACGATAATAAGCCTTGTGCGTTGAGATATATCTATCTGCTTTGTAATTATATAATATGAAGAGGGACGTTGAGTTTGAGCGTGTTCTGAGATTTTTCGATGAAGATGGGGACGGCAAGATCTCGCCGTCGGAGCTCCAGCACCGGCTAGGCATGATGGGTGGGGAGGTGTTGCTGAAAGAAGCAGAAATGGCGATAGAGGCATTGGATTCCGACGGTGATGGGTTTCTGAGTTTGGAGGATTTTATGGGTTTGGTTGAAGGAGGAGATGAAGATGACAAGTTGAAGGACTTGACAGAAGCTTTCAAGATGTATGATGAAGAAGGGTGTGGGTTTATAACGCCTAGGAGCTTGAAGAGGATGCTTAGCAAGATGGGGGAATCAAAGACCATTGATGAATGCAAAGTGATGATCACTGCGTTTGATTTGAATGGGGATGGCATGCTTAGCTTTGAAGAGTTCAGAATTATGATGCAGTAATTATATATATATATATATATATATGATATATGTCTGTGTTTTAATTATTCGCTTATTGATCATTTGTACATTGCTTTACAATGGAATAAAAGCATGGCTACAAGCCAATTGATAATTTACACTTTACATCTGATCTATATATACAGTGTTTTGAATCACCTGAATGATAACCTAGAGATCGGTCAGATATTGCATGTTATTACAATGTTTTGAAACAAGTCCTAATTTCTGGTTTGTTTAGCGTCCCAAAAAGCAAATTAATGGTTTACACTTTACACACACAAGTTAGAGTTATATAATCTAATGTACATTATAATTGAATTAAATTTAAAATATTAAATGATAATTATTTATATCATCTAATTTCAAATAATAATCTTATTTATACAATCATTGTTTGCAATGGTCTACAAACCATTTGAAAGAACAATCTTGTATTGTGTAGAGCTATTAAAATGAATCTAAGCCACTAAGATAATGATTTGCTAACGTAGTTCAAACCAGGTCACCCATTTATCTTCTTTTTTTAATCTAACTTTTACACAACCAATTTACTAATCTTATCTCATTAAAACATGATTTTAAAATTTGATCTTATTATTCAGGCGAAAAAAAATTTGATCTTATTATATGAAGGATATAACAGTGAGCATGTTAATAATTTCTATAACTAATGTTGTGTGAATTGTATACCTTCTCAAAAAAATTGTGTCTATCAACATCACTTGATTTATATCTAATCAATTCCACTTAGTGTTGGTCTTGAATATGAGACTAATTAAGTATAAAATATTCTTTATAACCAAAATGGTTAAGATAATTTATTAGTCTAATACTTTTAAATATTATATAAATTTTAAATTTGTCTTATTTAAATAATACAAGACTTCATATTTTTCTTTTAGGAGCTGAATTCTCTAAATTTAAAAAATACAACTTGAATTGTGTGCGCATTATAACGACTTTTTCCTTCGTCTTGCTACATATTGGGTGACGTCCATGGTCGAAGCTTCCACCATTATTATTCATTGGGAATACTCGCAGCAACTACACACTAACTTCGATAGACAACCTCATAATTACAAGCCAACCCCCTCCAATATAAAAACCCCATCACTAGTTCACCACCAAAGCTTTTATCATATACAATCCACACAAAGACAAGCCTCGTTGTATACCAATATTGATGAATGCAGAGTGATTATTACTCCCTTTGATTTGAATGGGGATGGCGTGCTCAGCTTTGAAGAGTTCATAAGATGGATGCAGTAATTAATAATAATATATAATGTCTGTGTCTTATTATATCGGTTCTGAGTGTGGTTTGTGAGGTGGGTTTCATCGATCGGTTTGTTCATGTATATGCTTTGTAAGATTCATTGATTTGTAAATTCAATTGATTTCTAAAATATTGATTTTCTTTGCTAAGTTTACTTTTGGCTGAAGAAATAGCAGAACTGCATAGCTTGCGTGATGACTGGCGCTGGATACGACAATTCAAAGAAGCAGAAGAACTAATCAACTGCCATAAGGAATACTCCTGCTGACAATATGCAAGAGGAATCTTATCAAGTGTTTTGGTAGACAATTGCTCCAAAAATTCAGACAGAAGTAAAGATATCCATGTGTTAAATATGTCTGAATGAACGAGAGAGAGAGAGAGAGAGGGAGGGAGGGATCATACAGAAAATAACGAGTATCATGCCTACCTGATTATCAAGGAACAACTGCATAGAGATTTTTTCAGTGTCAGAGATATTACTATCTGAGACATCTGAACTTGCTCCGGCGCGTCTTTGTGCACCCTGCCTAATTCTCTGGAGTGAAGACTCTGTCTTTCTTGCCTGGACATGATCATCATTTATTAAACTGGCTTTAAATATAGACTCCAGAGGGCAAAAATTTAATCAATGTGGTTAGGAATTTGGACACTTACCACACTAACAAGATTGGCTGCTAAATCATAATACAGGTTGGTAATCTCAGTAACAGCACCATGAAGTATAGTATTCTTGGTTTCACTTGCCAGGTATGCTGTAGCTCTCTCCTCTTCCAAAAAAGCCTGAGATGTATTGGCATGTCATCCATATATAATTCTGGCTACCTTTTGAAAGAAAAACTTACTTGATAGTGTTAGGATTATACCAAGTTACAATTAACTTAAGATTAAAAATATAAAAGAGAACATTAGTTTACGTGCAAATGAAGCTTCCCCCTGACCTGAAAGCTATAACAAATGTCTTGCACACACACACACATACATATTGGCCCTTAATGTCTTGGAGTATTGAATGCAATGTTTGGAGGACATAATATCAAACATAGAAGCGTTTATAGCCCGTCCTACATACAATCATGCCTGTCAGACTCAATATCTAACGGAAATAGAACACTGTTGCTTAGTCAGTAAATCAAGCTAACAATGAGGAGGGAGAGGAGAAAGGTGAAAAAATGTAATAATGAAAAAAAAAAAAAAACCCATGCTTGTTTGATACTCCATACCTTAAGGGGACGCAATATGCCTGAAATATAAGGTGAATGCCATACAGGAAGAGGTTTATTAGTCATCCTGTAGGTTGTGGTTATTCCCTTCATCTGCCTTAGGTCCTACTTTATTTATGAAGAGGAGCAAAAATAAATATATTATAAGGAAAGAGAAGAAACAAAATGCTAAAGCCATGGCATAATGCTTACGAGAACAAAGTCATCTGTGGCAGCCGAAACAACCCATTCAGATCCTGAGCTGATATTTGTGATGCCCTTCTTATGAGCAGTCAATCCAGATGATAACCAATTTGAGTATCTATAAATTCCAAGAGAAGAAGTTGGTTTATGTTCTCTCAGCAGAATAATAAACAGAAATTCCCAGCACTCCAGCTTAAACCGACCCAGAAAGGAGCTGCAAGGATAAACGAAGGAACTTGTCAGACAAAGAAACGACAAAAACATCGTCTTTCTAGCAAGATCTCAAACTCTCCAATAAAGGAGCACTCTGTTCTAACGTTAAATTTGCTTCGACAGAGTCCAAATTTTGGACAGGGACAAGACCTGCTGTCGTAAGAACAGAATCTAGACCCCCTGCTATTTCCTGAAACCTGAGGCAACAACTGCGGATAAGAAATTCCGTGACACCAAAACATTATACAAGTATTCTCTTGATATCATGACATTGTAAAGCAGCATCCGGATCTAAAGGAGACATACACTCCGATATTCCATTGTTTCATGAACTCAGTATAAGTGGCTTTCAGATCGAAATTTAGTAACAGCAGATCTGCATGGACAGTAGCCTAGCATGAAATAAATAAATTTTGTTGGTGAAAACTTATACTCTTAAAAAATGTTCAATAAAATTAGTAAATGCCCCAACAAATCATATATAAAAATCCAATTTCTTCGAAAATTGATAAACGTTATTTTCCTAGTTCTCACGTGGAAAAGTGAGATATGGGGAAGACAGATATGACTACTACTCTACTACCTTCAAGATGGTTCAAGAAATTTAGGCTTGCTTTGTAGTTGTTTAAGAACTCTGATGGTCTTCCAGGAGAAAATGCACCAGGTTTTCCCTTCTGAATTGCAGAGAGAACCTCTTTAAGGATTGAATTGGCCAAGAAGTCAAAGACATGCAAACCCGATTCTGCCTTAATGCTCAAAAATAAGAGAAACGTGAGTATAAGTTTTGATTTCTTTTATATCTAGAATACTAGTCTAGTGTTACTAGATAATGCACCTGGAAGGATTAACATGGTCCAGGCAACCAAGGCAATAAAGACAGAGAGTGAGGTTTATACGAATCATAAATGGAGGAATGTAATGGGGAAAAGTTCATATTAATCTTTTGTAGTAGGCCGGTGAGAAAAAAGTCAGGTGACGTACCGGCTGAAGAAATTTCCAACAAAAATTTACAGTCTTTATCAATGCATCCCTTAATTTTCTGATAATCATTATCTAATCCATCTCCAGATGATACAGCAGCAACTGCTGATGATACACGTGGAATAATCTTCTGTACCAATAGAGCAACAACAGCTGTTGGATAAATTTCATCTGCATTCTGAGTGTCATCAATGGCAGCATATGCACGTAGGCAATTGTAGATTGCAGTTGCACCTCGGTGCTCTAGACCACCAACAAAACAATGTCCCAAGCTTGCATCCAATGTTAGGCTAGCATTTCGAATCCTCTTTTCCATATTTTCAATAAAAGGCAGATGCTGTACTGGCATAATAGAGAAAAAGAGATGAGTGAAGATTGTACTGAGATCATAAAACAACAATTCCAATTTCCAAGCAACATTTTTACTTTTTACCCAATCAAGTTGTCCAGGTCACTAATTTAATTTTACAATGAATCATAAGTGTTAAACACAAAAATATAAAGAATATTAAGATCAACGCAATAAGTACATTTGATATCTTTGAAACTTCAAAACATATCAGACTATTAGTTTACATGGCACTCCAAATTTTAGCCCATTAACTCTGGGGAATACCTCTACAAAATGTTGAATACTTGAATACATTATCCTTTTCACTTATTCCACATAAAAAGTTGAAATAGCAAAAGTGCATGTAATGTGAGAATTTTGCTTATAGCTAGTCAAACAGTGAAGACCTGGATCTAATGGTGTTGGCTGATTTCTTAAACCAACTTTTAATTCATCCAAGTCAGCTTCTTCACAAATTACACAAAACCGTCTTCTTTTCCATACTATCTACGAACCTCGCTTTTAGACCTCATGCCACATCTTTAGGAAATAGGTTGCCTATTTTCTCAAACTTCTTCAATACTATCTAAGCAAGTGGAACAATTTTCCGGAAAACAACAGTCCCCCTGCACCACTACAACCTGGGCCTCCTCAATATACTCACATGATCTATTTATCTATTCCAGTTATAGCTCAAGAAAAACGTATATTGTATAGTAAACATAAAGAGTGAAGTAAATTATTTCAACAAACTACTGGAAGTCACCTGCTCAACATGGAGTTCTTTCTTTTTTAGGTTATTTTCTTTCCTGGCATGCTAATATATTATTTTCTTCTCCCAAAATAAATTAGGGGAATTGACAATCATCCTTTAAAAAATAAAAAGTCATCTAAACAATTGTTTGGCAATATGCATATACTAACATTGAGAAACGCAACCAATACATGGCCTATAAATGATGTATTCTGGGCCTTTCGTCAAAGTTGTGCAAAACTTCCAATATGTATTTTAAGAGAAGGTATATATAATAAAAGATATTAAAAATAACCTTTCCCTGGGAAACATGGAACTTTAGCCGGTTCATCTCACTGGCGATTCTCTCTAGTAGCATACTTTGAGTCTCTCTAATATTTATCCCATTCTCAAAGTGTTGCAGAGTAATCCCATTGCTCATGGGATTTTTCTCCGCCAATTTTACATGTCCATTTGACCAATCAGTGGGTACACTAGGTTGCTCCTTTATCAGTTTCTCAACCTGCAATCATATGATAATAACAGTAATGCTACAGACATGTTCATTTAGAATGAAACTAGTTAACTCTTCGTAACAAAGATATGTTCATTCACTCGTAAGAATCAACATGTTGATGGACACTTTTTAATATAAAAGAGTGGGTAAGTTAATTAATTGTCGTTGCCATTCCAAGAAATGCAAGAGTTCAAGTTTAAGACTTGAAAGAGCCCCATGATGATACTGAGCAGGTCTTCATATTCCAACACAGATTTGTAGATTTTGGTTTTGATTCTCTTTTCTCTTTTTATTTAATGCTCACTAGTATTCTGCTTCTGAATCACATGTCAGTTCTTTTTATATAGGATGATCACTAATTTATTTCAATCTGCTTCTTTTTGCTTATTGCAATTTATGTTCCTATTGTCTATTTCGGTTGACTGCTTATCCATATGCATTTTTTGAATTTAAAATGCTAGCTTAGCTTGATCAAACTTTGTAGTGATTTTTTTTTTTTGGATCAATGGAATGGTTTTCTTAAGTAAGAGTCTATTACTAATGCTCTTAAGTCTTGACAATTAAATGGCATGTCAAAACTCACTGAATGTTAGAGAAATTTCATTAAATCATAACTACGTTGCATGGTTTACTTGCAAAACACATATAAATAGCTGATTTGCATAAAACGAAGTTAAACGTAATGTTTTAAAAATTCACATCGATCATCAAATTGATAGAAACACTAGTTAATGATTTACTGGTTCAATAGTGATTAAACTATAATTGAATCAATAATTATTAAATATATATATATTTTAATTTCATATATTATATATATAATTAATTTTTAATATAATATACTAAATAATACTAGAAATATTACAATCACAATCAATCATAATAATAAATATTATATAAATCTATTACATAGTAAAATAAGTTTAACATACTTAAATATTTAACCACAAATTATACTAGAATTATAACAATAATTATCACAAATAAGTTCTCAACATACTGAATTATAATAACTAATTTGAGTTAAAAATAATAAATTTATTTATTTTAAGTTAAAATTTTTTTATTAGTCAAATACATATTTAATTATATAAATAACAAACACAAGAATAATTTGGTCAAAGTAAATAAAATTCTTGATTTTCTTATCACTCAAGGGAAGAGATTGTAATTTTTTAAAATAGAGTGAAATGAAGTATAATTTTAAGATGTCTCAAAAAAAGAAAATATAATTTACTTTTAAAAAAAATTATTGAATTAGTCAATCAATCTAACTGTCAGATTTTACTCATTCTACCAATTCTTAACCGATTCTTTGCACTCCTAATTTTATAATTTTTTTCATATTAGTCAAGAGATTGATTCACTAATTTTCTAATTGAATTGGCTAGTTTGATTCTCAGAACATTGGTTAAATGTGATGGCTTTATATATATTATACAAGTACATAGATTTTAGAATCCTCAAATCTAATAATATTTTTGTTTAACTAACTTCATAATTTAGTTTCTTTTAATTTATTTCCTTAATAAATTTTTTCTAATCATTTTAGTCATCTTGAAGACATAATTGAAAAGTTAATTCTTATTATTGGAGGGAAGAAAATGATTGATATATATATATATATATATATATATATATATATATATATATTAAGAGCCTAAATTGGAAAAAACTACAAAGAAGATAGTCATTTTTCAAGAGTGAAAGTAGTAATTTACTAAAAAAAAAAAATACATCTTTTTAGTCTCTCTTTGGTGGAGTCATTTGTGTTTTACGCTCTGCTTTATAAATTTTACACAAATTGCTACTATATATTCCTGTTATTAATTTTTTTTGAATATTTTTATATTTCCGTATTCATATTGAACAACATAACAGCTAATCATTTGATTTCAAGAAATAAGGCTTACAATAGAATGAGATCCATTTTAATTATTTCACAAAGATATACCATATGCACGAAAATTTTGTTTGTTCGCTCTTAAATGATCTAGATTAATAATAAAATTATTAATAGCTATACAATAATTATATATAATTTTTTTTTTAAGACAATACATCTAAGGATCCAAAAAAATTTTGTAAATTAAATTAAAATATTATTAACAAAAACAAAAATCTAAAATACGTGCAAAGAACGTGCTATTTATTGTTAGATATAAAAAGCGTTAAAAATTAAATAATTTTTATTACGTAATTGTATTATTTTTTACTTTATTTTTAAAAGCAAAAAAATTGTATATATTTAAATACATGTTAGTCAAAATAAAATATATTAAAATTTCTTAATTTATGTAATTGATTCAGTCTAATAAAAAAAATTTCATGTATATTTAAATTATATAACTCAGGATATTTGATTTCTTTAATCTCTCAAATCATATAGTATATAAAAACATGAGGAATAAATTTATTGTTTGGTCCTTAAAATATTCTCAAACCTACAATTTAGTATTATAATACAACTTTTAATCCTTGAATAATTACAGAAATGAACCCTTTATAAGATACTTAAGACATTAAACATGCCATTAATTTTCATATTAGATGCAAGCTGATATGTGAAAAAAATACTAGTCATACTAAGAAAATACATTTTTAAAAAGAAAAAAAATCATAATATGTTAAATCGAGTTTACACCTCATAAATTCTCCTTTACTTATTCACTTCTTCCCCTTATTTAATTCAAATCATTTCCACCTTGTCCTAAATCTCAAACTGCTATTCTTTCTTAGGTTACATATCTTGCGGAGCTGTTTCAACCTCAAATTCTCTATCCCCATCTTCCTCCTCCAAACCCCCTTCTTTCTGAGCCCATCAAGATCCAACATGTTGATTACAGCGACCTCGAAAATCGCCTCCAATGGCTTCTCTGATTGGAAGCTCCTAGGTAAAGGCAGTCAGAACTATGCCTGCAAAGTTATTCTTCACAGTTATTCCATCGTCGACAAGAGGCTGCTGAGAGTTTATGATTCTATTTCTCGATAACCCACTTTCTTGTCTTCTTCCTCTGCGTTGGAGATTACAAACGAAGTGGAGAATGTGATCAAAACTAACTGATGGAGATGAAGATTGCAGTGAGAAACTTAAACCCTAAATGTGATTTAGTTTTATTTACTTGTAGTAGAAAACAGATGAGACAGCACACGAACAGTTGAATTTTCGTATATGAACGGGGCAAAGCTTTTAGAGGCTCATCTTTTTAAAATTTTATTTAAAAAAATTTTATTTTATAAAAAAAATTTAATACTGCATTTACTTCTTATACGAGGAAAAAAAAATTATCAGTTTTCAATTGTGTTTCTCTTTTGATGGTTTATTATTATGTGTGCGAGGTTCACTTTTCTCTTACTCAATTTACTTTTTTATTATAATATTTTATTATTTATATTATTATACTTCTTTTTTTTTAAATAATATAAAATTTATTTAATATACTACATGTTGAAATTCACAATATCATTATAGTGATGAGACACCTAACAAGAAAATTAACTACACATACCATTGTTTAACATGTCATATAATCTTGTCCATTAATAACTAATAATTTAGAGACTAAGAATTGATTTTTGTGATTTTTTAAGAATTAAATGGTAGTAAATCATAGGTTTGCTAATTTTTGAAGAACCAAAAAATAAAAGTTTACTACAAATATAAGAGAATAGAAATTAAATTTATCCATCTAACCCAATCACCTAGTATGACTACTTATGAAGGATAAGTTAAATTAACGTAATTAATTAAAGAAACAATATAAAACAGATTCATTGATGATCATAGTCACAAAAAGTTCAACATTTCAATTGCAATATATGTTTGTTGAGACTCAAAAGTTACCACTAAATTGACTAATGCAAATTATCAATATTCTTGAAAATATGCTTTGATTTCCCTAATATATAATCTCTTCCATACATCTAGCAGCACCCTTTTTTCAAATCACACCCTTTTTCTCTTTCATGAGGGGTTGTATTTGATAGCGAAAATTCTTAAACCTTAAATTTACGTTACTACATATATGTTACTGATGACATATTGTATTAACAAGACCATGCACGAACATATATACCTCCTAGTCTCTTGCTTATTGGCATGGAAAGTTGACATTCCTGGATGCATCTCTTACACCACATGCATACTTTAGAAACACTTTATGTAGGTCATAGCATTTTGAATCTTTTAAAGTTTCATATGTTGAAACTATATAAAGAAACAGAGTGCAAGTAGTCCAAATCATGAAAGATATTTGGTACGTAAATAAAAATTATGATAAAGAACTTATTGAATCAAAGAGAGGTGAACTAACACAAATACATGGAAGAGATTCAGTAAGACATATCGGTAAGATAGACACAAATTTAATACAGAATATTAATAGAAGGCTTTATCATCATCTTCTGGGCACACATCATTAATATAGCATGACATGACATAAAAAGTTTTTTTACTTATTTGGAAACAAATAAACTACACCAAGAGTCAGCAATTTACCTTTAGTTTACAAAATTTTCTCACTTGTGAACTTCATTTTGTCATGCTTATCTTCGAGGAGGGATACTTTGTTGCCGTATTGGTTAAATGGAGTGGTTAAATGACACTATAGATGAGGAAGGAATACATTGCTATGAAATCATAGCAAGAAGGGTCTGTTATTGCCTCAAATGAAGCAAAGCCCGCCATTACGATTTCGTACAACTATGAGCACCATCTAGCGATTACATTCTCTGAAGCAAACAAAAGATAATATTGGTATGATTTGTTCATCAAAACAATATCGACCTTTGTTTAGTAAGTGTTTTCAATTCAATTCCAAGTTGACTAAATTGGTGTTAATGGCATCACTTATTGGTGTGTAGTTACGTCTAAAGTTGCCAAATTGGGTCTAGAAATATTGAATTGATTTTAATGGAGTTTGTTTTGAAATTTTCTGAAGCAAAGAAATGAAGGTTTGAAGTTATCAGATTGAAATTTTCTAAAACAGAGAAGCAAGTTGATATTGATTCATTCAAGGCAACAAAATAAGACGTCCATCGCTGCTTGCCAGCATCAGTTCCTCCAAAACGTAACTTGTTAGAAAGAATAGAGAATTGAGAGTGGCATAGAAAATTAGAAAAAGAAGCAGAGAGAGATGGAATAGATTATCTGATATTGTACTTCCTCTTTTGTAATTTGAAAGGGTGCATGACTTGGCATAACAATGTTACTTTTATTTGAATGTAGTGATATAGGTATTTTGGAAAACAAATTTGTAGAACAACATGTGTTTCTATAGTGTAGTGGATAATCCCATCATTCCACATTACTTGAATACATAATCAACTTTAAGAAATATACTTAAGTTATATTGCAACAAATTAGTGTTCAACCAAAAAAAAAAAGTAAAGAAAAACTACAATGAGATTGACTTAACCATCTACAATACATTTATCATTTTGCATGAACGTGACCTTGATTTTCTTCAATGACACCACAACATCTGTCATATTCATTCGTCTATCAGGAAAATCAATACAACAATTCAATGCTAACTCAAAAATTGATAATATATGTAATAATATGTTATCAATATTTTGAGGGTCTCTTTGCAATAAATTGGCATCCAAAATATTGATTATTGAATGTGGTGTTGATTTGCTAACCCAATCTTTCAAACTTAGACCTTCAATAAACATATCATCTGTTGGCTTCTTCCTTGTAAACACTTCCATTAGCATAATACCATAACTATATACATCTCCTTTAATGGAAACAACTCCTTTTGAGCCGTACTCTACATATATATGTCAATTTGAATGGTAAGTAAAAAAAATCATTATGTTGAAAAAGACCATAATTTTAATAGTTAAAGTTTTTTCATATATTGTTTATAGAAATCTTCAAATGCAATAGATGTGTATTAGTAATTGAATAATCTATAATTTTGTATATCATATATTTGTATGATAAAAACATAAAGAAATATAAAAATTAAATAAAACATATATAATAGGACCATTAAATCATTACCTGGTGCCATATAGCCAAGTGTAGCAAAAGTCTTGGTATAAATTTGCATCTGCCCTTCACCTAACAGTTTGGCAATACCAAAGTCACTAAGATGAGCCACCATATCTTCGTCCAACAGAATATTGCTTGGTTTTAAATCACAATGAATTGTTGGCGTAGAAGAACCATGATGAAGATACTCCAATGCAGATGCTACATCAATCATTATGTTCAACCTTTGCAAAATATCTAAGCAATAATTATGAGAATATAACCATCTATCAAGACTCCCATTTGGCATAAATTCCATTATTAGAGATTTAAAATCAACATTTGAACAACAACTAATAGTCTTAACGAGATTGCGATGACGCAAATTGCAAATAGCTGCACATTCAGTGTCAAAACTCTTTGATGATTCTTCCAAGTCTAGGTTAAATATTTTGATTGCAACCACCTGTCCACTTGAAAGAATCCCTTTGCATACAAATCCAAAACTTCCCCTTCCAAGAAAATTGCTCTCATCAAATCCATTTGTTCCTTGTAAAAGTTCATAGTAGGATATCCTAATAGGTGTCACCAAATTTAAAAGATCTGTACTATTAGTTGAATCATTAACATCCTTCCTCTTATATTTTAGCCGGATTATGCATGAAAGAACCAAAATGACCGCGAACATGATAGGCAATAAGCATTTGATCAAAAGCATCTTATTAGTTGACCTTTGCTTATTTCCATTTTTACATGGTTGGACTTGTAGTTGGGGCTTCCCACAAAGATCTTCATTCATCATAAAAGATTTTGCTGTAAAATTTTCAAAAGGTCCACCATTTGGAATTTCTCCATGCAATAAATTGTAGGAAAGGTTAATGAATTTAAGATAGACAAGTGACTCTAAGGACTTTGGAATTACACCAGACAAGTAATTTTGGGAAAGATCCAAGAACTCTATGTTTATCATATAACCAATTGATTCAGGAATAGGCCCTTGCAATTTGTTTTGTGCTAAAGATAGATTAATCAAAGTCTTCAAGCCACCAATAGCTGGAGGAATGTTACCTAAAATTTGATTTTTTGACAAGTCCAACAATATAAGTGCTCTCAAGTTCGATATCTCAGGAGGAATTCTTCCGCTCAATGCATTGGAGGATAAGTCTACTTCCATAATATCTTTGAGCCTCCAAAGAGAAGAGGGTATATGAGAAATCAATTTGTTAGAACCCAAATACAACTTTCTCAAAGAAGTAAGATTCCCAAGGCACCTTGGAACTAATCCTGAAAACATATTATAGGCTAGATATAACTCACTCAAACTTATGATTTGACAAAGTTCATTTATGATAGAGCCTTGTAATCTATTTACACTAAGATCCAAGTATTGAAGGCCTTGCAATTTGTTGAGTGTAGTAGGAATTGGCCCACTCAAATCATTATCAAATAAACGTAAGTCGATCAAGTTGGTTAAATTTTCAAGTTCATTGGGAATACCTCCAGTAAATTTATTTGAACGTAGATCTAAATGAACGAGCTTAGAAGCATTGGATAAGCCCTGTGGGAGATTTCCAGAAAGTTTATTTTTTTGTAGTTCCAATCTCGTTAGCTTGATAATGCCACTTCCCATATTTGATGAGAGAACCCCAGAAAAGGAATTAAATCCAAGAAGCAATATTTGCAATGTTGAAATATTGAAAATATTGGCAGGAATATGTCCACTCATGTAGTTTTCTAACAAACTTAATAACTCAAGTTTGTTAAGATTGTCTATCCCCTTGAATATAAAACCTGGGAACACAGATTAAACTCATGAATGATAACATAAGGTAATGGACAAGTAAAGTGAAGAAAAAAGAGGTCATTAATAAACTTCGTCAACCATTATACACATGAATCTAATTATATATGAATTCATAAATTTATTTTACAAGAAACTACAATCTTATAAATTCTAAAATTTTTTTATGTCAATCCATACATAAACATTAGAATGGAAGAAAGCAAGAAAATTATATCTATTCATCAAATTATATCTAGTAATTATGTCATATATGTTAACGGAATAAATCTCTTCTACAATATTAAATTACATATCAATCCAGTACATATTCCTAATTTATTGCTAAACAAAGGAGTCACAGACTCAGTTAACTTCAAATGCAAAGCACGAGCTACATGCATTTTGATAATTATACACGCATATTTCTCCTAACAAAAAGGAGAGATAGTAGATCAATTGGAGATAATATTTAATTTTTAGTGAGAAATGTCATAACTCATAAACAGTCTCAACTCAATGTGATCAAATATTAAAATTGTCCAATACCATTTATTTTGCATTGTTAAAAGCAATTATGCAATAAAAAGATTATTGGTTAAGAAAAAGTAGTTATATAGCATTAAGAAATTGCATGCCAGTAATCCCATTTAGTAGCAATTTTACACTTTTGCTGCTTGGCTTTCCAATTTGACTTCTTAATTACCATTTTTGGAAATTGAATATTTTGATGAAACCCTTCTAAACTATTTTTATTGGCTTTTTGATCCTTCTACACTGTTTTCATTATCTTGGGGATAGTGTAGAGTCTTAAATACACTATTGGTCCAACATAAATCATTGATATCATTTGATTTCCAAGGAGCTTTTTTTATAAATTCTTCTAATAAAAATAAAAATTTATCACTCTGTGCGATGAGTTACAGACTAACACGTGTCAATCTAAACTTGTCACAAAGCGACAAGTTTACTTTTTATATTTACGAGATGACCAGTAAGATTGACCATCCTTAAATGACTTATTTAAAGTACCCACTGGTCTCCCACCCTCTGTTTCACTGCTTCTCCATTTCGCTCATTTCTTTCACTCTCTCGGTCACCCTTCTCATCATCCTTCCAATCTAAACTTTTGAGCTTTAAGATCACATCTTCAAAATCTTCTGGAATAAAAGTGGTGCAAAAGGGAGTCCGTAATACATTTTTTTCAAGTTAGTTAAATTTTTTTAGTATTTTATGGTGGATTGTTTGGGTCAAACATTTCAAGTATAAATATAATTTTGCATATCAATTCATAAATTCGGAAATAAAATATGGCTGCTAGAATTTTTTTAATTTCTTAATTCACATGAAATATATATATATATATATATAAATATTTTAGTTGTTGCTAGAATTGGGTTTGATTGTAATAAAAATATTTCATGTTATTATTAGACTTGTGTTGATTACGATAAAAATATTTGATTGTTATTGGAGATAGTTGACTATGATAAAAATATCTCAAGAACTTGTATAATTTTTTTTATATTTGATGTTTTCATGAAATGAAATTATATATAAAGTGAATGTTATTAATACTTTATAATTTGTATATATGTCTTTTAGTTTTTTTTATATATAAATTAAAATTATGTATTAATGAAATGATAAATTTTTTAATAATTTTTATTTTTTATATGTTATAGTTTCATATGTTAATTTATTAAAATTTTTAAATAAGACACAAGTGTCCAATCAAATTGATTACTTGAAATAGTTAGACTCGTCTTGCAGTGCAATGAGTCTAATGTCAATATAAATGAATACATGTGTTAGTCAAATTAACTTTTACTATAAAAAAAATAAAAATAAAAAAGACACTACCAATATATCACAGTATCTTGCATATTATAGAATAACATAATATAAAATAAGAATTCATTATATTCATGATACCAAGGTTTAGAGTTACAAATTGGTGGTACCTTACATTCCAAATAATCAAAAGGAAAAAGGTTAGGTATAATTTTTATATTTTTATTATTAATTTTTTTAATTAAAGATTGACATGTGTATAATTTATACAACTCATCTCTTTTATGATTAATTTTTAAAAAAAATAATTTCACAACATGCTTTATATATTTTGATTAAAAAATTTAATAACAAAGATATAAGAAACTATATATAAGTTTAATTCTAATAAAAAAAATATAAGTATTTTATTGTAAATGTTAATCATTACTATTCATTTCTTAATTTTTCAAATATATCTTTTTTAATTTAAATAATGTCCATTTAAAAACTTATATTATTTTTTAGATGAAAATTAAATTTAACTAAATTTAAAATTTCATGTATAATTTCTTCCTTATATATTCTTATAAAAAAAGATATACATAATATAATTTATTTAATAATTTATTTTCTATATTTTATATCCTTATGTATTAAATAAATTTTATTATGAGAATAGTTGTTGTAAAAATAAGAGTAAAATTAATAACTTAAAAAAAATATTTCATTCAACCCTGCACTGATGTAAGATGATAAAATATGTTTGTTGTCATTAGATAAAAGCCTTTTTTCTATGATGTGTTATTAAGTATGTTATTTCAAATATCACTATGTTATCACATAAATATATACCAAACACTATATTTAATTTTGACATCTAAAATATTATAATATATTAATATGTAAGATAATAAAATCAAGATGACATTAACTTAATTAATAAGTATTTAACCTAAAGACAGAACGTTAA
This sequence comes from Senna siamea, assembly GCA_031216115.1. Classification (NCBI taxonomy): domain Eukaryota; kingdom Viridiplantae; phylum Streptophyta; class Magnoliopsida; order Fabales; family Fabaceae; genus Senna; species Senna siamea. The sequence goes on along the minus strand of CM062359.1, from coordinate 17,357,746 downwards.
AAAATGGCATGAAAATATCTATATATGCAAGCAAACTAACAAAACAAATACCATTAAAATTAGGATTAGACTTAAAGTGTAAGCGTTTGAAAAGTATATTTTTATGTTTGTTTACTATTTTTTATTTATATTTGTATGTTTCAATGAAATTATCTGAGTCGATGAAAAAGATAGACAAATGGATGGATGAGGATATACGTACCTGTGAATAAATTTTCACCCAAATGTAATCTTTTCAAAGATGAGCAGTTAGCTATTGAATTTGGAATGCTTCCTTCCAATTGATTTATAGTTAAATCCAAAGTTTCAAGTACAGAATGTTGACGGCATATCTCTTCAGGCAAATTACCATGTAAATTGTTAATGTGAAAGTTGACTTCTCTCAAAGAAGGCATATTGAAAAGAAAAGATGGAAGTTCACCTAAAAAAAAAACAATTTATGTCAGAATTTTTTTACAATTACTATAAATGAGTGAGCTACAATTAAAATACAAAAGCACGTAGGAGAAGAAATGTTTAATGAAAACATATAAAAATTCAAAATAAGCACGTAAAATTAAAAATGATACCTTCTAACTTGTTTTCACCAAGATATAAGTTTTGGAGTTTGGTCAAATTTCCAATGTCACTTGGTATGTTTCCACCATTGAATCCACTTAATTGCAGTTCTTTCAATTCTTTGCATTGATGCCAAAGAGAAGGTATCTTGCTAGAGAAATTGTTGTTATGTTCCAAATAAAGTAGTTCGAGTTTTGGAAGCCCTTGACATATATTTGAAGAGATATTGCCACCCAAATTATTATAAGAAAGAGTGATCCGCTGCAACACCGAGCTATTAAATATACTTGATGGTATAGAGCCTGAGAATTGATTATCTGAAAGATACATGATTCTTATCTGTGAAAGATTACCGATCTCTTTTCGAATGCCTCCTTCAATTTTTAACAACAACAATGTATTAATGTGCTTGGATATATATATATATATATATGTCTTGTATTTCATTTTAGTCATTTGTTGTACGTACTTACCTAGAATTGTATGCATTTTCTAGTTTTAAGTTTATGAACACAAAAATAATATATTTTTATTAATTGTGAAATTTTTTTTTTTTTTGTTGAGTAATTATTTGTATACAAGATAATGAAGTGAAATAATTATATTATGTATTCAATATTATTTTTTAAAATTATTAATTTGATAAATTAAGCAGTAACTATTTCATAATGTATATGAAAATTTATCTGATATAATTGTCAATTTTATGAGTTGCTTCGTTGTTTTCAGTTCTCTGTAAACCCACAAATATCTAACAAAAATAACTAACACTTTTCATTTTCACAATATTCCCTGTCTACATTTTCGTTTAATTAGTTGGACAATTAAGACACTATGGTTAGGTTTAAATGAATTGAACAAAAATACATGCGCAATTATTTGGATTCATAAATAAATAAAGAGTAACTTACATTCCTTTATTTTTAGAGATACTGAAATTATATTCTTATTTCTTTTATTTTAAAAAATTATCTATTTTTTTAGAGATAAAATTTTTTATAATTTTCTTTTCTTTTAACCAAAACACTTATTATTTATATAATTAAATGTATATTTGACTAATATAAAAAATTAAAATAAAATAAATTTTATCGTTTTTAACTGAAAATGAATAATAATTTTTAAAATATAATTTTTTTTAAAAATTAATAATGCTATTAAGATATTTTAATTAAAATGGTTGAAATTATTAGTTTTCTAATCTTTTAAAGGAGTCAAATATATGTTTTTGAAATAAAAAATAAGTGAGTGTAATTTTAACAAGAGATGTAATTTACTCAAATAAATGGATTTGGGTTATTTGAAAATTCATTATTAATTAGCTGATCTTAAGAATTTCAGTTATACTATAAATCCACCAATAGTCACATAAGAGAGAATAAAGCTACGTGAAAATAAATTTATGTTTATTCTATCTTTAGTTATTTGAGCAAGCTGTTTAAAATTGAACTTACTTTATAATGTAATTTATTTGAGTATAAATTTTAAATTAAAAATATTTTATAAATATATGTTAATGTTAAAAGAGGATATAAATTAACAGTAAAGCCACATTTATTCATTTGTTACACCATGAGCTAAATTCAAGTTAGTATTCCCATCTTGACTCATCTTATGTTTTTGTATAACAAATCAAATAGAAATATATATGTTGAATAAAAATAAATACAAGTAACTCAATTCTTTCAAGACATACCTGATAAACTGTTATAAGATAAGCTCAATTCTTCAAGTAAAGATAAATTCGAAATCGTTTGGGGTATTGTTCCTGAAAGCTTGTTGGCTGAAAGTGACAAAAACTTGAGGTTCTTGAGTCTTCCAATGTCACGTGGAATGGTCCCTTAGATGGAAATAAATACCAAATTCAGAGTTTTCAAACTTGCCAAGTATTGATGGAGAAATATATCTGCTAAAACCACTATCTTCAATATTTACGTGTTGAAGTATATAGCTATTCATGTTTGAACTCGTTCAAATTTATTGTAACTCAAATTGAGAAATTTTAATTTATGCAATTAAACTAACTCTTTGATTCAGTATAATAAAGAATGGGAGATTTTTCAATTGAGGAGATATGTTGCCAGAAAGATAGAAAGACCTATGTTACCAAAGATTCAAGGAGATATGCATGCTTATTTGAGTAGAAATTCATATTATACTACTTTTTGGTAAAAATATGCTAAAACTATTCATTTGTTAAATAATGAGTTAAATCTATACTAGCTAGTGTTCATATATAGCTTGACTCACCTTAATTACATTATATTGTTTTACAAATCACAAATATACATAGAAAAAAAAAATAAATATAAACAACACATTTCATCCAATGACATACCTGATAAAGTGTTAACAGACAAACTTAATAACTCAAGTGAAGATAAATTAAAAATCGTTGGAGATATGGTTCCTGAGAGCTTGTTGGTGGCAATTTTTAACATCTTCAAGTGAGCAAGTTTTCCAATCTCGAGTGGAATGGTTCCTCCAATAAGATTTTCATTCAAATCCAAAGTTTCCAATCTTGACATGTTGGATATAGATATTGGAATGGTTCCACTGAAACTATTGTTCCGAAGAGTTAAATGGTGAAGTGCATACAAACCTCCTATCCATGTGGGAACTTCTCCATCAAATTTATTATAACTCAAGTTGAGTACTTTCAATCTACGCAATTGAACTAACTCTTTTGGCAATTGACCATGAAAGTTGTTGTTACTAAGATCAAGTTCGACAAGGAAGGAGAGATTTCCCAGTTGAAAAGATATGTCGCCAGTAAGACCCATGTCACCAAGATTCAATGAATGAACCCTTCCATGACGGACATTACAAGTGACACCAATCCAATTACATGGAGAAGAAGAGATAGACCAATTGACTAGAAGATTGTATGGATCAAAAGTAATAGAAGATTTAAAAGCAAGAAGTGCATATTCATCAGTGGTAATGTTTGTCTTACTCCAAGCTAAAGAGGCCATGAAGCAAGACAATATGAACACAAAAACGGAGAAATGAAGTTTGCCCATGTTTTGCATATCAGACTCTGTCAAAGGTGCAAGCATTGAGCAGTGAACAACCAGGCAAGGAATGGAAGATTATATTTTCAACAACTTCATGCCAAGTCAATGTCTCAGAGATAAATATTATGCAATAATTTTAAAATAATTTAAAATTAACTTGTGGTTACAATTGAGCTATTAGTCATATGAACATTTTACTTTGTTAATCATTAGACTGTCAAAATAAGTTAGATCAATTGAACTGGCTTAGCCTAGCCGTTAAAATATAGGGTTGACTTATGAAAATTATGGTTCATGAAGTTTATGACCCATGTTGAATTTGCAAAGATCAAACTAAGCCGACCATATTGGCCTCTTTTTTTTTATGAAACGTTATGTAACTTATATTAATATATAATATTTATTCTTAATATGTTAATATATAAAATAAATTATCTTTTTTTAGTCTAATTTATAATATTTATTCATAATATATTGATATATAAAATAAATTATATAAAATAATTTTTTTAATTATTATTTTTATAATCCAATTTTTAATATTTTTTTATAATATGTTGATATATAAAATAAATTATATATATATATTTTTTAGATCAAGTAAAATAAATTATTTTTAAAAAAATTACTTAAAAAAAAAAAAGTCTATGGATTGGGCCAACATTTTTTATCCATCCTCAGCCTGATCCTTAAAAACAAAAGTCCTTAGTGAGATAGATCGGACTAACCTATTTTGACATTTTTAATTTATTATTATTTGATAAAATAAACATGTTTCATGTAGATAATATAAATTTGTTAAACTTTAAAAAATTTAACAAATAAAAGAATTTAGATGAGTCAAAAATATTGAATCATAGGCCTTTGTTTAAAGATTTTTGTAGGAAAATACACTCTTTTTTTAGGTGTTTTTTTTGTATGAAAAAAAGATGGGGCCAACCTTTAGTTTTTCGAGTTTTCACCCTTTTTTTATTAATAAAATAATAATACAAAAAATGCGTTAAAATTATCAGATAAAATATTAGTAATATATTAAAAAATTAACAAAAAATTAATTTAAAAAATTATTATATAAATTTAAATTATTAATAATTTTATCTAATTATAATTAAGTAATTAATCTTTGAATGTTAAAAAAAAATTTAAGAGAAATTATTTTAAATTTTAAATATAAAAGTTATAACTAGAATTCTTTTCAATAGTATTTTTTTTCTATCGCGTTCGTCAAGTCTTGCAAGTAGTCATCAAATATTAATTACTCCTGCGAATTGCAAATGGGTTTAGTCATCAAATATTAATTGCTTTTACTTTTGAGTATAGAAGAGAAGAGAATTCAAATTTTTATTTAGTGTATACACAATTGAAAGTAATTAAGAATTCACTTCCATTATTGTTCTTTATTATTTGTACGTTGGGTGGGGGTATACAATAATTGATCCCCAATCTTTTCTTTTGAAACAAAAAAAAATGTTGAAGAGACAAGAGGCTGTCCTGTCAGCCAAGAGAATCCAAAGCTTTTATCTTAGTTTAGTCTTTGAAAACTTACTCTGTTCGTCCAAAACCACAAAAATAGGTTAGCATGAACCTCCTTTGTTCAAAGAAAAAGGACGGAGGAAATGTTGGAGTTTTAACGTGTTATATAATGCATATCCACTACATATTCAGCAGGATTTTCATATTTATTTAATTTTTTGCATCACTGAGTTTCAATTTTTCAAGGTATTATGTTTTTTTTAATCATAACTATTTTCCTATTACTTGTTAATATATATTGTGATTTATCTTAAAAATTTTATAAGTTTTAAGACAATTAAACTATCTAAATGAAAAAAAAGAAGAAGATGTATTTAATGCATATAACGTGATCTCCGTTAAATATTATGAGTATTTTTATCCTTATTTACTAAAAATAATTTTTTAGACCAATTTAAGTGTGAAGTTTGCATTATGAATTCTTTAAATATGATTAGGGGGAAAAGATACATAAAATTTAGTATTTGGAAATTAAGGTTAAATTTTCTGCCATATATTTCAAAATGTTAATATAATTATAAAATATCATTGGTCATAAAATTTCAGAATATTGTTTAAATCTTGAAATAATTGAATATTAACTAGCTGTGAGACTTTAGAACATATAAGGGAATCAAAAACTTCAAAATAAATAAATAAAAACAAAATTGAAAACCAATTAGAAATACGTCACTTTAATTTGACAACTTTCCTCATCTATTTTTTTCACTTCTGTAATTTTGTTTAAAATAAAATCAAACACTAGAGGTTTAAGTTAGAAGAGTGAGTTAAGAGAATTGTGAGATGAAGTGGAATAATTTAGAAGTATTAATTCTTAATTTAATGTTTAATAAATAAACGGTGGGAGTGTCAATGATTTAAATTTTAAAATTTAGGATGATTTATAAATTTTAACTCTTTAAATCATTCCATTCTTTTAATTATATTATAACATTTAATAAATAAAAAATAATTTATTCTCTCTTATTTTTTTAAAAAAATCAATCAGTAAAAAATTTATATAATTTATTTTATTTCACATCATCCTATTAATAACTATCACATTTTATTTTTTTCAAAACTTTGCATGAAGCTCTAAATATAAATATTTTTAAACATATATTCAAACTTTTCAACATATTATAAAACATCAGTCATTTCTATTTACCCCAATCTCATTAGTACTACTTTTCTCATTTTAATTGATTTATTTTCTATCCTATCAACACTTATCTCAAAACGAGTTGTTGTTGTGGAAAAAAGAAATAAAGAAAGAACGAAAAGTAAATTACATAATTTTTCTTTAAAATGTAGCTAAATTATAGTAGATATAAGTGGCTAAAGCACAAATTGATAGGTTATTGGCTAAATTTATTTAACTAATCAAGACATTATATTGGTTCATAATGCTAACATTATACAAGCCCATGTTAAAATATAAAGGAAAGGAAGACATGAATTTTTACATCATAAGATAAATTTAAAGTTTATATAATATATAAAAATATTAGACTAAATTGTCTTAAATAGTAATAAGATATTTTTTATACTTAAAACTTGAATCACAATTATCTAATATAATAATATTATATGATAAAAGAGAGATAATCACAAAATAAAAATTTATCATTTACTTAAAATTTTTTTTATGTAAATAAAATTTATTATTAATCAATTTTATATCTATCTCTATTCTTCATATAATATCATTAATTTTTTTTTCAAATCAAAAAATTCAAATCCCTTAAACTTATAGTCAAGATGACCCCCGTGTAAACTTGAACTTCAACTGAACTTACATACCAACACTTTCATTTTTTTTTCACACCAAAAATAAGAAAGAAGAGAATTACACAAAGACTACCCAACCAGCAGACACAAACTTCAACAATCTAGTGAAGCTATATATTTTCTTCAAGTTTGGCAGCCTTGACTCATATGGGAATAAATTATACATTTTTTATATTTAGTAAAATTATATGTATCATTTTTTAGACTAAAACATTATTTTAGTCTCTTATAAATGATAATTTTTTTAATTTGGTCCTTCATAAATTCTCTTTTTTAATTTGATCTCTCATAATTTGATTTATTATTAATTTAGTCCTTTTGTCTTAATATCATTTCTAAGTAAAACTTGTAATGATTTAGACGTTTGATATTTATGGGATAATGTGTAACATCTGCTCCTAATATATATAAGAAATACTTGTTAGTTGTTAATTTAAGTTTAATATTTGTATATGTTGTATTAATTGCATTTAGTTGCATTAGTGCAAAGACTTAGTTAAAAGAAATGAAAGTTGAGTTAAAATGTGGCTAAGGACTAAATTAAAAAGGAAAAATTCAACTAGGCGAAAGTCACAAAATGGCTAAGGGCTAAAGTACTATTAACTAGAGTTAATAATTCAGAAACCCTAAACCCTAAAACACAATTCCAAATTTTAGTATTTTCTAGAGAGAGAAAGAGAAGGGTGAGTAGAAAAAGAAAGTGTTGAATTAGAGTAAAGGGAAAGGGATTGGTTGAAGGAAGAACAAATTTAAAGCTAAGGATTGATATTACAGCAAGGGAAGGACCTTTTTAACACATTATACATTCATATTTCTTAGAAAATCAAAGTAACAACTCAACCTAATCTCATTTTTTTTTTTGAAATGTTCAGCTATTTGCTGAAGAAATGTTAATATGAATGATTTGAGTTATGTTTGAGGTTTAAAACTTACATTATTTATGTTTTTTACTGTTATTAGATGTTATGTGCTGAATGATTATACTCGTTTATATTTGTAATTGATTATAAAAGTGAGCTTTTGTCCTAGGTGCAAAAGTATAGTTTGATCTTAACATTGAGTAATGTTAAGTAGAGTTTTGGGTTGATTTGATTGCTATATGATGTTCAAATGCTGGTGTTGAGTACATAATTTATGAAAATGGTTTGGTAAACATGTTTTAGGCAAAACTTGGGATATAACAGTAAGTTTTAGAGCAGGCAGAACTATATCAACCGACTACCAGTCCTAAAAGTTGATTGTCATATTTTTCGTTTATCCAAAAAATATTATAAAATACTAGCAGCCAATTGCCAGTCCCTAAAGATATTAGTATTCATTACAAAATGATAAAATTATTTTATTATTTGTATTATTATATTAATAATTTTATGTTAAAATTTAATATTAAAAATAAAATCATAGTTTTATTATATAAAAATTATCTTTAAATTAAAGAAATCATAAATATAATTTTGTCAATTAAACTTTAAGATAGTGTGACTTACTTTAGATATTAATTGGCCGTGACTTTCGAACAAAGAAGAGAATTCAAATTTTTTTTATAATTAATTATATATTTTATAATTCAAACCTGTTTTAAATTTATTAATTTAAATTTGATGAAAATACCAAAAACAAAAATGTCTTCTTTTCATTTTTTTTGGTTCTTTTATATATATATATATATATATTATGCATTCATTATAATGTTCAACGCCACAACTATATGGAAAAGAAAACCTAAAATATTTTTTAATTTCATCAAATATTTCTTTTAAAAACGCATTGTACCAGTACAATCTATAAACCTTTCCTATTGAATGATTATGGTTAAAAAAAATAATATTTTGGTCATTTAATTACTAGACACGTTCAACATTAACTAGTTTTTGAAAATTAGTAAGTAGTTTGATAATCTTTTAAATAATAGATTTGTTGTCATATTATACAACAAAAAGGTTATAATTCTACGTGAATTAACCAAAGTATTTAAATTTTATTTCTTTTAAATAAGATTTAGGTTTGAGTTCTCATGCTAGAACTAGTATTGTGAGAATTCTGATGTTAGTTTCAACCATCATTAATTGAAAATAACGAACTTATATTCAACTAATTATTTAGCATTGAAGGCAAATTAATTAATTACAACTGACACTAACTATAAGCTAAAAATGGAAAATAGATTATATATTTTTTTAATATTACATTATATAAAAATTAATTAATTAATTAAAAAGCTTACAGGGAAATTAGAAATGACAAGTGTTTCACCACTGTTGGAGAAAATCTTTATTTTTTTTGGTAGAAGAGAACGTATCTTTATTTTATTACACCATCTCAAAGCTCCACATCTCAGGTCTCTCAGTGCTACAACATCAAAGCCCAGCACAATGACCAAGTCTTAGATCACAATTAAATAGGGCTCTAACACGCATGATTTGTACTTAAACCAGATATATACTATTCATGATCAAAAAGCTAAAAGCTTATTCTTTCAGGAGTGACAAAAAATTCACAAATGGGATTATTGGACTACGTCTTTTTCTCTTTCTAGTGCGCATATAACTAGAAAAAAGTATTGCAACCTACATATCAGTGATGACAGCGAGGGGATGAGGAACAAACGAAGGTAGCCCTGGCCAAAATTCTGGAATGCTCTACTCCTACCAAAACCCAACACCCCATAGGTAACAAAAGCAACTTAAACCCTATATTTTATTTTCCAATCAGAAATGGTCGAAAAGCAAGCCCTAAGAGATTGGTAAAAGGGAATACCCAAACTTCAGGAGATGGAGACAAAAGCATTAAGACTGGAGGAACTCTCACATGAAATAGCTGAGTGCTTTCTTTCTTCTTGAACCACCTTCGCCATATAGCTCATTCCATTGTAAAAGCTCAGTCATATTTACCGACTCAGAAGATACACTTGCACATACCTGTATAACGAGCATTCCAAGTTAAATCTTTCATTTTAGTGAATTGGTGGGATGGAGGACCGAATATGAAAGAATTTCTTTTTGTGTTGTATTACCTGTTCATGAGCATATTTGAAATCTTCCATGTTTAAAGATCGGATATCAGCACTTCCACTCAATGCTGGAGCAGGTCTACCTTCCACTTGAGCAGCAGTACGCTCCTGCCAGGCATCAAACGCATTAGATCAAGAAATGGAAAATTCTTCAGGCCGATTGCAAGTAACAAAAGACTTCTATTTTGAGCAAAATTTTGCAACGGGATAATTGGTGTAACCACACCAACTGCAACTTAATCATCAACAGACCGTCAGACCCATCAGAGTAAGTACCAGGCAAACTTCTAATACACCATAAAAAGCGGCATACCTTTTTTTCCTTTTCCAATATCTCTTTAATGGGATGATGTGCAGCAGCGACACACAGATTCTGCAGTTTAAAAACAAGGTCAGAGCGTACCAATTATTAACTAACAGCAATACCATCAATTTTAGAAAGTATAGGGTAAAAGGAAAAAAGGAACATTCATAACCTTAAGATCACTTCCAGAATATCCTTCAGTCATAGTTGCAATTGCATCCAAATCAACAGCAGCTGACAAGTCCTCCTTTGCCAGTATAACTTTCAATATTTTTGCTCTATTTGGAGCATCTGGCAGATTTACCATCAATCTGGGGAAGCCAAAATATTAGAAAATTTTGAACATCTAGTCCTCTAAAGAGGGAAAAATATTAGGGGATGGTTTTGTATTGGTTTTTTTTTTTCCAAAAATAAAGTACATTTTTTAGTTGAAAAAGCACATTGGCTAAAAAAATTACTTTTTTCAAAAGCCTATCTAAGAAAGTCGTATTAAAAAAGTACTTTTTTTCAGCCTAACGAACCAAGGTGGACGTGGTATTTACCTTCTTGGCAACCTCCGGATGACAGCCTCATCAAGATCAAAAGGCCTATTAGTGGCTGCCAGTACAAGAACTCGCTCAGTGTCCTTTGTACGTAAGCCATCCCAGTTCACCATAAACTCATTTTTCATCTTCCGCATGGCCTCATGCTCCCCTGGATTTTCCCTCCGGCCCAACATGCTGTCAACCTATTAAAGAACCCAGTAAAGATGTGTATCCTTGTGAATTAATACAAACCAGTACCGTTGTATGTGAAAACTCACTTCATCAACAAATATAACACTAGGGGCAATTTTACTGGCAAGAGAGAAAACGGCTTTCACATATTTCTCACCCTCACCAAACCACTGCAGCAAAGAGGCAAGAGCACTAGTTAACATACACAATAAAATGATGAAGCAGAGATTAAAATAAACCCAGTGAGGCACAAAGTTAACCTTGGACGTAATACTTGACATGGAAATGTTGATGAAGTTTGCACCAGCTTCTGTAGCAATAGCCTTGGCAAGCATTGTCTTCCCTGTTCCAGGGGGACCAAATAATAAGATACCCTTGCAAGGCTGCATATGAGGTAAGTCAGAGTCAGGAATCAGAATAAGTAAAAATAATATGTTCACAAAGGGCATATCAAATGCGAACCAACAAATTGCTTTCATTAACATAATATTCTACAAAATGTTGATACTATAATTTTGACAAGGAAAAACATTGAGATGATTAAAAAATAGAGCTCCAATGTTTCTCCCAAATTTCTGTTTCAAATGCTTCTAGCTTTCATGATATTATGAAACGCAATTTGAAAAAAACCAAAAAATACATATCTAGTGTAGAGACCAGTGTAAAATATAGAGGCTTCAAAACCTCAATAGTCGCAAGAACTAGGTCATCCAAGAGGCTTGAAATGGGGAAAAAAAAAATTTATTATTCTCTTTTTTCCACCCTTTTTGGATGGGAGAAAGGAAAGGGCATTAAAACATCAAAACTCATCAAAATCATAATAAAATCAATCAATTAACAGATAAGCGAAGAAAGAAAAACAATAATGAAATCTAGCTCACAAACTATCAACAGACATGATGAGTTAAAAGCATGTTAAACAACAGAATGTGATTCAATCAGTAAAAGAAGTAAAACCTTGGTTAACTGTCCCTTGCAAAAAAGCTCAGGCCTCTGTAAAGGAAGCATCACCAACTCCTTTAATGTATCTTTGACATTTTCAAGAGCTCCAATATCATCAAACGTAACACCAATGTCACCAGGTGGAATAACATCAGCCAAAAGCCTCTTTTCAAACTCATTTTCTGTAACCACATCCTGATTTAAACCAAAACAATAAGCAAAAAATGATTTAGTCCATAGCTTTCCTGAAAGACTTCGGTTAAACTCTATTGACAGAAGAAACCTAATGAGTAAGATAGGTTGGATCAAGCTAGCATATAACACTATCTACAGTCCAAATAGCAATAGTGCATAAAAATCACCTTCAGAGACTTCTTCAAGCTCTTGGACTCATTCTGGATAGCCAGCATGATCCCAATTCCATACTGAATGCTGGTAGAACAAAATCATCACATCACAATATAAAAAGTTACAGACTGTAAAATGTTCAACTAAATACAACTAAAGGTTACAGTTTATCAAATGAAATCAATGAAAGGTAGTAATTACCTCTCACAAGACAATACAAGCTTTGCATCAGAATCTACTTCAGGATTCTGCATGAGGTGGTGGCTTAAAGCCCAACCAGCTATCTTCTCTGCATCTGAAATATAGCAAACTTTACATAGGGGAAAAAGTAGAGCCAAATGTCCTAAGGCATTCATATCCTTAGTGGTGGAGCATACTTTCAATTGTAAGTGTCACATCCTTTATGCACAAGGTCTCTAGTCCTTCACATTCCATCCCACAACGGCCTAAAACCTACAAATTAAATTTAACGGGCTCTAATTATTAGTTAACACCACCATGATTGATTGCAACAATAAATGGCCAGATATGAAGTACAAAACCTTAGAAAACTTACAACTAAGGAGAGACAAAGAAGTGGAAACACAAAGCAGAATGACAAGAGGCAATGAACTACTCCAATTATGAAAGCATAGGAAACTACTCTTCTTCTAGCAAGTGATTATTCAAAGTGTTTCCTGTTTCAGATCATCAAAAACTAAATCATTTATGAGCAAGTGGTGTATCCTAATTTCATGTGAAAACCTCCCTTTTTTCTTAAGAAGATCAGGATATAGCTACAAAAGACTGCATGCCCTTATCTACCATCATAAGTAACATGCACTAACTACTCAAGAGAAGAATAGTATAACTGTGCAAACTCATTTGAGGAAGTTATATCGTTACAACAACAATACTAACAAAAAGAGCAGGAGAATACATATAAACCATGAGTACTGTAATATGAACAACTGAATGTAATTTCAAGAACTAAATCGTACATTTAAAATAAAAGGAAAAGCATAATGAAAAATCATAGACAAAAACTAAATGAATCATTTTGTGTTTGACATTACTTGTACATAAATCCTTTAAACCCCAAGCACAAGTCTAAGCTCAACCAAGAATCAGGATAAAACAGAAAGAGTTGTTTACTGAAAGATGAAAATACATTCCTGGAAACTTGCTATCCCTTATCATTGCTAATTGAACTAAGATAGTGAATTTATAAACATCTCGAAAAGCCAGCTACCAACTAGCTGTGATACACAAAGTCAGAATTTCTAATGAAGAAAAATAAATTCTCCAACCAATTACAACTGACAAAAATAAAGTGAAGAGAATATACAATGCATTTCAGTTGGTTGTACTATCCTTAAAGGAGACCAAGATAACACAACACAACTTATGGCTCGAATTTTGAAGGTTTTTCCTTTATCTTCTCCATTACCCCAACTTTGTTACAATTACTACCCTCTGGGGCCCATCACTTGAAAATTATTCCAAAAAATGTAAAAAGCAAATACCATTCCATCAAGTAATATGAATTAAAATTACATATAGAAGTAAAAATGGTATGTCAACTGATACTCAAAAAAACAAGTCACACATAAGCTACACACCGTGCGAAGGTTATGCAAATTTCCTTTGATTTTGAGAGTCTCAGTATCTTGATCCAGTTGCTGCTTCCAAGATGCTAGAAGTGCTTCATCCTATGACAGGAAAAATATTGTCAACATTATGTAATATAAGGAGATCACAACTGATGATCTGCAATCCACTGTACAGACCTGTGGCATGTGAATTGTTACTTTATTTGGGAAAAGCTTAGTCAAAGTCTTATTTGGCTTTGGAACTTCTTTCCCCCTGTCATGCAATCTTCCAAAACTATCCTGCAAAAGTTAAACAATGCAGCTTTAGTTGAAAAAACCTAGAAAATTGTTTTATACTGTGTATCGGAGGACTTAAAAACCACAACCATTTACAGGAACTTCGTATTCCTCTCGTACCAAAAGAGGAAGCAATGGTTCCAGAAGAGGAAGCAATGAATCCTATAGAAGTTGTAGTCATTACCGGGAATGCCAAATCAAGAAGGGCAGTCTGATTGCAGCCAAACTTTGTAAAAAGCAAACCCCCAGCATGTGACTGAAAGGAAAAATAATTACAAACCATGACATACATATAAACAAGTAAAATTCAATTCAGCATTACAAGAAATAGTATTTAAAAAATTGCACAAATGTACCTTCTCCTTCCGACTGTCAGTATGAGTGTGTGAACCTATCACAACCACATTGTCAGGAAGCTTTTCAAGTTTACTTTTAAATGAATAGGGATCACCGTTTCCTACAATAGACTTCTCAGCATCTTTCATGAACAAAATGAAAGGGGCACTTCTGCTCTCACTAAACACAACCTGAAACCGAAAAAGAATAAAGTGTAAAATCTAACTTAAGATTAGAAGACATTCTTGGACCATACAGTGGAGAGAAAGGCAACCTCAAACAATGAATTAATGAGTAATTTGTCCAATTCTTCCCCACCACTGTTTTCCAATCGAAGATCAGTAACTGGAAAGAGATAAAGGCACCTTCAATGTGCAGGTCCAACACAAGTTTAACAATACAAACAACAGAAAATCTGAACACACACGTGAACACAAACATATATATATATTGTATTCAATCTGTTTGATAGTACCATTGCAGAAAAATCCTTGACCTCCCTCACAGGCACCTCCTAGATCAACTCCATCAGGTATGGATTTATCAAATCTTACACCAACTTTTGACAAAGGGTTATCATCAAAATGTAAGACAACCTTCCCCCTGCTACCATTAGGCGGGCCCCTATATATGCAATTGCTAAGCAAGATTATTACCAAAGAATTGAAGTTAAAACAATAAAGTTAAAAAAAAAACAAAAACAAAAAAAATTGCATGTAAAAAAAAAATAATAATAATAATAAACAAAGCAACTTAAGCATAAGCGTGCTGCACAGAAAACCACAAGATGTCCAATCTCCCAATGCTAATCTCAATAAGAACAAACTTTTTCTTTTATCTAATTTTATAGGCAAAAGTAGCTTTTTTGTCCCAAAGTTTTGGATCATTTTCAATTTCATCCCTAAAGTTTTTCTTGCATCAATTACGTCCTAAAAATTTGTTTTTTGTCTCAATATAGTCCTAAATGTTTACAAAAATTCTCAATGTTATTATAATTACTAATGAAACCTAAATTAATAATGAAATTAGCAGACTTGTCAAGCACATGGCTAGAAATCATTATAATATTCAAACATGAAGATGAATTCAACTAAATGAATAAGTATTCAAGTACATCAATTTTGACGCTGAGGTCATGAAATTGGGTCAAGTATCAAGAGTCTAGCAAAATGATTGACAAATCATATTTTTCTATTCCTAATTGGAAGATGTTAGCAATAAGGATGACATTGAGAATTTTTTGTAAACACTTTAGATGAAATTAACAAAAATATCCTTTATGGATGAAAAATAAACTTCCATAATGCATTACTATTACCACCTATAAGGGAAACATAACACTATCCATTTTCTTATAGAATGGCCCCTTTCATAATCATAGTATATGCAGATATCTAACATATATATATATATATATATATATACACACCCACAGTGCATAATTTCCTCGTTCCATCTCAAATCCATAATACCACCTTAAAGTAAGCAATGATTAATTTGCAGCACCATCTCTTATCCACCAACCAAAGGCAAAACAGCATTAGTTCTTATCCACTATCAAAGACAAATCAATAATAAATTATATAGTTAGCTGAAAATCCTCCAATTTGCATGGCCATTTCAAAGAAAATAATTAAAGAATAACGATTTTTCACGGCTTCAAATAGTGACATTCTACTTTGGACAGTGGTGGAATTTATGATACTATTATATCAAATATATAAAGTTTGACTGACAGCAGTTCAAAACGAGAGAAAGAAATCAAGCCAGAAAGCTTTTTTTCTTAGAAAAAAGATGTACCTTGAAGATGACTGGTACAAACCACCAGAAGATAAATAACTAAATTTTACCCTGTCTCCTGCATGATTATATATGGAGAATACCAAATTATTGAAATCAAAGCTTCTTCAAGATGGAAGAAATGCAGAAGAAGACATACCTAATTTAAACAAGCAATTTCTTACTGCCTCAGATGTTGAAGGTACAGTATCAGTCTCTAACTTAGGTTGAGATTCAAGGCCACATTGAGTAGGCGCATTTGGAGAGCTGGGCATAGCTGTTTCACTAGTTGATGGGTCCATGCTCCTACCCAATTCTGTGGCAGTAAGACTAAGCTTGGTGCAGCAGCAGGATTTTTCAGCGTTAGATCCATTATTGATTAGATCAGCTTCCTTGGATGATAAACCCTATCATGAGGCCGCAAAGATTCATTATCAAAACTTCTATATAAAAACTTCAATAGCATAAAAACAAGAAATGTAAGCATGGCTTATAATATCAAACCAGGAAGAAAATGTTATCTTACACCCAAAAGCAAATGGCTATCAAATATAAGCAACTTGGCATTAAAGTAATTGGCAAGTGCTTTTGCCAACATCTCTTGATATATTTCTGAACCTGTAAAAAACAAAAATTGGCAACAAAACTTAGATATGCATATTACTATAGTCTAATGGTGGAAAAAACTTACTTAAAAGACAGGAAGGGGTAAGTAATGCAATACCCACACACCTGCTGGTCCTGAAAGCAAGATACGAGGGTTTACAGTTGTAAGATCCATGGTGAACTTCGTATATTCTTTACATCTCAAGTGTACAAAGCAAGCTGCAACCAAGACACTTTTTGTGTTCTCACTGCAATCCAATCACATATGCAGCTAGTGAAATTCATCATTCAAAGGAGCTATAAGAATTATTTTAAAAACACAATTCAGGAAGGACTCACTCAGATCACACATTTAAAGAAAAAAGTCATGATTTCAATTTAAAAAAAAAAAGTAAATAATGTCTGGCTACTCATTATTCCCGCCAAATAGTTGAAGCATGTCTATTTCAAGGATTGAATCATGTTTTTCTTAGTTTTATGGAGCAAATAGTTGAAACTCGAAACATTATCTCTTAGGGGCCAAAAAGTATGTTTCCTTAAAAACATTAAAAAAATAAAAAGCAAAACCATGCAAAGTAAAAGCTAGTTGGTAACTAGGAAATACCATCAATAAGAATAGCACATTACATATTATTTAACATAAGTAAACATAAATCCATGGCATAAATTCATATACAAGGAGAAGGTAACCAGACTAAATGCATTTGCAGAATCTCTTATGGACCATTGCAACAAATTCTTAATATAAGCGAGAGAATTATACCTTAAATAGTATGGGAAGTTGTCAAACGACACATCTATTTCTCTTCCATCCAGTATTGCAGCATGAACATCTTCTTTAAACACCGCACAGCGCACAGACATGCCCGAAGTCGATGCTGCTTGTGCATCCCTCATCCCATTTCTGTCTTCCAATACCTGTTTACAGAGACTTTTGCTCAATTTCTGTTTAGAACTACGTTGAGCTAATTTCTTGAAAAAAGTACTTGGATAATCATTCAACCCCAAGAGTTTTACATTGCCTGCCTCTGTTCCAACATCTGGATCACAGTCTACAGGAGAATTATTGTTGCTTGCTCCAACATCAGCCGCTTTATCGCTCCCTACAGTAGGAATGGAGTTGCCTTCTGGGCCATCAAGCTCAATTTCTGTACCATCATGGAGAACAGAATGAGTAGAGATGTCAGTACCCTGGAGAGATTTATTGGTTGACTGAGATGGAGATTTCCATCTCGAAAGATCCTGTCTGAGGTGAGAAAGTGAAGCCAAGATAGAAGCCCCAGCCACCGCTGATGGGTCCCCAGATTTCCTTTCAAGCTGCAAAAATTTCCCAACACCACTCTGAATTTCTGCGCCCTTAACTGCTACTTCATTATTTAGTTGCTGAAAAATCTATGTCAAAATATATTAAGGAAATCGCCCATGCAGAGAAAAATAAAACAAGTACGGAAAATATAAAAACCAGGAACCAGTTGACTAGTAGAGAAGTAGCATGGCGGATATTACTCATTTATAGGACAGCCAATGAAATTTGACTAAAAAAAATTAAGGATACATAGGAATGATTTCCCAGCAAACCAAAGACCACCTCATCACCTGAGTTAAGCACACAACTGGTATTCTTCTTGACAAGCATCCCATTGACTACCACAGATCCTTTGCTACCCGTACTCTCTAGCACAGCTACAACACTTCCCTCACGCTGATCATTTCCAGAAACAACAGTAATCATACTGCACATGCATATCCTAAGGTATTGATCTCAAACAACTGAAAAGTATTTAAGGGGCTAACAAGCCTTAATCAGGTCACAAAATGGGTAAAATGATCCATTACCAAGTGCTTACGTGTGTGATTGAAAAAGCCCAACCACACACAGTCACATCAATGCTATTCCATCAAGTAATCTTATTTTGGTATTGATTCTTGAGATGTACCTGGGTATGTTTGATCTTGCATAAGTTTCCACTTGTAGTCTGATCCTTCAATGGAAAGTTGCAATTTCTACTAGAACCAATAGTGAAGTTCGGTCCGAGAATGGCAACATTTGAATGCTGCGGCAGATATATATTCCAGTAAATAGGATTTGAACTGATAAAGTCTACGTGCTACTTCGACTGAAGACTTAAACGTTTGAAAACTATAATTAGCATGCAAGCCAGAAGGGGGGAAAAAAAAACAGCTCACTAGACAACTGACTGCCAAATTAAATGTTTTTTCGATACACTTCAACTGAATCAACATGGATTACCTGCGCAGACTGTGACAGGAGCCTGCACCAGGGTGTCGAAGTCTCAAAAGTTGGATTTTGCTTCTGATAAATGCTCCACAAAGAGAATGAACCTCTCGACTTATCAACCACCAAAGTCGGTGAAGACCCTTAAAAGTAAAACGAATGAGACATTAGAAAATCTATATCAGCGAAGTATCGATTCAGTGTCATGAAAAGTAATAAATTGAAAGAGCAAATAAAATTTCTGCCTGCCAAACATGTACCATCAGCGATCGGCACCGCCACAGGAATAGCTGGCGCAGCCTCGCCCTTGCCAGAAGTCAAACCATCACCAGCACCCGCTCCAGCGATCTGAACATCGCCGGACCCACATTCTCCAGGATCAGCCGCCGGCTCCGGAGTACACACTTCTTTAGAATTCTCTGCTGCCGGAATCAGTTTGTCAGACGCACCACCATTGTCGACCTGAAAATCCAAACTAATCACAAACCGAAATCGCAGGCAAGGCACAGAAGAAATGTCTCTGACGCTTAATGTTGGAAACAAACCCAAAACAGAACCATTTGTATTCAATTGATTGAACAAAACCTTTTGACGCTTTGGTGAGGAAGGCTTTTCTTCCGAAGGGGAAGATCTTTTGGTATTGTTGCCAGAGAGAGATCCACTACGTCTCGTTGAAACCATGCTTCTCTCTTCTGGTTTAATGACTTCTCTCTATTTCAATGAGAGTGGTGGGGATATGAATGATATTACGATTTTTTGTTGAATATTGCTCTGTTCTCTTTATTATTATATTATAATCTAGACGTTCATATTTATATCTACAATCATATATTATTAGAGTTAGGACTATGGGTGGACCCATCTCAGGCTGACAAAAATGTAACTCGGGTCGGATTTGCTTTGTTTTTTAAACGGATCAGGAAAACATTATAGTAAATTGGTGGGTTGTGGGACTAATCTGCCAACTCTTTTCTTTTTAGTTGCTATTCTCAAATTCAGCTTAAATTAATTTTTTTTGTTTTTTCTTATGTTAGGATCAAAATAAAAATAAATTAACATGTATGTCAAACTAATATAATGAATACCAAAAGCTAAAGCAATTCGTTAATTGAAAGAAAAATAAATTTTGAAAAGATTAAAAAAGAAAAGAATCACCATTAATATCACCAATATTCAATGTGATATATCCAATTCAAATTTGTTTAATTTCATCAATATCTATTGTGAATGATGGGTATAAACTTGTTTTTAGTATAAACAGATTGTCAAATATAGAACACTGAAACATAAGACTCTAGAGCATTGATGGCAAATACAAACTCTTGTCTTTAATCTCAAATAAAATTGAAAAAGTGTATGGATCAGGAAACTACATTGTAATACAAATTGAAAAAAAAATTACCTTAAATCAATCATACTTGCCTCTATTGCCAGATTGACTAAGTGTGGTTGTAGGGTTTTGGACGATGTTGCAATTGGTAACTGATGAAGGTGTTGTGTCTCTCTCTCTCGGCATCAGTGAGTCTCATGAATGCAGGATGTGGTTCTGTGATGAAACTAGTCAGCAACTACAATTGCATGTTCTGTGACGCGGTTAGGGTCAGATAAATTAGAGTTGTAATTTTTTTTAAGTTTTAGGAAATGACAAAATAAAGGTTCTTACAAATAACTCAACTCCGTCTAATTTACAGGTTAGGTAAGCCAACTTAATCAAGTTAGACTCTTTGTTTAACCTTGATTAAATGGGCTCAAGTCATTAGGTTAGACCCGTTTGTCAACTCTATTTTAAATTCTATTATTAAAATTTAATGTTATTATTAGAAGTTAAATAACTTTTTAGGTTTAAATGTATTTTTTTATCATTTTAGTTTTATAAAAAATTTAATTTAATCCTTAATTAGTTTTAAAATAGATAGTATTACTCTTCTATTTTATAAAATCGTTCAATATTATTCTTTTGATGACATTTTTATTTTATATCACTAAAAATATTGTATCATCTCACACACATGAGAATGTTAGGTGAGATTTTTTTTAATGTACCAATTTTGTCTATAATATCTTTTAAAGATAAGAGAGTAAGAGAGTAATTATAAAATGTATTTGAGAGATAATTTTACCTATAATATCTTTTGGACCATAAGTATTTGTTAAAAAATGTTGGGTTTACATTAATTAAAATTAATATCATGTTAGTTTAAATATTATGGGTTGATCGGTGGTCTATTAAAGGAGGTCTAATTGTGAATTATTGGACTATGATACACATTAGACTAAGTCTAGTAAGCGGCTAGGTGTAGGTCTTTTAATTTTACTGAAACCCATAATGAGAAGATCCAGTAAGGTAATTTCACTTATACAGGTTAAGTCCCCTCTTTAATTTAACGTTAAGTGAGCATCCCCATTGTAGTCGCTGCACAAATTAAGAAATAGAAAAAAAAGATTTAGCTACTAGTAATTTAAGAAATTTCAAGATCTAAATATAACACAAACAGGTAAGTAATTCTTATCTAAACAAAAAATATATTTAATGTTCTATAATTCATATATATATTTCAAAACTCTTATAGTATCAATTTATTAAAATTTTAACTAATTTGATATTTTACTCAAGTTTCATAATAGGGATAAATTTTTTTCTCTGAGTGTTTTCATACATAAATTTAAACTTATAATTGTTCTTAAAGAAAAAAATATATATTTATATTCTAACCAATTATATAATATACACTTTAAAAGCATATATTAAACTCGATCGTTATCTATATTATATTATATGTTTTTGAGGAATTTTACGTTTTTCAATATTTAATATTCAATATTGGTAAAATAATATGCACTTTAAAAGCATATTAAACCCAATAGTTCTCTATATTATATTTTATGCTTTTGAAGTTTTTGTTTCTTTACTCTCTCAAATTATATAATATAGATTAAATTATTTTTGTGATTATTATAATTTCACTTAATTTTTAATTGAGTCTTTATAATTTATAAGTTTATAATTTAATCTCTATAATTTTAAAAAATTTTAGTGTAATCCATAAACTTAATTTTTATTAACATTTTGTTAAATTTTAATAATACATTATATTATATATCATCTTAACATTATAATACTCATTTTTAACATTTTTTTAAATTATATATATACACACCAAATTTGAAAGTATATTTTTCTAAACTAACTAGATTAATCTAGATAATTTTTTTTAATTTCATGATTTATCTATAACTTAATCAAGATTTATATAGACTTGATCTTCTCAAAGCTAGGGATAAGTCTTGAACCTACATTGAAATTCAAGAAATACGCAAATAATGTAAGAGGATATAGGTCTCGTAATGTACCTCTTGACTATGAAATCAACAAGAAAGCAAAGGAGATTAGAAAGTGGTAAGTTACATACTTGACAAAAGGCATTAGCCCTCTTTATATAGTCATGGATTAAATGAGACTTACTTGACGATCATCACGAGTAATCAGAGGTACGAGGAGTAATTTCTTAATCGATTCTTTATTAAGTAAGTCACCATATATGAATTTATTCGAATTTAAGTTCACAAAATCAAAATCAAAAGGAGTCACGCGGAGAGCTCAAGTTTTCACTGAGTCATTTCAATTTTTTAGGATTTTTTTGTTGAAAAGTAAGTGTGGGAGGAAAAGAGATATTATATAAAAACCCTAAAATCAAAACCTATATTTTGATTTCCGATTAGAAAATTATCATTATAGGGTTCACGATCTTTCTCCAAATTGCAAACCAGGTTTTATTAGTTCGCCCGACAAAACAATACGAGAAGAGGAAAAAGGAAAAAAAAGAAAAGAAAAAATAGAGCGAATCGAAGCTGCTAAGAGATAATTTAAAAACAAGACTAACAAAGGTGTAGCTGAGACCGCGAAGTGATTGCGCCTTCATTCCAAATTTCCATTATCAAACTCCAAAGTTTAGAGGACGAAGACGAAGAGAATATTGCTTGTAAGACCCTTTTTTTTTTTCTTTTTCCTTTCGCTTACTCCTTTATATACCTTTCCATCTATCTTCAATTCCTTTTCCCCTCAGAAGTTTAAAGAAGGGAAATCCAGCTTGGCGGGTCTCGACTTTCGAATAAGTGCATCTTCATATTTGGCATTGTGGTTTTGTGATTAGGGTTTGTATTCTGAAAATTTTTTGAGTAATTTTAGATCCGGAACTTGTTATTTTTGAGAACTCGGTTTATACAGAATCTGATTTTGCCTTCTGATTTATGTTATTTTGGAGGAGCGGGGTGGGGATAAAGTGGGAGCTTATGATATAAGTATCTAGGCCGTAAAGTTTGGTTGTTTGACGTTACCGGAGTCAGATATTTATGAAACTTCACTTTCGGTGAATGTGTATATGACTAAGTTCCTGGTTTAGAAGCGGCGTTATCATGAATAATCCTGTAAAGAATGTTGCGGCATCGTCCCTTGTAAGCAATTCTGGAACCGTCCCACAGTCCACCCCCATGAGCCAACCAACCCACCTACTCTCTCAGTCACAGCCTCCAACACAAGGTGCATCTCACTTTCCTGGACACTTCCAGCTTTCTGAGCCTCAAGCCCAGGTTCTTGCTCAGGCACAATATCCACAGGCTCATGCTCGTCTGCAATCTCAGGCTCCCCATGCTCAATTTCAAGCTAATCTACAGCCTCAAACGCAGCCGGTAGTTGCCCAGCTGCATAACACTAACACTAATACTGCTAACATGACACCATCGGCTGTCTCAACTCCTAGCACTGGAAGCGCCAAGCGGGCAAGTCAGAAACCTCCTTCTAGACCTTCTGGTTCATCCAACGCCAATTCTTCACCGTTTAAGACAATGGAATTGACCCCAGCTGCTCGGCGGAAGAAGCAGAAATTACCAGAGAAGCAAATACCAGAAAAGGTGGCTGCACTTCTGCCAGAGTCTGCCCTTTATGCTAAGTTGCTTGAATATGAGGCTCAGATAGATGCCACTCTAGCCAGGAAAAAGATTGACATTAAGGAGTCTGTTAGAAACCCTCCCTCCGTTCAGAAAACTTTACGTATTTATGTGTATAATACCTTTTCTAATCAGACAGAAATGGATTCTGAGAAGAAAAATGCTGAGGAATCTTCTTGGTCACTTAAGATAACAGGAAGGATATTGGAAGATGGTAAGGATCCTGTGGTAGCTGGACTTTCACAGAAGTCAAGCTCTGTGTACCCAAAGTTTTCATCCTTCTTCAAGAAAATTACCATATACTTGGATCAGAACCTCTATCCTGATAATCATGTCATCTTATGGGAGAGTGCTCGTTCATCTATCCAACAGGAGGGTTTTGAGGTAAAGAGGAAAGGAGACAAAGAATTCACTGCAGTGATCAGAATAGAAATGAATTATGCACCTGAGAAGTTTAGGGTTTCAACACAACTCTCTAAACTCTTAGGGATTGAGATTGAGACTCGCCCAAGAATAATAGCTGCTCTTTGGCATTATGTGAAGTCCAGGAAGCTGCAAAGCCCAAATGACACTTCATTCTTCATGTGTGATCCTCCTCTTCAAAGGGTGTTTGGTGAAGAGAAGATAAAATTCTCTATGGTTGCTCAGAAAATATCACAACATCTGTCACAACCACAGCCCATACATTTGCAGCACAAAATCAAGCTTTCTGGAAATTGTCCTGCTGGAACTACATGTTATGATGTGCAGGTTGATGTGCCTTTTCCACTGGAGAAGGATATGTCTTCATTCTTGGTGAGCATTGAGAGGCATAAAGAGATTGATGCTTGCGATGAAGTGATCTCAAATGCCATGAAGAAGATCCATGAACATCTTAGAAGGCGTGCTTTTTTTCTTGGATTTAGTCAGTCCCCAGCAGAGTTTATGAATACTTTGATTGCTTCTCAGAGCAAGGATTTAAAGCTTGTTGCTGGAGATGCTAGCCATGATGCTGAAAGGGAACGACGTTCTGAATTCTACAATCAACCATGGTAAGTCTTCCAGTAGATTACCATTTTCCTTTGTGTTATGTGCCATGCTTGCGATACACATCTTAGTTGGCTATGACACCAGTATTAGAATCTGTTAAATTGTGAGCTTAAGATTCTTTCATTGTAATGAAATATCTTATTTTATTAAAATTTAAAAAATGACAGTTGAAGAGTGACGACCAATAACGAAAAAATTCTAGAGACTTGAGGATTGTTCAATTGTGATTTGGGCTTTTAGGCAGCAGGGGAATTAAAGCTTGATTAATATTATGAGAATGGTGGGTGTAGTGTGGTGCCGTAGTCACTTGGGTGTCTATAAAAAGTACCAACGGTGGAGAGAAAATGGAGACAAGGACGTACGATCTGATCATTACTATTATTATTAAAAAATCTTTTGTGATTGTTGTGTTCTTTTGGTAATATTTTCAGGGTTGAGGAAGCTGTCATTCGTTACCTGAACCGCAAAACTGCTGAAAATAATGTTCCTGGAAGCACCTGACAGAATATTGTAAAAGCAGTATGTTTGTTGATCTTCTAATGTTAACGCAGGTCTTGTGTATTTCCTGAACATGTGCTGTTTTCTTTTCATAATCTTATCCAGAAAAAAAATGTGGGAATTACAAAATGTAACTTGGATAGTCTATCATCGTTCAGGAGGGGGAAAAAATGAAAAGAAGTTAGGAAGAAAGAAATTTTCAGTAATGGTATTTTCTAGATATTTGTAGTCATGTTGATATTCCAAATTTTCTCATCAGCATCTTTTCTTGTCTGGTGGAACGCTGGACACAGCATGAATTGACTTTTCAGACAAAGTTCAACCCATGAATGATTGTCCACCGGATAAAAAATATTTGAAGCCATAAGCCAACTGTCTAGTCTGTCTTCCACTCTTATGGGTGAGGGGCCTTTGTTACGTGGCAAAATGAGCTAAAAACAAGGAATCTGAACGGTGGAATTAAAATTTGAAGTGTTAGTTAATGTCTGTTATTAAAAAACCGGATGGAACTAGTTGGTTTAGGGTTTAGAAAAATTGGCAAACTGATCATGACATTGATCTCAATAATTTCTAAAACCAGTCATTAAAAAAATTAGTCAAAATTTGATAAAACTATTTAGAAAAAACAAAAGGAGAATTTTGTCGATTTAACAAATCAAAGATCTCACCTTCAAAGCTCCCATTTTTTTAGCAAATGAAAGGAAAGAAAAAGAAGAGAGGAACAAGAAAGGCAGACTGATGAAGAACAAGAGAAATGCAGTGATGAGAGAAGAAAAAATTAATTCTAAAAATTTATATTAATATTATTTTTATGTATTTATATAGATATTATAA
This sequence comes from Senna siamea, assembly GCA_031216115.1. NCBI lineage: Eukaryota > Viridiplantae > Streptophyta > Magnoliopsida > Fabales > Fabaceae > Senna > Senna siamea. The sequence goes on along the minus strand of CM062359.1, from coordinate 17,331,418 downwards.
ATAAAAAAGATTTATTTTTTATTTTTTATGTTTTAAAAATTTAAAGTTCAAAATATCTTTTAATTTGTTTGTATTTTTAGTACAGAAAATACATATTTTATTTCTCTGTTTTATGTTGAAAACAGCTAATTAAATATATTTTTTATTTTGAAAAATTAAAAATAATTTTTAAAAACTTTATCAAACATGCCCTTAATTATTGGTTTTGAAAGTTTAGAAGAATATATATAATAAATTGATAAAATAATAATAAAATATGAATGTCTGTAATTCATTTATAAGGCATCTTTAATGGAGTGTTAGAAGCCACTATATGTTGTCGATTACAACTTCACTCACTCTCGCTGAGGGTGTTAAAAGTGTCAGACTAACTATTGTAAATAAATTAATATATATATAATTTCTCACGACAATAACAATTAATTTAAAATCTTTTAAATTTTATAATTTTTGTAAAAAAAAAATTGTTGAATTTTTCATTCAATATTTTGATGAAATATTGTCATTTAGTGAAATTAAATCATACTAAAATGTTAAAAAAAAATTTTAAACTTTAAGTATTATATAAAAATTTTCATAAACTTTATATTTATGTTCAAAAAAATTATTGGATTTTAAGTTTTGTGTAAAAAAATTCTTTCAAATAATTTGACATGTCTATTTTCTGTTAAAGTTTAGAAAGAAAAAGTTAATTGATAAATTTTTTACATAAATTACAAGGTTTGAGAAGGGTTTTAAGTTATTTTTTATAATTAAAAATAATTATCTACATATAATCTATAATTTATGATAATTATATATATTTTAGCCTTGTAAATATAGGAGTGGAAGAAATTTTAAGGTGAATTTAATTAATTAAAAATAATTAAATAAAATAATTATGAATAAATATATAAATATATCAAATTTAATTTTTTATGAGAATTATAATATATTTATTATAAAAGAAGTTTTTTTTAGTTTTTCATCAATATTTTTATACCTCTAATATAGGATTAAAGACATTAAGTATTTTCTCAAAAAATTAAAACTCTAGCACTTCTAGAACTCAATCTAAATTTTTTTTGAAACTTTTTTAGATACATTCTATTATATTGTCAAATGTCAAGTGATGTCAAGAATCAATAGCACTGGACAGACGTCAATCCCATGTGCGCAAAGCACGCTGTGGCGCAAACTAGTGCAGCATGCACTTGTGGTCCATAGTATAAACCGGCTCGGGATGTTTTGCTTGAATAATACAAATTTGGATAAGCATAGCGAGTTATGCGTTCTACAACACCATTTACGTTGACCGCCATAGTTCATCACACACAATGCGTAAATTCATCACAAGCGTCCACATTTCCTGACGCCCAAAAGTCAACGACCATGGTCAAAGTGCAGAGATTCAACGTGCAGATCTTAGGTACATGACGATAAATCTATATATGGATAATAGACTTTAGTGTCCTACTTTCCAGTTATATTTATGGGATTTTTTCGATATCTTAAGGATTAAAGCTTGTCACCGATACAGAGAGAAATAGAGCGCCAGAGGTTGTGTTATGGCTACAATGCAAGAGACGAGAGTTATGGCGACAATGCAAGAGACGAGAGTTATGGCTGCAATGCAAGAGACGAGTCCACGAAGCCCAGAGGCGAAGCTGGGGTTGCAAGTGGAGGATCTGTGGGACGTTCAGGAGCCACAGCTGAGTCCTACTGAGAAGCTCAACGCTTGCTTCGAAAGTATACCTGTCTCTGCCTTCCCTCTAGCTTCTTCTAACCAAGGTATACGTGTGAAGACAGTATGACGGTGTCATGTCTGGTTACTTTCTTGTGAGAAAATACTGTCATGTCATGAGAGACATAGACACAGAGTAATATACCACTCAATCAATTTTGAACCTATCTTTGTCCTCATATGACATTGTCAAGTTATTTTTTACATGAGAAGATTCAAATTCTATGTGTGAGGATATATATGTGAACAGCAAAGGGATGTTTGAAAAGGATATCATTTTTATTCTACCCAGATGAAAATTAGTCGAGTTTTGATTACTTATGATGCTTATTTGATTAATTCATGCCTGTTTCTTCTCTGCCTCTCTTGTTTCTTGCTCTTTCAGTTTTGGCCTCAATATGTAGAATTCTTCTTTTTTCAGTGATTGAGATAAAATCAGACACCACCCTAGCCGAAGCTGTTAAAATATTGTCACACCACAATTAATTCATGCCAGTTTCTTCTCTGCCTCCCTTGTTTCTTGCTCTTTCAGTTTTGGCCTCATTATGTAGAATTCTTCTTTTTTCAGTGATTGAGATAAAATCAGACACCACCCTAGCTGAAGCTGTTAAAATATTGTCACACCACAATATTGTCAGTGCGCCTGTGGTGGATGTTGAAGCGCCTGAAGATGCTACTTGGATTGACAGATATATTGGAATAGTTGAGTTTGCGGGAATTGTTGTCTGGATTCTGCATCAGGTAAGCATAGCAAGTTATTCAGGACAGAAAAATTTGACTGATATATGTATGCTCTTCCATTTCTTATTTGTTTACGTGCTAAATTGATTGTATAATTCAATCTAGAACTACTTGGTCTAGTTTTAAAGTTAGCCCAACAAAAAAAAAACGAAGATAAAGGTGATCCTTTTTTATTTTCAAGTTCTAATCATGCTATTGTGGTTTAAGTTGTCGTTCTGTGAAAGACTGGTCATTGTTTATTTGCAAGACCATGTTATGTGGCCCTCTCATTTCTATTGCTTTCCTGTTCGGTAAGTAGTAATTATATTATACTGAACCTGGCATGGAAGGTATCAAGCAATAACTTGTTTAAGAATCTATTGGAACAGAAGCACGATGTTGATACCTGAACATGTTCAGAGAATATGAATGCCCTTGGTTATGTGGTTCTACAGGCCTGTCCAGTGGCTGCATTTTGAGTTTTCAAATGAAAAGGGAAATTAGAGGAAAACCTCTCCTTTTATAGAGGAATCCACATGCCTCACTCTTTTGGGGAGGAAGAAGAGGACTAACAAAAATGGACTTTTTCTTTTGTTGGGGTGGTATGATTATTGTTATGCATACGATTGATCTCAACTCAATCATGGACCATTTGAAAGGAGACGTAATTAAAAAAATGAAATGATACGTGGTGATTGTTAGGGTAATTTTCTTGGATGCTTCATTTGTCACACTAAGTGAATGTGAGAATTGATGTTCTTGACAGTCTGAACCTCCATCTCCTAGGAGTCCAGTTAGCGGAACAGCCATTGCTGCTGCAGCTAATGGATGTACTTTTGCTCGAGAACTTGAGATTTTAGGCCTTGGATCTGCTGCAACAACTTCAGGAAACTTTTTTGAGGATTTGACTTCTTCGGAACTTTACAAGAGTACCAAGGTTGTATATTTTCGAATGAAATGTTGACCCAAAAAAAAAATTTCTTAGTATATTCTTGATCCAATTCTTTACCTGTTTGATTCCATCTTATTTCACTAACTATTTAGCATACAGGTTCGTGATATTTCAGGATCATTCCGCTGGGCCCCATTCCTTGCATTGGAGAGATCAAACTCATTCCTGACCATGCTCTTACTGCTTTCAAAATACAAGATGAAGAGTATTCCTGTCTTAGATTTGGGTGCAGGTAGAATTGATAATGTTATTACACAGCCTGCAGTTATTCATATGTTGGCAGAATGTGCTGGGCTTCAGTGGTTTGAGAGTTGGGGAACTAAGAAGCTATCCGAAGTCGGTCTTCCTCTGGTGACACCAAATCTTATCACCCAGGTGTGTTCTTAAGTTCAAGTTCTGCATCCACTGATGCCAAATGGGGTACTAAATAAATTCTGTACATCAGCATAATAAACAGTTACTGTACTAGAGGATGGCATCCACTATACATTGACTGCAGAGCATTTCATTGTGTTTAAAATGTGTCTAGTATGGATTTCCATAATCCCAGGTCATAAGGAGAAAAAGCTTTCCCAGATTTCTTAAGCATAAAATTTATATATCATATATCTTGAAGCAACTGTAAAGTGGTTGCCATGTGACTTGAAAATTACAAGTTCAAGCTCTAGAAAGAGTCTCTCTGCTTACATGGATAAGATTGCATACATATAACTCTCTCCAAACCTTATCTAGTGAGAGCCTCGTGTACTGAACCGTCTTTAATACCTCAGTATACCAGGATACTACTCTAACACAAGACAAGTTCTCTCAATTTTCCGTCAAGTAAAATGATTATGATCAGCTTCACAATGGATGCTTCCCTTGCTTTTAGGTTTATGAGGATGAACCAGTGCTTCAAGCATTTAAAGTGATGAGGAAAAAGAGGGTTGGAGGGGTACCTGTAATTGAGAGGGGAAGCAGCAGGGCAGTGGGTAATATAAGCTTACGAGATGTTCAGTTCTTGCTGACTGCTCCAGAAATATATCATGATTATAGGTTTGTCATCACTTTCGATCTCATGGATGAAACTTGTTTTGATTACATCCATCACCCATCTCCTCTTTCTTCAGATATTCTATCTGTTACACACTCATAGGATGTTTATGCTATAGCAGAGCTATAACAGTGAAAGACTTTCTGACAGCAGTGAAAAGCTACTCAGAGAAGCATAAAGTGGTATTCCCAAGGTTAAGTGAATTCGTGACATGCAAAAAGGAATGCACAATCAAAGAATTGATTCAATTGCTTGACCAAGAGAGGATTAATCGGATCTATGTTGTGGATGATGATGGGAATCTGGAAGGAGTGATCACACTCAGAGACATAATCTCAAGGCTAGTACATGAGCCTCGTGGCTATTTTGGTGATTTTTTTGATGGTGTTCTTCCGCTTCCTCTGACCAGCCCGGTTTAGCAAGCATCAAGAATGGAAAACTTCTGAGATCCCAACACTTGTATTTTTGTTTCCAGATTATATATATATATATATATATAAAAATTAGTCTCTGTGCTTCTCGTCAGGGGCTCAAGACGATGGACTTAGGTCTTTTGTAACATTAGGCATAGGCAGTTCGCAATTTTCTTACGCAAGTTTTAACCTTTAAGAGTGAGGTTTGCTGTAAATTCTGCTGTAACCATGAATTTGTTCTAATTTTTCTTCTTTTGTAAAGTTGGTTTCTTTCTTCATGCGGCTGCGTTTTCCGCATTATGATACTTTTTCGTAATAAGGAGGGTGGAGCTTAGTGTAACCGCAACTTGCTTTTGGTCAGGAACGGAAAGCGAACCAGAGGTCAAGGTTGAGTTTTTGTTTTCTCGAGTGTTCAGATAAGATTGAGTTTTTGAATCTATTCTCCTTACTTCTTCCAACGCTGTATAATCCAAATGACGAACTAAAGAGAGCGAGCAAGTGAAACAGACCCTCAGCCTCAGGCATGCTAATTCACAATAGCATTCAGTACAGATCAATTACTGCAGTTTCCTTCCTCTCTGTTAACCAGTATGTTCTGAAACATGAATTTTGTAAATATGTTTTCGGTAATGCAAACTATTGTTTGATTTATTTCTCTTTCTGCCCATCTAACAGAATGCATAAATGCAGATTAATACCAGGACGAAAATATGCCAACTTTTCTTTGAATGCTTCAATGGATGGTTTTTGGAAGCAAGGAAAAAAAAAGTGACAAAAATGAATAATCCTTCAATTGTGTAAGAATCCAAGGACTTGTGTGAGTTTGACTTGTGTTGGCAAAAACACGCCAACACAGGAGTGAGTTTGACTTGCGTGCTACAATCTGAATTTCAACAATCACTATACAACTGTTGTAGAAAAAAATGATGGTGAATAACATTGACTGTATGTTGGAAAGAACTTCCTGAAGTCTCGTTACAGGTAATAACAGTGTATAAAATATGCATGTGAAGAGAAGGAAAAGGCATATCCCAAAATGGTTTTACAAGTGTTTGCGGAGAACGCAAGTTATATACTTGGTAAAGGCAAAATAGCATTATCCACACAGACAGAACTTAAAAAGATATTATAGATAGAGGAAAGCCCAAACTTTGGCCAAGATAAAAGGCGCACAGATATAATATCTAATAACGCTGACAATAGGTGCAAGAAGATGCATTATGTAAAACAAAGCAACACTCAATGCTCATGCAATCACCAAAATGACTAATTCTTACCCAACTTTGTTACAGATTATCAAGATAACTGATCTATTTCATCCAATTGATCTTTTTGGTTTCAACACAAGATCATGATCATCATTAGTGAGTACTCACTACTCAGTAGTCAATATTGAGTAGCTTATTTCTAGTCAAGTCGAATCCCTTTCTGCCTTACTTATACCTCGTTTCTCTAGCTAAATTGTTATTGAAGTAAGAACCCATTTCACTTTCTTCTACTAAGAAAATGACCATGAAAGAAGTAGTACAGATATATAAAAACAGATAAGAAAATGACAATATGAAAAATTCATTGTATAAATAAATAGCAGGATTGAGGTAACCGTGAGATGCAGAAAACTATGTCAACAAATATTGGACGTTGCGATAATTAATTATATGAAATGTGATAAGACACTATGCTTGTAAAACTATACCGTATGGCGCATATACAAGAAGTCATTACAATTACAGACTTACAGTAGGATGTAGGAAAAGTTGTATTTTTCTTTTTCGGTTGTTTGGTGAGGGGGCAAGGAGGAGAGTTGAGTTTCACAAAGTATAATTTTTAAGACCAGAAAATAAACAACTATCCAGATACAAGATACACATGACACAGGAAATGATTTTCAAATAATCCTTGCAAAAGCAGTTCACCTGTTATGAGAATCCTATATCCTATGTACTTTTTCTCCTTATGTGGTGCAATACACCAGGCACTCCTTCAAATAAATCCAATAAATAGTTCTCTAAATCCTCTGGTGTATATTTTATGTACTTCGCAGCATGCCTTCCCTCTAGCTCTAGCTGACTACTAAACCTCCCCACAAACGAGCGGTATGCAGGAATCACCTTCTCTGATATAGAGATTCGTAGTTCCTCCCGAAGCTGAGCATCTGGGACTTTCCAAGCCGATTGAATCCTGTATATATCCTCAAAGCATGCATTGAAATTCTTGAACCTTTCCTTCAAAGCATTCTTTGAGGCATTATTAGATCTCCCTCCAATCCCTTCATCCTTCAAACAGAGCAAGGCCTTGGTCCAAGAGGCTCTGAGATAGCCTGTAGCATACTGGCGTATCTGAACACGACGCTTACGAACCCAGTTATCTCCCAAGACCTTCCGAAGATCAGAGTCTTTCACTTTTTGTACAATGTAATATGTATTATTCATCAAAAATATATACTGCATTGCACTGTCTTCATAGAGTTTTGATTTTTCCTCGAGATTATACTCAAGCTCCGATATTAATAACAGCATTCGACGTCCTAAGGGAGACATGGCTTCTAACTGAGAACTGTCACCGCCATAATTGTTTTGAAAACGATCAAGATCCTCTTCACTAACCTCTAGAAGTGAATCCATAGGATCACCATAATCTACTAGCAACTTCAAGTAGTTCATAACATAACGAGGCAATGGATGAATATCCCCAGTTATGACTGGCTTTTTGGAAGTCTCATTCCGAACAGCATTCTCAAACTCAGCAAATGTCCCTTTAGCTGCCTCACCAAGCCCAGATAGCACTCCTTTCGCCTCACTTATCACAAACTCATCAGGAACCAAAGCCTGCAGGTCAGGAAACACATCCCTCAAAGCCTCGTACATGTCCAATATCCTAAACAACTTCTCTGGCGATCTTTTACAAATTGCAATGGCCTCACCAAAATTCAACAATTGCATAACACACCCTTTTGCAGTCTCATTGAAACAGATCTCCTTGATGTCATCTGAATCTTCAAATATACTATCACACAGCCTCTTCTCGCCAGTCAGAAGCACCCTAACAGCAATTTTAACAGCTTGAATCCATTTCTTCATTTTCTCATCCAACAATTTCCACGGAATCTTTTGAACCTCTTCAATGCTCAGTTTCTCAAAACCTAGGATAGCCAAACATTCATCCAAGGCGTCACGACGGACACTGCTATAAACCTGAAGGCACTCCCTTTCGTACCCAGACCTAACCATTCGATCAGCAATCTCCTTCAGCTCTTCCACCGCCTCGGGGTGTATCAAATCAACGAAGACATCGTCGCCCAAGCTCGCACCTCGCTCATGAAACCGCTGAGAACCGCGATCATTGACCTCACCAAAGCTTTCAAAATTTTCGCTAATCTCCCCGTCAGTCGATGCAAATGAGAGACTAACCCTCCTGATCGATCCATACAGACTTTCAGCGTCGAGTGGAACCGTGTTCCGAATCAAGGCATGTCGCAACTCATCCTCTAGCCTCGACATGGCAAGCTGGATCGCGTTGTCCGCCCGGTCCATCAGAATTTGGGTACTTTTACCAGAAGCTGTGATTGAAATTCGTTCAATCCACTGAATGATGTCGTCGACAGCAGATAAGTACTCGACAACGTCATCCCGAGAATCAAGCAGCGAGGTAGATTGCCGGGAACCTTCTCCGAAACCGGAAACATCCCATCGGAGGATGACTTTCTCAGCCACTTGAAAGCGGTCCAGGTCTTCTTCAGCTTCAGAAGACTTGGAATCTTCGCCGTTGATGAGATCGGTAATACTGGAAAGGCGATTATCGAAGCTGGAAAAGATCAAAAGCATGTCTTCCCTAACCTCCTTGGGAGTATTGAGACTCTTCACGATCTGTTGAGCCGTCGCAAGGACCCGGTCCTCGCCTCCGCCGCCGCCGCCGCCGCCACCGATACTAGTGGTCGTCGCTGCCATCCGTCCACCGGAATACTCTATTTAGGGTTTCAGTAATTTTTGAAGCTCCCTCACGAATCACGAACCACTGAAGAAGAAGGGTTTGGGGATTCTTTGGAGTTTGAGAATCACAATAGAAATGAAAAAAAAAAAAAAATGAAAGCGATTATCAACAAGCACGCACACACGCGATAGGTCCTCTTGAGTCTTGCGTCCTACCTCTCTCGTTCTTTCTATTTCAGCCTTTTATTCGCTGTTCACGCCTTTAGACTTTTTGGGACTTGCGAGATATTTGTTGCTGTACACTATGGCGGATATTTTCACCTAATTGTATTTTAAATTTTTTTACTTTGTTTTTTTGGTAATATTTTTTTCAAGACAAATATGTTCGTGTTGTTTATGTTAGTTATTATGCGACTTTCATTTTTCAAACACCGAATAAATTATGCCCAAAAGGTAAATAATTTTTTTTCCATTTATGAGTTTTGCAATTTGTTATTTTTAACTCGGAAAATTAATAAAAATTCTTTAAATTTTAGCTTTATACAACATAACTTTTATTAATATTTGAGTAAAATTGATTTTTTTTTAATCTTATATGAAGTTTCAATTTTATCTTTTATTTTTTAGTTTTATAAGACAAAATAATCATTAAATTAGTCTTTATACTATTTTGAGAAATTTTCAAATCTTTTAATTTTTAGATTTTTAATACTCAATAAAAATAAAAAATTTTAAAGTATTTTGATTATATTTAAGTTTCAATTATGCTTTGAATAAAATAATTTTATTTGAACCTTACATATGGTTGAAAAAATTTTGAGACATAAAAAAATTATATTAATTAATAAAGATAAGGAATAAAAACTTTATACAAAGTTAAAGGATAAAAAGTTAACTTTAGCCTTAATATTTTTATCTTAAATTCTAATAATGTTTATTCACACATCACTAAAAGATTCCAATAAATATATCTAAAATTGTGTAATTTGCTCCTTCAAATTCAAGAAATTAACAAAATACCTCTTAGTGGAATAATCTTGTGTAATATACTATTTAATTATAGAGACATGAATGAATGTTATTAAGAATTTTTAAGAAAATATTGATGGTTGCACAAAATAAAAATTTTTAAAGTATTTTATAAACTTTCAAAATTAAAGGAAAAAAAATTATACAACTCTTTTTTTAAAGGAAATTTTTACATTTTAATTATAAAATCACTACATATAACATAAGAAAGAATAATTTAAATATAATTATTCTCAAAATAAATTTAAAGTGCACAGAATTAATCTAAGAGAGTGTACATTTGAAATTAAAAAAAAATTGTCTCAACAAAATTTATTTATGACAATTTTATTATAAACTAAATTACTTGATCTTATTTAGAATTTATGGTTGAGAAAAATAGTAAGTAAGGAGAGATATATTTAATACTATTAAATAGAGTGTCAGTAACATATTAAGATAATTAACAGAAACTCAATTTAAAAGAAAAAATATCTACAAAAAAAAATGTTCAAGTAAAATTTTGAATGATTTCATGAGAAATCAAACCTTTGGCCATGGATAAAACACAAGTTTTTTTTTCTTTCAAATCTTTAACTATTTATGTCAATTCATATTGACTGATTTTATTAAAATTTTGATTAAATTATACTTAATATTCGTTGTATTTCATACATTGAGCTTCCCTCTACTTTATTTAGTTAATAAAAATGTTTTTCTACTTAGTATGAAATTATGATTTTTTTTCTTATTAAACAATAAAAACAGTTAAGTTAATGTTAAAATTGAACGTGAGATTCTTAATATAATTAAAAAATAAAGTAATTTTATTATTTTAAAGGAAATGGACATTGTAGAATTGATAAAAAAAATCAAAATGCAGGTTTTTTTAAAAAATAAAATAAAATAAAAATCAAATGTAATTTAACTAAATCGCAACTATTAAGGCTTGCATTGGATTAAAAAAATATTAAATAATATTTAAATTATAAGATATTTCTAACAAATATACTAATCTTTTGGGGATTAATTTTTTTTTTATATCTTAAGTCACATTAATTAACATCAAATCATTTTACTACAATTCATGGGATAAGTTAATGCAATTTTTTTTTCTTGATTATAATATCAAGAAATAATAATCTTTTTAAGTTTTGATTTTAAGTTAAAAATTAATTATAAAAAATAAACTTTAACATTGATATAGATAAGTTTCGTTAATTATAAATGAATTCAACATTGTTCATATATTATAATTTTGCCACCATTAACCACATTTTTTATGATGAGGCCACATAATGTTGAGCTGGCTTGCCAAAATTAATTTCCCTATCAATGTGAAATGGTACTCCAGTTTACTATTGTCCTTTTTTATGGTAATAAAATGACAAGAGATGATTATAATCTAAACTCAAACAAACAAATGTGATCGATTTTGAAAGGCAGAAAAAAAGGACACAAGAAGGGGCATGCGTGAATCCAGCTATTTGTTAGTCACACTGTGACAATTACCTTTGCCTGCTCGAGAAACTGGCATATTGGATTAAAAATATTTGTGCAAGTAAAAAATCATAGTTTCATCCATGTTTTACAATTTCAAACGACGAAAGTATTTTTTATATTTTTAAATTTTATATCAATTTATAATTTTATTTTTAAAATTTAAATTATAATTAATTTTATCTTAAAATTTAACGTTATTTAAATTATTAATATAAAATAATAATGTAATATTTAATAATAAATTTTAAAAATATGAATAAAATTTTAATAATATTTAAAAATTAAATAATAATATATATTCTTAAATTATAATATTTTTACTCTCTCTTAATTACTATTCGACATAAATATTAAATTCTTCAATTAAAACTTTAATAAATACTTATATATGATTTGAACGATTTCATTGACAGTTTCACATTTTATTTTATATTTAATGTATTGTTATTTTTTATTAATAATTTATATGATACTAAGTTGTAGAAAAAAATTGATTATAATTCAAAATTTTATATACAAAATTAATTATAAAAAATTTTTAAAGACAAAATTAAAAATTAATATAAAATTTAAGGACATAAAATATATATATTTTTATTCTATATTTACTTTTATTCTCACGGATTTGAATTTATCAAATATTATATGAATTTCTTATATATTAATTATTAAATAAATAAAATAAAAAATAATATAATTTAAAAATTAATTGAATATAATGTTAAATTAAGTTATTGGTGGTTATAATTTATTCCAATTTTCAGTCAAATTCTTATAATTTTAATTTTTTTTTGTAATTAGGCCTTTTATATTTATCTATAATTTATAATTAAATTCTTACTGTTAAATTCCTTTCAATTAACATTTGTTTTCTGCTTAAATGAATCCAACTCAATATCACTTACACAATCAACATCCTATTTGGATTTTTTTAAGAGTGAATCTTTTGTAATAGTCATTTGTAATAATTTTAAGAGATAGACTCTAATTTATATAAATTAATTTTTATTTTGCATAAAAGTTTTGTTATTATTACTTTATTTCTCTCTTACTCAACTCCAAAAAAATTTAAAGACAATTCCCTCCACCTACAAAGAATTTAACCATTGAATGAATAAACTCCATCTCCATTAGAGATACAATCATAATATAAAGAAAGATGTCGTTCTTCTTCTAATTTTTTCTTTTTTTTTTTTTTTTAAATGGGCATAAAGCTATAAACACAACGTTTACTTTGCCACTTATTGTGCGGAACTAATTTCGGAAGTATATTTATTGAACTAAACTGTAATGAAAGGTTTGGTTTGGTAAGGAGTCTCTGTATTGGTAATAAGGGTCAGTTTATTTGTATATTATAGAAAATCGTTGAAAACGAAATTATGAGAAATAGATTTTTTTTTTTTTTTTACAGTATTACATTACGTACAATAAAATATAGATAAAATTTTTTTAAAAAAAAGAGAAAGATAAATGTAGAAATCTACTTTTAAAGTACTAATTTTTTTTTTTAATTCATACAGTCAATTTTTTAAAATTGAGAGAATCATAATTTAAAGTCATGTTAAAATATAGAAAATCATTTTAAACTATATATAATGTACAAATAATTCTTTTTAATTATAAAAATTGACTTAAAATTCTCTTAAATTTTATAACTTATGTAAGATACCTTTTTATTAATTTTTTTCATCCAAAATTATAACAGAACAATGACACATGAACAAAATCAAGTTATATCAAAATATAAAAAAAAAAATTTAAAACTTTAGGCCTTATATAAAAAATTTCTATAAACTTTAAGTCTTATGCAACAAAATTTCTTAAATAATTTGACATTTCTACCATCCATTAAAGTTTTTAATAAAAAAAAATTAACAAATAAAGTTTTTTGTATAAATTGTAAAATTTAAAGAGTTGTGTGCTTGTGACCTATAATTCAAAGGTTGTGCATTTTATCCTAACATCAATTTATATTTTTAATCATAATTTAATTATAATATTAATTACTGAATATTAAAACATAATGCTTTATTATTTACAATTAAGACAATTTAATACTCTTCTTTTGAAATTAAAGGATAAGCTATGATCTTATCTATTTTGAATAAAATATTGAATATAAATTTTAACTTAGAATAGATAAATTAAAATATAAATTTTAAAATTTTATTTTCTAACAAGTAACAAGTTATATTTTTAATAAACAAATCAAAGCTTTGATTTTGTTAAGATTTATGAAAAATGTTTTGTTATGACCTTATGTACAACTTTTGAATCTAATAAAAAAAATCAAAATTATGCTTTTGTTAAAATGATTTAACTTAAATTTCACACATGACTGAGAATATTTAATAAAAAAAATTGCATCAATTGATAAAGATAAAAATTAAAAATTAAAAAAAGATAAAGAACAATATAATTCAATTTTTTTATAACCATCAAATTTAACTGTACAAATTTTTTTTTAACTAAACTTTTGAGACATTACAAGTTTATATTTAATTTATATCAACTTGACTGCATAAAATCATTTTTTTTTAATACACGAGAGCACCGAGCAAGAATGAATGAAACCTAATAACTTCTGTAAGTCATGAGATCTTTAAATAAAACGATTTTAAATTTTTTATATTTAAAAAATAATACATTATTTACATTTAAATATAAAAAAATAAATGACTCACCCAAATAAATACTCGCTTTAAATAAATTAAATTTTATTTATTTTTTTATAAATATAAATAAATATACTATTTCTTAAATTTAAAATATATTTAACCAAGTAAAACTTACTCATTTCCCTCTTAACCATAAAAACAACTCAACCGGCCTTTAACGTGCGAAACTAATATCGGTTGTTAGACCACCAAACGAATTGACATCTCAATGCAACTAAACATGTAGGATTTGTTGGCAGTTTATTATTGTTATTATTTATTTGGAGTTGACCACTGATTGATTGGAGCTTATTATTATTTAGAAATTTTGAAAATCAACTTGCTGGTCAACAATCCAATTCATTCTCGGTGTTGATTGCACTTCTATGTAATCCTTTCGTAGTGTCACACCAGAAAGCTACAATCAAATCAATCATAAAAAAAAATAAACAAATAGTTATAATAAAAACATTTGGATTTTGGAGTCTTCTTCCAAAAAAAAAAAAAAAAAATCCTCTTTCAGAGCAGCATTTGATTTTCTGGTCATAGGCTATGATACGATGATATCATACACATGCAAGACTTCACATCATGTTACAAAGTTCAATTCCTCATTTGGCAACTAAATAATAAAATCTTCAATTTTCAGAACTTGACCTTCTTTCATTCAATACATATCATATTCATTCGTCACTGCTTAATTAAGGCATTCAATTATTGCGTTCCTTCCATCAGCACAGAAACTCCTTTTTTTTTTTTTCATATTTATATATATGTATAGAGAGAGAGAAGTTTTTTTAATGTTATTTTCAACAATGCAACAACAACTCTATTTTCCGGCCTCCATTTTTTTAATCAAGATTGATAATTAATAGAAAAAAAGGAACTCAAATATTATTCCAACGTCAATTTTCAGGTCCAATACATATTTTTTAGACTAGACTCATTAAGCAGGGCGATTATAGAGTAGTACTAAAGACCTTAGTATTATTGTCATTTATATTTTAATAAATAAATAATTCTCATTTAAAAAATTAAGATTTAACTCAATCATAATTTATAAAAACATGATGTGTTTTTTATTAAAAAAATTAAATTGCATATAAAAATATTAATAAATATGTAAAGATGACAAAACATCTACTTTTTTTTTTTTTCTTAAAAAAAGGTAGGAGCGGTGCCTTCTTGATAGAAACCATAATCGATTCTTAATGCGTAAACGTACAAATTGTGTGTATATGCAACTTAAATAAATACACAGATACATTTTCAGTCCTTGGGTGTAGTGCGTACATGCATTATGCGGCAGGCAAGAAAATTTCTTGAAACCATATGCTACTTGTGACAGACACAGTGGCAGTTGAAATTTTCTATTTTTTGCGTTATTATATCAATCCGTGGTTGTCATTTCCAAGACTCAACAAAGTTCCCTATTTCTCACAAAAAAAAAAAAGAGATAAAATTTCTCTATTTGGGCAAAGAAACTACTCCGTTATGCTCTGGTTTTTGCAAAGAGCATGCTGGCATTTTTTTCATCCCAACCAAAACGCATGACTTTTAACAGATAAAACACAAACTTTTTGAACATCAAATTTCGTCCTTAGCCCGTTGAAATTTTATCAGGAGGTAGAGCTTCTTAAAGCAATGCCCATTAAAGATTCAGGGACCAAAATTACTTTGATGTTATGTGTAGTCAAGTTCTTCGGCCATACAATACCTCAGTCAACCATCCAATATAGAGCAGCCCCCTTCCCAATGAAGAAAAGGAAAGAAAGAACGGTTCAACGTTTCTTAAACAGGAAAAAATGGAAATTTAATCTTGATTGTTTAAGTATTTTTTGTGGAAAAAAGTGAAACATTTTCTTCCTTTCTTCCAACAATGTCCTATCATGATTTTCCTCCTCATTTATTTGTTAGAATAAGAAAGATATAAAATAAATAAATAAATAAAAGACTCACGGTGATAATTACCCACCTTAAATGGATAAAGAGCTTTCCATTTACGTTTTAGTTTAGCACCAAATTGTTTCTCCTGTAAGCAAACATGATCAACACAACAGCCATTTAGCTCCTCTATTTTCTTAAGTGGCATGCAACACAGAGCTCATTATGACTTCAAATTAATTTTCTGCCCTCTATTTCTTAAATTGGCTGTAAGCCTGTGAAAAACTGTAGTTCATAGAAGTTGGTAATTTTAGAGATTGCTGATATTGGATCACCGTGTAGAACTATATTTAGCTCAACTGCCCTCATCATACCCAGCTAACCACCATGTATTATCAATATTCTCTCTCAATCTGTTGCATGTAGGAGGACCATGTATGACACAAACCTGTGAAGAAAATACAGTCTGTTTACTGAGAAGCATGCCAAATAAAAGATGAAAGCAACATATTTTAACTCCAGCATACCATTACATATGAGAGATATTGTAAGCATTTCCGTTGTTTCCTATTTCCTGGTGCTATTGTCCATTTGATGCTGTGTCCTGACAAAAATCGAAAAGCTCAATTAGGACAAAATAACCATTAGTAAATTATATGTACATCAACTCAATCTGGATGAAACAAAGTGCCATAATATGTACCATAGTTGGAAACTGGTCTCTAATACTGTACATTGATTTCAGCATCATCTCTAGAGAATCTTTAGCCAACAGAAACTTCACATCCAGTTCTCCGGAGTGAAGTTGTGCGTCATTTTGAAGCTGAAAATGATGCAGTTAAAATTAAATAATCACATAAATCACTTTTGATCATTTTAGTTACAACACATACTAATACCTATACAGATGTTTTGGCCAAAAAAAAAAAAAAAACTATACACATGAAATATACATACATAAAATTAATAGTAAGCACCCGTAACTAGCATGCATATCACTTGTTTTCAAATAAGTTCGTACAGATTAAGAGGGGCACGCATAGAAGATGCCTCTTTTAATAAAGTTCAGGAGGTGGTATTTACCTTCAAATTAATAACAGCTGCAGGATCTGTTGATTCTTTGTCCGGATTTGCCATATTCCATGTCATAGCCTTTAGCCGAGGCACAGTGTTCTTAATAAAAATTAATTAAAAAGTAATGTCAGACTAATTTTTTCCAACCCATCACATAATCAAGATATGCATTCTACTAGCTGACCTGGTCTTTCAGCACATCTTCTCGCCACTCTCTTTGGAATTTCTGCAATAGAAGTGTTAATAGTCTTTGCAATTCAGGCAGAACTTCGCTGGGAAACAGCTTTGGAATATCATCCTTGCTGATATTCTCATAAACACACCTCCTGATTAACATTCGGAGGCATACCAGAAGCTGCAAATAGAGAATTAAAATGATAATCAGTAGCAGAAGGAATCATCTAAGAAAAACTGATACATAAATAACAAAGAAGTTGTAGGTAGCTATTAAAAGATTATTTTCTACATAAGGGTTTGTAGGTTCAAACCTGGCTTGAGGGCTAATTCCCCTTCCCCCTCTCTCCTCAACAAAACAAATTTCTTCATTGCTGAAGTTGTATATGATTAAAAATTTTAAAAAATAAAAAATGAAAAAAAGGATGGCGAGGCAAATACAAGGGTAAATCTCATTCTAAAGATATTGTTTCATTTGCCAGTCACCACCTTACAAGAAAAAATATACACTGCAAGGATATTACAAGCTCCTAAGCATTACATAGAGATAATTTACTACTGAGTAGCCACATGGAGGGGAAAATTTGCCACAAAACCTAGGCGTTTTATGGATTAGCAATGTCAGTGCAGGTGAACAGCTGGAAGGGTTAAATAATTTTACATCCCTTCATTCGTAGAGCCAAATAGTGAGCAAAGAACTTGAATCCATATTCTTAATTACAAATATTTTTACAATCGCACAACAATTTCAAATAGATGATAGTGATCCAAAAGAAATGCGTCAAGAGCTTAGTACCAAAACTGCAAGTCACAGCCCAAATGATCCAAACCCCAAGCCTGTCAAAGAGACTAGAAGTAGAAAATACTAGAAGCAAGGTGAGCTGTCCAAGGACTCCAGATAATGGTAAAGGCAACTATATAAATAGAAGGGTATTCTCACTGGAGTTTCAGTCTCATTTTCCAATAAGAGGCCTCAGTATTGTTTTCTCTCTCACTTGTATTAAAGTTTAAATCCTTGATAGGCTAGATTCTATCAATAAAACATCAGTACTAATTGGCAAAAACATACAACCGTAGAATATCCAGCGACAATTTTCGTTTGCTAATGCAATAACTTGTTTGCCAGTAAAATTGACAACATTGTTCATTGTTTCCAACCTCGTGCCTTTCACTCTCTCCTACCAAGCATAGTCATGAACAAGCATCGAGATTCAATAATTTCAGCATAAACAAAATTTGAAGTGGGTTCCCCAAACCATAGGTACAGGATAAAAAACCAAAATTTCTAATTAATTCAGTTAAAAAAATTTCCTCAGAAATCAGCATAACATAACTATGTCAGTGAGTAAGTAAGAAAGAGAGGGTAGAGTACAGGATCGAGGTCGGAGTCATTCTGGAGCTGGAGCATATCACAGATGACGTGGCGGTCCGCGGAGTCAAGACCGGTGCTTCGGGTTCTCCAGAGAGCTTGAAGAATGTATTCGACAGATTCTTTGGAATTGGACCTCACCAGCAAAGGCAAATGATCCCATAACGTTCGTTCCATTCACCTTCACTGCAAAATTTCTCTTCTTTGCTTGCAGCTGCCTCAGCTAGCGAGCCTCGTGTTCCAAAGAAAGGATGCAAGCAAACCCCCAGACATGGTAAGTATGTAATTTACAAAGCATTGGATATTCTGAAAAAATAAAAAATGCCACATCTTTTTTTTTTTAACTGTTATCAAGTTTTTCATTTCAATCTAGCACTTTTTATATTAAATAATTTAATGGTAATTGCCACACTACTATGTTATTACATTTTACACAATTTTCTACTAATTAGTGTGAGGAAAAGTTTTAGGTGCATTTCTTAAAAACTATTTTATTTACTGTCCTAATTTTAATAGAATTATGACAACTAATTTTTTTTTAAAAAAAGAAGAATGGTTAAGAATGTATTATGTATGCGTGTTTTACTTGTATGTTTATTATTACTTTGGTTCTTTAACAAATTTATTTGTTTTAATTTGATCAGGTAATTTTGTAATTTTGTAATTTGAATTTAATTTTTATTATATTCATCCTATAACTTAATTAAATGTTTTAAAATAGTTCATTAACTTTTTTTAGTATTTCAAAAATAATTTCTTAACTTTCTTTAGTGTTCTAAAATGATCTTTGATGGAAAAATAAATAAAAGATAAAATACTAAAAAAGTACTCTTGAACTCCCTTAAACTTTTATTCAAACCTTCGGAAACGATTGTAAAAAACGTGGAAAGGAGGAGCTGAAATTTGTTCTGTGAAGGAAGAAGTGCAAGGACGCATAAGAAGCACTGCTTCATCTTGAGCTTGCATTTGAGAAAGGCATGGCACCCCATGATCTCCGCCGTCCGTTCAAGAGGCCGGCCATCTCCGATCAACAGAGACGCAGGGAACTGTCGCTGCTCCGGCAGGCACAGAATCGCCGCGACGCTCAGCACCAGGCTCGCTGCTTGGCTTCCACTGCTTTCTCTCTTACTTCCCAAACCCTCGAAGCACCTATTTCCGAATCCGAACTTGAGATTGAAGCTGTACCCGAATCCCAACCGGGTCACGAGCCCGGGAATGAACAGGAGCCTTCGCTGAAGGACCTCAATGTTGTTCAGGCTTCCAAGCTCAAGGGCGTAGAGGCACGGAAATGGTTCTCGAAACAGCTTATGCATCCAGAATGGATGATCGATATCCCTGATGGGCTTAGTCAAGACTGGTATTGATTTACTACTCTCTTCTCGCTCTTCTTATCTTAGTTTCGTTTTGTTACATTATATATACCGCTCATTTTTGCCCTAAATGATTATTTCAGTCAGTCCATGTGCATTCTGCATTGGTGTTTTCTTCTTATCGAATTTGCTTTATAACTTCTGCTGCAAATGGCTTGAAAAGAGTTCTGAACTTGTTCACCGAGGCCCCTTTTTTTAATTTGAGTGTTTTCCCAGGTATGTATTTGCTAGGCCATCAGGTAAACGGTGCTTTGTTGTTTCCAGTAACGGAACAACGATTAGTAGGCTAAGGAATGGGTCTATACTGCATCGCTTTCCGTCTGCTCTTCCAAATGGGGCAAGGAAAAAGGATGTCTCTGGTTCTGCTCAATCTTATTCTATATTGGACTGCATCTTTCATGAGGTTAGTCATTTAATACTTATCAGTAAAATTCTGTTTTATGATTATGTTATTGCTGATTTGTGATTTTGACTAGCAGCTGGATCAAACTTACTATGTTATTGACATGGTTTGCTGGCGGGGCTACTCTCTTTACGACTGCACTGCTGAGTTCAGGTTTTTTTGGTTGAATTCCAAGCTTGCGGAGACTGGTGCTTGTGATACTCCTTCACATTATCACAAGTACAGGTTCAGTCTGGTTCCAGTATACAATTGTGACCAGAATGGCCTGCATGCAGCCTATACGGAAGCAGTACCATACGCCAAAGACGGCCTTCTGTTTTATAACAAGTAAAACTCTTCTTAGTATGCAAATGTTATTATGTACACGTTTGCCTACCAGTTACTACCATTCCAAGCTCACTGGGAAGTAAGACCTGCATGGTTTCCTGATTTTAGGCATGGAACCTGAGCTAAGTACTTCCAAAGCAAAAATTTTTGTTGAGGGTAAATTACTGTTTACTCCTTGTGACTTGGCCTAAATTCAGTCCTGTGATTATAAGGTGTCATTTGTCACTTAACCTCTTTGTGGGATGTTTTGTTACCATTTTACTATCTTGTGGTATTTTTCATCCAAAGTGTAGTCAATTTATTCATGTAAGAGTTAGTTGAAATTAGTTTTTACTCTTGTAATATGAAATTATCATTCAAACCCTCATGTAACTTGTCATGTAACCTGTTTATGGTTTAACACTACAAGTAGATAAAGAATGAGAGGCAGAAGATGTTAATATATTGCAAGAACGATTGTGGTTGGATAATTTATGCCTCACTCAACAAGCAAAGTGGTGTTGTTCTTGTAAAAACATTGCATCCAAAATGTATGGGAGTTCAAACTAAGTTTAGCCGACTATTACATGACTAATTTGATTAAATTTTGAAAAGAAATACCACATGATAGCTAAGTATTAATGTAACAAATTACAAGGGGTTAAGTGACATACTTATAGCCACATGAGGGCAAACTAATTGTAGGCCAAGCCAGAGGAGATGAATTGTAATTTATCCTTTTATTAATGCCAACATGGGAATTGCCTTTATCAAATTGTGAATTTTTTGCATAACTGTCTGAGTTATTGTCTTGTCACCTAACATCCTTAATCTGTAGAACTAGAAAATAATAATAAATAAAAAAATTTGGAAAGCTTGGTTCCTTTAAATATGTATTTTTTGGTGCAAGGAAGATTCACCTTCACACACACACACACACACACACACATATATATATATTATATTCTTGATGATACTTTGAGTAGTATTATTTTACTTCTCCCCTTGTCTAGTTGTGTCGTTTGCTCAATTTATGGATTAGTCTTATGTTGTATGACTCTTCTTTTATTTTTTCCTAACTTAGGTTCACTTCTATGTAACAAAATTCTGTTGACTAATCTCGTTGGATTTTGTGATTGTTGCATGATGCACCAAGCATAAAGATAGGATTCAAACTTAGTTCTCTAGTTCCATTCAAGCCAGTCTTCTCTATTTCACTACTAAACCAATACTTAAATTTTGAATTTTCATACTTAGACTATTCCATTATACACTGTTCAATGAGCTCTCACATTTTAAGACTGTTAGTTGTTTTCATTGATCTGACTCTTTCTGTAACATCTTTTGATATGTTGTCTTTCCTAGGCATGCACACTACCAGACAGGAATTACACCGTTAGCTTTAGTTTGGAAGGATGAAAACTGTAGTCAATATGTTATTGACACAGATGGTGAAGGACAAGTTCCGAGCCAACAGCAGGTTTTATCAAAAGCTTCCTTTTAATAAGTAACCTTTTATGGAACCTTAGCTTTTGCTTGATTGAACTGTGCATGCGTAGGAACAGATGTGCTTGTGCCTCTTATTGAACAGATTATATGTCAATGCTTTTAGTTGGTTATTTGGTTTTGTTTTCTTCATGTTCATTGCAACTATCTGTTCTCTTTAAACACTGGGCAAAATGAATTTGAAAGCCAAAGCACACAACTACTGCTACAATATCAATGCAAACACATATTATATCTGTTTTCTTAAGCCACACTGTGCTGGCAAGAAAGGTTAAATACAGCAAGCTGTGAGTTGGGGGCCTGATTGTGCGGGGTAATTTTTTCTAATCATGTAAAATTGACCTAATAACCAAGGAGCTGACAGGTCTAAAAAGTTCATTCATATTTTCATAGGATCTCATGAAGATGAAAAGTACACATAATCTATGTATATTGAGATTTGCTTAATGGGTTATGCTTGGTTTCCAATTAGGTGGTTTTGGAGCTACAAGAAGATGGGAAACTGACTACATCAGATGATCCTCCGATTTTATTTGGCTGCTTGGATGGAAGCTTTATAGCACAGGTTTGATTTAAAGAGGTTTCGATATGAATGTAAATTGGTAACTGACACACAATGTTGCAGTTACAAGTGCCAACCCATTGAAACTATTCTAGGTGGTTTCTGGGAAGTTGAATGTAAATAATAGCTGTCACCCAGTAAAGAGAGATGGCTAAAAAATGGTGGTAATTCATGAGGATAGGATAGTATGGATAGATATTCATGAAATAGAGTAATGAAGCATGCAGCCTAGACATCATAGGACCAAGTTTTCCCTTCTTCGTCTTTTACCAATTAATTTCTTATGTTAGTTTCTTCAAATTTTCAGTCAGGGCTGAAATTGGGATGTCTACTGCGATTTGCAATTGGAGAGGGAGGATTGGTTTTTGTTGATGGGAAGCTTGAGAAAGCTGATCTACATTATCTTGGCAAAGCCAACCGAGCTCGTGCTTCTGCTGATAGTTTCTCTAAGGTTTGTAAAGGACTACCCCTTATGACCTCTTTAAGTAGATTCCAATTCTTGTTATAATTGAAGTCTGATAATTTGGTCCAGATGGATGACAAATAAATATGGAAAAATGTATCATTGTCAATGAGAATTATTTTAAGAGAATATTATTGGACTAGACTTATATGCAATTTGCTTATATCTTTATTATCAGGTTTTTCAATCAGAATAAAGTATGTGAAATCTTTTTTTAAAAAGAACCAATCATGAGATAAATGAGTTATATAAATCATGTAAGTGTTAGTTTTTAATTGGAGAACCTGAGGAAAAATATATAAAATCTGTACTTAAATTTTTACCAGTATTATTCTAGAATTGAGTTTAGAAATCAAGAACAATACTTCAAATCTTTTCTACACACTGCTAACGTAATTCGGTGGTAGTTAAATGTTACTAAGGACGTATCCTACCAGTAATTTAGACATAAAGCACACTAGATAGACTCTAAACAAATGAACAAAGCAGCCGCACCCTAATTCACAAGCTTAGCAACTGCAAAAACTATAACCAAAAAGCAGAAATGTGTCCAAACTCTGAAGAGTCATGCAACAGGAAAGTATAGGACTGCAGTACTAGGTCAATAGCATGGGCTGGGTTGTGGTTTGTGCCTAACACACTGTGGTGTGCTTATTTACACATTTAGTCAACTTGTAAATTTAGAGGTATTTTATCGTTAATCTTAAGAAAGCTCTCAAGAACCACTATTAATTTAGAGACATTTTTCATTTTCCAATATTTATTTCTGGAGGTTTTGGTTAAAATGTTGATCCAATTTGGCTTGCAGGTTATGTTTCAGTACAGTGTTCGGCACTCTCCCCTGAGAATTGATGATCTGTTAGGATCTGTCAGCTCACCATTTCATCAAGGAAGCAAACCTGGTGATATTGAGATGGATGGTTGATACTTCATAGTGACTACACAATACATATGTGAAATTCATTAAGCCGCTTCTCTGATCAGGGCTTTGACAATTTGCGTTGAGGTTTAACAAAATTGCTTGCTGCCACTTATGTTGAGATACGAAGTTGCAATAGTCGTGACTGAGTTGCAAATGTAAGTTTGTTAACCAGGACGGGAAGCGGTTGCATATGCTTGTAATCCTTCTAGCTGCTGGGTTTATTTGCAGCTGATATATTGTTGTATTTACTACTTAGCGTGGTTCGCAGGCTTTTTAGCAATTATTGTACCACAGAAGTTGCAGATTATTATTGATGTAAAAAGTTTTAGTTTCCTCTTATATCCCTAGTTACTGTTAGGTACTATAAACTCGTGAATTTATCGTTGAAACATAACCTGCAAGCATATCGCAGCCTTAAGCTTTGCAATGCTCATGCTCCACTGTACCAAATCGAGCTTGTTAAGTGGTCATCCAACATTTTTTCTTTTCTTTTTTAATATTTTTATTTTTTAAAATTTTAAAATGTAAACGGAGAGAGAGTGCGAGCATTGCAAAGCTTAAGCCCCTATCATTTTCCTCTGTGTTTAATTGAGGGACACTGATGGATTGACATCAATTATATATATGAAAATAAAAATATAATTGTTTTAGACATTAATTATTTATAAATAAGTAATAATGAATTTATAAATCGTGTTTAATTGAGGGACACCGATGGATTGACAAGGCGCGTGAGGAAGCAACAAAATGGACCTTTACTCATTACAGACAGTAGTCGCATCGAAAGTTTACTGCTTTTGCCTCTATTCAAATATAGGTAGTTGAAATTCATATAGAATAATTCTATAATGGACTATTATTAGTAGTCTCAAATGTTATTCTTGAAATGATAGTTCATTACAAGAAACAAAATATTAGTACTTAGTGAAATATGAGGCTGAGTGGCTTTCTTTTGGGTATCTGCTCCTAATTATAGAATAATTCTATAATGGATGCTTATTTAAATTTTATTTATATTAATTATGATAAAAATATACAACTGTAATAATTATTTATTGATATAGGTAAGTTTACCTGTCCTCCGTGAATTTGTTCAAACTTGAGTTTAATAACCTTACTCTCCAGGTAATTATTTTGGAGAATAGTTTATTACAGTTAATGAATATAAGTCTTGTTAAAAAAATAATATAATGATTAAAGGAATAAATGAAACGAATTGTTTGTTAATAGTATAAGTTTGGTTCGTATAAAAATTTATTTGAGCTAAATTCATTTATTAAATAAATAAATTTAAACATATAATTAAGTTTATTTAATTAAACAAATAGAATTTAAAAAGTTAATATTTGATTCGTTTAATCCATGAATATCTCATTTAAGAATAAAATATTATATATATTACATGTATAATAAATATTTAAATGATATTTTTTATATATATATGAAACAAACACCTCTTCTATATATATATATATATTTGTTTTTGAATTTGTTACATTTGTTATGTTTTTGTATGAAGATATTATTTTCTTAGTAAAATGTTTGAAAGGATATAATCATAGATTAGTGCAACACGTAAAATAATTTATACATAATTAATTTGTATTTAATTAAATATTTTTTTATTTTAATTTTTAAATATTTAAATTTTGAAATCATGTATTTGTAATTTATAATCTTTTTTTAATTAATTATAACTTATTGTACTTATTTAATTTATTTTTGTATAATTTTACATGAACTATATAAATTGAGTATAAGTTCTCATTTAACAAAATAAATTAAATTTAATCTAAATTTTAAGTTTATTTTACTTAAATGAATAAACTCAAATGATTTACTTATTAAACAAGCTGACTGATTTATACTCTTAATGATGATTGACAATGTTATGTGATAGACATAAAATTAATTAAATATAAGAGACAAAATTAATCCTCTCATTCACATAATAAAAATCAGAGTAAATGGATCCAGATCTAAACCCTTCGTATGGAACCATAATTCAAGTGGCTGAAGTGCACTTTTTCAAAGGATTAGTTATAAGGAAAGACTTATAGCTGTTTCCTATCGAAGTTTATAATAAATACAAAATAAGTCGAGGATTTTTTTTTAAAAATTATTCAATTTTATGTAATGTTGAATTGTGAAACATATTCCTTTGTTATACTTTCATTTAACAATCTACACTGAAAAAGTTCTTTTTTTTTTCATTTTTCAAATTTGTCGTGGAAATTGGCCGTGATATCTTAGTACTACTTCCCTAATATCACATACTTCTTCAGCTAGCAATGACAATAAGTTAGTGAAATGTTTGTATTTTATTTTATTAATTTTTTAAGACATTCCAATATTTTATGTGTTCTTACACTTCATATAAAAATAAACCTTACAACGATCTGTGAACGTCGAAATCATAAGAAAAATGTTACATGTACAAGTAGAAACATCGTTCACGTTGCTAATGTGGTAGGTTCGCAACCATCATGCACACAGGCTAAGACATCTCTGTAATCCCTTGAAATGGTAAAAGAATCGTAAATCTTTCCATCACTGCTTTTCTTGTACTCAAAGAGGAGAGATGAGTAATTGAATGCTGTCAGTTTGACAAATCCAAAGTCAAAGTCTTTGTAAAGGCTCCATTTTGGGGTTACTTGGCTGAATTTCGACAAGTGGCTTCCTCCTCCTCCAACCACAACATGGATAGTTCCATTCACAATGCCAGAATAATGAGACCTTTCTGTATTTACACATTGATTCTGCATATGAATTTGGATTATCAGAAAATTAGCATTAAAATCAAAAGTTCAGCATTGCTTCACTAGGAGTATGTGAGAAAACATAAAACGAATGAGCATTCATCTACAGGTTAGTGGTTGATCTTAACAATTTGGGAAAATAAAAGATGAAATGCATCTCGATATCCATCTTAGAGTGAAGAAATAACTGCAAGTTGGTTTGATTTTAAATAAAATCATGGGAATTTTGGCTATTGTGCTTACCTGATAAATGGGGCATGTTCTTTCGTAGTTATGGACATGACCATAAAATGCAATATCTACTTTGTATTTCTGCCAAAGCTTCTGCAAACTTTCCCTTCCCATGGGCTCTTCAAATGAGCCCTCCAAGCCATAATAATAATCAGACGAATAGCCAAGCACTCGATGTGCAGCAAAGATCAACCAAGGTTGTGTTTTTCTGTCTACTGTTGCAAGGCAATGCTCAATGAATTTATATTGCTCTGATCCTTCTCTCCAGTCATGCTCAGTGTCAGCTATACAGAAGCGAAACATGCCATAATCTGTAGCATACCTGCATATATTCAGTTTTTCACTTCCTTTATTATTTGAAAAGTATAGATTCCTCTATCACTTTGAATTCAAATTAGTCCAACTTATTTAAAGGAACAGTTTTAAATTTTTAATATTATAATTAAATGAACTGCATCATATTTTGCATGAATCTAAATTAATGAAACTTACCAAAATTTTGCTCTGTCTTCAGCAGGAACATAGAACATGGTCTCAGCCAAAACTCCACATTCCCCGCCAGAATCTGTAGTGTCATAGAAAGATCCTGTATTGGGCCAATCACGTTCATGATTACCACTGCAGGACGAGAAAACCAATATTCTTTAACATTTTAGATAATATAAATAACTTACATGTCAAAGGAAAAAAGGTAATGACAATTGGACAAACCTCGCAATCATATAAGGCACTTTTGATGCAATTGGTTCCACTTGAGCTGTGAATTGGTCCCATTGTGAGATGTATCCATTTGCATATGATATATCTCCTATGTGGAAAACAATGTCAATATCTTCTAAATCCTTGATTAGCTGATCAGTGGTGTTAAGTGACCCAGGTTGATAATTGCTATACTCATTTGAACCATCACGCTCAGCCTAATACACATTCGAAGAAAAATACTTTTCCAATTCATCATATGCAGAATTGTTATAAATCAAAAGTTATAAAGCATGGTTATATTCCATGTCCACCCCCTTGTGAGTTGATTAATAATTATTCCATGTCTTCAGTTATAAAATCAATAATAGTTCTTTGTTCTGTTATTTTTATTTTATTTTATTTTTTATTAATACTACCTTGCCCATGTCACCAAATATGACAACACGTTGCAGTGAGTTCTGTCCAGGAGAAGGTGATGATTTGAATGAATAGATCTTGCTCCAAACATATGAGCCATCAGACAAAAGATGGCCCAACCGGTATGTGTACCTGAAAAAAGTTTTTTGAAAAAAATTCAGAATAATACTGATTCCTAGTAGTGTTACAGGCAAAAATCGGTCTTTAAAAATTAAAATCATACACAGAATTTGGCCACAAGTTTTTAAGGAAGCTTGTGTGTATGAAACCAGGGTCACGCCAACCAACAGTTCGTGCAGGTGAACCTGCAGAGTTGCAAGAAAAGCTTATTATGTGGCACAGCTAAAGCAAACACTCAAACTCTATTGAAAGGAGATCCACTTTCAACAGAATGAAAAAGCAACTACGCTATATCTATGAGTTTCTAGGCTTCCAACATATAACCATAAATCCATGATGCAGTAAAATTCTATTATAAGATTACAACTTGCAAGTGTTATTTCATTTGTTCAGTATTTCATTGTTATTTCATTTGTTCAGTATTTCATTCTTCCTATTTTGGCAGGGTTCCTCTATTGCATATTAATCTGAAAAGAAGTTTCAGATCCTCCGTATCCTTTGCCGACATATTACAGGAAGACATTTTAAAGGTATTAAGGAATGCCATGAAGTTCTGCTTATCACTCAAACTTTTTGAAGCACACAAAGTCGATCATCTTAATGTAGTAAACAACCCAAATGTGATGGTACAAACCATATAACATATGCAGACATGCTTTTATCAGTTTATGACAAGTCAATAGTAATAAGAGATTTTGCACCATCATTCTGTTCTAAGACTACTAAGTGGATCAGCTTCATGCATGTAATAACCAATGCGGTGAGCAGGTTGAATTAAATTTACCACACATGCTGTTACGATCAAATGTCAATGTTCCAGCAGGAGATTTTGATAACATTTTTCCCTTAGGACCCCATGCCACAAAAGGTACAGCTTCATTTATGTCATAACCACTTGTCCAGGTAATGGTCATCTGCAGAACATTAAAATTCTCATGAAATTGTTTAGGCTGTTCAGGTTGACAATGCTGAAATTATTGCTTGTCATAAGCCACAATAGATTCTTGGATGCTTAGTAGAACAAAATAAGCATCAAATCCTATTTCTATAATAGGATGTCAAACTTACAAAGTGTCAACAACAAATTTAATAGGATCCTTTCAGAAAGTTTCGTCTTTGGTTGAGAGTGCGTTGAGCAATTAAAATAATTATGGTATCAAAACTATAGATAGCGTGTTATAAGTTGCTTATCACCTTTTACTTTATAATGCCTTCCTATGGAGGAACTTCATCATTAAATCAACACCATAATAGGCAAAATAGAACAATGAATACTATAAGTTAGCATCATAATAAGGGCCTTAAAGTATGAGGATCAACTTACTTCATCCCAAGACTTCCCTTGAGCTAGGCGCGGATACAAAGGAGCTTTAGGATTGGCAAATGATATGAAATTGGAAACTGCAACAATTTTAGGCTGCAGTGCTCAAACAGATGATAGCAAATTAGCATATGAAAAAAATCATAAAACTATTCTAATTCGAATAGGCTTGTCTGTTATTAAGAGAAATTAGTGTATAGCATTGATTTAGAACATGCTGGACAAAATAGAACGTTGAAATATTTTCTTTAGGGCAAGATGGGGATAATAAATACAAGAACAGCTGAAAGAGACACGGACGTACATTTAGTAGTCCACCTGAAAATAGCGCGAAGGAGAAATCTGCACGTTGATTGATCAATTGGAACTTCAAGGAAGATTTCCCTGTCTTTGTATAGTTTGAGTTGGAGTCATTTGCAAACTTGTACTGGTACAAAGATTCAAGCAATACACTGCCGTTAACTAGATAATTCAGTCTACAAGTTGATGTTAATCGCATAGAAAAGTACGGTATTACCTTTATAGGTGCAGAGCAGATGTATGGAGTCTGTTCTTTTGGGTCATTGACGGGTGAACAGGCTGATGAACTGCCACATAAAAAGCAAATTTTCTTTTAGTTCTTTTCAAATGTACTGAGTTGTTCATGGCTTAACACAATAATTTACAGCTATGTGACAGAAATTTGAAAAGTTCAGTTATTGAAAACATCCAGCTATTAGAGTGTCTAGTGAGCAATATGCAATCTTCACATAAATCATGTTCATCATGAGAAAGAGAAGGAAATTACTTGAACTTCGCAGGAGAGAAAACTGCCACCCAATCATCTGCCGATGGAGTAGGGTATTCAAGATTCACGGTCACCCATTGGGTATCCTCACCCTGCAATCAAAACACATCCTGTAAATTTCTGCAAATAAAATTCTAGTAAAAACATTTTAGACCTTAATGGCTTGAGAAATTTCAAATGAACCAAGGCTATGAAGCCTTAACCACTTACCAGGTAGTCCAAAAGCTAAAAAATCCAATTAATTGTATCTTAGGACTGATTACAAATTACTAGCGTTCATTGTATCATCTGATTTTTATAACTACGGTTCTACATAACTCAGAACTAAGAATTTAGCCTACCCTTGAGCCAAATCACAAAACCTGGCTTACCAAGTTGACTGAAACACTAACTTCGGCCTAGTAGCTCATATTATTTATATGTATGAGCGCAACCAAAGGGTATGGAGGTTGTTACCTTGATGCCGAGAAGTGAGGGGGAAGCTCTGACGGAGGCGCTACTGTGTAGAGAAACAATGGCTTTGTGAATAGCAATTTTGGAGAGTGGCTGCTCTCCAAATCCATTAACGTGAGCCAAAGCGATGCTCAAGTTAGCCAAGCACACTAAAAGCAAAATCATATTGAAGTTGAAGGACGGAAGAACCGCATTCTTCCCCATATTTATATGAAATTTCAGATAAATGCCAACGAATCAGAAAGAGAAGAAGAAATTATAAGTTAATTTGAAAGATAAGCCGTTTGGATACTGAGAATAGTTGGAGTTTGACTCTGTCGTCAGGATGAAGAGAAGCAGTGGTGTCAATTGAATTGAACTAAACTTCTCACTGCCTTCCCTGTATCCTTCCTGTTTCAGCTAATTTTCATGAAGAAGAAAAGAGTAAGACTTTGAGGGATGACGATCCTCAAATTCAGAGAGAGAGGATTTTCCAGTGAGTAGAATTTGAGTCCATCATTATTTAACTGCTTCACTCTTCAAAGATCAAAGCTGACTAACAATGCATTATCCAAAGTCTAAATTTGACTCAATTTTTATTTAAAAAATTAAAATTTAAAAAATTATATATAGTTTAATACTTATCAAATTTATTATATATTATAATAATTTTATTCGTTTAAAATATTATAAAATAATATATTTTATAAAATAAAATATAGGATAAAAAAATAAATTAGATATATTATATTACTTATGTATTAATTAATTGAAAATGCTTAATGGAATGGAATTTTTTTTTTTTGCCGACAAAACTACAAATGTCAGAGTCCATAATGTGAAGGGTTTGATAAAGAGAGCTTCAATCCTTAAGGTACGCTTCAATTGTCTTGTGTATAATAATAAAATCATGCTAAAAACCATCTTTCGACTTTTCAAATTTTGTGTTAATTTTAATCTTATATCTTTAAATTATGCCTTATTTTTTTAATTCTAATATTATTTGTTACATTAATAAAATATATATACGTAACAATTTAACTAAAATTTATTTTATTTATATGACAAATTGATCATATTAAAAGTTAAGATAAAATGAATAAATAATTGTAAAATTTAAAAATAAAATTAATAATAACTCCAAACTTTAAGTACAATAATTTTTTTTTTCAATTTAAATTTTTAACTCAATTTTTAAATTCTTAGTCTTGATAGATATATCTAAAATCTTTATTAAAATTCTTTAATGAGCAGAGAAATTCACTTTTAAAAAGAAAAGACTTTACTAAAATCTTTTGTTCAGGACAAAATTATTACAATTTGATGAGGTCTCTAAAATATCAAATAAGAAAGAGGAAAAAAATTAAAATATAAACTTGATAAAAATTGTTTCAAATTTAAAATTTTAGCTTTAATAATTTTTTTGGATATATTTTTGTAAAAAAAATTAATTTTTTGCATCTATTCTAATCTATTTTTTTGTCTTCTTGTTTTCTTTCTCTTTTTGTAATAAGTTTTAAGATGAATTATTATATAAGGTCAACTTTGAATTGAAATAAAAATTTAATTAAATAAAATTTGAAATAATAAATTTATTATAAAAATAATATGTTAATTTTAAAATAAAAAATTAATTTAATTACTTTAGAGTAGATAAAAAATTAGGACAACATTAAATATTATGGTTAAGAATTTAGGAGTTAAAAATTTAAACTTAAAAAAAAAAAATAAATATTGGTAAAACTATGCTTTTTATTTTTTTAGAATCATTGTTAATTTTATATTTAAATTTTACAATTATTATCAATTTTTTCTCAATTTATAATCTATTTATTATATCAACAAAAATTTTAATTAAATTATTCTATATGTAAATTTTGTTAATCTAAGAGACAATGTTAGAGTATATGACAAAATAAATAAAATTTTAAAAATTAATAAAAAAATTTAAAAACATAAAAAAATATACTTCTGGCTAAAATTATTGAATATAAATATCAAAAAATCCAACAAACTTGTTTCATTCTAAGATTTCTCTCAAGCAGACTCGGATAAAAAGCTGTTTTAGTAACATGTTCAGTTCCCACTTCCAAGTCAATCGGTTTTGATTATTCCCAAGTAATTGCTTATATGTCGCCGAAGGATTCGGATCTAGAGCATAGATTTTGGTAGTGTCAAAAAATGCGGCCAGAAAAAATATAAGTGGATTTTAATTTATATAAAATAAATTTTTAATTTTTAATTTTTAATTTTTATTTTATTGTTTTTCAAAATTTATACTTTAAAAAATTTGAATTTAAAAAGTAAGGCTTTACACAATTTTCTTTTTACATGATGTTATTTATTACAGATAAAATTTTATTTTTAATTATTATTTTATCAACCATTTGTTTATATATATAGTTAGGTTGAAGTAATATCATAGTCATTTAAGTTTATTTAAAGTTTTAAATTGGCTCCTTAAGTTGAAATGTATTAAAATTGTCCTTTAATTTATATTTTATTCCACAAAATTCCTTTTTAATAAATTCCTTTAAGATCAAATTACAGTTTTTCCCCTCATCTATACAAAAAGTAGTACTAGTTTATTAATGACAAAAATATTATTTTAGTCTTTCATATTAACAATTTTTTAATTTAATCTTTTATATGTTATATTTTTAATTTAATTTTTATATTTAAAATTATTATTAATTTAGATCCTTCACCTATTAAATATACTAACATGGATAGTTAAAAGCTAATCGAATGTGCATTCAAATGAGTGTATTTTGCTTCTTCTTTTTTTAATCTTTCCTTAATAATTGAAGATTTGAACTTTCTTCTCCCTTGAAGTCCTAAGAGCACGTACGCCGTCTTCACTGTTCAACTTGCAAGGAGGAGTTCGTTCATTTTCTTATTCGCCCGTTCTCTGAAAGGTGGCAGTGCGGCGTCAGTCCGTTCTATGTTTATTGGCAACAACTATAAATTGTGGGCAATCAAAATGACGGCTTATTTAGAAGCAATGGGTCTTTGAGAGATGGTGGCTAAAATTGTTGATATAAAAGTCACTGCTTGAGAATCCAGAAGTGAAGTCGAAAGGGATAAATTCTTTTCTGTTCTTTCTCTTTCCTTAAACTTTGATTTGTAATTTTTGCAATTTTTTGTTTGATTGATTAAATTATTACTCAATATCCATTTTTCAAGAATTTGTTAATGCTTTCAAGATATATCAATAAAAATCATTCATAAGAGAAAGAGTTATCACACTCATTATAAAACTCTCACAGACAAAAAAGAGAAAAATTAATTTAAAAGCAAATGTGTCTCAATTAATTGTATACTTTCAGATTATCTGCAATGTATCTGCATATTATATATATACTTTCAGAGCGTCCTGCATACTTTGGGATTCCACCTTAATTGTGGTTCTGAATTCTTACGAAACCCATATGTGATTTGCTGTCAAGCTTGGTTGTAACGAATTTCTTGAGGAAATCAAACACTTTAACTCTTCTGAAGAGGGCTGGTGTTTCTGGAGTTTCAAGGCTTGGTGATGGACCCACGTATCCATCCAATTGAATGCCATAAAATGTGGCCATGCTAATTGCTAATCGTCTCTTTCTTAGAGTTCACTGTTGCGCAATGCTCCATACTTGGATATATCCCATTACTCACTATCTGTCATCATATCATTTTACAAGCACTTATTTCATATATATATATATATATATATATATATATATATAGCTACCTCAATGGTGGCAGGTTTGTATCTAAATTTTCTTTGCATTCATAATCTTCATTTGGTCGGTTTACAAATTGTACTAGTCATTTGTTTGCTGCCAGAAAAGAACAAACACCTTCCTGCAAGCCTAAACAGTGAAGACGACGTACATGCCCTTAGGGCTTCAAGGGAGAAAAATTTTAAAACTTAGATTATTAAGAAAAGATTTAAAATAATCGAAATATACCCATTTGACCACTTGGAATGCAAACTTAGCTTTTAACTATTCACATCAGCAGTCCTGTTAAATATTGAATGGTATGTAGATGAAAGATTTAAATTAATAAAAATTTTAAATGGGAGGTATTAAATTGAGAATGAATAAACATAAATAATTAAAATGAAAAAAGTGTTAAACGTGAGGGACCAAAAAATAATTTTTTATTGTTTATTAATTTATTAACTTAATTACAATAAGCTCCTTGTTATTAATCTAGAAGCAGAGGATAGATCCATAGAGGTATAGTTTTTAAAAATTGGACTAGACCAATCAGTTAAACCAAAAAATTAGTAATTCGGTTATGCATGGTATTAATTTTTTTGGAACATTTTCAAAACTGAAGTTAAGAAGGATCGGTCAAAGACAAGAAAATTGGTCACAAGAAGAAGAAGAAGAAGAAGAAGGAAAAAAAATAAAAGAAAGAGAGGCGTGGGGTGAAGGAAGAAAAGAAAGAAGAGAAGAAGAAAAATAAAAAAGGTGCATGGGGAGACATGCGGTGAATTCGTAAGAGCCATGGGGAGACATCGCTGGTATCTCAGGTTAGCTCCTTCCTCCTTTCATCTTCCATCTAACCTCTTTCGATTCTCTAGACCTTGTTATTTTTCGATTTAATTCATGGTTATGGATACATGAAGTAAACTAGCTAGGCTAACATGACTTGTCAATTTCATGAGAAACTGTCATTGGCATGGCATTTCTTTATCCAGTGCTTTTTTGGGTAGTAGCTAGAGAGTTTAGTCTCTAGTTCTGGTTCATTATGATTTTCTATATTTGAGGTGGCCATATGTTTTTCTTTGAAAAGTTTTCTAGCTAGATGTTTGAATAATGCTAGCTTGTGGATATCTTAACTTGGAGTAGAATTGTTTACCATGCATGATGCAAGCCGAATTGACATTGTTACTTTCTTCAGAAATTGTCATAGTATTCCTTCTCTTTGAATATACTATCTATTCAATGATGGCAATATATTTAACTTTTTTTTTCTTTGAAAAGTTTCTAGGCACAAGAATTTTAGTTGCTTCTGGGTTTTGAATATCCTGGCTACGAGTAGAAATTGTTGTTAAGATGAAACAAGCTGAGTTGACTTTGATTTTTACTTGAGAAATTTGTCATAGCATTTCTGTGTTTAGTAGCTACTCACATGTTGGGTATAGTGATCTGAACTACATTTTATTTCTTTGTTTGTTCTCTCGTAGCTTTACTTTTGTTCGACTATCTATTTGGCTTCTAGAAAATTTTGCAAAATTGGAAAAAGAGATAACATCATAATAATTCAATTATTACCGTTAAACTTTGAATTTAGATAGTTGGAGTTCATTGCAATTCAGCCGATAATTCAATGGCTTAACTATATTGTTTTATAAATTAAAGAAAAATTATAATTTTATCTTAAAATATTCATATTGAAAAGAATTTTTATGAGATAAAATATAAATTAAAGGATCATTTTAATACGTTTCAAAATTAAGGGACCAATTTAAAACTTTAAATAAACTTAAAGGACCATAATATTACTTTAACCATAAAATTAAATTAAATTAACTACTAACAAACATAAGTGTGAATGAAAAAATTTGCAAATTGATAGTTCGTGACAACCTTTGAAAATTCAAACTACAAATACAAACAACCTTTCAGATTTCATTTAAAGCTAGCTAGTTGCATTGTTGAACACATTAAAATAGCTCAGGAATGGAAATTAAACATAAACTGCACAGCAGTTAGCATGAACAAAAATATATCTTAGATTCAAACTCAAACAAAATAGAATATTATCATCTTTAATAATCTAAGATTTCTTGTGCCGTTGACAAAATTTAAACATACCTAGCTGCATTATTGATTACGTCACAGCTTACAAGTGCTTGTGAAGAAGTCAATGATCATAGTGGATATAATTTTTAAGATAGGATAATTTTGTTGAGTTCGTATTCGCTGCCATTATTTTTGCTGCGGTTTTTTGCGTTGCTAACTATTATTGCAACGAAAATTATTGCTGTTATAATTAATTATTTAAACAAAATTTATAGCAGCAATACTTTTCGTTGCAATAATATTTAAAAACACTTTAGCAATGCAAAAAACCGCTGCTAAAAGTAATGGCAGGCTACTGCAGCAAAGGTAATGGCAGCGGATCCAAAGGCAATTTTGTTACACCATCAAAGGAACAATTAATATTCACTGATGAACAATATTTTACCAGTTGGTTAAGAGCCAAAAGCTCCGTTATGATTTGATAGAGACATTTATATAAGAGCTTTTCAATACCAATTTTTCAACTCAATCCACTCACTATATTAATAATTTAGTTTACGAAAAATTCTTCTTTCTCTTTTTTAATTTCTAAAAAGTTAGATATAATCAATGGACCCAAAAAAATCGATGTAAACAATGAAACGATGAATTAGTAGGACTTCTTAGTCACAGCTAGCAAAGTAATATTGATGTTTTTGTTTGTGATGGATCTTCTCTCAATTGGAACTCCGGTGCGAGGGAATATTTGTAAAAGAGGATCGATGAGGGGAGAAAACAACTCTATAGAAAAAATCTTTAAATGTGTTTAGGAATAAAAGGGAAAAGGAAAAATAATGTATCAAAAGAAGGGAAGCACTCTCATTGGTTCCTTCATCAACTTCTTGTTTTTTTTTTTTTTAAAAATATAAGAAAGAGATAGAGTAGAGATCAACCTCTCTATCATATCTCTTAAAATAAAAAATTAAGTAATAATTTTTTTTATTTAAATTTTTTAAAATTAATCATTTAAATTAACATAAATGAAGATTAACATAAAATTTTTTTAATTCTTTCTCTTTTATAATTTTAAAAATTAAACAATAAAAAAGTTATTAAATTTTTTTTTATTTTCTCTCTCCAAAGAGACCCTTGAAGCAAATAAGGTGAGAAACTATTTTATTAAGGTAATTGAAAATGGAAGGTTGAATCCTTCTGACTGTGAACAGAAGACTCAGAAATCTCCTTTAAACTTAGCCACCCATTCAATGACAAAAAATGCTAGGTGTGTTTGAGAGTATGGATTTTTTTAAGTACAAATTTTAATAAAGTGATAAAATGTGAAAAGAAAAAAAATACATGAATCCTAATTCATACAGTATATGTCTTTAATTTATTTTATTAATATTTTTTTCTCTTCTATTTTTTCTTTATATTTTACTAATTTTTCAAAATTTACATTCGTATGTCGAGAAAGGCTGATGAACAAAAAAGAAGAAGAAAATTAACGCAAGTAGGATTCAAGCCCAACTTTATAGACAATTGATGTCTGATGTCTAGACCCAAAAAAAAGGGGGCAGTAAGCCTCCAAATGATCGTTGAGACCAACTTCAACAGTACTTGTTGAAATCATAGACTTAAATTCGCTCTCTTAATTTTACTCTACTATGTTTCCGTGATGAAATCCTTTGTAATAAATTTTTTGTAAAGTATTGAATTGTGCTCCTTTTATATATTAATTTAAATACGAATTAACATATAAAAATAATATATTTTTATATTTTATAAAAATTATACTTTAAAATATATGTTCTTGACTTATAAATAGTATTATAATACAATAATATAGCAGTGGAGTTTCACAAATTTTTATCATTTATGTAATGAGGAGTAGGGGTATAAATGAGTTGAGCCAAGTTTTAGTGAATTTTAATTTAACTCATTTAATAAATGAGTTATTTAAACTTATTTTTTTAGATAAAATTAAAATCAAACTTGACTCATATAATTCATATAAAATTATAAAAAAATAAATTATATGAGTATAATAAAATATGATTAATTTAAAAATTCTAAATTAAAAATATATTACACTAATCATAGAAGAGCGTTTAATTAAATAAAAATTAATTATATACAAATTATTTTATATATTACACTGATCTATGAATTATATCGTTTCAAATATTTCTACACATGAGAATGTACAATGAGAAAAAAAAAAACAATGAGGATTTATAAGTGAAAAATAACATACACATTAGAAATAAGAGTGAGAAAGAAAGACAACGAAAATGTATAAGTGAGAAAGAAAATACACACACATTAGAGTATAAGTTATAACACAGACACATTAGAAATACCAGTGAGAAAGAAAAATAATGAGGATGTATAAGTTATAACATACATTAGAAATAATAATGAGAAAGAAAACTAATGAGGATTTATAAGTTATAACACACACAAATTAAAAATAACAATAAAAAAGAAAAACAACCAGGATGTATAAATTACAACACACAATGAGAAAGAAAAACAAAGAGGATGTATAAGTTATAACACACACACTCACTAGAAATAACAATGAGAAAGAAAAATAATGAGGATGTATAAGTTATAATACACACACATCAATATATTATATATTTGATAAATCTTAAAAAAATTACTTTATCTTTAAAATATTAAAAAAAAGTATGTAATTAAGAGGATGTATAAGTTATAAATGATTATAATTATTACAAATTTTAGAGGTGCAATTGTTTTTTAAAAAATGATATTTTCTTTTAAAAATATATTTTTAAATTTTTTTAAAATAAAAAATCTAGTACAATTTAAAAATAATGACAATGAGAAAGAAAAACAATTTATTTTTGTAAAATTATTTGATAAGTCCTTTTATCAATATATTATATATTTGATAAATCTTAAAAAAATTACTTTATCTTCAAAATATTAAAAAAAAGTATGTATTTAAGGGGATGTATAAGTTATAAATGATTATAATTATTACTAATTTTAGAGGTGCAATTTTTAAAAAAATGATATTTGCTTTTAAAAAATATTTTTTAATTTTTTTAAAATAAAAAATCTAATACAATTTTAAAATAACTTATATTGAAACTAGGCCAAACACCCTATTCAAATTAAAAGAAAACATATATAATAAAAAAATTTTGCCTCGAAAAACTTGGCTATATAAAAGGTTAATTATTAATAAATAAATAATTAGAGTGATAGATATTTTATTTTTTAAATAAAATTTTAAATTAAAATTTTATATATAAAAAATTAATTAAAATTTAATAAATTTTAAATACCACTTATTTAAAAAATATTTACACAGAAATCTTTTTTAAGAAAAGTATCCCTTGTTTCACAACAACTTTATTTTTGGTCTAAAGTTTCACAAGAACGATGTAAATTTGAACGTACTTCGATAGAGCACACTTTTTAAATAAAAATTTGGGCGTACCGGTGTTTGTCGGTTATATTCATTGCCCTAGTGGGCTATGCAACCGTATCAATAATGCCTAAGCCCATTTTAATTTTATTTCAATAAAGTATGATTCCCTTTTTCGTGTTCACACCTTCATGGTAGACGTTATTTTTGGGGGGTAAAAGAAAAAGATGAAACGACACGATTCTGAAGATCCGCATCTTCAATCATATAAATTGACACCCGAAAACAAAATCCATCTATTTAAAGTCATTGTTTTAGATAAATAAAGGTTCAAAGGGAAAATTTTAGATGTATTTATTGTGATATCTATATTAATTAATAAAATTTAATAAAATATTTTTATTTTTTAAAAAAATTTTATGTGCTCATATTTTCATCTCATTTATGTATTAATCAATAAAATTTAATTATTTATTTTTATTTTATTTATTATATAATTTTATTAGTAAAAATAAAAAATATTAAATACATACTATTAATTAATACATAAATAATATAATAAAAGCTATAAACTTAAAAGTTCCTTATATTATTATGTGGTTCTTTTAGTTAATTTGAAACTAAAAAAAAAAATTTATAGATATTATTGATTAATATATAGATAAGATAATACAATTTATATAGTTAAACCAGGGAAGCA
This sequence comes from Senna siamea, assembly GCA_031216115.1. Classification (NCBI taxonomy): domain Eukaryota; kingdom Viridiplantae; phylum Streptophyta; class Magnoliopsida; order Fabales; family Fabaceae; genus Senna; species Senna siamea. The sequence goes on along the minus strand of CM062359.1, from coordinate 17,290,858 downwards.
TCTTGCAAATTGTCTCATTCGACAAATTTCGTGGTTCAAAGATTTAAATGCTTTAGCTCAAGACATTTTTACTCTACAAGAAAATTATGATATGATTTTATAGAATTTTCATGTTAATACTGGCTATCTTCAAAACGAGCTCACTGTAAGGAGCACAGTAGGTAATATCTTCTTACCATTGTAAGTTTACTGTTTCCCCCTTATAAAAAATTTATACACTCGAAAACTTCCCAACCTAATATTACTCAATTTTCAGCAACTTGGCAAAATATTGGAACGACAAGTAAAGAAGACAAATATTTGATGGCTTAATTCTTGGGAACTCCTTGCCCAATTAGGGTGAGATTTCTTATGATAGTGCAACTTCAACCAAAATAGATATTTTTTTTTAAAGAAAAACCAAAATAGATAATGGCTGTACTCACTCCTCACACATTAAAGATGAACGAAACACAAACGCCAACCTGCATTTGGATTTTCTACTTTATACTCTGCCCTTTCAATCCTTTTCCCTCCCCACAAATCAAAAACATCAGCTCTTTCTTTTTCTTTTCCTTTTTTTTTTTAAAAAAAAAAAAATCTCGCCCAATGATATGTTCAGCATATTGATTACTGAATTTGCAAGTAAGTATTTCTTACTTCCTCTCTAGTCTAATAATCTTTTCATGCCTCAGAGCTTATTTGGAAATTGATTAGAAATTTCTTAAATTTCTAAAAAGATTAGTCCAATGATACTATTACTATATGATTATGACAACAATTTTAGCTTTTGAGACAAGTGTGTGATATATCTGCATAATTTATTTCAATTATTAATATACTAATTTAAACTTAAGAAGAAACATTTGGAGTTGAAATTTTAGTTTCATGCTCATATTAATAGATTATACACAACTTTTTGTCTAGGGAGCCAAAATTGATAAACTAATATTTCTTTTTTCGTAAATCATGAACTAATATTACTCTCAGTACTTTCGTATTGATTCGTAGAAAACAGAAACGACGACCTGGATCAGTGGAATTATGAAGCAGAATATCAAACAAATTTCTAATATTTACTGTTTGTTTAAGTATAGATAACAGTATTTTTACTCTCAAAATTTTATTTTAATTTTTAATTAATTTTATTTTTAAAATTTTAAATTATAATTAATTTTATTTTTAATTTAACGTTATTTAAATTATTAATAAAAAATAATATAATATTATATTTAAAAAATATAAAATTATCGATAAAATTATTTAAATTATATATAAAATATTTATTAAAAAATTTAATATTTACATTAGATAATAATTGAGTAAAAATAAAATATTATAATTTAATAATATATATTATTATTTAATATTTAAATATTATTAAAATAGTTTTTATATTTTTAGAATTTATTATTAAATATTATATTATTATTTTTTATTAATAATTTATATAACATTTAACTATAAATCAAAATTAATTATAATCAATCAAAACGAATCATAAAAGTATTTTATAAATAAAATTAAAAATTAATATAAAATTTAAATACATAAATGTTGCCGTTTTTAAGTATATTTTCAAATGAATTTCTCGAAAACTGCATGAGTAAATTATATTTTTGTCACCATATGTACAGAAAATCATACTACCTGATTGGCCAGAAGCTTCCATCTTCTTCATCCAACGGCCTGGTTATTTGCCACGTCGGCACCGCCGTTTCCGTCAGCTCCTCCTCCTCCACCACCGCCGCCACCGCCGTTATCCTCAACCCACAGTTCAACCGGCGAGCATTCCATCTTGTGTCGCAATTTCCAATCAAGCGCTTGACACCCACGCGAGCAATAGTTCACCTTGCCGCAAACAGAACACCGGCGAAACTCGTGCGGTCGCGTCTCGGGACGGCCGCATCCAATGTGCGCACAGAGTCTCAGACCCTCCCCTAGCACTCCAGAACCGGACTCGAACCACTGCCTTAGAAACCAGTTCGCCGGATGGACTGCCGGCACCGGCACGTTATAAACATAATCGCTCAATGAACAGACCGAATCCGTCTGGCATGCGTCGTAGTTCTGATACCGGTGGGCACGCCACGTCCGCAGAGAAGAAGAGGGAGATGAAGGAGACGAGGATTGCGTGACGGAGCGTATGACGAAGGCAAGCTCACGCGCGTTGGCTTGGACGAGCAACCGCCGTCCCTCGGCGATGTTCTGGCGGACGCCATAGCCGTCTTGGAGGCAATGGCCTAACTCGCGAAGCGCGTCGACGTGACCAAGGAGAGATGCGCGTGCGCACAAAGCCACACCGGCTCGTAGATCCTTCTCGCGCTTTGAGCTACCGCTGCCGTTGAACTGTATCACCGCAAGGGAGTAAAGCGCCGACGCGTGAGACTTCATAGCTGCCTTAGCCATAAGAGCAAGCCCGCTCCTTCGATTCTGTAAACAATAAAATCGGATCTGCAATCATAAAATATGGAAAACCAAACAAATTAGCATATATACATATGCCTTTTCTTCACTTCTCTAAAACGAGATAGTGATAGATAGTCTATACTCTATACGATTGAATCATACATATATATATACTGACCATTCCAAGAGTGTAGCAAGCATCGACGTTGCCGGCGTTAACACAGAGTTTGAGAAAGCGGTGAGCGGATTCTGACCAGTTTTTCGCCTTCACGGCAAATACTTTAGCCCCTGCTTTGGATAATACCAGACGATGCAGACCTAACCGATTCAATCGTTTGCATCTATTAATGAAAAACCAAAATTAATTAAGAAAAACATACATATGTATATGAAGAAAGGAAATTGAAGATGTAATCTGAGGGGCGTGTAAACTTACGTTAAGAGAATGTTGATGAAATGGGAAGGGGAAGAAGCGGAGGAGCTGAGCTTGGAGAGAATGAAGACAACGAGGTCGTCCGGCAAGACATCGAAGTGATCGTGTTTGTGTGAAGATCTCAATGGCCTTCTCATATTTCAATGATAGTTATAATTATACGCATTCAAATTATAGAAGGGAAAAACTGAGAAAACAAATGCAAAATATCGATAGAAGAAATTAAAGCAGTCCAGGTTTTGGCTTGAATGTTTGAAGTGTGTTTGTTCTTGTGTGGTACCCTGTAAGGACGGAACACAAGAGAGAGGCCTTATTATATTTATGAAGAGGGATTGGAGAACGAGAAAGGGCTAATCGGGAATACAATGGACCCACGTATCACAAGCATTTGTTTGTTTTCCTGTTTTTGCATTTATATATTTATTTACTTATTAAAATGGGTGTATATATAATTAATAAATAAGATAGTTGATTTCTTCGGTTTCAACTTTGCTCATATAAAATAAACCTTACTTTAAGAGTCCACATAAGGGAGGCTAATAATAGCGTTCCAAGGTTGAAGTTCAGAATTCTCATTTCTCTCAATTGGTTGGTCCCACATTGGAACGTACCACTGGTCAAAGTGGATCATAACTTTTCCTTCGCCTTATCAGACCCAAATGAAATGGGTTTTTTATTGTTACAAAAAAAAAAAAGGTTCATTATATGTATCGTGTATATTATACGGGTCATGTCACACGTCATTAAAAAAAAATAATTTTGATCTTGCATCATAAAGAAATTTCTATTATATAAAGACTTTAGATGTATATGTATACATAACTCATTTATTTTTTTTATTTTCTATTTCATACTAGTTGAGACATGGGAATTTATAATGAGAGTTTAAAATTTCTTTTCTTATGACTTTAACCTTATGTTGTTTTGTAAATTTTTTGTCACTCGAATAATCTAAACCTTAATTGTTGGCTAAATTTAAAATTATCATTATGTATAGATGAATTTTAAAATAAGAAAAGAAAAAAAGGCTTGCTATACCCTAATTTTAATTAATAATTAGGTAAAAAATTAAAATATTGTTATCAAATATATATCGGTGTGGTAGCTAGCTGCTAATAGAAAACCGACACGCCTTGGGAATTAAAGATCAAACATGGTACTAAAATAGACCAAGCTTGCATGGGAGCCAAGTAGAAAGTTCGAGAATATTATATATATTTGCTTATTCTCCTTTTTTATAGTTAAAATTATATTCGACTTTTCTCCCTCAAACGAAGAGGGAGTCACATGGCTTCTGCCAACTTCCAACACTCTCTCTTTGCTTTATTCATCTAATTTTTCTGGGAAAATTAAAAGAGATCGATCGATGCTCTTTTTCTGTATTTGTAATTTGTACATATCCATGTGCTAAGTCATATATAGTCTATGAATAAAAACAAAAAGAAAAATTATTTTACGTGTTTATGTTAGGATTAATTAATTTATATAGAAATTCTATAATAGATAAATTATAGCATAATTATTATTTTTTAGGTTTATGGATATACTTTTTCACTACTTTTGCTTGTGACAAAAGGTTAATTCATGTGTAAGATCTATCGCTTTCCTAATCAGCAACTCATATTTATCTAAGACGTACACCAAAAATCAAAATTGTAAATGAAATAGAAAAACTTCTCTTTTCGGCTTTGAAAATGGATGTTGGTTTGGAGAATAAGATTGATTCTCTTGACGACCTTTATAACATGAAGGAAATTAAAATTCAAATATTATTCATATTTTTTTGGGGTGAAGGATGATGGAATTTTAGTTGACTTTATTGAAGTAGCCAGGCACATTGGAATAATATAATAGGTTGATTAAGTCTGAAGAATGTGTTAGAATCAGATATGTGTAGTTATCATGTTTCAACAATGGGACGTGTAGAATGGTTATCTTTAAAGCCCTCGTCCTCGTCCATTGGATTTGGTATTCCATCGATTTCAATTCCTTAAAAACCAAGCACTTGTTTCAAACTTTACCCCTCTATTATTTCTCATTAAAATAATGTTTTATTCTTTGATCATTGATTAGTTTTCCTTTATCTAATTAAAGTCCTGTGCTGTGTTAATTAATTTAATCATTTATGTCAAGTCATAGCATCAATCAAAATATGGGCGGCAATTTTCTAAAAAGTAACACTCTTACTTTTATATATATATATATATATATATATATGCTAAAAACAAATATTAATTAACAAATTTATTTATATAAATATTACAAAATTACAAAGCTCCAAGACAAAAAAAAAATTGAGGGTTTTGTGTTAATCTGACTAATTACAGTCCCTTCTCCTTTAATAAAATGAGTAAAATTTTAAGTTTTTTTAATATTTTAAAAGAAGAGAGTTTAAACTTTTAAAATAAAAAAATTAGAATATAATTTTGATATCCATCTTAAAAGAGAAATATAATTTTGTTCTATATAATTTATAACATGACTAATTAAAATTTTAAAATTTTTTTTGACATTTCTCTTAAAAGAAAAATATAATTTATTCTATATAATTTATAACATGATTAATTAAAATTTTAAAAAATATATTTATATTTAATACTTAATAATATTTTAAATAAAATTATCTCAAATACAAAAATAATCACAACAAAGTACTTATGGATTAATTGTAAGTTAACGAGGGGAGGATAAGGCAGAGAGTAGTATGGTTGGGATATGTGGGAAGAGTTTTGTCGAACAAGTTAAAAGCTGTAGATATTTTTTTATGCGCATGGGTGGGGACAAAGAAGAAAGAAAGAAAGAGAATTAATGATTCATATTCTCCATCCTCAGTATTTGGATATAGAAATGGAGGTATTGGTATATATGGATAAGTTCTGAAGGTGTGGAGTTGGTGAAACACAAATCCTTTTCCTCTTCCAAAGTCCCACCACAAAACTGATGAATATATCCTATCCCTACGGTTTGGTAGAAAATGAGTGCTGCGTTTTGCCTCACCAATATTATATTGTTATTATATATACTCCATTTTTTAATACCAAAATTCATGAAATTTTTTTTACAAATTTAAACTTTTAATTTACATATTTTTTTTGGGTACATAAATTAATAGTAAGAGAAAATATCTTTAATACTATCAAACAAGATGTGAGTGACTTAAAAAAATAAAAAAAAATTAACTCAAAAAATTATTATATTGATCTAAACCGTAAATAATTTTATTTATTTACAATTATTTAATTAACTTTTAGGTGTCAAAATTTTAAAAAAAAAAACATACTTAACAAGCGAGATTTTGAATAATTTTAAAACAAATTTGAATCATCACCCATAAATAAAATGATATATTTTTTTTTATATTCTTAATTATTTGTGTCAACCCAAATTACAATTTTTTTTAACTCAATTGGGTGATTCATGAGGATAATTGTGTAATAAATTGAAAGTATGTTTTGATTAGTAATTAATGGGTTGCACGTGTGTGTGTATATGTGTGACTGAAAATGCTCATCCCACAAGTTTGTTAATATAATAGCAAATGAAATGGGGATTTACTTTACAATTGGGACAAAAAAAAAAGAAGGAAGGAAACTGAAGCATTGATTTATTTGATTATAAGTAAATAAGGTTTGTCTTTGACTTTTTATGTTGCTACCTAAAATTTGTAGGTCTTTGAACACGTAAAGACGTATAATTGAGGTGTAAGATAGTTTTCACGGTCAGCCACAAAAAGAAGAGAGCAAGCCTTGACCCTATAATTATTAAGCCGCTTTTGCTCTTTCCCTAATTTTTTACCTAACAAAAGTTTTTAAAAGTTTAGCGAAATATAAAATACGTCAAGTAAAAAATTTAAAAGTTTTTAAAACAAATTTGATAATATGGAGTTTTATGGCATACCATTAAATTAATATCTCTTACTTTAGATTATTCATTATTATTATGAGTATTAAATGATTACTTAAATAAGTTTTATTTTAATAAAAATGGTTGGATTGTGGCCATTTTTTGAGATTTTATCTGATTATTTGTAATGGCAAATTGTTTATTTGATGATATAATCCGTGGAAACTTCAGCAACATCCAGAAGGTCAGTCCACTCAAAATTGGGTGTCACGTCACTGGGTGGAGGCTTGGCGATAAGTCTGATGCCTTGTGATAATTTTTACGGCTCTCAATCAAAGTATTTGTGTGCGTCTTTTTCACTATTTTCTAGTAAATTCATATGCTTTCTTATGCTAATATGACATAAGGTTACATTTGACATAGCACTTGGAGATTAATTTGATTATTTTATATCATACCCATATTTCGAGATCAAAACCCTTTAAATTTAACTTTTGGTCCCTAAAAAATTGTTTAAATTGATTCATAATTAATTCTCTTATATATTGTTTAAAATAAGGTGGAGATATCATAATTTATATAGCACGAAATTGATTCTTCAAGTTTACATCATAATTTAGCCTGTATTACACTTGGTGCTAAATTATAAAAAAAAAATCATTATTATATGTTTTTATTAAAACTCTAATAAAAAATTTGTATAAATTTTATCTAAAATTTCCTTTTATTTAATAGAGATAAGCAATAATTCAGCTACAACTTTTTTGATAAAAAAAAAAAACTTTGGTCACTAATTATTGTAAATTGTTTTATGTTCTCAAATTGGGAATGGTTTTAGAACCTGCAAGGAGCAAATAAGTTAGCAAAAAATGCATAGTAGGAGGAAACTTGCTTAATGCATCTCTAATATTGATGGCACAATTCTTCTCATTCAGATCTAAACTTGAGATTATTTTTGAATTTTTTAAAATTCTTGAATTCTTAGATTTGAATTCGTTTATTTATAAAAATAATTAATTTTTTAAAATTATGATTAATCTCCATATAAATTGATAAAAATATATATAAATTACCTTAATTATATTATTTAATCTTTAAATATATAATCAATATAAAATTTTAACAAGTTTATCTTTATAAAATTATTAAATATAATAATTTATATATTAATATTAAGGTTAAACTATTTTATTAATAAAACAAAAACAAAAAAACATAATTTGTATATATATTTGTTTTAATATAATAATTATATATAAAAAATAAATATAAATTTAAATTGAGTATCATACTCATCATATCAGTCAAGTCCAATAGATAAGTTTTGTAAATAGCATCAGAGTTTAGATGGCACTGCCGATGAGATCGAAATTGATGATTTTTGAAATTAAAAAAGGAAGAGAGAATTGATAAGTTTGGGTGGGAGACTAATGCTAAAGTGCTTTCGTATAACATGACCAATCCTACGATATCATTGCCGTCTTGCGTGTTACTTGGTCTCAGCTTTCATTCGTTTTCATATTCAAGTAATCTAATTAATCAAAGTGCGTTATATTTAGAGTCCAAAGCAAACCACGTATGGGATTTCATTTTCAATTCAAAAGCTAAGGGCATGCATACCAATCAATTTAAATATAAATGATAATTTTATATTAGCTATTGCTAATGGCACATCATCAAATATTGATGCCAATTATTATTTAATAATTCAATTTTTATTATACTTCTGGTCGGAAAAAGAAAATATTGTCTGCCTAGCTATCTAGTGTGTTGTGCAACATTATGGTGGCCCTACTAGCTCTATAATTAATCGCTGTGCTTGGCATTGAGCATTTGATGTTGAAATTGGGTATTTTTAGTTATATTTTTTTTTATAAAAAAAATTACTCATGAATATATATCTACTTGTTATTGATTGACTTCAGATATTTTAATGAATAGATTTCACCTCAAAAATTATTGTTTTCATTTGTTCGACCAAAAAATTATTGTAAGAATAAAACTATATATAATGATCAACTTATTCCTTGTTTGAAAAGTTAAAACCAATTATATTAAAAAAAAAAGAGTAAATATCATATGGATAAATTTATGGAATGTCAACCATGCCTATTCATTTTGGGTAAAATAAATTCAATTATTAATTAAAGCATTATTTTAGTAAACAAAAAGTTTTTTTATTTCTCTAAATTTTAAATTAATTTTTAATTTTATCTATAAATTTTTTTAATTAACTTTATTCTTAAAGTTTTAAATTATAATCAATTTCGTCTTATAATTTAATGTTGTCTGAATGATTAACAAAAAATAATAATGTAAAATTTGATATAATATTAAAATATTAGGTAAAAATAAAATGTTGATTATTAATAACTTTTAAAATATATATATGTTAAATGTCATATTGTTATTTTTTATTAATAATTTAGACAATATTAGACAATGAGATGAAATTAATCTCAATTCAAAATTTTAAAAATAAAATTGATTAAAAAAATTTAAAAATTAAAATTAAAAATTAAAATAAAGTTTTGAAAAATACAAATATTTTTGCCTTTAATCAAAATTACTAATAGGTTAGATACGTATTGAAAGTACGTGCTAATTTTTTTTGTTTTAAATATAAGTCCAAAAAATTTTCTTTTTGTGACTTTTTTTTTTTCATAACTTAAAGCTATCAATAATATAAATGTACCTTCAAATAAGGAGTAAAATTAGTTTATTTATTTTCCTCATAGTTTGAGTATATGCCTACAAGGGTAAGTCAATAATAAAAAAAAGATAAGTGAGAGATGACATAGAACCCTACATCATCTGTGTGCATACAGCACGCTTGAGAAAATGAGAGAGAAAGGGAACTAGCCACCTTCCAAATGATGCTATCACAATATGAGCAAGAGACATACATACTCTGAGGCATAATTGCAGCATTAATTGCTCCTCACATGCATCTCCCATCTTTGAACCTCAAAAGCAGCAAAATTCCCTCTGAAAAACAATCTAATAAATCACCCACATTTCTTGCATTAAAAAAATGGCCTACCAATTTCTTCATTCAGTCAAAGCAACTTTTTCCATCAAACAATCAAAGCAAGCAAGCTCATTCCATTTTGGTAACTACTACCACTACGTCCATATTGGTATCTATGTAATGTATACTCAAGAAGTTAAGGACACGAGGATTCAATTGTTTCTCATGCTGCTAACAAATTAAATCTGTTACCATATATATGTATATAATTTCTGTTGGACTTATTTTTCTGTGCATGCTGCCCCTAGAAAACCTCTCTATATGTATACCTTCGTTTGCACGCTAAGTTGGTTCTGCAGTTCTATCATGAATCAATTGGAGGAGCATAAATGGAGGTTGCATAAATCTCAAGTGAATGTGTTTGCTTGCTCTTTTCTTGGCCATGTACCTAGAAAGGTACCCTAATTAAAACCCTGTGAGTAAGTAAATCATATAACAAATGTATAGAATCAACAGCATATTGGTTGAGGAAGTAACGATTTTATCTTTTATAAAAAAAAACACAAATTTGAATATTGATAACACAAGGTTTTACTTTAATTAACTTTCCTCAGTCAACTAAGATTATTAGTCATAAATTTAATGCGATTTAAAAATATTTTAGATTCTAATAAATATGTATATGAGCTAATTTAGTATTGATTCAAATTGACTTATATCAAACCAAAAGAAAAAATGATTAAAAAAATCTCGGTCTAGTTAAGTCTCAAGTTCAAAGATTTTTCATGAAATTAAACTGGTTTCGCCCCATTTTAATATATTTATATTTGAGACTTCTTGTAACATTCATTTTTTTAATATATAAAGTTGTATTTATTTTTTTAATAATTAGTTAAGATAAATCTTTATTTTTTTAAAAATAAACATAAATTTAATTAATATTTATATTTTATATATTTTTTTAAAAAATATAATAGACCTAATTCGACCTAATACAATTAGACTCATTTACATACAAAGGTCTCTTTAAAATCAAATGGAATCTCGAATTTAATTTTAATTTAAGTTGAGTTAAGTCAAGTCAAGCCATATGCCTTGATGTATCAAGCTCCTCTATCTCACATCTCACCGTTTGCATCCTCTTCTCCTCATAGACTAACTTAATTTGAAATTGATCACAGCTCGACACTAGCCAAGATATTTTGTAAATTTTAATATATAAATGTGTCAAATAAAATCTCATATTATTTAGATGAAGAGAAATTTAAGAGTATATAAGTTAAAATGTAATAATGAAAGAATAAATTGATTAAGAGAAAAGTGAGTCTTGCTAATACAATAACAGGCCACAAAAAAAAATAGTTAAAAACTTTTGATTTTACCTGTACATTTTCTCCTACAAGATATATTCTCATCTCAAAATATCTTTATTATAGTCACAAAGTTATAAAACATGAGTAGATGCAGTACCTATATATTATTTAATTTATTATTTTAAAATAATAATAATAACAATAATAATAATTTTATATTATATTTTAAAAATAAAAAAAAGACATTTATATTTGTATATATAAAATCTCTAGTATATGTGTGTATATATATATATATATAATAGAATTAGATCTTTTAAAATAAGAGAAATAAATAAATCATAATTTATTAAGATAGATCCTTTATTTATTTATTTTTTATTTTTTTTATCTCTCTTTTAATTTAAGAATCTCACCCGAATAGGAACAAGAAACTCTTGAAACTCAGTATTCTACAACTCAAGTTCTGTGTGTACCACCTCTATGCGTTACCGACAGTCTGACACCAAAATTCCTAGGATGATTTTCAGTGTATATATCAAAGAAAATTAACCATAAAAACCTAAAATTAAAAGCTTTCCCTAAATCTCACGTGAATTGGCCTAGAGGCTGTTTTAATGTCACTTTCTATGATTAAATGGGATGGACAAGTTTGGTTTTTCGTGATACTAGAAAATGACCCATGCGATGCACGTGTCTTGGGTAAACAAATCTATTAAAAGGGATTAAAAATCATTTAAACTTTGTTTAAAATTTCATATTCCTTGTTCAGCTAACATATTTTTGTCATATCTTAACTCATATGACTTGCTCCGTTCTGAAACAATTCTCAAATCAATGCTTCGTAAATGCGCAGAAAAAAGTTGGTTTTTCAGTGGTCGTGTCATGTGATGAAATACCCACCGGATATGGATGTACAATACAATGTTTAATCTTCTTGCACGGCAATCCGACAATTTGTAGTTGTAGGTTAAAATAGATATAATTGTCTTGGACTATAAAATTTGATTTATTATTTTTCAAAATTTATAATTTGTGTAAAATAAAATTTTATTTTTTTATTTAAAAATCTGGTGAATAATAGATATATTAAATTATTTTAAAAAAATTTTATACAAATTATTTTAAAAAATTTTCTGTACAAGACAATTTAAAAGAATTTTATGCACAAAAATTAAAATAAAATAGAATTTTTTATACAAAACTTTAAATTTAAAAACTTTTTTATGACTTAATTTTGTTATAATATGTCACTGTTTCGTTAAGATTTTAAATAAAACGATTAGTAGATAATTTTTTGTATAAATTATAAAATTTATACAAAATTTAAGTCAAATTTTATAATTAAAGAGATTATTTATATATGACTTATAATTTAAATTTTTTATTTTATTTTAACCATGTTTATATCAGAAAAAACTAAAAAAAAAGAAAAATCAAGAATTGAACTTAAACACTAAAATTCCGATCACAATTACTCTTTTAATCATGGGCTCATACCTTCTGCTAATCAAATTTATTTTGCTTAAAAACAAATTAAATACTCATTTATAATCTTTTGTTTTTGTCAAAATACACAATTATAATCCAATAATGCAAAAAACTTATGGGAACTCCTTTAAATGGCCAAATTGTGCTTTTGTTTCTCCTTTTTTTTCCTTATAATTGAGGGAACCACCACTGATGTGGACCGCAATAATATATATAGGGACAACACTGAATGTTGTCGAGTAGATAACTGACGTGCTATCCTTTTTAATTTTTATTCTTTTATATTCTTTGGTCAAAATTTTTATTCTTTTCAGAAGAATCAACAACTTTTGGGCCCAAAAACAAAAGGGAAGCAGCAACTTGTGATTTGTGAATCTGATTCCACTTTAGTAACTCGAAGAACTTCGTTTAAGTTTCAGAAGGAGTAATGGTTAAAAAATTAATGATTTTTAAATTTAAAAGTTCGGAATTTAGATTTGCTGATAAAAGTCTATAATCTCATGAAATGTGTTTCGTGCTGAATTTGATTTTTTTTGGGTAAGAAAATAATTAATTGCGTTTGCCGGGAGTCGAACCCGGGTCTATTGCTTGGAAGGCAATTATCCTAACCGTTGGACTACAAACGCTAATTTGTTGTTAGGTTACCTCAAAATTAGAATATTTAACAACTCATAAAATGGGCCCTTCTGGCCCAAAATGTTATGGGCTATGGATTCTCTATACTGTTTAACCTTCTCCTCTAGCTAGGTAATCCAAGCAAGGTTTTCTCAATTCTCATGAACAATAAAAAAATTAACAAGAAATTTAGCTATTTAAAATTAGATTTTAAGTAGCATTTTACTACTTTTATAATGTTTTTTTAATTTTATTTATAAATAATGGCACAGAAAAATAATATTGTTTTCTAAGAGTAACTTAATAATTTAATTTTAAAAAAATCTCCAAATTTAATCTTGAGAATCATATCTTTTTCATATTCAAAATTTGTAATTATGTTGAATTTTATCTCTGAAATTTATTTACTAATAATTTCATCTTTAAATTTACTAAAGAAATATTTTTATCTTAAATTCTGATATTGTCAATTGCATAAACAAAAATTGTTTTTATTAGACTTACTATAGGATCACACTTAAATATAAATATAAGAACAAGCAAAAGAAGTTAACTTGACTTGTTGCCAGTTAAAAAATAGTATATTGATTTGGGTTGACCTCTTTTTAAAATGAGCTAATAATAAGTTAACTTGATTCATTTTATGATAGGTTAGTGGGTTAACGGATTAACTTATTAGTCATTTTTTTGTTTAAATGTTTTATAAAATTTTTAGTTATTGTCATTTTTATTTTTAAAATTAATTATTTTTATTAAGTTTATCTCTAAATAATTTAAAATAGTTAATTTCATCATCAACTCAAACACTTTCTAATATATTAATGAAAATTATTTATATGACAATACCAACTATGACAAAAAAAAAATATTTAGAAAATGCAGCCATTGACTATGCTGCCTAAGATTAAGAAATAGAAAAATTCTTTAAGTGTGGTTACTGTACACTTCATTTATATATTTATTAATAAATTAATTAGACAAAATATTTTTATTTTATGTATAACGTGAGTTTTCTAGTTTAAAATAAAAAATTGATAAATCTCATTAGATGATACATAGATGAAATAGCATAATTTATGCACATAGATGAAATAGCATAATATACATTAATTTATATTATTTTTTTATACTAATAATTTCTCTAGCCCATAGGTTAGGCGGATTAATTTTCTCTTTACCAACCTCACTCATTTAACACACTAAATAAGTCGACCCGCGAACCATGACCCATTTTGGGAGTGTTATAGAAAGTGAAAAAAAAAAAAAGGGACTATATGGATACTAACTTATATTTTAGGATGCCCTAAACAAATTTTACAATGGAGTCGTTAGCCATACACGCTCAGTACGAGCTTCTGAGTTCTGACAAAGGTTGAAGCGTTAAATTGGTAGATTTGGAGTTCTCAATTTAGCGTTTGGGCAGATTCTATCCACAGACAGAGTCCACAGTAAAGTAAGCAAAGCAGAAGCCGCAGAAGTAAAGGCGTTTGAAGTAAAGTAATTAATTCAGCGGAAGGTCTTCTTCCAGATCCTAACAACGGAGATTCAGCTCTAGGATCTCAGAAGACGAAGACAGAGAAACGAGGGACATGGAGGCCGAACTCAAGGAGATGCTAGCTGATCTTCAATCTCTGAAGCGATCGCATCCTGATCCATCTCTTCATAATTCCCTCGATAAGGTATTTTCAATTTTCGTCCATCTCTTTTTATTTAATGTTCTTTTTTGTTTTTGAATATTCATGCCTTTAATTTTCCTGTCGTTTTGCTTCACTGTTATTGAAAACTGAACTCTGAAATATTCGAGTTCTTGGTTCAAACGCGATGGCATGCCTAATGTTGTTAGGTGATGAAAATAAGTTCATTTCGATGTCTGCTTTGTTGGTAAGATATGATGTTGTGTTACATTTTGTGCTTGGATGATCAATGGATCAATCCTCGTCCTTCTTTCCCAATGTTGTAGCTTTCAGGTTGTTTGATGAGCCACAAGACTTTATTAGATTCCTTACAGTCTAGCTCAAGCACTCTGAGTTTGGCAATGGAGGAATTAAAGTCATAATAGTGCCTACATGTTCTTCATTAACTTAACTGGATATGTTCACTTTGCATTGGCTTAATTTCTATCTTTTGTTGTGAAGATTCAATCACATGTTGAGCATCTTGCTAATCTTGCAAAGGGTGCACCTGTTCGACGCTCCAAAGTTAAGGTATAAATCCTCCTTATTATTATTATTATTATTATTAAGCATTTTAGTTATTGAATTTAATTGATCCATACTCTTGTTATTGTTTTGCCAGGATATGAGTCCTGAGGTTGTTGACAGCAATCCTTATAGTCGGCTTATGGCACTTCAGAGAATGGGTATCGTGGAGAACTATGAAAGAATACGGGAATTCTCCGTTGCCATAGTTGTATGTGCTAATTTCTATTTTCACTGTTAGTTGCTGTTAAACTGGTAGCTCATAATGCACATATATTTGTGTGGTCTTTTAATACTCAAATCTATTAGTCTTGGAAAGAACTGGTATATTTCAAGGACAGAACAATGAATTCAAGAGGAAGAAAAGTCAACTGGATCTTTATTTTTGAAATAAGAATGCCTTATGAATTTCTCTTAAAATCACCAACGCTTGAGGAACCAAAAAAAAAAAACCGTAAACCTTAATTTTGGGATACATCTTGAAAAAGCATAAATAATTTTTATTTGCGATATATCTTCTTTGCAATCTAACATAATGGATGATGAGGAGATTACTGGAGATTGAGAGGACTGTATAATTGTGTCAAACACCTGATTTGGTATGGTTGGTGGATATTTTATATCTTATTCATGCTGAGATGATTAGTAGATTTTAGATGTAAAATCTTTCCCACATGTGCATGGATTCTTAATCCCGTAATCCCCTTTATACACACTCTGATTTAGCTTTATTATCTAAAATATGGAGGGCAACACATGATAAATATTAAGAAAATTTGTGAAAAGAGTTTCTATAGCATTGGCAAAGTAGTTTATAGAAGTCTCTGGAGTTTCTACTCCTAGAATAGTTTCTTCTTAGATCTCTCTTTTGTTTGTTGTTTGTGTTTTTCTTGGGCTTCGGCCCTGTTGCTCTACCAAAAAAAAAGTAGTTTATAGAAGATGGGAGATCTGGTACTTAGATTTTGGTCTTGAACATAGAAAACGGACAATCCTTATAAAAGATAGAAATGAGTTGGCTTGACAGTTTTTAATTTTGCAGAAAGTCCCTCTCTCTATCTCTCTCATTTTATTTATTTATGAACTTTTCTGGTAACAACTTCTGATTTTTAATCTTTCTCACAACATCACAGGGCATAGGTGGTGTAGGAAGTGTTGCAGCTGAGATGCTAACTAGATGTGGTATAGGTCGACTTTTGTTGTATGATTATGACAAAGTAGAGCTTGCCAACATGAATAGGCTCTTCTTTCGTCCAGATCAGGTGAGTATCCAATCAGAATTTAATATTGGATATATCTTTCATTTTTAGATTTTGGTCTTTTGAAAGTCAAGCAGTGGTTTCAAGCATAGATATTTTCTTTGTTGAAAAATAATTGATATCACTATGTGATGATCATAGGTAGCCTTTTCCCTTTAAATTGTTTTATAACTTACTTGTACAGGCTTCAAGAAATTCACTTATCC
Organism: Senna siamea; assembly: GCA_031216115.1. Lineage (NCBI taxonomy): Eukaryota > Viridiplantae > Streptophyta > Magnoliopsida > Fabales > Fabaceae > Senna > Senna siamea. The sequence continues at coordinate 17,274,144 of CM062359.1, read as the reverse complement.
AATACCATAAACTAATGTTATCTGTTTTGGCTTTCCAGGTTGGTATGACAAAGACAGATGCTGCTGTACAGACTCTTTCAGATATAAACCCTGATGTCGTGCTTGAGGTAAGTATTTTGTTCTGTTTCCTCAAGCTATTGTTAAGATGACATTTCATCTGTGTTTTTCTTGGTTAATGCTTTGCTAATTCTTTTTCCTTGCTAATCATACCCTTTTCCTTGTTATTTAGAGCTATACATTGAACATCACAACTGTCAATGGTTTTGATACCTTTATGTCAAGTTTGAAAAATAAATCATTTTGCCTTGATAAACAAGGTAGTGGTGTAGATCTTGTCTTAAGCTGTGTGGATAATTATGAGGCGAGAATGGCAGTTAACCAGGTATTCAAAATTTAACATATGTATAGGAACTCTTTTCTTTTTAGTTTTGCTTAGGGGTTATGTTTAGCTGACTTCTATAATCACCATGCAGGCCTGCAATGAACTGAGCCAGACATGGTTGGAGTCAGGTAAGCAAAAGGAGCTTATAGTGATAAATTCTTGGGTTTCAGATAAAATTCTTACAATTGACTTCATCATTTTATCAGTAATATGAAAAGAATTATTGATGTGACCTATAGATCTAGAAATAGACAAGTTTCTTGTAGACAAGTTCCACAATCAAATATCTCAAAAAGTATCCAGACCTTAAAAAGTAGATGCATCTGTGTCTATATGCACTTTACTTATTGTATAGAATCACATCTGAGTGTATTTTGTCATCATGATTTCACTGACTAATTTATTATGGGAAACTTGTATATCTAGATGAGTGGACAATGTACTTTGCAGAAACTCATTGAAAATATAACAATTTGAACAGGTGTGTCTGAGGATGCTGTTTCTGGTCATATTCAGTTACTTATCCCTGGTGAAACTGCCTGTTTTGCATGTGCACCTCCTCTGGTATGTCAGTCCCTTATTTGAATTTGGGTTATTATTCACAATTGACAATATATGACCTTAAAGTGTCAAATATAGTTGAATCTCATGACATGTGAAGTTCCACAAGCTCATCAGTATGGTATCAATAAGTGAACTAACTAACTAGTGAATATATATGTATTGATATTACCTCATCCATCTTGAACTAAACGCAGTATGTGCCAACATTTGAAGCATACTATATGTTTGGCTCTTAGGTTGTAGCATCTGGGGTAGATGAACGCACACTCAAGCGTGAGGGAGTTTGTGCTGCATCTTTACCTACCACCATGGTAAATTATATTGTTATATACCTTGCTTTGGATGCTTTTCTTCTTTACAACTTAAATAGTTTGTTTGGCAACAATTCATCTTTTATTACACTGATTCTGGTGGCTCGCGGACATAAAATAACAGCTAAACCTTAGATCTAACTTACTACACTTTTTCCTGCCACATGAACTTGTTTGAACTTCTCCACTATCTCTAGTGGCTTCAACTTATCTGTTTACTATCTAGAATGTATGACACTTTTATTTTCATATTATCTGACATGGGTCATTCTGATATGAACTTTCAGGGAGTTGTTGCTGGGCTGCTAGTCCAAAACACACTCAAATTCTTGTTAGGTTTTGGACAAGTCTCTACATATCTGGTAAATTTTGCATTCATGCTCTTCTTTTCTTAATTTGTTCAAATTTCTCCTTTCTATCTTTTATTAATATAAGGAAACTGATGTTTATTCTTCAAGAGTAATATTGGGGTCACAACAATAAAGGATTGTGGCTGCTGGCATGTTCTGATAAAATTGCTTACTTTATCAAATCTGTAACGTGCTTTTTTGGACATATGATAGTGCTAATTTCCTTGCCTCGCGTTGTTTACTTGTCATTAGGGATATAATTCTCTTAAGGATTTTTTCCCAACCATGCAAATGAAACCAAACCCTCAGTGTTCAAATGTAGCTTGCTTGAAAAGACAGGTAAGGCATTTTAATCCTGCCCTTGTTGCTTGAATTTGATCTCTTGAAGTAACTCATTTTTAGGTCTGGCTATGGAACTATAAACCCCATGCAGGAAGAGTACATTCTTGCAAAGCCAGCAAGAGAAGCTGCAGCAAAAGCCAAAATGGAAGCTGACGCTCTATCAACTGAGGAAGGTCCCCTTCACAATGACAATGAATGGAATATAAGGTGCTAACAGATCTTGTCTAATTCATTTTTACATTTTACTCTGATGTGCATAAGAGATGGGAGATGACTCATCAGTTGAAATAAAGCTAAAATCTTTTAACTACAAATGTACTGGATGTAGCCATTAAAGCAATGACCATATAATATCAAAGAATACTGATGCTTGTTCAAGATGTCCATAATTATGTTTTTCTTTTTCGAAAATTTATCTTCAAATTTCGTGATGTTCTTTTGTGTAAATTTTCAGTGTGGTTGATGATTGTGAGCTGAATGATCCTGATGCCAGAAGTTCAGGTAATGTAATTTGTCAGATTCTAATTTATATTAATTAGATGAAGTCTCAGTGAAGGCGTTCTCTACCCCTTTCTATAAGTGAGCTAAAGTGCAGCGCGTCTTTGTTTTAAAGATAAAATCTTATGGAAGAAGTGGTGTGATTACTTGAATTTTTGAAGAAATCAGAAGTGCTGACACCAAAATATGTGTTGTCTCGACTTTTTGGGGACTAGCATTCCTTTAACATTTCTGAGACTCTTGATGCTGACGATAAAACTATTGATTTTGGTTCCTTAGTCTGTTGAACTGTTTGGAGAAATTCTATTCTTGGCTAGGAGAATTTTGTGCCAGCTAAGTCGAAAAAATGCTACTCAGATCTTAAACGATCAGTAACTCACAAGTTCATTGTTTAGATGTGCCCAATTGAATTCAGATGCAACCATGTTTCAGTTGAGTGAAGAAAGTTGTATGAGTAGTATTTTTCCGTCCATGCTTGCCTTTTTTATGCATCTATGTTATTTCTGTTGACGATATGCGTTGGAAATAATTCACCTTTCATGTTACAGGGTTCTAAATTCTTTTTACCTTATTTGCGTATTTTCATTTGTTTAAATTAGTCACCTCTCCCCAAAATCTGTCCATATATTACAGATGCCCTGCCAGAAGGTCTCACTCGTGAACTTCCCAGTGCGGATGAGTTTCAAAAATTACCTACTCCTGAAGCTCCTTTCACTGAGAACGATGACCTTGAAGATCTCCGAAGGCAGCTTGAAGCTATTAATTCTGCATAGCTTCACTTTTAGATTTTTTTTTTCAAAAAAGAGAAATTGAAAATTAAAAAACCTTAAGGGTTACAACTGTTGAAGCAAGGTTTAATTTAAAAAAAAGGGATCGGTTTCTTTATCCCTTGACAATTTTGTAGATCTCTCCTTGGTTTGTTACTTAGTTTGAATGATTTTACTTCACATCTTTCCAAATGCGCTGTTTACAGATTTTTATTGTAGCTTGCTAGATTGCAGCCACTGCATCTGCGGCCATAGACGGTCTGTGATACTGTCATTAATCAAACATAAAAATAATCAATTCCTATCAAAATAGTTTGCGTGCAAGATGTCATTGGTTCCCTTCATTGTCGTTTGATTGTTGCATATAGTTTGACATAGGTGCACTCTGGGGACTAGTGAATTAACAGAGGCTTGGAGCACAAACTCGGAGTGCTTACAGAATGAAGGACCAACCCATACTTCATACTTATTTGTTATTGAGTTGCCATTCAACTGTAGGAACTGATCTGATGAAGAATTTCATAACAGAAATCGATCACCCAATTACAACTGTTTTGGGAATGAGAAGGAGAATGAAAGGAAAAGAAAATGAAAGAGAGAAAAAGAAAAGTCAATCGCTAGTTTTTATTTTTTTATTTAAAATTTTTTAAGTCATTTCTCTCTCAAATTTAAAAACTCAAATAAGAAAAATTTTTAAATTCTCTTCTCTGTTCTTCTTATTATTATTATTTTCATTCTCCTCAATCCAAACATACCTTAAAGCAAGGAAAGAGACCAACAGGTTGTGGGCATCTAATAAGGCATGTCAGTATTGCTTTGGGTAAGGTATGAGTGTTTGGGTAGGAGAAGATGCATATGAATGAAAGGTTGGACATGTTGCCCCTCCCTAACCCATCATCAGCCATAGGAGCCTAAACCCCATAAGCACCATTTGAGGGAGTGATGCAGGTCACTTTAGGACAATTATTCATTTATGATGCCCTCCAACTAAGCTCTTCTGTAACAATTGTTCCTTGGGTCCCAATTTTGTGAACCCCAAAGTCCTTTTTATTCAAACAGGATGGTTAAGGTGCCTTTTGCCAGTTGTAGCATAAGGGTGGGTGCCCTTTATATGGTTTTAACTTTTCATAGAAACAACGGATGGGAAAAGCATCCCGTTTCTTCTTTTTGTTTCTTTGTAAAACTACTTTTCTCATCCTTTTGTATGTCTTCGTTTTAGATAACTACAACTTCTAAATAGTACTGACGCATAATGCATTAAATTTATGCGTTTTAGTATACGATAGTATATATGAAGTACTGAGAAAATTAACAAACGCAGGAAATAAAAATTACCCACATATTATATTTCAATTTATTATGACCCAGTGATCATTTTCATAGCAAATCAATCACATTAATCATTATGTGAACTATTTTTTCATTAAACAAAAAAAAAATACCCGCATGATTTTTTTTGGCCTGAAAACCCATATGATGTTTAAAAGCATCTATATCGTCATAAATAACTAAAATATATATATAAAATAAAAAAGAAAGTTGGAGCAATCCGTTATTTGTCATGTCTCTGGATAAAATGATTGACAAATGACAAGGAAAAGGAAAGGCAAAAAAATCATACTGTCGCTGAAAATAATAGATCACTCAAGTAATTTTTATAGCCAAATATTGCACAAAGGCCACTGAATTTTTCTGGTTTGAATATAATTAACAACGTAATTTTCTTTTTTTGAGCCACCCTATTTATTGTAATTTATGGATTTTAATACGTTATAGTCGAATCTAAAAGAATTATCCTATATAAAATATTAATTATGTTTGTAAACAATGTTTAAATTTATTTATCTAGTTTTCCATTGATGTTCTGGCCTTTTTCGACTCATTCCATTAATTTTTTAGCGTTCACCGCGTAGTCTCAAATGATGGGACACGTCAAAATCGTATCCCGTGTTGCGGTCAATGTTGTGATTGATGATAAATGATTGTGAAAATATTGGCATCTAAATTATTGATGCCTTAACAATTTTTTTTACTAATCAGTGTTTTTAGATTGTTGATTAAAAGTCTTTTCATTAATTGATAAAAATTTAATATATTAAAATTTATAAAAAATTAATAATTGGTAATATTTAAAAATTTCGTCAATTAAATGAAAAAAAGTGTTAATTTGTGAATAACACATTGCATTCATTGAAGCTTTAGAATGTCTTTGCAAACCGCAACACAAGAAAGTGGAGATGGCCGAGTTGGTCTAAGGCGCCAGATTAAGGTTCTGGTCCGAAAGGGCGTGGGTTCAAATCCCACTCTCCACAATTCTTTTCATTTTTGAAATTCATGGACCTAAGTTTTTTTTTTTTTCAATTAAAATGGTTAATTTTTTCTCAATGTAATTAGTCCCTTAAACATTTATTTCCAATTAAAATGGTTCTTCGTTGTCAATTTAGTTTTTCAATTAAAATGAAGGGATTTCTTTGCCAAATGAACTTAATTATCTAAATGTTATTAACCATTACACTGCACACTTAAAAAATAAGAATTTTGTTAACTAGTGTCATAAGAACATTTGTTAAAATTTTTTGTAATTAATTGATATAATATTTAATAATTTATAATTTATAAAAAAATTAATAAAAATAATAATTTTTATATAAAAAAATTCATCAATCAACCAAATAAAACTTTTAATCAATACTTTAAGATATTGGTTAGCAATATCCAACCTTAAAAATGGTGTCCAAACTCCAAAGTGGATTTTATATTTCGTTATGTGTGTGTAAATTTACCTAATAGAAAAAATTCTTAAATATATATTATATTATATTATTTATATATTATTTAATAATATTTAATTAATTTTTTTATTTTATATTAATAAACTTACATATTATAAAAACATAAAAAAAAATTAGTGGAATATAATTGACTTTAACAAGCAAAAGCATGGAATTAAGGAGAGAAGGTGAGATAGGAGAATAGCATAGGAAGCATGTACAGTGGCTAGCTATTCCTATAGGCTTTGTTTGAATGAGAAAGATTCCGATGGATTTTGCAGTCACATGATGATGTTAGATGAAGATGGAAGAGAGGAACTTTAGGAGGAAAGGGTCCCACACATACAAAAATGAGGAATGAGAATGAGAGTGAGTGAGTGCAGCACAATCATGGTCCATGAATGGTGGTCAGCTCACTCTTCCTCTACTCCTTCCTTCCGGTTCCATTCAACACTCTCCCACGTGCCACGCTGCTTCAAGCGTGGGCTGCTCAGATACAAAGTCACCTCCTTTTTGCTCCCAGGGCCGACAACCTAGCCCTACCATAAAGCTATGCCATTCCCATTTCTCTTACCCACTAAATTACTATTTGTTTTTTTTATTTCTTTCTTTCTGTTTTTTTTTCTATAAAGGATTTTTTTTAAAAATAATTATATTTAAAATATTATCAATGATTAAATATAAATATTTTTTAATAGAATTTTAAATTAGGATTCCTTGTATTATAAAAAATTAATTATTTCAAATATAATTCCTTCTTCTCCTATATATCTCTGTGCATGTATTAAAATTTCTTTTGAATTGGAAAAAGAATATAATCTAAAGTAGAACTAGAAAGATAAAAATAATAAATAAAAAAAGAGAAAAAAGGGATACCTTTAAATGGGTCATTTTGGAAGCTTGAAAATGCTTTCTAACTTTTACTTCTTGTACTTTTTGATAGCAAAAACCATAATTTTGTGTTTAGTTAATTTTTTACTTGTAGTTGTTGTGGTGTTTTTAAAAGTGGCCCCTCGGAAACATAGTGAGAATTTTTTAAGCAGCATTGGTTATTGAAAACTTGAAGTATTAAAAGGCCTTCTTATTTTAGATAAATTATATAAAAATATATATAGCAAACATAAGCTTTGTTTCGAAAATTACTAGATACAAAGATCTCATATTTTATTATGTAATTGTATTCTTCTAATTTAATTTCTGTATATAATTTGATAGCTACTACTCTGGTGAATCTTTAACTATCATCTTCATATATTTATATTATATATTATATGGAGAAAAGTTACTAAAAATGTAAGAGAGGAAAATTATGGGAAAAGTAGGAAGTTAGCTTTCTATTTATATTTAAAATTAAATTTGTTTAAAAAAAATTAGCACACTCTTTCTCTATATTTATATTATAATGATTTTAAAATTATTCTAGTCATTGGTCTTAAAAATTATATATAATATAAAATAAAATATGTGATGTGAGAAAATAAAAGAGAAAAAAAAAGATAATAAACTAAGAAGTTACAAGAAGAGTGAGAGCTAATCTATTATTTGGAAATATAATAATTATTATTTATATTATATTTCAAAAATTTTAAAAAAATTAACATGCACTTTTGTACATGCAAGACTTCTATAGTGTGTGTGTGTATATATATATTATAGCTTGGAGACCGAATAAACAAAATGCCCATGGGCATATAGTCTAGAGTAGTTAATTTTTCTTCATTTATTTTAAAATTAAAAAAAATATATATTTTGTATTTCAATATAATAAAAATAAGTGTGACGTTATGCAAGAAAGTAATTTAATTTTCAATCCTCATGTCGAAATTCTCATATCTTACATATATTTATTTTTATTTATAGTATAATGATTGTAAATATTTTTAGCCATTGATCTTTATAGTTGTATAATACTATTATATCATATAAAATAAATATGTGTTGTGAATAGATGAGAAGAGAGGGAGAAAAATAAATATAGTGAAAAGTTACACTAGATAATAAAAGAGTGAAAATTTAAATGACTTCTTATCATTTAATTTTATTATTTTAAAATATAATAATTATTTTTATTTTATAATTCAAAAACTTTAAAAAAAACTGATATGTACTTTAATATATGAAAAATCTCTAGTATATTATATAGCTTTGAGGTGCTTAATTTTTTTGTTATCTTCCAATTATATAATATACAATATAAATATATAAAAAAAATTGGTGAGTGATAGGATGTGAAGTTATATTTTTTTAAAAAGTTCTCTCTCTCTCTCTCTCTCTCTCTATATATATATATATATAAGTATCTTTGATTAGAAATAATCTTAATTAAAACATTATTAAGTATTAAATATAAATACTTTTTTTAAAAATTAAACTATAATTCATTATATTGTGAAGAATTACCATTTAACTACCCAACCCTTGTTGATAATTGTTCAACATTTTAGTGCATACTTAGTCTACAAATATAATTATAAAATTATTAATATTAACGTTTAGTATAATTATAATGATACGAATTTAGTTTGCCATATATATATATAAAGAGTATATCAATCACAAATAAACCCAGAAGTTTTATTGAAAAGGGTAATTCAAATTCAACCTTCTGAAAAGTTGAAGACTAAATTAAAAATATTGTTTTAAAGAGGTGAAACTTTTCGTAACAATATATATTATTTTAAAAAAATATATGTAAAATAAATAAATCTTAAAAACAAATAAGTCCTATTGGAAAAAAAAAATTAATATATGAAGGGCATGATTAATAATTTAAGAAAATTTAATATTTTAATCATGAAATCTATTTTGAGATTTAAATAAAAATAAGTTTATATATTAAAATACTCAATTAATTATTAATAAATTTAATTATCCCAGACCAAATCCTCACCTCTCCAGCGCACGTGCGACTGTAATTATTACACACCCACACCCCCCTCATCTCATCTCCCGGAAAAGGGAAAAGTCAAAATTGATTAAAAATTCACTGCAAATTAAAAAAAGAACATAGTTGCACAAACTTTTCACTCATTGCCCAATAACGTGATCCGTTATTTTTCCCTCCCTTTTGCCTCTTCGCATAACGGAATTTCCCGCTGTTCAAAGCCTTTTCCCATAATACCCCTCGGCCACAATACAAATGCGAGAGAAGGACGAAATCTCTTGTCATTAGATCTCTTCCAACCAGGAAAGGGCACATCGGTAACTTCATAGCGCAGGAGTTGTTTATATATACCTACGGGGTTTAACCATCCAAGGCCCCCAAGCTAAAAACGCAAACGCAAACGCAAACGAAAATCTCGTCTTCTCCTCCTTCGCTTTGTACCTTTCTCTCTTTCTCTCTCTTTGTTTGTTTTGAAATGGAAGAAGAAGACCAAAAGGAACTTGAGCTTTTGCCTTCTTCACACTCCATAGCATCCGCATCTCGCGTTGGCTCTGATAATTCCTCTTTACTACGGTTCCGATCAACGGTGTCGTCCGCGGAAGGGACGCCGTCTCTGGACCTTCAGTTATCGATCAGCGTTAGGCCGATGATACGACCGCCGTCAGATTGCGTTTTGATGGGAGAGTACAACAAGGAGGAGAGGAAGCAGTGCGTGGACGCGTTGAAGTGGGAAGCGGCGGAGCAGATTCGAGTGGCGGCGATGGAGAAGGCGTACGCCGAGAGTGTGAGGGAACTGACGAAGCGGGAGATGGAGATGGCGCAGTCTGAGTTTGCACGTGCGAGGCAAATGTGGGAGAGGGCCAGGGAAGAGGTGGAGAGAGCCGAGAGAATCAAAGAGAGAGCCACAAGACGCATTGATTCCACGTGCATGGAGATCACTTGCCAATCTTGCAGGCAAAGGTTCAGGCCTTAATTAGCTTCCAACCGCTTCCTCTGTTGCTTCACCTTAATTGCTTTATTTCAATATTTGAATCTTGTGGTGATCACTTGCAGATTTTTATTTTTTTCAATTTTCTTATTAACCATAATAACAGTTGGTTTTAAAAAAACAAAATAAAGATGAATTCCTCTTTTCCTTCCATTTAATCTAATTGTGATGATTTTAGGAGAAGAAAAGAGAGGAAACTACATATATATATATATATATATATTATAATTAACAGCATATATATTGTGGAATGAGTTTTGACATATATTATAATATTGCGGGATCAATCGATCACAGACCCTGCGGAAACGAAAGAGAAAATTAAGAAAGCGTACTTCAACAGACCTTGGATAGCTCAATAATGGAAGATTCGTTCCTTGCCTTGAACTAGATGTATATATTATAATTAAGCATCTTTCGCAGTTCAATTCAACAAAATCATTTATAGCAAGAAAAGGATACCAAGTGAAGCTAATTAAGTCAATTACAAGAATTCATTCCAGGATTAATGTATATGAGTTCTACTCATTTTGTGTAGAGATTGTTGGTAGCTACTGTTTATGAGGAATTATTCAGAAGAATCTCGAGAGTAGAAGAAGTGATCATAGCTATTCCTGTTCTGTAAACTTTACTAATTGATCTCTTTTTGACCGCAAAAATACACCGTCAGAAAACTTTTACAGATAATTGAGTGCAGAGAAAGGTTACCAAAAAGGCATGAATTTTCATTTTTCAATAAGAAGTATCATATGACGAGTGTCAAATCTTTAATTTATCTTCCGCACCCCACTACTACTGATCTTGTTTCTAGCAGGCTATAATCTGCAAAATCAAGTTCAAGCCCACTTATCCTCACTCTAATCATCCAGTAATTAATCTATATTCTCTCAAACGCTATGATGAAGGAATAATAATGGAAATGGTGTTAATTGAGTCAACCAAAAAAATGGGTGAATTACAAGGTCATTGGGGGGAACCTTGATGACGATAGAACAAATGAATCAGAACAAAAAGCAAGTATAGCACTAATTACAAGACACTATATATTTAGCTGTATCCATTTGTATTCAACTTGTTAACTTTTGCTCATCACACACCAAACACCCACTATCCATGTCTGCCTTCCAAATAGAAAAGATTTATTATTATTTTTGGAAGGAATTGCCGACTGACTAAAAGCATCAATCAGAGCTATATATGTAGCATCACTCAACAGTGTTATTTCAGACTCTGAATTGATCATTTCAAAGGCGTTTTTCAAGAATGGAATTACCTTGATCTGTCACACCAACCTCTCTTCCAAATTAACATAATACTCAGATACAGTTAACGTGTAAAGGGGGTGGCACTCTAATAATACAGTCACTTTGATTCTATTATGAAACTGAAAACAATATCTAGTGGGGGCAGATCTTGGACTTTTGTGAAAAGTACGTTTTAGGAACACAAAGGAAGGCGTAAGGTCGCCATCCTCATCAGTTTGCTATGTACCTCTGTGCTTTAATTTTCAATCTGCTTTCATAAAATCTTTAGTATGTTGTGAAATGTAATTGGGGAGATCCACACACACACACACACACACACACACATATTACTATCACTACTTGCTTCAGAACAACGCTTCTCCTGTCCTTTTAAAACGATGCTTCCTGATTTCTTGTTACATTAACGCTTCTCTTTGGACGCGACAATACTTAGTAACATGTAGTAACATGTCATCTTTTTGCTGAAGTGACGGAGGGCGACAATGATTAAACTCCTACATGTCTTCATTACAAGGTACTAATTCAATCTTTTTTTTAAAGACCAATACGGGAATTAAGTCTAGAAAAAAGAATTGTATTAAAAAATTAAATTAAATATGCATCTTTCAATATATAAAATCTAAATATTTGAGTAAATTTGAAGTCAATTAATGCAAATATTTAACACACTAATTATAAGTTGTAGGGTACAAATCTATGGGCTCTATTACAAGCCCCAGTCCTTTTTGGGGGATGCACCGACCCGGCCCCATCATTTCTATATTGTAGAATCAGCATCAGTAATTATCATAAAAATCAAATCTGTGTTTTGCCAGCACTTCAACTCTACTTTTTTCTCTTATGAAATCTCAGTATCAGAAAAAGAGGATATGGAAGATATATACGGTTGTTCAAGCAAAATGAGTGCACTTGCATGTCCTTCTAAATGTGAATTAAACAAATTGAATAATGATTTTATGAATTTATAAAAACAATAATGTTATTACCACGTATATATATATATATGTCACATTGATCACCGTGTTCAAGATGAAAAAATGGTACTCCTCCGACACATTGTCAGTTTGAATATACAGTTTACACTATGTCTTTTTTCATTTATTTGTTTATGATCATAGAAATACATAGTAATTAATTAAGAAGAACATATATTAATCATGAATTTCTTTCAGAAAGTCGAAAGCTTGATAAAGATATATGTAGGACATATGTTTGGCGAGGCATCAAACTAGTCATCATGACAAAACCTTAACATTTGTCTTTTCAGGTTGTCCGTTTATAACAGTTCAGTGATACTGTTCCTCCTTGGGTTTGTGGAGTGTCATATATGCACATCTGATGCTAACATGCATGCATGGACCAACATAAGCGAAGATTTATATATACTTCTAATTATTTCACACTGAGACAACCAAATCTTCATCCACAACGCAGGGATATGCATGCATGTATGCATCCAACATCCGTACTTATGATTACTTAAATTTAGTTATACAAGACAAGCAATATGTACAGTATTACTACACCAAAAACAATAGTTGATCTATTCTTATAATTCATCTTACAAGAATAAATAATTACTTATAGAATTAATAGACTGTAGTATTTTTTTGCATTCTTGAATTCAGTTGAAAAGTATAATTTCCATTTAGAGCGACTTTAAGAAATATATAGAAGATGGAAATATAGGTATCAGGTAGGTCAATATTGGTAGGTTAATTGTGGGAATGAGATCTGATATGATATCTGCTGCTACAGTTTTGCATTTGGCAATGACGACTTTGGAAAAAGGAAAAGGAAAGAAATTTTGAATGTTCATGTTGTCATGTGAGGGTGATGAGGTTAATTTGCAGACATGAGGATGAGAAAATAACATTTTCCATAAACGTCAATGGAACTGATTTCCATCGATCTCTTTCTAGGCTCAGAAAGTTAAAGAAGGAAAAAGGAAGTGGGATGATGAAGATAGTTCAATCAAATCAGTGAACCAATAAGGGGAAAAAGGTGGATCGCTTTTGAATAGTGTAGGAAAGTTCAGATTCTGTTAGACTAAAAAACTTGACGAGTCACACGCCATGTGAGTTTGTGGGAACACACTTTTGCCATTAGTGGGGTTGGCTAGTATTTGCTGCGGGAGATGCTTTATTAATTATGAAATATTGTAGGAGATGATGATCGATCGAGCAAGGCCTCCATGTTCTGCGGCCTCATATATATGTTTATCCTTACCCAAAAAAACTGATGTAACAATTCCAGATCAGTGGACTTTCAGTTTCATATATGTATTTACATGCTTCATTACAACAAGAGAGTTCTAGTGTTTTTGGGGTTTTAAGAGGGGCCCTGGTAATTGCAATTCAGAGGACAGGCAAAAACCTTAAATAATGCACCATGTCTCCTCTGTATAATTATTTGCTGCAATGTATCATCTGTCGCATCACATTAATTCACTGATTTACAGGAGAATAAGCCGATACATAAACCCTAGTAAATTTTAAAAAAATTTAAATTTTTTAATTTTAAAAAATAAATTTAAGACCAAAATGTAGAAAAATTTCAATTTTAAGTGTTGTGCAAAAATCTTCCAAGTTTTAGGTATTGCATGTATAGAAAATGCCGCTTGAACTTTAGAACTAATTATGCAAACAATCTCTTTAACTAATTTAATGTATTTATCTATGATAAGATTTTAGATAAAAAAATTAATAGAAGAGTTTTTTATATGAATTGTAAAATTTTATAGCATTATAAGTCAATTTTTATAATTAAAAAGAATTACTTATAAGTTAAAAAATTATGTAATGAAGCATGTATTTGTGTAATGAAAAATGTATTTTCTCAAATGCGGTTCACTCTTCTGTGTATACTGGCAATTACTTGTAGTTACAATTTAATCTAGAAAAATTTTGTTTGAAGTAATTTATAGTGGGAAGTTTTTGAAATAAGAGAAAAAAATAATAATTAAGAGATAAGAGATAAATAAATGATTTAGTTTGAATAGATTAAGATTTAACCTTTTTTCTTTCTATCTCTTTTCTACTACCAAACTTAACTTCTCTATTTTACTTCAAAGAATTCAAATCCAATTTATTTTCCCGCTAAAAAAATATCCTTTAAATGACAAGCTTATTTGGCCAAACTTCCAATATTTGATTATTTGGCAAGGACTTCTTAAATAGAGTATCAGAGCCGTTGGATGTTATTTTATTTGTTTTATTCTTTAAATTATTTTATAAAATTAATTCTAAAAATTTATGTTAGATTTTTAATATTATTATTATGTATTTATATACGTGCAATTAATAAAGAAAACTTATTTTTTGTGTTTTACTTATTTTAAAAAATTAAAGTTTATAATAATTTTTAATTAGTTTATATTTTCTGTTCTCAAAACACATATTTTATTTTTTCTGTCGAAAATAGTTATTCAAACAAATTTTTTTATTTTTTTATTTTTAAAAATAAAAAATAATGTTTAAAAACTATAATCAAACAGATTCTTAGTTTTGTGTTTAGTAAATTTAAAAAGTAATTTTATTAGTATTTGAAAAACAATTTGTTTTGACAAATTTGTATAAAAAACACTTTTGACTATTAAATTACCAAAAAGGGCATTTATAGATTTACTTTTTTATTAATATTATTTAAATAGATAAATAGTTATAAATATTTATTATTATTAATTTTTATTAAGTTATTATTTTTAATCAATTAAAATATAAAAAAATTACAATAAATATTTGAAAAAAATTAAAGTATATAAATGCTCTTGACTCTAAATTATATGTCTCAAAATAATATATACAATTACTCTAAAAAAGGATAAGCATAATTCATATATAAAAAAATTTGTGTCTGTGAAGAGTTTTAGGAAAAAAAGTTAAGAGTATTATGGCAAATAAGAAATTTTAGTAGGAGTATTTATGTCTTAAAATATTTAATTTTCAACTTCTATTTTTACTTATAAGTAAAAGTTATAATTTTTAACTTTTACTTCACAACAGAAAAATTGTTTCTATACTATAATGTAAAAACACTTATTTTTTTGGCCAAATACCTCGTAAATTAATAAGTACTCTTAAATAACACTGGTAGAATGTAAATTAATTTTGAGTTAATTGCTCTCCCTTATTTTAAGGTAGCTTTTGGAATTGCCATATTTTCTCCAAAAAAGAAAAAAGGTAGCATTTGGCATGAGGATAGAATTTTTTTTGTTCCTTGGACTGCGTTTTTTAGGAATTATATTTCTAAAATTTTTATTGAAATTAATTAATTAATTAATTCGTTCAAACTATTTGTAAGAATTTTTATGACATTTCTTGGATTATGTTATTTATGTATTTAGTTTATTCACAATATTTTTAAAAATAATAGATTATTTTTCAAAACTACCGTTAATCATTTTTTATTTAAAAATTATTTTTCTTTTTTAGGCGATTGGGGGTAGTGGTTCTGTGTACATAATAAAAGTGGTGGCAATTATTGTAGTGTTGTTATTTTTTAATATTGTTTTATAAAAAATAATTTTATTTAAAATATTTTTGAATGATAAATATAAATATTTTTTTAATAAAAATAAAAATATTAATTTATCATAAATATCAATCTATTCTATAGCATCTAATTTCATTGTTGTTAGTGGTGGTATTGATGAGGAGAGATATGAAGATAATTGTGATGGTGGTGGAGGTAACAAAAATGTACGAAAGTTTGGAAAGTAGTATTTGCAGTGGACGTGGCCGTGGCAGAAGGTGGCAATATGGACATGTCTGGTAGATGAAAATTGATTATTGAAGTTAGCTAGAAATTTGAATATGATAAAAATTTGTGTGATTGTTGTTAGGAGGATATTTATGGAAAATTAACAAAAAACTGAGGCATTAATATAAATTTGTTATTTTAATCTAAATAATACTTTTTGAAGTTAGAAGAATTTAGTCTCAAAATTAACAATTTGGAGTAGATTAGAAATGATTTAATTTAAATATATATATTTTTATTTAGTATTTGAACATAATTTTATTTAATATTTAAATGTTAATAAAATTTTGTTTATTTTTAAAATTTATTGTTGAATATATTTTTAAAATTTAAGTAAATTATTAAATATATTTTTAAAATTAATATAAGTTAATATTTTATTTTTATTTAATATTTTAACATTATACTTTAGGTGTTATATTATTATTTTTTATTAATAATTTATATAACATTAAATTATATGATGAAATTATTTATAATTTAAAAATTTAAAAATAAAATTAATCATAAAAATATTTAGAGACAAAATTAAAAGTTAATATAAAATTTAAAGATATAAAATATAATTTTATTTTTAAAATATAATCATTTAAGCATGTTTAAATTGAAAAAATCTATCAATTATTTTTCAAAAGTATTGAAATTTTTTCTTAGAGATATCTTATTTTTAACTTATTTTTTATAACATTATTTAATATATGTATATATATATATTATATCATAATATTTGTAGACATAATTTTTTTAATGTAGATAAATATATATAAAAAATTTTTATTTTGGATCTTTTAAATTTAATAATTTTTTTAATTTAATCTTTTATATTTATATTTTTAATTTAGTTCTTTAAGTTTAATAATTTTTTAATTTAATTTTTCAAGTATAATAATTTTTTAATTTAATTACTCAAATTAAAATATTAATTATATATTTTAATAATTTATAGATAAATAAATTAAATTGATATTAATTTTAAACATGAGCTACTAAAATTAAAAATAAATAAATAAATAAAAATAATTAAATTAAAAAAATTATTAAATTTGAAGGGCAAAATTTTTTTATAAAAAATAATAGATTTTTTAATACCTCGGGCATCAACTTAAGATTATGATTTTTTCTTTAAAATTTATGTTTGATTTACGAATATCCGTTTTAACAATTAAGAAGATTTAGTTTTTAAATAAATTAATATGCATGTTACATTATTTTATTTTATTAATAAATTATTTAATGATGTGATAAAGAATATTAGAATGACCCTCTCACTCTTAACTCTCCAAGTTGCCATTGGAGATGGCGGTTTCGAAGTTTAACGAGCCGCCGTTTTGATATTCCTCTTCCTCAGTCCGCTCAAAAATCTTCCCCAGTTTGCTATATTGTTGTGTTTCGCAAGTAAAATCAAAAGCAGCAAAATATTCGTAGCCATTGCCACCTAATTTCAGAGTGCAGAGGCAGAAAGAGAGGGAAATCAAAGCGTCGCGAAGGATCCTTACAGTGATGAGGGATCAATTGCAGAGTAAAAAAGGAAACCCTGAAATTGAATCTAAGAAGCAGGGAAGCAATAATAGTTGCACGAAGAAGAAAAGCGAATTCGAGTTCTGTAAGGTCTGCAATCTCAATCACAACCAAGGTCTGCGACATAAGTACTTCCCTAACCACAAGAAGTCCCTTTCCACCTTCCTGTCTCGTTTCCATAAGAAAATATCTGATATTCGCTTCTTCCTTAAAAACCCTATCTCTCTTGGGCCCGGACACGCTTCTCGAAATCGCTTCTGGTGCGTTTTCTGCGATGCTGATGTCGACGAACTTGGCAGTTCCTTTGCCTGGTATGGATGCCTGAATCTGTTTTAGGAATCGCTCTTCATTGTTTTTGACATTTTTAATTTGTAGTCAGGATTCTGCATGATATCTCATCTCTCCTTACCTTTCAATGCGCATGTGCTTTTCGTCTTTCCACGGTAATTTAGGCCGTTGCTTCTAATTGCAGTGGTAATGCGATTAATCACCTAGCGAGTGTTAATCATTTAAAGAATTTGAAGCACTTCTTTTGGAAATATGGTGGCGCCATGGATCAGTTGGAGACATTTACGGTTTCTGATGCTGATGTGTCTAAGGTAGTGGTTAATGTGCATCGTCTTTGTTCCTTGACTTGAATTTTGTTTTTAAATCGATATTATATGTTATTATTTTGTTTCCCATTGAAATCTTTGCATATTTAGGACTTGGTTTGGGACGTATTAGTTCATCAGTTGTCATTTTTTTGTTACTGCAGTGGGAGAAGAAGTGCATGTCCTTACAAGAAGTAGATGTTTCGTCCAGTGAGAAATGTCATGGAGCAGAATTTAGACCTTCAAGTGATATCCATAATCAACTCAACTATGGAAATATTGATAAATTTGATATTAGTTATTCTCATTCTGTAAAATCACATTCTTCAAATGGTGTTTTGCCTTTACAATACTATACAAATGAGTATCAGGTATCCAATTCAGGAATCTCAGGTGTTAGGAATGTTTGTCCATTTTCTCATGATAATACATCTTCTCTACGTTTGGAAACATGCTCTGGTGCAGATTCTTTTCATTCTAAAGATTTTGCAGGTACACATATACTGTTTATGGTACCTTTAATTTATTTTTAAAATTTATTTACAGATATACATCTCAAAGAATTCCTTGAAATTGGGTCTTATATTCTGTTTGCTTGTAATGTGATTCAGTTGAAATGAGTTGCCATGCTCTACCTTGTAGTGGTAGACAATGGTCAAGTGATGGTTGCTCCAGTAGCAAAGGGGTAAGTTCCTCTTCTGTTTTTGAGTTTGGACATTTTGATCATTTGAATCTGATAAAGCAGCAATAAAAAGTTGGTGGCTCCACTATTTTGTTCAAATTAACAATAATTGGTGGTTCCATGCAGTCCATTTCCTGTAAGGCCCTCAGTTAAATTAGGTAGTATTGCTACCCATAATCTCGGTTTGCAAGATCAACTCATATGGATCTTTTCCTAATTAACTTTTATCTTGTTGTGTTGTTGTAGTATTTCCTTTTTTGTTTCCTCGGTTTCTTGTTCTCCTCATCAATTATTTCTTTTTCCATTTTTTAAATGCTGGTAAAAGTAATGCGTCCTTAATGAATGTACCAGGTGTCTAAGGATGGGACAACGTTAAGCACAGAGAGCAGTTATTGGGGTATCCATTTTTAATTTTGTTAATATTTGTTTTGCTTCCATTTTATTACACTGAAGCTCTGAGGTAACTGGAAAATGAATATGTGTATATTCAGTGAGAAGCATCATGTGTCCTCTGATGAACCGTATATTAAGGCATAATAAGTCATAGGTTTGATCAGTGGCTTAGAACAGGTGATGTGATTGGTGGTCAGCTTGCATGCATGACATATTTTCTTGTGCTCCTTTTGCATTTTCAGGCGTGCAGGTTCTCACCCAAATCACTTCTGTGCCCACCGAAAATGCTGGAGGAAATGTTCATTCTGGAGCACCTCCTCCATGGTTTGAAGCGACTGAGGGAATTCAGATAAATGCTAAACCTTTCTCAGGAGATCTTGTTTCCTCTTTGAACAGATCTGGGAATTCCAAAAAGTTGAATCCAAAACGGGTAGGAGCTGCTTGGGCAGAGAAGAGAAAGATTGAATTGGAGATGGAGAAGAGGGGGGAGATTGTGAACCAGTGTGATGCTAACTGGCTTCCTAATTTTGGTAGAGTCTGGCAATCTGGGAGCAGAAAAGAATCCAGAAAGGAATTTGAGAGGGAGAAACAAAAGTTATTTAAGGTTGAAGTTGAACCAGAGATTCCAATCAAGATACAGCCTTATGTTAGCAAAAGAATGGTGAGTCTTATCTCATGGTATAGATTCTAAGATCACTGGTTATGAGTAAAAGAAAATTGTGCATTTTTGTTTTCTGGTGGCCTTTATTTTTATTTCCTTTGAAGGCATAGCTGATGTGGAACTTAGCGGATTGTCTGAGTATAATAATATCAGTAATTACACATGTTTGGTGATGTGGGGAACCATTTTATAGAGAGATTGGCATTCTTGGATGATATATGATTATGTTCCATGGACCTCTATTTTATCTTCTGTTGGTGTTCATTTCTTTTGGCATTACATATGCCCATCTGAACTTCTGCATATTTTGGCAGGTAGGGTTTCCTAGTTTTGTAATTACAGAATACTTAATCTCCCTCTGAAGAGGGTAAACAAAATGAAAAAATAGGTTGTTAATTTGATTTAGGTTATGTTTCTGCAATAGACAGTAGATTGATATTACAATGATATTTCAATCATTTTTAAGTTATTAAAATTGTTTCATTTATTCATTCTCCTTTGCAGCGAATGGATATTAACGCCGGCCATACAAGTGGGTAAATTTCTCGTCAGACAGCTTTTCCGGGGAGCCTCATTACTGCATTCTTTAAACTCTAGATTTGAGGCTGCATGGAATCAACACAATGAAAGATGGTGTATTTGTGTTTCTGCTGGGAAGAAGGCGCCCTCATTAACTGTGCATTAGTGCCCACATTAGTAGCGCTGTAAAATATGTTAATGAAATGTGCAACGAGTGAGAACTTTTCTGGAATCTACAACATTGTGGTCATAGTGATCATTTTGTCACATCTCCCCGTCCTGTTAAACATATTGTAACATCAATTTTCATTGTGACTGATCAACCCAAATTTTCTGACATACTAGGTGCTTTGTGTTTCTGCCAACTGGCCTGATTTTGGATGTAGGGATTGCTGGTTTTGACAATTGTAGAGAGGCTTTAATTTGTAACCCGTTTCTCTTTAATTAGGGAACTTGAATGTTACCACCACAAATCCAGAGAAGTGTACAAAATACTGAGTCCATTCTGGATAGTTCAGAGATCTATTTGTTGATAAAATTGTTGTCTCAAGTAACCAGCCGACATTTATGTTCAATTTAGTTATTTATTTTGTTTCTTTTTGTTTTATTGCAGAAAAAATGTGTACATTCTGTCTTAAAAGAATGATATTGGTAATGCTATTAGCTTGAACTTATTCCATAACTCAGAATTCTATAAAATAATAATAGATATGCCAGGTTTAAATCAGCTGCTTGGAGAAGCACTCGTCTATTTAAGGCAGAACCAGCTAAATTGTCCTGGTTTCATTTTAATTTCGCTGAGGTAGTAGTAATAGTTGGAGCTCATCTGTAATTGCTGAGTTACTATCATATAAGCAACCGCGATCCTGAGCAGTGCTTCTCTTTAAACACGTTGCCGGGGCATGAAAACTGTGGTTGTCCTGTGGGACCTACGTAGGGGGAATTGTGCTCATTGGGTGATGAGGCCCTCTGAGTTCTTACCAACTGTGTAACGAGTAGAATGCTGCTGCTGCTTTATGGTTCGTAATCCGTCATTGCAGAATCTTGAAGAATTGGAGTGATATATCCTATAGTGCCACAATTTCCCTCTGGACTTCAACAAGTTCTCTTCACAGAGGAACTCCCAAGAAAACCATTTCTCTATGGTACGATCTACATCATGTACTACCACGTCGGAGATATTTCCAGATCTAGCTAGTACACTAGCAGTGTAAATGGGTGCCATCCTGCCTGGTGACTCTGGAGAATCCCCACTGGGTCCATCTACCACCAACACGTTCCAATTCTTTTCATACACTTCTGCTGGTAAATTCTTCAATGCAAGCTTGCATTTTGATTTTTGAAGCATTTTGGGGCTGGTGGGTGCACAAGCTGAATTTTGCCTCGCGTCCTTGAGCAGTTGGTAAGCTTCTTTTGCTGGCATGTTATACTCAATTCTGTATATCCGTGTACTGTTGGATTTAAGTCTTACCTTGCTTATCTTATCAGGGTCATCCTCCAGGAAGACGGTGTTACCTGCTGCATTCATTGAAGAGAGGGTAAGATACTGTGGTTGAAACCCGAATATAAGGAGGTTGCAAGGGGATTTGTGGGCAATGAGACTTGACAAGACTTTGAATTCCTTCTTTGTCAGCTTGGTGACGCTGGGTGGTCTTGCAGACTTCTTTGAGGATCCAATTCCAGGTGCATGTAGGGCAACTCTACTGTGTTGAGAACCTGGAGAAAGACCAGAGAGCCCATAGGAAGAAGATGAAGTAGTCAAAGTGAGACTGAGAATTCTGAGGATTGACATGATTGACAGAATCAAAACAAGTATAGGGATGAGTTCCTTTTTCGTAAGACTCATCTTGGTTCCTTGGGAGAATTTATGACTTGAAGGTTGATTTTCCTGTGTTTGGGTTGTGACTGGAGAAGAAAATCGAACTACAGGTGGTAAGATAGGACGAAAATGAAGTACTTCTGGGGGCATCTTTTGGTTTCTTTTTCTCTCCTTAGAGCAACAAAAGCAGTAAAATTACAATCTTCCCATAGGTGCAATGGTACCTGTTGTGATGGGGCTTTTGTGCATTTCCTTGAGTAAGGAGGAAGGGATGGTTTTGCTTTTGTCACAAGCGTTACCTTTCATTTATTCAGCTGCTGCTTATTACCTAATTGCTGCGGTTGCCTGGTTGAACCTTCTAGATATGTCTCTCACAGTGTATAAGGTTTTAATGTCAATCCCTTTCTGGGGTGCTGACAATGTGACATGGGTCTTAACGATATTGGAAGATCGGTTCATTGTCTGTTAAGTCTAAATATCATTTTGGTGTTACGAGTATTCTTGAAGAAAGGTAGCCGAGTCGTTGATGGGTCATTTTCAAATTTTAGGACTAGTTATGTCTCATAGTATTGTACTTCATATATTGTGCCCTCTTTATTAGTAATGATAAACAATGATTGATGGCTAATTGGTTAGTTCAATAATTTTCCGTTTTGATGTTATTTTATTTGCCAGTTGATTACAACAAACCAACTGATTTGCCGTGGAAAAAATGGGCGGGAGGCATACATTATATAGTGAAGCGCATCTTTTGTGGTCAACGAGGTGTAAAGATTGATTTTGCTCCTTAAAGGACTGATTTTGCTCCTTGAAGGACTGATTTTGCATCGATTTATTCTTTGTAAAATATTCACATTAAATTATCATTAGTGTTCTATAAAATTTAGCTAACGTGTGTGACCAATTATGTATCAATTTGCTACTACAAATATGCATAATTTCAGTGCATTTATTCAAGTCATTCAACATGAATTACATCATATATATGTGACATATTTTCACTTCATTATCGTGTGTATATATGTATGTATATATATTTAAAGTACTAAAACAATATATGTTAAATATTTTGCCAAATAGATTAAATAATATTAATATATTTTATTTTTATTTATTTATATAATTAAATTATTAATAATTAAATTTATCGTAATAATTTTTTTATTATTATTTTTGTTTTTTCTTCCTCTAACTATTAAATTATCTTTTATTTAATTGATTTTAATAATCTTTTTTGTACATAATTAAATCATCTGAAACACATTTTTACTAATATTTTCATGTTAAATGCTACTTCGACTTTCTTTTTAATGTACTTAATCCTAATCTTATTATTTCTAGTGTAACCATTTATTTAACACATATATTATTTCTGTAATGTTAAATTTCTGTTTATGTTGACTTTTTATCACCCAACATTCAATACTATATACCAATATAAGTTTTATAACTTTACAATAAATTTTTTTCTCAAGCTCGAGTTATCATTTTCTATCACAAATAATTCTTTAAGTCTTCTTCCATTTCATCTACTCAATTTAAATTTTATGATTTATGTCTTATTCTATTTCCCTATTATTTTGTGTTATTGTTTTCAAATACTTAAATTTATTACTTTCTCCAAGTTTTCTTTGCACTAAAATAAATATCTCTTTCACTAAATTTACATTTAATATATTCTATTATGTTTCAACTTACATCAAACCTATACATCTCCAAAACTTGTCTCTGCCTTTCTAATTTTTCATTTACTTCTTCAGAATTTTCAATAAAAACTATAACATCAACAAAAGGTATACACCTTGGTGCTATCTATTGGATATATTTAATTAGCACATCCAATACTAGGTTAAAAAGGTAAATAATTCAAAGCTAAACTTGATATAATCTTATAGTTATAGGAAAATCCTTCAAACTTTTTTAGAAAAAAGCCTTTCATAATACCTCATATAAAAAGTTTGAGATAACAAATAAATTAATATTGTGAGAAGAAAATAAAAAAAAGACTTATTTCTTGTGCATAAATGTTAATTGACAATGATGAGTCGTGTCATGTCAATATGCATAAAAAAAATAGTTCACGGCAAATTTTAAGGAAAAATAACATAATCACTCTCATATTTTGCAATAAAATAACAATAATTTTGCAGTTCTTGGTTAGTCAAGAAGGCAGTAGATGGGAAAGGAGGGAATCAAAGAAAGAAGAGCTAGATGCTACAAATTCATATGTGATTCAACATGGTCACTTTAGTTTTCTATCCTGCACTTCGACCTAACCTGCGGTTGAAATGAAGAAAAAAAGAGAAAAATGAGAGTCAACCCAAACATAAAACCAACGTAAGATGACAACAAACAATACAGACGAGCATGAAGTTTCTTAGCATTCTAGTAGGTAAACCAATAAAACATATGCCATCTTATGCAAAAGCAACCAACAAGCCACTTCCTATAAAACAGCTAAATGACTGGGAGACGAAAGCATTCTAGGTCTTCACAGCCTTCTGATTAATTTGAAATTTCTAGCAAATCACTGAAGCGACATCCAACTTGAAAGATGACCTAAACCTAGGCTATAATCCTCCCACAATCTTGGTTTATAGAAATTATACAGAAGAAAAGAGCTCAGTTCATTCCATTTTCTTGGACATTCTGAGATGAAGTATACAAGGGTCTTTCTCATTTAAATAAATATTTCAGTTGAGCTCAGAAGAACCAACTTGGAACAAAGGATTCCTTGAAGAATTGCCGAGACAGATTCACCCATTTTTTTGAATTCTTCCTACTTAATCTCCTATAAATAAATGCACTTGGTCTTTGCATTTAACACCAATTATATTAACTCAACCTTTAATCAACCATCAAAGATTCTGACGACCAAAGTCATACATGAGACAAAACACCCAACTGGCATTGCATCTTAAACAGAAAGATTCAAAACTCTTCTGGCATGGAAAATCTTGTATATGTATCCTAAAGCTATCGCCTCCATTTAACAAAGGATTGCGCTAGACTTCTTTCTCAGGCTCCTAAATCGCATTCAAAATTTACCAATTACTCTAAGAGAACATTGTCCATGGATAAGAATCGAGAAATTACCTAACCAGAGCCAACAATGATGTTGTTGATGGGGATGAAAATCAACTTCACGAAAAACCCAACAAAACCCATCACAACGAAACCAATAGCTGTACGGGCCGCCACTTTTGTGAATTCTGCACAAAAAGATAATACAAATCAAAACACAGTGATAAGAAGAGAAAGCGAAAAAGTTTGCCTGATCGGGGAAAGCCAAAGGAATTGGAAGATACCTTTGCGGTCAGGCTTGTGGCAACGCTTGACAAGGCGAGCACTGTCCTTGGCAAAATCCCTGAGAGGATCGACGACGGAATCGATGGCATCCATTCTCTTGAATCACTCAAATACCCGCAGATCTGAAATCTGAAACTGAAAGTAAAGGAAATAGGGAATAGGGAATAGGGAATAGGAAAGAGCAATACTTTTATATATATATATATAAATATAAAAAAAAATATATATATATTGTTGTGTATGATATATATGTAATGTAAAGTCAATTAATGCAATTAATGCAGATTTTATGTTGACTTTTTTTTTTATAAATATTTTTTTATTGGACGTAATTTTTATTATAATTTTAATATATATAAATTATAATAGAAATTAATTATTATATAGTGTTAAATCTTTATATCTTTTTTCTCTTCAAAATTGACTATGTTAATTTTCGGACAATTGATTTATATTCAAACGATATAGTTCTCTTGCTCCTCCACAAAATCACTTCACTGACTTTCTCTATTTATTTCAGGTCTAGGGTAAGGTAAGTTCGGCCATCTCTCCAAACTTGGAACCTTCAAGATTCCCCTACGCCAACTTTTCTTTTTTAATACTTATATTTGAACTTATTGAGTGAATTTCGCAGGTACTCATAAAATTCATATAATATAAATATTTTGATACAGCAGTTATAAAATTAACTACGAACGTGAGTATTTATTTACATTTAATAAATACGATTGGTATACTATTTTGCTCAAAACACAATGACAGAATATGATCAAATAAGGAAAACTTGTGTGGAAAATAAATCTCATTACACTTTATAATCAAAGACTATGGAAAATTTTAGTTTATTAACTAGACCACTAGAGACAGCTATAGACATCAAACACTAACAAGTAAGAATAACCGAAACTCATATCCAAGTAAACAAGTAGTAACATAGAATGCTTCGGAGGAAAAACAGACTTATCTGGCGAACAAACATGCAACTGCATGCATTACACACAAAAGGGATCAGTGTTCAGTTATAAATATTTGTACATAAACAGTTAAATCGTGGTGTTGTTCATTTGCCGAATCAAGTTAACAGGTTTGTGATGTCATCCCCTTAAAATTAATAGTTAACAAACCATTTCTAAATTACAAGCAATCAAAATTCCAAGCACAAGCCCAGCGTCTTCATAAGCCCAACACGGCATCACCCTCAATTTTGCTGCTCAACTGCAGAGAACAGAGAGGATATTAGAGGTGGTGGCATCGGAACCATTTTTTGTCACTAGTATCAGTATGCATAATAAACGTAGGGAACTACAAGGGCAAGTTAATCACATCTCAGAATTGAATATCTCACGTCAGTACGTCCATTTTTAGGAGTCTAAATTGACATGCCAATCCAAGAAGAAACATTTGTTATAAAATCAACTGTGTGTTGTAGCAAAGGAGCACATGATCAACCAGTTAATTATAATTCTCACCTAGTGGAACAGATTGTTCTTGGAAAAGTTGCATTTCACGTGTGGCCATGGGAAACCGAGATCAGATTTTCCAGGGATTTTGCAACAGATGAATGGTATTTCCATGAAGGAAAGATTAAGACTCATCGATGCACCAACTTCAGTCGAAGTTGAAGCCATATTTAAAGATTAATGGCTCAAAATGCTATTTTGGCTGTTTATATAGTGATCTGAGATAAAACCCATCATTTAAGCCCCATAAAAGGTAATAGTGATCTGAGATAAAACCCATCATTTAAGCCCCATAAAAGGTAATAGTGATCTGAGATTAATGGCTCAAAATACTATTCTGTTCATACTTTTGTGTTTTTTTTTTTTGTGGTTTAGACATAGGGTACCCTCAGGCTAGCTTAAGCGTCCCAGAACAATTTTAAATACGCACTCCTCAGATCAGCCTGATGTATTTACGAGAATAAATTCTCCTAGGTGTTCATAGCATTTGAATAAACGTGCAGAATTAAGCAAGAGTCAACAAGTTTCTTTTTGGGGAACAAAAACTGGTATTTCAAAGTTCAAACCAATATAGTTACTTGACATTTAAGAGAAACTATCTAGCTTCTAGAACTTCTGCATCAAGAAGGAAGTTTTAGGGTTTAGAGATTCGAATGACATGTTTACAGTTTTATATGGTTGCTAATTTGAAGAATTTGGATCCTCTTATGTGAGGGGTTAACATGACACTGTTATGTAAAGAGAGAGATAAAACGCAAATTTACTTGAGTGATGAGTCCCATTTACATGATTGATAGCAAAGTGTATGGAGTAACCCTAAACCCTAAACATTCTCTATCTATCTCTTTTCATATAACAGTGTCATGTTATTTTTTTATATGAGATGATCCAAATCCTAATTAAAGGGAATAGTGAGGGCTAACTATTACATTATACACTTAGCTAAACAAAGATGCAACAAAAATAAAGACCAAAAATCAAATTTTACAAACTATTTTTTCAAGATAAAAATCTTTGAAATAATGTATGACTTGAGGTGCTTAAACTCCAACATAGGTTACCAATTTAACGGAATGACTGTTCATGTTATCAGATGCAACCATGAAACATCATCACCAGCGGGCAACAACATCAACAATAAATCAAGGAGCACCATAAGCTTAGTCCTCAATTTTCCTATATAAATACTCAATATTGGTTCATGAACCAAACAAGCTTTATAAGTATATAACTTTTTTAAGGTCTAGAGACACATTCTTTCAATCTCTCTCCTCTTCAGATTACTTATGAAATTGTTCCTGCCCTCATCTCTCTTTTGACTAGTAGACCTGATAATAACTAAGAAAAAGGTGCAGGGAACAGGTGGGAGGGATAACATTCCTCGATTGCCAAAACACAACTAAGAAGTGAGACAATATTAGGTTTTCAATATCAAGAATCTCTAAACTCAATCAGGCTTTTTTTCCCTTGAAAAAATTGACTTGCATGCAAAGTCTTCTTTGCCAAAATAATATTTATAATAACCCGGCACTCAATTGTTCTAATCTTTACCAAAGTCACATACTTGCAAAGTTAAAATCTAGCAATTTCATCTTTATACATGGTCAATTTACAAATTTATCTACCAAACAAAACTGTCCTGAAAAGTAAAACTCATGTCTGAAAATGGCTTTAGAGCCTAAAGATAAGCAAATAAGTTATGAACTAATGATAAGTCTTATGATGCTTTACAAGTAGATCAACATTGCCAATATGTAAATTAGCAAAAAAATAATTATGGAACTAAAGCCACCCCTCCTGAGCTCCAAAAAAGAAAAAAAGAATAGATAAAAAGTCAACCATACTTTCCATCCTAAATATCTCTGATAATCTGATTATTGCAGTTTTACGCATTTGTACAAAACAATTGAACATGCCACTAAAGCTGACACTACTTAAGCCTTTTAAAATCAAAGGCATTCCATGCCCAGTAAAACTATTGACTTTAATCTTTTTTAAGAACCAAAATTTTCTGACTGTCGAACAAAGTGGCATCATATAAAGAATGAAAGTATCGAAGACAACAGCCAGCATCAAAAGCCATTTATTATTAAGGTCCTAATATATGTATTGCAAGGTGAGACTGAGATCCATTCCACTGACAGTAAGAGTGTATAGAAGAAATTAGAAAATAAAACACTAAATAAATACAAATAATTTAAAAAACAAAAAACAGATAAAAACCCACAAGTGAATTGTTCGATATAAAGTATAAACATTAAAGAAAGATTAATAAATCTCATGAACAGGTTAGTTGGTAGTATCTAGTTTGGATATGTTCAAAACATCAGACTTCTATAGAGTATTCCTACATTATTGCATAACACTTATTCACCCAATGACCTTCTTTTTTGACAAGCCCCCACAATGGTAGTCAAACCTTAAAAGAGTGAAACTATTACTTGTTTCTTCCTATCATGGCCTAATGCTTTCCTATTTCTCTCCACATATTGAAGTTTTGCCTCAGACTACCACATTTACGTGGTAATGTACTAAATAACAGCAGCAAAGAGGAAGCGTGACCTACACTAGCCTCACGATGTCAAGCCTCTAATGCGTCAAAGAAGATTCAGGTGGCGCTAAAACAAAGTACCACAATGCTAAATAATCCGATATAATTTTGTAGGATCCTACGTTGATTCCTGACCGCGCCTTAATATCCCATTTTGATTTTTGAGTAGTTTACGGAAGTTATTAGGTTCAAAGTTCAAAACTCTGCCATGTAACAAAACAAAAATGAAATTACCTTTCGCTTCATAACAAATAAACATGAAAAAATACACTAATTTCATCCCTTTTTTTTCCCAACTGAAAAAATAAGACTGTACTTAGAAGCGGAAAAGTAACGAGGTTTTGCTCCTTCTAAAGGACGTACCAAGTGAAATAATCCAGAAAAAGCAAACTCTCAGCCCTAAGCTCATTTTTCGAAGAATCAGAAGAGCTAGTAAACTCATTTTTTGAGGAATCAGAAGAGCAAGCTCCTACCTCTGACCATCAAGATTGCCCTGTCCACTGTTCCCGCCGCTCCCGTATGATCCATCCTCAGTGGCAGTCTGCCACACCGATTGCCATGCCTGCGACGGTGGCTGCACATAAACACCGGTGGGATCCACCGCCGGCCGCCCGATTATCATACCGCCAGGAGGGCCAGCTGGCTGGCCCATGGGGGGATAATAGTAAGGAACACCGCTGGCAGTGGTACCCACCATGCCACCAAGGCCAGCCTCGTCCTTGATCTCATCCCTGGGCACAATATCGACCAAGAAATCGAAGATATCAGTCCTGGTGATGGCAGCGGCTATGTCGTTCTTCTGAAGAGTCCTCCTCTTGTTCTCCTCGGCGTGGAGCCAGGATCGTATAGTGAGCTCAAGGATGAAAAGCTCACAGGCCTTGGCGAACAAAATGGGTGCCTCGGCGGAGATCATGCGGACGTCCTCGTCGGCCTTCATGATCTTCTTGATACGAGCGAGAGGAAGCTGGTGGTTCTTGAAATCGTTGACATGCTCGATTTCTTGGCGCTGGTAGGACCAGAACATCTGCAGCTGCTGCTGTTGCTGTTGGAGAAGGTGGTGGAAGGGAGGAGGAGCAGGGGGTTGAGGTGGGTATGAGGAGGATTGGGCCTGCTGGTTATTCTCCATTGGTGATGGATTTCTCAGGAATTGGCCAAATGGGTATCTTCTTTTTTGAGGGTTTGATCGAAGGGTGAGCGAGAATTTGGGGGATTTGTGTAGTGCTTATGTGCTACTTCTATCTGCGCGACGCGACACACACAAACGGAGACGTATTGTAATGCCCAGATGGATATGGGATAAGGTACAACCTAGATGAAGGGATTGGATCACTCTCTTTTCGGGGGTTTCTCATTATTTTATCCTTTTGTATTGTTTATGTTTATTACCCTAATTTTTAATTTTACTCTACTTGTTAATTTTCTTTCTTTAAATGTTTGTTCATAGAAAATAACTAACCATTAGATATATAAATATACAACATTAACTGCGTAAGAAATTTTTTCAAAGATGAGGTCGTAAAATATGTTGTTTATAGTTTTATGAGACAATTTATATTTTGATCCATGGTAATGGTACCATTAAATTTTTAAAAAAATTATAATATATATTTTAATTTTTAAAAAATTGTGATAATTAATTTTAATTTTTAAATTGTTAGTAATTAACAATTCGGTAATAATGACAACTCCTCGTTTAGATATATGTTTTATTTAAAAATAGAGAACTTTATTGCTTTAACTCCTTATATTTTGATAGATTTAATGACTAAAGTGCTCATTTTTTCTCTCTCTTTTTTCGTAGAATAAGCATAACATTAAACAAAGACAGGATTGACTGCATAATCATTAGATATATAAATTTTAAACATTAACCGCATAAGAAATTTTTTCAAAGATTAGTACGTAAAATATGTTATTTATAGTTTTATGATATTTACTTTTTTATTTGTGAATAATTATTTTAAAAAAATTATAATATATATTTTAATTTTTAAAAAATTATGATAATTAATTCATTAATTTTTATATCATTAGTTATTAACGACCTCAAAAATATTGTTTAGATCTACGTTTTATTTAGAAATGGGAAACTTTATTGCATCAACTCCTTATATTTTGATATGTTTAATGGCTAAAGTGCTCATTAAATGATTATCTGCTTGGTTCGTTGATAGTAAGAGAATGAAACTCCATAGTCAATAGTCATGGGATCAACAAGGTGGAAGTCAGTATGTGGGTTACAATTTGACCAGAAATAAAGATACGATCAATTTAAGAGCCATTAATGGGAAGATAAATATATACCACTTTAATGGATGTATATAAAAATTTATTACATGTATATGAATAAATTTAAATAATTAATTTCTTTAATCTCATTTATTATTATCTAGTTAAAAATGAATTGTTCAATGTATGATCATGCAAAAAGATTTCAAAACACCAAAAACTAACAATGGTAATTCATGTTGCATTCCACACTATTCGAGCTGAACATATAGCTCGGATTAGCCTCGAAGTCGAAGGAAACCCCGAGCCTTAATGCAAATATAACAGAAGCTACTAAGTCATTTTCTAAAATCCACAGTACCATTTTTATGACTAGAAACATAAAACACAACAACATATATAAACTAGTCCTGTACTGATTTACATTATATCTGCTATCCTCACAGCTTTAAAAACACTTTCTGAAACCCTGAGCAAGAGGCTATGCTGGAAAACTAGTCGTCAATCTACAAATCCTTACGTTTTCGCTTATATACAATCAAAGTCTTTGGCCTACTTTCCTTCTCTCCCATTGCTTCAGCCATCATTTTCCTTGAAGTATCTTTTGCAGAAGCTTCTTCCTTAGTTGTCTGGAATATCTCAACCACGTCATTTTCCTCAGAATTCTGGCTATGCCCCAGCTTATCTTCTTGAGATTTCTCAATTGTCATTTCTCTGTCCTGTTCTGGAGCTTCTGTTATTATCTGCAGAAGCTCCATAGGTGTAGCAGCAGGATCAAGCTCCAAGCAACCTCTAAGAGCATTCTGACCTTCTTGACCAGTGAGCAAGTAGGAAGGTACCTGGTGGGATAAACGAAACATCTCAGCTTTTGAGATATTCTTGATATTTCTTGGATTTGCATGCTGGCGAAATACTGTCTTGAAACCTGCAACTTTAACAAGTGGAGCAACATTCACACCTCGTTCCTCAATGTAGTCTTCAAGTATTTCAACCATGTCATATTCATGTATGATTTCATCAGGAGTAAGTTCGTTCCATTCAGTTGACCAGTTCCTATATAGAGCCCAAACTTCCCCCTTTTTTGGATATATATGTACAATCCCTCTTCTACCTTTTTTCCACTTAACCCTATGAGAAAAGGAA
The DNA here is from genome assembly GCA_031216115.1 of Senna siamea. Classification (NCBI taxonomy): domain Eukaryota; kingdom Viridiplantae; phylum Streptophyta; class Magnoliopsida; order Fabales; family Fabaceae; genus Senna; species Senna siamea. Next base: position 17,241,384 of record CM062359.1, on the reverse strand, counting down.
TTAAGAGAGCCATTAAATTCATGCTTGCCAATTCTGAAATCGCCACAAGTCTTGGGAAAGCCACAACTAACCCATGTTATTGGCGCCAGTTCATCATTACTTTTAGAGTTAAGCCAACTAATCTTCATTTTCAAAGGTTTTACAGAGATTACATTATGGATCAAAGCATAGTAACGGGGCATACCATCGTCATCATCATAAACAGCCCACACCTGATTCTCACCGAAGGATTTTTCAGTGCGGTCATTGTCAAAATCATGAAAATCTGGGTCAGGAACAGTCATAGACACAGAATCAGTTGCCTCAGAAGCAACAATATCAGCATCAGCAGAGGAAGGCTTTTCTACCATGGTCTCAGAATCAACAAGTTCTTGAATTTTTTCTGCACCAGATTTTCCACCATTTTTACTCCTTTCTTTGTCCTTCTGTTTGACTTCCTTGCAAGTATTCCTTGACTCATCTAAGTTCCTTGATACAGAAGCAGCTCTCCATTCATTAAGCTTTATAAGAATCTCCTTCTGCGCCTTTTCCATCAATATGTTCCTTATTTGTGGCCGCGGCATGTCCCTGACCCTCGTTTCTTTACTTTTGTAGTTTCCAACAGTATTAACTCTAGCTGTCTCAAAACTACCCTTTTGAGAACCATGCTCATCAGCCAAGTTTATTCCTTTATTTTCAGATGACATCGCAACTTCTGTTTCTCTTCTATCACTATCCACTCTATGATCATCTATGTGCCTTTTTTTCCTTGGCCTTTCTCGTTTCAGAACAGGATTGGGCCCCAAATAAGAGGATTGAAAAGATGAATCAGCACCATTTGTTTTAACAGCATGAGTTTTGCCAAAATGGGCATTCTCCATCACAACAGGAGGTGTTATATCTTCTTTCCTTGTCTTTAAATGCTCGGATGACGCCGTAAAATCATTAGAAGCTTTCCTAGCAAATGATGCTGATGTCAAGACACTAGAAATACTAGCTGGCATAGATAAAGGGCCTGATCCATAAACGGTTTCTGATGAGTTCATAGTAGAAGTTGGCATCATCCTTCCTGAAACATGGAAGTTTCTTTGCAAACGGTTTAAATTGGATTTCTCATGCTGCATCTGGGAAATTCTTGAATTCAATGAAGCATTCATGTCTATAGATGGGAGTGGTATCTCAACAGCTGAAAAAAGCTTACGGCAGTGGAGGCAAATAAGATTGCAGTTGACATAACCAATATGGTACTCAAAATATGTTCTACAATGACTGCACGTAGTCCAAAATGTCTGTTTCAATGTTGCAGGAGATATCGGAGAAGAATTTGGATAAGCAGCACTCATGGGTTCTCTTTCTTTCCAATTAGAAGTATTAAAGAAATCAAAGAAATTACTCTGACCAGCTGGTACAGAAGGCTTCCGATCTGTAGTTTCTTCATTTATGCCCCTGGAGTTGCGATTTTGATCATAGACGGTTCTCTTAGCTTTGTCAGATAGTAAATTCCATGCCTGAGAGATAAGTTTAAAAGCCCCTTCTGAACCTACTGATTTGTTTTTATCAGGATGTAAAGTTAGAGCCAATTTCCTATAACGTCTCCGAATTGTTTCCTCGTCAGTCAAGGGATCCACTCCCATGACTCTGTACCAATCAACCTCCCCATCTTTTTTTTTTTCAGCAGAGACATAAACCTCAATTGTTGCCAGCAGTTGAGGAAGACCATCAAGTTTAGGATATAAGTCTTGAGCCTTTAATGCAAATTTTTTTGCGCTAATAATATCCATCTCTAAAATCTTCTTTTCTGCAACCTCTTTAGCCTTTATGGCATCATCTTTATTGCATTCCATGCTTGTTGCTTTAATTCTCCAAATGATAGCAAATTACTCTTCCTTAGTTCCTTCAAAAAATACAGCAAGGAGCTATTAATGAGGACTTGAAAATTGATATTAAATCCACAACACAAGTTCACGTGCGTGGTGAAGGTGCTTTCTTCAATTACAGAATCCTAATAAAACAAATAATTAGTCTACACTGGCACAACTACTTTAACAACAAAGGAAAGAAAAAACAATTTGATATTGGAAGAATGGTCTTGTAATCAATAAATCAACTAAAAGAACAATTAACAAACACTCGAATTCTACTCAATGAGGTCTTTTAATTCTCAATGTTTAACAACACATTATTTAATTACAAAATAATCAAGTGATCAAAAAATTAACATATTCAAGTAAAGAACTTTTGAAATAAGAACAACAAATTTCATGGAGTGAGGTTCCCAATAGATTTTCATATCTTAGTCCTCATTATCTTCCCCAATTACAAACTATATAGAACAACCAAACCCTTTCTAATTAAACAAAAACATTAGTGTATGGTTTATTGCAAAGGAAAAAATGGAAGCATTACAAATTGCAAATTGCAAGACCAAACAAAAGTTACAATTGTTGTTCTTAGTATTTGGGAAACAAAATAGGGGATACTTCTCTTGGAAGTAAATTCTCGCTCAAAGTACTGCTATAAAAAATGGAAGATATTCGCGAAAAAGGATAAAAGAGAACTCATACTCAAATTTAAAGACTTTGAACATTTTATTTAAGAACCTCAAAAGAAGCAAAACCACTTTCTTAAGGTCAAAGTTCCAACAAGTTTAGACAAGGGTTCCTCTCCCTCTAGTTCACCTCCTACCTATAGTATGAAATACTCTTTCAATCTCTAATTAGCTCTTTATTTCCTATTAAACCACCTCTTAAGGAAGTGAGCGCACTACTGGTAGTAGCGCACAAAATGCTCTAACAAGAAAGGAAACTGTAGCTAAAGTTCTTAACAATGGGGACCCAAGCCTCTTCCTAATAGCTAAATGTAAAGGAAGAGGTTGGGTGGGTTCCCCATGCCAGAGTGAAAATATTTTACATTCAATGTACTTAATTTCAATAGCTTTGACTAGAAACCCTAGATTCTATCCCTTATAAGAAATTTTCATAATGGAGAAAAAAATAATAGTCACCATATTCCATTTTAGCAAAATTAGAATTTTGGGATGGATATAAAAATTTACCTATAGTCAGATAATTGATTCACAACACCGCCAATAATGAGCTTTTCATCACAATTCTGATTTCTCCCTCACTTATAAGACCCAGATCCACCTCCAGATAATAAGAATGCCAGTTTCGGTTCCTTTTGGTGTATGTATTGATATAAGCCTCAGCGAGAAGACGTTACCTTGAAAAAAAAGTTATAAAACAACAAGATTTTCTTTGTATTGTATTTAAATGATGTCATCAGCGTGACTTTTTTTTCTTATTTTTTTGGCTAGGGTTAAAACTCTAATTATGGTTAGATTTTTACTGAGAATAATAGCATTAATTGTATTAATAAATGATAATATCCTATATATATGGCAAATGAAATAATAGAGATATTAATGGGTACAATAATTAATGCTTTTAATTTATTTAAAATTATAAAAATTTACCTGTAGTCAGATAATTGATTCGCAGCATTGCCATTGATGAACTTTTCATCACAATTCTGATTCCGCCCTCACTTATAATGCATAGATCAATCTTCGAAAAATAAGAATCCTAGTTTCGATTCCTTTTGGTGTAAATATTTCTATAAATCTTGTCAAGAAGAGGTTACCCTTAAAAAAAGCTATAAAACAACAAGAATTTTCTTTGTATTGTATTTAAATGACATCATTATCATTGCCTTTTTTATTTTTTTGGCTAGGGTTAAAACTCTAACAATGGTTAAATTTTTATTCAAGGAAATATCATTAATTATATTAATAAATGGTAACATCCTATATATATATATATATGGCAACTTTAATTATAGAGATATTAATGGGTACAATAATTAATGTTTTTATTTTATTTAAAATTATAAAAATATACCTATAGTCAAATAATTAATTCACAGCATCGCCATTGATGAGCTTTTCATCATAATTCTGGTTTCGCCCATACTTATAACACCCAGATCAGCCTCTGAAAAATAAGAATCTTAGTTTTGATTCCTTTTGATGTATATATTTTTGTAAGCCTCAACAAGAAGAGGTTATCCTAAAAAAAGCTTCAAAACAACAAGGATTTTCTTTGTATTGCATTTAAATGATGTCATCATCATGGTCTTTTTTTCTTTTTTCTTTTTTTGCTAAGGTTAAAACTCTAACAATGGTTAGATTTGTATTTAGACTAATAGCATTAATTATATTAATAAATGATAATATCTTATATATATGGCAACTTTAATTATAGAGATATCAATGGGTACAATAATTAATTCTTTTATTTTATTTAAAATTATACAAATTCCCATCTTAAAAAGATAAATCATATCAATTTTTTTAAAAAAATAAGTTATCTACTCCTTTTCCTTGGTATTTTCATTGCACATTATGACATACTAATATTACACAACATATTAAGTGTATCTTCCCTCCATCAGTTTATCACATGCACTTTGAACCCAATGTGTTGTTGATTCATCTGGAGATTTAAAAAAGAGTAATACATTGTATTCCTTTATTAATTTTCCTGAAAATTTTGATTGCTTAGTGGTTGACACTGCCAGAAAATTTGTTTCCTGACTCGTACAGATTGCAAACTGTTTGCAGCAAAATTTGTATTGGCAATTTCAAATTATGTTAGCCTTCTCTTCACAAACCATTAATTGGTTTCTATTAATTCATTTGGAATACACTTACATTTTCTTACAAGGCTTGTTGAACATAAAAAAGGTATTAATAATGCTTTTGATATGACAAGAATCTTAGGAATCTATAACTCAAAAGTCCTTATATGGACACTCTAAAAATATTTGCTCAAAGCAAATACACTTATTTTTTTTTTCTTATGATGCCTCTTCTTATGTCTTCTGCCGAGATTCTCCTGTCTGAAAAAAGGTAATCTATAAAATGCTTGTTAAGCATATCAAATTCTGATGTAAGTAAGTAATACAGAATTTCAATTAGTAACTGAAAAATGGCAATACATAAACGATTTACAAATTCTCCAAAACTAGAGACAGAAATAATATTTCATTGCAATAGATCAAATCCTAAAAGGAAAAGAATGATGTTAAATCCCAATGGAATACTGGGCAATTTTGGCTGAAATAGCATACATAGTATCACTTGGTGCAGTTGTTTGATACCAAAGTTGCTTGAAGTCCAACAGACCCTTCAGTACTGTGACCTCCTGGACTTGTATCACACTTTTGAGGTGTTTCTACAAGGAAAATGCAAGTATAAAAGAACACTTCAGTTTCACTGACTTTTTCCATATACTGCTACAAGGTGATTTACCGACATACATGACTTACGATTGGTTCTCAAGTCATAGAGTCACCTTTGTGGAATATGAGAAGCATCTTGGTCCATGCTTGATACCGTTCATTCCTAAGACAATGATTATATTCAAATTCAGAGACGTTGCCACAAAGCAAAGTCCTGTTCTGACACTGTCCTGAAAGTCAAGGGAATGGGAATTTTGAGTAAGTGAATCCTTCTGCTCTGAACAAGGCATCAAAATTAGTTTACCTCTCAAATCTCAGTGGAAAGCATGTTGTTTCTCTGCATAATAATGGTTATAGCAATGAAGTAAAGAGAAGCACAAGGGACTCGCAAGAGTAAGAATTTTGCACAAGGCTTGTAAACTCTTCAAGACAAAATAACTGAAACTAAAGCACTAAGGCTTGCATCTAATGAGAACCAATTGTCCAAAACCTAGGCTTGTTAATACAAATCTAATTGTAATTTTAGCTCACAGTAGCACCAGCTAGTTGATTAACATTGCATCAAAGAGGCACTTTCAACACTATTCTTAAAAGTGTCTGGCTTTGGATCACAAGGACGTGGGTTCAACTCTCACTGGTCGATTTTTTTCTTTTAAACTATTTTAGAAATTAGATTCCCTTTTTGTTTTTAGTAAATTACAATCTTCATATTTTAAAATTCATTAAAATTATATTCTCATCTTTTTTGTTTTAAAAAGTACACTCATCAGCTTCAGCATTTCCATTACTTGTGTCTTGACAAAACCGGTCATATAACCACTCTTTAGCTAAGGTAACCAGTGTGCAGTTCATAGCCATACCAAGATTTTCAGATGCCTGTAGACCACAAGTTTTGTGTCAATTCAGAACAGATTTTGTGTTCTAAAACCATCAGCAATTGTGTAAAAGGAAATGTATACATCAAAAAAAAAAAAAAAATTAGAATGTAGTTATATAGAAGTCTTTGGATAATTCAAACAGTAAACTGCATAAATGGATGGTTTAAAGATCACCTCTTGTTGAAGCTTCTCTTTCAAGATCCTTAAATCTTCAGTAGGTATTCCTTGCAAACTGAAAAGTAGAAAGGAAATTGCAAATACCTTTTGTTAGAGATTACAATGAAACTATTCCTTGACCTTTACTTAACAGCTTAAGCTCTTGAAATATAGTAGTTCCCCAAATGGTATGAAAGTCTTAACAATAAAGAGGTCAGGAGTTTAATACTTGCTTTCCTCATTGTTTTAATTAAAATGAAGTTTCAACACAAGGTATGGTAATCATGTGCTTGTCCACACTTCAAACCCCACAGGACTTTTTTGTGGGATGTGGTGTGTTACAGTGTTAGGGATTATAATAAAATCATTCCTGGGCTTTCACTAAACAGCTCGAGTTCTGGAGTTAATATGGTTCTTGATACATCTTAATGTTGATCTATAATGAACAAAACAAAATCACATGCATAAGAACTGTGCTTTATACTGACCGAACAGATGAGCAATCATAAATAACAAATTAGTTCTGAAGCATTTAAAACAATAACAACCACTAAAAATGGCCTCTTCAAATTCAGAAGTGGAGGTTCATCTGGGTATTTTTCTATGTGTGAGAAGATCAAAGCCACTTGAGCTGAAATAAAAATTTTGACCACATACATTAAGAGTCAAAGGATTCTAAGTGGAAAAGATAGTAAACAAAGCTCCAAAAGCTGAAATCCATAGGATAAATTTGACTAGAACAAATTATGACTGTATCTTAGGAACAAATCTAAGAGATTTTATAAACTCCAGACTCCAGAGTGATCTATGTTTGATAAAAACAAAATCCAAAAAAGAAATAGAACTATATATCAGAGAGGAAGAAAAGAACCTGGATTTCTAATAATGTTTGAATGGTCAAAAATATTAGAGATCTAAAGTCAAGAAAAATCAACTTAATTGATTCACTATCGCAACATCCAAATGCTTGGCAGTTTACAAGTTCACAACTTGCTTATAAAGAGTTCTGGAAGTTGGCAATCAGTAAATGTGTGAAAGTACAACACCTATACTGGGAGTTTTCTCAGAAGCTTGCTCAGCTTCTCAAATTTACTATCAAGGTCTTGAACCTGGAAAGCAAGACATAGGAACGTTCAAATTGAGAAAAGAAAAACAATACAGCAACAACAAACAAACTAAACAAAGTCTTTTCCCACTAACTGGGGTCGGTTACATAGATCAGGCAATGCCAACTTGTTTCTATCTTTGCTCAGTTCTATAGTTAGATTATGATAGAGCTGGATAATTCTGGACTTTACTTCAGTAAAAGAATTAATACAGTTGGGTTACAGAGTACTCTCCCTTTAGAATGCCTAAGCTCCTCGAGAGAGAATGAGCTATTACACTTCAAAAAGGAAGAAAAATAAGGAACAAAGCAACCCACAATACTAATGCACAGAACAATAGATGAAAAGATAAACAATTACTAGCTTTCGAGAGGCTAGTGCTCTCCCACCCTTAATCCAATTTCTGCCTGCCTCTTCTCAACCTGCCAGTACCCCTTTTTAATTATTTCCTGGAGTGGTCCCCTCCCCCTCTGCATGGTTAGTTAGAATCTTCTCTCTCTCCTCCTTTCACATCCTTCTAGAATATACCTTAGGATTTTGGTGTGGAATGTTCCTGTCCTCTTTCTCCTTATTTCTCCATGTATACTGCTTCTTATAAGATGTATCAGATTATTAATAGTTAAATTATCCTAATAATTTTCCCTATTGTTTTGAGATTTACCCTATTGAAAAGCAAAACAATGGAACATAATTTTAAAGTCATGCACCAGATGAATTCATTAAACAGACAGAAGAAAAAGTGAGAGAAGGTGATAGAATAAATCACACATTATCTGGCATATAAGGATAATAAACACCTTTTTGAAGAAGCTATCAAAATCCAGTTCTCCTGAAGTCATTGCATATGCTCCTAACTGGATGTCTCCTCCATTACCTTGCCCGTGCAGGATGTCAAATGATTCCTACAAAAAGATAGTCAAGTCAATATATTTGACTAAATTTTATTCCTTAGTACTGTAAAATATACACTAGAGAATGGTTTTATTGACATCTCTAACATGCCAAGAACTGAACTCATGACAACTTAGTCAAAAGCCTCTAGTATAATGTCAAGCAACCCAACTACCCAGAAAGCTTATGCTGTTAGGTGGAGCAAGCAATAGTTATTACTTTTATTAATATATCTAATATCTAAAAGATATGCTTTCCAGTAACTGCAATTCTCTTTGTTTGATATAACATCATCTTCATGATTTATATCAGCAAAAAAAAGGGTAACCAATCTGATATAAAATGAGACTCAAGAACCAAAGCTTTGGTAAGGGGTTCTGGTAAGGTCAAATAGGAGAAATCATCCAGCAAACTACCATGACCAGTAATAACTTTATTGCCATCGCAGGTAATAGAGACTGAATTTGACGAATGGCATAACAATGTTGATTTCAACTGGACAGATTCCATTGAGTTGCGAATGTCTAAAGACCCAATCTTCCAAGAAATACTCAACATTACATCTCCACCAAAGGAAAAACAAACCCAAAACATTAAAAAAGAAAAAAAAGCAAACCTTCAAAGCTGGAAAGATCAATCACAATAAATTTAAATTGAACCCAACCAAAAATGAAATTAGCCTTCGATAGCAAAAAGATGGAAGGAGGCATGTGGGGGCAAACCTTCGGACAACGACACAAAGCTCGTACCTGGCGGGGACATCGATCGAGGGCATGAAGACGAGATGCGGCCATGGTAGAGCCGTTTGGAAGTAGGCATGCAGAGGCAATTGCAACAAGTAACAAAGTGAGTGAGGGAGAAAAGAAAAACTTGATTTCAAGGTTTTTCCCACAGATCTTTCAATCTTTTGGAATGAATTTGGGGGCAGTAAAATGAAAATAAAATGCAATAAAAGGGGGGGGGGGGGGAAGGAGATATGGCACACGCAAAAGGCATATAGCCTTAGCCACAGAGTATTCAAGGGTCCCAAATGGAAGTAAAATTGATTACAATAGCAACGGTTCTTTGAACTGTGGGAAAAAAACCGTGGCTAATGGCTGAATTTTTTGTAGTGGAAACTCCAAACCTTGATGCAAAACTGCAGCTCAACCAATGAACAACAAATATAACAAAAGCTGTTAACCATTCTCTAAAATTATTTCCATATCCACAGTATCATTTTTATGACTAGAAACATAAAACAAAACAAAATATAAACAAGTCTTGTACTAATTTACATTATATTGGTGATTGTAAGCCTTGGATTTGTTGAGCTTTATATCTGCTATTCTCGTAGCTTTTAAACTATAAATGGAAGAAAACTCTTTCTGAAATTCTAAGCAAGAGGCTAGGTTGGAAAACTAGTCGCCACTTTACAACTCTCTCCTTTCCCTTGTAGGTTTCCACTTATATACAATCAAATTCTTTGGCCTACTCTCCTCCTCTCCCATTGCTTCAGCCACCATTTTCCCTGAAGTATCTTCTACTTAAGCTTCTTCCTTAGTTGTCTGGAATATCTCAATTGCCTCATTTTCCTCGAATTCTGGCTATGCCCCAGCCTATCTTCTACAAATTTCTCAATTGTCATTTCTCTATCCTGCTCTAGAGGTTTCATTATTATTTGTAGAAGTTCCATAGGTGTAGCAACAGGATCAATCTCCAAGCAACCTCTAGAAGCGTTATGACCTTCTTGACTAGTGAGCAAGTAGGAAGGAACCGGGTGGGATAAACGAAACATCTCAGCTCTTAGCATATTCCTTATACTTCTTGGACCTACATGCTGGCGGAACTCTGTATTGAAACCAGCAACTTAAACAAGTGGAGCAACATTCACACCTTGTTCCTCATTGTAGTCTTCAAGCATTTCAACCATGTCATTTTCATGTATGATATTCATGCGGAGTTAGTTCGTTCCAATTAGGGGACCAGTTCCTATATAGAGCCCAAGCTTCTGCATTTTTTGGATATATATGTACAACTCCTCTTACACCTTTCTTCCACTCAACCCTATGTGAAAAGGAATTAAGAGAGCCTTTAAATTCATGCTTGCCTATTCAGAAATCGCCACAAGTCTTGGGAAAGCCACAACAAACCCATTTTATTGGCACCAATTCATCATTGCTTTTAGAGTTAAGCCAATTAATCTTCATTTTCAAAGGTTTTACAGAGATTACATTATGGATCAAAGCATAGTAACAGGGCATGCCATCATCATCATCATAAATTGCCCACAATTGATTCTCACTAAAAGCTTTTTCAGTGTGGTCATTGTCAAAATCATGAAAATCTGGGTCTGGAACACTCATAGACAGAGAATCAGTTGCCTTGGAAGCAAGAATGTCAGAATCAGCAAAGGAAGGATTTTCTACCATGGTCTTATTATAAACAGATTCTTGAAATTTTCTTGCACCAGATTTTACACCATTTCTACTCCTTTCTTTGTACTTTTGTTTAACTTCCTTAAGAGTATTCCTTAACTGTTCTAAATTCCTTGATACAGAAGCAACACTCCATTCATTAAGTTTTGTACAAATCTCCTTTTGAACCTTTTCCGTCAACATGTTCCTTAGTTGTGGCTGCGGTATGTCCCTGACCATCATTTCGTTACGTTTGTAGTTTCAAGCAATATTAACTCTTCCTGTCTCAAAACTACCCTTCTGAGAACCATACTCATCAGCTAAGCTTATTCCTTCATTTTCAGATGATATCATAACTTCTATCTCTCTTCTATCACTATCCACTCCACGATAATCTATGTGCCTTTTTTTCCTTGGCCTTTCTCTTTTCAGAATAGAATTGGGACCAAAATAAGAGGATTGAAAGGCTGAACTGTCAACTGTTATCTTAATAGCATAAGTTTTCCCAAAATGGGCATCATCCATCACAACAAGAGGTGTTATATCTTCTTGCCCTGTCTTCAAATGCTTGGATGACATACTAAATCATTAGAAGGTTTACCAGCAAATGATGTTGATGTCAGGGTACTAAAAATACAAACTAGCATAGAGAAATGGCTTAATCCATAAATGGTTTCTAATGAATTCATAGCACAAGTTAGCATCATCCTTCCTGAAACATTTAAGTTTCTTTGCATTTGGTTTAAATTGGATTTCTCATGCTACATCTGGGAAATTCTTGAATTGAATGAAGTATTCCTGTATATAGATCGGGCTGATGTCTCAAAAGCTTAAAAAAGCTTATGGCAATGGAGGCAAATAAGATTGTAGTTTAGATAAACAATATGGTAGTTAAACTGCACATGACCCAAAATGTCAGTTTCAATGTTACAGGAGATGTTGAAGAAGAATTTGGATATGCAGCACTCCTAGGGTCTTTATCTTTCCAATTAACAATATTAAAGAAATTAAAGAAACCATTCTGATCATCTGGTACAGAAGGCTTCCCATCTGAAGTTTCTTCATACACACCCCTAAAGTTACGATTTTGCTCACAGAAGATTCTCTTAGCTTTTTCTAATAGTAAATTCCATGCCTAAGAGATAATTTTAAATGCCCCTTCTACACCTACTAATTTGTTTTTATCAGGGTGTTGAGTTAGAGCTAGTTTCCAATAACTTCACCGAATTATTTCCTTGCCATCCAAGGGATTCACTCCCATGACCCTATACCAATCAACTTCCACATCTATTCTTCTTTCAACAGAGACATAAAGCTCAATTGTTGCTAGCAATTGGGGAAGACCATCAAGTTAAGGATACAAGTCTTGAGAATTTAAGATAAATTTTTTTGCGCCAGCAAGGTCTATCTCTAAAATCTTCTTCTCTGCAAGCTCTTTAGCCTTTAGGGCATCCTCTATATTGCATTCCATGCTTGCTACTTTAATTCTCCAAATCACATAAAATTACTCTTCCTTAGTTCCTTCTTTGGAAGTATACATCAGAGCACTGTCAGTGAGGACTTGAAAACCAATATTAAATCCACAACACAATGCTTTCTTCAATTATAGAATCCTAATAAAACAATAATTAGTCCACAATAACACAACTACTTTAGTAACAAAGGAAAGAAAAAACAATCAGATAACGGAAGAATGGTCTTGTAATTAATAAACCAACTGAAATAATGATTAACAAAATCACGAATTCTACTCAATGTGGTATTAATTCCCAATGTTTAATAACACATTGTTTAATTACCAAATAATCAAGTGGTCAAAAAATTCAACATATTCAAGTAAAGATATTCTAAAATAAGAACAATAGATTTCATAGAGTGAGGTTCCCAATAGATTTTCACATCCCAATTCTCACTATTTTGCCCAATTACAAACCATACAGCAACCAAACCCTTTCTTATTAAACAAAAACATTAGTGTATGATTTATTGCAAAGAAAAAATGAGAAGCATTACAAATTTGCCAATTTGAAAATTGCAGGACCAAACAACAATTACAATTGTTGTTCTAAGTATTTGGGAAACAAAACAGAGGATACTTCTCTCAGAAGTAAATTCTCGCTCAAATTGCTCTATAAAATAGAAGACAATCACTATCACACCTGACATTGGGGGGCAAACGCAACGTGAGTGGCGATAAAGAAAAAGAAGTTTGATTTTCAAAAACACATTTTGAAAACTAATTTTAAACCCATGAATATCATAGCCCAGAACAAGTACTTATTCAACCACACATCAAATTTGATTTTTTGCACTTCAAAATGCCTTTTAACCCATGAAGTACCAAAACAGTCCTCATCCATATACCAAAATAGATTTGAATTTTACAGAATCAAATGACTTTTAGTTCATGAGAAAACAAACCAAAACAACCCTCAGTCAAGTACCAAAACATCATAATTTTACCGCATTTGAATGGCTTTTAATTCAGGAAAAAAAAAACCAAGAAAGCTTTCATTGGAGCCCCAAAACATATGAATTGCACTACAAATTTAGCAAGCACATTTTCAGCTTTACACAAACCAAAAATTCAGCACTCAAGATGGTATTTTCCATTCGACTCACAACCAAAACATGAAGATTAAATCAGCAAAGCAAGCACATTAAACTCATTAAAACCGGCCATTAAGCTCTTAACAATTCTGAATCACAGGCGAACAGAACAGAGTGACAAATCATTATTTTAGTAGCTAAAATGGATGATTTTCGTTCATTTTGCAACCAAATACCCAAGGATTAAATCAATAATAAATCAATCACATTTATTAGTGCAAGAACAACTAATGCAACACCATTTTCAGCCCCCCACCATATCAGAACCAAAATGTAATGGAAAAAGGGTCAAAAAAACCTCACTCAAGGCCAACCCGCGCACACTCACCAAGTGGAAAAGATTCAACGCAGCACTTGTTCATACATTATGGACGTGAACCGGGGATTAAAATGGAGCAAAAAATGGATTAAGAAGCTCACCTTTCTCACCCAATCCCAGATGAACTGCAGAGATGAACCGAGACGTTTATCTCACGATTTTCGGGCTCTGCGCATCTCCGGTGAGGTAGCAACGGTGCAGTGTCAAACGTCCTCAGGTTCAGCGTGTTTTGGGTCCGGTGCAGCGTGCTCTCTCAATGTAGCGTGCTTTGTCGGTCTCTGTTTCTCTCCTTCACTCGAACACTCTTTCCCACTTGTCCAGAATGATGCGCGGCTCCCCTCTCTTTTCCCAAATGAACCCACGACTCTTGGTAGCTACTCCGGAGAGTAATGGCAATAGTGGCGGATGGTTGGGGTGTTTCCCTCACACTGTCTCTCTCAATAAATTGGATCCCTGTTTGTTGTTGTCCTTTGCTCTCTCGTGACCAGAACAAGAACAGGGACAGGGAAGGTACGCCGTCCTTTCTTTCCTTTTTTATTATTTATTTATTTATTTATTGGAATAGGCGGCCTCTTTTTTCTTATATAAAAATGGTTTATATAAGGCAAGATGTGGGAAATAAGTCAAACAAAAAAATTTTAATACAATTTTAATATTTTTGATATTAAAATTTTTAATTAAAAATTAATATTTATATAATTTAATTCTTATACAATTTTTTTTAAAAAATTTTGCATGATTGATTTTAATTGAAGAACATAACAAAGATAAGAACATGTATTTTGTTTTGCATGACAATACAAACAAACAACCAAAATGTGAAAAGTCTCCTATCTAACTAAAGGACCAAAGAGTGCAAGAATTCTATTTAGATTGAAAATAAAAGGGCTCTAAAATTTTGACTAATTGGAGACATCAATTCCATGAGTTATTATGTTATTAAAAAAAATGATAGAGACTTCATCTCCGAGAGGTATCACCTCCAAAGCAAAAAAAAAAGGTAGGGACATTATCTTTGAAATGCATCACCTCCAAAACAAAAGAAAAAGTGCAGAGATATCATCTCTGGGAGACATTACCTCTAAAGGAAATGAAAAAAGGGACAAAAAAATTATCTTCGAGAGGCATTAGTCTAAAGGAAAAGAAAAAGGGCATAGGCATCACTTCTAAATGAAAAGGAAAATGGGTGTTCGGTAGAGCTTTGACTACTTACAATAAGGGTGCTAGAACTTTGACTAGTTAATAGAAAATTAAAGGACATTTGCTAGAGCTTCAACTAACTAACAACAAGGGTACTAAAACTTGTACTAACTAATGGAAAAATAAAGGACATCTTCTAGAATTTCAACTAGAATTACGATCGGGGTGCCAAAACTTTAACTGACTGAAAAAAAAAATGCAAAGGGCATCTGCTAGAGCTTCGACTAAACTTACAACAAGGGTACCAAAACTTTAACTAATTGACAAAAAAATAAAGGGCATCCGTTAAAGCTTTAACTAGACTTATGACAATGGTCCGAGAACTTTGAATTGCTAATAGAAAAGTAAAGGACATCTATTATAGCTTCGATTAGACTTATGACATAGGTGCTAGAATTTTGACTAGTTGACAAAAAAATGAAGGACGTCTACTAAAGCTTTAACTAGACTAACAATAGGGATTCCAAAACTTTGATTAGGTAAAATTAAAATAAATGATGTCTGCTAGAGCTTCGATTAGACTTATGACAAGGGCAACATATCTTCGACTAGATTTAAAAGGAGTTTGTTAGAATTTCAACCAGACTTACAACAATGGCACTAGAACTTCAACTGGATTTAAAAGGATTCTACTATAGCTTTGACTAGACTTACGATAAGAAAATAAACAAGATTCTAGAACTTTGACTAGCTGAAAAAGAGTGAACCTTAATGGAAATTATTTTGAAATGAGGTATGTAAATAGAATGTTCATAATGTGAGGTTTTATATGCACACTTAAGTTATGTACAAGCTAAATTTGAAAATTTTAATCTTTATTTTTCCAAGTAAGAGTGGAAACTCTACTTTCTTAGTGGAATTCTTCCAAGGATAGTTGGAAAAGGTTAGAGACGTCATTATTAAAACTTAAGAAGCTCAACATGAAAGGAATATATGTGTGATACTCGCTTGTGAGTGCAATGGTTTAACAAATATAAAATGCATGGACATGTTTGAAATTTGTAAAATACAAGATTTCTTTGTTCATTTGCACTTGGAAGTTCTTCACGTTAGCCATTTTGCCCTAGTTAAGTCTTTAGACCTTGCTATTAGCAAAGTATGTCTGAAAGCAAAATAGAGCTTTCTACCATTGTGGTGCCTTTTGTTTAAGTCCTTTTCTTTGACATCTTATCAAGCTTCCAATTTTGAGTCAGAACGTTCCTAAATGAGTTTTGATGAGTTCATAGCAAAAGAAGTTAGGACACTAGATGATGCTGAAGTTAGGACACTAGAAATACCAGTTAGCATAGAGATAGGACCCAATCCATAAACAGTTTCTTAGAATTTAGTTTAAATTAGATTTCTCATGCTACATCTAGGAAATTCTTCAATTGAATGAAGGATTCTTCTATATAGATAAGGGTGGTGTCTTAAAAGCTTAAAAAAGCTTATGACAATGGAGGCAAATAGGATTGCATTTGAGATAAACAATATGGTACTCAAATTGTGTCCTGTAATAATTACACAAGGTCCAAAATGTTTGTTTCAATGTCACAGGAGATATTGGAGAAGAATTTGGATAAGTAGCAATCTTAGGGTCACTATCTTTCAATAAACAATGTTAAACAAATTAAAGAAACTATTTTAACCAGTTGGTACAGAAGGCTTCCCATATAAAGTTACTTCATATATACCCTTAGAGTTGCATATCTTAGATTATTCTCTTAGTTTTTTTTTAGATAATAAATTCCACGCCTAAGAGATAAGTTTAAAATCTTCTACAAATTTATTTTTATCAAGGTGTAGAGTTAGAGCTAATTTCTTATAACATCTTCAGATTGTTTCCTTGTCAGGAAATGGGTTCACTCCTATAATCCTGTATCAATTAACTTCCCTACTATTCTTCTTTCAATAAAGACATAAACCTCAATTGTTATAGCAATTGAGGAAGACCATCGATTTTAGGTTACAAGTCTTTAGCCTTTAAGAAAAAAATTTTTTGCACTAGCAAGGTCCATCTTTAATATCTTCTTCTCAACAAGTTCTTTAGCCTTTATTCATCACAATTTTGATTTCACCCTTACTTATACCACCCATATCAACATATAAAAAATAAGAATCCTAGTTTTAGTTCCTTTCGATGTGTATATTTCTATAATCCTCTTCAAGAAGATGTTACCTTGAAAAAAAGGCTATTATACAACAAGGATTATCTTTGTATTATATTTTAATGTTGTCATTCCAAAGGGGGTTGGTTTAAAAGAAGGGGCTAGTCCCTTACAACATGGCAAATCAATATTTGAATTTTTATCGAGAGAGGTGATCATATTTAGTGCTTGACAGTTTATCTAACATAATGGTACATAATTGAAAGATATCTATGGAAAACAAAAAAAATGATGTCATCATATAGCTTCTTTTTTTTGTTTTTAGCTAAGGTTAAAGCTTTAATTATGGTTAGATTTTTACTCAGGATATTAGAATTAATTATATTAATAAATGATAAAATCCTATTTATATGAAAATTGTATACAACAAAAATTGATTTCAAATTATGTTAGCATTGTTTTCACAAATCATTTCATGGTTTTTGTTAATTCGTTTGAAGTATTCTCACATTTCCTTATGTGGCTTGTTGAGCATAATGCTTCTCACATGTAGATACTTATTATAACACCCCCAATTTCATAACCTTATTTAAAATATTATTTATATAAAAAAAATCCTTTACTTAAGAAACTGGAGTGTTATATACACTTCTATCCTTTATATCTTACCTGAGTTCTTTAAATATTCATTTATAGTATACGTTTCATTAGGTTCAGATCCTCACTCAGGTATCGTATTCAATTATCAATACAGCGAAAGTCTAATAATCATACATCATAATCCATAAAAATTCAGGATAAATTTAAACTTTTTCCTTTACATACATTTACATCCAGTTCAACGTGACAATGTTGTTACATATACTGCAGGATATATGTAGTTTTCTTGTTTTCATAGAGTAAGGAGGCAACAAACCTGCCACTCACACCCTTTTTAACTATTTTTCATAAACCTGATATGTATGCTTTACATATCCATATACTTATATGTATTTCTAGCATAATATATATTATTCCATTTCTTGGGATGGATAGCTAATCCCTTCTGTCTTGTAGTACCATAATGGTCCTAGTCATCTGATACATACCAGAAAGTAATGAGAAAATAATTTTTCAGTAGCTACGCATTTCACATTTCATTTCTGAGCTATGGTATGTACCACCGTATGGGTACGGAAAATAATTTACATTCTTTATTCTTAAATTCCATCATTTCTAGGAAATATTATAAATAAACCAGTCAGATGTATAGGATGAAGTTTTTGAGGTATATCAGTAATATATCAGTTATAAAATAAAAATAATATCAATTTTAGTCACAATCATAGTTCACCATATACCGTTTAGTACCATAATCAAGAAAGTACATTCATTAAATTTTCATTCAGCCATAGATAATTTAGGAGAAACAACATTTACCATTCATGAAAAACTGTATTATTTATAAGGAAAATAAACATTCATATTTGGCTAAAAGCCATATTTTCAATTCAGAGAGACACAAGAGTATTGGAAGTATAAATTACTCTACATACTACAGCGTGCATGAATGAGATAGCCGCTCTATCAAGTGTGTGACAATTCTGCCACTGGTACATCTGAGGCGTCCCTCAGTGGATCCGAGTACTCATTCACATTCAGTGATCATGTCATAAAGACAGATCTAAGTGGGAATTTCTCCCAGGGTTCAGTCAAACTAAGCTCATGGAATCACTGTTATTCACACAGATCATCTTCTCCCCGCTTTATGGGCGGTTCATGATGCCATAGATCACCACAACCTACATCATGGATCATTTCCCAGTATGATATTTCCTATATATATCAACTAGGATGATTAGGCTTAATCCCATAATTTTGCCAAATTCTAAGTAAATGTCCCCTATTCAATTGGCCATCTAGGTTACACTAACTTAGAATTCACAATCATCATAGCATTTTTGAAATTCTTTCATTCCGAGCGGATGTTTCACCATCCAAATTTTTGATACAACCGTGGAATGTCCAACGGTCGTCCCATACCGACAATTGGTCACTCGGTTATAAGCCTATTTACCCTAGAACATATATTGGAATTACTTCCTCTATGTTTCTCTTTATTGAACATTCAAATATTTTCCTTCCATTCAATGTTTTCCAATACCATGCTATGTTTTTCCTTATCTATGTCATAAATCAATCCTTTTCTTTCCTCATTCATGATGATACTATCATTCTCACTTTCTAAAAAGAAAACCTTTAAATCTCAATAATAATTCCATTCTTGAATTTGTATAAAAAGGAAGGTTCATTCTTGGTCAAGAGAAATCCTTAAGAAATTTAAGATTTTCATACTTAAAAATTTCTATTTGTCACTCTTGCCATATAATAAGCAAAATAAATTTACTTTTCCTTCTCATTTACACTAAAATCCCTTTCTCATATTTTATTGCATTTAAAGGGTTTTAAAGTTGAACCTTTTCCATTTCCTACTTATTATTCTATTTTTCCCCTTTCTCACCTAATTATACATACCCAAGGTGTGTATAATCACTGTCTCCCCACACTTAAGCATGCACACAAATTGCTAGAATTGCCAAGATTGCACAAAATATTCATTAAAATTTAATTGCAATGTCATATTATTTCCTTTGTATACTTTGACCAATTTCATTACATTTTTGTACAAAAATTTTCCATAAATATTTCTATGTCCTAAAATTGGTCAAGTAGGCTACATGGAATTTAATGGGATCATTTTGCATAAAAATAATTGCCAATTAATCTTGCTTCAACCAAGACACACATATAGAAATTTCAGCACACTTCCTTCACCAAAAACATGTATACTTTTGGTCAAGATGGGATTTTTAGGCAAAATTGGGCATTTCAACCAATTGACATCTATTCTATCCTCCATTGGCCATAACTTGAATTACCAATAAGCTACTTTAAAATTTTTCAAACAATTTTCTAAATCTCATTTTTCTAGCCATGGCCTAAAGAGGAGTTTTGTGCAAAAATCATCATTTTTCATATAATCATTCCTTTAATCCCATTTTCATCATCTATAAACCATTAATCACCATTTATCCATAACAATCAAGGCAAAACAAACAATTTGGCATGACATTCATGAATTTGGGGTTTTAGGGCAAATGAAACAAAATTGGGAAATGGACATAAACACTTTCATAATTGAAATTAACCATCGCAAACAACTCCATACTACTTTCTAAGCATTAATCCATAGAAATTTTGATAATTTAAGAATGTAAACTTAAGAACATCACTATTCATGTACTTTTCATTCAGCCATGAAAATCTCAAAAGCTTGGAAAAATTCATTAAAACATGAAATAAGTGATGGAAGAATGCTAAACTACCTTGATTTACAATTTTTGGTGGATAAACCTTGAATTTTCCTTGCTTTTTCTCCCTTTTCTCCCTTATGAAGCCTATGTTATTTCTCCCTTCCAAAAGCCTTCACATCGTCTTTGCTAAGGAGGAGGAGAAGAAGTAGTGTGACTTATTTAAAATGGCTAATATGACCATTTTGCCCTTGGTTGCAAAATGACCAAAATACCCTTCACTTTTTCCTTCTTAAAACCTTGACATATAAGGGTATTTTAGAAATTTTAAAGTGTTTCTTTAGGTAAAATTCCCCTTATGGTCCTTGTGATGAAATCACCTTTTTACCCTTTGTGTCAAAATTACCATTTTGCCCTTCATGGTAAAATGACCATTTTACCCCTCTTAAGTGCCGAACCAAATTTTTTTTAAAAAAATTTTTGAAAAATATTCTAGAGGCAATTTCATAATTTTCTAAATAAAAATTAGCCATTTTATCTGATAAATAAATATTTTATTCTTATTTTCAGATAAAATTTTGACCGTTTTGCCCCTAAATATTTTTCTTACAGCATTCATGACATTGGCACCATTTTCAAACCTCATAAATTTGCGCCATAAATGTACCTCAATTTTCGTGCTTACTATCAGGATATTTTATGAAATAAATTTCCTTTCATTTTAGTCCCTAATCATTTCCTTTCAATTTAGTCCTTCCTTTGTTTAAGATAATATAAAATAATTTTTAGACTATTTTCCATGCATAAAAATATTGAGTCTAGGATTCTAAGACATACCTGATATCATATAATTGAGGATAT
The DNA here is from genome assembly GCA_031216115.1 of Senna siamea. Lineage (NCBI taxonomy): Eukaryota > Viridiplantae > Streptophyta > Magnoliopsida > Fabales > Fabaceae > Senna > Senna siamea. Next base: position 17,220,370 of record CM062359.1, on the reverse strand, counting down.
TACACTTATAGTGCTTTTGATATGCCAGGAATCATAGAAACATATGACTTGAGAGTCCTTATATGGACACATTTAAAATATTTGTACAAAGCAAATACATTGATATTGTTTTTCTTATAATGACTATTATTTTGCCTTCTACTGGGATTCCTTTTTTTTGCAAAATGGTAGTTTGAAATCCTATAGGATTACTTAATTTAGGCATTAGGCGATTTATAAAATGCTTGGTAAACTTATCAAATCTTTATGTATGTAAATAATCAATCAACAACTGGAAAAAAATATAAATAAATGATTTACAAATCGTACTGATTTATTTTTTTCAAAGTGTAGAGTTAGAGCCAATTTCCTTTTATGGCTTTGAATTTTTTCCTTATCTGCTAAAGGATCTTCTCCCAACTTGTCCCAATTAACTTCCCTCTTTATTCTTCTTTCAGCTGAGACATAAATCCTAATTGCTTCTAGTTGTTGAGGAAGACCATCAAGTTTAGGATGCCCTAAAAAGACCTATATCGAAAGTCTTCATCTCTGCAAGCTATTTACCCTTTACGACATCCTTTTTATTGCATTCCATGTTTGCTTCTTTAATTCTCTAAATGAGATTTTCATTACAATTTTGATTTCGCCCTCATTTATAACACCCATATCAACCTTTAGAAAATAAGAATCTTGGTTTCAGTTCCTTTTGGTGTATATATTTCTATGTCTACAATCTTATGTTAATTCATTTGTAATACATTAACTTTTCCTTATGAGCCTTGTTGAGCATAAAGCTTATAGTCTTAGAAACATATGCCTTGAAAGTCTTTATATAGACACACTTAAAATATTTTTTCAAAGCAAATACACTGATATCTATATTTTTCCCCCTATAAAGTCTATTACCTTCTTTCGGAATTCCTTTTTTCGAATGTCCCTATAAGATTACTTAAGTTAAGCCTTAAGCAATTTATAAAATGCTTGGTAAGCATATAAAATCTTGATGTATGTCAATAATATAGAATTTTTACCAATAACAGGAAAATAATTATACATAAATTATTTGCAAATCATATTGATTTGTTTTTTTTTCATAATGTAGAGTTAAAGCCAATTTCCTTTTACTTGCTCGAATTTTTTCCTCGCTTGTCAAGGGATCCATTCCCACTTTATCCCAATTAACTTCCCTCTTTACTCTTCTTTCTGCTAAGACATAAACCTCAATTGTTTCTAGCAATTGAGGAAGACTATCAAGTTTAAAATGCAAGTCTTGTATCTTTAAGGAAAAATTTTTTGCCCCATAAAAATCTATTTCTGAAATCTTCTTCTTTGCAAGCTTTTAGCTGAGGTATCCTCTTTATTGCATTCTATTCTTACTGCTTTAATTCTCCAAATGAGCTTTTCATTACAATTTTGATTTTTCTCTCATTTATAACAATGATATCAACCTTTAGAAAATAAGAATCATGGTTTCAATTTCTTTTGCTATATATATTTCTATAATCCTCTACAATAAGACATTACCTTGAAAAAAAGCTATAATACAATAAGGATTTTCTTAGTATTATAGTTAAATGATACCATTCTAATGGGGGTTAGTCTAGCAGAAGGGACTAGTCTCTCATAACATGGCGAATCAAGGTTAGCATTCTTGTTAGGAGAGGTGCTCACGTTTAATATTTAACTATTTCTCGAACACAATGTGCTAGCAAGGTCCATCTTTAAAATCTTCTTCTCTTCAAGCTTTTTAGCCTTTAGGGAATCCTCTTTATTACATTCCATGCTTGCTGCTTAATTCTCCAATTGAGATTTTCATCATAATTTTGATTTAGCCCTCACTTATAACACCTACATCAACTTCTAGAAAATAAGAATCTTGGTTTGATTCCTTTTGGTGTATATATTTCTAAAATCTTCCTCAAGAAGAGGTTACCTTGAGAAAAGCTATAATACAACAAGAATTTTCTTTGTTTTGTATTTAAAACAAGGATTGGGTTTACTAAAAGGGGCTAATCCATTAAAACATGGCGAACCAAGGTTTAAATCTCCTCTAGGATAAGTGCTTATATTTAGTACCTGATAGTTTCTCGAATTAGATTACCTCTAATAAAAAAATACCAGTGGGAAAAAAATGTCATCATAATGGTCTTTTTTCTTTTTTGTTTTTTTTTCTAGTGTTAAAACTCTAACTATGGTTATATTTTCACTTAGTGTAATAACATGTCCTTATAAGGCTTGTTTAACTTAAAGCTTCTAACATGCAAGTATTTATACTGCTTTTTATATGGTAAGAACCATAAGAATATTGTACTCAAAAGTACTTATATGATCACTCTTAAAATATTTCTCAAAGTAAATACACTGACATACTTTTCTTATAATGTCTATTCTTATGCCTTCTGTTGGGATTCCTCTATTTGGAAAAAGGTAGTTCGAAGTTCTTCTAAGATTACTCAAGTTAGGCATTAAGAAATATAGAAAATTCTTGGTAAGCATATCAAATCTTGATGTATGCAAATAATGTTGAATTTCAATCAGTAACTGGAAAATAGATATACATAAATGAATTACAAATCGTACTAATTTAATTTTTTCTTCAGGTTGTAGAGTTATAGCCAATTTTCTATGATGCCTCTAGATTGTTTCCTCAATAGCCAAGGAATCCACTCTCATGCTATACCATTTAACTTCTTTATCTATTCTTCGTTCAGTTGAGACATAAACCTCTACTTTTGCCAGCAGTCAAGGAAGTCCATCAACTTTTGGATACAAGTCTTGTGCCTTTAGGGAAAATTTCTTTGCGCTAGCAAGGTCCATCTCTAAAATCTTGTTCTCTATAAGCTCTTTAGCCTTTAAGGAATCCTCTTTGTTGAATTCCATGCTTGGTGCTTTAATTCTCCAATTGAGCTTTTGATTACAATTTTGATTTTGCACTAACTTATAACACCCATATCAACTTTTAGGAAATAAGAATCCAGGTTTTGATTCTTTTTGGTGTATATATTTCTATAATCCTCCATAGGAAAAGGTTACCCTGAAATAAAAAGCTATAATACAATAAGTATTTTCTTTGTATTGTATTTAAATGATGTCATTCCAATGGGGGTTGGGTCTAGCAGAAGGGGCTAGTCCTTCACAATGTGGCTAACCAAGTTTTAAATCCCCACTAGGAGATGTGCTCACATTTAGTATCCAATAATTTCTCAAATTGGATTTCCCTTAATAAAAAGATACTTTTGGAAACAAAAAAGAACTCATGTAATCATAATGACCTTTTTTCTTTTTTGTTTTACGAATAGGTTAAAACTCTAACTATAGTTAGATTTTTACTCAAGGTAATTACATTAATTTTATTAAGAAAATATCATATCCTCTTTATATATATGCAAATTATTTACAGAAAAATTTAAAATGGTAATTCATTTGGAGTTGGCATTGTTTTCGCAGACCACTACATGGTTTTTGTTAATTCATTTGGAGTACACTCACATTTGCTTATGAGGCTTATTAAGCATAAAGCTTCTCACAAACAGGTACTAATAGTACTTTTGATATGTCTGAAATATTAGGAATATATTACTCAAAATTCTGTATATAGACACTCTTAAAACATTTGCTTTGAGCATATATACTGATTATTTTTCTTATGATGTCTGTTCTTATACCTTCGATTGGGATTCCTCTTTTTTGAAAAAAGGTAGTGCAAAGTCCATGTAAGATTACTCAAGTTAGGCATTAGGCAATCTATAAAATGCTTGGTAAGCATATCAAATTTTGATGTATGTAAATAAAGTAGAATTTCAATCAGTAATTGGAAAATAGAAATGCATAAATGATTTACAAATCATAACACTTTGTTTTTACCAAGGTGTAGAGTTAGAGCTAGTTTCCTATAACATCTCTAAATTGTTTCCTTGTCAGCCAATGGATCCAATCCCACCCTATACCAATCAACTTTACCATATATTCTTCTTTCATTAGAGACATGTCCTCAGTTATTGCCAGCATTTGAGCAAGACTATCAAGTTTAGGATACAAGCCTTGAGCCTTTAAGCCAAATTTTTTGTGCAAGCAAGGTCCTTCTCTAAAATCTTCTTCTCTGCAAGCTCTTTAGCCTTTAGGGTATCTTCTTTATTGCATTACTTGCTTGCTATTTAATTCTTCAAATGATAGAAAATTACTCTTCCTTAATTCCTTCTTCGAAAGTATACACTAAGACACTATTAATGATGACTTGAAAACTGATATTAAATCCATTACACAACCAATTCACATGCACAGTGAAGATGATTTCTTCAATTATAAAATCATAATAAAACAAATAATTAGTCTATAATGACACAACTACTTTAACAAAATAGGAAAGAAAAAACAAGCAAATAATAAAAGAATGGCCTTGTAATCTATGACCCGACTGAAATAATGATTAACGAACACTGAAAGTCTACTCAATGTGGTCTTTAATTCCCAATGTTTAATAACACATTATTTAATTACAAAATAATCAAGTGATAAAAAAATTCAACATATTGAATTAATGAACTTTTGAAATAAGAACCACATATTTCATGGAGTGAGGCTCCCAATAGATTTTCACATCACAATCCTCATTATCTTCCCTTATTACAAACCATAGAATAACCAAACCCTTTCTGATTAAATAAGACAATTAGTGTATGATTTATTGCAAAGGAAAAATGGAAAGCATAAGAAATTTGAAAATTTCAAGACCAAACACCAATTACAATTCTTGTTCTTAGTATTTGGGAAACAAAACAAGGGATACTTCTCTTGGAAGTAAATTCATGCTCAAATTGCTCTAGAAAATAAAAGACAATTATGAAAAAGGATAGAAGAGAATTTGCTTTTGAATTTAAAGACTTTAAATGTATATGTTAAGAACCTCAACAGAAGTAAAACTTTCTTAAGGTCAAAGTTCCTCCAAGTGTATACAATAACAAAGATTTTACATTCAGTGTGCCTAATTTTAGTAAATTTGACGTAAAACCCTTGATTCTATCCTTTATTAGCAAACTTTGTAATGGAGAAAAAACAGTAGCCATTATAGCAGAATGAGAATTTTAGGATGGATATGAAAATTTACCTAGATAAAAGATTTGCAGCACTGCCATTGATGAGTTTTTCATCACAATTTTGATTTCGCCCTTACTTTTTAGTGTATACATTTCTATAATCCTTTGTAAGAAAAGGTTACCTTGAAAAAAAAAAAGCTATAATAAAACAAGGAATTTCTTTGTATTGTATTTAAATGATGTCATACCAATGAGAGTTAGGTCTAGTAATAAACGTTAGTTCCTCACAATGTGGCAAACTAAAGTTTGAATTACTGCTAGGAGAGGTGTTCACATTTAATGTCTAATAATTTCTCAAATAGGATTGCTTTTGATAAGGGGATACCTATGAGAAATAAAAAAAATGATTTCATCATAATAAACTTTTTTTTTCTTATTTTTTGGCTAAGGTTAAAACCTATGGTTAGATTTTCACTTAGGGTAATATCATTAATTATAGTAATAAATGATAATATCCTATATATATATATATATATTTGCAAATCGTTTACAGCAAAAATTGAAATGGCAATTTTAGATTATGTTTGCATTGTTTTCATAGACTATAACATGGTTTTTGTTAATTAAGTTGGAGTACTCACATTTCCTTTTGAAGAAAAATGTAAGTATAAAAGACACATTTAGTTTCAGTCACTTTTTCCATATACTGCTACAAAGTGATTTATGGAAAAAGATAGCTAAGATTGAAGGGCAAGGGATTACCAACATACATGACGTATAAGGGTTCTTAAGTCATAGGGTCACTTTTGTGAATTATGAGAAGCATCTTGGTCCATGCTTGATACTAGCTCATTCCTAAGACAATGACTAAACTCAAACTCAGAGAAGTTGCTACAATGCAAAGTCATGTTCTAATTCTGACCTAAAAGTTAAGGTAATAGAAATTTTGAGTAAGTGAATCCTATTGCTTTGACCAAGGCATTAAAAGTTTAGCTCTCAAATCTCAGTGGAGAGCATTTTCTTGTTTTTTTTTTACATGAAAATATATAGCAGAACCAAAAAAGAACAAAACACCAATACCCTAATCCCTATAAGGATACTCCCACTTAAGAACTTGAAACTGTTTAAAGATATTGTTTATATCCTGAATTAAGTTCCTGAATCTAAAATGCAAAATCTAAGTATGAGAAAAAAATTAGATGGTAGCCTTTCCTCATAATGTAGATTGAAATATTTGGTATGTCCCATGCACAAGCATATTCCAAGATATTTACTATATACAAGAGTATGAAAAGGACTTTGTTATCTGTTAAGTACTTAGCAAATGATAGTCTATGCTGAATCACCCATTTGTGGACTCCATCTGTACATTATTGTTGATGTAACCAACTGATTCTGAATGATGTTATTGGTAAAGAACTTCTTATGCATATTGGCACGGGGTTTCATTTTAGCATTCTGAACATATATGAGGATGTGCTAAAGCATGTTAAGGATACTTGGAGGATCTGGTTTACCATTGTGGAAAAGAACTAGATTTCGATGCTGATATATACACCAACATAACAAAGTAATTTGACACAAAAAATCATGATTGAGGGGTGATATTATCTACATGCATTGTCCAAGAACACCCAAACTAGACACTTTTAGCAAGAACACAGTTCATAAATAAGTTATCCTGATCCTCAATGGTATTACAACCAAAAAGACAAAGACCATCTCAGATGATACCTCGTAACGCTAAATGGGTTCCTAATGGAAGCCAATCATGGCCTAATTTCCATAAAAAAAGTTGCAATTTTGGAGGCATTTTGATCTTCCAAATTTGGCACCAGTGGCGAGCATAGTATTTTTGTGCATAATAATGGTTATAGCAATGAAGCAAAGAGAAGCAGAAAGGACTGACAAGTTTAAGAATTTTGTACAAGGGTTGAAAACTCTTAAAGACAAAAATAACCGAAACTAAAACAGGAAGGCTTGCCTCTCATGAGAACTAATAGTCCAAAACCAAGGCTTGTTAATACAAATATAATTGTAATTCTAGCTCACATTAGCACCAATGAGCTGATTACATTGCATCTACACGGAACTTATTAGTATAATATTAAAGAATATGGCAGAAAGGACCACATAGCGTAGTGGATTAATGCATCTGACTTTAGATCAGAAGGTCGTGGGTTTGACTCCCATTGTGGTCGACTTTGGTATTTTTAACTATTTTAAAATTTAGACTCTCCTCATTTATTTTTAGTAAATTAAAATCTTCATACTTTAAAATTTGTTAAAATTATATTTTCTCTCTTTTTTTCAATTACACTTTTCTAAGATAAAAAAATTTAAAAATTTATCTTTTTTTAATTAACAATATGCTGACTTACTAAAAAATATCTCTATATTTATTATTTAAGAAATAAAATATATTTTTACCATTATGAAAAATTATTTTTACAATTTTAAAATAAAATAAATTTATAATTTCTAACTCAAATAAATAATATAGAAATAATAATTTTTAAAATATATTTTTAATAAATTTAATTTTTTTAAAAAAAATTATATTATCATTGAAAATATTTTAATTAAAATAAATTAAAGTTTAGATTTTTGATATCTTAATAGAGAGTAGATGTGTCAAAATGGGAAAGACCTTATAGGTTAGCCTTTTTAGACCTATAGAATTCTAAGGTTAAAATACACAGAACTCTTTTAAACTTTGGGTCATGTGCGCATAACTCTCATAAACTTTCAACTATGACTTAGGACCCCAATATACTTTCAAACTATTACAATTAACTTATTCCGTCCATTTTTTCATCTAAATCTTAACAGAGCTCTCCACGTGAAATATTATTTTGCCAAGTGGCATTAACCAATTAAAATAAAGGAGGGCTATTATGGTCATTCAAAATTACTTGTTTACCCACATCTAGAAACCCAAAGCCTCTTAAATGTGTTGCTTTCAACTATGACTTAGGACCCCAATATACTTTCAAACTATTACAATTAACTTATTCCATCTATTTTTTTGTCCAAATCTTAACAGAGCTTTCCATATGAAATATTATTTTGCCAAGTGGGATTAACCAATTAAAATGAAGGAGGGTTATTATGGTCATTCAAAATTACTTGTTTACCCACATCTAGAAACCTAAAGTCTCTTAAACGTGTTTGAACCAAAGCTCCTACACTTGCCTCCACCGTCTACCTGAAACGCTTTTGAGATTCACTTTTCACCCACATTTATAAAAAAACTAGTGCCTTCACTGTCTACTTGTTCACCCACATTTCCTCGTGCTAATGCCAGACAATGACACCACACCTAAATGAAATTGCTCATGTGGTTAAAGCCGACTCCAACTTTGTCTCACCTCCATCACGAACCATCCAAGCATATCAAATCTTAATGTATGTAAATAATGTAGAATTTCAATAAGTAAATAGAAAATAGAAATACATAAATGATTTACAACTCGTGCTAATTTGTTCTTATCAGGTGTAGAGTTAGAGCCAATTTCTTATAACATCTTTAGATTATTTCCTTGTTAGCCGATGGATCCACTCCCACCCTATACTAATCAAAATTTCCATCTATTCTTATTTTAGCAAAGACATAAACCTCAATTGTTGCCAGCTATTGAAGAATACCATCAAGTTTAGGATACAAGTCTTGAGCCTTTAAAGTAAATCTTTTTGTGCCAGTAAGGTCCATCTCTAAAATCTTCTTCTTTTCAAGCTCTTTATCCATTAGGGCTTTTATTTCATTTCATGCTTGCTACTTAATTCTCCAAATGAGCTTTTCATCACAATTTTGATTTCACCTTCACTTATAACACCCATATAAACCTCTAGAAAATAAGAATCCTAGTTTCAATTCCTTTTGATGTATTTATTTTTATAATCTTCCTCAAGAAAAGGTTACCTTGAATAAAAGTTATAATACAACAAGGATTTTATTTGTATTGTATTTAAAAGATGTCATTCCAACAAGGGTTAGGCTAGTGGATGGGTTAGTCTCTCACAATGCGATGAAATAAAGTTTAAATCACCTCTAAGAGAGGTTCTTATATTTAGTGCCTGACAATTTCTTGAACAAGATTACCTCTAATAAAAAAATACTTATGGGAAACAAAAAAGAATGATGTCATCATAATGACCTTTTTTCTATTTTTGGCTATTGTTAAAACTCTAATTATGGTTAAATTTTCACTCAGGGTAATAGCATTAATTATATTGATAAATGATAATCTCCTATATAAATATATATATGCAAATTGTTTACTTCAAAAATTTAAATGGCAATTTCATATTTTGTTAAAGCATTGTTTTCACGGACTATTACTTGGTTTCTGTTAATTCATTTGAAGTATATTCACATGTCCTATAAGGCTTGTTCAACATAAAGCTTCTCACTTGCAGGTACTTATAGTTCTTTTTATATGCTAGGAATCATAAGAATATATGAATAAAAAGTCCTTATATGTGCACTCTTAAAATATTTGCTCAAAGCAAATATATTGATATATTTTTTTATAATGTTTGTTCTTATGCCTTCAGTTGGGGTTCCTTTATCTGGAAAAAGTTTGTTCAAATTCCTTGGTAATATTACTCAAGTTAGGCTTTAGGCAATTTATAAAATGTTTAGTAAGCATATCAAATCTTGATGTATGTAAATATTACAGAAATCATTAACTGGAAAATAGAAATACAAAAATGATTTACAAATTGTGTTGATTTGTTTTTTATTAGGGTGTAAAGTTAGAGCTAGTTTCTTATAACATCTTCGAATTGTTTTCTCGTCAGCCATGGGATCCACTCCACCCTATACCAATCAACTTCCCCATCTACTTTTCTTTCAGAAGAGACATAAACCATAATTGTTGCCAATAGTTGAGGAAGACCATCAAGTTTATATATAAGTCTTGAGCCTTTAAGCCAATTTTTTTTGTTGGCACCAACAAGGTCCTTTTCTAAAATCTTCTCTACAAGCTCTTTAGCCTTTAGGGCATCCTCTTTATTGCATTCCTTTCTTTCTACTTAAATTCTTCGAATGATAGAAAATTACTCTTCCTGAATTCCTTCTTCAAAAGTATATGTCAGGGTGCTATTAGTGAGGACTTGAAAACTAATGTTAAATCCATTACACAACCAATTCACATGCATGGTGAAGATGTTTTCTTCAATTATAGAATCCTAATAAAACTGATAACTTCATGAAATAAAGTTAATTGAGCTATTTTTATATCAAATTTTTGAGTAAATTTGTTAGATAATGCTGAGTTTATAGTTATTTTAGTGTGCTTGCAAATTTAGTTGTGTTTAGATGGGTTTAAGTTATTTTTAAAGCTTTTAAATGTTTTTTATTTGTGTTTAGAAGATTTTATTTTCAAGTTAAAAGTTGCTTATATTGGTTTTATCTTGTTTTTCAAGCCTAAATGTGAAGAATTTAAGGAGTACAAGTTTTGAAGCCCAAGCACCAATTCTGGAGTTAAGGCATCACTTGTTGCAACACATCATAAAGGTTCCATGAAGCATTGACGTGAGAATTGGAAGTTGAGGTATGAGCTCATGTCCAGTAGTTTATACAATTTCCAATAACTTGGTGCCTCACCTTCAAATCATGGTGTCAAGGCTTGAATTCGATTTAGAAAGACTGGGCAACTTGGCGCCTCACTTTTAAGTCGTGGCTCCTATGTGCCACATCGCAAATTTGCATTAAGGGCAATTTCATTTAGGCATTTTTTAAGGCTGATATGAAAGGAAAACTTAAGTTTTTTTAGAGAGATTCCATTCTAAAACTTTAGAGAGAAGAAGGCACCAAAGGGAGCACCAAAGGGGCAAAAAAATAGAGCTCAACGAGTGCGTTCAAGTGGAGATTTTAGAACAAAAGGCCAAATAGAGCTTTTATATTAGAGTTTCTTCTTTCCTTATCTTCTTTATTTCTACATTTGTGATGTTCTCTGGATTGGGCTTTGTTAATCTTGTAAATATGATAGGCTAGGCTTTCTTTTCTCTAGGATTATGGTTCCTTGGCACATGAATTGACTTTATTATTACTTGCTTATATTTAATTTCAATGTTAATGAGTTTATTTAGTTTACTCTTCATTGTTCCCTTTTTGCTTGATCACCAATTAGGGGAAACTAGGAGGATTTGAGTTAGTCTTGAGAAAGGTGCTTGAATTTAGTCTTAAAACTGAATATCATCTATTTGTTATTAATTAATTACTAGAATTAACTCGATTCACCCAAAGGATAAGAATATACCAATGGGTCTTGCAGAGTCATGATTAGCCAAGCTTCATATGTTCCTTTAATTGAATTCTCATATAAATATAGGGGATTGAATTGGAGAAATAGAATTTATAATGAACCGAAAGATTTTTATAATGAAATTAGAGCCTAAGGCACTAGTTTGGATAAAGTGAGTAATATTCTTGCAATTTAAGTGCTAAGTTAGACTATAATCCTAGGGACCTCTACTTCCCATAGTTTCTTATTATTAGCATTGTATTTTGATTCTAAATTTACATTATTTTACCTTAAAATCAATTATTGGTTTTGCTTGGATAAGGTGAGCACAATGATACTAGTACTTAATGAAACTTTTGACTAGAATTTCCTGAGAACGATACTCTTACTTCATTATTATACTACTTGTTGATAATGTACACTTGCATTATGTCAATAGCCTCGCAACAAAAACAAATAATTAGTCCATAATGACACAACTACTTTAGCAACGTAGGAAAGAAAAAACAAGCAAATAACGAAAGAATGACCTTGTAATGTATGAACCAACTAAAATAATGATTAACAAACACCTAAAGTCTACTCAATGTGCTCTATTAATTCCTAATGTTTAATAACAGATTATTTAATTACAAAATAATCAAGTGATAAAAAAATTCAACATATTAAAGTAATGAACTTTTGAAATAAGAATCACAGATTTCATGAAGTGAGGTTCCCAATAGATTTTCACATCTTAATCCTCATTATCTTCCCTTATTACAAAGAATAAAACAACCAAACCCTTTTTTATTAAATAAAAACATTAGTGTATGATTTATTGCAAAGGAAAAATGGGAAGCATTAGAAATTTGAAATTTTCAAGACCAAACAACAATTATAATTGTTGTTCTTAGTATTTGGGAAGCAAAATAGGGGATTCTTCTCTTGGAAGTAAATTCATGCTCAAACTTCTCTACAAAATGGATAGAAGAGAATCACTTTTGAATTTAAAGACTTTAAACATATATGTTAAGAACCTCATAAGAAGAAAAACCACTTTTTTCAAGTAGAAGTTCCACTAAGTTTAGACAATAGCAAAGATTTTACATTCAATGTGTCTAATTTCTATAACTTTGACTTTCAACCCTAGATTCTATCCTTTATTATCAAACTTCATAATGGAGAAAAAAATAATAGCCACCATATTCCATTATAGCAGAATGAGAATTTTAGGATGGATATGAAAATTTACCTATAGTCATATAAAAGATTTGCAGCATCGCCATTGATGAGCTTTTCATCACAATTTTAATTTCGCCCTCACTTATAACATCCATATCAAACTCTAGAAAATAAGAATTATGGTTTCGGTTCCTTTTGGTGTATATATTTCTATAATCATCCCCAAGAAGAGGTTACCTTAAAAAAAAAGCTATAGTACAACAAGGATTTTCTTTGTATTGTATTTAAATGATGTCATACCAACAAGAGTTAGGTCTAGCTGAAGTAGCTAGTTTCTCACTGTGTGACAAACCAAAATTTGAATTACCACTAGGAGAGGTGCTCACAAGTGTCCAACAGTTTATCAAACAAGATTGCCTCTGATAAGGGAATATTTATGAGAAATAAACAAATTATGTCATCATATTGGCCTTTTTTCTTTTTTGGTTTTTGGCTAGGGTTAAAACTCTAACTATGGTTAGATTTTCACTTAGGGTAACATTAATTATATTAACAAATGATAATATGCTATATATATATATATATGCAAATTGTTTATAGCAGAAATTGAAATGGTAATTTCAAGTTATGTTAGCATTGCTCTCATAGACCATTACATGGTTTCTATTAATTCATTTGGAGTACACTCACATTTCCTTATGAGGCTTGTTCAGCATAAAACTTCTCACATGCAGGTACTAATCGGGCTAGGAATCTTAGGAATATGTGACTCAAAGTCCTTATATGGACACTCATAAAATATTTGTTCAAAGAAAATACACTAACAAAGTAAGATTGACTACAAGATTAATGAATTAAATTTTGTTATTATTTTTTATGATATTAACAACTAACACAAAACTAATTAAAATAAATTAAGTATAAAATTAAAAAATAACTCTAAAATTTTCAATTTTCACCGACAATTTAATCATAAAAGGTACAAGAAACATATATTTAAGTTCACTTCACAAGTTACACCATAAATGTGCTTGCATTTTCAGTTGTACCGGACAAAATGAATCTACCTCATAGAATAAAAAACATACAAATCAAAGAGAATTTTGTAATACAAAATTCACTTCTCTTTCAATGCTAGTAACATTTTGAAGAACTTTGCTCACATCGAAATCATATTTAGATCCCTTAAAGTAAGTGTTTTGTAAAATGCAATGAAGTGCGCTAAAATGTACCATTTTACACATTAACCAGTTGGTTAATCTATAAGTAGGAATAAAAAAAAAATTATCATGTACACATTAATATACATTTCAGCGCACTTCAAGCACTTCACAACATGTACATTTTAGAGAATCCGAGAAATCAATGATGCATGAAGGATGGGAAGAAACAAAAAAGCAACATATGAATTTGTACACACATATGGCTAGCTGCTAATCTCTCTCTCAAGTTCGTGAGTTTCCATAAAGCTGTGCATACACCCTCTTCGTCCTGTGAACTACGATTAAGCTCAAGACCATTGCAAACAAGCAAGCTGCTGCTAAGATTCCACATGTTATGGAATAGCATATGTTTCCCTCGCAAACAAGAACTTCACTTGCAGCGAAAGTGATAAGGTTCTTATGCTTCGCTTGCTTTTCTGCGTAGTAGTCGTATATAGTGCTTGCTATCAGACCCGAGAGAATGAGCGAGCCCGTTGGTGTTGCCATTGTGAGAAAATTGTACAGAGCCCCAAAATTCTTGAGCCCGAATAGCTCTGAAGCTGCGGCTACTCCCACAGCCCAATGGGCCCCGTACCCAAGCCCGGTCAAAATAGTCACCACATAAAGTTGCCCGGCCCAACCCATCACGTAATATGATGCTCCAATTGCCATTATCAACTGAACCGCAGCCAATGCATAGTGTCTTGGGTATCCGAATTTCCTATTTTTCACAAAAGAAAATTTTATGTAATAAATCCTACATTTTTTTACTTGAAATATTATAAAATTGTTAGTTTGATATTTTTATTTGTTAAATTGGTATAAATTTAACTAAGTTGTTAATTTAAGTAGTAGGAGAGAAGTAGAGAGAGAAATGAGAAGAAGAGATAAACAAACACGTGGCCCCTTACTTATATGATGCTTATACCTATTTCTTTTTTTTTTTTTTCTATTTCTATTTTCCTCTAAAATTAGTAGAGAGTTAGTCTATAAAGTAGTTGAGAGGATTCAAATTTATTAAAAATTCTAGATAAATTAATTAAATGAAAATTATAATAAATTAAATTTAGTATATGAAAATGTATGTAAACATTAATTCATGATCAAAATTTGTCTAAATAGCACTTTCCTCCAAAAGCCATTTTTCAAACCAAATTTCATCCAAATTTGAATTATATTAAAAATTACTTGTCTTTGTAAAATTTATCCAAATAATGTTGTTTTGAAAAAAAAAAAAGAAGCTATTTAGACAAATTTAGGTCATGAATTATAGTGAGTTTCTATTCATTAATTGAATAGAATTTATTTAAATAACAGAAAAAATTTGATTGAAAAAAAGGAACTAAAAGAATAAATTTTAAGAACTAAATTGTTAATTTATTTTAAAAATTATTAAATACGAAAGTGAAAATAAATTATTTTATAATATATGTAATTTAGTCAAATTTTTTTATCTAAACTATTGGTATCTAAAAATTTATTATATTATGATTACTTTAGTTCAAACTAGTTGAGATGTAGGCTCGTCCGAGCAAGAATAATTTAGTCAATTTGCATAAGAGAAAAAAAAAATTATGAATGTATAGTGAATTATTCTGTTTGTTAATTAAATTATGGATGTTGCTTTCAGAAAAAAATTGCATAGGAGAAAAAGTGAAAAAGTAGTTTAGAGTTAGCACCTGGTGATGACCTCTGACAAGTATCCCCCACCAACGCGACCAAGGAAGTTAAATATGCTGAACACCGATACATATAAATTTGCATTGTTATCTCCCAATGATTGGCAAATCTGACCCATATTGTTTATGATTGTCAAACCCACTCCAGACCCCAGAATCTGACACATAAATATAAGCCATAGATCAACATTCACAAGTGCTTGCATTACTGTGAAATCCTCTCCTATTTGTGGTCCATTTTTCTGTCTTATTTTCTTCACTGCTTCTGTCACTGCTTGCAAAATCTTAGCTTGCAATTGAACAATTTGCCTTGGCCCTTCTGATAACCCACTATTTGCCTCTACTTTTTTAGGCTTTTCCTCTGTAACTTCCCCACCAATAACCTCATTCTCATGATCTGCACACATTGGAGGGTCAACCAGAAGAGTCTCTTCATCTGGAGACTTGGGTTTGGAGAAGAAGACCAAGGTAATAGGAACCAAAACTGGAAGCAATATGAGAATGACTAGAATAACTGCAAATAATCTGATGGTGTTGTGATCCAAGTGCATCACATTTTCAAGCATCAAAACTCCCATGAGATAAGAAGCTAAAAGGAGGCAGACGGTGTAGATGAAGAAGAAGCTTGAGGAATCAGAGGGTGTAGCTTGTTTGTTAGTGTGAAGGGGTCTAATGATGAACATGAGAGAGAGAGAAACCATGGCAGGACCAACTGCTATGATGAAGATGAGAGAGGCCTGATCAGGGGTGTTGATCATAGCAAGAATTTGAGTCATGATTGCACCACTTAAACCCATAAAACCCTTAAGAATCCCCACAACGGGTCCTCTGTTTTCTGGGAAATTTTTCACGCACGAAACTAGAGAAGCTGTGTTGTAATATGTAGCTGCGTTTGTTCCCACAAATATACAAATGCATAGCTGCCAATTCAAGTGAAATCCTTAGTACTATGAACTATGAATGTATTTATAGTTAACGTTAAATCCTATCAATATATGGGACAGTTGAATTTCACTTCAAATTACCGTGTATATTTTCTTTTGGTCCCATAGAAAGTAGTTACATGAAGGAAATATCACCATGAACTGAGGCCAATACTTGTACGCGTAGGATAAATGGAAGATATTTTGGTTTTTAGCTAGCAGCTACACATAATTGCCAGATATTTTATATACCAACACGATACTTAAATTAAAAATGAATTAATTGCATCATGTAGAGATTAGGAGAGTCAATTGTAATTTTTAAAATTAAAAAATATCAAATAGAATTTAACTAATAAAATTAGAAAAAAGAAAGTCAAAGGCGTAGGTAAGACATCCTTTTCACTAGGGATATGAGGATTAAAAAACATTCTTCCGTGTAAACCCGTTTATAATTTGGTCATTATACAATGAAAGGGATGAATGACTATGCAAGGTTTAACTTGTTAAATAATCTATATATATATATATATATAAAATTTTATGAGATGTGATAAAATAAATTTTACATCTTTTATATTCAAGAGATAATATATTTTTAAAAAATTAAAAAATTAAAAAATTTATGTTAATAAAAATTTATCTTAAATAAATTAAAGATTAAATTTTTTTTATTTTTTTTATTTTTTTTAAAATATAAAAAATATATTATTTTTTAAATTTAGACTATTCATAAAATGCGTATGAAGCAATAATTGTAATAGGAAATATTTCACGGAAAATTCTAAAAACATGTCCTGCGAAGAAAACAGGGCAACCGAAATTCTTATTCAGGATCCAACAATTGGTCCATAAAGGACGTTTTATTTTTGAGTAATGCCATGGAAGAAGTGAACTCACCGCCCAGAGGGGCAAAAAGGGGATTCTGTGAGTGACAGTAAGCCAGAGCACAGCGTAGCCTGCAAAATTCTGAAGACCACCAACGAGTAAGACTCGGGAAGTAGGGGATGTCTGACTGATTTTGCCAGCAAGAAATCCAATATTGTCACCCAAGTCCTTGGCTGTGGCTAGCACAGCTAGCTGCTTCTGGTTGTAGCCCATGGTGGTCTTGATCACCGGAGATATGCTCCCAAACATGTAAGCCATCCCCGCAAATGACTGAACCCACATCGCACACACGAACACCACCCATCTGTGTCTTATCAACTCCTTCAATTTCTCACCCCCCATACTGCCTCCCATATTCTTTATTGTTATCAATCAACGCTTCACTGTGTTAACGTTATAATATATATATACACACACACACACACACAAATATCTGGTAGCATTTAGCTCCTGTTGTCATCATTACTTTGGTTAGGTGGGGTTCGCATTTCACATTGACTACTCTACCTTTTTCATATATACAAGCTAATCCATTCACAGAAGTAAAAAATTTATAACAAAAAAATCAGTTAAAATATATATATATTTTTGAATTATAAATTATGTGTAGATAATTTTTTTAATTATAAAAATTACTTGAGAATTCATTAAACTTTGTAATTTATATAAAAAATATTTTTATTAATTTTTTTATCTAAAATCTTAACAGAAGATAACAATGTCATATTATTTAAAAATTTTTTTTATAAAGCCTAAAATTCAAAAAAAAATTTATACAAAATTTAAAGTTTTGAAAATTTTTTTACATAAATCTTAAAGTTTTTAATTTTTTTTTATATTTTAATACGACTTAATTTTTTTGATATGTCACTATTTCATTAGAGTTATAAATAAAAAAATTAATAGATAAATTTTTGGTATAAATTACTAAGTTTATGAAAATTTAAAATTAATTTTTATAATTAAAATAAATTATTTATAAGTAACTTATAGTTTAATAAAATTTTATATATTTTAACCAAAAGAAAATGAATGCTCCGTGCTATGGCTGTACTTGAACTTCTGTGTGGTGACTCTGGATGTTTTTGTTGGTTGGCAACACATAATTTGTCAATCTCTAATTTGGAATGGCTTAGGTTCATTGATTCATAAGCCAACTTCTCATTAAATTTAATAAAATTATGTTTGATATTTTTCTTGTTTTAAAAATTATATTTAGTGTCTCTAAAATTTGACATAATATCACGCTAATCTTCCTCTGTTTTTATTACCACGAAATTATTGAGATTGTGATTGTGGTATTGTCGCACTCTAAAATTCCAGCTGAATTTTTAGGCAGAAAAAAATAATTATATATTATCATATTCTTCTGTGAAATGCTCTTCATTAGAAGATATTTCATGGAACAAATAATATCGTTTTTGTTGATTGGATAGAATAGATATTTAGGCGTTGGGAAATATCATGGGGTGGTTCATTAGTCTTTAGCCTTTAGTCTGTACATAACCTTTCGGTCCATTGATATTTGAAAATGATATCACATCCTGCTGGAATCTTTAGGAAGACAAGGCACATATCTACGTACTTATCATACTATCGTCTCTGAATTTTCCTCTTATAATCCATGAAGGTGTCTAACAGTGATTGTTATCCTGTCAAAACACAAGCAAGTTAATTTTAACACGTCCCGGCTGCAAGAATTAACATTCTTACACTTTTATTACACTAACATGTTAATAATATCTCAAATGTCTATAAAATAAAGTTTAATTTTTTATTAAAAAAATATTTATATTTAATACTTGATAATATTTAAAAAAAATAAAAAGATCTCTAATTTCACGTATCAAACACATAAAAGCAACCTCAAGCCAACCTTTAAAATAGAGAAATGAACAAAGGAAAAGAAGAGACAGAGTAATGGTTATGCAGCATTGAGAGCTGAATGACTAAAGGTCTACAATAACACTATTCCATTTCCATGGACTCAAAACCTGGAGCATACCATCCCAACTGGTCACAGATTTGCTTGAGTCTTCCTTCTTGACCCTTGGAATCTCCTAAAGCTGTAGTGAAAGGATACACATAAGTTACTTTGGTAGCCATGCACCTGTAAGTAACTACATTTCCTTTCACTAGGAACTCAAGTACATCTCTACCAAATCCCCCATCAACCTCAGCTTGTAGATATTGGCCTGCACATTCACTTTACTGTTAGTGAAGTCATTACTTAAAAAAATTGCAATGGTATTACTCTGTAAACCCCTCATTTTATTAGGGAAAACGAAATCCAGAATTGTAACACGTAAACTGCATCAATATTGCATTCTGTTGAAAATTGCAATAGTGTACACATCTTTTTACCATTGTTCCTGGCTTATTAAGTATCAATTGGTGATGAGATGCAGAAAACCACAGGTTACGTTGTGTATGTTTTAGTGTTAGTGTTACCATATGAGGTGTCTTCCACAGGCTGAAATTTCACATTTGTCTGGGTCTTCTGGATTGCTTCACGCAATTTCTGAGAAAAACAGGAAGACAATGACTGACATAATCCAAACACAAACATAGATTGAGATATGGAAGTATAGGATATTTTTCAAATAAATTTGTAGAAACAGAAACCTGAATTGCATTATCCAACGAATTTTCGGGAATCATCCAAGGAAACGCAAATGATGAGGACTTGGGATTCGTTGATATACAACCGGGATTAATCGAGGGGCAAGGTAAAATTTTCCTGCAACAACAGAATACTCATAAAATACTGGAACAAAAGCAAGGAACTATCAAATATACAAGCATAATTGGAGAGCATGATACATTCCTGTAAGAAAGCACATGAAATTGACTTACCCATTTTCTAGTCCTACCTGCAAGTTCTTGGACTGCGAAAAAGGAGTGGTGAGAGGAATTAGAGGGGACTGAGAACTGAGAGAAGGGATTGCGGAAGAAGGTAATGGAGAAGTTAAGGTCACAGCAAGAGCCAAGGAGATGAGATTAGGATGAAGAATGAGTCTAGGGTTTTGATTGGGGGTTTTCAATTTTGGAGTTGGTAAATGAGAAATTGTGTTAGTAGAAGAACAAGAAAGTGTAGGAAGAAGAAGACGAATCAAGCTCATGTTTCCAGAGGTCCCTTATCCATGCAATCTCAGGACTCTATCGGCTTTGCTCCCTTGTACTTGCTTCGACTATTCCAAACTCAAAATTTTAGAGAAATGGTAAATTCATAGTATTTAAGGGATATCAGTAATTAAAAAATAATTAAATTTATATATAATTACTTATATTTTTATTATTAAATTTTTAAATAAAATATGTAAAATTTTTTTAAAAAAATTAATCATAAAATAAATAAATTTTATAAATTATATATGTCAATCTTTAAATAAATAATTTAATAATAAAAATATAAAAATTATACTTTAATCTTTTAAAATAATACATTTATCTGTATTTAAAAAATAATAAAAAGAGAGAGATTAAAAAAATAAAGACTCACAATGAATCCACCTAAATGGATTAAAAATAAATTCTTTTTTATTTTTTTAAATATAAAAAAAGACATTTTTTTTGAAATACCAATGATCTAAACTCTTAAAAAAGAAAAAAAAATTTGATTTAATTTTTATATCTTAACTATTAAATTCTTTAATATAAAATAAAAAAAATGTAATTTATATAATTTATCTCTCTCATGATTAATATTTTTTAAAAAATTATAATTAAAAATTTTAATAATTGATATAAACAACTACACATAATTTTAATAAAGATGGTTCACTACAAATTGGAATTTTTAAAGTTCTTAAAAACCTTTTATACAGTAAATTTAGATAAAAAGAAATAAAAAATCTAATTTTATATGGAAGATTGTATACATTTTAATTATATTTAAATTTTTATCTAATTTTACCTATATCAATAAGATGTCATAAACCTTAAAAGCAATCGTCGATATGTCCGAGTGGTTAAGGAGGTAGACTTGAAATCTACTGGGTTTCGCCCGCGCAGGTTCGAACCCTGCTGTCGACGAATTTTATGTTTATTTTACTTTTTAATTTGAATTTTTGTGTTGGTCCTAAATTTCAAAACAACATATTAGGGTTTCAAATCTTGAGAATCTCCAGATTAAACCACTGTTTTCTACAATCGCGCTCGAGCTCAAGAATCAGACTGAAACTTGATTTATTCGCAGTAGGTACGACATGGAAGAACAGTCCGTAAATGGCATGATGTCTAACCCTAAAACGACGCAGGAGCTAGCAATGGAGGGCCAGAAGTATCTCGAAGAAACCATAGAGTACGCTTTCCAGATCCTTTCTTCCATGAACGATGAGCTCTGCAACCCTTCCTTGTGGTCCACCTCTCCCATGTCTTCTGCATCCGCTAGTTTGGTCCCTAACGGTCCATCGTCCCACTCTTCAAACGGCGCCATTAGCGGTGATGCCACTTCCGATAACTCCATTCAACACGCGGAGAGTGGTGTTGGTGCCGGTACTGGAGGGGCTCTTGAAGAGGCGCGGTTTCGCTATAAGAATTCAGTCGCTACACTTCGGACCATTCTCACTGCAATCCCTAACTCTCAGAAGGTAATATCTTGATCTGTTTGCTCTGTTCTGACATTCTTTGCGCTATTATGATTTTTCTTTGGAAAGATAAATAAGAATGTAAGTTACAGTGTTAAGGATTTCTTATTGATTCTTGGCATCATTGCACCTTTCAACTTTAGGAAAATTATTATCAGTGAGTTGATGGAATTATTATGTGCTTGAAGCAATCAAGTGTTGAACTGAACTGTGATAAATGACAAAGGCAAGACCAATGTATCTGGAATTGAATTGTAAATTAAATTGCGTGTAGTTACATTCTGACTGGGTAAAAGACAATCAGGAAAGTTGTTTACTTCTATTTTGTTTTATAACAGATTTTGAGGAATTTGAATACATGTTCTTGCTGAGAAGATGAAAATTTTACGAAGATATGTTTAGATTGAGAAGAAAGAATAAAAAGAGAATGAAAAAAAAAGAAGTTTTTTTAAATATAAATCAAGGAAAATATTCTAATTAACGTTTCCCTTCTCTTCTAATATCTTTTTGGCCAAAATGCACTGAACCTTTTGGATTAGATCTTTTGCTGATAGCCCACTGTGATTTAAAACTTGATTCAAATAACTAACAACCTCCGTTAGATTTTCGATCCAAATTTTGACGGTAAGTGGCCACCTCGGATGGTTTGACTCAACGTAGATAAAAACGCTAACATGGCACTAGGGGTATTTTGGTCCTTTTTTTTTCTCTTTCTTTCTCCTCCTATCTTCTCTCCTCTCATATTTCTTCCTCTTGTCGCTGTCGAAGCTCTCGGAACCCCCTCACTAGTGATTTTCGCTTTCGATTTCCAAAGGCCAACGTTGGTATTGTTGTTCGTGATTTCTAAAGGCTTTCGTTCCTGATGGAGAGCCAGAGGCGACAAAAATTGCAAACGAAAGATTCGAGTCGCCTCTGGCTTTTCGTCGTGATTTTTGGAGGTCAAAGGCCTCAACAAAATCATGAACATTTGCAAAAGCCAGAGGCGACAAAAATCGCGAACATTCGCGAAAGCTGGAGGTGACTGTCGGAGGTGAACGTTCAAAACATCTGTAGCAATTTTTGGCACCATTTCAGATAACCTATTAACCTAATTTCAACACAAATACATCAAAGTCTAATAGGCATGCCATAGTGGTCACAGAGGCGAAACCAAAGTTGCCCTTGTTCGAAACTCCAGTGGCCACTTTTGCAATAATTTTTTCTCCTTCCAAAACGATGCCATTTTGCCCTTCAAATTTCATATATATACTTTATCGAAACGTTGCTGTTTTGCTTACTTGAAACGGCGCCGTTTTAAAGGCCAAAACGGTGCGTCGCGGGAAAGGTTGTATGAAATGACATCCTTTTGAAGGTTAAAATGGTGCGTTTCGTCGAGCTTGATTCGTCTCCCTCCTCTAAGATAGGCGGTTTTTGGTGTCTTTAGCTCCTTTTCAACGTCAGGTTTGTCGTATTCTCGACGGAAAACTTTCTCATGATTTCATAATTACAAAATTGGTTCAAAAATGAAAAAATCCAAATCACCAAAATTTTGAAAATTTTTTAGTTTGTTGTCACCATTTATAGACCTTCTCTTGCGATTTTTGTTTGTCGACGTCGTTTGACCTTAGGCGACCCATCTATGGTCGTTCGTCTGTTCGACAGTGGAGGGTGGGGTGACTAGCCGGTGGAAAGGGAGAAAGAGAGAAGGGAGGAGGAAGAAGAGAAAAAAAAGGAAAAAGACCAAAATATCCCTAGTGCTATGTCAGTATTTTTGTTTACGTGGGGTCAAACTATCCGACGTGGCCGTTGACCATCAAAATTTTGATGAAAAATTTAATGGAAGGTGTTAGTTGCTTGATTTTGAAAGTTCAAGAGAGTTCCTTGTCAAGTTTTAAACTCAGGGGACTATTTGCAAAAGGTCCAAACCACAGAGGAATTCTGTGCATTTTGACCTATCTTTTTTTTGTTTTGTTTTTCACTCTATTGCCTATAAATTTGTATACAACTATACATGAGTATGAGCATTTGAACCATTTGTATGTAGTGAAGCTTTTGTTTTTTCCAGTGAAACTAAATTGGCTCTTACAATAGGCGAAAGTATTTGACACTGGTTCAGCTTCTAGTCCTGTGGATCAAACTGACATTGAGATGTTGGAAGAACGAGCCTCTCGGCTAAGAAAGGTATGTTGGGTATAATGTTTTAATTGATAGAACCTCAATCTCTATGCTTGTGCCTGTTCTTTATAATAGCCTAAACAGTTGAATGGTAACTTTGGCCTTAGGGCAGAGGTTTTAGTCTATTGGAATTCTAAAATCGCTTGATTTTTTTTAAAGTCACGTTTACTAATAGCTAGCATCAAAAGAACCTTATAATGTTGAGTTTAAAGTTATTTTTGAAGTTGTTAAGTTTTGGTGAACATTATTATTGATTTTGAATTTGAGACAGTTATTGTGTTCAATTTCCACCTAACTTCTGTTTATAAATATAGGAGCTTGTGAACAAGAACATGCACCTGAAGACTCTCATAGATCAACTGCGGGATCTTATCACTGATATATCCACATGGCAAAGTCCTTGTGCGCTCTGAAGTTTGGGATGAATACTTTTTATTTTTGGAGGATGGAGCCTGGCAATAGAGATTTAGAATTCAGAATACTGTAAATGGTAACATTGCTTCTTGATATTTCAAATTTTAACACTTGAAGTTGCTGTTGTTGATCACAATAGGTTCCACTTTACCTTCCCGAAACTATAGTTTGAGAATTGTGTATGGAATGCTATGTAAATGTTCGTCCAGTGGACATGCGTGAACAAATGAGAGTATCTTATACACACAGAATCAAGAAGACGAAGCTTAAAGAATGCTCATAAATCGTGAATATTATTTACACTAGGCACAAATATATATACATCTCTGAGTCAAAGTAATAGTCAAAAGAAAATAAACTACTCCTAACTAAGGGTAGAATTGTAAAAATGCATCTAACGGAAAATAACAAACAAAATAATCACTACAGATAAATACACTCCGATTTACTCTGTGCTGCACACGCCTTCCTTCACATTTTCTTCACATTGTAGAATTGTACCTTAATTAACCATCTGAAGGAATCCTTTAATCGGTCGGTGTAAAAAATTGTATCCGATCAGTGTATTTCATAGATACTCTGTTACTTACCATTGCTTTTATGCTCAATACGAAAAAAATTCTTCCATGTTTCTAACTTATCCATGCTGTTATGCTTAATAGGAAATGTCTCTTCCATGATTCTACGGGGAGTAAATGAAATTTAAGGGAGATGACTGGTATATTTTTCGAGACATCTTTTTCGCATATTCCTTCCAACCAGTTGAAAGAAGTTATCCTCATGTATGCAACTCCCAAGTGTGTAACCTTCCACAATTGCTAAATCTGTTGTAAACATGTGCTTCAAGAATGGCCTAAATAATTTGGAGTCTCCCACTCGAAGATTACGAATTTGTAGGTCGCTAATCAATTTTATATCTTTGTAGGTACATAGATATTTCCGCTTTTTCATGAACTGGCAGCATTTCGGCACTACCCACTTAACTTCTATTTAGCATTTTACTTTCACGAGTCTTGACATGATTTATCAAATGTCCTGTAATTAAATACAAAGATTGCAACCACGTTACAATAATTTCAATTGTGATTAAGAATATATTATTAAAAAAACCTTTTGGGGTCATATTTTCAGTTGTGAATTGAAGATCTAGTTGTGAGGGATGATCTCATATCTACAATGGCAGACTTGTCTGCGCCTAGCTTGATGGCCTCTTTGCTGGCCCTGATGAATCGTGAAACGGCTCCTCTCACATACTCGTGAGCTTCCTTCACACTCATCTTGTTGCTCATTTCATCTGGAAAACTGCTCAAGAAGTGGTCGCCGTTGAGAACAGCAGCCAATTGGACTACCTCACTCTGAAACTCCGATAGCCTTCCATCTTCTTTTGCTGAGGTCTTCCTTAGAGGTGTCACGTCAGGCAAAGTCACTGCAAAACACATTTCAACCTCTTAATAATCACTAAGTTACATTTTGGAGACTACTACACAGGCTTAACAAAATGGAAAATACTAATAGTTGTCACAAAAAATGTACGTCTACATGATTATGCAGTAAGCCAATGAGAATACACTCAAGTTGGCATGTTGGTGGATCTTATTATTTACAACACCCATTTTAGTGGGTGGTTATTGGCTCACTGTCACTGCAGTGTAAGGTGGTATTTCTTCTCTCACATAAAGTTCATGAAATTTGCTGCAGAAAGTCATCATTTCTTAACAATGGACTAATTCCACTAATCGCCTTCCTCTTTCCTTGCCTTTCCTTGTCATTGTTATATGGGTTTTATATATATCTATATGATGAAGTTTGATTTCACAAATTCAAGAAGTTGACATGAAACTGGGAATCAATACCTGGGCAATCCGTTCTTGGTGAAGTCAAGTCCCCAACAACATGCTCGAATGTGCCAGCCCATGCATCTCTGTGAGTCAAGAAGTTAGAGGAAAGGTTGAACAACTTCTTTATGGTGGCTGGGATGGAAGAGTGCTCAAATTCGGAGTTTTGAGCAGGTCCTTTGGGGTTAGTTATCACTGTAAAATTAAATCAAGAAGCAAATCATTATACATGTCAAACCAAGAAAGAAAGAGAGGAAAAAAAGGTAAAAACTGGAGAATCCTAACAAACAGAAGCACCCAAATGATTAAGTAAGGCAAAATCATTGTAACCATATTACTCAAAATAGCACCATCGAAAACAATGCTGATTGGTCCAAGCACGTTGACTACGAAACAACAGTTCTCAATCCTTACTCTACTCCAAAGTCAAAACACAAGAGAAAAGACAATCACTCATCCTTGGGAAAATAAATCATCTATATCTATAAGGATTAATTTCAGGTCAAGGCTACCTGACAAAGTGAAGGCATCAGGTTATCAGTAAACAAAAAGGACAACGGTCCTGGAAAACTAAATTTAATGCCAAACCTGAGATTGTCCTCATAAGAAGATCTGACCTCTCTATCTCTATCACCCTAAGAATATTATGTATAATGGCTTTGACTCACTAAATACAAGTTGACAAAATAAATATAAACAATGAAAAACGAAGCTTACCAGTCCCTTTCTTGATCCAAGGAGAGACCATAATAGTCGGCACCCGAACACCCAATCTATCAAACTTGAAGAAATAAGGAGCAGGTCCTGTGTTCCCATCTGGACTAGGAATATTGACAAAAGGAGTATCGACATGATCATAAAACCCACCATGTTCATCATATGTAATAACCAGAAGAGTTTCATTCCACTGAGGGCTTCCTCTCAGTGTCTCATACACCTCCTTCACCAGCATTTGCCCATTTGCCACATCATGGGATGGATGATCATCATTCGCAGGCAAGCCCTTCAAGTCAAAGTACCTAGGCTCGATCACAGTGAGAGGTGGAAGCTTCCCATTTCTGGCATCCCTCTTGAATTTCAGATCATACTGATGGAACTTGCATATGTATTTCAGTTTCCTTAAGTTCCTGTAGAACAGGGTTGTGGGAATGTTCTGGAAATAGATCCCAAAGTCCAATCCATTCTCGTGCAGAGAGTCAAAGATGGTTTTTTGAGGATACCCTTTTGCTAATTGCTTCTTCACATGGCTTGTTGAACCGTGAGAAGTTGAAGAGTACACAAAAAGCCTATTGGGTTGGGTCGGACCCGGAATCGAAGAAAACCACCTGTCAAATACTGCGAATTCGCGAACCAGTGCGGCATAAACGGGTACGGATTCGGGTCGAAACCCTTTCATTACTGTCTCAGAGAGATTCGGAGACATGGACAATGCTTGTTCTACAAATCCAGACATGGAAGGAATGGAACCAGAGCCGAATACTTGTTGCTCCACGGCTTCAAACGAATGACCCGGATCCGGATCCACGAACTCTGCATCGTCCTTGAAGCAAATCGATTCCTGGGTCGGGTCCTTAGTGGAAAGCGGGTTGCATTCATCTCCGGTGACCCCATTGATTGATGGGTTGATGGCTTTCTTCATCCACCCCAGCATGTGATCGAAGGACCTGTTTTCCATCACCAAAACGACAACGGTTTTGATGGGTTGCGAAGCAGCAGAGTGAGATAATTGAACTTGAAACACACATGATACAATGAGAAGGCAATAGAAAATTGAGGAAGACGAATGTGATGATTTGGGTTTGGCTCTTTTTCCCATTATTCTTGCACACAAAAATGGTTGTTTCGGCAAAATGGGTCTGTCTCTGTAATCTTGTTCAACTTCTGAAGAAGCTCACTGCTTTCATGCCGAGATATTTTCCAGATTACTGAAAAGAAGAAGCTTCTGGTTTCGTGGGATAGTGCGCTTGAGCTTTACCTTTGGGGGTGCCTACAGAAAAGGTAAAGCAATTAATGGAGTGAGAATGAGAGTGTTCATTTTTATTTATTTTATTTATAATATTTTTTAAAAAATGCTGTATGCCCACATAAGTCAATCCGCGTCGTGGGATCACAGTTTCATGTGATTCACATATTGTGGGCTTTTTATCCCTTTGTAGGGAATCTATTTTAATTTTTAAATGGTAAAAATATTTTAGGTAAATTTTGTATTTTTTTCATAAGATTTAGGTCTGACGTTAGCTGCTCCATCACTAGACGAAAAGAACAAAAAATGGAGTGGATTATGAGAATCACATTCACATCATAAAATTTGGAACCTCTATCAAGGAATCTTCCCTGCCAGTGATTATAATGGTTGTTTTCTTATGACTCGAGCAATGAATTGGTTTTAGACTGAGTTGGCGATGCAAAATTCTTCACTTCAATACACAAAAAATAAAATGAAATATACTAAAAGAAAGATCTTAGTTTAGTATATATTATTATAAATTGATAAGTTTTCAAAAAAAGCTCGCAAAATGGGCGCGATTTAAGGGTATAATGGAAGGGTAAGGGTGATCATTATTTTGTTCCCCGTGGGTCAAATTGGCGGCAATTGAATAAACAATACGCATAAAGGGATGCATGTGAAGCATGAAATATAAATATATATATATATATATATGTACGTACATTTTTTTCATGAAATTTTGAGCATCTTTGCCGATTTTGGTTTTTCTCCTCCTTGCCCAACATAAGATACAGTGGCAATAAGGTGATAAATGGGAGAAATTTTTTACTAATAGCTCGAATTCAAGAGAAACAGTTACTCTTTTACTAAGTAATAAATTAAGAGTTGAATCTTTATTAAAAGCTTACATTTTGCATTTGATTGTATTTTGAATAAAATTGATTCTTATAAAAAATATTTATTAAAAATAAAAAATTAAGAAATTTTTTTTAATAAATTTTAATTTGTAAAATATAATGAGTGTCTTTGCCTCTCTAGAGAGGACAATAGTTTGTGAAAAGTCTTAAATATATGTGTTATGCCATGTCATTTATATGTTTAATTTTTTAAAAAATTAAAAGATCTACATAATAAATAAAATAAAAATAAATAAATAAATTATATTAATTAATATGAAAATAAAATAAAATAATATATGTATTTAAAAAATTTTATGAACTATAAAATCCCTATAAAAAACCTTCACAAGTAAAAATTGTGAATTTTTTAAATTAAACAATTTAATAAATAAAATAAAAATAACTAATTAATATAATGACAGAACATTTTTACATCTAAAGTGGAATGTAGAGTTGGTGTACTGAAATAATTTCACAAATGAAAATTGTCCATTGAACTTAACAACCCATCTACGTCATCCTGTCGGTGCTCCTCCTCCTAGTCCAAGTAGTACAGTGAAAAAACAAAAAGTAATAATCATGACGTTTGTCTTCTCTCTTTTTGGTCGGAGGGGTAGAATAATAAGAAATGCTTTTGTCAAATACATATATATGACAAAAATTATGAACTAATTATAATATTTAAAATTATACGATGAATTATAATTGATTTTTACGATTCTTAGAGTGGATTTATGTTAAAATTTTGATTAAAATTAACTTTTTAATGAAAAATATTTAACTAAGAAGAACTAAGGAACAAAATTAAAAACAAAAACAAAAACAGAAAATGAGAACAAAGCTAAAATCTTATATAAATTTAATAGACAAAAAATTAATTTTAAAAAATATCATGATAGTCAAAATTCAATTTCTCAAGGTTTAAAAGTTGAATTTTATGTATTAAGTAGCTATGAGAACATATAATTAATTGTTTTAATTTTTTCAAATACAAAAAAATGAGTAGGTCACGTGCAGTTTAGTTTTTAGTTTCTTCTGTTATTAGCATGCTTAAGTCACGTGTATTCACATTATAAAAGAGTGTAGTCTCGAAGTGTATAATCATTCAGTTTTAATGCAATATTCAGATTTCTTTTCTATTCTGGTTTTGTTAAAAAATTTATGGGGGAAAATCAAGAAAATACACTGACAAAGACAGTGGGCCTCCAAATGAAACGCATAATGATAATAACCACAAAAATGAGTAAAATCCTTAATGTCCTATTTTATTCCAGTTGCTGAACCTCAACCTCAGCCTCAACCATAAGTCATGAATCAAAATACAAAGCCGCCGTGCATTGTAGACCAGACACTGCAATAATACTTTTCAACTTTTCTCGTATAAGAACATGCATTTTTACAAATTTCAGAACAATTAAAAAGAATGACAAAAAGCCAAACGACAAGGAAAAAAATTTTGTTGCTTGGACATATATAAAAATTTCTGTATTTCATGTGGTCTGTACAATGTACATGTTTCAATTTTTAAGCTTTAAGTCTGTTAAAGTTTTCCTAAAGTTTAAACCTCAGTTTGGACTCAAAACGCGCCACTTCTGTTGTCGTTTAAGCTCGCTTCACGTAGTTGCATAAGCATAGGACAGTAACAATTGCAGCTCCAGCAGCTACAGCACCATATAAGCTCCATCTATCTGACATTCCCGTGTGGTATGCTCTCCCACCATTCCGTACGTCTGAGTAGTCTAAATACAATCTCAGTGCCTACAAAGTTCACTCCAAAGTCAAAATTCTACAAATCCCATTTCGATCTTTAAAAACAAATTGAAAATTCTCATTAGTCTTTCTTGCTCTAGATCAAAATTTCCTCATAGCTACATATTTGTAACACCCCCCCCCCCACCTTAAAAATGCTTAAAGATGTCGTCGTACCTTCATGCCAGCAATTCTAGCGTGGTCCACAGCTGAAGCAAGATCACTGTCTGAAGCCAATACAACTTGATCATGATCTTCATCTTCATACTACAAACAAAAAATTTGACCAGGTCGTGAATTAAAAAAGCAGTAGCATTGACTAAACCCGGAGAACATAAATAAATATAGCATCTTTAAGGAACATACTAGAATTAGGGGCAAGTTGTTTGGGTCAATGTCATCGACTCTCTGAATGATTGAAATTGTAACCTCTTTGAAGCTTTGAATATCTGAACTTGCCAATCACACAAAAATCATTCAACCCTTGACTTTTTACTGTTACGGAAATCACTTTAGACATAAAATCCAGAAATATGGTAAACCTCCTATCTCATTAACACAAAACCTCTCAAAGGTGTTTGCTTATCATTGTAGTCCTACTCTTACCGAAATAGAGCTACACTGAATTAAAAAATATAATAACCGATGCATATTAATACATCAGTAAGAAATCCAGTCATATTCAAGTGAGACTCATGAAAGGAGCACAAGCTTCAGACAGAGAAGGTGAATACTAACATCTACATGCTATCGAAGATATAGTAGCATACCGCATGTGAATCTATGCTTTCGGCCATTCTTATCTTGTATTTTAAAGGGAAACCCATTCGGCATCCTGGACGAAGTATGAATCACAGATCTCCCTGTGTCTCCCTCGGAAGTCATCTTCAAAGAACTGGCACTGGAATGCCGTTAATAATGCATAAGTTCATTAACAAATTGAGATTATTTCTACTAGCAATATCGATGCACGTGTATAAACCTTCGTGACTCATCATCGTCATCATCAACATTTGAAGTTAAGGCCATGGCCGAATCCCAAAACTTTTGAATTATTGTGCTGGCTGCTTCATTATTTAAGTTCGCAGTATTTCCAACCTGATTAGCGGAGAAACTGAAACTGTTAATACACATTTGTCAAGCAAATATCACATCTCAAAAAATAACAGAGCTTTTGTATCGTAGTGTCTGTAATTCAACCTTAACATCAACAATATTCCCAACCCCAGTTGGTAACACTGAAATCCTTTAGGCGAAAATAGTTAAATAAAATATATATCCTATAAAGATTTGTCTAATAATGATATGAAAAGGAGAAAAACGTTGTGTAACATATCTCAACTTCGGTCAAAGAAAAAAATAATAGACAAGATCTAAAATCACCACCTAAACAGGAACTAAGTCCCTGAAAAACAATCCTCATGAATCTAATGATTTAGGAAAGGATGGAAGAGAAAGTGATAGAATTTCAAAACTCTTTCCAGCATGCTTTTTAGGTTTTAGTTGATAACTAGAAGCGGAGGTTGAAGGAGCAAAAAATATAAGAATTAAGGATAGAAACAAGTTTCCCTTCATTTCCTTTTTCTTCTCATCAGAGAGATAACCAAAAAAAACTGCAAATCATCAAGTCATCAAGTTTTAGCATGACGTGTCATTTCTTTTCTCTTCCTTATGTCCAGTTTTATACTTTATGAAACCTTTAAAAAAAATGAAACAAAGAAAAAGTGAATTAGTCATTTTGGATTAAGCATTTGATGTAGCTTATAAAAATAAAGCTTGCATGAGTTGCAATATTTTGCTAGGTTTATGACCAGAATGCAGAATGCATATATTCTTAACATTAGTACTCATACAAGTTGAGATATCAATACTTAATACTTCGTAGATGGAACCCCGAAATGTTAGCCAAAATTATAAAATCAAGGACAAGAAATGTACAACTTAAGCTGATAGGAGTGTCCTAAAACCTATACATCAGACTTACCGTTGCCACAGCAAAATGAGTTATATGAATCACATCGACCACAGCAGCTACAGTGCCATCTGTTTTCAACCAACCTAATCAGAAACCATATCCATGCATAAAACTTGCCCTCCCCCTATATATCATTACATTACATTACCTCTTTCAAGTACAGGAAGATGTAAAAATTTTCCATCTTGCATAGTGTGAAGTGCATCAACAATCGGTGTATCAACTGTTGCACATTCGGGATTTGGGGTCATGACCTGTAGATTGTATTGTATACACATCAAGAGGGAGAGAGAGAGGAAGACAAGAAAAGGATGAACACATAGTATAGTTATTTTTACTTCTATTACGTGGTAAGGAAAACATTGTCCTAAACCTTAATAGATGTTTCAACATATAAAATGGAAAAGGCTAACAAAATGAATTGTCTCCTAAAAAGACTGTACATATGTAAGGAAAAATTACCGTTTCAACTAGAGTTGACTCAGGGGGAAGATTTAGCGCAATTACCCGCGTCAAGATATCCTTCGAACTAAAAGTTTATGTGGATTATATTCCATTCAAATTAATCAAAGGATGCAAAATGACAATAAAAATCTAACATCTGAAACTAGGAAGCTGACACGACAAGTCATCTTGAAGCTACTAAAAAAAATGGACCGATGGCAATGTCAATGGAGGATAATTACGTAAGGATGCCACGAGGTTTGTCATCAACTGTTACAACAGCCGAGCTTGCACCAAGTTCAAGCATCTTCTTTGTTGTTGTCAAAACTGATTCTGTTAATGAAACTCTTACAATCCTGAAACACTACTATCCGTTAAAAGAACTAGGATGGTAATTTCTAGCATGGACACATATTAATTGACATAACGTTCTCTTCAATTCAAACAAAAGAAGGTATTACCTACTTTGGATACTCAGAAATCATTGTAGACAATGAGGGTTTGAATATCCTGTCCCGAAGAGTGTCAATGAATGCATTGGAGGCTTCACAATGGTCAAATTTAACATGAAACAAAATACAGTTAGTACAGGTGAAAAGTCAGAACCTAACTGCAGCCATGATATGTGGAAGTATGCCGTGAAAAGAAATCCAAGTAGCTAGGCATTAAAAAATAAAATGGAATTCTGAACCAACCAGAAGATGGTGTCCCCCATTGTTTTTCAACACCTTCAACAGCTGCAGTGATCGCCTTTCCCTTCTCAGTTGCCCTTTCCAATCGAGCAATAGCATCATATAGGCACTTTGCTATGTCAAGTAAAGCAATAACTTCTCCATTGTTCACCACAGGTAAATGCCTAAATCTCCCTGTGACATGTATGAGCCCTTTATTCAAAATGCGAGAAACGGAATAGCAACCAGAATGTAAAGGTGTACGTGCCTCCCTATATACTACCCACCTTGCACCATCTTTTGAAGGGCTTCCACAGCAAGAGTATCAGAGAGGACAAATGTCGGATTCTTTGTCATAACCTTGGAAACAGGTGTTTCTTCCAGATTTATCTCGTGGGCAACGACTCTTTTTGCTATATCCTTTTAACAGACAAAAAATACATACATAAATTCAGGTAAAGATCCAAACATTTGGTTTTCCTCTTGTTAGTGGATCAAGGGAGTGTTTTTTTTTTTGGGGGGGGGGGGGGGGGGGAGGAGGAATGAAGTCAAGGGATACCTTGTCAGTGAGGATTCCACAAAGTAAAGCATTAGAATCAGTTAGTAATATAGCAACAACTTTACGAGCAGCCATCAAACGGCAAGCTTCATACACTGTTGTTGTTTCAGGTACTGTCAAGGCCTTGGAAAGCCGAAGTGATTTTACTGTTCTCTCTCCTGTTAATCCCCTGATCCAAATCCAAAAGAAGCAAAGGTGTCATCGCATGACTTAAATTGTTTAAACCTACCTATCTTTGCATTGAGGTAGGCAGGAGTTGTCCCTAATACTTGAAGTGACTCTAGTTGAATGCTTTCATTTTGCCAGCACCTTTTATTATGAGACTTTTTCCAAGGTGAAATGTGCTCAGGCATCTCCATTCAAGCTTTTCAACAACAACTAATTTATTATGATTCTTTGAAAGTTAGATAGCATTGCGTGATTATTTATCTCGGCAACACAATTCTGTCAAAACCCTAGGGGATGGGAAACTAAAACAAGAAGGCAAAAGTGCATTCCAAACAACCAGGTACTTAGCTCAAGCACCTCTAGGGAGACAAAGAGTCTTATTGGTATGAGATATTACTTTGTAATATCAGCTTGATAAGAGTTTTTGAATAGTAACAAAAAAAATTAACAATACAACCCGACCTTAGCAAATATGACATACAATCCGAATATCTATTACAAGTTCATAGTTACAACTGACAACTAGGAATGGCTATAACAATATTTCATATTATAATATGCACTAATAATGATTTCTACGAATGTCTTCTTTTTTTTGTGATGAAAGTATATTTTATGTCCTCAAACTTTATATTATTTTTTAATATTGTTCTTAAAAATTTTTTATGATTAATTTTATTCTTAAAATTTTAAATTATAATCAATTTTATTCAATTACTTAATGTTATCAAATTATTAACAAAAAATAGTAATGTGATATTTGACAATAAATTTTAAAAATATGAATAAGATTTTAATAACATTCAAATATTAAATAATAATATATATTCTTAAATTATAATATTTTTACTCTCATTTAATCAGTATTTGACTTGAAGATTAAATTTTTTAATAAAAATTTTAATAAATATTTCGTATATGATTTGAACAGTTTCATTGTTAGTTTCGTATTTTATTCCAAACACAATATTATATCATTATTTTTTATTAATAATTTAAACACGTTAAATTGTGAGACGAAATCGATTGTAATTTAAAATTTTAAATATAAAATTGATTACCAAAAATCTTTAGAAACAAAATTAAAAATTAATTTAAAGCTTATGAATATAAAAGATGGGGGGCGGTGGAGTCCTTTTAGCATTGAAGACAAAGAACGTGAAAGAAAGATTACAATTTTGAAACATACGCTACCATATAGAGAGAAAAAAAGAAGGGAGGGATAACAACACGAATAATTCCATATGGATCATATCTATACAGAACCACAGAGGCACAGACACAGATTTCCAACACCAAATACCAATAGGCAGTAATTAAAATTGATAGTTCAAAAACAAATCAAGAGCATACTTTAGGCGGGAAGACGAAACAGATTTTCTAGCAAAGGACCCAGGAAATCCATTCTCGTAGGCTTTCTTTTTGGCCTGCGTCAAAGTCGAAGCAGGCGCAGTCTGAGTCCTTCGGGGGGAAATTCCATGAGTTGGCGCCATCTTCGATAATTATCAACACAGTCCTGTCCAATCGCTGCAACCAAAGCAACATTATATCATGAAAACAGAAAACAAACTTCATTCTTTCCTTCTAGAAAGCCAATTTTATTGATTATGATACAATTTCTTCACACACAAACGGAGGCATCGTTATGAATAAAACTCCAAGCTATCTGAAAATATGAAACATACCGAAAATTGATTATCTGAGTTTTTGAATCAAAGGAAGAGATTAAAGCCCCAGAGCCAAATAATTGGAGCATTAACAATAAAAAAATGACTTCAAAAATTTGAGAAGTCAATCGAAAATGGGAAGAGTGGGAATATTTAGGGATAATGGAGCAGAGGCAATCGGGAATGATATCGGCCCGGAGACGCTCACCGACGGAGCGGCGAGCGGGAAAGATGTGTGAGAGAGAGAGAGAAAGAGAGTGCGCCCGCGGGGAGGGAACCCATTGAAATGGGGTATGAGAAATTTAGAGCGGTTAGTGTTGAGCCAATAGCAGTCTTCCATGTCAGCTATCATTTGTCAGAAATAACTGTAAAGTCACGAGACGCAAGGTGAATTTGTCAGGTGTTACCCAAGTTTGGGGCCTCCGACATCTTAGTTCTCAGAATTCTAACTTGGGCCTTTAACCTTTTGTTGTAGAAAAGACTAAATTTATACTAATATGTAAATTTTTTTAAAAAATAATTAATTACATAAAAGATAATTTGTATAAATCATATAGAATATAAATTTTTATTAAAAAATTTAATTATAAAAATATAAAAATTATAGCTAAGTTAAGATCATTTTATAGTAAAGATGTTTTTAAGAAATCGAGTCCATCAATTCTTAAACTTAAATCATCTTATAAAAAAATAGTATTAGGATATTATATAAAAAGATATATAAATATAAAATTAATTGAATCCTAAATCTTATTTATATAATTATATGATTATATTATATGTTAATAGTAATTAAATCAATAAAATAGGAAATAATTTTATTTAAAAAATAATTTAATTTTTTTATATATGTCAATTTGAACTATACAAATTTTTTTCACTAAACTATTAATATCAAATAAGTCCATGTATAATTTATATGATTTCAAGTTTATAAAATCAATATTCTTTATTTCATGAGAATTTTTTGGAAGATATTTTAGTAATAATATTTTTTCAGCTAACCTTTAAAATTAATAAATAAACTTGGTTAAAATATACAGAATTTTCTTAAATTTGAAGTCATGTATGCATGATTTCTATAAAATTTAAAATTCTCTTATTCTTTTAAATTATTACAAATAATTTATTCTATCTATTTTTTGAATCTAAATTTTAACTGAATATGTCACGTGAGATAAAATTTTGTCATGTAAGATTTACTATTTACATTTTGCTCATTCAAAATTTGCTTCACTTGTTTATCCTCTTCTTGAGACCCAAAATCCATGGAACTTGTTAGTTAAATTTCTTTAGTACAGAATAGTGATAAAATGCAAGAATTCTATAATTACCCTAAATTAGAAATGTGCTAACGGCATTGAGTTTGTAGGATTGTGACTTGTTATTGCTAATTGTTTGTATAATATTATCATATTCCAAGCTTCAAACATTTATAATTCCAAATCGAGCATGCTTGCTTGCTTTTTATTCTCATTTTCTCAAGTATAGCGAGAGGTGCGATCTAATCTTAGTTTGCGAGATTCAGGCCTATAATAGCTCGCCGTGAGGTTGGAAGTTATTCGCCTTTTTTCTTTTTTTTTTCTAATCAGTTAATTGTTTAGTTTCATCAGTTTTTTTTTTTTTTTGAGTTAACTGAATTCAATTCATTAACTCCTACTACCTTCTACAGCAGTTCCTTCTTTCTCTTAATAAGCCTCTAGTTTAAATGTTGCGAAGTGAATATGATGTAGTGCCTAGTGTCATTTTTTCACATATTAGGGGATTTTTCAATTCCTTCAACCGTGTGAGCTTGTTTTGGCTGTGGTGTCGGTGCGTTGGGAAGGGAAGGGAAGATAGCAGCTTCATCCATGCGAGCAGCTTCGTTCTATTACATTGTCGACGCGAGATTTAATTCAAACGCGTTCCATGGATTTTGGGTCTCAAGAAAAAGGATAAAGAAGTGAAGTAAATTTTGAATGACCCAAATATCCGTTACCTTATTAGAAATGGTAAATCACTTGACAAAATTTTATCACGTCCTTAGTTAAAATTTTACCAAAAAAATGAATAGAATGAATTATTTGTAACAGTCTAAAAGTATAATGAGGTCTTGGATTATAGTTGAAAATTTATAAAAACTATGCACATATGGCTGAAAGTTCATGGATGTTTTATGTATTTTGGCCAAATTTCAAAAAAAAAAAATTTAATGTTAATAAATTATTATTTTTTAGGGATATTTAAATTATACAATTATTTTTTTCTTTTCAATATATACAAATTTTTAAAATTTTAAACAATAATTAAAATACATTTTCAGAGCATGTCAATTTTTTATTAATATTTTATTTTTAATGTCATTTATATTATTTTAAAATCACAAATTTAATTTATTCTAAATTTTAAAAATTAAATATTTTATATTGATTAAATTTAGAGTAAATTAGTGTTTTAGTCATTGAATGATGTAACTTGTTTAAATTTAATCTAAAAATTATAAAAATACTTAATTTAGTCATTAAGAAATATATTATATCTCAATTTAATCTTTACGTATAAGTATTTTATGTCTCAATTTAGAGTTTTAAAGACTAAATTAAGACATAATATATCTTTTAAAAAATAAAATATTTTTATGATTCGAAGACTAAATTAAAATAAATTATATTTTTTAAAGACTAAAAAAATAATTTACTTTCAAATTTATATTTAATACTTTTTATATTATATAATAAATAAATATAATGATACTTTTGTCAAAATAAATAATTTATTATGAGTGCATATTTTTTATTTCAAAAGAGATAATGTAATTTTTTTAAAACAGTACTAAAAAGATAAATATCTTGACATATTTTAAAAGAGAAAAAATGTAATTCATCTTTTAATATATTATAGTTATTTACTTATTTTTTAAAGTCCAACAATTATATTCGAAATCATGATTATTTCTAGTAATTAACTAGAGATGAAAATATACATTTTGTTTTAACTTATTCCAAATAGTATCTCTGTTAATAATCTTTGAACAATGAAAATTAAAATTAAAATGATATAGTTAAATAAAAATTAAAATTAAAGTTAATTTTAAAATGAGAATTATTTTAAGACAAATAATCTTTGAACAATTAAAATGGTATAGTTAAATAAAAATTCAATTCACTAAAACTTATATATGCTTAACCCTAACTGCAGGGCAGCTTAAATTGAGTTCATCCATTCCTTCGATGGAAAGAAATGTGTATGACCCTTTGCGTAAGAATGTTGCTCAAAACATTCAACAGTATCCAATTCTCCTATACACATTTCTTTCCATTGGTAGACCAAAAGGTAGAGAAAGGAGACAAGAGGATAGTCTGGAAGCAAAAGTAACTACTAGTGTGAAAGAAAACAGAGTGCTTGAGCTTTTTGCGTTGTATAAAATGGGGAAGGTGTTGTGAAATGTGAAATGAAGCACTGTTGCATACAGAGAGAAGAGAGAAGAGAGAAAGAAGAGCCATGTTAGATTGGGGCCCAGTTATAATTGGTTTATTGCTATTCATACTTCTGTCCCCTGGATTGCTGTTCCAGATGCCAGGAAACACACGCTATGTTGAATTCGGAAGCTTCACTACCAATGGAAAGGCTATTGTGGTTCACACTCTCATTTACTTTGTGGCTGTTACAATCCTCATTTTGGCTATTGGCATCCATATTTACGCAGGCTAGCTATATTCTTACCGGGTCATGTGTAATATTACTGTAGTATGAGTATTAAATCTATTGGATTGCCCATTTTTGTGTCTCTGTGATCTGTTTTGGAATTATTTTTTTAAATTTTCGTTGTATTCATAATATAATGGGATGTGTGCTACTCATAATGGCGTAATGGCATGTTTGCTATTTTTGCAAATATTTTCATTCAAACCATTCATCTTTACTATCTGCAAAATACAGGACGTCTCATTCATAATGGAGGCATCCATAGGCGATTACAGAAAAGTAATTAAATTAACATCAATTTGTGATGAACAAATAAGAGTAATCACAATTCACACAGGTAAGAAGAATCAACGAATGATATCAGCAATGAACAAACTCATAATGACAGTAATTAAACCTGGAAAGGCCATGGCCAATCCTTCATATCTTCCTCCTGCTGCACCTTGGAACTCCTCATAGCCATGGTATTGACTCCAGAATTACCATCAACGTGGGCATAATACTTGAGGAAGAAAGCGAGGGTCAAAACCACCCACTCCAAGCAAAAGATCAAAATACTTAACCCTCCGGCCAATTTGAGTATGACCGAGCCATCCTCCTCTCTCACGTAGGATTTCAATTGGCCAAGAAAATCCCCTGTTCTTGTAAAGATAAGTACAGAAACAGAGCCCTGAAATATGGCAGTTAGCACCGTGGCTACCATATGAGCAGAGTACCAGCGGCTAGTCCCTGCAGAAGCCGCAGCGCATCCTGAGACTGCCCCTGCAATTGTGAAGACGTGGAGAAGAATCAAGAAGAAGCCACAGAGAGAGGGCAGGAGGCGAAGCGAGAGGGTGAGGAAGATGCAACTAGAGGCTGCTCCCAGGAGTATGTAGTTGCAGAAAAGGAAGACCTTGTAGGTGTGGCTATGGCGAGTCACTGAGCTTGCTGAGTGAGTGTTCATAGAAATACCCATTTCCTAAATTTTCCGACGAGTGGGGGATTGGAGGAGGATTAATGCAAGAGGATTGCTTATGTTGTTGTTTGATCTTGGTACACGATGATGATTGGTGCTTAATTGCACGTAATATAAAGCCAGAGGCCTAAGGCTAAACGGTCATATATTCGTTGAGGGTGGCCTAGCTAGAATA
The DNA here is from genome assembly GCA_031216115.1 of Senna siamea. Lineage (NCBI taxonomy): Eukaryota > Viridiplantae > Streptophyta > Magnoliopsida > Fabales > Fabaceae > Senna > Senna siamea. Next base: position 17,179,365 of record CM062359.1, on the reverse strand, counting down.
TGACCGTTGGGAAAGTACTTAGATCCGTTGGAACGGCTAGTTCTATATTCTTCTTTTTTAAATAAAACTCACCTTCGTTTTCTTTCAAGCAATGATCGCAAATAGAATTTGTTTTTGGTGTGCGAATTGTCGGTGCATATTTATTTATTAAATAGTAAAACCTTTTTTAAAACTTAAATGAACTTTTAATTTTTTTAGTTTTATAAAAAATTTTAATTTAATCTTTTTAGTGTATAAATAAACGATCTCGTCCTCTTTAACTATTTTGTGAAATAATCTAAATTTATTATTTTATTTTATAATTAATCTAAAATTAAATATTAAATTTGATAATTCATTGATTGATTTAATATTTATACGAAACTTAATACTCATATATAATACATGTATTTAAATTTAGCGTTTAATTTAATTAATTATTAAATTTAATATCAAAATTTTTATAAAATTGTAATTGAGAGAATAAAATTCGATATTTTATAAAATAAGGTAAATAAATTATCTAATTCTGAATTAGAAGTATAAATTAAATTTTTTATAAAATTAGAAAGAAAAAATTACATTTAAACTTTTTTATTTTATTTTAAATAAAGTATTTGAATAGAAAGGTTTCTTCCTATCTTCAAAGCCCACCGTCTTGTCTTGAGTAGGGTGCAGAATGGATATCCTCGCAACTAAACAAAATGCCAACACTGGAAATAATAAACAATTGAAGAAAACACAAAAGAATTGCGAAACCAAACCGACCTGAGCTGGAGTTGCGCAATTACACGAGAGAATTTATTGAATTAATTTTCAAGAAAGTTGCAAATTCCAAAAACGTTTTTGAAATTTGAGAACTCCATTCTATTAATATATGAGAAATAATTTTGAGATTAATTAATTTTTTTATATTTTATAATATTTAGATTCATTACTATAAAATAAAAAATAATTAAATATTATTAATTAATATATAACTAAAGTGATATAATATGTCATGTCAGATAATTTGCGCAAGAGAAAAGCGGAGCTGTGGTCAGGAGTATGAGAGCCGTTGGAGTCACGCACAGAAGACGCTGACACATATAGCGAAGCACTACCAACCTCACGTGTCACGAGAAACTTCCCACTCCTTGTCGCTTTGCGTCTCCAATCTCCATCCTCATATCTCATCCTCACCTACTTGGCTCTGAGCGTGAACCCCACTTCTGCTCCTCAGATCCCTCCTTCCTTCCTTCTTCAAGTAACCATTGTGTCGCTGTGTCTAAAAGCTGAAATCCGATGGCGGATTGGGGTCCAGTGGTGATAGCTGTGGTTCTGTTTGTGCTGTTGAGCCCTGGTCTTCTGTTTCAGATTCCAGGAAGAGGCAAGGTGGTTGAGTTCGGCAACATGAATACTAGTGGTGCTTCCATTCTTGTTCACGCCATCATCTACTTCGGTCTCATCACCATCTTTCTCATCGCCATTGGTGTTCACATCTACACGGGCTAGCTAGCTAGTTCACCTTACTTGCTATTTGGTAATAGCTATGAACTTTTACAATTAAGATTACATCTAAGCGATCTGTTTCTCTTGTCTTGTTACTTCTCCATTGATCTCAATGGAAGGAGGGCTTGTTTGTTTGCTGGATTTGTATACTTGCTCCTTTTGCGTATCTTTCTCGGGTTCTGCTTTCAGTTTTATTTTTCCCCAAATCGGTAAATCCCATTGAACCCTAAAAGCGAAATTTCTAAAAAATCAATAGAGCGAAAGAATGAAAAGAATCGGATAATCTATGGTCTACTAATTTCAGTGTTGGAGAAATTTGTGTGCAATATCATGATCGACATTTTTATACTTTCCCTTTCTCCTTTTCAATGATGAATTAGGTGCAGTGCACTTTTCGTTTAGGGGACACAGGATTTTGTTTAGTGCAGGCTTTATTGAAATTAAATTATGCACTAAAATATGCGCCTGCTGCATTAGTAATCATCATCTCGTCGTCAAATAACAGAACCTGAGTATATTCATTTGACGAAAACTTGAAAACATCTTTTTCAGATGTAAATTCCCAATATTCAATTTTTTAATCCAAAATCTTAACGCCTATTCATCTAGGCAGAAAAAAATGGGCTTTTTCGTCGTAAATTCGCCTTTAAGCCTGCAAATATTATATTATCCGTTCACTTTTTCCTAATTGAAAATCTTGCTGACATCCATTATCTTCCCCGTTAAGAATAGCTTGATAATGAATTCAGTAAATTAAAGTGGTTCCCCACTTTCAGTATCTTGCTTCCAACACTAGCACTTGGAAAAAAGAAAGTTGGAGGCAAAATTGGATTTCGGAGGCATATGAATAACGATAGGGAAATGAAATGAACTTGGGCGGCCAGAAAATGTGGAATGGTGAGACTCGTCTTTTTTTGCGATTTCAGATTCAAAATCAAATTTTGAAATACCAAATGGTTTGAAGATGGGGATTTCGTAATGACTTCAGGGAGGAAGAAGATCGGAAACAAACAATATTTATATATCACTAAAATTATATATATATATATATATGTAGTATTTTTTTGGTCTAAAATATTAAATTAAACTAAATCTGAATTTAGTGGGATATGAATTCATAATATAATTTAATAAAATAAGATTAATAATATATACTTGTTGAAATCATGATATTAGAATATTAGAAGAGATAAAGTTTGTAACCATAATTTTTTAATATTTCTAAGATAATTTTAAGAGAGAGAGTTTCTTACAGCAAAGATTGTGTAAAATTTTAGATTAAAGTTTTAAATGCGATAATTCTAAATTTTAATAACCTTTTTAATAGAAAATTCAGAGAATATTTTATTTTAAATTTAAAATTTAAATTGTAATTATAATAATATAATATTAATATTTAATTAACATTATTCACAAATAATTAATTAATTATTATTAATTAATTAATCTAACAATCTCTCACTTAAATAATATTAATCGAATATTAACATAATTATAAAAAAAATACTCTTTCTTATTTATTTTTAGTCAATAGTTTGATAAGATGATTACTAACCAATATAGGGCTTGTGGTTGGGTCTTCTATCCAAATGAGTCAGTAAGTGATCATACCTATCACTAATCATTTACTATTAACACATAGAACCAATCCATTTATAATACAAGGTTTAGATAGTTGAAACAATACAAGATCACTGAATCCGATAGAAAAATTAGTGATAGAAAAAGTCTTAATATCTAAACGAATAGAATCCATAATGTATAGTTAAAAAATAAATCCATTCATGATACAAAGTTTAAAAATGAAACAACACAGGATTACTGAATCCGATAGAGAAACAAGTGAATAGAATAAAGTATCATTATCTAAACGAATGGAACACATAATGTATACGTCGAAACAAAATCCATTCATAATACGAAGTTCATAAATGAAACAATACAAGATCACTGAATCTGATAGGGAAACAAGTGAATAGAATAAAGTTTCATTATCTAAACAAATGAAATACATAATGTATACGTCGAAACAAAATTCATTCATAATACAAAGTTCAGAAATGAAACAATACAAGATCACTGAATCCGATAGGGAAATAAGTGAATAGAATAAAGTTTTATTATATAAACGAATGAAATACATAATGTATACGTCGAAACAAAATTCATTCATAATACAAAGTTTAAAAATAAAACAACACAAGATCATTGAATTTGATAAAGAAACAAGTGAATAAAATAAAGTTTCAATGCCTGAACGAATGGAATACAAAATGTATAAATCAAAACAAATCAATCTAAACTTCCATTAAACCAATGCTACATCAAAATATTTAACCAAACCCATATGAGTTACATGATTTTTAAATACTCTTATGGGTAAGCCTTTGGTCAACGAATCTGCCAACATATGTTCACCAAAAATGTGAACCAAACGAGTCTGAGATTCAACAATCTTTTCTCTAATAAATAGGAACTTAACATCAAAATATTTAGTACGATTAAAGCTCCTATAGTTTTGAGAAAAACACATAATAGACGAACTATTGCATTATATGGTTAGAGGACACGATATAGAATTAACAAGATGCATGCCAGATATCAGGTTCCTCAATAAGATGCATGCCATAGTCGAGGTAGCTGTAATAGTTTGCTTGGAACTTTTCAACGAAACAACTCCTCCAGACATCATAAAGATGTATCCAGAAGTATACTTACGATCATCAATACAAGATGCATAGTCTGAATTCGAATAGCCAACAATCTCAAAAGGCTCAGACTTTCTGTAAATCAACATATGATGCTTCGTACCCTGAAGGTACCTCATAACTTTCTTAGCAACTTTTCAATGGTCATGACCAAGATCGCTCAGGTATCTACCAAGCACACTAATCGCAAAAGCAATGTCTAGACGTGTACAAACCTGAGCATACATAAGGCTACCTACTATAAAAGCATATGAAATTTTATCCATTATAATTCTCTCATCATCATTCTGAGGACATTGAGATTTACACAATTTCTCACCTTTCTGGACAGGTGTAGCACAAACAGTACAAGAGTGCATGTTGAATCTCTTCAACACTTTATCAATGTAACTCGCCTGAGACAAACCCAATATACCATGAGATCTATCACGATGGATCTGGATTCCCAAAACAAATAAGGCTTCACCCAAATCTTTCATTTCAAAGTGGCATGACAACAAGTGTTTAATCTCATTCAAGAAATTTATCAAGTTACTCGCTAATAAAATATTATCAACATAGAGAACCAAGATTATAAAATTGTTCCCATCAAATTTCTAATAGATGCACTGATCAGAAGCATTCTCAATGAAGCCAAGTGAGATGATAACCTTATGAAATTTCAAGTACCACTATCTGAAAGCTTGTTTCAGCCCATAAATAGATTGATTTAACTTCAACACAAGATGTTCCTTCCCTGCCTCGATAAATCCATCTGGCTGAGCCATGTACACATTTTCAGACAAGTTCCCATTTAAGAAGGCGATCTTAACATCCATCTGGTGAAGTTCCAAGTCAAGTTGTGCAACAATAGCCATGATAACTCTAAACGCATCTTTCATAGACACTGGAGAAAAAAGAAATCTCTTATGTGATCAATGTCTTCTTTCTGATTGTAGCCTTTAGCTACGAGTCTGGCTTTATTCCTTTTAATTTCACCATCAGCTCCCTGCTTGGTCTTAAAGACCCACTTACAACCAACTGGCTTATGTCCCTCTGGTAATTCAGCAAGTTCCCAAACATGGTTATAATATATAGAAGCAATCTCCTCATTCATGGATTTCAACCATTCATGGAAGTTGGATCTTGCTACTTCCTTACCATAAGAAGTGGGATTTGTGCCATCAATAACATCAGATTCACATTCCTGCAAATAAACTACAAAATCATTTGGAATAGTAGGTCTGCAAATTCTCTAAGATCGTCTCAACTCCATATCATGCTTCTAAAAATCCATGACAGGTGAAATTTTTGGATTTTCAATAACATCATTGTTTCTTTTAGCATCAATTTCAGTATATGGAGTTAGTAAGGTCAGAAGGGGCAGATCAATCAATTCATCACATTTCACATAGAGTTGGTTCTTGGTGTATTTCTCCCACTATTGTCCTTCTCCCACTATTTAGGTCATCTTTAAAATAAACTGCTCTGTCAAATTAAATGACTCTGGAAGTGTGAGATGGACAATAAAATCTACAACCTCTAGAACTAACACAGTACCCAATAAAGAAAATAGTAACAATTCTTGAATCCAATTTCTTGAGTTCTGGATTATATGGTTTCACTTCTGCTTTACAATCCCATACACAGAGATGTTTCAGGCTGGGTCTTTTAATAGTGAATAGCTCATATGGAGTCTTTAGCACAGATTTAGTAGGGACCTAATTCAAAATGTATACAACTGTTCTCAAGGCATCACCCTATAAGAATTATGGCAGAAAGGAATGACTTATCATGCTCCTCATCATATCCATTAACGTGCGATTTCGCCTCTCAACAACTCCATGTTGCTGAGGGGTACCTGGCATGGTATATTGAGTTTCAATATCATATTCCTGTAAGAATGAAGCAAAAGGACTAGGATTTTTGCTAATTTTAGTATATTTGCCATAATACTCACTACCTCTATCTGATCTTATGGATTTAATAGCTTTACCAGTCTTCAACTCAACAACTGCTTTGAAGACTTCAAAAGCATTCAATAATTCAGATTCTCATGCAATAGAGCTATCCACTCAAATATAGAGTGGTCATCAATAAAAGTGACGAAATATCTGAATCCACCAATAGCTGCAGGAGTAATAGGTCCACTAATATTCATGTGAATCAAATCCAGTGTATTAATATACCTATTTGCCCCTCTTGTCCTAGCTCTAGTGGGACAAATGTATCATAATTAATAGATTATAGACAAGAAACAAACTTGTTAATTGAGTTTTCTTCTTGAGTTACAATAGATATTATTTGGTCATAAACCATTCTGCCTCTTGAAAATTTTATGTAGTACAAAGTACCATGTACTCAATAGCAAGGAACTGTAAAACTTGATAAACGAGGTAACTCTCCCCTAAATCCACTCCATAGGATTTTAGCTTATTGTGATAATTAATAAGTTTCATAATATGTTCACTGACTCCAGATACTCTATCATAATGATAGGTGTTAAGGAGAGAGACATAGTAGGCCTTCTGACTCATTTTTTTTCTCCAATAGCCTTTAAGTAATTTAAAGCCAATTCCTTGTCCGGAATGCTCTGTCTAATGGTCTTATCAATAGTGTACTTCATAAAATTCAAAAAAATCCTATTTGAATAATGTCACTGTTTATGATAAGCCTTTTCGATAGCTCTAGAATTGTTATTTAAATCAATAGGCTTCTATTCCCTAAGAGAAAAATCTCCCTTTATTGATGATTAAGTACAAATTCAAGGATTCTTTCTAATTATCATAGTTAGTCCTATTCAGAGTTTTTACTGAAAATAGCTAATGGATCGAAGAAATTGAGAAAACAAAATTAGGAAACATTAATTATGTCCAGTCAACATAATTATTAAAACAAGGTTTCTTTCACAAAACTCAATTTCATATAGCTATCAATATCAAGATTGTTTACTATAATCTCGCCTAAAGGTCCTAGACTATAATAAACCAAGAAAACTCATTTTAATTTGGCTCAATAGGAAACAACAAGCAGACAAATACTTTTGATAATATTTGCATCGATAGGATGCATAATATTATCTAGGCATCAAGGCTTAACCAGTCAGAATTTCAGACCTTAAGTTTTCAAAATTATATTAATTTTGTCACACCAATAGGGTATATAAATTATTAATATAATATAAAATTTTATTTATTCTAATCAATTCAGGAATAATCAATTAATAAAATTAATTTGATTAGTATAAAATTTTTAATCACAAAACATCGTGGTAATTGGGTCCATGATAGGTGAACTCACAATTACTAAATGTTGAATATTTTAATTTTGGTCATGAAGTTAAATTTATAAAAAAATGACCAATATTCTCCCTGATATAAATTTTTTTAAAAAATTAATTAATTAAATAAATGTATTAAGTAATAATCAAATTCAAATAAACTATATTTAATATAAATAAATTCCATAACTAATCCGTTTCAGTATGGCAAGTGTGCCACAATGGTCACGAAATTCGAGCGCGGCCCAGGTGTCCTATGTTTGAGACCTAGCGCGTCAATTTAATACGCATGCCTCCTTGAAACGACGCCATTTCAGTGAGTTGAAATGACATTGTTTGGTTTTTAACCAGAACGATGCCGTTTTGATATTTGAAACGGTGCATTTTAGACGAAGGGTCGTCTTCTTCCTCAAGTCAGGTCTTGTGACCCGACCTGCAATCGTGTCAGACCCGCTGTAAGATCTGACAGTTTCTTGTGATTTTTGGCGTCTTCCGTCGCCATTTTAATGGCAGTTTCACCATATTCTACAGGAAAAGGGGTTCCATGATTTCAAAAATGCAAAAAATGGGTCAAAATTGATTGACCCAAAACCCTGAAGAAACGAATGAAACTCGCTGTTTAAAGGTGGATTCTAGCGTCGTTCATCGACATTTCAATTGTGGTTATGCTGAGTTTTCGACGGGAAGCTTTACCGTAATTACATAATTACAAAATAGGTTGAAAACATAAATTAAGTCAAAATGCCATTTTTTTTTTCAAAATTTTATGGTTGCCTGGACTTTTTGTTCTTTCTCAACCTAAGAAATCCTTTTATTTTGTATCATAAATTCTTAGCAATATTATGAATTCTAAATCTCAAATTTATCATAATTTAGAAAATGCTAAACGGAACCAAACAGAAAGTAATAAATGAAGAACATATTTTAGGAAATTGAATATGTTCTAAAGATTCATCGGCTTAACATTATATATAATTACATACATACAATATGTGTAAGTGAATTATATAATGTATGCTAAACATGCATGTTGTGGCAAACATAATTTTGTTAAAATTAATCTAATTAAGATAATCAGGCTCTGATATCATTTGCTAAATTAAACTGAATCTGAATTTAGTAGGATATGAATTCAGATCATAATTCATAATATAATTTAATAGAATAAGATTTATGATACATACCTGTTAAAGCCATGATATTAGAATATTAGAGGAGATAAAGCCTGCAACCACGATTCCCCAATACTTTTAAGAGAATTTTGAGAGAGAGAGTTTCTGACAACAAAGAGTGTGTGAGATTTTAGATTAAGGCTTCAGATGTGATAATCTTAAATTTTAATAACCTCTCCAATAGAATATTTTTTGAATATTCTATTTTAAATTCAAATTTTAAATTGTTATTATAATAACATAATATTAATATTTAATTAACATTATTCACAAATAATTAATTAATTAATATAACATAAAACACTTGTATTCAAACATTTCTTAGTATCTGACTAATCTAATTTAAAATAATTAAAGTTTCATAATAGAGTACAACTCTCTAGATAAAAAGTTTTTTTTTTCATCAAAAGTAATGCTACAATTTTTTTTTTCTCAATCAAAAGATTTGTAGTATTACTTTTGATGAAGCACAATCTTTTTTTGGGACAAGTGGATATTCATTAAGAAACCCACAAAGGGGAGAAAAACAGGCAATAAACATATGATTTGAGTTGATCTACTAGTTTAGTCTTGTTTAATTTTATTTGATTCTTACTTATAATTGATTATATTTATTTAGATGAAGAAATTTCATTCTTTAATAAAAATAAAGGATTAAAATCCATCTCTATTTTTCATTATTATTAGTATTATTAAAACTAAATTTTTGTGTCATAATGTTACATGAAATTTTAATTTAATTTTTTATTATTAATTGAACACTTTTTTTTCTCTCATCAAAAAATTTAAGCGAATTATTTTAGTCAAAACAAATTAAAGTTTTTATAAACTCCAAATTATTTTTAATGTTTTTCATTTGGGCATTTAAAACAAAAAATTAAGAACATAAAAAATAATTCTCAACCTGAATAGAAATTAACTTATCAATTATTTTAGTCTCGTTTGGATTATTTTGTCAATTAAACTATACCCTAGTAAAAATGATGTTATGTTAACATCATATATATAAGTTGGTTATTAATGACATATACAATTGTATTTACTCAAAACAATTTTATTAATTAATAAAATTAAAATTAAGAACATAAAAAATAATTCTCAACCTGAATAGAAATTAACTTATCAATTATTTTAGTCTCGTTTGGATTATTTTGTCAATTAAACTATACTCTAGTAAAAATGATGTTATGTTAACATCATATATATAACTTGTTATTAATGACATATACAATTGTATTTACTCAAAACAATTTTATTAATTAATAAAATTAAAATTAAAATTTTCTGTAAAATAATTTTTAACCTTAGCCAGGTTACAAGCATATTTACTATGAAAAAGATACAGGGCGCTCGCTCCCATTAATCAGTTTTATTTTAAAAACAAATTAATTTCTACACGTTTTTTTGTCTCCTCTTTATGAAGAGAGAATGAAGTCAAGCTCTTTATATCTTTTTTTATTTACTATTTAGTTCATCACTCATAATTCCACGGCTAAATTAAACTGTTGGTGATATGTATTTAGTAAATTTTGAAATTATAAGTTGATAAAATATAATATATTTGAAAGGGAGTATGATAATTATGGGAGCATTGACAAACTTTTGAAAAGATTACTAATGAAATGGTAATTAATAAGTGAGGATGGATGTACCATGTAAGTGTTCATTTTTGGTCGCCATTTAATTGGATGCCTTCTCGATATCGCCTGTCAACCACTCTTAGTGTTTTTCTACTCCAATGACCAATTTTGAATTGCATTTTATAAGACTCAAACATACGTGTATAAATTGACCCCGCGAGCCCCTCAAAATGTCTAAAAACATCGTACGAAAGAAAAATTAATTTCTTAAAAATATCACACAATTTTTTAATTTTGTAGTGAAAAGGCATTAAAATTAATAAATTAATAATGCCACTTTCTTTAAAAACGAAGAGAATTCAAACCAATAAATGACATGCAAATAGAGAAAATATTTGATTTAATTAATTGTTAAGGAAAAAATAGTGATGATCGAAACGACAATAAAATTATTATAATTTAATAGTCACATGCTCAAATTTTTTAAAAAATAAAAATATGTATATTTAACTCTATTCACATGTCATCTCATAGAAACTTCTTACCCTAGGCCACTCTTAAGTTATTATAGCAGAAAAACTGAAGTTTCAAAATTTGTCGGGGGTGAAAATAGCAAGAAGTATTGAGTATTGAGAAGGTCAGGATAATAATGATGAGACACATGAATTCAAAAGAAGATTAGTAGTGGGCAGTCGCGTCAGGTATAGTCAGCACGTCACTTTGTGCTGAATTATGTCTCCATGCTATGCAGTGCAGCCCCAACGTGTCGAGCTCTTATTTATCCCCCACCACAAATTTCACCTTCTATATTATTTATGATCACCGTTCACCAGGTTTAAGAGGAAATTTAAACAGACCCCTAATAAATTTCATTTAAATTTAATCCCTATTAAATTCGGTCCATCCGATGCTATCTAACCAATGGAAGATTATTCATTTTATTTGTACCTAATAGTTTATTTGCATGGATCAAAGTATAAATAAGAGGTATGGGATGATGAAGAGAGAAAGTAAGAAGTAAATTAGGAGGTATGGGAAGAGGAAAAGTGGAAGTAAAGAGAATAGAGAACCCAGTAAGAAGGCAGGTAAGCTTCTCAAAGAGGAGAAATGGCCTGATGAAGAAGGCCTCTGAGCTCTCCATCTTATGCGACGCTGAGATTGCTCTTGTCGTCTTCTCTCCCTCTGGAAAGCTTTACCATTTTGCTAGCCACGAGTACATATATATATATATACATACATACATATCTTTCTATTTCAAATCATATACATACATGTACATACATATATATATATATATATATGATGATGATGATTAATGGTGCAGTATGCATCGGACTATTTGCAACTATCGTTCTCAAGTAGGACTGCCCCAGTCAAATATCTATAGCTTCAGAACCACGGAGGTATATTGTAATAATCTCTGTCTTTTATATACATACATACATACATATATATATATATATATATATATATGGCTTCATTGTTATGTATATATATTTATATAGCTAGCGATCGACTTGGATATTGTGAAATTAATGCAAGCTGAAGTTTCTTTCCGTAGCATCTTTTCTTAGAACCTTAAAGTCAGGACTGCTAATTAACATGACACAAGTTAGGGAAAGTTCAGCCTCTTAAGTATTTACGTAAAATATATTATTACACATATATTGAGGTTCTAGAACAGTAAAATATAATTATATTATTACTATATATAGTACTTTGAGCTTAATTTATTGCTATTTTTGTATATATTACGTGCCTCCCCTAAAGGTTTAATTTCTTCTCATCATCTCTAATATGTATTATTGATCAAAAACCTAAGCATTGATGAAATCGAACCTTGATCAAATAGCTATAGCTATATGTGGGATTTAATTTATTTTATTACTTATTGAGTGTGTTGTGGTGTTAAAAGACGTGGAGGAGTGAATTAGATGAACTAAGGAGGTCCGTTGGCAAGTTGGAAGACACGGTAAAGTATGTTGTTTTTTGGCCAATTAATTACGACACTAACTTCATGTGTTAAATATATGATATATAATATAGTATAAATATATATATATATATATATATATATATATATATCATTTGTATCTCACTACTGGGTTTGTTGTTTTAGGCATTTAGCAGGAGAGGATCTATCAGCATTGGGCATGAAAGAATTGAAACAACTGGAGGGACAGTTGAAGACTGGCCTTCAGCGTATCCACTCTAAGAAGGTACGTATATGTATTGTATACAATATATACATGTACATATATATATACGTATAAAACTGATTGTAGCCTTTTGTGACTAAGTGGAACTCATCGTTTTGTAATTTTTGCATACTGGACAGAGACGCGCCATTGCAGAGGACATCAACACTCTTAAAACAAGGGTAATTCAGATTATATATTCATGTGTTGTGTCTAGCTAGGTACATCAATTGACGCCAAAATTTTACACTGATTTTTGTCATGTTAGTTAATATATGCTTTTGTTTAGATGCAGCTTAGAGACCTGCAGGAAGTGAATACTCATCTTCAGAATAGAGTGAGCCTCTCTAACAAACACTACTTCGATTTTTTTTTTCTTTTTTAATTTCTTAATGAGGTTTAATGGACATTTACTTGTATATATACTTCAAGTTACATATATTGGAAGAAGGAAGCACAAGTTTCAGAGCTTCGGAAGTATGGGCATCCCATGTATTTCAAAGGTAAATAAACCCAGTAACCTTATATATCCATGTCCATTCTCAGGGAACATATATATATGCTTGTGAATTTTTGAAGTGTGATCAATCTCTGGACTGATTTTGCAGGGTTGTTGAAAACGAAGATCAACGTTAAAACAAGAAGCCATGAAAATGGTCTTGGATCATATCTACTCTTATATATATAGCTTCGGTGCTAGCTGTTGTTGTGAAGCCTAAAAGGAATATTCACATTTTGCCTTTTCTTCTTCTTCTTCTTCTTTTAAATTGATCCCCTCTGTTTATAATTCAAGTCTGGAAGATATATGGAGAAGAGTTTGTAGCAACATGTCATGGAAGAATATGTAATGTCACTCAAAAGTCAAATGATATCGTAATAAAAATAGAGATGAGATTATTGTTTTAGTAGTTAAAAAAATTATTTTATTTTAATTTAGTTTTGAGAAGATGCAAATCATCATCAATTTTATTTTTCAAATAAACAATTCTAATTAATTTAATCCGTATATTAGTATTATAATACTAACAATGACTTAGTTGATTGTCAAATAACATCAACGCTTTTAATTGTGCTCTAACAGCATCACGACCTCAAAACATCAAACAGGAGATTATTCATGAAAATAAAGTTTTGTTCTAAGGTAAAACAAGACTTTTAGTCATAAACAAAAATAATAACTGTATTTTATTAAAGTTTCTTAAATTATTTTTTAATTTAATATTTAGATATCATATTTAGCATTTAATTATCAAATTATCAACCCTTACTATGAAATTTAATTTTCTATAATCGAAAATTTATGTCATTAATGTATATATTAAATTGTTTAGATAATATTTTTTTAGAAGACAAAATTAAATATTTTTAATCTTAAAAAAAATAAAGTAAAATAAGACATAAAAGTAAATTTGCCCTTTTGTCGTGTACAACTTGTCTTTTCCGTATAACCACAAGAGACATGTTAAAATTATATTGCCTTTTTAATTATTTATTTGGATCTCTCATACATTTTTATATACTGTGTAATTATTTTTTTGTCTTTTTCCTTTGTACCAAATATATATATATATACCAAATATACGTATATATATATATATGCCAAATATACATATATATATATATATACCAAATATATGTATATATATATATATACACACACACACACACGCACACACACACTATGTAATTATATTTTTTTACATGAAAGTGTCGTATATATTTTTTTAAAATGTAAAATTTAGCTCCACCTTTATATATATTATTTATATATATAGCAAATATTAAATATATATTTTACCATTGTAAAACTAGGTTTCATTAATCAAAATTATTTGTATATGGATCATTGAATAAATTTTTGCATGATGAATTTTTTACAAAATCCACTATTGGATTAAAAGTTTTTAACACAAATATCATTTTTATACAAGTTGGTATTAATCTTTTTTTTGTTGAAACTACTAGTATTAAAAAATTCTTTAAACTCTGACTAATTTAACTCAAATTAACTGATAATTTAAAGTTATTTTATTTCATATCTCATTAAAGCATATAAAAATTAACATTCTAAATATTTGAAATTAGTGATTATTTGATTTTATAAAATTTGACATTAAAGATCAGCATAGTCATTACTTCTAATTTTATGGTTAGATAAATAAAAATAAATTCTTATAATAAAATACGGAGGAGTTGCAAACTTGCTAAAGTGTCTCTCTTCATATAAAAAAAGTCACTTTATTAAAATTTAAATAAATTAAATTTATAATTTTTAACACAAAATAAATAATATTAAAATAAAATATTTAAAAAAATATATTTTTAATAAAATAAAATAGTTTTTTAAGGGTATTTTAATCTCTTTATTTTAAAAGGGATTTCTTTATCATTTTAATATAAAAGATGAGAAATGTATAATTTAAACCCAGAGAAACATGTTTTTTAACAACGAGAATAACACCATGACAAAAATGTTCTAAATCCAGGCCTTAGTATTGGGCTAGAGGCCCAATGAATGTTTAATCTTTCAAGCCCTCACACATGCCCGATCCTTCATTGTCGTGTTCCTCCGTTTTCCACTGTCTCTTCCAGCTATCTCTCATGGCGACTCTAGCTCGCTTCTCCAGAAGAGCTCTAACGGCCGCACTTGCAGCCAAACAAAATCTGCAACCTCAGCTATTAGCTCGTGCTCTCGCAACTGAGGCAACAAAGACGATAACGCCTTCGGCAGATCGAGTGAAATGGGATTATAGAGGTCAGAGGAAGATAATCCCTTTGGGGCAATGGATCCCTAAAGTCGCCGTCGACGCTTACGTGGCGCCCAACGTGGTTCTTGCCGGCCAAGTCACAGTCTGGGATGGAGCCTCTGTCTGGCCAGGTTCAGTCCTCCGCGGCGATCTCAACAAGATCACTGTAGGGTTCTGCTCTAATATTCAGGAGCGCTGTGTTATTCACGCGGCTTGGTCTTCTCCTACAGGTTTGGTCGTTATATAATTGGGTTTTTTTCGTTTCGTATTCCAATTGCTATATGTTTCGTTGCCCTTGCATTTCCTTTGGTCGTTGAGGAAGAGGAATTGTAATGTCAAAGAGGAAATTCAGTTTGTGCACGGTGGAATCTGAATGTGTTTATTTTTTATTTTGCCTTGTTGTAAAATCTAATGTGATTGTGTATGAATATCCCAAGGTCAACATGAATAGGAAGGGAAAATCTAAAATTTAATTTAAAAGAAAAAGATTTATCTGTTTTATTATAATTAGGCCTAAGATTGTCTATATTATATTCTAAGTAAAATTGGTATACGGAATCCAGAGGCAGGCTTACTGTCTTGTAATACGTTCCATGTTGAAAGCATTGCTTGACAATTCTCAAGGATTTTATAGTTACTGCTTCTAAAGTTGGTTATTCTGAGCTTTCTTTTCATCGATCTAATTGCTTTGAGTTTGACCTGTAGATATTTGTTAGGACTTAGTGTAGACGGGGATGACATCTCCACGCTGGTTCACCTTTGCTGCACTGAGTTGTTTGCATTCCTTGGCCTTAATTGCAAGCTATACTGTGAATGGATAGATATGGAGTGACCTTTATGCTAGGAGCCATTTAATGAACTTCTAAAAAAATAAAATTAAAATACATTATGGTTGATCATTGTACTATTTTTTTTTTTTTTTAGGTTTTTTATCTTTTAGTTTTACCCCTGCTATTGCTAGTGGAGATTCAAAATTGTAGATCTTTTGTTTAGAATTCTATAAGCTAGCTGCATTTATTATGTTGCTTGCCCTCTAAATAATTGTAGTTACCAGCTCCTGTCTCCCTTTCTTTAGCATATACTCTCTTTTATGTTTTCCTGATTGGGTAGCTTAGTTGATCATATTGGATTGATTCTCTCTAAACTATCTCCCTGAAACTGAGCCTGTAGTAGAATTTATGTTCCTGAATCTCACCTCATTCTTTTTTTTCCATTCCCTTGGATTTGGAGCCACCACATCACTGGTACCTGAGATAATGTTTAGTCACTGACTAGAACTAATATCATAATATATATATATATATATTTGTAGATAGTTAATTCCTTTTTGCATAATAATTCATTTAGGGGAAGGGGGATTTCAATGCAAATGCCTGTTTGATCGGATTATTTTACTTCAAGGGCCTTAATTTAGTGGTATTCTTAATTAATGATCACCCCATACATCTCGGACAGCAGTGGAGAGACACCCTAGCTAGAGGCATTTATTTGGGTAATGTTGTTTTGAAAAGACTATGAGTCTTTTGTTTTATACTGTGATAGTTTCCTGTCATTCTGTTCTCTCCAGTCTGTTTAAATCATCAGGGTTGTTACATTGTAGTTGTTGTCTGTCGTGAAAATTATTGGAGTAGTTGCAGTCTGCCAGTATTTCTGTTCCATTATATACTCAAGTTTCTCTTTAAACTGAGATTTTTTCCCTTGTTAACATTTTTAGTTGAAAATCTTCCTTCTCTATTGTTTGTTCCTATCAATCTCAATCAAATGTTCCAATTTGCTGATTTCCCCTGCGACAAGTTTCCTTTGTCTCTTCCATTAAATTGTTTTACCATTATTGCTCGATTTTATACATGTTTAAAATACAATAGGAAGAAAATGGAAGTAGCATTTACCATGATCTATTTTACTGTTATTAGGTGGAGTTTGTAAAAAGCATATTTATTGCAGTTGTTTTTCTGTGAATGGTTTTCAATTTTCAAATCTAGCTTGAGATCGTTGTTAAAATGCAAATGGGGTATACTCAATTATGATTAATCATTAATCATTTTCATCTAAAATCTTAATGGATGTATTGCTTATTTTTTGTGTATGCATCCTACTGTAAATCAGGCCTGCCAGCTGAGTCTTTGATAGAGAGGTATGTGACAATTGGTGCATACAGCCTCTTGAGGTCCTGCACAGTTGAGCCAGAGTGCATTATTGGGCAGCATTCCATTCTAATGGAAGGCTCATTGGTGGAGACACACTCTATCCTTGAAGCTGGGTCAGTAGTTCCCCCAGGGAGGCGAATTCCATCAGGTGAACTTTGGGCAGGAAATCCAGCCAGGTTTGTGAGGACTTTAACCCATGAAGAAACCTTAGAAATCCCCAAACTCGCAGTTGCAATAAATGATCTGAGCCGAGAGCATTTCTCAGAGTTCCTTCCTTATTCTACAGTATATTTAGAGGTGGAGAAGTTTAAGAAGTCCTTGGGCATTTCTATATGAGATGCTCTCTCGTTGTTCTTCAATGTATCTGTTAGTTGGAATTTTTCTTGTAAGGAAATAAGAAACCAAACGGGGAGCGAGCTTCTTTGTTTCTTGGTTTGCATTCCTTTCTGAAAGTGTTGTGCTGTTTAATGCACTGGAGTAATTTGTCAAGGGATATAATCTTAAATACCATGCTCATTACTATTTGTCAAAGCTCGTTTCTCTCCTTTTTTGTGCAGTAACACAAAAGGGTCTCTAAATAGCAGGGGACTACGAATTAAGAAGGATATATTGGCCGGACTCCTGTAATTGATAAGCTTTTTACCACCTAAATATGTGGGGATCTTCTCCTATCATATACAAGTGCTTCAAATATTATGTACATATCATTGATGCCTTTTCAAAATTCACTTAGATATACTTCATTTAAACAAAATTAAGATGTCTCACAAGCCAATTTTTACCGTCCATCTCACCCTCCATTCCTACAATTCAACTTCCTGCAATTGGAAGTATTTCTGTTTCGGTAAAGCTTCTAATTTCACTATGCCTTTAGATATGCAGTTGCAGGATACAGTTAATTAAAGATTTAGTCACATTCTTCTATTAAGCATTCTTCTTCATACACTTGACTAGGCATGACAATATACAAATAGCTACTCCTGTCGATTCTGTTTCAAATACATCTCCTATTAATATGGCTACTCCAGCTACTACTGCAAATAATATTGGCAATATTGATCCCATGGTCAAAGGATGGTATTTTCAAACTCAAAAACTAACACAATATCTATAAAACCCTGATTTGTTGAGGATACTTTAGCTCATCCCAAATAGAGAACAGCAATGGAAGAAGAATATCAAGCCTTCTTGAGAAACAAAACCTAGTGTCTAGTTGAATTACCAGAAGTTAGAGCTCTTATCAGTTGCAATAGGTCTTCAAATTTAAAGAGAATCTAGATGGATACAAGGCTCTTTCGGTAGTCAAAGATTTTAATCAAAAAGCTAGATTTGACTTCACAAAGATTAATGCCCAATTATTAAACCTGTCATCATTTGAACGTTCAATGACTTTTCTGTCTAAATAACTTGATAATAGACAAGAAAACACTTACTTTTAAGCGCACGTCAACATATGTTCAGGTGTGTTAAATAAATTTTTGGCCCGAACATATTTCAAAAGATTGGACACAGTGATAAATACAGCTAATATTTGAGACAAATATAAAATGACCAAAACAATAAAAAAAAAAACTCATTTTAATGAGATAATTAAAATTATTTTATAATTATCTTTATTGACATGAGTAATTTAAAAAAATATAAAATAAGAATTTTTGATTTAGTGGATTTGATTTAAAAAATAATATCACAAGTTACTTAAGATATAAAATAATAGTAGTTTTTTCTTCTTACAAGTATATCACTAATAAAAAGCTTAATATATATATATATATATATGTATATATATATATACATACTGTCATGTTATATTTTATATTTTTTAAAGTTTGACATATCACAATGTTTGTATTGTGTCAAGTTGTACTTTAAAATTAAAGTTTCAAATTTTTTTCTTGTTGATTATGGTTTGCATCTTACAAAATCTTCAAACTGAGTCTCTACCATGTGCAAAGTAGATTGGTGATCTAATATTCAAGATAGACATTTAATCTCTGGATTTTGCATATACTTTGGTGATAATATGGTTTCCTAAGTATCAAAGAAACAACTTGTTTCATGGTCATCTACAAAGGAGGAGTGTAGGGCTTTAGCATTGTTAAAGTCCCTATTAGGAGAACTGAAGATTCCTACAAACAAAGATCCTCCAATAACCTATTATGACAACCTAAATACTATTTTGTTGTCTGCTAATCCAATTCTCAGTTCTAGACTACGTATATGGAATTGGATCTCTATTTTGTAAGGGAAAAAGTCCAACGAATTCAAGTTATATAATCTCAAATACAAATTCGCTAAGCAATTAGTTCCCTTGATCATGAGTTTGTGGGAAAGAAAGAGTTAAATTATAGTTAAAATGAAAATAATTAAGATCGAGATCTTATAAAGGACAAGGGATCGAGGATTGTAAGATCGCTTTTATAAAATAAAATTATCAAATTATCAAAACTTACTGTACTTTCGCAAAATGGATCATAACCCATTATTTGCATTTCCATAAAACAACTCTTCTCGTTCACATATACTATTGGTGTAATATTTGATTTTTTTTTTCTCAAGAATGGGAAGTTTTTAAGATAGGACAGTAAGACTATAGGATGTAGGATCATATATATAAGATTAAAAACCTACTGTTATCTTGGTAAATTTTGATTTTATCTAAAATTGAGATTAATTTTTATGGATAAAAATTTGTATGATCTTACTCTGAAGATCGATATTTTTACCACAATGATTAAAACAATTTGAGTTCAAGTGTGTAGTAAAGTTGGTCTCTCTCTCTCTCTCTATATATATATAATGCATAATGTATTTTGAAGGATAATATAGAAGATACATTCATTTTCTTCCTAATTCATTCTCTTTCGGCCCCCAGCTCCACTCACAACGTCAAAGATAGTTTAACTTAATTGCAGGCTTTTTTGTCAAAGTCAATTTAGTGAATTAATCTTTGTGATATTTAAAATAAACACATGCACAAACAAGAATGGTGACATTATTGGCTCAGTTTCGACCAGAAAAGTTCGAGAGAGCCAATTAATATCATTTTTTAAAAAATAAAACTTGGTTTCCTTGGTTGCTGATAAATTTAAATACTATATAATTGGAGCACTATAAGACGCACTATTATAAAGTGTGCTGAACATTCCTAAGTAGTGTGGGATTAGTGCTAGGGCCAAATGTAGTGTAAATGGCCTATAATTGTAAACAAAAAGAAATTTTTAAGTATATAAATTGTGTTATTTTAGTTGTATATTAATTAATAATATTTAATAATTTTTTTATTTTATATTAATAGACTCACGTGCTATTAAAAAAGTATAAATTTATTAAATATAATTCGTTAATACATAAATAAAATAATACAATATATGTATTTTAAAAAATTTTACAAACAATAACCACTTGAACTTACTAGAAATGATAGGTTAAGATACAGGTCATAGATATAATTACTTATAAAATATAAACTACATTATAAAAACTTATGCGTTCAAATTAATAGTTCCACATTAATTTTTCTGATGGTATAGAATATATAGATGTTCAAATCTATAGGCTAATGATTATTCCTTATTGTTTTAAAGAGGAGGGAGTAGAGTTGTGTGTATAATAATTATTAGTTGGTAGAGTTAGAAGGATTGTAGAAAACGATAAAGATAGGAAAACTAATAAGAGAAGAAACCTTTTTGTGGGCATAATATATAATTATCAACCACAATAAACTTATGGGAATTAAAAGAAAAATGAGCTAGGATCCTGTTTTTAAAATTTGGTGTAGTTCTCTACAATAAAAAAGATATAAAAAAAAATTCTTAATGACTTAATCAATTCAAGGTAAATTTTTTTTATTTCTTTTATATTAAAGAGAACTGCACTTCTCTCTCTTATCACAAAAAAAATTATACAATTATGAAATATCATCTCAATGCATCATTCAAAATTTCCTCTATATATTGCACTGATTTCTTCTCTTAGATAGATAGGAAGGAAGCCACTTCAAGCGCTGTTCTTCCATAACGCCAAAGCCTGCCTAAAACCAGAAAGAAGAAGCCTAATAAGTGCAATCTTGATGTGTGTGTGTGTGTATACACACACACAGAAAGGTAATGATTTTCTTGTTTATACTAATTTCTTGTTTGGGGAAGAAGATTGAGATGTTGGGACAGCTCAATCAAATCAAATCTCCCAAGAGTTGGGTCCTTTAATTTGATTGAGCCGTGCCAATATCAATATCAGTACTCAAATTTCACTGCTTGGCATTCATAAACTTGGATTGTTTGATGTTGTGGGGCACTCATTAATCACCCTGCATTCACTTGCTCTTTCAATGTCGGAAAAACTAATTTTAACTCACTGATTTATTGATGAACATTTTAAGTAATTTGTATGAAATTTTAAATTCATAGTTTCATGTGATTATATATTAAGGAAAAAAATATGCACTCACTGAGTCTTCTCAGCACAAATTGCATGGGCTTTAGCATAAGCTACTGATAATGAATATTCGTAGCAAATAGCAAGTAGCAACATCGAAAATTTCTCGCCCTACATCGTTAAAGTTAAATGTCCGAACTGAATGTTATTTTACATTTTCTGATATGGTTAATTAGTTTTTTTTCTTTCATAAAAAATATTGTGTAATTTTTCTTTTAGTTACTGAAAATTAATCATAAAAAATAAGGGTGAACAATGGTTTAGATCAATTTTAATTATTCAACCATCTGAACTAATTAAGTTTGATAACTAAAAAAATTATTCAATTAATTTATTATTTAAAAGGTCAATCAATCCAATCCAAACCAACCATAATTAGTTTAAATTAAATTGGTTAATCAATATTCAATAAAATTTTTTTATAAATTACAAAAAAAATCAAATTTAATAATTTTTTTTAATTTCAACTATAAAAATAAGTATTTCTAACTATGAATTTATATTAAAATTACTTTAACACAATTCTAAAACAAATATAAGTATAATTATTATTGTAAATTAAACACAATCTAACATAATTCACCATTACAATCTAACAATATAAAATATAATAAATAAATAAATAATATATTAATTAAATCGATTAAACTCAATTCAATTTAAATAAAAATTAAAATAATCTAATAATCGAATCAAACCAATCATTTTTTATAAAATTTCATTCAATCAAATAATTAATTTTGATCAAATTCTTCTTTTTGGATTAAGTTTGATTTTGATGTATTCACCCCAAAAGTAGATTGCCCACTTCGTTCAATCTAAAAGTATTTTGCAAGCATCAGCAAAAGGTAGTTTTAAAATTTCAAAAGACATTACCCGGAGATGGTAGGAACAATCGTGTCATGAAAACTAAAATCCAGACAAAGATGTACTAAACGCACACTGCAATAGGATATTGTGCCTCACTTCGAACTTATAAGTCACTGGCTCCTCAGAAAGTTTAATTTTTATGGGTTCTTACTCTGACCACGAGAAAGCTCAAAGTCTGACTTTTGGAGGATCAATTTATCAACAACGTTCTGCTTTCAAGAACTTGACGAAAGTGTCAAAACTCTTGAAAGCCAAGAGCCCAACCTCATTTGTAAACCAAAATCTGTGGAGGCATGACAGTAAAAGTTATGATATGACATTGGATTGAGCTTTAAGACATAGGGGAGATGGGGTGGTAAATTGCAAAAGTTAACCAGGCTAAATCTGTAAATCAGTTGCCCTGAAGAACTCAGAAGAATTACTGTGACATATGCCACCAATGGAAACAATGACTTGTTTGCATCCTGTTGAGTTTTCAACTTTTGGAACTTTGGCTTCAGATGATGTAATGAAATGTTGATAGTTAACAAAGCAAATAATGCATATAAAGAGGAACTTATTCCATAACCACCATGTATTACAACATTCTATCAATATTTGTGGCTGTGACGCTACCCAAGATTCTGCACCAACTCACTAACGAACGGTTGAATAAAAAAACATGCTAAAGACAATACTTATCTGACACAGTTATTAATACAGCTTGCAGAAACCCTCGAGGGGCAGATCCATGCCTATGGAAGAAGACAGAACAGCATTATCTCAGCAACGTTCATCTTAGAAAGCATGAGTAGCATCTAACATTCCACTGGTGGAGTATAAGACATCACAAGATAGACAGTGCTGAAAACATGCAGACAACAACTAACAGAGCTTTCTCTTTCAAATTCATCATTGGCAGTAGAACAAGAACGTGCCAATTCACCACCACAGAATATTCCTGACAATGGTACTCCTCCGAAATTCTCTGAGAAAGGGGAGCTATCAACATTGGAACGTCCAAAGAATGATTCACCTCGACCATAACAAGCAAAAACAAAACCCCCAAACACATTGGTGGCATTGTCCACCTCACCCTTGCGAGAATTTGCTTCAAGCTTAATATTCTTGAGTTCATCGTGCACCTTTGCGGATGAGGCTACAGCAGTATTACAATCTGAATGGTAGAACTGAAAGATATCTCCAGTTCTGATGCCAATCCCTTCAACATACAGATACTCATCATCACCTCTGTCCAAAATAAGAGACCTTAGATTTTCTTTTTGTTACATAACTTATAGGCTGAAGAACCCTGAAGATCTATGAAATTTTCTATTCTTTTAATTTAAATTTTCAAAGTCCTTAGACAAATATTAATACTCATGAGATAGTAGAAGACCAACAGAAGAGTTCCATAGCATACCCCACAACTCCATGAAAAGAGATAAATGTTCTGTGTCTTGGCCTCTCCTCTCCAATTGAGAGTTTTCTTTGTTTAGATACTCCAATGTACAAATCAGGAGGCTCAATATGATTTGCTAACTGCCACATATTTTATGAATTTCAAAAGATGCATGAATAGAAAGAATAGATAAAAGAAAATAACAGTTGTAAACATATAACAAAGTTACTTTTATCATCCTCTTTTCCTCAAAACAATAAAACATAAAAAATTTAATAACCAAGTGAGTCATAAGATTTTCCCTCATGATTGTCAATCAGAATATAGTCCTCGCTATAATGCAAGAAATAAATGCTGACAAGGGAAAAAAGAAATAGATTGATTGAATCTAAATGACTTGAAAAACCCTCCCTCAACATTGAGGAGGAAGAACCAAACGACTTAAATACTCTATTGGGCACCCTATACTACTCCATGTGAGACTTGAGTAGCATATACTACCCTAAGGTCATCCCATAAAATCTCCAGTCCCTATCATAGCACCAGCCCTGAAGAGTCGGCCTAACATCTTGGCAGCTATATTTTACGACATTTCACTCAGCGTTACTTCATTCTATCACAGTCAGTCCTTCTACTAATTATAACCCTTTCCAAGTAACCCTCTTTGTGCCATTAGCAAACTAGCTCCAATACCAAATGATAAAACCCAAGTGACTTAAGTAACTGTCCCTCAAAAGCAAGCCATTGAGGAGAAAGAACCAAACCAATTAGATACTCTATCGAGCATCTCATGCAACTTCATGTGGGACTCGAGTAACCCCTACTGCCCTAGAGACATCTCATATCATCCCTAGTCCCCATCACACATCACTGCATCACAATCTAATGTAATAGCATGTGCAACCCTTGGTGCTAAACAAGTCTTTGCTTTTTACCTAATGAAGTATTCGCCTTCAATTACCTCCAAATAGAAGTTTCAATATCATTTTGGACCACTACAATATCACCCTGGGAAAGCTGTAGAGAAGCAAAGAACCAAAGGAAAAACCACCATAGAAATCCTACCAATCATCCTCATTCAATGAGTTAATCACTGGGAATTCAAGGTTATCAATTATGTTTGTACTTGCTACCTACCAAACATCATCAAAACAATTTGATACGTCTCAAGCTCAGTACTATAGGAGGAAGGGGAGGCCTAGAAAGGAAGTAAGGGAGGCCGGAAGGGAAAGGAAAAACGCAATACATGTTTATTCTAGAAGGAAGAGTGAGCATGAGCTGAAGAAGAGTGGAGGAATACTGAGAGGAGGATTCTAACTAACTTGTCGTGGTGCGCACCTCCAATCTAATATTTACAGGCAGTTAGGATTATGGAGAGGGGGGGAAATTATCATGAGTGGGAGAGTGCTAGCCTCTCGAAAGCCTAGCAACCCTTTTCTATTTTCTCTGTAATTTCCTTTTGCATTTCTGCGTTCTAGTGAGCTACTTAGAGTGCAGGCAGTGTGTGGAAGTGTCAGTGTTTTTTTACGTTTAATTCTATATTGGAGTCTAGAAGCTGATAGGATCCCAGTCCTATCATTTTGGTATCAGAGCAGACGGTCAGAGCATGGTCAATACAAGGATGGATGGAAGAATGGAGAACGTTGAGAAAGAAATTAGTGCACTAAAAGAAGAAATGACTGAGATGAAGCTATGTATGATGGAGTTGAAGGGCATGATGACGCAAATGGAGGGAAGACACCAAGTTGAGGAACAATCGGAGGCTAGTGCTGGGGGTAACACCGGCACCAATTTGGTAGAACAAGACCCTAGTAGAATCAGAAAGCTGGAATTACCCTTATTTGAAGGAGAAGACCCGATCGGATGGCTGTTTCGGGTAGAACGTTATTTTGACATTAATGGAATTCGGGAAGCAGAACGCCTGGGAGCAGCGGCAGTCTGTCTGGAAGGGCGTGCTCTCAACTGGTTTCAGTGGCTGGAGACGCGACATCCGGTGAAGGATTGGACAGAGTTTAAAAGAGAAGTTACTGACCGGTTCCATCACTCTCAGCAAGGGAATCCGTTTGAAAGGTTGATGGCCTTGAAGCAGGAGCATGAGGTAGCGGAGTATCGCGAGAGATTTGAAGAGCTTTCTACGCCGTTGAAGGATGCTACGGATGAATGCCTATCAGGTGCATTCAAGAATGGGTTAAAGCCTGAAATACGGGCGGAGCTCCAATTGTTACAAACCGGGTCACTTAAAGAGCTCATGAACCAGGCCCATTGAATAGAGGAGAAGAATTCAGCTATAGCCAAAGCCCAGCAGATGAAGACAGTGAGCCCAAACCGATGGAATGGGCCGAAGCAGAGTTGGAGTCGGGTTACCAGCCAATCCGACCCAGGACAAGGCTCCTCTACTGCGATAGTAAGTCGCGCGGAAACGCAGAAGGAAAAGGATCCCAAACCTGCGACAGCAAGCTCGACACTCTCTAGTAATAGTCGAGGCGGCCACTATCGGAGGTTGACGGAAGCAGAGGCGACGAGAAAACGAGCAATGGGATTATGTTTTAAATGTGATGAGAAGTATAACCCTCTCCATCAGTGTAAGAACAAGCAGTTACAGGTATTATTGCTGCAACTAGTAGGTGAAAAGGGTGAAGCAGTGGAAGAAATGGAAGAAAAACAAGAGAAGGAAGAAGAGTTGCAGGAAGAAGGCCACATGGAACTATCCATGAATTCAGTGGTAGGACTCACCAATAACAACACTATGAAGGTAGTAGGATTGTGTGCAGGGGAAGAGTTGATAGTGCTTATTGACAGTGGAGCATCTCAACTTTTTATCTCCCGAAACAGTGAGCAGATTGGGCATCCACACCGAACCCATCAGCACTTTCGAAGTATCTGTGGGAGATGGTTACAAAGTCAGGGGAAATCAATTCTGCTCCCAGCTAAAATTAGAAATACAAGGATTGAGGATTGAACAAGACTTTTATGTGTTTGATCTAGGTGGAGCTGACATGGTATTAGGAATTGAATGGTTGAAATCTTTGGGAGAAGTCAAGGTTAACTGGGGACAACTTACTATGAAGGTGAAAAAGGGCAGGGAAGAAAAGTGCTTAAGGGGGGATCCTACCTTGGCAAAAACTCTAGTCTCTCTAAAATCCCTTGTGAAGACATTAAGAAAAGGGGCCAAGGATTTCTAATAGAATTCAGTAATTTACAGCTACAAGGAAATGGTACAGGATTGAAGGCAGCAGCTAACATATCGGAGAAAGTACAAAAGTTGCTGGATGCATTTCCTATGGTAACTACAACATCCACAGAATTACCTCCCACAAGGACAAGGTATCATTCTATTATCACTAAACCAGGGGCTCAACCCCCGAATGTTCGGCCCACCAATATCCCCATTCGCAGAAGGAGGAGATTGAGAAACTGGTTCAGGAAATGTTGACTGCGGGCATTATCAAACCAAGCAGTAGCCCTTACTCAAGTCCGGTGTTGCTAGTTAAAAAGAAAGACGAAAGCTAGCGTTTCTGTGTAGATTACCGTGCATTGAACAAAATCACCATTCCCGATAAGTTTCCTATACCTGCTATTGACGAGTTATTGGATGAGTTAAAGGGAGCCGAGATTTTCTCCAAGCTGGACTTAAAGGCCGGTTACCATCAAATCCGAATCAAGAAGGGGGATGAGGAGAAAACTGCATTTTGTACCCATCAAGGCCACTATGAGTTCCTAGTGATGCCCTTCAGGCTAACTAACGCACCTTCCACTTTTCAGTTTCTCATGAATGACCTCTTTAAGGAACAGCTACGGAAATATATCCTAGTATTCTTTGATGATATACTAATTTACTGCAGGCATGAAGAAACCCATATGCTACATTTAAGAGAGACCCTCCAAATATTGCAAGATAACAAGCTGGTTATCAATCTCAAAAAATGTGTTTTTGCACAATCAGAAGTGGAGTACTTGGGACATGTGATCTCAGGCAACGGGGTGCAAGTGGATTCTGAAAAGATAGCAGCCATGGTGCAATGGCCAATTCCTCAAAACCTGAAAGCATTAAGAGGGTTTTTGGGATTAACTGGTTATTATCAGAGGTTTGTGAAAGATTATGGCAAGATAGCAGCTCCCTTGACTGCCTTGTTGAAGAAAGATGCATTCCAGTGGGGAAAAGAAGCACAAACAGCCTTTGAACTTCTCAAAAAGGCAATGACCAGCGTACCAGTACTTACTATGCCAGATTTCAGTATCCCATTTGAATTGGAGACAGATGCCTCTGGAGTGGGTATAGGGGCTGTACTCATGCAACAAGGGCGACCAGTAGCATATTTCAGCAAGGCTCTGTCCCCTAAAAAGCGCCTAGAGTCAGTATATGAACGAGAATTAATGGCTGTGGTGTTGGCAGTTAAGAAATGGCGTCATTACTTGCTGGGATATCCCTTTATCATTAAAACAGACCAGAAGGCTCTTAAATACCTGCTGGAACAGCGTGAATTGAGTGTTGAGCAGCAAAAATGGGTGTCAAAACTCATGGGTTACAAGTTTGAGATTCAGTATAAACCGGGGAAGGAGAATTGGGCTGCGGATGCTCTATCAAGAATAGAAGGCAGCAAGGAAATTGGAAACAGCAAGGAATTTTTAGCAGTAACAGTATGGCAGTGTGAGGACATGAGACAGTGGGAGGAAGAGGTCAAAGCCAATGAAGAATTATACAAAATATGGCAGCAGGTGGTCACCAATCAACAACCACCCAAAGGGTATACTGTGAGGAACGGTTACTTACTATATGAAGGAAGGATGGTCGTACCTAAAAGTTCAGCAAGGACTACCCAATTAATTAAAGAGTTTCATGAAACGCCAATGGGAGGGCATTCGGGTTACTTAAGAACTTACAAAAGGATGGCTACATTTGTGTATTGGGACGGAATGAAGAAGGATATACAGGCTTATGTTGCTAGGTGTGGGGTATGTCAGCAGAATAAGTACCAAGCACTTAGTCCAGCGGGGCTGCTACAACCCATAGCCATTCCCAAGCAAGTTTGGGAAGACATCAGTATGGATTTCATTACTGGCCTTCCTAAATCATCAAAGTTTGATACTGTCTTAGTAGTGGTGGATAGGCTGACCAAGTATGGGCACTTTATCCCATTATGTCATCCATTTACAGCCAAAGAGGTAGCAGCAGAATTCATAAATTGGGTGGCAAAACTGCATGGATTTCCAAAAACCATCATATCGGATAGAGACAAACTATTCATGAGCCTGTTCTGGCAAGAATTGTTTAAGTTATCTGGTACTAAACTGCGATACAGCTCATCCTATCACCCGGCAACGGATGGCCAAACGGAGGTGGTCAACAGAGGGTTAGAGACATACTTACGCTGTTTTATAGGAGATAAACCAAAGGACTGGGTAAAATGGCTGGTGTGGGCTGAATATTAGTTTAATGCCACTTTCAACCAGTCAATGGGCATAACTCCTTTTAAAGCTTTATACGGGCGAGACCCTCCAGATTTTTTCAAATTTGGAGATATTCCATCAGCTGTGGAGGAGGTAAATGTACAGATTAAGCAACGCAATGCAGTAATTGAGGAGCTCAAAACTAATTTGGAGAAAGCACAACAACAAATGAAGCACTATGCTGACAAGAAGAGGAGGGAAGTCATTTTTGAAGTGGGTGATTCTGTATATTTGAAGCTACGACCTTATCGGATGAAGTCTATAGCAAAGAGGTATAATGAAAAGTTGAGCCCTAGATATTATGGTCCTTTTACTGTGATAGAAAGGATTGGTCAAGTTGCGTATCGTCTGCAGCTACCAGAAACAGCACGAATTCACTCAGTTTTCCATGTCTCACAACTGAAAAAAAGTTTGCAGCCAACAACTCAATGTTTGCCATTACCCGCCGAATTAACTCAGGACTTGGAATTACTTACTGAACCGGAGGAAGTGCAGCAAGTACAAAAATTGACCAATAACCAGTGGGAGGTGTTAATCAAATGGAAAGGTCTACCATTACATGACAGCACTTGGGAACCTTTTGACTCTATACAGACTCAATTTCCCCATTTTCACCTTGAGGACAAGGTGCAGCTTATCGGGGGGGGGGGGGGGGGTAATGATACGTCTCAAGCTCAGTACTATAGGAGGAAGAGGAGGCCTAGAAAGGAAGTAAGGGAGGCTGGAAGGGAAAGGAAAAACGCAATACATGTTTATTCTAGAAGGAAGAGTGAGCATGAGTCATGGCGAAATTTGGAGGAATACAGAGGGAGGATTCTAACTAACTTGCTGAGCTGGCAGACCTCCAATCTAATATTTACAGGCAGTTAGGATTATGGAGAGGGGGGGGAAAATTATCATGAGTGGGAGAGTGCTAGCCTCTCAAAAGCCTAGCAACCCTTTTCTATTTTCTCTGTAATTTCCTTTTGCATTTCTGCGTTCTAGTGAGCTACTGAGAGTGCAGGCAGTGTGTGGAAGTGTCAGTGTTATTTTACGTTTAATTCTGTATTGGAGTCTAGAAGCAATCTAAAGGGAAATAAGACATAGTACAATCAAGTTAATTGGCAATAGAAGTTCCATTGTAATTTATATTTATATTGGAAATTTATAAGCATATTTGCACCATTAATCCACTGCATTATAACAGCATCAATAATGAACGACGTGATCACTTAAAGATTCACTAACAGGGAAGCATTCAATATAAACAATATATACTTTTGTTTTTACTGCATATTAACTTCCAAGTCAGTCATGCACTCCTCGTTGCATCTTATTAAGCATTATTAGAAAGAAAACAAAATGAATGGCTGCATGAAAAGTTTAGAGTGTGTTTGGTTTATGAAAACATTTTCAATTTTCGTTTTCTATTTCTATTTCTCAAGATTAGTTTTAATTTTTAACTTTTCAATATTTTAAGAATGTATCTTTTAGGTGAAGTCAAAATTTTGTTCATAAATTTATTTCTAAATTAAATGCCTTAAATAACTATAATTTTTTCATTGATTTATGA
Organism: Senna siamea; assembly: GCA_031216115.1. NCBI lineage: Eukaryota > Viridiplantae > Streptophyta > Magnoliopsida > Fabales > Fabaceae > Senna > Senna siamea. The sequence goes on along the minus strand of CM062359.1, from coordinate 17,148,396 downwards.
GGTCCTGGATTCATTTCTTGGAATACCCAGTGTCTTTAACTCTGCATATGTTAAATTTGGCTTTCATAGACAGTCGCAAGCCTCAACAAAAGAGGATTACGTTAGGCAGTCGACAGTCAGTGTAAAACTTTGTCAAATCTTTATGAAAATAAATCAGCGACATAAACGTGTGTTAATGCTAAGTCGTTGCTAAAAACAACACAAAGCCAAAATAGAACACACAGCGTCGCTTGATACATGTAACCAATCTCACGTAGTGGAAAAAGACTTTGTTTGTTGTTGACTACTATTAACTGATACTGTTTATATGGTTAAAAAGTTTACTTTCTCAAAAAATTTACAAAAATAAAACTAGTTATTATGCGAAAAAGCTGAAAATTCTTATTATACGTTACTTGGTTTCAATTTATTTTTGCAAATGTTTTCAAAAAATATTTTCTGCTAAAATGTACTAAACACATTTTCAATCATATTTTTCTATTTTCAGTGAAAATAAAAACAAGAAACAACAAAACCAAACATACTCTGCTGTTCTGTGATTAACGTAAGGAAATTTTAGTTCATCAAAAACACATAACAACAAAGCTCAAAACTCCAAAACCTTTATGCACCTCACTGTTTATTTCATTTAGTATTCTTTGACCATCAAGAATTTCCCGTTGCCCTTCTCTCCTGGCTGTCAGCCACGTTGAACTCTCAGTGCTGCTTGTTCTGACTGAAACTGTCTTGTATTTGCCACCCACTGGCAAAACACCATTTGACAATGCAACTTGAAACTTAATTTCCCCTGTGGCTTCAATTAATCCATAGCACAGATAAGTAATTAGTGAAAAAAATTGAAAATAAAATAGAAGAAGACTTACAAGCTACATATAAATGGTTCATAGCACTAGAACTAACCACAGTGATAACATAATCTGTCTTGCGGATTCTACTACTCAACATTAACTACCATACAAAGGCAGCACAAAGAAGGGTAGGAAGCAAGTCAAATAAACATAAAAAACAACAGGCATAGTAGATTTTAAAGAAGGTAATGTGCAACAAAATTGCATTCAGCTTCAGCATATACTTTCCGTTGAGAGAGCAAACATTTCTAGTCTCAGGAAGGAGTGAAAGAATAATTTTCCCCATCAATGGAAATTGAAAAAGAAAGACATGAACTGCAGCAATTGTATAAATTGTATTGCCCATTTTGCGAACAGAGCTACCAAAAAGATAATAAGAAGTACCAGAAGATCTGTTTCTATCCCGAGCAAAAACAAGAGCAACAGCTTCTAAGTACCCTGGTCTAGCATGAGCATTTCTAGAGTCATTTCCACTTCTGTATGTAAAGCAGCCTCTCTCATCACCCACAATGAATGTGTCCTTGGGCATGGCATAATCTGCAAAAATACATTTACCATAAGCAAATACCAGACAAGTACAGGCCTGCTGCAGAGGCATATATATTTAAATTATTATAGTTCTTAGTTATAAACAAAGTACACAGCTGTTCCATCTATAATCAAGTATTGAATTCCCATTTTATGAATCTCATAATGAATTTTGTAATGCAAAATATTCTAAGGAAAGAAATCAATGACATGTTTCAATTGATTTTTTCATTAAGTACAATGCTAAGTCCTTGTAAAATAATCGTTTAGTTCCTTCTCTGTTCACACTCTAAATTTGAGAAGATAAATTCTACTGGGCAAAGCAAAATAATGCCTGACAATTTTTCCTTATAAAGTAAAAAGTATGTTTAAACATGGAGAAAAGGCATAGTGTAGAAGTATGATGAGTCTAATAACATACATGAACAAAATGACACTCACCCAACTTCTCCATAACTGGTTTCATGTCACTACTTCCTTCCTGTACAGTCAAATGAGTGTTAGCAGCACAACCAGAATCAAATAAATGAAGAGAAACAAAGATTTAATAAAATAAAATGAATAATTGATGAAGAAGCAGACTATCATCTACTTACTCCAAACAAAAGAATTCCAACAGGAAATGAGCAACTAGAGACAGATGCTGAATATTCCTTGACATCCATTACAAACTTGTCAATGGCTGACTCCAGAGGTGTCTAGTATGACAAAAGTTAACGACTTCAATAATTTGAACAGTGTCAATCCAGATTAATCTAGAATGGATAGCTCATTCATTTTCAAAATGCCATCACAATACACATTGCAACTACAACATCACCATTCAGAATAGGCAAGGTGAAATTCGATCAAGCACAATACATTTCTAGAAGTGCAACCTTCAGATGGCTAAAAGAGAGATTTTATTACCTTTGATGGCCGTATTAGTGGTATAGCTTCAACTTTTAATCCTGGAAAAAATCCAATGGTTAACACTATGCCTTCATTTATATTTCTCGCATATGCTTCGTCACTGAAGCCACTGAAAAGGGCACCCCATTTGACCTACATAAATAACTATGGGTTTACACTTGAGTTCACCAATCTGTTAATATAAATAGAAACAAAAGTGGCTAGATGTTCAACCTCTTTAAGTTCATCAGTAAGAGCATCCCTTCCAATAATACCATTAGCCACAGAAACAATGACGGGAACCAGGCATCCCAATTTCTTTCTAATCTGCGCAGGAGACCTTAAGGTAAATGGCTTAATACAAATGAAGCTTGGACTTAGAAAGGGAGCGAGTAATTTCATACAAGCTTTAGAGTCATTGGTAGTCCAAATCCACTTCCAACATTAGCAATAGCAAAATGAGGACGGATGGGCTCAGATAGAACCTTATCAAAAACCTCATTTAGAGCCTCCTGTTTCAATGTACAATATTTACCATGAGTAATAAGCAAGTTGTAAGATCTTAAAATAAGTCGGGCATAGGAATAAACAGATAATTTAAACACAAAATCCATCCAATCAAAAGAAAGAAAAAAAAAAAAAAAGAAGGAACCTATATATCATAAATGATGGTGAATTTTTATTATCCGGAATCCAGCAAAACCTAACTATCAATTCCCCGACTGTGTTCACGTGTACTAAGTGGGAATAAGGCCGTTAGCATACTTTAAACAGCGTTTGATTTTATCTGAAAATGTAGAAATATTACAATAACTAGGGAATTTTCATTTCTTCCTCACTGCAAATTTGTCGGAAAACGTGAAAGGGAAAAGATCAGGGAATTTGGGCAAAGGAAGTTACGGGCAAAGAAGGTTTGAGAGAAAGAGCAGAGGCGAGCTTAGGACGAGAAAGGACGCGACTGCAGATATGATTCCAGGATTTGCTAACGCAAGCTGCTGAAGCGAAGGATTGGGCAGGCAGTCTAGCCAGAATGTTGACGAGGAGGTCCTCAGTCATCCCATCAACGCCTGAAAAACTCATTTGTAAGTCGTTTGCCTTAGCTTTGGTTCTGGACGTCGAGGATGTCGACGTTGATGAAGATGACGACGTTGTCTTCTCCATTGTTGGCCTGCTAACCTAACTTCAGTCTCAGATTAGAAGAAGGCGGTGAAAGATCAAAGCGTACGGGCTACGGACTGGAGCCTCAGGCCCATTTTCTGGCCCAGAAGTTGCCAGATATATATACTCCGACGTCCCACCAATAAGATAACACATTTTATCATTTTTTTAGTCTTCTAAAGAAATCAAAGTTCACAGATAAAAGCATGTAAATTTTATTTAATTTTTAATATGGTCTTTTTAATTTAAAAAATTAAAATAAAATCTTTATAATTTAAAAAAAAATTTCATTTAACCCTGGTTATTAATTTTTGGTTGGAATTATATTTAATTTAATTGATGTAACTAATATATACTATCATCAAATTTAAATCTCCTAAAGTCAAAGACATGTTGAAAAAGAAAAAGAAATGAAATTTAAGTGGTGTATGAAATCCCTTGTATAGGTCTTATTTTGGTGTCTATTTTTTTTTAATTTTATCGTATCAAGTTTCGTAATAGCTTCTAATCTATTTTCTTAACACTTTAATATATATGATTTTATTAACAAAAAATTAAAAAAAATAATGAAATAATAATTTAAATACAAAACATGAAATATAATTTATGTTAAATAATTTTATTTGAATTGTATATATTTAAAGTACACAAATAGTATATAATTAGTCACATTAATAAAATTTATTATAATAATAAAAAATAAAGAATAATTATTAAATTAAATATTTTAAGAATTTTAAGAATTCAATTATAAAATTTTAACGTTTAAGTCATTTTGCCTTTGTGTTTCAGGCTTTCAACTTCTAGTCTTGTAATTATGTACTCCAAGTTAAACTTCCTATCTATTAAGTTACTTTGTATAATTTATTTCAGAAACTTTGTTGTTGGATCCTTTATTTACAACATGTAATTATAATTAAAATTCATAACGAACATGTGATTAATTTGTCTTAAAACATGTAGGACTAAATCTCAAGTCCATGAAGGACTAAATCTAAAACATGTAATTAAAATGCATAATAAACATGTAATTTGTCTTCACTCTTCTTCTGGGAAAACAGGAGCAGGAATATAAGACATGGCCAAATAAACAGCACTAAAGGCATGAACACAGCAATTAGCAGGGCATTGTTCTTGTTCTTCACTTTCATCTCTAACAATGCCTGGACTCCCACGCCCAATTTCTCCTCTGCAGAATGATCCGGCAATGGCGACCCCTGGAAAATTCTGAGTGAATGGGATCATATCCACATTATCCTCTCCGAAATATGATTTCCCACGAAAACGACAGGAGAATATTAACCCTCCAAAAACACAGTACTCATCATCGATGACAATGCTTCCATATTCATCTTCAGACTCATCGTCATCACTTGTTTCTTCTCCTTCCTTCAGCATGTTGAAATTGTCATTGGCTATGGCTAGGGTGGTACGTGCAGTTTCCATGTCTCTGTGATAGAATATGAAGGAATCTCCAGGTTTGATGCCTACACCATCCACCATTAAGTGTATGCTTTCTCCCCTGTTTCATTTCTCAAACCATTAATTACATGTTATTAATACAAAACAAGGCTTTTTGTTTCTTGTAATTACTAATTACACTTCTTACGCTATGAGTCGATAGAACACCAAGGATTCTGTCGATCTTCTTCGTTGAGTTACAGCAATGTACAGCTCAGGATGGGGATCATTCACCTGCAACCACCGTGATGACAAAATTAATGATACTTAAATTAATCATTAATGATAGAAAACGTTGTGATACGAACCGTCGCAAAAGCAATGTCTGCAATAGCATGGAAATCCAAAATGACATAACATCCCTCCATTTTAGCAGAAAAAATGGAGCAATCTCGAGATGGATTGAGTCCTACAAGAATAACCTCAAATTGGGGTCCAAATGGCACTAAACCCCCTGCCATTATCACATGGAACACAGTATCCCCTATGTCTGATCATGCATCAAAAAATTAGTGTCCATATAAATGTTTCAACACTATAGATTAACAAGAAGCACGTTAGTTAATGTACCAGGAGATTTGTTTTTGTCCTCGGCAAATACCAAAGCAACAGCATCAAGTACATATGAATCCGCACAAGTTATTGTATAATTCAGACTGTTGAACATAAAGCAACCACCTGCATCTCCAACAATGGCAGTTTCCTTTGGTATAGCATAATCTGCCATAACAGAACTCGTTATAGGATATTGGAAAACAGGGAAAATAATGACGATGATAATAATTTAATTCCAGTGACTCACTCACCCATTTTAGCAACAACGGAATTCATGTCACACTTGCGATCCTAGAAATTAAAACAACCTTATGTCAGATATACCAGAAAATATGGAACTCAATTCACTCTTGAAGTGGTTTATTTAACAATAACTTACTCCAAACAAGATGATGGAAGAGGGAGATTGATAACCAGAAGCCATGGCTGCGAAACCCTTAATATCCATCATAAAGTTGTCAACCTTGACTGCATCAAGAGCCTGTAATAAATATATACTCGAGTCAATTCTCTGCAGTAGTCAAACTGTAACTCCCACATTTACTAGTACTAGTCTTTTTCAAATAAATAAAACAGAATTTGGACTATATGCATAAATAAGTACCTGATCATGTGGATGAAATAAGGGTATAGCATCAACTTTGAGTCCGGGCACAAATCCAACAACCAAAACAATCCCTTGATTTCTGTTGCTATATACGTTTCTTTCACGAGGATGTTTACCACTATAATCAAAGTGATCCCATTTCACCTGCACCCAGAAAAGTGATCATGCAAATATAATAATAAACAAACTAAAAGGACGAAGAAATCATATATATATATATATGTATATATATACTTCACGCAGGCTATCTGTGACAACATCCTTTCCCATCACTCCATGGCTAATATGAACCACCAAAGGAACTTTCCTTCCTAGTTTTCGAGTAATCTGCATATATATCCAAACCAAACAGAAAAATTAAGAGCTAGCAATGAATCAATATACATTTTAAAAAGAAGAGAGTGAAAGTAGAGACGAACATACAAGTAGATGAGCGAGTCTCAAGCCATATTGTTCACTGATGAAAGCTATTGCAAAGTCGGGACGAATGGGCTCGCTCAGAACCTTATCTAAAACCTCCGAAACTGCATTCTGTGATAAATTACCAAAAATTAATATACGAAACTCATAAAATAAGCTTAAATTATTTGCTATTTTGGAATAAAAAATTAAAAGCGCTTACGGTTAGAGAAGGATTGAGTGACAGAGCAGAGGCAAGCTTGGGACGACGCAGGATTTGGTGGCAAATACGGCGCCAGGTTCTGCTAACGCAAGCCGAGGCCGCGAAGGACAAGGCTGGTAGTCTCGACAGAATATTGTGGATGAGGTCATCGTTGAAACGGTTGATCATTCCACTACCGTCGCCCTCCACCGCACGCGGTGGCGCCGCCATATTCTCCGTTGGATTCTGCTGCATGTTCTTGGAAGAGAAGTGATGAGCGAAAGAGAGGTGGTTTGTTTATATAGAGAGAATGGCGCGAGAGTGAATCGGTGAGGTTTTGTTTGTATGTATGTATGTATGTATGTGGTGTGATTAGTGAGAATTGAATATAATAATAAATAATAATAGTGTACACGTCAGCATGTGTGGAAAACGCTTGCGACTTTATTAGCAATCTTATGAGGGTTGTGAATTTCGGATTGTCTGTCTTTAATATTTTAGATAATATTGAATGGACGGTTTTTGGTCTTTTCTTCAGAAGCGGATTCTGTATATTTCATCTCACCTTTTTGTGTGGTAAATAACAAGTTAAATCTGACACACGATAAGAAGAAGAAACAAGGTTTTTTTTTTTTCATAAAAAAATTCCATTGTTTGTGCTAATGAATTAATATCTTTCTAAATACAATTTATAATAGATTTATTTTGATACTATATATTACTAATTATTCATTTAGAGTCAATAAATTATATACCACTAATTAATTATTTGACCAAAGTCAGGTTAAATCTTAGATTTTGGACGTACTTTCTAAGAAAAGTATCTAATATGCATTTGATTTAATTAAATAGAGATGTTGTGTTACAACTTGCATAAAACGAGTTCTCCTTTGAAAATAGTCAAATATTTATAATAAATTATTCATAAATCTTTATTTAAAATTTCTGAAGTTTTGAGTTGAATTGCTGCTTAATTGAAATAATAATAATAAATGAGTTATTATGAGAAAATGTTGTTAACTAGTATTTTTTTTAATAGAAATCAAATTTTCCTTTACAATAAACCTAAAAATAACAAATCAAATCTAAAAAAAGGCAATGCAACATTTTGTTCCCAAAAATACAACTAAATAAAAAGAAAGAAGTTTGAAAATGTTGAGAGGTAACACATCTTATCTCTCTCTGAGAGAAAAAAATTTTAAGGCACTTGATCTTTTTTATTCTTATATATCTAAATCACTATAGTAAATTTGACAAATTGTATGTCTTCAACAAAATTATTCCCAAAATATCTTCTATGAAAAAACATAAAAACTTTCACAAAGAGAGAGAAGAGTATCCATAAATTGGGAAGAGAAAAACTTCCACAAGAAGAAGGCACAAAAAGATAACCAAAAAAAGTAAAAAAAAAGATACACGGCATGCTATCGATGCCTAACAACGACACCTCAAATAAAGATTCTAAGCGGTAACTCCAAACATAAAAGCTAAGCGACACCTACTTATAAGTATCAAAATAGACAATCTAAGCCTATTAAATAAAGTTAGCACCAACATGACAGAAGGATGCATAGTCAACATGTAAATGTGTCAACCTATGGATCTATTAGGATAAAGCAATCATATCCCTGGTTGAATCTCTTATCTCATCTCTAACTAAACATAATGAGGCATAGTCAACATGTAAATGTGTCAACCGGTGTATTTATAAAGTTAGATTAATTGTGTCTCTTGTTGAGTCTCTTATCTCATCTCCAACTAAATAGAAGGAGGCATAGTCAGCATGCAAATGTATCAACCGATAGATATTAGGATAGACTAATCGTGCTCCTTGTTGAATCTCTTATTTCATCTCTAACTAAATTTTAATTAAGTAAATTCAAATTAATTGAGGTTTCACAATAAAAATAGACTTTTTAATAGAGATTTTTTATACAGGAGGATGTTGTTTAATGACTTTGGTAGTAGTAACCAATTAGCACAACATATGTATTTACATTGAAAGCAACATCTCCTTAAGGAAATGACCTCTCTACCCCTAACTTCTAGACTATTTAAGTCTATTTATTGGAATTTCACACCTCGTCCTTTTAGAATGTTGCAATAGCTGGTAAAGAATTAAGGGAAGACTCAAAGGACAAGTTAACAAATTAATATCTGTCAACCCGCTAAAAGAAAAACCAACTTACATATGTTTGGGTTGGATTGGCAAGTTAAGGTTGGATGTTAAAGAACACATGATAAGATTCTACAAGTGGAAAATTATAAAGTTTGTCAGGAAGTTGTTAGTTGTTATCTAGTGGTCTATTCAGTTTGATATTTTGTATAAATAATAAGATCTAGAGGGAGAAAAGTGTAAAGAATATTGTGAGTATTAGTTGATGAAGTTTCCCTTCTCTCAAAGAAGGCCTCGTTTCTGTGTATTTTCCTATTTTATCTGAAGGAATCTGACGCAAGTGCATCCATAATTCCATTTCTGTTTTGCCATTTTCTTCTTTTCTTGTTGAGTGCTATCATTTGGTGCTTTCATTGAGAGTCTTGAAATGGCTAGGCTGAGCTCCACAACGCATAAAGTGTTACAAGAAATTAATAAATGATTCAATGAACAGAATGGAGGCTATGCTACTACAATATCTTCAAGAAAATGACATTCCTATTCCCACTCATATTAAAAAAGCTGCTACCATTTCTTCACGAGCAGGAATTTATTTACTCAAAATATAGTAGTCAAGAATGCAAGAAAGAGAATTCTATCTCTGTATTGGGGTTCCATGATTCGATTCCCTCTTTAAGAAAATGAAATAGTTATTGAAAAGAGTCCGTTAATGGAGGCAGAGGTTGAAGATATGGACAAATGCATTCTGCATAAAGAGTTTAAGGGGGATGCGGAGTTTAAAAATCATGAAGGCTACTCTGAAATTACTCAACCATCGAAACTCATAAAAGTCACAAACCCCATTCTCCAACAAGGAATGGATGAAGACGACATTGCCAACAGGTTTAAGTCTTCAACTCTTGTTATTTTTTTAAAAACAGAGGTTCTACAACTTGATTCTGAGCAAAGTCATCCTAGTTCTGTTATAGACTTGACTAATAAAGATGGTTATCCAGCCAATAAAATCATCATAAGGCAGCAAAAGATATGGAGAATTAGTGGATTAATTTTTATTTTTGATCCTGGTGGTTCCCCTTATGTTGTGTGCTGATCCATCCATTGCAAGATTTACTTTGATGAATTCAAAAAATGGAAGTGCCTTGAAATGATCACTGAATGTTTGATAACGTGTTGTAATTGGCCAATTAATTGGGAGACTAGAATTCTTTGCTGGGACACAACAGCTCATGGAACTTCTTATGAGTCTTAATGGGAATTTCTTTGACTTAGATAAATGAGTAACTACAAAATATGGATAAAGTGGCAGCCTTGGACCTTGGTCACTAATTCTTGTGGAGGTGACATTCATAGAGGAAACTGGTAGGATATATGTTTATAACTATTGATCTGATTGAAACCTTACATTCATTTGGGTATCTCAATATATATACTTGCCATAGGTGGCGATGAACTCTACGGTAATGAATATGTATCTTTGGTGTTGCACTTTATTCGAATATCTTCATGCATTTTTTAGTTCAGGACAATATGGGAATAAGAGTACTGGATTGGTTAAGTCACTTTTAGTCACTTATAAGTGATTTTACACAATTTCATAACTCTATATCTGTTGACATATCAACTTCTTCGTTCCCATTGAATAATTCAATATCTTGTGAGGATTTGGAAGGTGTAGGATCATTTAACACCACATTCTTGCTAAGTTCAACTTTTTATTTGAATTCTGATATTCACATATATGGTGTTGGAAACCTGGAGATACTCCCTCATGTTTCCATTTATTGTCCTGTGGAACGATGCACAATATTCAATATGTCTAGCAACATTAAACTTGGTCAATATGCATATATTGTGGCTTGTTCTATGATTTTATCTAGCAATACATTTTATATTCTTAAATTTTATATTGAATTTCAATGAAAAAACTATATTAATGAAAAGATATAACATAAGATTAATTTTAAGTAGAGAAAATATTAATTTTAAAAAAATAAATACACTAACTTAAATATTTTATTTTCATATTAATAAATTTAGTTATTTTATTTGTTTACTAAAAGTTATAATGAAAAAAATTATATTAATTTTTTAATCCTTATTAATATATGATAAAAATTTAAAAAAATAACATGCGGGTAAATGTAAACATACTCAAAACACTACAGTTAAAGATCATTTTGTCAAAATAGATAAAATCATAAATTTTTTTATCTCTCAAAGAAATGGAGTGTAATTTTAAAATCTCTTAAGAAGAGTGTATTTTATTCAATCTTTTTTAAAAATAACTTATCATACAATAGATTAATTTTATAAATAATACATACATTAATCTTTGATTGAATAATTTAATAATAAATATATACAAATTTTAGTTAAATATTTTTTATTATAAAAAGACAAAGAAAAGAGGGGAAGGAAATCTAAACAAATATTTGCGATTCCAATTCACTGAGCTACCTAACACAAACGTTAAACTGACAAAAGCTTTACCAAACATGTATGTAACCATCATGGAGGACAGCAAGAGATAATAGTGGCATTTGGCATAAAGTGAGAAACCTCACAATCTGCTAACCACAGACAAATGTGCTCATTGTTATTTGTTATTCATCACATGCTGCCCTTTTTTTTTTTCTTTTAATTTCTTCCTATTCTCACGGTTTTTTATGTCTCTAAATTTATATCATAATTTTAAATTTGTCTAAATTATAAAAAATTCTTAACTACATGTATTATATTATTTTATTTGTAGATTAATAATAATAATTAATTATTCTTACTGAGTTAGAAGAATTAATTGCTAGTGAAGTTTCTAAGCATTTGTATTGTCAACTTGATGGCAGGTTATATGAATACACATGTATAAGCATTTATACTTGAGATATTTTGTTTAGTACAAGCTAATGAAACTTCTAAAGAGTAATTGATTTTAATGTATATAAATTTAATCAAATCTCAAACAAGTATTTTCTAGTACATTTTCATAATATATTTTGTAATTAGGTAAAAGTTCCTTTTAAAGTTTGTTTTAACATTTTCATCTTAATTAATGTTTATAAAAAAGAAGTCTCAATGTCAATGTCACCGTAATTTCATGACTTAAGCACCAAAATAATGTGCTTTTATTACTTTTTTCTTATTAAAAAATCATAAACAAAATTGTGTTTTTTTATCTCTATATAATTATTTCCGTTAATGATAAGCTAACTACATATTTCACAAGTCAATTATTTAACTATCATTAGTAATTATAATAATATTAAAACTTTTTTGTAAATATTTAAGATAAAATTAAGACAAAAAACAATTTAAAATTGACACAAGAAAAAACTTTTGATATAAATTAAAAATATATGACCCCCAACTTAACGGAAGAAAAGAAAAAGAAAAAAAAAAGATACTTTTACTATTTTGTTAATACAAGATCCTACAAATACAACAAAAACTGTACTCTTTTACCGAACAACTTTCGAAACGACGTTACATGATTAGCAAAGTAGGCGTAAGCAGTCTAACACAAGGCACATCAATCTTTGCACTAACGAAAATCAAAGCGTATGCATAATACATGAACATTGTTTTATAATGAAATAGAAGGTGACAGCAGTTTCAGAACAAGAATTGGCTGAAATGAAACAAGGCCTAATAATGAAATGACGATTAAAAAAGTGTGTAATCTAATCCCAATGAAAGGGAAGCGAGTGAGGAGGAGAAGCATCAGAGGCCATGTTATACATGGAGGGATGACAATGGTGAGTCCCATTATTGTTAACCAGAACACTACTAGTGTCCACAGCCTCTAGGCTATGGTCATGAAGACTGAGGCCTAAGGGCTGAACAAGGGTCATGGCCATGGGTGTGTGCGTCTGAACTACTGGTGCTGACAGAAGAGAGAGAGCACAAGGAGGAGGAGGAGGAGGAGACTCCTCAATTAACGATAAAGGCCTGCACGTCCTCACATTCACAGAAGCAGAAGCAGCTTCAACACCTTCTAGATATGCCATTTGCTGCTGCTTATTGTTATTATTATTACTACCATTACTATAGCTGCTGCTTCTGGGTGTGGCCATTGCAGAAGACCCAAGAAATAGCTCCTGCTTATGCACTTGCTGGAACCTACCATCCCAACCAGGACTCATCGCGCCAGCACTCGAACCACCGTAGACATGCGAACTTGATGGGAATGGTAACACTTGCGTCCCTGAAACCAAGGCATATATAAACAAGTATGTGAATTAAAGTATGTATTTTTGTAGGACATGTGTAGGTGTGTGTATATATATATAAATATGGGGGTCCACTGAACCTTGGTAATTTGACCAGAAAGATGCAGATGATCGCGTGATAGGTACTGCTGGTTGAGGCTTTCTTCTTCGTCGGTTGTGCCCATCTAAACGCTTTCTACAGCTTCTCTTTCCTTCATCAAATTCCTCCAATGAATGGAACCTATAAAATTCAACAGTCACACACCAATGTGTATAGCTATATATAGAGTGGAAATCTAGGTAGGATGGTTTTAATGTGGTAAGACTTCTCAAATTAGAATAGGATTCTGCGTATTGGGATTCTTCTTAAAGAAGATATGGTGATGGTAGAACAAAGCAAAAGAAAGTTAGTTCCAAGCTCGCCTACTTTAATTTAGTGTCTTTTCACAATTATTCTGAATGTTTGTATGTAGGAGTGAATGTGAAGCTAGCATGAGTAATTAATGGATCTAAATGACTAAAATAAAAATTAGGTTTAATTTACAACAAAAATTAAGAAAATATTAAATTAAGTTACCTGCTACACTGTTGGCAGAATCTTTGCTTGTGGCCGCCAATGGTGACGACTGGAGTCTTGGAATGGAGCTCGCACACCTTGTGACGCCTGTGATAGTCTCTATAATTACTAAGATCTGAATTACACCCATCTACAAGGCACGACGCCGTTTGGGATCCGTTGTTGATTGCCCGAGCTCGCTTGGATGATCCCGAAGAAGAAGAAGCTGACGGTGTCGTTTTAGAGACTCCACCACCACCAACACCACCTCCACCTGTAGTAACAGCAGCATCTAATTTCCACTTGGAGACTCCTACTGATGATTCTTGAGTATTCCCAGAATTATTCACCACCTGATGCCCAAGCTTCAAATCAACACAAAATTCCCCTTTACTTGTATTCACTAATCCAGCCCCAAATCCAAATCTGCTTGACCCATTATTATTATTATTACTATTGTTGTTGTTATTCTCAACTGTGCCTATGTTGTGTAAGGCTGCTTCATCTAATTCCGTCAAATCCCAAGAAGCACCTTTCAAATTCCAGTCCATAAATAATTACTTTCTATCTTTTTCTGGCTCACCCTTGTATGATATATATATGAAGCTTCACAGTTGCATCCGATTCCAAAGCAACAAAAAGATCAACGGTTAGATTATGTAAATCGATTGTATATACAGAACATTATATAATACAAGAAGAAATCAGACACACACACACCCACAGACACAAAAGGGCGTAACAATGGACATTAGTTTGTCCGCACCTGCTGAAAAATTAACAAGAAAGCTAAAATGGTGAATTAGGGGAAGCAGGGGATTAAGTAGCAGAGTTCCAAGGAAGCTGGAAGCCAGAAATGGAAGGAGTTATAATGAAACAAGTTCAATAGCAGCTACAAATTAAAATAAATAAAAAAAGTAATAGAGAAAAAGGGAAGAGAGTGGTTGCAGAGAATTACAGCAAAAGGAGGCTTCTTCCGCTCTGCACGGACTCGTTGCCTGACATAGCCTCCGTTCCGTCAGTACCAAATGGAGTGGATAGAGTAAATTAAGAGGAAATCTTTGTTTTTTTTTTTGTTTATTTTATTAATAAAGAATGAGAAAACATACCTGGTAGATAGATGATGGAGGAGATGCAATTGTGGGTTTTCGCAGAGAGAGAGAATGGTATGGATAATGTAATGAAAGAGGAGAAGCAGAAGTGTAACTAGAAAGAGAAAGAGGATAGGAAGGAAGGTGAAGAGGAAAGGGAAAAAAGGATGGACATGTGGGTGTGTGTTATGAGGTAGAATAGAACTAAATAGTTAAATATTATAATTATTATTTGCCATATATAGGGGTGGTTCTCAGTATGTATTAGGTTGAGAGTTGAGAAAGGAAGGATATATAATAAGGACAGTGTGTTGGTTGCTTTCAACTTTTACAAGTCAGGAAAAAGAAGTACAAGAATGGGATGCTCAAGACAAGGCATGTGGCATTGTGTTTCACATTTCATGGCATGTCTTTCTTTTACAGTTTTTAATATAATTATTTGAATTTCACTAACTAAGTGTCCTTCGGTTACTGCCTGTTAAAGTTTTATTTAATTAATTAATAAAATATTTATATATTTTTTTAAATTTTTTATATATTTTAAATCATTAAGTATTTTATCAGATAAAATTTTAATTAATACCTTTAAAGTATTAATTAACAAAACTCTAATTATCTTACTAATTTCAAAAGAGAAGAGAGTGGGCTAAGCTTCAAATTTGAAAACATAAGCTAGAAATTTGAGTTGGAGTTGGAGCTGAGAGGGAAGGTAATGATGATGCAGGGGTGGTGGGGCCGACATTGTAGAGACCCACTATTAAATACGAGGGCTCCATCTTTAGATACTATGCTGAATTAAGCCAAAACAACTAAGACAAACTATGAGATGTCAATTTCCCCAAACACCATCTCCACCATCATGTGATCATTTTTGCGACCTCATAAATTCAGTTTCACTTCTATTTAGGGACTCCAATATTCTTTCTTGTAATTATTTATTATTATTATTCCCACATAATGAACTTTCCTATTTTAATTAAAAAAAATAAAGTGGTGAACTGAAAATATCTTCCCCTCGTGAACATCATGGGCAATAATTTAATAATTTTTTTATTAGACATGGCATGAGTGTGTACATATTATATGATATAATATTAATACTGATTTTAAGGTTATATTAATATTTGTTTAATCAAGCCGCGTAGTGTGGTGTGAAGTGATAAATTTTGAGAAGGAGAAGGATAAAATAGTAATAATAATAAAAGTAGAGATGGTAGAGGGAAGAGAGACAGGGGCTTTAAAACTGCAACCACCAGAAGTCAGTGTGGCAGCTGTAATTGCTGTTGTCAGTAGGCCCAACTAAACACCTCTCTATTTCACTCCTACAATTACTCTCTTTCACCATTCCACGTATTTATGCCGTCATTATTATCATAAATCAATCAATCTATATTTTAAATAAAAATTAATAATTTCATTTCTTACGTTTAAAAAAATTACAAAGTTACTTAATAAATTAATATATATTAATTGTATAAATAAATATTCATATGATTCTTTTCCTACAATTTACTTTAGGTTTAAGATATTTGATTGTAAATTCTCCAATAAAAACACAAATAGTTAGAATGAAATTTTATTACACTAGAGGAAAAGATAATATTATCATGTGAAAGAGAAATATACACAAAAGTTATCAAGAAGTTTTTTATACAAAATTTAAATTTAAAATTTTATTAAAAAATAAAATATTTATTACTTCAATTAATTATTTATTGATTTAAATTATTTATTTTATATATATATATAATATTGTAATATTATCTTCTTATATAGCAACATTCCCTATAGTTTAGCACTATATAAATATGGATTTGCTTGGAATTATTTTTAAAATTTTTTATTTTCAAATATAATTTAAAAAAATGTTATGAGAGAAAAATAATTTGTGTTTAAAAAATTTAGTTTAAATATTTTTATTACTATTTTAAAACAACTTATGTTTAAAAATTTTGAAAAAAAGTGTGGGGCAAGATAGAGAAAAGAAGAGTTTTGCAAATATAAAAGGATAATTAGGTAAACATAAAATTTTGGTAAATATCATTTTATTTTAAAATATTTAATTTTTAACTTGTGGTCTAAAATTAAAAATGATTGCCTTCCTTAATCCCTACTGGCGGCATGAAGGCTAATGAAGGAGCCAACACTTTTGTAAACATTATGATACACTCATTCATGATAAAAATAATATAGGTAGCATTCTTTTTTAAAGTATTTTATGTTTTTTGTTCTTATTTAAAGAGAGAAGAAGAAATTGAAAAGTCAACCTTATGGAAGAATCCAAATAAAATTAAAAGAAAGAACAGAATCCTATATAGGCTTCCCCCATAATACAGAGAAGGGAATTAAGAGCAGATTTTACTGACCAGATTGATTTTCATTAAATGCGCGTTACTAATTAAGAAGGATAGGCAAGGCAACATTAAAATTATTAATAAGCATTGACTTGACTTTTGGGAAGCACTTAAAAATTTACAGTTTCGCAGTTGTGAAGAAATAAAAAAGTTATTAATGAAAATTGTGTCTAATAAAAAAGTTAATTTATTATAATATAATAAAATTGTGTTTAATAATATTACTTTAATAAAAAATACCTGTAAAAAGTTGAGAAAAGAAATATGAAAGTTAGGTGAATAATGGAGAGTCCAGGGTATTAATGTTGCTCATTAAAGGAAAAGCCAACCCCCATCTTTTCTGTTGAATGGAATCTTAATTTAGGAGTAGGAGAGATAGATATTTGTGTGACTTGTTATGCATGTAGGAGTCCTGTAGT
The DNA here is from genome assembly GCA_031216115.1 of Senna siamea. Lineage (NCBI taxonomy): Eukaryota > Viridiplantae > Streptophyta > Magnoliopsida > Fabales > Fabaceae > Senna > Senna siamea. The sequence continues at coordinate 17,131,006 of CM062359.1, read as the reverse complement.
CGTAAATTAAAGCAAAACAATAATTGAGAGAGAGGTGGATGAAGGAGAAAAACAAGTACACGTAATTTTAACCACAAAACTAAAAAGGTACGGAAAATACATGATTGAAGTGAGAAGTATTACGTTTATTTTTAGTAAAATTTTGAGTGAGTTTTATATTAAAAAAATTTTAATTAATTCAAATTAAATTAATTAAACTTTAATAAATTTCATAATATTTATTAGTAGTGTCTGAAAAAAACAACTATAAGTGAGGTGGATGGTTCCATAATGCGTGTGATGTGAAACCAAGATGCTCTATTATTCTAAAGTAGACCAGCTCCAGAGGCACAGCCCTCAATCATAAACGTACAACTTACTCATTCATTCATCAACAAACGGCCTTCACTTTTTTTCTGTCAAGTTTGGGTCCTTACCTTTCACATGAAAACCGAACCGTTGAAATGGATTTTGTGTGTTGTTTCAACTTTTCAGGACACGGCATTGATAATATGCAGTGACCAAAATTTCTGTGTTCCTGTTCTTTAGTACGATACTTGTAAAATATAATTTTTGATAAAATAATAAAATATAGAGAAAAAAATATAAGTAAGATTTAATTTATTTATGACAAATTTTTAATCTATTTCTTTTTTTTTTTTTCTCTTTACATTTTACTTCATCATCAAAATTTACACTATTTTTTGCCATGTTTCTTACACTTAATTAATTACTTCCTTCTCTGTCTAATTTCGCAGTAAATTTAAACTTCGGTTACAGCTCACCAGGCCCATTATAAAGCCCAATAATAAAAATTGGGCCAGTCAATGGGCCTTAGTTTCTTTAATTTCAGTCATTTAAAAATTCAAAAAGAATATCATTCGTCTACAACTCTTACAAATATCAACAAAAGAATGAATTCAAATTCATACAGTGATACTAGACTCAAGTTCAAATGAATTATATAATCTATACAATTTTTTATCGTTAGAGAAAATCATAGCAAAAATATATAATTTGTAACTAATTTTTTCCTTTTTAACGGTACTACTTATCCTCCCATCCATCTTTTATCATTGTGAGTTAAATGGACTGCAAACACACAAGAAAATTAGTAATACAATATTAAAATCAGGACGGATGATAGTAGAAGAAAAGAATAAAATTATGACTGCATAACACACGCATACGTTAATACTCAAAGAAAGGCAACACAACCAAATAGTATCAGTCAATATTTAAATGGAACCAAATATCTCAGTAACAAGTAACAACTGTATATATACGTTACTTTGTGCGGGAGTCACAGTATTTAAAAGACTATTTAACACCGATAACATTTGAGATTAAAAATTAATTAATTTTTATAATGTGATAAATTAATATTTAAATTTTTAATAAAAAAATATTTATATTTAATATTTGATAATATAAAATTATATTTAATAAAAAGATATCAATAAAAAAAAAGTATCTAATTCAACAAACCTGAGAAACTAATACCATAATAAATGCTTTTTGTTTATTGTTGAAGCAAGTCGCCGAGCTGAATACAATATCTCAAGAATATTCAATTTTGGCATTAATGGATCTTCAAATTCAAAACAAAATTAATAATCTGAGTTTGCATTCGCAATCTGAGTGTACATTAATAAGTATTAGATTGAACATTTATCACTTGCATTATAACTATTAGTTATAACATAATTATTCTTACTTAATTACACTTAAGTCAAATACTATGATTCTACTATGACTTAACTCTAAATTTTCATTAATCAATAATTTTTTTTCTTGACAATTTTTTTGTTAGGAATTGAGCTTATGACCTTTGGTCTCATATTACTTGTTTAATTGATTGCTTATCATTAGACCAAAAACTCCAAGTTTTTAATCCAACAATAAGAGGGTAAGAAATTAAGAATTTTTTATTTATTAAATTATAAAGAAAGAATATGTTGTTTAAAAAGTTATCCAAAAAAGAGAGTTGAATTAGATAACTCTCTAAATCGTTTACAACAAAAAAATTTTATTCTTAACTCCTTTTTAAAAGTAAATTAGATTAAGAAAAAAATTATAATAATAATAAAAAAAAACATATAATTTGACCAAACCGAATAAAAATGATCCTAATATAAAACTCGGCTTAGTCTTTCTTTTTTTTTTTCTTGCAACCTGCCCTAACTTTTATTTTGACCCAACTTAACCCGACCTGACAAGATCAGGCCAATTGAGTCAAACTGAGTCTTGCACACTAATTTTTATAATCTTAGCATACCTAATTATCAATCTTCACAAATTTTTTACACTGAACTACCTTACACTAAAATATAGATATTTACAACCATAACTAAAGGTACATGAACTGAATCCTATAAATTATTTGAGACTGATATAAAAATGTTCTCTTAACTCTAATACATCTAAGGATCATCCTTCACAAGTTTTTTACAATTAACCAACATTCACCAGATCAAAGATTTGCAACACAACAAAACAAAGAAGAGTGCACTGATCTATAGCTTCAGCTCACTAAGAGTATGTTGGCATGAAAATGCAATATAAGTTAATGTTCTCCACAGCTCAGAGATTTTTCTTTTTCAATCTTCTCTTCTTAGCTTCAGACGAGTTGGAGAGCTGTAATAAATATGAGGAGGATGAAGGAAACCGTAGAGAGAAAGAGATTCTTCAAATTGAGCTCCAATGTTGTACTGATAATAAATTTGGGATGCTCCTTCGTTTTCCTTAGCAACTGAGTGAGCATTAAATTCAAAGGCTTCAGACATTCTTCCTCCTTCTAATGACAGATTTAGGAGCATTAATGGCATAAAGGAAAGAGGAAGAGAGAAGATGAGCTAGCAAAAGAAAATTTTCCTTCTGGTGGTATTAGCAGGTGGCGTGCGTAAGAGAGAAGCTAGCAACTTTCTTTATTTAGTAGGAATATGCCTACGAAACAAATGAATGCCCCTTCCCTCCTTTCCTTTTGATTAGACAAGCAAAACAATACACAAGGCAAGCGTACTCTTTTTATGGAAGAAATATCAAACACTTTTACTTTATTTTTACAACTCACACTTTATTCTTTTTGCCTCTTGTTTCTTTTAGTTACCTTTAAGTAGTGATGGATTTTGATATTGGGCTTTGATTTAAAATGAGCCAAAATTCTTTGCCGTCTCTCTTGAATTTCTTAACATCTCTTAATTGGATTTTACTTTAAATAGGTCAAGACTTTCTGACTTAAAGAGTTTTTTTTTTCAGCCTTTTTCGGTGGGCTTGGCTCATTTCAGCCTTAAGGTTTGGTAAAAATAAATTTGTTCTAATAAAATCAATAAGAGTTGAATTTAACAAAATATGTTAATCTCTTATAATATAATAAATTATAGTTCAGATCTCTTTTATAATATATGTTCACATTTAGTATTTGTTAATATTCTCTCTTACAAAATTATTACAAAAAAAAAATGCTAAGAAAGAAATCTTGAGTTCCTTGTGTAAAAAATTTAAGGGATGTTAATTAATTCTTTTCTTTATATATATCAATGTGTCTCATGGTGGCTTGGGACAAAGGCTATAGGAAGGTCAATGCAGAGACTGACTTCATGGTCCGTGTGAATATTTTGAAAAATCTAGATTAGAGCCTTACTCATGCAAGACTGGGAGGTTTATTAGTCATTTTATTATTTAGCAATGTCATTGTTATTTAAAAATTAGGGTTTATAATTTGAGACAATTGAATAACTTTTATGTAAGAATTTGACTGTTTAATTGGGTGTTTGAGTAAAGCCTATGTGAGCTTAGGGTTTCTTTTATGTTTTGGACCAAAGAGTTGTTAGTCCATTTCATATTTATATAGGCTACGCCACCCATGTTTGTTACTTCTTTTCTTATGGACAATAACTTTTTCTTATTAAACAAAGAAAAGTAATGTAATTTAGATATACTATTACATATGACTTTAGTGTTTCGATAATCAAAATTGTATATTAAATAATATAAAATAAAATTTTAATATATAATGAGAAGTTTTAATACATGTGTAGATAGTAAGTTAAATAATTTTTTTTTATTTTTTCTATTATTTTAAAATATAATAAAAAAATCTTTATTTTACATTAAATAATTAAATAAAAAAATTGTCACGCACCCACCGGAATATTTTAATTAGTTTTGTAAGTATATATAACCGGATTATATATAGATTGTTTGTTTAGGAAATCAGATCTGAATGGGATAATAAAGGGAAGAAACATTTGTTATTTATCTGCCAAGTTAGGATTACTTTTAATTTTTATGAGTATTTTTATATTTTTTGGTGTAAGATTAATTTCATTTATAATATTATTTAAATTATTAAATAAATTATTATTTTCAGTTCCTTAAAGATATAACTTATTTTAACTTAATTTTTAAAATATTAAAATCTTTAATTTTATTCTCGAAAAAATATTTTTAAAATAATTTAGTCCCTAAGTTAGTTATATAAATACTTAAACAGCATGCAGCAAATTAAAACAACTAACATAGTACTAAACAATATTACAACAACTCAAAACAACAATTAACATGCCTAATGAGACATCTATGTAACAATGTAAGGACTAAATTGTTTGAAGAACATTATTTAGATGATGAAATTAAAAATTTTAATTTTTTAAGAATTAAATTGAGATCATGTGAATCTTTTTTGTGACCAAAAGAATAATTTATTCTAAATTATTTGAAGACGTAAGATGGTGGGTAAAAAAGAGGAAAGTAATATTACGTAGATAAACGTTCATAAATCATAATTGATTATTTCTATAAATGAGCCTTGGTTCAAAAAATCAAGATAGATTCTTGTGATATAAAATAACTAATAGGAAATCTATTTTTGATTTTCTATTCCGTCAAATGAAAAAGGAAAGAGAGAAAGGTGGTGATTTGTTATTTATTCATCATCCCGCTTTAATCTTATCTCATTCAAAAAAAATTGAATCCCTCTATCACTAATTAGAACGTGATCCTTCAAATTTCAATAACCTCCACGCCGTTACGTGATGACACAGAGAAGGCAAAACATAGAAAACAGCATGGAAAGCTTGCAAGTAAAATCAGTGAAACAATCATCAGAACACCTACAAGAGGCTTACAACAAATTGCAACGAGACTGGGACGCATATAAGCAATCTAACCCAACAAAATCATCACGAAGATTTTGTTATAAAGCAGATTCAAACAACGACAATATCAATGTCACCATCATCAAAGCCGTTCAACTACTTCACAGTTCTCCTACGTACCTCATGTCTCAGCTTCAGACGAGCCCCACAGAAGAACATCACATAATCAGAGACACAGGAAGGAAGCTCAAGGGTCGGCGACTTTTTCAGACAACAGACGATGAAGATGAAGGCAGTGATTTGATGACGAGGTCAATGTCTTTTTGCTGTGATTCATGCTCATCGTCATCGTCTTCACCTTGTGTCTCTGATGAGGACAAAGCAGAGAGGAGTGAGAATACTATTAATAGGAATGGAGGTGGAAGGTACATTGTTTTGTTAGGTGGGATTGCTGTTGCTATGCTTATATTTGCTATATGCATGAGATCCGCCATTATGTTTGGTGGATGTGAAGGGAATCTAGTTCTAGTCCCAACATGATAAATCATCTTTTGGATTAGAGAGAAAAAGAAATAAAGTTTAGATGAAACCCTACAGTGAATGTGACTTTTCGTATGAATTTTATTTTTTGTCCCTATCTCTTGACTTTATTGTGTAAAGTTCCTTAAGAAGTTTAAGATATTCTAATCCTATCCTTTCTTTCTTATTTAATTTATTGAATCAGAGGATTATGAATTTATTATGAGGATGTGTAACTGCTATATTTTGTTGGTATTGGAAGTTGTGCTTTGGAAGTTAATGAATTGATATTTTCAAAATTTTTCATGCATAATTTTATGTGAGATAGAACATAATGAAGTGTTTTGAAATTTGAAGAGCTATGCACATACATGTCTGTAATATTTATCACACTATGGAGCATATGTTTGTTGTCTTGACATTGCTGCAACTTCTGAAGAGAGCAAAATAAAACTGAATGAAGCAACATTAATAGGAGGAGTCGCTGGTGTTGAAAGGTAGTAATTATGGTATGACTCAAAAATAACTTTTTTCTAGTACTTGTAATGAAAACTTCAATATTACTTCCATAGTTCCATTCATATATAAGTGCCTAGCAATTTTGCCGTCTAGAAAAGGGCAAGGCGTAGAGTCCTGAATAACAGGTATAATCTAATAGGTCAAGAGCATCCATTATACTACTGAAGTTACTAAACATTACCGAATTTAAATTTTTTCATATAAAAAATAATATATTATGTTATGTAAAAAGAAAAATAAACACAAAGTTTATTTCATACTCGATGTCATTCACATGAGCAAATAGTATATATTTTTTATTATTTTCACTTTATATCTATCATTTTCTTCACAAACATCATCTTATATTTTTTTACATAAAAAAATCTTTGAATTCTTGATCAAGATTACGACATCTTGGCACTTTCTTTCAGTTATAGGAATTTATCTAAAAAAGGGAAAACTCAAGGAATTGATTCCAGTTTCATTCCATCTGCTTTAGCTTTTACAACTTTATATAGCTTTTTTTTAAAAAAAATAAAAAAAAAATAAGTTTTAAGTTTCACATTAGGGAATGCTTCCTTTTGCCGAAAATTCACTTAATTGCGAGGGTTGTTCACGGATTTCAAATCAAACTAGACGTCTTCATATCCAACAACCCCTTTTGTGGGAATTAAATGCCACAACACAACTGGGACAAAATTCACTTAAAATTTTAAAAACATCTAATATCAATTTTTTAAATAGAAAGATAGCATGTAATGAAAATTAAGGGTAAGTTTTATTCCTCTATTTTAAAAGATATTTATTTTAAAAAATTATATTCTCCTTCCTTATTTTTTTTTTTAAATTAAATGTGCTGCACTAGTCTCTTGTATAAAAGATATGTTATAATTATATGTATTTAAACCTAAGTACCTCTATATTTATAATTTGCATAACATAACAAATATATAATAATCACTTTTAAAAATTCAGAATAAATTAAATTTAAAACTTTCAACGCAATAAATAATACTAGAATAAAAATACTTATTTACGTTCTTAATAAAAATACATCTATATTATCTTAGGCATGTTTGGGTCATCTTTAAACTTTAAGAATTTTTGTGCATGTTTTTAAAACGAAAAAATGTCATTTGAAAATCCCTTAAAAAAATAATTTACTCAAAAATTAACATATAATACTGAGTAACAAAATATTATTTATTACAAAAATTAATAGCAAGCATTTAAGATGATCTCTATTAGTAACCGTGGGAAAAGCAAATTTATGTTTAATCTTATTTCTGTATAAATATCATGAATAATAGTTCTTTCTATACTTATTTTCTCTTGTCGACAGAGATGATTATGGTAAGTAATGTACTATAGTCTCCTAACTCCAATTTAAGTGGGTAGAAAAATCAGTCTCTACCTTCGAATTTGTAAAATTTTCGAACCTCCCAACTCAGGCTCATTTCTTTGCAAAAATTTAAAATAATTAATTTTTTAAAAATTATGTCTTATTTTTGTATGAATTCATACAAAAAAGAGTAACATCAATTATATTTTATAAACTTTAAATACATAATTAATATAAAATTTTAACTTACAAAATTATCAAATATAATAATTTATAAATTTATATTAAAATTAGACTATCTTATTAATAAAATTAAAATAAATAACATAATTTATATATATAACTTTTTTAATAAAATAAAATAAATATATATTTATAATATAAAAATAATATTTAAATAATTTATATAAAATAAATTTAAATTCGCATTGAGTACCATTTTTTTTAAAACCAAACACAAACGTACTTATTTAATATTCAAATTCAAACTTGATAGATAAATTTATAAATACTTATAAAATATGAATATTTTGATCATCTCCACTTATGAGGATTAAATTTTTTGTATTAAAAATTTTTCCTTGTGACACATTTAATGATTAAATCCTATATGCGGATTTTACATGCCAAGTTCATCACAAAGGCTGCCATGGTACACAAGACGGCATAAATTCATGAGCCATTGCTGCAAGCAATTGAAATAGGTCAAGTTGCCATGAAATAAATCAGATAATCAAGTTACTGTGCATCAGCTTTAAACAAGCCTTTGCCATGGGGAGGCACGACTTCCTTTTTAATGTACAATGTACACAAACTAAGAATTGAGAGAGGGAGAGTTTCTATAGAGACTGACAAAGAACCAACCGAGAGACTAATACTGTATAATTCTTCCACGACCATATCTTTGTACAAATGGGAAGTCAACATGATCAGAAAAACATATACAGCAACAGAGTTGTAGTGGCTTAAACCAATCCTTCACTTCAGCATCCACCCCTCATGTCAGTTAAAGGGAAAAAGGTTATTTATAGAAATCTTCAACCAGAAAAATTCATGCCATAAACGGATAATATTAGAACATATCCAATCAGGTCGAGTCTGAACCACCACTTCCAACTCTAAAATCTGAGAGACGGCAGTTTCTCTAACTTCAACCACTCCGTTCATGATGATTCCTTCTTGTCAAAACCAAAAAAGGAGCAATTCTGGAATGCATCCAGACTGCTAGCTATCAGGCGATTCAAACCACTAAGACTGTCACTTAAAATTAAATCTTCGCTATGGTACTTCGTTGATGGTATATCCAAATCCAATGGTCCCAAAGAATCAGGCTGCAACATTATAGAAACAAAAGATAAGTCTGTATAGTATTTTATGCACAAAAACTTCCCAAAACAAGTGTCAATAAAAAAGTTTCAATTAACATGTTTAAGAATAAAAAATAAGAGTTCAATTTCTTTTTAATATAACATTTCAAATCTTTAAACCTTCATTGATTTTTTATTTTCACTAATAATTCAGTGACAGCATAAAAAAGGGTTAAAATAAACTTGTAAATTTACCATGATAAACTTTTCTTGAAATTGCCCAGTGGCAGATGAACCTAACAAGCTACAAAGAGGCAATGGACTTTAGGGTGGAAACTGAAGTATGAAGGAAACATACCCAATACATATCTGCTAGCCCACAGAAATCCTTTGCTGAGTGATCCTGGAAATCTGCCTCAGATTCTAAACCATCTATAGGATCTCTATGAGCAAAATCATCCACAAGCCTCTCTTTTTCCGGAGACTGCTGCTGTAAAAAGAATGGAACTTAAATTTCACTTTGAAGTCAACTCTTGGCAGAAGAGAGCCAAAACTATAAATTACTACCTTAACTAAATTCTCAGAGCACTCAGAGCTTCTTCCAGGAACCTGTTTGTGAGATTCTAAAGAGGTAACGAGAGATAAACTAGGATCATCTTCATGAGAAATAGGATTCTTCTTAAATAAAAAAGCATCACATGTTTCTTCAGCATCCCAGATGGAAGATGTATGGGATGCCAAAGTTGGTTGATGTCCCATCTTGTCCTGATGTCGAGATATGTGAGCAGCAATAGCAGCATCAAAAGAATCACTGCTAAAAGGAATTTGTGGAAGACAATTACGGTTCTCAGCAATTGGTGGATTAATGCAGTTATCTTCCAGATCCTGGGACACTCCTGAAAGTAGGTCCCCGACACTAATGTTGGTAAGGCTATCAGCCCACTCACCAGCCGAAAATCCTGTTCCATTGCTCAATCTCAACTCATCCTGAACACATGAAGAGAAGTTAAAGATAAAAAATGACATCACAGATTCAGATAAGATTCAGACACTACTAACAACAGATAACTGTGCCTCTTGACAAACCAAATGACTACCAATAATAAAGTTTACAAGTGTAATAATAAAATGGAGCAATGCTATGTTATACCGATCATAGAGTAAAAATACAGCATGCTGAGGTATGAACATGTGCTATTACACCTGAGCCAGCAAATGTTGTCTTAACACAAACCATAATCTGAACATATAGTAAAACCATTAACCAGAACTTATGTTGTGTAGCCCTAATGTCTGGTCTATGTATATGCTCTTCTTATTTTAAATAAAAATATATATATCTGAACTAGTAGCGTAGTATGAATAAATTACAAGAAGTGCCACTTCAAGGCCCTGTGAGTTTATGACACACATAGTGAAAATCTACAACCATAACTTTGAGTTAAGAAAATTGAAAAACAAGAAAAGAAATTGACAATTACCATGTCTTCCATTTGCCTTGTCATAATTTCATCTCCAGCATCTGTTCCTACATTGAGTATGGGATCACCAGACTCCTTAACGTTTGGACTCAGGTAAATACTATCATCTCTTTCAAGAGGCAAATCAATTGAAGTAGTGGGAGGAGCAAGATTTTTGGTTGTAGATGTTCCTCGATTTTCAGAGAGATCCATGGAATAATTATTTCCTGCTGTTGTAGGAAGCAACGCTGAATCCACAATGAGACCCTTTGTATTGCCCATGTTAATGTTGGACTGTCCAAGCATGCAGCTAGATGCTATAGGCACTTGATTATTTAGTGACCGCAGTTCATTACTGGAAAACCATCCATACCTTCACAAAAAAATGTAAATATAGTCGATGTGTAATCAGTATCTGGTAAAGAAAAAGTTTGCCATGATAGGTGTGACCAAAACATGGTTATATAGGTTTCTCTTGGTGAAGCAAATACGGCTACTACTTCAAACATTTGAATTTATTCAACCTCCAAATTCAAGTATCCAAAAACTTCTCCATGAGAAATTTATCTTCATTTCAACCTCTTCTTCAGTGAAACAAAAATGAGTGATAGAAATTGAAGTTTATTCAAGGTCCATCCAATATTTCTTAATTTTACCTCTCCCTAGTGGCTTGATACTACATACATAGACAACCACATTTCTACCCAGTAACCGCACAAGCACAACACCAAGCATGATTATAAAGAGACAACATAATCAATAAACACATAACGAATTTTCACATGTGCTTTTTCATCTAAAAGATAATATTGGAGTTAAATATTCTGCCTTGCATGTCTAACATGCTACTGTTTAGTAGCATCAAATATAACAAAGAAGCCAGAGGTACCTTAAGCGGAATATGGGCGGACGTCCAATCATTTCACATACATCTCCTGCACTAACCGTAGATTCTTGTGTCCATCTCTGAAAACTAGCCAAATTTTCCCTTTGAATATTATAAGGAAAAAGCATTAACTCTCCAACAGCTATGCTCGAATTACCCCATTTACGGTTCAGATGTTCTAAAATTGATGATATCTTTTTTCGAGTACTAAGAGTAAGCTCCAGGTAGGGGTTGTGCTTATCCTGCAAAGAAAATTGGAAAAAAAAAAAAATCAATAGAGTAGTATACAAGAAGCAATTTTAGATTGCCCAATTAGCCACTCATTGGTTTTCTTTCATGCTCACCATTTCCAAGGCTCTTCGAGTACAATCATCAATTGGGAATAACTGGAGCTTAAGTTTCATAATATTCTGTACATTGTTATCAACAAGGTGATTTTGAGGAAATGTAGGCAATATCGGTAGAACATTACCAACAGGTTCAGAACATTTTTCTCCTGAAATAAAATGGAAGAATCAGTGTGAGCTGTGAAGCCACAGATCTCTGGAACTTAAGTCCTTTGGAGCGCAAGGACCAGGTAAAACTATCACAGGGATCAATACCTGGAATCTCCTGGTCTTGCACAACCTCTTTAACAGTGGCAGCCCGCTCCAAATGCTCGGCAGCATCTGCAACTAAAGAAACACCAGCGATCGCAGCCTTCTCCCATTTTTTATACGCTGCTGCTGTGATTGCACCTGCTGACAATTCGTCACAAGAGGAGCCACACATATTCCTTATTATGAAAAATATTAGAAACATTTATATACAGAGTTTTCCATCGAATAATGGATGATATTAATATGACGGCAAAACAAGTATAAAGCAGATAAATGTCAGAAAATACAAAAGGAATAGAAAAGAGAATCACCTGGTTTCTTTCGTTGTCTTGAAGGTTTCATGGTAGTTGAATCTCCCTTAGCGTTACTACGATTAACACCCATGTTTACATTGCGTTTCAATGATGCTTTCGAAGGTCCTAGGTTTTGAATGTTTTGACTGTCAACAAGGACCAGTTTAACTGTTTGAGCATCATTTCCCAATGCTCTACTTTGATTTGAGACATTATTGGCAGCAGCAGGAGGACAATTTTCCCCCTGCAAGGGTCTCTTCCGTACATTCTTCTTTCGATCTTTCAAAAGTTGATGCTCCTTTACAGAAATAAATATAAGTCAGTTCCAGCACAAATTGAAGATACTGATTACTAAAGATATATAAAATATCATAAATATTGCCAGATGGTTAAAGATGGTTTTGACTAACCAAGGCCTCTACAAATATTTTGAACCTTCGAGGCTTCAGGTGAAGCTTTGAGGCTTTGCAGCTATACTTTTCTAATAAAGACCACCTGTATTACAAATCAGAGGAATTGAGCAGAGAGCATTTATCATTTGATGAAAACTTCCAATGTAAAAATTTTCCTACAACTATACTCTGATTCTGAGTAATACAATTAATTAAAAATGACTAAAAAATTAAGTCCAGATTAGAACCCTTTAAGCCATATCATGTGATCATTAGCATATTCCCCACAAAAGACAAGTGATTCACAAAGTTCCTCCATCATGTGTCCTCTACTATAAAAAGCTTAAACCCATTCTCAAGTAGTCACCACATGTTGCATATAAACAAGTATCCATATGGTAAACAACCACTCAGATAGAAATTAGAATTACCAGCGAAGCATTGCAGCATTCGTGTCTTTAGAGTTTTTGGCATCCAAACACAATCCAGGACCAAGAAGTTTGTTCATCCGTCTCACAAGCCTATAGTAATAATGCCTAACCTACAATCAAGCACCCACCAAAAAAAAGGGGGGTTGAGAAAAGGAAAACAAATTACGAAATTACTGACAAAAAATCCAAACACAATTTACTTTCGAAACATCAAATGGTAAAAGTGAACACTAAGTCTAGTAACAGATACCTGATCCTTGTTTTTACTTTGCACACGGCAAGTGATCTTCTCGAAATTCTACATTCAATGATGATAACTTAATTGGAAAATCTTATGATAAGAAAAGAAACAATCTCACAAAGGTAATATCAATTAAGATAAGCATACCTTGCCAACTTGTCGTAACGCAGTGAAGAAACTTTCCTCCTCTTGACGAGTCCAAGCAGCCCACTGTCTTGTTGGCTTTTTCGGAGCTGTAAATGACAAGTAAGAATGGAACCATTCACTTCTCAAGTCTCAACAATCACAAGAATCAAAGTGGCAAAGCCTCTATGATAAGTAAAAATAAAAAAAAGATGAGAGCACAAAATCTGACCTGGTTGCTGTGGCAAGACAGTATTTGTGGTGGATAAGGAAACACCAGGACCTCCATTTTGAATTGAAAGAGTCTCTGGATGAAGGTGAGAATTAGAATCAAAGGTGATCTGTGCCATAGACTGCATATTTTAGTCTATGTTCATGCTGTTTGAATTTAAATTATCAAGCAATGCTCCAACCAATCCTAAAAATGCACGTCCAGATTCAGCTGCCTGGGAACATTGAGAAATTAAGTTATTAGGATGTCACAACTCAAGAATAAAAACATGTCTCAGCTACAAGTCACAAAAACAACTAGGAGAGAATGATTACAGCCAAGACGTGATAACAAGTACAGTACAACTGACAATCAATTCGAACTCCTGATGGCTTTACATAGACAGGCAAAATTTGCAGACATTTAGAAGAACTCCAAAAAATGAATCTACAGCAAAAGATTCGTTGGCAGATTCAGAATTAGTTCACAATTCATCAGACTCAATGTAAAATTATCAAAGATTCACACATGAGAACAACCAAGCGCATGTGCAGGAGCATCAATTTTATACATAAGAGACTAGGGTTTCGATCTCAAGGTACAACCAACACTATTTGTACAAGCATGCAATTATTAAATGATGAACAATAAATCTGAGAATTCGAAAACTACAAATACCTGAGATTGAGCGAATTCCTAGAAACGAAGCGGCGAACTTCAGAAGTTAGACAATTAATCAAGATCGGAGAGAATCTTCCGACAGACGTCTACAGTTGGAGAAGAGAGAAGAAACGGATTTACCTTTTTTTCCAGAAAAATAAATGAAAATAATAGATTATTATTCGATTTCTTCAAAAGTAAAAAAGAAAAGGATTTATTGCAATTCGAATGAGTAATAATTAATTAATAGTACAACTCACTTTATTATTTTACCCAACATACAATTTTATAGTTTGGTGGAAATAGTCTGGAAAAATAGGGTACGATATTTGTTTTTGGTTTTTCTATTATATATATATTTATATATAAATAAAGGATGCAATATGTTAGGCTTACATATGTAGGTGTTTATGGTTGTACAATTGGGGCCTATAACGAAGTTACAAATTTGCAAATGTGCTAATAAAGAAATCCATTCACTTTCTTCTTCTAATCAATTTGTTATTGAGACCGCAACCTGTAAACCAAAAGAAGATTGAATTAGCACAAATCGGTGGCTACAATTTATTTAAGGTCAATCAAAAATTATATTATTTTTAATTTTTTTTGGTGTGTACCAAGATTGCATTGATATTTTTGAGATTTCATTAATTTATTTAAGAAAAAATTTCAAAAAATTTTCTTAAACTTTCAATCACTTACAAGTAATGCCCTAAACTTTTAAAATTAACAATTAGACCCTTGAATTAGGAGCCTCATTATCAATTTTAAAAGATTAGAAAGTTACTTCCAAACTGTCTTTTGTATTATTTTAAATCATTTATCCTAGTATATATGCTTTAAGAGTCTGGTCATTACTTTCAAAATTTTGTCTATAAACAACAACAATAACAAATGAAGCATTTTTTTATTAGATGAGATCGATTAGATGGATCAAGTGACATCAACATATTTTGATTTTTATATATTTCTATAATTAAATTATTTATAATTGTCCTATTAATTTTTTTTCTCTCTCTACTTTTAGTTATTGAATTATTTTTTATTTTATTTACTTTAAACTTTTATCAATCTTCTCTATAAATGACTAACTCACCTAAAGTATATTTTTACCAACTTTTTTATGATAAGTACTGTCACAATTTTCTCTCTAATACATTCATTTTGAATCTTATCATTTTTAATGTATCCACTTATCAAATGCAACGTTCTCATTTCCATAACATTAAATTTTTACACATGTTATCTTTTTGTTACCTAACATTTGGTATCATATAACATTGTAAATCTTATAGTTGTGTGATAATTTTTTTTCTAGTCCACACATGAAGCATTATTCCATTTCACCCTCCTAGTTTAAACCCTATGAAAATGATTTACATCTCCCTTTATTTACCAGTTATTTTAAATAATATTTTTGAATATTTAAAAATATTAACTTTCAATATAAAATAATCTTCAAGTTTCACCTCTACCCTAGGGTTAGTGTAACTTTCAGTAAATTTACATTCCATATATTTCATTTTACTTCAATTTAAATGAAAAATATATGTTTTCAAAGCTTGTCTCTACAGCTCTAGTTTCTCATTTACTTTTTCTTTCAAATATTCAACAATGACTATATCATCAACAAAAAGTATGCACTGTGACACCATTTCTTGGTTATGTTTGGTAAGCACATTTAATACTGAGTTTAAAAAATTAAGGGCTAAAAGCTGAACTTTGTACAATCATATGGTTATAGGAAAATCCTTCGTGGCTTCACTTTATGTTCTCACATAAATTGTAACCCTATCATAGATATCTTTGATTGCTCAAATATTTGTCATATAGATTCTTTCTTTTCCAAAACTATTTTGTAGTACATCTCTTGGTACTCTATCACAAGTATTTTCTAAATTGATGAAAATCATATATAAGTCTTTTATGAGTTATTTGATACATCTCTATCAATCTTTTTAATAAGTATACTACTTGTATGGTTGATCACTCTAGCATAAAATCAAATTGGCTCTCCGTACACTTAATCCAAAAAAATTATTTGTTCTTTATATGAGTGTCCAACCTTAATTTTCGCTCATTAACCTGTTCTCATAATTTCATAGTATAATTTATGAATTTGGTTCTTTTATAATTTCCACAATTTTATGTATTATATATATACTTGTGTACGTGTCCTCATCATCCTCTAGTACTCTTTCAAAAGTTGTAGGTTTTGTCATTAATATCTTAGGATCTCTCTCCCATAGCCCTCTTCCCATCACTCACCAACACTTTTGAATCATATTCAACCACTACTTTCTTTAACTTTAATTACCAACATTCAACTTAGACCCATCTACATCTCCTTAGATTCTTGCTAAAATTAACTTAGTCCTCACCTATTCACTACTCACCATCATTGTTTTTGTTACTACATGAGTTTTATTTCATTAGTTTGTTTATTATATTATTTATTTATTTAAATATAATAATTTTTGAAAGTGACTTCCACTAGTTAAGATAAGGTAGCTCACTTTTTCTAAGAGGAAGTGACTCATCATCCTAAGAGGAAGTGATGGCTCATCCCTATAAGAGGAAGTGACTCTTTCTTCTAAGAGAAGATGACTCTATCTAAGTAGAAGAAGTGCTTCCACTGAAGAAGAAAAGGTATCCACCTTTCTAACCTTACATAATCCATAAACAGAAGTAAGACATTAGATATGTAGTTATGTAGTACCATGAGTTAGCTCACGGCTCTACAAAACGCCTTGTTTTGGCTCTTCAATATCACATGATCTTTGACATCTAGTCTCAGTGCAATTCTTAGTGATAAATCTCCTGCTGAACAAAATACTTCAAGTTACCCAATAAATCTGTCCTTTAGATAGTAAAGTAAGATACATCACTCTCTCCCTTTTAAGAAGCATGAGATAGTGAAAAGTATGATAAGGTCATCCCCTCCCTCGAGTCAGTGCAATGCTGACTTGAGAAGAACTGTACCAAGGTTACTCTAACTTCACAAGAAAGCAACGATCTCAAAATAGGTTTGGTATAGGCCAAGCGCCACCTAATTTAGAAAAGGATGGAGATGCCGTAAAAGAGTGATTCTCATCCTCCTCTCCCCAAGAACAATCCTAGGGAGTGGCTTAAAAGTATTAAAGTGAAGGTTATTCGTGCCTATGTACGATCATTCCAAGTAAGTTAAGTGAGAGTTTAATATTTGGTGAATTAATTATTGTTCTATTGAGCTCAAACTCCCTTTTCCTAACTCATCTAACACTACTGACTACTGCCTAGTCTTTTAGAAGAGTCAACTTTCTATCATTAACTACTTTAATCTTACCACTAGACACGTCACAATAACTGATACATTTACCTACCTCCCACGTATTAATTACTCACAATCTCTCATTTCTTTAACTTTAATCCACTACATAACCCCACTATTCATTAAAGAGCGTGCATATACAGTTACTCACATTTTCAAGATAAGACCCATCAATCAATAACTACCACTCATATCTCCCACTATAAATAGGCCCCCTACAAGATATTTGAAGAGGGGATAAGAGAACGAGACAAATGACTTTTTGCAACACACAGAAGTGAGAGATAAATTTATGTATAATACTTTTTTATTACTTTCTGAATCACTAAGTTTAGTAAGAACATATTACATTTACTAAGATTTAAATTCTCTTATCTTACTTACAATTTTCCTATTGTGTTTTACTTCTTTTCTACTAAGAGCTTCTCAGTGATTGGTCCTTTAATTGATTTGTAACTCTAAGTTTGAACCCCTAATTCTCGAAACAGTTTCTAATAATTTCTATATATCCAACAACTCAAATATTTTCTTTTGAAGTATCATCAATATTTAATTTTGCCATTTTCAAAAATTAAGATCCTTATTCTTCAGGTTCAATCTATTCTTAAATTCATGTTCATTAAGTGTTTGAGGCCTATAGTATTGTCCAAAGCTTTAAAACCACCAGTTGAGAATATTTCTTGCCAATTTATTTCCTCTTTCATCATTTATTCACTTAAATCCTTTAACTCGTATTCCTTTACTTCTAGATACATAATTCCAATATTTTTGTATTGTTTGATCAAAACATAACTCCTTAAAAGACCTTTATAGAAGTCAATAGCCATTTTTTTCATTCTCAAAACCTTATTTCTTCTTTTTCTTATCATTATTTTTATGTCACCTTGCACAACTTTTTTTTTACAGGTATCTTTTTATTGAAGGCAATCCTACTTGAGGTATTGTCAAACACTAAATGTGAGCATCTCTCTCAGCAGAGATTCAAATTTTTGTTCATCACATTATTAGAGATTAACTCTTTTCACTAGACCTAATCTTTGTTAATACCTTCCACAACCCATTGAGTTTACTTTTGAAATCATAAAATTTCTTCATGATATAGGATCTCAACAAGTCCTATGTTCATCCTATTCCTAAGTCTTCCTAAAATCAGATTTTCAGTGCAAACATTTGAGTAAATCAAGCCAAATTTTCTAGAAATTTTGTGAAATTATACTTATAATTCTTTTAGTCTTGAAAATTATATTTATTACTCATATTTGATATAATATTATATGAACTTTTAATTTAATTTATTTCTCATCAATAAATTATACAATCTTGATTATGTTTATGCAGAAACAAAAACAGATTATGAAGGGAGTATTCATGCAGTGTTGGTGAACCCAATCCAGTCAAAATATAAGTTTCCAATTTGCAAGAATATGAGGATTGACAATATCTTTTATATTTTGGCCCACAACTACAATGTCTTGTTCCAATGTCAAATCCATTATAAGCCTCACCCATCTCAGAAGATCTCAGTCCAGTGATTGGGCCCAGCAAGATAAATATGTAAGAGGAAATTACACCAACATTTCCTAAAGCTTAATGAAATTATACCACTATTTTTTTAAAAATTATATACTTGATATTCTTAAAATTTGATAAATATTATAAAAATATTTTTTAAATTTATTTTTTTCAATAAAATTAATATTTCACACAATATGTATTTATTCAAAAATAATAAAATTACTTAACTTCCTTAATTATTATATTAAGATTTTTATGTTGAATCTTAACATAAATTTAATTATATTCATTGTTATATTAAAATTAAAATCATAATTTTATTCTGCAAAAAAAAACTATATTCATTGACAGAAAATAAATTAAAAGGGAGATAAGTGTATTTTTTTTAAATTAAAGGAGTTGTAAATATAATTTAATCAAATTTTAGGGAAGGTAATTAAGTGTAATTTACTCAATCTATAATGAATTTCATTTCCTTGAATTAATCTTGATAAAGATTGAAGACTCCGGGATTCTGTAAAATAATGTTTTGTCTCTTTGATTGGATTGGGATTTCGGTGATAAGAAAACATAAAGATATAAGTTTTTTTTTTCTAACATAAAAAAGCATAACCTGCTGGGTTTTTGTGGACGTGGAAAAACCTCATCATATTCAAAACAAAATTGACTCCTCCATTTAATCCCATTAACATTATTTAGAATTTTGCTTCTAACATTTTGAATGGAAAAAATATAGAACTCATGCAAGAAAAATACCTTCGAGCTTCAAGTGAAATTTGTTGGTGGAGCTGGGCTGGCTCAAAATTAATTATGATGGAGCTAGTAAAGGCAATCCTCGTAATGCAAGTAGCAGAGCTTTGATTTGAGATCACTTAGGTAGATGGATCGGTGGTTGTTGCCAGAACATAGGGTGGTGCCCTTCGTTTACAGTAAAGGTTTTGGGCGTTATTGATGGTCTTGAACTCACTTGGAGGCTCAAACTCAGGCAAATAACCTTGGAATTTGACTCAACTGTCCTCATTTTGAAAATTACCAAGCTATAGAATGAAACTTGGAAAGAATCTAACCTGGAGAGAAGACTGTGCCAAAGCCTCTGAAGGGATTGGAGCATCAAAATGGATTTGATGCTGTCCAAATTTTGCTGTTGTTCGTGCTGTCCCACTCATTTTTTTTTTGGAACAATTTGAGAGCAAAACACACTATTTTGATGTAAATGGCAAGAAAAAAATATATAAGGGATATTGCGGACAATAGCAAAATTTGGACAACAACGGATCTATTTTGTTAGAGCATAGTTGTCGCATGCAACATTTGCATTGATAGGATGGCTAACTTGGGCTGTCAAAATCCATGGGCTCACCCAACAGCAACAATTTCTTTGGACTTATTACATAATGCTATAGTGACTTATGAGACCCCCTTGAGTTCACTTTGTTTTGTTACTTTTGGGCCTTAGGCCCGTGTAATTACCAAAAAATAGAAAATAAAACCTAGTAACAACTATAATAATTATAACAATTTTATATCTAATACTAGAGCAAGACAATATGCATCGTTTTTATTGAGCACAGGGGCACATAAAAGCTTTGTTAATCTACCAGACTGAAAAAAGATAACTATATATTCACTAGATCTACTTTATATAGAAAGATAGATATGAGAATATTTATTTACACAATACTAATAAGAAAGAAAAAAGAAAGAATTAAAGAGAGGAAAATAAAACATCCTAAAGAAATAAAAATACCACAAGAAGCTAAAATTAAAGTACTACACGTTAACATTGTATTAGATATTTAATAACAACCAAATATCATGATAACGATGAGGGTAATTAAGAGGTTGTTGTGTCTGAGTACTTGGGTTGGAAATGCATGTGTTGTTTTGATTGTAAGGGAAGAAATCCAGTAATAAGGCATACAATGCAATAGACAAAAACAAAGCAATATCCGAAACATCTTATTTAGTAGTTTCAAAACGGATTTTCTTTTTTGGTCAAGAAGAATCTTTATTCAATGAAAAAATTCTCAAAATCATACAAAAAAGATACAATAAGGCACAAATATAACAATGTTAATTCAGCTAAAAACTCTTAGAAAAATAACAGATAAATAGGAAAAAATAAATTACTCACAGACAACACACCTAAAAAAAATAATATCTAAATCTCCTACATAAATTCAAAAGACAACGACATTTCCTTCTAATCTACAATATTTCTTACACATAATGAAAAAATTTTAATATATAAAACAAGAGGCAACAAATTCCTCTTTACTCTCTAAGGAATTAATTTTCAATGTTATTTATTCTCTTTAATGTTAAGTTCATATATGTAGATCTTGGAATGTTATTATCTTTTAGGTATTTCTATGATAAGGAACTCCATTGAAGAAAATAGAAAACAAAATTTCTCATAAAAGAGATGGAAAACCTTCTCTAATGGAAGAAGAAAATTTTCCTTAATGAAAATCGAAAAACTCAATAAAAAGAGGGGAATAAAAAGAAGCTAACAAATAGAACCTGGGGAGTGGGTTGTCGCTGCTATTGCATAAATAGCCAAGGAGAAAAGCCGATGAAAAGAAACCCTAACGAAGCGTGCCGATGTTTACTTCCTTGAGTGTGAGAGTACATCAAAATGAGTTGGCTCGCTACGACTGGCAATAAATGAGTTGAAATGGGCTCCCCATTTGTTAAATAGGGTTAGACTAATCATTCTAAAACTTTAAATCTCTTTTTAATATTTTAAAATTATTTTTTAATATAAAAAATAATAATATAATTTTTTTAAAAATAAAAATTAATGAAATTTTTAATAATAAAAGTAATATGTCTCAATTAATTTTAAAAATAGTATTATCTCTACTTTAAATTAATTTTTTATTAAAATTTTTTATTCATAGTATGAAAATAAAATAGTGATGTAACACATAAAATCATTTTAAATTTATAAACTTATACTTATTTTAGAATAATTTATATTAATTTTTGAATTTTTTTAAAAAATTTTGGCAGAATAGCCTACTCTCAACTCGTTAATTAGTCCATGGACTAAACAGCTCAACATGTTTAGGACTTAGTTAGGAGTTTTGAAAAGAGTAAGGAAGAGTAATTATTAATAGAATGGTGTGGAGTAGGATGAAGTAAACTGAATTAAACAAATCACTCAATTGATTGGGAGTTTAAAAAAATGAAAAGGGTAAATCATTTTTTACTGTTTTGATGTTATTATAATATTAATGCGTGGAATGATTTGAATGGTAAAAATTTCAATTCTATCCTTATAATCAAAGCTCCTTTAAAATTTTTAATAAAAGTTATTTTAATTGTCAAAAATCATTATATATATATTTTCAATTTCTTTCATTTTTTATACTTTATATCTCATATTTTATTACTAATTTATTTTTCTATCAATTTTTTATTGATCTAACTATTTAATATAGAAATACAAAAAATGGTGATATAAATAAAAAAAAAGTCTATATAAAATAAGACATAAAAATGCACATAATAATGTCATAAAAAATTGGTGTAGAGTTTAGGGTCAAAATAAAATCAAAAGCTATTTTTTTTATTACATAATTCATACTCATGTTATATGTTATTTTGCTAAGAAAAAATAGAAATAAAGAGCTATAAGCAAACCTTTGCATAAGTTAAATGGGAGTTGAAATGAAAAGTCATGCTTTTAAAATTATTAGAGTACAAAAAATAGTTGTAAGAAATAAATAAATAAATAAATATAAAAAGATAAGGTTAAAAATAAAATTAAAAATTTTAAAATATCCAAACTCCCTAATTTCGAGGGGTTTGAAAATAAAATAAAATTAATTACTATTTTTTATTTTGATCATCAAGTTCTTCAATAAAAAATTAATATATATATGATTCATATAATTTATCTTTTTTATAAATAATTTTTTTAAATTTCACATATTTTTTCATTAGAGAACCTTATAATAAATATATAAAAAACTATCCTTTAAAAATTAAAATTTTAGATAATTTGAAATAATTTCTTAACTGTCCTAAATCATCACACCCCATTAATCATTTAAACATCTAATCAAAATTTTATAATCTTAAACCATCTCAACCCACTCTACATCACTCCCAACCAAGCCCTTGGATTTATTTTTTAAACAGTCCAGATTTTTTTTCTTCCTAAATCCGTTCATTTAACGACGGACTACGCGTGTTAGCTGGTAGAACATTGCTTATTTTGATAGTATTAACCTTATCTATGCTATAAAAGAAAAGAGGAGTTAATTATCATTTGATTTTTTTAAGATTATTTTCTTTACCATTTAATTATAATATTTCATCCTATTATAAATGCGATTTTATGTAACTAGCTATTAATCATAATACAAACTTACCTAAATGTTTTTTTTACTTCTAAAGCAAGGAACTTCATCTTTTTTTTTAAAAAAAAGAAGAAGCGATTTTTAATGAGTAAATCTCTGTGATCATTAATTTAGGAAAAACAAGAGCATCGTCATCAATATCATCTTCACCATTGGCTTGGGACAGCAGCATCAACAACAGCAACAGGTGTCGTCACTGTTATGTAAGTTGTAAGAGATGAAAGCAAACAAAGAGTTGGCAAAGTCAAAAAGATTGATTTGATGGGTCAGCCCAAACAAAGAAAAAAAGAGTTCCTTGCATTAATTATAATGTTGGATTCATCATTTGTATGATCTAAACAGAAGAACATGGGCCAACTGGCACTAATCAAAACATAGCACCCGCATTTTCTGGCCTCTGCCTCTGGGCTCATCACTCACTCTGCAGGCCCAATCTCCCTCTAATGTCTTTCTTTCCCTTTTTCGCTAATTGGAAAAAGCTAATTCCTTTGCCTACCGCACTTGGTGTGTTGATTGTTGAAGCAACAAAAACAATGGTCAATTTTTCTCTTTGATAAAAAAATCTCGTGTTGTTAGGGATGATGATATATTCATATTTATCAGACAAACCCACATGAAGTATTGGGTTTGTGCATTCAAAGAGGGCAGACATGGCCTTACTCACTTTTGTGGGAACCTGTGCTTAAGGTAATGAATAATGAAGCTTCTTTCTATCTCAAACAGTGTCACATTGTCCTCAGTTCTAGCTTGGGCTAATATGTATATATCAATCTAGAATTTTTGTGGGATAAATTTTTCATGAGAAAGATATGCAGATAATAGAATAGTAGGGTGTAGGCCATGTTTAGAGGCACCATCCCCCACAAATGATTCATTATTCCAACCAACACCATTACACCAATAGCCTCTGTCCTACCTACTTAGAAGAATATTTAATTATAGTCAAAATTAACTTTAGCCTCTGCTTTTTTAGCATCACTTTCATACCTCATAAACCAGTACAACCAATCTTCTAATAATAGGGATCTACGCATACAAATTTTAATTGCTACTATTACTAGCTTTTGACAAATGCTAAGCCCGCATCCTCATACTGCATGCATGTCTAGGTTTCACTCCATGGACAGTACTAAATACTTCTCTTTAATTAACTAAATATCTCCCATGTATGTATTTTGTTGTCGATATATTCTTGAAAAATCTCTGATATTTGTTACGGTTCTCGTTTTGGTGTTACCTCCGATCAATTCAATGATAATGAACTCTAAAGATTTTGATTATAAATATATTAGAATATGCGATGAGGTATGATTATACGTAATACAACACTTCGTACGTCAAATCAAAATGTCATGTCGCACTCCCATGCACTAAAATACGACACTCTTTACTTTGCTTTATTATCTTATCGTCTTTGGATTTGAATCAGAGCCAACAATGTTGCTTGCTGCCCCTTAATTCCTTCCTCCTTATCCCATCCCTTATTAACCACTATATTCTCCCTCCTCCTCCAATCAACATTATTGCCACTCTTTTGAAAATTTCGTATACCTATTTTGTCATGTTTTAGGTGACAAATGCATCTATATCTATGATAATCAACATTTTCTATTTGTCATTTGAAAAAAAATCAAATGAATATGAATGAAATTAAGTTTAATAAAAGAGATAAATTTTTTTTGTTAATTTTAGATTTATTATATTTATTTTTGTAGTAAGAGAGAAACAAAATAATAATTCATATTGATAAAAATTTATCATAAATAGATTAGAGATTAATTTTATTTTATTTTTTTATTTATCTGTTATTATAATAAAATATATTAATTTTTAATTATAAAAAATTTTAACTTTCTTGTAATATAACGAATTAAATTTTAAATTTATATTAAAAAAATGTTATATTTAATATTTGATAATGTTTAAATAAGATTATTTTTAATAAAAAAATTATTTATAAAAAATTAAAAAAATAAAGAATCAGTAGAAACTTCACCATGGATTGGATTTAATTTCAATGGAGGATTCTAGCCCTTCCTTGCAATATTATGCCAAACTTTTGTTTGCGTCATTCAAATGAAAATTTTACGTCCTGTGTTTTTTCTGGATGGATATGGTTGATTAATTAGTGATGCTGCTATAATTAATCTATGTAAAAAGATGCAACGTACATGACCATCATTCTTGTAATCTTGTCCCACTTTTAATTTCACTTTCTTATCAATTTGATTGACATGCAAGTAAAACACAAAATAGTAAGCAGGTGGAGTAGTTTGAGTGAATTAATGAAACTATAATGATTACTAGCTATTGTGCACAGATGATATCCCACTTATCTTAGCTACATGGACTCAGGTTTAAGAGTTATTGTTAACTTTATGCATTTTATTTAATGAAAATAATAGAGAAAATATTGAAACTTTGTTTCTTTTGAGATTCCATTGTTAGGAAAAGGCAGAAGTAAATAACTGAAATGATGGAGATGTAGACACAAATCATTAATCATATCGGATGTGGTGAAGCTGAATAAACCCTTGCATGTGATTGGGGTATCCGATTTTAATTGGAATTAGTGATAGGAGTACTGAAGCACATGTAAGCCTGCCAGACTTGTTTTGGCTTGCGTATGTAACGCTTTGAGTTTGACAGCCCATGTAATGTATGTCTGTAATATCTGCTGGCCCTCCATTTGTGACCCCACCTCAATCCAACGGCCCTAAAATCATCCACATTACGATACATTTTTGCTCTATATAGTTGGAATGTCGACACGTCTAAGCAACAAGCACGATCAAATTTAACTATTTAAGACGTGAATCACTGGCCAGTGGCAAGCACTAGTGAAGCATATGCAAGCAAAACGTACACATAGCGTTTGGTTTCTTCTGCTTGATGCCGAAAACTCATCAATAAAACCACATGCCAAACAAAACTAATAATTTTCATATAGAACAAACAGTAATAATAAATAAAAAAAATTTTATTAAGGGAGATTGATTATGATGTCAATATATTTTATTTTATAGTTAAATTATCAATAATTAAATTTATCTTAATTATATTTTAATAATTATAATACACAAATTTCAAAAACTTAAAAATTTAAAATAACATATGAATTCGTTAGCCCATAGGAAGGCAACGAGGATTGGATTAAATTAGATTTTGTGCTTCGATCAGTTTTTGCAGGAATGTACCGTTGAATTCAAAAGTGTGAGATAGATGGATGGTTAGATAGAAAAGAGCAGGAGAAGGAGGTGGGAAGTGGCACAGAGGTACAGAAAGAAGAGATCACTATTTTTTATTATTTAAAATTATTTTATAAAATTAATTTTAAAAATTTATAGTAGTATTATTTTTATATATTTATATTATTAATAAAATGATTTATGTTTTTTGTATTTTTTTAAAAAATTAAAAATTAAAATATATTTGAATTATTATATATTTTATTTTTTTTTAAATATATAATTTATAAAAAATAATTATTCAAATTATTTTTTTAAAAAATCAAAAACAGTTTTAATCAAAGATGCCTAATTTCTAGTGATTTCTTAGAAAGTCGAAAACACCCTTGGAAATGGCACTAAAGCGAGTGAAGGAGCAATTAACCAGGGAGCACCACCTGTCCGAAGTAAACCCCTCGTCAGTTGCACGTGCCTCTCAGAAGATGCCACGTCATGTTATGATGAGGATGATGATAGTGTGAGTGGCTCTAGATCTGATCATCTATCTATATCTCATGGGCATGGGAGTGATGGTCCTCACTCCGTAGAGTTTCAATTTCAAACTCAAAGTTTATACTTATAATACTTTTATTTATACAAGATAGAGAATAAGAGAGAGAGAGAGAGAGACGTTACCTTCATAAAAGAGAGAGAGACGAACAAAACAAAGGCCGAAAATTACAGCCAAAAGAAGTTGCTCTGCGAAGCTTATCTAGGCAGTTGCAGAGAAGACGAATGGGAGAGGTCTTCACTCTTCAACACTCTTGTATGATTGTTCTTCTCTAATCATTGTCCTGTGTTCATATGGGTTCTTATTTCTTTCTTTTTTGATGGGTTTAGGAAGAGAAGAAATCTGCGGAAACTAAAATGAAGGACAAAAAGCCAGAGGAACCCAAGAAGGCAGAGGAGGAGAAGAAACAACAGAAAGAAGAAGCCAAACAGCCGGAAAAGCCGGCAGAGGAGAAAAAGGACGAGAAAAAACCAGATGAATCAAAAGATGGCGGCGACGGTAAAGAGTCCAAAGAACAAGCTCCAGCGCCGCCGCCGGAAATTGTGCTTAAAGTGTACATGCATTGCGAAGGTTGTGCTCGGAAGGTTCGTCGCTCGCTTAAAGGATTCCAAGGTGAGGTGAAGTTATCAGATGAAGTATGAATATATAGTCTTATTTGTTTGTTTGATTGATTGATTGATTGAAGGCGTAATCTGAATGTGTTTTGAGTGTAGGAGTTGAAGATGTCATCACAGATTGCAAGACGCACAAGGTGGTCGTCAAAGGAGAAAAGGCAGATCCGCTAAAGGTTTTGGAGAGAGTACAGAGGAAGAGCCATAGACAGGTGGAGCTTCTTTCTCCGATCCCAAAACCGCCGGCCGAGGAGGAGAAAAAACCAGAAGAGAAAGAGAAGCCCAAGCCCGAGGAGAAGAAAGAAGAGGTCTTTATTCACATTTAATATCCATTCTGATTTTCTGGCACAAACTTTTTCGGTATTTATTATTAATTCTGTCGTCTGTTATATGAAGCAGCCACAGATTGTTACAGTGGTTCTCAAAGTTCACATGCATTGCGAAGCTTGCGCACAGGAAATCAAGAGACGCATCCAGAGAATGAAGGGTGAGTAAAAAAGTAAAAGGTTGAAAAATTAAATACGAAATCCCGTAATTGGATGCTTTTAACTAACGGTGAAAAGAATGAAGCGCAGGAGTGGAATCGGCCGAACCGGACCTAAAGAACTCGCAGGTAAGCGTGAAGGGCGTGTTCGATCCTCCGAAGCTGATAGAATACGTGTACAAACGCACAGGGAAGCAGGCGGTGATAGTGAAGCAAGAAGGAGAGAAGAAAGAGAAAGGGAAAGAAGGAGGGAAAGAAGAGAAGAAAGGGGAGGAAGGGGAGAAAGAGAAGAAAGAAGAAAACACAGAGAAGAAAGACGGAGAAAGCGAAGGGAAAGGAGAAGGAGCAACAACAGAAGAAACAAAGGTAGTTGAGTTGAAGAAGAACGAGTACTACTATTATCCTCCAAGGTACGCGATGGAGGAGATGCCCCCATACCCACCTCAGATCTTCAGTGACGAGAACCCAAATGCCTGTTGTGTTATGTAAAAAGTGAAAAGTGACAGGGGTAATATGGAGAATTCTGAAATTTGGGGGTGCACCATGCAGAGTGATTGCCCTGCACTGTGCATTGTTCTGCTTTACATGTGGCCCCTGTTCTTTTTTCCTTTCTATTATAGAAGTATAAGTATAATCTACAGATCAGATGCTCACTGGCCTGCTGCTGTAGAGTTTTTGTGAGACTTGTACTCTCTGTTGAACTCTTCTATAAATGAAAATATAAATAACTCCTACACCTTCCTATTTAAAATTTGAAGCGCCACATTACATTACCATCATCTATGCTTTTGTGGGAGTTGAGGATGAAATAATTTCAATTTATAAAAAAATTAAGTATATTAATTTTTTAATGTTTAAAAGGGTATGGGAAATACCACACTAGTGGGCGCAACCCAAGGTCGTGATTTTTGTATGAATATTTCTGGGGCAAGTGCGTTGGATTGCCTGCGTATTCGACTGCGTGTCCATGTCTCTGTGTTTGTTGCTTTGTTCAACAGTAGAATCGTACGTACAATGGACTTTTTCTCTATTCAAATTGACTCAAGATTCATAGTTTTCACCTTAAATTCTCGAAAATGCCTACTTTTTAGAAGACCACACCAACCCAAGTTGTTTCTGAAAGTGAATTAATGGGGGAAGGAATTGATTCAAGAGTTTTCCTAATCAGCTAACATTAAATTCTCTTAAATATAATATTTTATTATACTTTAAAGTTTTTTAATTAATAATAATAAATATAAAATTTATTTTTAAAATAAAATAAGTTTTTTTTATTAGTATAAAATTCAAAATTCAAAATTTTTAATTATAAAATCTTAAATCTTATAAGATATATATATTTTTTAGTAATTTTTGTAAATATTTGTTGACTAATTTTTTATGATAATATATATATCTCTGATTTATGTTTTATAATTTTATAATTTAAAATTTAAAAATTTATATTTTATATTAATAAAAGAAAATTGATCTTATTTTAAAATAAAATGCACATTGTAAAATCCTTGATTTAATTAGTAAATTAGGTGGCTCTCATTTTCCAAGGTAGGAAATCACTGGGCAATGAGCAGCTGAAAAGCAAGCACACCGAAATGAATGAATGAATGAATGAGAGAGAATTGATTGAGATTTTGGGAAACCTCAAAACTCAAAAGCATCTTGTTCATTGTTTACGTTTCCGGGTGTACGTATTGAAACGAAGTCTCAACCCTAGGCCCCATTCACTTCACCGTATAGCCCATATGCACATAATTCATAACCTCTGCTTCCACAACAAACGTCTAGTTGTCATTGGCAACTATGTTGTTATTCTGGGTCCTACAATGCGCGCCTTTCGTTTTAGCCACTTCTTCATTTGACGCTCTTCTTATCGGGTGTCAATCCTTAAATTGATATTTTTTTTTAATAATAAAAAATTTTAATCTCTAATTTATTTATAATAATCTTTTTAATTGAGATTTAAAATCGTTGTTATCCAATTAATATAACTTTATTGCACGAGGAAAATTAAATATAATGACAGAAAAAGATCTTTTTTGTGGACTCATCACAAGAGGATAAGTTAAAGAGAAAATCTCAAATTAAATTTCATCAATTTTAATGGCTTTTCAAAAAAGGCTTGGAAAAGAAAAAAGAAAAACTTTAAAATTTTAATTATTTTCCTTTAAAAAAAGGAAAAGTCGTGGAGAGCTGACAAAGTTGCGGGGGGTAAAAGTGGAAGTAGGTCATAGTGGGCTCAAGAATAGACCAAATAATAGGAGGAGGACTCACAAGTAGCATAATGGTGCGGATATTAGCACATGCAATGCTTTGTTGGTGTTGGTGTTGGTGTTGGTGTTGGTGTGTGTGGAGAGTGGTTCATGGAGAGTTGTGCCTGCAACACCCATTTAACACATATCTTAATCATTCAACTATGTACTATACACATTATGGAACTGTCTCTTAATCACTCAAAATTCTTCTCCAAATTGTGTCTAAAAGATTCCTCCTCACATGCTAAAATTCATGCTTCCAACCTAGCTTTGTTTTTTGTGTGCGATCTAGTTATATACTAATTATATTATATATGTTTAATATATATAAAAACAGTATCCCATAAACTAAACTCTAAACACCCATGAGGTGTTTGGAGAGCATTCAAAAGATGAACACACTTTGTTAGCTTTATACAAAAGATTAATTGAATGTGCTTTTTGTCATATATTCCTCATCAACAGCCCTTGCCTTCATGCTTGTTTTCATTTGTTTTTGTTCAAATATCATTTTTAATTTGTAATGTGTTATATTGGATAAAATAAAGATTTAAGATAATATTTTATTTGTGAGATACTATTAGGTAATAGACTAATTTTTTAAGTATAAATATTTTTTATGAGTTAAATTATATTTTTTTTATGTTAAAAATATTTTTTTTATAATTTTAATCATAATTGTGTAATATAAGTTGACGTGTGTTGGTATTATAATATTTGTTTAAAATTAAAAAATAAATATAAAATAAACTTATGTAGTCATTGAAGTTATGCACCATAATAAAAATATTAATGATAAAACTCGGTTCACATCAATTTGTGGTGAGATATGTGCAATTTGCATGGCCTCCATCCGATCCCATCCACAAAAGGCATGGAGAGAATGAGTGCGTAAGAAAGATAGAAGAGTATGTGGACATGTAGCTAGCAAGTAGTTATAAGGGATATGTATTATATGCAATGCTTCGTATATAATTGTGTGCCGCCATCCCATTAATTTGAGAATTGAGTTACGTCATTAAAATTTTGTCTTGTTATACATGTGTGTTTGCGTTTTTCTGCCAGTTTTCTAATACTTGAGTAACAATAAAAATGGAAAAGAAAAGAAAATGATTGAAGTGAAAGGTAAAAGTTAAAAGAGTAGGAGAGATGAACGAAATATATAGAGATAGAAATTAATTAAAAGGGGAATAAAGCAGAGGTAGAGAGTGTTATTGAGTGTTGATGGT
This sequence comes from Senna siamea, assembly GCA_031216115.1. NCBI lineage: Eukaryota > Viridiplantae > Streptophyta > Magnoliopsida > Fabales > Fabaceae > Senna > Senna siamea. Next base: position 17,099,454 of record CM062359.1, on the reverse strand, counting down.
GGAACTGGAGAGTGGTGTGGTGGACTTCATCTTTATGTATGGCCACTGCACTAAAACACTCATTTTCATAAAACCGGCTCTGATACATACCCTTTTGGCCTTTAGGCCTTTACCCTTTTCACTTTTCTCTCCTCTCAACTACATATATATATATATATATATATATATATAATGTACTTGCTCACCTCATTCACTCCCATGCAATCCAATCCCCATTCCTCATAATTATAAAATTACACAAATATAACAAATTCTATATGCATTTTAATGAGCGAGAGTACATATATAAACTTTATTTTTTTCTTTTTCAATTTTATCATTTAAAATGCTTTCAAATATCTAAATTCTTTTTGCGCCACTCCTCAATCTTATCCCTTTTTCCGCCACTACTCATATTGCCTCTTTTTTCTTTTACAAAGTTACTCAACTATATATCTTAATGTTTTTAATATAGGATATTCATAAGCTTAAATTATTTTATTGATCTCATAATTCAAAATTTTAGTTATAAAATTCTTGTAATTTCAAAACGTTTTTAATTTAGTCTTTTGGGGTTAAATCTGTATTAGAGTATTATAAACACAATTTATCTGTATGCTTTAATTTTTTTATTTTTTTTAAGAAATGAAAAGAATTTAAATTTAAATTTAAAATGAATAGAGCACACATGAGATCGAGATGAGACGGGTATTGGGGGCCACATCATCACGTGGGCCCACTGAGGAAGCCAAGTTGGAGAGTGGGAGGAGGGGAGGAGGCTACCCGTCGGGAAGTAGTGAGGCGTCTAGAATATTCCATTTCCATTACATGACAATACTACAATAAATTTGTTATTAAGATATATTGTATTATTTTATTTATATATTAATTAATAGTATTTAATCAATTTATTTTATTTTATAGTTATTATTAATAGATTATAAAAATAATTAAATATTATTAATTAATATATAAACAAAATGAATAAATGCGTGTAAGAAAAATTTTAATAACATAACTCATTACTTCCTCCTTCAGTTTTTTTGTCTTTTGTGGATGATGATTACCTTGTGGGTCCTACTCCTTCGTCTTTCCTCACTCCCATCCTACCCACGTGACCCTCCCTTTCTGTCTTTTACTCTTTCCTTTCACCCACCTAACAAACACGGACACAATTTTACTGGGCCCAAAAGCCCATCTTAGGCTAAATCCAATTTTCAAGAGAAATTTTTGTATACACCAGTGTAAATATATATCATGACTAAGATATGTATATATATATAGTGTATCTCAGAAACATTAAGCAATTATTTTATGACAAAATTTTAGATGAGCGTTGAGTTATAATTAAATTATAAGTTAAATGTAATTAAATAAAAAGAGTAAAATTTTGATTAATAATTATAATTTTTGATTAAGTGATAAATGCTTGATGAAACAAAATTGATACGAAAATTGAAGAAAAAAAGGGGTGTGTATACTAGTTTGAACTACATTTAGTGAATCCCAAGTTAACAAAAATTGAGAGCCGTAATTGTGGTGGAAATCACGTGGTGACCCCACAGGCGTATAGCAAACCTTATAGTATATATGAAGCTGTGGAATTTGGCCACTATTTGGGTATACATTGCTATAAATGGCCTACAATTATTACAAGAATCTGGGATTGTACAGACTACAGTACACAATTTGATTACTCTGGTTACCCATTTATATGCTGCTTAAGAAAAGTTGAAAACGAAATTACAGGGAAAACCAAAGGTTAATTTCTTAATTCATTCACCTATAAAAAAGTGTACGCATAAGTTCCTTTATTCGATACTAGTCATTCTTCACTCTCTTATGAGACATCGTATGGACATAGTATTATTCGTATCACGTAGCAACATTGAAGGAATACAAACAAATGGATGGGAGAGAAAATATAAATAAGTTTCTTTTAGTATTGGACAATAAGAGTTTGTTTGATAGTAATTTTTAAAAGTAAAAAAATAATTTTTTTAAATAATTATTTTTAGATAAAAAATAAAATAATAAAATATGTATTTTAAAAATAAAAAAATAAAAAAAATTAAAAGATGTTTTAAATTTTAATTTTTTAAAAGAAAAAAATAAAAACAAATATTTTTATTAATTATATATATAAATACATAAAAATCATACTAATATAAATTCTTAAAATTAATTTTATAAAATAACACAATTTTAGTATAGAGCTAAGATGAAGAGAAAACACATGTTTTAACCCTTTATTCAAACATTTTTTTTTTACAATTAACTGTCATGTTTAATATGTGTCGAAATTGTGTCCTGACGCATTGAAATTGTGTCAAACGCATACTCGAGCTCAAAAATTTTTATTTTATTCATACATGTACAAATGCATGTTAGACAAATGTCGTTAATATATCATAATAATATCTGTGTCCAACATATGTTCGATACTCTAACATAACTATAAGTTAAAATTTCTGTACTTTCTAGTTCACTCATATTTTTCATAACATCAACTTCCAAGTACATAGACATAGCACTTTAAAGTTATGTTAAATTTGGGACTGAATATTCTGTAATTAAAAATTAATACATATTTTTATAATTAAAAAAGTAAAAAAAAAATTGATTCATAATTCATTCAAAATAAATTTTATCAATATAAATTTTTTATATATTTTTCTCTTGTTACAAAAAGGTATTGAAACATTAATTTTATGGCAAGGTCATGTTCAGCAAGATAATAATAATAAAAATAATAGTGAACGAATATTACAAACAACGTGGCTGATGGAGTGATGGTTGGAAGCTACCTGAAGATGCGTGAAATCTGAAATGCACAAGAAAAATGAGGGTACGGCCTGGGTAAATAAATTAAGGGGATAGGTTTAAACTTGATAAATTTTTTTATTTAGAGAGTTAAATTATTATAAATTTATATATAATAATAAAAATATTTTACAAATTTCATAACATTATTCTAAATATTTTTTGTTTTTCATAAACAAGGCATATATTAACTAACAAAGGGAAGGTACATACATTATTCTAAACAAAAATGATGAGGGTTGAGAACTCGAGATGCAATTATGAATCATTTCAGTGTCACATGTCTAATCAAAGTATGGTTGGATTAGAATGCAAGAAAGGCTCTTTTCTGAATATTTTAAAAACACTATTAGAGAATAGCTATTAATAATTAATTGGTTCTTGTTTAATCTCCACTTGTAAAAGAAACAATTAATTCCTAGCATAAATTGATTACCTGGTTTGACCAAATGCTGGGTTCAAAATGATTCTGATCAAAATGAGAATCTCATATGCTTCCACTGCTTACTCATTACACAACACTCAAATACTGAAATACTACATTCGGCCTATTGAATTCTAAACACCAAAAGGTTCCAAAAGAACTGACAAGTAACAGCAAGTTTCTTTTCTCTAGTTTCTTCCTAATCTCACAGGCCTTTTCAGTTTTCACTCCGCCTTTGAAATATTGTATTTATTTCCTATTGTAATTACAAAAATTATTAATTTTAGTCTCTATAAGGGTTCTTGCTAAAGTGTCCTTTTATTTTAAATAAAATAATTAGATTACATCATTTGTTACAATCTCATATTATAATATAATCACATTTGAGATAATATTATATCATCGCATGACATTAAAAATAATATTATCTTATGATATTAAAAATTTTACGTCATTTCACATAAAAGTATTGGATAGAATATATATATATATATTTTATTATACTAATTTTATTCATATTATAATTTATTTAGTTTCTAATTTAAATTAATAAATTTACTTATTTTCTTTCCCACTTTTTACTTAATAGTTAGTTTTTTTAATTTAAAGTTAATTATGAATTTTTAAAAGTTAGTTTTTTAATTTAAATTTAATTATGAATTTTTAAGGTTACTTTTAATTTAAAGTTAATTATGATCCTTTTTTAAATATTCATAATATAAATATGATGTGATATTTATTTAAATTTATAAGGATATATTTAAAAATTACATTAAAAAATAATATTGATAAGTATAAATAATTAAATTTTTATATTTTATATTAATGTCATCTAAAATGTCATTAATTGATATATCAAATATTAGTATCATAGATATCATAATATATAAAATTATATTATAAAATATCATATTATTTAAAATAATATAGTATCGGAGGTGACACTTTACCAAACGTCTCATATATCTAAATTTGTTTTAATAATATTTAAAATACCTTAAATATTTAAAACAAAAAAAGTAATATATAATGGATACTAAATATCTTAGTAATTGAGTGGTTTACTTTATACCCAATGCAGCAATGTCTGATATCCATCCAAAACAAAAATTTTTAAATATTATAAGTGATTGGAAGAAAAAAGTTAAAATACAGAGGATTTTTTTATATTTTAGTTTATGTTCACATAATTTTTTTTTATATTTTCAAATGTAACTCATAATTTTTTTTATTTTTAAATTATTATATGAAATTTATTCTGTCTAATTTTTTATCAAAAAATTAATAATAATGAACACATCAATTTATAGAATGTCAAATTAGAGTAAATATTTAAAAAATAACAAGAAAAAAAAATACTAACAAGGTAATAATTTATACGAACAAGAAATTAATGTTTTAATAGTAACAAAATAAAAATACATCTATTATCTTTTAATTATTTATTCTAAGTTAATATTTTATAAGTTGATATGCTTATTGTCATTAATTTTTTTATGAAAAATTGAATGAAATGAGTTTATTGTAACATTTTGAAAATACAAGAGAATTTTTTTATCACATTTAAAAGTATAAGAAGGTTATGTGTACATAAACTAAAATACAAAATAATTTTGTAAATTTTAACCTAAAAGATAAAAAACTTTGACTTAATTGTAATGAATTAAAATAAAAAAAAAATTGTAATATCATATTAACTAAATACATGAAATTTTATTTAATATTATATATTATATTTAATAATATTTATTATTTAAATATTAAATATCAAGTATGCTGTCTATTAATTTATGTCAAACACATAAATTATTTGAAATCAAAATTTATATCCTCTTTTTAAGTATTGAATATCAAGTATGCTGTCTATTAATTTATGTCAAACAAATATAAATTATTTGAAATCAAAATTTATATCCTCTTGGATAGATACTTATATTTTACTATTTATATCTTAATATTCTATTTGAACTATTGTTATCCCTAATATCTTTTTTATTTTGGGTTAAAAACATTTTATGTACTTGGGCTCTTACAACCGCGCACTAGTTATGCTTGCTTATAATTGGGCCTATGATGCGACATTTAGGTCCAAAACTTTAATAAAAGATAAAAGTATGTCATCTTATATGCATATTCACGACATCTTAGCATAAACTAAGGCGAACGTGACTGTGTCCAAAAAAAAAAAGAATCCCAAACGTTACATTCTTACATATTTTAAAATTGTTATTCTCCCATAGGGAGTAGGAAATAGGAATGTCACATTTTTATAATATGAATTTTTTTTTTTTTTAAAATGAAAAGACTAACTTATCTACCATCCATTTTTAAAATTATAATTTATATATTATCATTATTATTGTTATTGTTATTACTACAACTACTATTTTATCATTCCCACAACTATATCGTCACTACTATTATTATTATTGTAACAATATCACCACCGTCACTTGTATCAACCACCTCTATCAACATTATTATCATTACTACCACCACCACTATAATGTAAAGTTGAATAAGACTTATAAGTAATTATTTATATTTTTGTTATTATTAAATTTTTTAATTAAAATAAAATATATAAAATTATTTTTTTAAAAAAATTAATAATAAAAAATAAGTTGTATAAACTATATACGTATTACTCTTTAATTAAAAATTTAATGATAAAAATATAAAAATTACATTAAATTTTTGAGTGTCATTGTTGCTATCACCTCTACATTCATTATTTTAACCACTTTATTATTGATGTGCACTATTAATTATATCACAAACACAATCTTGACTAAGGGTTGTAAATTAACTCTGTCGTTTATAAATTATTCAGATTTGATTTATTAAATGTTTAAATCAGATTCATTTCATTTAATAAATAAACAAACTTAATTAATATTTTAATTTTGTTCAGTTAAATAAATCGAACTTGACCATGCGATGCTTGGTTCACTAAGTTCGCGAACAACACGGTTAATAATAAAATATTATTTTATATAATATATATTATATTTTTAAATTTTAAATAATATATATTATAATTATATATATTTTATAAAAAAATTAGATAAATTCAAAAAATTTATAAATAATTAAAAAATATTATATAATTTGTTTTTATACATACACATATATATATATATATATTATAAAAGTTGATAATTTTTTATTGAGTTTGAATTTTATATGTGCAAAAATATATATATTATATTTATAACATTATTTGTTTGGACTCGGCTTGTTTATTGATTATGATTTTTTGTTCGTTTTACAATTCTAACTCACTTTATTTTAAATAAAAGAATTTAATCAAATTAAGATTTAATTCGACTCGATTTATTTTCAGCTCTAATCTTTACTAATATTAATATATACTATGACCACTGTGTCTTGTTGCTTGAATTTTTTTAGGCTAGCAAATGAAGGAATAAGAAAAAGGGATTGTTGCATGTGGTGGTTGAATTCATTTGATTTTGGTTGATCAACCTCAACCTCCAATTCTTTTCTTATTGAGGTTGGAAACATTGCAAGCATGCGTCCTCCTTCAATTTATTACTTGACATCCAGAATTAATGCTAAAGAAACATAACTATACTACAGTTATAACAGAACAGTCCTTGTAAACAAGAAATTATTTACAAATAACATCAAATGATAACTCTCATCAACGTAACAGGTACAAGGTGTACGTGATTCACAAAATCAATTAAGATTAAGACACGGAAAAAGGAAAGATCGCTAAATATTGTAGAAAGAAAGAAATCACATTAATTTGGGTAATGGTGATGAATCACTTGTGTTTGTTCTTCAAATTCCATTCAGTTCTGGCTCGCACTACTTCTTCTTTACCCCCTTGAAGACGAAGCAGGTGTGTATATTCAAGCTCTGGTTTTCTGTTAATGGAGTTATTGTTGGAGGCACCAATAACTCTTCCCGTTGGACTCGTCAATGACTCCAACAAATTCGATTGCCTACACTCTCGTCGATACTCCAAAGTCATGCTCGTCATGTAATAATCTTCCAACACTTTGATCGGCACGCTCTGCAACACATACATATCAAATCGTTAATTAATTAATTAATTACTACTTCAACTCATATTTCTCTCATTTTTAATCAATTAATACCTCTAAAATCCATCCAATGTATTTCACATTGTTCACATGCTGGTTGGCGTCCATGTCGTTCCACCTTGGCTAATTAATTAAATTACGTATGAGAGTAATACCTAATAATAAGAATAAGAATAATAATTAATCAATTAATTAAATAATAAACTCACAGCCAATCCGGATCGAATTCTCTCAGCAGTGTCATCGTTGAGCTTGTCAATCTTTTCACAATCAGTTTGTTCAGTGGCAATGGAACCCCTATTGAGGTAGAAGGGAACAACCTCTTGTCTCACTTCTTCAGGTATCTTAGACAATCTTCTTGTTTCTCTGTTCATGATCACCCACGTGCTACACCAATAATTAAGGAAATTACACTCTTTAATTTTCTTTCTATGTGGGGCTACTTAATTTCATGGTGCATGCCATGACACGAGAAATGAAATAAAAATATTAAAGGATGATCACCTTGTAGCTCTTGTTATGACCTCCTTGGTGTAGTGATCTCTGATGATCCAATCTCTGCGCATTCCGTTCTTTCCGGCTGCATCAACCCATGTATCAACCTCAATTACATCTCCCCTGCCACATTCCTGAATCAGTCTTCAACACACATAACATTCTCTACTATTTAACTCATAATTACCAGCTGCTATATCTCTGCACTTGAACTTGGATACGGGTAACAACCCATATCAGCTCTCGGATACTCATCTCCCGGGTCGCTCCGAACCCGTTTCCTCCAATCCCAGAGCTTGTAACATGATTCAGAGCAGCCTCCTGAACAAAATTGTTTAGGTTAAGGTGAGAATAATGTAAAATTTAATTAATTAATTAAAGAAAAGACCATTAAATGTAAGTGATTCTTATTAAATAGAATTTGAAAAAGATCAGACATAACAGTCTTATTCTCTAAATAGAGAGGATGTTTCTAGAATTTAAACAAATCTTAAATTGTTTCAAGGCTCAACATTTAAACTTAACTAACTAATTACCTGAAGAAAATTCATGATTGTCTCCATAGTGGCAGTTTGATCAGGTCCAATTTCATATGACCTTATCACAAAAATCTGCCTATACACGAACCTCTTCTCCACAAACCTTCCATGCAAGCTTGTAACAAGAGCTGCATCTGCTGCACTTTGGTTTCCCAACTTTCCTGCCGTTACAGTCTCCTCTGCTGCCACGTGTCTTCCGTTCACATTTGTCCCATTCACCGTCTCTAATTTCGGACCACTAGTTTGAGCACTTGCTGTTATCAATAACAATCTTTGTTTGTGTTTGTTACTTAATATTGGGATTGTCTTGCTCCAGGAATAACATCTTAGCTCTGCGAATTTTCCTCCATTTTCCTTCTCCAACTTTCCGGGAAAATTTAACCTTAAGTTCCCCCCTGCTGCCATGGACGTCATTGCAATTTGCTAATGCTAGCTATCGAGGGGAATTGAATTGAGAAAATGAAAGTGATGTTGATATAAACGTGGGTCATGTATCTTGCGGGGTAAGGCAAATGATATTTTCAAAGATTTATAAAATATAGGTGTAACTACTCGTTGAGAAAGATAAGAGAAAAATGTTTGAATATATTATTGGTGTGAAAATATAGTATGGTATCAAAGGAGGGCATCGTGTGGGAAGAAACTAACAAGATGCCTCCATCGTTAGCTTACACGCAAAAATAGAATGCACTTTTTGGGTGGGTGTTGGTTTACACGAGAGTGTTCCTCCTACGAAAATGGAACACCTATAACCTTAAACAAATTAAGGCTACTTCAGAAGTGGAAGACAAGTTATGAGTTCATAAAAAGACACAAGGTCAAGTTTGTGTAGGTTATCTGCATCCACACTTTATTCCATATCAAATTTGTTTTCACTTTTCACCACCATCTGGGCTTTGAACAAAAGAACCAGGGTCCGAAAGGAATGGAAGGCCCAATTCTGAGATGGGCCTATTTTAAAATAGAGTATACTTTTCTCTCATATATTCTATTTTAAAAATTAATACTTTTATTTTTTAAAAAAATAAAAAATTTATAATTTCACTTATTTTAATAAAATATCCTTAATAATATTATTAATTTTTTTAGAAATATTATAATTTATCATAAAATATATTTTTAAAAATTATAATATTTTTATTATTATTTATTTTAAGTTAAAAATAGTTAATTTATTTTATTTTAAGTTAAACATATTTTTTTATATTAATCAAATAAATATTTAATTATATAAATAATAAATATAAATGTATTTTTATCAAGATGAATAAAATTATAGATTCTTTTATTTTTTTTAAAAAACATATACTTTTCAAAAAAAACGAGAAAGAAATATAATTTTAAGGTTTTTGTAAAGAAAAGTGTATACGAGTCATTTTTTATGTGATTTTATTTATTTTTTATTATTTAAAATTTTTTTATAAAATTAATTTTAAAATTTTATATTAATATTATTTTTATGTATTTATATAGATATTATTAATAAAAAAGTTTATTTTTTATTTTAAAAAATTAGAATTTAAAAAATTTTAATTATTTTATATTATTAATTCTTAAAACACATATTTTATTTTTATCTGAAAATAATTATTTAATTAAATTTTTTTATTTTTAAAAATTTAAATAATTTTTAAAAACTGTAATTAAAGAAATTTGAAAATAAGAATAAATAATTGGACAGTTCACTTGGCGACACGTGTCACCGACCTGGATTTGTCGGGAAGCGTGAACACGTGGCTTGTACTTTGGGTAAAGAACCTTGGGATTAAAATAAACTATTAAAGTAAACTAAAATGGTTAATGAGATGGTGAGATGATGACACGTATAAGGCAGAATCCGATGCTTACGCCTCTTACCACGTGGCGGCCTCTCTATACTTGGATATAAATAATCACCAACATCAGCGTCCCCACATTCAACATCTTCGTTCAAGTTTCTAACTTTGCTTTGAGACGTGCCTGATCACCGCTTTCACTTTACTCTTTGAACCATTTTCCTTGAAGCACAGAGAAATGGGAAAATTCTGGACGTTGATCACTCAGCTTCATTCCGTTGCTGGGCCGGTGTTGACGTTACTGTACCCTCTGTAAGTATGTTATATATAACATTTTCTTGATTTGAAAATTGATGGGTAATTGATTGATTGAAAAACCAAATGGTAGGTATGCATCAGTGGTTGCAATAGAGAGCACATCCAAGCTGGATGATGAACAGTGGCTTGCTTATTGGATCCTATACTCCTTCCTCACTCTTACTGAAATGGTTCTGCAGCCACTTCTGGAGTGGTCAGTCTATCTCTTTCATGGTTGGTGTGAGTGACTGTAATTAATTAACTCTGACTTGTGAGTCTATATATATGAAGGATGCCATTTTGGTACGATGTGAAGCTGTTGTTGGTGGCATGGCTGGTTCTGCCTCAGTTCAAAGGAGCTGCATTCTTGTACGAAAGGTTTGTGAGAGAACATATCAGGAAGTATGTGACTGGAAGAGAGCACCAGCATAAGGGGAAGAACAAGTTTGTGGATTTCATCACCCCCAAGAAAGTGAGTTCTTCATACATGCATGTATATTATTCATTCATCCATTATCCATACTTCCAGCTTTTGTTTAATCAATTTGATGTAATATGTAACAGGGAGATCACGAGGCTTATTGAAGAAATATATATGGCACTTAATCTGAATCTCAGTCTTCCCTCTTCTTCAGCTTCGCCTTAACTGGCTTGCCTTTAAACTCGTTGTATGATATTGTTTAACTTGTTGATCCTCCTTGTGTACCCTGTATCATCATAATATATACACTGATTTCGAACTCATTCATGAATTCTAATCTCTCACTCGCTGCTTCTTCAATAATTACTCATGAGTAATGCCCATAGTCATCCAGTACTCACAACAAGATGGACTCACTGTTACTCTAAATATCTCCGCGTCTGCTAGAATTGAAAATATTAACAGACATATTGATTTTGAGTGTAATAAATTCGATATACGACAAAAGCAACATAGGAGTAGCTAGTGGAGTGCTTTATGTATTCATTGCCGTCTGTATAGATCCTATTGTCAAGCCGTGAAAAAATGCAAGACTGGCTGCATCAAATTGCTGCTGAATTCACTGTGTCCTGCGATTTCAAAGATTTTATTTTTAAAATATGAAAATATCTCAATTTAACTTTTGAATAATTAATTTTTAATCAATTTTGTCATTTGAAATTGAGACAACATGTATGTTTTAAGAACAAAATTATCAATTTATTCAATTTCTTAAAAATAAGCAAGTGGGCCAATTACCGTAAAATGAATAATAATTATTGGAATGTTGAGAGATCCAAACTTGTGCTATATCCCACTGCATGTGAAATTGTGAATACAAGTGCTAGACTTCATATTGTATGTAGCTTTATTCCATGAGCTTTTGTTATGTTCATACATGGTGACGTAGAATTGAGAGAAAAGAAAGCTAAATGGTCAAGAAAAGAAGTCAACAAACCCAACAATGCCATGAACCATGTTCCAGAGACCAAGAAATAAAAGGGAAAAATTAATTTCTGTTTAAATAACATAAAAAAATTTAATAAATATTTATACCAAATAACCAATAAAGGGGATAAATTTCTAGTACCAATATTAAATGTTTCTTGCCTGAAAATCAAAATTCACTTCAATTATAATTTGGTACTACTAAATTACTAGAATTGTGCTGCAATAAATGTTGGGCATAGTAGTAAACCAACCATGGAGAGAATAAACACTCAAACCTTGGAAAAAAATAATTTTTGGAAGGATTTCCCAATTAGTAATCATTCAGTGCTTGAAAAATTAGTCTTAAAACAATGTTTTGTGGATATACTGATCAAATTTAATTCTTCAAACATTTGAAAATTTATTTGTAAATGCTTGAATAATAAAGATAAAAATTTTAAAATTTATACATTCTGTATACATACATATATATATAAAATCTTAAATGTTTTATAAATAAAATCTTAAAATCTTAAAAAATTAGGATACTTATAAAACAAATATTTATCAATAAGTTTTTCTGAGTGGGGTAACCTCACAAGTTTCCTTTTCCAAAAGCAGTTTTCTGTTATATTATTTTGCTTTTAGACTTCAGAGATTTCTGAACATGATTGAGCTCCAAAACTTGAATGTTGTTTTCTTCGTCTACAGTCTTTGGTTTTCCCCTCTAGGAAGGTAGGGCCCTTTCACCCACCAATCTAATTGCCTTTTGGAAACTTTTGCAGAACACTATAAAATAAAGTCTCCCATCACATATCTGAAAGAGCCTGACTGGTAAAGCTATTAACATGACTAAGCAATCAACTAAAATATGTGACACTTGCTGCTATTTTATTATATATTCTCTTCCTTCTATGTTTCAACGTGTAATATTCATTAATAATATTGTTTCGTTGATAATACCAGAGACGCCATTACCATGCAAGCCTAGGAGGTGACACTTACAAGTTACACGGCTTTCTGTGATTTGTGCTAGTTTAGACATTGAAGCCAAACCATGTGAAGACTGAACAAGCTGTTCAAGGTTATCTTTACCCAAAATTAACAATTAAATATCAATTTTGTTTGGTCTAATTGGTACAAAAACCTACATCAATGTAATATATAATAGTCTTAATTGAAAATAAGCATGTTATTTTGTTCTCAAATTGTTGGTTGATAGTAAATTAGTAATTGTTTTGTAGCGGAACTTTAGGTGAGAATCGAGTCATAATCAAACTGCATGATAGTTGGGTTAGGTGTAATTAAGTAAAAAAAAAATTACATTCTGTCTAATAATTATAATTTTTTACTTAATGCTAAGCGCTCAATCCAACACAAATTTTCAATGAGCCTTCGGCTAGAAGACAGAGGTGTAAAAGAAAAAGCTAAAGATCTCCTTTAACGAAGATGTAACCCACTTCTCTTCCAGTTAGACCAAGGGAAAAAAAAAAAAGTACAAATCCTTCTTTCTTATTGTGGATGTAAGAAAGAGATACAGACAGTAACCCTGAAATTCAGATTGATGCAGAATCACAATCAGAGAATCATGAACAATGAGATGAAAAAAGTTAATTAATTGAATAGTGGAAAGATATACCAGATTGACTACCAGAGATGGAGGGTAAATAATTAAAATTTAAAAGGGAAAAAGGGCCAATAAAACGCCACGCTACCATGTCCCTTGGCTTTATAAAAAGTTAATAAATAATGATGAAGAAGCATGTGAATAATTTGACCAATCAGAACCCCTTTCCCTAATGTATATAACACTGTGTTTCTTATTCTTCAAAGTTGAGCCATATTATTAACTCTTCCCAGTATTCTCTAAAATCTCCTCAATAATGGATCCTACCCAGATCAAGAAGATTCAAGCCATAAACAGATACAGGAGGCGTCAGTTTCTTGATAATTTATATTTCTATTTCTTCACTACTGTGACTTGCATTCTGTTCTGTTGTGTCCCTCTTTTCCTGCCTTACGTGTCTTCTGTGGTGACAGAGTTTTTGTTTGTGTGCATCCCAAGTTTTTTGTCATTGTTGTTCAGCTCAAAGTTCTTATTCATCCTAGGAAACCTCATCATAGTTGCCCTCATAGTGAACTCCAGAGTCTTCTCTTCAAAATCCTCATCTTCAACTACTGATGTTTACTATGATGAGTACATCAAGAGCAGAGTCAGCAGACAAACCCAAAGGCCACAAGCTCCAACTTTTGAGGTCATCAAAGCCAGAAGAATGGAGGAATGTGTTGCAGAATATGTGGACATGGCAAGGGAAAAGGTAGAAGAAAAGAATGTAGAAGAAAAAGACAAAGAAAAAGAAGAAGAAGAAGGTGAAGCGAGTCTGGTTTCTGATTCTGATGAATTGAGCAAAAGGGCGGATGCTTTCATTGCCAGAGTGAATAAGCGGAGGAAGCTTGAGCTTGGCCTTCTACATTATGAGACTGAGTATTAGCAAGCATTATGAAGTGCTTATGGGTAGACTTAACAAACTGAGAATTTTTCTTTTTTTTTTTTTTAAAAAGAATCTTTGGTCTTTGTTTCTGAATCCATTTTGGTTAGAAGAGAAATACTTCATTGATAAGTAAACTCCAACTTTAATTCTTTATGTGAATCTTATTACCCTTCGGGACCAGGATCTCAATGTGAGTAGTGTTAATTCGTTCATATAACATTCAAGTAATCTAAAACATAAATTGATAGGATTTCACAAAACACCAAAATAGTCATCGCCAATGTTTGTTGTGGAGGAGACACGTGTGGTATACTTGGCATGCAATGGGTGCCACCTTGCCTTGTAACACTTTCTGTTAAAGTGCATGCATTTCCTGCGTAGGTAGCTATAAAGTATAAACCCTAAATCTAAGGACAACACTTTGCTTGTGTTTTGTCGATGCTGTGTAGTGATGGATGTTGTTCACAAGTTTCCGGACGTGTTGCTTTCTCCATTCACCTTCTTCTCCCTCTGCTTTTTCCTACCACCTTTTTGAATCTTCAAGTTCTTCCACTCCATCCTACGCTCCATCTTTGCAGAAAATGTCGCCGGTAAAGTTGTTTTCATTACAGGTGCCTCCTCCTGGATCGGTGAGGTAATACACTTTTTTTTTTCTTAGTTCAGAATTTGTACGTAGAGATGGATTTGAAGATTGTGGTTGAAGATTGTGCCTCGTCTAGCAATTTGTGGGCGGAGAGAGAAGCCAGTGAGGGAAGTTGGTGAGAGAGCTCGTGATTATGGATCTCCAGATATTGATGCTGATGTTTCCAAATTTGAAGACTGTAAACGACTTCTTGATGCCACTCTCAATCATTTTGGAACATGTTAACTCTCCTACCTATCCTAACTCTACTCTAAACCTCTTCTCTTCTCTCCTCAGAAATTCATATTTTCGATTTCATTCTTCAATTTGTGCATTACTTGTAATATATAAATATATATATATATATATATATATTTATATGTTCACATAATTGTGACCCAGCAGTGGACCGTTTGGTAAATAATACTGGCATTACTACTGCCATTATGTTGGAAGAGACACAGCATATCACTAATTTCAGACCCATCATGGTAACTCACTATAATTTATTATCATATTTATTTCTTTCATATGAAGGTCTGTCTTAGACCAACGTGATTCAAATCTTGAAACAGTCTCTCTACTTGCAAGATAAGACTCTCTGTGTACATCTGAGCATCGTCAAATGGGCTGCCCCTTATTTATTTCTTTCATAGTTTCTACAAGAGTTTTTTTTCCTTTTAAGGAAACAAACTTCTGGGGGTCAGTGTATACCACCCACTTGGCATTACCACACCTGAGAAAAAGCAAAGGCAAAATTGCAGTGATGTCCTCTGCTGAATCTTGTATGTATATAGTGCTTTGTATATATATATACAAGCAAGTACTTCATTTAATTGGATTGGTTAATTTTGAAAATGAACAGGGAAGCAAAGCTGGACTGTTAAGCATGTTTGAGAGCTTGAGGGTGGAATTGGGGGGTGACATACACAACCATAGTCACTGCAGGTTACATAGAGTCTGAAATGACCAAAGGCAAGTTCTTATTAGTAGACGGAAACACAGATGTAGACCAAGATTTAAGAGATGTAAGCAACCTGCAACGTGCAAACTCATCATTCATCAATCTGAATTCTGATTAGTAAGAAATGAAAATGATGAATATTCATTAATATTGTAGGTTGAAGTGAGCATAATCCCAGTAGGAAGAGTGGGTGAGTACGCCAAGGCCATAGTGAAGAGTGTGCTGAGAGGAGATAGATACTTGATCGTGCCTGCTTGGTACAGAATGAGCTATGTGTGGGCGATGATCTGCCCTAAGCTGATTGAATGGATTCTGAGACTAACATTTGTGTCAACCCCAGGAACTCCAACAACAGAAGCACTAAGCAAGAAGATTCTAGATGCCACTGCTGCTGAGGAGTTGTTGTATCCATCATCCGTACAATCTCCTCAGATCAAGACTGATTAGTGATATTCTCATTCTGTGGAAAGAGAAAGAGATCTTCTGAGTGTTATTTGTAAAATGTTGAAGTACACTATTTCTACACATTAATTCTAAATCTTAAACTTGCAGAATATGTAAAAATAGCGCCCTTCAAAAAATTTCCTGTATATTAATCACCACAAGCTGCTACAACTCTATATTGTTTGATAAATAATACTTGTTTCATTACTTTTATTCCCTCAGGTGCCATGACAAAATATTTAAGACTATTGTATGCGTGCTTGGCAGAACTAAAAATGAAAATACTTCAAAAAATTTTGTACTTCGTGAATATCATTTTGCCCCTTCTCCAATGGTGAATGAGACAGAGAGACAGCTATTATTCCATTGCCATATGCCGATAATATTCATATAACATTACTTTGTCGTTGTTGGAACGTGTGTAGCTGTTTATTTATTCGAAGTTACCTCGTAGGCTGCTACAACTACAAGATTCCACGCATACGCAAAAGTTATGATGTTTCTTTTTTTTCAAAAGATTTTGTTAATTACGCCTTAAAAGTTAAACATGGTAGGTAATATAACCCCCCTACATCGATGTATAAGAATTGCTATAAGAGTGATAGTGATACTGAGAGCTTATATCTGTTGACTATTGTGAGAGCAAAGAAACATGGATCTGATACAAGAATTTCTTAATATAACACTGATTCCATCAGCTTTCTTTGCATTACTTCTGCTTGTGCCTCCATTTTATCTGTTAAAGTTTCTATCTTCATTCATCAAAAGATATAAACACAGTGAAACCATCGCCGGCAAAGTCGTCCTCATCACTGGAGCTTCTTCAGGAATTGGCGAGGTCTGTTTCAAGTTCAGTACTCTCTTTTCCAGAACTCAAATCTATTAATGCAATTTGAATAATAATGGTTTTCATATATGAAAATGAAGGCTTTGGCTTATGAGTATGCAAGAAGAGGGGCTCGTTTAGCTCTTGTAGCCAGGAGAGAGGATCGTCTACGTGCAGTTGTAGATAGAGCTCTACAATTGGGTGCACCTGATGCTATTATGATTGTTGCTGATGTTTCCAAGATTGAAGACTCTCAACGTTTCATTCAAGAGACTATCAACCATTTTGGCCAACGTAATCCCATTTCTTTTAATTTTGTATGCAATCTGCTATATTCTTTGATTTTGGGTCTCTGCATTTATTTTTTACAGTAATCTTCTGCAGTATGAAAGAAATAGTAAGATAACAATTAACAAACCTACCTGAATAGATTAAGAGTCAAAATCTTATAATCTCACCTTTCAAAAACTATCCTAATCCTATGTAGGATCGTAATAGGATGACGATCAAGATTGAAAGATTGATTGCATATAGTTTTGTTTTTTAGTATATGACTTAACATGACTTTTTGAAAGACCAAGTCGACCTTTCTAGTTAACGTTAATAATAATATGCAGTCTCTATTTTGTAATTTAGCTTGTTGATTTCTTGATTCTTGTTGTGTCTTGACAATTAATTCTCTTGAAATTTGTTAGATGGGTTTGATTATTATTGAATGTGTCCAAGTTTATCTTGCAATTTTGTTACTTTAATGATCTATGACTTCTTCAATGTATGTATATTATAACTTTTGTTTGCTCATGTTTATGTATGAGAATTATAGTGGCTTTCTAAGTTATATAACTATCTTGATTGTACTTGTACAACAACAGTGGATCATTTGGTGAACAATGCTGGGATTATGCAAGTAAAATTGTTCGAAGATTTCTTGGAGAAATTATCTGATTTGGCTCCAATCATGGTACAATATTATATGTATTTTGCTTCACCTTGCACTTGTTATGAATTTAATGATTCTCATGTCGATTGATTTATTGGTAGGAAATAAATTTCTGGGGTTCAGTGTATGCTACACATTTCGCAGTTCCACACTTGAGAAGAAGTAGAGGAAAGATAGTTGTCATTTCTTCAATGGCAGGATCATACCCCACTCCAAGAATGAGTTTCTACAATGTAAGACACTGTCTTACCTGCCATGTCATCGTATTCTCCAAATCAAAATATAACACTTTAAATTAGTTTTTGAATATAATTGATCTGTGGTATAGAGGTTAATTAATTATATATATGTGATGAGTTTCAGGCAAGTAAAGCAGCAATGACAAGCTTGTTTGAGACATTGAGAGCAGAATTTGGTTCAGATATTGGAATAACCATAGTGACTCCTGGATTTGTTAAGTCAGAAATGACACCAGATGAGTTCTTATCAAAGGTAGCCTTATTAAATAATCTCAATATCAATAAAATGAGTATATATACTTATGGGCTTGAAAGCTTCATTTTGGTCTAACTTGAATTAATTGTATATATGTATTGGCTTTGATAGATTCACATGAAGACTGTGCCAGTTGAATCTACAGAAAGTTGTGCCAAGGCCATTGTAAATAGCACTTGTCGGGGGGATTTGTATGTGATAGAGCCATCATGGATCAGAATTGGTGTGTGGGTGAAGATGTTTTTTCCTTCTGTACTGGAATGGTGTTCCCACTTTATGTTGGTGAAGATGCCAGCTTCAATGGCTGCAAAGAGAAAAAGGGTCTAATTACTTGTACAAGTATCAATAGGGAGCTAGAAATGGATCTATTGCAGCATCGGCATCAGGAGAGATAAAGAAAAAATAAGAAAGATAAACAGAGACTTATTTAATTGAGTCTACTACCTTTTTGAAGCATCACATTTTCTACATTCACACTCATTTTCTAATCAGACTACAATAACAATAGAATGAATTGAAACTTCTTAATTTTCTTTAGTTCTCTACTTACTTTTATATCTTTTCACATAATATCTCTTATTCTCAGCACACTCACTCTCTGCAATCTCTTATTCTAAAAATGGGGCAAAATTATCATTATTATAATTTACTAACAAAGCTCAAAGTCAATATTGGTAAATCTATTCCCCAACTCTCGAGTCAAAACCTTAAAGTCATTGTCACAAAAATGAAGATGATATCCGTTGAACATTGCCATTAATACTAGGTGGACTCCCAAGTCCCACAAGTACATGGGTATGACTTTGCACAATGTTCTTGATGCTTACATTAGGGACTGAGGTCAAGAAGAACAGGGTGAATATCATAAATAAGTTGTTCTTGAAAACAAATATCCATGAAGACTTTTTTCTCATTCTGTTTCACTTGAGCTATCTTTCTTTCTCATCCCATATGATTTGAAACATGACCTTCTCAAAGCTACTTAATAGATTATTTGTGAAGTATTTATCTTGGTCATCATCCTCGTTAATGCCTATTTATTAAAATGAAATTATAGATAATAGTTTTGTGGGTTTGATGTGTTGGAAGTGAAAATATTATTTAAAAAGATATTAAAGTAGAGAAATAAAGAGTAATGTTACTTATGGGTCAAATTAGAGAGAGAGTGTGTATAAAAGTATTAGTGTTTAAAATTGATCAAAACCGATGTTTTCTATAACCAAACCAAATCAAATTGAAAAGATACGGAACAAAATCAATCAAAATTTGATTTGGTTTAAATACTTTTTTGATAGTTTGGTTCAATGTACAATTTGTTGTGTAAAAAAAATAAACTGAACCATTTATATATAGTTATAATATTTATGTTATTTATATTGAAAAAATATTTTTTATATAAAATATATTATATTTAAATTATTTACTTTAACTTGTGATTGTTTAATTTTCTTAAAGTGATACATATATATGTATAATATTTATAATCTCAAAATAAATTTATTAAATTACTTTTACTTTAATATTTTAATTTTCTTTTTCTACTTGTATTAGGTTGATTTCTCTAAGGAGCAAGATTGAAAATTACATTTGAAAAATTAGACTAATTAGTCTGTAATATATATTTTTTAGAAATTTAACTTTGAAACTAATTTTGATTTTATAATTATTTGGAATAAATTTAAAAGAACAATGTAATTGTTATTTGTTTATTTTATAATATTGTTTGACTTTGAATTAGCCAAAACCATATAGAATTTTACCTTGTTAATAAATAAAATATTGTTACATTTTCTTGCTATTTTTTGTATTTATATTGAAAAGACTATCCAAATCAAATAGTTCAAAATCAAACATTTATCATTTAGTTTAATATTACAATCTCAAATTGATATGTACACTATTATATTAAATTGATGTGCACCAATTTAGTTTAAAAATCTCTTTCAATTGTCCAACTTAAAAAAAATCCAAGTTCTTAGATAGTTCTGCCGAGGGTTCCAAAAAGCCGTTAGTAGAGGTTTGGATACATTAATGAGAGCTCTAAACCTGATAAAACTTGTCACCAGGCTGTGGTTCAGCATTGGGTTTTGGATAGTTATTACTTCCAAAATCAAACATTTATAATTTAGTTTAATATTACAAAGTCAAATTGATAGGTGCATTATTTTGTTAAATAGATGTGCACCAATTTAGTTTAAAAATCTCTTTCAATTGTCCAATTTTAAAAAAAACCCAGGTTCCTAGATAGTTTTGCCGAGGGTTCCAAAAAGCTGTTAGCAAAAGTTTGGATACATTAATGAGAGTTTTGAACCTGATAAAACTTGTCACCAAGCTATGGTTTAGCATTGGGTTTTGGACAGTTATTACTTCCAAAATCAAACATTTATAATTTAGTTTGATATTACAAACTCAAATTGATAGGTACACTGTTAAATTGATATGCACCAATTTAGTTTAAAAATGTCTTTCAATTGTCCAATTTTAAAAAAGCCCAAGTTTCTAAATAGTTCTGCCGAGGGTGCCAAAGAATCGTTAACAGAAGTTTGGATACATTAATGAAAGCTCTAAACCTGATAAAATTTGTCACCATACTTTAGTTCAGCATTGGGTTTTGGACAGTTATTAATTCCAGAATCCTTGTGGGCATATCTCGTTTTGAAGAAAAGAGTTTCCATTATAGTCATCCTTGGAGGCTCTCCCCATGCTTTGGCTATAAGTTGCTTCGAGCCTTTCTTATTCAACATCTTATTTGTCAAAACCTTACCCACAATAGTGTGGTTCGCTACAACCCTTGTCTCATTTCAATCTTCCCCCTCAACCACCTCACCATCCATCTCCATTGCTTTTTAACACTCTTTTGCTTTCCTAGAAAGACAACAAAATTTCCCTTAAAGAGAGAAAACCTCAGCTTTTTACTCCCTTTTTTTTTTTTTTTTTAAAAAATTATGATTTTTCCTTTCTTGTTAGTACATTTGTTAGATTTCATGATTGCTCCCTTGGGCCCTACACTCGTTTAGTATTGGGCCTTGACTTGGGACTAAGCTTTAAGACTTTGGACTTCTAGACCATTAACTTCCACGTAACAAAAGGATTTGGTAAACAATAGAATGCTTTCAAGTCTCACTCAAATCATCTTTTTAAAAAAAGTTATTTGAAAAGAAATCATTTTAAAATAAATAAAAATCTATAACATGACTTGACTATTAGTTTAATACATATTATTTAGACTTGAATCGACTCAATCGGTCTTACCAGCAGTCTATCAGCTCAAGTCACCATAAAAAATTAACTTATGATTAATCTGAGCATTACTCAAGTTGGCACATCGGATCTTATTTAACTTAGTGACCTAGATCAATTCATAATCCAATTTTTTTTAATTATTATTATTATTATTATTATTATTAAACCATAACTAGAGAAAGAGGGAGGGAGGAAGAAGAAGAAGAAGGAAGAGGAAAGGATGCGTTGCATACCACAATGGCATGGATGAGTTTGCATGAAGCAAAGTTGAGAAAAAGAGGTTATGGGTTGGGAATTTAAGATCAACCTTGTAAAAAATTTTAAAATGAAAAAAAAAAGGAGAGGGAAAGACCTAGAAAGAGATATTGTGTACAAGAAATTAAAAATAAGAAATATTGTTGTGATTATTTGTGATTTTAAAAATTAAAGAATATACTAAATCATCTATTATTATATACTTGTCTTTCTTAATATAAAAAAACATTGCATACTTGTCTTTCTTAATAACAAAGAATATCTATCTATTATTTTATAAAATGTGTCAGCATATATTATTTTATTAATTTATTTAAATTTAAAATTTATTAAATGTGATTTTTAAAAAAATTATTTTTTATATTAACATTTGAAATCTTATCATAATAAAAATTAATATAATTATTTTATTTTATAATTATAAAAAAATAAAATTAAAGCAAAAAAATATGAATTATTTTTTTGATTTTATTTTTGATTTAATGATTTAAGTATATTTATAATTAAAATTTTTTAATTTATTTATTTTATCAATTCAATTAATTTTGAATTGATCGATCGGAATCTAAAAATTATAATTTAATATAAACTTCTTCTTAAATACTAATAAAATTATTTAACCAAACAATAATTACTCAATACTTTTTCTAAAATTTTATTTAAAAAATATTTTTAAAATAAATAAAAATCTACAACTAAAACAAACAGGTAGTTGACTTTGCTAATTTTGAATGGACAGGGAAACAAAGCAGTAGTAGTACTAGTAGTAAATATATTTTTTTATTTATATCAGTGACATCGAGATCCTATTATCTAAGATCTATTAATTCAGTTCAGGGATTTAATTACAATTTAAGACTTTTCATCCCTCTCTATAAGTGTATAATATAGAGATCAAACTTAGTACACTTCTTACATATTTAGCCTACTTGCCAGCTGAACTACAGCTGTACATTATTTGATAAATAACACTTGTTTCATTTGTTTAATTCCTTGCGCCATGTACGGCAAAATATTTTAGTTGATTAATGTATGTAGCGAAAATGAATAGCATTAAAAATCTTTAGTTGGTGCTTGGGTTAATTTAAAATAGGTCAACCCCTGCATCAATGATACAAGAGGGTGTGATACTCATAGTATACAACATGGATCTGATACAAGAATTGCTTAATGTAACACTGATTCCATTAACTTTCATTGCGTTACTTGTGCTTGTGCCTCCCATTTATCTGTTAAAGTTTCTATCTTCACTCATCAAAAGATTTGAACACAATGAAACCATCGCCGGCAAAGTCGTCCTTATCACCGGAGCTGCTTCAGGAATTGGCGAGGTCTGTTTCAAATTTCAATACTCTCTTTTCCACAACTCAAATCTATTTAAGCAATTTGAATAAATGGTTTTCATATATGAAAATGAAGGCTTTGGCTTATGAGTATGCAAGAAGAGGGGCTCGTTTAGCTCTTGTAGACAGGAGAGAGGATCGTCTAAGTGCAGTTGTAGATAAAGCTCTAAAATTGGGTGCACCTGATGCTATTATGATTGGTGCTGATGTTTCCAATATTCAAGACTCTCTGCGTTTCATTCAAGAGACTATCAACCATTTTGGCCAATGTAATCCCATTTCTTTTAATTTTGTATGCAATCTGCTATATTCTTTGATTTTGGATCTCTACACTTTTTTTTACAATAATTCTATACAGCAAGAAAGCGATAAAATATAATTTTACTTTGATAGTTTCAATGATCGAATTTTTGGGACTGTGAGAGTTCACAAAAGAAGAGAATATTAAAGATTGTAAAAGAGCTAAAAGATTCCCGCAAACTCTTGACGTCTAAATGAGTATAGGATAGAAAAAGTATAGAGAGTGAGATATGTTTAGAAGTGTACCTAAGAGGTCCTTATATAGTTGTTTCAAGAGTCTTTTAAATATATCAAAATTAACATTCTTGATTAATTATAACCAAATTTGAGACTTCAAAAAGAAATAAACAAAAAAAAAATTCACACTAATAACTAAAGATTCACTTAGAATAGATTGGGTGTCAAAATCTTATAATCTCACCTCTCACAAACTATCTTAATCTTATGTAGGATCCTAATAGGACGACCATCAACATTGAAAGATTTGATTGCATATAGTGTTTGTTTCTTGTATATGACTTAACATGACTTTTTGAAGGACAAAGTCCACCTTTCTAGCTAACATTAATATGTAGTCTCTATTTTTGTAATTTAGCTTGTTGATTTCTTGATTCATGTTGTGCCTTGTCAATTAATTCTCTTGAAATTTGCTAGATGGGTTTGATTATTGAATGTGTCTAAGTTTATTGAATTGTCCTCAAGTTTTTATCTTGCAATTTTGTTACTTTTATGATCTCTGACTTCTTCAACGTATGTATATTATAACTTTGTTTACTTTCATATGTTATGTTTATGTATGAGAATTATAGTGGCTTTTATAAGTTATGACCTGTCTTATTTGTGTACGATAAGACGTTGATAGTTGTATATTTATCCAAGAATTTTTTTATCTATCTTGACAACAACAGTGGATCATTTGGTGAACAATGCTGGGATTTTGCAAGTCAAATTGTTTGAAGATTTCTCAGAGAAATTATCTGATTTGGCTCCAATCATGGTACAACATTATATGTATTTTGCTTCATCTTGCACTTGTTCTGAATTTAATGATTCTCATGGTGATTGGTTTGTTGGTAGGATACAAATTTCTGGGGTTCAGTGTATGCTACACATTTCGCAGTTCCACACTTGAGAAAAAGCAGAGGAAAGATAGTTGTCATTTCTTCAATGTCAGGATCATACCCCACTCCAAGATTGAGCTTCTACTGTGTAAGACACTGTGTCATCATAATATTCTCCAATCAAAACATAACACTTAAATTAGCTTTTCAATATAATTAATGTGTGGTATAATTATACTAATGAGTACGTTCAATTCAGGCAAGCAAAGCAGCATTAATAAGCTTCTTTGAGACATTGAGGGCAGAATTGGGTTCAGATATTGGAATAACGATAGTAACTCCTGGGCTTGTTAAGTCAGAAATAGCAGATCAGTTACTATCAGAGGTAGCCTTAAATAATCTCAATACCAATAATTGCAAGCTTCATGTTAGCCTTGAATTAATTCTATGTTTTGGCTTTGATAGGTTCACGTTCCAATGCCAATTGAATCTACAGAAAGTTGTGCCAACGCCATTGTAAACAGCACTTGTAGGGGGGATTTGTATGTGATAAAGCCATCATGGGTCAGAATTTTTGTGTGGGTGAAGATGTTTTTTCCTTCTGCACTGGAATGGCGTTCCGACTTTCTAGTGGTGAAGAGGATGCCAGCTTCAATGGCTGAAAACAGAAAAAGGGTCTAATTACTTGTACAAGTATCAATAGGGAGCTAGAAATGGATCTATTGCACCGTCTGGATCAAAATTATAGTTCGTGCATGGAAATATACCGTGTCTCATGATTACAGTTCTTTGATTGGTTTTAATCCCTGTACAATATTTTAACACATCATGTTTAGAATTTCTTTCCATGTTTGGCAGTAGGGAAAATAATTATGTGAGAAAACTTTTCTTTTTGTCTCCAATAAATATTTTCGCTTATAAGATTTAATTTTTTGAAAGATCATATATTATTTTTGGTATTTAAAAGAATACAAAAATTAACTTGTTGGACATGCTGACATGACATGTTCAATGTCAAGACATACATTAAATATTGATTGAATATCTTGTTTACTTAAAAAGATGTATACTAATTGGTCCTTGATAAATTAAAAGATATATCAATTAGTTCTTAAAATATTAAAAGATACACCAATTAATTCTTAAAAGAAAAAAAATATATTAATTAGTTCTTGAAAAGTTAAAAAATATATTAATTCATTTTTGAAGCGTCATATTTTCTACATTTACATACACTCTCTGAACAAACTATAACAACAATAATAGAAAGAAATTGAAACATTTTAAAGAGTAAATTATACTTCTCTCTGCTCTAGTTTAAAAAATTATACTTTCTTCCCTTGATAAATAAACAATAACATCTTTTTGAAAAAATTATTTGAAAAGAAATTATTTTAAAATAAATAAAAATCTATAACTTGACCTAATGGACTATTAGTTTAATATAAAATCCTGCTTAAATACTAATAAAATTATTTAACCAAACAACTAGTTTACTCTGTTAATTTTGAATGAACAGGGGAAGCAAAGCAGTACTAGTGGTAAACAATTCCATGACAGCTTCAGTGAGGAATATGAGGGTGACATACTTATGTAACAACAAGCAACTACAGCTGTATATTATTTGATGAACAACACTTGTTTCATTTGTTTAATTCCTTGCGCCACGCAAGGCAAAATATTTTAGTCAATTAATATTGTATGTAGTGAAAATGAATAGAATTAAAAATTTGTGGTTGGTGAATGAGTTAGGTGATAAGAGGCCAACCCCTGCATCAATGATACAAGAGGGTGTGATACTCATAGTATACAACATGGATCTGATACAAGAATTGCTTAATATAACACTGATTCCATTAGCTTTCTTTGCGTTACTTCTGCTTGTGCCTCCCATTTATCTGTTAAAGTTTCTATCTTCACTCATCAAAAGATTTAAACACAATGAAACCATCGCTGGCAAAGTCGTCCTCATCACTGGAGCTTCTTCAGGGATTGGCGAGGTCTGTTTCAAATTCAATACTCTCTTTTCCAGAACTCAAATCTATTAATGCAATTTGAATAAATAGTTTTCATATATGAAAATGAAGGCTTTGGCTTATGAGTATGCAAGAAGAGGGGCTCGTTTAGCTCTTGTAGCCAGGAGAGAGGATCGTCTACGTGCAGTTGTAGATAAAGCTCTACAATTGGGTGCACCTGATGCTATTATGATTGTTGCTGATGTTTCCAAGATTCAAGACTCTCAACGTTTCATTCAAGAGACTATGAACCATTTTGGCCAACGTAATCCCATTTCAATTCTTGTAATTTTGTATGCAAACAGAAAACAAATTATAGCTAATTATTATTGTATTTGTACAACAGTGGATCATTTGGTGAACAATGCTGGGATTGTTCAGGTCAAATTGTTTGAAGATTTCTCGGAGGAATTATCTGATTTGGCTCCAATCATGGTACAATATTATATCTAGTATGTATTTTGCTTCACCTTGCATTTATTCTGACTTTAATATTGAATATAATTATCATTGCTAAAGTTGCATTTATTGGACTTTGTGATAGGATATAAATTTCTGGGGTTCAGTGTATGCTACACATTTCGCAGTTCCACACTTGAGAAAAAGTAGAGGAAAGATAGTTGTCATTTCTTCAATGGCAGGATCATACCCCACTCCAAGAATGAGCTTCTACAATGTAAGACACTGTCTTGTCTGCCATGTTATCATATTCTCCAAATCAAAATATAACACTTAAATTAGTTTTCGAATATAATTGATGTGTGGTATAAAGAGGTTAATTAATTATATATATGTGATGAGTTTCAGGCAAGTAAAGCAGCAATGACAAGCTTGTTTGAAACATTGAGAGCAGAATTTGGTTCAGATATTGGAATAACCATAGTGACTCCTGGATTTGTTAAGTCAGAAATGACACCAGATGAGTTCTTTTCAAAGGTAGCCTTACTAAATAATCTCAATATCAATAAAAGGAGTATATATACTTATGGGCTTGAAAGCTTCATTTTGGACTAACTTGAATTAGTTGTGTATGTGTATTGGCTTTGATAGCTTCACGTTAAGGCAGTGCCAATTGAATCTACAGAAAGTTGTGCCAAGGCCATTGTAAACAGCACTTGTATGGGGGATTTGTATGTGATAGAGCCATCATGGGTCAGAATTGGTGTGTGGCTGAAGATGTTTTTTCCTTCCGTACTGGAATGGTGTTCCCACTTTATATTGGTGAAGATGCCAGCTCAGTCTAATTAATAACTTGTAAAGAGGTATCAATGGTGGGTTTGGTGAAGAATTAGTTCGATGCTTATCCACTTGGGTCAACAACACTGTCATATTCCAAAATCAGAATGTAAAATTTGAGCTTTTAAATTCACGTCTGAATCAAAAATTCATTTTCGTAAAGATGAAGTGGTCCCCTCTGGATCTCAGGTATATTAATATATTTCCTATTGTAGAAAGAGATATTTCCGTTGCCAATGACAATATTGGAAAGGTAACCCATGTGTTGTTTTCCAAGTCACATTCTCAAATAAAATTTGTTTGTCATTTTGAATACAAAATATTTGTATAGAATTATGCTCTTCCTTAACCTTAATTAGCTAATCGCCAAATCCTAGTCCATTGCAGTTCTGAAAATAAGTTGTACATCATGTTTCACCATTATATATGCTACTCCTATATTTTTATGCAGTTCCTGCAAGACCAGATTTAAATCAATATAATCAACTTAATATCACTCACACACCTCCAAATAATGAGAGTTGGGTTAGCAAATTTTTAACCCGCATAAAAATAAGCTAACGCTGGCTCTTTAAAAAAAAAGGTTAAAACGAACTTCGGCTAATCCATTTTTTTTAGATTATATTTTTTAAAATATTTTATTTTTCAATTGATTTTTTTTTAAGAATGAAATTGAAATCTTAATGACAAATGTTTAATTTTTATTTTTTATTTATGATATGTATTTATTTTATGTTTATGATATGTATTATGTAATAATTAATTATCATTTATTGGTTTATAATTTTTAAATTTCATGTAATATATTTTAACTATGTTTTTTTTATTTGTTTAAAAAATATTAAAAAAAAGTTAGTGTAAGAAATTATAATTATTATTTTGTAAATATTATTTGTTAATTTAAACTATTATATATTTTTAAAAAAATAAAAAAAATAAGTCAGCCCTTCTCAATTTGCCCTAATAAGATTGGACTGAACTTATTAAATATTAATTTACTTTAAAAATGAGTGGATCTAATTCAAACTTAAAAAAATAACCCAAAACGAAGTTTGAGCTTCAGTTAAATTAAGTTAGACCAACTCGTTTTAATAGTTCTGTTAAAAAGTTAGCATAAAACTAACCTAGGTGATCTTGTCCGTCAATGTCATGTAGTTGCCTTTCATTTTCAACATTGATCAGTTGCCTACGTAGTACGTACCATGATTTAATGAAAATTGGTGTGAGCTGTTATTGTGACTCGCGAGTTCGTGACTCTTTCATAGACGCAGTTCCCACAAAAAGCAATCTTGGTTGCCCACGACAATAATGGAATATATGTATTCTAGATTTATATTTACAGTGTTGTATGGAACGTGACAATCTCAAAATTATATTTTAAAAAAAAATTATTTGTGATTTTGAATGTTATAAAAAGGTTAATGTGTTAGAATTTAGATTGAATACTATATACATTCATAGACACATTAGGACATGTAGACGTATATGTATTGTGGATTAATCATCATGTACATATTACTATCATAAATTTTAAGGACCGATAAAGTGATCTAATTTAATTTAATGGTCCTTATAATAAATAATAATGATTGGAAATTGATAAAATGTGTAGAATACCTAAAGTGCAAATTACCGACTTATGATGGACAATTTGGTAATTTGACACATAAGGGACTATATATAGGGTGTGGTCCCTGACTGAAGTATCCTGACACCATTTTTTAGTAACCCTTGGTCTCTCTCCTTCTGGTTCCCATCTGCCTCCAGGAGACTAAAGGAAACTGTCAGTCAGAAGACCAACATTCCTAATTCAAAAATTTGATGATGGATTTCGGTACGCTTTCGTTTCATTAATTTGGTTCAAACAATTTCTAGAGTTTGAGTAGAAAATCCAACATGATGCAAGAGGTATAGGCATAGCAATAGAGAAAGGAAGTAAATTGGTGTATAGTGTTGGTTTGAGCGTAGTGAGTTTTGAGTAGCTAGAAAGCATGGATGCGAGTGATTTGATACAAGATTTGCTGAATATGACACTTATTCCAGTAGCTTTCCTTGCATTAGTTATTGTTGTACCTCCCTTTTATCTCTTCAACTTTTTATATTCTCTGCTCATCAAAACATGCATTCCCTATGAATCCCTCGCCGGTAAAGTTGTGCTCATCACCGGAGCCTCTTCAAGAATTCGCGTGGTTTCTCTCTCTCTCTAAATTTTATATCTTTGTTATAAATTTTTTAATTGATACATATATAATTTATATAATTTATTTTTTATAATTTATTTTTTAAATATTTTTAAATATTTTATTTTAATTTAAGAACATAATAAAAATAATTATGTTTAAAATATTATCAAACATTAAATATAAATACATCTCTTAACAGAAATTTAAATTTTGATTCATCATTTTATAAAAAATTAATCTCTTTCACTAAAATTAACTCTTATTGATTAAAGACTGCTTTGTTTGTGTTAAAAAAAGTGTGAAAAACCTTATAATTTATATAAATATTTGAGTAATAAAAAAATGTGAAGAAAATATTGAGTATTTTATGTGTATATTATCATAAATATATTTATTTTTATATATATGTCATGGAATAAATTTATCAACACAAATTCATGATTACAATTGCGCCACATATTTCCAACATATAGATAAAACGTGAGAGATGGTGTGAGATTGTTCTAGTATATGGACAGGACTATAGAAAGTTTGAGCTCTCATTGATCCTCACTCATTTTCGCAATTTTTTAGTATTAGGGTAAAAGGTCGACGAGACAACCACTCCAAACTATGTACCCTTAGTAAAGAACACAGACATAGAAGATTAATTAATATTTGTCCTTTGATAGTTGTTGGGAGTTAAGGCCATGGCTTTTTTTCTTTTTTCTTTTTTGTTCTTGGGAGTTAGGCGATGTGTAGTTGCCTAATGCCTAGTGTTTTTAATGCCACTCTTTGTTCTGAACAATGTCATATGTAGTGAGTTCTGAGTTTGCAGAGAAGAGTAAAAACTAAAAAGCATGGATCTGAATGGTTTGACACAAGATTTGCTGAATATAACACTGATTCCATCAGTTTTCTTTGCGTTACTTTTGACTGTTCCTCCCTTTTATCTCTTCAACTTTTTATCTTCTCTGTTCATCAAAAGATGCAATCACTATGGATTATCCCTCGCCGGCAAAGTTGTGCTCATCACCGGAGCCTCTTCTGGAATTGGCGAGGTCTGTTTTGAATTTCAATACACTCATCTTTTCCAAAATTTAACTTTTCTTTTGAAATAAAATGGTTTTCATATATGAAAGTGAAGGCTTTGGCTTACGAGTATGCTAGAAGAGGGGCTCGTTTAGCCTTGGTAGCCAGAAGAGAAGATCGTCTACGTGTGGTGCAGGATAAAGCTTTACGCCTTGGCGCACCAGATGCTATTATCATTCCTGCTGATGTTTCCAATATTCAACATTCTCAACGTTTCATTCAGGAGACTGTCAACCATTTTGGTCAATGTATGTAACTATATTTCTCATTCTATTTCTTGATAATTTTGTTCCAGGTCCATAATTTTGTAATTAGGATATTTTTGTGATTTATAAGTACCAAAAATAGAGTCAACTTTGATTAATCCTTATCAAAAGTTTTAAGAGGGGTTTGATACATAATTTAAAAAAAAATTTCAAGAATATAAAGTTCAAAATGATATATTCTCGCGTTTAATATATGGACTAAAAAAATTAAAAATACTATATTTCTAAAAATAGAGTATCTCATACTTTTATAAATTTTTATTTTTATTAAAAAAATAAAAATTTTATATTTTTATGACATAAAAATATTTTTATATTAATAAAATTATTAAATTACCTTTGATCGATTTACTTTTCATTATACAAAATATTCAACTTACAACATTATTATTATTATTATCATTGTTATTATTATTATTATTATTATTATTATTATTATTATTGTGTATATTTTCTTTGTGAATACGTTTATGCATATAATTGTTAATTTATAATTCTAAAAACTAATGATCTAATATTGAGAAGACAAATTACATTATTACCTCCCTTTAATATTTACAATATTTGGTTATAAAATAGTTGGTTATAATTTTAAAAATATATATTTAAAAAATTATCAATGACATATTTGAAAAGTTAAATATTTCTAAGAATATTGAAACTGAAGCAAATGCAAGAATGTAATATTTTTTAGAATATTGTAAAATATTATCAAAAATATTTTAAGTAAATCAAATAAATTTTTTAAGTTTTGTGATTTATATTTGGAATATAATAAAAAAAAGTTTGTTTGGTAAAAAAAAATTTAGGTGATTGCTAGTGCTTCAGATTTATTGAACTTATAGATAATTTATCAATAAGAGATCATCTGAATAAAATAAAATTGTTAAATGATATTTTTGAATATTTTAGTTACTGCAACAAATACAAATTAAGAACATTTTTGTATAAACCTTCAACCTTACACATGCGTGGCATTCTTACATTCTGGGTTTCACCACGTGACTTTGTGTGCGCCTAAAGAAAACAAATAAACAAGAACTAATCATGATTGTACTTATGCAACAGTGGATCATTTGGTGAACAATGCTGGGATTAATCAAGCCAAATCGTTTGAAGAATTTTCCATGAAACTCTCTGATTTGGCTCCAATCATGGTACGTATATAGTATTACATATTAATTTCTTGCATTTCTTCTGAAAGAAATTAATCAGAGGTACTTTTGATGTTCTTTTTTCACTCTACAGTTGTAGGACATATATTATCATAGCTGATCGATGTTATATATATATATATATATATATGACTTTATTTTTGATTGAAAATTTGTACGTAGGACATAAATTTCTGGGGTTCAGTATATGCTACACATTTTGCAGTTCCCTACTTGAGAAAAAGTAGAGGAAAGATAATTGTGATATCTTCAGTGGGAGCCTGGTACCGAATTCCAAAGATGAGCTTCTACATTGTGAGATATAGTTTTCAGTTCTTTTCAATGGAATGAATATATAAACCTTAAAAACATAACTTGGAGTAAAATTTGAAAGAAATAATTATATATATTATCCTTAAATTTTCTTCCTTTAATTTGAATATCACAAGTGTTATACTTAACTGTGACGAGTTTCAGGCAAGCAAAGCAGCAATGACAAGTTTCTTTGAGACATTGAGGGTTGAATTGGGTGCAGATATTGGAATAACCATAGTGGCTCCAGGAATTATTGAGTCAGAAATGACACAAAAAATTTATTCACAGGTAACCTTTAAATCTCTATCAAAATAAACCTAGTATTTACTTTGTAAGTTTTGATGCCAAAATTTAGTTGAAAATGAGTTACGTTCTCATATTTTGTATTTCAATGTTGTTTACTTTGAGTTAAAAATCAGAAATTTAATTTGATTTAAATTATTAAAAGTGGCTTCTTTTTTTTTATATTAGTCAAATGCATATTAATTCAATTCTTTATACACACACACACATATATATATATAATATGAATAATAAAGATATATATATATATATACAGTATTTTGGTTTTAAAATAAATTAAATTGTAGCTTATCTTTTAATTTTATGGTAAAAGAGTATAATTTTTTACATACCCTGAGAAAAGTAAAAATATGATTTTTGCATTTCAAACAAAAGAGCATAATTTTCCCTTAACTTAATTTATACAATTCTTAATTAGTAATTAGTTAGTCTGTGTAATATTTAGAATTGTTGTTTTCTAATATTACGTTGTTGTTTTGATAGATCCCAACAAATATTAGTATCCCTGTTGAATCAACAGAAAGATGTGCAAAGGCCATTATTAACAGCGCTTGTAGAGGAGACTTGTATCTACTTGAGCCATCTTGGATCAGAATTGGATTGTGGGTGAAGTGGTATTTTCCTAGTTTCCTCGACTGGTTTATCTGCAAGCTAGTGAAGATGCCAACTCACACTATTAAGAAAGATAATTAAGCAGATCCTGAGAAGTTTTTAACTGTTTAAATTATATTATCCTATCTATGCATTGATCGATACATTTGATTGAAGTTTATTGGGCAATGTATAAATAAAGTGACACAATACACTTCAGAATTTTTCGGAGTTCTTATTTGAAGATATTGTCACAAGTATTATAAGGTCAGAAATATTTGTCAACAATAATGACTAGTGCAGTAATATTAAAATCTACGGTTAGCTTTTAATTCCATTAGTGTTGTACCAAACTTGTTATGAATGTTCCATTTTAATAATAGAAAGCATCTTAATGAGAAATTAATTAAGCTAACGGTGACATACCACTGGGAGGAAATAGAAGAAAGGAACTTTCAATATGATTAAATAGAAAAGATTTCTAATGTTTGATGGCATGCAAGCCTCATTAGAGATAATTAGCGTTCAACTTCAAGTACCTTTCATTAATTAGAATCAAAGTGAAGAACGTAAACCTTTACAGCAATATTGGTAATTGCAGTAAGAATGATTTCATGTAAGCTGTTATGATGAAGTGCCTTGATTCGTTAAAAATAATCAAACATATATACATTGTTTGAGATTTAAAATGAGGCAAGGATATGAAGATGAAGATGTTGTAGTTACAGTCACTGCAGTCTACTGGTATGGATAGTTATTAATTGGCGTCTCTAATTCGAAAGTTTTTTTTTTTTTTTGTTAATCTGTTTATTCTTAACATATACATTTTGCATTGCACTGTGGTTGCCTGTAGTATTAGGAAGCTACATTCTTCTTGTTAGGAGTACCAGCCGAAGCCTACACTTCTCAGTAAGTCCTTCTTCACAAATCGTCCCTATGAAAGAAAGATATTTCCATGTTTAATTATGATGCTATATATAGTTAGTGTGTGCAAAGTAACAAATAAATTGTCAAGAATTTTTCTTGTTCTTCATCAGATGTTATTTAGTGTAGCAACGATGAGGATGAAGCAAAAAGCAAGGATTATGGTATGGAATTATATGTAAGATTATAAATTACCTTCTTCACTTGCCTCTGTTTCCCCCATCTCTTTCTCTAGCCCTCCTCTTTCTTCAAAAATCGAGGCTAATTAAGGAGGCTTCATCTATGTTGGTATTTACTTAACTATTCTAATTCAAGTACTAAGCAGTACAATTATGAGTCGACCCCACTCAGACATCTGACATGTAACAATTGCTGTCATACTTTAACCAACAAAATTATTATTTAATGTGATTTCTCACACAAACTAGGAGTACAATACTCTCTTTATTATTCCAACATGCCTACAGCAAAAGGAAGCCAACAAATGTGCTCAATGGGTGGCAAGCTACAACAAATGTGCAGATATTGGGATAACCATAGTGGCTCCAGAAATTGAGTCAGAAATGACACAAAAATTGTTAACACACGTAAGGTAACCTTTAAATCTCAATCAAATTAAATAAACCTGGTATATTTTGAAATTAAGATAAAGGCTTCCCAAGTTAATTCTCATATTCTTCTTGTTGCAAAAACACAGATATCCTGAAATTATTATTTGGAGCAGTGAACCATCAAGGAGTCATATCAGACTTTTCAGTGTTAGAGAGAATGAACCATATATAAATAAAGTTATGGGCTCCAAATTGTTGTTTCTCATATTACGTCATTGCTTTGATAGCTTAGTGATAATATTAAATTTGACTACCTCTAATCAAGAGTGTTAATTTTAATCTTGCATCTAAGAAGTTCTCAAAGTTATTATATAAAAACCCCTCAAATCTCACTCTATCTCATATAAACTTGGGTGTCGAAATCTGCAGTAGAGCTTTCGACTCTTTTGTGATGTTTAATCTTCTTTTATTTTATAGACTCTCACAACTCATTAAATCTGACCACCAGAACCACTATACCAATAAAACTATATTTTATCATTTAGTATCCCTTCTAAATCAACAGAAAGGTATCCAAAGGCCATTATTAACAATGCTTGTTGAGGAGACTTGTATCTAATTGAGCCATCTTAGATCAAAATTGGGTTGTGGGTGAAGGAAAATTCGTAAGTGCACTTGTGCTACTTCATTTGTACATTGATTAATAGAATTCAACAAAATATTATTATTTCATAAGAAAAATTTAATAAATATCATTAGTCAATACATAAATGAAGTGGTACAATTTATTTAGTTAAGAACTTTTTGTGGGGGAAGTGGTATTTTCCAAGTGTTCTTCCGGCAAGTTAGTGAAAGATGTTAGCTCACAACTACAAAAAAATAGTTGTGAATGTCATATATAATTCAAAGTCCATTTTGCTATAAATCTAAAAAAGGCTTGGGAGACAAGTTAAATATTGTTGCGTCAATACATAAATATTGTTGAGAGACAAGTCTTGAGATCACTTGTAATTTTTTATTATTATTTTTTTTATGTCTTCATATCATATTTTTTATTTTATATATCTTATTATAAAATATATTATTTTATGATACTAATAGAAGAATTCAAAAATATTATAATATAGACTATAGCTTCACATATACAAATTTACATATATTTTTTAAAAAAATTTTTAAAATATAATATAAAAGAATTATTATTATAATTTTGTAATAATAAATTAAATAATAAAAAATTATTTAATTCACTCACTTTTTATAACTTCTTATTATCTTTATTTTTTTTTCTCTTATATTCTTACATAACATATTTTATATTAAAAAATATATTATTTGTGATAGCACTTATTAAAAAGGTCTAAAGTCTTTATAATATAAATAATATAATTCTTGTGAGTTTGAGGCAAGCAAAGTAGCAATGATAAGCTTCATTAAGACATTGAGGGCTAAATTCAATATAGATAATGTGATAACTACTGAGAATTAGATCTTTCAAAAGATGCATTTTATGAAATTCTATAAAATGCGTTGAAATGTATCATTTTATACATTAATCTACTATTAAATTAATTTATAAATAAAAATAAATTACTATTTTACACATTAATTCTTTTGTGAATTAACCATAATAGCTCTAGAAATGTTAGAATGACAAATCCACCTAATTAAACTTCAATCAGACTAAAACTAGAATACTTTTAACTTGTAATTTATTATAATGCCAAAAATAAGCTCAACTAGTGAAAGATAAAGAAGTGAAAAACACATAACAAAATATTTAATATAATTTGACTTTTTTTCTATATTATTCCAAAACAAAGATAATTAGGAGAAAATTTTAATATGAAAACAAATACAGATAAAACTAAGAGTTCTAACTTTTAAGGACATTTGTTAAAATTTTCTCTAAATAATTAAAAGAGTATTTAATGTCTTAAAAAATGTAAAAAAAATTTATATTTAAAAATTATATCAACTAATTAAATAAAATTTTAATCAATATCTTTAAGTACACTTAGTTAACAAAATTTTAAAAATAATATTTTTAATTAATTTAAAATACAAATTGTGAATATTTGCAGAATCTTCCCAATTGGGATACAAATAATAAATGCACTATATCAATCAACAATAAATGCCATTCCACTTAAAGCCATAAATTTAAGGCGACTTTAAAGCTTTTTCCGCAACAACACCCCTAGCAACCCTAAAGCATTGCTTTGATAGGTTGGAAGTCAGAGTATAGCAGTTGAATCCGTGGAAAGGTGTGCAAAGGCCTTTGGTTGTTTTATAAATATTTTATTATTAAAAATAATCTTAAATATTAAATATAAATATTTGTTTAATAAAAATTTAAATTTAAATTTATCATATTTTGAGCACTGATTATTTCTATTTTAGGCCATGTTAATAGAGATGTTGGACAGAATAACAATGCGGGTGAAGTGGTTTTTGCCTGCCGTAATGGACTGGTTTTTTAATTCGGATTATCTAAAATAATGAAAGTAAAAAATGATAAAGTGTAGGGATAAAAAAAAAATAATAATAAATTAAAGAGTCATCTTGTATAGATTATGAGGTGTTTAGTACATAATTTTAATAATTTTTTAAAAATAAAAAGTCCAAAATGTTGCATTGATACACAAACTAAAAAAAATTTAAAAAAATAAAATATTCTTATATTTTTATAAAATTTCATTATCACCGAAGAAAATGAGAATCATGTATTCATATGACATAAAAATATTTTTATTTTAATAAAATTATTAAATTTTCCTTTATCCATTTCTTGTTCATATTATGCCAAATATCCAAATTATATTATTATTATTATTATTATTATTATATCATCTCAAACTAAAAAAGAAACAATTATAAAAAATAATATTAATTTCTTTTATAAAAAATAAAATTTACAAGCATTTTAAAAAAATTATTTGATCCAAATTTAATTTATTATATATATTGTAAACAATTAATTTTGTGTCATAATTATATATATGTATTGGTATGTGATTGATATAATGCGTGTAACATGCATCATATCTTATACACGTATGATGCTATGAGTGTAGACTTGTATGTATATGATTGTTAATTTATAATTATAAAAACTAATGACTAGTTAAAAGATTAATAAAAGTTTTAATATATAGAAGACATATTACATTATTAGTTACTTTTAATATTTACAATATTTAATTATAAAATAATTGGTTATAATTTAATATATATATTTAAAAATTTGTTAAATATTTTTAAAAATATCAAAATTGAATCAAATATAAAAATTTAGTATTTTTAAAAATATTATAAAATATTTTTATTAATATTCTAAGTAAACTAAAAAATTTTTTGTTAATCATATTTCTAATAATCAGTCAGAAGAATAAAAAATATATCCAAAAACCAAACACTCTTATATTTCTTTCTTTCTTTTTCTCTTTTTCCTCCACCACTTTCTCATTTCGTAGGATTCAAATATCTGATTTTTTCACATAAGCTAGTGAAGATGCCAGCTCATGAGCTGCTAATTAAGATAAATAACTAATAAATAAGAAGAATCAGAAGAGTTCATTTTTTTTTTTTTGGGCCAAAGTATGAGTTCATTTCAAGAATGTATGTTTTGTTTCAAAAAAAATGCGTGTTTTGTGAACGGAGAAGAGGGTGCAGAGTAGATTAGTCCATTAGTACGTTGAACCACCGCATTTACTGCCCTACCTGCTATTTATTATTTTTTCATCTCTATTTTTTTTTAAAAAATTAGTCTTTCAAATTTTAATTATTAAACGAAATTAAAACTTATATAACTATTAACCTATGTATGAAACTCAACTCACTCGAGTGAAATTTTTTTAAAAAATAGTATCCTTTAAATAAATTTTTGTCCAAGTATAAGTCATTTTTTGACAGTCATGCACTTAACTTTATAAATTGAATTTGTCCAAATAATGTTGTGGTGAGGGAAAAAAATTCCACATATATAGATAAATTTAAGTCATAAGTTAATAGTCACGTAGACTTCTAATTATTAACTAAGAAAATTCTACTTAGGAATAGTCTATTTTAATAAAAAATATTTAAAAGAAAAAATTGAGTAATTTTATTTTTTTGAACTAAATTAAAAAAAATAATGCTTAACTCTAAAACTTATAGGTTAACTTAATTATTTGGCAGAAAAAAATATTGAATACAAATTTTGTCAATTTAAATTTTATATACAAAAAATATTTTTTTTAAAAGAGTTCTATTTTTACTATAATATCTTTCTCAATTTGAACTAAACTATTGAGAGTCTAATAACTTAATTAATTTCAAAAAAACAAAATTACACTGAGAACTACTCCATTATTTGGGAAGTGGGAACCACATTTGAGATAATTGTCACTTCTTCAACAACCTAAATTAATGAGACCTCCGTTTGAACTAAATAAATGAGAATGTAAAGACTTGTGATATTGATTTAAAAAATAGATTTAATTAGTATCCTTAAAACATTTATTAAAAATTTTTAATTAATTGAGAGGGTATTTAATATTTTAAAATTAATAAAAATAATAATTTTTAATATTTAAAAAATATATTAATCAATTAAATAAAATCTTAATAAGTGTTAAACTACTAATTAATAAAACCCTTAAAATAATATATATTTCAAGATTGTTCTCCATTATTTGGGAAGTGGGGAGTGGGGACCATATTTGAGAAAACGGTCACTTCTTCAACGCAAAGGTGTTTTAATACAGAACGTCTCTTTTATAATTAATATGCCAGGGCTACCTTCAATATTTCAGTTGCCTAAAATTATATATATATATATATTATTCTTTTTATTTTAAAAGATTACCCTTATTTTTTTTTTAATTTGTTCTCTATTAATCAAAATAATTTTTAAGAAAATAAAATAATAATTTTTTAATATAATTAAATTTATACTGAAATTTAAAAAAGTTCTTAATATAACAAAATAAGAACAGTTAAATAACTCAATGTTTTTTGAAATAAACACAAACCATATATAAAATGTTAATTTTATTTACAAAAAATAAATCAAATAAAAAACCTTTTTATTATTATATCAATACTGAATACAATTTTTAAAATAAAAATTACTAAATATAATTTTGCATAATTTAATGTGAGATGTGACATTTAAAATGATGTGGTTGTGGTTGTTGTCAGTTTTAATTTTATTTATAAAATATAAATCAAATAAAAAAACTTTGTAATATTATATCAATACTAAGTACAATTTTTAAAATAAAAACTACAAAATATAATTTAACATGATTTAATGTGAGATGTGAGATGTGATGCGAAACACATCTCTCAATATATGGATGTCGCGAAGTTTCAAGCAATGTTTCAAATTTTACTTTATTTGAATAAAGTTCAACTACAATTAGCAAATCACATAAATACTGAAGACGAGCATATATTACTTGATTAATAATTTTATGAATTAAAATTAAAATTTTTTTATTTTTATTTTAAAAAATATTCACGTTTAATAGTCGACAATAATATTTATAAAAAAAACCATGCACTGCTTCCCTAAGCTCTTCCTCATTGTTATTCAAGCTTTTGGAGTCCAAAGCTCATAAGTGAAAGGCTTACATTAACACAAATGAGTTTCACTCACAAGTTCCTCAACATTGCGTTGCCTCTAGTGACATTACTTGTGCTCCCCATTCTCATGCTACCTTTTCTTGTTTTCAAGCTGCTTCTTTCTATGAAAAACTTGGTCTCCCATGAAAATCTCGCAAGAAAGGTGGTGATAATCACTGGTTCTGCCTCAGGAATTGGCGAGGTCTCTCTCTCTCTCTATATATATATGCATTTTCTACCTTGTTTTATTTCATTTTCTGATCTCCAATCCTTTTGTTTTTTCTTTTTACAAAAATCAAAAGCAACTTGCTTATGAGTATGGTAGGCAAGGAGCTTTTCTGTGTCTGGTTGATATTAGAAAGGATAAACTGGTAGCAGTTGCTGATAAGGCCAGATCTCTGGGTTCCCCAGATGTTATCATTATCGGTGCCGATGTGTCAAAGGTTGAAGATTGTAAACGTTTTGTTGATGAAACTGTTAATTACTTTGGACATTGTAAGTGATCTTACTGTCATATTTTAATTATGATAAGCAACCTTAAAACATGCTCTCTTTTTTTTTTTTGTAATTATGATTGATGGAATTTATGCAACAGTGGATCACCTAGTAAACAATGCAGGAATTGGTACGTTTAAAAGGGTGGAGAACTGTCACGATGTTTATGGACTGAGTCCAGTTATGGTAAGCAAATTATAAAAAAAAAAAAAAAGTTTAAATGCAAAAACCCTGCTGAAATGTAGATTCTTACAAATAATTTTCTTTCAATCATAAAAGTTATACAGAACTTTTAAACTTTGCAAAAGAAATTATAAACTTAAGGTCAAAATATAAAAAATTTTAATAAATTTTAAGCATTGTACAGAAAAATTTATAAACTTTAAACCTCATCTAAAAATTTTCTATCAACTTTTAAATTTTGTATAAAATATTCTTTTAACTAAATGTCTCTATATATTAAGATTTTGGATAAAAAGATTAA
This sequence comes from Senna siamea, assembly GCA_031216115.1. Classification (NCBI taxonomy): domain Eukaryota; kingdom Viridiplantae; phylum Streptophyta; class Magnoliopsida; order Fabales; family Fabaceae; genus Senna; species Senna siamea. Next base: position 17,057,476 of record CM062359.1, on the reverse strand, counting down.
TGGATTGAATTTTTTAAAATTTTAAGTCAATTTTTATAGAAAAAAGTTATCTGCACGTAATATATACTTTTAGAAGTGATTAGTTCAACAAAATTGATTTGATGTGTAAACATGTTTCATATGGAATTGGAATTTGCAGTAGTGTAGTGTTGTATTGTATGTACTTATGGTGTTTATACAAGACAAGCGTGGATGTGGGTTTGTTAAATTTCAGGTTGTAAATTTCTGGGGAGCAGTTTATGGCACTCTATTTGCGATTCCACATTTGAAAAAGAGCAAAGGCAAGATCGTAGTTATTGCTTCAGCTTGTGGATGGTACCCTCTTCCAAGACTCGGTTTCTATAATGTGAGACTCAAACCTTTAACTAATACTATCATTTTATTCAATTTATAACAATTCTTTTGATTATTGATAAATAGTTATTATATATGTAATGGATTGTCATTAGACTAAATTATAAGCCGGACTCATTAAAAAATAGGGTGAATTTTCATATGTACATATTAAAAAAATATGAGTCCAAGTTTAAGTTCGAGTTTGAATCTATTTTTAAATGTTATTTAAGTCAAGTCCAAACCCAATTAATTAAAAAAAAGTCTAAACTGACCCGAATTTACAATTTGTTAAAAATTAAAATGAATTATATATTATTTTTTTATTTAACATAAATTAAAGTAAATATAATATAATATTTTTAAGTTACAAGAAACAAAAAATATAAAGTTTAAATGAAACTTTTTTGGTTTTTTATATTTCATATTTTAATATATATAATTTTTTGTTATATATTTATTTAAAAAATAATAATTTGAGTTTTCGAATTTCGTATTAGGCTTATAAAAAAGTCAAAGTCGGCCTAAATTTTAATCAAATTTTTTTAAAAAATGAACTTTTTTATTTGAATTTTATTTTTAAATTAATATTATATTTTTATGGAGCCGAGTCTATTGAATCGAGTGAACTTTTAAATGCATGATTAGGTTTAATTGTGATTTTGTGAGTTGAGTTCAGGCAAGCAAGGCAGCGGTGATAAGCTTCTTTGAGACTCTGAGAACAGAACTTGGTTGGGCCATTGGCGTAACAATAGTGACTCCAGGTTTGATCAAAACAGACATGGTACTTGGTCAGGTTGGTCCTGTTTTTTGCTTTTCATATTGCAGATGAGAATTACAATTATATTATGTCTCAACTCTCAACTCAAGTAATTGCAATTATGTGGAAGCAGGGTAATTGGGGAATAATTCCAATGGGTTCAGCAGTTGAATGTGCTAAAGCAGTTGTGAAGGGAATGTGCAGGGGAGATATGTATGTAACAGAGCCTTCATGGGTGAAGATGATGTTCCCTTGGAAGCTTCTTTTTCCTCAACTCCTGGATTGGGCACATCGTCTAGTCTTTAGGATCTCTTCCAACAATTCAGAGCTTAAGGCACAGTAAAGGCTACTCAATCAGCAGCATTTGCAATACCATGTTATTTTGGGCTATAATATAAGGATGTTTTATTTAATTTCTTTATTTTTGTAAAAGACAAAACTAAGGATGTGTTTAGCCGATAGAATTTAAATTCTTTGTATTTTAAATTTATGTTTGGATAATCATAAAATATATAAAATGTTTTGTTATAATTAATAAATATATATACGAGTTATAATGTATGGATATATATATATGTATATATGAATAATTATATTTATATATGTATTAAAAATGATACTTGTAACCAATTATTATAAATAAATAATTTTTTTAAATTACTTGATTAAATTATTATAAAATTTTAAAATTTAATTTACTTTTAATTTATACAAGATATTTTATAAAAAAGTAATTAAAATATTTTTAAATGTTAATTTTCTTCCTTGAATTATCTTATCCAAACACAAGTTAAGGAAGTACCACTCCAATCTAAAATTAAACTAAATGCAGCTAAATCATGCATTGTAACTGTTTTTCAACGTGGAGATAGATAAATAAATTGAAAATTATTGAATATCTTACAGTATTTTAAATTATTTTTAATAAAAAATATTTATAAAAAATTAAAAAAATAAATTAAATATATTTAGATACATATGTTCTATTATTTTATTTATATATTACTAAATTTATATACTATAAAAAAATTAAATATTATTAACTAATCTAGAAATAAAATTTATCAAGGATTTTGATAAAAGCACAAATGCAACCGTTTAATTTGGCGCTACCACGTACCCTTAACCACAAGTGCTACGTGTTGATTACTTCAAATGCAATTGCAGACCGCCATAGAAGAAAGTTTTCAGCAACGACTTTTTTCTCGCAATCTACCCAACTCTTCATATACCCTATTTTGCCTTCTCCAAGGCCAAGCCAAGACATAGAACCCCACATAAAGCCATGGATTCTATTCAATGGATTTTGAACATTCTAGTTCCTCCAATAGGCCTCCTTCTGTTGCTCTGTTTTTTGCCACTGCACTTGTTCTTCAAGCTGTTTAGCTACATAACAAGATCAATATACAGTGAGAATGTCGCCGGATAAGTAGTGCTCATCACCGGCGCATCCTCAGGCATAGGCGAGGTTCTTCCACTTTCCAAGGTCAAATGTTTCAAAGCTTCACCTTTATTATTTACAATAAGTGACAATTTCCTTTTTAATTTTTGTTTTAAAAGCATCTAGCATACGAGTATGGTAGGAGGGGTTCACGTCTAGCTCTTGTAGCTAGAAGAGAGAATAGAGTAAGAGAGGTCGCCGAAAGAGCCATTTCGGAGGGTTCCCCTGATGTGATCACCATCGTAGCAGATGTTTCCAGAGTTGAAGACTGTAAGCAGTTCATTGATTTCACAGTGAACCACTTTGGACGATGTGAACGAAATTTCTTCTTTTATATGAATTATGAGTTTCTGGGATTGCTTGGTTAACTTCTCAAACTTATTGGTACGATATGCTCTGTTTATGACAAACGAAAAAAATTGCGGTGGATCATCTTGTGAACAATGCTGGAATAGTTCCTGTCTGCTTGTTTGAACACTCCACTGATGTTACTAATTTTGCACCCGCAATGGTGATAAGCAAAGCCTATAAATAATCAACATTACATATAAAATCCAGATCTTTGAGTCTTTGATATTCTCTGTATTTAACAGGACATCAATTTTTGGGGTTCGGCTTATAGCACATACTTTGCTATTTCCCACCTAAGAGAAAGCAAAGGTAAGATCAAGTCATAGCTTCTTCAGCTGGATGGTTGCCTGCGCCAAGAATGATATTCTACAATGTAAGAAACCTTTTTCATCAACAAGCTAAGCAAGCTTGCTTAGATTATAAAGCTCAATCATTACTGACCATAAACCAATTTATGTTATGGTTATCAATATCTTCAGGCAAGCAAGGCAGCAGTTATTAACCTGAGTCTCTCAGAACTGAACTAGGAAAAGACATAGGAATAACAATAATAACTCCAGGGTCTATTGAGTCAGAAATGACCCAAGGCAAGTTCCTATCCAAGGAAGGCCGAATCATTCTTGACCAGGAAATGAGAGATGTAAGCTAGATTTTCCTTCTGGGGTAGCAATTGTATATTAAATATTTGCTTCATTGATTGGAATGATTTGATGGCATTAGGTTCAAATCAGTGCGATGCCAATAAGATCCGTCTCAGAAGCTGCAAAAGCAATTGTGAATAGCGCCTGCTGTGGAGACTCACACCTGACAGAAGCAGCATGGGTCGGGACCACATTCTATTGGAAGGCTTTTTGTCCTGAAATATTGGAGTTGTTGAACAGGTGGCTACTAATCTCAGGGCCTTCAGAGAAAGATACAATTAGCAAGAAGATCCTTCATGTAAGCCGCTTAAAGAAATATCTGTATCCAGAGTCAGTCATGAAACCCAACCTCAAGCCCAATTAGTGCATGCTAAGTTACAAATTACTATTTCCAATTATGAGAATGATTATTCAAAAGGGGAATTGGTCTTTAGGATGCAATAGCAAAAACCTTTTTTGAGCATGTACCTGTTCCGTGCCTTACTTAGGCTTGACAATAATAAATGTTGCAGTATGATTCCTTCAGAAAATGAAGTGGTTAAACGGGGGTAAAGCTAAAGGGCTTAGATCTTATGCTGCATGCTAAATTATAGAGTAAGTGATTGCATCATAATGTTACACTAGTGGATATTTTATTTTAATGAGGTGATGACAAGATCAGTGTGTAAGTAACCACAAATCTAATGAGCTGAAATGCTGTGAAGCTAAAGTGGCTAGAAAATGTTCAATTAAATTGATGAAATCATTTACATTTACGGTTCCTACTTGTGCTCATGAACGACAAGACAGGACTATACATCTCACATCTTCCATAACTAAATTCCCCTTACCATAGTTTCAGAACTGCAAAACCAAGAATGGCGATAAAAATATACGAAGCTAATACCTTCATCACCTTCAGTGTGTTAGTCATCAACTGTACATATAATGCCGTGCTCACGTTCATAGGTCAGTTCTGGTACAATACGGAGAATAGTTTTGGTTTCCTCTCACAAATGTGAAAGGACTCCTGGCATATATATACTCGTAAAAAATTTCTGAGCCCAACTCTCCCGATCAAATTACGAAGCGCAAAGCATTCAGATAATTAAGGGGATAATTCAATCGGATCTGGAGGACCATGTGTTTGAGCTCGCGTTGGGAGAAGGGACTTCAGTCTTCTCAAAAGTAACCATGCATCAGATTCTGGACAGCCTTGGCTCATCTCAAGGGCAAGAGGAAGAGAAGACTTTCCATTTAACTCCACAAGCATTATTCCCTAGGCAAATACAAAATACAAGAACAAATCAACTAACAAGAAGAATCAATGACTAATTTAAAGCTGATTCATGGGAATCAGCTAACTGCAACAGAACATACGGGAATTTGTCAGATTCTCTAATGTTCATACAGGAGAAAAAAAGAAAGGGAACGAATGAACAAGCAAATCTTAATACTAGATAACTCGTATTACCTCAAAGTTTGCCAAAAGATATTGGAATTTACGCATAGTCTCCTTCATGTCCTGGACTGTTTTCATGTCTTTAGAAGAAAGTGCAGCAGTGACCTCCTCTGGAGAATAACCAATCCCTTTCTGGACAATCTAAAACCATAAATAAAAGATCAAATTATTACTATGAAGAAGATAAAGTCGGTATCATAAAAGCTCAGATATTAGAGCAGACTCACATTATGATTTATGAGGATCTCGGAAATGAGGCTCCCATCATCAACGTAAGCCTGAAGCTCATATGTTTTCCTTTGTTTATACTGGAATCCCTTTACACCAGTCAAAAAGCACTACAAAAATTTTCATTTAAAAATGTAGTATTAGTAAAAATCCGGAAGAAAAAAGTTTAGTAGTAGTACATGCATTATAATAAGAGGAAAACTAGCAGACGATTGGACATGTAATTTATATATTAATTTATTTTTATAGTATAGAAATGATAACAGTAAAGAAGATAAGAGACAAAAGCATGGATTCTAATCTGAAAACTTTCAACAGGGGTAGGATAATATGTCTGTAATGAAAAAAAATACATCTACTCTTATCGCCCGGAGCATCAACTAAAGCATTTTCAATATTGAGGTATGCATAAGCGGTAAACTCTCTGACCAAAGGAAAAACAGTAGATAGTTTATACCTTAATTTTTCCCTGAACAAAAGGAGCTTTCTCCTTCATTGTAGCCCACTTAGCTGACAAACTAGCTAAGTATGTGAAAGGAATTTCTCGGTCTCCAGACAGCATGAGTGGGTGGTCAGTGGCCTCAACCATATGGACATCATCAATATTTGAAACGCCAGAGGAGGATCCATTCACAAGAGCATTCTCTGTCATTATAGGACTTCTCTCCCTGTTTGTCTCCTCGGCATTTTGAACAATAGGAGAGCATTGAGTAGCCACAGAATTCTGTCTAATAATATGAACGGTGTCATTATGTTCCTCCACAAGATTTGAAACCATATGAGAAGATCGGTTGCCTGCAGAATTTTCCCCAGTTATCTTAACAGTATTTATATCCATCTCCTCTGCCATTGCAACAGTAGAAGAAAATTGGTTAACCATAGAATCATTATGCATCTCCACATGCATGGCTTCAGCAATCAGAACCATGGCAGGTATTGAATTGGAAGCAGCATTTTGAGCACTAATTGGTGAAGTATTTTCTGCTGCTAAGCTGTTACCAGTGCCAGACAGGCTCAGGCTAGCATCTGTAGTTAACACAGACATGGAAAATAGATGAGAAAATGATACACAACTTCATCCATGCAAACAAAAATGTATTTGTCAGTATTGTCAGTTAGATAACAATGTACCTCGATTGTTTTCCTGAAGGGCATCAGTGCTTTGCACTGTGGAATTACTGTGTCCCAGATCATCAACTCCCCTTGACGGCCATGCAGCAAGAGTTGCTCTAGCAGCTAAAGGAGGAAGCACTCCATTTTTAGTTCTGCATCAGAAAAATGAAAACCAAAATCAACAAGAAATTTTGGGTTAGAAACATCCCTTAAAATTCCATAGTCAAAACACCAATCAGACCTGTGGATAAAATTAACAATTGCCAACATCGAAATAAATAGATTAAACAACACTATGAAACAGTAATGGATCTGCAAATATTCAGGCACACCTTTATATTTTGGTAAAATCACATTATAATTCCCCAGCATTCATCAACTCAAAACACAATGTTAGGCAAGAATATAATAACATGGAAGTTTGCACTTGTACTGATGTTATATGTGACATTCCGCCTTCAATTTTACAGATATCATTTTCCATTATATGCCAAAGTCCAAACATTCCAATGCAATGAATTCTACCTTTTTCCCCTAGGCGGCTTATTCAATTCATCAACAAGCCGCTTTCGTGCTGCATCCAGCTGCTCAACCAATCCACCCAAGATTTCTATGGTTTCAGGGATCAGCATCAGAAGTCCATGGCGTACATGTACATTACAGATGGCAACCTACAAGTATGAAGAAGTTCACTCAGTGCCACCCTTACCAGCAAGGAAAAGAAGTAATTAATTCCTGCACGTTGTATAGATGGCAGAGGGAATTGATAAAGCAACAGAGAAAGAAATTAAGAAAATTAAGAATGGACCGCAAGTCTGCAACTGATCTAATTGAGCCAATTCCATACACTGGAAACATCAGATTCACAAATATTAATACACTAAAAATTAATTATCTGCTTCATTTATTTTAGTTATTCAATTCAAACAAATAAAAAGTGTTAATCCAGGAAGCACTTGTTAGATAGTTAATAGAGAAAAGAAAACAATTTTTTCAGGCCAAAATACTGACATGTATGCATGATAAGCATTATTTTGACATGGTTTGCACCATGAAAGGATTAAAATACCACGTGCTAAATCACATCACAGTCATAAACATGTGGCTACACGATAGTTGAACCTTAACAACCTCAGAATCTCAATAAGTCAGCCTCACTCAAGGGAAATTTGGAAAACTCTTTCAGGAGTGCAACAAGTCTTTGTACTCAAATTAAGAAAAGGGGTGGCACCAGAGAAAGAAACCTTTAAACCAGCAGGTGCACAAACTTCAAGACAATGAATGGGCCTGTATTCCATTCCATAGACCCTCTGAATGCCATCAGTCATAGATAACTTTAGGCACCTTTTAAGTCCAGGAGGTGCTTGCTGATATCTGCCTCGAAGAGGACAACTCATATTAATTATTTCATCAACCTGCCAATGCATTAAAAAGTAAGGCAAAACGAATATGATAACAAAATTGCAATGGCATGTGAGTTTCCCGTTTCGACAAATGAATTAGATAGCCATCAGCAGAAAATACATATCATGATTAGTGATTGCTCTAGCAACCATCTTAACAAGAATGCTTTACTCACTGTCGGTCATTTAAAAACATAATGTGGATCACAGCCTACAGGGATGCCATGGAAGCTCTGAGAATGGAGGCTCTCCTACGTAGGCCTAAAAAATACTCATGACAGAAATTGTCCATGCAATCGTTTAAATTTCTAAGCATTTCTTCAAGCATCAAACTTATAGTGCTTCGTACTTGAAACTACAACCCGGTAACTAGTACGTTTCAACAAAAATATAATTTAAAAGATGTTAAATAATAACCATGGTTTGAAACGCAAGACAGAATACTTTTTCCTGATGTCGGTCCACATTAAAATAAATCAGATTTAATCAAGATAACACCGGCAATATAGAAAGGAAACGTAAGGTCATCCAAGTATTTAACAGTGGCCCAACGTAATCCAAAGAGAAAAATAAGCAATTGCTTTCGTTTAAAATTTTTTTAAAAAAAATGTACTGTGATGATAAAACCACACCTGCAATACATATGGACCGGGGAGGTCAACGAGATGCATGGAATCCACATTAGCAGGAAGAACACCGCTACCACAGTAGTTCATATCAGAACATAGAAATTGCTCAAAACAAAGCTTCGCCTTTGTAGTAACATCAAACCCTGCGAACCCACCAACAGAGCTCTCCAGTTCACGAATACAAGCATCCAGCCATTCCCTCCCCAAGCTCAACCCAAGACGTCGAAGAGAATCGCTAATAGGACAACTTGGGCCCTCGCTGGAATTTGAGCGGGAAGACGGTGGAGTCACCTGAGGCCCGGGATTCTGATGCCGCGGAGGAGACGACGGTGAGAGATTATCGGAGACGTCGATGAACTCCTCATCGTCGGAGATTTCAAGAGGTTCGGAGGGAAATTGCGTAGGGTTTTGAGGTTGGCGAGTGACAGTCTGAGAGGGTAAATCAGCTTTCCCTTCAAGCTGACGTGGCGGTGGCGCCAATGCCAATTCTGCATTATCTTCGTCGTCGGAACAGTCAAGCCTAAGGCGGCGTATGAGCATTTTTCCCCAACAATTGGAGGTTTTCGGAAATTTGCCTTCACTTTCCCTCCGTTTTCAGAAATGAGAGGGAACGGTCATGTCTCCATTGTCTCCACTCAAGAGTACAAGACCCTTTCTATTCTTTCTTTTGTTTTTGTTTTCTTTTGTTTTTTGGGTTCAGTCCATCCACTTCTCAAAAAGAACTTCTTTTGCCTTCAATTTGGGCCTAAATGGGCTTTGCATGGTTTTTATAAATAAGACCCGCTACTTGTGTTTATATTTATTTAGATTAACTACTAAGCCTTCATCTTGTGATTGTGAAGGAAAACATTAACAAAAAACAAAAAGAAAACAAAAAATCTTCTATTTTTTTATTTTTAAAATTGTTTCGTAAAATTAGTTTTAAAATTTATTTTAATATTATATATATTATTAATGAAAATATTTTTTGTTTTAAAAAACTTAAATTCAACAAATATTTTACTTATTTTTATCTTTTAATTATTTTATATTTTTTAAAATATATATATTTGTTTTGAAATAAAAAAATAATCAAACATTTTTTTTAAATAGCTTTTAAATAAACCCTTAATTACTAGTATTTTTTAATTTTTAAATATAAAACAAAAATAATTTTTTTGTTAACAAAATAAAAAAGTAATGAAAATTTATTTAATATTACACTCACTTAATATATTTTAATTTTCCACTCTTTCACTTTTTTTTAGATAGATTTTTAAAAGTTATGTTTTCAAATTTTTAGTAAAGGATACTTGTAAAAAAAACAATTTTCTTTTCATTCTCTAGATTGTATTACTTTTTTTAAAATTTTTTATGGATATAATTTTCTATTTAAAAAAATTCTATTTGAAATTTTACATCATATTAAATATAACTTCTCCCTATTAAATTTAAACTTTAATACATAATTTAACCCACCTTGTGAATTGTATATTTGTATTACTACACTGTCCAATACTTTTCCTTAATCATTATTGTTATTCTACACTGTCATAGCATCTTTTAAAAAATTATCATCAAACACAATTTATCAATGAATTCTACTTTTAAATGTAATCTTACAATCAATGAGTCATCTTTCGCACATGATAATTATATAATTTGAGTTTAAATTTAGATAATTTTTTATTAAAAAATTATCTTTGACTGTTAGTTTTTTGCAAGTGTTCTCTCAGCCTGAGAACATACCTTAACCCTAGACAATAACATCATCTCTTCACCTAAATTTTATTCACAAAAAAAAAAATGACGTGAGGGGATTTTTACTAAGCATCAATTTTACTTTTCTAAACAACTACCTTTTCACAATAGATACAACACATGATAGTTTTGAAAAACCACAACATTTCCAAACGAATTTAAAGTAATTTATAGCTGAGGTAATTTAATTGTATATATGTTACCCCTTTTTTGGGTTATATGATATTATTCTTAAGGGTGTAGCCTAAATTTGTTATGTAATTATTTTTAGGGTACATTTAGATCAATTGCGCTGGGCGCATTTACATCACATACATTCAGATTTTAATGTTTTATCTAAAGGAATGGAACCCATATTTTACTAAGGTGAAATACTTTTTTTTTTTACCAACTGAGTTAACTTCTTTAGTTTATATATATATATATATATATATATATATATATATATGCCCCAAATTTTATTTTTGTATAATTTGATATGTGGACATAGAAATTTAAATTTTATTGTCAAGACAAAAGGGTCAAAATAAAAATCTCGAAAAAACACTCAAGTAAAAAAAAAAGGTTGAGAAACACAAGAATGTTGGCACGCCACACTTTATTACGCCATTCTTACATCAATTTTTTTTTTGGTGACAAAGAGAGCTAACAAAAGAAACTACACCCTAAAAAAAGGGACAGACAAAGCATCAGCTAAAAGAGAAATAGCGACATCAAGGGATCCTCGCAAATAAAAAGAAGAAAAGAGTTATGAGATCCAAACTATGTAACTTATCAACGCTTTGGTTGGCTTCACAGAAGATATGAGACACCCTAAAATACGTTTTATTACTCAAGATCATTTTGATATCTTGAACGATGGTGCCAGGTAGTGGACAGAAGTGTCAGCCTGTGAACAGCTTCAAGACAGTCAATTTCTTGGTCAACAGGCTCAATGTTCTTACATCAACTTAATTTCACATATTCTCAAATGTATTAGTTAAATTGGTGTCTTTTTCCCTTCCGTTGTGGTTTATACTTTTCTTTAATATCACACACTAATATCGTGCCTCTTGATTCACAAGACGCTATATATGTACTTACCCTTCCGTCTACATCACCGTTTCCATACTTTGAATGACGTTCTCTCTTTCCATATTCATGTGTTTGATGCGTATATTACATTCTTATAGTAGTGTATTTGTGCCCGTTTTAATACCACTTAAGATTCGAATAATGATCATATTGCATCCATATCTTGCTCATAAAATTAACTATACATTAGTGATTGATGCAAAGAGAAGCCAAATGCAAATGAGAAACTGACACTGTCAAGGCTGAGCGCTTATATATTGGTCGCTCACTTTGGTGCATGAAACCAGAAATGGAAAAACAACACGTGGAAAACAGAGGAGCATCAGTCATTCGTTACTTGTAATAAGATGGTTTCTCATTGGTTGGCTTACACAAAAGCTGGAGAAATTCAAAGTTATTTATTAGTCATTCCCTTTGGTGGAAGCAGGTAGTACAAGCATTAATTCAAGAATAAAACAAGGTTGGATACACATACATTATATTATACATATATATATCTCTCCACAATGTTAAAGCTTTTCATTAATTTAAGGCAGATCCTGTGTTGTCGAGTTGAGCCAATAGGATATCAACATGGATCCTCATTTGTGTCTATAAATAGTGTGTACAAGTTAGGAGATTGCATTGCATTGCAAGTGTGGGGAAGGGGAATTATAAGATTAGTGTTTTAAGTGTTTGAGAGTAGTTTTCAATGGAAGCAAAGATGGGGTTGATGTTAATGGTTGTAGTGGTTGGTATGTTGGTGTTGGGGGTGCAAACTGGGGAGTGTGCATTTGCGATCCCACTCAATCCATGCACGCTGCCTCAGTGCATTGCTGAATGCAAGAAGGCTTTGCAGGCTAAGTTTCTCAGTGCAAGCTGTGCTACTACTTCTCAGGGAAAGCTATGCATATGCTTGGGTTGAACTTGCTACGTGCCATATATTACTTTTCATTAATTGTTTATCAATCAAAGCCAGCTCTCTATTAGTATGAATAATGAATCACTAAGTATGTTGTTTGTGTTTATGATATAACCTAGCTTTCTTTGAGGGATAAACTATGTTTTTTCCTCTTCTATGTTCTATCATATGTTGTCTACGTAAGAACTTGAAAGTCTACTTTTGTGTCTAATGAACAAGTCACGCGTTCTCACCTTCAGCTTCATTTGTGATTATATATATACTTGAGAACCTAGCAATTATAATATATTTTCGAATGAACGCTTCTTAAATGTCAGTAAATGTATGTTTTAATCACATTAATTATATTATTTCATTTATATGTTGATCAATAAATAAATAAAATATTTTTATTTCATATATCATGTAAACTTTTTAATTTAAAATATAAAAAATTTGATGAATCATATTAGTCAATATATAAATAAGATAGTCATACCCAACGCCTTTAGCATAGCTAAGCAATTAGATTCACATTTGGAGATTGTCAGTTTAGTAGTGGCTCGTTCATTCTTACTTTTTTAATCAGCTCAAGTACAGGACTAGTTGAGGATGAACGTTGTTTTTAACTAGGAAAATGTTGCACAAGCTAGGCCTAGAGTTGATTGGCTCAAGTCAATTCGTCAACAATGTAGGCCAGCAAGAAGAATATAGTATGAAAATAATAAACTAGTTCGCCAATAACTTCTTTCAACAATGATCCATGACTTCATTGATTCATTATATAAATTGCATATGCTATATTTAGTTATTATTATTTTAAGGAATGTCGCGAGAAATATAATACTGCAATACAACTTAGCCTAAACATGAGTGGCTCCTGGCTACCCCAACAAAAAGGTTGTGAAATTTCGAATTAAGATTTTGTTCGAAAGCAAAGCACCAGATCTAGAACCTTTTGAAAGTGGTCACACCTGCGTTAAGTTTTGACAAGTAATCTGCTTACTCTGTGTGTATGGTAGGATACAACAATTATATATTCATTGGCCCTGATGGAAAATATATGTCCAATCGCAAATCATAGAGAACCTAAACTATCCATATACATACAAAGTGGTCTAAGATTTTACAGAGGGATAATCTTTCCACCTAGAGACTCCAGCACTAAATGTCTTCTTTAACACGTCAATCCGTTCCGTTAAGAGAGAATTCTTTAGCTCTTCAATTTCAGCATGTTCCTTTTCCATCAACAGCTCCAGTTCTTGAAAATGTTTAGTCTTGTGTTGCAATTTCTCAATCTACTTTGCCAAAATAAGCAAAGAACAAGTTGTTAATACCTCAAATGATCAAACAGTTTCTAAATTCCTATCAACCACCATGAGTTGGTGACATAAAAAAACATGAACTTAGCTACCTGTGCTTCAATTATAGTTGCTACTAAATGTTCAATTTCCCTATCTTCCTGATCAGCCAACAATTTCGCATGGGCAGCTGCTGCTCCAAGAGCAGTTGCTATGGCAGCTCTGATTCGCAATGTCAAAGGTATTCCATCTTTCTCTGGAGATCTATCATGCATATCTGCAAAAGGAAGCTCTGGTTAAAGGTGATGTGCAGCAAAAATCCATAACCAACTGACTAATATTTCCTGACCTGAATATGGGAAACCTCAAATGATGTTATTAAATGAAAAGCAACATAACATAGAAAAATAAAAACAATTCCATTTATCTCTCATGTTGAAAGGATTATTTGACTCAAAAACATACAGCAAAGGACACAACATGTAGAGACTAGAAACTAAGTGGAGAAAGCAAGAAATTTATTTACGGCTGGACTTTTGATCATGCAATCACAAGAACATCCGAATATCATCTTTGTGATATAATTACATGTACCTGAATGAGTAGACCTCTCTGTATCTGAACCTTCACCCTCAAGGACTCTGAAACAGATAACAAGTATAAAGATTTTATACAGCAACCTATCAACTTAGCAAGTTACCATCTAGCAAAATCTAAAGGATCAAGCAATGGATAGATTAACTATATAAATAACCTTGCTGAATAACCATTCAGACTGTTCAAGGAAGATGGACCAGAAGCATAATCCTCTTCGACATCAAATATCTCCCTGGGACACAAATTCTCGTCACAAAGTGCCGTAACAGCTGCATCAGCTGCAGCAGCTGTGATATGAGGGTCAACCATGGAAGAGATAAGTCCCACCTAATTAAAAACACCATTTAATCATTGCTGTGCACAATAATGGTAAAAAGCTCTCTGCCAATCAGAAAAATTGCAACTATATTTTGGAAACTTCAAATGCACAATATCTGAATATAAGTTCAAGATTATCTCTCACCTGCTTCATTAGCGAGCTGCTAGAATCTGAAAGGTCAGGGGCGGCAACACGCTGCCTTTTCAAAGGGCTTTCCTTCACAACATCTCCATTCTGCTCAGTTTCATTTTTATCCTCACGAATTTGATCTTCTGTCTTGGAAGTTCCTTGCTGATCAGATGAAGATGACTGAACATGCTTTGCACTGTTCACAATTCCATTAGCACTATTACTGTTACCATTTTTATGAGCAGAGCCCAACATGAACTCGCCAAAGGGCAGGTCAATGAGTTTTGAGATACAATCAAGTTTAGTCTTGGTTTGAACATTTTGTGCTACAAGTTCCCAGTCATCCCCATGCTTCAAAACAGATTCTAAAAGAAGTAGAATTTCTGCCTCAGTCCAGACAACTTCGTGTTTGCCACTATCTTCATTGGACTCATTTAATTTGAAATCACCCACAGACCTTTTCTCCCCATACTTCCCATTTTCAAAACATTTAGCACAAATAATGAAATTATCCTGTCAAGTTAAAAATAGAATATTTATCCACAAAATGATCATTATATATGTCTGAGAATTTCAGATAGAGAGACATTAATCACACAGAACATAGATTTAGACATATAAAACATACATTTGCATATATAACTTGAGGACTGACTTATATATGGTACGAGTCTTAATTTGTCATTTCCTTTTTGCCCTACCTAGCTCTGGAGTTGTTCAGAGTCGTTGAACCTTCGGTACACTAGGAAGTCATTACTACAGATTAAACCAAGGAATTCTATTCTCTACCCAAATCATTATTCCAGCCACCAGGAATAAAGCCAAGGTGACCAAGGTTTCTATATCAATTCATATTTATTGTTAAGTGTTGACACCTTTGTCCTTCTCTCAATATTACTCATTAACCTTGAGCAGATTAATTCTGAAAGGGGGAATGGAACATAATAATTACAACGTTAAGCATTTAGAAGTAACTAGAGAAACAGGCAACACATGATGACATGACTATGAATTGCTAGACCTTATTTTATAAAATGATTTGAATCTTGAAGGTGTATACATTATAAAACAACAACAAACAAAGTCTTTTCCCACCCAATTATTCAAAGCAATCTTATGTAAACTATAATAGCTGCATCTATTAAACAAGACCCAAAAAATAGTTTTAAAAAAATGATAAACGAAAAAGAAGTTACCTGGGTACTTTTGTAGTGTCCAGAATCGCATTTATTACTGCAAACCCCACAAGTCAACTGCTTCTGCCTCTTCAAATCGCCGTAAACATCCGAGTATGATGCTAAAGGAGGCAATTTGAAACCAGAGCCAACAGCATCCCCTCTATTCTTGGGGTTACGAGGCACCGAAATGGGTTTCAACGAATTAGGCATTGCCACTACGCGAATTCCATTCGGGGCTCCCTCCTCAACCTTAATCTTGCACTTCTCATCATCCTCGGCAATTGAATTACCACCACTATCACTCGAAGGCGCACCATAATTTATCAACCCCCACTTTTCCAAGAAAAGAAAAACCTTTTTAAGCAAACTGACATCTCCCACCAACGATTTTCGTACCTCGGTGAATGTGAGCCTCCTCGAAGGCTCTTCTCTGAATTTATTAATGATGAAATCTCTATATTCTTTATAGATCTTCGGCGTTCTAGATATAGAGGTTCCATCGAAGAATTCTTTCAAAGATGTTTTCTCCGTTTCATGAATTTCATCCCACAAAAACCACCCTATGAAAAAGATTTAATTAGATTAAAAAGTCATCTATTTTCATCGATTGAGACAAAATCTTACATAGGTATGGTAAAGAGCAGCTAGGGTTTTAGCTAACGATGATAGAATAATTAAAATGACGAAATTAGGGTTTAAAGAGGAGAAACTGGTACAGAGAGAAAGAAGAGGAAGAATGCTTACTTGAATGACTCGGGATGGTGTAGAGCTCGAGCTCTGAATCGTCGATGCCACTCGGGTTTGAATTCGGGTCTTGAGTGCCTTCCATATCGGAGTCCAAGTCACCGAACTAGAATCATCAATTCTTACTTTCCTACTTGTTGGAGTTGCAATAACATTATAACAACGTAAACAACGACGTCGTTTAAGCTTCAAATTTTGTATGTGTTCGCTCCTCTTTTATTTTTAAACGGAAAATTCTATGTACTTCTTTTGTTTTTTTTATATATTTTTGGGCTTTGCAGAATTTTTTTTTATCTGCATTGTTATTTTTTAATTTCGTCCTGAAAATATTTTGTATAAAGTTTATCGTAACAATTTTTTGTGTCAATTTTATTATCTTAATTTTTTATATAAATTCTTAATATGATTTTAATTAAAAAACCTTTTAAACACATTCTTAAATGATAATATTTTTGGTTAAATTATGCAATTCAAACTAATTGATGCTTATTCTAACGGCGATGACACTATTTTATTTATAATTATTTATAAGAGGAAGAAGGTCATAAAGACGAGGTGTTGGCACTTTGATAATAAAATTATATCAAATATTAAGATAGTGAATCCATGTGATAATGTACTCTGTCCATCTTTTGTCAAAAATGTTGCTTGCTTATTGTTAGAAAATAAAGAAAAAGAAGATACAAAAGTCTCACATTGATTGGATAAAATAAATTTAAATTTAAAAATTATATAATATTTGAAGATGGTAAACCAAATTACAATTAAATCATGAAATTATATCAAATATTAAAATAGTGGATCCATATGATAATGCACTTTGTCCAACTTTTGTCAAAGATGTTGTTTGCCTACATTTAAAATATAAAGGGAAGGAAAACATATAAAGATTCACGTCAATAAAAAGTGTATTTGAAAATGAGAAATGGAAGGGAACGAAATAAATTAAAGAAAAAGTAAAGTTAAAAAATGATTTTTTTATCATTTAAAATTTTTGCATAAAATTAATAAATGGATAAAATTAAAAAATATTAGTATAAAATATTTTAATTCATTTTTTTCTGAAATTTTTAAAAATAAACAAGAAAATGCTATTAAATTTTCTTCTCTTCTTTTCTATTTTCTCTCTCCCAAATAAATTTTATCTATATTTGAAGTAATTAAAATTAATAAAAAAATCTTTTAATTTATTTTTTTCTAAAATTTAAATAACCAAACAAATAAAAAAAATTTAAATTTTCTTTTCTTTTCTTCCCGTTGCCTCCATTATCTCTTATTCAAAAAAACTCTTGGGATCTATTTAGAAATAAAGAGGAGAAGAGAAGAAATTAAAGAAAAAAGTAGAAGAAGGGAAGGTTAAATTATAATTTTTCTCTCTCAAATAGACGTATAGATATAAAGAAAAAAAATGAAGGAAACAAATTAAAAAAATAAAATAAAATATTAAGTGATAATTTATTATATTCTTATTTAAATCATCTAAAATTTTTTAATTTTAAATAACTAAAATTAATAAATAAGAAGAGTTCAAAAAGACTTAATATAAAATTATCTAATTTTGTTTCCTCTAAGATTTAAAATAAAAAAAATTACTACATTTATTTTTCTTTCTCTCTCTTTCCTTTCAAGATCTCCCCCAAAAATATTTTTGTCATAACGCATCATTTACAGAACCTTGCCTAGAGCAATGATTTGTCATAACGCATTTAACCCGCTTTGTAGATCTTTTAGCTATATTTCTCTTTAAATTAACGGGCTTTAATATAACTAAAATAATTAATTTATTGCAATATAATAAATTATAATTTAAATATTTTCTGAAGTACTATTTATATTTATTATTTAATAATGTTAAAAATCACATATATATTTATATAAAAAGCTCACTTTAAGCTAATATTTTGTTGTTGCCATTTTAATTCTAGTCATGCTCCTATTGACTCAAATCTAAGAGAAACTCTTATTATGAGTTAATAACACGTATTTAAGAGCGTAAATAAAAAAGTTACAGTTAATTATGATTTAAAATGAAAATGTGATTCTTTTTTTAAAAAATCACTTTTTAATTTAAAAGAAAATTTTCAATTTTCAGATTATTTTCTGAAAACAAAGAAAAATATTTTTTTTTTCCATCCAAAAGTAGTTTACTTTTAAAATAAGCTTAGTCAAATACTTTTTCTTCAAAATGAATATATTTTTTTAAAAATAAGCTCTCACTAAACAAATTTAGCCCAAAGGAAAGTTTATCTAGTCAATATTATATTATATTATTTTGTTCGTATATATCAAGTCAAAAAATCTATTAAATGATTATGATTTTACTTAATACATTAAATCATTTTAATTAAAAGACATTAACTTTTGAAAATTAAATCATTAAAATTTTCTTGTCAAGTAAAGTAATCAAGCAAAATAAAAGTTAGTGACCAAGGCTGACCCATAAACAAAAATGAGTTTATTTCATCTTTAGAATAAACATTGTCTACAATTTTAGAGATTAGGCCCTTTTGATCCAAAGGAGGTGGACTCTATGACATAAGGGAGCCCATTAGAAATGGTGAAAAAGAAGAAAGCCCACGATGAGAAAAGAGACGAGCGAGACAAGAAGATTCCATTCATGCGCAGGTGCGCATGAGATGAGATGAGATCAGGGACAGATGGAGATGGCCAGATGGGGTATTTAATATTGGTCTGTTTTTGTTATTAAATTAAAAAGTTTGCATTTTGCATTTTGCATTTTGACATTTGATTTTGATATTTGATTTTGGTTTTAGTATTGCCGGGAGAAAAGAAGGTGAAGGGAGTGGGAGGGAGGCCCGCTCACAATTTTGGCATCAAATTTGAAACAGGTAGAGGCAGTGTTTGAGCGCGCCTCAGCTTTATTTCTTCCGCTTCAATTTCACGATTCCCTCTCAGCTCTCACTCACTTTCAAGTCAAAACAATCGCTTTGAGATTTCTAGGGTTAGGGTTTTCTGTTTCTCAACTCTTCTCTTCTCTTATCCTCTCTATTCACACTTCCTTTGCTTCTTTACTTGTTCCTCTTCATGGCTACGGAAACCCTAGAGGACAAGAATCCTCTCCAGGAATCTCCCGTCAAGCCCAAAGACGAGAGTAAAGAAGGGGAGTGCCCCAAAAGCAATGAAGGAAATGAAGGGGAGGAATCTAAAGCTCAGCTGGAGAAGGGAATTTCCGACAAAGACGCCTCGGCGGAGGATGGTGATACGCAAGACAAGTATGTCCAGGAGGAAGGCCCGGAAAGCATGGAAGTTGAGGCTAATACTGAGGAGAACAAGGAAGTGAAGGAGATAGAGAAGGACGAGGATGAGGACCATACAGGGGAGAAGGAAGAGGAACAAGAGGATGAGGATCATAAAGGAGAGACCGATGAGGAACAAGAGGACGAGCACGAGCAGGGGGAGGAGGAGGAGGATGATGAAGCTGAAACTGGCGAGGAGGCCAAGACCAAAGGTCGTCGTAAGGGAAGTTCCAAGGAGGGCCAGAGTGAATCCAAGAGGCCGAGAAAAGAAAAAGCCAGCAAACAAGGGTCAGAGAAGAAGGGAGGAAGGGATCCTGCTACTCCAGCAAGTGAGAGGCCAACTAGGGAGAGGAAAACAGTCGAGCGGTATTCTATCCCATCGCCCGGGAAGTCTGCTAGGTCTTCCGCCAGTAAAAGTCTGTTAATTGAAAAGGTATGTACCTTGAATTCTTTGGATGTCTACAAATTTCTTCACTGAGACGAATGAGAACTAAAGTATTGGTTTTCATCATATTGATCTATATGGCTTTCAGGGTCGTGGTACGCAGCTTAAGGACATTCCAAATGGTAAGTTTGATATCCGTTACATTTACATTTCCTGTCTTTTATTGAGATCGTATGGCTTTGGTGATGCAATATACTTTGTTTGTATTCCCATTTTAAAAGAGGAACTTTAAACTATTACAACCGAAATATTCAAAATACTTGCGTAAGAACTTTTGGATTGAGCAGCTGAGTTTCTTTGAAGCATCACAAGTTTAGGTGCCATATATTGATATTTGCTTTTTTATATTCTTTCAGGATTTCATTACATTTTACCTCTATATATTTCTTTTATAATATATATATTTCTCCTGTTTCAATTTTTTAAACATCATCAGTTATAAGGTTATTAGATGTTAGTTTGCTTATCGTGGAAGTTATTTGATGTAGGAATGTTCTTTTAATATGATTTTAGGTTAATCATTGAATGTAAAATAGATGAACTAAAGTAAACCTGGGTTTGAAAATGAAATTATGTGGTCATTGTATGGAGATTTGTTTCCATTCGGTGCTGCTTAATTAGAGTACAAAAACTTATGTTGTTTGCAGCAAAAATAATTAATCAATTAATTGAATTAAACGTAGAGAAGGTTTTGAGCTTTGTCATGTGTTTCATATTTCCTAGTTACTCGTTTACTCCTTCAATATGGTGTTGGTGATGCTAAACTCTTGGACTCTTTTAAATCGTTGCTTGTTTACATGAAGATATAAGGGTTCTGCTGTGAAGCATACATTTGAATTTAATTATTATGAATTGTATGGTTCTCAACATTCTTTGCTTTTCTAGTAGAAAAAAGCAGCCATTTGTTACAATAGGTTTTCATTTTGTGTGACTGATTTATAATTAGATCTGTTTGCACTTTGCAAGAGGTAGTTTACTCTGATTGTACCTTGTTAAGCTGTCAGCCTGTTAGTGTTAGTTGCTTTTTCATTGTGAATATTTATCTTCCAAATGATTCCCATAAAAAAGTATGGGTTTTGGAAAAAGTCAAACTCATCAGGGTTGGTACTCTTGTACGTCTAAGCTGGTTTTAATGGCAAATGGAACTGCGGGTAGGAAGAGCATGGCTACCTTTCAACATTTTCTGTTCATTGGATTGGCTGCAAATTGTTAAGTGAAAATGAAAGATATTCTGCCTAGCAGATATCCATGGTTCAAATATTTTGAAAATACATTTTCTGACTGTTTTTTAACCATTTCATGGATTTAAATTTATGGTATCCAGTGCCAGATGTTGATTGAATTTTGTTGACCTTAAAAATGATAAGTTGCATGAAGGTCTGATATTATTGGATTTTCTTTCATGATTGTCATACTGACTTGATGGTTTGATCTTTTAACATGTATTAAAGACTAAAATTATGTATGTTCTTTGCTGATTGTTTCCATATTAAGTTATTTGTTTTCTGTGAATTTGTTTCTATAGCTGCTTTTTCTAATCAAGTTATTTCTTTTTCAATTGTTGTAGTGGCTTTCAAGTTGTCCAAGAGAAAACCTGATGACAACCTGCAAATACTTCATAATATACTTTTTGGGAAGAAAGCAAAGGTAAAACACCAACTTAGTTTCTTGGATTATATAGGTTGCTTATAGTAACAAGTTTTGCTTTTTCTTCATCTTGTTGTTT
This sequence comes from Senna siamea, assembly GCA_031216115.1. Taxonomy (NCBI): domain Eukaryota; kingdom Viridiplantae; phylum Streptophyta; class Magnoliopsida; order Fabales; family Fabaceae; genus Senna; species Senna siamea. The sequence goes on along the minus strand of CM062359.1, from coordinate 17,035,746 downwards.
TTGTCACATAATGGTGTCTGAATCTGCTAACCTTATGGTTGTTCCTTGAATGTTAGTGACATGCTTTCTTGTGCAGGCACAGACTTTAAAGAGGAATATTGGCCAGTTTTCTGGCTATGTATGGACTGAAAATGAGGTACAAATCTGTTTATCTGCTTTATCACTGATCTTTTTGTTCTTGTGCAAATGGATCATAATAAGTATTAAGTTTGTGATATTGTCTGAAAAGTTTGAATGTCTCAGGCTGGTATTAACCTGCAGCTGTGATAAATGTTTATATCAGGATAAGCACAGAGCCAAGGTAAAGGAGAAGATTGACAAATGTGTGAAAGAAAAGTTGGTGGACTTCTGTGATGTGCTTAATATTCCAATATCTAAGGGAAGCGTGAAGAAGGTGAATGTTACTTTAATAATATCTATCCTAGCTTACTATGCAATCTGTTGGTTTCTATTTTCTTATTAAATGAGATGTGCTTTCAGGAGGAACTGTCTGCAAAGTTGTTGGAGTTCTTAGAGTCCCCACATGCTACAACTGATGTTTTGCTTGCTGATAAAGAACAGGTTTTGTCTTCTTTTACTTTAATTACTTTTGGACTATTAGCTGGTGAGGTTAGAGTTCTGAAGCTTGCTTTTGTGTTGCAGAAAGGTAAAAAGCGTAAGAGTAAGGCAACACCAAGTAAATCTTCCATAGATGCATCAATTGAAACACCTACCAAGGTGTGTTGCCATATTGATTGCAAATTTGTGCTACTTTTCTTTATATCTGTTATTCATTAAGTTTTCTGTGCATTCACTTGCATCAAATTTAATTTTGACTTGATTGCTAATGTTTGTGATTCATCAAGGTAAGAATTAGTTGTCTATTTTTGGTTTCCTTTTTTTTTTTGGAGGGGGGGAGGTGAAAGTTATCTTATGGCTGTAGTTTCATCTTACATTACCTTATTGGCATCTTATGTCCAGTATTGATAGAATTTTCCGAAATTTATTGATTCCTATTGCCTCCTGTTGAAGTTTGTTTGGGCTTCTAGAATTGTAGAAGTTGTAGCTCAAGGAAGGTAATTATTTGATTGTTGACAGTTGCTGCTAGTTAGCAATATAGGTTTGTTTGCTTCTTATTTGGATATATAAAGTCTACTATGTTGGTTAAATTTAGAATCATATAAGTCTTGGATTCTTGTCTAGTTTTTGGGGTCTAAGTTTGCATGTTCTGAAATAGTGTTAAAGATAATATGCTTCAAATTAATTTAACTTTCTCTTCATATTTATTATGTGGTTCTAGAAACAAAAACAAAGCTCACAACTTGGGAAAAGGCGTAAACAATCTTCTGAGGTTGAGGAGGAGGAGGAAGATAAAGCTGAACCTTCAGATGTTAAAATGGATTCTCAGGAAGATGAAGATGTTTCAGTGCCAAATGATGACAGTGATCACGGGGAAAATAAATCAGAGGAAGAGGAACATAAACCAAAGGCTCAAAAGCGCACTTCTAAAAAGAGTGCAGAGAAGGGTTCAGTTGGTAGACCAGAAGATAAAATCACACCTGTCAAGAAGACAACCACTGCAAAGGCTTCCAAAAGCTCTGAAAAAACTCCAAAAAAGTCAACCTCTAAAAAAACAGTTACTGAACCTGACAGTATTTCTGGTACCCCCTCTAAGTCAAAGCAATCTTCATCCAAGAAGCAGAAAACTGGAAAGGAAGATCAAGATTCTAAGGGGAAGGGCGTAAGCAAAAAACAATCAGACAAGTCCTCAAAGGCTTCCAGTAAGGATCAGGGTTCATTGACCTTGTTTTCCCCTCTATACATATAATGTTATCATCTTTATTAATTACCTGTTTGCTGTTAACTGTAAGTTGAAGTTTACTCTTGCACTGGTATTTTGGGAACTATGGTGTTAAATTTTTATAACATGTTACTTGAAACCAAATTGTACTTCCCTGATATATATATATCAAGAATGCCTCTATCCCTTGTTTTTCCTGATTATCTTTGTTTCTCTGACGCCGTTTGTAGGAAAAGGCAAAAGTGGTAAGAAAGCCAAGGCAGAGCCTAGTAGGGAGGAGATGCATGTAGTAGTTGTTGATATTCTGAAGGAAGTAGATTTCAATACTGTAAGTGTTCTTACTGTGCCATTTTGTTTTGGTTGAATAGTGTCGATGTTCTTCAATTTTAAAAGCTTGTAATATTTTGTACTTACCTTCATGCAGGCAACTTTATCTGATATCCTTAGGCAACTTGGTATGACCTTTTCCATTGACTAAATTCCTCTTTCCCTCCTCTCCCTTGTCAAGGATAAATGATTTTTTAAACTCATAAGTTTTACTGAAATCATGTCAGGTTCCCACTTTGGTTTGGATTTAATGCATAGAAAACAAGAGGTTAAGGATATAATAACAGATGTGATTAATAACATGTCTGATGAGGAAGAAGAGGAAGCTGAGGATGCTGGGGATGATGAAGCAGATAAAGATGACGATGATGCTTGACTTTTATTGGCAGATAATCTTTGACCCGTGCAGAAATAAGAGGCATGGAGGTCAAGATCATATCTCCATGATTGTCCTCTCAACTGTTTCCAGATCAGAAGCTACAGTAGATTTTTGGTTGAGTTGTGACCGTTTTCATGATAGATGCTCAGTTAGGTTTGTTTGTACTTTGTACCATATTAGATTAGCCCCTTCTGTAGTACTGATGTGAGCTTAGTTTTATTCGTATATTTAAATATTTAATAGCTTGTTTATTCACCCGCCTACAAACATTGCTTTGTATTTTTTGCCACAATATTGCCTAGCAATTTAGATGAATTTGTAATGTTTGTTGAGTTATAAAATAATCGGCTTCCTTATTTGAACTGTAAAAAGGTTGTAACTGGAAATTCTCAGGGCCACGTGGATTTGAGAGTTAGTTGCTGGATTCTATGCTAATAAAATTTTGCCTCTATCAATTATTTTATGGTTTGTTTAAGAGAAAAAAAATAGAGAAAAAAGAAAGGAAAAAAAAATTTAATAATTTTTTTGTTTAATTTTTAAAATTTTAAAGTAAAATAAATTGAAGATGTTTTGTTAATATTTTTAAATTTTTTTTGTTAATTTTAATTATTTTAAATTAACAAATTTTAAAATTTTGAATAAAAAAGAGAAATTATTATTTTATTTTTTTCTTCCTTTTTTTTTTTCAATTTTCCTCTCTTTTGTTCTCCTTTCTTAAACACACCCTTAATTCCAAAATTGGTTTGTACAATGGGTACTCAGATCTTGTTCAACCTGAAGATGGAAATTTCGGATGTCCTTCTTATCTTTTGTTGCCTTTTTTGTTCATAATTTAAGGTTTGTTTGAACATTATTTTAATTTTTTATTCTTTAAAATTATTTTATAAAATTAATTTAAAAAATTTATTAGTATTATTTATATATATTTATATATATATTATTATAAGAATTGTTTTTGGTATTTTTTTTGTTTTAAAATATTGAGTTTAAAACATCTTTTAAATGTTTTGTATTTTTTATTTTCAAAACATATTTTATTCTTTTATTTTTTGTTAAAAATAGTTATTCAAACAAATTTTTTTATTTTTCTATTTTTAAAAATTAAAAAAAAATTTTAAAATACTACATTAAAAAAGCCCTTAGTCTCTCATTTCTTATATCCAGTGCTCTAATGAATTTGTTCTTATCCAAGCACTTCTTTTATTCGTCCCTTTCTGCTTCTGACTTTCAATCTAAGTCGTTAGGTGTGCATTATGCAAAAGATAGTCCAAGGAAATAATTATATAGATTACAAATTAATAATATAGATTGGTACAAGAACTGTGAAAATTATGGAAGATATTATTAATTTGGCATCATGTTGAAGGTTCTGATCTGAGGCTTTGTTTATTTTGTAATGCAGCATCACACGGAACTCATCTTCAAAGCATTTTCAAATGTGACTCTTGAAGGGTTATTCCACAAGATAAATCGATTGGTTACCTACATCTATTCAATATCGTGTTAACATAAACAAACTAATACCCATTCATATAGTTAACCCTCTACTACTTGAAGTCTTTGATAATTACATTTGAACAAACTGAAATTACATATGAATATGAAATTAATTTCTTGCTCTTAGCACCATGGATTATGACGCTAATCTAGCCCGAAAGAAATACAACAGATCACACTTCTGCATGTTACATGATATAACCTTTTAATATTTGTATTAGGTTGATTTGGATGTTCTGCAGGTGAAGTAAAGCAACTAGTAAGTTTTATATATGAAAATACTTACCTTAAGAAAGTTCTGTCTCTATGGGTTCAAATTTGATGAGTCATAATTAATAATTTTTTGGATAAAAAAACAATTCAGTGCATAAAGTTTGAGAAAAGTCAAATGTATAGTCTCACTCTTGCAAGAGAGATTGTTTATAGGATTTGAATTCACAACTACTAAATCATATAACAACAACTTTAGTATTATTGCAAGGCTCACTCTCTAATTAGTAACCTTTTGGACATTTCAGCCCAAAAAAAAAAAATCTATTACAATGAAGAAGTAGTTGATATCATTAAGCAATTTGGGAAGGCCTAATCCTCCAACCTACTCAACTATGTCTCCTTTACCCTACGCCACTCTGGCTGCTAAGGTTTGTCTGCAGAAGAAAATGCTGTCTTTTACACTCTCACACTCTGCATTTAATAAGTTTTGCGTATAAACTTTGAAATCCACAATGCTTATATGTCACTTTCATATTTCTATAATCAAAATATGGAGCCAAAGGTTTTCCCTCCTCTCTTCCTATATAACTCCTCTAAAATCCAACCCTTGTACCAAATGCCTACTATATCACTTCCTTAATCCTTCTTGTCTCACCAAATAGTACTTCTGCATTACAGATTCTCCAAGCTTCTAGCTCGATGGCAGATGCAAATGGTTCAAACTTTGATCTTTATGTGAAGCAAGGAGAACCAACTCTGGTTCAACCAGCAGAGGAAACAGAGAAAGGCTTCTACTTCCTTTCAAACCTTGACCAGAACATAGCAGTTCCAGTTCGAACAGTTTACTGTTACAAATCTGATTCCAGAGGAAACGAGGATGCTGCAACAGTTATTAAGGATGCCTTGTCCAAGATTCTTGTTCCTTATTATCCCATGGCTGGCAGGTTGATTATCAGTCCAGAGGGAAAGTTGATAGTGGATTGTACAGGGGAAGGTGCACTGTTCGTTGAGGCTGAAGCAAACTGTGAGATAAAGGAATTAGGAGACTTGACAAATCCTGATCCTTCAACTCTTGGGAAACTTGTTTATGTTACCCCTAATGCTCAAAACATACTTGAGATGCCTCTCATGGTGGCTCAGGTTTGACTTTACTTTATCAGTTAAAACAAATATATGCTTCTCATACCAAGGAATGTTACCTGAAATAGAACAAATGACTTTGAATGGATTGGGTACTAACAAGGGTTGAATTTAGTAGAATGAATTAATTTTTTATAGCATGAAGGTTCAAATTCTTGTTAATAGAGATGTTCATATTTAGTATCTAACAATATCTTAAACTCCATTGTGTCTAGTAAAAGATACTTGTAGAAAATTGAACAATATCATAATTCATTTTGAACTAGGTTATTTTTAGTTCAACTTAGTTAATTAACTTGTGGTGCATGGTGGATTAATTCACAAGTTAACTTTTTTTTTTTCTTTTTACTAATTTGTTTGTTAACTTTTATGATAATTTATACCAGATTATTTCTTCATTTTAATGTACTCATTTCAAGTGTCTCTAACCAAGCAATATATACTAAATATTATTATTTGAAGTATCATATACATTTATACATGCTAGTTACTTAAAAACTTTCCATTGTTCAATTTGATTATGTTATATTCAAAGGATATATATTATAATTAATTTTTATGGTTAGTTTTTTTTAAATGTTTATTCTATCTTTAATTTTCTTCTGAGGTTGAAGAGTTGGCTTATGTGACCTGTAAATCCACACTAATGAGCCAATCCATCTTGACTCTCTTTTCTTTCCAAATTGGCTCACTTTGACATATCAACAAAATATCAAGTGTCATAAGATGATACAATTTTAGCGATAATTCATGCCAACTAAGAATGATAATAAAGATTTCATTGACTTTTATAACCATCCTTTTCATGCATGACTAGTAAGGATTGTCATACCAAACATGACCTTTAGAATTTTATTGTTATCTAAGATATATATATATATATATATACCAATCATACCAAATGTGTTCATATTCACTGTCTGTAATTCTGATCATTACAGCAATATCTAGCATAGCTAAAAACCAATTTTTTCTTCCAGGTCACAAAGTTTAAGAATGGAGGATTTACTTTGGGACTAAGCATGAACCACTGTATGAAAGATGGACTATGTGCTATGGAATTTGTGAATGCATGGAGTGAGACTGCAAGAGGCTTGGACTTGAAAATTCCACCATTCCTAGATCGAACTATTCTGAAAGCACGCAATCCTCCCAAAATAGAATTCTCACACCATGAATTTGCAGAGATTGAAGACATATCAGACACCAAAAAACTATACGAGGAAGAAGACATGCTGCACAAGTCCTTCTGTTTTGATTCAGACAAGCTTGCATTGCTCAAGAAAAAGGCCATGGAAGATGGGGTTGTCGAGAAATGCTCTAGTTTTGAAGCCCTCGCTGGTTTTGTATGGAGAGCTCGAACTGAAGCCTTGAGGATGCATCCTGATCAACAAACGAAGCTCCTCTTTGCTGTTGATGGACGGTCCAGATTCAATCCCCCAATACCTGAAGGGTATTTTGGGAATGCTATTGTGTTGACAAATTCACTGTGTAACGCAAGTGAGTTATTGAACAACCCTCTATCATTCACAGTAGGGTTAATAAGGAAGGCAATTGATATGGTCACAGATAACTACATGAGATCAGCTATTGACTACTTTGAAACAACAAGAGCTAGGCCTTCCTTAACAGCAACACTTTTGATCACAACATGGGCAAGATTGTCTTTTCACACCACTGATTTTGGGTGGGGACAACCTTTGTGTTCTGGTCCTGTGACTTTGCCAGAGAAAGAGGTTATTCTGTTCCTATCACAAGGTGAAGAGAAGAAGAACATAAATGTTCTTCTTGGATTGCCTGCTTCTGCTATGCAAATCTTTCAAAATCTGATGCATTTATGAATTCAACCTTTGATTCAACTCTCCAATAATTTGCATTAATTACATGTTCAATAAAAGCTTTCATGTTTCATCCATCTGCTGTTGTATTGTAACATTAATATATATATGTCAATTCTATTCTCAAACTGTATCATCATATACACACTTCATCACAAACAAATTTGAAATTCCTCCCGTTTGTTCATCCCAATAGAATCAATTTCACCTAGGGCAGCCCAATGCACAAAGTTTCACTAAATAAAATTTGAGAAGTATTAGATTTACGCAATATTATTTTATAAACAAAAAAATTATTTTTAAATTTTAAACCCGTAACTTTCAAGTGATATAGCAATAACTTTATTATTTCAAAACTTACTATCAATGGAATCAATGTCAACTACAACAAAGAATTCCCTACAAGCCAAGAAAACCTAATTCTATATATATACAAGTAATCATTAATAAATATTAATTACAACTCTAAGAAAACGGTGGGATGTGAAGAAACTCAGGTTCAGGAGTCTCCTCCATCTCCGCCAAGGCTTCACAGAAGAAATCAACATCACAAGGAAGACATATTGGGCCATCGTTAGGAAGACCATATTCATCGGCAGCATGTTCTAGAAGTATCTGGAACAATGGATGATTGGCAAGCTCGATCTTGATCACGAATCTTTGCTTCTGGGGTCCAACGTAGACACAGAAGAAGCCATGAGGAACCCCTTTGCTTCTCTTAGTATTATTATTATTATTGGATAACATGTTGTAGCTTCCATAACCATCTTCAACCTGGCGTCGTCTGCAACAATATTGATCCCAAACCCTCATGCAATTTCTCTTCACAGTGTCCATTATGATCAGTTCGCAGACACAAGCACGAGAAAAGGGTTTAGACTGTAGAGAGGAAACTATAGGTTCTTGAATGAAGAGAGTGAAGAGAAGTTGGAGAAAGAAGAATGTAAAAGAGAGAGATATAAGTGTCTGAGTACAAAACTAAACGTGGGGGTTTCTATTTATAGGGGGATTCATTGTTTCACACGCTCTCGTTGACCTCATCTTCTTGTATATGCTTCTATCTATCCTCTACTAGTCAAAGAGGCAGCTGGATTTTGATTTTGAACGTGAAAAGTTTTGGAGAAAAAAAATTGGACCCACCTTGTACAATATTAAAATTTGATTACAAAATTCAAACATGATATTTTATCTTTGTGTAACAATGATTATCTATTATAATTTGACTTGTCAAAAGATGTATCTTTTTATTTTTAATTTGGGTGTAAATTATACTAATCATCTCTAAAATTAGTAAAATTACATTTACTATATTTTTAGTTTTAAAAAATACACTCAACATTAATATGATTTTATATAATGTTATGTAAATTTGTTTATTTTATTTTTAATAATAAAATTAATATTTTTCATAATTTGTGCTTATTTTAAAATAATAAATTTTTTAAATTATTTTCAATATTATATTAAATTTTAACTGTATTTATTATTATATGAAAAATAAAGTCACAATTATTTTTATGGATAAAAAATAAATATAATTTTTTAAATTAAAGAGATGTAAGTGTAATTTATTTGATTGTTTTCAATTTATATGAAATATCTTTTTATATCAACTATGCAAATCGAGATGATGAAAATAAAGAAACTCAATTTAATTTTCAAAATGTAAAGCTCTCTCTAACATAATATTACCCGTCACGTGATACTTTCTGTGTCTTTTTCAGATGTTCTTCTTGGATTTTATTTCTAACTTGTAATTATAATTCTTAATGTCAAGTGGTGTGTGTGTGTGTGTGTCTATATATATATATATATATATATATATATATATATATATGGCCGTCACGGCGTCACTAAGTAGCATATGAAGAAGAATAATCAATAAAGAAGATGGCTGCTGCCTGCTATCGTTGCTGACGCCTAACAGTCAACTTCATTTTTCCACGCTAACATGTTTAATTTTCTAATTGGTCATTTCATTATATTTTAATTTTATTCACTCCCTACATTTTCTGTAAAATACAAAAAGGGTCAAAAAATTAATACCCTGGATGACATTTTATATATATTAATTGCATAGTTCTTTTATAAAAAGATTAAGATATTTTTAAGTCACGTAATATTAATTGCATTGTTATTTTATAAATAAAACATGAGTAGTTATAGGGTCTCTTAGGAAAGAGATAAATATAAAAAATATATATTATTTATATATAATTTTTATTATATAAATAAAATTTATTATTTAATTAATTTTATATTTATATCCCTCTTTATATAATATTATTATATTATTTTTTATATAAAAAAAATATAAATTTGTATCTTAAGTGTCAGTGTTTAGTTTTTTTTTTGGATAATGTTTGTATCTGTTTAACAAATTAAATTACAATGAAATTAAATAAGACTTATAAGGTTTTATATATAGTCTCTATTTTCCTTAGTTTCTTGCTTAAAAAAATCTTAAGGATGTTTGCTATACGAATAAAATTTTTATTTTTAGAAATTATATTTTTGAGAATATTATTTTTAGGAATGTAATTTTTAAAAATTTCAAAAACTTATTTAATTTATTTAAAATATTTTTAAAAATATTTTACAACTCAAAAAATTTTGAATTTTGAATTTTTTATAATTTTTGTTTAAATATTATAATATCTCAAGATTATATTGAATAAATAATTTTATTTTGATACGTAGTTAGATAATAAGATACAAATTTTTTAATATTTAAAATATATTTATATATTTTTTATAATTTTATTTGATGCACATTTATGTATTTAATCAAACTTATTTAATTTATCAAACATTTTTTTAATCAAACTAATCTAAATTAAATTTGGTTAAATTAAATTAAATTAAATTGTTAAATTTTAAAAAAATCTTGTAATTTTAAATTTTAACTTTTTTTAATTTAAATAATGATAAATATAAATTTTTACTAAATATTAAAATAAATTAAATATAATTTTAAAATAAGTCAAATAATAAATAAATCATAATAAGATTTATTAAGTTTTAAAAAACTAATTTAATACTTTTACTATTATAAAAATATTCTTATATAATAAAAATACAAGATTTTGACTCTTTTAAATAAGAAAAAAATTTATAAAAATATAAAAATATAATATTTTTAAAAATATTTTTTAATTTATATATCAATCATAAAAATATAATAATTTAAATTTTTTATTTTTAAATTTTTTTTAAAAAATCCTGTACTATTAATTTCTTGATGATGTGACGTACCAACACTCTAATCTTAAGTATATAATTAAATTATAAAGTAAAATTGAATGTGGACACGAGCCTAATTTTTTTGACTGCGTGAAGATTCGTGGATTTCATTTGATATAAATGCATTTTTTTAAAAAAAAAATTCAGTCAATATACGCCATATTATTGATCTAAGTTCAAACTATGACGAGATAAAAAGGCGACAGTAATTAATTAGTTGGTAAATGACTTCCTTTTATTTTATAAATCCTTAGATTATACATTTGAATAATATTAAACTAGAGTGCATATTAATTTTTCAAATATAATATAAAAATAATTATTATATTTTTAAAATAATAAATTAAATAATAGAGAGTGATTTATTTTTTCATTTACTTTTTTATTTTTTACTTTTTTATTATAATTTCTTAATATCTATATTTTGTTCTCCTCTCTCATCTTCTCACATCACATATTTTATTTTTTATATTATATTATATAATATATAATTTTGAAAATTAATGATGAAAGCTTTGGAGCCACTATAATATGGATGATTAATTTTTAAAGCTAAAATAAAGTAAATTTATTATTCTTACTGAAAAATATTAAAATGGGCGTAAAAAGCACTTTTATTTCCTCAAATTTTAATAGTTTTAATTTGGTACTTTAATTTAAAGATAGAGATGTTTTTGTAAGGTGTGTTTAGTTTATGAAAAAAATTTATTTTATATTTATATTTATTAAAATTAGTTTTATTTTTAAGTTTTTAAAATTTTAAAAACATTTTTGTTATGTAAAGTAAAATTTTTGTTCTTATTTATTTTTAAGTTAAATGAATTAAATGATTATAATTTTTTTATGTAAATTAATGATTTGATCCCTACAAGATGTATGGTCTCTCAATTTAATTTTTAAAAAATAAAATGTTATAATTTAATTTTTAAAAGATAAATTTTTAATCAATTTAACTATTTGATTAATAAGATATATAAAAGTTAATTAATAATAATATTAATTAATATTAATTCACTGTTAAATTATAATTTAAATCATATTCAAAGATAAAAAATATATCAAATTTATAAATTAAACACTATCAAAATACATAATTTATCTTTTCATATGTAGTTTGTAAATGTAATGTATTTTATTTTACAAATTGCACATTATCAAAGCACATTATTTAATTTTTTTAGTTAAATATAATTTTTAACATTTAATAGTCAATTAATATTATTATAAATTAATTTTTTATCATTTATATTAATTAAATGGCTAAATTAATTAAAAATTATTTTTTAAGATTAAATTAAAATATTTTATTTTTTAAAAACTAAATTGAGAGAATATATTCATATCTTTCAGTGACTAAATTATTAATTTACTCTTTTTTAACTATTTTTTAAATATTACTATTATTAAATAATAATATTTATACAATTAAGGAGTTTAATTTTAAAAAAAATTATAAAATTATAATGTAAAAACATTAAAATAGACTGTTTGACGGTAGGGTGATAGGAGAGTCAGAATCTTATAAATTATGATGAGAGTTCAAAATGGCTTCATATGTGCACCTAAATTTTTTAAATATTTTTTGTGACTCTCGTGTTGAAACTGAGCCTCTGGTCTGAAATTAATAAAGCGGTTAAAACTGCCGTACCAACTTAAAATCTTATTTATATAACAAAAATATACTTAACAACTATACTTTTTTATTTTAAATTTGTTTATAAATATTTTAAAACAATTATGTCATTGTTATCATTGTTATATGATTTTTTATTTTTACATCTTATTTTTCAATTATATCTCGACAAAAATCTTAACCAATATTTCTCTTAATTACTAACTTATAAGAATTAAGTATTATTAACTTTATACAATGTTATTAATAAAAAAGATAGACGTTATGTTTTAAAAATTTATATATCAATATTGTAATTAAATTTTAATTCATAAGGTTATTGAATTTTAATATTATAATATTAATACATAAATTCTAATTGATACATAATTTTTTAAAATGAAAACAAAGCATATTAATTTTTTTTTTAATTTTTATAAATCTTGACTAGAAACAAAATGATTTTAATTTATTTCAATTTTAATTTTTCATTTCATGTAAAAATTATAAAAAAATGATAGCTTAAAAAAAGATAGCTGTTAGATTTTTTTTTATATAAATCAGATTTTTATTTTGAGCAGCGGTTTTAACCGCTGCTATAGGAAAAAAAATCCACCACAGCACAAAGTCCATTAATTCCAGACTGAATGTCACATATAGAATCATTTTAGACTCTCGCTTAATTTACAGAATTCTAACTCTACTTGTCAAACGTTAAAAATGTGTATTGGACATTTTCTATTTTCAATTTAATTTCGAATAATTTTAAAAATATGCTTTGTTAAGTATTATGAAATGTATTTTTAGTTATATTTTTTATTTTTAATTAAAAAAACATAAACCATGCTTACTTTTTAGTCATAAGGCAAATAAACATGTGAAGTGCGTGTATGTTTTAAACTTTTTAACTTTTTTAGTTTTGACAGTCACACAGAGACGTCTTTCTGAACCTCATAAAGATTCAACGTATACATGTAAATTCGCATTTCTTTTAGTTTCTATTATATACACACTAGCCATAAGAGATATAAAAATTATTTAACTTTGACGTCGTTTAACTTTTGACACTTTTGGCAATTCACTATGTCACATATATATATATATAAATTATTCAAACAAATTTAAAAAAATTGGTACGCACAATTATCATGCATATACATAAGAGATTAATTGATATTATAATTAATCTAAATTATTTTTACAAAATATATATCTTTACAAGATATCGTTGAATTAAAAGTTCTTAACATTTCCTCACAAAATTTAATACTAATTCAAGGTTATTAGATGCCCCTTCAATATACACTTCAAATAAGCAGGCTTATACCAAAAAGAATATTAAAGACAACTGTGAATCTAAAATATCGACACAAGCCCATTGATTTTGAATACGTGAGAATCCGTGAATACTTCAATTTCAGTCGACGACGAATTAACAAGGCAATAGTAATTACTAATTAGTTGGTAATTGATCTCTTACTTTTAGTCATCGTTAGATTATACAACTTTTTTTATTATTTTAAAAAGCAACTTTCTTTTTTCTTGACATTAAGAGAAAAAACCTTGTGCATTCATTTTTCGAGTATAAAAATAAGTTATAAATTTATTTTATTATATTAAATTTTTTATAATTTTACTACTTATATAATATTACATATCAATATTAAATATATATATTAATTATATAAAATGATTATTTATTAAAACACACAACTTAAATACACTTTTGATTCTTTTATTTTTTTTAATATTTAATTTGGTCTTCCTAATTTAAAGTTTAACAATTTTACTTTCCTATCTATATATCGCATATTTGTTTAAAATTTAATGTCAAATTTAATAGTTGACTAAATTTTGCTTTGAGTTAATAACTTTATGTAAATAAATAATAGTTCAATTCACATATTTTTAAATTTGATACTAAATTTTAAATCCATCAATTCTGTGATAAAAGAATAAAATTTGATTATTTTATTAAAAACAAAAAAAGACCAAGTTGTCTCTATTTCTAAATTAGGGAAACTAAATTAATTTTTTTATAAAATTAAAAAGACCAAAAATACATTTAAGCTAATTAAAATAAAAATTTTAAAATATGTATATTTTTTATTTTGTATAAACAAATCAATATTATTTTAAAGTTTAATTATCTTTTGACTTTAACAGAAGTTTATGTATATTTTAAACATCTTTCAACATAGTGGGTATTTATTAATTCGTTTCATATAACTTTTAGAGTGGGTTAATAATTTAATCTTCAAAAGATGACTCCAGTAAGTAGTGATTTAATAATCTAAAAATGAAGATTTCTTCAATCTGTTTTTTTTCATGAAATTTTTAATTAAAAATTAATATGTGTATTGATTGTATAATTTATGGCTTTTATGATTAATTTGTTTAAAAAAAAATTATATACCTTATTTTAATTAAAAAATTTGATAACAAATTAAAATATAAGAAATTATATATAAACCTAACTCTTTTTATAATCAAAATGATGTATAAAATATTAAATTAGTCTAGCTTTTATAGTTTTATCTTCTATGTATTTGAAAACATGAGTTTATTGCGACTTTTGTGTCAAAGGGCGAATAAACACATTAAGACTTCTTTTTTCTACAGCCATCATTGTGATCCTTTTTAATTTTATTAATTTATATTTAGACTAAAGGATACAGACTTCTTTGAACGTAGACAATCATCTCTGTTGAGGTTTGAGTTAGGATATTAAATAAATAAGTTTAAATATGAGTATTATTTTAAACAAATTTTATAATTTCAAATCCGAGTTTTAAAGGATAATATTTAAATTAAAATCAAGTTTTTTATATATAAATTATTTAAGTATTAATTTTATATTATATATATATATTATTGAAGTAAATATATATGTAAATTATATTATTTATTTTAATTTTTTAATAAGATAATTTAAATTTAAATTTAATATATAAATTATTATATTTAATAATTTTATTACGATATAAATGTTAAAATTTTATATTTATTATATATTTAAAATTTATATAATAATTTTATATTAAAAATTATTGAAAAATAAAAAAATACTGGCATGTATTACTATAATTTTACATATATATGATACTAATAAATAAAGAAGATGGCTGATGCCTGCTATCGTTGCCGACGCTTAACAGTAAACTTCATTTTTCTACGCTAACATGTTTAATTTTTTTAATTGGTCATTCCATTATATTTTAATTTTATTCACTCCCTTCATTTTCTGTAAAATACAAAAAGGGCCAAAAAAAGTAATACCCTGGATGACATTTTATATATATTATTGTATGGATTTTTTTTAAAAAAATTAAGATATTTTTAAGACACGTTATACTAATTGTATAGTTATTTTATGAATAAAATATGAGTAGTTATAAGATGATTAATATCTTTTTGTATAAAAAACTAATATGATGATGTTATGTAATAAGAGAGATAGATACAAAAAATATATATTATTTATCAAAATAGATTTAATATTATCCAAATTTATTATTGTTTGTGTTATCCCTCACATTCTTTTTTTTTTCTTTTACATTAAAATAATACATTTTACTGTCAAATTGTAAAAACAAAAAAGAATATGAAAAGATAATAACAAACTTAAAGAGTATCGAATCTATTTTTACCATTTACCTATAATTTTTATTATATAAATAAAATTTATTATTTAATTAATTTTATATTTATTTTTTTATATGATAGTGTAATATTATCTTTTTCACATACGAGATAATCTAAATTCATATTCAACATCTTTAGTGTTAGTGTTGAGATTTTTCTTTCGGTAATCTTTTTATTTTTTTTAACAAATTAAATTAAAATTAAATTAAATACGACTTATAAGGTTTTATATATAGAATCTTCTGTTTTCCTTGGTTTCTTCCTTTAAAAAGTTTTAATGTCGTGATGATGCGACGTACTAAATATACATCGAAGTTTGAATATTTATGCAGTATTTTTTTTTTTTTTTTTTAAGGTTTGGGTTGAAGCATTACGTTCATTGTTGACTAACTTGTCAGTCGTTTCTTTATTCAAATAAAGTTGACCTTGGAAATATTTCTACTGGGGCAATTTTTTTATTATGAAATTTTAGTTAATTTGAATAGAATGTAGTAAATTTTTAAATATTTGAACATATTTTTTTTTCAAAATCATTAATATTTAAAATTAATTATACTTTTAATTTTGTCAAAATTATTTATATTTAAAATTTATTGAACTTTAATTAAATTAATTGAAAATAATTAAAATTATATAATAAAAATCAATTTTTTAAAATATTTTATACATAAAACTTAAACCAAAATTTTATTTAAAAATAAAATAAAATATTTACTATTATAATAACTATAACTATTTTATGAATTGTTTTTTTACTATAAAAAAAACTCTAATCTTAAATATATAATTAAATTATAAAGTAAAATTGAATGTGGACACGATCCTATTTGTTTTGACTACGTGAGAATTCGTGGATACTTCAATTTTCTTTTGATATAAATGCATTAAAAAAATTGTCAGCCAATATATACGCCATGTTATTGATCTAAGTTCCAATCGTGATGAATTAATAAGGCGATAGTAATTAATTAGTTGGTAAATGAATTCTTTTTATTTTAGAAATCCTTAGATTATAAATTTGAATAATATTAAACTAGAGTGCATATTAATTTTTAAATATAACATAAAAATTATTATTATATTTTAAAATGATAAATTAAATAACAGTTAGTTATTTTATTTTTCACTCATTTTTTATAATCTCTCACTTTTTATTGTAACTCTAAATATTTATATTTTTTTTTCTTGCGTCTCTTATTTTTACATCACATATTTTATTTTTTATATTATATTATATAATATATAATTTTAAAAATTAATAATAAAGACTTTAGAGTCACTATAATATAGGTGATTAATTTTTAAAGCTAAAATAAAATAAATTTATAATTTTTAAAAAAAGTATTAAAATGGATTTAAAAGCACTTTTATTTCCTAAAATTTTAGTAGTTTTAATTTGGTAGTTTAATTTAAAATAGAGATTTTTTTTGTAAGGTGTGTTTAGTTTAAGAAAAAAATTTATTTTATATTTATATTTATCAAAATTAGTTTTTAATTTTAAGTTTTTAAAATTTTAAAAACATATTTGTTATGTAAAGTTAAATTTTTGTTCTTATTTATTTTTAAGTTAAATGAATTAAATGATTATAATTTTTTTATGTAAATTAATGATTTGGTCCTTGCAAGATGTATAGTCTCTCAATTTAGTATTTAAAAAATAAAATATCTTAATTTAATACTTAAAAGATAAATTTTTAATTATTTTAGTCATTTAATTAATAAGATAGATATAATTTAATTGATAGTAATATTAATTAATTGTTAAATGATATTGTAAATCATATTTAACAATAAAAAAACACATCAAATTTATAAATGAAACACTATCAAAATGCATTGTTTGCATTTTTATATGTAGTTTGTAAATGTAAAGTATTTTATTTTACAAATTGTACATTGTCAAAACTCATTATTTATATTTTTTTAGTTAAATTTAATTTAATAAGCATTTAGTATCATTAATACTATTTTTAATTAACTTTTTATCATTCATATAAATTAAAAGATCAAATTAATTGAGAATTAATTTTTTAAAAATTAAATTAAGGTATTTTATTTATTTAAAGACTAAATTGAGAGAATATATATTTTTTAAAGACTAAATTATTAATTTATTAATTTTACTTATTTTTAAATATTAATATTATTAAATAATAATATTTATATTATTAAAGAGTTTATTTTTTAATAAATAAAAATAATATTAATTATAATGTCAACACATTAAAAATGAACTTTTTAATTATGATAAGAGAGTTTAAAATAACTTTATATGTGATACCTAAATTGTTTTTAATATTTTTTGTGACCGTCGTGTTGACCAAGCACAGGGTCAGGACGGGTTCAATCTGGAATTAATGAAAGCCAGGTGCTTTTTCTTTTCTCTAGCAGCGGTTAAAACCGCTGCTCCAACTAAAATTAAGATTTATATAACAAAAAATATACCCAACAACTACAATATTTTATTTAAAATTTTTTTTTAAATGTTTTATATGAAATAAAAAGGTAAAAAATTTTAAACTTAAAATAAAGTGCTTAAATTCTATTTTTACTTTTAAAAAAATATGTATCAATTAAGATTAATTTACATTTAAAAAATTATGTCATTGTTATATATATGATATTTTATTTTTACATCTTCCTTTTCAACTATCTCTTGACATAAATCTTAACCAATATTTTTTTCAAATACTAACTTATGAGAATTAAGTATTAATAACTTTATAAAATGGTATTAATACAAAAGATAAGTGTTATATTTTAAAAATTTATGTATCAATACTGTAATTAAATTTTAATTCATAAGGGAAATTGAATTTTGATATTATAATATCAATACATAAATTATAATTGACACAGAATTTTTTAAAACGAAAACAAAGCAAATTAATTCCTTTTTTTTTAACTTTTAATAAAGCTTTACTAGAAAGAAAATATTTTTACTTTATTTTACTTCTAAAAATTTTTAATTTTTTATTTCATATAAAACTTTATAAAAAAATTTAAAATAAAAATTTATAGTTGTTAAGTATATTTTTTGTTATATAAATCAAATTTTTAGTTGGAACAACGGTTAGAGGAAAAAATAAATAAATGCACCTAGCTCTTGTGTTTGGGTAGCATGCACGAGGGTCATTAATTTCATACTGAGTGTCACATAAAAACAGATTATACAAAAACAAAGGGACAGAATCAAAATAAGTTAAACTTGATTTTTCAAGGTAGCTGCTCTCTTGGCCAAAAGTTCAGCACATGCATTTGATTCTCAGGGAGATCATTATTATTAATAAGCTTCACATACAGCAGTGAGGGAATCAGATTCAACAATAATGCAAGACCATTTTAATAAGCTTCAAATAAGCATGCTTATATTTATTGAGTTTTATAAAATTTTGGCATGAAGACCAACGTAATTGTTACTTCTAATTGTATACAGTAGGATTAATTCAAACTAATTCTTATAATAAAATATTAACTGGCGTAAAAATCTCAAATTTTACATTAGCATCAATCGATCCTTTTGTGTATATGTATTAGTGGCTTGGCATGTATTAAAGTATAAATTATTTTTTAATTTTAAATATTTCATAAAAAATAATTATCTTGTTTTAAAGTAATAAAATTAATTTTTTTTATCTTCCTTATATCTATTTTAACTACCTACTTTTTCCACTTTTCTAACTTGTTATTAAAATTTCAAATTTTTTTTTATATGACGAGTATATGTGTGTGTGTGTGTATTATATTAACTTTAAAATCTTTTTTGATTTCCAAATTTATATACTAATATATATAATATAATAATAATTAAAAATTGTGACCGGACCCAAATATTAAGTAAACTTGGTTTGAGTAACCAAGCTGAAAGTAATGTAATTCAACTCGAACTAACTCAAACTCTTTTGGACGATTAAGGTAAAATCATGCCTTAAATTTGAATAGACATAAGATAAGCTTCCAATAAAACTAAATGGTCTAAAATTCTAGTTCAACCTCACCTTCGAAGGATTATAGATTGAGTTGGATCAGTCCATGAACTTTTTTTATATAATCTTTTTAAAATATAATTTTATTTTATTTGACTCAATATATATATATATATATATATATAATTCAGTTTAGTTATCAATTTTTGTTTTATTTCTCTTTCTTTTGATGAACCTAATACTACTAAAGAATAAGGAAAAGAAAAATAAAATAATTTAACACTTAACCTTGACCTAACCCAACTCATTTAACGAGTGGGTTGGTTTCAGTAAACAAGCCAAAAAGAAAATAACCTAACTCAAATTTACTAAATCTCTTTGAGTTGATTCAAGCAAAATGATGCCTTAAATTGTAATAGACTTAATCGGTGTATAACCCTAGTTAATTAGGCATAACCCACCAAGGGCATAACTCATTTAACGAGTGGGTTGAGTTGGACTATTTAATGGACTTTTTAAAAATAATTTTATTTATATAATTAATATATTAAAAATAAATATTACAAATTAGTCTACAAAAATATAATTTATTTTATATATCAATATCGATTAATTATCAGTATATTGTGAATGAATATCACTATCAATATAGGTTATGGCATTTCATGATACAAAATATTTTCAAATAGACATGACCTGTGTATAGTCCGAAGGATAGCCCACTGAGGGCTTTTAATTGGTTTCAAGTTTTGAACCTGTGATCTACATTATAGCAACTTGATTGTTACTACGAATCTCATCTTCAATGGAATCAATTTCAACTAGAACAGAGAATTTCCAACAAGCCAAGAAAACCTAATTCTATATATATACAAGTAATCATTAATAAATATTAATTACAACTCTGAGAAAACGGTGGGATGTGAAGAAACTCGGGCTCAGGAGTCTCCTCCATCTCTGCCAGAGCTTCACAGAAGAAATCAACATCACAAGGAAGACATAATGGTCCATCGTTACGAAGACCATATTCATTGGCAGCATGTTCTAGAAGTATCTGGAACAATGGATGATTGGCAAGCTCGATTTTGATCACGAATCTTTGCTTCTGGGGTCCAACGTAGACACAGAAGAAACCACGAGGAACCACTTTGCTTCTCTTAGTATTATTATTATTGGATAACAAGTTGTAGCTTCCATAACCATCTTCAACCTGGGGTCGTCTGCAACAATATTGATCCCAAACCCTCATGCAATTTCTCTTCACAGTGTCCATTATGATCAGTTCGCAGACACGAGCACGAGAAAAGGGTTTAGACTGTAGAGAGGAAACTATAGGTTCTTGAATGAAGAGAGTGAAGAGAGATATAAGCGTCTGAGTACGTACAAAACTAAACGTGGGGGTTTCTATTTATAGAGGGATTCATTGTTTCACACGCTCTCGTTGACCTCGTCTTCTTGTATATGCTTCTATCTATCAAAATTAGTTACTTGATTAATAGTGGTTTTATACTACTATTCAAAGAGGGGCTGGATTTTGATTTTGAACGTGAAAGTTTTGGAGCATTGGACCCACCTTGTACAATATTAAATTTTGATTATAAAATTCAAGCATTATATTTTATCTTTGTGTAACAATGATTATCTATTATATTTTTAGTTTTAAAAATAAACTCAACATTAATATAATTTTATATAATGTTATGTAAATTTTTTATTTTATTTTTAATAATAAAATTAATATTTTTCATAATTTGTGCTTATCTTAAAATAATAAAATTTAATAAATTATTTTTAATATTATATTAAGAATTTTATATTAAATTTTAACATAATTTTAACTGTATTTACTATTATATTAAAAATAAAGTCACAATTATCTTAATTGATAAAAAATATAATTTTTAAACTAAAAGATCTAACTATAATTTATTAAAATTTATATAAAATATTTTTTATATCAACTCTGCAAATCTCGAGATGATGCAATTAAAGAAACTCAATTTTTCAAAATGTAAAACTCTCTCTAATATAATCCTATATAATATAACCCGTGACATGATACTTTTAAATTTCAATATCTTTTTTTAGATTTTCTTATTGGACTATATTTCTAACTTGTATTTAAATTCTTATTGTCGTGTGCTATATAATACATATATATATATATATATATATATATATATATATATTTGGACGTCACTTATTAGCATGTGAAGAAGAATAATCAATAAAAAAGAAGAAGATGGCAGCCGTTGTTGCTGACGTCTAACAGTAACGTTCATTTTTCCACACTAACATGATTAATTTTTTAATTGGTCATCCGTGATATTTTAATTTTATTCACTCCCTTCATTATATGTAAAATAAAAAAGGGGCAAAAACAACTAATACCCTGGATGACATTTTATATATGTTAATTGTATATTTATTTTGTAAAAATTCAATTTTTTAAAATACATTAAATTTGACATTAATCTCTAGATTAAGAATCTTAAGATAAAATTTTGTTTGACAAGCACACTTCTCAGAAACGTTAATTATTTAAATGAGTTGTTATAAGATGAACTTCAGTACACTTGTTTGTATCTTTTAACAAATTAAATTAAAGTGAAATTCAATACAACTTATAAGGTTTAAGAGCTCTGTTTTTCTTGGTTTCTTCTAAAAAAAAAAAGTCTTGATGTCATTATAATGTGACGTATTATGTTTGAATGTTTCTGCAGTTTTTTTCTTGGAAGTTTTTAATTGGAACATTACCTTCATTGTTGACTAGTTAGTCACTCGTTGCTTTATTAAAACAAAGGTGACGTTCAAAACATTTTTGTTGGAGAAAATTTTTATTATAAAATTTCAGTTAATTTAATTAAATTTTAATAAATTTTTAAATATTAATACGTTCGACCATAAGATAAGTTGAATTCCAAAAATTTTCAAAAAAAAAATGCTGCTCTGTGTGTTTTTTTTAAGATATCAATATTTAAATTTAAAAATTTGTTAGACTTTAGTTTTGACAAATTTATCTATATTTAAAAATTTATTGAACTCAAATTAATTTAATTTTAAATGACTAAAATTTCATAATAAAAATATTTTTTTTAAAAAAATATTTTTATATAAAATTTAAAGTTGAAACTTTATGTAAATAAAATAAGATATTTACTATTTTAAACAACAATCTGTTAGCTTGTTTTACCAAAAAATATAAGTCTAATCTTAAATATGTAATTAAATTCTAAAGTAAAATTGGATGTGACACGACCTGTTTGTTTTGACTACGTGGGAACCCGTGGACCGTGGATACGTCAATTTTCTTTTGATATAAATGGACACAAAAAAATTCTAAAAAAATGCATAAAAAAATGTCAGTCAATATGCCATTATTGATCCGACGAATACGACTTAATAAGGCGATAGTAATTAATTAGATGGAAAATGACTTCTTTTTGTTTTAGAGATCCTTAGATTATAGATTTGAATAATATTAAACGACTAATTTTTAAAGTTAAAATAAATCAATTTTATAAATTTTAACAAAAAATATTAAAATGGATTAAAAGCACTTTTAATTCTGTAATTTTATTAAAGTTTTAATTTGATAGTTTAATTTAAAAAGATGATATTGCCCTTTTGGAATTTGGTTTCTGAAAATATTTTTAATATTATTTTTTATTTTTAAATTTTAAAAAAATTTAAAACGTATATTTTTATATAAAATTAAATTTGTGTTCAAATAACTTAAATTACTATAACTTTTTATTAATTTTTAAATTTGATTATTATTAAATAATAATATTTATATAATTGAATGGTTTATTTTTTTAAAATATTATAAAAATAACACTAATTATTATGTGAAAATATTAAAAATATCTTTTAGATCTTTTATTTATTTTTTTAAAAATTATTAAACTTTACCAAATAAATTTGTGGTCACATTTTCTGTTTTAACTTTTAAAAACAAAAACCATTAAATTTTATTGCGACTTTTTAGTCACAGGGCAAATAAACACATGAAGACATATCTTTTTGCCACAACGATCTCTCAACAGCGATTGTGATCCTTTTTAATTTTATTAACTTATATTTAGACCAAAAGACAAATTAAGTATTCTGTGAACTGAGCCAATAAAGTAAAGTGCGTATACGTTTTAGGTAGGGAGGAGAATGAATTAAAATGAAAAGAAAAAAAAAATTGACAGTTTATTTTTATTTAGATTCTTTAAATTTTTTTAATTTAAAATAATTAATATTAATAATAATTAATATAAATTTTTTTAATTTTTTTCTCAAAATTTAAAAATTAAATTAAAAAATATTTTTAAAGTTTCTTTTATTTCTTTCTCTTTTCCTTGGATCCTTAAATTATAAGGTTTAAGAGTCAAAGAGGACGTCTTTCTGAACCTCACCAAGGATTCAACGTATACATGTCAATTCGTATTTCTTTTACTTTCTATTACATATACACGACTATCATATTTAACTTTGACACTTTTGGATTTTGGCAATTGACCATGATATATATATATATATATATATATATTAATTTTTTTATTTTATATTAAAAGTTATTCAAACAAATTAAAAAAAAATTTGGTATGTACGACTATTATGCGTATACATAAGAGATTAATTAATATTACAATTAATTTTAATGAAAAGTTAATTAACTTTTTATGTTCCTTATATTTATTTTAACAACCTATTTTTCCCACTTCTTTAATTTGTTTTTAAAATTTAAAAAATTTGTTTTTCATATCTACATATCTCTATATAAATAATGATTTTAAAAAATTTTATTTATTAGTCTCTAAATTTATATATTAATATATATAATAAAATATTAATTAAAAATAATAGAGTCATTATTTTTTAATTATTTTAAAATATAAAAATTATTTTTCTTATTTTATACTGAAAATTTTTTTTAAAATTTGGCATACATATTAATCCACTAATATTATATCTACTTAGGTCACGATGGTCATAGCACAACTGGCGTTCGGATTCTCAGCTGCCATTTTAGTGGCGATTTTTTTCGTTGCTAAAGCTTCTTGCAACAAATATTATTAATACTATAACTTTTTTAAAATTAATTATTTAAATAAAAATTATAACAACAATAATATTCGTTACAATCATATTAAAACAAATTTTAATAACAGATAAAATTACTGCTAAAAACATAAGCACCAAGCACATCCAAAATCGCTCAACTTAGGTTGATGTGTCTAAAATGGTGAATCAATTCAATCTTTGAAAGAGCTATAAGTTAAGTTAGATCAGTTCATGAGCTATGTTTTATATAATTTTTAAATATAATTTATGTTATTTGACTCAATATATATAATTAATATATTTTATATATCAATATATTTTAAGCAAATATTGTAAATTAACCTAAAATACGTTTTTTTAGATTTTTTTAAAATTGTATATCATATTTTAATAAAAAAATTAAGTACTTCTTTTTATTAATCACTTATTTATGTTAAAATATTTGTTTTCTAACTATTGTAGTTTAAAAAATTATTTTGCTTGAATTAATTTTATGATTTTTTAAAATTAATTATTATTATTATTTATAAATTTTATTAAAAAATATGTTTTTTTTCAATAATTTAATTTGCCAATTTTTATTATTTTTAAATAAAGTTTTTAAAAAACAATTAAGTATTGCGCATTGTAACACTTTTAAGTCATTTTAACTTATAGTAGAACTTTCGATATCTACCGCTTAAAATGTACAGAACACAGTGATGGAGTTATTCTTTGGAACAAACCCATAATTATACGTACTTTCTTTTTTTAAAATAAATTAAAACTTTAGAGAGCATTTTGAAGCGTTCGAACTTTCGATATTTATCGGTTAAAATCTTCACAACTTCTTTATATTTTTTTATACATATAATTTTTTATATTTTTAAAATATTACATAAAATTTATTTTTACTTAATTTTTTATTTAAAAATTAATATCAATGAACATACTAATTTATAAAATATTAAATTAAAATAAATAATAAAAATAATAAAAAATAAAAATATTGATAAAATAAATATTTTAATAATAAAAAATAAAAATATTTCTATAAATTTTTAATTATTTTGTAAAATTTAATATCTTATAAATTAATATATTAATTATATTAATTTTTAAATAAAAAATTAGATGATAATAAATTTTGCGTAATATTTAAAAATATAATAAAATAATGTATATTTTAGCTATCTCTGTCTTCCATTTAATTTGTAATTTTCTTGTAACCGGTCGAGAAAATAGCGGCCTGGTGCAACCGGCGACCCTCCACTTTCAAGCTGGCGCGTGTTCCTCACTCATAATTACTGGCATTGTAGATAAACGATGGAGAAAAAATTAGCATGGCTTTGCACAGGGATGACACACAAAATGTTAATTTTTTTTAGTTAATTTAAAATTTTTTTAATTAAAGTTTAAGTTATATATTTTTCAGTTTTAAAAGTTAAAATTATATTTAACTTTGATCTCACAATCTTTCCTAGATGCATTCCAATTTCTTTCTGTTCATTATTCTTTGCATATTATATATGTTTCTTTATATTAATTATAATTAGTTTGAGAGATGTAAAAGATCAAAGAAATAAAAAAAATTCAAAGTTATATGTATTTATATAATAGTAGTTTAAAATACATATTACAGTGCTTGCCAAATTTAATAATAACTTTTTTGATAAAAATTTTATTTTGGTCCTTTTTAAGTTTAAGAATTTTCTTAATTTGGATTTTTATACTTAATCATTCTCAATTTGTTCTCTCACATTTGAAATGATTATTAATTTTGTCCATTTGTTTATAAATTGTTAAAATATATAATAGATATACTGAGTTAGTAGTTAAATGCTAAGTATGAAGCATTAAACTTATATTTTTAGTCCCTTAAATTTAATAATTTTTTTTAATTTAGTCTATCAAGTTTAACAATTTTTTTAATTTAGTCCTTCAAATTTAATACTTTTCTCAATTTGGTCACTCAAGTTTATTGATTTTATCAATTTAATCTCTTAAATTTAACAATTTTTTTAATTGAGTTCCTCAAATTTAACAATTTTTTCAAATTGATCCTTCAAATTTGATAATTTTCTCAATTTAATTTTTCAAATGTATGTTTCATATATGTTTTAAATATTATAAAAAATAATTATATTTTGAATAAAAATATAATTAATTGTTAAACTTGAAAGATCAAATTGATAAAACTGCTAAACTTGAGAACCTAATTGAGAAAATTGCTAAACTTAAATAATCAAATTAAAAAAATTGTTAAATTTAAAATACTAAATTGAAAAAATCACTAATTTTGAATAACAAAAAATGTAAGTTTAATAGTTTTTACTCAGTATTTAATTTTTAACTTAATATGTCTATTATATATTTTAACAATATATGGATATAAGAACTAAATTGATAATGATTTTAAATATACATAATCAAATTGAGAATGAATAAACACAAATGATCAAATTAAAAAAATTTTAAATTTAAAGGACTAAAATAAGATTTTTATCAAACTTTTTTAGTATAAAATAAAGAAATAAATTTGATTATATTTTAAAATAATAAAATAAGTCATATATAGAAAGTATTTTAATTCTCACTTTCTCTAAATATATTTGAAATTTTTATATTATATTCAAATTGCATTACTTATTTTTCACATGTTTGATAAAAGCTTTCAATTGTTTATGGTATATCCGGATTTGTCACTATAAGGCGCTGCCATGTGACGATTGATCGCCCTTAGGAAGGCGATCCCTGAAATCATCGTCGTCTAATTCGTAGAGACTACTTCACTCAAAGGCTATATAAGGAGTGATTCAATGTCCCTCCTAAGATACAATAATCTTAATATTGGGCCATCTCCGCCAGAGCTTCACAGAAGAAATGGACATCACAAGGACGACATATTGGGCCATCGTTACGGAGGACATATTCATTGGCAGCATGTTCTAGAAGGATCTGGGACAATGGATGATTGGCAAGCTCGATCTTGATCACAAATCTTTGCTTCTCGGGTCCAACGTAGACACGTGAGGAAACCACTTTGCATCTCTCACACACTTTCTTTTCAAAGTCTTCATTATTATATATTATAATAGTACAAATGGAGTTTTTTGGTAATTAATTAAGAAAAAAATAAAGATAATAATTAATAAAAAGTTATAATAAAAAAATGAGAAGTTAAATAATTTTTTATTATTTTAAAATTTAACAATTATTTTATATTTTATAAAAAAATTTAAAAAAATTCACACGTATAGAATCATTTTAAAACCAATCGTACGTAAATGCTTTGACAGTATCTCAAAGTGTCATAATTTCCAAATTTGTGAATAAATAACCTCCGGGAAGGGAATTAAAGAGACTGTTGAAAAAATACAGAAAAAAGCTCCAAAGCCATTTTATCGATAATAATAAGATTTAAATTAGATGATAAAAAATAAATGAAATATTTAATGTGGGTCAGGGAGAGGACCAAGACTTTAATTGCATTCTTCAATATGGTCGGTAATACAAAGACTAAGGGTGTTGGCTATGAATAGAAAGTTAAGAAGAAAATTTAAGGCAATTTTCAAAACAAATATTTATATTCAATTATTCACACACTGTCACTTGATGGAACTTAATTACATTGGTCTAATGATTTCATTATTCGTTTCTAACGCAATAGTCAAGAGATTTTTTTTTTAAATAATTTAATACTCTTTCGTTTTGCAAATTGTTCAACATATTATTTCTAGTATCTAATACGGGTCTTGTTAATCAATATTTTAAGACACCAATTAAAAAATATCTGATTAATTGATACAATATTTAAAAATTCAAATTTAAAAAATAATAAATATTTATAAATTTTATTGACTAAATACTTTATCACCAAATTAAATATTTTTTAATTAATGTTCTAAAGATATTAGTTAGTAAAATCCATATAATGTTCCAAAGGCTAGCTAGTAATATTGCATGTTACTTAAAATTTTAAAATTGTGATATGATAATTGATGCGCAACTTTTTTTAGTTTGTATATTTATATCATAATGATTTTGATTTTTTCGGTTAATAATATCATAAAATGATATATTATTAATATAAAATATAAAATAAAATATGTGATATGAAGACATAAAAAAAAATTATAATTAAAAATTATAATAAATAAGTAGATTAAATATTTTTTTATTATTTAATTTATTATTTTAAAATTATAATAATAATAATTTTATATTATATTTTAAAAATAAAAAAAGACTTACACATTTGTTCATGCGAAGCCTATATTACATTTATGTTATAATGCTCTTGGGCTTTTATGATAAATAGTTTTACAGAAGTATATAGTCTAAAAGTTCTGCATGCACAAATATATATATATATATATATATATATATAAAATTTTAAAAATATAATATAAAATAATTAATATTATAATTTTGAAATAATAAAATATTATTTAATCTACGTATTTTTTATAATTTCACATTATATTTATTTTCTCTCTTTTATATATTTATATTTCATATTTTATATTATAAAATATATCATTTTATGCAATTAATGATCTATTTAGAATAATTATAATATAAATAATATAAAATATAAAATATATTATGTAAGTATATGTGAAAAAAATAAATATAATGAAATGTTATAAAAGATGAATAGATTAAATAATTTTTTATTATTTAAAAATTATAATTCAGCTTATTATATATTTTTGCTTTTTATGAATTTAAAGGGAATACCAAATAGATGTGTATGTATGATAAAAGAGAACGTGAGTAAGATTGAAAAGTCAAATTTTTGGAAAATAATTTAGAAAAAAAGGACTGTCGGTGACGAAAGTCACGAGGGATACATTAGGCCGTAGCATTGTTAGAATGTGAAGAATAATCAACAAAGAAAGAAAGATGGCCGCTGCCGTTGCTGACGCCTAACAGTAACAATTATTTTTCCACACTCATGCATGTCAAACAAAATATATAAATACAAGTTGAGTACAGTAAAAAAATTAGTCTGACAACATAATAAATTAAAATTAAAATTTTTATTAAAAATATATTTATATTTAATATTTAAAAATATTTTCATAAAAATAAAAATAAATTTGTTGTCATTAAAAATATTAATAATAAAAATATTAATAATAAATTAGTGACAACTCTCTATTGTCATTAAAAAATTTTTGGTGACCACTTTTAAACATTTGATGGCGATAAATGTTGTCATCAAAATTTAATTTTTTTTATAATATATTTAAATAATTTTATATTTTTTCTATAAATAATATAATTATATTAATTTTTTTATATGAAATTATTTAAATTTAAATTTTTTGACTTAATTTGTAAATATATATATTAATACGTTTAAAATTTTTTAATTATTAGACTCATAAATTATATATTATATATTATATAATATAAAATAAAATATGTAATATAAATAAAATTTATTTAAATAATTTTTATTTATATTATATTATGATACGATTCAGGTGTGATTAATGTAAACTCGAGCCTTGTTTGTTTTAATTTTTTTTTTTCACTTTTTATTTTTCTACAAATAAAGAGAGAAAAAGAATGTGAAACGACTCTTTCATAACATGCTCCTTTGTTCTTTTACCAGAAAGAGTATTAAAGACAACTCTAAATCTAAAATATCGACCCAAGCCCATTTATTTTAAATACGTGGAAATTCGTAAATACTTCAATTTTAGTTAACATACGCCATATTAATCTAACGGTGACGAATTAACAAGGCAATAATAATTACTAATTAGTTGGTTATTGACCTCTTAGTTTTAATCCTCGTTATATTATACAACCTTTCTTTTTTATTATTTTAAAAAGCAACTTTCTTTTTTCTTAACATTAAGAAAACCCGTCATTATGAAAATCCGTCATTATTATGCTTCAGATATTTTTTAAAGTATTAATGATACTTTAGATGTTTTTAAAAATTTTTATTTTTTACTTTAGTCCCTGTAACTTTCTTTTAATTTAATTCCTATCATTTACATGCAATCTTAAGATGGCATAAACATAGACATTTAGATGCAATAACCAACAATTGTTAAATAAAAATATACCATAAAATATTAAGGGTAGATATTACATTTGTGGTAAATTGCCATTTTACCATTTAGGACATATGATCATTTTGTCCTTAAAATATTTACTTAGGGTAATCATCACTTTTAGAATATTTTTTAAAATATTTTTTAAAATAATTATTACTTTTTCAGATATTTTCAAATGTTACAAATATGCATCATTATTATGCCTCAGATAATTTCAAAAGTATTCATGGCGCTTTAGATATTTTTAAAAATTTTTTCTTTTTCACTTTATTCCCTGCAACTTTCTTTCAATTTAGTCCCTGTCACTTAAGATGACATAAACATAAACATTTAAATATGCAATAACCAATAATTGTTAATTAAGAATATACCATAAAATTTTAAGGGTGGATATTACATTTGTGGTAAATTATCATTTTATCCTTTAAAAAATTATCATTTTATTCTTAAGATATTTTTTAGGGTAATCTTGACTTTTCATATATTTTCTTAGATATTTTGTAAAGTAATTATTACTTTTTTAAATATTTTCAAATTTCATGAAAACACATCATTATTATGCCTAAGATGTTTTCTAAAGTAATCATAATATTTTAGATATTTTTAAAAACTTTTTTCTTTTCACTTTAGTCCCTACAACTTTCTTTCAACTTAGTCCCTGCCAATTACAAGCAATCTTAAGATAGCATAAACATAGACATTTATTTATGCAATAACCAACAATTATTAAGTAAAAATATACCTTAAAATGTTATGGGCGATATTACATTTGTGGTAAATTATCATTTTACTCTTTAAAAAAATTATCATTTTGTTCTTAAGATATTTTCTTAAGGTAATCATGACTTTTAAAATATTTTTCTAACTATTTTCTAAATTAATCATTATTTTTTCATATGTCATGAATACGCATATTATTATGCCTCAGATATTTTTTAAATTATTCATGATGCTTTAGATATTTTTAAAAATTTTTCCTTTTCACTTTAGTTTCTGTAATTTTCTTTCAATTTAGTCTCTGTTACTTACATGCAATCTTAAGATGGCATAAACATAGAAATTTAGATATGAAATAACCAACAATTATTAATTAAAAATATACCTTAAAATGTTAAGGGCGAATATTACATTTATGGTAAATTATCATTTTATCCTTTAGAAAAAATTATCATTTTTTTCTTAATATATTTTCTTAAGGTAATCATGACTTTTAGAATTTTTTTAAAGTAATAATTATTTTTTAGATATTTTTAAATATTATTAATACACGTCATTATTATGCCTCAGATATTGTTTAAAGTAATAATAACGATTTAGATATTTTTAGAAACTTTTTTCTTTTTTCTTTTCACTTTAATTCTTACAATTTTCTTTCAATTTAGTCACTGTCACTTACATGCAATCTTAAGATAGCATAAACATAGACATTTAGATATGCAATAACAAAAAATTATTAATTAAAAATATACCTTAAAATGTTAAGGGCAGATATTACATTTGTGGTAAATTATCATTTTACCTTTTAGGAAAAATTATTATTTTTTCTTAAGATATTTTCTTAGGGTAATAATGACTTTTAAGATATTTTTCTTGATATTTTTAAAAGTAATAATTATTTTTTTAGATATTTTTAAATGTCATTAATACGCATCATTATTATGCCTCGGATATTGTCTAAAGTAATCAGGACAATTTAGATATTTTTGAAAACTTTTTTTTTTTTTTACTTTAATCCCTGTAACTTTCTTTCAATTTAGTCCTTATCACTTACATGCAATCTTAAGATGGCATAAATATACATATTTAGATATACAATAATCAATCATTATTAATTAATAATATACCTTAAAATATTAAAAGAAGATATTACATAATAACTATTGAATATATGGTTACTCTACATTTAATGACTAATAAAAAATTTTAGCATATCACCTTAACGTATATATCAACGACTTATATCCCTAGAAGTCCAGGGCTAACAAAATTTTTTTAGGATCAAATCATCTCTCCCAAGTCAAAGATTAGTTTCAAATAAAAAAAAAAAATTCATCTCTCTCATTTCTAATCCATATCTTCCTATACTATGTTTCCATCAATTTTTACTTTTGTATTTTTTTCTCTTATACAATGCACAATTCAAAATTATTAAAATATCTATAGCTTGTAAATATTCATAAAACTTATTTGTTAAGTCTAAATTTAAATCCAAATATTAAAAAAATAAGTTTTAAATATTTGAATAGTGTTATTTTATTTAAACTCACACTTGTTATATTCAAAAATACATATTTACCCTCCTATTGAGGATAGACTTTCATAACTATTACCACATAAATTCTTTGTACTACATTAAATATCACTAGGAAAGGGAGTTTTACCATCACAATATCGACTTTGATCCAAACCATATACCGAGACATCTAATACACGTTAGATACATTTATGAGAATATTATCTTAGTAGTTAAACAATTTTATTAATTTCATAAAACATCTAATGTGTACCACCGTATTGATATGAAAACAAATTTATGCAATGTAAATGTGAATGAGTCATATGAACATGTGTGGCATCTAGCAATTTCATTATTTTCATTATAAATCCAGCAATTTAAAATCAATTTATAGCAAAACATTCGTAAAGAATGCATTTCAATCACCTCTTTACCTTTTTAAGCCGCCATTTAATGCCTTTCACTTTAGGAATTTATTTCACCTTAGGGATTTATTTAGTATCATTTATCCCTTAAGTGTTCCTTTAGTGCCATTGTACTTTAGTGCCATTCAATCCCTTAAGTATTCATTTTTTTGCCATAGGGTACCAATCCACCATAAGAGGTATTTTAGTACTGTTCTTTCCTTATGTGTTCTCTTTAGTGCCATTGGCTACAATTTCAACATCATTTACAACATAGTGCCATTATGATTAACATTATCCATAACATAGTGCCATGATAATCAACATCATCCACAATAAAATTCATAGATACATTAAGCACTCAAAACATTCATGATTTATTATGCCATTTAAAGTTATTTTTCCAAATGAATTCCCTTAATCCTTCTCTTTCTTCTTAATTTTGGCCAATAAAGAAAAATGATGATGACAAGGGATTTTTATGCCATTTTTCCTTGTTTCATCCTTCCCACTTACCAACAACCAAACATGCATATATGTATAATTTCATTCATTTATCCACCAACATCACATTGAGTTATACACTTTTTTTAAAAAATATGGCAACTCTTGAATGTGGAAAATATTCATTTTCTTATATGCTACATCCACATTTCCTTTATATATATATATACACACCTTATCACAACTAATTGTAAGCATTTTTGCATGAATTAAATTAAACAAACTTTTCATAGAGGTTTTTTATGCATCCAATTCGGCCAACCATCATAAAGGAAGAGGAAAATGCCATTTTAATTATCTTCCTACCTTTTTAGTATGTCTATTATGATTTTTAACCTTAAGATATTGCAACCATTATTTCATAATCCAATTTATGGCATGATGAAGGAGTGTCTCGGCCAAAATCTTAAGGAAAGGAGAAAATCACACATCAATCCATTTCTTCCTTTTTAAGTATTCTTTCATCATCATTCCAACATTAAGGCATCATATTTTATTTAAAACACATTATTAGTAAGCTTAACAATCATTTAGCATAAAGGAAAGCATTAATGGAGGTGGGTGAGACATAAATGCAATTTCATGAAACAAGTTCAATCATGCATTCTAACTATCACAAGTTCATCCATGTACTCACATAAATACATTACAAGTTTTCAAGCTTAAAAAGAAGTAGAGTGGGAAACTATTACTATTCATGGATTTGGAGAAAATGGAAAACTCCATAAAAACCACCATGAAATTTAAAATTAATGGTAGAAAATTACTTAACTATCTTGTTTTCCTAATGAAAATGCTTTCTCCTTCAAGTTTTCTTATATTTTTCTCCTCCTTCTCTTTCCCTTGCATCTCGTTTCTTTTGGCTGCTTTCTCTTCTCAAGCATCGCATTTTGGCAAAAAAAAAAAAAAGGGGAAGAAGATGACTTTTAAATCAAATTTTAAAATACCCATTATGTCCCTTTATAAATTTACTTATTTACCCCTCCTTTTTCTTTTCTTTTTTCATTCCTTTTAGGATATGAAAACCTCTTATTTGGATAAATAAAATTATAAAATTTATGAAATAAAATGGTCATCCTATTTGTGTGAAAAAATGACCATTTTTACCTTTTGAAATAAAATTACCATTTTGTCTTTTTTAGTGAAATGATCGTTTTACCTCTTTCTTGCTTCAAAATTTTTAAAAAAATTTCTTGAGGGAATTTATCTTAACTTTTCTTAAGTAAAATAACAATCTTATCCCTTAGGTAAAATTACTATTTTATCTTTTAGGTAAAATTATCATTTTGCCCCTATGTAAAATTTGACTATTTTGTCTTTGAGATATTTTCTTAAGCTATCATAGCTTCCAGACATTTTTCAGGCTTAATCATAACGCATCATAAATGTTCCAAGATATTTTTTTAGCATAATAATGACATGCCATAATGCGGGAGATACTTTAGAGGTATAATAATTATATTTCATTTTTTTATGAAACTTTTATTCTTTTCACTTTAGTCCCTAACTTTTTATTTCAATGTAATCCGTCTTCCCATATTCAAAATTTTAGGGCATTTTTAATCAAGTCTTTAGTCAAAATTTGCTAAATTTCAAAATTTAAAACGTCCTTAGAGGTTTTAAAAATGTAGATATTACAAATTTTACCCTTGAAGAAAAATTATCATTTTGTCATAAAGATATTTTCTTAAGGTAATCATAACTTTAAGGATATTTTATTAGATATTTTTTAAAGTAATCATTACTTTTTCAAATATTTTTAAACATCATGAATACGCATCGTTATTACGCCTAAGATATTTTCAAAAGTATTCATGATGTTTTACATATTTTAAATTTTTTTTTATTTTCACTTTAGTCCCTATAACTTTCTTTTAATTTAGTTCCTGTCACTTACATGCAATCTTAAGATAGAATAAACATAAACATTTAGATATGCAATAACAAAACATTATTAATTAAAAATATACCTTAAAATATCAAGGGCAAATATTAATTTGTAGTAAATTATCATTTTACCCTTTATGAAAAATTATCATTTTGTCCTTAAGATATTTTTTTAAAATAATCATGACTTTTAAGATATTTTTCTAGATATTTTGTAAAGTAATCATTACTTTTTTAAATATTTTCTAACGTCATTAATATGCATCATTATTATGCTTCAGATATTTTTTAAAATAATCATGACGATTTAAATATTTTTTAAAATTTTTTTATTTTCACTTTAGTCCTTGTAACTTTCTTTCAATTTCGTCCCTGTCACTTAGATGCAATCGTAAGATGACATAAACATAGACATTTTAGATATGCAATAACCAACAATTATTAATTAAAAATATACTTTAAAATGTTAAGGGTAGATATTAAATTTATGATAAATTATCATTTTACCCTTTAAGAAAAATTACTATTTTGTCCTTAAGGTAATCATAATTTTTAGAATTTTTTTAAATATTTTTTAAAGTAATTATTTTTTTTCAAATATTTTTAAATGTCATGAATACGTGTTATTATTAGACCTTAGATATTTTCTAAAGTAATTATAATGCTTTAGATATTTTTAGAAATTTTTTCCTTTTTACTTTAGTTCCTGCAACTTTCTTTCAATTTAGTCCCTGTCACTTACATGCAATCTTAAGATGGCATAAACATAGACATTTAGATATACAATAATCAACAATTATTAATTAAAAATATACCTTAAAATGTTAAGGGCAGATATTACATTTGTGATAAATTATCATTTTATTCTTTAAAAAAAATTATCATTTTATCCTTAAGATATTTTCTTAGGATAATCATAACTTTTAAAATTTTTTTAAGATATTTTTTAAATTAATAATTATTTTTTAAAATATTTTCAAACGTTATTAATATGTATCATTATTACATCTAAGATATTTTTTAAAGTAATCATAATGATTTAAATATTTTTAAAAGTTTTTTTCTTTTTACTTTAATACCACAACTTTCTTTTAATTGAATCTTGTCATTTTCATACAATCTTAAGATAGCATAAATATAAATATTTAGATATATAATCACTAATAATTATTAATTAATAATATACCTTAAAATATTAAAAGAGGACATTACATAATAACTATTGAATATATTGTTACTCTACATTTAATGACTGATAAAAAAATTTAGCATATCACCTTAACATATACATCAACGACTTATATTCCTACAAGTCTAGTGCTCACAAATTTTTTTTAGGATCAAATCATCTCTCTCAAATCAAATATTAGTTTCAAATTAAAAAAAAATTCATCTCTCTCATTTCTAATGCATAGCTTCCTATACTATGTTTCCATCAATTTTTAACTTTTTTTATTTTTTTTCTCTTACTTATACAATGCACAATTCAAAATTATTAAAATATCTATACTTTGTAAATATTCATAAAGCTTATTTGTTAAGTTTAAATTTAAATCTAAATATTAAAAAAATAAATTTAAATGTGAATAGTATTATTTTATTTAAACTCATACTTGTTATATATAAATAATTTAAATATTATTTTTATATTATAAATATATAATTAATTTATTATATTAAATAAATATATATTTAAAGTACATTATTTATTTTAGTTTTATCTAAATATTTTAATTTTAATATAAATTTATAAATTAATATATTTAATAATTTTTTAAAAATAAATTTATTAAAATTTTATATTAATTATATATTTACAATTTATATAATTTTTTTATAAATTTATACGTAAATAAATTATAATTTAAAATAAAAATAATTACTTTAAAATTTTTAAATAAACAAATGACCAGTAACTGACCCTAGACACGCTACTAGCCTATTACTCTACACACGAGACAGTACAAACAGACGAATGACCAATGACAGACTATACACACAGACAAATGACCGGTGACTGACCCTCCACTTTCAAGTTAGTGCGTGTCCTTAACTCCTAAATAATGGCATCGGAAATTTGGAAGAGTGGCTCTTAGACTTACATATATCACTATACAGTTGTTGGATATTTACTCAAGTGTAGTTAATATTTCTTATAGTTAATTTAAAATTTGTTAAATTATAGTTTAAGTTATATATATATATATTTTAAAGTTAATTTATAATTAACTTATAACAATCTAGACTGGATACATTTCCGCTAATTTCTATCAATACGTTCATTATTGTTTGTATATATCTATTATGTTTGTTTATATTAGACTAAATTAATAATTTTATTTTTAAAAAATATATTTATTAATATTTTAATTTTTATAAGATATTAATTATAAAAAATAGTTTTCAAAAGTTGAAGACATTATACATATTAGTCCTTATATCAGATTTTGTTAAAAATATTTGAAAGACTAATACATGTATATAGTATTTTAAATTTTTAAAAATTAATTTCTTTCACATAGGCAATTAATTATTAATATTAGTAAATTTGTCAAATATTTTTAATGATATTTGAAAAATATATTAACGTGTATAATATTTTAAATTTTTTAAGATTAATTTATATAATTAATATTTTTTAAAAATAAAATATAAGTAAACATATTTTTTAAAAATAAATTATTAATATAATCTTTATATTAATTAATTTAAGAGATCTAAACAAATAAGAGATTTGAAGTTACGTAACTTTAATAAAATATATCATTAACTTACAAATGAATTAATATATATAATATTATTTATTTTTATTCTTCAACTTATTTATAAGTTAATATGTAACATAGAAATTTTAAAATAACAATTTTAACAAACTTCACAAAACATTATTTCACAGGATCTATTTTTTTGTTTTGATGGGATGTTTCGAAGTGCTACATTCCATATTTCTGCAAGTGCAAGAGGCATTGTGAGAAGTTATCGAAGTAATTATATATGTCTCGAGGTGCTACATTCCATTTTTTATGGGATGTTTCGAAGTGCTACATTCCATCTCTAAAAAGTTATTATATATGTTTTCCCATGATTGTGTGCCTTGAGGGGGTCATGTGAGGAATTGCGGGAAAATGTGATAATAGTTATCAAAGGGAGATTCATCAAGAGTAAACAGATAATGTGAGATTTCAAAAAACATTATTAGGAAAAATATTTAGTATATTTGTTTAGGGAAGGATTTGAGGCTAGCTCCATAGGTTAAAAGATGGTTTTATCTTCTTTTGAGGGTGGGAGGGTACAAAGTTTTTAGACGATAGAGACTAGAAATTTTTTTAATTGTGTTACTTTATTTATGTACTAATTAATAATATTTAATTATTTATTTTAATTTAATTTAATTTATTAGTTAATAAATAAATTAAATTAATCAATATATGTAGTAAAGAATTTTTGCCCAATTAAAAAAAAACTTTGGAGCTAGGATTAGAAGATTTCAAATTTATTAGTATCGAAGTTGAAACCCTGGTCTTCTCAAAATTTTGTTATTTTATAGTGAATTTTATTATAATTATTTGTGTTAAGATTCTAAAAGGATTCTTTTTCACACTGTTATTAGAATTGTCATTAAATTCTTTCACTTTAGTTATGCCACTTAGGAAAGGACTATTCACAATCTGTGCATATATATATATATATATATATATATATATATATATATATATATATATTATACACACATTACTTAAAAATTGAGTCTTGATGAATTAACTCTAGTATAGAAACACTCCTTCATGAAAAAGCCACATGCACATGACATATGTACTCATTAAGAAAGAAGCCAAAAGAACATAAATAGATTTTCATAAATCACCAAAATAAACTTATAAACATTTCGTGGAAGTAAGAGGGACAAGTATTGGAAAAAAAGAAAAAGAAAGAAAGAAAGAAGGGTCAAAAGTCTACGTACAACACATGGCCTCATAGGAAATTACCGAGAGAAGCTTGTCTAAAAAGTAATAACCGCCCATCTTCGGAAAAAAATTCTTAAGACTACATAATACTTTATTTATACATTGACTAATAAAATTTACCTACATTTTTATTTTATATATCATCAATACCCACATCATCTCCATCGGAATTGACAGCTAGAGTTCATGTAAATGTGTTTTTGGTAAACTAGTAAATGTTGTAACTTGTATATAGATAAGAGGTAATTTGCTTTTTATTTGGCCAAAATGAAGAAAGGGCATCACAAGAGCTTTCTAGCCATCTAACGTGTTCTAATTTTTCTTTTTAAAAGATTTTTTTACCCATGAAATGTAACTCCCTTATCCAGTATTAATTCTGATATAAACAGATAGGTTTGATATATTATATTTATCTTTCATTTATTTTAAGTTTGAGCAGTTAAACCATCGAATTATGTTATACGCATTAGGTTTATAATCATTTGCTCAAATTAATTATACTTACATGCACAGCGGAATAAAGAAATACTATGCTACTTTGCAGAATTTAAACTTTCGTACAATTCAATAAGTTTCATAATGTCCATTACAAAACAGTGAATGTGTATTAGGATATGCGAAGTATCCGTCATTAGAAAGTTAGGAGACAACAATCCTGTCACTTAAACTCCCTTTACAAATTTTTCAGACGGACCGATCCTTCACCTATCCCTTCCCCCGTTCTTGCCTAAATACCTTGCAGAATTACTGCCAAGAGAATAATCCTAGTTCTATTCAGAGTATGTTTAGACAAATAAAATTAGGGGTCACAAAATTTCTTAACCTAAAAAGACCTCAAACTCCCGGCCAAACTATGTGTCTGTATCTGATACATATTAGCATATAATGAGAAACGCAAGTTTTCCAGTAGCTTAATAATCCGATTTTAAAACAACCAATTTGTATCAGGGTGCAAGCACCAAAATAGCAATTCTACATTCTTGGAGTAAAATACAGCATAATACATAATATAACTGGCAAGCAATAAGTGGTCAATTAAAGTATTAATAAGATGAAAAAAAATGTACTTATAAATACTCATACGGTGACTTACATTAGTATAACGGTATCAATTTATTTAAGCTTATCCTTCTTAAATTTCTGTGAACTTGAGCTGTGCACACTTGGGCACTCGTGGATACTTGGCCACCTTTAAAATATTTTGTGTACAATTGGGCACATGTGGACACTCAGCCACCTTCCTAGGGTTATTGTACACACTTGGGTACTATATGGACACTTGGCCACCACCTAGGATAATTGTGCACACTTGGGCACTAAGTGGGTGTAACGCCCCTATCTAGTCTTGTTGTTCATTTCACTGTCAATAGATAGGTTCGGTATATTCTTCTCGTCCTTTTAATTATTGTTTGAGCAATTAACAATTCAATTTATGTTAAACAAATTAGGTTTGAAATCCTTTGCTCAGATAAAAACATAACTCACATGCACAACGGAATAATAAAAACTCTACGTTACACGATAACAATATAGTTCTTCATATGAATCAAATAATACCAGTCTAATGATAATATTCATTACAACTGATGTATCAGTCCCTGGATATATAAAGTACCCGTCCTGCAGAAGTCAGGAGACAACAGGTCTGCCACTCAGACTCTCGCACCAACTAGTAACGGACCGGTCCTTTGCATATCCGTTTTTTCCGGTATTCCCAGAACCACTCGTATATACAGTCAAATTAGTTGTCCTATTCTAATCCGAGTACTTCTAGGATCCAAAATGGGGGCTTACAAAAACTTACTTGATCAAAAAATACTGCTACCATCCATCCCTGTTACGCGTCCGAATCTGATATATATTAGCACATAAGTGAAAAACACGAGTTTTCCAGTAGCTTAGCAATTCATAGTTTAAAAGAAACTAACATGTATCAGGGTGCAAGCATAAAAAATGTTCAAACTATATCCTTGATTTAGGAGTAAAATACATAACTATAAATAGGCAATTATTGCATGATAAATTTAGTAGTTAGCAACAGTTAGAGATCTTTTTCACATGACCAGTGTTCTCTTATGCGTACTGGTTTATTATTACGAAGTTATCAGAACGTACATACATTTTGTGTGAACACTAGATCACAAAGGTGGAGTACCTTCGACCACACCTACCTAAGTCACCCGTGTGGAGCACCTTCGGTCACACTTCATAATTCGTGGATACTTGGCCACGTATATAGCGTGATCGCAGACACTAGGTCA
Source organism: Senna siamea (assembly GCA_031216115.1). NCBI lineage: Eukaryota > Viridiplantae > Streptophyta > Magnoliopsida > Fabales > Fabaceae > Senna > Senna siamea. The sequence continues at coordinate 16,993,775 of CM062359.1, read as the reverse complement.
TGGGCATAGAGTGCCTTTGGCCACGCCTCGCTAGGCCGCTCGTGTGGGGCACCTTTGGCCACACATTGTAAATTGTGAACCCTCGGCCCACGTACATGAGATCCTCGGGACACTAGATCACGGATACGGAGCACCTTCGACCGCACCTCCCTAGGCCACTCGTGTGGAGCACCTCCGACCACACATCGTAATATGTGGACACTCGACCACTGTCTCAGTACGATCGCGAACGCTAGGTCAGGGGCATGGAGCACCTTCGACAATGCCTCCCTAGGTCGTCGGGGTACACTCAGAACCCGCAGGGCGCGATGCCACCTTACTTTTCCCTTTTATTAACCAGGAAAGGTTTCGATTTCACAACGCTTTCAAATAAGTTTGAAACCTCCATACGATTCTACATCTTTCCTTAGAATCTAATATTACGTAAATTTTCATCCACAATATTATTTATGGACATAACATTTTCTATTTTCCGTAGGATTTAATATTACATAAATTTTCATTCATAATATGATTTATGAACATAGTATTTTCTATTATTCCTTGGAATTTTATATTATATAAATTTTCATTCATAATATGATTTATGAACATCATATTTTTATTTTTCTTGAAATTTAATACTACATAAATTTACATTCACAATATTATTTATGGACACAATTTTTTGCCTATTTTCTTTAAATTTATTCTTACCACATTTTTCTCTCAAAATATTTATTATGGGCATGTTATTTCCCATTTTTCCTTAGAGTTTATTCTTACAAAATTTTCCTTTAAGGATATTGCTTATGGATCTAATTTTTTTTTGCCATTTATTCTTGTATAAATTTCCTTGTAGGGATAGCATTAGTGAACCTAATGCTTTCTATTTATTCTTCCATAACTTCACATCCAAAATATTATTAATGGATATATCATTTCTTATTCATTCCTACCTAAATTTCCATTATCAATGGACATATTATTTCTTATTGATTCCTTTCTATTATTTCTTTCATAACTTCCTTCCAAAATAATCATTAAAGAACATAAAATTTCTTACTGTTCCTTCCAAAAAGATTAATAATGGGCATATTATTTCTTATTATTTCCTTCATATTATTTCTTTCATAACTTTCTTCCAAAATAATTATTAAATGACCTATTATTTCTTATTATTTCCTCCATGAATTTCCTTCCCACAAATACAAACAATGGCCCCAATAATCCTACCTTTCTTGGAATTTAAATCTCATAAAGTTTCCTTTTAAGACTTTAATAATTTCCATAATCATGTCCTCCTATTAATGACCATTATTTGCCATAAACCCTCACATTCACATTTCTCATAATGGTATGCATTATTAATGAATCCCTTAGGTGGTCATGGCAATAATTTCCAAAACTAACTTAGTCCATCTTATTTCAACATCACATGTATTTATTTAGCCATATGAATGTTCCATAGCCTCATTAATTTTATTTAACTTAGCCAACTCCTAAGTTTATCATGCATTCAATATAAGGTTTATCCTAAGATCAAGGATGAAGAAAGCTACTCTAGTTCCATGGAACAATATTTTGAAACATAAATGCTAACCTATGAAACTAAAGTAAGGAAATTGCCAACCTACCTTGATGGTGAGCTAAAAAGAATTGGTCTTGGCCCCTCCTTGATTTCCTTCCACTTCTTGTTTTCTTGCTCTTTTCTTCCTTGATCTCTCTTTCAAGTGAGGTTATGTGGGGCATGCATGAAAGGGAATTTGAATTCCCTCTTGTTCCCCTTCTCGTGAAGCCTCTCCTTCTTCTCTTCCTTTTGTATTTTCTCTCTTCCTTCTTCCTTTTCTTTTTCCTCCCGAATAGATGTGTGTGTGTTTGGGTTAATTATTTTCTCTTCCTCTCTTATCACGTGTTAGTGGGTGGGGGAGATTGCCAAATCCATTTTATTTCCATTTCCTACTTCTATTATTCACATGGCAAGGAATTACCACTCTTTCCATGCTACCTATTTTTGTCTACAAGTCCCACGTGTGCTTCAAGCACAATTTGCATGATGAAGCATCTAGTGGGTTGGTTAACCCTTCCGTCAAGAGAAGGGAGGAGGGAACATCATTTCTTTTTTTTTATTATTATTCATTCTTGTCTCCTTTGCGTGTGAATGATGGCGTGTGTTTGCTTGCCACAATTTCTGCACCTTCTTATCTATTTATATATATATATATATATATTCATGTTGCATAAAGTGCATTTTGTCTTTGCTTGCATACTTGGTTTTCCTCTTCCTTGTAAGTCTAGTTTATCCACCTTCACAAGCAACCAATTCCTTTTTTTTTCATGTGGCACAAAAGAATTTTGCACCCTACTCCCTTTCACGAAAATGCATGCAAAATTCACACACATACATGCAATTTCCCTTCCAATTCACGTGGGATTCATATAGACATGCATTTTATATAATTTACTCTTTCCTTTCTCCTTTCCTTTCACGTAAATTTGCATGGTTTCATGCATCACCTTTTCTTTTTATGCACAAAATTCTGCACTACCTAATTGTTTTCCTCCATCACGTGTGGCCTTAAGACTTTCATGAAATTTTTATACTCCTTGCTTTGATACTTAGTTTAGGTAACATAAGAGAATAAGGGCTAAGTTATACATTAAGTTCTAGGTACTTTTCCCTTTTACTTTAAAACCATTTGGCTATAAATTTATGCAAGCAAAATATTCTCCTTCCTTGACTTAATTAAATTAATTAGTAAGTAAGCAAGCACTATAAATTCTTTCCATTAGTTGAAGCTAATTAATATATAGATGTTACAGTGGACACTTGGCCACCTTGAAAATCTTATTAAATTTTTCTAGGGAAACTTTCTTCTCTTTGTAAGTTAGGGCAAAGACACATTTCTTATAGAAAATTGCAATGTTTAAGTAACAAATTTCTATTTCTTTTGAAGTTAATTTCTAAGGTCTATCTCTTGTAAAATACTATCAATTTCAATATTACTTTTCCCTTCTTCTTTCTACACATTTTTAGTAATCTCCCTAAAATTTCTCCTTCTTGGAATTTAATTCCCATGTACAATCTCGTCTTAAAACTCTAATAATTTCTCTAATGATTCTTTCTTTCCTTGGGAACTAGATTCCAATGTAGATTTCTTTCTAAAAATTTTAATGTATTTCATAATTATTTCTCTTTCTTGGAAAATTAATTTCAATATATAATTACTTTCCAAAAATTCTAATAATGTCCATAATTAGTTCTTTTTCTTGGAAAATTAATTTCAATATATAATTACTTCCCAAAAATTATAATAATATCCATAATTATTTCTTTTCTTGGAAAATTGATTTCAATGTATAATTGCTTTCCAAAAATTCTAATAATGTCCATAATTAGTTCTTTTTCTTGAAAAATTAATTTCAATATATAATTGCTTTCCAAAAATTCTAATAATATCCATAATTATTTTCTTTTCTTAGAAAATTGATTTCAATATATAATTGCTTTCCAAAAATTCTAATAATGTCCATAATTAGTTCTTTTTCTTGGAAAATTAATTTCAATATATAATTACTTTCTAAAAATTCTAATAATGTCCATAATTATTTCTTTACTTTGATTCAAAGTCATATTGCATGGCTAAAAAAAATAATTCCAAGAATGAACCTCATGGACTTAGCCTAGGCAGTTTTGTTCATTTGGCAATTTCATTTCCTTTCTTTTTGTTCTTTCCTTAGTACACTTAAAAGTTAGGGATTCTTCCTTGGTGATCATTACAATGTCTAACCCTAATACATGATTCAACCAAATTTTCATGCTATTTCATCTATCAACAACTTCATAACCACACATGCTAGCCAACAACCATACATTTAAAACCAAGAATGTAGAGACAACCTAAGTTCCATGAAAAACTTAAATATAGACATTGAGTTGCATATCTAGACATGGAACAAAAATTGGAATTGTTAACCTACCTCTTTGATGCCCTAAGATGGCTTTGCTTGGCTTTCCCTTGATTCTTTGCTTCTTTTACTTTTCTTCTTGACCACCTTTGCTTTTTCCTCTCCAAGCTTGGTGTTTCTCCATTTTTCTCTCTTTTTCATGTGTGTAGGTGTAGTTTTGGATGTTGCAAGGTCTCTCTTCCTTTTCTCTCTTCTTTCCCTTCACCTCACGTGTGGTTTATACTGTAAAAGTCAATTTCAATTCCCTCTTGTCTCTTTCTTGGCTTAGGTGGCATGTCATAAAAATAAAAATAAAAATAAAATAACTTTAACTCTCCCCATTTTCCCTCATTTCACGCCACACTCCTTTTTTTCTTAGTTATTATTGAATATCACTCTTATCTAATGGTCTTTATGGGTGGCTTTTAATGCATACTTTCCTCCTTTCCTTTCTTGACTTCTTTCTCCAAAACTCATGCTGCACATGTCTCTTTCCCTCATGAGAATTCTGCACTCTTTATGTTTGTATAGATATATATTTTTCTTGCACTATTTGTACTTGCAAGTACATTTGCCTTGGCTTGCACTCTTGGTAATCCCCTTCCTTGTAAGTTTGGGTTACCCATTCTCACAAGCAACTAAACTTTTATTGTGGCATAAAAATGTTTGCTCCCTTTTTGTCTTCTTTTCCTTACCATAATCTCCTTCTCTACATGTGTTCCATATGCAATAAGCCAAATAAAATTCTGTACCTTTAAAATTCTTCCTCCTTGCCATGTTTTCATGCCTCACATGTTCCCATATGCATATTTCACTTAGAAAAATTCTGCACTTAATTGTTTTTGCTTTCTTCCTTCATTTGTGGTTAATTAAATTCTCTCCATGCATATTTACACAATAAAATTCTACACTTAATTGGCTTTGCTTGCTGCCTTGACATTTATTTCCTTGCAAGTTTAAATTACCCACATTCACAAGCTACTATTTAATAAGCTTCATATATATATATATATATATATAAATTCTGCATCTTTGCCTAATGGTTTTCCCCTAATTCATGTGTCCTCTAATGCATGTCCCACAAAAATTTTGACCACTTTTCCCTAGCCTATTCGGTCATGTGAGAGAGGAGGGAAGAATGCATTCTTGCTTGGGAATTAAGGGATGCACTTTTTGGCTTCTTTTCCCTACCTTGCATGTGGTTCCATGTGACCCTTCAATTAAAATTCTGCACTATTATTTTTACTTGTGGCATGCTTAAAAAATTAATTTCCCATCCCCCTTTGTGTTGTCCATTGGTCCCACACACAAAATACTCCATTGGTCCCACACACAAAATACATGCAACTTTTTCCTTCTTAGTTCACGTGTGACTTGGAGGTTGCAAGAAATTCTAATTTTCCATTCCCTTCTTTCATGCAAGACATATGCAAGGCACACTTATGCATACAATTAATTAGTTACATCTTGTGTTGCATTTCTCTTGCTACTTAAGCTAGGTAATAAAAGAATTTAAAGAATTAATTTTAAGCACCAAATTTTTATGCAAGTTGACTTTTTAATATAAACATTTAGCCCATTAAATTATGGAAGAAATTTATATTAATTCATTAAGGGCACCATTAAGTCCATCCATTTAATTGAAAACCATTAATTTAAACTAATTAAATTATGGGGTGTTACATGAAAAACATGTTAGCTTCATGGAAACTAATACTACAAACAAAATTGTTTTGTGATGGATAAATAGTACCAGTTAGGAAATAAAAAAAATTTAGGTACTATTTTTATACCTCTGTCATTAGGTTCTTCAATTAAAAACTGAGATGTACATAATTTATATATTTGTCACAATTTTCACATATTTTATTTTGATTAAAAAACTTAATAACAAAAATATAAGTAAATATATATAATTTTAGTTCTTAAAAAATATCGCCACAAAATTTTACCATTGTAACGATCTATTCAATTGTTATTAAAATTTACAATTTAATGAACCGTCATCAAGATAAATACTTAATGACGATTAATGTAAAACTGCTATTAAAATAGACATAATAGGATTTGTTGTATCATATTTTTTGCTAATGTTATTTAAGTATTTGATCATAATGTGTTACTGTGTTAGAACTCAAACATGTATAAGATAAAATTTCTAGTTATGAGTGAAGGAAGTTCACCTCAACAAATTTTATAGTATAACTCATTAGTTATGATATTAGGAAGCCGATAACACTAAGGACGATTGTAAGATTTAGGTTTATCACTATGTTCTTCTCAAAATTTTGGAGTTTGTGCCTATTCTCACAATGAGATAGGATATTTGAATCCTTCCTATTTCAAATTGCAAAATGAAGTTACACAGATGCAAAGAGAAATGGAAGAGATGAACGACAATATTAGATGGAGGCGTCATGACTTTCTCACTTTAAAATTTTCAAGGTCAATTACAAGCTACCAAAACAAAAAAAGTAAATTGAAAGCTGAGCATGTTAGTTTATAAAATCCCAAGGTACAATTCTGTTTAAAATCAACTTAAATAATATAAATATGCAAATATATATTTTTTTTAATTGTGATATTACTAATTAATAATTAAAATATATTTTTATATATTTTAAACACTTAATCAAGAAAATGCACAGTCTCTCTTCCCTTGTAATTAAAGAGGTGGACACCTGCCACTTGAGACTTAAATTGTCTTGAAATGCATATAAAATTTAGTTTAAGCAGAAAAAATTTGTATCATGTCTTACTTTCTTACCAAGACAATAATGATTATTAAAACATTTATTTATGAAAAATTATTAATCTATCTACTTTTAATTTGGTATAATTTTAAGTTGATTTTAGTGTTAATTAAAATCAGGTTCATTTGATAGTTCAATATAAAAGTGAATGTGGAAAAAACCAAAAATTGCTAATGTTAGATTTAGTGGCGGTTATAATTGCACGAAACAAAAGAGAAAAAAAGGCGTGGTTTTGGAGATGACTATTACCTATAACACAGTAACAATTTAGTGGTAGTTTATGATTGCTAGTATGTCACTACAGATTTAACGACGATGACGTAATCACTGCTAAAGTGTCAATATGTCAATTATTATTCACACTGGAAATTAATTGGCAAATAGTAACGTCCAAGATATTTAGTTTAGTGGCAATCATTTCAAAAGTTTGTTGAAACCTTTACTAAATTTCATGTTACAAAGGGTTTTGTAATAGTTTGTGACTGCCATTAAGATATTTAGCGGCGGTCTAAATTACATTTAAAGTTGTATTTAGATAAAATAATTTTAAAAAAATAATGTTTATAGACATTTTAATTATCTGATTATAATTTTAAATGTACATGTGAACATATATATGAGTTTTTACTTAATAAAATTTTTTAAAAAATTTATATACATAAATTATAATATTTTATTCATATTTTATCTATGATCATCTTAGACAAAAATAAAGACAGAAAAAAGTGTCTTTTGACTCCTTTAATAAAAGTGCTTTAAATGTACATGTGAACATGTGCATGCTCTTCACATGTTTTTGTGGAAGGACATATTTCATTTTTAGAATAACACTTTGATTAATTGATGATGTGAGGAGATTACAATCTTTTATACACATTTGGTACTCATCACATCATTATTAATCATTACATTTTTACTTAGTTTTGTATGATGAATGTCATGGATACATTAAAATGCATTTTTCATTATAATAAATTGAAAATTCATTACGAATAAAAGCTCAAAAAATCTTGCATACATTAAATGGTTTGATTGATTGATACCAATGATTTCATTGGGAAGAGAAGCTAAATAAATCTTACGTACGTCAAATGATTTGATTAATGGATACCGTGAATTTTATTGAAAAAGAAAGCTAAAAAAATGTTGAATATGTCAAATGGCTCGATTGATTGATACCATAAATTTTATTGGGAAGGAAAGCTAAACAAATTTTACATATGTCAAATGGCCTTATTGATTGATATCATGGAAAGTAATTGAAAAGAAAAACTAAACAAATCTTGCATATGTCAAATGACTTGATTGATTGATCCCACGATAAGTAATTGGGAAGGGAAGTTAAACAAATATTGTATATGTCAAATGACTTGGTTGATTGATACCACAAAAGGTAATTGATAAGAGAAGCTAAACAAATCTTGCATACAATGACTTGGTTAATTGATACAACGAAAAAGTAATTGGGAGCTAAACAAACTTTGCAAATGTCAATTGGACACATTAAAATATACTTCTCATAATTCGTAGAGATTTCATTGAAAAGTTAAAACAAATCTTGCATATATCAAATGGGCACATTAAAATATACTTCTCATAATGCATTGAGATTCCATTAAGGGTGGTTCTACGGAGAGCTCGAGCTTTTTTAGACTCAAAGTTTCATTCCATCATATATTTTTTTTTAAATAGTTAATTTTCTTTTAAACCAAGGAGAGAAAAAGAAAAGAAAGAGATCGATCTCTTCCTATCCATGTCTTTTCATTAAATAGAGAAGCTAAAAAAATTTTGTATATGTGAAATGGCCGGACTGATTGATATTATGAATTTGTAAAATTAAAAAATGTATATTGCAACATGCTTATTGATAGAAAGAGTCTTAACAATCTAATCCTCCAACACTAAAGCTATATTAGAACTACATAGTCGAAGTGAATATATGTCCAATACTTTTAAATAGGATTGTTTTAGATGTAATGTGTATGAAAAAAAGTGATGCTAAAAGATCTACAGTTGTAATATTTTTTTCATAGACTTGTAATGATTACACTCTTACCTATTTTTATGGACTCTATTATATATATATATATATATATATTTGTAATGATTACACTTTGGATTGTTTCGTGAAGTTGTTATTAATTGATAGGTGTCACCTTTTAAAGTTTATAAGATGTCTTTTTAATCTAATAAATCCAACTTGTTAAATAATAAATTTAAGCACAAATTTAAAAGCTTATTTTATTAAAAAATTCTAAAAAATACAGGGAGCGCTTGAATTTTTTTAAGTTCAGTCCATTATATATATATATATAATTAAAATATGAAATTTATTTTATAAAATTAATATTTTAATTTATATAATATTATCAAATGTGTATTATATGTGAAAATAATAATGGCTTACTTTTTTATCATAAGGTTTGAAAGGCTCTCGTAATTATTATTTATCAAATTTTATTTTGTTACTATTTTTAGAATGGTTAATGTAATGGCAATTACAGGGAACCTTGTTGAACAAATTAAATGGTTAAATTTCACTAATCTTTTTTTTTTCATCATAAAGAGTAATGATTCCTTTCGTAATAAGAAAATTTAGATGCAAATTGATGTTTCATTTTCAACTCTCTCACTTGATGATTAAATGATTGTCTTCAGATTATTTTAAAATTATGACCTAAAATTTTTTTAAGTGAATTTATTCGGACAAATAGGGCCTATTTTGTTTTTAACTATGCTTGCCCCAGCTTGAATTAAAAGGAAAAAAAAGGAGCTCGAGCTCGGGCCTCAATTTTGTCAGTCAAACAAAATCTTAACTTATTTTTTAATGAGCCCAACCTGTAATCATATCTAATTTGTATATGCTTTAAAGTTTAAGGGGATTATATACATTTTAATTTTTTTATTATTATTTTGTATAAATTACAATGTTTGAAAAAGTTATAAGTCAATTTTTATAATCCAAAAGTTATTTGCACATCTATAATATAATGTTTTTGAAGTCTTCTTGTCATTTGTTTAACAAAATATATATTATATATATTATAAAATATATGATGTGAAGAGAGAAGATAAAGAAAATAAAGATAACAAGAAGTTGGAAGAGAATAATAAAGAATTAAATAATTTTTTTATTTTTTTAATTTATTTTTTAAAATTTAATAATTATTATTTTCTAACATATTTTTAAAAAATAATATATACTTTTATGCATATTAAATATATAGTAACTTAACCAGTGAAGATTGAGGCTAGTAGAATAAGCTATTATAACAGCCCAATCTTATAACCATTTTTATTAAATGTTTATTTTATAAATCTTCTTGTTATAAGGTTAGTGTGTTATCTTTATTTTTACATGTGATTCCAATTGCAATTTAATAATTGACTATGTTTGAATTCCTTTACTCAAGTATTTTTAATTCATATATTGCACGACAAAAGACCATACAACGAAAATTTATAATAACACAGTAGAAGTTAAAACATCATTAATATATACGTTCCTTATAAATTTACAATGTCAGATATATACGTATGGATATGTGAAGTTTTGTTGATACACAGGATAAAGAGGTAATAACCTTGCCTCTTAGACCTTTGTTAAAAATTTTTTATTACTAGATACAACTTTCACATATCTTACTACATATATGCCCTTTCATTATATACATCTAAAAATAATTGATCCTAATTATATATAAAAAAACATATAAAGAATTAGGATAAAAGGGCAATAAACTACATAGTTATATGTCTACTCAAAAGTGAAAATATCCCTCTTGTTCATTGTGGAGGAGGAACCTCCAAAACCGCCAACACCTCTATTCCCTTCAGCATTATAAATGATTCTAGAAAAAGTATCTCCACAAGACCTACTTCTATCTCAAGCCAGAGAGTATACATAGTCATCTGATACATATCAGGATAATTATGAGAAATGAATTTTTAGTAGCCAAACAATCCATTATTGTGAAAAACCTTTGGCATGTACCACTATAATCATACGAAAAATATTCTACATTCTTTTCTTTAAAAATGTAACATTTTTTATTGAGATATCATGCACGAGTAATATATATATATATATGGCATATATTTATAAATTCATAAATATAATTCAATGTAAAGATAATTCACCATTCATAACCTCATTTCATAATATTATTACATAATGAAATCATCACATAGGTATCATAAACATATACATATTTTCATTTATCATCATAAGATCATAAAATTAGGGAAAAAAATTATAACATTATGGCTAATTGTAACGCCCCTATCTAGTCTTATTGTTAACTCCAATATAAAAAGATAGGTTCGGTACATTATCCTTACCCTTAATTTGATTAGCGTCTGAGCAGTTATAACATTCAATTATATTAAATAGATTAGGTTCGGGATCTTTTGCTCAGAATAAAAACTTACATGCACAGCGGAATAAAAATACTACACTATACAACGAAAATTAAAAACCTTCATGTAATTCAAATAAATACAGGTCCAATAATTTTCATTACATGCTGATAAGTCACATCCCTGGATATACGAAGTACCCATCCATCAAAAGTTAGGAGACAACAGGTCTGTCACTCAAACTCCTGTATAAATGAAGGATGGTTCGATCCTTCAGATATTTGTTTCCCCTGTATATCCCAAATATAACTCATGTATACGGTCAACTATTGTCCTATTCTAAATCAGACCTAGCTAGGGGATTACAAAAATCATACTCAATCAAAAAGAGACTGTTACCTCGCAGCCCTGCTACGCGTCCGTATCTGATACATATTAGCACATAGATGAGAAACACAAGTTTCCCATTAGCTCAGCAATTCATAGTTTAAAAGAAACTAATATGTACCAGGGTGTAAGCACCAAAACATTCAATCTACATCCTTAATTTTAGGTGTAATATTACACATAACTGTAAACTAGCAATCATTGCATGATAAATATAGAAGTTAACAAAGATTACATATCTTTTTAAATAACATGTATTCTTATCAGCTTAATGGTTTATTATGGAATTATCCTAGTGTTTATGCGTGTTATGTGAACACTAGGTCATAGGTGCGGAGCACCTTTGGCCACACCTCCCTAGGTCACCCGTGTGGAGCACTTTCGGCCACACCTTGTAATTTGTGGACACTCGACCACGTACATAGCGTAATCATGAGCACTAGGTCATGGGCATGGAGCACCTTCGACCACGCCTCGCTAGGCCGCCCGTGTGGAGCACCTTTGGCCACACCTCGTAAATCGTGAGCACTCGGCCACATATAGAGCGTAATCATGAGCATAAGGTCCCGTGTGGAGCACCTTTGGCCACACCTTGTAAATCGTGGACCCTCGGCCATGCATAGATCAAAATCATGAGCACTAGGTCACGGGCATGGAGCACCTTCGGCCACACCTCGCTAGGCCGCCTATGTGAGCATCTTTAACATTTCTTATGAAAAATTCAATATTTAAGGAATAATTTCTATTTTCCTTAGAAACAATTTCTAAGGTACATTTTCCTATAAAACTCTAATAATCTCAATATTAATTTTCTTTCTTGGAAGTTGATTCCAATGTACATTTTTCTTCTAAGAATTTTAATAATTTCAATAATAATTTTCCTTTTCTTGAAATTTATACAAATGTGCATTTTTCCTTCTAAAATTCCAACAACTACAATAATAATTGTCTTTTCTTGGAATTTAATTCTAATGGGCATTTTTTTTCCTTATAAAATTTCAATAACTTCAATAATAATTTTCTTATCTTGGAAATTAATTCTAATGTGCATTTTTTTTTCTAAAACTTCAATAACTTCAATAGTAATTCATAATAAATTTTCATTTCTTGGAAATTAATTCCCATGTATATTCTCTTTCCAAAAATTCTAATATTTTTAATACTAATTTTCTCTTTCTTGGTATTAGTTCTATTGTACATTTTCTTTCTATGAATTCTAATAATTTTTTTAATAATTTCCTTTGCTTGGAAATTAATTCCATTATATATATTTTCTTTTTTTTTTTAAATTCTAATCCCTTACACAATAATTTCCTTTGCTTAGAAATTAATTCTCATGTATATTTTTCTTCTAAAAATTCTAATAATTTTTCTAGTAATTTTCCATAATCACATGCATTTTTATTAGCAATCATAAATGTTCAATAACCCCATTAATTTTATCATGAAAATAACAAGTCCACTACAATATTAAGAATAGTAAACCAAGTTAACCAAACCATTAACTAACTTTCTAAATCTAAGTCCTCTCATGATCTCAAGGAAACAATAATTTAGAGATTAGCATTAGCCACCTTCTATCTTTATCATGCAAGTTCCATTAAATTTTTTCTAAATCAAGAGTGTAGACATGGGTTCAAATTCCATGGAAGCTATATCATTAAACATGCATACTCAATCATGGAATAATAATTTAACAAATTGCTAATCTACCTTAGAAGTGGGCTAGAGAAAATATTCTTGGCTTTTCCTTTGATTTCCTTGGTTTTCTCTTTGAGTTCTTATTTACTTCCTCCTTCCTTGATCTCTCAATTCTCCCATGATGCCTCACCTTCTCCTTCTCTTTTCTCCCTTCTTCTTTTCTTTCTCTCCCTTCCCTTATTTTCAAGTGTGAGGATTATGGTATGCCTCCCTCTTTTTTTTTTCTTTCATTTCTTTCATATCTTTATTTTCCCTTTTAGGTTGCTTGTAAATTGGTTTTCCTTCTTTTTTTCTTCCTTCCTATACATTAGGTGCATCCCACTAGCCACTAGTTTTGTACAAAATTCTACACCTATTAGATTGCTTGTTGCCTTAGTATTCTTTTTCTTGCAAGTTTACCTTTTCCCACTTCCACAAGCAACCTTAGTACATATATATATATATATTTAATTCTCTTCCCACTTTCCATTTCCCTTTCTTTCTCTCTTTTTTTTTTTTTAAGAAAAGTATGCACACTTTTGGATATGTATATATATATAAATTTGTACAAAGTGTACTTGCAATTACACTTTGTCTTTGCTTGCACACTTAGTATTTCCCTTTCTTGCAAGTTTAGATTTGTCCACTCTTACAAGCAACTAACCTTTACAAGCAACCTTGGTATTTCTTTTTTTTTTTTTTCTTTTTTCTATTCTCTCTTTTCCTCCCTCATTCACAAGACACTTACACACACCTATATATTTTTATTGTATCTCATTTTGCTTCTTACTTGGTACTTAGGCTAGGTAAATAAAGAAATCAAAGAATTAATTCTAAGCACCAAATTTTTCTTCCTTAAAAATAATTTATCTAATTAATTAGCAAGCAAGTAATTTAAACTAATTAATTAAATAACACCATTAATTTAGGCTAATTAAATTATGGGGTGTTACACTAATGTCATTTTCTTCATAAGAGAAACACAAAAATATCGAGAGAGTTACCCAGTAAACTACTCAACGTACCATTAGCTACATAAGTGAGTTAATTTAATCTCCTATGTAACAATTCTACCACTGGTACTATCTGAAGCATCCCCCAATGGATCCAAGTACTTCTCAATGGTCCCTGCCATTTAAGCAAATCATCCTTGACCATTGGAATCGATATTCTTATGAATACTCCATTTCCCTTTCGTTTGAAATGAGGATGGTATAACATTTTAAATTAAGCTTATGAGATCACTATCAACCTCACACAGATAATCTCCTTTCTACTTTTAAAGCGAATCATGATGCTATGAAATCACCACCCCTTACCTATGGATCACATTCTTGGTACGCTATTCTATATATATACTTTAGGATGATTAGACTTGCACATATGGTTATGCTAAATTCTAAGAAAATATCTCGTTATTGGCCTTGCTAAGTTACATTAGTGTAGAATATGCAACAATCACGGTGTCTTCTAAATTTCTTATATCTGAGTCGATGTTTTACCATCTAAATTTATAACACAACCATGGAATGCTCAATGGCCATCCCGTACTGACAATTGATCACTCGGTCATAAGCCTATCTATCATAAGGCATATATTAAGAATACTTCCTTTAGTTTCTCTCATTTCTTTTCTTTTGATGTTTTCCCTTCCTCACTTTAGTTTTCATGATACCTTCCTCATATTACTAAAATATCACCCTTTCTTCTTTGATAACACTTTTGAGATTGGATTGTATGAATATGGAAAGTTATTCATTCCCTTCATACAATTCACAACATACATCATCAAAACATCTTGCCATAACCACCAATTTCTCTTTTTCTCTTGAAATTGACCAACATGAAAATTTAACATATTTTCTTCACAATTACACTACCAAGTCTCAGCCAACACAAGGAAAAAAGTGGTAGGTCTCAGCCAAGCTAGGAAAATAAGAGAAGAGAGGGAGTTTCATGCCATTTCTTCCATCTTTTCCATCATATATGCATAAATACACAATTTTCTTTCCATTTCCATACCAATCACTACACTTTAAATCATCAAACAACAAGAGTTTCATCATGACATAAGGTGAACTATAATTTATTTCTTTAACGATTTTCACTTCAAATAACATTCAGACATTTACAAAATACATCTAATACAATGATACAATCAATACTCGATAGAGAATTCAACATAAAAGAATGTAGAGAGAGAAACCTTCTTTCACATAAAAAATCCTAGATTTTTCATTCAAGCAAAATAATCCATAAAAGGGTTATAATTGTTTAGTTACCTTGATTTTGTAAGAAATATGGTGGTTTAGCTTTGAATCTTTAGCTTCTTCTTTCTTTTTCTTCATTTCTTTCTCATGTTTTTCTTCTTTCATGGAGGAAATGGAGATTTTAATTTACTAATGGCAAATTATCAAATTATCTTTGATGCTAAATGACTATTTTATTCTTTATTTCTCTCTTTTTTAAAAATATAAGAGAATTTTTCATCCAATGAAATTTCATGAATTCTTTGAGTTAAATTACTATTTTGCCCTTGTGGCAAAATTATCATTTTTCTCTTGTAGTAAATTACTATTTTACCCTTTAAGAAAAATTACCATTTTGTTCTTAAGATTTTTTTTAAAGTAATCATGACTTTTATGATATTTTCTTAAATATTTTTTAAAGTAATTATTACTTTTTTAGATATTTTCAAACGTCATTAATACCTATCATTATTATGCCTAAGATATTTTTTAAAATAATCATGAGGCTTTAGATGTTTTTAGAAACTTTTTTCTTTTCACTTTAGTCCCTGCAACTTTCTTTCAATTTAGTCCCTGTCACTTACATACAATCTTAAGATGGTATAAACATAGACATTTAGATATGCAATAACTAATAATTATTAATTAACAACATAACTTAAAGTATTAAGGGAAGATATTATAGCTAGTCTCTCACAATATAATAAATATGTATTCAAATCTTGATTAAAGAGATACTTATATTTAATACCTAAAAATATCTCAAACGAAATTGCTTAAAAAAATACTTATAAAAATAATACATATATATATATACACACACACATACAAACACACATACAGAGTGACTTATAATTAAAAGAAAGGTAACTTTAAGGTAATTATGACTTTTAGAATATTTTTTTAGATACTTTTTAAAGTAATCATTATTTTTTAAAAATATTTTTAAACATTATTATTACGCTTCAGATATTTTTTAAAGTAATCATGACGCTTTAAATATTTTTAAAAATTTTTTATTTTTCAATTTAATTCCTAAAACTTTTTTTTTAATTTAATTCTTGTCACTTACATGTAATCTTAAGATGGCATAAATATAGACATTTAGATATGCAATAACTAGCAATTATTAATTAACAACATGTCTTAAAATATTAAGGACAAATATTACAACTAGTCTTTCATAATATAATAAATATGTATTCAAATTTCAATTAAAAAAATACTTATATTTAATACTTAAAAATATCTCAAACAAAATTGTTTAAAAAATACTTATAAAATATGTAACGCCCCTATCTATTCTTATTGTTAACTCCAATATCAAAAGATAGGTTCGGTACATTATCCTTATCCTTGATTTTGTTAGTATCTGAGTAGTTATAACATTCAATTATATTAAGCAAATTATGTTTGGGATCCTTGGCTCAGAATAAAAACTTACATGCACAGCAGAATAAAAATACTATACTACACAGCAAAAATTAAAAACCTTCATGAAATTCAAATAAATACAGGTCCAGTAATTTTCATTACATGCTGATAAGTCACATCCCCGGATGTACGAAGTACCCGACCATCAGAAGTCAGGAGACAACAGGTCTGTCACTCAGACTCCTGTATAAATGAAGGATGGTCCGGCCCTTCAGATATCCCTTTTTTCTGTATACCCCAAATACAACTCATGTATACAGTCAAAATATAGTCCTATTCTAAATCAGTTCTAGCTAGGACTCAAAATAGGGGATTACAAAAATCATACTCAATCAAAAGAGACTGCTACCCCGCGGCCCTGCTACTCATCCGTATCTGATACATGTTAGTATATAGATGAGAAACAAAAGTTTCTCAGTAGCTCAGCAATTCATAGTTTAAGAGAAACTAATATGTACCAAGGTGCAATCACCAAAAATTCAATCTACATCCTTGATTTTAGACGTAATATTACATATAACTGTAAGCTGGCAATCATTGCATGATAAATTTAGAAGTTAACGAAGATTACATATCTTATCGAATAACACGTATTCTTATAAGTTTAATGGTTTATTACAAAATTATAAGAGTGTTTATGCGTGTTACGTGAATACTAGGTCATGAGTGCGTAACACCTTCGGCCACACCTCCCTAGGTCACCCGTGTGGAGCACCTTCGGCCACACCTTGTAATTCGTGGATACTCGGCCACGTATATAGCGTAATCGTGAGCACTAGGTCATGGGCATGGAGCACCTTCGGCCACGCCTCGCTAGGCTGCCCGTGTGTAGCACCTTTGGCTACACCTCGTAAATTGTGAGCACTAGGTCCCGTGTGGAGCACCTTTGGCCACACCTTGTAAATCGTAGGCCCTCGGCCATGCATAAATCAAAATCATGAGTACTAGGTCATGGGCATTGAGTACCTTCGGCCACGCCTCGCTAGGTCGCCTATGTGGAGCATCTTTAACATTTCTTATGAAAAATTCAATATTAAAGAATAATTTCTATTTTCCTTAGAAACAATTTCTAAGGTACATTTTCCTATAAAACTCTAATAATCTCAATATTAATTTCCTTTCTTGAAAGTTGATTCCAATGTACATTTTTCTTCTAATAATTTTAATAATAATTTCCCTTTTCTTGAAAATTTATACAAATGTGCATTTTTTCTTCTAAAATTCCAACAACTATAATAATAATTGCCTTTTCTTGGAATTTAATTCTAACGGGCATTTGTTTCCTTATAAAATTTCAATAACTTCAATAATAATTTTCTTATCTTGGAAATTAATTTTAATGTGCATTTTTTTTCCTTCTAAAACTTCAATAACTTCAATAGTAATTCATAATAAATTTCCGTTTCTTGGAAATTAATTCCCATGTATATTCTCTTTCTAAAAATTTTAATATTTTCAATACTAATTTTCTCTTTCTTGGTATTAGTTCTATTATACATTTTCTTTCTATGAATTCTAATAATTTTTTTAATAATTTCCTTTTCTTGGAAATTAATTCCATTATATATATTTTCTTTTTTTTTTTAAATTCTAATCCCTTACACAATAATTTTCTTTGCTTATAAATTAATTCTCATGTATATTTTTCTTCTAAAAATTCTAATAATTTTCTTAGTAATTTCCCATAATCATATGCATTTTTATTAGCAATCATAATTGTTCAATAACCCCATTAATTTTATCATGAAAATAACAAGTCCACTACAATATTAAGAATAGTAAACCAAGCTAACCAAACCATTAAATAAATTCCTAAATCTAAGTCCTCTCATGATCTTAAGGAAACAATTATTTAGAGATTAACATTATCCACCTTTTATCTTTATCATGCAAGTTCCATTAAATTTTTCCTAAATCAAGAGTGTAGACATGGGTTCAAATTCTATGGAAGCTATATCATTGAACATGCATATTCAATCATGGAATAAGAATTTAACAAATTGCTGATCTATCTTGGAAGTGGGCTAGAGAAAATATTCTTGGCCTTTCCTTTGATTTCCTTGATTTTTCCCTTGAGTTCTTCTTTACTTCCTCATTCCTTGATCTTTCAATTCTCCCTTGATGCTTCACCTTCTCCCTCTCTTTTCTCCCTTCTTCTTTTCTTTCTCTCATTTCCTTTATTTTCAAGTGTGGGGATTATGGTATGCCTCCTTCTTTTTTTCTTTCATTTCCTTATTTTTCTTTTTGGGTTGCTTGTAAATTGGTTTTCCTTCTTTTTTTATTCCTTCCTATACATTAGATGCATCCCACTAGCCACTAGTTTTATACAAAATTCTACACCTATTAAATTGCTTGTTGCCTTAGTATTCCTTTTCTTGCAAGTTTATCTTTTTCCACTTCCACAAGCAACCTTATTACATATATATATTTTTAATTCTCTTCCCACTTTCCATTTCCCTTTCTTTCTCTCTCTCTTTTTTTTTAAGAAAAGTATGTACACTTTTGGATATATATATATATATATATTTGCACACTTTGTCTTTGCTTGCACACTTAGTATTTTCCTTTCTTGCAAGTTTAGATTTGTCCACTCTTACAAGCAATTAACCTTTTCAAGCAACTAATCTTTACAAGCAACCTTGGTATTTCTTTTTTTTTTTTTTTCAATTCTCTCTTTTCCTCCCTCATTCACATGACACTTACACACACCTATATATTTTTGTTGCATCTCATTTTGCTTCTTACTTGGTACTTAGGCTAGGTAAATAAAGAAATCAAATAATTAATTCTAAGCACCAAATTTCCCTTCCTTATAAATAATTCATCTAATTAATTAATAAATAAGTAATTTAAACTAATTAATTAAATAATATAATTAATTTAAGCTAATTAAATTATAAGATATTATATTTATATATATATATACAGTGAGTATATATATATATAGTGACTTGTAATTAAAATAAAATATAAACAAGGAACTCTGGCTCGAACTACTCGATCTCCCGTAAAACTACCTTTCAAAGAAATATGTGCATTTTAAGTTTATTTTAATGAAAAATTAAAAAAACTAAATAATAAAACTTTACGGAGAAAGAAAGTATTTTCAAGTATGATATATTAGAGCGCGTGGCACCACAATCTGACATAAAAATTCAAAGACCGCGATGACATATTTGAGGTGGGGCATACGCATTGTTGCGACGCGTTGGGCCTGAAGGGTCATCACCGCTCTGGCTTCCGTCGTACAGGAATAACAATAAGGCGGTTTGAAACGGAGTTTACGTGTCGTGCCCGCATTCTGGAATCCCCAGGCTTCGCATTTTGGCTTTCCTGAGCGTGCACTTCAACTTCCCGCTTCATCGTCTCTATTATTTTTTGCGTCTGTTTCTGCTTCTTCCTTCGTGTTAGCCATAGCCATGGACGCCTGTTTAAAGCAAGAACTCCCTGACAATCTCAATGTACCTAACTCCAGACCCAGAGACGGTGTCGTTTCAACCCGCCTTGGCGCAGTTATCGAACTCAGCAGTAGCAGCAGCAGCAGCAGCAGCAGCGACTCGGATTCAGACGATGATTTGGACAATCTGATCGGCGGCACCGTCGTCCAAGCCCTTTCAAGAGGGGAAACCAACACGGATGGGGCTTCGGCTTCTATCAATGGAGGAGTTCCCAAGAAGCGCAAGACGAATGAGGTTGGAGCTATTTTGCCCCTTGGATTTCTTAGCCCTCTTCCTTCGGAGAAACCACAACCGATACTTGGGTTGCCGGCCCCTGAGTTGCCTGCTACTTCGACACATTCAAATGGGAATGGAGACTCTAAAACCCGCGGCTGTAAGCAGTTTTGGAAAGCCGGAGATTATGAGGGAGCAACTCGTGATGGTCGGGATTCTTCATCCGGTACGTCAATCTCTATGTTACTTCTATGTTTAACGGTATTCTTTATATACTTTTTCCCCTTGAAACGGCAAGTTCCTAATTGCAGCCCGTATGTTCAAGCAGCATGCATTTGTTTACTTCCACGCTTTCGCGTTTGATATATGTTTCTCTTAATTTATTAGAGGTTTTGTCTAACCTGTTGGGAAACATCATTGGGAGTGTGAGCGTTGTTAATTCGGCTTTTGTGGCATGTTATAAATTTGGCTTTGGTTTACCGCCTGTCTACTTGGGGACTAATGGATTGAGGTATTGACGTTTTTATGTGACCTTAGAACAGGGAAACTTGCACGGTGAACTAGTACTATTAGCTTGTGGATTAGAAAAATTAGGAAGTCATTCTCACGGGTGAGATAGAAGTTCTAATTAACTTAGAAAATGTTTGGATGGGGGTAATAAGTGAGAAGGTAGGGGAATTAATGAAATGGTATATTTTTCCAGCAAAAGTTTAAGAAGAGGAGGGAGATTGAAGGGGAACCATTCCCCTCAAACCTTGTTTTTTTATCTTTTGTTCTCAGGTCTCCCAAATTGGGCGATAAAGACGGTGATATGTATAAGGAATCCAGATCCCCTGCTGTCCAAGGACTGTGCTGTCCTCTGCAGTCCACCAAATCTGGACTGTCCGGGTGATCGTGTGAATCATCCGCCATGTGTCCCTTTTCTTAAAAAAGATTCAGGACCCAAAACGCATCGTCTTCAGCCAAAAAAAAAAAACGGACAAAATCTGGAGTTTCATCCATCTGGTATTAGCCACTGAAAAACGAACATCAGAGTCCTTTTTCCTGCAACAAATTTTGAATAAAAATAAATAAGGACAATCAGTTGCTTAGCAGAATAAAAAATCAGATAAGATATACTAGTATGTTAGATTTGCAATTCAAGATTATTTTATTGGATTTTGTTTTGTTACTGCAAAATCACAACAATATAAATGCACCCACTTGGCTTATACATAGAAGAAACAAGAAGCTAGGATAGTTGAACAAACTTCTAAAGAGCGGATATAGAGTACCACTAAATTGGATGAAAAACAAGGTGCAAAGCTTAATGTATTAAAACAGCTATTGTAACATACAGTTAAACTGATAGAGTAAAAGGGAAGTTAAGCTTGAGAGCTAGAATTCGGTTAGTGTTGCTGAAGGTGAAGTTATCAGAAAGCATTACAGTGCTATCTATCAACCACATCTGGCCCTATAGCTGTGGCCTCCTCTTCATATCCACACAAAAGGTTGTATTTTGCAGTGAAAGATCCATTAAGATCACATCACCTAAAGGCAACCAGATTAGAGTCCATTATAAGTTAATTCTCTAAAATCTTGATAATATCTTAACAGCACCTTTGGAAGCCAAAAGCAAGCATTTTAGAGCTCTTTAACCCAAGAGCGAAGTTCCAAAAACACTCAAAATGAAATTAACAAAATGGAATAGTACCAA
The DNA here is from genome assembly GCA_031216115.1 of Senna siamea. NCBI lineage: Eukaryota > Viridiplantae > Streptophyta > Magnoliopsida > Fabales > Fabaceae > Senna > Senna siamea. Next base: position 16,971,619 of record CM062359.1, on the reverse strand, counting down.
AATAATAGCACTAACCGAACTTAGGAATAGCAGAACAGAAAAGTTAGCAGCAGATTAAATATGCAAGAATCTTAAACACATTTAATCCCTACTGAGTGAGTTCATTGGAGAACTAAACCCAATATAAATTGAATATATAACTTCAGATGCCTTTAAAGAAAACAGTCCAGGGTATTTATAGTCAGAATACCCATCTAAGTTGCCTAAAACAGAAAATAGAACATTTATAGAGCATCCGCAATAAATTAGGAAGCATGCCTACAAACTAGGAAACATTATTATGCTGAAAAAATAAACTGAATTACTAAAATCAGTGAATACGCCTGAGTGGGTCTGCACTTCAGCCTAGTGGAGGTAACCCCAATATCTCTAGCAGTGAAAGAGGCGAATTGTGGGTTTTGCTGGAGGGAACATGCTTTCTTCTAGAATATTGGAGTATCTGCTTCATAGGCTTCCTTCTAGAATATGTTAGCAGTGGCTTATTGCTATCAATACTCCCCCCTTGGAATTTCTCCTTATCCTGAAGGGAAAAATTTGGGAATTGGGCAGCAAGCAGATTATAGTCTTCCCAGCTTTGTTCTTCAGTGGGACGGTCATGCCATTGGATGAGGAGCTCGAGTATGGGTCCAGAGGAAGTAGGGAGCCACCGGTGGGAGATGACACGGGCAGGTTGCTGTAATAATTCCCAATCAGGGGAAAGAGGTAGAGGAGGAGTAGTTGCTAGCTGGCCATGGGCTGGACGGAATAGTGAGACATGGAAGACTAGATGGATGTGGGCAGAAGAGGGTAAATCTAGTTGATAAGCCACATAACCCACCATGTGAATAATTTTATAGGGCCTAAAGAACTGAGGGGATAGTTTCTCATGCTTCCTTTTGGCTAAGGAGTGTTGTCTATAGGGCTGGAGTTTCAACAGGACAGCATCTCCAATGTTGAAAGAGAGATCCCTCCTTTTGGAATTGGCTGCGGCTTTCATGCAATTCTGTGCTTGTTGGAGATGGGATCGGATGAGGTGAAGCATGTCATCTCGTTGTTGCAGCTGTTGCTGTTGTAGATCAAAGAGATGAGTATCTCCTGCTGTATAAGGATGGAGAGCTGGGGGTTCACGACCATAGAGGATTTTAAAGGGGGTTGTGCCTGTAGAGGTGTGAAAACCTTTGTTAAATGAGTATTCTGCCTAGCGAAGGAATTCACTCCATTTAGTTGGCTGCTCATGAATAAAACAGCAGAGATAGGCCTCCAGATAGCGGTTCACCACCTTGGTTTGTCCATCACTTTGGGGATGGTAGGTTGAGCTCATGTGGAGTCTGGTTTTGCTGAGTTTAAAGAGCTCAGACCAGAATACACTCAAGAAAATCGAGTCCCTGTCAGAAACAATAGAGCGGGGCATACCATGGAGACGGATGATCTCTTGACAGAAAGTGGCAGCCACTGTTTTGGCCGTATAGGGATGTGAGAGAGGGATAAATTGGCTGTACTTGCTTAAGTGATCCACCATTACTAAAATAGTGTCAAACCCCTTAGATTTCGATAGTCTAGTGATGAAGTCCATAGAGATATTTTCCCATACTCGATTAGGAAGTGGTAGGAGTTGAAGAAGACCCGCGGGAGAGAGAGTTTGGTATTTGTTCTGCTGACAAATGAGGCAGTGCTGCACATAGAATTTGCATGTAACCGCTGGATTGTCTTAAGATAACCACCATGTCCGCCGGAAGGGGTGTTATGAGCTTCGGTGAGAAGTGTTTGTTTAAGTACTGGCAAGTCTGGAATAACTAACCTTCCTTTGTAAAATAAGCTGTTGTTGGTTTAGGAGAAATTTGGGAGGCTTGTTGGATTCTTTTGAAGTGTTTCAATATGAGCCTTAGTGATTGGATCTTGCAAAAGAGCCTCTTGGAGTTCTTGGAAATCAAGCTGAATGGGAATAGTAATGGCAAAGAATTCCACTTGTGGCTTTCTAGAGAGTGCAACAGCTCCTTGATTGGTATGACCACTTTTGTAAGTGATAGAGAAGTCAAAAGGAAGGAGTTTCATAATTAATCTCTGTTGTTCTGGGGTGGTTAAACGCTGTTCCAATAAATACTTGAGGATGAGATGATCAGTACGCACTATGAAATGTCTTCCAAGTAAGTAATGGCGCCATTTTTGTAAGGCTAGTACCAGTGCCATAGCTCACGGTCATAAGCAGATTTGATGCGGGTAGATTGAGCAAAACCTGCAATTGGGTGATCTTGTATGAGAATGGCCCCAATTCCTTTGCTAAAAGCATAACACTCTACAACAAAGGGTTTTTCAAAGTTAGGAAGAATGAGGACAGTTGTAGTAGCGAGTACCTGTTTCAATTGTTTGAAGCCTCTTCAGCTTTAGATGACCATTTGAAAGCATCCTTTTTGGTGAGATCTGTGAGAGGTCTAGCAAGGATGCCATAATTGCAAACAAATCTACAGTAGTAACCTATAAGGTTAAGGAAACTGCGCAGTGCTTTCACCGTGTTGGGAATAGGCCAATCGAGGACAGCTTTGAATTTTTTTGCTTCTACTGCCAACCCTTGTCCTGAAACCACATGACCTAAGAAGTGCATTGATGATTGGCTGAAGAGACACTTACTGGCCTTGGTAAAGGAGTTATTGGACAGTGCCTCAAGAGTTAATTGGAGATGGTGTCGGTGTTGCTCTAAAGTGAAGTTGTACACCAGTATGTCATCAAAGAAGACCAATATAAATTTGTGAAGATACGCCAAAATAGATCATTCATTGCTACTTGGAAAGTGGATGGCACGTTGGCAAGGTCGAATGGCATAACAACAAACTCATAGTGGCCATTATGAGTACGGAAGGCTATCTTGTGTATATCTGCAAGGTGCATTTTGATTTGGTGATAGCCGGAGCAAAGATCAATTTTGAAGAATTGAGAATCATGTAATTCATCTAGCAAATCATTAATAGTGGGTATAGGATACTTATCTGGTATTGTAATCTGATTAAGTTTCCTACTGTCGACACACATCCTCCAAGTGTTGTCCTTATTTTTGACCAACAATACTGGACTTTTGAAAGGACTAGTGTTGGGATGAATGAACCCTATTTGGAGCAATGCTGTCACTTGCTATTCAATCTCAGTTTTTTCATGGCGAGGGTATTGGTATGGTCTAATATTGGGTGTTGATGGATTAGGGGAGCAGTGGAATAGCATGTGAGTGTGTGCAGATGGGAGGTAAATTGGTTAATTCTCCAAATATAGTTGGAAAGCGCTGTAATACCTGCTGAATGGACCAAGGAATTACGGGTGTAGGCTGTAAAAGATCTTCTTGGGTGATGTATTGTAACGAAATCTGTTGAGACTCTGGTCGAGGTACTCCTTGTAGTTTGTAGCACCATCCATTGATGTAAAAGATAAGGAACATTTTGTTCCAATTAGCTTGTACAACATTTAAAGAGGCTAACCATTTGATTCCAAGGACTAAATCAGCACCCCCAATTGAAAAAGGGTAAAAGTCTTCGGATATGGTTAGATTAGAGAGTTAAAGTTGCACTTGCTTGCATATAGAGTGATAGTGAATAATATCTCCATTCCCTATTTGAACTCCAAGGGTCTGCACTTCTTGAATAGCGATTTGCATTTGCTTCACTAGACTCAAGGAGATGAAATTATGGGTGGAACCACTATTCACTAGAATTAATACCTCCTTTCCTTGAAGAATTCCCTTGAGTTTTAGTGTAGAGGTTGAATTATTGCCAAGTATGGCATGAAGAGAGATTTCAGCCATGTCTTGGACGTCTTCTTAACCCTCTTGTTCATTCATAATTTCCTCTTCAAATTTCTCTTTCTCACTAACGTCCAGTAGTGACAAGCATACAATTTTACAGCGATGTCCAGGGGTAAACTGCTCGTTTCAGCGGAAACAAAGGCCCTTATCTCGCCTTAATTGGCATTCGGCTTTTGTTGGACGTTGAGATGATGCTACCGCAAAAGGAGGAGCAAAAATTGGGGTCATGGTTGGATTGTAGCGAGAGGAATTCTGTTGATTGCGTCCTTCCTTAATTCTCTCTGAATTTGAAAAATTAGGCTGACCACTTTGGGCTTGTTGGGCTCGCGGATAGATAGCTCTGGTTAGGTTTAGTTTGGATTCAAATTCTAACGCAAGACTCATAGCCTTGTACACAGAACGTGGCTTAAGAATTTTGATGTCAGCCTTCAAGTCTGCCTTTAACCCGCTCAAGAAACTCCAAGTAAACAATGCTCTGGCTAGTTCTTCATGCATGCAGCTCTCCTAGTAAACTCCTGGCGGTACTCTTGTACAAAACCGGTTTGTTTGATGCAACACAGAAACTCATTAGGGTTCTGAAACTCAGCAGGGGCATAATTCTCTTGTAAGGCCTGCACTAGTTCTTCCCAATACAGCAAGGTTCTCTCTAAATTTAGCCAGGCAAATAAATCTAAAGCATTGCCTTCTAGATATATGGCAACTACATCTACTTTTAAATCTTCTGGAGTTTGGTAATGTTGAAAGTATTTTTCGGCCTTGAGAATCCATCCTCTTGGATCCCCTCCTTCAAATTTAGGAAACTCCATCCTGGTGAAGGGTGGTTTTGCTGGACCACGGCTTCCCCAAGAATTCTCCCACTCTTCTTCATGATCTTCTTTCCAATGGGACTTATTTCTTCCTCTAGAATCTCTGCATTCAGGGCTCTTTCCCTTATTCCCAGCAGCCTTGAGAGAGGCAACTTCTGCTGCAAAGGAATCCACTGCATCTAACCTTGCGGCTATGGCAGACAGTTGTTGGTTAATTGCATCAGTAATTGGTGGTGGATTAGGTAAGATAGGGATGGATGATGTGGGAATGTTGGGACCACTGTTTGGAGGGTGTGGTTCGGGTAGTGAAGATGAGAATCGTGTAGTCATCCCCATAAAGATAAACCTGGCTCTGATACTGAAAATAATAGCACTAACCGAACTTAGGAATAGCAGAACAGAAAAGATAACAGCAGATTAAATATGCAAGAATCTTAAACACACTTAATCCCTACTAAGTGAGTTCATTGGAGAACTAAACCCAATATAAATTGAATATATAACTTCAGATGCCTTTAAAGAAAACAGTCCAGGGTATTTATGGTCAGAATACCCATCTAAGTTGCCTAAAACAGAAAATAGGACATGTATAGAACATGTGCAATAAATTAGAAAGCATGCCTACAAACTAGGAAACATTATTATGCTGAAAAAATAAACTGAATTACTAAAATCAGTGAATATGTCCTAGTGGGTCTGCACTTCAGCCTCGTGGAGTTAACCCCAATATCTCTAGCAGCAAACGAGGTGAATCGTGGGTTTTGCTGGAGGGAACATGCTTTCTTCTAGAATATTTGAGTATCTGCTTCATAGGCGTCCTTCTAGAATATTTTAGCAGTGGCTTATTGCTATCACAAAACCATGAAATAAGACATGTTTTAACCTCTAAGACAGTGAGCTTAACAGAGTTGGACAGCACCTAAACCACAATATAATGCATGCTTTAACTTGAAAAGAAATCTTTAAACATCCAAACATGTCTAACATGAGTAGGCAGCAAGTGAATTCCATGAAAACAGTGCTTAGAAACCCCTATTTAAGTATGTAAAGTGAGATCTCGAAGATGAATATGAACCCAAAGACACTAGCACTCACCGAAAAGCAAAAGAACAAAGGAAGAAGAGACAGAGCCAAAAAGAAAAGAGAAGAGTAAGGCATCTCACCTCTCCCGGCCTCACCCGAGAGTAACGAAACCAAGGCACAACGGGGCGATGCAATGCAATTTCTGGCGGTGCTCACAGGCATCCGGTGAGCCAGCGGCACTGCGAAGTGGGTGTGGCAGTGACGGCGCAAGGGGAGACGGAAGCTGCGACTAAACACTCTTCTTCTCCCTCTCTTCTCTTCGATTTTTCCCTCCCCTCACTTCTCTGTCTAGGAATCCATGTGGCAGTGGATGATCCACATGATCACACGCATGGTCCAGATTTGGTGGACTGCAGAAGACCACACAATCTTTGGACAGTAGGGAATCCAGATTCATGTAAAAGCTTGTAGCCAAAGTAAATTACTAAAAGTATTTTGTAAGGTTTACATTGGATTTTCCTATTCTGACAACAAATTTGGTGTTCTAAACGGCAAACATTTTCGTTTTTTCTTTAGTTCCTTCATTAACTATCCTAACAAGGTAAAAGTAAACCTTTTCCATTCCATTTCATTCCTTTCCATACCATCTGGCTCATTTTGTTTCCATTCTGTTGCCCCCTCTTTAAAACTTTTCAGTATAATATCAGCCATCAGGAAGCAGGCATTTTCCTTTTGGGCTTGAATAGTGTCATGTTGTGTTAATATATTTGGGTTGGCAACAGTTATATTTATAAAGTAGATTGAGGGAAATACAGAAAGTAGTCTTTATTGTCATTGCAAGTAATAGGCCGTGTTACAGCTTGGTAGCTATAATTTTAATTGGGACATGTGAGAACCTTCTTTATGAAAACACTGTGTGGTTATCCATTCAAAACCCATTAGTTGTTGAACTTATGTTTTCCTGTCAAAAATGCTTTGCATGAGACCACTAAATCTGATAGTAATTGAAAGGATGTCAAATTGATTCAGAAGTTATTTTATAACAATTAATCAGCAGTCAAATGTTTTTCAGAAGTTATATTGGGACTTAGCTGGTCATGGATCATTCTGATGGGCTACTATAGCTACAGCGCATCAATAGAGATTTTTTATATGCACGTTATGATAATTTAATCATGGATCAATAAAGAATCTTCGCTAAGCCTATAAAGCTTTAGATAAATTCAATTAGTACTTGAATATCTTATTACACTTTGACATTTGTTGTAATTTTGCAGTCGGCATGGATCATGTTAGAGTTCATCCGAAGTTTCTACATTCTAATGCCACAAGTCATAAGTGGGCTCTTGGAGGTAAACTGGCATGTTTCTATAAATTTTGATCATAGAAATGATATGTCTGTGCTTCTGAATGTTTTGGGTGAAATAAGAGATTTTAGTCTTGGATCTCAGTTTTTTTATAGTTATTTATTGTTTTTATATTAATCATTTTTCTGCAGCTTTTGCTGAGCTTTTGGACAACTCATTGGATGAGGTATGATACAGTTCACTCCTTTTTAATGGTGTACTTCATGCTTTAGTTTCCCTTCTTTACTTACTAATTCATTTTGAATCAGGTCTGTAATGGGGCTACATATGTTAATGTTGATATGGTTGCAAATAAAAAAGATAGTACCAGGATGTTGCTGATTGAAGGTATTTTCAGTTTTTTAATTTGTAAATCCCCACTTCTCTACATTTACCAAGTTGTCTTCATGAACTATTACACTTTCAGCTATATATATTAACTAGTGGCTTGGCATGCACTTTTTTCTTTAATTTTCGAAATCTAAAATAAGGAAACAATTATTGTATTTTAAAATAATAAAATTAATGGGAATTTTTTTAACTTTCCATTCTCTCCACTTTATCTTTCCAATCTCCTTGAGGCACATATTTTTAAAAATTACATTTTATATTGTACAACATAATATTTATGGTTTTGGAGACCAACAACTAGAAAGTACCAAAACTTTTATAATATAGATATATATAAAAACATATATTATATTTGTTTATGTTTCATAAGGTTGATGTGTTTATAACTTTAGATGTTTGAATAGTAGTAATGGTGTTGCCTTTCTACTTCTCCCATCTTATTATCATTTGCTTTTTCCCTTCCTGTTTAAAGCTATATGATGTTTTGTTTTACCGTTATTGTCATGTTAATTCTTTACTTCTGCAGATAATGGAGGTGGAATGGATCCTGATAAAATGCGTCAATGCATGTCACTGGGATATTCTGTGAAAAGCAAATTAGCCAACACTATTGGACAATGTAAAGTTGTAAACCCTTATTCTAGGGGCAAAAATTTAAATAGTTGCATATTATATTCAAGAGAGAATAATGATCCTCTCCTGCTCATTTGGTAGATGGAAATGGTTTTAAAACAAGTACCATGAGACTTGGGGCTGATGTGATTGTGTTCTCACGTTGTAATGGGAAAGATGGGAAGAGGTATGTTTGATTTTCTTATTGCTTCCTACTTTTGGCCCCTTCCAAATTAAGATGTAAAATTCTGCTTCTGCATGCAGAGGTAAAAATAAACTCTGAATTAGTAGTTTCAGCATTTATTTTATCTCTTTTAATAATCAAGACCAGCTTATTGTTTTTGATAGATTTAATATTTGATAACCTATAAAGCGATGGAGTATATGTGCAAAGTACTATAAGTAGCAGAATTTGTTTATACTATCTTTTATAGTTTATTATCTTCATTATTTATCATGGCATTTCTGTAACTGAGTGACTTGGTCATTGTTTCTAGCTCTACACAAAGTATTGGCTTGTTGTCCTATACATTTTTGAGGAGTACAGGGAAGGAAGATATTGTAGTACCCATGGTAATTTTTTTGTTCTTATTTACTTCGTTGTTATATATAGACCTAACCTAGGATATATAACTCATATCTTGACTTGAGTTTTCACTTTTAGTCATAGCTGCTTTAGCAATCACTTATTTTTATCATGCATCTTACTATTGTTGTTTGTATCAACTGAAATGAAAGCTTGACTATGAAAGAGGAGGACAGGGATGGAATAGGATGATACGATCTTCTTCGGGTGATTGGAATAAAAATGTTGAAACAATAGTTAAATGGTCACCTTTTTCTAGTGAAGCGGATCTTCTTCGTCAGGTAATTAGGAAAACAATTAATCTTGTGCATGTATACATATTCACTTTTTTATTTTTCCTTTTCTCTTAGCTAATTTTCTAATTTAAACAGCCAATCATTCACAATGAATCATTATTTTTTATATGGATGAATGATGTCTTTCCCATTTTGCAGTTCAATATGATGAAAGATCAGGGCACACGAATAATTATATACAATCTTTGGGAGGATGACCAAGGTCATCTGGAACTTGATTTTGATGAAGATCCACATGTATGTCTGATATTTGCATTTCTATAAAAAAAAATGACCGATATTTGCAATTCACCTTCAACCACCCCTGATTTTCTAATTAAAAAAATTTATCCATGCATGTTCATGTAAATTTCATGAAATATTAATATTTTTGTTGGTTATATACCGGCAGGATATTCAAATCAGAGGTGTAAATCGTGATGAGAAATGCATACAGATGGCTAAACAGTTTCCCAACTCTAGGCACTTCCTTACTTACCGACATTCACTTAGGGTAAGTCAGATATTTTATATATATGTATGTATAGAGAGAGAGAGAGAGAGAGAGAGAGAGAGAGAGCGAGGGACAGGTAATGAGATAGATTATCACATGTATCTGACTAATTTTCTTTTTCTATATCCAGAGTTATGCCTCAATTTTGTATCTGAGGTTTCCTCCGGGCTTCCGAATTATTCTTCGTGGGAAAGATGTTGTGCATCACAATATAGTGAATGATATGATGATGTCTCAGGAGGTGACATACAGGCCACAGGCTGGTGCAGATGGGATTCCAAAAGATTTAAATGTAACATGTCTATTGAACATTTGATTTGATCCTTTTTACTTTTTATCTGCACAATTTCATTTAGATCTTGCTACAGATGGTTGCTGATGTGATTATTGGATTTGTAAAGGATGCGGTTCATCATATTGATGTTTCAGGTTTCAATGTTTATCATAAGAATCGACTCATAAAGGTAAGTTTTGCCATGTTTGACAGAGATAGTAGATGAAATTAAAAAACATTTTATTTGCTATCTGGTTCTGTTCTTTTTGAATAAGCTCACTGTATTCACTTCTAAAGATCATGTAGTCCAAGTACATTTTGGATAATAATTTTATACATTTGCCATGGTAGAATGTTGTGGCTATGTTGATTCTAAACTATTTGTTGGTGGTTTTAAATGAATAATTCAATTTCATAAACTTAGTGATTTATGAAATTATATTTTGACTAAATTTTATTAATGGTTATTGACTAATAAGCAATTTTCATAGTCAGGATAATTGGTATTGTGGGTTTGACATCATCCTCCTTTTTTATTTCTCGGAACCTTTGAAGCTTTTATCTCGTGTTCTTAATGTTTATTAATCTGGGCTGTTTTCTAAAATTAGGTTAACATTTATATCTTGGAACATTAGGTCATGTTTCAAATTTTTTTTTTTGGATAGTAAAAAGCAAGGCTTTTGTAGGGTTTAGAACTATTAGGAAGCTGTTTCATCATTCATGACATAGGAACCAATATGGACTGTTTCCTTTATGGGGTAGTAGGACTGATGGAGTAGCTGTTTTTCTAGAGGCCCAAACATTGTTAATAGAATTTAGTCTTACAGATGATTCTGGTGATTTCAGCCATTCTGGAGAATCTGGAATCCTGCAGGAAGTGGCGGGCGAGGGGTCATTGGTGGGTGCTTTTACCTTGTTTTATTTGTTTTATTTCTCTTTACTAAATTGGTCCTTCTCCGTTCTGATGAGGTTTATTTCTTTATGCAGGTGTGTTGGAAGCTAACTTTGTTGAACCAGCTCATGATAAACAAGGCTTTGAGCGCACAACAGTTCTATCGAGACTAGAAACACGACTAATACAAATGCAGAAGACTTATTGGTAATTCTTGGCTCTCCATGGGAGTAGTTTCAATGACTGCTTAGATAATCTTGAGTTGTTTTATTGATCTGTAATTTTCTTCTTTGGTTAGGCACACTAACCGCCATAAAATTGGTTATACTTCAAATCTTAGTAAAAACCAAATGGCTGACTCTGCAGATAGAGGTCAGTTATGAGATCTTGCTTTTAGTTTTGATAACACAATGGTTACTGATCCTCACTGATGATGTCATTTAAAGGATGACCTTGTAAATTTTTACTTGCTTCTCGCAGAGACATCTCCCGATTATGTTCTAGGATCATCTCAATCAAAAAGGAAATATTCTGCTTCAAGCAGCAAGGGAAAACCAACTGCATCGGACATACTGAATTCACAACCAACTGAGAAACAGAAAGGAAAAGAATCACGAAGATATAAAGAACACCTGAATGGTGATATGCCAGGCTCTCCTAGAAGAAGTAGAAGGAAACACTGTCTGTTCAAACCATCAACATCTGAAGAGGAAGCAAGTGATGAAGTTTATGCTGTCCCACCTAAGCAACAAGCAAATGGAGGCCAGCAGAAGACGGTTCATGCTGAAAAATCTCTTGATAATGGGAATGGATTCTTTCAAGATACTACATCAAGTGGAAGAACCTTGAAGTCCCCAAGAGGATCCCAGCCCAAGGTTTAGCATATTATTTCACAAACATTTGTTTTATCTCTAAAAACTTGCTTGTCTTCCTACTACTTGCATAATGTCAATGTTTAATAAGAGGCTTTGCTCATTTTTTATTGATGGTATTTGCTTACGAAGTTACAATATGAACATCTGCAACATGACAGTTGGTGGAAGTGGTTGAATTAATATCACTTCATGACGGGCTTACATGCATCTTTGTAAAATATTTTGTTTGGGTGGTAAAATTAAAAATGGCTCTATTATGGTTGCAGGAGAAAGATTTTAATGAAGTTGAACATCCTGTTTCTGAGTCTGACTCGTGCACTATAGAGCAGTTGAAAGAAGAGAATCGGGAGTTGAAGGAAAGGTGTCTTGCATTTTGAAAATATATTTTCCTTCTTGCCCACTGCTTATGTTGGACATAAGTCATTGAGTCTTTCTTCTTTTAATCGGCATTACTGTGTTGTAGATTAAACAAAAAGGAGCAAGAGAATTTTGAGAAATTAATGCTGCAGTTGCAATTTGAGAAGGACAAGCGTAAATCTCTTGAAATTCAGGTTTGGGTTGTGACCAGTTATCTTAAATATCTGCAATGGAGAGAAAAAAATAAAATAAAATAGATATTAGTGATCAGTCTGTTTGTAATTGTATCTTAATTAAACTTACATGCAATTGAACTGCATTTTGTGCTTTATAAAACTTCTGTTAGTGTATAAACTACAGTTTTATATGAATTATACTTTTTTGTTTTGCTCATTTTCCTCTCATACTTTCATCATTTTGTGCTAAGGAGGATAGCTACCTACTAATTCATGGTTTAATTGAAGGAGGATAACAAATGTATGATTTATACAATTCATCTCTCTTATGATTGGTTCTTTTTAAAAAAAAAAGTTTTCACATGCTTTATTTTGATTGGAGAACCTGATAACAAAGATATAAGAAAAATGTATACAAGTCTAGTATTTGAATTAGAAATGGGAAAGATTTATTATTAGCTGAAACCAAATTTGAGGATTGCTACTTAATAAAATTGTTTAATCCTTTTGTCAAGGATCACTCCAACCAAAAGCTTAAATCGCTAGGTGAAAATCTAGGAGTATTTTATTGATATCTCCAACACCTTTTCTCAACTTATTTGCATATTTATTAACATTTACTTAATGCTTTATTACTAGCTCGAGGCTGCAGGAAAAACGATTGAAGAATTGAACAAAGAACAGGAAACCATAATTGATGTATTCACTGAAGAGAGGGAACGACGAGATGCTGAGGAGAGAAATTTGAGAAAGAAGCTACAGGTTCCATTCTTCTTTCGCCAACTGCCCCCTCTTGCCTTTTAAGTAGGAAAAAGAGAATGTCTTATCTGTTCCTTTATATCCAGAACCCAAACAAAAACAAAAACAAAAATCCTCAATTCTTTGTAATTATTAAATGCCTCATTTGATCTTTCTTTCTCCTGTAGGATGCATCCAATACAATTCAAGAGCTGCTTGATAAGGTTAGAATGCTAGAGAAGAAGGTTTCCAGTAGTAAACATGGACGGTGAGAGCAGGTTGCTGAATTATTGACTGAGGCTCCTGACAAAATGGCTGCCTGAGATGTAGGATCAGATTATTCATCGAGTATAGACTAACATTGGTGGATAGATTTTTGGAGCTGCTATATATTATAATATTGAATAGGTTTTGGTGGCCGGTTTTGAATTTGAATGTAGATGGTGCTTACTCATTCAGATTCTGTATATAAATGTAAAAACTTTTTCCCTCCATAGAAGTTTGGTTCCGCTATCTTTTCTTTGATATATATGTTTTTTAAGATGAAAAAAGAATTTTAATTGGAGAAGAGAAAAAATTTACATGAAAAGATTACAAGAACAGAGGATGAGATTTTCTGCGAAGAAAAGAAAAAACTGTAGTGCATAATTTTAACTCGAGTTTTCAATTATTTTCGGAGATCCATAGTAGACTCTTCTAAAGAAAGCTTTAGAATATATATATATATATATATATATATATAAAGGACAAATCATCCTTTCTTAAGGATGATGGGGTAGAAGGAAGAAACTCATACCCATCAAAGAACTCTTGACAAAGATATTCAGCCACCTTACAATGCAAAAAGATATGGCTATTTGTCGTTAAAGTTCCAAAATACATTACACACACCATCATACGAGGCCTTTTTGGGTTTTAAGTTTGCACACACATGCTTGCTGCTTTGTTCTTTGATCTGCTTTTTTTTTTTTTTCTTCCAATTCGTGGGAAAGGAAGATTGCTATGCGTAAAATGATGGGTAAAGTTGGAGGAGTCTTTTGCATTTTATTCTTTTTTTATTATAAATTACACTTGTAGTTATAGTTTACCTAATTTCAAAAATTATATTTATTTCTCTTCTAATTTAAGTTTTGCTAATAAAAACAATTCTTTATGCAGAATAAGAATGTAATTTTATTTTTAATTTAATATTAAATATAAATTTATACTAAATTTTAATATAAAAGGAAAGAGTTAAGCAATTCTATTTTTTAAAAATATTACCTATTATATAAATATTAATGTCAAAAAAAATAAATTAAAAATAAAACTTATATATCATTATATCAAATATAATGTTTATATTTTGATGGATGATAAGTGTAATTTTATGAGTTAAATGATAACAATAAGCTTAGTCCGTTCACAGCAACACGTGAACTCTAATGTGGAGAAATACTACGGTGTTGTAATAACGGTGCTGTACAAGTTAGTTTGTGTATAGTAATATAGATAAAGCCATAAAAAAGATGTTGTAAATGCAAGGTTTAGAGTGCTTGTCATTATTTCTAAACTTTTTTTTTGTTATAAATTTTATTTTTAAACTTTGAAATTCTTTAAATTTTGCCTCAAATTATAATATCATCCACTATACTAAAATAATTTTTATATATAAAAATTTAGTTGTAACTCTTATTTACATGACAAATAGATTATATTAAAAATTAAATAAAATTGATAAACATTATAAAACTTGGGACAAAATTAATAATAACTCTAATTTTGAAGACAAAAAAAGAAAAATTTACTCATTTTATTTTTTTAAATCATGAATTTCCTACTTCATTTTTTTTTCTACTATTTTTAAATCATCTTAGTTTCAACTAATACTTCTTAAATCTTAGTCAAAACAAATTAAGTATATAAAAAAAATTTGCGAGAAAATTAAATTTTTTAAAAAGAAACTGTTATTATTTAATTTTTTTTATTATAGAATGTAATAACTATTCTTCCAATATAATATGTGACGATATTTATTTACACGAGAGAATGTGACGCCGCTCGTCTGTTGCCGTTATCACACTAATTTTGATTGAGATTCGAATGACAAGTGGGTAAAGAATGGGTCAACGCTTCATAGATCAATTCCATTTGGTCATTTTCATCAATTAATGACTGAAACAAAATAATTTATCAATTTAGTAATCTCTAATCTAATATAGATTTAGTATATACGTGAAAATAATGCATTCATTTCTTCTTCTTTTTTTTCTTACGAGTGTTTCTTATTAAAAATAATTTCATTTGAGTATTACAAAAAAATTTAAATCATAATTCATTAGTTACAAAAGATTATCTTTTTGTTATACAAAATTTACAGTGCAAAGTATTCATTTCTCAACTAAATATCACGCAATGTTTATGATTGATCTGTTCATATGTGTAGTCACTAAATTAACATTAAAAAAATAATAGTTAGGTTTAATAAAGTGAATAATTAAAGTTTAAGGAGGTATTTGATACAATGATAAATTTTTTATTTTCAAAAATTACAAGATTATGATTTTCAAAAATTTTAAAAAATTTATTTAATTTAGTTGTAATATTTATGAAAATATTTTATAATATTTATAAGAATATTATATTATTACAATTGGTTCAATTTTAATATTTTTTAAAACATTTAAAAAAATTTTAAATATACTTTTGAAAATTTTTTAAATATATATATTTAAATTGTTACTAACTATTTTTTAAAATTACTTATATTAAAAATAAAAATTATAACAACTTATTAGTTTAATAATACCTATATATACATATGTTACTAATTAATAATATTTGAATAATATACATATATATATATAAGTATACATATATATTATTTTTTAAAAAAACAAATTTGTATTTTATTTTTACATATGATTAAAAATTATTAAATTTATCAAAATTATAATTTACAAATATTATTATTATTATTATTATTTACGTGAAATAAAGTTAAATTTATATATTATATATAGAAACAATAATTTCATAATTTCTTGTTAGGATAATAGAAATTATATAAATAATTTTTAAAAAATAAAAATAATAATTTTTGGTACTCTATAATATTTCATAATTTAAAAAAATAATTTTTTAATACAAATATGCTGGGTGTAGCATATATTAATTTGTGCACAAATGTATTAAATACACAAACAATTTATATACATTAATGCATAAGTAATTTTAAAAAATAATAAATTAAAATAAAATATCATAAAAATTTATTATTAAATACGTTTAGTACAAAATGTAGTACAAATATTTATTATAAAATTTATTATTATTAAATATATTTAATATTATTATTAAGTTTATTATTATTAAAATTAAATACGTTTATTATTAAGTTGATTGTTCACATATATATTTATTACTAAGTTTATACTATATTATAAAAATATTTGTTCAAATTTTACAAAAATAATTTAATAATTTTATTATTTTAAAATTATTCTCATATCATGAAAATAGAATATTTTTACTTTTTTAAATAAAAATAAAAATATGTAAAAGTATAAAAATACTTTATTCTCAAAAATATAATATTTTAAAAATATTTTTTTAATTCATAAGTGAGAATTTGACATTCCAAACTTTATATTTTTAAAAAAAATTTTAAAATTGTATACCAAATACTCTCTAAACTTAAAAAAAAATACATATATTTAATTCTCCACCATTAAATAAAATTATTTTTAATAAAATAATTAAAAAAATAACATTAAAAACCCTTATTTTATATCAAAATCAAAATAACAAGTGGCTACACCAACCATTAAATGCATCCCACCAACTAATCTCACATGCACAAATCGAACATTTAATTCGGAAACAAAACTAATTCCATAAATTTATATACAATGTTTTATATTATTATTATAATTTTTTTAAAAAAATTAATTATAAAAAGATAAAATATATATATCATATATATATTAATTTTTTATTAAAAAGTTGATAATAAAATATGAAAATTGTACCAAGTTTATTTCTTTCCTTCCACCGATATTAATAATATATATATATATATATGTATTAATAATATATGTATCTTAACTGTTTTCGAAAAATCATAAATCTGCAACTTGAGTCTAGATGGTAGATGAAAATATTTGTTATATTCCTTTTAAAGTTTATTATTAGATGAAAATATAAAAGATGAAGTCACGTTCGACATTAAAGAGCTATACTCCATACTTGTGGTGAGTGAAGACACAGCTTGCATTCGTTACAAACAGTGAGACACAGAAGAAGAGATTCAGATTCAGATTTAGAGAATGGAGGCAGTGAACGTTATGTTAAGCCCTCAGTCTCAGACATCAACATACGACGAAGCCACTGTGAAGAACAGCACAGAGACAAAGACAGAGACAGAGATGGAACTATCCAAAATCCGTCTCATGCGATCTTTCGTCGAATCTCAGGATCCCTCCGCTAAGGTAATCACTAATCACAAATCACTCATATAATTCTTAATTCAAAATTCGAAGTTGATGTGTGTGTGTGTGTGTATAGTTAATAGTGATTATCCATGATTGTGAGTAATTAACGAAGATCATACATACATTTTCAGGAACATGATGATTTAATGCTAAGAAGATTCTTGCGAGCTCGTGATTTAAACATAGACAAGGCTTCATCGATGTTCCTCGACTTCTTGAAACGGAGGCGTTCATTTGTACCTAATGGCTCTATTTCTCTCTCACAGATTCCAAATGAAGTTGAACAGAACAAGATGTTCATGCAGGGACTTGACAAGGAAGGACAACCTCTGGTAGTAGTCTTTGGAGCAAAACACTTTCAAAACAAACATGGCGGTGTGGAAGAATTCAAAAGTAAGTTCAACATTTAAGATGCCATTACATTGCATTTCAATTCTTATATATAAACTAATTTTCTGTGTATAAATATATGTATACAGGGTTTGTAGTGTACGGTCTTGATAAAATATGTGCAAGGTGAATTCCTCTTTCAACATGCACTTAGAACAGTCAATACTGAATACGATGTGCTTAAGCTTGCAATTTTGCTGAAATACCCTTGAATTGATGTGCCAGGATGCCGCAAGGACAAGAAAAGTTTGTTGGTATAGGAGACCTTAAAGGATGGGGATATTCAAACTGTGATATTCGAGGTTACCTTAGTGCCCTAAAAATTTTGCAGGTATTTTCATCAATTCTTATTAGCTTCATTCTTTGGAAATACTATAGTGTAACCATACAACAAATTTCCGAGGCAAGAAGCTCTAAATTTGATAAATAGTATACATTTTTATATTTTAAAAAAATAAAAAACATATTTAGTTTTTAAATTATTCAAGATGGATCTCTACGTGCTTGAATTTTTTTTTTAAATATAGAAAAATATATTATTTTTTAAATATGGATGATCTAAAATTTCACTGCAATAAGTGTGTCATGTGAGTAAATTTTATCACATTAAGTATGGCTTGAAATGCAGGATTATTACCCTGAAAGGTTGGGAAAGTTATTTATAGTGAACGCACCCTACATATTTATGACAGCCTGGAAAATTATCTACCCTTTCATCGACAACAAAACCAAGAAGAAGGTGACATTTAATATCTGTAAATATAATATCTACATATATGTGACATGTTTTAAGGAAAATTTTTATATATGGTTGAATAATGCAGATAGTGTTTGTGGAGAACAATAAGATAACATTAACATTGGTGGAAGATATAGAAGAGGATCAGCTTCCAGAGATTTATGGAGGCCAAATGGCATTAGTCCCTATCCAGAATTGCTAGTAATTCAATATCAACAATTGCTCATATTTTAATTATTCCTTAAATAAATCCCTGTGCATCAGATGCAAACTAAGGTTATTGAAGCTCTATAAAATGATTAAGGTTATTAAAGTCGTCACTCTCAGAATTTGCTACTAGTTTGAAAACAGTGTGTATTATGTGTTAGGTCACTGAAAAAACAGTGGAGATCAAAATAAGGCATGCTTATTACCAAAGGCTGTTTGTTTATTACTACTACAATGAACTCGTCCTTTTTTCTGTTAACTATATTTTTATGGATAATGATTCAAAAAGTTGGTAATTCTTGGCTCTCCATGGGAGTAGTTTCAATGACTGCTTAAATAATCTTGAGTTGTTTTGTTTTATTGATCTGTAATTTTCTTCTTTGGTTAGGCACACTAACCGCCATAAAATTGGTTATACTTCAAATCTTAGTAAAAACCAAATGGCTGACTCTGCAGATAGAGGTCAGTTATGAGATCTTGCTTTTAGTTTTGATAACACAATGGTTACTGATCCTCACTGATGACGTCATTTAAAGGATGACCTTGTAAATTTTTACTTGCTTCTCGTAGAGACATCTCCCGATTATGTTCTAGGATCATCTCAATCAAAAAGGAAATATTCTGCTTCAAGCAGCAAGGGAAAACCAACTGCATCGGACATACTGAATTCACAACTAACTGAGAAACAGAAAGGAAAAGAATCAGGAAGATATAACGAACACCTGAATGGTGATATGCCAGGCTCTCCTAGAAGAAGTAGAAGGAAACACTGTCTGTTCAAACCATCAACATCTGAAGAGGAAGCAAGTGATGAAGTTTATGCTGTCCCACCTAAGCAACAAGCAAATGGAGGCCAGTAGAAGACGGTTCATGCTGAAAAATCTCTTGATAATGGGAATGGATTCTTTCAAGATACTACATCAAGTGGAAGAACCTTGAAGTCCCCAAGAGGATCCCAGCCCAAGGTTTAGCATATTATTTCACAAACATTTGTTTTATCTCTAAAAACTTGCTTGTCTTCCTACTACTTGCATAATGTCAATGTTTAATAAGAGGCTTTGCTCATTTTTTATTGATGGTATTTGCTTACGAAGTTACAATATGAACATCTGCAGCATGACAGTTGGTGGGAGTGGTTGAATTAATATTTTGTTTGTAAAATATCACTTCATGACGGGCTTACATGCATCTTTGTAAAATATTTTGTTTGGGTGGTAAAATTAAAAGTGGCTCTATTATGGTTGCAGGAGAAAGATATTAATGAAGTTGAACATCCTGTTTCTGACTCTGACTCGTGCACTATAGAGCAGTTGAAAGAAGAGAATCGGGAGTTGAAGTAAAGGTATCTTGCATTTTGAAAATATATTTTCCTTCTTGCCCACTGCTTATGTTGGACATAAGTCATTGAGTATTTCTTCTTTTAATCGGCATTACTGTGTTGTAGATTAAACAAAAAGGAGCAAGAGAACTTTGAGAAATTAATGCTGCAGTTGCAATTTGAGAAGGACAAGCGTAAATCTCTTGAAATTCAGGTTTGGGCTGTGACCAGTTATCTTAAATATCTGCAATGGAGAGAAAAAAAAATGAAAATAGATATTAGTGATCGGTCTGTTTGTAATTGTATCTTAATTAAACTCACATGCAATTGAACTGCATTTTGTGCTTTATAAAACTTCTGTTAGTATATAAACTTCAGTTTTATATGAATTATACCTTTTTGTTTTGCTCATTTTCCTCTCATACTTTCATCATTTTGTGCTAAGGAGGATAGCTACCTACTAATTCATGGTTTAATTGAAGGAAAAAACTTAGGTACAGTTTTTATATATTTGTCACTAGTTTCTCTAATCAAAAACTAACAAATGTATGATTTATACAATTCATTTCTCTCATGATTGGTTCTTTAAAAAAAAAAAGTTTTCACATGCATTATTTTGATTGGAGAACCTGATAACAAAGATATAAGAAAAAATGCATACAAGTCTAGCATTTAAATGAATTAAAAATGGGAAATATTTATTATTAGCTGAAACCAAATTTGAGGATTGCTACTTCATAAAATTGTTTAATCCTTTTGTCAAGGATCACTCCAACCAAAAGCTTAAATCGCTAGGTGAAAATCTAGGAGTATTTTATTGATATCTCCAACACCTTTTCTCAACTTATTTGCATATTTATTAACATTTACTTAATGCTTTATTACCAGCCCGAGGCTGCAGGAAAAACGATTGAAGAATTGAACAAAGAACAGGAAACCATAATTGATGTATTCACTGAAGAGAGAGAACGACGAGATGCTGAGGAGAGAAATTTGAGAAAGAAGCTACAGGTTCCATTCTTCTTTCGCCAACTGCCCCCTCTTGCCTTTTAAGTAGGAAAAAGAGAATGTCTTATCTGTTCCTTTATATCCAGAACCCAAACAAAAACAAAAACAAAAAAAATCCTCAATTCTTTGTAATTATTAAATGCCTCATTTGATCTTTCTTTCTCCTGTAGGATGCATCCAATACAATTCAAGAGCTGCTTGATAAGTAAGGTTATAATGCTAGAGAAGAAGGTTTCCAGTAGTAAACATGGGCGGTGAGAGGACGTTGCTGAATTATTGACTGAGGCTCCTGACAAAATGGCTGCCTGAGATGTAGGATCAGATTATTCATCGAGTATAGACTAACATTGGTGGATAGATTTTTGGAGCTGCTATATATTATAATATTGAATAGGTTTTGGTGGCCGGTTTTGAATTTGAATGTAGATGGTGATTACTCATTCAGATTCTGTATATAAATGTAAAAAACTTTTTCCCTCCATAGCAGTTTGGTTCCATTATCTTTTCTTTGATATATATGTTTTTTAAGATGAAAAAAGAATTTTAATTGGAGAAGCGAGAAAAAATTTAAATGAAAAGATTACAAGAACAGAGGATGAGATTTTCTGCGAAGAAAAGAAAAAACAGTAGTGCATAATTTTAACTCGAGAGTTTTCAATTATTTTCGGAGATCCATAGTAGACTCTTCTAAAGCAAGCTTTTGAAAAAAATATATATATAACAAGGACAAATCATCCTTTCTTAAGGATGATGGGGTAGAAGGAAGAGGCTCATACCCATCAAATAACTTTTGACAAAGATATTCAGCCACCTTACAATGCAAAAAGATATTACTATTTGTCGTTAAAGTTCCAAAATGCATTACACAAACACCATCATACGAGGCCTTTTTGGGTTTTAAGTTTGCACACACATGCTTGCTGCTTTGTTCTTTGA
This sequence comes from Senna siamea, assembly GCA_031216115.1. Lineage (NCBI taxonomy): Eukaryota > Viridiplantae > Streptophyta > Magnoliopsida > Fabales > Fabaceae > Senna > Senna siamea. Next base: position 16,949,961 of record CM062359.1, on the reverse strand, counting down.
TCTGCTTTTTTTTTTTTTTTTTTCAATTCGTGGGAAAGGAAGATTACAATGTGTAAAATGATGGGTTAAGTTGAAGGAGTCTTTTGCATTTTATATTATAAATTACACTTGTAGTTATATTTTATCTAATTTCAAAAATTATATTTATTTCTCTTCTAATTTAAGTTTTGCTAATAAAAAAAAATTCTTTATGTAGAATAAGAATGTAATTTTATTTTTAATTTAATATTAAATATAAATTTATACTAAATTTTAATATAAAATATTTAATATAAAAGGAAAGAGTTAAGCAATTCTATTTTTAAAAAATATTACGTATTATATAAATATTAATGTCAAACAAAAAATAAATTAAAAATAAAACTTATATATCATTATATCAAATATAATGTTTATATTTTGATGGATGTAAGTGTAATTTTATGAGTTAAATGATGACAATAAGCTTAGTCCGTTCACTGCAACACGTGAACTCTAATGTGGAGAAATACTACGGTGTTGTAATAACGGTGCTGTACAAGTTAGTTTGTGTATAGTAATATAGATAAAGCCATAATAAAGATGTTGTAAATGCAAGGTTTAGAGTGCTTGTCATTATTTCTAAACTTTTTTTTGTTATAAATTTTATTTTTAAACTTTGAAATTCTTTAAATTTTGTCTCAAATTATAATATCATCCACTATACTAAAATAATTTGTATATATAAAAATTTAATTATAACTCTTATTTACATGACAAATAGATTATATTAAAAATTAAATAAAATTGATAAAAAATTATAAAACTTGGGACAAAATTAATAATAACTCTAATTTTGAAGACAAAAAAAATAAAAAGTTACTCATTTTATTTTTTAAATCATGAATTTCCTACTTCATTTTTTTTCTACTATTTTTAAATCATCTTAGTTTCAACCAATACTTCTTAAATCTTAGTCAAAACAAATTAAGTGTATAAACAAAATTCGAGAGAAAATTAAATTTTTTAAAAAGAAAATTAAAATATGAAAAAGAAACTGTTATTATTTATTTTTTTTATTATAGAATATAATAACTATTCTTCCAATATAATATGTGACGATATTTATTTACAAGAGAGGATGTGACACCGCTCGTCTGTTGCCGTTATTACATTAATTTTGATTGAGGAGATTCGAATGACAAGTGGGTAAAGAATGGGTCAACGCTTCATAGATCAATTCCATTTGGTCATTTTCATCAATTAATGACTGAAACAAAATAATTTATCAATTTAGCAATCTCTAATCTAATCTAGACTTAGTATATACGTGAAAATAATTGCATTAACACATGCCAGGGTGTGCATTCATTTCTTTTCTTTTTTTTTTCTTACGAGTGTTTCTTATTAAAAATAATTTCATTTGAGTATTACAAAAAAATTTAAATCATAATTCATTAGTTACAAAAGATTAACTTTTTGTTATACAAATTTTACAGTGCAAAGTATTCATTTCTCAACTAAATATCACGCAATGTTTATGATTGATCTGTTCATATGTGTAGTCACTAAATTAACATTAAAAAAATAATAGTTAGGTTTAATAAAGTAAATAATTAAAGTTTAAGGAGGTATTTGATATAATGATAAATTTTTTATTTTCAAAAATTACAAGATTATGATTTTCAAAAATTTATTTAATTTATTTATAATATTTATGAAAATATTTTATAATATTTATAAGAATATTATATTATTATAGTTGGTTCAACTTTAATATTTTTTAAAATATTTAATAATTTTTTAAATATATATTTAAATTATTATTAACTATTTTTTAAAATTACTTATATTAAAAATAAAAATCATCACGACTTATTAATTTAATAACACTCATATATACATATGTTACTAATTAATAATACTTGAATAATATATATAAAAATATACATATATATATTATTTTAAAAAAAACAAAATTTGTATTTTATTTTTAGGTATGATTAAAAATTATCAAATCTATCAAAATTATAATTTACAAATAATATTAATAATATTATTATCTACATAAAATAAGGTTAAATTTATATATTATATATAGAAATAATAATTTTGTAATTTTTTGTTAGAATAATAGAAATTACATAAATAATTTAAAAAAAATAAAAATAAAAATAATAATTTTTGGTACTCTGTAATATTTCATAATTTAAAAAAATAATTTTTTAATACAAATATGCTGGGTGTAGCACATATTAATTTGTGCACAAATGTATTAAATACACAAACAATTTATATACATCAATGCATAAGTAATTTTAAAAAATAATAAATTAAAATGAAATATCATAAAAATTTATTATTAAATACGTCTAATACACAAATGTAATACAAATATTTATTATGAAGTTTATTATTATTAAAATTAAATGCGCTTATTATTAAGTTGATTGTTCACGTATATATTTATTACTAAGTTTATATTATATTATAAAAATATTTGTTCAAATTTTATAAAAGTAATTTAATTATTTTATTATTTTAAAATTATTTTTATGTCATGAAAATAAAATATTTTTATTTTTTTAAATAAAAATAAAAATATCTAAAAGTATAAAAATATTTTTTAAAAAAAATATAATATTTTAAAAATATTTTTTTAATTTATATACAAAATGTGAGAATTTGACATTTCAAACTTTATATTTTTTAAAAAAATTTTAAAATTGTATACAAAATATTCTCTAAACTTTAAAAAAAAGTACAAATATTTAATACTCAACCGTTAAATAAAACTATTTTTAATAAAATAATTAAAAAAATAGCATTGAAAACCCTTATTTTGTATCAAAATCAAAATAACAAGTAAGTGCTTACGCCAACCATTAAATGCATCCCACCAACTAATATCACACGCACAACTCGAGCATTTAATTCGGATACAAAAATAATTTCATAAATTTATATACAATGTTTTATATTTTTATTATAAAATTTTAAAAAAATTAATTATAAAAAGATAAAATATATATATTAATTTTTTTATTAAAGAAGTTGATAATAAAATATAAAAATTGTATCAAGTTTATTTCTTTCCTTCCACCGATATTAATAATATATATATATATGTATTAATAATATATGTATCTTAACTGTCTTTGAAAAATCATAAATCTGCAACTTGAGTCTAGATGGTAGATGAAAATATTTGTTATATTCCTTTTAAAGTTTATTATTAGATGAAAATATAAAAGATGAAGTCACGTTCGACATTAAAGAGCTATACTCCATACTTGTGGTGAGTGAAGACACAGCTTGCATTCGCTACAAACAGTGACACACAGAAGAAGAGATTCAGATTCAGATTTAGAGAATGGAGGCAGTGAACGTTATGTTAAGCCCTCAGTCTCAGACATCAACATACGACGAAGCCACTGTGAAGAACAGCACAGAGACAAAGACAGAGACAGAGATAGAACTATCCAAAATCCGTCTCATGCGATCTTTCGTCGAATCTCAGGATCCCTCCGCTAAGGTAATCACTAATCACAAATCACGCATATGATTCTTAATTCAAAATTCGAAGTTGATGTATATATATATATATAGTTAATAGTGATTATCCATGATTGTGAGTAATTAACGAAGATCATACATACATTTTCAGGAACATGATGATTTAATGCTAAGAAGATTCTTGCGAGCTCGTGATTTAAACATAGACAAGGCTTCGTCGATGTTCCTCGACTTCTTGAAATGGAGGCGTTCATTTGTACCTAATGGCTCTATTTCTCTCTCACAGATTCCAAATGAAGTTGAACAGAACAAGATGTTCATGCAGGGACTTGACAAGGAAGGACAACCTCTGGTAGTAGTCTTTGGAGCAAAACACTTTCAAAACAAACATGGCGGTGTGGAAGAATTCAAAAGTAAGTTCAACATTTAAGATGCCATTACATTGCATTTCAATTCTTATATATAAATTAATTTTCTGTGTATAAATATATGTATACAGGGTTTGTAGTGTACGGTCTTGATAAAATATGTTCAAGGTGAATTCCTCTTTCAACATGCACTTAGAACAGTCAATACTGAATACGATGTGCTTAAGCTTGCAATTTTGCTGAAATACCCTTGAATTGATGTGCCAGGATGCCGCAAGGACAAGAAAAGTTTGTTGGTATAGGAGACCTTAAAGGATGGGGATATTCAAACTGTGATATTCGAGGTTACCTTAGTGCCCTAAAAATTTTGCAGGTACTTTCATCAATTCTTATTAGCTTCATTCTTTGGAAATACTATAGTGTAACCATACAACAAATTTCCGAGGCAAGAAGCTCTAAATTTGATAAATAGTATACTTTTTTATATTTAAAAAAAATAAAAAACATTTAATCTTTAAATCATTCAAGATGAATCTTTATGTGTTTAAATTTTTTTTATTTTCTTTTTAAATATAAAAAAATGTATTATTTTTTAAATATGGATGATCTAAAATTTCACTGCAATAAGTGTGTCATGTGAGTAAATTTTATCACATTAAGTATGGCTTGAAATGCAGGATTATTACCCTGAAAGGTTGGGAAAGTTATTTATAGTGAACGCACCCTACATATTTATGACAGCCTGGAAAATTATTTACCCTTTCATCGACAACAAAACCAAGAAGAAGGTGACATTTAATATCTGTAAATATAATATCTACATATATGTGACATGTTTTAAGGAAAATTTTTATATATGGTTGAATAATGCAGATAGTGTTTGTGGAGAACAATAAGATAACATTAACATTGGTGGAAGATATAGAAGAGGATCAGCTTCCAGAGATTTATGGAGGCCAAATGGCATTAGTCCCTATCCAGAATTGCTAGTAATTCAATATCAACAATTGCTCTTATTTTAATTATTCCTTAAATAAATCCCTGTGCATTAGATGCAAACTAAGGTTATTGAAGCTCTATAAAATGATTAAGGTTATTAATGTCGTCACTCTCAGAATTTGCTACTAGTTTGAAAACAGTGTGTATTATGTGTTAGGTCACTGGAAAAACAGTGGAGATCAAAATAAGGCATGCTTATTACCAAAGGCTGTGTATGTTTATTACTATTACAATTAACTCGTCCTTTTTTCTGTTAACTATATTTTTATGGATAATGATTCAAAAAGTTGGAGCTCTCAAGAGCAGAAGAGATCCAGTTTTCTAACTTCTGGATTGCATGAAAATTAGAGTTTTTTGTTTTTTAAAATTATTTTATAAAATTAATTCTAAAAATTCATACTAGTATAATTTTAATGTATTTATATACATATTATTAATAAAAAATTACTTTCTGGATTTTTTTGTTTTAAAAAATTAGACTTCAAAACAACTCTTAATTCTTCTATGGTTTTTATTTTCAAAACAAATATTATATTTTTTTAATAAAAAACAATTATTCAAACAAGTTATTTTATTTTTAAAAATTAAATTTAAACATGGCCTTAGGTTTTGAATTTTGACTCTCTTTTTTTGGTTTAAATCTAATGTTTTGGATGCTCAAACCTTAAAAGAGCTTGAGCTTCCAATGGCAATCTCCTATTTTTATTGATAGAAATATAAAATAAGATATGCTCAGATGCAATTTTTTTTAGGACTAAACTTCGATATTTTTTAATATTTCTATCATTAAATTTTTTAATAAAAAATATAGAAATTTTTTTTATAGAAAATCAATCATAATAAGGAGTTTAAAAAATATTTATATATTATTTAATCAAAACGTAAAAATATTATTTAAGAAGCAGCAGACAAAATGCTATTTGCATCAATGCAGCCCAACTCCCAAGTTATTGTGAGTAATAGAAGCGAAAAACAATGAAACAGAAGGCAAAAAATTGTATTAAGCAAAAAAAAAAAAATGGAACTTTAGTTGGTTGTAAATAGTTTTATAAATTTTTAATATCGGAACGTAGTTTAAGTTTTAACGATCTAGGAAATAGCTGTTTTATTTAATTTATTTCTTCTAATAGCACTAATAAGTTTTTCACCTCTATCTACTGAAAATTCATAGACAAAAATGATTTTTTTTAAAAAATTGGAATGATAAATAAATTAGGTAAAAAAAACTTTTAATCCCTCAATTTTGACTCATATTTTATTTTTATCTTTTAAATCTAATTAGTTTCACTTTATTCCTTTAACTTTAAAAAATCATTTAAATTTTTTTTAATCCTTGGCTTTGATAATTTAGTTAACGAAAAATATTGAGTTAGAATTAATTCTAATATCTCTATATAATGTTATTGTCAATATTATCAATTTATTAACATTGCATGTAAAAAAATCTTCAAATTTAAACTATAATTTTTAAATTATGTACATATCAAACATAAACCTAAATATGATTTTACTAATAAATTTATTTATTTTTACAAATTAAATTAATAGAATGATAATTTTGGTAATAATATAAAATAGAGATATTAAAATTAGCTTAAATTCAATGTTTTCAATTAGATAAATGAACAATATTAGGAATTAAGAAAAAATTTATTAATTTTTTAAAGTTGAAAGATTAAAGTAAAACTTATTAAACTTAAAAAATTAAACTCAAACTTAAGTCAAAATTAAGAGACTAAAAATAATATTTTACCAATAAATTATTATTTGAATATTTTTTAAATATATATTATCTTAATTTAATCCATCCTCTTATTAATGTTAGTAGTATGATGATAATAAAACTACCTAAATAACACTAATGGTGTTTTAGTTGCTAAATGACATCAATTATTCCAATTATGTCCTAAATAACACTAATGGTGTTTTTGTTGCTAAACAAAACGACTCATTCTATAAAAGCTTTATAAATTGTGTGTTTTTTATTTAAGTTGATCAGACATCATATTTAGTGTTTAATTGCCATACTATGGAATATTGTTAACACTAAATTAAATTTTTCATCAACGAGATCCATGTAACTAAACACTACAATGTTTAGAAGATATTATTTAGAAGACCAGATTGATTATTTAAATATTTTATGAACAAAATTGGGACAAAGAACCAAAACAATAATCTACGTTTATTATTAGTAGGAGAAAAATTAAACAAAATTATTTATTTTAAAAATTTAAATACCTACTTTATAATTTTAAAAGTTTTAAATTTTGATCCTAATTACCTTTTAGATTTTCTTACGCAGAGGAAATAAGAAAGTTGTAAATGGATGATGATCTCAAAATGAAGTGCTAAACTCGAAACATATAGTAGAGAGAATTTTGTTAAGGAGATACTTTTGATTGTTTGATCATTTTAATATGAACAAATCAAGTTAATTTCTCCTGATTTAGGAAAATTATATTTATTATATTTTAATTTAAAAATTATATTCAATTATTTTAAATTTTAATACAATATTATATAATTTTTTATTCTAATTTATTTTTATCAATAAAATTAATATTTTATATGATATATATTAATTTCAAATCAATAAAATTACCTAATTATTTTTATTATTGTGTAAAAAATATCACATCAAATTTTAATTTAATTTATTGTTATATTAAAAATAAAATTATAATCTTTCTGGACAAAATATTATTTTTATTAAAAAATAAATTAAAAAGACATAAAAATAATTTAGTTAAATTTTAGAAAATTTGAAAGCAATTTAACTTTTTTAATATTTATATATATATAAAAGAACAAAAAGAATTAATTTATATAAATTAAAAAATAAATAAGAATAATTATTTAAAAAAAAAACATTTGAGTTGTACATGCTGCATTGTTGCGATGATTGAAACACTGTTGAGTAAGTAACGATCTCGAAGAGCTCACCAACAGAGACTTGTCAACTGTTGCAGAAGATTAGGGTAGCCACTAGCTACCCCCTACCCAATTAGACTGCTACGCCATAATGACACAAACATGATGCTCTTGTTGGGAATAAATAATGTGTTTTTTAAAATAAAAAAATTTGTTTTGAATAATTATTTTTTAAAAAATAAAATAAAATAAAATATATATTTTAACAACAGAAAATATAAAATAATTAAAAAATATTTTAAATTTTAATTTAAAAAATATAAAAAATAAATTTTTTATTAATAATATGTATATAAATATATAAAAATAATATTAATATAAATTTTTAGAATTAGTTTTATAAAACTCTTTTAAAGAATAAAAAAATAAAATAATTGTAAACAAGTTTTGACATTTTTCTTTTATTTTTCTCGTTTTTTTCATAAAAGAAAACGTAAAAACAAAATAAAAGAGAGATAGACTTGAGAGATCAACTCTTGAAAATGAGCTTATAAATAATACGATCAATTAGCCCCATTCAACAATCTTAAACGAAGAACAATCGGATTTTGTTTTCAAAATGGTTGTCTTTCCATTGTTTTTTTGTCAAGATCGTGTTTGATACAGTACAAATTGTTAGAACACATCAAAATAATTAATTTTAATCATTAATTACCTCTTTTTTTAATCTATATAGATACCAAATAATTTCATAAAAAAATCAGTTATTATAAAAACCATAAAACGATTACTCTGATCACTTTTATTACCGTGGCTGCAATCCATTAGCTAATTTCGACGGGTCTGTTTGAAAATAAAAAAAAATTAAAAAAATTTAATTGATAATTTTTTAAAAATTAACATAAAATTTTTTAATTTATTTTCTTTTAAAATTTAAAGGTGTATTTAGAAATCAACAAGAAAAAGAAAGAGATAAAAATATTAAGTAATAATTTTTTTTATTTAAATTTTTTTAAAATTTTTAATTTGATATAATTAAAATTAATAAAATTAGAGGATTAAAGGAGATTAATTTAAAATTTTTAATTTTTTTATCTTTAAAATTTTAATAAATAAACAAAAAAATTAATACATTTTTTTCTTTCTTTTTATTTCCTTTTAAAATTTCCCTTCAAAATATAATCTTAAAAAATAAATAAATAAGGTAATACAATAATAACACACTTTAGTTATAAAATTCTTCCAAAATCTCTCTCTCTCAAATACACTCAATATCTGCATAAGACAGTGATAACATTTAATTGAGAGCTTTAATTCACGAACGCCCTACTCAATTTTTGTACTTTTTTACTACATTCTTATGCTCGAGACTTGATTATCAATAAAAACTTGTTAAGAATACACTAAAAATACTTGCTTTAAATCATTTTTTAAAACTAGAATTTTTGCTTGTGGCATAAGAAAAGAAGAAACAAAGAAGAGAGAGAGTGTGGCACTTGAAACTTGAGAGTGAGGAATTGGTTGGGCCTGTGTCTGGGCTGAAGCAAGCACTCAGTCAGGGCAAAGTACGACGACGTGTCGATTCCTTCTTGGTTCTCACACTATTAATTATTAAACCACGTTTAACACATTTTTAACTTTTGTTTTGCTCATTTGTTTTGGAAGGTAATTATATATAAATTAGAAAATAAGTAATTATTTATTTAAATAATTAATTGTAAAATACATTTTTACGTTTTTTATGTAAATTTTTAATTAAATAAAAATTGCTTCTTTTTTTATAAAAGTATAGATATTATGAATTTAAATTCATATAAATTATATATAGACTTATTATATGTTAAGAGTTTAATAAAAAAAATAAAAATAACATACATGTAATTAAAATTGATAATTTTAAAATTTTAAAATAAATTATATTTTAAATTATATTATTCTCAATTTTATAAGAATACTTTTTATATATAATACTCTATATTAAACAATTATTTGAACAAAAGTAAGCTTGATTAATCAAACTCTCTTGGTTAAACGTGAAACCAATTAACCAATATTTTGTTGCCATTGTCTCTTGTTTTGGATTCCTTAGAATGAGAAGAGAGAAGTGAAGTGATAAAATACAAAAAAATCAAGTAAATTCTTAATTTATTTATTTATTTTTCATACTTCACCTTTTTTAAATTTAGAGGTCTAAATCCAATGAAAATTATTCTTCTTTCCGTGCACTGCGTGTGAATATACACATATAATCTAAAAGAGATTCTCGTTAAATTTTTAAAAAATATTAAAATATATTATTTTTATACATTAATTCATATATAAAATATTTATTTTATATACTTTAGAAGTATCCTATCCCAAACAATCACTTCACTTTATCAGAATGAGATAAAGATAACGTCATTTGCCATGTAATCCTAACAGTCGACAGCTTTGCGGAGTTCTTTCAATTGTCGTATTCCCAAATTATTACAAATATTTTAGTTTTAGATGGAAAAAAAAAACTCGAGGCTGCGTATTATTGTTTCCCATTGTCTCTTTGATATTTTTAAAGAAATTTATAATATAAAATTAAAAACAAATATATAAATATAAATAAATAAATAAAAGAGTACAAATCTAGTTAAGTTTCATTTAATTTTTTTCCCTTCATCTAAATTTCATTATGAAAATAATTTTAAGGAATCTAAACTCTATAAATTATAAGCATGAAAGGCATATTACAGCTGTAGTAATGGTGGGATTGGCCATAGAAAGTACATAGAAGAGCAGGCTTTTAACAGTCTTTAGCCAACTGGAGCAGTCTGACCCTCCCTTTCTTTGTCTGCAGGCATTACTTTAAATTTAATAAATTTAATAAAAAATATGTTACAAAAATTAAAGTAAATTATACTAATTTTTTTTCTTAAGTTTGCAGTAAAATTACACTTATTTATACTCTTGTAAAATTAAGGTTTGATATCAAATTATAAAGATATTCATCTAATTTATTCTTTATTAATAAAATTAATATTTTATACAGAATATTTGTATTATTATATTAAAAATTTTACATTGAATTATAATATAAATTATATTATATTTATTATTAAATTAAAAATAATATTATTATTATAAAAAACTTTATTTACGTAGATAACCTCGTTTATTAATGTCAACATTAAAATCTTATCACAATTTGTAACACTTGATCATGAAAATATTCTTAATAATATGATATAATATTTCTTATATATTAATGTACTTGAAAGTATATTATGGTATCTTTTAAATCTATTTATGACTAAAATCTTGTAAATAGAAGGCTATTATACATAAATAAAAAGATGAATAAAATTTTGTGCATCTTCAAATTCTTATGTTCTTAAACTATTTGTTTTACAACAATTATAATTTTATTTTGCACAAAAATAAACTTTATTGACAAAGAAATTAGAAAAGATCAAGTCTAATTTTTTATTTTTTTATGGATATTTATTTGAGATATTTTTAAACATTAAATAAAGATATTCTTTTTAACAAAACTTTAAATTTTAGTTTATTATATTATGAGAGATTAATTTTTTTTATTATATTAAATATTTATTAATAAATATAAGAGGAGTTAAATATAATTTATTATTTAATAATGTAAGAATAAATTTGCCTTCACCAAATATGAATTAATCTGTGTACGTATATATTCTCTCCAAATTCTCACTATCACACTTTCCAGTGTCTTTGTTTGCTCATCAATCATCATGCTTCGTTTGTATAATGGTCCAAGAAAATAAAAACAACACAACTCTGATGCAAGGGTCAGTGAGATTTGATTTTCGCTGTTTCTGCAATACGATACAAATAGCACTATCAAAGTATGCTTCCCTTTCTGGACCTTCACTCGTATATAATGAAAGGTAGAGATAAGGTTCTATTTTGGAAACTAGGGTTAGAATTTAAGAGCTACTGAATAATTAAAAGGTTAGTCATTGTAAAGCGTTTAATAGAAAAGAAATAAAATATTACAGAAAAATTATAAATAAGATAAAAAAATTTAAATTTTAATAAATATAATATATTTTTACTTAGTTTAAAGATTTAGAAAGTATTATAAAATATTATGTTTAAGTTTATCTCTTCTTTCTATGTTGTCAAAAAGTTATTTTTGGTTTTCTTATCCTCCTTGAATATTTAATAGGAGATCTATTTATAATATGTAATAGGAGTTGTAGTTGCTGACTGATGAGTTATAGTTTGATAAGATGAATAGTTTTATGCATGTTTTTCAATGAATAATAGAGTTATGTAATAAACTAAAATTAAAGAAATGAAAGCTCATGAGTAATTAATGTGTGGAAGGTAGGTAAATGATGTCAATTATTATAACATGCCTTGTGGTTGGATGTAAAGGAATTGATACAAGAAGGTTGATTCTTTTAAAAAGGTAGGGAGCAGTCAATAAAATTAACTTAGTTAAGGGCTTTTTAAATTTAATATAATAATAATTAATTTATTAAACATTAAACTCTTACTTAGCTTACTTGAAGTTATCGTATCTAGGCACGAAGATATTTTACTTTAATTTAACTAAATCACTCCCTATGACAATTTCTAAGAAAAAGAGGATGAAAATAACTCCTTTATGACATCTCAAACCTTATTTAAAGTATATGCTATAGGTGGAGCTCAGCCTACATCAAACCTACTTTCTTATGTTACTATTGCGTTGGATTTGAGAGAGAGGATGACCTCATCTCACATTTCACTATATCATACTTTTTAAAAATGAGAGAAAGATGTATCTTAATTTACTGTCCAAAAGACGAATTCATTTAGCATCCTGAAGTACTTTGTTCATAAATGAATTTTATCATTATGAAGTGTACTAAGACTAGATATTAAAGACTATGTGATATTAGAAAGTTTTAGACAAGTCACCTTGTAAAACGTAAAACAAGGCGCTTTGTATAGCCTTAAGTTAAGCTATAATACTATATAGCTAAGTATCTAATATTTTACTTATGTTTATTATTCGAATAACGGATTATATAGAGTGAAAAAAGCAACCGTACCTTCTCTTTTTATGTCAAGATATCATTTTACTTAGATAGAAACACCTCCTTTATTTAGGTGAGAACACCTCTTTCTACCTAAGTGAAAATACTCCTTTTACTTAATAAGAAAAATCACCTCTTTATTAAGATGATGAGTTATTTTCTCTTAAAATAAAAAGTTAACTCCTTTTAAGAAGATGAGTTATTTTCTTTTTAACCAAAGAAAGTTACTTTTTATTTTAATAATATAATTATAAAAATTATTCAATTTAACTAAATAAAATAAATAAATATTATTACAAAATAAATTAGTAAAATAAAATTTATGTAGGAACAGATTCTTATAGTAAAGTTTACTACAAGAATATTATCTTCATTATATATTGTATATAGACTATAGTGTTTAATAGAAAATTTCTCTCTAACTTGCCTTGCCTTGCCTTTTGTTCTTTAATTTATTTTCATTTGATATAAAATATGTATTTATTAGAGTAAATTTACTTGTTAGCCCTTAAAATATAAGTAATAATATGACTTAGTCCTTAAAATATTATAATATATATTTTGATTCATAAAATATCACAACAATTAATTTGTTTTAGTTTCTAAATTATTAATCACGAAAAAGGTATTATTAATACCATATTAGTTTCAGTTAATTTTATACATATCTCATTAATTAAAGAGTTAAATTATTTTAAAATTTAGTTACTGAGAGTGAGCTGGAATCAGGTGGGATGATTTTAACTTAAAAAATCTTAAGTTTGAAAAGCACTCATGGAAACTTGGGTTAATGATAAAAAAGAGTATAGATAAGATTATACACATAATTTATAAAATTAAAATTAAAATTATGATCTTATATATATTTTTTTAAGTACAAAGTAAAGATATTCGTTAATTAGACAATCATTAAATAATATAATCTTATAATTTTTTTTAAAAAAATTAGCATACATAATTTTTATGTCATTATATATTTGACAATTTTTTAAAAGATAAATACATATTACTTTTACCTCATATGTATTTAAATAAAATTTCTAAAACATATACCAAAATATAACCTGATAACATTCTTTTAAAAAATTAAAATACACTAATTTTATGTAAGTATATATTTAATAATTCTATAAAATATTAACACATTTATTTGTACACTCTTAATTATTTAAATAAGACTCTCAGAATATATATTAAATAAAACTTAAATAATTTATTAAAAATACTCTTAAATAACCTTATTTAAAGATTAACATATATTATTTTTATATTAATATACGCCTAATAAATCTTTTAAAGAATCAACGTATGTATTTTTATACCTTTAAAAATATCAGCGAGACTCCCAGCAGTCCCATTTGGATGCTTGTTCAACTGTCAATATGAGGCTCACCCAAAAGCAATACGCTAATTACGGGGCAATGCCAACTTTTGTCAACAAACCGCAAATACACGAATTTGGATATATATATATATATATATATATATATATATATATATATATATATATATAGTCAAGGAAAGAGAAAGAAAAAAAATATATAAGACAGATAAATAAAAAAATTTATATTTTATGTTTTTCAATCTTAAAAAAATTAGAGAATCTAAACTTACATCCCCACCATGTTTCCAAATATTAGCCCAGGTAGCAATGATTTCATTTCATGTTATGCTAATTAACAGTTAGATTTTTAAAAAAAATATATATAAAAGAAAAAGTTCTGTGATAAAATTTAGTTCTACATTTCCTGTTTGTATATAATATGCTGTTTCAAGCCTTTTTTTTAAATATAAATTTTTTATTTAATTTAGATAAATTATATATATATTAAACATGATCTAAATTAGAGCTTTTTTTATTTCAAAAAATTATAATCCCCTCACTTGATTACAAAATATGTTATATTAACTTTCATGTAATAAGATAAAGATTACAATTTCATCTGTTTTAATCAAAATATTATGATATTTATTATTTATAAAATAAAAACTCTTTAGAATTCAAAATAAAATAAATTTATAAATTTAACCTAGAAAGATATATTAATAGGGTTGAATTTAATTAAAAAAAGTCATTCACAATATAATCAATTAAGATTAATATTCTCTTTAAGAGAAATACTTTAAATAAAATTATTTTTAGTAAAAAATAAAATAATATTTATTATAAAATGAGAAAAAAGAATGTAAGAATTTATGAAATACAAAAAAAAAAAAAAAAAGATAGGGAAAGAGGTAATGAATTAGTTAGTTTGGGAGTGTTCCAGTTACATACAAATGAGACTTGGAATGGTACAGCCAACACAACCCAACACAATATCGGAGAAAGCAGAAGCAACAAACAATCTCAGATTACACAACGGAATCTGTCAAATAAGCAAAAGGGTAGTTTCGGAAATCCACAAACACACGCACTTACCACCTCTCTCTTCGCTTTTGCCTTTACAGTTTACACAGTAACCTAACCTATGCTATCTAAACCTTTCATCATCTTTCTCTCCATCCAAACGCTCACATTCACTCTCTCACTTTCTTTCTCCTTTACACACCCCAATGGATCCGGACGCACTCACCGCCACCATATTGAAGTGGGACCCCCGAACTGTTCTCCCCACGCGCCCCACTTCCCTCCTCGACTACGCCCTGCCTCCGCCACTGCTGGCGGATTCCGCCGCCGCCTCGATGTTTCCAGGTAGGGGGCCGAGGGAGAATATTGGAGGAGGGCTGGAGGAGCTGTTCCACGCTTATGGAATCAGATGCTTGACGGTTTCAAAGATAGCGGAGCTTGGGTTCACGGCGAGCACGTTGGTGGACATGAAGGACCAAGAACTGGACGACATGATGAACAGTCTCTCTCATATTTTCCGGTGGGATCTGCTCGTTGGGGAGCGATACGGAATCAAAGCAGCCGTCAGAGCAGAGCGACGGCGCCTCGACGACAACGACGACATCAGGCGCCGCGGCGTCGTCTCGACAGACACCACCAACGCACTCGACGCTGTGTCTCAGGAAGGTGTCATGTGCCTATATATATATAGAAAATCAGTAGATAGTACATACGCGTCTTTGTTTTCAATATATATAAATTTTGGGAAAATAGCGTGTTTTTCATTTTCTATAGCACTGTTATATTACGCTATAATAGATTATGAATATGTTGATGGACGATATAGGGTTGTCAGAGGAGGCGGGAGTACTGCAGCAAGAGAAGGAGGTGGTAGGAAGCACATGGGACAAACGGAAGCATCAGCAGCAGAGGAAACGGAAGAAGAAGACGAAGATGAAGATAAAGAAGAAGAAGAGAGGTGATGGTGATGGTGATGATGAATATGAGAATGGAGAAGAGAAGGAATTAGGAGGAGAAGAAAACGATGAAAGAAGACAAGTGTGTGAGAGACAAAGAGAGCACCCATTTATAGTGACGGAGCCAGGAGAGGTGGCACGTGGCAAGAAGAACGGCCTGGATTATCTCTTCCACCTCTACGACCAATGCCGTCACTTCTTGATCCAAGTTCAGACCATCGCCATGAACCGTGGCGACAAATGCCCCACCAAGGTAATTAATTTCAGCTTCAGAATTTCTCTATTCCCTTCCTACAGTACAAAACAATTACTGAATTCAGTATTTGTCCGTACAATGGATTCTTTCTTACATGCAGGTGACGAACCAGGTGTTTCGGTACGCGAAGAAGGCAGGAGCAAGTTACATTAACAAGCCCAAAATGCGACACTATGTGCACTGCTACGCATTGCACTGTCTGGACGAGGAGGTGTCGAATGAGCTGAGAAGGGCGTTCAAGGAGAGAGGGGAGAACGTTGGGGTTTGGAGGCAAGCTTGCTATAAGCCTCTCGTCAACATTGCTGCTCCTCAAGGTTGGGACATTGATGCCATCTTCAATGCCCATCCTCGTCTTTCCATTTGGTATGTACCCACCAAGCTCCGTCAGCTTTGTCACGCCGCCAGGAACGCCGCCGCCGCCGCCGCCGCTTCCAGCTTGTCTCTGTCGGGAGTGGTGGTCAACTCCCTTTCTGAATGAATTCATCAATGGGCGTCTTCTTGAAGGAGATGATATGATCGATACAATATATAGAGCCTCCCCCACAATGTAGCTACAGCTTAGTAGGGTGTATAGGCTTTACTTAGGAAGCAACTTCTAGAATCTAGATTGATTGATGAGTTGGCGTCACAGAGAAAACGAAGGTCTCTTACCTTTGTGATGAAAATGAAGGCTACAATAGCATGTGCTAGAAACACCTGCTTTGTACTTGTAGCGTTCAAATGTTAAATATATATTTATATGTTGGTCTACTATTTCTCTTTTTGACTAATATCTGTACCTCATGGCCGGACCACGTCTGGAAAATGTGTTTAATTTCTCACTGCTGAAAATTAATGGAGAATAGTTCTAAAATTTCAAGTAGTGTCGAGACTGTGAACAGTTTAAGTAGTGATAAATGTGGAGTGGGAAAGTTCGGTGCTGTTCTACATCTGCCGACATATATGGCATGGCTAATGTTACTTTTTGTTTAAAAACAAAATTATTTTTATTTTTCTTTTAATTTATATTTTGTTAATAGAAATTATTTTTTTGTACTTAATAAGATTATCACCTTATTTTTAATTTGACAATAAAAAATATAAATTATAAAAATATTTAATGTGAAGACATGAAAAAAATAATAAAAAATTATAAAAGATGAACAAATTAAATAATTTTTTATTATTTAATTTATTATTTTAAAATTATAATAATTATTATTTTATATTATATTTTAAAATTTTTTAAAAAATACGTATACATTTGTATACTAAGCATCTAATAATTTAATATATAATTAATTTATATAGATTAAAATTATGATTTCATTTTTAACATAATAATAAAAATAATTAAATTAACATTGAGTCTAAACATGAGATTTCTTTTTTCTGAGAAATACAGATATTCATAAATTATATTGGACTTGGTACTAGTTTTTGTTAGGCTGAGATAATATTTTTTAATATAATAGTAATTAGTTAAGTAATTTTATTGTTTTGAATGAACATTTATCGTAAAAATTAATATTTTTCATTAAAAATGTTAATTTTATTAACAAAAAATGTTTATGTAACAATAGATTAAATTTTAGAGATGTTTTTTTAAAAGAAACATTAAGTATAATTTCATTGAACTAAAAAAATTAGTTTTTTTTCCTAATTTTATGTTGTGGATAAAGAATAAAGATGAATTACTTTATTAATATTTGATTTATTTTTTATTTATGTTCTTATTTTTTATTCTGTTTGTTATATTATTTTTTTAAAGTGTATTATTTATGTATATTTATATATGTTTTTAACTTTTATTTTATAATATTATTATATTAAGTACTTGACTTCAATTCTTTAATACTTATTTGTCTCGCCAAAATAAGAAGTGTTATCAAAACAAACTACAAAACCTTTGATCCTTGCTTGGATATTAATATAAGAAAAAACATATTTTTTTTTTTTGTCTTTAAAGCATAGGTAATGGTATAATTTAATTATAGGAAAATTATAATATATATTTGAATTCTTAAAAAATTATAACATTTAACTAATTAGTCTTTATATAGTTAGTGATTAATGAAAAAGATAAAATAATACATTCAATATTAAATAGTTCATAAAATATTAGAAATATATATTTTTTAATTCTTAATGTATTAATAGTTCAAATTATAATAACAAGTAGAATAATTTAACTATACATTAAAACTTAATCATATTTTTAAAGTATGACTTGTAACAAATAAATTCGTATATCAACACTTAACTATAAATTATTTATGCTTTTTTTTTAAATTTATCTAACACCTATTTTAAATTACTAAAGTAAAAAAATATCATAAATGTGATAAAGAGAAATATTAAGATATTTCTATTATTTTAGTAATTCTTGCTAAATATATATAATATTTCAACTACACAGGTAAAACAAATTAACACTAGTATGTAATGATTTTATCACATACATAATATATTTGGGTTCTCACTTACAAGTCACACAAATTTAAATATTTTTTTAATATTTAAAAATTTTAGCTAAACACTTATGTTTATCAAATACCTAATAACTTAAGTTTTAGCTTAATTTGATTCTAAATTTTAAAGTATTATATAATATATTTTACTATTTTTCATAACTTAAGTTTTAGCTAGCAAGCCTGTGTGAAGTGATTTTTTTAATAGTTTGCTATTTTTTTATGCACTAACATGAGTGTTAGTAATTATGATGGATTGAATATTTTTACATATAATTTAAAATATTAAATAAGTGAACAAAGACATATCCAATTAAATAAATAATAGAAACAAAGAGAGTGGTAAAAGCCACACAGAAAATTTTTTATTTTTTAAATTTTATTCTCTATTTAAGAAAGTAACTTAATTAATTTTATAAAAAAGTTTTATAAAATACAACTATATAAATATAAAAATATTTAACAAATATTAAATATCAACCAATTAGAGCTAAACAATATCAAACATAGATGAATTTCATATGAGGATTAGAAAAATAATAATTTTAATATTTTAAAAATTATTTAATATAATTAACAATAAATATTAACATTTAACATATCATATCATGTTTGTTAATGATTAAAAACTTAAGAATTAACATATTAATTATTATAATTTTTTAAAAATTAAAATATCTATTATAATTTTTTAAAAATTAGATATTATTATTGTAGTATTTGTATCTTTCAGCAAAAAAAAAATCTCTTATTGAGATTGTAACAATTGATAAAGCTCATTTAAAAACGAGGTAATGAGATACTAGTCCCAAGTCTTAATGGAGGTGAACTGGGTTGATTTTTTTTTTTTTTAATAAAGAACTCCGCTCACTGAAAATTTGACGAGGAAACTGGGCTGCATTTAACTATGAATGCGGCTTCGTGCCCATTTGATACGTGAAAGCTCCAACACATTCTACACTCGAGACCATTTTTCATAGCGGATTATTCTTTTTCCTTTAGCTTCTAATATTAAAAAAAAATTATTTAAGGCCTACGTGTGAGACGAATGGACTAATACCAACCTTCGAACATTCTCACAAAAAAACTCCGAGAGAATTCCCAAATTTCTATTCAAAATCCTATCATAAAATTTGAAAAAAAAAAAAAATTATTTAAGGCCTACGTGTGAGACAAATGGACTAATACCAACCTTCGAATATTTTCACATAAAAATACTCCGAAAGGATTCCCAAATTTTGATTAAAAATCCTATCATAAAATTTGGAGAAAAAAAAAAGATTTTCCAGCGTTTACGTATTACAAAATTTTGCCCTGAGGGAGAAAAGAAAATTTTTGCAATATTTAACTTTGCAGTGCCGACTGCCCAATCAACCCCAAAACCCAAACACGCATAAGAGAATAGGAAAAGCCAACGATACCCCATCGGACAGATGTAAAAGGTAAGACAGCTTGTTGACGTGGCGAACCCTTGGCTAACTGTTTGCACAAAACAAGAGTTCTCAGCCCTTGGCTCGAATTTAACGATTCAAGTTTCCTGAGAAGGGCCTCGAAATAGCACAATGATCAATGAATGGAGAATTTTTATATGTACAGTCTTTACATGACTAGCGGTTGGGTTGGATATTTCTGGCCCGCACGTAGGTTAAAAATTGCGTGGGTAATTCTGCTAGAAGTGCTTGAACTACTGAAATCTCTCCACCTGCAAGAGGTATAATGGTTAGGGGTGCTTAATCAGTTGAAGTAAATTGCCACCATTTCTGTCGAAATTTGCAAACTGATACCTACTTTGAACATCACGAAATGGAACAAATTGGACAATATCACGCGAAGCAATCCTACCAGACGAACTTTCAAGCCTCTCTCCTTTGTCTGCGTCCAAAACCTGCACCATAATAAATGGGACGTCTCAGATTCAAATACTCGTAATTCTACACGTAAGGAGCAGAAATGTTGGACTTATACCTCCATTTCTTTGAAATCAGCTCCTCCTACTCCAACAATAAGAATTGAGAATGGAAGGTCAGAGGCTTTAACGAGAGCATCTTTTGTTTCTTGGAGATCTGTTACTACTCCATCCTAGCAGGATAGCAATTAAATCTCAGAGCAGAAGTGATAAAAACATCAAAGTTGGCTCTTGTCAGGATAAATTATCTGTCATGTGTAATACAAATATATACTGCTGCTCTTTACTATGCCAAGAATAATATGAATGCATGTAATAAATGCTACAGAAAAACATACAAAGCAAACAATCAAATAAACAGTGGGTCATAACTCATAACTATACTTCAAAAAACCCATATGTGCAAATTCTAGATCTCACTGCAATTATAAATAAAAACTGATGTGCACAAGGACAGTAACTTCCGCTCATAAATAAGTAATTATATTCTAGCTCTTACTGTGATTATTAATAAAACAAAGTACTTGCGTCCACCATTGGCAAGAGATTGGCTGGCAATCGATGCAGCATTGCTTATGACAGGTCCGAAAAGAGTTGGTCCTGCAAGGGAAACATTAAAGAGGGCACTTGTGTATGCCGTCATAATTCCTTGGATCCCTTCCACCTGCAATAGACAGACGTGTAAATATTGAAGAACTATCACTTGGGGGTGATAAAAGCAAGATCAGGCATTGCAGTTACTTCACAGTAATGGTTGCTTCCATTCAAGTTGAAACAATGGGAGACGGGACCATCAATTGGTCGTGCTCCAAAACCCCATGTAGGAAATCGCTTGTCTGAATCATAAAACTGTAACACCTCCCCAACCTCTAAGATTGCCTGATTAAAACATTAACGGCTCATGGATCAAAAACAGATGTAGTGAAACATGTTTGAAATAAAGAATCATTTCTCACTCGTTGGTAAGCATTTGGTCGCCCTGAAGGATCAATATAATGCAAAGAATCTGGAAGGCGTGGATTCCCATTTGAAGCTGGTAAGCAAGAGAGGGGAGTTAGACCATGAGAATATCTTGCATCCTTCAAATCTAATACATAACCAGTATGTCTAAAAGGGTGTAATTTTACATAAAGAATTTGCAAGGCCAACCACAGGCTGCAGCCAGAAATATTATTTGAAAATCAATACAGAAGATGTCTTAATATCAACAGAAACTAGATGAAAGGTCAAGGGAACAAACAACAATCTGTGTGTTGGTAAAATATTTCAGGAAGACAACTAAGTTCAGTGGATCACTTCATCTTCGAGCTCTACTTAAAACCCCTCTCACACGAAATACCTGAGACTGGACTCAGATAATATTCACTATCACTTAAAAAGTAAAATTTATCGTCAAGTTTTAATTAAATTATTAAACACTTACTAGTGTTCAATTTATTTAAATTTTGGCATACAAAATATACATTACAACTTTTCCTGATTTAAAAGTCAGATAATGAAAACCATTTTTATAAAAAGTTCTTCAAAAGCAAGTCAAGTTTTGCACCAGTGCCATATGATATGCAGATACTGACACAAATGTATTGGCATGTGGAATGCGGAGTACCTGTGAAATCAATGGCCACCATGAAATTCAATTCAAATCCCGCAGCCAAGTAATCCAGGAAAGTATGTTGAACAGTTTCAGTAAGTTTCTCCACAAATAGCTGGCTCTTCAATACCTGTATTCTAGTTATATGTTTTCAGTAACGAGTAGAAGAATTCAAGATGGAAATAGGCTTGATTAATATAATAGACCTGATTATGATACTTGGGTAGAGGTATTGACGTAAAAATAAGCTTGATTAAAATAATATACCTTGTTATGGTAATTTTGTCCAGCAGCAGTGGGCAAAAATAAACTTTCTCCTTGACCACCAGAATGAAGCTTTTCCAGCTCTGCTAAAGATTTCTGCACTTTTCTGTTTTTTAAAGAATAAAAGCATTAACCTGAATTTCATCTTAGGCACAGGGATAGGGAAAAGGAAAAGGTTCAATAAATGAAAAAGTAACTGCTGATTACCCCATTAAATCGTGTTTGCCATTGCTATTGAAGTTATAGCACTCTATTATCAGTGGACTATCCTGTATATAATAAGAATGGAAGATGAGAAAGTTCATTAAGCATACAGTCAATATAATTAGATTAATCAAATAATGAGGGTATCTTTTGAACAATGTTGTTAAGATCGAGATCTTGCATAGGATCAAAAGAGGCACAAGATAGATCCAATCGTAAGATCGAATTGAGGATCGTAAGATTCTATCATTTTATAAAATAAATAAAAATACATATAATAGTGTAAACTCTTTTTTACAAGTATAAAATTATCCTAAAGTCATCATACTTTAATAAAATAGGTCATGATATATTGAACAATTTATGTTAAAACAATTTTCATAAAACAACTCTTTTTATTAATGTGTACTATGAGCATGAGATTTGAATTTTTTTCCTTAAAAATGTAGGTTTTTAATATGAGATTATAAGATTGTCGGATAGGTAACACATTAGATCATAGGATTAGACATACAAGATCGACTTTGATTTTATCTAAGATCGGGATCGATTTCTATGAATAAGATTATAAAACAGTAAAATCTTACTAGTAAGATCTAGATCCTAACAACAATGCTTATGAATAAGTTCCATATTTATGGGTAATATGTTCATGCGTTCAATGGACTGTTCCCAGTACAATAACTCAAGTGTTAGTATATCCTCCCTTATAACAAAGAAACACACAATGTACAAAATCAAAACGTACCACCACTCTTGGAGTTATAATAGGCATTGACATAATAAAACAAACAGATTATGGCAAAACAATATTTCTTAATAATACACTTTTTTTTAATTAATTGAATGAACATTTTTAACACAGAGCAACTTGAACCAATGACATTTCCTATGAATAAATATTTAAAGACACAAGGAACATGACATGGCTATTTATTCAAAAGGTGAACAAAATCAGAAATATCTACAGAAAGTACGATGGTCATACCAAATGACAATTGTGAATTGTGATGAGGATTTTATACCTTGCTTCCCACTTGTTGAATATTCAGAAACACTGGCTTCCATATTGGGTTGAGATCATTCTTTATAACTTCTGTTTTGCAGATGGGAATTTGAGTACCACCTTCAACAACTTTTGAAATTAATAAAAAGGGATCCTGCAAGACAAACAAAAAAATATGGCTGATGCTACCATAACTGATGTCCTCATTAAACCTAGAAAAACAAGAAAATAAGTACATACACTTTTTGAGAAGAGATCTTTATTGTCCAAATCCGAACACCTGAATGTCATCTCTATTGTAGTCTTTGAGCTGACACACTCCTCAGCATGCACCAAGAATTTCCCATAATTTTGGGAGTGGGCTGATCTGGTTACATCATCTCTGTGTAGATCTAAGGTCAATGATCGATCAGATTTTGTAATTATCTGCACAAGCCAAATTGTTAATGGTGACGGGTAGTATTATTGAAATGCTAATTTATTTTTTGTGATGCATAAGGCAGCCTTATTTGTGTAAGATCCTCTTTGATTTAAAATACCACCAAAGAATGAAATCTACAACATCAAGCATTCTCATGCATTTTTTATTGGGAGAAACCACTGTAGTGTGAATATGGGACAATCAGAAGTAATAGATCAGAAAGATCCAGGTTCACTGCTGGAGCTTCTCTCCTTGTGTCTTGCATATTTCAAATCATTGAATATTATAATGACTTTTTATCTACTTGTAAGGCATCAGTCAATAAAAGTTAGATTAGTCCCCATATTACCTCAGATAATGCACACGCCGCTTCACCAAGAAACTGCTGCTCTTCTAGCTTAAGCATCTGCTCAAGTCAACCAAACGGTTACAATCTGGACTGTCTAACACTCTTATGCTCTAACATCTTGTTAACATGTTGACATCAAATGCGCACGCACAAAGGTCAACAAAGGAACTATTATCTTTTCATGGAAAGAAGAATACAAAAAGCCTCCATCAATTATCCATGTTTATACAGTATCTAAACATTTTTACTTCACTCATTCACACGCTCTAACTATTTTTTTTCGAATATACATGCTTATACGGAGGAGGATACTAGCATATTTATTTACACATAAATTATCTTTGCATCTTTGAATCCACAACTACAACTAATAACATTCAATGTTATGGGTGTTCATTACACGGAACAGTAAGCCTGACATATGTTTACCTGTATTTAGGTGCACAACATAAATTAAAGATTTTAGTTTCTTTTCCTTTTTTTTTTAGGAGGGGGGGTGGCGGGCGGAAGGGGAGCTTTATTTGTATGAAACATAATTCAAAATAAAAATGCATTTTAAACATCATCTTGTACATTTCTCAAGCATGTTAATTCAGTACCACTTTATAGCTTGAAGAATTGCAGAATCTGGTAAATATAAAAAAAATTGAAGGAAAAGATTTTACTAACTCTTGTATTTTCTCACTTGTACGCCAGAACTTCATAATAACAAGCGAGGTTGTTAACTCAAGTTTCTAAGTAAACTCGACACTAAGCTCGTGAGAGTTTACCTATGTTAATAAACAGTTATAAAACGTATATATCCCTATCATAATTAGTGTTCAATTAGAATAAAATTTAAATAACATAAATTCAAATGCATATATACTTAATATAAGTTCACTTAAATCATAAACTTTAATATATAAATATTTAAACATAACCAATCAAAATCAAACATTATACACAATTCTATATATAATTGATAATTTATACACAATGAAATCAAAAAATTAAAATAAACATTTAAGATCTTCAAAACTCCTATCATGACAGTCTCCATCATTAGTCTTCAATCAGATTAGATATGTTAGGCTTATGAGTTTTCTTATGAATTGGTTTAGGTTATGGATAAAATTGGTTATGGACAAACATGCATTTATTAAAAAAAAATACACACACAAATGGACTTCTTTCACAGTGCAAAAAAGAAAAAAAAGAAAAAGAAGTTAGAGCCAAATTCACGAGTTTACCTAATTTTATCTGAGTTTACCCGAGTTAACTGAAATTTGAATTTAACTGCAATTTAGCACTTTTTGCTATGTACAATCATAAAATCATGCAATTTTATGTTTTAAAACTCGATTTTAACAACCATGATAACAAGCTTGGTAAAGATAGATGTTATTCCTATTATATATACATCCACATGATAACGAGCCTTTGATAATTAATTGCTGATTCATCACACACTATTTAAAGCCTGATGGTATGAACACCTTTACGCTTTTTACATTTCTATTGCTAATCAGATTACAAGAGTTCTCAAACTGACTGAAAACATTTCATCATTGAAGTTCAAAAAATATTATAAATTTTTTAAAAAGAAAAAAAGCTATAAAGGTTTTATAAAAAAAAAATCTAAATTGCAATAAAGCTTCTAAGTTTATAATTAAAAGAATAAAAGAAAAAAAATTCTTGTAAAGAATTGAAGAATGAATCAGCACAGCAGCAAAATCTTACCAACATTACATCTTTGATAGAGAAATTGCCATTCCGCAAGGAACATAAGTTACTACTAGAGGTTTTGCATGCACTTTTCTTTAATTTTTGAAATATAATATAAAATAATTATTATTATTTTTCAAAAATAATAAGAAGTTATTTAACTTTCTACTATTCTATTCTAACTTCCTACTATCTTCACTTTCTCTCTCCCCTCTCTTCACATCACATATTTTATTTAATATTTGATATTATATAATATATAGTTTATGAGACCAATGACTAGAAAACCTCAGAGCCATTATAATATAGATATAAAGGTTGAAGTCAGTATGATTTGTTCTTGTATCTACAAAATCCCCAAAAACAGGAATTGGTAGACTGGAATCTAGTCTGATGATAATAAAATATATTGAACCATATCTTACACAACAGAATAACTTCAAGCATATCTGCCATCATAAAATATACCTTTACATCTACATCGCGAAATTGAGTATCAACATCATACACCCGAAACCTGTGATGGAAGAAATTTCATAGAGATATTCCTGGTCAAACAACAAAATGCTCATATACTTTGTTAGAAGTAAAAATATCAGCATTTAAACTTACACTAAAAACTGAACAACCTCGAAATGGTAAATGAGATTGTGTTTAGTAATCCATGTCGGATTCAAGGAATTTAGAACTACTTCTGTGCGACCAAGTTCCTCAAGTGCTCCATTTTTGCCTTTTGCATAAAGAACCATCATTGGATCACTCTGCAGAAACAAAAGCTAAATATAAGACATGCCAACTTTTCTGTGAGAGTCGCATCATGCAACTGAAAGACAAGGATACTAACCATAAAAAATATGAAATTTCATCATTATAATATAAATAATTAGCACAAGCATAACCATTAAAATAAATATATTGGCAGTAGCTCCTTTGATCTATATGGTGTATAAGCTGAACTACAGTAATGAAGCCCAATTTAAGTGCCTTCATCTCTTAAAAGTAAAAATTGAACACATCCATACTTTTGTCTTGCATGGAACAATACAGCAGTCCTTAAATTTTGAAGGTTTGAGATTATCAATTTCATTTTTCTTCCATTCTCATTTCAAAGATCATTAAGAAAAACATATTTGATATATCAAAGGAACACTTACGAATAAATTATACAACAATAAACAAAGCCTTTTTTCACTAGGTGGGGTCAACTACATGGATCAAGCAATGCCAATGTATTCTATCTTGGCCCATTTCTATTGCTAGGTTATTTATAGTTAAATTCATCTAAATAATTTCTCCTATTATTTTCTTTGATCTCTCCCTACCTCTAGTTATTGAACTACCTTACATTTAGTCAACTTTTTATACAGGAGCCTCTAATGATCTCCTTTGTACGTGACCAAACCACATAAGATTTGTTTCTACCAACTTTTTTACGGTAGGTACTACTCTAACTTTTTTTTTTTAATACACTCATTCCTAATCTAATAATAAGCTTACAATTGGTCTGAATTCTCCGTGGACCTTACAAGCAAAAGGCCATTTTCAATTACCAATATAACTTGACAAAAGACATATTCTGGTATTGTCTTATGCAAGAAAGATCCCTATCCATATGAATGCATTCCACTGTTTAAATGGAAGTGCCACTGACAGTAAGGCACAACTAAAAACCATCTCCTACTACTTATTCAGTGTTCACCATGGCATTCCTGCACCTAGATTTTAAACTAGCATCCCGAGAGATTTGTACAAAATTTCATCATTGTTCCTCAGAAACCCAAAGTAGCACTGCAGCCATAAGAATTTGTTCACGGTTCTATATCAAGCAATCTTTAAAGCACTGCGTCATCCTCTGCACTTAGATCTACTCCAACGGGAGGACGTGCACTGTAATGAGCTTCCTTCTACAGATTGTTGTTCATGATTTCATTATCCCTAAAGCTACATAATCCTTTTTTTTTTTTTGATAAAACTAAAGCTACATCCTGATCACTAGAATTGATATAGCAGATTTTTGATCACCAAGAACGGAGCCAAGTTCAATTAAATTTAAATGGAACTCAACGAAGTTATAAATAAGTAAATATCAATCACCAGGAAAAGCTACAGGCTACATAGTACGAGATTCTACTCATAGAGCTTCAGATTCATGAAATGATTAACCAACAAACCTTGGAGAGCACATCCCGGTCACGCAAGCCCGTAGCAGAAAATGATAACTACATAACAAAAGAGACCACCGTTACACTTCCGAAAGCTCGTTCCAACAGAATTAAGCATTAATTGAAGTTGTGTGAGTGCAAACGATTCGCGAGGGAACGGAAACAGAATGTACAAAGAAAGAGAGAACCTCGATCTGAGAGAAGAGACCATGGTAGCCGCGAGACCTGAGGAACTTATCCACAGCATCATTGGGAGCATCGGAGGGATTGTTGTGATGGCCGGCGGTGCCGCCTATGGCCGCATGACCACCGGCGACGTCGGAGCAACAGTTACCCATCGGATTTAGAGGGTGGAAGTGAGTGCGAGTGGCTTGACCTCAGTCTGCCCGTCGACCTCAGTAGGTGACCGGGAACAAACTGAGAACTCCAAAAATGAAAATTTGAAACGCAAGTGGAGAGTGGACGATTAAATCAAAACATTATTGAGAAATCCGCACACAATTTCTCTATTATTATCTATCTATCTATCTATCTATCTTTCTTACAATTTGGCAAATTGCTGATTTTTCTCGTGGACCCTTCATTACTATTTGCAGTCCCTTCCTTTAAAAGAAACGCGTTTTATTTAATTGCCTTTATTTCTATATATGTTTATATGTTATAATTAATTAATTATATTTTAACTCTCAATTTTTATAAATATAATATAATAAATAAATAATACTTATGGTGACACCAATCATCCTTTGAAGGATCACGTTGACTTCAATTTCAATGTATTTATGCAATTGTCCTTTGTAAGAGTAAGACCACAATGAAAACACAATTCCTAATTTTCTTTTGAATACAATTTTCAGATTCTGGGTTTTTCCAGTAGCACTTGATTTCTGAATTTGTCCATAGAATTTCATGTAATTATAAAATACATAAGTTTTTCCCTAATTAAGCAATGAATTCGCTTAATATATTTTGAATTTTTTTAGGATATTTTTGTTGTGGTCTTTCTTAGGCGAAATAGGCACTCACTTTAGTCAATATTAATATTTTTTAGTAATTTAAATAAAGACATGTGTATTTGGAAAGTCAAGAATTATATATACACACACACATTATTTTGCTTCGATTTTTGAAGAGTTTTCTTTATCTTGTAAGAACTTATTGTTGAAGAAGCATTTTTTAAAATATGAGTAGATATTTATTCTTCAATTTTTGAAAAATTTTAGTATGTAGTTTTAAGCATTATAAGTTCAATTATTTTCTGGTTGTCTTTATTTAGATAAGTTATGATACTTGTTTAAGAGGAATTTATGTTGTGGTAATATTAGTAATTTCATTTTTGTTTATGAAATTTTAAAATAAATGCTTTTAGAAAAAATAAACAGCGAAGGAGAAGGGAGAAGCTTTCCCAAACAAACAGACAGTGTAAACATATCTTTTTTATTTTATAACTTGACAATTAAAAGCACATTTTTATATAAATTAACCAAATACAAACTGTTTATTTCTTACATCACTTTTTTCTAAAATTATATTGAGAAGAAGTTATTTAAAAATAAACAGATTTTAAAAGTAATTCCAAACATTTATATTTAAAAAACTATTAATATACGCATTAATTTTTTATTAATTTATTATCTTTTGGATTAGATCTTAATGTTTTTATTTTTTGTTCATATTAAATACATCATGTATCCATTGTATTATTTATTTTGTGCATTTATGTCATTTTAACCACCTAAGTTAGTGCGTAATTTAAAGAGAAGAATTCAAAAGAAAATTGGATGGGTTAGGCTTAGAAGCCACATCAAGTTGATTGATTTACAAAACTTAATTTCTAGGAAGATCCATCTTCACTCACTTTGCTTTGCGTAGTAAAATTCAAGGAAAGTGGGAGTCTCAATCAGATTATAGTGACAGCAACATCCTCAGGAGTTCATGTGAGAGTCATATAATATAACATCAATCAAGAATCATATTCGCGTACGTAAGCTCTTCACAATACAATTTCATTCACATATTTTATTATCGTAAATAATTCATTTAAGAAGCAATAAAATTATACTTACTTTCAGCCTTAATCGATAAAATTATATTGATGATTAGTTCAACAGCTACATCCAGGAGAGCCAATTGAATCTCGTAATGCACAATGATAAATTTCTTTAAAAAAAAAAAATTGGGTTCTCGGTTAAAATTTATTTTTTTATTAACAAGCTGTTTCACTAATAATAAAAAAAAAATTAATTGAATGTACTTTTAGTTGGAACCTGTCATTAACTAGTAAAGAATATTCTTTTATCAAGTAGATTAGTTTTGGGTTTAAATTTTTTGTAGTTAAAAATTTATGTATTTTTTTAAAATAAGTGAGATAAAAATAAAAATAATAATTTTTAATTTATTTAAAGTTAATTTCTATCAATATAAATTTTTTATTTTTTTATCTTTTTTTATTATAAAAAATAAATACAGATCATTCAAAACTATTACTCTCCGCTTCAATAGTAAAAATCTAAATCGTAACCACTACTTTTTAAATAACCAACAAGGGACATAAGTGAGATTTCAATGAGAATTATATTAATTCAAAAATAATAAATATATTTAATTAAATAATATATTTTAATTAAATTATTTAGAACATGAAAGTCTTGAAGCACGTCAAACTCCAGCCCCATATATTCATCGCTGATTTGTCGTTTCTTCTACTATTTCAGCATATGGGCAGGCACGTATTTTCACCTGTACAAAGAAAATGTAACAATTATTAAAAGAAACTAGATTTAATTAGATATAGTTATTAATATTTTATTATCAAAAATTTTAATTAATATGTAAATAAATAAAAAAGACTTAATCACCTTGGGTCAGGTTATAAAAATATTTATTTATCATATAGTAATTAAAATTTCCTTTTTTTTTTTTTAAAGAAAAGATAGTAAAGGAAAGCATAAAAATTGGCTACAAAGTTTAGGATAATACCGTCTCAACATAAACCTCACGTAAAAAAAAAAAATCATAACATAATTATCAAAAGTAATACACAATTAATCAGAATAATAAATATTTTATTTTTTTAAGTAAGATTTTAAGTTTAAATTTTATGTATAAAAAAAAACTTTACTTCCTTTTATAAAATTTCAACTAATTTAAATCAGATTAGTTAAAATTTAAAATTTTTTAAAAAACATAATCATCAAATTATAAAGACAAGATACACTCAAATTGTGTTAATAGTCAAAATTATCCTCAGTATTAAGAATATCTGTGGAGAACCACCTCCTAAATAAGATTTTTATGAAAATTATAAAGTTTTTTTAGACATTATTTTATTTTTTAATTCTTTAAAATTTTTATATAAAATTAGTTGTGAAAATTTATATTAATATTATTTTTATACATTTATATACATACTATTAATAAAAAAACTTATTTTTTGTATTTCTTTACTTTTAAAAAAATTAAGGTTTTAAATATTTTTTTATTCTTAAAAAACATTTTTTAGATTTTTTATCAAAAATAATTATTGAAACAAATTTATTTATTTTTCTATATTTAAAAATCAAAAATAATTTTTAAATATTACATTCAAACGTGCCCTACATTTTGTCCAAGTATTAAATGCAATGAACAAAACCAACAATAACGTTATGTTTATTATTGCGAGTTCTGGTTACAGGCATGATCGGATATTATTATGACGGATTATTTGGTCAAAAGCATATGCAGCCAATTTTAGACATCACATTATCAAGTGGTCAAAGGCTAAAAGGCCAATACCACTAAGAATTCTGGTTACATGCATCAATTCTCAATTTAAGAAATTCGCGTACCACTTCATTTATAAAATATTCAATAATATTAAAAAAACTAATTTGATTTTATACATAATGTAATCTTCACGATGCAATATTTATTAGGTAAAAGTAAATGGCTAATTAGGTGACTCGATTGATCTTCGGATTAATTATTTTATCAAAGTGTATAGTTTTGTTGATCTTAGTTAGCTTCATGTTAATTTTTTTAGCTCGTTAATATTGTTATATTGATGCTGTGAGAATATTCATTCAAAACATTAATTTATCAGGTGAAAGTTTTGTATAACTTAAATAATATTTTATATTTTTCAATTTTATTTAACATGATATGTATCGGACGTACCTTTAATTTTTAATTTTTATTTTAGAGTAAAGTAATTATTTATTTCTTGAAATATTTATATTTTTTTATTTAGTATTTAAAAAATAAAATATCTTAATTTAGTTATTGAAAAATTTGTAATCAGTTTAATCTTTGATTAATAAGATCAATAAAAAATTAATTGATTGTAAAATAAAACATATCAAAGTTATAAACTATAAATAAAAAAATAATTCATTATTTGAGAGTTAAATTAAAATTTATTAATATGACATTTAATTAACTTATCATTTATTTTATTAATTAAAAAATTAAATTAATTAAAAATTAAATTTTAAAAATTAAATTTAAATATATTATTTTTTAAAAAATCAAATTAAGATAATATATTTTTTTCTGATCAAATTATTTATTTCCTCTTTACTTTACCTGCAAGCAGTCCTGCCTCTACCTAACTACTTTTGCCACGAGTGTAGTGCGGCTTCGTTATTTTTACAAATTCATCCCCATGGCTAGTTAAGACAAGGGCATTTTAGGTAAAAGATTAAGTATATCTGTTAATTAAGTCAAAGATCCACGCAATTGTTTCTTTATTTCTACCCAATAAATGTTGTCTTGTGAAACCGATATTATGTATAAGTTGTATTGATATTATTGAGTATTTGCACAAATGAACTGCGGTCGTCCATAAGAATTTCTCTAATAATTTTAAATAAATAAAAAGGGCAATGCATGATGATGCATGTGTGGAGTATACGTAAGAATTTATTGAAGTGAAGGAGCAAAATAAAGTTGCTCCTTCTTGACCACCTAAAAGTACAACACCATTACCATGAATCTATCATTCCAAGTCTTCTTTCCTTTATATACAATTTTTTTTATATATTTTCTCTTAATTTTTTTAATAAAAATAAAATATTTAAATATTTTTAAAAAATTGGGTAATAAGTTATATAAATTATATATTATCATTTAATTAAACCTAATAATAAAGATATATATAAAATTTTACTTAAAACTTTTTTTTTATTGTTGGTGATGAGTTTTTTTTCTTTCTTTCTTTAACATGTTCATGAAGGTGCACAGTGCACCCCACTTCTTATTATTGTTTGAATTTTTGTCCTCTCTTGCAATACCCAATGACTATAAAGTGCAAAGGCAGTGCTTTGATTAGCATTTTGCACAAAAAGAAAGGCTAAAGGCATTGTCGAATGATTTTAAGTTGAGTTTTGCTGACTAATACTTTAAACATTAATTAAAGTTTTTTTAATTGATTGATGGAAAATTTAATAATATAAAATTTATAAAAATAATAATTTTAATATAAAAAAATACATCAACCAATCAAATGACATCTTAACTAATATAACACTGGTTAACAAAATTTTCTTAAATTTAGATCATCGTTGGTAGTTAGTAGACATCCATCAATTGAAAATATTGATTGTGGAGACAATTAGACAAATACAATGAAGCCAATCCACAGATAACCTAAAAGAGATTTGATGTACCAAAACGGCACCAAGTCAACAAGCAAAAAAGGCCGTCAACCACTGACTAGAGTAAGAGACGCATGAATGTGACAAACACGTCAATGTATGTACACATCTTCATTCTTCCACGTAGAATCAGTACAGAGATTTTCAAATTTCAAAATTTCAAATAAAAGTATGTTTTAAATTTCAATCCTAAACACTTGAGTTTCAGGTAATAAAAACATTATGAATCTGTAGCTGAGACTGCTTAAGCATTTGACTACTGCATAATAGGATTGAAAGATGACCCTCACTCACAAAGGACATGGAGGAATGAAAACCAGGTTGTGGATTTAGGTTATTGTAATGTGTATGTTGAGGATATAACAATGATTGAGCATGTCTGTGTCTGTATTCACCAAAGATGACTGAACGAAAATATATTTAATGTGTGTATTTTAGTGTCAAGATTCTCTGTTTAGAGTTTTCTGTTGGGCCTCTGCTTGGCATTTTAGTTTCGATTTTTTCCGTTGTTAAAGTTTCTTGCAACAAATATTATTGCCACTATAACTTTTTTAAATTAATTATTTAAATAAAAATTATAGCAGCAATAATATTCGCTGCAATAATATTAAAACACACTTTAGCAACGGATAAAACCGCCGCTAAAAAGCCAAATAGGCCATACAAAAAAACTTATGGCAGAGGATCCAAAATCGTATTTTAAGGAGCTGTCAGTTGTTAAGCTTGATTGCTGCCCATACTCACCATGGAAGGATAAAATCCAGGTTGTGGGTTTAAGATTTTCTGATGTGTATGTTGAGGTTGTGACAGTGACTTGGCACTACAGTTGCTCATATTTCTACATGGAGGAATTTGATCATTTATATATATATATATATACATATACACGAGGAAAGAACCCAACATCTCTCAAGGTATTTTTCTAGAGAATAATGCTACTCAGTATTTACACAATATAACGTCTTTTTATGACTTATGATACAAATAAAGAATTAACTATCATATAAATCAGTACTTTACTCCAAACTTAAGTTTTAAAATGTTAGACTAAATTAAATAAAATAAATTTTCAAGGGATATATTTGGGAGTTAAAAAACCTATTCAAAAGCAAATTGATTGAAACCAATATACTAGTTTATTTTATAAATAAATATAACTACTAATGCCACTTTGAACTATTTATACACTAGAAAACTTTGGTTAGCCTGATCCAACATGATATATAAAGGACTAGACTTAAAAGAATTAATCAAAATAAAGTATGTAAAATTTTTATAAAAAAATAAAAATAAATTATATACACTATATACATATCAATTTTTTATTAAAAAATTTGATGGTAAAAATCTAATAACTGCACTTAAATTTTTTTTTATATATAAATAGCATTGTTCTTTTCAAGATACTGATCAAACTCAGTTCCAAATTTCCAATAGAAATCGTTCTCCCTCCCTACTTTGTACCATGTCAGTGTCCGTGTGAATAATAGATCTAACAATTGATTGTGCATTCTGCAGCCAAAATCTTTTGCATTTTTCATAGTTTCCCAAAATTATTTTCCCATCACATCGTCGGGTATCTAGTCCCAGCCCACAAATTTAAAAAACAAATCTTTTCCCAGGAGACAGGAGTAACAAATTCCGCAAGTCAGCACCAACTAAAATGAGGACCTTCCTGGTCATGAGTAGTCATGTGCAGGATGTTCTACATAATCTTGTGTAATCCAATGTTGAGATCAGATGATATGGAAATGAGAAGCGGAATAGACTGAAGCCACACAGCTTTGAAGACTCGTTTCTGATGAGCTCTTACAGATTGGGGAGGCTTGTGAGCATTATACCTAATATCAAAGATGTGAATCACAGGATCCGCTGAACCAGAAGTTATATACAGCCCATCAGGAGACCAAGCCTGATTTATCAGAGCTGACTGAGATTCACTGCTTTCTTGCTTCCATCCAAAAGCATGAAGTTCTGTCTGCCTTAATCTGATATCATATAATCGAAGCTGCCTCTCTGGAGTCCTGGAGAAAAAAAGGAACGAACAATAGTTTATATCCTTCAAACTTTCAAGAGCAGTGAACATCAGGGAATAACAGTAGAAAAAAATATCTTGGTCCTAAAGGATACAGGTTCAACATAATTCTAGTATGTTACCTTCTCAAAGTTATAGACTCTTCTCTTCTGTACTTGATTCAAACAAGAAACTACCAATCAAAATTTTCTCAGATAACTTATGGCTATAAACCATCATGATACCTCCGGCACATGAATGA
Organism: Senna siamea; assembly: GCA_031216115.1. Taxonomy (NCBI): domain Eukaryota; kingdom Viridiplantae; phylum Streptophyta; class Magnoliopsida; order Fabales; family Fabaceae; genus Senna; species Senna siamea. Next base: position 16,913,679 of record CM062359.1, on the reverse strand, counting down.
CAAATGAAAAATCAACTCCTAACTAGAACAACTGAAGAACAGATGCTCTTCCTCACATGAAATCGCCAGATCACCTAATCTTTACAATAAATTAAAAATCAGATAAAGGCAACAACTGAATTTGAACCAATTATTACATTTCTCATTTTTGTCCAGAGCAGAAGTAGGGAAGATCCAAATGCCTTAGAAAATTAAAAGACCAGGTCATCTTAAACATATCAACCATATTTCATGTATATAACCGAGCCCCTTTGTCCAATGAGCAATCGCCCAAATTTATTGGTCTCATGGGACAATCAATTAGGATGATTATGAATACCATACTATAGTCCTCACCTTGATCCAGACCCAGACCCAGACCCAAACCCAAACAGGTAGCAAAATCAATTTTCATCCCCAAACCTTATGAATCCCTGGACTTGAACCCGTTTTCTTGAAGAAATTCAAAGTGACCAAAATTTTCCTCAAATTATGAGTAATCTAGGTATAAACTCAAAAAAAAAAGACTTACATGCTACATTAATTATATTATTCAAACTCCAAATATACAATCAAAATAAAACATTAACAAGTTTATCCTTACAAAATTATCAAATATAACAACTTATATATGAATATTAAAACTAAACAATCTTCTTGAGGAAATTGATATAAATAACAATATATATACACATATATAATAAATTAAATATAAATATTTATAATATAATAATATTTAATAATTTATATAGAATGTAAAAATTCAGGTTGGATACCACCTTCTCCAAACCTAGACTCTTTTTTTTAATATTCAAACACGAACCCAATAACTAAATTTTACGGTTGCCCATCCCATAGAGTATACTATATAGTTATTTTGATCATCCCTAATTCTATCATTGATCACGATATATCACAATAACTTTTATCACCATTGTGTTGTAATAAGCATAATAATATTTCCAAGCTTCCATAAAGATAGCAGTTCTGCTGATTAAAATATCAAATAGAGGCACAACCTCATAACTTGATGGTCGTGTACCACAATAAATAGAATGGTATCTTTGCAGGTTGGAGGAATCAGAACCTAATTCTGCTAGTTCCTAGTCCCTAAAGCACAGTATAGAATTTAAGTTTATTTGATTATAGCATTCATTTCATTCCTTACATTTTACCATATGAAAGTGAGAATAATTTTATGACACTTCAGCAACAAGATGTCATGGTGTAATAAATTTCATCTCATGTTTAAAGCTTTTGAGAAAATCTTGTATTGCCATCTTGAAATAAAAATGTATTAAAAAATTCCACTGAAACGAGCATTCAAGACAGACAAAAACTTGAAAATGAGGCATGTCATAAATTCTGTAAAATATAGCAGAGGATGAGAAATCTAAAAGGAAATCATGATTAAATTCAATAACAAATCAAACTTCAAAGGCAGCTAAAAGAATAATAATTTCTTACCCTGTTTGTACCATGAATAAATTGAAGTCGCATGGATTTGGCAATACACTCATGCATTTACTATCAATCTGATGCCTGAAATCTGCTCTTCCTACATGAGCATCATACCCAAATATTCTCTTGTCCGCACCAACAGACAACACAATCCGCTTCTGCTGCAAACCAGCAACCCCCATGACAGCAGAAGAATGAAGATTTCTGTGCAATGCTTTTGGCTTCCATTTGTTCTCACCTTCCTTCTCACTCCAAACCATAACAGCATGGTCGCTTCCCCCAGTTACAAAGCAGATATCTTCCCAGGGCATAAAAACAATGCTATTTATTATACCCTTAACATGAGGCTTGTCCTCTAAGTAATTTACACGTTCTCTCTGTTAATGGCACAAATATATGTGTAATATATATCAACCAATTATAAAATAAGCTCCATTCAAATTTGCAGTTTTAAGCCAGTATGCATGTGGTGATGAGCCCTACCCCTTGTTTTTTATTCAAATCCAGAACTGATATTTGAGAGTCTCCACCATCAGCACTGTAAACTGTAAACAAGCTGTTTCCCTCTGGGTGCCAAGCTATATCTTCTGGCCATCTCCTTTGCTTTGAGGATGCACAATCAGTAGCACTAAGTAAAGAGGCTCCTGATCTACAGTTAAAGATGGGGAGAAAAAATGGGAAATAACATGGGTGAGAAGTAATTAAAATATTTTGAAGTTCAGAGGTTATAAATTTATTTTTACTACAAAAATTCAAAGGAAAAAACTGTCACTGGGAGAGGGTGTCAAAATATAGCCAGGTCTACAGTTTGAGATAGGGAGAAAGAAACATATGAGATAACAAGGGAGTAAGAAATTTGAGAAAAGATCCAAATTTTGTTTTGCTCCAAAATTTCATATACAAGGACGAGAAACAGTTACTCAGAGGAAAGGAGCCATAATATAGACAGGTTTAATCTTGAGCAACATCATGATAACACTTAGCAAACCTCACTTTCCAAATATTCTCATTTGTTAGACTTAGATCTATTTAAAATGATCATCATGACTATAAAGACAATAAAACTCCCTCTAAAGTGCCACCAGAAAGAATACAATAGTAGATATGCCATTAATGCCCACAAAAAGAGGGTTTAAGAAGCCTTTGACAAATCAGGTAACGAAGTCCACTTTCCAGGATATAATAGTCTGTGATCCACATAAATAACTATCCAAAAATACAAGGGAACTCTAAGGACACATCAGCTTACTAAAACAAGAAAATATAAAGGAAAGACACCAAGGTCCAAGCAGTAGTTCGAACATGTGATTCATACCACCTAAGCACAGAAACCCAGATGCTGATTATTTGAAAACTATTCAGGCAACCGAATCAATCATACCAAATCTGCCACCCACCGTACACAAACAAATGATGAAGGATTGATCAAGGATTTTCTCCAGAAAGCATATGTTGAGAAAATTAAACAAACTCAATTGCTTTTCTGACAACGTTACAAGGTAATATAATCATGTAATATGTTGGATGGTGAAAACTTCTTTACTGGACATGATTATATAGTGAAAAACATGCATTATACTTTGGAATCAAAGAAGTAAGATGCTTTCTCAAAGGCCAATAGGTTTCAGATTCCCTAATCAGATACTGATTTTAAGTCCAGTTGAAAACCTGATACCATCAATCAACCAACTTTGAAGACATTTCCAAAAAGGAATAGAATATAAGTTAAATTAAGGCATACCCTCTTGCCTGAACCTGCCACAAATTGACCACTCCATCCAAAGAGCTGCAAGCATTACAGAAAGCAAGCAATTCAGAACCAGAAGAATATAGCAATCTTGTATCAGCACAAACATATCTAACATCAACCAAAAAAAACAAAAAAAAGAAGGCCGGAGGTGGATGAGGATGATGAAAAATGCCATGAGTTACATTGTCATTGTATCTGCAATTCTGCATTTTTCAGATACCTATAGAGCTTAAATCAGAGTAAGATCTCAATATGTACAAAAGGACAAACAAACCTTTCATTGGGATGATAAAACAAGGGTGGCACCCAAATTCATGCTTCTGTATAAAGCTCGGTAGAAAAGAGCATTCACGGAGTCGTATTCCACATATGCTTTTCTAGCTATTATTTCTTTATCACTTTAGTTCTGGTGAATAGAATATCACTTTAGTTCTGATATTCTTAGAGTTTATAGATGAGTTTCCAAACTATTGCTCTTTTGACCTACACTACAAATCTTGTCAAGCTCAAAGTCTCTTTAAGTTGACCTACTCACTTGAGACAATCAGCCTAATTAGGGATCCATCAACATGCAGTGTTGTTGAATTTTTTGTTTTTTTTAATGTAATAGTTGATACTTGATAGCACTAGACGTCAAACCAGCTGTGGCCAAAAGCAGGGGAAAAGGATAAGTGAAAAGAAAAATTGTAAAAAACAAGGAAAATTAAATAATGAGCAACCTTAAAAAAATTGCTGAAATATAATTAGCAATGAAATAATTCTTTTACCTAGTCACGAAAAGCTGATCATTCACAGGACACAAAGCAAGACTCCGCAATTTCCTCTTGTGTTGACTTGAGATATGGTTGCTTGTTTGACAGTGTATTAAGCATGGTGAAGAACTAGTACGTATCGAAGGAATCAATTCCTTGTGTTCTTTCTGTTCTGAAAAACAATACATTTCTGGTGAAACGTTTTCACAACAACAAACAATTTTGAAATGAAAATTTTGGGCAATAACTGACATTAAATTTGAATACAAGCATATAACCTTAAATACACACAGGCAAAAAATATGTCGAAGTAATAATGAAGGTTACACTAGAGATCAATGTCTTACCAAACTTCCTTTTTGTCCCTTTTTCCTTGACTTTAATATCTTCTTGCTGAGTTGAAGGTCTTTGAGACTTGTTAGGTTTTACTCTAGAACCAGTAATAGAATGAGTAGAGAGTGATGGACTGGCTTGAGAACTGGAATTTACTGAAGCTTTTGTGGAAGACCCTGGCAACAATATAGGTTGCGAAATTTTTGGACTAACAGAAGGAATAAGAAGTTCTGGTTTAGACTGATGCTGGTTTTTGGAAGAACCTTCATTTCTATGAATGGGACTGTTTGACCGGTGCTCCATCTTCACAGATTTAGCTCCTTCGCCTAAGGAACTTCTAGATGATACCACATTAGTTTGGCCTCGAAGGCAGGCCAATTTGGATTCAGAATCTTGCAACCTCTTTTCTGCTTCTTCAAGCTGCACATCTTTCCCACACATATAATCAGCTGATAATTGTTTTGGTAGAGATGCCAAAAAGAATATAAAAGGTAATATGGTTGAAAAAATATAACAGAACTATAGCATCCATCACTTTTAGAGCCAATCCTTTAAAATCACTCACTGGAGCACCAAAAAAATCTATCTATAAACACCACCTTAAAATTAGGTGACAATTTTTGAATAAGGAAACTTATTAAGTTCTGTATAATAGGTTCTAGCAAAGATTACATTTTCAAAGGCACCAAACTACAGTCTACAAAACATGATGGAAACATGCAACGCACAAATATTGAGCACAAGAAATAACAAAATACATGCGCATCATTATATAGCCATCAACGAACCAAATGCATGTCAGGTTTTAAATAGAGAAAATAAAATTAGCCATAAATAAAGCATGTGCAATTGTGCATCACTATATATAACCGTCCATAACAGATTAGTTACGGAAAACTCTAAGCTTGACAGCCCCTTAGGTAATACTACACATATCCCTGAGAACAGAGTTAAATGAACTGCACTGCAGCTTCGAACTAGGGAGCTTCAGAGAAAGAAACCTAAATCTTCAAGTTGTAGAGGTATTTGAGTTTGGTAATGCAAAGAATAGAACCTAAGCACAATATCCTCATATCAGCACCAAAATGAAATGAACAACACGACTAGTACCAATCAAATATGGCTTTTCACATCAACAAAATTGGACGAGAAATGAGAGAGATTAAAGAAACAACAAAGCAGCAACCTGAGATGTGTAATAGGAGATGCGTTGACGGAGATTTTTTACTTCACGAGCACGGTGATCAATCAAAGCCACCAAAGCCTCCTCCTGTTCTTCCCTGCTAGTACTGCCGCCATTGACGTCGTTCGCACCGTTCTGTTCCATCTGCTTCGGATACTATCGGTGACGCTGCTTAATCATCACCTCCTACTTTGCTTCTGAAGAATCGGAGGATGCGCGCTTATATGAAATTTAACAATCTCTCTTTCTTCTGAAATTTGCTTTCTGCCTTCTTTCTTTCTTCTGAGCTCACACCACAAGAGGACTTTGCTATATTCTACATCTGCTAGGAAGGATTAGCAGGATAGGTAATGTGTTAATTCGTCGGCGATTGGAAAGTTGTTATAATTAATATCATAAAATTTTAATAATGAGCATTCATTATGAATAATTATTCCTGCTAATTTTTTAGGGCTACTGTTAATTTTTTTCCTAAAAACATTAAATTAAGAGACTTACTTAAAACTAACATTTGATCAAAAAGTCTCCAACAACTAAAAACAAAATAATAAATATCAGCTAATTGATTTGTTAGAATAATAAGTATTTTAATTTTTTGAATCAGTATCTTGAATTTAAGTTTTTCAATATAACTCGAATGATATTAATTAAAATTTAGTAAATTTTCAATAAAAAATAAAATAATAAATGCTTGAAAGCATTAACAAATCACATTTCTGAAAAGAAAAGATTCATGCAAAATAAAAAAATCTGAACACATTGATGTCAATCTGAAAAACCAAACTTCAATTCACATCTTTCCAGATTGTACCATTATCAAAAACATTTGGATGGAGTTCAAAGTTAACCAAAATTTCTTCTCTTCCTCTCTCCAAAATTAGCTTAAACAGAACTATTCCCACTCCAAACCTATCCAAAAAAACATCCCTTGGAACACACATTTTCAACAATTTTACTTAAAATCATTTTAAAAAATTGTAATATTCAAGAAACTCATCTCACAAAAGTTATTTCTTTCAAACTCTTTTTTTTTTTTTCTATAACCTACACAGACCACACAATTTGTGTCAGACTATTTCATTTTCAGACATAATGGCTCTAATCCGTCCCAACTAGGGATGGATCAGGCCAAGTGTAATAAATTTTCAATTGCATTCATAAAATAAATATATTATTATATTATAACATATAATATTATATTATAATATTTAATATTATTTTACACTAAATATTTTAATAATTTTATAAATATAAAATTATATTAATAAAAATATTTATTATTTATTTTTAGATAGAATAAAATATTTTTAATAATAATATTGAAGAATAATAACAACAATAATTATTAATAAATAAAAATAAAAAAATTATATATTCATATATTTTGGAGACAAAAAACTTTAGAATTGCAGACATGCCTTTTTTTCCCACTTCAATATTATCAAAAAAGGACAATTATCTTTTATTGTCTGATTTCTTTAAAACCTGTTTATAATAATCAAATAAATTATTTTATGTATTTAAGACTACTAATTCACATTCAAATTTAATATTTAATTTAATAAGTTGTTAAATTTAACATGAAATTTTTAATGAGAAAGTGATCAAAGGCACAAAATTAAAATAATAATAATTAAATTTTAAAATAATAAATTATATAATAAAAAGTAATGTAATTTTTATTATTTTATTTTAAATTTTCATTATCCTTATTTTTCTCTCATATATTCTCACATCATATCTGTTTTGAAACCAATAAATAAAACCCCCTAGATTCATTATAATATAATTTTATTTAAAAAAAATTATACAATATAAATATTAACTAAGGCCATGTTTATTTTTTAAAATAAAAATTTATCTTAACTAATTATTAAAACAAAAAAATGACTTTATTATAAATTTTTTTATTTGTATTTATTAATAATTGTTCTTATTATTTTTCTTCAATATTATTATTAAAATATTTTATTATATATCAAAATAAATTATAAATATTTTTATTAATATAATATTTAGTGTAGAATTATATTAGATATATATAATATAATATAATATAATGATATAAAAAAATAGCCCGACACAATCTGTCTCAGATGAAATAATATAAGTCATCTGATATTCAGATGGATTATCTATATTAGCAAAAGATGAAAAAAAGGATTTGAAAAAAATAATTTTTGTGAGATGAATTTCTTGAATATTACAATTTTTAAAAATGATTTTAAGTAAAATTGTCCACATTTTGCCTATCTTATTCGTAACATTTGGTTAAACCCTCATATCATCCCTCGATAAAGCCTTCGAATTCTGGTTCTTAAACAACCAAAACACCTATTCTGCCATGACCCAAAGTCTTCCAATTGCATGATATGAGCCGAAAGAAAATTTTTATAAACTCAACACAGACAATTCAGCAAGCAACAAAAACCTGGGATCTTGAGGCATTGCTCGAGACTACAATGGTAACCATGCAGCAAGTTTCAGTAAATTTATCGAGATTTGGAAAAAACTTGTGACAATACTTTGGGCCATTCAACTGGATTTATCTTGCTATCAACTTGAACATGAAAAAATTGAAAATCGAAACTGATGCCATCACAGTGCTAAATCTCTTAACCAACAAAAATATCTCTAGTTACAAGGAAACAAATGCATGCGCAGACGCCTTAGCAAACTTCGCAAGAATCACCATAGCTCTTTCCACAATCTCCATGCACCCACCCCCTTTTTATCTGCTTTATTATTGCATGACAGAATGCATGTGGAAAGCCTGCGTTCAGTTAGGACCTCTATCTAACTTTCAATTTGGTTTGTTTAGCTTTTCTTTTCTTAGTTTTCTATTTGTTGCCATGCATTCATATTCTTTCTACCTTTGTTGCTTTGCTTGTTATTAAAGTATACTTTTTCAATGGACAAGTTGGATTTAGTGAAAGAAAATTTAGTTTTAAATTTTTATTAAAAGAGATACTTACATTTAATAGTTGATAATATCTCAAATAAGATTGTATCAAATAAAAATATACTTATAAAAAAAATTTTATCAAAAAAAAGTTTATTGTATGTATATAGTGTAGGATAAAAATTTTCACAATTTGATTCTTATTTTTTAAAAGATTAATATGATATAGTTTGGTTTTTGAAATATTATTTTTTTTTGGTAAAGGAAAATATTAATATTCTTTTAAATGAGTTTCTTTATCATTTATAATGTTTAAAATTTATAGGAACTAAATTATACAATAGTAATTTTATAGTATTAATTAAGAAAGAGAAAAAAAATCTTGAACTAGTGACTCAATTAATAATTTAAGATATAGTAATTTCTCTGTAAAATATTCGAATCATAAATATTATATTTTATGCTATATAATAATATAAAATATATAAGATATCATCATATCTTTTCTTCCACTAAATAGAATTATAAATTTCATTAAAATGTCGAAGAGATTTTGAAATATAATTCTCTATTTGATGTCTTCATTTTTTGGTCCAAAATATGATATCTAATCTAAACTTGCAAGTACTGTAGTATCCAAAGGTAATCCGGTACATTGGAGTTTCGAGTTTATAATTGCTTTTGACTAACAGGAGTTGTGTTGACTCAAATACTATACAACGAAAGTATGCTTGTATTCTTAAAAGTAAATGCAATAACAATCAGAACAAAAAGTAACATTTTTTTTATTAAAGATTAACAATACATTAAAACTACAATAAAATAAAAATACCAAAAAAGTTTGATTGTCTCCGTTGGAGGCAACACATCTCTATAATCTTCTTTAGAGGTTTAATCTTTACAACGTCTTTTCTTTTGAAAATTTTTATTGTTGCAAATATAAAGATTTGTTATCAATCTTTAGTAGCATCTTCACAAAAAAAAATCTCTATAATAGAAAGAGAAAAACTTCACTAACGAAAAAATAGAGTGCGGCATCCCCCTTGTATGTTCTCTGTAAAATCTCTGAGTGGCTGTCTGCTAAGAGGAAAAACTAACGAGATTTCAAACATTTGTTGCGTGTACGTTGTTCAGCTAGGAGGATTAATTGCAAGTGAGTAATTACAACGATGTATCAACAAAGAATCGCACCACACATTTTTGTTGTTTTAGCAATTAGCAATCATGGCAATTCGAGAAGACGTTAAAAATTTGGTTTATCACGTTTGGCCTCGAAATCTACTCAAAATTTTGCCAAACGATATTTCTGTGTGAAAAAGAAATAGTTGCCCAGAGACGTGCACGAGGATCTGGTTAGTTGAACACGTTAGGAAATAAGAAATTGAAAGGACAAACAGAAAAATCAGAACAATTATAGCACAATCGAAGTAAATATAACAATTAAATCTCCCTCAGGATTCATCACATAGACCAAAGCTGAGGGTATAACATAACAAATTTACATGTGAACTGGAGACAAAATAATGAAAACAAAATCAGCGGTCCCCTTGAAACCTACGTACAAGTGCACTATCTCAAGGGAACTCCTGCGGCTTGATACATTGTCCATTCACAGCTAGCCAAAATTTTGAGCTTCAGTTAAGCCTTCTCTAACCTTGTAAGATGGTAGCGGAATTCCATGGAAAAAAAAATAATGAAAATATAGAGGGAAAAAACCTACAATCAGTCATTTCATTCTGGTTATGTACCTCAGCCTCTGAAAACTTACGCAAGGCTTCTTCTCTATAGGCAAAAATTTTGAGCCCCCTTTTCTTAGCAGTCCAACTCTCCCTCCAACAAAAAGAAAATGCCAATATACAGATTTGAGTTGTGATAACTAGTATTATGGTGCGAGGCTTAATGCCTGAGGCAAAGTCAGTCAGAACTCTTTGAAGAGCTCAATGAAGAATCAATTCCATTAGTAGACCCCTCTCCACTTGCCAAATTTGAAGGACTCCCCTGGCTGCGATGCTCTTCATTACCAGAAGTGCGAGATTTTCCAGGTCTCAATCTAATATTAGTACCCATTGGAAAGGGCTCCTGCGGCGACAAATAAAGACAAAATTTACTCATTAGATAAAACTGGAATTTGGAAGCCTCTTTATTGAAAGCCCAATTTGTTCAATGCACACTAGCAGAACAAAGAGAATCATATTGCCATCAAAAGTCAAAATCAGCTCAAGTCAGAACTCAGAATTATTTTGCTTAAATAATACTATGTACATTCCATGGTCATATAAAGAGTATCCCTGCAGATAACTGTTTCTAGTAGCCAGAGTTATCAAAACATTTTGGAATTAGTACAAGTGAATCAATTGTATATAATGTCTTGCCTAATGATTACTAACGCCTTAGATTTCCGTCTAAGGTGTTAACATTCTATATCTGCAGCTGGTTTGAAGGCCAAAGATCATGGTAGTAAATGAGAAAATCTGTTACAGCCTAACATATTTGCATAGCATCATTAAATGATTAAAACCAAATCTAAGCAGAGAATCAGTAGGAAGCTATTAGGTACTATAGTTGTTCCTTAGAAGTGAAAAACAATAGCTAAACAATAAGCTGATCTTATGTCATACCGGATCACCAGCATTTGGGCCATCAGTGTGGAACAGAATAGGGCGGCAACGTTTATCTTCATTCATCAGGCTTGAATTCTGGAAATGAGCAATAAGAGCAGCTTTGCCCTGAATTCGGGCATATGCAAGTGATGCTACCTTTTCACTGTTAAATTTCTCCCATTTTTTCCCATTAAAAGCCTGCAACATGTTTCATATCTATTAAATTATCAACTCAAGAGTTCATATTGTTTAGTTAAATACCGTTAAATAAGATTTACCTGGTGGAATGGAATAATCTGAGCGGGATCAATCATATTAATAAATGCATAACCAACATTGCATTTGTTCTGCAATTATTTGTATAATTGAATTAGAAACACATTGAGGATTTTGTCTATAAAGGAACAAACTAACTGCACAAGTAAATGCTTGCCTTGAAGTCAATTGGCAAATAAAGAAAATCATAAGTTCCCCGACATTGCTCATCTATAGCAGCCAGAAGCATCTTTGAAGTATACCTGCCAAAATAATAGATACAAAAGGGTATATAAGAAAATCAGTGCCAAAAAGTTTCAATGCTTTACTAATAGACCAATGCAAACAGTATATGTTAAATGTGCGAAGGCATATACAAAACAAAAATGCGCCTGCACATAATTATGTAAGACAAAAAGAGATTTTGCAAATATATAACTAATGCTTAAAATCAAAAAGACCAACAGCCAGATAATAACTTGCCAATTTTAGTAAAATTATTCTGTAAAATAATTATTAATGTAAATATTGCCAAATCTCAATAAAAGTAGAAAAATTTAGGAATGATAATCAAATAACTGAATTATAAAAGCACCATATTATGTTGTAATTTGAGGAAGAAAAGATTATACTGCACACATCAGAGGTAAAAGAAGCCAAGACAAGTGAAATACTTGTTGGGAATATTTTTAATCATAAGTGTTGTTCGGTTGTCTTCTCCACGCAAAATGCAGCCTAGATCAAGTTCATATTGCTTTTTGTCAGCAATGTTAGTGTTAGCTTCACTTTTCCGAGAGGGATACAGATTTCTCATTCGTTCATTGGAGTCAAATTTTGACATTGATGTCAGGGGATGCCTCCCAGGGAAAACATGTGACAACTGCTTAGGAGAGCTCTGCCCAGCATTTGATGTCAATTCTGTGCCATTCCCACCAATATGAGAAAACATGTTGTGAGAGGAAAATTCCTGAGGATGCAATTGCCAGCTACCAGGTAAACCTGCACTTCCTAGAGAGCCCATGCGAAAACCAGAAGCTTCAGGAGACACTCCCAGATAAGAATGTTGCCTATCCCAGGGGGAGGCTGTAACAACTGGTGCTGACCCAACATGGTGATCCATATGTGATGCTCTCAGCATATGAGGCTGCGTTCTAGGAAAGCTGGGCATTTGTGGAAGGCAAGGAGCACAAGCTCCGTTAACAAATGGTGGTGTTTTCTGCCAAAGCATGGGACTTGGTGATGGTTCCTGATGCAAATTGGAGCTGTTCCATACATTATAAAGTCCATGACGTGGGTGGCTCCCATTTCCTGAAGATCCAAAATTTAAGAGAGGCTTCATACCAAGATTTAAATGTAAATGAAATCTATTTAACCCATATTTCAAATAAGAGTATCTTCAGCCAACTACCGAACTTCTACCACTCAAAACTTGATAAAAAATTTAATTTGAAAACTCATACTCATTTCATTCTCCTTAATCACAGATAGTCAGACAAGAGTCTAAATTTATTAAAATCACTTTCTGTTTATTAAAAAATCATTTGATTTCCAGTGTTATTAGTTACTAAAAATAATTTAAAAAAAAAAAAGGATTGAGCATGTCTTCATTCATAGTCACTCAAGCTCATTATTGGTGTAAGCTGCCAGGATGCAATTTTAAGAAAACAATAAATTCATCTTTGCATATATTGCCCTTCCTGTCACAATTTTCTATAAATACGGAACCATTTTAAAACCGTTGAAAAAATAAAAGGTTATACATGAAGCTGCTTGTACATGTAAACATCCATTGCACATTTCCACTTACCTACTCCATTAAATTCCATCAGATTCCCAGTTGAACCCATTCCCTGAATGTGCCTGCTATCTGAGCCTTCTGTCATTCCAGTACCAATGTTGCCCGCCACATTTCCAACAATGCTTGAAAAGTTGTAAGCACTACCATTAGCTAAACTATCATGATAATCAGGGAAGGAATGAGGATGGAATCTTGGAACAGAGGCAAATTTCATTGCATCAAGAAAGTTATTGGACTCGCAAACACCAGGAACTTTTGCAGAAGATGGTCCTCTCACTGCTTTGTGAATGCTACAATTCACAGGGGAGAACGCATTATCGATTAATGTGTTAATAGGTTGCTGTATTGCAGAGTGAAATCCCGGACTAGATCCATTTTCTAAGCAGCCAGATGCAATTACTCCAGAAGACATTGTTGCTGTAAATGATGACTAGTGAGACCAAGAGCATTTTTCTTCTTACGGGAAATAATAATAAATTATTTTAAAAAATAATAATACAATCATACCCTTGTGTCTTAGTGACAAGTTGTCACAGAGACTTTGACCAAAATCAGGTTCATCTTGCCCCTTGTGAGACTGCTGCATCAGGCTACAAAAGCAAGGCTTCCATGATTATTTACAAGCAAAAAGAATTACTAGAAGAAAAGGATGAAAATTTATTTCTAATTAATATCAGAAATCAAGGTGATTTATCACAATTTCGCACTCCATAAACCACTTAGAAGACAGAAGTCTATTAACAGTTAAGAGCAGAAAATAGTTAAAATTAAAAAGCTACTACCAAACTGAAATTAAAGAGAATAGCCACCTTGTGCCCCTAGGATGGCCAGGTTCAAGCTTGATCTGCTTCCCAGCAATGTCACTCCTGTTTAATGCACGAAGAGCAGCTTCTGCAGCTCGCACATCATAAAATTCAATAAATTGTTGATAATTCACTTCTGGAGATTCATAGATCTGCAAACAAAAACAAGTATGATCATCTTCATAATACTAAAGCAAAAAAAAAATTGGGTGACAACCAAGAATTAGCATCTTACTTCTTTTATTTCTCCATAAAATCCAAAAATCTGTTGAAGCTCATCATTGGAAACAGAAGAATCAAGACCAGATAGTGCCAATGTACCATGGCTTATATCCTTTTCTGGAGCATTGCCCTAACAAGTCAGCAAGTTAAGATATTTTTATGAGCAAAGCACCAAAAATAGAAGCAAATGAACAAACAAACCCCGGAAGAGATCCTAAAAGTTGATGATAATTAATAACATTACCAACTTTATCCAAATGCTAAATATGGAAAAGGAAAACTGCTAAAAATTATACCTTTGGAATTGAATAATGTATGTCAAGTTTCCTAGACCTCAATGACCTATTTTGAAGTGCTTGCATTGCATTTTGTGCTGCCCTTAGGTCATAATAAGAAATCATCACAAACCCACGATGCTTGCAGGCCGTATAAATGGTTCGGATGTCTCCATATTGCTGTCAAAACAAACATAGTAATCCATTTACTTACTTCTGATTAGTGTTATGAAATGCTTCCTTAGAAAACATCTACCAACATAAAAAAAAAAGGATGCACCTCAAAGAGAGCCTTTAGCTCAGAATCTTCAACATTGCTATTGATATTTCTAACAAAAAGTGTTCTGGAAGGTTGTTCACCAAAAGGAAGTTTTCCTTTAAAACCTCCAAAATAACCAGAATCTACATCCAGACCACTGATTCTTTTTCCCAAACTTAGATGTTCATCTCCTTCCAGCTCCATGCCTCCACCACTACTAAACAAATCAAACTCTTCAAAGTCATCACTTGTTTTGGCATGAGAATTGTGTCCTAACTCGTCAGTAACACCAGAAAACAGATCATCTTCATCGGGAAGGAGATTCCCAATAGTGTCAGCCTCAATTTCTTTAAGAGATTTATATGGTTCCTCCTCAGGCAGGGAACCAATGGTAACAGGCTGATGAGACAGAACATCATTCCGTGCTAACCTCACTGCACCAAGATATTCATATCAACACACACAAGAATATCAGTTTAACTAGCACTAAATTCATAAAGTTTTAAAATTAAAAAAAAAAAAAAAGATAAAACTTTGAGATTGTTGTTTTTAATTAGACGGTGATGGGTTGGGGGAAGGAGGTCTTCTTTACCCCATTACATTAGGTAAGATACTGGGCAAATAAGCTGCTCTTTCATTATTTGTAAACAAATTAACAGAACAATAACTTGTTTCTAGAGTATTAGGAAAGAAAAAGGTGTCAGTCTGATCAATTCAGCGTGTTGTATTTTTCATTAGCAGGCTTGCAAGTGATCTTAGTATGCTAAAACAAGATCTTACATTTTCGGCTAAATATCTCAGACAAGGAGCTAGAGAATAGACTACTTTCATGAGAGGCAGTATCAGTGACAATCTCGTTCCTAGTACCACCATAAGATGTAGATTCAGGTTGCATAAACACATTAGACCAAGATCTGGGTTGATGATTCATTGACTCCTTTGTACCCTTCAACCCATCAACGATGCCTCCTCCACCAACATGTAGCTTTTCTGTAACTTCTCCAGACAGACTTGTCTGCGACATTGGCAAGCCTGACTTTGCACTCGTTTCTAGAGGTAATGAAGTATTCAAAATGCTGCGAGGTGATGCTCCTACTTTCCCTGTAAAACAAATACTGTAAAACTTACTCTATCAAACAATTAATTGCAAGTGCAGCAGAAACACTAGTTACATATAAAAAATATGTACAAGCACACAGAATTGTGGATACACACAAGTGTAGAGAGACATTACTTCATTGAGAATTAAGATGATAAAAAGCAACAAAATTTCAATGACTTATTAAAATCTATCCCACAAACACATATCTGAGCTTTAAACCAGCAAAGCGTAGCATACGAAATCATCAGGTAACAATTAATAACCCCAGCTATACGAGGATTAAAAAATTATAAGAACACAATAGTGTATTATTACATCAGTATGCCAATAGTGACTGCAACAAACTCATACAAAACATTAATTTTAGAATTTAATGCAATTAGTTATATTAAGTGTACCCTTTACATGAATAACCATTACTCCACGTGCAGCAAAATATTTACATAGTTTGAAAGAGAATGTGAGAGGAATATTAACCAAAAAGTACTATAACGCTCACTTATGATCACATTCCAGAATTGAGGGATGAGATTTAACAGACAAAGAAAGAATATATGAAAAAAAAATTTCTCCTGTCAATTAACAAGGCCATTCGTTATTGACTTGCCAATTTCTAGACTGAATTGTTGTGTTTGCTCACTCAATTATAACTATCTAGATCTGTTAGAAAGTTCCTTAATGAAGTTTGACATTAATGTAGAACTGAAACATAAGCAAACAAGTTAGATATTTAGAACTATTTTGACAAAAAAAAAAAAGTTGACAGGTCCTCACCATGTAAATAATGGTCATGAAAAGATTTTGGCTTCTGCAATCCAACATTCCTCTGCCCAATATAAGTTAAAGAAAGCTTTAGAAAACCAAGAAATAAGAAAGACAATTCATGTAGTAGAGTTCATTTACATTTTGACAAAAGGAGACGTAGCCGTAAACTGTTGAAAAAGACAATCCAAGTCTTGAACCGAGAAATGTACTATGGATCATCCGATGATCATATGAACAAAGTTGATGAAACTAAAATGAGACAAACGGAATAATACATACCTCAGAATGGAAGCAATTGTCATCAAAAAAGTGAGATGAGGCAGATAGGCCCCTCTGATCCATTATTTCAAAAGGCATCCTGCAGCTCAGAATCTAAAACTCTGAAAAGGAACAATTACTGGAAAGCTCCTCACTTGCTGGCTTTGCTAGAATCTGTTCCTCGTCATCTGTTGAAAATTTAATGTCATTTGCTGGACAAAAAAGATGACAGATGACAACAAACAAAAGAGAAGACACGACTTATTGAAACAGTAATAAAGATGCTTCCTTATTCTAAAGGCATAATTTAAATATATTACTATTAAACTAAGCCAAAAAATAGCTATATTTCGATATTTTCAACTAAATACCACCAGAACCATGAATGACAGGATGATATTGTGAAAAAGAAGAAATCTCGTTGCTTACCTACCAACGACCTAACACGGTTGGGTCATTTGGCAACGAAGAAAATGAAACAAAAACATCAAAAGAGTGTAGGATTTTTATTTGATATTTTGCAACAGCGAAAATCGCATCTAGCTTTTAGTCTACAATCCTCTTCCTTGGCTTTGTCAGCAACATGAGCAGAAGAAAAATGGAACTTTAAAGAAAGACCTTAAACAATTGCAGATCAAGTTCAGAAACCCAAATTTTCAGAGAAGGAGGGAACTGTGATTTACACAAAGAAGCTTCAAATTGAATATCAGTGACACAAACAGAAAATTATACACAAGTCGTGATTTGTCAAACCAACAAACTCGCACCTTTCCAAATTTGAACACCATCTCTCCGACACACAAAATAAAAAATTCTCTCTCCTCCGTTTCCTCCACAAAATTCAGCAACAGCTCATCTGAAAACTTGAGAAGAAAGAGAAAACAAAATTTTGAATCTCGCAGGCAGTCCACGGCTTAAATAATTCAGAGATAAGGGGATCTCAGCATATTTGCATCTTCTCTGCAAAAATCTCCTTTCATCTCTCTACGCATTGCCTTCCCGCCCCGGCGATCTCTCACTTCACGAGAAAACGAGAGAATATTCTTTCTTTCTTTCCTTTTCGATGCTTTCTATCGTCCCACACACCACTCTATCTCACAAAAAATTGGAGAACAAGGAAAGAATAATTCACAATTCGCAGCTCAAATCGGGAAACTGTATATTCCGGTGAGCGTAGGGCGAATCTCCGGCGATCGCGGTCGCCGGTCGCCCTCTGGTTTGGAGAGAGAATCAGACAACACAACAACAGAGTTTGAGACTTGGAATGAGAAAGAGAGAGAGAGAGAAGGAGGGGAAGAAAACGTGTTAGCTAGCTTTAAAATACAAAAATAAAATTCACCAAAAAAGAAATAAAATTAAAAGCAAAGAAGAGAGAGAATATAGGCGGAGCTTGTGTGTTTTGTGTTTTTCGGGGCTTGGCTGTTATATAAAATAAAAGATAACGTTTTTGAAATAAATCAGACCCTTACCTATATATACGACGCCCGATTTTTCTGCGTTTTGAGACCAAAACCTTGTGCTATGCATTTTTTGGCTCACTTTAACTGCCGTCTTCTTTTTTTTTTTTTTTTGGCTTTTGGATTTTTTTATATTAAATTTTTTTTTTATCTTAATTTAGTGCATTTGCTGGCTGCTTCTATACAAATGGTTTCCGTTGTTTTTTCCATTACTAATTCTCTCTTTATAATTGTTGATTTGATATGCATGTCAAAACATAAGTACTTGTTAATTATCATTTTTATAATATAATAAATTTAAATTTTTGTTAATAAAATATTTACAAAATATTTGTTATATGTGCATGTCATAACCTACAGAAAGTTGTAATTGTTCTCAAAATAGAAAGTTATATTACACATGTAAATAATTAAAGATGTCTGTAAAATTTAATGAAATTTTACTCATTAAAAAAATGTAATTCTGTTATGTTATTAGATACTGAATTTAATACTAATCAGAGTCATTTAATTCTGTCTGATCTATTGACTTTGATTTCTCTGTGATTGTCTTACCTAATTGTTATTAATGAACCAAATCTTTCGCGAATTTATGAATATTAACTAGGATTCAATTTATTTAAATTTTAACTTGATTTAATTTTTTTATATAAGTTGAACTTTAAATTATCAAAAATGATTTCCTTATCCGATTTGACTCATTTATAATTTTAGTTATTATTAATGAATGGTTATTTAAATTTTATTGAATTCATTGCGTTTTATGACATGAAAAAACAAATTGTTTAAATAAAACGCACCCCCATTTATGCATAACAATATGCTAATGTAAGCCCAATTCTATAACTCATGAAGGAAAAATAATAGTTAGAAGTTAAATATATCTAAATGAAACCCTTTTGTTATGTAACATATAAAAACAATAGTTCTTAAAAAAACTTATTAAAAAAGATAACCTCGTCCGAAAATATAATTTGTAAAAAAATGTAAATGGTTAACATTTTAAAATTTCATTAAAAATATTAAAAAAACAATGAAATTAAAATATAGTCAAATTTTATTAGAAAAAAATTCAAACTTATTATCAAGATTCTTAATAAAAAAATGTGTATATAATTTTTATAACTTATCAATTAATTTTCTTAAAAAATTTGTGATCTAAGAATTTAATAAATTGTACTTAATTTTTTAAAATTTTTATAGGTATTTTTTTATTAAATACAGTTATATTTAAATTATTATCAAATATTAAATATGAATATTTTTTAATATAAATTTTAATTTTTTACGTTACAAAAAATTAACACCGTAACGTATTCTGCTAGACTTCACACCCATTACTAGATCTCATAAACGTGAGCCTCGTATTGGTCATCTAAAACGAACAAAAAATTGAGAGGTTTCTGGTAAGATAAGAAAACGGAACTGAAACTTCACGAGGAACATGTTTATCTATCACTGTGTTGCTTGTTGCGTTTGGGTACTGTTGTCTAATGCGTGAAGGTGAGTGTCGTATACGAAAATGTTTTAGATCACTGAACTCATTAGTTGTTATTTTTAATTTTATTACATCTTTTTTTTATTATTATTTGGGATAAGATCCTGTCTCATGTCCCCTCCAATAATAATTGAGTTTCTGCCAATTCTATCTGTTGTTTTGTTATTTAATTGTTTAAAACACCTGTTACACTCTTTTTCTTTAAAATAAACAAAAATTAAATTATTTTAAAAAAGACTTATAAAATTATTTTTTATTTTTATACATGAATTTTAAAATAATTTTATAATAAATAAACTAAATTTATATGTAATTTCTTTGAATTTATTTGGAAATAAGAATAAGAAAGTAAGAAAAAGAAGGAAAACGGAAAGTCTCCTTGGAAGAGAGAATAGATGAGAATGGAATGAAAATTAGTAATTTTTTTTTTGTTTGGTTTTAAAAGTTTTGAAAGATAAGGAATTAAAATATTTTAATTTAATATTTTTTAATTTTTTTATGTATTAATTTTAATTACATTAAATTAATAAATTTTAAAATATTTAAATAAATGAGAGAAAAATTATCATTTCACATTTTTTTCTCTCTTATTTTCTTTACCTTTGATTCATTTATTTTTTTTTCACTCTTCGTTCTCAAACATATCCTAAATGTTAGAAGATAATTTTTTTCTCTTTATTTAAATTTTTTAAAATCTTATAATTTAAAGTAATTAAAATTAATGAAAGATAAAAATTAATAAAAATTAATATGAAATTCTCTAATTTATTCTTCTTAAAAATTTTAAACATCAAATAAAGAAAAAAAATTACTAAATTTTCTTTTATTTCCTTTCCTTCTCCTTCATTTTTCTCCTTCCAAAGAGACTCATAAAAGTGTGTTTGGAAACAAGGAAGAAAAAGGAAGGGAAGAAATTAAGGGTATGTTTTGGAAAAATAATCCATTTTCATTCTCTTTCTTATTTTTAAATACACCCTTAGAGTTTGTTTAGAAATAAAAGAATTGAGAAAAAGATAAATGAATTTAGTACTTTTTTTTATTTAGGTTTTAAAATTTTTTAAAAAAATGAATTAAACCCTTTGTTTAAAAGGGAGAACATGGAGGGCAATATAAGTGAATTTAATAACATTATATTTATTTATTTTTTAAAATTTTGAAAATAAAAGAATTAGATACTTTTAAATTAATTTTTCTTAAATTTCTCTATTTGATACTTTTAATTACTCTCAATTAAAAGATTTTAGAATATCAAACAAGATAAAAAAAAATCATCACTTAATATTTTCTTCCTCTTCTCTCATTTCCTTTCCCTTCAATTTATTTCATTCCTTTCCCCACTCCACCTTTCCTTTCAATTCATTTCCTTCCTTTCTCCTCTCTATTTCCAAATATACTCACACACACATATATATATTTGTTATTAAATTTTTCAATCAAAATAAAATATATAAAATATATAAATTATACATATATTAATTTTTAATTAAAAAATTTGATGATAAATATTAAATTTTTTTCAATAGCAAAAAGAATCAGACATTTTAAGAGGTAAAGTTTTCTATAATGTTATTATTTGAATATATATATATATATGTATGTATATATTATTGCACTTTAAAATTAACAGATAAATTATAATTTTATCAAATTTAACTAAAATTCAGTTAATTATATTAATTACATATTAATCAATATAAAAATTATTTTTAAATTTAAAATAAATTGAACTTATAATTTTTAAATCAGGATAAATAATTTTGAAACAAAAAATTTAATAGTATATTTTTAACAATTTATTTTTTTATTAAAATAAAATAATATTATATTTGAATTGGTCTTAATTAAAATGAATAAAACTATAGATTATTTTTTATTTTAAAAGAATGAGTTTTATTTTGTATAAAATAAAATAGATAACAAAATATAGTTACGTGTGGATGAATTTTTTGGAGTAATAACTTCATGAAAGTGTAGTTTATTAAATTGATGATAAATCAACACTCTGGGCGTATGATAAATAATTTATGTTTTCATATAAATTATTTTTCGAATAAAATAAATTTATGATTATTATTATAAAATGAATAACATCAAAAAAATATTTTAGATATTATTAATAAATTATGTTTCTAATAAAAAAATTAACGGATACTCTACAAGTTCTCATTGTTCCCTCAAAAAAAAATATATATATATATATTTTTTTTTTTCTTCAGTTTTTTATATAGAAGTTTCAACTGGAGGATTTTTTTTTTTTTATAAATCACAACACATGTACCTGAAGAGATGCCAGCAATAAGCAGCGACTTTTCTTTTACATGGCCAATCATTTATTCTGAACTTCTTGTTCCTTGTGTTAAGATTTTTATAATTAATTAATGCAGAGACCCGTGTTCTTTTATATTTTAAGAATTTGTTGATTAATGTCCTTTCAAAAAAATATAATCAATATTTTAAAACAGTAGTTAACAAAACCTATACAAATATAAGCAAAGAAAGTTTAGAGAAGGTTTATATAAAAGTATAGATTTTATTAACTAGTATCTTATAATATTAATTAATATTTTATTTAATTAATCTATAAACCTTTTAAACCTTCAAATGATTTATTTTATTAATTTTTATACATTTTAAATTATTAAATATTCTATAAATCTATCATAATACACTTTGACAAAGTGTCTTAGATTGGCAAAATCCTATTTGTATTAACATCTACCATTGAGGGTCAGTTTTTTTTTTTTCTTTCCTTCTTTTTTTTTTTCTTCGAAACTTATAATAGTTTGTGGTCGGTATTATTTGAGTATCTCACTAACTTTATATACATACGTGAGTATATGACAACTTCAATATGAATTTTTTTTATTTTAGTTTCACTCTTATTTAACTAAAATATATCTAATCTTAGATAATATTATTAAACTATAAATGCTAACTCAAAACTCTATAAACTGTTTATTTGATTAAAATGCAAATAATTCTCCTAATTATAGATAATGTACATATAAAAATTAATATAAAACCTCTTTAAATTTTGTAATTTGTATATAAAAAAAAAATTTCATCTAATTTTTCATTCAAAATTATAACAGATAATAGAAACATTAAATTATTTTAAAAATTTGTTTACATAAAATCTAAATAAAGTTCGGGAGAGTTTTTTTTAACACAATACCTATAGTTTAAAGAAATTTTTTACACAAAGACTAAAATTTTTTAAAAAAAATTATATTTTAGTATGATTTAATTTTATTGATATGTCACTATTTTATTAGAGTTTTGAATAAACAAATTAATAGATAGTGTTTTTACGTAAATTACAAAGTTTAAAGAGAATCTAAGTTAATTTTTATAATTAAAGATTATTTATACATGATCTATAATTTAATTTTTTTTTATATTTTAATTTTTTTATTTTGTGCATGAATAATGTCAGCGTTTGATGAAGAGGATGAATGGACGAGTTTAACTAATTAAATAATGCCAAAAGTTTGAACAAATTTGAGAGTATTCCACCATTCACTATTTCAATTGTTCTGTTTGTATTTTAGTTTTAGTCCTTGCCATTGTATATTATAACTGCAAAATTTCACTCTTCGCTACCTTTATTATTATATATCCTACAATCCATGTACAATATGAGAAAAATAGCATTAAATTCAGCACTATATTATGTAAAATACTCATGGACATATAATTATATTTATGCTGATGTGTTAACTTTTATTCAAGTTTTTATGTACAAAATAAAAATTTTAAGAGAATCGTATCAACTTTTATAGTTTAATAATATTGTTTTTTATAATTTGTGTGTATTTTAGTCTTATTATTTTATTGTTTAAAATCAGAATTTATTGTATATAAATGATGTTACTTTACGCTACAAACGCCTGAGAATAGGTTACCTAAAGTTGATGTATAAATCTTATACGTTTGCTAATCTGTCTAACAAAAAAAAAAAAAAATCAGTTAATACATTTTTTAAAATATCATTATTGTTTAAAATAGTTATAAACAAGTGAAATCTTATTAAAAATTAATTCAAATTTTATTTTATTCTAATTAAAACTTTTAATTTCTCTGTCCACAAAACAAATACTATTTCATGTATTACTCTCATTTTTCTGTAGAACAAAAAGAGATAAATATTGTTTCACGTGCAATATATTATAATCGTTCAAAATTAATAAAAAAACAATTAAAATATTGATTGAATCTAATTTAGGATTTAATGAATCTTCTTTTCCAAAATATAAACGTGTAATTTATTAATCTCCACATAACTATAATGCTAAAGTTAGTAAATTGCTAGAGGTATATTTATAATTATATATTTTAATTTTTTTTCAAATATCATAGCCTTGTTAAAAGATTATGATAGCAAGATTTAAAAATTTTGATTTAATTTTTCTCATGAAATAAATATTATTTTCATTTTTTTGCCAAAATCATCTACTATTATTAAGACATATCTAATATTAAAATCTTAGAATTTTCATAATTATTACATTCAAATATTTTATCAAAGAAATTTTTAAATACTTAAAAAAGGTAAAACTTGTATATATCAAACCATATTTTAATTCTTTTTAAATTTTCTGAGAAAACATAGGACTCCCAAGTTTGCATCATATCTGTAAATTTGAAATAATGGTCCCCCAATTCTGTTTGGCTAAGATCAGAATGTTTATGAGCCATGTGACAGAGTGTCGTACGCTAGGCATTCACGTCAAAATCAGAAAAAAATTATTATTCGCAATGCATGTATTACATCATTTTTATATTATTTACTAACACTTTTATATATTAATTTGAATCCATAATGTAAAGATGATGTGGTAAATATATTATATTTGAAAATTTCTCCAAAAGCAGAGATGAACAGGAGCATTTAAGTTAATAAAATTTAGTTAATGAATAAAAAAGTTAAATGTTTTATAATAAATTTGAGTTATAAAAAATTTTGGTATTAAATGATTGTTACATTAGTATGTAAAGTTATTGTCTTATCAAGAATGTGAAAAAAAAAAACTCATAATTTGATTGAAATCTTTTTATAATGCTAATATTTATTCGGATGATTTTTATGAACAAAATTATCTTTTTCTAAAATCAAAATTTCCCACTATTAAATACATTTTCATATGTTCATCTTACAAATTAAAAATTTTAAAAGAAAATTTTGTGATTAACCTAATGACAAAAGAGCAATATCCATAAAAGTATCTTGTTTACACCTAAGATTCTAACATATATTTATATTTATATTATCTATACTATGATTTTAGGATTCGTAAGATCTTTGGTTGTCAGAAAAATATATATTTGAGTATGTTAATATATCATGTAAAAAAATATTAAATTTATGTATGATATGAGAGAGTATAAAATTATGTAAAGGGTGAAAAGTTACCACTTTTTTCGTTGTATTATATTTAAAATATAAAATTTATTATAACTTAATTTTAAATTAAATTTATAACACATTAAAGTTAATATCAAGCTCAATAATCTAAAAAAATTATTATAAAAAATAAAAATAATTTAATAAAAATTAAACTTGAATACAATTTTTTTAGATCTTTGTAATGTTCTTCAATAAAAATAAAATATGTAAACAAAAAAAATCTTATAAAGACATAATCATATATTAATGAACAGTAAAAATCATACATACGTTATTTTATAATTAAAGAATTCAATAATAAATATATAAAATTGTGTGTTTTTTTTAAATTGATATGCATTTCAATCCATAAAACCTACTAGTATCTTTTAAGAGAAAGAAAAGAAATAAGAAAATAATGCTAATTTTACAAATTTAAATTCATACAAGTTATTAGAATTTTGATATGTTTTTTATTAAAAACTTATTTAAATTGAATAAATAAAAAGTGCATATAAATTTTTAATAAAATAAATTTATTATTTGGTTTAAAATTTAAATTTATCTATAAATATAATATAATAAAAAAAGCTCTAAAAATATTTTTACTTTTTTAACAGCAATGAAAAGTTATTTATTTGAAGTTGAATAAAATATGAGGCAGTATCCTTGACTCATAAGAGTAGGTAGTTATTTATTTAAAGTTAAATAAAATATGAATTGATTTTTATTTATTAATATAGATGTTAAGTAGGGAGAAATTATTTGTTATATATATGATATTTATTAATTTTAAATTATATATATTTTATGATACCACTGATTAAAAAGGTACAAAAGTAATATAATATAAATACGCGGATTCTTTATACATAAAGAGTTTAATAAAAAATATATATAGTTGAAATTAATAATTATAAAAAATAAATTATATTTTAAGTAAATTTATTTTTAATTTTATCTACTTAGCTATTAATATACACCAAGCTAATTGATGAACTGAAGTCTCATAAGAATATTTTATATGAGGAAATGGTAACAAAATTTTGGGAATTAAAAGAGAATGGGAGAGGGTTGGTGAATTGTGAAGTTTGTGAGGGTGAAATAGCAACGGTTAAGGAATAAGCAAGTGTGTGAGGACAGAGGAAAGGAAAAAGGTTCACGTGGCGTGGATGCCATCTTGGTCCTTGTTCAGTCACACCGGAATGGGTCAATATTTATGGTCATACCTTGATTGATTTTGATTTTTGGGAAGCATTTACAATGTTAAACATAGATGGAAAGACTATCAATTCATCAAAATTTTGAGAAACAGTTTGAATTCCAGAATGAAAATTATTTTGAAGATTTTATAGGGAATTGCAGTATATACATATTACTTATAGGGAATTGTTATTTTCTATCCTTCACACTAGTTTTGTGAAGGTTGGTAATCTCCACACTACTTTTATGATTTTAAATCTGTTGTGTGGACTCTGATTTATTTTTTAATAATAATTTTATCTGTTATTAAAATATATTTTAATATTATTATAATAAATATTATTATCGTTATAATTTTTATTTAAATAATTAATTTTTTTTAAAAAATAATAATAATAATATTTGTTGTAAAAATTTTTAACAACAACAAAAATTATCACTAAAAATTTAGAGGCCAAGTAAAAATTTCGCACGCCTAATTTTATAGGGATATTTAGTAATTTTACTATAAAATATAATTAATGACAATTAATTTAGATAATTTTTTATTGCAATTTTTTAATAAAATGACTTGAATACCCTTAATTTATTTTGTCTTTTGCAAAAAGTGAGATGTGGAAATTGTTGACCACCCTAAAAGTTAAAACTTTATTTTGACTACGTATTTAGAATTTAATGATTTTGAAATTTATTGTATGCTTGAAGGCTAGAGCTAGGTAATATACTTACTAGTTGAAGTTTTTTTTAATAACAATTTTATATAAATAAATTTTATATAGATAAGATAAATATAAACTTGAGAACCATTTGAGAAGCCGTATATTATTCGCGTATTTATACAATCTAAAGGAAATTTTAAATAATAATAATAAATCTTTTTTTTTGTTATGTGCTGGCAACTAAAGTAAAAGAGAGCACCGGGGTTGAGGGAGTAAAGAGCAAAAAACGGAGGGTGCTGTGCAGCAGGACAGAACACCCTGACTTTTCTTGCACCGAGAAAGAGAAAAAGAGAGAGAGAGGGAGGCCCACGTGAACAGTGATGAGTGAACTGTGAACATAATAATAATAAAGGTTTTGTTATTTAGTGCTTGAAGATTATTAAAATATTAATATTTTATGAATATTAATAAATTTTATTAGTCAGGTTTAAGTTTAATTTTACGTATTAAAAGAATGAATTTGTGTTTTAAAAAATAATAATTAATTTAAATTTAGATATAAATTATTTAAATATTATTTTTATATTATAAATATATATTTAATTTAATTTAATTTATTTATATATATAAATTAAGTTATTTATTTTGATTTTAACAATAAAATAGTATAAATTTGATAAAACTCTATAAATTATTATGTTTAATAATTTTGTAAAGATATATTTTTTAAGGTTTATAATGATTACATATTTAAAGTTTACATAATATAATTAATGTAATTTATATATTTTTTTATAAATTTATTTGTAGATAAATCATAATTTTTTTAAAAAATTATTTTAAATTTTTTAGATAAACAAGTTTAATTATTCAAAAATTTTACGAGTTAAAGATATGAGAATACTTACTCAAACTTAGGTCTAAGTACGAAAATTATAATATCCTATTCATAATCATTTACACTAGCATCTTTAAAATAGTAGTTAAAATTGTACTTAATTAGTTAATAAAATATTTAAACATTAAGTATTATTTAATACGTAAAAATTAAATTGAGACATAATATAGTACTATTAATTAGTTGATAAAATTTTACTTAAAACTTTGAATTAAAACATAAAAGATTTATAATATTTATATTTAAAAATTAAATTAAGATATAATATATTTTTAAAAAATTAAATTAAATATTTTTATGATTTAAATATTAAATTGAGACAAGTTAAGTATTTTAAAAATTAAAATAATAATTTACTCTAATAATCATAATAAAGTGGCCCCCACTTTTAGAAGCCAGGAGGAATTCAGCTATAGTCACTTTTCTTCATGTCAACATGCAGACACTGCAACTTTAACTGATTGAATTCAAGGATGTGGTGCCTGCACTGCACTATAGCAGAAATGAATCAAAAAGGAAAAGTGATCAAGAACAAATGCAAATTTCAAACCCCCCAAAAATAAAGAAAGAAACAACTTTTTCAATACTTAGGTCGAATGTAAAATAATAAGAATAGTTAACCGTTCAAAAATTGTATATTAGCATGCAAAATTGTTAGCTCTAATTAGATGGTGATGAAATTCATATACAATAACAACACAAGCACGAGTGAGAGAGATCAGTTCACACGTGCTAGTTTGCTACAATGTGAGAACTGGAAAAGGCTTTTGAAACTGAAGAAGTGAAGAAGCAACCCTCTCTTCTCTTGTCTTTCACGAGTTTTTGACCTTCTCAGCTCTGACTACCTTTAAGTCATTTGATCTGCTTTAAGATAAGAAGCTGCCAAAAAAGTGCACAGTTTCTAACCAATTCAACCTGCTTTCTCGCTCTCTCTCTCTTCCAGCCTTTTGCGGTTGAGTGCATCACACTGCACTTTTCAAATTTCAAGATTCTTATACTGGCTCTACCTGACCTGCGAGCAGCGCCAAATCCAAATCCCAAAATTTTGCCGCCCTTTCTGTATTGGAGTCCGTAAATCTTAAGTTCTTACCCTGAGGAAAGAGATTCATCAATCTCCCAAATTTCAATGTCCCAAGTTTAAGCTGTGAAGTAGAAATTTTGTGAGTATCAATTAATGAAAATTTTTTGCTGGCGTATTAAATAAGATATTATAGATAAAAAAAGTAATTATATTCTCGTTGAATTTCTGGATATAGCTTAGACATCAAATTAAACCAAATAATGCAACAGTCTGGCCTGTCACCTTCCTCACTTACTCTGTGTTTCCCACTTTCTCCCTGCATCTCTGTTCCCCTCGAAACGACATGAGTACAAACTACTAGAATTTACTCAGGGATCTCTGTTGCGTGCAACTTGCGAGAATATTTCTTGTAAATCTGTCAGCGCTACCCATGACACAAGCGTATATACTATTTTGATATCCAAGCATCCATGTTAAAAATACTACAAAGATTTTTGTTTATGTGGAACCATGAACGGCTCATCTATAACATGTATAATACGTTCGTGCTTACATCCTGCCTTAGCTAGAGAGGATATACCCTGTCGTAGAGAGAGTTCTGAGGCAATCTATTCTCCCCCGGGGAGAAGGGGGCGGTGGGCGGGTGGGGGGTTACAAAATACTTCCTTTAACTCTAACAGAAATAATAATTATCTGGTAATTGATGCCAACATTTCAAGGAAGGATCATATGTACACCCGGAAAATGCACTAAGTGGTTGTTTGGTCTTTTTCTTTGGCTGCTTTCTTTCGCTTCCTTTCAGACTGGGGCTCTTTAATTTTTAAATCATTGGAAAAGGTCCTCAGTAAGGTAGATAAATGCTCATTTCGATGAGCTGAAACCAAAGTATAGAAGGCGTATAAGTGAACTAGAATATATATAGTCCAGGTAGTAGTAAAGTGAGATTTAATACTAATGTGACTCGTGAAAAGGAAATAAGATAAACAATCCCTGCGAACTGAGCAAACATAACGAAACTCACCTGAAAGTATGACATCTTCCATGTTTACAGATTTACGATTTGCATGCTGGGCAAATAGCTCTACATCCTTAGCCAGCTGCTCTGCTTGTAAAACAATTTTGACTTCATTAATTCAAATCGGACATTGCCTGAGAATAATTATTAAAGCTCACAGATATTCAATAGTATGTAACAAGTTCACCTTAATTTTTCATGCTCTCAGACAAAAAGTCTAAATGTCAGGTTCAATGTAGTGGTAAACAGTACTACAGATTCCATTTTCTGGAGCCTATGTCACTGACTCGTAATCCCCCAACAAACTACAATACCTTCTATTGGTTCTTGACGATATGAATAGGATAATGGACAATGAGCAGTAATCATATGGACTCAGTATCCCTCAATAACTATTTGTTATACTTGTAATTGCCATTGAAGTATAACGCTTTATCTTGGATGTAATAAATAAATATACATGAGCATGAAGAGTCAGTCGTTTTATTCCTACAAAGAATACAGATTACAATGAATTGGTGGATTGCCTCCTTAAACATGTGACAACTGACAAGGTTAGTTAAAGTATAAGCAATCTTGACATTTAAAAATAGGGCACACTCTAAAATAGCTAGCCATTGCATATTCACTGCTTCATAATATAAAACAAAAATATCGATCAATCCAAATGCCCTTGCCGCTTATATCAATGTTCCATACCATTCACTGTCAATAGATTAAAAAGATCTTATACCTACCAACCAAAACTATACCGATTCCATCTTGTTTTCCATATTAGATATTTTAATCACAGATTGGGAGGAATGCATATCTTATCATAGAATTTTCGTAAGAGGTTCACCAACTTTGCAAGCCAAAAGTTGATACGCTCGTAAGACATTACTGTGCATTATCTTATATGCACTTTAGTAAGCATACTGATTAGCAGAGTGCAATATGGTAGTGACTACTCTAAATTTCAAGCCTCGAATACAATTCCAAGATATGAGAAGAGTATATAGAACTTTCGACATTGGTTTTAATTCCAGAACCCAAGTCAGATGACGTTAGCAAGCAGGTCAATTAAACTAACAAAGCAACAATTGTTGTTTACAGCCACAACATGAACAAATAATTATACCAAAGCAGTAAAGCAGTACCGGCATATTTGAAGGCCAAATCAGCAATGCAAGCCACGACGGTCTCTGAAGCATCCATGCTGTTCCTCTTAGCTGCGCAATATTTTCTCAAATTAAAAGAAATTCAAAGTGAAATCAACAAAAAATCTGACGCCATTGACAACAAAAGAGTGAGTGAGTATTGAACCTTCAGCTTCGGCGATAGAGATGGCGGAGAGCCTGAACCTATCTCTCAAAAGTTGGGTTTCTGAGTCATTTCCCTCTCTTCCCACTTCATTGGCTCCTCCAATATCTTCCATTGCCATCGATCTGATCTCGCTTTCGATTTTGGCGCCTTCTTTTCCAGTCTAGGTTGGAGCCTTGGAAGGAATTCCGGAAACGGCCAACGGGCTAGGGATTGACAAGATCTTAAACGCCATTTGCAAATGGGCTGTACTGGCCCTTATTGTGGGCCGAATCTAGCTTATCGCCTTTATTCCCAAATCGCAATGGCCCAATAGGCCAATCCCTCTACAAACTCCTCATCAATATAAGAGAATTTTCTGACCAAAAAAGAAAAAGAAAATTGAAAATTCCCACAAAAAAAGAAAGAAAATTGAAAATAAACATAATAAATGAATTAAAGTTTCCAAATATAAACTTTGGATAATCTACATTGTATATGGTGCGGTAAGAGAGAAATAAATAAATAAATAAATAAATTAATTAAATAGATATCAATTATAGATTAAAGTCCATCTATATTTTTTAATTTTTTTTCTTATAAATATAGGTTAAGAATTACCCCGAACAAACTATTGAATTGCCAATAAATGTGATATGAATTTGGGAGAAATAATCTACATCGTAATTAATGTATACAAATCAAAATTTTTTTTTCTAGAAAATGAATCATAGTTTCTTGTCTTCTTTTCTTATAATTTCTTTTCTAAACTAAATATCTTGAGCACTATTAGCGTGTTTGTCTTTTTTTTGGGTTAAATTGCCTTTTAATTCATATAATGTTAATTTTTAATTAAATTTTTATAATTTAAAAATTTATAATCAAGTCTTTAAATTTTCAAAAATTGAAAATTGAGTCCTTATTATTAAATTTTTTTCAATATTTGATTAAATTTTTAAATATGATTAGTATATATCATCTTAATGTTTTGAATATACATGATTTAAATATGTATAAAATAAAAAGTAAATAATGAAGTAAAAAGAACTCACATATATGCTATGCGATGTAACTTATGTTAGGTGACTTGAATAAATTGATTTAAGTTATATATATCAGTGGATTTTTTTAATTTAATTTTAAATATAAGTGGAATTATCATACAATATAATATAAATTTAAAGTGTCAAAACAATATATAGTTAGCTATGTCAATAAAATTTAATATTGACAAAAGTTTTAAAAATAAGCTTTTAAAAAATTATTAAATTTTAAATTATAAGCACTAAATTAAAAAATTGATTTACAAAAACTAAAATCATAATTTATTTTTCCTACTTGCACAATTATCAGGCCTTGATACGTATATTTGGGATAAATCCTTATCATTTATCAACCCTTTTTTATTTGGGTTTGATACAAATCCTAATAAAACCTTTTTAACTTAATTTGGTTGGTTAGAGTAAATGGCTGCTTACTTGCAAAAGAGGGTACCCTTATCTCCAATATCCAAATAAGCGTGTCCCATATTTGGACACTGAATCGTGTTGGAAAGGAAAGATAGTTACCTTAACGAATAATATCAAATCCACCTTGGAAGAATATAAGAGATAACATTTCTATGAGCATGTCATTCCAATTCTTAAAAGTTGATCATTCTGAGAGTCATCAGTTAATGGCACCAGAATCTGAGAAGATATGTGATAATGCTAATGCTCCTCCTGCTCCAGTTGAAAGTCATGAAACAGAGGTTGATGTTCCCAATAACGAAAAAACCAAAACGACAAGACACCCTCGATGGACCAGACAGGAAACAATCATCCTCATAGAGGCCAAGAAGGTGGTCGAGAATGGGGGGACACCGGTTTGTCGTTTGGCTCAGTCTGAACCTAAATGGGATTCGGTCTCATTGTTCTGTCAGAAACAGGGTGTGAACAGAGGACCTATTCAGTGTCGAAAGAGATGGAGCAATCTTCTTAGCGACTTCAAGAAGATTAAGAAGTGGGAGTCAGGTATAAAGGAAGAGGCTGAATCGTTCTGGATGATGAGAAATGATGAGAGGAGGGAAAAGAAATTACCAGGTTTCTTTGATGGAGAGGTGTATAATGTACTAGATGGAGGGGTATGTGCTTCTGCAGCATTTCCGTTGGCACTGATTAAAGTGACATCAAAGGCAGAGAATGCTGATGGAGTAGCAGCAATGGCATCAGAGCAATGCGACGAGGAAGAGGAAGAGGAGGAGGCAGAGGCCATTGTTGACTGTGAGAAAATGGGTTGGAGCACACAGGAAGAAACCATTGAGACTATCACCTCTAGGAAGAAAGTCACTGGTCCGTTGAATGCATCAGGTGCTAAGGAAACAATCATGACATGTTGTCACAAAAAGCCTCCCACTCATCCGATGACTAATTCAGGTACCGAGTCCCAAAGAAATCTCCTCGTTAGTGAATATTTTCCACTTGATATCTAAGTTAATTTTTATTGCTTAATTATTGATTTTCCACTTGATATCTAAGTTAATTTTTATTGCTTAATTATTGACGCCTGAGATTCAAAAAGCAGATATTTGGAATGAAGTAGACCTAGCTATAAAACTCGGATTAGCAAAGCAGTACGCCAACACAGCATATCTTGAGCATTAGATGATCGAAAATAAAATATTTTATAACCAACAAAAGCATTCATGACATATCTGCCAGGTTTGGAGGCTTCAGGCTTCCCAAGTATTGAAAATGAAGAAGCTTTCTTGATTTTGGCTTTGATGATTCATTCTTATCAGAATTATGACTGTAGCCATTTCTGATTCAGTTTCTTTATTTGTCTATGACTACTCCTAAAACTCCTATGAATAAGGATATTTTTGTCTGACAAATGATTCAACAGTACATAAAGAAGCCGCGCATTCATTTGCGTTGAAATCTCAAGTAAATTACATAGGTTCAGGCAAAAGAATAGAGCCTATGTCCCAAGAGGGGTCCAAGAGAAGGCGAGTGGCACCAGACAATTGTGAGGACACCACAAGTTTCAACAATCCGTTTATGAAAGTGCTGAGGACGAATAGCAACATACTGAAAACCCATCTTGGAGATCAAAACAAAAATTACCAACTGGCCAGGGACCAGCAGAAGGAACAAACTGGCAACTTAGTTGCTGCACTTGGCAGGCTCACAGATGCTCTGATAAAAATTGCTGAAAAGCTATAAATGAATTCAGAATGACATGAAATATCCTTTAAACGTAACATGTATTATGTCTGAGTACAAGGATCTTCCAATTAAGTTAATTTTGGTCCTAGAGTTCATGGTTGTCTTTTTTTCCATTTTCCTTTTATATTGTGCTTTAAAGTTTTAGTCCTCATATTGTTCCAATGGATACTCTTTATTCTTACAATGCTAGATTCACCTTACCAACCCTCCCTCCTTTTTCCGATCATATTATCAAGAAAGGCATGAAAACTGAAAAAGCTATTGCGTTAGTATTTCTTCTGAGATTTTGTTCGTTATTTTGGAAAAGAATATACTGAAAATTGTTTTCTTGATTCAAATTTTACAATCCAAAAAATCCTATATTTGGTGCAATTACCAACGGAAGATTTTT
Organism: Senna siamea; assembly: GCA_031216115.1. Taxonomy (NCBI): domain Eukaryota; kingdom Viridiplantae; phylum Streptophyta; class Magnoliopsida; order Fabales; family Fabaceae; genus Senna; species Senna siamea. The sequence goes on along the minus strand of CM062359.1, from coordinate 16,878,967 downwards.
GAATTTGAGATTTTTAAGGACACGTCACACATTGTGATCAACATATCTCTGGGACTAGCTAGTTAAAATGTAAAGAAAATAAAGGAGATTCAATCAATCAGCTTATGATAATTTCCACATTGGAATTTCTTTGGAAAATAAGATGCATCGAAACCTCAATACATCCACATCTTCTCCAATGTGAAGTGATATATAATTACATGCAGAGAATGGTAGCATACTAATCAGAAAGCCAGAAAACAAGGCCTTACAATTTACATAAGGATTCCCCTCTATATAGTACAAGTAGAATAAGCAAAACTTACCTCCCGTCCTCACTACACAGGAACAGCCTCAACAAGCCTAGCGAAGTAAAATTGAGTGGTAATTAAGCCTCTCTTCCTTATTTTCCAGCCAACCTTCTGCAACGCCCTCTCTATATCAGCCTCTGAGTGAAGATATGCCCTTGTTGCCTTTGAGGGTCCTGGGAACAACTCTCCAACCCTCTTTAATAGATCATAATAAAATGTCTTTGGTGCAAAGCTCAGAATCAATCGGTTCTCGGCCAATGATGCAAGGTGTGAAATCATCCCATCAGCCTTACTTTGGGGGTAATGAATCAAGACATCTAGGCAGATCACTGTATCATACTTGCCATCTAAGCTCTCCAAATCCTTCACTTCAAACTTCGGCATCACTGATGCTGAACCGTCTATGCTGGCTAGAAGTTGTTCGTTTGCCTGCATAAAATAGAATTTAAAATGTAGTTCCTGGCAATGTGTAATCAGACAGATAAAGACACAAATAGCCTTTTAGTTGACTGTACTAATTACAACAAAATTTCTCCGTTTGTTTCCCATTTTTCTAAAAGCCATTGACTGCTCACCATTGAATTACTGAGAATGATTCAAACTCCGTATAAAGAAACCTTTTAATTTATGGTGTTTTATTCTCTTCTTCTCCCAAAGTATGTACATCATATGTAATTTCATCAATTGCTTTTTCGAAACCGTTATGACAGTTAAAAAGGTGGTTATACACTACAAAGCTAACCTGTTTCTCAGCTTCAGCAACCATGGCAGCGGAGATATCGGCTGCGGATACAATGGCCCCCTCCTTTGCAAGGGGAATAGTGAGAGAACCAGTACCGCAGCCAGCGTCACAAATTGTGACGCCTTGAAGCGAACCTTCATCTTTCAACATCTCCAGGGTGTTCTCAACAGTCTTGGAGTGGCCAAGCCTGATGTCTCGCTGAACCTTATTGACATCATCCGTCTCTCCGTAAATCTTCTTCCAACGCTGGAAGCCGGAGTTGTTGAAGTATTCCTTCACAACTTCCTTGTCGTCCCCGCCGACTTCCTCCGCCTGGAGCCGCCGACGCCTCTCGGGGTCGGCAAGAGAAAGCACGGCCGCGAGTGCCGCGACGGAGCCGCCGCTAATTACTGCGATGGTGGTCCCGTCGATTGCTCCGGATATGTCGGCAGCGGTGGTTGTTGAGAGAGGCGGAATGGCGAATGCGGTTGCGAATTTTAATGGTTTTTGATTGGTGCGAGAGAATCTAGAGAAAGAACTGATTTTGTTAGGAATAGAGAAGAGAGACGATAAGGCTGCGGAGTGCGCCATTTCCTTCTTTTTTTTTTTTTTTTGGTGATTTTTCTTGCTTTCCTTCACCGGCCGGCGAGGGTGGTGGAAGTACGAGTACGTGTAAACTTGTAGATTGCTGGATTATCCAGGATAAGATAGCACTCGAGCTTTCCCTGATTCTCGTGGGTCCCAATTTTCTCATTAGCTCATTGCATTGTAGGCTTGCAGGAGAGGTTGTTTCGGTTCGTGTATATATTGGACTATATTATTTATATATTAATTAATAATATTTAATTAATTTTTTTATTTTATATAAAAATAAATAAAATTAATTGAATATAATTATTTAAGGTGACCCAATATATATATTGAAGAAATTTTTATCTTTATAGTTCTTTAAGTGTTTTTTTAATAAAGAATTTTTAAAATTTTTTTCTGCTAAATTAGGGCCATTAACATTTAAGTGTATTGGTGTAATTAGTTTTATAATGTTAATTTTATAAATTTAATTTTATATAAATCATATATAGACTCATTATGTATTAAAAGTTTATTTTAAAAAATAAAAAGTGACAATTATAGAAAAATTAAATTATTTTTTTACTCATATCATTTTTAATTTTATTTTAACTCAAATTTGTAAGAATATTTAGAGTTGTTGGAACTTTTAATAGCATTGCTCAACTATTTTCAATGATGGTAACTATCAAATTGAAGCCAAAAGGGGGATGGGTTGCAGACACTCTTTCAACATTGTTGGAGGGGACAGAGTGAGGTGGCTACTAAATTTGGTCCATTCGAGTTCATATATTGTTGCCGTTTAGAATTCAAAGAAGAATAATATTGTTTAGAAAGTGAAGATGAATTTTTTCTATTACTTATGCGGTTTCCATGGCTTATGTAGCACACCAAAGTACGAGACCATATGGCTACAAATGTATAGCTTTGCTTGACTAACCCATAACTAGAGGTGTTCATGACACTACTGAAACTTAATATGATAAGTTAACTACTCATAAATAAAAATGAGATATGAACTTTTAAATGATACTATCCATCAAATACTTATTTTCATAGTCTGATCCAAGTCATACTTTGGGTACTACCTAAATACTATCCATCTCCAAGTGTCTCATTTCGCTCAAGCCAAAAGCTGAAATCGCAATGCCCGTAATCTTGCCTTCTTACCTGAAATCGCTACTCTACTAGCACTTTCAGTTTTTACTTCTGTCACTCTTTTGCTTTCTCTTCAAAGCCATCAGACGGTGATATGAATTTGAAAAAAAATTATAAAATACCCAAATCAGAGCTAGGTGAAAAATGATTTTTTTATATTTTTATTAAATAATTTGATAATAAACACTTAACAATCATACGCTCTTTATAAATAGATGTTTGGTATTACAATTGTTATTACTGTAACGTAAGTCTATTTGGGCAATTAATCAAAATATTGTTTAAGTGTCAAACATATTTCATGTAATAGTTGACAACAGCATATATGAGTGTATTTGGAAATTAATCAAAACAAATTGAAGAACTGATTTACATATTTATATACTAGTGCAAGTGTAAAACATTTAATTTGATGGTAATATACCATACAATTTTTTTAATAATTAATTATAGTTATTTTAAATATTATTTAAGTATTTTATACATTAATATATTTTTTTTGTGTATGATTGTTGCTAACTTGCGAAATGATAACGATAATAAAGAATAAGACCTTGATTCTCTTATTTAAAGTTGTTATAGTTTATGAATTGTATTATAAAAGTTTATTATAGTAATTTTTTTAAAATTAACTTATATACATATATTGTATTAAAAAATAAAGTTTAATAGTAGGCTAAGCCTAGGCTTAGCCTACGAGCTTAGGTAAATATTCGGCCCATTATAATGGACTATAACTTTTATAGGCTTTAACATAAACCTAAGTCTATCTATACAAAACCCATAGGTTTAGAGGTTCAAATTTGTCCTGCCTTAACTCATGAACAAGTCTATAGCCATAACTATTATATTAACCGTTAACTAATCATATTGGTACTAACTCTATACTAACATTTCTCTTTCTCTTCAAACTCACAGTTCTCTGCAAAAAATATGAAAATTTGCTCTTTGAGACAATATTAGTGAGACAATTTACAACTTGCTAAGATGATAAATGCTTGACTTCAATCTATTTTTGAGTAACCTTTTTCCCAGATGAAATACAGGCTTCACATGCTTGGACTTTGAGTCTGTAACACTAGATTAGTTGACCACATGCTCGGTGCTCATGTTATTACACCATACAACTAGTAACATTGGTAAAGGAACATATAAATCACTCAAAAGAGATTATAACCATGTGACTTCAGTAATGTCAAAACATGAGCAAAAAAAATGATTGTATTGTATTTTTTATGTCCATGATATCAAGTTTTGGCCAAAGTACACACATCAACCAGTAGTTGATCGCTTATCATCCACATCTGGCCTTAATCTAAATTTGAAAAACCCAAAATGCTCAAATCATCTGACTAAGGTCATGTGTTAATATACCACTAAGGTGTCAAAGGATCCTTTTTATAGGTAAACAATGAAAACGAAGAGGATTTGACATAAATTGGCTGACTTTATTTACACCATAAGATAACTTAAGCCTAGCAAGCGTAGCAATAGACCTGTAAGGTGTGCGTCCGCCATTGGTTCACTCTCACCTCTATACAAACTTTAGATTTGAAATAATGGGTGCTTTGTTTGAGTTAGCACTAGCCGTATTACTCTAAGTCTAACTATACTTCTATCTAATAAATCTCGAATGATGTCATACACAAACACCAAAATCTACATAATAGAATGGGAAGTGATCCTAATAAAGAGGGATGAAAACCAAACTCATAAAGAGTAGAGATTACTTATTTTTTAATTTTTAAAGGATGTTTTTATCTATAATTTAATCCCTACAAGATTATAATGTAATTTTTAATCTTTGGATTATGAGTTAGAATGCTTCCATTACATGTTGAGTGTTATCTAAGTATTTATTTAAGGGTTGACGTGTATTAATTTATTTTATTAAAGTATAATAATAATGATGTGATAGTAATATGACTATGATATAACAATAACATGACAATGATATAAAAAAAATAATATATATTAATTATTAAATAGATATCATAGTTAACATTTAATGAATAAAATTAACATTTAACATGTCACATAACCATATTTGTCAACAATTTATAATCTAAAAATTAATTAGACAATAATTCAAAAATTAATTAGTTAACCATTCAAAAATCATATATTAAGGCTATAAAAGTAATAATAATCTCTAGTTAACTAATTAAAAGAAATAGAAACGAGATTTGGTTTAATGGTATTAGAGTCATTTCAAAAATTAAAAAAATATGAATTTAAATTAAAAAAAAAAGCTGCGTAATTTTTTTGGCCAAAAAATAATAACTACATACTCTATAAAAAGAGTTTTGGGTAGCTTTGCTTGCTTCTTCCGCAACGAAAATGGGTCGCACGGCCCAATGCCTATATGAAATTGCTAACTGCTCCAATTGAAGAATCGAATTTGTTCAAAAAAAAAAAAAAAAAAGAAATGAACAAACGCCCTCTTTGGGAAAAAAAAAAAAAAATAACGCACTCACATGACACCACACACACGAACATATTTGGTAGACTGGAGTCTGGTGTTAGTGGCCGTCATCTTCAATTCATCTCTCTGAGGAAGGGCCGAAGGAGGCTGCCTGCGGCACGTAATCGTTCGAGAGTGCATCATTAAGCCTTTTATCATACCATCCATAGCCACGCGCCACCGTTGCCCTTGGAAATCTTATTAGGTCCATCTCTATTCCTTTCATTTCATATCTTTATTCCGAGATCTATATATATATATATATATATATATAGCGGAGATTTGATTGCCGAGAAGAGAAATCGTTAATTTTCATTTCTCACCAACCTAACGCATTGTGGCGACTTCCTAATTTGCGTCTCTTGTGATTGCATTTTTGAAATTACGAAGGCTTGATGGGTAAGGAGAGTGAAGTGTCGGCTATGGAAGTGGAGGATCCTAAATCGAAGAATTCTGATCAGATCGTTCCCAAGTTCTCTATAAACGGTTTGTCTTTGGAAATTGTTTTCTCCTTCACTGCATGTGTTCGTTAGTTTTCGAAATTATTTTCCTTGCCTGGCAACTAAATGGGGGATGCATCGAGGTTTTTGTCACTAATTTTGATTCTATATTTCATCTTCCAGTACTGCAGCTCTTAAAATCTGCACAAATGCAGCATGGCTTGCGCCATGGAGATTACACTCGCTATCGGTGTGTATTTTTATCATTTATAATGTGATGTCAAATTGGCAGTTGTTTATCTTTGACCCAAATAGGCATTTGTTTATCATGAAACAGAAGATACCTTATTGATCAACAGTGTGCTACTTCTACCATCAAAATTTTCACATAACTAAACAGCTGAGTTGTTCCACCGAAAATGGTTGTGGACCTGTCAGTTTTGCTTTTACTCTCCTTGTCCTTTATTAATTTATCTTTTCAAACTTGTTGTACCTTGGTGAGCCATATCAACTTTAATTCTAACAGCATTTGTATGACATCAGCAGACAGTGGTTTTATGGCCTAAGTGATCATGATTAATCACAATTTATGCAAACCATTAGCTCAAGGCTTCAAGCCATTGCTTTAACATGATGAAATATCAATAGATTGCTAAGGGATGGATTTTTCTTCTTTTAATACTGTAGGAGGTATTGCACAGCTCGTTTGAGGAGGTTATATAAATCATTGAAGTTTACTCATGGTCGCGGCAAATATTCGAAGAGAACCATAACTGAATCTACTGTCACTGAAGTAAGGTATACCTTACTGTATTTTCTATTTTGATAAAATTTCTGCCACACTTTCGGCATAATTGACTTAGATTGAAATTATGATATTGAAGTCAAGAGTATCTTTGTTACTATCAAGCTGTCTTTGGGTTCTCATAAGAATTAGAGATTTATGTAGCGATGAAATTAGTAAAACTAATGTATCAAATAATAATAAAAATAAAATTAAAAACTTGAAGGTTGAGGGTCCAATATTATATTAGTTAGAGTTGAGTCAGTTGACATTGTACAGATCTGTATACAACCACCAAGTGAAGAGTGTGGAAACATGAATTACAGGCCTTAATATTCCAAGCCAATCAAGGAAAAAATAGAAGAAAGCTTGATCTGAAATTTTTTTGGTGAACTGCTTCAACTCTCCTGTTGTAGGGATGAGACTGCTCTGAACCTCAGGAATAAATTCACACTTAGGAGGTGAACTGATTTCTATAATGACTTGGTCTCAAGTTCCCTGAATGTTAGTTAGTCTTGAACCTTTAATAAATCTAAGGTTTAACAAAACTTTGGGAAATTATCTCGAAGTAACTATAATTTACAACACAGAATGGCTAGAATGTTTTTCATGAAGATTCTCTTTCTATTTCTTCTCAAAAGTGGAGATGTATGGGGGGAAGTACAATGGCTTCCTTCTTAAAAGTGTTGTATTTCTTCTTGGAATTGTTCCAATAAAAATTGGCAAAGTTGAGCTTTTTATGAAGACATTGTGATGATCGGTAGGATTTATACATCTCTGATGAGTTAGCAGCTTTTTGTAGTGTCATTTCTTTTGAACTGCTTTTAGATATATATTTTTAGTGTTTCTATTGCTATTATTGCATGCTTGGCGTCATCTGTACATGAAAATGATTCATATGAAAACTATCAGTCTATCATCCAGACCCTGGTCTCTCTTCTTCCCTTTGGAATTTCAATGTTACTAGATGTTCAGGAAAGAGGATTATAAACATTTCATCTTTGTGGCATAATTTTTTGTTTCATGCATGTGTAACATTGTAAGTTCTTTGGTTTCATTCAGGTTTCTTCATGTAGTTCTCTATTTGGCAGAGAGAGCTTGGAGTCATGCCATGGAGAAAAGACAGCTTCCAGATGGTCCAAATGCACGCCAACAAATTTATTTGATTGGTAGGTTGCGGAAAGCAGTAAAATGGGCAACTTTGTTTTCACAACTTTGTGCGGCCAAGGCAGATTCTAGAACATCTTTGGAAGCTGAGGCGAGTCTTTAAGTCAATTGTTTCAATAAAATTTATGTGGTTACCAATGTTTTCTATTTTTCATGGTTTTTCTTCTCCTTGGTATTTCATTTTTCTTTTTCTTAAATTTTTTTCCTAACCACGTATGCAGAGCAGATCAATTTAGCATTTCAAATTTCTGTTTGTCTTTGTTTTATGTATGTCTTTTAAATAAGCTTTCTTTTATTTGTGTTTTATTTTAAGGCTATTCTGATTTATGGCCTGATCTACATTGTTACTACCATAAAAGTAAGATTCACATGAACACATGAGAATCTAACCAAGTTAAATTGCAATTTTTTCCCCTTGAACCTCTGGGTAAGTTTTAGTTTAACCTGAATTATTATTCTGTTTCAACACTGCCCTTAAAGTTTGAAGTTAGCACCCTTTTGTCCTTGATCAGAACATGGATATAAATTACCAAATCTTTAGAAACTCAAACTTGCACATCAAGGGGAAAGATAGTTATTTATTCTTTTCAAATAATGTGATATTGCTTTAAACTGGGCATTAAGTATTATATGTTTTGCAAAACTTGAGCAATATTGCAATATTGTAATATATCATTATCTTAAAATTGCCTTGAAAATATATATTAATTATTTTGGAATCAGTAAGCAACTTGATAGGTTTCTGTTCGAAGCCAACCAAATACTTTAGGAATTATATGAAATATACTGGGATTAAAGGACTAAAACGTTGTAGGTTTTTCTTATCTCTCAGGGGAAGGGAGTGTAATTTACTCCATTTATTATAATTAGTATTTGTAAGTTCTATCCTTTTTCAGGGATTGACACATACCTAGCTTCTTAAACTGCTGCATTGATTGATCCCCAGCTAATCTGTTGATCCTGTTATGTTTTGACTATAAATTATTAATTTAATAATGATCTTCATGAGTCTTAAGTATTTTAAGTTATGAATGCTTCAATAGTTTGCTTTTTATTTTTCATGATAAAAAGTAGTTTGCTTTTTATTAATCTTTGACAGATTACTATTTTATTTTTTTGTTGATGAAGATTGAAATTGCCTTCTCTTTTATGTGTTCGGTTTACCAAATTGTAGGCATATGCATCCTATATGAAGGGGAGCTTGTTGTTTGAACAAGATCAGAATTGGGACGTGGCTTTAATGCACTTTAAAAGTGCCAGGTAGATTCTGCCGTCTCCTTAATTCTTCCTGCATTGAAGCTAAGATGAAATAGAAGCTCTTTTTCAAATGGAACAAACATATGGTTGGTTGAACTGAAATATTTCTGCAATGAATTTAGAAAATTCATGTATTTTTTCCTCAATACTTAAGTTTTCCTCACAAGCTAGATTTTGGGTTACTTTTGCTTCTTTGCTTGAATTGCTTGAGCTTTTAACCATGTTCTTATTTAATAGGGCTGTATATGAGGAATTAGGGAAATATGGAGATCTGGATAATCAGATTTTGTGCCGTGAGCGAGTTGAGGAACTAGAACCCAGCATCCGTTACTGCCTTCACAAAATTGGCCAGTCAAATCTACAAGCTTCTGAGCTTTTACACATTGGTGATATGGAAGGTCCTGCATTAGACCTTTTCAAAGCTAAACTAGAGGTCGGTATGCTTTTTTTTTTAAAAAAAAAAAAAAAAAATTTTTAAATCATTTGGGAAAAAAAAGGAAAAGAAGGAATCTAATCTGCTTAATCTCATATTTTTATTTTTTTTATGTGGACTCATGCCAGTAGTTTAAATACATTGCATGATATCTTTAAACTACTAGCAATCAAAGTTTCCCATATGATTAATCTTTGAATGATGACATGCTTAATAAGTAATACATACATTTTCTATGTTGAGAATACAAAATTGAAAAGTGTTCATTACAGGCTGTTATGGCGGAGGCAAGATCTCAACAAGCTGCTTCCATGACAGAGTTTCATTGGCTTGGTCATAGATTTCCAATATCAAATGCAAAAACAAGGGTTGCTATTTTAAAAGGTTGGTAACTTTTTTCTCCCATCAGAATGGTACTAAAGATTGAGAAATTGAGTTAACTGTTACTTTGTTTTGCAATTTACATTCAGCCTTCTTAAGTCTCAACCTCACCTTCCTCCCATGTAAATTTGCCTCGTTTGTTTCACTTTTCCAAATGCCATTTACTAGTCCACTTTAGATTCCCTCCTCTCTGTGTTGGCTCTTTCCTTGAGTGTGTTGTGTTAGTTGCAACCTGAGTTATTGCAGTACAGTCTAGATGGCATTTAATGTGATCAGTTAGAAGTTGCCTTTTTCTCCTTATGTCGATGCTTGTCATGAGGATGTCAGACCTATTTGAAAATAACATTTTTTATGCACACAACATCTCAATTTGCTGTTTTCCAGGTATTCAATGATTCTAGTGACATAACCGACTTTTTTATTGGTAAAGGAAAAATTGACTGAGAACTAAGTACTCTTTTTTTCTTTTCTTGATAACTGTTTACCAAATTAAACTTGTCAAAATTTTCCTGAATTGAGTGCATCTCCAAGATTTTTTTTTTAATACTTTATGCTTATGTGAAAAGCATGCTCTTTTGTATTTATCTATTTGTGAATCATGCAGTAATTATGCTTTTTTTCTTATTAAATATATATTTGATTGTGTTTTAAGTTTAACACATGGTAATTTTCTTTTAGTTCAGCTTAGTTCAAACTGTCTCAACTAATGTTTGTATTTGACTAATTTCTCAGCTCAGGAGCTGGAGAAAGATTTACATGGTCCCTTGGCAGATTCAATCCCAGCAGATAAAAGGCTTGTAACCTTTGACAAAATATTCTCTGCCTATCATGAAGCCAGAGGCTATATTCGGGCTGACTTGGTATGGGAATTCACTTGTTCTTTCTGTTCATCATGAATTACCAGTTTATTGCACAATTTTTTTTTTTGAAAATTTTTTTTGGGGGGGGGGGTTTGGGGATTTGAGTAAAGGATTGGTAGTTTGATTCTCTTCTTATACCACAGAGAGAGAGAGAGAGTGCTTTATGTCCTTAATTTTTATTTCCATATATTGTATCATTATTTATAATCTACTTCTACATATTTTGTATATTTTAGGCCACCGCAGGAAGCGCAGAAAGTGTGAAAGATGACTTAAATGGTCTTGATAAGGCTGTCAGTGCTGTCTTAGGGGAAAGAACCATTGAGCGCAACCTCTTATTGGTTAAGGTTGCCAAAAGTAAACTTGCTAGGCGTCGCGATGAAAAAAATGAGAAAGTCACCAAACCTGAAGAGCTTGTTCGCTTGTATGATCTCTTGCTGCAGGTCATCTGTGTTGTCTTTTGTGTTTGTCCTTCTGTTAATTCAATGCTTTTTTCATTATGTAAAGATCCTCCAGCTTGTCGTAAGCTTGTATGTTATGAATATAAGATGGAATGACAATGATTGTATGGACCTTGTATTTGGCAGAATACTGCTGATCTTTCTGATCTAGTGAGCTCTGGAAGGGATAAAAAACCAGAAGAAGTGAGCTTTGCTGAAGAGTGTGCGTGTAAAACCTTGGCTTTTCGAGCCGAAAGGTTTGCTTCCTTGAACTGAACCAAGTATTCCTTGAAGCTTGTAGAATTATAATGTGCTAGTTAATTCCTCTATATTTGTATGTCCTTCAGATGGTCTCTCTTCTTTTTATGCAAGTTATTTCTTAGTGCTGACTTTTTCTGACAAGCTCTCTCTCTTTCCCTCTAATTTTGATATCTGACTATTTAGAAAGAACAGACATCATTCCTTATTATCTATCAAATTTTTTCTTCTTTGCATCAAGAGGAACTGTAATTACTGTTCCCTTCAAGATCCTTGCTGTTCATCTGACATATATACCCTTTGACAATCACACATCTTCTTAATGCTTCCAGAACTACAATATTTCAAATATTATCTAGAAATTTGGCCATATATATGAGTTAGCATCCTCAGATTTTTCTTTTGTCCATTACATATGTATGGGCATGACTGGGTCTAGAATGGCAGTGTGGGTTTTTTGATTTTTGTTTTAGGGCTAACTGTTATGGTTTGGTTTTTAGTCATGCAATTTCATACTCTTTCATTGGTTCAGCCAATTCTGCACCTGGCTTCTTGAACAAGCAATTATGTGTTCTATCATTGAGTTCTGAGCTTTCGGGGATCTTACTACCTAAGCTAAATTAAAGTGCCTTCAATTGAATGTGCAGGTGCTTTTATGTGGCAAAGTCATACAGTATGGCTGGAAAGAGGGCTGAAGCATATGCTTTGTACTGTCGTGCTCGCAATTTGGCGGAGGATGCCTTAAGAAAACTTCAAACATCAAGTGGAAAAAATCAGGTAAATTAATTAATTAATTTAGTTTTTCTAAGATCTGATTGCTGGACACCTAACTGATCTATGCTAGCATATATTATCTACATTTTGTGTGTTTATAAATGACTCTCTTGGGCTAATTATTTCAAATTTGCTTTGGCTTATTCCACTTTGTTGTCTGCCTGATCACCATAGTGCTACAAAGAACTTGAGTTTCAGGTGGCAAATTCTGATAACCTCTGCTCCCTTCATTTCCTATGATATGTTGGTTTGCGTTCAGAATAAGCCATGTCTGATGAAACTTAGGGTGTGTTTGGGAGGAGGATTTTGGAGGGAAAGGGAAGGGAAGGGAAGGAAATGTGATAACCTTCCCCTTGTTTGTTTTTTAAAAATTTGGAGGGAAGAATTGGAGGAGTTTATGTTAATCCTCCTTAACCATTCCCCTTTGTTAATTGTAATTATCTCAAATTGGAGGAGTTTGGAGGATCCAAACAAGTAAAGAAGAAACTATCATTTAATCTTTTCTTCCCTCCTCTTCTCTTTCCCTTCAATTCCTTCCTTCTCTTTCCCCTCCTCATTCTCAAACAGACCTTTAGGGTTTGTTTGGGAGGGAGAGAATGGAGAGAAAGGGGAGGGAAGGGAAGATAATTTATTAAGATAATTTATTAACCTTTCCCTTGTTTGGTTTTTAAAATTTTAGAAGGAAAAGAATTGGAGGATTTTATGTTAATCTTCCTTAACCTTTTTTTTTTGTTAATTTTAATTATCGCAAATTGGCAGAGTTTGGAGAATCCAAACAAGAGGAGGAAAAACCATTACTTAATCTTTAATTCTCTTGTTCCCTTTTTCTTTAATTCTTTCCTTTCCCTTCCCCCTCCTTATTTCCAAACACACCCTTAATGACGAGAAACTGTCGAGCTACTGGCTGTTGTTTAAGGATCATATATTAAATTTATAAACTACAATAGTCAAGCATTATTTTTTATTTGATGGCCTTTTTGTTTGCTCTCTTCTTTTAATATTTGTGTGTCCTTGGGTTTGACAGATTATGATTAAAGAATTGGAAGACTTGTGCAATGAGTGCAGATCTAACAGTTGTATAGAACATGCCATGGGGATTATGGAAGAGAAGATGGCTCCGGAGAATCTCTCAGAAAGGATCTCCAATATATCATTGACTGGAGCTAAGCAGGTATTATATGGCATTCTTTGATGCTTTGTTTGCGAGTTCCTCTACTTGTTATGACTTATGATCCTTCTGTTTTTCTGCTTACAAACATAATTCAGTTTCCAAAATTGCCTTTCACTTCCTGAAAGATCATTGGGCTCAGTTGTCATTGATATATATAAGAATGCCCTTCTGAATGATATTAAAATAGTGACAGCAGCTGGTTAAAAAATGTTTTTTTTGAGAGTACTCTTTTGGTTTGTTTTGGTCTTGTTTTAGGAGTTCAATTTTGTCAATGTGTAATAAATCAGGAGATATAAAGTATTTGTATGTGCCTTCATTGATATATTCTGACATGCATCCATACCTATTTCAGTTGGAGAAGTTCCTTATGGAGAAACTTGATGTCTATGAATCAGCTGTGGGTGATTCAAATGTGAAAAGTGCTCCACGCATTGCTGCCTTCCCCCCAGCTTTCCTTGCAATTCCACGCAATCCTATTGTGCTGGACCTGGCATTTAATGAGATTGACTTCCCACCTATCGAAAATAGGATGAAGAAAGATAGAAAGGGCTTCATAAGTAGAATATTTGGATGAGCATCCCTGAGCTTTTGGTTCTTTAAATTAAAACTCTTGACAACTGATCTAGTGCTTGCCTTCGTCGATTGTTATGAATTTTGGAATGTTGATATGAAAATTTTGGGTAGATATTTGGATCATTTAAGACTAACGATTGTATTATCACCCTTTTTTGTTGGAACACTGTGGGGTAATAGTCTGCGAAGGCGGGTTTTGCAATGATCATTAGTACCTTCGTTTAATGCGGACATTTTGTGGCATACTATCCACTGCTTACAGCTAGTGTCGATTTATCATATAATGAGATTGATTTTAACCGTATTCTTGATCTGATATTTCCGTCAGCCGCTTATTAGAATGCTAGACGATGTCACCATGTTCTAGTCACCTTAATGCAATCTGTCAAGGAACCGAGTTGGCTCTAGAGATTGTACTAAATGCGTTCAGTATACTTGTTTTTTTTTTTTTTTTAAGAAATGCAATCAATCATGATAGTTTGCAGCAGCTACATCTTATCTTCTGATTTAACTCTCATGCTGGAATTCTACTTGGTTTCTGAAAGTAAATATCAACTTCTAATTTAGGAGATAATCTTGGCAGAATATATGTGCCCGAGTTGGGAGGGTTCATGGTATGAAGACATTACAAGAAGTAATTTAGCAGAATCTCAAAACTTTAAATAAATTTAATCTACTAAAAATAAATAGATCAAATAATTGACTAAATATGTTTTCATATTATAAATAAATTCAATTAAAAAAAGTATGATTGGCATATTAATTGAGTATGAATAAAACAACGTTTTACCAGTTTGAAACATAATCCTAATATGTGTCATTTTGCCATTTCAATTTGTGCATTACTTATTGTAAAGGCCAAAAATGTTGTTGAGATATGGTGGCAGAAAAGAACAGAATCAGAAATTAAGAGTGAGGTTTGAATAGGTGCAGCTCTACGTTGTGAAGGCAACAACTTTTAATGCAGCAGAGGGAGAGAACGATGGATGCAGGTTCAACAAAGAACAGCTGCTCCGCTGAGAGTGAGAGGTGCCTGCCCCCACAAAGCAAATACAACGTGAGAGCGCTGCCCTCTGAGACTGAATACTACAGCAGAGCGTGCGTGCATATACACGCGTTCTCACTTCTTCCAAACAAACAAACAATTCATTCCTCGCTGCCAAAACGTGCTGTGTCCAACCACAATGTCGCACTCGCACAGCACAACAAAAGCTTTCTTCATGTCTTTCTTCCTCTTATTTATTTATTTAACTGATAAAATAATAAATAATTAATCATTGAGTCTGTACTCTTTATACTCCTCTTATTCTTATATGGAAAAACCAAATAATATCCGCAAAATTCTTTTTATACAACATTGAATATTGACCGAGTTGCTTGACATGACCAGATGGAGGTGTGCGAGGTTATTAAATACAGTTTATAAAAACTATTTTTAATTTTTAAAAATAAAAAAATAAAAAATATATTATTGAAAAAATACAGAATAATAAAAAATTATTTTAAATTCTAATTTTTAAAATAAAAAATATAAAAACAATTTTTTATGAATAATATGTATATAAATATATAAAAATAATATTAATATAAATTTTTAAAATTAATTTTATAAAATAATTTTAAAAAATAAAAATAGAACAAGCTGTTAGTTTATTTTTATTGTTTTCTGAAATTTAATAAAAAATATATATTTCTTTCAGAAAATAAGACATAAGGAATTGCTTGTGAAAGAGACCGCCATTTCTTTTTGTTCGAAATAAATTATTGGGATGTGTGAGAACGACATGTTGTGACACGATCTAGAGAGAGAAAAAGAGCAAAGCAGTTAGAAAGAGAAAAACAAAAAGGCAGGTGAGATTTCGAGCGACAGACACGAAAAATCGCTGCAACTTAGTTTCAACTGCATAACACACTCTCCCTCCCTTCCTTTTCCTCCAAAAGCGCTTTAAATAATAATAATAAAAATAAAAAATATTGTTATTAATTTTATCTTAACAGAAGCAAATACCCCTCTCTCTCTCTCTCTCTCTAGAAAAATTAGATTCATAGCAATTTCTTTCTCTGCAAAGAACAAGACGAAGGAGACGACGACGAAGAAGAATATTTTGTTAGCTTTTATTTTTCCAAAATGCATTTCGCAAAACTTGATGATTCGCCAATGTTCCGGCAACAGGTTCTGTGCATTTTATTTCATTCCTCTGTTTTTCTAAAATTTGTAGTTATTATCGGTGTTGCGCTTTGATTCTTCAATCCAAAAATTACTTACGGATAAAGCATTAATAAAATCGTAGTTACTTTAATGTCACGTTGTTATGAGTAAGAGACAGTGGCTTTATGTAGATATTATGCATTTCAAATTGTGCATCTCATGATTGGCGTTATTTGCAAGTTAATTCATGAATCATGATGAGGCAGATACGTTTTGTCCAGTGCATATTCAATGTAGAAAGCCTCCAGCAATATGTGTTTTATGGTTTTTCTGCGCACTAATAGGGTCCTTATTTTGAATGGCTCTGGATGCAGATGCAATGTTTGGAAGAAGGTGTGGACTCATTACGGGTGAGATGCAATAAATTCTATAAAGGATGTCGAAAGTACACGTAAGTTTTTGTCCATATACCTGGTTTTATTTATTGAACCTTGCACTCTGCCCCTTCTCTCTTGTTATGCTAGCCATTTGGAATTTTTTTATAACAGTTTCATGCACGTGTTGTGAATTTTCATGTAGCATTATTTAGTCGTAGAAGATTATTCTTTTGTGAATAACTTGGAATAAAGGTTGGAAGCACGTGAAGTTTGTATCAGTGGAAGTAGAGCCCCGGTATTTTCCCTCCTTAGTTGACAGAGACTTCCAGTGGGTGAAAAAGGAAAGAAGAGCTTATGTTAACTCAAAGGAGACACTAATTTTTCTTTTACTCAAGCAAGATCCTTAACGAAAGTCTCAGCCACTAAACAGTTGAGAAGATTTTCAAAAAGGACAGTGATGTTCAAATTGGTTAACAAGGAAATAAAAATCTGAATGAAATTGTGACTACTTAACAATAATGAATCACCAATAATGTCTCAGTCTGTCATTGAAGACATACTGTTATTCAGTCAAAACTAGTATAAATTTTTCTTGACCAAATGAGGAAAGCTACTACTAATTAGAAGTAATTTAACTTATGCTAGCAATCATGGATTTCTCCATCGGTGCATCCAAAACCAAGAGCGAGGTAGCTCAAGTGCATCTTCCTTGCTTGTGTTCAGATTTGAGACACAACCTGAATCTGCCAAGATAGCCTTCTATGCACGCCTCTTTGAAAAACTTTGAAATTTTGGATGCAAGATGAAACATATTTTGGAACGGATGGGTGCATGAAGTCTTCAGTTCTTTAAGTAAAATATCAGAAATAAAGCAGAGTACAGAAAAAAGAAAAACTGCTTTCCTCCAGAAATGTGTAAGATTCCTGTAGAAGAGTTGAACTTTTATAGGAGCAAACTAAGTGCACGTATTGCAAATACCTGAACAGTTTATATAATCATATTTGGTTTAATGAGGCATGATAATGACCATAATGGTTGACTAAACTGAAGTCTAGTCACAGTCCTCATGTTCTAAAATTTCTTATGACTAGATTTATCTGATGTTTCTAGGGAAGGGCTTGGAGAGGGATATGACGGAGACATTGCTTTTGCAAGTGCCCTTGAAACTTTTGGAGGAGGGCATGGTGATCCTCTCTTCGTTGCGTTGGGAGGTAACTCTCATTTCTCTCCTTTTTCTTTTAATTAATAAAAAAATTAGAATGACTGTGAGGTTACCTAGGTTTAGATATTAGGCCTGAACTGACATGAAAATTTAGGTTGAGAATTAGAAGGCATAGTTGGTGAAGGTTTTCTCCAGTTTTGAGCATGATATAGTTTGGAAATGTGGTCAAACTTGGTTGAATTATTGTAAAGCTTTCCACACTGATCTCATCTCTCCATCCTTGGTTTTTTAACCGATGTGCTTCCTTTGAATATAGTGTAACAAGTTTTAATAGGTACATATCTGTCTGAAGTGTTTTTTGGTTATTGATTTTGAATGACTTAATTCTGGAATTCCCAGGACCCGTTATGAACAAATTCACTATTGCTTTGAGAGAAATTGGAACATATAAAGAAGTTCTTCGGACACAGGTAATAATTTGTTTAGTTTTGTCAATTGTTTTACTGTTCTCTCTCTCTCTCTCTCTTTAGCAGTTTATTCTTTTATGAAGGCTATAACTTGCTTTTTATGGACTGCTAATTCTAGTATAGGAAAGCTTTTTTAGTATCCATCTAGGTTGTAAATATGTACCTGTACTTATTCAATCTTGAAGAATAACATATTTCTGACTCTCGTACTAAGGTGCAATTATAAATTTTAAACTTGTCATTAGATTATATAGCCTCTTTTCTATGCTAGTCCTAGGCCAATTTTGTTTATGGCTGATAACAAGTAGTTTTGACCAGTGATAGTAAGATGAGACC
The DNA here is from genome assembly GCA_031216115.1 of Senna siamea. Lineage (NCBI taxonomy): Eukaryota > Viridiplantae > Streptophyta > Magnoliopsida > Fabales > Fabaceae > Senna > Senna siamea. Next base: position 16,860,735 of record CM062359.1, on the reverse strand, counting down.
CTTGTTAAAACTTGTATCTCCAGTCTTCTAACTTTAAAACTTGAACAGCTATTTAGAGTTTAATTTTCCACTTGAAAATTTCACAGGAAACACTTAAATTAACCAATTTAACAATGATTGGAAGATATGATACAATTTTGTGATAAAATGTGCATAAACAAGATTTTAGAAACTGTAATTTGAGCATCCATTATTTCGTGCAATAATGCAGAGAAAAAAAAAAGGGAAAAGAAAAAAATGTTGGATGATATAAGCCACACATGTATAATGTTTACTGCAGTGTTTAATGTTAAAAATTAAATGCCACAGTGTTTGCCTGCATAATTCTTCATATTCCCTATCAAAAGACAAAGCTTGAATATAATGACGTATGCAATTTATTTGTATCTGAGATGTTTTTGTGTAATAGTTTCTGTGGATGGCCTGACCTACATGCCATTTCTGTTCTTTATCTGTCACATCACATCACATACTAAGTAGCAGACTAATGTGTTAACTGATGCTTTTCATGATGATTAAATATTATCAAAGAAATAATACAGTTGGTATTGTATAAAAGTTAGTAAAAGTAAAAATTCAAGGATATTAGATTCCCATTGTTTTTGGTTGGTATGAGATAGCACCTAAAACTGTGGCATCCTATACTTCCAGGCATCTTGGATGCCAATGTACCATGGGAATTTTGGGTGCATTTGACATCTAAGATGTCAGAATGAAAATGATATTGAACCAAATAGCTCCATTGTTTCATGAGCATTGATTTTTTGCTTGCTATTAGAGGCAACTGTTTTAACTGATATTGCTTTGCTGACTATACTTAAATGTGACTTTTTAGGTGGAGCACATGCTTAACGATCGGTTGCTACAAATTCTCAATGTTGACATTCAAGATGTTAAGGTATAAGCTGAACACATTCTCATAGTCTGTGTATCTTATAACCAAAAAAAAAAGAAAATATATATATATTCATTGCTTCCTAGGCTTACAAGGTGAAATCACTGGCTTCTATTAGTTCAAATTCTTAATGATTAAAAGCATATTCTTTCTTTTGCTACCATTGCCCTGAAAAGACTTCATCCTATATTCAGTGATTGCTATGTGCAATCTTATTACTATTATAAATTAAGTGGGGAGAAGAATCTATTTCATTGCTATAATAAGATAATATGTAATAGTTTAAAGCAATGATGATTGGCAACCATGACTACACTAATCTAAGAACCGTGCTAAAATCATATATAAGACTACATATGGTTTTGGGCTCTTTGGTTTCTCTGGTCTCCCAAAACCATATATATTTTAATATATTAGTAAAAGAAGTTCTGAAGAGTAGGGAAGTTATTGGAGAGTGGGAAGTAAATAACTTTCCACTCCTTATTATTTTTAAAATATAAAAAATTATTATAAAAGTTTTAAAATAAATTTAAAAAATTAGCATGTATTTTATTGCATGAAAAGCCCACTAATTTCATCTATCAATTTAAACCATGGAGACTGAGAATTACCTTTGATTGATTTTAGTATCAAAATGGACAACACTTTCTGAAGAATTAATGCTCCTGAAGTTGCATTTATATTTGACAGAATTTTCACGTTATTCATGTCTTCATATGATAGCCTTTTTTCTTTTAATGCTTCTAGTGATGCTTGCAGGAAGCACGGAAGCGTTTTGACAAAGCTTCCCTAGTATATGAACAGGTACTTCTCAATTTATTAGGAAGATTTCACTGTATATGCAATCTGCTTGCTGTGCCTTTCTCTTCTCGTCTACTACTTGTGTATAGTTATAATATAAGAAGCATAAGTGCTTACTGGTTTTTTTTGGGTATTTGGGTATGCTCCTTTAAGGTTTTGAGTTTAGTGAAAAAAGACTTTGTTTGTTGTTGTCGTCGTCATTGGGTATGCTCCTTTACTCTTTTTAGCATCTTTGTTTATTAGATTGGTTGAAACTCTTGATAGTTAATAGCAGGAGTATGATTATTAATATTATTCAAGTTTCACAAATCATGTTCAGCTAAACCTTTTATTGTCAAAAGTTCACTATTTTCCAGGTGCCTTGAATGGCTTGAACGAACTGATATGTGTTAATAAATGACCTACATTGGTTGATTTACACTTTTACATCTTCAAGTCATGAGTTGAATTTCAGTTGTTGTTCTCCTAATTTTAACTGTTGAGAAATAATGGAAGATGTCCTTGTACTTATAGTGGTCAGTATTTTTGAAATTGAAAAAGACGCATGTGTAAATTCATTGTTTCTAAAGGGATTATTTATAATGCATGTCACATGTGCATTTTGTGCTACAGGCACGTGAAAAGTTTCTTTCATTGAGAAAGAGCACTAGAATTGATATTGCCTCTGTCATAGAAGAGGTATGTCCAGTTTATCTATGACATCAAGTTCTGTTGAATTTTTTGTTCATAAATCAATTTGATAGCTTGTCATGGGTTATCATGATCCTTGTAAATCTAATTTGGTAGAGAGACATTCCAGGAATGGCACAATTCCAGAAACTCATTTGAGGAAGCCCGTTTCAATCTGGTAATTTCAATTCCATAATACATGTTGTATGAGTGTAAGACGTATGTTTCTGAGTCTTAACTACATAACATATTTCATTGTCCAGGTTAGTGCCCTAAATAATGTCGAGTCCAAGAAAAGATTTGAATTTTTGGAGGCTGTCACTGGAATTATGGATGCTCATCTCAGATACTTTCAACAGGTATATGACATAGTCATATGCATGGCTCTTTTTCATATTAGTACTGCACTTATGCTGCTTCTGAAGAATGAAAATTCTTTCTCCTCCAGGGATATCAGCTCTTGCATCAGATGGAGCCTTTCATTAGCGAGGTTTTATTACTAGTTCTTTTGCTCTTTTGCTTTTGACTTGACTTCATAGTGTACAAATAATTATTTTGCATAGACAGTAGATGCATTTTTCTTTTGATTTGTATAAAACCATAGACCTAGTATAGCTGAGATGGTCAGCCAACGTATCTATCATATGACATGTAGGTTAAAAAATATAACATACTAAAAATTATTATATGGTTTACTTTGGTAATTTATACCCTTTAATGATTGGTTGAATCATCCTTCATGTGATCCATCACTTACACCACAATGACATGTTTCAGGTATGGAGGAAAATTGTTGGTTGGAAACTATGATTAGTGTTCCTGATTTATATTCTCAATGGAAGTATTCTTTTATAGTAGCTGAGGTTCCTTTTTATTCTTTCAAAAGTCATCAATATTATGAATAAAAAAAATAATTTACTGTTAATTGTGGCTAAAATGAGAAAACATATTAGTCCTCCATGATATGCTCGTTATTGTTTCAAAGGAGGGTTTCACCAACAAGGATGGAACTGTTACCTCTGTTTTCCCCAATTTATTACTTAATGGGGGGAGGTGTTGAATGCCAAATATTTAACTCTGCTAGGTTGCAGGTTTTGGCTTATGCACAACAGTCAAGAGAAAGTTGCAATACAGACCAGATTTCTCTTAATGAAAAAATGGAAGAGTACAAAAAGCAAATTCATCAAGAAAGTAGATTGTCCTTAAATGGTCCCCTTGGTTCTCCTGGAGACTGTGTACAGCCTTCTTCTAGGATATCAAATGAAGTGGTAGATGCAGTAATGGAATCTGCTGCAAATGGAAAGGTATTGTCTTGATGTGATGTTTTACTCTTTCTCTAACAGAATATTTGCTTACTACATTCTACACATTTTCATTTGAGACTTTTTCATTGGCCATTGTTTATCTAAAAATGAACAATTTTAGGTTCAAATTATTCGACAAGGATTTCTTTCAAAACGGTCATCCAATCTTAGGGGTGACTGGAAGAGAAGGTATTTTGTTCTTGATAGTCGAGGAATGCTGTTCTATTATCGCAAACCATGGAACTGGTCATGTGTAAGTCACCAACTAGAATTTAGCTTGTAATATTCTAAGCCAGGTAATGCTCAATTCATCATCTTCTTTTCTTAATAAATTTGGAGCATACCTTTTCAGAGTGGCAATCCACCATCTGTACAGAGGAATAATGCCACTGAAAATGGTTCCGGGATTCTGAGCCGGTGGCTTTCTTCTCATTATCATGGGGGTGTCCATGATGAAAGATCTGTAGCACGCCATGCAGTGAACCTGCTTACGTCATCAATTAAGGTTGATGCTGATCAGTCAGATTTAAGATTTTGCTTCAGGATTATTTCACCAGTAAAGAACTATACATTGCAGGTATTTATTCCAAAAATTATTTAACACATAGTTTAGAGCTTTATTATTACTTCTGACAATACTGAGGTAAAGCAATGCAGGCAGAAAATGCAGTAGACCAGATGGATTGGATCGAAAAGATGACAGGAGTAATTGCATCCTTGTTGAGTGTTCAGTCAGTTGAAATGGTACAAAGTAGATTTTTCTTATAAATGCATCCGTTGATGCCGGTATTGATTGTGATTACTATAATCATGAACACAATTATATGACAGCCTCTCACAGATGACTCTGAAAGTGGTGACCGTCACTTCTCCGGCAAGATTGATATGTTAGAAAGTCCTAAAGGTGATGATCAGGCAGTGACTAAGGAGCGTGCATCCAAGAACTTCATCCCTAATAATCAGTTGCGTGAATGTAGAAGTTTGCAGTGGAATAAACAGAGTGCAAAAAGTGAAAAACCAATTGATGTTCTTAGTGGGGTAAGTGGGAATGACAGATGTGCTGATTGTGGCAAACCTGAACCAGACTGGGCATCCTTAAACCTCGGAATTCTTATATGCATTGAATGTTCTGGCATTCATCGCAATCTTGGTGTACATATATCAAAAGTAAGTAGATTGGATTGCAATTTAAGTTTATTATTCAGTTATGTATATTTCTTGTGTCTTATCATCATTCATTGAATAAAGGTCAGAGGTAGGGCATAAGGACCTTTGACCTGTTATCTCAAAGCACTCACTGTATCTAGCTATAAAATAACTTATCAAAGAAATATGTAATTACCTATTTTAATATTTGCTATTTACATGTCTAAGGGAGAAAGATATTGAATGGCAGTTATTCATTTTGTTAATAGGCATATACTGTTGATGCATAAACTTGAACTATTGCAATCCTTTCTGAAATAAGGAGAAACTAAAATTATATCTGTAACATGACTCTTTAAACTTGGCATGGCCCAAACAGTGCAAAATATGAAGACGAATACTCCATGTAATAGATCCAGCATAGACGACTGTGCTCAACATAATCTTGTAATTTCTAGAAACTTTATATCTAGGATGGAAATGGCAGTATTGTTGTTAGTATAAATACAGTTTTGCTTGCTTATTGACTGTCCTCTTAAGACTAGTAAATGTAAATCTTACAAGAATTTGTGTCAATTAACTCTAGATTTTTTATTAAAATCTGGGCCTATTGATGTGAACTATTGCTTTCATATTTTTTCTCTTTTTCTTTTCTTTTCAACAATTCTTTATAAATTTTTGCATGATAAGGGGAAAACGTTTGCTTCTTCTGCAGGTAAGATCACTGACACTTGATGTGAAAGTCTGGGACCCTTCTGTCTTAACCATGTTTCAGTCACTGGGCAATCACTTTGCAAACTCAGTTTGGGAAGAGCAGTTGCATTCAAGAAGTACTATACAAGCTGACGGCATACCTGATGGGTAAGTGTTTTCAAAATCGATGAGTTTAAATATTTGAACTTATAATAATAAAAGCTTTAGTGACGGGTTCATCCAACATCAACAGAAACAAGTTATTTCATGCGAGGAAACCAGAACATGATGATCCTATTTCTCTAAAAGAGAGGTTCATTCACGCAAAGGTAATCAGTTTTTTAAGTTTCTCTTAGCTATATCCTATTAATATATCCTACTAAAAAGTACTTACGGAGTTAAATGATTTTTTCTATGTCATCATGTAAAGAATTCTTAGCTCATGTTTTCCCACTTCGAGAATCAGTAAATATACACTATCATAGTACCTTACAAGTTTTGGCATACTTAAAGATTTCCCAAGAAATAGCAACTTGATTAAGTGTAGACATTTAACTGATTGAATATATTTTTTTTATTCAATCGTATGTTATTCCTATTCTAGGGTTAGGAAGGTAATTAAGATACAATAATTACAGAATAAATAGAAGCTTAATTAGGCCCAATAAGCCCAATAGAGCTAGTCAACACTCTCCCTTAAGTTGGTGCAAAGATGTCACACATGCTCAACTTGCAAACGATCGTGTGAAACATTTGTTTGCTGAGATCTCTTGTAAATACATCACCAAGCTGCTTTTTTGACATCACATAAACCAAGCTTAGTATTCCACTAATAACCTTCTCTTTGATAAAGTGTCTATCAATTTCAATGTGTTTTGTTCGATCATGCTGAACTAGATTATGAGCTATACTAATGGCAGTTTTGTTATCACAATACAAGGACAACTTTTCCTTTTCCAGTAGCCTCAGTTCTTCTAACAGTTTCTGTACCTACATAAGTTCACAAACTCCTTGGGCCATAGCTTTGTATTCAGCTTCTGTACTGGATCTAGCAATGACACTTTGCTTCTTATTTCTCAAAGTAACCAAGCTTCCTCCTACAAGCTTACAGCATTCGGATGTAAATCTTCTATCATCTAGTGATCTGGCCCAATCTGCATCTGTAAAAGCTTTTATCTGGAGGTGACCATATTTGGAAAAAAGTAATCATTTCCTTGGACTAGACTTTAGATACCGCAAGGTGCAAAAGACAGCCAGCACATGGAATTTTCAAAGGTAATGCATGAACTGACTGACTAGACTGACCGCGTAGGCTGTGCCTGGTTTAATGTGAGAGAGGTAAATAAGTTTTCCGACCAACCTCTGATATCTCTCTTTATCAACTGACTTTCCAACCTCTAATTGTAGTTTATGATTACTCTCAATAGGGGATTCTGCCAGTTTGTACCCTGACATGCCAGCCTCTTCTAAGAGATCCAGAATATACTTCCTTTGAGAAATGAAGATTCCTCTCTCTGATCTAGCAACCTTAATTCTCAAGAAATATTGTAGTTTACCGAGATCTTTGATCTCAAATTCTTGTGCCAATAGTTTCTTCAATCGAGACATCTCTTCTTTATCATCTCCAGTTATTACTATATCATCAACATAGACGATGAGAAGAGTGACTTTGCCCTTTTGATGTCTTATAAAGAGGGTATGGTCAGCATTGCTTTGATGATAGTCAAAGGAAACCATGACATTATTGAATTTGTCAAATCACGCTCTTGGAGACTGTTTCAATTAGTATAGAGCTTTCTTCAGTTTACACACCTTTCCTTGACTCTGTTCATTATTAAACCCAGGTGGGATCTCTATATACACTTCCTCTTCCAAGTCTCCATAAAGAAATGCATTCTTGACATCAAATTGGTGCAAGTCCCAATCGAGATTAGCTGCACAAGATAACAAAATTCTAATAGAGTTCATTTTTGCAACCGGAGCAAAGGTCTCTTGATAGTTCACTCCAAAAGTTTGTGTCAATCCTTTGGCCACCAGTCTAGCTTTGAACCATTCTATCAAACCATCAGCTTTATGTTTCACAATGAATACCCATTTGCAACCCACCAATTTCTTATCTGTTGGAGGAGGGACCAAGGCCCAAGTTTCATTCTTGGACAAGGCCTTCATTTTTTCAATTATCGCTTGCTTCTAGTTGGGATTTGTAATAGCTTCCTTCCAATTATGTGGAATAGACACAGAGGAAATAGACAAGATAAAGGTTCTATATGATAGGGACAGGGAGTGATAAGAAACAAAATTAGACATAAGATATTTGGTACAAGATCTGACTCTTTTTCTGTGAGCAATAGGTAGATCTAAATCATTAAGGATTATAGATAATTCACCAATAGAGGAGGATTCAGAAGATTCGGCAGATTGTATGATGGCTTCTTCAGCTCTGTCTGGCCGGTTCCTCCTTGAGTATGTCAACAAGTTAGGTCTATCCAATCTCTCCAATCTCCCAATAGTTTCCCCTTGAACTACATTCTTCCTTATGTCTTCTAGATCAAAGAGTGCCACCTCTTCTACTTTATTAACCTCTCTCTGAAGAGGTGATGAGGGTATGCTAAAGTAGGGTTCAATTTTCCAAAAGGTAACATCCATACTAACAAAAGTTTTTTCTGGAGGGACGATGATAACATCTGTAACCTTTTTGAGTAGGGAAATACCTATGAAGACACATTTAAGGGCTTCAGGATCAAGTTTTCCAATATTCTTGGTATGAACAAAATAGACACAACCAAATACTTTGAGTGGGATAACATAGTCTCTTTTACCTTTTAACACTTTAAGAGAACTCTGAAAATCAAGGATTTTTAAAGGCATGCGGTTTATAAGGTATGTAACAGCTAAAATAGCATCTTCCCAATAAGGCTTGGGTAAGTGCATGGTGAACATGAGGGACCGGGCCACTTTTAATAGGTGTCTATGTTTCCCTTCAACCACTCCATTCTAGGCACTGGTATAAGGACAATTGGTTTGATGGATAATTACAAAATTTTTCAAGTAAGTCTCAAAGTGTTTATTCATGTACTCAGTGCCATTGTTAGTTGTCAGGATTTTTATCTTAGCATCAAATTGAATACATACCATCTTATAGAAGGACTAAAAGCAAGAAAAAACTTTTTTTATTTATTTTAGTAAGTAAACCCAAGTGGTACGGGTATAACAGTCAATAAAGGTAACAAACCAACGACAACAAGACAAAGAAACAATTTGAGTAGAATCCAAACATCAGAATGAATAGTCATAAAAGGAATGAAACTTTTATTATTACTCAAAGGATAAAAGGCTCGAGTATGCTTGGCAAATTCACAAGCATCACAAAATAAGGTTTCAACATTAAAATTTGAAAACAAATTGGGAAAAAGTTTCTTTAAAACAAAAAACGATGGATGTCCCCACTATTTATGCCACCGGATTATTTCGTAGTTGACATCCTTATTAACTCCAAGAAGGACCTGTCCTGAGTCTCGAATATCATCTATCATGTACAAGCCATCACATAGCCTACCACTGCCAATCCTCCTCCCTGTGTGAAGGTCCTGAAAGACACAATGATGAGGGAAGAACACAACTTTACAATTTAGATCTTTGGTAATGGAATTGACAGATAAAAGATTAACAGGAAACTCAGGTACGTGAAGCACAGATGAGAGTGTAATATTAGGTATACAAACTCTAGAACTTGTCCTATAAACAGAAGATATAGACTCATTGGCTATTCGAACATTCTCCCCTTTAGGACATGAAGAGTAATTGGATAAGCCTTTAGAAGAGCCAGTCATATGTCTATTCGCACCAGAATCAACAATCCAAGAGGAAGAATGAGCAATAAAAGCCATACCTAAGTGCACCAAATTAGAAGTGCTAGTTGTAGGGGGGTCAGGCTTGGTTAGGAGACAACAGAGGTACTAAATTTCATCAGAAGAGAGAAAGGATCTTGAATCTGCATCCTTGGGTGGCTCAACAATATCAGCCATATTCACCTAACCTTTGGATGAAGTGACTCATTTACCTCCACGGCCTCGAGTCGGTTAACCATGTATCTTCCAACAAGTCTTCTTGGTACGACTCGACTTACCACGGTAATTACATTGCAAGTGATCTTTATCAGAGGTGGTGGCCTTAGGTTTCTCATAGGAGATGGTCAAACCAGACTTCTCAATTAGTGTTTGATAAAGCATGACACCACAAGGACTTTCTTTCTATACAACATAGGAGAAAGCATCCTCAATAGAAGGGAGAGGAAATTTTCTCAGAATTTGAACCCAAATCTGATCATATTCTAGATTCAAATCACCCAAAAAATTATAAATCCTCTTTTTTGAAATCAACTGGTGAAACAAACCTGCATCCTCAGCACATTTGGCGTGGAGATTTTGATAGTAATCTAATTTCTGCCATAACCCACTCAATTCAGAATAATAGTTAGTTGCAGTCAACTCTCCCTGTTTAGTGGCATGAATCTTTGTCCTGATCTCAAACACCTGAGCATTATTCCCTTTGCGAGAATAAGTGCATTTGGTTGAAGTCCAAATTTTTTCGGCAGTATCAAGTAACAAATATTGCTTAGAGATCTGGGGATGCATAGTATTTATCAGTCATGTCATAACAAGAGAGTTTTTAGAGTCTCATTGAGCATAGTTATCATCAGAAATAATAAGGGGTTTTGTATCTCCAGTAATATAGGCAAGTAGCTTTCAAGATTTAATATATAAAAGACAAGCCCTTGACCAAGCGAGATAGGTAGTAGCTCCATCCAACTTGACGGTGCAGATATAGACAAGTGAAGTATTTTCTATTGCCTTAGTGTCTCCCATAATAAGTAATTAGCACCACAAAGAAGGTAGAAGAAGAAAAGAAGCCAAAAAACGGAGAGAACAGTCCAAAGACAAAGCAAATCGGAAAAGCCAAATCAGCAACCGGCACATGGCGGTGCGTGCGGCGGGGAACAATGACCGATCTTGGTGGGTTTTGTCGACGGGGCGATGAGCTCTCCAAATATGGTGGCAGTGAGGCAAACGACGAGACAAAACGGTCGGGATAGGAGAAAAAATGCAGATCTTTCAAGAATGGCTTGGTAGAGCATGCGGTGGCTACCGGCTACCGAAATTCAGGCGGCGACAGATTGGACGGTGGGTGTCGGCTTTGGATGGGCGATGACGGTAAGGGAGGGAGAAAACTCAAACCTCCAAGATATGGACAGCGAAGAGAGGAGAAGAATTCAACCCCCTTCATATACATAGAAACCCTTGTGCTGCAGAAGGAGAGAAAAATACTCACTTTAAGGTAGCGCGGGCTCTAATTCCATGTAGAAATTTAACTGACTAAATTTTTTTTTTTAATACAATCGTATGTTACAAATATATAAACAATGAATTCTCTATTCTAGGGTTGAGAAGGTAATTAAGATACAATAATTACAAAATAAATAAAAGTCCAATTAAACCTAATAAGTCCAATAGAGCTAGTCAACATTAAGTAGTCTACCTTTGACTATCTGCATTTTGAGGCATCCCTTAGTAACTTAAGTAAAAAGTTGGGTCATCTATCTGCTGGTCTCTGCGTCCTTTAGGATTTGTAGGCAGCCTGTTCTATGACCAATATAATATTTTTCAAATGAGTTCTTAGCTCATTGGTTAAAGGAATTTCTGTATAGTTTACTCATTGTTAAGAGTATGTGGCCACATTGTCTCTAAGTTGAGTTTGTTCAAAGGGTAGATTTTCGTCAACATTTTTAGGGTTTTGAGTACTGTGCTCGTTTTAGCTGCTTCATTTCTGTCCACATTTTCTGACTCAATTTCTCAATCTCTTCTACATAGTCTTCTTATACCATTTTTCCTTGTTATTTCAGTTTATAGCATGTGAACCGCCGGAAAATTGGCCATTCATTCTTTATATATTAATCGACATCCAAGAATGTACATGTCTTCGCATTGTTCCTTTCTCATTTTTTCTTTACTGTGAAACAAAGTAATTAATGACTGTTTCTTACTCTTTTGCTTTTCCTCATTTAAACTTGGATGAGATTTACTTTTTCTGCTTTGATTTTTTTTTTTTTTTTAAATTCTAGTTGTTGGTAGGAACCTTATTACTTGATGGGATATTATGTGTGGGAGATATAACTAGATGTTTTCTCTTGATGCAGTATTCTGAGAAAGTCTTTGTTCACCAGATAAAGGATAATCGGCATCTCCTTTCAGTGGCGCAACAGTTATGGGAAAGCGTCTGTGCCAATGACAAGAAATCAGTGTACAAGCATATTGTAAAGTCCAATCTGGATGTCAATGCTATCAGTGGGCAAGAATATTATGGTAATGTCTTAGTCTTACCTCTTTAAGTCCTGGAACGGTTTTAATGTTGGAAAAGCAGGAGGTCCATGATGGTTAATAAGTGACTTTACAGGTGACGCTTTTGACATGCCTTCTTCAAGTAATCCAAAATCTTCATCTAAAAGTGAAAATCAGCCAATAGAAGACATACTAGATGGTTCTACTTCTAGTGTTCTTCACCTGGCATGCCTAACTGCTGACATTGGCATGGTGGAGCTGCTCTTACAATATGGTGCAGATGTAAATGCCTCTGATTCAAGAGGTCGTACACCACTGCATTACTGTATTATCAAAGGAAACACTGCAGCTGCGAAATTGCTTCTTATGAGGTAATAGTAATATGTTATTTATTTATGCCTTCAATGTGGCATCGTGCCTGATAAGATCTGACTTATCTTCTCTTGCTGTGGTTTGTTTCTACATATTCAGGATTCACTTCCAAATAATTTCCTAATTCATATGCTAAAACATTTGAGTACTTGCTGTATTAGCATTCTGGTTCCAAAATCAATAATTAAATAATAATTATTATACATGTAAAGTAAGATCCGCATATAATATGCTTGTATGTCCACCCAAGATAGGTTTAATCTAACAATTTTTTATAGACTGAATTGACCTAAGAATTTCACATCCAATGGAAGAATTTACCAATTGTTTGTAGGGGGGCCAATCCACTTGCGGTGGATGAAGAAGGCAATACTGCTCTTAAGCTTGCATCAGAATCCCCTTCTGTTGGTAATGATGTTCTCGCTCTCTTGACAACAACGACAAACAGATGATGACATGCCTGCAGAGCGTATAATTGGCAGTCAAAAAATGGATGTCGCAGAATGAAACACCTATAGACATTTTGTTCCATTGTACTAAAAGAAATCGAATACCAACGACCAACTAGCCTTAGGAAGAAGGAAGCAGCCTATGGCCTATAGAAGCAGGTATTAGTGGGTTGGCCTGCTGGGTATGTGAAGTGTGTATAGTGTGTATACTAATTGTCATATAGATTGAAGGATGTGATGGGTTGTTTGTTGGAGCACAGTTCCATCCTCTTCAAAATTTTTGGAGTGTAGATTTTTGTGTTCTAAGGGCGGCAAGTAATAGTAAGCCTGCCTACCTATTGTTGTACTAGGTTTAAGTTATATTTTAGTCATATGACAAAATTGGAAAATATGCACACCAGTAATAGAAGTTGTTCCTGAAACGTGGATCTCAAGTTCTTGACCAACAGTGTTGATTATGATTTATGACAGAATTGCTAGGTTCGATGTTCCTAGATAATGTGAATTTCAACGTATCACGGCAGCACCAAGTCTTGATTATGAACTTTGTCACCCAGATATTATTAACCTATTATTTTGACGGATTTTTAACCAAAATTTGCCACATTCGATGATTTCGGCTCGTCTACGATGAAAAAGTCGTTGAAAATTAAAATCAATGTTTCCGCTTAAACAAGCAAAAGTAAATGGGTGTTACGTTCGTTTCTCTACTTGAAAAAATAAGTGAGGAACATTGACCTAGAAGACTTGACAGTTAGACAAGACATCAGCCTTTTATTTTGAGGAGGCAAATTGGGAACTTTCATACGGTGAATCTTTTCATTAGTAGAAAATGGAGTTATCAAGATTGGAAAGAGAAATGACTACAAGGAAACAGATTTTCTCATCTTAAACAACGTATGTCCTACGCACTTAATCAGCAATTGATAGATTATTCAACCGTGAGTCATTTTATTTATTGGCTTACCAAAAGATATTTAAATAAGATAACTTATTTTTTAATTTTTTAAAAAGTACTTTTATTTATGATTTAATTTTTGAAATAACAATATATTTTTTAGTTTTTAAAATATCATAAAAATCAACTTATTGAAGTGAAATGTTAGATGTTGTTAGCAGTTATATTTAATAGTTAACGTGTATTAATTTTTTTACATAATTACCACATAGTAATAATTTGATAATAATATAATTGTGATGTAAGAATGGTATAACAATGATGTAGCAGTGATGTAAAAGGAATTAATATACATCAATTGTTTGAATAAACACATGATTTAGTATTTAATGTATAATAGCTTAAGAATTAACTTGTTAACTTTTGTAATTTTAGAGACAAAAAATAAAATAAATTTTCAAAGATTCAAAAGAAGTTATCTCATATTTAAATTATATAATTCTTTTAAAAAGTTATGATTTCTGATTTTAAAATAAAAAATGCGTTACGTTTATTTCTTTCATAACAAAAAATAATTGGAAATTTCACCTATTTAGAATTATTTTGTTACACATATAATTTAATAAATATTGAATATGCAGAATTTTACGTATATTTTTAAAATAGAAGAAATAGTCATATAATTTGATCATTTCTAATAGAAAGAAATTAATATACCAAATTGTAAAATAGTCATATTATTTAGTCTTTTGTTTTCTAATTTTATTATATAACATTTTTTAAAAATTTACTAAAACACATAATCTTTTTAAACTATAAGTCATGCACATATAACTTTTATCAACTTTAAAAATTAACTTAAAAATTTCTTAAATTTCATAATTTGTACAAAAAATAATTTTTTTCATCCAAAATTTTAATGAATAGCACACACATTATATTAATTGAGAGGTTTCCAGCACAAAACTTAAAGTTTATAGGAGTTTTTACAAAAGGACAAAAAGTCATAGAATTTTTTGTAAAACGTCTAAAATTTTAAAAAAATTTCTACATTTTGACCATAAATTTATGTTTTGTTTGTTATAACATGTTACTATTTTATTACAATTTTAAATAAAAAAGTTAACATAAAAGTTTTTTACACAAATTATAAAAATTTATGAAAATTTTAGGTTAATTTTTATAATTAAGAATATTATCTATACATGACTTAAAGTTCAAGAATACTTTTTATATTTTAGCCTAAAAATTTTAGGAAGAGATTCCAATTTGAGAGAATAAGGAGTTATTAGAGATAAATTTATAGGATAATGATTTTCCATATTTTAGATTGCTTTGAAAAATTAAACAAAAATAAAATCATGTATATTTTCTCAAAAATCAAAAGAGTAAAATACAGGCTCACAGTAAAGATGTCAAAATTACATTTTTTTTTATTTTAAAAATGTATATTTTATTCTTTGAAAAATTAAAAAATTTATAATTTTACTTATTTTAACTAAAATATTCTAAATAATTTTATTAAATTTTTTACAAATTATAATTTATGAGAAAAATATATTTTAAAAATTATTACTTTATTATTATTTATTTTGAGTTAGAAAATAATAAAATTAGTTTATTTTAAGTTTTTTAAAAATATTTTTATATTGATTAATACATATTTAATTATATAAATATAAAATATAAATTTTTTTATTAAAATAGATAATAATTATAAATTTTTTTTTATTATCTATAAAAAAAGAAGGAAGTGTGGTTTTTTTAAAAAAAGAAGAAAAAAATAATAATTTATTCATTCAAATCAAAATCATGTAGGAAGGCCTATTTCACTCTGCAGTAAACGGGGGAAACATCAGTCGCAGATAGCTCTGATTCGTAATTTTGATGCAATGTATGAATGTAGTATCTTCCAAAGAAAATAACAATTTGGTTCGGTCTTTGTTAACAAAGAACGAGTTGCGTGCGCTTTCTCTTGCCGCCTCCCTATGCAGAAACACCGTAGAGCAAGCTCGCCCAATTGCAGAAGACGAGGAAGGATGGGACCTCAAAGCCTAAGGTGCAGTTAATTCATCGTTGAGGATCCTGAATCCAAATCCCACCTCGATGTGAATGAAGATGGTATTGTCTAACTCATTGACAGTTTTTGTCAGAATCTGATCGCCTTTTAACTGTTCGATTAAAGTCCAAACTGAACAAATGCATAATGCATTTTATAGTAGCCAGCTTTGTCGCTTGCATAGGCCTTTTTGTGGTTCACATAGGCGTTTGTATTTTAACTGTATTTTATAGTAGCCAGCTTTTTTGTCGTTCACATAAGCGATTGGTAAATTGAGCATTGCTTTTGTTTTTTTTTTTTATCTAAGTTGATAGTAAGGAAGACACTTTAATATTATCGAATAAGATTATTACATATATTTAAATTATAAATAATTTTATTCAGTTATAATTATTTAATTAATTTTATTCAGTTATAATTATTTAATTAATTTTTAAATGTTAAAAATATCTATTAAATAAAAATTTAAATAATTTTAAAAAGATTCAAAATTTTAACCATAAATAAAGTGAATCACACAAAAAAATTGAGCATTGCCATGCTATGCGTGTATATAATCTAATAAACAACTGTAGTGTGATGGCAGTATGATGAGTCAAGATCTAAGAGTTACGTGAGCATGCTCCTCCTGTCGGTCAAGGTACGGTGAGAATGCGCACCCGTGAGGAATGGGAAGAGATTCGAGAGAAGTATTGAGGCATATGACTCTTTTTGAATCCAAGCTTGTCCCCCAATGCTGGAATAAGAACGGGATAACCATTGCGTAAGGTAAGGCTCGTGATATTTCTCAGTTCTGATTCTGATAGTGGTACATGTAGCTATGATTCACGTAAGAATTATGTGTAGTCTATTTCATCCACTTCTGGGTTCTGGCATTTTCAATGTGAAAGGATAGGGTATTTTTGTACTGTACTTTAAATTACACTAGTTTATGACTCAGTTGTTTTTATTCTTATATTAGAAATAAAATTATAATTTTATATTAATAGAATTGTTTTTTTACAAATATTTTAAATAATTTTATTTAAAATATTATTGAACATTAAACGATAGTACTTTTTTTAATAAAAATTATACTTTAATTCTTTGCGTTATAAAAAATTAATATCTTTTATTGAACCTAACTCTTGGTGACATATTAATAGAGTTTAACATTAACTTAAATAATGTATTGTCATAGTAAGAATAAAATTGAAGTCTCTAATTGTGTAAGTTAATTGTAATTTTAGAAATAAAAAAATATTAAATATACAATAACAACAAACATTTTTTCTCATGAGGTGAGATATCAAGCAAAGTTAATGTATTTTATTTTGATTTTTTTATATTAAATACAATTTTATATAATTTAACTAAATATTAAGGATTATTAGTGTGATTTTACTCTTTGTTTTTATCAGAATATATAATAACAAGTTCATAAGTAGAGAACCGACGAAAAAAGTAATTACCCTACGGACAAAGGAAATCAAAGATGCGTGGGTAAAGTTAATAAGGATATATATTTTTGGGCCAAAAATATTTTATATTAATTTTAATTTTATTTTTAAAATTTGTTTGTTATTAACTTTATCTTTAAAATTTTGAATTCTAATTAATTTTATCTCACAATCTAACAATGTTTAAATTATTAACGCAAATAATTGATGTAGCTTTTGATGTGTGTATTTTTGTTTACTCGATATTTTATTTATATATTTATTGTTAAATGTGTTTATAAAATTTATGAATATTGTTAAATGTGTTTCTAAAATTTATGCATACTGTTAAATATATTCTTAATTCCTTTAAATAATTCATAATTTTTCAATAACTAATGTAGTGTTTGATATATATATTTTTGTTGACTATATATACATTAAAATTCACAAAGCCTCATCCAACTATGAAACAAAGCTATATAAGTATACAAAACGATATTTTTATTTACATGTTATTAAACAATCTGTATTAAAATAAATATATTTATTCTGTTGAAGTTATACTACATTGAATCTGTCGATGATGAATGCTGTCGATGATGAATGCTGTCTATGATGAATGCTGTCATTGAGTCTGTTGTTTTAAAGTTTATCATTGAAGTCATTAAATTTTATCTTGTTATTAAAGTCGTAAAGAAAAAATATGAAAAATGAGTAAAATATTATATATTTTTTCTTTGAATCATGAAAAAATATTGTTATTATAACAATATTAATAGATTATACTATTCATCAATGACTTTATATATAATGAATATTTTTATATGAATGTAAGAATTTTATGATAAGTTGATAATGAATAGATTTTTATGTCTAGTTTGTGGTCTCTTGTATATAGAATCATGAATATATATGTTATTGTAAAAAAATAACTTATAATCTAAACTCATATATGTTATAAGTGTTCTTATATAATATAGACTTGTTTATTTTTTAAGGTCATCATAAAACAAAATTTGTTAGCAAATTAATTTTAATATTTGCTAATAATTATATAAATTGGTAAAAGAAGTGTTATGTCCATAAATAGAGTTATTGAAAAATTATAAATTATTTGAAGGGATTGAGAATATATTTGATAGTATTTATAAATTTTAGAGACATATTTGATAATATTCATAAATTTTAAAAATATATTTGATAATAAATATATAAATAAGATGTTAAATCAGTAAAAATATATACATTAGATATTATATTAATTATTTTTTTAATAATTTAAATGAAGTTTAACCGTGAGATAAAATTAATAATAAATAAATTAGAAAGATAAAATTAAAAATTAATATAAAATTTAAAAAAATAAAAGCGTTTATACCTATTTTTGTTAAAGAGTAGAGAGAAGGAACTACAACCTCCAAAAGCAAACGAGAATTATGTAAATTAAGGATACTGTTCCTGGAATTTGGAAGAATCCTCCGAGTGTTGCCAGAGAGAATCTAGAAGGGAAGCACAAGTCAATGTTTGGTCAATACGTGGTATATATATATATATATTTAAATATTTCTTTTGGTAGAAATGGAAATTTGATTAAACAAGACAAAATACAGAGAGGCCTCAGCCAACACCAGTTTTCATAGGGTAATCTAGCCCAGAGAAGTCAGCTACAAAATGATTACTAATACAATTTGAAATAGAAGTAAACGACAATATTTAAATTTTTAGTCATACACTTCTAAACGAAAAAGTATAATCGATATTATTTTATATTCAGAATCTTATACAATTATTTTCTCAGTTAATTATACTAAATCAGAAGTTGCTATTTTATATTATTTAAAGTAGTAATATGTAACAAAAAAAGAAAAATTATCTTATTAAGAAATCAGATAGGTTCTCTCGCCTTTTACTCATCTTTTTTATTTTTTTTGGTTCACCCATACATCATGTTTGGCGTATTCAAGCTGTAGTTGGCACATGTCCGAACCAATTTTTTTTAAAAATGATTTTGACATGTCTCTGTGAGTGTCAAATGTATATCGACAATATGTTGTAGAGTTGTCCGTGCCTCTATATTTTATAGATTGTTTTCTACTTTGCACGGTGTGAAAATTACCATTCGTCTTTCTTTGAAGCGATTGTTTCCTCTATTGGGCAATTATGGTGTTCAAGTCCAACTAAATTGATTAAATTAAATTAAATTAATTAAAAATTGAACAAAATAAAAAAAAAAGATTGGTTTATTTTGATTTTTAAAATGATAAAATTGAATAGTTTGATTCGATTGTTAGTTTGTTAGTTTATAATTTTTTTGTTTATTTTTAATCAAATCAAACCAAATTACTTATCTATATATATATTAATATTTTTATCTCTTAATAGTAAAAAAATTTATAATTATATTATATAATTATTATTTATTATTTACTTTTTTAAGTAATTATGAAGATATAGTAGTACTTTAAGAGATAAGAATATTTGATATGATTTTCTTAAATAATATAATTAATTAGTTGTAAGATTTTTATTACTTATTAATATTATTAAGATTTTGATTCAAAAATTTAAAATTGATTATTTAGTATAATATTATAATTTTGAACATTTTAAAATTATTATTTTAGACTTTACAAATATATAAAATATGTTAACAAATTAAATTTTTTTTAAATATATTTCAAAATAAGAACGTCAAGTTAGTATGAATCAAATGAATTTTAAAATCAAATAAAAATAATTAAAAATAAAATTGACAAGATTCACTTATTTTAAAAATTAATTATATTGATTTAATTTAATTTTAAAATAAAATTGAATCAAACCAAATATTTGAACACTAATCTGCATATCATAATCTAAACAAGGAAGATTAGAGGCTTTTGATGCTGTCTACAAGAGGACTTTAAGGATTGGACAATTACTGTTCTCAAGGTTGCGGTTACTTGAGTTGGTAAGTAAGGGTTTTTAAAACAAAACAAAACTGATTAAACTAAATTAAATCAAATTAAATTGATTAGAAATCGAACAAAATAGAAAATATTGGTTTAATTTAGTTTTTAAAATGGCAAAATCAAATGATTTGGTTTGATTATTGGTTTATAATTTTTGTGTTCAGTTCTAACCGTACCAAACCAAACTATTTGTCTATATATATATATATATATATATATTACCTCTTCATAGTAAAATATTATAGTATCTTTTGTAATTATATTAGTTATTTATTATTTATTTTTTTAAGTAATTATACTTTGAGAGATAAGAATATTTGATATGATTTTATTAGATGATATAATTAATTAATTGTAAGGTTTTTATTACATATTACTATTATTAGGATTTTGATTCAAAAATTTAAAATTAGTTATTTAATATAATATTATAGTTTGAAATATTTTAAAATTATTTTTGAAAATTATTATTTTAGACTTTATAAATGTATAAAACATGTAAATAAGTTAGAGTTTTATTTAATACATTTTAAAATGAAAAAGTTCAACTTAGCACGAACCAAACTGATTTCAAAATTGAACCAAACTAACTTTAAAATCAAACCAAATTGATTAAAAATAAATCCAACAAGGTCCACTTATTTTGAAAATTGATTATATTGGTTCGATTCAATTTTAAGGCGAAATTGAACCAAACCAAACATTTCAACACTCCAATTGGTAAGTATGGTACATAAAAATAGTTTCATGTAGTGTTACTTGTTATCCTTGACATATCTTACCCATCCTTTTGTTGGATTCGATCACTTCTGTTTCGAGCCCTATTTAAGTCCAAGCCCATGACCCATGTTTTCCTTTTTTATATATGGCGTGTTAGTGTATTTTTTGAAGTGTGGAGACTTTAGAGATAGAGAGAGAAAATAGAGTTTTAGAGAGAGAAATTAGATCTAAGAAGCAGTTCAAAGTAGCGAGACTTTACGAAGAAATCGAACAGTGGATTTTGCTCTGATTGGGCTAAAATTTGGTGAGTGTGTTCTTGACATTCCCCTCTTCATATTCAATGGTCATTTTTTCGATTGAAGCTTTTTTCATCAGTCGTTTGTCCATATGAAGTTTTGGTTTGTTTTTGTGTTTAGATCTCTTTTTCTCCACTTACTTGTGTTTGTATCGAGTGGGTGTTTTTGAAGAAATTTGTAGGTGAATTATTTATGATTTAAGGACTGTTAGGTGCCCTAAATACTTTAAATAATTCTTGTCGGTGATGCTTCCTTGTACCCAAGCTTTAGACTAAAGTGTGTATTAATCTTTTGTAAATTGTAGAGAGACTTGTATTTGAAATATTTTGTACCGATTCAAATTGGTGTAATTTAGTTGGACATTGTTGTTTGTATCCATTAGGAATTTTGGTGAAAAGATTACAATTAAGTGTTGTATTTGTGATCTACTTTTGGTCATTGATCGAGTGACTAGATCAGATCCAAATTTGTTCCACTTCCCCTTTTCGCCCAACAAAGTGGTTTTAGAGCCATTGGTTAATAATTTTCACTTTAAATATTGACATTGATAAATTTAATAGGAATATTAACTTTAGGCTATGGCAAGTTAGAATTCTTGTAGTGTTAATACAAAATGGCCTAAAGAAGGTTTTTTCTAGAAAAGTAAAGAAACTCGCAAAGATGAGTGAAGATGAGTGGAATGAGATGTATGATAAAGACCTCATTGCAATTCAATTGAACCTCAGTAATGATGTTCTTCAAGAGATTCTTTTGAAGAAAACATCTACAGATTTATGGACGAAGCTTGAGGAGTTGTATTTAACTAAGTTTTTAGCTAATTGACTAGTTTTGTAACAACAACTCTTTAGCTTGAAAATATGTAATGAAACATCCATTAAAACTCATATTATTGAATTTATTTCACTAATTAATGACTTGAAAAATATTAATGTGAAATTTAATGAAAAAGATCAAGCAATGTTTTTATTGTGTTCCCGTCATCATATAAGCATTTTTGGGAAAACATAATTTATGGTAGAACCAAGCTTAAGTTTGATGACATTAAGTCCTTTTTATTGAGTAAAGATAAATTGGACAATGAACTTCCATCTATTTAATGAGTTATCTTTTAGCTTGATTGTGAGAGGAAGAACTTCTGGGAGGAATTTAGAAAATAACAAGCAAAAGGCTAGATCAAAGTCTTCGTCAAAAGAATTCAAGTGTCATCATTGTGGTCCAGACATGTAAAGTGATATTTCTGGAAGTTAAAGAAGGAAAGAAAATTGGCCAAATTCAATACTAGAGATGATAATAAGAAGTAAGAAACAAGTGAGGAAAGTACAACTAGAGTTGAAGAGTTCTTTGTTATTATGGTTGGAGAATTTTTGAACTTTTCTTATAACGATTCTAGATGGGTGATTAATAGTGGTGTAACTATTCATTGCACTTCGAGGAGAGATGTTTTCTCTTCATATACATCAAGTGATTTTGGTGTCTTAAGGATGGGAAATGATGACTCTTCCAAGATCATCGACAGAGGAGATGCATGCTTAGAAACTTCCAATGATACACAATTGATGCTCAGAGGCATGTGACATGATCCATATATTAGGTTAAACTTGATTTTAGTTTCTAGTTTTGATGATGATAGGTATTTCAACACTTTTGAAAATGGTCAATGGAAGCTTACAAGGGGATTATTATTTATGGCACGTAGTAAGAAAGATGTCAATCTTTACCTTATACAAGCTAAGCTATCTCGAGGCTTAGTTAATGCTATTAAGGAAGAAAATTATACAGAATTGTGGTATAAAAGGCTCAGTCACATGAGCCTAAAAGGACTTGATATTTTAGTGAAGAACTCGCTCTCTGGTGTGAAAGGAATGCATTTGCATCCTTGTGTTAATTGTTTGGTGGGCAAGTAATTAAGAGCTTCCTTCAAAAGTTTGCCTCCTCATAGGTTATCTCTTATTTTAGACTTGGTGCATTCTAATGTTTATGGTCTTTTGAGTACTAAAACTTTTGGTGGCTCGGTGTACTTTGTTACTTTCATTGATGATCACTTTAGAAAAGTTTGGGTGTACACTATGAAGATCAAGGATCAAGTAACTAATGTTTTCAACAACTTTCATGCCAATGTTGTGAGGCAAATTGGAAGAAAGTTAAAATGCATCAAAACTGATAATGGTAGTGAGTATAAAGGACCATCAAAGACTTATTAGTTAAATGGTGTGGTAGAAAGAATAAACAAAACACTTATTGAGAGAGTGAGATGTGTGTTGTCTCATATAAAGTTACAAAAAATATTTTGGGTTGAGGCTTTACATACTATTGCTTATCTCCTTAACATGCCTCCTTGTGTTCCTTTATAGCAAGATATACTAGAGAAAGTTTAGAGCGGGAAAGATGTCTCTTGTGAACACCTGAAAGTGTTTGATTGTAAATTTTTTGTTCACCTTTCTAAAAATGAGAGATCGAAGCTTGATGCCAAAACCAAGTAGTGTATCTTTCTTAGTTATGATTTTGATGAGTTAGGATACATGCTTTATGATCTTGTGGAGAAGAAGATCATAAGGAGTAGAGAAGTTATCTTCTTTAAAGACCAAACCTTTGAGGATGTTGTGAAAGGATCTGAGAAGTCCAAATTTCAGAGTAGTCACTCTATGAGTTTTGATGTCAGTCCACCTATCATGTAAAATCGCGCTTGTTATGGCTTGCAGCGTGATGCATCTAACGCAAGTGATATTTGTGTTCCTACATATGGTGATGAAAATATTGAACTAGATAATCAGTTAGTTGGAGAACCTCAAGTTGTAGGGGATACTAAGTTGAGGCGATCTAGTAGAGATAATCAACCTTTTTCGAGATATTCATCATTAAAATATTTTTTATTATCTGATGGGGGAGAACTTGAAAGTTTTTGTGAAGTTATAATTTATGAACACAATGATAAATGGTGCTATGCAGGAAGAAATGAAGTCTTTTTCTAACAACAATACTTATGAGCTTGTTGAGTTACCTAAAGGTAAAAAAGGCTTTGAAGAACACGTGGGTGTATAAGTTGAAAACAAATGAGCACACCACATGTCCTAAGTACAAGGAGAGGCTTATTGCCAAAGGCTTTAGTCAGAACGGAGTTGATTGGGAAGAAATATTTTTCTCCTCTGGTGGAGATGTCATCCATTCGGACAATTCTTGACTTAACAACTAGTCAAGATTTAGAGGTTGAGCAAATGGATGTGAATACTACTTTTCTCCATGTTGAATTGGAGGAAGAGATTTATATGGAAGAGCCATAAGGTTTTCAAGTGAAGGGAAAGGAAAACCTTGTTTATCGTCTAAAGAAAAGTCTCTATGAGTTGAAGCAAGCTCCAAGGCAATGGTATAAGAAGTTTGAGTCTTTTATGAGTGAGTATGACTTTATAAAGAAGTCTTCATACCATTGTGTGTTTGTGAAGAATTTTTCAAAAGGTGATTTTCTCATTTTATTGCTTTATGTGGATGATATGATGATAGTTAGTCATGTTCAATATTGACAAGTCAAAGAGTGAGATGAGTCAATTCTTTACTATGAAGGACTTAGGACCAGAAAAGCAAATCATTGGCATGAGAATGACTCGGAATAGAAAGATTGAAAAATTGTCATTATCTCAAGAGAAATATATTGACAAGGTGCTTGATAGGTTCAAAGTGAGCAAGGCGAAGGTTGTTAGTACTCCACTTGGTAGCCACTCCAAGTTAAGCTCTAAACAGTGTCCATTTGTTGAAAAAGAGAAAGAAGAAATGATGAAGGTTCCTTATGCTTCGGATGTACGTAGTTTATTGTATTCTACGGTTATCACGAGATTTTACATAACTTATGTTGTTGGAGTTGTGTGTAGATTTCTCTCCAATCTTAACAAAGAACATTGGAATGCAGTAAAGTGGATCTTAAGATATCTCCAAGGAACTTCTACTTTGTCATTATGTTTTGGAAGTGTGAATCTTCTTTCGATTGCCTATATAGATACATATATGGTAGGAGATTTTGATTTGAGGAAATCCACTTCAGGATACATGATTAGCTTTACAGGAGGAGCTATGTCTTTCTTGTCAAAGTTGCAAAAATGTGTAGCTCTTTCTACTATTGAAGCTAAATTTAGAGCAACTACTAAAGCTTGCAAGGAGTTATTATGGATGAAGAATTTTTTTTTGGATCTTGGGTTCAAGCAGGAAAGGTATTTGTTGTTTTGTAACAACCAAAGCACTATAAATCGTAGTAAGAATCCTACGTTTCACTATAAGTCAAAACATATAGATGTGAGATATCATTGGATTCAAGATATGCTTGATTTGAAGATGCTTGAATTGGTGAAAATTCATACCAATGAAAATGGTTTGGATATGATGCAAAAGGTGCTATCAAAGTTGAAACACTAATTTTGTTGTAGTAGGGCTAGCTTGGTGGAACTTCCTTTATAGTCGTGAAGGGGATATGTGTTGGGTTAGGTCATTTTATTTGGAGCCACATTTGAGTCCAAGTCCATGATACGTGTTTCCCTTCTTTATATATGGTGTGTGGGTACATTTTATGAAGTGTGAAGACTTTTAGAGAGAGAAAGAAAATAGAGCTTTAGAGAGAGAAAATAGATCTAAAAAGTGGTTCAGAGTAGCTCAACTTTACAAAAAAATTAGATAGTGGATTTTGTTTTGTTTAAGCTGAAATTTGGTGGGCGTATTTTGACATCCTTTTCTTCATATCCAATGGTCATTTTTTTTTTTTGGATTGAAGCTCATTTGGTTAGCGGTTTGCCCTTCTAAAATTCTAGTCTATTTTTGTGTTTAGATCTCTTTTTCTCCACTTATTTGTGTTTGTATCAAGTGGGTGTTTTTGAGGAAGTTTGTAGGTGAATTATTTGTGATTTAGGAACTGTTAGATAGTGTTCTTAAGTGTCCTAAACACTTTAAATAATTCTTGTTGACGATACTTCATTGTATCTAAGATTTAGACTAAAGTGTGTATTAATTTGTTGTAAATTATAAAAAAAATTGTATTTGACATATTTTGTACCAATTCAAATTGGTGTAATTTATTTGGACATTATTGTTTGAATTCATTGGAAATTGTGGTGAAAAGATTACAACTAAGTATTGTATTTGTGATCTATTTTTGGTCATTAATCAAGTGACCACACAGAATCCAAATTTGTTCCACCTCCCCTTTTCACCCAACAACTTTAGTATGAATTTTTATAGTTAATGACAACAATTGCCAGTGATATATGTTATAGTGAATTTTTAATTCTCTATGGTATGATGGCAGGAAATAATCTTACTAGTTACCACCTTGAAAATATGCTAATATATAGCTGTCACTGCTTGGTTATCTTTATTTTTTTCTGGAAAACTGCAATATTATTTGTCTCACATTTGACACGGAAACATAAATATTTATCAGTTGAAAGATATGATATCTATGCTTTTGTTCAGGAATACTGCTATACTAGATTTTTTTACTGTGCATATGATATAATGGTATGTTGCACAATTGATGACCGATTTTGTGTAGTGTTCTTCAGTTGATTGATTGGTCTGCATAATATCAATAAACCAGATATCACACTTCCATATCTGAATTCTTTTGTCCTCCTAAATGGTACTCACTAATCTCTTTCTTGACCACAGCCATGCTTTTTTTTGTTTTTCTCCTTTTCAGCCAGCCTATTTATTTTCCTTTTCTCTTGCCCTGTGAATATTTCTTTTCGGAATATTCCATGCACGACTTTAACATTTAAACCAAAAATTGACCGATCGCAATGTTTTGTGTATGGACCTCATGCATAACTAATGCGCAAGGGAAACTTGGTTACATAAATATTGTCATCTAGCTAGTACAACAGTTACTGCAGAGGGTCAAGCTTTTTCTTGAGGGCAGCCTGTTGGAAGTTTCACGCTGGATAAAAAAGATAAATTTAAAAATTATATAATATGTAAAAATAATAAATTAAATTATTTTAAATATTTTAATCATAAATCATCCTTCGCGTTTAAACTCATATTCAAGATCAATAATATAATAGACTAACACTCAACCATATAAATTTTCAAACATAAACTTTAACATAACAAAGACAATTGACCAATTCAGAGTCGCTCGTTTTGAGTCTCTTCAAGACATGCCAGTCTATATTTTAGCATTTGCAGGTATATCATTAGTTTTCTAGGAGTTTGATGTAGACCATTACGAGAAAGACCTTGTATTAATTCTTATTATCCGTACCCTTTAACATTATCCTTTATCACCAAAGAACTTTGAAAACATGTGTATGTTTGGTTCATCTACTCAACCTTTCTTTCAACCTACCAAGCAAAGCTAAAACATGGTGAGATATTGTCAGAAAAAATTGTTTCTTTCACAATTGCAATGATTGGCCTTAATGTATAAGAGATTGAGATGGCAAGCATATACAGAATTTTAATCTCTGATGCGCCATAAGGCGGTGCAATTATGTGAATATATATATAGATATATCTATCTATCTATCTATCTATCTATCTATCAATATCTTGTGACGTTTGAGCAACCTCATCCTTAGTCATTTTGTTCCCGTTTGCTTAGGAAAGCGATTGTGCTAAGTGTCTCAAAATGTATGCCTCTTTGCTTCCTGTAAGTTTGCCTAGCTGTTGTATTGTACGACCAGATTAGCACACAATTAATATATATTGTGTATAAATTATTAATGTCATTTTTTGTTAATCAAATTAAAATCTTAAATATCTCTCCTTAAAATTTTTTTTAACATTTAAAGATTAGTTAAATAGTTATAATTAAATAAAATTATTTATAATTTAAATTTATATAATAATTTTTTTAATATGTTATTGACATCTTTGTATAATAGTCTTGAAAGTACCTTCCTCGCTATCATTTTTAATAAAAAAAAATGTTTCATGTTGGCTGCACGACGTTTTTATAGTCTCAAGAATGAGGATAGTTGGTTGCACTAAGAGAATTCATGACAAAATGCCAGACACGTGGATGTTGTCTTACTCTTAGATTTGGTAATGCTAAGAATAATATATTATATTTATTAGGGGGGAAAAAGATAAAGATAACTTCTTAGTCTGTTTCACAATATTGAAGCTTATCTCCTTTCCTTTAAATAATAGTATTTTCTCTGTCAGCCCTTGATTCGCTGGACGAGCTACTGAAATCTTGTTTTTTTCTACGGAACACAAGGCAGCATGGCCTTTGTGTACATGCGTGTGCCATTTTGTCTCTTTATTTTTCACCTTCTTTCACACTTTCCCTGTTAGTTTGGAGTCGAAGACTGGAAATGTCATAAATAATGAGTGTGCTCGAATGTTATTTTATTTTAATTTTTTAAAATTAATTTTAAGAATTTATATTAATATTATATTTTAAAAAAAAATTAAAACTTAGAATAATTTTAATTATTCTTAAAATACATATTTTATTATCAATATGAGTTAATACAAATAATCAAAGATCTAAAAAAAAATTATTGTTTTACTTATAGAGTTTAAATTCTTCTAAAATTATTTAAAATTATATTTGATAGATATTTAAAATTTTTTTTTTTGATATTTAGTAATTAGTTAAATAATTACGATTAAGTAACTTATTTATAATTTATGCCTATATAATAATTTTTTTAGATTTATTTATTAATCTCTCTAATAAATTATTAATATCTTGTACAATAATATTAGAATTGTATTTCTCTTACAATCATTCTAATATATATATATATATATATTTTATTTTTTATTTTTAGTTAAAAATAATAATTTAAACAAATTTTTTTTAAAAATAATTTTTAAATATGCTCAAATTTTTTTTGATATTAGGAATTTTGTTTTTTAGAAAATTTGAGTTTTTAGGAGCATGCGCTCTTCAGCTGTCTACCGTGCATAGAAACTGTCGGATATCCGCTTAATCAAGTAGAGATTATAACAAACATAAATTAAATTAGAGAGAAAAGAATAATTGTAATACGTGAGACAATACATACTAAATAGTATTTAAGATTTTAGAATGTCATTATTTGAAACCCCGTGGCCATTATAGGGCCCCGCGCGCCTTAGTGGGTAGCATAACATGGACATCCACCTACTAGCAGGTATTTCTATTTCGCCAGAAAAATGGCATCATCAGAGGTATCGATCAAGGGGAATTGCGTGAGCGGGCAGGGGGAAACCTACTCTTCTGCCCACAACCATCATCACGAAGCTTGGAACGCTACAGATGGTGGTACTGCTCAGAATGCTCATTCTTCATCAGCTGCCAAAGGTAATTCTGGCGTATTTACTTTCATTACCTTTCCGATATACATGATTTCGGCTTCTTACAATCTGATTTTACTTTGTTTTCATAGATGCGGAAGCAGCGCTTTACAAGGAGCTATGGCATGCTTGTGCTGGCCCTCTCGTCACAGTGCCCTGCGAAGGGGAGCGAGTCTTCTATTTTCCTCAGGGACATATCGAACAAGTAATTCCTAAGGCATTTCCTCAGTAATTCGTTGTTGTTATGCTTATCTATATTCATTCGCTTTTATGGCGTTTCCTTGCTTCTTATAGTACTGAATTTTCGCCCTAAATAGTGGACTTGAGCCTCATGGGTTTTGATTTATTGGATTTTTCTTCAAGTTGCTAAACTTCAGTGCTTGTTTTCCTGCTACATTAGGTGGAGGCGTCCACCAATCAGGTGGCGGACCAGCATATGCCTGTGTACGATGTCCCACCCAAAATCCTTTGTCGGGTGATCAACGTGCGGCTCAAGGTAGCTTTGCTCGATCTATGCTGATTTGTTTATTCGGAAGCTTTCAATGCATATCGATAAATCATTGAAGAGTCGTAACTGTTAGACTAGGTCTTTTTGCATGGCAGATTTACTAATGATTAAATTTTCTTTTTTCTTTCCTTTTTGTCAACAAATTTCAGGCTGAGCCAGACACCGACGAGGTGTTTGCCCAAGTGACGTTGGTTCCGGAGTCAAATGTGAGTTCACTTCTAGTGTTTAGTAATTGATGTCTAGATGTGATCCTTATAGTTTTTCTTCTCAAAATATGGGTACGATTGCCAGCAAGATGAGAACTCCGTGGAGAAGGATCCCCCACCTCCTCCACCACCACGATTTCAAGTATATTCGTTCTGCAAAACTCTGACGGCCTCCGATACGAGTACTCATGGTGGATTTTCTGTGCTGAAACGTCATGCTGATGAATGTCTTCCTCCGCTGGTTTGGTTCTTGCTTTTGCCTCCTTATTGTGCTTTGTTTCATTTTCGTTGGGGCTGAAGGGAGAGGAATTCTCCTTGTTGTCCTTTGACAGGATATGTCGAAACTGCCACCTACCCAGGAGTTGGTGGCGAAGGATCTACACGGGAATGAGTGGCGATTCAGGCATATCTTTCGAGGTAATTGATGTGAATTGATAATTCATCTTGATGTTATGGCATACAGGTACTATAGTCCACGTGCCGAGCTCTGACTATAGTATGGTTGCCAGTGCCTTCACTGGGGTACTGGCTGCAAAGAATCTATGTGCTGTTCTGAGGAATGATCCATAGTCTTTACTTCTCTTCTCTTAAATATTTTATTTTTCTGAGTAATTAGCCAGGCTACATAGGCATTTATTGTTTACATTTTGTATAATTTTCTTGTTCCATTTTCCTGTTTGTTTGTGACTGATAAGTGTAATATATTCCAGGTCAACCACGTAGACACTTACTGCAAAGTGGTTGGAGTGTTTTTGTCAGCTCCAAGAGGCTTGTTGCTGGTGATGCGTTTATATTTTTAAGGTTTGTTTTTTCCTGAGTGAGGTTTTAGATTTCCTGGTTCATCACTTTTGCTTCTCTATAAAAAGAGCGACTAATTAGGAACTCCCAGGGGTGAGAATGGAGAACTCCGTGTTGGTGTCAGGCGTGCAATGAGACAGCAGGGTAACGTTCCGTCCTCAGTGATCTCCAGTCAAAGTATGCATCTTGGTGTCCTCGCAACTGCCTGGCATGCCATTTCAACAGGGACCATGTTCACTGTTTATTACAAGCCCAGGTCTATAACTTACTCTTGAAATTATGCTCATTAAGCCAGTTATGATTAATTTCAGTTTGACCTTTGCATGTCATGTTCTTGGTAATATGAGTGTTTCTGAATCCTTGTGTGTCTGGTTTAAGCGTTACTTTCTCAATAATTTCCCATGGCAGAATTTACGGAACTTTTTTAAGTAAATATCTTGCAGGACCAGTCCTTCTGAATTTATCGTTCCGTATGATCAATACATGAAGTCTCTAAAAGATAACTATACCATAGGCATGCGGTTCAGAATGAGGTTTGAAGGTGAAGAGGCTCCAGAGCAGAGGTATGAATGTTTAATGCTGTCCTGTTCCTTTCCATACCCGTTTCTCATATAAAGTAATCAAGCAACTTTACCGTTAATCTGAAGAAATTTAATTTTGTTACTTTTTAAATTGTAGGTTTACGGGTACCGTTATTGGAATTGAAGATGCCGACTCCAAAAGGTGGCCAGAATCCAAATGGAGATGCCTTAAGGTTCTATTTCTAGTCTTTATGCCACTATGTATGACTGTTAAATATGGCATGCTGTGATGGAGTTTGCTTTGTGTGTTCCAGGTGAGATGGGATGATACATCTAACATACCTCGTCCTGAGAGAGTTTCTCCTTGGAAAATAGAGCCCGCTGTTGCTCCTCCAGCTATAAATCCTCCTCCAATGGCTAGGCCTAAAAGGCCTCGGTCTAATGTGGTTCCATCATCACCGGATTCCTCTGTTCTTACTCGTGATGGTATAGTTAACTTGTTCAGAATCTTTCATTTTTCAGAGTTATCTTTATTGGAGCATTGGTAGTTTAGTGAAACTTTTTTTGGGGCTTGATCTACAGTGTCATCTAAAGTAAGTGTAGACCCTTTGCCACCAAGTGGATTTGCAAGGGTCTTGCAAGGTCAAGAATTCTCGACCTTGAGGGGCAATTTTGCAGAAAGCAACGAATCTGATACTGCTGAAAAGCCTGTTGTGTGGCCACCTGCATTAGATAACGAAAAAAATGATGTGGTTTCTACTAGAGGTAGATTTGCACCAGAGAGCTGGATGTCAATTGGGAGGCATGAACCAAAATATTCGGGTTTACTTTCAGGCTTTGGGGCGAGTGAAGATCATTCGCATCCATCCTTGGTTGATCAAACTGGCTCTGTGGCTAATCTTGCAAGAAAACATGTTTTAGATCATGAAGGCAAGTTTAATGTGATAACCAGTCAATGGCCTACAACGCCCTCCAGTCTACCTCTAAACCTCTTGGACTCTAATACAAAAGGTTCTACACAAAGTAGTGATATAGCCTACCTAGCTCAAGGGAATGTGAGGTATGGTGCATGTGGTGACTATCCTGTGCTTCATGGTCATAAAGTTGAGCATCATCGTGGAAACTCGTTGATGCCACCACCTCCACCACCTTCTCAGTATGATAGTCCCCATTCAAGAGACCTGATGCCCAAACCAAAATTGGCAAGAACATGCGAGGCTGTGAAAGCAAAAGAAGGGGACTGTATGCTATTTGGCGTCTCACTTATCAGTGGCCCAATTACGCCAGAGCCTTCTGTATCACAAAGAAATGTGTCGACTGAGCCAGTTGATCACATGCATATTACATCTTACGAGCATCATACTTCTGAAAATGATCAGAAATCAGAACAATTAAGGGGTCCAAAACTGGCAGATGCTGTAGTTGTTGTTGATGACCATGAGAAGCCATTACAAATATTTCAGCCGCATCTGAAAGATGTTCAAGCCAAACCACTCAATGGTTTTGCTAGGAGTTGTACTAAAGTAAGGTCCTTTTCTGTTAGATAAACTATGCAAGCTAGAACTTTGCAGGAAAATTAATCAATTGCTAATAATTTTAGGTTCATAAGAAGGGGATTGCGCTTGGTAGGTCAGTGGACCTTACAAAGTTCAGGGACTATGATGAATTAGTTGTGGAATTAGATGATCTGTTTGAATTTGGAGGTGAATTGTTGTCTCCAAAAAAGGATTGGCTTGTTGTCTTTACAGATAATGAAGGTGACATTATGCTTGCTGGGGATGATCCGTGGCTGTAAGTATCTATCTAATTATAAAATCCTTAGCTTACTGACCAAATTTTATATGTTGTTTTTCCTTGACAAAAGGACATAATTCACAGTTTTTTTTTTTTTCCTTTTAATCTAAATCAGGGAGTTCTGCGCCATGGTTCGCAAAATTTATATCTATCCCAAAGAAGAAATTCAGAAAATGAGCCCGAGAACATTTAGTTCTAGGATTGAAGAGAACCATTCAGCCAGCGAAGGTGCGGATGGTAAAGAAGTCAAATGTTAGCTGCATTGAATCAAATTTTCTTCTTGATCCAAAAGAAACATATCTATTTTCCTCCAGGTATCTCATGTAATGCTAGTTTATTCTGATTTACAGATTCTGATCTAGGGAAGTAGGAGACTCGTAATAGCCATCGAGTAGGGGGATATGATCAAAAGACAAATTGTGATTCCTTACTCCTGACTATTTTGCCCAGATATATTACCCTCCTATGTAATCGTGTTTTGAGCGAGGTAATATCTATCACATAGGCTGTACATAGTTGTTTTACTCACCCCTTCCCTCCTCAAACACAACACCCCCTTCCCCCTTCCCCGCGCCCCCACCCCAAAAACCCCCTTAATGTATCCAACTTCAAACATTGGCTGCCTTATGGTTAACATCCAGTTATCTTATTTTAATTTTGACTGTTTTTTTATAACTATTGCGAGTAAGAACTGAAATGGGATATATTTTGATATTTTCATATCCATTTGAATGTGTATGGTAATATAATGTGTAGTGCTTCTATTTATCATGCTCACATAATTTTTGCTCAAATGCTACAATTGTAATTTATTGCTTGGTTGGCTGAATTTTTTTGGGGAGATGTTTATTTTTTAAGGGGAAATTGCATTTATTAATAACTTGTTAAATGGGTGGGTTTATTACCAAGGAAAAGATTAGTCCATTTAAAATGGGCTAAAACCTTTAACCTATGGACTAAATGGGTTGGGGCCAGAAGTTAAAAAATAAAAAATAGTTTTTTATAATGTACATATTTAGTTTAGAAAGTTAATGTATATATTAATCTAAGTCAAGCTACCCCATTTAACATTAATAATATTTATTCCAAGTTTTGTCTTCAGTTGAAAGGTCTTTAACAAAAAATAGCAATAAATTCCTTCAATTACGACCAACTTTCTATCATCTAAATTAAAAAACTCAAACTACTTAAAATTATTAACATACTCTAATTATTCACGGATAGACTTGCTTTTACTTTTACCGTCATCTCTCTAGCTCTGAACAAGTATTAAATATAAAATTTACAGATATTTGAATAGATGAATTAGAACATTAAAGAATAGTATGAAAAAGTATTTTAATAATTTTATGTAGTTTAAGTTTCTAAAATTTAATAAATAAAAAATATATTGAAATTGAATTATTAAAATAAATAGCTCCTCGGTCCCAAAAAGCTTGGTTGCTATTAGATACAATGAGATAGATTCTGAAGAAGTCACCTCCCTTTGCCTCTATTACTAAATAAAAAAAATAAAATTTTAAATGATTCAATAGATGTATCAAATTCAATTTCATAATCAAATTCCCTTTTGGCAGCCCCAGCTTGCGCAGGACGAGCGCAGCTCAAAGGATTTCGTATTTTAGTGCATCAATATAATGCAGAATGATTGTACTTACATTTTTTATGTTACAAATTGGTGAGCAAATTCTATCTATAGCATGGTTGTTATAATTTTTTAATTAATTTAATGATGTCGTTAATAATTTTATTCTCTCTATTTCTAAAATTTTATCCGATTTATTTTTAAGAAGCAATACAATAATTAAGTAAACGTTCTTCTAATGAAAATGTGTTTCTTAATTTTCATTTTTGTTGGTAAAAAAAAGCGATAGTAAGGAGAGGTCTTTAGATTCAAATCCAAGCAGATAAATAGAGTAAGATATTTTTTCTAAGTCCTTGACCATTTTTGCAACTCACGTTGGCTTCTCTTTTTTCATATTTGTCACCATATTAACTTAAATCCAACGAAATAATTAAGTCATTTTTGTTAAAAAAAAAAGTGATACGTAGTTTATTAAAATTATCATAGGTAGAACACTCGAGTTTCCAATAAAAGACGTAATTTGTCAACAATAACTTTGGAAGAAGATTAACAACCAAACAAGACTTCATCGCAAAAAAGTGGTCTCGTCTACGGCTTTCCTACAGCGACGTAGATATTTCTTCATTTCTCTTTTTGCCTCAAATTCTTCATTTTAATTTAACGATAAAAACATCTTTTCGAACTTTTAACTTTATATAAATTTTTAATTTTTTTTTAAATTTTTTAATCAATTTATTTTTAAAATTTTAAATTATAATTAATTTTATCTTATATTTTTAATTTTATTTAAATTATTAATAAAAATAATAAAATGAGATTTAACACTATATTTTTAAAATTAACATAAATTAATATTTTATTTTTATTTAATATTTTAATATTATGTCAAATATTATATTATTATTTTTATTAATAATTTAAATAATATTTTAAAATTAAATTAATTATAATTTAAAATTTTAAAAATAAAATTAAAATTAATATAAAATTTTAAAAGAATACTTTTAGGTAACTTAAATTTAAGAAAAAAAATCATGTTGTCCGTTAACGATGGCTAAGGGCAAAATAGTCACCCATGCAAAATATCAGGGATAATATTGACATCAAATCAAAATTCACTCGCTGAGAAGAAAACCACGGTGGGCCAGTGCAATGAAGTTCATGATAAAGCAATGTTAGAAGAATACGTGTCCTATTTCCAGACACTAACTCGAAACGAAAGTTGTGGGCCCAGGAAATGGACGTCTCTAAAATCCCAGAGACGTGGATGGACGGTGACGATGGAGTATTAGAGAAATGATAGCATAGGGTAGGGTACATGAAGATTGATGCAGCGTTGTGGTTTTATTCTAGAGGATGAAGCTAAGAAAGGGAAAGAGATAGAGGCATTGAAGGGCGAGTTAGCGCCCAATCCATACATTCATCTCGCATT
Source organism: Senna siamea (assembly GCA_031216115.1). Lineage (NCBI taxonomy): Eukaryota > Viridiplantae > Streptophyta > Magnoliopsida > Fabales > Fabaceae > Senna > Senna siamea. Next base: position 16,824,617 of record CM062359.1, on the reverse strand, counting down.
CCTTCGTCTTCGGCAGTTCGGCCGACCATATAAACACCTTCTCTTGTTCCTTTCTCTATCCATAAAGAAACCAAGTCTCCTACTACGTCAGGTCTCTTTCTCTCCTATCAATCTTCGTCTTTTCTCTTACGATTTCTTTCTTTTTTGGTTTGTTGGTTGAATTAATTAATCGAATATTTCGGGACGGCTTTTTGTGAGTTTGTTTTGAATATGATGTTGCTTCCTGCGTGCCTGACGGCTGTGTTTTGTGGTTTGCTACTACGAGCTTGCTTGAATTAGGTTTTTCAGTTTGCTTCAGGTTGTTTGACTTGTCTCTCTTCTCGCTCGAATTAAAGTAGTGGTTTGGTGCACCAGGCGTTTGTTTGTTTAAATTATTTGTATATATGATTTGTATGATTATGGTTACTCATTAATTGAAGCCTCTCCCATGAGTTTGCATTTGAGTTATTTGTTAATGACCATGGAATGATGGAAACTGTTATCCTGACTGCTGTCTGACTCTTTTATGTGGTTGGCTGGAGTGGTAGACTTATTTTGTGGGGTCGTATTTCTTGTAATTAGTATGTCGTCACACCCTTTACGAAGCGGGAATATGTTGTTATTTTCTTCGTTACCGTCCTTCGTTGAGTTGATATGTTAGTCCTCTATTCCATAGCTGAACTTTAAGATCTTTATGGAGTTGAGCTTCTGAAACTAAATTCGCTATAAAGTGGATGTTGTTTGTGGTTTTCTGCTTCTTGGTTTGTAGCTTTTGTTTGAGAGAGAAAAATATGTTATAGAGGACAATTTTGACGATTAATAAGTTGAAGACAACTCGATGCCCCCATCAACTTACACAACACCCTTAAAATCTTAACTTCTGTTATGATAATCTTAAACATATGCTTTGGGGGACGATATGTAATGATTGTGAATCCTCTCTTAGGCACAAGTATCTTAAAATAGGCTTGATATAATATTCATTTCTGTAACTTAGCTTTATTATGAATACTACATAGTTACTCCCATTTTTGTGTTAAACTATGTGGGTAGGATGGTGTCCGGTGTCATTTTGTTTTCTGATTCTGTTTCTGAGTGCATTTTGATGTTTCAACTTCAAAGTGTTTTATATTTTGGCTAACTTGTGGCATCAACTATTGCAACCCGCGATTCAGGAATCATGGGTAGGGTTTTGGCTCAGACAATTAATTTCCCCAGTCTAGTGGCTGGGCAAAGGCATGGTCAACATAAGGGATCAGGAAAATCGAAAAGATCAGTTAAAATGATGAGTACTCTAGGGGTTCCTGGACTAAGAATAACAAGTTTCTCTGGACTACGTACTGTTAATCCTTTGGATACTATGTTGAGACCTGGGCAAGATTTCCATTCTAAGGTGTCAATTGCAACTTCTTCACGGCGAGCAAGGGCCAGGAGATGTGTACCTAAAGCCATGTTTGAGCGTTTCACAGAGAAAGCTATTAAAGTAATTATGCTAGCACAAGAGGAAGCAAGACGGCTTGGCCACAATTTTGTTGGAACAGAGCAGATTCTATTGGGTCTCATTGGTGAAGGCACTGGTATCGCTGCTAAGGTTCTAAAGTCTATGGGAATCAACCTTAAAGATGCACGTGTGGAAGTGGAGAAGATAATTGGAAGGGGCAGTGGATTTGTTGCTGTTGAGATTCCATTTACCCCTCGGGCAAAGCGTGTTTTGGAGCTCTCATTGGAGGAAGCCCGCCAACTCGGTAAACCTTTTGTTTACATTATGTTTTATATTATAATATTACTAAGGTACAAAAATGATCTTATCTGGATGGAACTTCTGAATCATCTTGAAATTTCAGGTCACAACTACATTGGATCTGAGCACTTGCTTCTGGGTCTCCTGCGTGAGGGTGAAGGTGTAGCAGCACGCGTTCTTGAGAACCTGGGCGCTGATCCTACTAATATTCGCACACAGGTTAGTATGAATTCCTCATTTACTCTTTTTACTAGCTGTTTATATTCTGTGAATCCTGATGTTATTTGAGCTTTTTTGTCAATCATCAAAATTTTTTCTGGATGGGAACAGGTTATTCGCATGGTTGGTGAGAGTGCAGACAGTGTCACCGCTACTGTTGGTCCAGGAAGCAGTGGCAATAAGATGCCAACTTTGGAGGAATATGGTACCAATTTGACCAAGTTAGCTGAGGAGGTAATTGATAGTTCCTAGTTTCCTTCGTGATGGGTATTGGATATTATATGATAGTTCACTTAGTAAATTCTGAAATAATTCCCCCTGATCCCTTCAGGGAAAATTGGACCCAGTTGTGGGAAGGCAGCCACAAATTGAACGTGTCACTCAAATTTTAGGTCGTCGTACCAAAAACAATCCTTGTCTTATTGGAGAACCTGGTGTGGGGAAGACAGCTATTGCTGAAGGTCTTGCTCAGCGGATTGCAAATGGTGATGTACCTGAAACCATAGAGGGGAAGAAGGTTTGTAGAAATCAGTTTATTTTTGTCAGTACAGTGTATAACTTTTGTGTAAGTTCAATTTAGGGCATTTTTTGTTCTCTTTATCAGTAAGATCTAACCTATCTAACTTTCTGGGTGTTTGTATAGTAATTTTAAATTAACACTCCCCTTTTTAGTCATCTAATTGTGTGATAATGATTCCACTTTTGCATTTCAGTTTAAGATTAGTGTTGCTTCATATTCTTGGTTTTATGTGCAATTAACATAATGTATAAGGAGTTCTGAATCAGGTGAAAGTTTTTCCTGTTCAATCTTATTTGTCATGTCAAAATCTGGTTCAGACATGCCATCCCTAGGCAATTTCGTGTCTATAAATCCCTGTCATTATCCTATCAAACTAATGGCTAGCAACATGGATTGTTGAGAAGATCAATACTGGTTGTAGGTGTCCTTTCATTATTATGTAGATTTTTATAGGTAGTTTACTTTTTCACTACCTTTCTTATAATTTTCTAATAGATTACTTTGTTCTGCATTGTTTAGGTTATAACCCTTGATATGGGTCTACTTGTAGCTGGGACTAAATATCGTGGAGAGTTTGAGGAAAGGTTAAAGAAACTGATGGAGGAAATCAAACAAAGTGATGAGATTATACTTTTTATTGATGAAGTGCACACTCTAATCGGAGCAGGAGCAGCTGAAGGGGCAATTGATGCTGCAAATATATTAAAACCAGCTCTTGCAAGAGGTGAACTACAGGTAAATTTGCCCTTTGACTTGTTCAAAATGGATACTGCCTTATCTCTTACCTTTTAAATTAATTTGTATGCCAATTATTAATATAAAAAAAAGGAGGGCGAATGGATAAATTTTTTAGTTCTTGACCACATGCCTTTCTCTTCTAGTATGGCTTTGTGAAGCTCATTTAGTAATTATTGGTGCATTGCTCTTTTAGTCCATAATTTGGTTAAGGAATCTCTAGTATTTCTACTAGTTCTATGTTTGTACACAGTTAAGCCAAATATTAGATATATTTATAATAGAAGTGGTATAGGTCAGCTATCAATTATAAATTCAGAAGCTGCCAATAATAGTTGCTGGCATCTAGATCTAGTCTGTTTTAGATAATTTGGACAGCTATTATTTTTTGTTGAATATTGTGCTGTTTCAGTTGTGAAACTCAGTGATCATTCCATACAAGTCGCAAGTTTTAAGTATTTGGTGACCATCATACAGAATAATGGAGAAATAGAGGGAGGCGTAAATCATAGGTTTCAAGTTGGGTGGATAAAATGGAGAAAGACTGCAAATGTCATTTGTAATAGAAAAGTACTACTCAAATTTGGGGGGAAATTTCATTGCTCAACTATAAGACATGCATTGTTATATATATGGTATTAAATGTTGGGCGATAAAAAGTGAACGTGAGCAAAAATTCAATATCACATAAATGAAAATGTTGCGTTGGATGAGTGAACACACTAAAAAGGATAAGATTAAAAATGATTACATTGGAAAGAAAGTTGGGGTAGTACCTATTATAGAAAAGTTGGTACAATTGTGTCTTAGGTGGTTTGGTTATATACAAAGGAGACTAGTCCAATAATTATTAACAATCTAACTATAGAAATGAACCAAGATAGAAAACTTCAGCATTGCTTAATTCATGTAGCCCACCACATATAGTGGAAAAAGACCTTGTTGTTGGTGTAGTATTGTGCAGTTTCAGTTTTGTTGAATTTTAGAACGTGGAATGATCATTGTATACATACAGTGAATGAATTCTGGTTATGAATTTTTTCTTAATTGAAAGGATGTGATTAAATGCTTTTAATTTTGTTTATAATTGAACCATACTATCAAAATGTCTGCTTTGTTATTTGTGCAGTGCATAGGTGCCACAACATTGGATGAATACAGAAAACATATTGAAAAAGATCCTGCCTTGGAGAGGCGATTCCAGCCTGTTAAAGTTCCAGAACCAACTGTGGATGAAACTATACAAATTTTGAAAGGACTTAGAGAACGATATGAGATTCATCATAAGCTCCGCTATACTGATGAAGCCCTTGTAGCTGCTGCTCAGCTGTCATACCAGTATATCAGGTATTTCATCATCCATTTTGCTATACCTGCTCAGCTCATTTTGCTTTTTCTTATGCTGAAATGGATAAGATTCTTTTATCAATGTTGCATTTTTGAAGTTTTACCCTGATTTAACTGGTGGTATTAGCCTTCTGGAATGCAGCATCGGTAATCCTCTCTGAATCATTTCACATTTATTTTTGGGGCTGTAACATAATTTTTTTGGTATTATTAGATGAATAAATGCTTTATTTTTTTTTTCTTGTTGCTTTATATCTTACACAAGTATTTTCTGGTTTAAAAATTATGCTATCTTGTGCAGTGATCGATTCTTGCCTGACAAGGCTATAGATTTGATTGATGAAGCTGGTTCCCGGGTCCGACTTCAACATGCACAGGTATATTGGGTATCTTACCCTTGGTGAGTCTTGTATCTCCTACTATTAAGCTAACTGAGCTACATATATGTACGTTCAGTTACCTGAAGAAGCAAGAGAGCTGGACAAGCAGGTCAGGCAGATTGTTAAGGAGAAAGAAGAAGCTGTTCGCAACCAAGACTTTGAAAAGGTAATTTCTTTTTTTTTTTTAATCCAAAAAAATTTTATATATGAAAATTTAACTTGTCCAATTTTGATACCAATATTTTCAAGAAGATAGTGCACTACTTTGATTTAGTGAGATAATATAGTTAGTCTAATAAAAGGAAGTCTTAGTTTCAGTAACAAACAGGATGGGGACTTCTTTATAGAATTAAAGTAAGTACTATTTTAGTAAGTTTTGAGAGAAGTATTTTGGTTTTGTTTCCTCTTTTGATGTTCTGATTATATGGTCAAATTCATCTCTACCTTTTAGGCATTACTTAGCGTGCTGATGATATATGAATTTTTATGTAGGCTGGAGAGCTACGAGATAAAGAAATGGATCTAAAGGCACAGATCTCAGCACTTGTTGAGAAAGGCAAGGAAATGAGCAAGGCCGAGAGTGAGGCAGGCGATGAAGGTCCGATTGTGACTGAATCTGATATCCAGCACATTGTATCCTCCTGGACTGGTATTCCTGTTGAAAAAGTCTCAACGGATGAATCTGATCGCCTCCTCAAGATGGAAGAAACCCTACATAAGCGAGTCATTGGTCAGGATGAAGCAGTAAAAGCCATTAGTCGGGCTATTCGCCGAGCCCGAGTTGGATTGAAAAACCCTAATCGTCCAATTGCCAGCTTCATCTTTTCTGGTCCAACTGGTGTGGGGAAGTCTGAGCTGGCAAAAGCATTGGCTGCATACTACTTTGGCTCTGAAGAAGCCATGATTCGGCTTGATATGAGTGAATTTATGGAACGTCACACTGTCTCTAAGCTTATTGGTTCACCTCCTGGATATGTTGGTTACACTGAAGGTGGTCAATTGACTGAGGCAGTTCGGCGTCGGCCCTACACTGTTGTACTCTTTGATGAGATTGAGAAAGCTCACCCAGATGTATTCAATATGATGCTTCAAATCCTGGAAGATGGAAGATTAACAGACAGTAAGGGAAGAACCGTGGACTTCAAGAACACACTTCTTATAATGACATCAAATGTTGGAAGCAGTGTGATCGAGAAAGGAGGCCGCCGAATAGGATTCGACCTAGATTATGATGAGAAGGATAGCAGTTATAATCGAATCAAGAGCTTGGTGACTGAGGAATTAAAACAGTACTTTAGACCTGAGTTTTTGAATAGGTTGGATGAAATGATTGTATTCAGGCAACTTACTAAGCTGGAAGTGAAGGAGATTGCTGACATAATGCTGAAGGAGGTCTTTGACAGACTGAAAGCCAAAGATATTGAGCTTCAAGTGACAGAAAGATTTAGGGACAGAGTGGTTGAGGAGGGTTACAATCCTAGTTATGGAGCCAGGCCATTAAGAAGAGCTATAATGCGACTTTTGGAGGACAGCATGGCTGAGAAGATGCTTGCTAGAGAGATAAAAGATGGTGACTCCGTTATAGTGGATGTCGACTCTGATGGTAATGTGATTGTTCTAAACGGTAGCAGCGGTGCCCCAGAATCTTTGCCAGAGGCACTTCCCGTATAATGGGCTTTTAAACGTTGTTGCCTTTGCCAAGTGTTTGTACTTATTTCATTTGAACCCTTGTCAGTTTTATTTGTCATTGAACCAAAAGCTGTTTATCGCCCCGTCTATTTAAGGCGTGTCTGCCCCATAGCCAAGCAAGGAAGCAGGAAAAAATAGAACAGTTGCATGTCATTGTTAGGGTTAGTAGTTTTATTTAGTTAGTCGTTAATTTATTTATAATCTTCTTATTTTAAGAGCTAGTTTATAGTCAAATTTTATTATTTTCAGTTATTATAAATAAGAGGTTCTGCCCTTATGTATCGTTGATTATTTTACATAATATCAGAGCTAGGTACCTTTACTTTAACAGGCACTAGAAAAACAAGTCACTCCACAGGATCAGTCGGGTTCACTTTGTCCAGCAAAACTAAGATTTGACCCCGATCATGCTTCATTCAAGAATGTAGAAGCAATACTGAACTTTTGGACTTGTATGTCTGGTCAGTGATGCCAAAAAAGGCAATCATCACGTACCTACGTCGTCCTATGTTCCGTGTGAAAGTGTACTGCTATATGCGCGAAGTTTCTACATGCATTTGCAAGTTCAGTTGTTCGGGAGAGATTTGAGAGAAGGAAGTGTCTTGGTTATGATAATTCTTGACACGACTTCAATTCTATCCCTTGTGAGCCCAAGAAAAACTTTACCACGATTAATGCACAAAATATAGTGAAGCTTAAGAAATCTATTGGAAACCCTTTTTTCCCCTAACCTTATAGAAGGCAAACTAGGACGTAAACATTGTAAAAGGCCTCGAATTTGGAACGTCATTAGAGTAAATCTGAATGAACAGGAAAAACGAGCGAGAATAAATGAATGAACGACATTTGGGAGAGGAAAAAGATTAAGTTTTACAGATTCTCCTATTCATCCAAAATTGAATGAGACTGCCTTTGTGTGGGGCTGACACTCCCGCCACGAGTAATCTTCAGAGCTGCTAAAGCCTTCTGGATCTCCATTTTCATGGCACTATCTACGCTCCCTGATGATATTCGTTTATGTGATTTCTGCAGATGGAGCCTAAGCGAGCTGCTGCTTAGACCCACATTCTTCCCACAAATGGGGCAAACTTTCATCATTGGCTTCCTTTGTTGCCACACCATGGAAACTTTTCCATGCAGTTTCTGATCCAGTTCCACTAGGATCTTTGCAAAACCATCATTCGGCTGTGCTCGACGGTGAACTTGTTTCAGAGCATTCCATGCTTCTAGTAGGGTGAGCTTCCTGCATCACAAAACCTTCTGTTTCAAAGCTGTCCCAGAAGTCACTTTCCGCACTATTCTTATAATTACTTTGCTACGTGATATTTGTGTAAAGAATCGATGATTATACAAATCAAATCTTTCTTGATCTATCAGAACTCAATTAAGTCCACCAACCAAAACAAATTCTACCTGCTAATATATTTAGCTCTTTAGTAAGATTCAGTTACTTTTAACTACAATTGCACCTACTTGTTGGTTATGGTGGGTTGGATTAGCTCCATGGCAATGCTAATATCAGTTTATACTTTTTGCTAATACTGTAGAATTTTATTTTCTTACTTTCTGAGCATCAAGTAGGCAAGGACCAGTGTCACACTTCTGCTTCTCCCCTCAAAGCAATGGACTAGAATTCTCTGACCTTTTTCTTCAACATAACTTATTAGATCACAAGCTTCTTCAAATATGCTACTGATGTTAGAATCTTCATCGTCACATACCTGTTGAATATCTCATTGAACAGAAATGAATTTCACAAGCACGCATAAAAATAAGAGTACAACAAGCAAAATTGAAAAGCACATACATCACATGATTGAGCAATAAAATGGCGAAGCTAATCTAGTAGATAAAGTTAGGTTGGTATATCACTGTGATATAGACTCTTAAGTACTTTATCAGCCAAGGGAATCAAATTTTAGAACTGAGTGTTCAGGGAAGTAGTAAGACCGAAGAGATGGCAAAAATTACTTTTCAGTTTGGCCCTACAGTATGAATCAGGGGTTAGTAATGGTGAAAAACCTATAACCGGATTTACTATGGTCATTTCCCAAACCAGCCAACTGTTGAACACATGCATGTTTTGATTGCGGTTTCAGAGTACACGTACTAAATTATCATTGGAAGCTAAAAGTAATTAAAGTGAGGGTGAGGGATGAACAGAAGTCTTGGCTCCTCTAATTCAAAATGAACATGATTCATCCCATAAGAGAAAAACAAGTGTGAGCAAAGATAATTATGTCCTTACAAAAACTAAGCATCTGCAAACAAGTCAGATAGAATAGTTGGACAAGTAAAAAGAAAATAATGACTTACCGAGAAATTTTTGTACACAAAATGATCAGGAAACTGAGAATCTGATTGTCCTATTTCATTCGTGCACAAACACAAAATATGTGTGACTCCCAATTGTTGAAGCGTGTATAATGATCTTGCAGCCAGTGCTCCGCCAATGAACAGATTATTTGTAACAAGGGATGGCTTCTCTGAATTTGCAGCCTCAGATATCAATGCAATTCTCTCAAGAATATGCTCAAGTCTGACCTGAGGATTGCAAGGGTAAATCCTTTGTGTGAATACGTAAATGAAAGAAATCCTAAAATATCTCAGTTGTGCAGGATTAAAGTCAAAGATAGAAACCTTCAGTTCATAAGCATCGATGACACAGTAATTATCACTACCCTCAAAAAATCCTGTATTGAAATTGTTGTCTTGGCATAGCTTGACAGCATCATTTTTAAGCATTTCATTCCACTGTTCCAATTCTTTGTTAGATTCTGCATCAACCTGGAAATTATGCAAAGTGTAAGATATAAGGTTAAAATGATATTCCATATGGAAAAGACAAAGTTTGTTTACAACGCTCCCAGTTTCTTATTTGCATTCCCTGAGACAAAGAATTGTGTAACACATGCAGAACAACTGAAGAAACTGATAGCAAAGATCTTACTGAAACCTACATTTTCCAATGTTTTGGTTATTGGTCACCTTCTGATCTATGCTACACAAGATAAATAAATACAACAGTTAAACAACAAGAAAGCAGACACGAGCAGAACAGAGTAAGCCATATGTTACCAAAATAAAAATGATTCTATCTGATTTACCAAAATCCATGCTCTTTCTTAAGAAAGCTACACGAGGTCTCCTAGTCAGAATCATTAGCATTGTCCACCGTAGTTAATTTTGTGTGAATAGAATTGCAATAAAATAGTCTCATGATACATAATAAAAACAATATTCCATTGACAGCCTTTTAATGATCTATTCAACAAGTCAAATGGAAAAATTTCACCAAACCAACTATTCAGATGATTCTGCAAGTAACACCAAAACCATGTGACTAGCTTACAAGGTTACAACCAACCTTTGCAAACCTATGGAAGTCACGGAGCTTTGCTGTCAAGCGGAGACTACGAAGCGGCTCCCCACTTCCTTTCAAGGACTTTCCATGCCAACCTTCTCTTGTCAAAGCAGAAAATTCAGAATTATCTCTGCTGCCAGAAGACCTGTGAGCAGTCCTGTGTGATTCTGAATCACAATCTGTAAGGTTATCATTAACAAACCTCTCCTTACTTGTTGGAGAGCAATAGCCACCACCTCCAGTAGCCTGTGAAGGTGAGTCAGGAGCAACCACTGAATCCTCTTTGTCAAACTCACCCAATGATATTTTGCTTACAATGTTCATAAAGGATCTTAACAAGCTATCAAGCTTCTGGTGAAGTGTAAGTAGGAATATATGGAATCCCTGCAGATCCCTAAGAGCAGCACGAAAACCACAACGGAATGCATGAACTACTAATGTCATGTCAATTGCATGAACATCATTGGTTGAATTTGTGAATTCTGGCAAAGGAGATCCTAATTTTCCTCCAGTTATATCATGTAAGAGGTTGGAGGCAAACTCAGAACTATTGAGAATTAACTCAACCAACTTAGGATAATTAGCTTGATCAATTGCTCGTTTGCCGGCAGGGGGCCTACGGGGAACACCAGAGTCAATAGCCACAATGTTGAAGTCAGTAAACTGTGGTTCACTTGATGTTTCACTTTGAAGGCTTATGTTAGAGAATCTGGGTGATTCGGCCATCTCTGAAACATCAGAGGCCGATGATACCAATCCAGTGCTATGGGAACTCAATCTGCTATCCACTGAAGTTGACCTTCTTTCTTTTTGAAGTGCCCTGATCACCCCAGGTCCATATAGATGCATTGCAGAATCAAGGGCTTCTTCTAGTGTATCAGTATTTGCAGAGATAACCTTTTCAGCCAACAACAAATTTGCAGAATTTCCACGCCATCTAAGTTCACGGCAGGGGAGCCTATCTTCATTTCTGATGACCAGGTCTAGCATCAATACCCTGCCAAGAGCAGCAGATGTTCTTTCTACAGATTCCTGAGACTTGAATGCACTAGAGCTTTCAAGTAAAGGTGATCCATGTACATAACTGCAACAAGACGTTGAACCCTTAGAACAATCAGTTGGAAGTTATCTTGTAGAAGAACAGCCACCAAAGGATATCACATTAACTCTGTCATTGTCTTTTCTGGGAAATGGTCATAGTGGATTTGGTTTAGCTACTTGCACTCAGTTACGTTAAAACAAAAATATCCCATCAACAAAACAGTTTCTTTTCATAGTACACTCGTACACCTCTAATTATATTGCTCATGGAAACATGCAGAAAAGCACAAAAGAACCAGTTAGTTATTTCTCGGTGATTCCAGAAAAATTTATCTTAGTCCTATTAATATCTGAACAAGGGCAAACACAACTACTGGGAAGGACACTTCTTTGTCAGACAATGCAATAAGATTTTTCTAAATGACAAGAATCCATTTGTTTATTTGAAGGATTTATTGAAGGCATGTCAATGCTCACTAAAGTATTCCTGTACACTGAGCATATTAGAACCAAGTGAACAAATCTGCAAGTGATAGATTAGTCATGTCTACTCCATTTATTACAGAATGAGTGAAATTGACAAAACAAGCAAAAATATTCACATTGCCATGTTATGCGATTGAGACCCAATCATATTAAACCCATACTTGGATCAATCATATTAAACCCAGATTTCAATCATACCCCATTAAAAAGAGGCATCGGCTCAGGTCGAGTGCTTCCAAAAGCTCTGAACATGTCACGTTACCAGTTTCATCTCCTTCAGAATTTGCTGCATCTCTTGCTTTTTCTGCAGCTTCCTTTATTTGAAGCCACTCAGGGCTGCTATTATGAATTACTCTACCCTGCATTTCCCAAGTAATAGAAGAGAATGAATCTGGTACAGCCTAATAGCCAAGGCTTGGTGATGAAGTTTAAGGGCACACCTGTGGAGTTCGGACTCCCAACCACTTGGCAAATTCATAACCAAGGCGTTCAGATTGTGTTGCCATTCTTGTTGATGGTATCTTTATAACAGCTGCTCCCTCCTTTGGAGAAGTATCATCATTCCCCGAGCGATGGAAAAAGGCAAAGAAGACTACTCCCCCAGAATTTACTGTGACCTACGGGCACACAACTGAGGAAAAATTGAGGCAGAAGTCAAGAAAATAAACAGTTAACTCGTACATATTTCTTCTCTAATTTGGTATTACAAAAGAAAAATAAAACAACACAAGATCAATATAATATTTATCAAAAGATAGGAAATTCTGTTGACACTCAGATAAAATAAATTAACGGAATAGGAATTGATACCCTACACTGAAGCACCAAGTGGCAATATATTGAACGAAGCTAAACTAGAAAGAAATTTCAACAACAAAGCACTAATTTGAACATTTATTAACGTGCTCAAAATCATCTTCTCTCCCTATTTCTGTCACTCTATGTCAAGCTTAAAAAATGGTAGGATCAAGTTATACTCAAAAGTATAATGATGCTGATCATAAAGCTGGAAAAGGAGATCCATATGCAGCACACACATTAGCCTACATGTTTGACCTGTATTGATGTTATATGATACATGACTTGCATATGATCTGAGCAATAACCTAGTTTTGGTTTGCTTATTCACTCCTCAATTTTGAAAGACCTTAATAATACGAGTATTGTATTGTAGTTTTGCATATGTACAAGTATAGAAGATGATGAACCTCAAGAGGTTTGTTCAAGTCATCCTCAGAATGGTCGTTGCTGCTGCTGTATTCAACATGGTGCAATGAAGAAAGTCTGTCCCAGGAAAAGGAGCTTGATTCAATGTCCAATGTCGCAGCTTTACCAAGCCTTTCCGACAAACTGATTTCTGTTGTTTGCTCAGGGAAGGTATCACATTTTGCATCTTTGATTGATTCTCCCGTGCTGAACAAAAAATTAGCATCGCAAGGTCACTTCTGAGAGCAAATTAAACTCATAAACACTACTACTTTGTTGCATACCCACCCCCAACTCTCTGAAGTCTAGAATAGTAGTTGGAAGTTGGTTTGTTCATCAAAAGAGAGAATACAAAATGATAAGCATTATCAACTAATTTTTGGATTGATTAACAATAACATGCAAGTCACAATAAGCTCAATTTGGATACTTGACATGTGAGACTTAGTCTTTCTCTCTCGAAAATTAGCATTTTCAGTTTCTAAGAAATTGAGAAAATCCCTATACACCCCTCTCCCAAGGAGGAGAACTTTAGAGTGAAAGTCACTGAAAATGAGAAGACGTATAGAAATATATGGAAGAACGAGAGCAGAAAAGGGTAGAAAGAGAGTAACCTAGAAGGCACTGTATCATGAATCCTCAAATGGCGATGGGAGGAGCCAGAGGAGCGATACATGGCTGTGCGTTTGCGGACCAAGGTCAGCCATTCCGTGAAGCTAAACGCAGTCCCTGCCGTCATGTCTCCCAACATATACAAAGCCTGAATTCCCCATACACCCAACGAAAATCCAATGTTAGTTCCAACACTAATGCAGTAAGCTAAGAAGGATCACAAAAGACTTGGATACAGAACACAAATGTCACGACTGACGATACAAAACAATAAAACCATATATTATTTAAACACATTTCAAAATTTTAATCGAACATCTTTGAAATATCATGCTTAACATGCAATAAGCCAAAAAGCTTAGAAGTTGGAAAATCAAAGTTAGCGTAGTGAGTGAGACGCAGACCCGGGAGGTAGCGGTGAGAGGCAACGGGGCCCTAGACTCGTTCTTTCCGAGATACAAGTTGTCCTCTTCTTCGTCGTTTTTTCCCTGCAAATCACACATAATGATAACCAAAAAGCACTAAATAATAATACATTACAGGTAGTACAATACGATGGCATTCAACTGATCTACATTATAACTAAGATCATTCATACTATATTCACGATGTTTTTCTTTGTTCTCTCTTTCAGAGAGAAAAAAGGGCAGAGAAGATTAGAATGGTAGATGTAAACCTGGTTTTGCTTTTTCAGCATATGGTACAAAAGATGTGGTCTCGTTTATGAGAAAATTGCTCTGAATGGAAGCCAAAATAGGTTCTCTTATTTTAGGGCAATGATACATATAATGAGTGATGACTACTATTATTAATAATACAAGATTTGGATTAAGCACGATACACGATTAAAAAATTCAAGTATAATTTTTATATTTTTATTATTAAATTTTTTAATAAAAAATTTATATATTTTTTTATATAATTAAATTTTTTAAAAAATAAATTTTATATACTTTTTATTAAAAATATTTAATAACAAATATCAAAAACTGGTTATAAATTTAGTTAGAATAATAATATGGTATGATTTGTAATATAAAAGAGAAAAGGAGAGAGCGAGGGCCGATGAATAGAAAAGGAAGGTCGGTATACGAATGTTTGACCTTTGAGTTTTGTTGTTTAGTTTCTGTTACTATCACTTTCATCAATCCTTCTCTGCCTACCATTTTGGGTTAGGATTTAGGAGTGGGACGGTTTGATGATGGGTTATAATAATATTTTCAAATGAATTTATAAATATATAATTAACTATACTTTAATCATTTTCTCAAAACCAAATTGTATATTTACTTTTATATGTAGAGAGAGTATAGTTAGTGAAAGGAATAATATTATGAGAATGGATACTCTAAAATAGGGGAGTGATAAAATTTTTTAAATAAAAAAATAAAAAATTCATCTAAATGGATTAATTAAGAATTATTTTTTTATTTCTCTCTTACTTTAAAAATTTTATCTCTCTTATTTTACAAAATATTTTTCTTAATATTATACCAGAGACGAGATGAAGTAATGATCAATGTTAGATTAGAAATAAATTTCATAGATTGATGCAATAATACACGATTAATTCATAATATATATTTCTTAACTTTTTTATTATTCTTGTATCTATTTTTGAACCATTAATTTTGTAATTAAATCGTGATTATTTTCTTTTCATATTTCTAATATAAGATCAATTCTCTCACGTGATATATATAGTATGTGTTATGAAAAAAATTAGGCATAATTTTAATATTTGTCCATTATATTCTTTAATTAAGAATGACATATATTTTTTTACAATTTACTAATTATCACCACATGGTTGATTTTTTAAAAAAAGTTTTATTCACATATTTTATTTTATTAAAAAACTTATTAACAAATACATAAGAAAACGTATCAAAATTCTAACCGTCTCACTAGTGTTGTGGTGGATGACAGACTCCACATCTTATTTGTTTTACACCGAAAGGACAATAAATCAAGGACACTGAAGTCATTTCCTTCTAAAATGTCTATTGAGAAGTGGGAGGAGTATTATTATGTAAGAAATTAAATGGGAAAATAATTATAATTAAATTACAAATGAGATAATTAGGATACATTGTGAGAGAAAAGTGAATTTGTGTCAGGTAGCCTTGCTAACAAAATGTTAAACTCAAGATTTAATGTAATTTCATAAAAAGAAGGCAAATAAAGTAAGAATAGCAAATTTAACGTGTAAACTCAATTTATAAATTTGTAAAAGTTTATTTATGTTAAAAAATAACTATAAAAAAATATATCCTTATCATAATTAGCAAAATTATAATAAAATTTAAATAATATAAACTTAAATTAATATAAATTCACTTAAATCATAAACTTTAATTTATAAATAGCATAATCAATCCAAATTAAATATCATCTTCGTACATAATTGATAATCCATCCATTATAAGATCAAAGAAATTAAAATAAAAATTTAACAAAGATCTCCAAAAATCCTATCCTAATAATCTCTATTATCAATTTTCAATTAGATTAAATATGTTTGGCTGATAAGTTTTGATGTGAGTTCCAGAAGGCATGAATAAAATTATTTAAAAACAAACATTCATTTATGATATAAAAAACACGCACACACAAACACATACAAATGGCCTCTTTCATAGTGCAAAATAAATAAATAAATAAACCTTAGAGTTAAAATAATGAGTTTACTTCGAATTTATCAAAGAAAAAAAAGGCCTTTGCATTTGTTTCTGTTTAGCACCAAAAAGAAAATTACAAATGAGTAGTTTAGAATGATACAAAACTTATTAATGTAAAAATCAAAGAATATATTATTACATATTTAGGATGAATTATTACATTAATTTGCATAATAAATTTAAGAACTAAAAGTGATTTTGTTTTCCCCTTTTTTTCATATCTTACTTAGGATCACTTTGTACTTGATAGTAGGAGAAGGACTGAGGAAAAGATTTGTTAAAATACACTTTAAATATTTTCAATTAAATAATGTTAAGTTATCTTTATCATTAAATTACTTAAAATATTCATATTTTGCTTTCCTATTATATATAGAGGTTTTTGTGTCTAAGTGAAATTGTGTAGATTGTTAACCTCCACTACAATGACCAAGAAGTTAGCAATCTCCCGTTATAATAAAATGCATAATTAATTTCACAAAATAACCACACAAAAAAAGTGTTTAGCCACAGTTAATATCATAACAAAGATGGCATTTCACCGTCGCAAATTGATGTTGCCACGTTTTATCTAAACGTAAATAGGGCGTTGCATTCATATTTAGCTACGGTGAAATGCATCATAACAACATTTCACTTGCCATCGTTCACACCATAGCTAATATTTAGATGATTTAACTATGAACGTCAATTTAAAATTCAGCCACGGCAAATACCGTGGCTAATGAGTAAAGAAGATTGTTGAATTATTTTAGCCACATTTATTACAGCGAATAAATTTTCAATTATTAGTTACAGAATTTTTTTAAAAATATTAACCACGCTGAAAACTGTGGCTAAATGGTGACTAATTCTTTTCACAAAAAAATTTGCCACACCTTTTTACAAAATATTGCATCCAATCTGTACTGCAACATTTTATAACTGATGACCAAATATGAAGATATATATACATGATGCACAACAATATATATAGATCCTAGAATACCAAAATAATTTGTCAAAAGTGCTATGAACACCCAAAAAGTGCCTAAATTGACTAAACATGTCTAAGGGTGTGAGATGTCTTCATCAAGATTTGGTTCATCTAAACCAAACTTGTGTTGTAAAAATTTGTAGAGAGTACTCAACTTAGCTTGAGTTTGTGAAAGCTCCACATTAATTTCTTGATATCTAACTACATTTTCTTGTAAGGTATTAACTTGCTTCACCAGGTCTTCAATACCAACATCAGGCACAATGACAATAGAGGTACTAATTCTCATAGAGCCAACAAGTTGTACTTGTAATTCAAAGATTTTAGAAGGGCAAGCACCAACTCCTAAGCCACGCACACGACCTAGACGTTCAGGTCCATATAACATGTTCTGCATTGGATAATGTCTAAATGGTTCTTCTTGTACTTGGGGTACCGATTCCACATTAGGTTCATCGCCATGCATATACCAAGTTTTATATTTGGTAGGAAATCTCTTTTCAAGTAAATGACTAAACACTTCAACTCTAGTCCTCAAATGTTGAAATCCACTATTAATGCGAGGACATAGAATTTGTCCATATATGGATGCATTTGAAAACGTAAAATCAAGGAATTGCACTACCCCCTTTAAGAATTCACTTGATCTAATTGGTTTATCAATCCAACTTTTGTCACCCATCATTTTGCAAATCTGATTTCAAAATAATGTATAACTCATCACGATTCAAATTACTAAAAGTAAATAAAGAATAAATAATCAAAATGAATTAAGAGTTACATGCAACTACCATTGGCATACAAAGTACCTAAACAATCAATAATGCAATCACCATAGCACAAAACATACACAACTTTCACACTTTATCATGTAAACGTCTAAAGAATTTCAATTTATAAAACCATAAATAGACTAAAATATAGATAAGGATAAAGTGTATATAGAAAAAGTCAAAAGTCAAATGTGTAAACCAAGAAGACATTAAAAACAAATTATTAATAACTGAATTACCTGTATCAGCTACTGCTCTATATTATCAGCTGATGAATCTGCCAAATGCTACTATCTCTGCATACAAGGAGATCAAGTTGTTAGTTATCATGACAAGACAAATTAGAGTGAGAGAATTAGCAAAGTATAATATAATTATTCCTGATTCTGCATTGGGAAATTAAAGGAGAAATGATATATTGTTATAGCTAGTAAGTATATAGCTAGGTACAGCTGAAGCTAAAAGGCATGAATGAATATCCCTGCTTTTTTTTATATTACATAGTCTTCTTCGATCTTCTCCTTCTCACCTCACTCAAACAGTAAAAATTACAACAACTAAACAAGAGGGGCCCCAAGTAGTAACTAGTAAGTAGCACACTTTCTCTAGTCTCTACATTTAGAGAGATTCTAGTTCTAGGCATTAGCTAGCTAGGTAAGACTGAAGAGTAGATTTACTGACTTACTCTAAATTTTGGTCAATCTCTACACCTCCAACCTCCTATCACAGTGTTACAGAACACAGAAATCACACCTACATGCACACTGTGAAACTCCATTCTAGGTACAAGGATTAATTGCCTCTAACAATGTTAACTAGAAAAACTCAATTCTGCATGATGATGATGATGATGATGCTTAGCTAGCTAATTTTGGTACAAGGATTAATCCTTCACTTATTCAGTATACTGGTTCTGCAGAATTTTGAGTATAAGAAATTTATCATAAATCAGTCACCAAACAAGTGGAGTTATCATAACTATTAATACATAGTTTATGTGAAACGGATCATGAATTATTTCTAAACATTGTCAGTTTGCTTATTTGGATAGATACGTATCATAAATCATTCACCAAACAAGTGGAGTTATCAATATGCTTAAATATTGTCAAACTTTTTTGTTCAATAAAGCTAGCTGAATCATGTATTGCCAATATTATTGAATATTGATTCTGATTACCCTTCCCAAAACAATGTCATGGGTATTTTCGTTTGTCATTCTTCGGTGCGTTTTGGTTTTTTAGCATTGTCAAGTCCTGAGTTTACTTTCAACCCCATCGTTCTGCTATCAGCATAAGAAAAACAAAATAACAGAGTTCCTTTTTTCAACTTCGTTTAATATGATTTGTTTAGATAGTTTGGATTCCTAAAGTTTTTTTTTAAAGAATTAGTTAAGAAAAACAAAAAAACAGAGTGTAAATAGTAACATTCATTTCTTTATTTTGTTAAAACCTTACTTATCTTTTTCCCTCACTCTAGCCACAACTATTAAAGTATTTTAAAGCATATAACTTATATTAGTGTTGTATAGCTAGTAGTTATAGATGCAGTAAAAACAAGAAGTAACCAAATGTGAAGAAGATATATAATCTTTTATCAATTCAAACAAAGCACCCAAATGATCCAGCCAAAACAGAATGCATCTTCGAACTATAGCTTTAGCTAAGTTACACTCATTAACCAGAACCAAAAAATAACTAAAATATAAGTTTTACAGACTCAAAACTCAATCTTGGGGATTTGGCAGATTAAAATACTAACACATATAATTTTTATATAACTCATCTTTTTTATGATTAATTATTTTTAATAAATTTTAGATGTTTTATTTTAATTAGAGAATTTGATAATAAAAATATAAAAAACTGCATATAAGTTTAGATTTTTTTTGCAATTATATATATGTCTATTTATTATTTCATTATATAATTATCAATCAAATTTTGCTTATTGGAAATTTTAAATTTATTAACTAATATGTTATATCAATTGTCTTATAACAAAAGTTCAAGTGTGAAACTAAGTTATAATTAAATTGTAGCGTTTGAAATAAATATAATTAAGTAAAAAAAATTACGTTGTCACGAACAATTATTACTTTTAACTTAACAGAAGTGATCGATGAAATATGAAAAAACAACTGTACAAAGTGGAAAGTGAGAATTGTTCTAAAAAGATGAGAAAAAAAGTGGTGGTCGTGTGGTTGAGCAGTATAAGAAGTTAGACATATTTAACTAAAGGTACTCTTGAGCAAGATGACAGATTCCTCTACTTTTGGCTACAGAACCTAACCACTTATTTCAGAGCTGAGTTTCAGACTTGAGAGCATGTTTTATACTATTTATCCAGAGTGTCTTCCATGGAGGACAGACAAATGGCATCAGAATTGTTATATCATAACTTGACATTCCAATTCATATTCCATCTTCTGTCAGTCATGGCACGTTATTCCCTTTCACTTGACACAGATGGAGCATGCTGCATGCAGATTCTGATCTGAGGACACATAACATGGTAATGTCAATCAGATGCTCATGAAAAATATAGCTTCCTTCCTATTCCAACTAGTAAAGCCAATGTCCTCAGGAAGTCAAATGTACTTGGAAGTGTTTTAGATCAATATTTTTAAAGGTAATACCAAGAATTGTTTCTACATTTTGTGTAGTAATTTTCTAAATCCCAAGTGTCTTAGCTATCTTGTTGCACTAAATCTAAAGCAATATGGCTGACTTTTACATTAAAGGCATAATTAATGAATGGAGTGTTTGAATGAGAGGTACAAAACAATTAAAATATGGAAGCGTTTGCAGGTTAATGTGTAAAAATAATATATTTTAATATTTTACAAAAATCACACTTCAGAATATTTCTCTAGCATTTGTGTCTTTGTAAATATACTTTCAATGTATAAAAGTAGTGAGATCAAGTACTGAGTGATAATTATGAAAAGTGAGAAATCATGAATGATTAATCAGAGTTCGAACTAAATTAGGCAGAACCTAATAAGTTGATATTGATGTTTTCAACCAGAAATCATGGATGATTTATGTGGATTGATCTCAACTAAAAAAGGGATTGTCTTAAGGTGAAAGCAATTATAAAACCAGAGGGCACGAGGGGCCACTAGTACAAGTTCTCCCTTACTTTTTTAACTTTAAACTTAAATAAGTCATTATAACTGCAAAGGAATAAATGCCATGTAAAAAATAGAGGGGAGACTAATGAATACCATTTATACATTATTTCTCTAACTCAATGATCAATTACATAGCAAGCACACTTAAACACTCACGTACAAAGTGGAAAGAAAAGAATGAAAATAAAGAAAGAAAGGAAAACTCACTTTTTTAACATTTTTCTTTTGACATTATGCACAGATTAACACATTCCTTTAGTAATGATATAGTATTAAATAACATAATTACAATCTCTCAGCTAAATCAGAAAATTAACACTAATACTGTGTGTCAAAAAATCTCAGCTGGTAGAGGCCTGCCTTCCAAGAATGACTTGAATAGAGTTAAAGATCTCTCAGGCTGCGAGAAAGGAGCCTCATGGGATGCACCTCTAACTGTTGCAAATGACAGTATATTTCCATAAACATGAGTCCACCCACCAACCTGTACACACAGTTTCATTAGCCAACATCAGTTTATGATGCATTATAATCTGGTTTATGTCCTTTATGCTTCTGAATAGAATAAGGCACGAAATGGGGTTTTGAGTTCAATAAATTTTGAAATCTCTATACAGCTAAAAAAGCATTTGATATACTGTCATCTTATACCGACATATTTTGGTCCACTGATATCCAAAATGACTAGTGTCATTCCAAGATATCAGGATGCTCATAGGATGATACCCTTTTGGGTGGTATATGACTATATGGTAAAGTTTTATAAAATACCACCTTTATAATTTTTTATAAGACACCAGAGAATGTGAGAAAGATTGGAGTGTACCAACCGTCTCATACAGCTCAAAGAAAAAAATCACTGTTTTGTGACTAATTCAAACTAGCAAGATGATTAATAGTATATACCTGCTGGCCTTCAAACCATACTCTGTAAGGAACAGTAGTATTCAGTGCTAATTTTCTTGCCAGTTTTTGAACTAAGGTTCGGCTTCCAGTAAGTGGAATTACAGAATCTTGATCTCCACTATACCCAGAAGAAAATTACATGTTCATGTTTAGTAATAAGCTATATGAGCCTTGAGGAGAAAAAAAACAAATTATTAAGTTCTACTTACCTGTAAATCAAGACCTGTACTCCAGCGTTTACTAGTGATCCAACAATAGGGAGTGTAGGTACTTCCACATTGAGCATATCATAGTCCAGAATGCTGTTAAATCAGCAGAAAATGATAAGCTAAAAATGATTCTGTTTGCTGGGTTTTGATAAACAGAAAAGTGGAAACCATAGTAAGATTTTCTTTTAGCTGAGAAAGTTATTACTTGCTGCACACATCCCACTTGCGAACTCCAACAAGTTTGGCATGAAGTGCCTCTTGTACATCTCTACGGTTCAAGTAATTTGTAACTTTGTCATCAACACACACATCTATCCTCTCATTTGCTTGCTGCCCAGAAAACAAAAATAGCAAGTTTTTAAGTCATAATGAACATTGAAAAAGCAGATTGAAGAGCAAGTGTAGGAGAGATGACTCACTTGGGTTTGAGGACAAATAACCTTGGACTGTGAAAGCACTGAGGAAATGCAAACATCTAGTGTGACATCATATTTGTCCACGAATTTACTGGTTTCTCTGCTTACTTGGCCCATGACCTTTGAACAAAGAGGTGAAACTGAGTCTCTATAGTACTCACTAACGTACCGAGAATAATTACACACTGTGGTGAACATTTTGTACGTTGAATCTGATATCAATCCATGAGACCAGAAGAACTCAGCCCTCGAATTGAAGTCTATGGCATATTCTAGAACTGGGTTACCCAACTACAAAACAAAGACACCATTTTGGCATTAGAAATATCCAAAATGTCAAGTTCAAATAGTTGTGAGAGAGAGAGAGAAAATATGTTACTTACAGCTATGCCTTTAAGATTAAATATCTTTTCCTTCTTGTTGATGTCAATCATGAGCTTTGCAAGTTGAGGAACATAATGCCCTGATAAGAACAAAACAATAATCAGTACAATTATAGCCTGGTGTTGTCATTGGAGTTCAAGAAATGATTGGTTGAAGTGACATAAGAACCTGCATAGCTTTCCCCAGTGAGAAACAAATCTCTTTTCTTGTATTGAGGGAACTTGTTGAACCATAGTTTCAGAAACAATAGATTGTCCCTGGCTTAAGAATTCAAAAAACACAGCTTCAGACGGCAAATCAGGGATTATTATTGAAACCAAAAGTACACCATTTACAATGCTACCATTGGGATTAACAGAAGAAAAATAATCATAGAAAGTGGCATAAGAAAAAGTTGAGAGGCATTTCAGCATTAACCACTGTTTTGTCTCTATTACTTTTTGAAAAGCCTAAGCAGCATAGATACATATGGTACGTGCCTTTGTCCACAGAAGATAGAGGATTAGAAAAGGAGCTTTTAAAGAAAAAAACCTTAATTGTCCCAAAAGATAAAAAAGTTTTGTAAAGTAATTGACATTAGCTGAAGAAGATACCAGTGGCCTCATCGTTTACTGTCAAATAGGAAGATCCACCTTCAGCATAAGAAAACCCCACTCCAACTGGTGTCTCCAGATATAGCATGTTTGCCTCTACAACACAAAATAGAACAACCCACATCAACAAAAGAAGTAATTCTAATCACAGCCATTTCTTACTATTAGAATGAAAAAAAAAAAAAAGGGATTTCCATAACAGAGTACCTCTGTTCCAGCTATACTCATTTTTAATCAGAACTTGTCCATTTGGTCTAAAGGGTCCATTCTCAGAAAATGCTCCTACTCCCAGAGAAGAACAACCAGGTCCTGTATGTATGAATAAAACTTTGGTCATTTGATTCTATAAATCTTGGGGTTGAATTGAAGGAAGTAAAGGTAAGGTAAGAGATGCAACTTCAGACCTCCATTGAGCCAGAGGACAAGAGGCTTGGAAGCAGGATCAGTTTCGGATTCAACAAAGTAGTAGAACAAAGACTTGTGTTTCTTGTCATCCACTGTGACATATCCCGAGAAGTGTTGGAATCCCACGTGGGGTTGTCCAGGTAGACGGAGGATCCTGTCTGGGTGTGAGGAGATGGACATAGGAAAGCTGAGCTGAAGCAACAGTATAGCAGCCATGGCCATGGACATAGAGATAGACATGGTGTTCCATGTTGTGCAGCTCATGGTTTCACAAATGGAGAGAAGAGGAGTGAGGGAAGTGTGCAAGAGAGACAGAGAGACACAGAGAGAGAATGAAGGAGTATTTAAAAGGTTTGTGAGAGAAGAGAATGTGTGGGGCCATTGCTAGGTGGCTGGACCTTCTCTATTCTAATTATGATTACAGCTTTAGCTTTTAGGTTGCAGGCCTGAAAATGGTGAAATTTGGTGTTGAAAGAGATGTGAGAGGCGATCACCATTGTGTGCTTGGTCTGACTCTCCAAATTCATCATTAACCTTACATGATTATACTCAAATAATTCCTAAATTTTATTCAAATTCACAACAACTTACTTTTAAGACTAAAGTAGTCATTGAGGTAGGTATAAATTTATTATAAGCTGATCTGTTAAAGAAAATTTCTGTGTTGTGTACCTAAAAATCTTTTATTTATTCAAGTATAGTAAATTGAAAATTTTAAAAGGACGAAGAGAGAAGTGAAGTGCAAAGAAAAAAATAATTAGACTATAATTTATATAAAATAAGTCTTTAATTTATTTTTTTAATCTTTATATTTCATTATTTCTTCGATTTAAAGGATTTATGTCCAAAACTTTTTACAAATGGACTAACGTACTTCAAACGTAATATTGGTCACACACATTGCTCTTGAATCTTTAAAACTTTTGTTTGAGAGAGAAGTTTGAAAATCTTAAAAATTAAAAATTTAGAAAGGAAGGCAGTGGGTGTGTGGATACTTGAAGGCTGAAGCTGAGTCAGCACATAAAGTGCTGCCATGAAAAGGAAATGAGGTATTCGAATATGCGATATTTTGAAGGAAGCTGAAAAATATTCCCAGAAATTACAAATAAATACAGAGTATACATTCATTTTTTACATTGTTCTTTCTCTACTGAATACTGATGCACCAATCACAGTAAGCTTGTATCCTTTTGACTACACAAACAGGATGGATGGTGTCTCTTCCTTGAAAGTGGCTTTACAGGGTTACTTTTCTTGCCTCAGAAAATGTGTCAATTTCAATTATATAATTTTTATTTAATAATTTAATAGATATACCTCAACTTCCTAAAATTTCAAGTGTTTCAATCATCAGATCCAGACCTCTTTTAAGATTTTTATTTTATTAAAAAAAGTTAAAAAAACATTAAAAATAAAATTAGTCTTTTAGAGTTTTTTTATTCAGACTCTTTCAAAACTTATCTTAACCCTTATTTCAATCAATGAGAAGTAACAAAAAACAAGTTACTTGAATTGCATATATTTAAAATGATGATAAGATTTTCATGTATAACAATAAAAAAAATATTTTGTATAAATATCAATAAATTTTAAAACTAGAGAGCTCAATTTCTTGAAAGTTACAAACTCTATATAAATAATTTTTTTAAAAAAATAATTTATTAAGTATTAAATATAAATACTTTTTTAAAAAAATTGTAATTTGTCATATTACAAAAACAATTTTTTTACTATATTCAACTCTCATTTATATAGTCCATTTAAATATAAATTCACATTGTCATAACTCATATTTTATATACTAAAATAAAATTTCTAGTCTTTTAAAATTAAAAACCTACTTATTATAAAGATATGGATTATTTAAAAAAGTTTTGAGTTCTCGAGACTGCGAACTCTCATTAATTTGTTTTATTAAAAAAAGTATTTATGTATTTTCTATTTTGTCTTGAAATGAAAAAGAGAAGAGTTCAAGTTTTTCAGAGCTTAGACTCTTTACATCAAAATCCTATTTAAAAAGGAGCAAAAATTACATTCCAATTTCTCTTTCTTTTTTAATTGGTGAGAACTAAACTAATATATAGTGTTTTATATAAGTGAGACTAAAACCAGAGAATATGAGTACTTGATAACATCTTGGAGGGAGTAATCAGAGATCCACAGTCCCTTTATGGTTTTCCAAAAAATTTGTTTGATTGATCAACTTTTCTTGTTCTTCAAGTACGAGCAAGATTTTCTTACTGACAAAATAAGTGCTTTCAGAGTGGAGATTCCAAGCAAAATACATCAATCTTCACACTTTAATTTATTTTAAATTACATTTATCACTTGTCAGGTACGCTACATAATTCTAAAGGTTACTCAATTGCTTCATTGACCTTGAAAATTTTGGTGTTGAATTGAATATGTGACTTTCCCTTCCTTTTTTATTTTTTTTCTTTCATTCAAAGAATCTCAGTTATTCATATGATCTGTGATGACAGATGGGGTTTTTTTTTAAGACTTATGCCCACAACATTCAACATAGTGCTGCCGAAAGAACCAAGGATTAAGACCTGAAGTGGAAATGAGTTCCCACCTCTAATTTTCTTTTCCTTGTGCTGTGGTTAGGGACTCTTCTTTATGTACTTATGTGGGAATGAACTTGTTCCTTTTGACCATTTATGAAAAAGGCTCATTGTGTAACACCTTGCTTCTTCTTTTCTTTAGAAAAAAAACCCTTTTGTCGTTGAGATACAAAACCCAAATAATCAACCACAAATTTTAAATAAACCCATTTTATTAAAAAAATAAATAAATATCCTTAAAAATTAGTATGGTACAATTTAATCTTTATAAATTCTATATGTTATACATATTAGTTTCTATAATTTAACATGAATTCAGGATGAATAGAGACTAAATTATAAAGTACTAATTTTTCATAGACTAAATAAAAAGAAAAAAAAATCAACTACCACATATTGACAGATCTAATAACCTTGGATTTCTTTTTGCAAACAAAGTCACATGGAAGGGTTAATGGAGCCACATGTTCCCCATAGTGGCTTCAAAGGCCTCCACGCTAGCTACTCATGGGGTGTGTCATCTCTTTACCATAGTCATGACCTGCAAATAATAGCTGTATTAAACTGGAAGCTAGTCATGTAATAGCGGAATTCATGGATGTTTATGGTTTGGCAAACATATTGGAGTGATTCCTATGGACCCCAATGTGAATGTGAATGTGAGGAAGATAAAGCAAAATAATATCTCTCCCATCAAATAAAATTAAATAAATAAAATAATATTTAAATAATGAGACAAAACTGATGTTTAATCATCAAACCAAAAAGTATTGAACAAAATTTAATTTGATTTAAGATGTGAGATTTTCACCAATAGACTAATTCTTTAATAAAAACACTCTTCATGGCTTAAAATCACATATTTTCGTCAGTATTTCGTCTCTGCCCTGCACAAAGAGAAGGTGGAGTCATATGATTACTATACAAAATGGACCACAGTGTGAAATTTCATAGGCATAGGATGATTCATAGGCTTCTTCGAGTTTAGGATTTTTCTTGTGCCCTTAACGATAAGAAAGAAAGTTTAAGATGAATGAGTGTGGATAAGCCAACAAACAAACTATAAAAGACAAAGTTGAAGGTATTATATTGTTTAACATTCGTAGTGGGTTCTGTTGTGTTTGTATATGCAGCTCAAGGAAATGGTAAAGAAGGAAGACAATGGTCCCTACAATACAAGCTTTTGCAAAAGGGTTTCAGATTTTCATCATTAGCTGCACTAGTGTCACTGATTCTTTGGCATTCATCTTTATTGTCAATACATATATTCTATTTCTATAGCCTAATTTCTACTACCACCCAACTCTAACTCCAAAACAAAAAGTTAAAAGAAGACTAGGTGCTCATGCTTGAGGGAAAAAAAATAGAATATAAGTGGATGTTATCATTATTGTATGCAAGAGAAAATTTACTTTTTGTTCTTGAAAATACATGCTTTAATTTGGTTATTTAATTTCTAAATTATGGCTCAATCTTTAATTAAATTACATTTGATATATTTATTTAAAAATTATACTTATTTTTTACACAGGATAGTGGTTTTATTTTTAATATTAGATTTTTAATGTAACACTAGAGATAATTAAAAAATATATATTAAGTATAATTTGAGGAAACCTAAAAAAATTAGTATGGTCTACTTTAAAAATTGTTGTTATATTTTTGTACTGGAGAGACAAAATAATTGAAATATGTATCTTTTTTAAAAAATATTTGCCTTAATTATAACAATGGACAAGTGGTTTGAAGTTTGAAATTGAAAGTAGCATCAGAGTTGGAAAGTGTGGAAGAGTGAGAGTGAAGCCTATGCTCTGCTTTTGGAACCTTGCGAGAAGAGCAAAGGCATACCTTTTTTTGGTTTCTTTATGTCTTTTTTTTTATTTAAAATTTTTAAACCATAAGCCCTTTTCACAATAGCCATTTAAAAATTAAAAAAAATGGAGAAAAAGCTCATCCACTTTTACTATTAAAATAGCAGGCTTTCCTTCTTTTCATGATCAGCATTCAGCAGTAGCCACTGTGTCTATTTTTTTATAAAAAAAATTGCTAACAAGTGATTTAAAATATTAGTTAAAATTTTATTTGATTAATTAATAAAATATTTATATATTAAAAATTATTATTTTTATGAAACTTTTCTCAATTTTAAATTATTAAATATTTTATTAATTAATAAAAAAATTAATTAGTATTTAAAGATGATGGTTAACAAAATTATAATAAAAAAAAGGATTGTTTGTTTAACATAAATAAAAGTGCGCGTGATGAGCACCATACCATAACAACTGAAGAATGAAGATCCAGGTTTTCTGCAACACACACTCACTCTCGCACGCTCCTTATAAATATTAAGCCAATAGGAATGGGGTTTGGATGGGTTCTAATATAAGTTATTATTATTATTATTATCAGTATTATTATTAAATGGAATGTGAAGCTATCCTTTAAGAATTAATCAATAAGTTTTCAAACATTTTGTTCGCTTTATGTCAGAGAATTATTTTTCTATACAAATCATTTTAAATCGATCAAAATCAGATAAATTGACTACAAATTGAGAATCATACCAAAATTTGATGAATCGAGTGAGATGATAAAATTTTCTTTTTTTGGTTTAGTTTTTTATAAAATTTAAAGATAAATGTTTGGATTGAGTTTACAAAACAATTGAATAAAATTTTACATAAAAAAAATTTAAAAAAAATTCAAAAGTCCAAAACAATTACAAAATAATTAAGTTTATCTCATGTCATTTGTTGATTATATGATTAGAACTTAGTAAAAATATAATTTTATTGCAATATAAGATATATTATTAATATTAAAAATATTTAATTATTATTATTTTATATATTTATTACGTTATTTAATTTAACTATTAATTGAATCAATTAAACCAATTAATTTATGACTTAATAAATTTTTTGATTTGATGAGCTATCAAAATTTTAAAACATTGAATATGAATGAATATAGTACATAACTATATATATGGGGATGATTTCGTACACTTCCATTTTAGTTCAGCTAATTGAACTCCCAAGAGGGCAAGATACGGTAAAATAAATTTGTTTATACGGTAAGAAGTTGGTCATGAGGATGAGTTTAAACGTGAAAAATGTCTTATACTCAAAATGTGTAAGTTAATTTAGTTTAATATCTTTCTATATTATATAACTTTTAAATTTATTTTATCCAATATTTCATATGTCTTTTTTAGGGAAGACAATGAATATTATGAATATTCTATGCATCCCTCCAAAAATTTGTTAACATTTTTAAGGTAAAAAAAAATTACAGAAAAACTTGTTTCATAGAGTACAAAAGTTAAGGGACTTTATGGGCATACTTAATTTTGTTCTTAATATTTTTTATTATTTAAAACTATTTTGGTGAAATTAATTTTGAGAATTTCATGTCAGTATTATTGTTATTATAGACACACACACAAATGTCATTATTTAAAAAATTATTTCTTGCATTTTTTATTTTAAAATATTAGTGTTTAAAATATCTTTTAAATATTTTTTTTTATTCCAAAAATATATGTTCTATTTTTTTTTTTTGTTTATAATTGAAAACAACATTTTGAGACAAACTTTTTGTTTTACTATTTTAAAAAAATCAAAAACTATTTTTCATAATAGAATTTTTTTTCATTCTTTAAAATATTTTTGTGAAATTAATTTTAAGAATGTCATACAATATAATGGTTCCAAAATATTAGATGTTACCTACATCCAAAACATAATCAATCCATGTTATTTTTCCTTTTCCTACTTTACTTTAGATAGAAAAAAAAAAAATCATAGAGATCCCTTTGACCTTTTGAGTCACAAAATTGTCTTCCTAAAATGAAGAGTATTTTCATAGCTCATGTAAAAAAGTTTAAAAGAAATGTAATTATTCACAGGTTAACGTACGAAACAATCATGATTGTAATTACATATAAACCAATTAAGGGTTTGATTGAGAGAGTAATCTACTGTATTATAAAAATACACGAGTTGTTTATAAATTTTTATAATTAAAATACTCTTAAAAATACAACTTGCTGCCCTTAAAATTATATCATTTTATATGTATTTGTTGTGCTTTTAAAATGTAACATTTCATATTTAACATTATATTCTTTCATTTATAATTTTTATTAAAAAGTTATACTATTTTAAATGTATTTTTTATTTTAACTTCGTGTATTTAAAGTAATATCTTTTTATATATAATTTTTTTTTAAATCATATAATTTTATTTGTATTTTTTTATATCTATTTACTGATATATAATATATTGTAACTTTTCTTTAATAGATTATATCCTTCAAATATATATCTATTCACTGATAATTTTTTATATATACAACTATAACATATCTAATTTTTTAAAATATAACTTCGTATTTAAAATTATATCCTTTCAATTTGTTTAAAGTTATTTCTTTTCAAAATTGTTTACAATTTTTTCCTCGGACATTTAAGCATTACCTCCGTCAAGTCGTGTTTTTTTCCCAACATATGTGAGTGGTATTCTGTTTCCTCAACATTTCATCTCTGTGTGCTATTTGAATCTCTTCTTTGAGCGATTCTTTTTTGCATACGGTTGCTCTGTATCTTCCTTCTTGATTATGCATGGTTACTCTTCTTCCTTCACCTAGGTTTTCTGTCCTTCAGTATTTGTTCTTTTCTATTAAAAAAAAAAAATTGAACATGGAGGATTGTTTCATCCTTCCCGTGTGGTTTATCTGTACTTCACTTCTTACTACTGAAAATCTTTTAAGATTTGATGTTCATTTCCTTCTCTTTGTATAATTTCCTGTCTTCCTCTGTATGCCTGTAAGTTAATTAAAACCTAAAAACTAACTTTTGGGAAAATCTTTCCAAGGAACATTCTTATTTTGTCAATTAAAATAATCTTGATCACTACTCTTACAAATAATTTTATTATATACATTTATATTTAATATAATTTAATATGACAAATTTGTTAAGCTAAATAGCATTTTTACACTTTTAGTTATTGTTAATTAGCTACTAAATTAAAATTTTTTTTATTTATATTTTTTAAAATAATTATTATAACAAAATTACATCACGCAACACAGGTTTTGTCAACTAGTAATAGAGAAAAAACAAAGAAGGGAAATAAAAATATTTATTTAACATTTTTTTATTTAGATTCAAATTTAATTTTTTTTAATCTGTCTCTCCAATTTAAATATATTATAAAAAACCAAATTCCATTCTAAGTAAAAATATATATATCAAAATAAAAGTTTGACTTCCTTTCTCTTTCTTTCTATTTTCTTTCTCCAAAACAAACCCTAGAAGAAACAAGCTACTATAACGGTATAACCCCAAAAAAGAAAATGTAACGACTACCTAAATTTTCTTCTGATAAACAAGCAGGGTTTCTGCACTGCAAAATTTAATTAAAAGAATGATAATATATTCAGTCTCAAAATTACAATCCACAAAGTCTCTCGCAATTAAACCGTTCTAACTTCCTTTGTATGAGACCCAAATATAAAGTTGACGACATTGCGTGCAGAAAGAAAAACTTGTGGGAAAAAACAAAAACAAAGATATACATATAGAACAAAGAATCAATTAAAAAAAAAAAAAAGCGGCTACAATCACCATGAGCTTTCCGACTCTGTGGCAGGCTTATGATTACCAAACGTGGATCCTGGAAGCTGATCAATTTCTTTCCGAGATGCTTCCCAAAGCTGTTGTTCTATCCCCAGCTTCCTCAATTCAAGCACACCTCGCTCAACTATGAAAAAAAGTGTAGTAAGCTTACAGGTTCATCCACAAATAAAGATTAAAGTACATCTGAATCAACGAAAATTGAACATTTTGAGTACGCCTGAAGCAATAACGGCATCCATATCTTTTGACATTCCAACTGTGTTTCTATCTAATGTAACAGAGTACAGACCGAAACCAGGTACTCTGTTAGACTGTTAGGTATCCACTTATCGTTTTCACATAAAAACGATAGGTGAATCATCAGAAAGGAAACAAGCAGTGAAAATTGAGGGTAAAACCTGATCTGATGTGTACGGCTACTCAACAAAATCAGATACAGAAAGGAACAACCAACTGCTGGCCTTAGATTTGATAAACAGTCAGCCATCCAGAAACCAATATGAGCAATCGCCCTTTGTGTTAGATTTCATTGTATTATGAGCAACATTATTTATTACCTTAAATGGGAAGAGATCCAAGACATATTTATAAGAGGGAAATCTAAATAATACCCAAGCTATGCATGTATTTCTAGGAGGTACCAATGTCCTATCTATTGGTAACTATACCCCATCAATTGGTTTTAAGTATTAACTATCAGCTACCATGTACTAAACACAAACGATTTTGGAACTACACCATTTGACGGTTCCTGGTATAAGATAAAAGGCCCTGCTAAGAAGAGTTCTTCAAACTTTAATATAAATAATTAAAACAAAAAAAATAAATATATTTTTATATATTATTAGAAATGCACCTATGAGTGCTCGAGCCTTGAGAACTTGAGCTCTCACTAGTATTCCCCCTATTCTAATGTGCAGTGCCAGAAGCAAAGAACATTTATACATTTTAAGGAGTACTCCAGCTATAGGTCAAGCCAACAAATGAGGCAGTTGCTTGCGAGCATTTTTCTGCAGGAATGGTACAACACCCATGTTTACTCATTGACTAGTCTGGAATGAAGAGGCTGGTATTTTTTGGTAGCTTACTGCAAAAAATTCACAAGTTCATTCCTAACCTATTAGGTTTGTTAGGCTTCTTCTTATAAACCAGTTTGAAAACCTGAGATAAAACATCTCAGTTTAAACATAATTCAGAACAACTTTCTAATATTTATAATTCATGCAGGAAGCTTCATTTGACAATATTTTGCTAATCAACACAATTCCAAAAAACGGCTGTCACACTGTCACAGTCACAGGACCGTTTAGTTTTAACTTTATAACATAATTACTATTTGTTCTCTTCAAAACCAAAAAAGAGATAAGATTGAGGAGATTTACCATCAACAGCATCATGTGAAGTTGTTGACTGCCCACTGCGGCTAATCCAAAACTGAAGCCTCTCTTCTGCAATATCTTCTTCTACACCATGAAATAAAGCTCTTCTCCAAAAATAAGTTAGCCATGCCTGAAAAATGTAAAATTTATCAATAAAGAGTAAAAGTTACCTGTGTATCCTCCATTCTTTTTTTAGATAAAACAGGACCCTCCATTTTAATTTCACCTCAGAAGAAGAGGCTAATGAATAAATACACAATAAAACAATTAACTGACTTTCCTAATGAATAGATCTGTCTTGAACAGAAGACAGAAAAGAAAAAAGATATCTCAAGATAGAGGAAGGTCCCTGTATTCATATCAATGAGTAGTTTCATGTATTCATATTGGATAGCCTCCTCCTTTCTATATGAATGTGCTATAACATCATATGGGTAATTGGGTACACATTAAAATTTCACAAAGTAGGCCATAAACAGTCAACTAACCTCTTTAAAAAGAACATCTTCTGCTTCCTCTTCGCTTAATTCTGTAGGAAACAGAATAACAGAAAGCCATCAAAGACTTATCCAGATCATCTGCCGAACACATTTTGTATAAACAAAGCAGTGGAGCAGCCACATCTAAGTAAATATATAACATGAGCCATACAGGTACATACATTAAGACTATTGTTATCAAGATCCACATTTAACAGTGTTTACACGCTTCAGTCAAAGGTCATGATTGTCATAGGGCCTTAAAATGATGACAAATAAGACTTTCATATCTCGTGGGTTATCCCTGAAGAGTAATTGAAATGCATCCAAAATATTTATTTCTTTACGTTTGTAAGGTTATCCCCCTCAGCTATGCTTATATAACACTTCACCTACCTAAACTTTGATTTGTAACAAATTATTCCCTTAAACTATTCAAAATACTGAAATTGTATTTAAGAAGCTCAAAAGTTCTATATTTTTTTCTTCTTCAATCTTCCTTCGCACATAATTTGAAGTTAAATTAGGGAAGAGAAGAAAAATAAATTATATGATAAGCATATAGTTGTTAAATTTAACTCTAAAAATAATGATTTTCAGTATTTTGAATAGTTTAAGGGGGTGATTTGTTACAAATCAAAGTTTAGGTGGGTGATGTGTTATATAAGTATAATTGAAGGGGGGTAAAGTGTATTTTCCCCTAAAAAAAAAAAAGAATACTTGTATCATCATCATCTGAACAGAATACTTGAAAATCAGGTCAAACTGTGCACAAAACTCATGTTTGTTGTCCAAAGTTAATCCCATCCTCCTCTCCACAGAAGGGAAGAACTATAGAGTGATTAAAAATTATATAGTGGACACAAACCATAGAAGACAAGCACAGATATGCTTATTTCTTACCAAATGCTTCTACATATTTGGTATCGCCATGCAATTTGGAATCTGGAAAGAAAGAATATATGTAAAGTAAGCATTATTGAACATTATTACAATCAAAGGATTGGGGCAAGGATCAAAAGATCCTACCTTTAACATAAAATAGTATTTAAAATCAACTATGAACACATGTAAATGTCACAAATATGCATAATACCTTTACCTTTACCATGAAAACAAAATCTCAAACAGATTACATTAGCAGATAAGAACCAAGAGCATTATAATGTCAATAATATATATTATCTATTATTAGAAAAGGAAAATATATATATACTTCAACACTGTTCACTACTTTCCGAAGCTCCAATTTAATGGCCTTTGAAATTCCCCACCTCTTGAAAAATCCATTCAAATGCCTTTTATTGTCCTCTTTTTATATAAACTTATTTCTTCCATACCTTCTACATAAACATCATATTCACCTCCAATATTCAGGTGTTTCTTCAAAACAGATGTTTCAGCAGACTTTAGTATAATTGCCAGGTCTATAAGCATTATTTTCATTAGGGTTTGGACAGGTTCTATGGAATTCATTCCAACACACATAACCAAGATCTTAGCATACCATGTAGCAAAAAACCTGCCCACCCCAAAAGTATAAAACAACACAATTGGTAAGATCTTTGATCATGATTGTGTTGCAATACCAAAAGCTTCAGATCCATTGAAGGATCAGGGTCTCTAGCTTGTAATCTAGATCTAAATATTGACTATGAGTCTATGACAATTCATAAAACTAAGACAATGCCTGATCCAGACCAAAGGCAGAACACAAAAAAAAGAACCAAAAAAAGGAAAGTAAAACAGCTCAATATGGTACAGGACAGCCCTATATGTATAATCAAATTGATTTCAGAAACCAAAAAAGTATATAACTTGAGATTTGAGAATGACACAAGGTGATAAATTATGATACCTAAAATGGAATGCCGAACCAAATTTGGGCGTCTGTGTTGAGCTAATGCAAGTACAACAGCATCCTCAACCTACAGTATAAATTTTTATCAAACTGAATTAAAGGAAAAGGATAAACACTAAATAAAATACCCAAGAAATTCCAAAAGATAGAAAAGAACTCGAAATTCAACCAAACACGTGACATAAATTTATGGGTACTTAGAAATACAATCCATGTTTCTAAGAAAGAAATAAGCTTTAAAGGTGTGCTTTTTCATATCTACAATGTACAAAAGAGAAATTAAATATTTGAAAACTGAACCAATTAAGCATTAACTTCAATAATGTTAATGGAGAACCTTTAAAGAAGCAAGTTCTCTCAAACCCATTTCAACTGAAAGCATGCTCTCAATGTTTCCTTCCCCAGTGAGATCACTCAAATCACGAACAAGTTTGCTCCTATCTGGATCATCAGCACCTGATTGATGCCATTTGATTAGACTTTCATTAGCTAATTTAGGAGAGAAAAAAGTCCCACTAAAATTTTGAGGGTCAACTCACTTTTGTTCCAAGATTCCTCCTTAGCCTTTTGCCCAGCAGAAGTGACAAGTTCAACAGGAAGAGGAGCTAGAGAAGACCAATGTTCATGCTTGGATTGTGCTATATCTGCACATATTCCTATAAGCATGGAAGGAACATGCCGCAAAGAATTATAAGCAGTTATATTCAATAGGCAAAAGGAACTTTGCAAAACATGGATCATCAAATTTTTATAAGTGAACATTTGATTAAAGCTTCAATTACATGTTTTGTTTGAAAGTAGACAGAAGAATGCAGTAACAATTTCATTACCAAATTTTACAGCAAGACCCCAGTAGCGAGCAAGCCAACACCTCTTCAAAACAACCTCCTCCTTAATAAAGACAGAAAAATGAAGTGAGACAAATGGGAAAATGGATAACTCACTAATCCTCATATACAACAACAACAAACAAACAAAGCCTTATCCCACTAGGTGGGATTGGTTACATGGATCAAACCAACGTATTCTATCTTAATTCATTTCTATTGTTAGGTTATTTATAGTTAAATCCATCTTAATAGTTTCTACTATTATTTTCTCTTGTCCCTTTACTTCTAATTATTGAACTGTCTTCCATTTGGTTAACTCTTTGTATAAGAGCCTCTAATGGTCACCTTTATACATGACCAAATCACCTAAAATGCGTTCTACCAACTTTTCTACTATAGGTGTTACCCCAACTTTGTCTCTAATACATGCATTCCGAAATCTATCCTTTCTAGTATGTCCATGCATCCAACGCAACATTCTCATTTCTGCGACATTGAATTTTTGCTCATGTTGACTTTTTATCTCCAAACATTTAGTATCACACAATAATGCAGGTTTTATAGCTATGCGATAAAATTTTTCCTTAAACTTGAGTGGTACTTTTCTATCACAAATAACACCAAGGCCAATGGGGGAAAAAAAAAGAACCAACCATCTCTTCTTGGGTCAAAATCATTCTCTGTGTCATTGTACGAAGAGCCTTTGCTTCAGATTCTGCTTCTCCCTGTTGCTCCACAGCTGCTATGGCATCGTCTTTTAGGTTCTGTTAAAGACAACGAAGAGAAATATAATATAGACCAGAAAATATTTGACTAGACCAAGTACATAATTTTCAACAGGAAAAAAATGCATTGTCAGGTAAAAATTACCTGAATTTCTACACGAAGGGCTGTAATTTCGTCATCTCTCCCATCTTTTGTTTGTTGTGCAGCCTTGAGAGCAGCCTGTGACAAAAAAATTGGGTAGTCCAATAACATTCTTTCAAAGAAGCAGCATTGATGAGTTTTTTGTTCTTTTTTTTTTTTATTTTGGTTAAAATGCATTGGCATGCTCCTTACTCTAATCCCACAATATCAAGAAGAAAAATGAAATTGGAAACAGAGCTTTCACTAATCTCTGAATTTGACTCATGCCCCTTTACATACATATGCACATTTTTGTGCTTCTTGATAGTGCAGAAAACCTTTTCAGACCAGAACTTAGGAGGGGTCATATAGTGGCTTAGAAGCAGATTTGATAAAAACATAAAACTTTCAAGTTCCAACCATTGTTAATACCATTTTTCTGCCATATCTAATAATTATTCTTTAAGAATACCTCTCTTTGTCGCAAAGCAGCTTCCTTCCTGCAAATTCACCATGCAATAATCAATATCTATAAACTAAGAAAGGAATTGGGCCAGCCAAAGCATAAGGAAATTGAAGCACATTTACCTGCTCAGCAATTTGGCTTCCAGGGATACACCTTCTCCAAGAGAAGCAACCTGCCAATATTGAAATGAATGAGGACAAAAATGTTAGAAAACTCAGCATATGAAAGACAGCAATAGGTACTTCATATCTTCCATTTTTAAGTAGTTCATACTTCATACCATATCTAATTACATACTGTTGCTTATAAAGCAGAGTAATTATTCAAAATCTTGTGTCAAAAGTATAACATTAAAAACTACTTTTCATTAGGTTTCAAAGTTTAGTTAGTATCTATAAGTCACCTGTTTTTCAAGCTCCCTAGCTCTAGCCTCTGCTTCTTCACGTCTTTCCTCTGCATGTCTTAGCTGTGAATATATTCAGACATATACGTTCAACATCACATAACATGAGCATAAAATCAGCTTTTTTGGGAGAAAAAAGAGCACACCTTGTCTAATATAGCCTCATTCTCTTCTTGTAGCATATCAAGCTGCAATATCAGTATGAATCAACTTCGGTATTAATCATTAAAGACTCATACAAAATCTACCTAAATAAAGTTTAAGAATTAGATACACAATATAAGGATCATCCAACTTAATTTGTGGAGACAAAAGTTAATGCATATATATGCCGTACTTCATCACGGAGTGCAGAAGCTTCACGCATATCCCCTGCACCTTTTGAGTTAAGTTGCCCGATATCTGATGGAAACCTGAAATCATTCAGTAATGTTAAAAAATCAAAGAAGCACAAATCACCAATATAACCCTAAATGGCCTGTAAACTAAAGTTCATTAACCCATGATTTCACAACACAGAAAGTCATTGACAGATATATCATGTGACCTCAATAGTTGAAGTAAGGATTGACCTTGTACATATACGTCAAAAAGTATTTATTACATGTATATGGAGAGGTAAATAGTGACTAAAATCAAGACTAGAGTCTATACTCCCAAGTATTCACGAATATCAGATGATTTGTTTTATATATTTGTGATGGTTTAACTTTATAGTATTAGCTCAATCCCAATACGCATGAGAATCTCAGAAAAGATATAACCCGTATTATAAATAGCAATATATTAGGGATAAATATGAAAGCTACCTCTTGTGATCTCTACTCCGATTGGATGGAGGATCGATTGGAGGTATAGCCATTGGCGTTCTAATTGTGGATTTGCTGGGTGGCACCAACGTTGTTGAGCGAACAGATACTGCTGGTCTTCCAGCTGATGTTGAACGAACTGACTGAGCATGCTCTAGAAAGTTCCGACCTAACTAGTAAAAAGATCAAAGTCTTATTAGCTTATTATGAACTGGATGACACCCATTGACGAAAACCACACACTACCAGTTTTACATATATATTACGAAAAGAAGAAAGAGAGGATAAATCTAGGTAATACATCAGTAAGCCAACCAATTCTTAAATTTTCCCCGCCCAATTTCGCTTTCCACAGTTCAACTAACAAATTCACACAAATCAGTCACGTCCAATTTCGTTATCCATAATTCAACGAACGAATTCGGGCAAATAAAACCGGTAGAGCATCATAAACGAGCCATGAAAGAAATTGTTGTCAGAATTACCGCAGGAGAGGGAGATCTATTAGGCCTCGCGACCGAAATCGGAGGGATGGCAGTAGCACTATTCTTGCTACTATTGACGTTGTTAGAGTAAGA
Organism: Senna siamea; assembly: GCA_031216115.1. Taxonomy (NCBI): domain Eukaryota; kingdom Viridiplantae; phylum Streptophyta; class Magnoliopsida; order Fabales; family Fabaceae; genus Senna; species Senna siamea. The sequence continues at coordinate 16,784,953 of CM062359.1, read as the reverse complement.
AGTAACGACGGGAGGAGGCGGAGCACTGTACCGAAACCCAAGATCATCGTCCTCTTCGTCGTCATCGACCGTCTGAGACGCCATGACCTGAGCCAGACGCTGCGCAGCTGCTTTGGCGGCTACGTTTTGCGTCCGCTTGATGGTGGAGAGCCCAATGGAAGACGGACCAAGCCGGGACTGAGGATGAGCCGGCGACATCACCGGAGAAGATGAGCCGGTGCTGCTGGAACCCCCGCTCCACTGCCGCGCGTACACAGGACTCGCGGTTCTCCTTCGATCCATCACTATGTGCTATGTATATAAACGCACAAACGAACCTTAATCTGTTTGAGGAAAGACCTAGATTTTCTCGGCCCTATATTTTCTCGAGGAAATCGAAGAAAATTGGGTATGATGGGAGACGGAGAGAGAAACGGAGAGCTTGTTCGAGTCGTGGAGAAGTCAGATGCGTTGAAGTGTTCGAGTAAAACGACACCGTTTCCAGGATCCCGGTAGAGAATATATGAAACTGAAAACTGTCCTGACTTTTTCAGAAGACTTTTTTTTTTACCCTTAGATGGACACATATAATTTGGCGGCGGGAAGAAAACGCGGTCGTTTAAGATGAATTTGGCTGGTAATTTAGGAGCGTCTTAGCGGTCGGATCTTCTAAAGAAATGCTAAATTTTTTTAAAATTTTAAAAAATAAAAAATAAATTTAATTTTTAATTTATTTAAAATAAATTTATATTAATGTAAATTTTTTATTTCTTTTTATTATTTTTAACTTTAAAAAATTTATTATTTCTCAATTTTAAAAAATTAAAATTACACTTTAAAATGTAAATTCAGCTATGCAGTTAATGCTTTCCAGTAAAGAAGGAAAAAAATATATATATAGTCCAATCCTATTATTCCTGTGATGCTGAAAAGGTAAAAGTTTTAACTCAATTAAGATGTCCAGTTGAAGTTACATTAATTTCTGATGCACCCAGCAAAAGCCACATGGTGTGTAAGACGTATTAAAAATGATTAGGCCAAAAAACACACTTAGCAAGGAAAATAATTAAGTTGTAAATTAAATTTCTATACGTTTAATTTATACAATCAAAATGGGTTATAACTCGTAGATTAGTCCATTTAATTCATTAAATAAACGAGTGTAAAAAGAAAAAAATAAAAAATAAAAAATTTACAAATTAATATAAATTAATTTAAAATAAGTATAACTATATAATTTTAAGATGATTTTGTGTTATGTAACTATTTTATTTTTATAATGTAAATAAAAAATTAATTTTAAATGAAGATATTACTACTTTTTAAAATAAAATACATTAATTTAAACATATTATCTTATCATAATAAATTTAATTGATTTTTTATTTGTTAAATAAATTTAAAAATTTTAAAAATAGTAATATTAATTTTTATTAAAAAATAATTTTAAAATATTAATTTTAAAAAAGACCTGCAAACTAACTCGTTTAGCATGCAAGCTATTAAATTTTATAATCCAAGTCCGTCCGTTAAATGAATTAGGCTGTTTTAATCTATTTAATGATCAGCCTATCTTAATTACTATTTGAGAGTGTTGAGTTAGTTATATTTATATTATAAAAATTTTTAATTAAAAAATATATCTAAATTTTTTAAAAAATTAATTGTGGGAAAGTTAAATAATATAAGTTATAAGCATATCAATTTTTTTATTAAAGAATCTTAAGACATATATAAATTATTTTCTTTAGGAAGTTATTACCATATAGAAGGCCAATTATATTTTTTAAAATTCACTTTTATTTTCGTATAAAAAGTTTTAAAAATTTAATCAATGAAATAAATTATTTTTATTTCTATATTGTTTTTAATGAAGTATCATGTATTGGCAAAAAAAAAAAAAAAATTGGAGCAGATAACAAATTTTGTATACGAGATAAGATGAAGGCATAAATATCTTCTAAGCAATAAATTTATAAAGTCAAAAGAAATCAAGACTTCTTATTTTTATTCTTTAGGTCAAAATTATGAAATTTTAATTTCATCTTTTATTTTCAATTGATCCAATATCTTATATAAATTAATAACGCAATCACATGTAAAGCCATATGAAATTATTATTTTTAGAACATGACTACCTTAGTAAAAAATAAATAAATAAAGTCAAAATAGTGTGCAAAGTTAGTCCCAGTATAGTTTCAAAATTGTTTTAAATATTTGTAATGTTTAAGTGTTTTGACCATATCTAAACTTCTTTATTAACTTCTTCATGTTATGATTAGAGTAATTTTACTTAAATTTTACATATAGTTGATGAAATTTGATAATAAAAATATGAGATAAAATTAAAAGTTCATATACAAAAGTTAATTTTTATTACATCACACTACTTTTTATGGGATACATTATGCAATGTTTTATGTTTAAAGGAATCTAAAAATAATCAAATATTCATATGATGTTAATAAAATATAAAAGTTTTACACTGAGATCTTTTTGTTTTGTAAATAATGTAAAATTATTCTTTTTTAGTTTTATAATTTTATATTCCCCTTTGGTTAATTAATTGGTTTAAGTTACTTTACGCCTAAAAACATAATCACTCTACGTTTGCATTTTAAATGGCATATCATAGTTAGTTCCTCGTAATGTTGAAAACGTCAACCTTCTTTTTTTTTTTCTGAGATAAGAATTCTGCAACCACACTAATTATTAAAGAACATTTTAAGCATTGTTTTATGAATTGAAAACTGCGATGGAATCGAAGAAATGACTTAGAAAAGCAAATTTAATTTGATGCTTACCTTAAGGAGAACGCAGCATGCAACACACGTTTTATGCTCATAACTAAAGGCTAATTTTTTTAAAGGTATTCGTTTATCAGAAATAATTATATTTAAAATATTTTTTTATTAAACTCAATTTCATGTATTAATAAGGTTAATTAATTAAAAAAAAGTAACAGATAATAGAAAGAATGAATCTGCTTGAATGCATCCTAAAGAAAAATCATACAAGGCCAAAAAAATAATTAAACACTAGTATTTCATTGACAATACAATTTTTGTTTGAGCTTGCTTTAACTCACCATGAGTGTGATCAGTTTCTAAACTCCTGCTTTCTTTTGAACCAACTCCTCTATTAAGTCAGCAGCTTCTTGTACGGTCGTTATGCTATCATTACTCTGCTCCTCAATATTAATGTCAAACGTTTCTTCCAAACCCATCACTATTTCCACCTGCACACACACCCCACACACACGTCTAACAATTTAACTTTCAGTGATTAAGGATTAAATTTTTTTAATTTTATTTTTTTATTATTAAAAAATATATTAATTTTTAATTACAGAGAATTTAAAACCCTGGTTATATTAAATGTAATTTTTTTTTTTAAATTACAAAATAAAAAATTATTTAACATTTTGTCTTTTGTTATCTATTTTAATTATTATATATATGTCCATAAAACTTTATTATAAAAATCCATATATACTTGAGGTGTCAAAATAGCATGTAATTGGCCATAGGAATAGGATTGAACAGCTTACTAATTAACAAGTATTTTTAATAGTATGAATTAAATTAAAAATGAAGTAAAAGTGAGAGGAGGAGAAGAATAATTTATAAATGGTGAATAGGTATGGATGAAAAAATTGATGAGTAATGAGCGATGGTTATTAAGAATTGAAACTTACTGTGTCAAGAGAATCAGCACCAAGTTCTGTGAACTTTGTGTCTGGGGTGAGCTCAGAGTCTGCAGACAAGGCGAGTTGATTCCTCACAACCTCACACACTTTTTGCACTGTCTCAGGTTTTGCCTGTATTGTGTTGCACACAACACTTATTATTTCTTTTTCTTTTTCTTATGTATATATGTATATATGTATGTATAGAAAGGAAAGGAAAGGAAAGGAAAATTTTTTTTTTCTTATGATTGTTAGATAACTTATTGGTATTAGATGGGAGATATGAAAATAATTTTATATATATTTTATCTATAAAAAATAAAATATAATTTTATTTATTTTGATTAAAATATTTTTATAATGTATTATTTTAAAATTTTAAAATTATATTTTTCATTAAAAAACAACATTATTTTCAGGAGTACTTATGCTTTGATTAATTTTTTATTTTCTCAAATACATTTGGTGAAAATTTAAAGTATCCTTAAATCACACTAAATTTGAGATTATTCTCCATCATATAAGGAGCATCAAAGTAAAGTATTTTGAATAAAAATGTTTCTCAAAAGTTAAACTTGTAACTTTTTCTTTATTAGGATAAGATCTCTTTCACCGCAAGTAACCAACAAGTTGTTGGCATTCTTTCAAATACATTTTATAATTTATCTTATAAGCTTGAGACCAAAGAGAGCATAATATAAAGCTCAAAATCATGCAATATCTTATATAGGAGATAATGAAAAATCATGAAAACATGATAAGTAATTTAACTTCTTACCTTTTATTGTAATTAATATTAAATGGAAGCCCAAAATCACCATAAATGTCAAATTTATATACAAAAGTATTTAGATATTATATGTATAGGTTGAAGGCAAACTCACTTTACAAGAGATGCGAAAACCAGAGGTACTTGTGAAGGAAGGGAAGCGAGAACTGTTTGTCCATGGCACAGAGACTGCCCTCAAACCTGAAGCTCTCCAAGAAGCCTGCATGTTTGAAGCGTTAGAAATCAAAATTTTCTACTTCCTTCTTGTTTAGCAATTAATCACTAGTTAATTCGTAGTACATTTTAGCGAAAAGACGAAACATTAGAGAAAGAATTATGAGAAAATCCAAGAATGACACAAAATATAAGAATGCGTATAGAGCAAATTATGAAGGACCTGGGTAGTGTTGGGAGAGAGAGAAGGTCGAAACGTTAGAGAAGTAGCTGAAACAGAGGCCATTGAAGTTGAAGCAGAGATGTGGTGGTAAGTGGTAAGCAAGAGATAGAGAAGAGAGATAGGGTTTATGAACTGGAAAAGTATTAATAGAGAAGAAACAAGCAATGCATTAGGCAATTCGTATTTGGTAACTTAATTTGAAATATGGAAAAGGCCATTAAGGGATGAGATGAGAGATGGGAATGAACGTGTGGTGTACGTTATAGCTCACTCTCCACAATGTCAAATCCTATCTAAAGCTTACGTTATATCTCACTCCCCACCACGTGCTCAATGCCCTATTACCCCTGTCCTCCCAACATATATGTTATATTTTTAAAATAAAAAGTTATTTAAATTTTTATCCTTCTTATACTTTTTTTTTACATTATATATTTTATATTATATTAAATAATTTTAAAAATTAATAATAAAAAATCCTATAATTATTATAATATATATAAGCACTAACAAAAGACTGATTCTGTACAATGTAAGCAACATTACATATTTATATTATATTATATAATTTTGAGGTATTCATCTTTTTAGTCTCCTAAACTATATAATATATGATATAGACAAATGAAAAAATTAAAAATTATAGAAGGAGTGAGAAATATTTAACTTTTATTTATTTTTAAAATTAATTTTTTTTAAAAAATAACATGCACTAAAATAGTACCTAATCCTCTAATATGTGCGTAAAAAAACATTTTTTTATATGATCATTTCCTTAAAATTAAACAAACGTAACCCTACTTAAATATGGCGGGAGAATTAGAAGATAGTATTTATAAAGAAGCTCCCAAAATGATTTCAGCTTGGATTTTCCATACTTCTTTTGTTTTTAAGACGAGAGTAAAATAGTGAACGAGTAAATGGGATTTGAATTTTCTACAATTAAAAATTAATATATTTTTTTAATAAGAGATAAATAAAAATAAAAAAATTAATCTTTAATTTATTTATAATATATTTTTATTAATATAAGTGTTTTATTTGTATATTGAACTTAAACAGACAAAAAATACTGAGATCTAAAATCGAGTAAACGCCGTCAGGTAACGTGAAAATCGGAGGGCCGTTCCCAACAAAGTCTAACGGTAAGGTCCTATCGAAGCGCGCGCATAGTATTCATATTTTCCTGGAATCCATTGATTTTCTCTTTCTCGGACGCCAAACACATTTCCACTTCTTAACCACAAACCCTCCAATTTTCTCGCCTTCTCTTCTGAAACTCAATTAAACACTCATCCTGGTTGAGAGATACACATACATTTCTTCGATTCATCATAAATTAAAAAAATAAAATTAAAAAGATTATTCTTCGCAAACGAACGCACCTAGCTAGCTTCCTAGAACTCTATTGCCAATGGCTCCTCTATCCGACGAATCTCGCCACTCTCTCATCCCTGGATTTCTATACTCGTCAAAAGGATGGGATACATTGATGATGAGGACGAATCATGGATTGCCACCGGCGACGTCGTCCATTGTATCAAATTCTTCATCGCCACCGCCATCAACACCGGGAAGGAGTTTCTTGGTCCCGGCACCGAAAGAGAAGATTGCCATGTTTTCTCCAGCTTACTACGGAGCGTGTACCATCGGTGGGATCCTCAGCTGTGGTCTTACTCACATGGCCGTCACTCCTCTCGATCTCGTCAAGTGCAACATGCAGGTCTCCTTTTATTTCTCTGTTCTATTCAAATTTGGGTGCTTAGGTTTATTACTCTTCTAATCCATTTCGATTTCGTATCAATTATTACTATATGTTGCTTGAATCTGATTGTTTCTTTAAAAGAGTAAATTAAAGTGGAAAATCTCAGGTACCTGCTTTTTCTTAACTTGTTGAGTGATTCTTGTATATTGATGATATGTATTGTTTCTTATAGTGAGGAACATCTCCTTGTTCTTACCAACAGTTTCCCTTTTACCAATGCTAGGATCACTATTACACACATATTTTCTCGAAAGAATATGAACTGTCTCTGTTACTCAGGGACGGGAACAAGGACTTTTCAAAGGACAGGTTAGGGTTTGGGTACTCACAATTTTTACAACAAAAAAATAAAAATTCAATTTTTCTAATATGATTGCAAAATTCATATAACTTTATAAAAAGTTCTCTTTAACATTTTAATTCAAAAACTTGCTATTTATAACTTCCTAATATGTATCCAAACTAAATTACTAAAAAAATAGTATATGGTATTTATTTTGAAATACCAAGAATGTCCAAAAAAGTAAATGCAAGACCGGTTTTGTATACAATTGAAGAAGTACCATAAATGACCTGTTTATTTTTCCCAAAGGTCAAATGCATATTCCTATACTGCTGGGAAATATGTTCATTACGTTCTTGCCTCATTGTCCACATTTTTATGTATCAATATCTGGCATTTTCAGATTGATCCAGCTAAGTACAAGAGCATCACATCAGGATTTGGAGTTTTACTGAGCGAGCAGGGTGTGAAAGGTTTCTTTAGGGGGTGGGTGCCAACTTTGCTTGGTTACAGTGCTCAGGGAGCGTGCAAGTTTGGATTTTATGAGTTCTTTAAGAAATACTACTCAGACATTGCAGGGCCGGAATATGCAGCAAAGTACAAAACCTTAATATATCTTGCTGGTTCAGCTTCAGCGGAGTTGATTGCGGATATTGCCCTTTGCCCCATGGAGGCCGTCAAAGTTCGTGTTCAAACTCAGCCTGGCTTTGCTCGAGGTTTGTCTGATGGCCTACCCAAGTTTGTTAAGGCTGAGGGTGCTGCTGGGTACGTATTGGGCCCCATTTTAATCATGAATTTTTTTGTATACTATTGACTTGCGGATTTTCCAATTTGATCCAATTCCGATGTGCAGGTTGTACAAAGGACTTGTCCCTCTGTGGGGTCGTCAGATTCCATGTAAGCTAGAACACTCCTATTTTATGTCCATTTATATAGGGATAAATCTATAAACCATCTAACCACCATAGAAAGTGACGTAGTTTAACTTGTGATTTCGATAGAACTTGTAATGAAATTATTCATATTTTATTTAACATACTAACTTCTTGGTAGGAATTAGATCATTACCTCTTTCACTTAAAAGTAGAGTTTCAATGCTTGTAAGGGCCATAAGATTCTGCTTCCCATTGATGGTCATTTATGTATACACATTACAGTTCAGTGAGATGGAAATTTTCATGCCATTATTATACAATTTAACATGATTTCTGCCACTAGTAATATTTCTTTTCCTGCTCATTTCCTCCTCTTCCTTTTATCATTTCTTTCAGATACGATGATGAAATTTGCTTCCTTCGAGACTGTCGTGGAGATGTTTTACAAATACGCCATTCCTAAACCTAAAGACCAGTGCAGCAAAAATCTGCAGCTTGGAGTAAGTTTTGCAGGAGGATATGTGGCTGGCGTGTTATGTGCTGTTGTCTCTCACCCTGCTGATAACCTCGTTTCTTTTCTCAACAATGCCAAGGGAGCCACCGTTGGCGATGTGAGTGGAGCAATATACTTATAGAAACAAACAAGCACAACACCCACCCACATTCTAGTTGATGCTCACTGAGTTTTTTAAAATTGCTGGATTTTGCAGGCTGTGAGTAAATTGGGGCTATGGGGGCTTTTCACTCGCGGCCTTCCTCTTCGTATAGTAATGATTGGAACTCTCACTGGAGCTCAGTGGGGAATCTATGATGCTTTTAAAGTATTTGTGGGGCTGTAAGTAGCTTTTCTTCTCTCTGCTTTTAGCCTTTTAGGAAGTTGCTTTGCACAACATAGCTCTACAAATATTCATTTTGGACAAACACCCTTGGCATCTTCCAGGAGAATGCTAGTTTTGCTATCTGCTTCATTTATAATAAGAGTTTGTTGTTTGTTTTTTTCAGGCCTACTACTGGCGGAGGTGCTCCTGCTCCTCCTCCTGCTGCCGCTACCGCTGTCGTCAAACAGGTTATTGACAAGGCTTGAATCTGAAGCAGACAACACAGAGAGAGGGGTTCTTGACTACGACCTAGAACAAATTTTGTTGAGATACAAATAAAGTTAGGATGCTAATGGCAGCTTTACCATAGAACACCATACAATTTTTCCATTTTTGAGTATTTAGTGTGAGCACCATACTTCATTTTTAAGGTGGCGGTTAGATATTTGTCCTTCTTTAAATTTTCCCTTGATCATTGGTATTTGATTATGCTGGCTCAGTTGTCAAATGAGTGAAGTTTAGTATTACAATATGGCCAGCCTTAACGGTGGCTTACTCTTTTCTTTATTTATTCTTTTGCTAACTGAGTAATGTTATTTACAGAATTATTAGATAACCTATTTGAATTGTTGTTTTCCGATGTTTAATGTTTGGCTTCCCTTGTATTGTTAGTTGCTTGCATGGTTATGTTAGGCAAAAGATGAAAACAAAAGTGGTGAAGGAAAATATTTTTTTTTTCTAAGTTTTACTCAATCAGTCAGTCAACTCCAGGGCTGAAGAAAAAAGTAACTCTTTTAGGGCCTGGGTCATCCCCAACCCAAGCATGCCAATGCTTCGTTATTCATAGCCCTACATTTTTAAGTGGGCTTCTCTTATTTTTCTACATTGAGTCATTGTTCATCCAACAAAAAGAAGTACTGAGCCATCCTCGACCCATAAAAATTCTCTCACTTACAGATTAGACCTTTTGAGAATTCAGTAATTCCAAATTGCTGTTTATGTGATGTTAACCCGTATAAGTTTGTTTGATATTAATATATGAATTACATTTTGATTTCTATAAAAACTTTCATCTTTTATCCACTAATTATGTACCCTTGGTTGCTGTGACTTGTGCATGACCTCAAAAAGAAAAATAGATAAATTGCTGCAAATTTCTTTCTTTCTCCTTTTTCCAATTTTCATCTGAATGAATTAGTTTAACGCACTCAAAATGCTAAAAGCTTTTTTTATTTGTATTCTTTTCCAATAAGAAGTAGAATTGAAATTAAAGACATGTTGAATAACAGCGACATTGGCAATTAAAGAGCCGTCATGATCTTAGGAAACTTCACAGGGTAAAGTCAAAAAGATATACGCGCAAACATTTGTTTTTTTTCAGTGTACAATCTCATACGAATCTATCTTTAAATCTGCATCGCAAATCACAATTCACAACAGATATCAGCCTCAGCTGTGTTTCTGTTAATAATTAAAGACATCTTTTTCATATAATTAATCTTGTTTCCTCCTCATTTTGATGATATCTTGCTCATATCATATGGTGGTTTTGAAAAGTTATCTTCATAATTAACTTGAGAACACAGGTCTGGTTCTGAGAGTAGGAGATTACAGAATGAAGCATGGGAGGCAGACTCTAGCATTTCCTTGTTCTATCCTCTAATAAAACAAATTGAGAATAAGAAGATGGAAAGTTTGAGTAATCTTGGTTGAAATAGACATATAAGAATAAAAAATGACAAACTAAGCTAGCTGTAACAGTATGATCTAAGATGCGATTAAGGTCATTACGCATTAATTAGATTTGACAACATATAATATAAATATCCAAACCCTTCACGCTTTCTGGATTCGTCGGTGAATCTTAAGATTTGCTTCTTCATGTCCATTCTCCACTTCACATCCCCCAGCTGTATATTTGTTTAAACTTAATGCCTAATATTTTGTTTCTTGAGCTATTACAAATTAAAAAAAATGAAAACTTCACATATTAATAAAAATTAAGATATAAAAATCATGTGATTTAGAAAGAAAAGTGGATCAGATCCATCGAGACCACGTAAGAAAAGATGAGGAAAAGATTATGAAGATATAATGCAAAGAAAATATATTTTTTAATTTTTAAAAAATAATTTTTCCTATAATTTAGTTCGAAAGATCGTAATATATTTGTAGTTCCTAAAAAAATCACAAAAGTCACCATGAGCATTGAAAGAGATGTTAATGTCGCATGTTAAGTAGTGATGTTACTAATTGTTACATTTTAAATTAGAGTGCTTATGCAAGATGTGTACTAATTTTTTTTATATTATTATTACGTTAACAATATGTCAGAGTTATACTAACATGGTATGTAATGACTTAGTAATTAATGTTGTGGCAATGACATAATAATAACAACTGTAACATGTTAATGATATAACAATGGCATGGTAACGACGTGATTATAACATGACAGTGATGATATAGTAACACGATAATAAATGATTGTTATGTAAAATAAGATTAGTACACATTGATTATTGAATATGTACTCAATTAATAATAAATGTGTCAAATCAAAATATTTATCAAGATTCATGACTCAAGAATTAAATAATTAGTTTTTATAAATTTTTAAAGATTATAAAATATATTATGATATTTTAAAGATTAAATTATAATTAATTTATTTAACTCGAATGTCAAATCAAACAAATTTTAATGTTAATATACAAACTTATTAATTAAATATGCCAATGATTAATTAATTTTTTATAATATAATAAATTGATATTTAAATTATTATTAAAAAATATATTTATATTTAATCTCGTAAATAATATTATCTTTAATAAAAAAATACATATAAAAACTAAATGAAAAAAAACGGCCAACTTGTAACAAGCCATTAGAGGTGGACTATTTGACACTTCTACATAAGAAATTAATAACTATATATATATGTATATATATATTGACCGATTTAATTTACGAATTTTTAGTTATCAATAAAGTCAAATTTGGTAAAATAAAAAGTAAAAAATTTAAGTAATTTTATTGTTTTATGAAAATATATTATATAATATATTAATTTTATTGACACAAAATAATTAAAAGAGAGATTTTTGTATGGAACATTGTATCAAACCTAAAGAATATTAAGTATAATTTTTGAAAGTAAAGAAATAATAAATATAATTTTACATACATCAAGGGAAATTGGTATAACAATTTTCTCTAACTAATTTTCTAAAATTCGTCTTTTTATATTTTGGAAACATCTATAGAAAAGAGATATAAAACCTATGCATATGCATATTTCAGTCTGATCATAGATTGAGAGCTATATAGGTTAATTTGCGATTTAAGGAAGTAGCTAGCCTAGGGTTCAGATGAAGCATATGATTCATGACATTATAATGTTTATATGCAAATTAAGACAGAGAAGTCCGAGGAAAAAAACACACTCATCGTACTAGAGAAAGCTACAGGTGCACAGAAATTGAACACATACATGTATACAGCATGATGCATGAATGTAGGCAACAGGCAAGTCTGTAATGAGGTATTATATGGTCAGAACATGACACGATGAAGAGTGTAAATGAGCAGTATATATGTGTAACATAACTTTGCAGGATAACGTTGGATTTGAAGGAAGGGTAAACTGTCCTTTTTGTTTGAGAGAACTTAATTGTATATATATATATATATATATATATATATATATATATATATATATATAAAAGGTTACGTGCGATTTTTATATTTTTATTATTTAATTATTTAATTAAAAATAAAATTATATACGATTTATAAAATTTATTTTTTTAAAAAAATTTGTATGTTTTATTTTTATTAAAAAATTTAATATTAAAGATTTAAGAAATTATACCAAAATTATGGCTCATTTGGAATTGTTTTTAGGAAAAAAAAAAAGAAATTGCTTATTTTAAGAATAATATAGGTGTTTGAAAAAAAAAATGCTTCTCTAAGTAGGAGTACAAATAGTTTTTAGTTGTGAATTAAAAGATAGAAATTGTAATTTCTGTATTTTTAAGTAAAAGCAAAAGCTAAGAATTAAATATTTTAGGACAGAAATTTCTCTATCCAAAATTTTTTATTTATCATGATACTTTAAATATTTTTTAAACCCTTCACAAATACAAATTTTTTATCTACGAATTATATTTTTTTAGAGTAATTATATATATATTATTTTGAGACATAAAAATAAGAGGATATAAAACATATATATGTATTTATATTTTTAAAATATTTATTTTGATTTGTTTTTTATATATTAATTGATTAATAATAATAACTTAATAAAAATTAACAATGATATATATATAACTATTTATCTATTTAAATAATATTAATTATAAAATAAATATAGATATGTCCCTTTTTAATTTGTCGATTAAAAAAATTTTTATATAAATTAATCAAACACAAATTGTTTCTTAACTATTGAAAAAAAATATTTTTAATTAAATTGAATAAACACATATTATTTTTTCTTATAGCACTTTTTTTTAACTATATTTTAAAAAAGTCATTTAAAATTTTGTTTAAAAAAAAAAGTAAAAGTAAAACGGACCTTCAGTGTAATTATGTACAGGACCAATATTATTCATGCATGAATATATTGTGGTGTTAAAATCGTGCAATATTGGCAGTGGGGACTTATGTAAATTAGGTCAAACACTGGTCACGCTCTGCCGTGCTTCTTCACAACTTACCATATATATTTGTGCGTTCTATGCAAACTCCCACCATGTATTACGCCATTAATCTTAGCTGCTGGTGATACATTCAATGTTCTCATAATCGAATCAGATCAAACAATTTGAAAATTTGAATGAGAAAATAAATAGATTAATGATTTGATTTGTTTTTAAAATTAAATAATTGGTTAGACCATTTTGATTTAATTATAAAAAAATATAAAAAATTAAATGATTTTTTATTAAATTGATTAAGTATTTAATTCTTTACATTTTTATGTTTGTGTTTGAAATTTTAAATTATATTAGATTATATACATTTTGAATCTTATAATTTAAAATTTTTAATAATTATAAAGTAATTAATATGATATATAAATAATATAAATATTTAAATTATTATGATTTAAGCCTACATTATTTTTATACAGATAATTTAATTGTATAAATTATTTATTATATTTAAAAGTATTTAATTATTATTATTTTTATATTTATAATATCATTTAATTTGACTATTAATTAAACTGATTGAACTTCGATAAAAATTTTAATTTAACGATCGGTCCACTTTTAAAAACACTGACTACATTATTTCATTTTTTAAAAAGGTTTTTTTCTTTTAGAATTTTATTTCTGTATCATCCTTCTTTCAAAGTAGAAATATCAATGGGGCTACTTGTTTATCGGATTTCTTACATTTTATTTCGTTTCTTACAATTACAGTGGTAATTTATGTAACAATATTTCGAAACAATCTACAAGAGGGTTAAGTTAAGCAAATTAATTTTATGCAAAACTAGTAAATTAAAATTAAGGGATCCTAAGTAAGTATACTTACTATAAACAATATATATATTTTTTAATTATCGTTTTCATCATAATGTGATGGTTTGAGGTAGATGTTGTGTGGGCCGAAGGATTCTGAAATATTCAATCCAACATGCTTAGCCCATCATGCCGCCGAACACTAAAATGACAGCTTCCTGGTCCTCTTGCTCCTGCGGCGGAAAAGCTTACAAATTTTGAAAAATTAATATCTATATTATAATATATTTATAGTATTTTAATTATTGATTTAAAATTTATATATTATATAATATAAAATATAAATTATTTAGTACTTATTTTAAAAATATATATTTTAATTAATTCATTCAAAGAAACAAAAACGGTTACCCGAAGGCTGAAACCATGAGCCGAGTTGTGTATTTATAAAATGAAGAGATCAAATAGTTGAACCAAATATATATATTTTTTAATTAGAATAATGAGAATCAAAATTTAACAAATAAATGATTTATCAAGTAAAACTATTACATATTGATGTTATTATTTACTCTTTTTTATTTTGTTTGATCGTGTCAATATTATATTTATTTCTTTCAAATAATGCTTTTACCTGTTTGGTATTTTTGAACGGTCTTCTGATGCCTCATTAAATAACTCGGTTGTTTTCTACTGACGATATCATGCTCTTTTGTTCATTTTTCATGTGCAGGTGCCCATATCCAAACATTCAACCTGACAATTTGGTGATTATTTTTAAGGTATTTCTTATTTTCTTCATACAAATCATACAAAAAATCTTATCAGTTATCCCCCCCCCCCCATGAATGCAGTGAATTTTTCTTTGCAACAATATTTATGTGTTGCTTGAATTAATTTGTTCATGAATTTACTATTTTCTTTTTTAATTTTTTTAAAAAATACTGTTCCATCTGAATGCGAGTAAGGAAAAGTTGTTTGCCACTTATAGGAAACTAGCGTATTCCACTTTGTTAGTATAAGTTTACTATTCTCATATTGTTAAAAGAGAATTATTATATCAATTTCTTTGAGGTTTAATAAAATTATATTTAGTACTTTTTTATTCAAAAATTACACTTAATGCTTTTAAATTTTAATATAATATTATACAAATATCGATCAAATATTACGTTCATATCTATTTTTATAAATGGGTGAGAAATAACTATTCGTTTGCTAATTAAGGTGAGATTTACTCAAATTTAACATTTTACACTATATGCATCAATTTCAAAAAAATAAAATTATTTGACTATATGTATTATAATATTTAAAATAAATTGTAGTTTTATTTTGCATAAAAAAATATTTTAACTGGGCATTTTATGGGGAGAGCAGTAAAGTTTGAGGTTAGTGCAGATAAGGTGGTTGTAAAAAAGACAGAAAAGAGTCCACAAACAAATGAGTCCAAAAATGAACTTATCTGTATAGCATCACCTTTTTGTATAAAGACTTAAGAGGAATTCTTGAATGTTGGATGCGTTTATTATTGGCATTGGTAATTTGAGTTGATGAGATTGGACTGGTCAAATGGACCACCACCTGTGCCTGAACCAGTGTCTGCCGTATGGCTATCCAAATTTTTTTAGATTTTCTGTATTTATTTATAAAATATTGCAGTTTTAAGTATGCAAACATATGAAATAAATTAAAATTTATCAGTTAGATTTAATAAAAAAACAAGCTAATTTCTTAGAATATAATAAATTATTATTTAAATTTTTGTTAAAAAATATAATTATATTAAATATCTAATAATATTTTAAATATGATTGATTCCAGAATATCTTTAAAAATAAAAAAAAATTATAATTTGATTACATGAAAAATTTATTGAAAAATTTGTAAGAAAAATAGAGATTACGTCAAAATCAGAGATAAAATTAGATATTCTGTTTTCAAAATAAAATTTGGGATTTAAATTGAGCAAGAGAAGAACTTCATTCTTCCTGACATGGAAAATTAAATGTTTCATAAAAAAAAAAAAGAAATTAAGGGAAAATTGAGGAAAAAATTAAAAATTTTATTTATGGGTAAAATTTAAGGAATATTTTGTTATGTTTATAAAATTTAGGATTTCAATTGACTGAATAAAAAATTTTAATATTTCATATAAAAAAAATTTAAAATTTAAAATGAATTTAACATATTCCTTTAAAATTTTAATGAGGCGATAAACATCACTATGTTAATAAATTAAATTTCATACTAGCCAAATCCCCACATTTAAACAAATCAAATCCCATCATATCATTATTAACAAAATTGAGTTTAATAAAAGAAAATAGTGTCATTTAAATTTTCAAATGTTCAAAAAAATCACATAATACCAAATAATATTCTACTAGAAAAATGATCTCTAACTTTTTTCTTGGCCTTTGAATTTCTTGTAATTGAATAAAAGAAAAATAAGAAAAGAAAAAATAACGTATGTCTCTCTTCTATTACAAATAATTATTAAAAAATATTTAAATATATTTTTTATATTTTTATTATTAATTTTTTTAATTAAAAATTAATATATATAATTTATATAATTTACTTTTTTATAATAATTTTTTTAAAAAATATTTTTTATATTTTATTTTAATTAAAAAATTTAATAATAAATATATAAATAATTATTATAAAAGATTCAATCCTTTTTCTTAGACAGATACAACATATATATATATATATATATATATATATTAGAAATAAATTGTGAGAAATTAAATTTTCGGACACCATCCAAAGATTTGAGCAATTTTAAGAGCCAACGTCTTTATATATAGACCTGCCCCTCCTAGTTTTGTCCCCAACTTTTCCCTAGACCTCTCTGCCTTCCCTCCTTCACCTGTCATCCCAATTCACAACACAACACACCACTCCTTCCCTTTCTTCTTCCATCACTTTCTTCAATTCTTCCTAACTTCCATTTTCAAATCTCCCACCTTTCTCTCTCTAATGGCAGCTTTTTCCTTCCAATACCATCCTTTTCTTCTTGATTCCCCCTTCTTCCCCAATGTTCCCATAAAGCAGTCATCTTTCAGTGAGCAATCTCATCTAACCACTCCCCCTCCTTCTCAATTTCACCCCTCTCACTCTCAACCTCTTCACCACACTTACGTCAATCTCACAAATCACGAAACTAGCTGTTTTGTCAGTGACAACGAGCCCTCTGTGACCAAAAGCCAGAGTCCTCAGACCTCTGTGGTAGTGGATAACAGTAAGCTTGAGCCTGGTGAGCAGGTCACTCAGAAGGTCACTCCTATGGAGAACAAGAGGAGGAGAAACAGATGTGGGTCATCCTTGACTTCTGGTCAATCCAAGGTAATATCACTAATATTTGAGCTTTAATGGCTTTCTGTTGCAGCTTTCTGATGTGGGGTTTGCTTGGTTTTCAAGATTTTGGTACCAAAAATTGATTCTTTTGTGTTCATTTCCCTGTGCTGTCATAATGTTGAACAGGGGGATGCATCAGGAGAAGGAAACAAGAAACAAAAGAAGAGCAATAATAACAACAACAGTGAAGAGAAACAAGGAGATAAGCCAAAAGCTGAGAAGAAGAATCAGAAAAAGAGCCCTGAGGAGCCTTCAACAGGTTATATCCACGTAAGAGCAAGAAGGGGTCAAGCAACAGATAGCCATAGCCTTGCTGAAAGAGTAAATAACTACATAATAACACACTTTCATGAACAAGTTTTAACATGGAAATTCCTAAAATGACAAAAAAAATTCCATCTCTCATTGTGGTTGTTTCAGGTAAGAAGAGAGAAAATAAGTGAGAGGATGAAGATGTTACAGAAACTTGTGCCTGGTTGTGATAAGGTAAGTTAAAAAATGAAAAAACTCCACATGTTGAGAAACTTTGGTTATAACATATGTTTCTGTCAGATTTTCTGAAAGCTTCATGTCATGTGGTTTGGTTTTATATATAGGTAACGGGAAAGGCCCTCATGTTGGATGAAATAATCAATTATGTTCAGTCCCTACAAAATCAAGTGGAGGTACCACACACTCAAATTTCTTTTCTGCAATGAGTAAAAGTAAAAGTGGAAGTGAAAGTGAAAATAACAAGGTTTTTCTATGTCTCTATTTTCTGCAGTTCTTGTCAATGAAGCTTGCTTCTGTGAATCCCATGTTCTATGACTTCTCAATGGACATAGACACCCTCATGGTTAGACCAGAGGTGATGATGCAGTAAAACTAAAACCTATTGAATTGAATATTGATTTTTCATATTGTGCTACTTACAAATATGTCTAATGAAAATTTGTGTCTTCCAAAAAATATTCAGAAATCAAATTGCATAGTAGCATCACCACTTCCACTACCATCTGTGCCACAATGCAGTCCCAACCAGGTCACAACTTTTGCTGATACAACCTCTACCACTGCCTTTCACACTGCTAATGTAAATGACTATGTTTTGGACAATTCAGCTTCAATTAGCTTGTTTCAAGGACACAGATCAAATGTTTTCTCTGAGGTATTACCTTCCAGAAACGACCAAAGAATAAAAAATTTTTACCAATAAGAGAGAAATGGTTTTTCTTTTCTTTTCTTTTCTTTTCTTTTCCTGATTCTGACAAAAACATCATTTTCAGGATGCTGGTAGTCAATTCTGGGACGTTGAAGACCAACGACAAAAGTTTTTTCATCCATATGCGATCACCAACAACACCTCGTGTTCCTTTCATTAACAATAAATTCATATACATCTGCCCTACCAGGCAACAATCATGTTGTATTGTAAGATCTCAAATCAAATCCTGCCCAATAAAATAAATGTTTGACATATTTCTCAGTAAAATCTTTCTTCCTTTTTTTTTTTTCTGACCCTTTTGTTTTTTTCTTTTAATTTTTCCTTCCAGAGGATTTATCATTTATCTATTCCAGTAGGTACGAAAATTCCAAACAGCCACGAGAATCAGTGAAAAAGAAATTCTTATGCTTGGAAAACCAAAGCTACGCTTGGTATCAGGGTAATCAGATGAAGGAAGAAGAAACAGAATTCGTTGCTATAATTAAGACCATGGTTTGGTTCCTAGTCCATCAGATTAAAGTGAGCTTTAGACATGAATAAAGGGTAGCAAAATCAATGGATGAAGAACCCACAGGACATATACTACCGACCAAACAAGACCATATCTTTTCTAGATTCATTGTTCTGTTCCTGTCATTTTACTTAACTCTCCAAGTGATATGATGATATGCACATATTCCAAGATACTCTGTGTCAACCCTAAAGACATCAGACATTGAATGAATAGATGATTTATAGTTTTTATATCATGTAAATTATGTAAAAAAGAAGAAAAAAAAAAAGGATTCTCGTGGTGGCAGTTATTCCGTTGCTACAGTTAAATTCACCGTTATTGAGAAATGAGAGGTTGATGCTATTATCATGTTCTTGACATGACATGCCATGCAGTTCTTTGTTCAGTGTTAGCTTTTTGTATATGTTATCTGCAGAATCTTCAGAGGTTTGGCATTATTATGGTTTTTCTTTAAATTATTATTATTATTATGGAGTGGATCAGCCATGGACAGAGCATCTCCAATTTTTTTTTTCACTTAATTTTTATTTTATGGCAGTTTGCATCAAATTTACAAATAAGTCCCTCTCTCACCTAATATAAATGAAACAAACAAGGAAGAACAATTTTTCTCTGTTAAAAGAGCAAGTTCTGTCTCTCTGTATGTGGGACATAACTACCAAACTGTGTACATTGAACCACTGCCGGAACTTGTCATGTCCAACCTAGAAATGTCAAACTTCTGCCACAGACATGTTACCAGTAGCTTCATAAATGTGTGCTTAATTAATTGATTCTGATTCTCCTCCAAGTTTCACTGAAATTATGAAATTAATTACTTAGAACATGAAAAATTCCATTTCTTTATGATGATGCTACAAGCACATAACATTATGAGTCTTAACTCTTACCATTAATGAATTCCAAACCATTAACAGCTCCAGCTTGATTTCAGAAGCTATGGTTTCAAAAAAAATAGCCCTATCAATGAGTTTGGAAGATGCTGGTTTGAAAACAAAGATGCTTTGTGGTTGTCGCCTTGATATTGATATGACAATCTTTATCTATTGAAAATGACCATAAACAGTCAAACTTTTTTTTTCATTTTCATTTTTCTCCTTATATTAATTACTGTGTTTAGCTTTTCAACTGGCCCACATATTCAAGGATGTAAGAGAACAAGATTTAACTTCCACAGTTATATATGTGCAGTTAAATTTTGATACTCATGGTCAAAGTATACATATATACACTCTTATGTATATAGTAAGTGGGGATGAGTTTGAAGATATGATAACATAAAATTGATGAAGTTGAAAAAAAGTCAAGGAAGAGAGACATCAGATATATCGCTTACTAGCCAAAAGAAACCCATAAATATAAAATGAAGAAAGAAAAATTAAAAAAGAAAAATTGAAAAAGAAATTCCATCTCCCAAGTCTTAAGCAACAAGCCAAAAGAATTTTTCTTTCCTATTAAGCTTTGCCTCTGTGGTTTTAGACAGTCCATGTGGACTTTGTGTTCCACCTGTTTCCTCTGTCGACCCGCATGCTGCCTTTTCCTCACCAATCATATGTACCATCCTCAAAGTATACTTTATCGAATTAAGTGTTTATTAAGTAAAAAATTATAATTATTAGAATTTAATTCTATCCCTGTTATACGACTTGATTTTAATACTAATGTTAAAATTGAGTATTTACTATTAGACTAAAAATTATAACTATTAATCAATTGTCACGATTTGATTATGACTCAAGGAGTTAATTTAAACCTCTGTTATTAGACATATAAGCACTTAAATCAAACTTATCTTTAACATACTTACATATCTTTTCATGATTAACTTCATTCTTGGCGCGTAAGAAGCATAAAGACTAGTCTGCTCTAGAACCAACTCTTTCATATCAAGATTCATGGAAAAGATATAATCTGAGTATTAATTTGGTAGTACCCACCATGCCTAAATGGATTAAAGGTGAAGGGTAGCAATGGTCCATGAGTACATATTATTATCAAATCATGACCAATCGATGCTGGATTTGGACAACATAACAAATTGTGTTCTGTTCTCTAGGTGGATGCCATATTAGCATAGCCACTTGGCTCCTATAAAGTTAGCTTCAACGAAAAAGCTATCTATATCTATATATATGTATATGTATATATATCATTAAAGCTCACAAAAACAAGCAAATTAATTAATTACAAGTTAATATGAAGAATTATTATTAGTACCCAAAATAGTCAATATTGGTGTTACGTATTTGTTGCTTACCAACACATCCATATGCAGTAGAGGGGGTCCCCCCTGTTTTTAATATTTAACATATAGACTAGGGCCCCCATGCCCTCTGTACTGACTAGTGATGCAGTAATGGCATTGTCTCTGCAGATAAAATTTATATTTTAGATTTTCTTTTTTATGAAAAAGATTTTGCTTATAGATTTATATATATGTATCTCTTATAAATAATAAAGAATTCCCAATCTTGCATAGTGCTAAAGAATCTTGCAAGTTGTGAGATCAAGAGTCACTTTCCATGGCTTAGGGTTAGGGTTAGAGACAAATTAACAAGGATAGGATAAGAACCCTTCAAGTAATTAGTATTGATAATTACCAACACATAATTGATTTATGATTAGAGTAGTAAATATTTTATTTTTTTAAGTAATGTCTCGAAGATAATTAATTCATAATTAAAATAGTAGATATTTTAATTTTTTTTAGACAATATCTCAAATTTGAGATTGTGTATAAAAAAATTTTTGTTACAAAAATTTTATCTAATCATTATAAAATTTTAATTAATTTAAATTAAATTAATCAAAATTCAGTAATTTTTTTAAATACTAGTGTTTTTCTCCAAAAGTTAGCATTGATATTTGGTGATTTAATGTTTAAAAATAAAATTGAAATAATGTGTTGTTTCAAAATCCATAGTTATTATGAGTTACACATATATGTGTGTGGAAATTAAAATTGTTTGAAAGGAAAGTTATTTAAGACAGAAACGTACATTTACAGTTCCTGTTGTCAAACAACACTGGAATTGTCTCCGAAAATCGTAAACAAGTTAATTAATATTACTGATCTATTGTCTGTGCACAATCACGGCCTATGACAAGTCTGCACGCAAACCTCCAGGTGACTTTTTAATATGAAGCTAGCAAACCATGCCCTATTACCTATATCCACACATGTCATAGTGTCTTCCTCATGTCGTGTAAAAAAAGCAAGAAATATATATATAGCTTTGTAATTAAAGATTTAAATAAAGGAATTAGTCAAACATGCATGAAGAAATCAATCAGTTAGTGTCCACGTAAATATACCTCCCAGAGCCTTCTCGATCTTGCTTTTGCTGATCATCACCATTACCACTTCACAACATCAACTCGTAGCTTTAATTAGTTTCTGGAAAAAGAAAGAAATTGTGTAGCTATTCAAGAGTACTGTAGCCACAGTAATTTTCCCAAGCTCGTGTGAATTGGGAAACTCCACGTCCTATATATATAATAACACTAATTATATATGACATTATTATTGCACGACATGCAAGAAAATTCAAAGAATACTATTATTAATTAAAGTGGCATAACTAGATAACAAGTGAAGGTAACGTTTATCCATCAACTATATATATGAGGAAGTGCATGCATGAATATGTCGATCGATCAACAGTAGTGTCATTGAGACAAAACGATGACGACGTTGTTATAATTATTATTAAAGAAAATTAAACATAAGTAATGACATGAGACTATACTATCAATCAGCTAGTTTTTCTTGTTTATCTAGCCGACATATATATATATATATATATATATATATAAAAGGACACGCCCATATCTTTGCTTTTGGTGCAATCCTCAAATTAAAGTTGAATAATGTTGACTCAAAACGAAAGAAGCCTTGTCTTGTCATCGTCAGTGAAATCGATTATAGGAATAAGAGTACTACTTAAAGTAATTATATGATTGGAGATCTAATTAATCCAAAACTAACAAAGTAATCATATACATAATTATTGGCGAAACCCCATTACGTAATAATCATAATTTACTAGTTAATTAATCACGTGCGGCACGAATAGACCAGTCTTCCCAATTAATCATAAGTATTATCAAATCAATTGCTGTACAACCAACGAGGTTAGGTGACTAATTTTTTTAATTTAATTAATCAAAATTTAAACTTTTAATAATAAAATTATTTATATTTAGTGTCTCAAGCAAGATTATTTTTTATAAAAAAAATCAATTGCTGCAGAAAACTGTTTCTGTTTCCATCTGTTTGTAATTATATATGCACGTTGCTTTCCTGTCTGTAATATATATATATATATATATATAATGGTACGTACTTAAAGAAAAACTAAGATTAGTGTAACATTAAGGATCTAATTGTCGGTACATATGTATAATTTGTCAGGTGGTTCATATATACCAAATCATACACACTGATATACTATAGGGAGATTGCGGAGATTTGGGATCATCTTCTGTTTATGATCACTCACACACACACAATGTTAATAGTGAAAATTGAATTTACACGTGTGGGGTCCACAGACATAGTCAATCTCAAGTCTCAACTGTTTGCATATATACGAACAACCCATGACACGGTGCGCAAGAAGACTTGTAAGAAAAGAAAGAGACCTTATAATTAAAGTAGAATATTAGTAATTAATTAAACTAATTTGTTAGTTTAGTCACTTTCTATATAAATATATATAATATTTAATACGGAGGAGTGAAGTTATTGAGTGATGAAGCTGGGGAAAATTAAGAGGGGAGAAAGCACTAAAAACAGTGAAGAAAGGAGGCAGGTAGGAAGGAAGGAAGTGGATCAAGCAAGTTGGTGTTTGGTGCGGAAGAAAATAAAGAAGAAATTAGAAAAAGGAGATGGAAAATGTAAGATCAATAGTGTAATTGTTGGTGCAGGGAGAAGATAAGGACATGAGAATATGAGATAGATTATATATATATATATATATATATATATATATATATATGGGAATTGAAGGGTCCAGGCTTGTTGAGACGGTGCAGTGTAGGAGGGAGATGGGTCCCATAAAGAGAGAGAGAGAGAGGCAAAGACGCATGCATAAGGCATGGCCAGTTAGGGCATTCAATAGGGGGTTGTCCCTTTTTGTCCAGAGAGAAAAGCAAGAGGATAGACCAAAGAATGTGACATGCATATTTCATTTTTGGAGAAAATTACTAATATTCAAAATTTTATTAGATTCTCCTTAATTTGACTCAAATTCATTCAAGTCTTATAATAAGAGTAATTAAAGATCTTTTAAGGACAAGTACTTTTATATACAAAATTTAAATTTAAAATTTTTCTTAACCAAAATAGAATACCTACATGTTACTCTAATTAATTAATACTTAGTTATTCCTATATAAATCTTAGATTTAATAGCAAAGAAAGGAAACCATGACCTATGCGAATCACCTATCTATCTAATATCCATATTCTATTCTCTCACCTCTTTGCTTTCTTGTTTCACTTGCACAATATTATTAGAATCAAATCAGACCCAACAATTGAACTCATAATCGGTTTATACAGCCTAATTTATTCTTGAGAATTGAATAGTTGATTTGAGCTTATCAAAATTTAAAAAATATGATAATCTAATGATTATTTATTAAATCGGTATAACCTTTTTTTAAAACTTTTTTTTATGTTTGGGTCTACAAGTTTAGGTTTTATTAGACTATTAAAATTTGAAAATTTATTTAATTATAAAACAACAAATATAGTGTGCAAATAATATAAATTTTTAAATTATTATGACTTGCGCATATATTATTTTCATACATACAATTAACTTTATAAATTACTCATTAATTATATTTAAAAGTCATAAATGAAAATATTATTTTTGTAATATAAAATAAATTATTAATATTAAAAATATTTAATTATTTTTTTTTTTTTTATATTTATGATGTTATCTTATTTGATTATCAATTGAATCGGTTAACCTGTAACCGATAAATTTTTATTCTATTACTAGTTAGATTTTTAAAATACTACCTCTCCCTAACACTTCACTTCATTTCCATCATTCCTTCTTCCTTTTGTAATAATTTTTCGTCTTGTGCCTACTTGAGCCAACGCCGTTTAGGCCCTTTAATGTACTAACTAACTATCCTTGAAATTTTGGAGGAAATATATGTAGTTTAGGTAGGTTAAATTAATGTTTTGGTCCCTTATTTTTATTTTAAGTATCAAATTCATTTTTAAAATTTGAAACGTGTTAATTTTTTTTATCTTTAATTTTTTTCTATTACTTCTATAAATTGTCAAATTCATCAACTCATCAGTTGTTATTAAGATGTCTCTTATTATATATGTTAAGAGTTGAGACACCTTTCATGTAGTTATTGGCTTTGTTAATTTTTCAATTTCTAAAATTTCTAAATAGTGTTTTTGGATTGAAAAAATTTCAGGAGAAAAAAGGAAAATAAATTTTTAAATTTCACATTTTCTTTGATTTAAATTTAAATTTCTTTATTTTACTCACATCTCAATTTTTTTTATCAATCTAAACATATTTTAAAAGTTAAAAAAATTATATCTAAATTTAAATTTAAAAAATATCAAATTTAAAATTTCACTTCCCTTCTTATTTTTTTCCCCTAAGATATATATACTCGATGTGAGATCTAAACTAATTTGAAAATGAGTCATTGAAAAGAGGGACAGGTGGACAACTAACTAAAACAACCATATTAACAATTTCACATGCATATTTAGATTACAGCTATATCAAATGTGACTAATTAAATTGACACCCCTCGTCAAATTTAAGGGATTAATTAATTTGAGGGGAAATATTTTATGGAAGCTATAATTTGTACCTATCATGTCATGTGGGGACTTTCACACCTCTTGAGTAATAACAATAGCAATGCATTATTTGTATCATAAAATATTTCACTTTTATAAGCTTACAAAGATCTATTACTTGTATATATTCATTGATTAATTTTTTTAAAAATCATCTTTATTCATTTATCAACTTAATGTTTTGGAAACTAGAGTTGGTTGAAAACTTACAAAGAATGCAAAAGGAGGAGAGGTTCTCCTAATATATTTTTTTATCGAAATTATTAATATTTAAAAATTTATTTAATTTTAATTTTTTATAAACATGAAAGAGAATGATGTGACTTTTACAAATGTCGGTACTTGATTGTTATGCAATTGTCATGGATGATCAGTTTTGAATGATCGGGTAAACGGTTTAGGCCGGGTTATCATAACCCATTTCTCATGTTTTTGTTGAAGAAAATAAGTAGCCCGCTTAATGATGAAAGCTCTATTCCTTTAGGCCGGCCTCAAGCCCAAAATCAGCCCAAACATTACAAGATTCAGCCCACCAATGTCAGTTTGGGCTTGATTTAGCTTACATCTATTTAAGCTGAAGCCTTTTATGAATGAAACTTCACTCAATTTTAGATTTGGGGACTATTCAAATGGATATCTTATTATAATCAAATTTAACTAATCAAGACCAATCAATTTTCAATTTTAATTAGTTTGTATTTATTGGTTTGTTTGTGGTTTAGTTTATTTTTCCATGTAATATCATAATTAACTAAACTAAATTATGATATATTATATTTATCTAAATTAAGGTTTAAATACACTTTTGATTCCTATAATTTGATAGAAGTTTTAATTTGGTCTCCTTAATTTATAAATAGATAAGTTAGTTCTCTTATCTTGTAAAATGATCTATTTTTTTATTATATAATTGATCTAAAATTTAGTGTTAAATTTTATAATTTATTAATTAAGCTATTATTTATTTATAAAGAACTATTAATTTATACTCAAACTTAGTATCTAATTAATTCAGTCAATTGTTAAATTTGAAATAAAATTTTGGATGAAAATGTGATAGAGAGGACAAAATTAAATCATTTCACAAAATATAGGAAGATCAAATTGTCCATTTTTAAACTAAGGAGACCAAATTGAAACATTTATAAAATTAGAGGGACCAAAAGTATATTTAAGCTTGTAAATTAAATGTAAATATATAATGTTACTAATGAAGCTCTTTGACCTGGACTTAATTTGTAAGAGAAAAAAAAACTTATTACAATGAGGCTTACTGTTAAAGAACTTTTTTTTATCGTTATATTATTGTAGTTTTTTTTTTTTTCTAGGAGAAGAAATTCTTCATTCGGGTCATATAAGTAAAATATTTTTAAGGCAAAAATAACATCAAATTAAGACTATGCCTATTATTTTGTCATAAAGTGTAAGAATAAAATGAAAGGCAACATACCTTTACAATATTTTTTCATAGAAAAAATGTAATATAAACTACACAAAAACACAACTATAAAAATTACAAGAAGAATCAGAAATCATACAAGGAGAGGAAACACACCTCTTAGTCTTCTCAAAAGATTAAATTTTCTCTTGTCTTCATCCTTCAAGATTAAACTCTAAGTTGTAGATTTGATGAGTTAGATAGTATATTTTTAAATTTTTACTTTTACAAACCGAATTCTTACCAATAAAAGATATATACTTTTTATGGAATAGAAAAAAGTCTTCTATAGAAGAAGAGAAAACTCTTACACGAAGAGAAAAAGGAAATAAAACAAAAATAAAAAATAAAGCATAAAAAGTAAAGAAAGTGGGAGGGATTCTTTTATTATTGTAATTAGCTGGGTTTAACTTACAAATTAGAGGTGGCAAAATGACCCATAATCCATTTAATCAATCAAGCCAACTATATTTATGACACTGTTCAACTCAATCATTTTACCCCACGTGTCATTTTGGACTGGGTCATGTATTAACCCTCTTAAATAAAAGTTGAGTTGAGTCAACCTTAAGTTAATCATTTGACCTAATGTAATATTTTATGCTAACTTCTATCTTTGTGACTCTAGGTTTTTTGTCCAAAAAATATTTGGAAGATATGATACTTTCATTTTATATTTTATTTACATTCAATAACATATTTTTATATACATGTATATAAAAAATCCACATATACATAAATGTACATGTATATATATATATATGTAAATAAATATGTACATATATAAATATAAATAAATGTACATGTTGTCGGTCATATATATACACAATAGTATATTATATGTAAATGTGCATATATATGAACACGCCAAGAGGGTCCAGTGGATGGTTTGGATTTAACGCTAGTAAAAATAGTCATGAGTCATTTAATGACCCACCAAAATAATTAAAATGGGTCATAAATAGTAATATGTTTCATATTGATCCAACCTATTCTTAATGCAACACAAAATCAAACTATAACCAATCATTTGACCGTCCTAGTTAAAGTGTATAAAAGTGAATCAATTAGGGTTAGATAAAAATAGACCAAAAAACCATGCTCAAACGACTGTAATTTAGGTGTGATCCATGTTCCAGAAAAAGGGTTTAGGTTGTCTGTTTTATTTTGTTATTTTTGGGTTCAAAGGTGTGATTGGGTTGAAACTTCAGTAATTTTGGGCAAGAAACATTGTTCATATCTGTCACAACAAGCTTTGGAAACTCCACAAATGTATAGGTGTTGGCCCATTTTGCCATTTCTGACTATTTTTGCTTTTGTTTTTATCCAAAATTTCATTAAGACAAAAGGCACGAAACCCAATAAAAAACATATAATAATATCTTAAACAAGCCCATATTTTGAAAAAAAAAAAAACCAATGATCATAAACAAACAAAAGTAAAAAAAAACTAATTATAACCCTAGACAACACAAAAGTAAATTAAATTTGTTATTAAGAGTATCACAATTTCTAACAAATATACAGGATATTCTATCAAAATTACAATATTCTTTATACATAAAGAAAAAACTTGAGGGATTGGACAAAGAGGCAACAAAAGAAATTTGTTTACTCTAATAGCCAAGCTCATGTCTCACCTCCATGAAAACTTTCTTAAAGGAAGAATAACACTGTAAAAGAAGTAGAGAGAGAGAGAGAGAAAAAAAAAACTTATATCAGAATGGATGGTAGTCCCAAAAAATCCACATTTTCCTTAATATTTTGCAATTTTCTCCTATCTCATAAATGAAAAAACGATTAGATTATGACACAAACTACACAGCCATGGAAGTCTCAATTTGGTTTCTTGTCTTACATGTCTCTGCTATATATATTTCTGAATTGATAAACAGGCAATGGCTTTTATGAGCAAGTTAACTCAAGAATAAAGGCTAATAATTTTGTTTATGGATAAAAATTAGGGGTCCATTTGCAGTATATACAAATCAAACGTTTTAGTAAAGTCGCTGTTTCAACGTTCTCTATGAATTATAGAACTTCAACTATGGGTCTGATTTTATTCTTTAAAATTATTTTATAAATTTAGTTTTAAAAATTTATATCAATATTATATTTATATATTTATATATATATATGTTATTAATAAAAATTTTAGTTTTTATATTTTTTTATGTTAAAAAATTAAAATTCAAAATATCTTTTAATTATTTTATATTTTTAATTCTCAAAATATATATTTTATTTTTTTATTTTCTGTATAAAAATAATTATTCAATCAATTTTTTTATTTTTTTGATTTTTTAAAATTAAAAATAATTTTTAAAAAATACAATCACACATATCCTATATTTCCATCAAAATAAATTCAATATTACATCAACAACCCTTGCAACCCACACTATGAAAAAAGGCATTTTGCAGCGGCTAACATTACCGCTGCTAAATCCAAAAAATTGACTGCCTCACGCTTTCACATGACCATCATCGTTTTGAATTTGCTGGCGGTTTTTTGGAACCGCCGGTAAATTCTCTGGCTAAAAAACCAAATCTGCCAAAAGCAGATCTAGTTTTGTGAGATCTGCAACACACCTTAGGCAAGAGCTGCGATTTTGGGTAGCTGCCACCAGGGGAGAGCCGTGACACACCGCCGAACGCCTTTACTGACCAGCCGCAGGCCTTCATTGTTGGTGCCATCGTCCACCGCCGACCAGTGCGCCACCATCTACTATGCAACTGCAAGCCTCAACCATGAATATTCTTCAGAGGTTTGATTTTTGGGTTTAGAGTAGGCTTTGGTCTGATTTCTATCACTGAGGTGTTGTTCAAAAGTGTGGTATTTAGCTTGTTAGGTATGATTTGCGTTGATTTTGGTAGATTTATCTTGTTTAAGAAAAATATTATTTCAAAATATTGCAAATGTTAGTTATTATTTAAGTATTGTACGTGTTTTCTTATTGTTGGGTATAAATTTTTAGCTATTTTTGTTGTTTACTTTTCTATGTTGTGAAATAAAACGTGAATGGAATGTAGGATTTTGTTTTACAAGAATAATTTTTGAGTTTTATTAGATTATGTTCTATAATTTTTTTGGTTGAAACCATTAATATTCAAAAGTCTTTTGTACTCTAATTAATTTAATTTAAATTAATTGAGGTCTCATAATGAGAGTAGAGTTCTTTTAATAAAATTTTTTTATATATAAAATTTAAATTTAAGATCTTATTTAATTAAAAAAATAGAGTACTTATCACTCAAATCAACCACCTGTTAATATATATTTAGTTTGATTAAGTATGATTTGTGTTGATTATGATGGATTTGTCTTATTAAAGGAGAATATTGTCTTAAAATATTATTAGCTATTATTTAGACATTGTGTGTATTTTGTTTTTGTTGGGTATAAACTTTTAGTTATTTTTGTTGTTTGCTTTTCTATGTTGGGAAATAAAATTTGAATTGAATGTTGGGTTTTGATTCCAAAGTGTGATTTTTGTGGTTTGTTATATTATTTCTTTATAACATTTTGCTTGATTAGATATAATTTATGTTGATTTTGATGGATTTATCTTGTTTAATAAAAATATTATCTCAAAATATTGTTAATGTTAGTTATTCTTTAGGCATTGTGTGTATTTTCTTATTGTTGGATATATATTTTTAGTTATTTTTGTTGTTTGATTTTTTATGTTGTGAAATAAAATTTGAAAGGAACGTTGAGTTTTGTTTTAAAAATGTGATTTTTATGTTTTGTTAGATTTTCTTTTTACAACATTTTGTTCTATTTAGTTTGATTAGTTTTGATTTGTGTTGATTTTGATGGATTTTTCTTATTCAAGGAAAGTATATCTCAGTGTTATGTTGGTTCCTTTCATACTATATTACAATAGATATTAGTTAATAAAAAGATTAAAACACAAATTTGATGGTGTGATGTTGTAATATTTGAGTTTATTGTGATAACATAAGTATATTCCTAACATTTGCTCTTATACTTAGTGTTAATAAGATAATGAACTAAAAAAGAAGGAATGAATTAGTTCTTTTTACTTTTGTAAAAACTTTTTCAAAACTTTTTTTGGTGTATGTACAAATTTTAAAGTGAATTAGAACAAATTCCTTTCTAAAACAAGTTTTTTAATTTGAATATGGATAATGGTGAATGTAAGGAAGAGAAGAAGCACACAGTTAATTTATTGAGATTTAAATCCAAGATAACTTTGATCTTATATTCTCTCTTCAATACACAGTAAGGATATTTTACTAATAGGATAATTATCAAAAATACATTTTGAAAACCTTCTTATACATTGGCTCAACAATTGGCTCAGTATACACCAGCTTTCATGTCACTTGACAACTCAAAGAAGGCTCAACACACTTGTTTTTACTCCACCTAGTATTTTTCTAAACTTACCCACACCCTTAACTAACTTAATTAGTAACACATTAACTTAAGCCAACAACCACTTTAATAGTATCTTAATTCTAGACTCTCCATGAGACACCTAGACAAAAGGAGGATGAAGATATTAACTTTGAACAAGAAAGACCACTATAATGATTATCAACTCACAAAGAGCAAATAAACTCTAATAGTACACTGAATGATGGAGAGAATTTTACCACTTAAGGAATCGTATTCAATGCTTAACACTATAATTTCTTCTTTTTTCTTGTTGTCCTTAATGATGCACCATTCTCCTCCATTTATTGATCTTCAAAACTCTTTGAGAGACTATCCGTTCAAGCTTTTATTTAATGCCTTCAATAAATGCTTGAAACATAGATGCTCCCTCTATCAGAGCACGTTGCAGGCTCTATCTAATAATTTTTTTCATTTTTGCTACTCCTCAAACAACCGTGGGGAATATAAAGTCAGCTAACACCTTTATTCTTCATTTGTCTGTTGGATTTGTTGCTGTTATAGAAAGAGACGAACAGTTAAGATTGAAATTTTGGTATTGAAAATTACTCCATTTCCTTTTGTTTATAGAAAGTACATCATGGAGACTTGTGCTAACCTAGGACCTTAGCTTGCTGAACCCTGACACTTGCTGTTGCACTCTAATAACACTCCTGCGTTTCTTCTAAATGTTGAAAAAGTCTACTTATATATATATATATATATATATCTATTATTTTAGACATAAGATATTTTTGATTCAAAAATTCATATTTGGCGCCAAAGACTTAAGAGGAAATTTGTAAGAGCACTTCTTTTATTTGATGGACTTGCAATGAACTTTGTGGGCTTTATAAAATGGGTCCTTTTTATGTGTTTAATATATTCAAAAGATTTGGTCAGTTTGACTTGATAAAAAATCTTTTTAGTAACATGAGCCTTTTTTAAAAACATATGCCCAATAACAACAAAATTTTTCATTAATCAAAAACACTTTAATTGCTAAATGTTTCAACAATTGGTTATAAAGCTGAGTTCTTATGGTTGTAGTAAAATTATATTGATATCATTTATTGTTATGAGGAATTCCTTAGATATTCATGATATCTACTTAGCTATAAGTATAATGTTTATATAGTGATGATTGGTGCTTACACTTTATACTTTTTTTTTAATTATTGATTGTTAATTCAACTTAGATATTCTATTATTTTTCATAAATAAATAAATCTTGAATAATTAAACATCACAATACTCTTGAATATGTAGAATAACTTAATAGATTTTTAAATTTTGTATTTGATTACAAGAGTGTTGAAAGTAAAATAATATATCCATGTCTTAAATGTAACTATAGAAGCATGATTATTAATGTTTCATTTTGTTTGACTGTGTTGTGTTGATTTTGTGTAAATCTAATTGAATATGATGACTTAAATTTGTTAGTATTGGATTTATTTGTGATGTGCTGAATTTTTAAGTATTGGATTTTTTAAAAAGTTTTATTTAAGTTTGTGACGCAGGTAGTTAAAAGTATAATTGTTGGTGTTTGAATTGGTTTAATTGTTATATCTATTATAATTTAATATTGTGAAGGATAAGATTTCAAAATGAGTTCATAGGTACTTCTTAAATTGCATACCAATTAGTTATAGCTCTTAAAAGCTAAGGAGAATTTGAGGTTAAGATTATATAAGTTCATATTCATTTTAAGTCTTTAGACATCTTATTCGTTCATATATTGAGATTAGATCTTTTGATCTATATATAAAATTATAAAATAAAATTACAATATTACACCAAGAAATGAAAGATAAGGATGAGGCGAAACAAAAAAAGAATGCATCCATGACATTTCTTGCTTTAATAATTTTAAGAACAACTTCCACATAAACGTATTAACTTTAAAGTTCAACAGTTCAACACAATTTGAAATATTATTATTAATATATAAAATATTTTAATTAAAAAATAAATTTAAAATTATCTCTTAACTGTTAAAGCTAGTAAGTTCAAGAGATAATTGTCTGCAAAATATCCTTCTTTTTTAGTGCCAAATGATAATATGTAAGGAATGAATAGTATTGATTATTATTTTCTTCATGGAGCAGTTTGTATAGTTTTTAAAATATTAATGTGGCACCACATCAAATAACGTACTAAGTCAGTTTTATTAAGACTTTTAAGAAAAAATTAGATTATTTCAGGTAAGAAAATAGCATAATACTAAAATAAATTTAAAGTATATAATTATTATATACTTATAATATCTATTATATGAATAAAATTTACCATTTAAGTAAGTTTATATTTATCGACCTTTTCACATAAACATAATGTAGTTTTATGTTATCTTCGTATTTAAAAAGGATTCAAATTTTGTTGAGAAGCTAACCAAGAAACTATTAAATTGACATTTATGAGCATTTAAAAACTAAATTGTATATTATGAGAATTTAAGAAGTAGATGGTTAATTAATCCATCTACCTTACTAAAACCAAAAAGTACTTTCTTTTGATATCTTTAACTTTAACAATGTTTACCAAAAGTACTTTCTTCTAATATCTTTAACTTTAACAATGTTTATATATAATTTTAAGCTAAAATTAATTTTTTTAAAAATTTTTATAGAAAATTTTATTTTTTTTAGTTTTTAGTTTATTCTTTATTTTTATTAATTGATGTAATTTTTTTAAATAAATATTATTTGTATATATTACTAACATTACAATTATATCTAAAAGTTTACCAAAAATTATTCTTATACAATTCTAAAACTATTTAGACAATTTTAACTTGAAATTTTAAATTTCCAAATTAAATTAACTTCCCCTTCTAATCTTATCTAAGTTTTTTTGTCAATTAAATCGTATTTTAACTATAAAAATTTGACTACTTAAATTTTACATATGCCTAACAATATTTTGTTAAAATAAAAATCTCATACAAAATTAAAAATTTAATTTTGACAGTATTTTTAAAATAAAAAAGAGAATATTAGTGCAATTTACCCATAAATTTTGTCCAAAAAAAAAACTGTATAAATATTAAATTGCATATATAAGAGGTGGCGGGAGTGATATCTGATAGATTTCAGTGTAAAGCACGCCCCAAATAGTTGCGTCTCTCTCGCATCTTTCATTTTCTGTCTCCTTCTCTCTCTCTCCCTCTCTCTCTCTCTCTCTGACTCTGACTCTGACTCTGATTCTCGCTGTAACTCTATTCCCTCACAATCCCAAACTTCTCAATCTCACCATGAAAACACCCGACACCTCCGATCCTCTCATTCTCTCCCATCACCTTCTTTCATCTCTTCTCGACGAAATCTCTGTCATTCACAACTTCAAAGGTAAATGGTCTCTCATCGCATCGAAACTCCACCATCTTCACACTCAACTCTCCGATTTCTCCTCCGACTTCCCTGACTCCTCCTCCAACCCTCTTGCCCTCCACCTTCTTCAATCCATCGCCCACACCCTCAACGATGCCGTTTCCCTCGCCAGGGATTGCCAATCCCCCACCTTATCCCAGGGCAAGCTCAAGACCCAGAGCCTCATCGACTCCCTCCTCGCTAACCTCGATCGCCATCTTACAGATTGCGACATTCTCTTCAGAAGCGACGTCCTCCAACAAGGCGTCGTTTCCACCGTGTCCAAGAGGGACGCTATTCGATGCGAATCCAGGAATTTGATCACTCGTTTGCAAATTGGGGCTGTCGAGTCCAGGGTTTCGGCTATGGACTCTTTGCTTGGTTTACTCCAAGAGGATGACAAGAATGTGATGATAGCTGTGGCGCAGGGTGTGGTTCCCGTGCTCGTTCGATTACTGGATTCCAGCTCTGTGGAAATGAAGGAGAAGATTGTCGCTGCTATCTCCGGAGTTTCCATGGTCGATAGCAGCAAGCATGTTTTAATCGCTGAGGGTTTGTTGCTTTTGAATCATTTGCTTCGAGTTCTTGACTATGGAAGTGGATTTGCTAAAGAGAAAGCTTGTATTGCCCTCCAAGCTCTAACGTTCTCCAAGGAGAACGCGAGGGCAATCGGGAGTAGAGGTGGAATTTCTTCACTATTGGACATTTGCCAAGTTGGCACGCCTGGTTCTCAAGCTTCAGCTGCAGGAGTTTTGAGGAATGTTTCAGTGTTAACTGAAATTAGAGAAAATTTCATTGAGGAAAATGCGGTTGCTGTTCTATTGGGGCTTGCTTCTTCGGGAACTGCATTAGCCCAAGAAAATGCATTTGGTTGTTTGTCTAATTTAATCTCTGACAATGAAAGTTTGAAACTAATGATTTTTAAGGAAGGAGGGATTGAGTGTTTGAAGAATTTCTGGGACTCATCTCCTACAGTTCATAGTCTTGAAGTTGCAGTTGAGTTGTTGAGGTACTTGGCTTCAACTATACCCATCGCTCAAGTTCTTGTTTCAAATGGGTTTATACAGAGACTTGTTGGTGTGTTAAATTGTGGGGTACTAGGGGTGAGAATTGCTGCAGCTCGAGCTGTTTATGCTTTGGGGTTCAGCAGCACAAAGACGAAGAAAGAGATGGGTGAGTGTGGATGCATTACTCCATTGATCAAGATGCTGAATGGTAAGTCTGTGGAAGAGAAAGAAGCAGCTGCAATGGCTTTGTCAATACTCATGTTGTGTGCAGAAAATAGAAGGATTTTCCGTAAGGATGAGAGAGGAATTGTGAGTGCAGTTCAATTGTTGGATCCTTCAATACAGAATTTGGATAAGAAATACCCTGTTTCCGTTTTGGCCTCACTTGTGCACTCCAAGTCCTGTAGGAAACAAATGGTAGCAGCTGGTGCTTGTGTACATGCACCAAAACTTGTAGAGATGAATGTTGAAGGGTCCAAGAAACTCTTGGAAAGCCTTGGTCGTGCTAAGATATGGGGAGTATTTGCCAGACCCTAGAGGTGAAAATTTTTCTTCAAATTCCAAGTCATGATATAGAAGCCAGAGTTCATTAATCTGTATGTACGATAATTGTGTTCAATTTTTCTTATTTTTTCTCGTGTTCATAATTAATGTTCATTTCTTTGGAAATTTATGTTTAGGAATTTGAGTTCATTTGTGTACCCAAAAATGTTGTACAGTTTCATGTTAGAGCTTACCTCGTGTGACAAACCCCGTTTCTGTATTTTGAGCTTTGATAATCTTAGACACTGTTTTCTTGAGTAAAACAGTTTACTTTCCCCACAGACTGATTTTCTTGGGTGTCTCTCTCTTTGGCTTTACCTTAATTGTTATTTGATTAGATTATTAAAAGAGTTGGGTAGTGTGGAAATTTTGTTAGAATTCTTTCAGTGAGCACCATGTGCATTTGTTCTCCATCATGTGCATATTGTCTATGGGTTGCTTAAAAATTGCACTCCTGTTGGCTGTTGCCTTAACAAGGACCTACCTAAACTCGTCGTCTCTTGAATGTTAGGCTAGAACTCACATGTGAAAAGGAAAACTAATTTTTTTTTTATATTTTCTTTAAAAAAATATATCTATAAAATCTAAATAAAAAATATTGAAAGAAAATTTTCACTCCCTTCCTCTTTTTTTTCTCCCTTATTTTTTTTTTTCTCTTAAATGGATTCATTCCCTTGGGATAACCCAATGGATAATCCAGTCTCAATCTGCTTTGCTCACTTGTCATCATCTTAATCGAATTGATAATTGATATACTATATGATACGACAGAGTATAAGCCTTTGCCTGCTGTATCTGGCGAATCTCTATCTTAGCTGAGTTTGTAGTTCCTAGAATTTCAGTTTTCCAGCGTGACAACTCTTTTTGGGATAGAATTAACTATTTTTACAATTCTTAAGAAGAATCATATGCTAATGGCTACAAATATTTGGAAGGTTAATACTATATTATACCTCGTAAATACCTTAAAAGAAGATGATAATGTGGAACGACATTGTTGATGGTTTGATTCATAAATTCTGCTCAGACATGTGAACAGAACAGGGGAGATCTCATCATGAAGCTAGATTCTACTTTCATAGTTGCAAAAACAAGTAAAATCAAGTGGAAAGCAAATAATTGCATTCTAATTTCACCCTATAATTAATAATTATAAATATAATGAAAGAAACATATTTGTAAAGATGGGGCCTAATTGCCCGAGTTTGGTAAGTTCACATGATTATAGTAATGCAACCAAATAATAGATGTTGCTATCTATTATGAGTTTTCTTTCTTTACTCACTCACTCTCTGTTCATTCACATTATTGAGTATTGACTCTTGCATCACAATTATAATTTATTCCAATCCCTATCTTTAGTCCAAATATTTTAAATATTTTATTATGCATCTTCTCTATGGTTGAAATAAGGGTACCTAATCAAAGAATTCAATGTTTGCAGATGTGCTACTTCATGACCTAAATTTCTTGAGTTAATTACATCAATATCTATTGTTATTTTTTTTTAAAAAAAGCTTACACTTAATTTTCTTAATGTTTGATATATATTACTAAATTTCTGTTTCATTTTTTTGGTCAATAATTGCACACGTGTTTAAAAAATTATTTAATTATATACATTATCATGTTAAGAGTGATTAAATTTAGTTAAAACTAACTTTTTATTTCTTAACTTTATATGAGGTATTAATTACATCTCTTATCTTTATTAATTGATTCAATCTTTTTTTCTATTTTCAAATATCTTTGTCATATATGAAACTTAATTAAAATTACTTAAATCAAAACATAATTAAAATTTAGATGAGATTAAAAGATTTCAAAATTTGTTATAATTCTTCATTTGGATGTTTCAAAATGAAAAATTAAAAACTTCCAAATAATTTTAAAACTATATGGATACCAACTCACTAATTATTTTAGTTTTATTTAAATTCTAATTAGTTCACTTATACTTTGAAAAGAATAATTTCATATAAACTTTATATATGATTGTGTTATAATTAGTAATATATACAGAGAACATTTGGCTAGAAAAATAAATTATATCAATTAATAAAAATAAATAATAAAATTAAAATTAAAAAATTAAAATTTTATACAAAATTAAAAGACCAAAAAGTTAATTGGCGGACACTTTGGAAAATATGAAATTAAGACATAATGGGTTTCACTCTGAGAGCATCACATTCTTATTACATACTAACTTTGTGGAAATTTCCCAGAAACAATTAACCAGTTTTTCAACGCATAAAAGGAGGCGAACGTAAGACAAAAGTTTACTTTTACGCTCGAAATTTTACCCAATTTTCATTTATTAGTTTTAGAAGTTTGAAAAAATTTTCAATATCATTTTTTTAAAATGTTATTAACTCAATGGAGAGTGTCCAACATCGACATTTCATATATGTGGCTTTACAAATTAAATTGGTTGACATGGAATGGAAGGTGTAGATTACAACTTTGACTTGATATAAAATTTTTTTTTTCTTACAAGTATTTTTTATTACAAATGCAAACTTTGGTTCAAGAAGCAAAAAAGTGTAACACGCGTAATTTTGAATGAATGTTTTATTCGGTCTTTATAGATATATACAATATAGTGTGAAATACTTCTATTAATATAATTAATATAGTTATAGGAAAAAGTGATAGAAAACTTTTTTTAAATTTTCAAAAATTATATTCAACTAAAAAAATTTATATAAATAAAGCGAAATTTAAGTAAAATTTAATGAGTAACAGCAAACTTTTACAAAGATAAAAAAATTATACAAAAGAGACAAGAAACTTAATAATGTTTTAAGGATAAATTACACGTCCCAAAATTTGACTTTCAATTGTTATATTTTCATCATTTTAAAAAATTTACCCCTTAATTTATTAATCTCGTGATAATGCCCTACTATTAACGTTATTACAAATTAGGTTAAAATACATATGATCCCATTATACTTTATCTTATATGTATTTAACTCTCGTGAATTTTTAAATGTGATCCAAAACTTTTATATATTTTTAAAATATTACAAAAAATTTATTTCGTCTAATTTTTCATCTAAAAATTAATGATAATAAACACATCAATTTATAAAATATCATATTAAAAAAATAATTAAAAGATAATAGAGATATTTTTATCTTTTTACTATTAAAATATTAATTTATTGTTGATAATTTTTTTATTTTTATCTATTATCTTTTAATTATTTACTCTTATTTGATATTCTATAAATTAATATGTTTATTACTATTAATTTTTTTTCAAAGTTAGACGAAATGAGTTTCTTGTTACATTTTAAAAGTATATAAATATTTTGAATCACATTTAAAAGTACATAGAGTTATATGCACACAAACTAAA
The DNA here is from genome assembly GCA_031216115.1 of Senna siamea. NCBI lineage: Eukaryota > Viridiplantae > Streptophyta > Magnoliopsida > Fabales > Fabaceae > Senna > Senna siamea. Next base: position 16,744,831 of record CM062359.1, on the reverse strand, counting down.
GTACAAAAAGATTATATATATTTTAGTCTAAAAATTATTGTGATTTTTAACTTTGAAGTCCCTAATATAAGTTGCACACATTCAACGAGATTGTTAAATAATTTTAAAAGATACAATCATCCTCATTATTGCCTAATTTTCTAATGTAAAATATATTATAGTTTTTTTTTGTGAAATCATATTTTTTTTGTTAAATTTAACTTTTTGTCCATTAACTTTGTATTTTTATTTTTATTAACTAATGCAATTTTTTGTGCTCAATTATTATTTATATATGTTATTAATAACATAATCGTATATAAATTTCATGTGGAATTATTATTAGAGTATGACTGAATTGGTATAAGAATTTAAATAAGATAAAAACAATGCATAAAGTAATCTTCCTAATGTTAATAATTTAATAATATATTAGTAATTTTATTGTTTAACTTTAGCTAATGGATGTAAGACTCACATGGTATTAATTAAGACCTTTTGACGTGAAATTATTTAACTTCACTTCAAAAATCAACCCATAAGGAGATTTTAAATGGCCACATCTGTTAATAGGAGTTGGGCGTAACAAAAATAGATTAATTTTTTATAATATAATAAATTAATATTTAATTTTTTTATTAAAAAATATTTATATTTAATATTTAATAATATATTAAATATAATTATTTGTAATAAAATATATAATATAATTATATTATTTAACTAAAAAAAGTGACTACAATAAACACAAATAAAAGGTAACTTTATTTAAGTAAAAATAATATTTACACATAAGTAAAAAATGTATTTACACTTAAGTAAAAGGGTGTGTTCACCTAATAAAAGAAAGTAGTTCCACCTTTGCTATTCCATACAACTCATCATTTGAACAATAAACACAAATAAAATACTAGATGTATAACTAGGCAATACCATAAACTAGCCTAAGGCACTAAGTGTGTCTTGCCTTACTCTCCTTAATATCTCATAGTCTTTAGCATCTAGTATAAATACAATTCTAATGATAAATTTTTTGGTAAGCAAAATATTTTAAGATTTTAGTAAATTTATCTATTAGACAATAAATTAAGATACTTCATTCACCATTTCTTAATTATGAGATTGTAAAAAATATGATATAGTTATCTTTTCTCTCAAAGTTAACAGTGTTGACTTAAGAAGAATAATACAAAAGTTATTTCGACTTTGCAAATAAGCAATATTCTTTAAGTTGATTTAGTATATGTCAAATGCCACCCATAACTCTTAGTTTAAACAAGGTTAAAAATATTATGAATGAATAATTCTTATCATCTTTTTTTTAATAATAGTTATATAGAGTAACTCAATACGATTGAAGTAAAAAAATTTTATACCTAAACATAAAAATTTTAAATAAGTTAAGTAAGAATTTAATACTAATTAAATAAATTATTGTTCTAATAATTTCAAATTCCCTTCCCTTGGCTAGTATGTTCCACTAACAACTCTCTAACCTCTTAATGCTAACTACTCATCATTTTACTACTAAAGGCGTTATTAATAATTACTAATAATTTCAGACTACTACTACTTAACCCTATTATCTAATTATAAAATGTTCATGTAATTATCTATCCTTTAACATAAGATTCATTAATCAATAATTAAATATCCATATCATTTACTATAAACCTCTTATCAGATATTTGAGAATAGATAATAATCACAAAAATGAGAAACAAACTTAAACACAATATTTTATAATAATTCTTAAATTTGTATGTTTAATAAAAATATATTATATTTATTCATATCTAAATTTTCTTATCTTATAGTTGCTTGAAATGTTTTATTTATCTCCTATTAAAAACTTATAAGCGACTGATTTCTTGATTATTTTGTATTTATTAAGTTGAAACCCCTGATTGATTCTCATAATAGACCTTTAACAATATGTAATCTGTTTTTTAATTTTTTAAAATATAAATACTAGCACGGTAGTACTTTTTCTTTTTCTTTTTTCCTAGAGTACGCAATTCTCCCTCTATCAAACGATAATGCCCTAAAACGGCGTTGTTTGTGATACGGGATTGCAAGATGAGATTTGAGAAGGGGAAAGGCACGTGGGGGAAAAGGCTGCGTTTATTGAAAAGGTTCTAGTGTTAAACGACGGTGTCGTTGAAGGCATGTGTGTTGCCTGACATAAAATGTAAATCTGCAAAAGGTCGTCACATTCCTCTTTCTCTCAGTCAAATTTGAGGCATCCCTTTTCGGATTCGAGTCCCGCTTGCGCTGCGTTCGCTCTCACTGCCTTACCTGTAAGTCTTCTTCCTCATTCCGTCTTCAACTATGTTTTTCCCTTTTTTCCTAATTTTCAGATTCTATGCATTCTCATTTTCTAGGTAAACTATTTTTCTGTTTTTGACCCTACCTTTAGTGCCCTAACTTCACTTCAAGTTTCGTATTATTATGCTTAATTTTTCGGTTCTGTTACTTGTTTAGTCCTCTAATGGCTCATTAATTCCAGTTCCAAAGAGGAAAACTAGAAATTCACTATAAGATGGTGACTTTGAAATCTAGATTGTAGTGTCTGCATTTTTTTTAAGCTTATGCAGGACTTTGTAATGGGCATGTTTTATGATTTGTTAGGGCTATACCGGTGTTGTGGTGTGCAATAGTTCTGCAGAGCTAGAAAAAAGGCTTTGGGGATTGAGTTCAAGCTTTCCCATTAGAACTTAAGTCTAGTGGCAAGCACCGTAGTGTGATCAAAAGTTAAAAAATTATTGTTATATCTTTATGATTGTCTCCCATATTTGTAAAAACAAAGTTCCTCATCGCACGTTTTACATTTTCCTTGAGAAAAATTATATAATGCCTTTGCTTTGCTTATGCTTAGTGCTTGTGGGAGTTTAAAGATCAGAAGTTTCCTGTGAATTTTCAACTCAATTTATGAATGTTCTAAAACCCACAAATAGTTTTATTATCTCATATTGATGTTTAAGTTTGTCACAACTCATAATAATGATTGGACATTTCATTGCTTACAACTCATTGTTCACTTGTAAGAATTGAGTATTGACATCCTTGGTACAAAACTAAAGTTTTGTTAGGAAGATTTCTGTAATCATCGTCTGCATGTGGCTTAGGTTGCTTTTGACTTATAAGTTGTATTCTCATATTAAAGAATTTGCTTATTGTTTACTTGGAATTTATTTTTAAGATGCATGAATACGAGGGAGTTATCAAATCTTTTGTGCAGATAAGTGTGGCAAACAATCATATGCTCTCTAATTTTTGCAGGTTGCAAGGAGATCTGTGTAAAATTGTTCCTGCAATTGCAGGTTACACTATTTAATATTATGTGTAGAGAGTTTTAATTGATGCACTCTGTTCATTAGCATTATTTTTCTTGTATTTTGTAAGTCTGTTGCTGTTATTGGTTCTACTGTTATAGAAAAAAGACTTTTATTATTATTATTATTATTATTATTATTATTATTATATATTTTGATATTAGCTTCAGTAATTTTGATCAAATGTCAACATCGGAGGTTTCTGCTGTATTTATATTTTTTTGGTGTTGAATTGCTACATAATTCAATGTCTTTGCTTTTCCTCTCTCGTTTTAGATTTTTTGGCTCATTTCAGAGGAGAGAATGCTCCTGCTTCTTTGCTTCATAGTTGCCTTTTCAGTTTAAGTTCGTGTAATTAACAGTTCAGGAGCTTCTTCTTTGCCATGCTATGCTTTCTGGTTACATACTTAGCTTTCTTTTGGCTAAAGCTCCACTGCTCCACTTCTTGGGATCAGTCGGATGTTAACCAGCCAGTTCTATGCGGCTTATGCTCTTTCTCTCTCTTTCTCTTTCTCTTTCCTACATATTTATGTCTTTTGTTTTTTCTTTCTCTTTTTATCTTCTTGGCTTATCCCAAGGGAGAGAAAGGTTCTGCTTCATTGCTTCATAGTAAGCTTTCCAGTTTAAGTTTATGCATTAATATTTCTGGAGCCCCTTCTTTGCCATCCTCTGTTTTCTGATTATATACTTATCTTTCTGTTGGCTAAGGCTACACACTCCAGTTCTTGGGATCAGTCTGAACTCGGATGTTAACAAGCCAGTTTTATGTAGCTTATGCTCTCTATCTCATGTGCATTTTCTAAATAAAAAATTTGGGTTGGGATTTAAATATAAAAATTCCTAGAAATTAAAATGGACTATCAACTAGGTTCTGGCCTTGTTGGCATGAAAATTTTCTGGACTTCTCATGACGATTTTTTTCCCTTCAATTCATTATACAGTTCATCATATCATCTTTAGGAAAGGGAAGTTTGTTTCATTGACAATGGTATTTTTTTTTTTTGGACGAAAGTGACAATGGTAATTTTTAACCTGCCAAGTTTTCAGGGTTCATTATGTTCTTAGTTGATGGCTGTATTTTACTTGTCTATTATGTTTTCCCAGTATTATAATCATAGATTGGTAATTTACATGTTTTTTTAACAAGTTGTATCTATTACGAAAAATGAATAAAAAGGTATAACTTAAATCAATTCTATTGACTAGACAATTAAACAAAATTGTAGCACTGGCTACCAAGGCAATCAAGATCCAATCTTGATCATAAAATCATTCAAGATCGCGAACTTGTGGCTGTAAACCTTGTCAGATTGCATGGAAGGTTGCTAGGGATGAAGATCAGAGCAAGATTGAGATCCTGATCGCGGGATTGTGCGATCTATGCTATCCTAGAAAAGGCATAACTTTTGTTTTTGGTAACAACAAAAGAAGCCAGAACACTGCATTTCATTCTAGGGAAGATGCTAAAAAGTTGCGATTTACTCTAGGGCAGAAGAAAACATGATTGCAGCTTGAGTAGTTTACTCTTTTTTCTGTATTTTTCAGTTGCGTGCATCTTCTCTTCCATTTCTGTTCTGTGTTGCTGGAGCTTGTGGGTTCGCCGTTGATGCATTTTTTTGGTTCTGTGTGCATCTTCTCTTCTAGGTGCTGCGTCTTCTCTTCCATTTCTGTTCTGTGTCTTCTGATTCTGGGTGTTGGTGGCCTGCTCAGTTTTCATTGTTTTAGTGTAGGTAGTCCATATGTGCTGCTGATATAATGGGTTTTGGCATTATATGGTGATGGATACTAGATATAATATAAAGTTTTATAATAAATAATATAAATGTGATTGGATACAAGGTGAGAAAGTATTAAATAAATTAATAAAAATTGATAATTACATAAGAATTCATATTTTATTATGCTGCGTTTTTGTTTAGAAAATAAAATTTTATTACTAAATATATATTTTAATTATTTTCTGAAAATTGATACAATTTTACGATTCTCAATCCAGTCTTGTAATTCGATCTATATTTGCCTCCGATCCTAAGTAAGATCTCAATCTTGATTACCTTGCTGTCGACCATTTATAAATGCTATGAATATCACATGAATTAGGAAAGCTTGAGGTTGAGTATAGTTCAGTTTTCACATGGAGAAGTATTTCTGTTGTCTAGTGGAAGATCAATCTATTGCTTAGGTTTTATTTGCATTGAATTTAATGATATGTTAAAGCAGGCACTCTTTTCAAATAAATGTGTATTGCTATTTCTGCTTTTATATGCAGTACACAAGATAAGATAAGATAAAAATAAATAATTGCTGTTATATTCATATAATATTTTTTATATCACCTTGGAAGATTTGGGCGTATTTTAGGTGGTACTACATAGGGTTCTGGTTGTTAGTTGTATAGGTGGTTAGGCTGCTTTATATAAGGTTGCATCTTTTTTCTCTTTTAAAAAGTTGTCTCAACAGATATGTTTCCTATTTACTAGATCCATGCCCTTGCTATTCTCATTTGTTAGTAGAATTTGTCTTTCAGCTGGAAATTGTTGATTGAGACTTCTTGGCACTAACTTCTCCATCTGTTGCTAAATACTCTGGATACAAGATGGATGATAGTCGCCAACATGAAAACAGTAGACAGAAGATGGACTACTACAGAGGAGCAGGAGCACCTTCACTGGTAAATAGAATGCATAAATTTTGGTATGCTTTACTTTTTAATGGGAACAAAAAAAAAAGTATGCTTTTTTGGTTTTAACATGCACTACTGGATTCATATAATTGGACTGGATTTTGAATGTGCAGTGGAGTATGGCTCCCCAACATCAGGTAAAGGAACCAAATGCCCTAGTTATGAATAAGAAAATTATGTCCATTATAGCTGAGAGGGAAGCTGCCATTCGAGAGCGAAATGCAGCTTTATCTGAAAAGAATGAAGCGTTGGCTGCTCGAGATGAGGCCCTTCGGCAGAGGGATGAAGCACTTGCTCAGAGGGATAATGCTCTAATGGAACGTGATAATGCCCTTGCTGCCCTTCAAATCCAGGACAATGCTGTCAACTTCTCATTGGGTAGTGGTATTCAACGTGGATCAAAGCGGATGCACCATGCCTCAAATCATTTAGGTCACATGGCAGAAGCTGCTTACAACACAAAGGATTTGGCCATAACTGATGCCTTCCCAGTAACTGCTATAGCTTCTGAGGCAGGCAAGTCTCATCAGGCTAAGAGAACAAAGGAGAACAAGGCAGTTTCTTCTAAGGCATCAAAGCCGCCAGGCAAAGGGAAGAAAGTGAGTGAGGACTTAAATAGGCGGGCTTCTTCTGAAGGGACAAAGATCAAATCTGAGTGGGATAGGCAGGATGTTGGTTTGAACTTGGTTACGTTTGATGAAAATACCATGCCAGTCCCAGTTTGCACATGTACTGGAGTACCACGTCAGTGCTACAAATGGGGGAATGGTGGATGGCAGTCATCTTGTTGTACCACGACCTTGTCAATGTATCCACTACCACAGCTTCCAAACAAGCGCCATGCCCGAGTTGGAGGGCGAAAGATGAGTGGAAGTGTCTTTACAAGACTGCTTAGTAGGGTGGCCGCAGAAGGCCGTGAGTTATCTATACCATTGGATCTTAAGGACTACTGGGCCAGACATGGAACAAATCGCTACATCACAATCAAGTAGCCTACAAACTTCTTTTTGCATGGGGTTGTGTGTTCCATTTTGGTCCCCACTTACTGGCCTCTAATTGAAATTATGCCTTGGTAAGCACGATATGCTTGAATGTTTTTGACGCAGGGGAATTTTTCAATAGAAGGCTGTTCCTCTTGCTTATTTTTAGTTATTGGTATGGCTAGACCCTACTTCTATCTTTATAAAGGGGATATCTGTAAGATACCATCTATGTACATGTAGCAGTTTAGATGGCCGGAACCAAATTACCTGTCCATTATGAATCCATTGCGTAGAAGACATTTCTCTTCCCTTTTTCAGAGATCCCTCTGTTTCTTTTGATAACTTAAAGAGATAGGCAATTAGAGTGGGGGAGTAGTAGCAGAATAGTGTTTTGCAGAAGTTGGCTTAGGTTCTACATGCAGTTATGTACCATTCGACTTACCATGTCTTGTATCGCTCGTCACAATGATCAGCCGTGGGGTGTATAAACTATGATATATGCTTCTATTTTATTAATAAAATATTAAGATAATTTAACTTTAATATAAATTTATAAATTATTATATTTAATAATTTTGTAAAGATAAATTTATTAAAATTTTATATTGATTATATATTTAAAATTTACATAATATAATTAATGTTATTAATATATTTTTTTAATAAATTCATATAAAAGTAAGTTATAATTTTTTAAAAAATAATAATTTTAAATTCTTTTTGAGTAAATTAATTTGTGTTCTAACATTAAAAAATTTTATAAGTCTAAATATAAAAATTTTTGCTCAAATTTGAAGGGTAAAGACTAAATTCTTTTTGAGTAAATTAATTTGTGTTCTAACAATAAAATATTGACAAAATTTTAAGGGTAAAGACTAAATTAAAAATTTGTTAAATTATAGAACATAATTATAAATTTTTAAATTATAAAGATCTAATTAAAAATTGACTGATACTGTAAAAATTACAAGAACAATTTAACCTAAAAATTAAATAGCTTCTTCATAGTTGGGCTTTGGGTTGAAGAAAAAAGAATCACAAAGAAAATAAGCAAGCCAGTTCAGCTGTTGTGTACCCGTCCCACCTGATGGGCAGCAGTTAGAGCAGATGCACACTTTGCGAATGATTTGAATCAAATATTGAAAGAAACTATGTAATTTACAAGTTGAAGGGGGGCAATTGGCCCCAAGACTTTAGAGATGAATTGAATTGGATATGTACAAATATTTACATATGCATATACAAAAACCACCTGAAAGGTGAAACATAGTGTCATTTCAGCTGCTGATATCGAAGTACTTTGGATTAGAAGGAAAATGATATTCCACACGTAACTGCAATATTTAAAAGAGAAGACTATCATTAGATGAGTGAGACATGAAATGAAAACAGGAAGAATGAAGCATTAGTGCACGAATGCATTTAAAACCACCTCTTAGACACACTTCCACATACCTTCCCCTCATCGGCATCTGAATGGCGTTGAGGAAACACTACCCTCATATCATCATACAAGTAGAAACGCCTTTCATGTTCAATGTCTGTAATATTTCTCACCTCTGCAGATAGAGGGTCAGATTTGCACTTACGAACAGCCCTTGAACGTTTCCTAGGCAAAGGGCATAAGAAGCGGAGGTGAAGAGCGTAAAGCAGAACTCCATTGTTACACCCCTTTGTATGTTTGAAGCTACCAAATACACCACATTTTAAGTTCAGAACATCTTTATCTCCATGGCAGGTATTTGAGATTGTTGAGGACTTAGCATCAACTCCTATTTCAGATTCTCTTTGGCTTTCTTTCTCGGTCATAGAAGTCAAACCAGACGATGTCAAACTGATCTTTTGCCTCAAGAATGTCTACTTAAGATAATCACATGAAAAGCACATCAAACAATAGTACTGAAAATTCACTTAGACAGAGATCTCTGTCTTTAGGTTTACAATCAGTATAAACTAAGCAGTTTAAAAACACTGCTGAATTCATTGTTAAACCGAATAAGAAACTTATTCAGAACAACGGGTGATATAAGAATGTACATTGGGAGAAGAGAGGGGCTGCCGGGGGGGGGGGGGGGTTTGGTGTGCGAGGTTTATAAACTGAGTATTATATTATCTATGTTCAGAGCTATTTAAAAGTGAATATCTTCTTATATAACTCGGCTTAAGTTTTGCAATGTTTCAAAGTAGAAGGCAATATTATTATATCATAAATAAGCAAATGAGTAACCGCAAGCTGATAAAATTGAATATGAAATTCATCACCTTAGTACCAGCTGGCATGTCACATAAATCATAATTGCAAAAGAAGGTGTGGATGGGCGTTTTCTCTGGATTGCTGAGGACCTGCAGTTAGAAGGTCAGTCAGTTTTCACATGAACAAATCCGGTACAACCACGCAGAGTTTCACATGAGAAAACATGATGTAGTGATAAAACCACTGGTGAACTGCTAGTCGATTTTAGAACGCATTACATTCAGGTTCAACATTGCCCACAATCTGTTAGCCTAACTTGTTAACTTACTCAGGCTATTTTATCATCTTAGCAATAATGTTGGTCATGAATGCAGCTCGAGAATCTCATTAACCTCCAACAATCTAAATTGACAGTTGTATCATGCTACCTTGTCATGTTGAGAACAATATATTGTAAAATGACAAAATATGCAAAAATTTAAGCTATTTGTCAATCCAGCAATACTGTAAACAACCATTGTCTTCCAGCATAAACATATAAATGCCTCCTGGAGAAGAAAAAATTGGGAGATCTTGTGGTCAATTACCAGTTGAATACGACCTTTCATAGGTATGCGCATACGGCTCTTTTCATATCGGGATTCTTCCATTCTAAGGGTTCTCTGAACTTTGGTTACTCTAGACTTGCTTGATATCAACTTTCCTGAGAGATTAATAGATGAATAATATAACATATACTTATCTCCGTCCACACTTGTTACTGCAAATGGAATTTTCTGTGATTGTTGTGAAAAGTTTCCCCCAGTCACATTCAGCACAGCAAGGAAGCCATCAATTCTCTGCAAATTGGAGGTAACATAAAATACTAAAATAAAAGGTTGATCACTTGAAAAAATGCCAACTTCATTATAAATATGTGCAGAGAGAAGAGGCCCATAAATCAAAATAATGCCAACCTGAGTAGCTTTCCCAGATAGTAACCGTCCAGACAACAGAGATTCCTCAAATGAGCCAACCAAGGACCTTCTAACAGGAAGTCCACTCAAAGTTCTACTTAATTTGGCATGCCGAGTAGGAAAACTTGCACCATAAGTACAACATTCTTCCATTCCTCTGGTATCATCAAAAGTAAAAAGGTCAAATGTCTGCTGCAAGTTGTTAGACTCTTGCAGTAATTTACTTGGCATCTTAAAGTCCTCCTTCTGTGCATATAAAAAGCCTATAAGAGTTCTATCAAGTGACGGTTCCATGTCCTTTAAAGTTGCATGGTCATCATCCAACATAACTAGAACATCCCTGCATTCTCCCAATTTTTCTCTTTCAGAAAATTTTGGACCCAGAGGAGACAAAGGGAAGGATGGTGGCGATAACACATTTGTGTAAGGAATAGACAATGCTGCTGTTTGGGAACTTATCTTAGTAGTCTCTTCAGGACTATCAAGTTTCCTGTAAGACCATGGCTTCTCATCTTTACAATGTGAAAGGTCATTACTGGATAGGATATGGTTTTCTCTAGAGTCATTATTACTGGATGAATTTGTCAATCCCAGAAAACAAGATTGAGACCACATAGTGGTGTGGAGATACTTATACTCTTGTAAAACAGGAACACTATAACTCTTATCACCACTCTTTGAACAACTCTTATGTATACCACTTCCAATATCCAGAGGACGACCACCTTTAAAATGATCGGCAAGAAGCATCCCACTCAAGGGTGACAATAATCGCTTTCTGACTTGTGAACAAGTAGCCTCACTTGCATCTCGGGTGACATTAAAAATGGTTGAGGAATATCCATTTCCACCAAAACCAGTAACAGGGGGAGTTAATGCCCTTATTTGAAAACCTACATTTCTTGAAGCAGGTGTCTGCATAGTCTGTCGCCCAGCCTTGACAGACAACCTGCCAATTTGTTCCATGGAATTGAGCTTCAATTTTTGCAGGTTGGATCTACCCTCTTTATGCATATTTGAAAAATGTGATTCGTTTGAAAGTTCTAAAACATTTGTTCTTTCAGAGTTGAGCATATCAAGTTGCATACGATTACCTAGGTCTTCTACAGGCAATGAATTCAAATCATAGCTGCTCAAGCTTGCAATCCTTGGTGGAGTTTGCACAAAAGTGCCTAGTGATGCTGCCATTTCCTCAGCAACACAACCTGAAGTCATTTGTGGTAATCCCATTTCTATTTTAAGGATACAGTTTTTCCAAATTTTTCAAAGCGAACTCTTTTTCTTTACTCACCCTCTGTAATCACAACCTTCTTTTAAGCACATTCATGCATTAAGAATCAGTACTTTCATTTTCCAACTGTACTACAAAAACCAAGTAGCCCAACTCCTCTACACAGCTGTAAATGACTTAATTCCCTCTTATGAAAGAAGTCATCCTTATTAAACAGACACAAGCATCGTCATTCCATGCCAAAAGGCAAGGAGCAAAACCTTGTGATCAGCTTTTCTCAAGCCAGATGCAATCCCCTGCAGAATTATTATTAAACCAAAAAAAAAAAAAAAAGTTTTATCAGTGTTTTGCTGATGTACGATATGTTTGTACAAATATATTATTTATGTGGAAAATCAGCAAGCTTCAAAAATCAGCCCTCCACTTTATCACATATCTTCTGATATAGTAAAAAGTATACATGATAAAGTGAGACATAATACTTCAATTTTAAACCTCGGCATTAGTTACCAAAGCTCAACCATATTAAACTCAAACAGCAACCACAAGGAAATCTAATTAGATACACCGAAAAAGTCGGCAACAACATCTTCCTCAGGCTGCCTGTAAAGCATAAACCCAGACAACTATTCTGATTCCTTGTTCAGAAAGTTGGGTTATTCTATCATCCAGATTACTACATATCCAAATAATGCATAAGCAATATTCCTTAAATTCCCCCTCCAATGTTTCCCCAAATTCGAAGAAAAAGCGTAAAGAAAAGTAACAAACGGAGGCTGTGTGCGACGAGAAGACGCACCAGAGAATGTAATCTAAACGACAATCCTCAAAACGCAGAACGAAAGGAACAGAAGAGGAAAAACCCAGGACGTAGAGTATTATTGATGAACATATAAAATCATGTGGAAGTTTTTCCTCTTGTTTCTGCGCCTAACGAATTCTCTTGTGTAGTGTTGAAGGCGAGACGCATTTCCATGTCTCACGTAAAACGTGGGTGAGAATGGGATATTGAGCATTACTGATGAACGATTTGTAGGAAGCGTCCCAATAACGTAACAAATTGTGGGGTATGGCTTAGCCATAATTTTCTGGCTCTCTGTGTTTGTACCTTGAAAACCACAACTTGCAAAAAGGATACCACAAATTCTATTTTGTGTTCAACTTGTGCCTCTTTTTTTTGTTTGTGTGTATCACGTCTCTGTCCATGCCATGTGTCTATCCATGCCATTATGGCTTATTAGTAATTACATTATGATTTTTGGAATTAACAATTCAGTAAATGAAATAAAAAATAAGTATGAAAATCACTCTTTTCTTTGTCAACCATCAGATCATGAACCCAACAGAATCACCACGATAGGAGGTTTTCAAGAAAACAGAATCTATGAGAGATCGAGGTTGCACGCGATTTTCGAATTGCTGATTCTGTTTTCATTTAGATGAATTAGTTTATTAGTTTTAGTATACTCCAACTCCTTCGCTATTGACTTCCTCAGGCCGTTAATAGTAACTGATTTTTCTAAAAACTTTATTTTTGTCTGCAATGAATATATTGATAGGTAAAATTAAGTCCAACAATCAAAATGATATCTGGAGATATATTATTGCAGCCTGAAGTTTTTTTTTCTTGGCTTGCCAAATTCAAGAAACTTTTATAGTTCACGATGGAGACGAAGGTGCTCCAGGAAACTGTACAGCAGTGGGATTCAATCCTCTAAATATACAAATCTAAGGATCCCCGTTGCACATTATACAGCAAAAACTTTTTATCAAATGAAATAACCAAAAAATTCTAGCAACATGAAAGAGAAAAGAAATCAAAACCCACAGCGAAATGCCAGAGAGAGGCATCAAGGGCTCAAATTTTCGTTCCCTCATTCCAGAATGCCAGAAGCTTCAGAGGCCTAGTGATGAACTGAAGGCTTGAATGCACGCATAAATTTCCATGATGAAGGCACCTGGGAATCTGCTTTCTTGGTTTTCTTGCCTCTGTGGGGCCCTGAAGCAGCATGACTTCTAACAGATCCTGAAGGTTTTGAATTAAATATTGATGAGCTAAAGGAATCATCAGTGGCACCAAATGAAACAGGTCCCTTTTGAGGTGCACCCAACGGATACCCAACAGCTCCATCCTGATGAGGAGGTGGAAATTTCTCACTCTTGCTTTTGGCGTTTGCATGGGTCACAACTCTCCACCTCTGAAATTCAGTGAGAAACAAATGTAATGTCGTTCAAGGCAGCAAATAGGACAACACTGAAGTGGAAAGCTCAATTTACCATGAGTGACCATAAAAAACAAAATACCCCACAAAGTTTTATGACTTCAAGATTGAAACAAAACAAAAAAGACTCATAAAAAAATTATTTTAAAATGTCAGGCTAGACTAAGATCAGAGAACCCAAAGTAAGGAAGCTGAAAATCTAGATCAGTATTATAATTTATTTTATGTTATCAATAGAGACAAATGCCAAGTCTTCATGAAAGTCAATGAAGTCCAGGTATACACAGGAAAAGGGAGGCTCGGACCTATATAGTCACAAAAGCATATAACATAGGCATGAACTACAAGTTGAAGGAACAGGAATTCAAAACTCCATAACAGCATATGAAAGTGAGCCAAGGCAAAGTTTGAGGGAAACAGATAAAAATAACAGTGTATCTGACGTACATCTAAGTTTGTTTGGATTTCTGCATTGGCTTCTGGGGCTGGAATGGCCCGACCACGCTCACGTACTCTGACTCTTCTGGCACCATCAGCTGCATTAGCTTTCCCATTCAGAGCCTTTTGCCTGAAAATGAAACAAATGCTACCAACATGAGCACCTAGACAGAATCAGTGCCAGGAGTTATAAAACACAAGAATAAGAGAACCTTCTAGCTTCTTCATCTCTCAGTTTTACATCCAATTCCTTGCTGGGAGGGTACTTTGGTAAACTTGATGGTTCACAAGCATATGGTTCTGTGGTAAAGAACTGCAGAGAGCAAACTGTTGTAAATACATCACATCTCAAATATAAAGTTAATGTCGTCACAGTCACCACTCACTTCACTATTAAGAGCAGCCAAGGCAGTGCCACGATCATCGGGATCAATTGCAAGAAGAGTTTCCATTAAAGGTAAGGAAGAAGGAGGAGAGTCCTTGAAGGTTTCCAAAATGCAACGTTTATATGGCTGCTGTGGCTTAAAGAGTGTAGCATTTGGCAATCTATATTTCTTCCAGTAATCCTCAGATGGAGAGCCACATAATTTAAAAATTTTGTGGAGTTGTTCAACCTACCCCAAAAATCCAAAGTCAGTAACATATCAACATATCATCCTGAAAAACGCATTTGCAGAGAAAAAGTAAAAAAGATAATGAATTGCAGAAAAATGAATATGGCACTTAACTGCAAAATATAAATATTAAAGAGTTTGCATTCGCTAGTTATAGATTTATAGTAACTAAGCAAGTGCATGCCATTCACTTGCACACAAAAGAATAAAATGAACTATAGCCAACTCCTGCCTCAATCTGGCAACTGATATATTTGAGAGCAAACTAGAAGTCAATAAACATAGTAGCATTAAAAGTTCAGATATTAGCCACTACCAGAACAAAACCAAGAGCAATACCTCTGTTCGGCCAGGCATGATTGGCTTCCCAGTAAGCAGCTCTCCCAAGATGCAGCCAGCACTCCACAGGTCAATACCAACACCATAGAATGTAGCCCCAAGAAGAAGCTCAGGAGGACGATACCAAAGGGTGACAACTCTACTTGTCATTGGCTGCTTTTGTGCAGGATCATAGAAAGTTGCCAGTCCAAAATCTGCTATTTTAAGGACTCCTTCATCATCAATAAGAAGATTGGAACCCTTAATATCACGGTGCAAGACACCTTGACTGTGGCAATGCTCAAGGCCAGAGAGCAATTGTTTCATATAGCATTTGACCTGCCAAAGAAAATATACTGAGAAACAAATCAGCCTTTCAGTATGACTTTTCCTTTCTTTTTTTATAAATGAATGAGTATAACTTCTGGTCTCATTAATACCTCAAAAGGCATCAGTGATTTAGAGAACTCCTCAGCCAAGTATATCAAGAATAAAATCTCCATGAAGTAAATAATAGGATCCCAATTATTCAACATTCACATCGGAACTCTATACAGTAAGGCCTCACACTTGCTATGTAAAGTAAAAACTGTGAAGCACAAGCATTAGGGATAAAATTAAACAACAATGGCTGCAGAACAAATTAAATAACCTATAAGGACGTTATATTTGTACTTGTTGATAGAGAACAGCACACATTCTTGACAAAAGTATAGAAAAGTTCCTACATTTCAGTATCCCCATCCTACTATATATAGCAAAGAAGTTTTAATTGAGTAATAAGTAATAAACTATAGAAATGAGCAAAGATAAAATACATGACTTAAATCTATATATAGCCGACCTTACTTAGTGAAAAAAAGGCTTTGTTGTTGTTGTTGTTAAGTAATAAATAATAACCTAACTTTATGGAGGCATGTGACAGTTATTTTCAAAGCAGCTGCATGAAGGAAAAAGGTAATTGAAAAACATTATACGAAAAGCTTCAGGCATCACAAGGCTATGAAAAAACCAAAAAAACTAAATACGTCTACAGCTATCATGGGACCCAATACGGCCCAGTCGGCACCAGGAGCGACACCAAACTCATACACCCCACAAAGAAAACTAATGAAAAATAATTGAAGGCTTCGAGTTTAAACTTAACAAGGAAACAAAATCATAACCTAAAACACAACTAAATCGCAACAACACCGGAGGATGCAAACCCATTATAGCCGGTATGCCCAAGTTAAAAGGGAAAAAGATAAGATGTCAAGTATTTTAACAACGAATAAACTTGAGCTCAGAATTGTTGTACCTGAGGCTCAGTGAACTTAACACCTTGACCAGCTGCAAGCCCGGCAAGATCGTGTTCCATATACTCGAATACTAAGTAAAGACTGCATGACATTCTTGAAGTAACCAAGCCCTCAAGTTTCAGAACATTTGGGTGATCAAGCCGCCTCAAAACAATAATCTCTCTTGCCATGAACTTTACACTCTCTGGCTCCAGACTATCAAACCTAACTTTCTTTAAAGCCACAATCTTTCCAGTAAGAAGGTCTCTCGCTTTGTATACATTACTATAAGTCCCCTGTCCAATCTGAAAATCCAAGACACAGGAAACACGTACTAACACTGTTTAAAAAATCCAATTTGTACAAAAGGAAAAAGCGATACATCGATCATTGAAACTGGAGTTAATCTTTCTACTCACCTTCGCAAGCTTCTCGAACGTGTTGGCCCGCCGAGGAGTCCAATCTCCGATTGCGTCGCCAGCCACAGCCATCAACCAAGATGGCCAACCTTGTTGAGTTTTAGCGCATGGATCAAGACTAGGTTTCCGGCGCTCCGGCACCGGAAGATTCCCCAGAAAATCGCCGGTATGCCGCCGAGCCCTTTGACTCTCCCTCGCTATCCCTCCCTTCCCAACCCTAACAGCATTACCTCCATCAGTAACAGAGTTTTGTTGGCTACTCCGGCCAAGGCGCTGAGCTCCGGAACCTGTCCTGCGGCGTGCATCATCATCCGTAGGCGTTCCGAGCACACAACCCATCCGTCAGCTTTGGGAGGTGGCAGAGGCAGAGAATCGAAAACACATGGGAATCGAAAAATGAGGGATCTAATCTTGCAGAGAAGCCAAAACGCCAATACCGGCGGCAGATTCCGATGAAGGTGAGCCGCAGAAATCGCCGGCGATCGACGATGTTGGTGGATTTCCAAAGAGGGAAAAGCCCGCGAATGAGAAACGAGTTTAAGCTCTATTGAGCGTAGAAGCGAAGAACTCAGCGAGAGAGTGCGTTTTACTCATCTCTAATACTACTGCTACTACTACTGTATGCTTGCTTCTACGACTACCACCAGGGAGTTTGAAGAAATCAGGCATGGCTTTGGAAACAATAACGGAAATGCCACTCTGTGTTCAGAAGGTGTGAGCTGGAGTTGTCAGTGAAAACGGAAGCTGTGGGGTGAGGACTGAAGACTGAAGAGCGCCAAAAGTCCAAAACGACGATGGATGATGAGATCATTCATTTTGGAATCAGAAAAGAAAAGGTCAAGCTGCCATAAAAGTAAAATGTCTTTCGTGGAAGAAGAAAGTTACTCTTTTTTAATTTCTCAAATATTGACTTTATATTTGGCATCAATTATAAATTAAGAAAAAAAATTAATTTCTAAGATATTTTCTTTGAATAGAATTTTAGAATCTAGTAAATTTTTAAATAAAAATAATTTTGTTAAAAAAATTATAACTATATTTTTGAAATTTATCGAGTAGTAAGTATTAAATTTATTAAAATTTTAAATTATAATTAAACTTATTTTTAATAAAAATATGTAATACAATTTTAAATTATAATTGAGTTAAATTTAAATTTTAAATATAGTTTATTTGTTAAAATAAAAATATTAAAACAATAAAGTAAATATTTTCAAAATTACATATAATTTTTAAAATTATATTCCAAATATAACTTTATTATATAAACCCTATAATATTTTCTTAACTACCCATATCTATAAATTGATTGGGCCCAAATTAGCAGAGTTTTTTATAAAGAAAAAAAAATCACCCAAACTAGCAGAAATTTTTATACATACAACTTAAATTTAAGATTTTATTTAAAAGAAATAAAATATTTATAACTCTAACTAACAACCTATTAATTCTAATATTCTATTTTAGAAATTATCATAAAAAATCAAAACATTGCGTATCACTTAAGTTAAAGACTCAATATCTAAAGATCATATAATTATCAGCAAGGAACTAAAAAGTTGATAAGTTAAATTTTTTAAACCAATATATAATATTTTTCATTTTTTGTGACAATTAAAAGAATTAAAATACCATTTGTTTTTCCTTTACAAATTATTGTCTATCACTGTCCAAATGATCTTAGTCTGAAAGGGATTAAGATTAGACTAAATTGAATTAGTTTAGACCTCAACAACAACAATAAAAGAAAATTAATTCGCTTCCAGAATTGGTAAGTTTTATTTGGGCCATATAAGAGGGAAATGGAAAATAAATTACTAGGATGAATATTGAAGTGACTTCCACCAACCTTGCCCAACATAATAAATAAAAAGTTTTGCATTCATTACTATTAACAGTGAGAGAAAGTAAGGAAATGTTGCAGTTTTATTACCTCCCAACTATCTCTTGATGGGTAGGACACTCTCACCAAGTTAGTTCAAATTTAGTAAGCTTTTAAGTATTGCATTTAATTTTTAGCCTATTCAAAGTTAAGTAACTGTTTTCCAAATGTTTATTCAGTAATTTTGACACATTTTTTAGAATTAAGATAATGTTTTATACAAGTAGGCAAATTTATTTGGCTATGTTTGATTTGGCAGTAAAAATATGCAATTTATAGCATAAAAATGAAAAAAAAGAGTAAATAAAACATAATTTTGTCAATGAATAAGTTGATGAACTCAAGTAATAAACTCAACTTACTTAAAGAATGTGCATGTGCAATCTTCTATTATTGAATGGCTACTCATCAACACATAATAAGCTTTAAATATAGGGGCACACTTTACATATAGTTGTATATATCTTAAAATTTTAATTTATAATAATTCAATTAATAAATTATTTAATTTAAAAGTTTTATATATATCTAAATAACACTATAAACCTTGCATAATAAAAACTAAGAGCTTGTTTGAATGTTCCTCTTTTTTTAAAAAAAATTTATAAAATTAGTTTTAAGAATTTATGTTAGTATTATTTTTATATCTTTATATATATACTATTAGTAAAAAAGACTTATTTTTTATATTTTTTATTTTAAAAAATTAGAGTTCAGAATTTTCTATTTTTTTCAAAACAAATATTCTATACTTTTTTCTATTCAAAATAGTTGTTTAAATATATTTTATTACTTTTTTTTGTTTTTAAAAACTACAATTAAACAGGTTTTAAAATATTATTTTAGTCCCGAAGTGAGTATAAACTCATTAACTTACATGAATTTGACCAAAAAAAGTACATAATTGGGTTTGGGTGGATTAAATGGGCACGAGAAGATTTGATTTTTCTTAAATGTTGGTTTCATCAAATTAACCGAACTAATCTAGTCCAATTTAATTAAACTCTACCCACTCAATATTAGTTAGTTTTCATAAATTTTTTAAATAAAAAAAATGTCATTGTTTTGTTCATCTTTGTATTGTACTTATTCTTTCTTCATTTTTTTAACCAAATCATTGTTTCTTTTCCCATTTCTCAAATTCTAGCAAAAATGATAAGAAAAAGTTGTATTAACTAATCTTTTATGATATTTATTATTTAGGCTAATTTACTATAAGTAAACAAAAAATAATTGAGTAATTGGGTAAATTTTTTTCTAAATTTCAAATATCATGTTTGAAGTATATTATTTAAAAGAATTTTAATTTAAAGTATAATGTGATTTGTTAGCATGTGTAATGTAATTATTTGTATTTGATTTTTTGTTATTTAAAAAAATCAAAATCATGACTTGACAAAGTTGATCAAACATGTCTTAATGTAATATCATCAAATTGGGTAAGTTGAGTGGACAAGTTTGATTTCAAAAATCTCAACTCGATCTTAATTACTTTTACTTAACTAATTCAATCAAATTTGATTAAACTTATTGATGCTCATGTTTATTTAAATGATATATTTTATTTTAATTTAATATTTATAGATTACAACTTTTAATTTTCTTCTTTGAATAATATTTTTTAAACAATTAAATTCTTATGTTAATTATATGAATGTTTAAATAGTATTACTGTAATCTAAAATAACAACGAACTAGCATATTTAATAAGATATTTATGTAACTAATATGGAAATTAAAAGATTTAAGGAATATTATGTAGAAGATGAAGTTAATGATCTTAATCATTAAATAATTAAATGAGATAAAGTGTATACTTCATGGACTAAAACATAATTTACTCACTAGTAAACTTAAAAACAACCCAATAGACAAAGATTGATTAATTATAAAGGAGAAAATATAATGAGCCATTAATTAGTTAGATGACACAAAAGCATCTTGACTTTAAATTGATGGGTGGAGCTACCATAAATGAATTATATTGTCCCATTTCTGCTTTTGTATCTTTACTTTTGAGGTTTAATAATGGAGATATATTAATGATGGGAATAGTTGAAGCCAAAAGAACTTGTCAAGGAAAATTAACAATATCAATGGTCAAATTATATGTCAATTTTCTTCACCCACTAAGGTTGATTTATGAAAATTCTTCCTACAGCAGAAAAAGAAAGACTAAGACAAAATTAAAATAATGTTATTTTCACATCGTTAGTTGTACAATTTTTTTATAATGAATATGATAAAGAATAAGTTTATTATTTAATTATTTTTAAATTTTTGTTTGGATGAATAGAAGGCTTTACCATTTGGATTGGTAAAAAAATAATTATCTACAACTCCCATATGTAATATTGGCTCCAAAAGCAAATCATAGGCATATTAAAAGCAAATCCAATCAACAATATTGATAAAATTAAGTTAACATTTTTCTGGCATCAAATTGGCTTTCATAACTATTGCGAGAGTTTAATAAATGCAATATTTGTGAGATTAGAAAAACGTGTCACATGTTATTGGTGTCTTGACTAATCAAATTAATTAATTCGTTTTGTCATCTATCTTCAACTGTATATTAAGAAATGAATAAAGAAATTAAGTGCCTATGTAATTAATTGCTAAAATTATTTGTTTTTATCATTTAAGTTTTAGATCAATATTAATTGTTTCAATTTTATTGATATTATTAAATTTAGTGAAAAATATTAGTTTATCATAATGTAGTAACTTAAAATTTGAATTCTTATTAAAAAATATGTTTATATTTAATACACGATAATGTTTTGAATGAAATTGATTTAAACACTAAATATAATTATTTGTTCAACAAAAATGTAAATATTTATTTATCAAATTATAGTGACTAATTGATTAAATTTGAAAGGAAGAAAAAGTATGTAGCGTGATTTGAAAGGAATTATAAGAAGGAGTTTGCATGTTTGAACTATAGGAAGAAAAGCAAGCATGGTGATAGAGAAGGGTTTGATATATTCTTATTTTTCCTCATATTTTATTCATGGAAGAGAGAGATTAATGTGAGAAAGCAAAAAACAGTAGTCAACACGCCAAGACACAACCACGAGTTTAGTTTAGTTTGAATTTTGAATAATTGAATTGAATACTCAACGCATCATCGTGCAATGTGGTTTCTGATTTTTCTACACACTCTCTTAAATTACGTCGTGTTTGGCCCTCCATCAAATTATAATGTCAATGTGGGGTTTCTTCAGTGACCCACCCACCTCTTGCTGCTGCAACTCCACAAATCATTACTCATACAATAAAACACGAACCCCCTAAAAAAATAAAATATTTATCACGTATTATTAATTTTTGAATACATTATATTTCTTAAAAAAATATTTGTGAACAAACACGGTCTTATTAACTATATCCTAACCAATTATGTTTAAATTCCTTGCACGTATATGCAAGTAATGGATCAACCATGATTCTTATTGACTTATTCATCAGAAACACATTCTATAGCTTCTTTCCTTTTTATATTCTTTGCATTTGCTTCTCGTACAAATTTCAGGGACTTTACCATTTTATGTCAGTAGACTAACCATATCTTGATTGGTTGTGTTTTGACAATCTCACTTTCTCATGACCAATTACAAGTAATCGGTTCTTTGCACTCATACGGGCCGATCGCTGAGTCAGGTGTTCAATTTCCATAAGACCACATATTCCTTGCACACGATATTCTTGTATTATTCACTGCTGACTTAGCTATCGAAAACACTTGTAAGGAGCCTTTGGTAACTTTGCCATTGTTCTTGATCCTGTTCCGATTAGTTGCATTATCATAATTCTCATACTTCTTTGAAAATATTTTCTTCGTATTTTATTTTCAAATTCATTTGAACTTAATTACCTTGTAGACTTTTCATAATTACTTTTAAAATAAGCAGACTTTCACTCTAATATTTGAATACATGAATGTATTGCGTTTAGCAAGGAATGATGGAGAATGAAATTAATTCAGTAGGGGACCAATAATTTTTTTGGAGTTCTCTAGCTGTGTGGAATCCAGCTGACTCGCAGGAAATCGATGTTCTCCTTTACGTCTCTTTGCCTTTTCACTTTCGTCATTTTATATTTCCGGGCAAACCCCTTTTATATACAATAAAATAAATAAAAGGAGAAAATAATTTTAACATGGATTACAGTTTTTTAAATTTTTTTTATCAAATTTTTTAATTAAAATAAAATATTTATAATTTTTTTAAAAATAATTATAAAAAAATAAATCATATAAATTATACATGTGTTAATTTTTTGATTGAAAAATTTAATAGAAAATTATAAAACTGCACCTAACTTGTTTGAATGCATCTTTGATTTTTAAAAGCAAAAAACTTGGTTTGAATGACTATTTTTGACTAAAACTAAAAAAATAATATATATATTTTAAAAATAAAAAATATAAAAAAATCTTTTAAAATATTTTATAAGTGAAATTCTTAAAATATAAAAAAAATAAAAAAATAAAGATAGAGATGAATAAAAAATTTACTTTAAATGAATTAGAGTTTAATTTTTCTTTTATTTTCTTCTTACTTCACAAACTCTATATTTTTTTTTATTTTAGATGATTTAAATTTAAAAAACATAAAATAATTATAAGATGTTTTGAATCCAAACTTTCTAAAACAAATAATAAAAAAATAACGTATACATAATATTAATATAAATTTTAATATAATATTAATATAAACTGTTAAAACTAATTTTAAAAAATAATTTAAATAACAATTTTTTCTTTTTAAAGGACCACAATGTAGGTAGTGTGACGTGTTAGTGTGACCTATTGATTGTCCATTGGGTTTCCTAGAAATATCTGAATAGGATATTTTCGTTTCGTTTAGTTTATGAATCACCAAATCCATCATTATTTATATTGATGCAACTTCACCTACATTTCATATCGACGACTGCATTTGCATTTGGAAACCCTGATTCTGAAAATGGTCAAGTGCTGCGACCAAGAAACGAACCAAGTGGTGATAGGCTTGATGCTGGCTCTCATAATAGCAATGGTTTTCCTCTTCATCAGTCGGCCTCGACCTCAAAGAAAGCTTACTTTTTACCGTTGCTATTAATTTACTCTCTAATGCCAATTCTCTACTATTATTTTCAATACTTATATTACAACATTTTGTTACTGGAATATCCTTTTCTTTCTTTTTTTTATTTGCAGTTCATAGTTCAAATGCCAAATAGTGGAACATGATGAATTTGATATCCATTACATTTTGCAGCTTGCCAGCACCAGTCAAGTTTAGCCACCCAGGTTGAAAAATAATCATTTACAATAACTTTCTTTATAACTCAACATATACTAGTTTTAACTTTTGTAACTGATCTAGATGATTTATACTAAGTAATCAATGATTAGTGTAATTTTTTTAAAATTCTATAAAATGAAACATGCTAATATCATTTAATTCATACAATTAATTCATCGTAAAAATATTTTGTTTATTGTTGTAGAATAACTTCCTTTATAAAATTTTCTATTGGCAATTTACCGCACCACTTGGCCTTATTGTGTTGGATTAGATAGCATCTTCTTGTTAGCCCGTGGTAGGCAAAGCTCAATCATCAATTAATAATTTTCTTTTCATTTAATTACGTTGAAAAGAAATTTTACCTAAAGGTATATGTGACATATTTACATTTATATATTTATTAACCACTAACTTAGTCTACCTATTTTAAATAGATCAAATCTACTTAGATTTTCGCTCATAGCATAACTTCATTTTAATTGGATATTTAATTATCCATCCATAATCTAATAGCCTTGATCGATGTTGGCCTGAGACTTTTTCAATGCACCATCAACATACTTATAATGAATTAAATTTCATAACAGTAGTGACATTAAAGAAAATGTTAAGTGCCAAAATCTCCAAGAAGAAATGGGAGGCACTGTGTAGATAGATAAAAACACTATATACTATGTGGCTCGACTAGATAACATTTTTGAGATCATTAAATTAGCCCTTATGACAATATCTCACAAAAGCACACATTAGCTAGCGCAAAGCCTTTCAAGAGCCAAGTTTTCATCACCACCAACAGATTCCAAAATGCTCCTCACTTGAGCTTCAGGAAACCCCATTTCAACTAGCTTCTGTACCTGTAACAAGAAAATAGAGTATCCATTTGTTTTCAAATAATGAAAATGTATGTAAGTATGATCAACAATGTGCACCCAACTAATTATAAATATATATGCAACGAGATCAGTACCTTTTCTTCAATCCCAAGAGAAGATGCCTTTGCAAAAGTTTCTGTCCAATATCGAGCAGTGCCAACAAATGTTTGATATTCTTTAAGATACTGCATTGTCCATAATTGACAGTAATTCAGAATTCAGATTCTTTAGAGTAACATGAGAACTCAAGAAAATAAGCAATTGTAACAGAGAAAAGGAATTCTCCAATATACTCCAGTTCCACATACATACAGGGCATCAAGCATATGGCAGGAAACATTTCATAAGATTGAAAAACCACTATACATAACACAAGTTCAGACCTGCTGTGCTACGACAGCATCTTGAGGATCATCAGGTGCAGGAGAGGAGAGAAGCGCTTGCACAGAAAGCAATGCTGTCTTCAGTGTCAGTGCAGGGCTCCACTGGTCCTTCAAGATGTCCAGGCAAATAGCTCCACTTTGACTGCTGATGTTAGGGTGCCTTCAGCGGTTAAGCAAGCATTAACCAACAGCACAGATTATTTGCCATTGGCAGTGTATTAAACTGCTATGGATAGCTTATTACTCAACTTATAAAGCAAATATAACAAAGAAACTCAATAATCACAAGCCTGCAAGTCAGTTGTAAGCCACTTCAGAATTGATGCTGAAGCTACTGAAGATGAAAGGCAAACCACATAAATATCTTATTATAGCTTCATAGCAATGAGTTGTTGCGATTTAAATATAAGATGAAATGCACCAATGATGTACATTATTTTATCAAATGGGATCAGCATATATGGCTTCCCTAGTTGATTGTGGTTAACTCATAGTAACATTAAAAGTAGAAAAAAAAAGAAAAGAAGATGGAATCCTAACTTAAAACAATGAAACCTATTGACAAATGTCTATGTTATCCATGACTAGGGGAATTAAATATCGTTCTTAGGAGAACTAAAGTTTCAAACCAAACCCTAACTATAGTTCTTATCACACAATACATTTTCATGTAAACAACAGGATGTCAAACAAGAGAGTGCATTTAGTTCTATTAGCAAATATGCATTTTCTTTCCTTTTTCAAGTTAAATGCCAAGATAAGCAGACATTAAATGAAAATAATGATTTCGAGAGACTGCAATCAACTACAAAATCTAACCAGCCACATACTTTTTCTACTTTTGTTAGATTTAACCTAAGACTTCCTACAAATTACCCAAACCTCAACTACATACATATTCCTGCAGCATCATTTAGCACAAAATAAGATATAAAATATATCTTCCTACCAGACTTTTGTTGCAAACTGCATTTTGGGGGGTTCAAATGGATATCCATCTGCAAGAAAAGAATTCAACATGCAAGTTAATACGAATTCTCAAACTTCTAACCTTGACTGGAGATATATAAAGCAAACAAACTAAACAATAAGCATATTTGATTATATATCACCAACACTTAATAATGATGAGCAAGGCATTGAGACCTGCAGAAAACATTCAGAAAGCCCAAGACACATTTAAAGCAGTACCTAGTGGCTCACTCTAGGGTATTCAGAATTTCACATTTAAAACTCTCGTAGAAAATCAACCAAACCCACATACTATTCAAAACCCTACCCAATTTTAATTACGAGTCTGCAGGAAATAGCACCAGAAATCGTGAAGTAGGGTGATTTACAGATTGATAAACACGTAGATCAAAATACCTGGCAATGTGATGTCAATTTGGAAAATGCCCCCTTCGTAAGGAGTCCCGACAGGACCAGGAATTGTTCCGATCAAACGTGCAAGATTGTCGGTTTTGGGGACGACTGTGATGCCGGATCCTTTGGCGTCTTTGCTGCATTCAACAAGCTCCTTCTGCACGCGAGCGAAGTCCATCATCTTCAATCTGACCCAGAAAGAGAGAAACGGAGAAACCCAAGAGAGTAAGAAAGAAGGATACCCTCATACCCTTTTATTCCGAGAAGGAAAAAAACAAAACAGAAGGAGAGAAAAAAAAGAAGTGAATTTCATACACTGCTTGCTATAGCTTCAATGAGATTGATGCGGAAGGAAGAATGAAGGTTAATGAAGCTTTGATTTTCTCTGCTAGCTCTCTCTCACGCTCCTTCTCTACAGTAACCGTAGTAGTAGTGAGTAGTAAGTAGTGAGCAGTGAGATATGGAAAGGGATTGCGCTATGGTGTGCTGTGACGGCTTGTTTTTTTCTCCTTCTTCTTGTACTGCTTTTCTTTCTGGTAGCGATCTGTGTGCTGGGGAACTATAAAGGTGCAAGTTTCATTTTTGTTTTGTATTTATCCAAAAATTGTCTATAGCTACTTCCTCTAGAGAGGGATAAATATTGGATTGTGATTTTATGAACTTCACTTGATATAAATATAAATTATATATAACTTATGTGTTAAAATTTTAAGTGAGAAAATAGTGAAGATATTATCATATTATATTAAATAATTTTTAAATAATATCATTTTAATTTTATTAACTTAACTGTTAATATATGACATATTTATGATTTTAGGAATTTAATTCCTTTTTTATAAGTTTATCTTATATTAAAATAAAAAAAAAAAAACAGCATCGGTTTTTCATAATTAATTTTTGGGCCTGAAGATTGTTCTTACCGTTAAAACAAACTCTCAAAATTTTTGTAATTATCTTTATGTTAAAATTAACTTTTATTAACTTTTTATTTTTTATCTTTATTAATTGATATAATGTTTTTATTTTTTAAAATATATATACGAATAGTATTCCATTAGAAGTTAGAAGAAAAAAATGCATCACTTGGTAAAATACTGAACAAAATTGAAATAAAAAAATAGATAAAATTAAAACTTCATATAAAATTAAGGGATAAAAGAATTAGTTTTGACCTTCTTTTTAACAACTATTCTTTAAAAAAAAAGACTGTGTCATCTTGAAGAATTTAGTTTAAGAATGAGAAGGAGAAAAGTAGGAAATAAGTCATCATATTTTAAAGTTATTTTGTTTTTTTTAATTATCTTATAAAATTATTTTTGAGAATTTATTTTAATATTATTTTTATGTATTTATATACAAGTTATTAATAAAAAAGACTTATTTTTGTGTTTTTTTGAAAATATATTTTAATTGTTATATTTTTTTTCCAAAACACATATTAACCAAAAATATTTTTTAAAATTGCATCAAATAGGTCCAAAAAAAGTACTAATTTTTCTTCTTATTTAGAGTTCTTCCAAAATATTTTAATTTATATTAGTTAAAATTAATAAAAAATAAAAACTAATAAGGGTTACAACGAAATTATTTAATTTTTTTTCTTTCAAAATTTAAAAATTCAAAATGATGAAATAGTTTTAAAGTCTCTTCTCTTATCTCTGTGTCATTCTCTTTGATCCAAACATACCCTTAGTCTATCCAAACTCTTTGTTTTTAAGAAATATACTTTTTTTTTTTCTTTCAATAGCTTATTCACTATTTTTTAATAGGGATATATTTTACAGATTTTCCTTTCTTTTTTTTTTTTAACTAACAATAGTGTTTCACGCGAGTTATTATATTTGTAGTTAACGTTAGTAATTTGGATAGTAATAGAATTTAAAAAAAAATTTACAGTCACTAAAAAGTTTAAATATTAAAAAAATATACTTTAACCTACATATTATCGTGCAATCATTTGTGCTTAACACATAAATTAATCTAATTAAACTAAATTATAGGCTAAAATATCTAGAGTTTTATAAAAAGTGCATAATTTATATTCTCTCAAATTGATTCTTAAAAAATAAAAATTTAATTTAACATTTAAAATATTACTTTTCAATAAATTTAATTATTTGATTAATGCTATTAATGAAAAGTTAGTTAACAGTAATATTAAAAATATTAAACTATTAAATTATGAATTTGATTTTAAAAAGCACACATAATCAAAATATACTATTTACATTTCTTTTATGTATAATTTATAAATTTAATATATTTTATTTTATTTTTTATTATTAAATATTAAATAATTTATTATTTAACAGTTAAATTAATTTTTATAAATATTATAACAGATTGTTAGTTATTATTTTCATCAATTTCATTAATTAAAAGTTTTATTTTATATAAACCAAATTAAGATAATAAAAATATTTAAAAATGTGATCATTAATTTCCTCAAAAACTTAATATATGTGAATTCCGTCTTTGCCTTTTCTGTTTCCACTGACAACAAGAAGGCGTAAAGTAAGCAGGAAAGCAGGAAATTTCGCAAGAATTAGAGTGTGAAAATGTCAAAAGAAAAAGAAGAAAGCAAGGAAAACGAATAATGGGGTTAGGAAGAATACTTTTGCTTTCCATAGGAAATTAGAGAAAGCGCGTGGAAACGAAACGAAAGGAAAGGAAAGGAAAGGAAACGTCACGCCCACTACACTCGGTGGTCGAATCACCTCTCATTCGTACCTCTACTCTCCGTACAATGATTGTCGAAAAGGCAATTTAAAGTATAATTTCTATATTTTTATTATTAAAATTTTTAATAAAAATTAATATATGTCAAATCAATAAAATCACTATGTTTTAGCTTTCAGTTGCTTCTCCTCTAAGGAGTCTCAAAGACCAAGACCAAGACCACGACGTCGTTCTCACAAATCACAGTCTCTTCCGTGTGTGTGTATATGTATATGTACATATGCTTCTGCTTCAGCTTCAGCTTCAGCTTCATACATTTCACACGCTTGTATTGTATCTGTCTCTGACTCTCAGTGAATTTGTGCTTACTGTGAAGGCAAATTAATTATGGCGACTCCGAAGGAACACATTGAGGAGATACGAAGGAGCAAGTTCTCCATTGGAGGGACATTGAACCCCTTGACTGAGGATCTTCATCAAGCCGTTAAGAATCTGTCTGCAGAACTCTATGCCAAGGATGTTCACTTTCTCATGGAGCTTATTCAGGTTCTTATCAGTATCATTCTCTTCCCTTTTTCTAATAATGACTAAGCATTCTACTTGTTTTGAATGTTTATATGCAATAAATAAAAAAAATGTTGTATGTCATTGAGATTCTAATAAAAAATTATGAAAAAATTTAAATTAAGAATAGAATTATTTGAAGAACGGGATCAATAAGTATTATTATATTAATATTTTGGAGAATATTATTATTTCAACACGGACAAGAAGGATTCTAGGAAGACAAATAATCCTTCCTAGAATCCCCTTTTTCCAATTTCTATTTATATTGTGCTTAATATTCTCTGTTTTATTTTTTCATTTTTAAATTAGTTTTAAAAACCATTAATAAAAAAAAAAATTTTGTATTTTTTTATTTTTAAAAAAATTAAAATTTAGAACATCCATTGTGTATGTGCCTATGTGCTTCTGTGGGTCTGTTTTTGCTGTTATTTTTCTTTAATCACTGTTTTAGATTTCATACATGTTCTAAGTTGAATTTCTAACATCAGTAAATTGCGTAACAAAAGAAAAAAGAAACCTATAATTTATTTCTAGAAGATATTTATCTTATTATCAGTTTAGTCTTTTAAAAAGATATATAATTATCAAATTAGTTTTCAAAACAAAAAGGAAGGAGTGCAATTTTAACCTTTTTCAGGGGAAAAAATTATAATTTACTCTATTAAAATTTAAACTACTTAATTGTCTGAATTTATTAATTATTTTCTTCCTACTTTTTTTCTTGGCTTTAGTGTGAAAATTAGAGAATGGGTTGGTATTTTTTTTTTAAATAAATTTTAATACAAGATTAAAGAAGTTTGAAACAATCTTTATGATTAAACTACTTAAATATAGATCAATATATTGTAATTTTATATGAAAGAATGTGTTTGTATCCAAATGAAAATGTGAAGATTGCCAAGCATTCTCCTATATAAATGAGGGATAAACTATAAAGTGACATCGATTGTTAATCAAACTCATTTTTATACTATTAAATGATTTTCTACAGAATGAGTTTTCATTACTAAATTTATTTTTGGATTTAAAAATCTATTAATAAACATCTCATGTAAAAAATTTGACATTAGCCCCACATTATTTGATATTCCATCAGAATATTATAAAATTAACATCCAGTAAAAAAAATTTAAATATAAAGAGTTTAAACTATTTGATAATGTGGTTATTTTTATTCAGTTTTTCTAAAATTTTTCATGTATGATCAACATGCTAATTACATCAATTGCATTTCATCCCTATATATATGTTTACGCACAGAAACTCATCGTGCGTCAGGCAGTGTAATTTCCATTTAATTAATTTATTGTATTAAAAGTTTTCTACAAAGGAAAAGAAAAATGTGTAAATGCTAAGAAATGTTACACTAGAGAACGAAAAGATTACGTTATAGTGTTATTGTGGTTGATTCACCGACATCCCAGACTTGTTTTGCTATTTCAGAACGCAGAAGATAACCAGTATGATGAAGGAGTGGATCCAACGCTTGAGTTCATCATAACATCTAAAGACATAACAGCCACAGGAGCTCCGGCAACATTACTCATTCTGAACAATGAAATTGGTTTTTCCCCTAAAAATATCGATTCCATATGCAGTGTTGGGCGCTCCACTAAGAAAGGCAACAGGAGAAGTGGTTACATAGGCGAGAAAGGTACATTCTCACTCTCAAAATCTTCATAAAAGCATTTCTTTTTATTAACTTAATTCAATGTGCTTTTCAATCACCGAAGATGAGTTAAATAATTCAATGGTATTATGACAAGTATATAAAACGTATTAACTAGTTGTAACGAGTCATTGAAAACTCATCAAAGTAGGTGTTTTAGATGGATTCCACTAATATACCTAACTTGGTGCTCACCAGTTGGATATACGTTATATGATACATAAGAATTTTTCTTAGGATAAATTATACTCTCCTATCTATTTTGAGAGCATAGTGTATTGTAGCATATCTTTTGTTATCTAACCGTCAATGTAGGGGATTGTAGTTTAGCATTTGCTTGTTTTCAAAGGTAAGGTTGTATGTATGGGAGGGAATATGTCTATTAGGCATATTTTTTAATTGGTATACCAAAGAATTTAACTATGCTTTAGCATATAGGATTTGCTTCTCTTGCATATAAAATATTGCTGGCAAGCAGTTGTTGAATTGGTCGTACTGATAGACTCTCTTTTATGATAAATTTTCAGGTATTGGTTTCAAGAGTGTATTTCTGATCACTGCTACGCCTTACATTTTTAGCAATGGCTATCAGATACGATTCAATGAGGAGCCTTGCCCACATTGCGGTTTAGGGTACATAGTTCCTGAATGGGTTGATGAGAACCCAACCCTTCATGACATCCAGCAAATATGTGGTACGGGTGATTCTGATTCCCTTCCAACCACAACAATCGTATTGCCTCTGAAGATGGACAAAGTGAAACCAGTGAAACAACAACTATCCACCATTCATCCAGAGGTTCTCTTATTCCTTTCAAAAATCAAACGGCTTTCAGTGAGGGAAGACAATGAAGACCCAAGGCTCAATACTGTATCTGCTGTTTCTATTTCAAGTGAGATTGATTTGAAAACAAGGAAAAACATGAATGCCGAGTCCTATATGCTCCATCTCTCTGCTGAGGAAAATGGTGATTCGGAGAAAGAATGTATGTACCACATGTGGAAGCAAAGATTTCCTGTTCGCCCGGAGAATCGAGTTGAAAGGAGAATGGATGTGGAGGAGTGGGTCGTCACATTGGCCTTTCCAAATCAAGAGAGGCTTAATAGAGGAAGAAACTCACCGGGGGTCTATGCATTTCTTCCTACAGAGATGGTAACCAACTTTCCTTTCATAATTCAAGCAGATTTTGTGCTAGCTTCATCAAGAGAGACAATTCTCTTGGATGATAAGTGGAACGAAGGGATACTCGACTGTGTTCCTTCTGCTTTTATGGACGCATTCAAATCAGTTGTTATAGCAACGGATGACGCTCCGGTGTCAAGTTTGCCCCCATTTTTCAAGTTCTTGCCTGTTAATAGCTCTTCCTACGAGAAGTTAAATGGTGTGAGGAGCACAATTAGAGCGAAACTGGTTGAAGAAAATATACTTCCTATTGAGACATACACAAAGCAGAAGCATTTTAAAAAGCCCCATGAAGTTGGAAGGTTGCTTCCTGCTTTCTGGGATATTTTGGCAGAGGCCCGAGAGCAAGGAATACACTTGCATAACTTGTCATCCCATGGAAGTTATATCTTGAGTTCTTCATTTGACCAAGAACAGTATGATCAGATACTGGTTTTCTTGGGTGTGCAGTTTGTCAACAATGAATGGTATGCCAAGTGTATCCAGAGTTCTAATCTTGTGATGGGAGTATCAGAAAGTGTGTACTTGCAGCTTTTACTATTCATTGCTAAAAACTGGGGGTCCAGATTTTGTAGCTCCGACATGAAGAATATACCACTAATTAAATATGTGGGTTCTGATGGAAATGTGTCCTTGTTCAATCTTAAACTACGCCAAAGGTCTCTTGGTGGCAACTCGATTCTCTTAGTTGATCAGAATCAGCCTTATCCTGCTGTCTCTTGGTTGATTGATTGGAATGGGGAATTCAGGTGTGCAGGCAATCGTTATTTTATGCCAGAAAGCACGCAGCAAGCAATACACAAATTCCCTGGGAATCAAACTTTGTTGGAGTGGCTGAAAAATGAAGTCAATGTTTCTATTTTCAGTGTGTACAGTTATGCAAAACTTATTTCCAATTCTATTAACAGTGACCGCAGCCTTGCCCTTGCATATGCTCACTTCTTATGTCACTCTTCATCCAAATTTTTGTCACCGAGGGAGGTTGAAGATTTGTGCAGTTCTATGCCACTAATAGACAATTATGGTGGTGTGACCGCTTGCAGAGTTGGGGTTCTTATGCCAGCTAATGTGAGCAAATGGGCAGATTTGATTGTTTCTAATCCATGGAGAGCTGAAGGCTATGTTGAGTTGTCAGAGGAATATTTGCACTCACGTCAATATGCAGGCCAATATTCTCGTTATAAGGAGCTGATAAACTTCCTCAAAGATCTTGTTGGAGCTAGTGATATACCTTATATATCTCCTCCAAATGCTGGGTTTTCTGCTGTGGATACTCCTCTTACTAAGGAAAATGCTTTCTTTCTATTGGATTGGATTCGAAACCTTAAGTATAAGGGAGTCCTTCCAGAAAGGTTCTTGAAATCCATTAGGGAAGGCAGCTGGCTAAAAGTTACCGTGAATGCATATAGGCCACCTTCGCAGGCATTCTTAATTGGCTCTTTATTGGGAAGCCTTTTGCAAAATGGATCTGTTCTTGTTGACATCCCACTGGTCGATCAAAGTTTTTATGGGAACAAAATATTTGAGTACGAAGAAGAGTTGAAAACAGTTGGAGTGATGTTCGAATATGGGGAGGCATGTGAATTTATTGGGAAAGAACTTATGTCTCGTGCTGCTTCTTTCACTCTAAGCAGAAGGCAAGTTCTTTCGGTACTTCAGTTTATCCGATATCTGAGGCGGAGTTTTCTTCCCGCGGATCATTTTGTGAGTAGCGTCAAAAAGGGAAGTTGGCTAAAGACATCACGTGGTTATATGTCTCCTGTTGGTTGTGTTTTGTTTGATTCTGAGTGGCTAACGGCATCTCAAATCAGTGATATCCCTTTCATTGACAAATCGTACTATGGTCGGGAAATTTATGATTTCAAGGAGGAACTTCAGTTATTGGGTGTGGTGGTTGGCTTCATTTCAAGTTACCAACTTGTCATTGACCACTTAAAATCAACTTCCCGTTTGTCTCGTTTAACGCCTGAGGCTGTTATTTTGATATTGGAATGCTTGCATTTCGTGGGCGCCTCTAGCAAGCTTGTTAATGTCCTTGAAGGAACGAAATGCTTGAAGACGAAGATGGGTTTCAATGCTCCAAGGGAGTGTTACTTATCTGACCCTTTATGGGGTTGTATTTTAGAGGTATTCAGTGGCTTCCCTGTGATCGATCTTGAATTCTATGGAGACAAGATTTTGAGTTACAAAAATGATTTGAAGAAAATGGGAGTGGTGGTTGATTTTGAGGATGCAATCAAAGCATTTGGTACTGCCTTCAATCAAAATGCATCACGAACTTCCTTTACCAAACAGCATGCTGAGTCATTTCTCTCATGTTACAGAAGGCTGAAAAAAGCTGAGTATAATTTCCCTTCAGAGTTCTCTACAGTCTTGAGAACTGCCAAGTGGTTGCGGACACTGCTTGGTGATTATAGGCCACCATATGAATGCATTTTATTTGGTCCAGAATGGGAATCTATCTCTCCAATTACTTGTCTTCCTTTCATTGATGACAGTGACAAGTTTTATGGCAAAGACATACATGAGTATAAGAAAGAGCTGAAGAGCATGGGAGTTATTACTCAATTGAAACGAGGGTTGAAGTTTGTTACCACCAGTTTACGGTTCCCTCCAGATCCTTCCTCCATAACTCCCGAGAATGTGTTTTCATTGCTGGAATGCATTAGCTTAATGCAAGAGAGTGAACTACCCTTTGATGATGACTTCACAAAACGATTATCTAGAAACTGGTTGAAGACCCATGTGGGTTATCAGCCTCCAGACAAATGTTTATGGTTTGGTTCTCAATGGGAATTGGAGCTGATGGATGGGCCCTTCATTGATGAGAACTTTTATGGACCAAAAATTGCCTCTTACAGGAAACAACTCATAGCATTAGGAGTTGCTGGTGATGTTATGAGAGGGCGTTCGTTAATGGCCAGTCATCTTGACTTGCATTCCGAATTTTCCGCCATAGTACGAATATACAATTACTTGTGGAAATATGAGTGGAAGCCAGAGAAGGAAGCTGATAAAAAGGTTTGGATTCCAAAGGGAGATGAGGATGGAGAGTGGGTGAATGTTGAAGAATGTGTCATACATGACAAGGATGATCTTTTTGGCTCAAGGTTGAATGTTTTGGAAAGACACTATGGAAAGAAATTACTTCCTTTTTTCTTAACTATGGATGTGAAATGCAACCCCACTGTTGATGATTATATTGAGCTTTGGAAGGATTGGGAGAGTTCAGAGGAACACTTCTCACATGATAAATGCTGTAAGTTCTGGATTTTTATTTTGCAACATTGGAGCTCGAAGACACAGAAAAAACTTGCTGACAGATTAATGAAACTACCTGCGACTTCAGGCGCTGATGGAATAATTTTGTTAGACAGGCACGATGTTTTTGTTGCTGATAACCTGCATCTGAAGAATCTTTTTGAGGAAGAGAAGGTTTTTGTCTGGTTCCCTCAACCAAGCTTGGCTCCGTTAGAGAGGTCTAAGTTGTTAGAAATTTATAGGGAAATTGGTGTTCAACCTATATCTGAATCTGTGCAAAAGGAAGAATCATCCCTACCATATGGTGTCAAACCCAAGCAAGTGGATCCAAGGAGTATTTTCATTGGAAAGGGGATGGTTAAGCTTATTCTTGGTTTTCTTGCTTGTTCTAGCCTCAAATTGGAGGTAGAGAAGAGGCATAAAGCTGTTGAAGGTCTTATTAACCTTACTGTCTATGAGATGATTGAGCCAATCACTGTAAGTTATAGTTTATCACTGTCATCGGGGGACGTCATTACCAAAGAAGCCGACAAGATGATGCGTTGGGAAAGGGAAAGTTCAAAACTTTTCACCCAACGGATGGACTTAAATAGTGGGAATGCAACTAGGATCAAATATGCTACATATTTCTCAGAAGCTATCTCTGTGGGTGTATTGTGTGAGAATGTTGATCATGTGCATGCACTGTCTGAGCTTATCAAGTTGGCTTTTTTACTCAAGTTCGAGGAGGAAGCAGTTGATTTTCTGATGGAGTCCAAGGATTTGCAGATTTTCTTGGAGGATGAGTCCTTCCTTAGTTGTGCCTTCCCATCTAACTAGGTTTGCTTTACTGAACTAAATATAGTTTTTGGTTGGTTTGTTCCTTTTTTTTTTGCGTTCATGTCAGAGTCTATGAATATTCAGTTTCATTATCTGTCTAAGATAAGATTACAGTGCTTGTTTCTGGTGTGCTTTTACATATTGAAAGGGTATACTGAAGTGTGGGAATGTAATACTTGGAAGAGTATCAATGCTTTGTTATGAATTTATAATTGACTGACTGGTGTCAGAAGTTGCATAATTCCAGTTCTATGAATTTATCATGTGAACAAGAAATTGGCTTATGAGATAGTAAAGTTACAGAGAAGAAACAGTTGTATATTTGCAAGAATAACAAATGCATATTACATTTTACATGAAGAACAAAGACAAGTTGGTTGTGTTCTATCCCTTTATGATATGCTTCCTACCAACAATGGAGGGAATTCAGAAATAAAATAAAATGTTAAAAACCCAATAGGCCCCAGAGAGGAGTATACTGTCTTTCTTCATCCGTTTCTAACAGTATTAAAATCATTTCGCTGATTTTGACCTAATATGATGGACTTCGTCATTGCCAGTACAGGTACAACTTGGGTAGAGTGATTTAACCTTGATTAGTTTCCTCACAGCACTGAATTTCTTCTTTTTATTCGCCTTTCTCTTCGATCTTGATTCCCTTTCAACACTCTGAAGTCAGAAGTAATTAGAGAAATGTGAGGGAAGAAAAAATCTTTAAAATTTTCGTCTTAAAAGCGAAGAACGCTAACCTCATTGGAAATCTTTGAGATCGTAGATGATGCAAGGCTTTGGATACTGGTAACACTCTCTTCACTGCTTGATTTCTGGTGTATGCGCATTTCTTGGCTCTCACCTGCATTTCTCACCACACACTTTTGTTTAAATTTTCATAAAAAGTAAAACAAAAACACTATTATAAATAGTCATATAAGCATGTAAGACCCACTTTTGTTTGATTTTACGGAAAAGCACCCAGTTTCGTCCTTGTCGTCCTGGTCGGGAATGCAATAAATTCTGAAGCTTGGTGAGCTGGGACAAATAAGTCTTTCAATGTCAACCTCATCATCATCATCATCATCATCATTGATTTTCTCATCTACTTCAAGTTCCTTGTCTGTTTTTCCCACTACTGCATGAATCTTTTTGTCCTTCCAATCTATCACTTCTTCTTCGTTTCTCTGTTCTGTGTTGCCCACGAGGTTTCCAACACTCATACATTCTGTGTCTGGCAATGGCACAACTTTAGCTGTCTCAGATTTCCTCGGTGAAGCTACCACAACCTTGTACACTGCTTCAGTTTCAAGGGAAGAGTTGGATTTAACATCCTCGTCCTCCTTCAACAGCTTCTTCTTGGACAGTGTGCTTTCCCTTGGTATGGTTGTCGCTGGTTTTTGTCCACGTTTCTTTAACTCCTCGAATTTTCGAAGAAGGAAAGGACCAATTCTCCCAGGCCCTACCTCTCCTGCTGAACTCACCTTGGAATTGCTAGATCCCATTGCAGCCCAAGAAGAAGAAGAAGAAGATGATGATGATGATGATGATGATGATGATTATTCTGCAATAGAATGAAGACGTTGAAGGATGCATGGTAAGGCCTTTTGCTGAAGAATATAAAGATGAACATGATGGACCTGTACTATCTGTGTTTGCAGTTAATGGTGGTTAATAATAGGCAAGGTATTATTCATTCTTTCACAGACATCTCCTAAATTTGCCATTTTGAACGACCTAAATGGGAAGTTGGTGTTTTTGGTTGTAAACTTGGAAGGCGAGAAACATAGGACAGGACACTAATGTGATGTGGCTTTCCCTTGTTCGTTCATATTTGTGACATTCTTGCCGTTTTGCCATACATGGTATAAGTCACAACCTCAACTGCTTGAAAAGATAGAAGCAACGGACTCTCTTATTTTTGGTCAGGACAAATTGAATATTGTGCAAGCGGAATAATGCCAGAATGACATGTGTAAATTTGAATTGATTAATTTTATATTTTAAAATAATTAATTAATTACTCATTCTCTCACATACTATAATGTATTGAGTACCTTTTTTGTATTTTATCCGTATTTATATTTATATTTAATTATATGATGGCATAGATAACACAAATTAGTAAATTTCTAGATCCAGCTGCTTACTAGATTTTTAACATTACCTTGATTTCTATGTACTTTGAGGCTAAAGGGCCCATAATGAACCATCAATGCTTTTACATTTTGGCTAAATGTTTTTGCATACTCTATTTTGTCTAATTATACGTAAATCTGCTATATATGGACAGTTTAGTTGATAAAATAAAAAATAATATCGTTCACAAAATAGTTTAGTAATTCATTTTTTTTATTAATTACTAATTTTATATATATATATATATATATTAAATTGTTAACACATGATAGGTTCATAAATGAGTATGTAAAATTAATACTCTTTTTGGGCCATATTAAAGAAAATGTATTAAAAGGCAATAGATCCATTAAGCTGTAAACTCCAAAGTAGGATTGTTGATTAACCGACTACATATAATGTAGACTTTGGTCTTGGATTAATTTCTACCAAGTTAATGTCTGAAAAAGGCAAAATGAAATAACCTGTAAAATGATATCGCCTATAGTTGTCTGAAACTTGGAATGATAACAACTGTGACTATAAAACCAGATCGGTGCGCCTTGAACCGTTGCATGACATTACAATAAGTTTTTTATTATAACCAACAAACACCTATTTAAATAGTAATAGAATATTATCTTCCATTTTCTACTCTTCTAATTGAAATTTTCCTATAATTAATACTTTTTGTTAGCATTAAAAGGCGTAAATCCATTACCTACCGCTTCAAACACCAATTACAGTTTAGAAATAGCAGTAATTAAATATATTTTAGGAAATCCCATTGATTTCTACTGTCTGTGACCGGTAGAACTTTATTATTTTAAAATGTCATAATTATTCATGACCAATAATTTAATTTTAGATTCTTTACCTTTGTAATAAAAGAGATATAAAAAAATAAAAAATTTATATTGGTAAAAATTTACTTTAAATAAATTAGAGATAATTTTTTTTTATCTTTCTTTTATTGTAAAAGAATCCACCATTTTTTAATTAGAGAGAATTCAAACTTCAAAAATGAAAGCAGCCTCACTTGGTAAAAAAAAATATATAAGTTTGAATCTCGAAAAATTTATTTATTATAAGAACTTTATTTTAATACTTTTAATCCAATAAAAATTAGTCAAAAGTTTGATGTGACTTAAAAAAAGTTTGAGTTGTTACAAAAAAATGTCATAACTGTTAATGTATATTATTCTCCTTAATATGTATCCTTATTGCACTCTATTTTTGACTAAAATATTTTTAATGGTAAGAAAATTTAATGATATATTTTAAAAATTAGTACTTCATTATTATTTATTTTGATTTAATTAAACATGATAAATTAAAAAATAATGTTTATATTAATAAAACATATATTTAATTATATAAATAATAAATATAAAAGTATTTTAATCAAAATAAATAAAAAATATAATTTTTCAAAATAAAGACAGTATAATTTACTCCAATATCTAAGTTAGCATATATAATTCTATCTAACTTTTTCCAAGAATGCATTGCCAATTTTCTATCTTCGAATAATCCATTACCTTAAAGAAAATGATAAGATAAATACTTAAATCTACACTTTGATCAACTCATATTAATTACTAATTAAAGAAAACAGGAAGATCAGCTTAATTATTATTACCCATCTCATGTAATACATTCACTAACACATTCCATTAATTACTTTTGTTAATTAGGATCAAAATATATTGGGTATTAATTAATATTGAAGCCTTTGATCCTCCTATTTTTCCTTAACATATGAAAATTAATTAAAAGTCAGAAGTATAGGCGCTCGTTTCTTCATGAATATGATCTGCCAACTCTGTGATGCCAGTAGAACTGGAACAAGACGACGTCGTACGAGAGTAATCAAGTAGTGTACTCCCATGTATTCCCTTACTGTGTACCCTCATGAAATCAAAGAATCTTGGCTCTGCCACGTCATCATTCATCACACCATTGCTTGGCTTCCTCACTTCACTACTTTCTGTTCTCCCCTTCATACATATCCGACACACAACCCAATCTCCTACCTCCTTCCCACAACTCTGTCAAAAAAGCAAATATAAGAAAAAATTATAATTTTATTTGATTCGACTAAAATACTAATAATAAGTATTAAAATATAGGACTAAATTTATATCTAATTTTTTTATATTTTTATTATCATATTTTTTTATTAAAATAAATGATTTAAATTTTTTATACTTAAGAAATTATATGTTTTTTTATATCTAGAAAGAGATGATTAAGAAGAAAAAATATTTAATTTTTAATTTATTTAGAGTTCTTATCTAAAATAAAGATCTAAAATTTAAAATAAAATATTTAAAATTTTAAAAAATAAAAATAATAATAAAAAAGATGAGTTATATAAATAATATATATATTATTTTTTAATTAAAAAACTTAATAATATAAATATAAAAACTAGAGTTAAATTTTTTCTTTAACTATATTACATTATAACTCAACAAGAATTGAAAATTTATATATATACCAGGTGGGTTGAGGATTCTGCAGTGACAAGGCGATATTCATGCATGATCCAGTTAGTTCTAGAGCCATTTGGAGCTTTTCCTTGGTAAAAAACCAAGGTTTTTCTTACTCCAACAAAACCATTATTGTTGTTATAAATATTATTTGTGGTTGGAGATGAAATTTTCTTGTCTGAACCAGTAGCTTTCCAATACCCGGATTTGGTGGTTCGGTTCATGCGATTACCATTTCTATATTTTGCTTCCTTGTAACTGAAAAAGTACCTCTCTTCCTCCTCACAATTCCCTGTCATATAAATACACACACATACACACATATATATATATAACTGAGCATTGAGAAGAAACTTAAAAGGATTATATATATATATATATATACCTGGCAAATCCCAAGGATCGTAGTTGCAGACATTGACTTGAGGGATGATGGAAGCAGGTAATGGAGAAGAAAAGATCTTACTTTTCAAGTACTGAAACACAAGCTCTT
The DNA here is from genome assembly GCA_031216115.1 of Senna siamea. Taxonomy (NCBI): domain Eukaryota; kingdom Viridiplantae; phylum Streptophyta; class Magnoliopsida; order Fabales; family Fabaceae; genus Senna; species Senna siamea. The sequence continues at coordinate 16,703,102 of CM062359.1, read as the reverse complement.
CATCTGTTGGCTGAAACCTAAAACCAGGAGGCAATCTGCTCGCTCCATTCTTCACAAAACTCAACTTTTCCATTAACCTTAATTATACACTTGTCTTGGATTAATGATCTTCACACTACTGATCTTATCTATATATATATATATAATATATCTTCTTCACGTACGTACCCAGAAAATACAAACTTGATCAGCTTAGCAGTAATGGATTTGGCTATGGAAGGAGGAGGAGACACAGATCAATATTTATATAGGGGGACGATACTTAATAGACTAAGTTTCATGTTTGATAATTATTTTAAACTAAAGTGCAATCAAGCTTACTCTGTAACTTCTTTTGCTTTGCCATTTTTTATGCCTAAGCCTTTTATATCATAAAGGTGAAATTTTTAGGTATTAAAAATTATTATTTTTATTAATTAATAATTTTTTATTTATAATTTTTATAGGGTAAGTTTTCAAATATATGATGTCATTGGGAAATGCGTTTGAAAATTGAAATATTGAACATAATATTTATTGCTATATACACTTAATTATTTTGATCTTATATTGGATAGGTATTGACTATTTTCAACTGGGGTTGTTGGAATTTTTTATTAAGAAACATGGGTTGTTGGATGTTTGGAATACATCTATCTATCTTTCTCCTGTGTGAAGTGATTTTATTTTTGATAAGTTATCTCCTTCATACATGATTGATGTCATGTGAAGTCATGCTTTCCTAATTTATAAACTCTCACCAATATATATATTTGGATAATTACATTCACCCAAAATATATATTAATTAATTAATGTCTATTTTAAATAAATTAAATTACCTATTGGGTTTATATATTTACTCACTCAGCTTTTAGAAATATTTCAACATATAGACTTAATTATAAGTGGTGTTTACACTTGTAATAGCACAAGCTCTACATTACAATCGATGGTAGAATAAATTAAAGATTTCTCAAAAATAAAGTGTAAAATTATTTTGGTTGAATGTTGAAATAGTACTATTTCAGCTTCAAATTTCTAACTGCCCCATCTATATATGCAGACTTGAGAGATAATTATAAATTCTAGTTGTTGATTATTAATTAGCTAGCCCATATTTTGAAGAATTTCTCTCTGTCATTCTTCTTCGAGAAATGTTGTTTAATTAAGAATGAAAGTGGTTTTTCTTTTTAAATTTATTTGCAAAATCCTTTTTCAAAGACAAGAATGGAATATGTCCCAAGTTTCAAAGGCTTGAAAGAATTAGGTTAAATGAAATACTTAGTCGATATACTTTTGCATAATTCGTATAATTTCATCCTTATACTTTTAAATTAATTAAAATTATTAGTTTTTACTATCGAATTTCATTAATTCTCTATTATCTCTTTAATGATGTGACAGTCACGTCTATTTGGTTAATACACGTTAGTATTTTTTTCTAAATAAAAGTATTTTTTAAAAAAATAATGGATTGAAAATCGGTATACAAAATTAATTATTTGCAAAATCTTGTGTTCAATGACATGGATGGAATTTGTCCCAAGTTCCAAAGGCTTGAAAAAATTATATATGCATGAAATTATTGCATCACACGGCCCGAGAGTAAGTAGTACAATAAAGGCGAGTATGTTTTCTTTCAAATTAAATTTTTTGTTGTTTAAGTTTAGTACTATTATTATTATTTTAGACATCAAAGATAACACTAAATTTAACTTGGTGATTTCCCTTGCCTTAATATATATATATATATATACTTATTTTAATAATAAAAAATATATATATATGTTTTATAGTTCCTAAAATTTGACATGTGAATTGTTTCGAGTGACGTATTATAAATATCTATATATGCTCCATAAAAAATAACTCAAGTATACAAATTATATATTTATATATACTTACATTTAGAATTGGGTTTCCTTAATTGAAGAAGTTGCAACAAGTGATCAGCTTTTCCAAGTTCTGCATATTCTCCATTGTATGACAGAAAAAAGTTAATTGATTAATTGTATCCTGTTTTTGGTATTAAAAGTACCACTAAACTTTTTGTTGGAACATGGGAAGTTCCCAAGTGTACAAATAAAAAGTTATATTGACTTTTTTTAAAAAAATTAAATTACACTTATTATATATCTCTTTAGTTTAAAAAATTATATTTATTCTTAAAATATTTTTTTTCAATACAAATAATTTTTTATGCAGAAACAAATTTTAACTCGATTTGCCAAAAAAAAAAAACTAGTATTCACATTAACTCACTGTTTCAAACCTGAAATAATCATGGATTAATTATCTTAATCCATTTCAGATCATTACTGTTAGTGAAGCTTTGCCCAAGGGTTTGTTGATTTGATTGGAAAATGTTGAAGTCAAAAGTTATGTGATTGTGATGTGAGTAGGAAGTAGCTCTAAATAAGTGAGGTTTGTTTATTTTCACGTGGGATCGCAAAGTTTCATAACCAAGAATAATTAACTATAATGAAATTTGGATTCTCTCATAAGAATAATATCCAAGTATTATGTTAAAATAATATAAAATTAATTAAAGAACGAGTCTCATTGAAATAATAAAAATTATATGTGAATAATATATTTTTATTTTATGTTTATATTTTTTTCCACATAGTATTATTATATTATTTTTTATGTAAAAAAATTTTGATCTATCATAATAGCTTAATTAGTTTTATATACTTTAGCCGCTATGGTATATTAGGTTAGTATATAAATTTTTAAAAATAATAAAATATGCTCATAAACCATATACTAACCCTAATAATTCGTAGTTTATTTTTTTTCTCTTTAAATATAATTTTACATAGTATTTTGATCATATGTCAACTTTAATAAATGTTTTGTATTTTTTTAAATTAAAAGGAAAATATGTAAATTAAGTTGAGCATGTGTGTGTGTGTGTATTATTTACGTATGATGTAGGCTATTCCTTTATTATTGTTTTTTAATTTCTATACTTGGATATCAGTGGAGGGATGAGTCATAAAACAGCACTTTATGTAAGCCGCCAATAATTTTAAAGAAAAAGTTTCCTTTTTTTTTTCTTTATAATAATTATCTTCTACACGATCTAGTTCAGCCATTCAAAAAAAAAAAAGGATCGAATTTAATTTGGTTGCAAAAAAAAAAAAAGAAGCCATGGAAAATAGAAGTGTCGTACTTTCTTTCAAAAGCAAACCCACAATGGTGCTAACAGAGTCAACTAGAAGAAGGATTGGCACTTTCCTTCCCTAAGAAGGTGCAAAGACCCTACTTTTTATAACTCAAATTTTGGAAAACTCAAAGACCCTACCAACTTTCTAAAAATTTATAGTTGAGAATTTACAATTTTTAAAATTTTTAACTTAAACCCTGCTATAAATTTTTTATCAAATTTTATTGATATTGTTAAATATACATTATTTACATTAACCAAAAAAACACAAAATATAAATAATAATGTAAAATAATTTATATATATGACATAAAATATAATTTATACCACGTAATTTGAGTAAATTAATTTAAATTATGTATATTTATAATGCTAAAAATTATATATATATACGTAGTTTGTCAGTAAAATTTAACAAAATATTGATAAAAAAATTAATAAAATAAAACAAAGTGGTTGAATTGAATCCCTTTGCTTAAGATAGCAGCAATAAAAGTAGGTCTTTTTAGTAGGTGTCTTGTAGTTCTACGCATGGGGTCTGACTCTCATATCTCTTTATAAATACGATCCTTCTTTCTTTTTCTTTTAGGTTTCATTTTTCAAGCTTCATAAATCTATGCATCACAAAGTGACTAGTGATTTGTTTACCAACTAAAACAGCATATAAAAAGCAACTTATGCTTAAGCCATAAGAAACTTCGTCAATGGTTTTAGCTTTAACTTTCTAGGATTTTCTGTTAATTAGTTTGACAGGCGGTTTTTACGATATTCTAGATTTTTTTTGTGTTATATATATATATATATATATGGATAGCCTTAGAATGATGAGAATATGTAATAATTAGTAATTTGGTACTTATTAATTTTTTTAATTAATGCAATTTTTATTATATTCTCAAATAATAAAAGTAATAAATTATTATTTTGTTCTTAAAAAATATACATTATATCAATTTAATTTTTAAAATATAAAAATAATTAATTAATTAATTTTGTCCTTTAAATAAGTAGCTTCAATCAATTTATTAGCATGATGCTAATAATTAAAATCATTTGCATGCCATTAATAGTGTATAAGTTAGTTATTAAGTACCAAATAAATTTTTTATATACTAAATTTATATTTTGTTTTTATTTAATATATAATTTTAAAGACTACTAATCAAAAGATTCAAAATTTTTTTATTATATTATAAATATATATTATATTTTTATTTAAAATCAATTTATTGAAAGATAATCATAATTAAACAAGGTAAAAGCATATTAGATTTAGTTATGCAATTATATTCTCTCTTTTTTTCTCTCTCTCTCTCGTTGGGCCATTGTGAACGACTATAGTGATTGGATTAGAGTAAATTATTATTTTAACATATGAAAGATTAAGTTTTTTTAATTTAGTCATTAAATCATAAAAATATTTAATTTAATCTTTAAAAAATATATTGTCTCAATTTAATTTTTATGTATAAGTATTATATGTCTTTTTATGTATAAATTTTAATTTAAAATTTTAAAAATTAAATTGTGATATAATATATATTTTAATAATTAAATTAAATATTTTTTTTATTTAGAGATTATATTAAAACAAATTATATATTTTAGAGATTAAAACAAAAATTTATTTATTAGTGTCAGCCCACTTTGATGCTAAGTGTGAGTGGGCCTTAGCCCATTATAGGCCTTCTTGTTCGGTTCAGTTTATACCCCGAAAAAACAACTGAAGACAGACATTGGTGATACTTAATTAGGGTTTTAGGTTTAGCGTCGCTAGTTTGACAGAGAAGTGAAGAATTGCGCCATTTGATATTTGTGAGAAACAGTCGAAGATTTCAGTGCAATCAACATGGATAATTCACCTCTGAGCTCACATGAATTGCAGCAATTCATTTCTGTAAGTTTTCTTTTCGTTCTCGTGGTGCCATTTGGTTTCTATTGAAGCAAGAAAAGAAAGAATGAACAAAGTAGAGACCTCTGGTTATGGTTATGCGACTTTAGTTTCCAGTGGAGAGTGATAGTTGTAGTTGGGAAGATTGGATTAAGTGGAGTTTTCTTAATATAAATTCCAAGAAACTTGTTTCTTTTCTATGTCTTACTTATTTTGGGGCAAATTGAAAGATATATAAAGGGATTTGTTAGTAATTACTATACTGTGTTTTTCGAGAATTCCAGGAAATTTTCGAATTCAAAAGCGTAGGTCTTTGTTTTGTTTCTATTCTAATCTAGAACTTTGTCTGAGAATCTGAGTGGTCAAATTAGTAGCTCTATCCTGAAATAGACTGAGCATTTTGTGATAGTGTTCGATGATTTTGTTATATTATGTAAACGCACTTGTGATATAAGATCACATGCTTAGATTCATTAGAAGAAGACTAGAAGTATGATTTGCAAAATTGAATATGAAATTGGGCTGAGTACAGAACTATTGGCACTAGGTCTTCAAGGAACTAAATAGATCAGTGCAATGTATTCGATTATCATTATTGCCAGAATTTAGAAAACTAAGGTGATTAGTTTCATTTTGGCTACTGTTGATTTGATGCTTGACTATTGCTAAAGCTGAAGCATTTTCTTTGAATAATTTACCATTGGCTGTGCGTATTCTACACAATGAGGAAACAGGTCAGATAACATATTATATTATTTTCAGATATTTGGTTAATCATTAGATGAGGAAATTAAAATAAGTGAAACGAGTAAACAAAGTCACGTCGGAACTGGATGTAGATAAAACATCACTAAAACCCAATTAATGAATAATCTTTTTAAATAAAGTAAAAGAAGGAAGAAACTGCTGATTGATGGTTGAATTTATCTTGCAAAGTAGACTGTGTAACCTCTATTGACACTTTTGCAGCCATTTTCTGGTAAGTGTTGGCCATTTTAACTATCTTACGCTATTATTGAGAACAATATGATACTGGGAGAATTAAGCTGATACTCCCTGACCATGTTGTGTAACTTAACATTAACTCTGTTCTTCAAATGCAGCAAGAAAAGGAAAGAGCCATGGTCAATCAAATGGTGGCAAACCTTACCAATGTATGCTGGGACAAATGCATCACTGGTACACCCGGGAGTAAGTTCAGTTCCAGTGAATCTAGTTGTCTCACATACTGTGCACAGCGTTATATGGACTTGAGCATCCTTATCATGAAACGGTTTCAGAATATGCAATGAAGATCAAGAGCTGCTGATCTTTCTCAATATGTCTAGCCTTCAATTCCTCTTTCTCAATAGTTTCTGCAGTGACAAGGTGATATTCGTGCGTGATTCAGTTTGTTCTAGACCCTTTCGGAGCTTTTCCTTCTAAGAAAATAATGGTTTTTCTTATTCCAGCAAAACCATTATGACTATTATTGTTATTATTATTTGTTGGAGATGATATTTTCTTGTCTGACCTATCCAATACAATGTGACTTGGTCGTTCGGTTCATGCAATTACCATTTCTTTATTTTGCTTCTTGTAATGTAACCGATAAAAGAATTTATCTTGGTCTTCACAATTCAACTTAGAAATTTGCTTCCGAGAGCTTGGTGTGGTGAGATTGAAGTTGCACTCGTTTCACAGAAAGATTAAGACTACACTAACAATCTGGTTAATTTGTTAGGCCTTTTCACCCAGCCTTTGAAAATTAGTGAACGTACCAGTCAGTTTTTTTTTTTAAATAAATAAAGTTTTGTATAACTTTTCATCAAGTTATATCTAGAATGTCAGAAAGATTGACATACTATCTCAGATTGTTATTTTCAAAGATTAATTTGTTCCTTCACTTATTTTAGAGGATCAAAACTGCTTGGTAGTCCATGAGCCAAATTATTAGTTTAGTTCTAGATTAATACATGAGTTTTTTTTTTTCATATTTTATTTTTGAGGACTAGAAAGAAAAAGGACAAAGAAAAAAAAAAAGCTTACCCTGGTTAAGTACAGCTTTTTAATTGGTGTTTGGTTATACCTGCCAAATCCCATGGATTGTACTTGAAAACGGTGGTTTCAGGAATGAGCGAAGTAGACAATGAGAATGAGAAAATCCTACATTTCAAATCCTGAAGGCTTAAACACAAGATCTTTGCCTATTGGCTGAAACCTAAAACCAGCAGGTAATCTGCTTACTTACCTTTACTAAATTCAACTTTTCTGTTGACTCTAATTAACCTTGGAGACTCGACTTCATCCAAAATAGTAAAAAAAAAAAAAAAGGAATCTTGGCTAACCCACAATGAAGGCTACGCACCTCAATACATCCCTTTTTTTCTTTTCTTATTAATAGTTGTCTTCTTCACCAAGTTCAGCCAAGTTTTTATTTTTTACACATTGAAGAATTGAGTTTAATTTAACAACAAATGGAAAATCCAAAAGCAAAACCACAATGGATCAAAAATATCTTCCATGTCCATCTATCTATTTGACGGCCATTTATTCCCAAATTAGTCTTTATCCCTGTGTGTATGGAATAAAAATTATATCATACTTTAATATTGTTATAAAATAATATGAAATCAAACATTAAAATGATGCTTCCTAATTATTAAAACAAACATTAACAAAGTGTAATGTGATTTTTTTAATTATTATTTTGGAAACTATATACATTGATTTGTTACGTAAAGCCAAAAGAAAATCACATGACTGTATCTATATATCCATTAAGCTGCAGAAAAGCTGTCCTCCAAAAAATTAGCAATTCAATCGTAATCTTATTAATTGTGTTTAGAGTAATATGTCGGTACTAAATGTATTTATAATTAAAAATATCTTTCATGTAAGCTTTTATTGTGTTAGATTAGCTTTTTGGCTAAGATTTAACATGCAAAGACGACGGAAAGACTGATGATGGATATAAACTTTTAACATGTCATCTCTATTAACCATTAACATAAATAAATAAGACAGGGATTGATGAATATAATGTTTAGAACTCACACATTTTTAGGAATTATAGCTTGAACAATACACAGCATGTTTGACCAAGTGTTTTGAGAGAGAGAGATTGATGAATATAAAGTTTAGAACTTATATTCTCCTAGGGATTAGCTTCTCCAGTGCATAACATGTTTGATCAAAATTTTTGAGAGAGAATTTATTTATTTATTTAAAGTACTTATTTACATCATGTTATTTTATAAACAAAAATATTAGTATCTAACACATAAAATTATTTGAGTCATTTTGTTACTTTATAAATTAAAATATAAGTATGTTGATGTACAAAAACTAGTTAAGTTAGAATATGATAAATTTATTTCACACAAAGTAATTTAAAAACTTCATAAGTAATTAGTACATGACTTCTTGTTTTTTATAATAAATAAATTTAAATTTATATATATCCAAGTTATTGTAAAAATTATTAACCTATCAATTATGACAAAAAATCATAATAAATAAAATAAAAATACAATATATATATATCAAAGCATGAGGTTTAAGGTTAATGTATACATTTAAATGTAAAGATGTACAAAATTTGGAAAGAATGGATAATTAAAATAAAATTTCATTTAAATGTATACATGTTCAACAGTACAAGATTGAATGATTAAAATAAACTTTCCTATTAGAATTTGGAAAGAATGAGTATTTAGTATAAAAAAAAAACCTCTAATTACTCAATATAAATGTATAAAAATATAGGTATTTATTAGGTTGGATTAACTTGTAAACTCACCAAATTTAACAAATTTGAATAATTAAATTAATTTGGATTTGGTTGATGGGTTGATTTATATTTATTGTTTTCTAACCTACTATTAATAGTTCGAGTTGTGTGTTAAACAAAGTAACCTATTCAAACCCAGATTAATTTGTCTAACCTAAAGTATTGATTTTTAAAAAAAAATTATATACATTTATCACTTAACCTCACTCAATTATCATTTTATACAATGTAAAAAAATGATAAAATAAATTAAAAATATCATTATTTAAAATATAGTATATGAAAATTAGAAATCATTGTAACATGATTTTTATATTAATTTATTTTATTACTTGTAGATGAGAAAATAATATAATTTTGATATTAAAATATCTTAGTCCCTATATACATAAGAAATAATCATTCTTTTCTTATATTTATAATTTAAATAGAATTATACGTTTAAAAATATAATTTTTTTTAATTTCTTAATTTTAAAAAATATTAATAATTAATATTAAATTTATCATTATCATAATAAAAGTAAATTTAAAATTGTAATTAAAAATAAATATATATTTATTATCTTTTTTGCTAAAAAATTTAAATTCAAAATTCATTTTCATCCATATATCAATTTTGGACAATGCTAATTGGTCAATATAAATGACCTTAAATTAATATATTGAATAAAGTAGAGTAATTATAGAAAAAAAATCTTATAAAAGAAAAAAAATTATCAAATATCAATGCAATAAAAAAGGGTTAAAAAGTAAATTAATAAAAAGTATTTTTCAAAGTAACAATTTTAAAAAAACAACACGTGGCAAAAGGTCATTCTCTATTTAAAAAAAGTTATCAAATGTCAATGCATTAATAAAAGGTTAAAAGATTTAAAAGTAATAATTTTGAGAGAATGACACATGACAAAGATGCTTCCTTCTTTTATTAATATATATATATATATAGAGAGAGAGAGAGAGAGAGGATATCACAATAAGTGAGATATTATTTTATTTGGAGTTATTACTTTTATTATTTTTATTATATTATTTTATTTCTGTTTAACTTTGATATTATATTGCTAATTGTATTATATTGGTATTTTAAATTTTAAATTTTAAAATATATATTTTTTATAAGCAGATCATATTTAGTAGAAAAAAGCTCTGTTGTTGTTATATATTTTTTATAAAAATTATGAACATATGCTCTAGTCTGTGCTTTATCAGCTATCTACTGTACAAATTCAGGTGATTTTGTGAAGGACGGAGTAGAAAAAGAAAATTGGAAGACAAAGATAATTGAATTTGGTATTGAGTTGTGCTGGATGAAGGGTCTATCTTATAAAATGGATAATCTAAACTTCCAAGGCACTCGCAACCAAACCCATTTTCAATTGCATATTTTCAACATGATTTGGTGCAAATTATTAATTATGATCGCGATCTGAATCTCTTTCCAAATATAACTCTTGTTCCTAATAAAATTGAAATGAATAGGTTGTCCCCAACAAAAGGCAGTAACCTTAAAAAAACAGTTTGTAAAGCATTCCCACCAATCAGTATTTTTTGGTGCCCCATTAAGCATAAATTTGCTCTGGAATATACATATTTCATTCTTCAAATTAATTATGTTTAGTCCAAAAGGAAGACGATGAAATCAGAAAAAGACATACTCTACTCATAATCACAATATAAAGGAATATCACCTAGGAAGGCAAACCAAAGGCAGAGGAAAAATACTAAAGGTACAATTTCGAATGATCACTTTCCACAAATTCCACTTTCGAAACTTGAGAGAATTAGGCGTTCTACTTGTTTAGCACACATTAAATCCACAACATAAAAGGCTATCTTTAATCACGTTTCAGATTTCACCGAAAGACAAGCGTTACTTCCCTATCAACCCCAACATAACTAAACCTTTCACTTTTGCGCTTTTTAACTCTTCCCCCCCGCCCCCCCACCCCCAATTAATTTACTTACATTTGTAAACTGTTTGACACTAAGGAGCTGTTTTTGTTGATTCAGCAACTTCAGGTACTCTTATCCAGAACATGGGGATTAATGTCCCACTTTCGACTTCTTCTTTCCCAATCAGAATGCCTAAGATATGAAGCATCTTGTCCTTCCACCCCTTCTGTGGGAAGAGTTCTGCTCAAATCCACGGACACATCAGCCAATCCACTATCCTTGCTACGTTCCTCATCATTGCTAAATCCACCTTTGTGACTTTCTTCCTCATCAGCCTCACTGTAAACTTGCCTTTCCCCCAATTCCACATCACCAGTGATTTTTCTCATTATAGGGCTCATGGATCCAAAACCAACTCTTCGGGATGGAGGTGATGGCTCCTTTGGAACCTTAGACCTGAATTTGTTCTTGGATGGGGGAATGGCTGTGCAGAATATTTCTTTTAAGTTCTTCAGTATTCCTTTGTTATATGGGTTGACTTGTTGTCGATCATACCGGTATCTAAAATTTTCATAAGTAGACTGCACATAAAACAGAAGGAATAATTATTAACATCTCTAAGGAATAATTAGAAAGGCACAACAAGGCGTTGAACGTAGAATGCAGTTAGCAAAGATTGGAGACACCCAGGAATAATGCAAAGTCACATTTAAGACTTCAAGGGAACCATGAGTTGAATGGCATTCAAACCTGGTTTGTGCTAATGAGGTAAGTGTGGAAAGCAGTAAGGCCACCAACAAACCAGACACAGACAAAAGAGTAGATTATTAGTGCAATGGAAGCTGGTGTTTTGATCATCGCTTTCCATATTGATATGCCTTCAGAGTCCATTATCCTCCTGATGTAGACCCAGCAAAAGCCATGTATGTACAAGCAAAGTAGGGTTGCAGAGGAGACAAACATGAAGTAGAACCTGTAATTTCTCTGTAGCCATGTACACAGAAACAAATAGGCAAAAGAAAGCACCCACTTAGCAATTTCATGATCATATCTGCCACAAGTATAACTGCTTACTATCCTTGTGCTTGTAGCATTGTAAAAGCAGAAAATATCAATATACATGAAATATTTATGGCACAAGGAAAAAAGCAGGTATGCAGGAATATGATCCAAATACCAAAAGAAAATCAATAAACACACAAAGCTTATTTAAATATCAGAGAAGAAAGCGAAAGCTTTGATTCTAAGGGTCATTCCAGTCCTTCCTTCTACAGAAATTTCTGTTGCCAATGCAATTTAAGTACTACTTGTCACATTCTATTGACAGACTACAATATTTTCTAAGCTTTCAGCCTCAGCATACAAAGATATCCATAAGTAGTATAGACATGCCTGCCTGCCTCTCTTTCTACCAAGGAGGGGTTGGACATGGTCAATATAGTAATTTTGATTACAATTTTCTTATCTATCTTTTTAGTAGGTAATTGCACACATTCAAATACAGTAAAATTTGAGTTTAAATATCCCCCTGAAGTATGTTTTATCTAATAGTCCATCAGTTAACAAGACAGAAAACAGACAACAAACAAAAAATAAAGTGCATATTGACCTTCTAAATTAGAATAAGATGATAGAGAAAGAGTCAGAGACATATAATCCAATACTATAAAAGAATGACCATTACCAATCCAATACACTGACCCACCCAAGGGCAGTGATGATCAAATCGCTCCACGCAATTATCACACACTGAACAATGAGAACAACGGGGAGGTCTATAAAGCATGCATGTATCACAATATTTGATCTTCACAGGTATGCCATTGACAATTATATCCTTTGTCCGTGGCAGACGTTGCCGTGGAGTTTGTCCATTGTTGACTCTAGCACTCCCATCATCATCATCTAACTCTGGAGGATAAGCATTGCGGGGTACAATCCCAGGGTCTCTTCCTGAGGTCAGTAGAAGGACGATCAAAACCTGGGATTACATTTTGAGACTTAAGAGTACAGTGATAGATGAGAAACATAGTGCAGTAACAGATCTGGAGAACTGTAATGAAAAAAAGCAAAATATGCCCAAGTGCCCAACTCTAAAATGTATATATGAAAGCATCATTTTCTGATTCATTTTATTAAAACAAAGACAAGAAAATAAAAACCAGTGATGAACTAGAATTTGTGTATCCCTTAATGTAGTATGACTTGCACAATAGTTTATTTAATTGAGTCTATGACAAGTTTCAGTATGAAACACAAGGGTTTATTATATTTTGTTCTAAGGGTTGTTATAACATATTTTAAAGGCCAATTGTTGATTTTTCTGGTAAAAGCTCATATCTATCATCAGGTTTAAACAATGGTACAGAGAATGCCTAGATATATAAAAGACAAATTCACAAAATATGCTCTTTAAACATCCTTTAGGGCACTACAATAGCAAAAGAGCATTAAAAAACATAAATGAAACCAAGCGATGAGAGGACCTAGGCCATCACGCTCCAGAGCAAAAAGCTATATTGTAATATAAGAACAGTGGAAAATTCTCCACTGCAAAAGCAGGCAACTCTAACACTCTGGATGTAAGACAGTTAATCGCTCACATATCAAAGGAGAGCATTATGTATTATGTAAATAGGAAAAATAGGCCACGGAATGTGCCACTATCAGAACATAAGATTAGGGGACAAGTGCAACTATGAAGTAGATTAAACAATTCATGGTGTTGTTACTAGTCAGGAACTCCGGACAGGTTTTGGAAGAAAAGATAACTTACAAATATAGTGAGAACAATAACTATGATCATTATTGACAACCCTGAGTGACGAGGAAAATCATCTAACAGTTTTCTGGCCACAAAAGCACAGAATACAGCAACAGGGGCAACAATAAGGAATATCGTTAAAAATATAGATTTTGCATCAGGTCCAAATATAAGCCTTCCCTGAAGAAAAAATACCTGGAAAAATAGAACGAAAATGAGTTTACAACAGGAAGATAGCCATACGACAACTTGATCTCTGCAATTAAAAATAATAATAATGCTTTTATTGCTATGCTTGCTGCTACATAAATCTAATGTTTACATCCAGTGTCCTTATTCAGTTTCCAAGTGGTGGTAGATCTTACCAAAATGAAATTTTCATATGGAAGATATAGAATGAGGAACATGGATTTGAACCATATCAACATACTGAGCCATTTATAACTCCATCTGTACGATCAGCATATATAAGATAAAAATAACAAGTTGGGAATGAACATACTGATTATCTTACTGATTCTAATACATGTAACTATTCTTAGTTTAGATGATTATTAAATTATCAATGCATATCTTCTTTCACGATCCTTTCTTTTTAGACCTATATCACTATTCTCTCTTTCTTTCGTTGTAACCCTGAGGCAATCCAGAAATGTTTACTACATTTACATGCCATTCTTAGAACGAACACTAAGCATTGCATATGCCATAGTAGGATGTCAAATACAAACTCGTGAACTAAGAATCAATGCATTCCTTAGCTCACTAAAATGTTACTTATTGTCATATATTGCTGATCTGACAACATGGTTGTTAGTCATACGATTAACAAAACTTGAAAATTTTCTGCCCTGACCATAATTATATGTAAAATCAGAAGAATAAAGCCCCGCTGCTTCAACCAAGTTTCTCTTTTTTCCTTAGCCAGGAGAACGCCTAAAATAAAGATCCTAAAATAGTCATGAAGTGAGCATTACTTAATACTTTATAAAGAAAATACGGCCTTCCCTATCCAATCATGAGGCTCCACCTCCACCTCCACAAAGAATGAAAGAAAGAAACAACCTAGGCATGATCGTATTCAAACAATAACCCATAATTGAAATGAGGTGGCAAAACCCTAACTTAGTTACCAGCACACACAGAGAGCGAAAAGGGAGAAGAAAACTATTATTTATGTTTAAAGTGTGCAACTCACATTACTGCCTTTCCAGGCGCGGTAAGTTCTAACGGTGGAGTACCCACCGGTGTCGACGGCGGCGGATGAGTCCGCAGTTGCCGGCGCCGGTGGCGGAGGGCATACTGCGTGCATAATTTGGGGCGAAGACTACAATTAAGAGTGGAAATGACAGAAAAGAGAATCACAAGAGAAAGAAAAGGCAAAACAAAAAGGAATAAAAGGGAAATGTCAAAGGAAAAAGCTGATTTTTTCTTTAATAACAGTTTATTACAGAAGCAAAGGAGTTGTTGGTTGGATGAGTTGTTTGACTTTGATTTCATATCTCATTCCACTCCGTTCAACGTTGAGAAAAAAAATTTAAAGAAAAAAGTTGTGATCAATTTAAATGAAAAAAAGTTAAAATAAAATTTAAAGACAGGGAGAGATAAATATAAAATTAATTAAATAATAAATTTTATTTATATAATAAAATTATAAATAAATAATATATTTTTATTTTATATATATTTTTATTTTAAATTATTAATTTTTTATATAAAATAATCTTAATCTGTTAAAATGCGAGCAATTTCAATTATATATTTTATATATGACTAGAAACTAATTTATACGATACAAGTGATATTAAGATAAATTAACAAATGTTATTAAATAAGAGTAGAGTGTTTACGAGTTAGATATATTTAAATTAAATAATTTTTTAATATAACTCAATTAATATATAAAATTTATTACAAAATTAACCTAAACCAACTCAATTTTCACTTGTGTATGTTGGTTTGGTTAGGATAGTGAGTAAATTTTTTAAAATATATATATTTAATTTTTTTAAAAATATATAAATTATAAATATAAAAAATTATTATTATTTTTATCCATAGTTATTAAGATAAATCAATATAAAAATTATTTCATTCTCTCATCTTTAAATATTAAAATAAATTAATTTCAATATATCTAATTTGTAAATATTATTTTAAATTATGATACTTTAAATTTATTTTATTTTTTATTATACAAAAAAATGATTGAATATATAGATTAGGTTTGGATTTAATGGATTATGTCCCAATAAACGCCTCTAAATAGGATATGACGAACAAAATTGAATGCTTAAAATAATTTTTTTGATAACTTTTGAATTTAAAGGAATTTTTCATATTTTAAAAATAAGTATTATTATAGCGATAAAGAGTGGACAAATATAAAAGACATTGGTTGGATGACTGGTCCTAACTTCATGTCCAAATGGCATTTCACTGGTGATTTCGTTTTCGTCATTATTTTTTTAGGTCAAATTTTTGGCCCTTATTCATTATATTCTTCGCACTTGGATGATATTTTAGGTGGCGCAAAGTTAATGATAATATTTTGAAAATTGGATCAATTATTGAATCAAAGTAAAAGCAGTTAATATTCCAACTGCATATTATTTTAATATATAAATATATAAATTATATTTTATTACAGTATCAGAACCAAAAAAGAGTGTAAACTTTGAATGATCTAATACTTTAAATAAATTAATTAAAATATTTAAAATAAAATTATTTCTTGTAAAAATTAAAAAATAAAAAATTTTATATAATTCATTATTATAAACGTAAGAGGGAACAAACTTTTTGGTTTCCAAAATTATATTAACCAACAACCAAGATTAGCTTAATTAGCTTTTTGGATTAGTTGGAAAAGCTTGAGGAACACATTTATTAACGGATGAAAAATGTTAAATTATTCCAAACATTAGTTGAAAACATGAGGCATCATTCCCTTTTTTAATTATTAATATTAAAACAATTATTAAACTTTGATTAACATAATTCAAGTTATTTGAGGTCTTATAACAAAAATAAAAATTTCATAGGAGATATGTTTCATACATAATTATTAAATCTAAAATTTTATTTTAAAAAATATAACATCTATATCATTTTAACTAATCTCATTAAATTTTGAATTAATTTACCCTCTAACTAACTTGAGTAGAGGGAGCCACAATAGTGATACCCTCATTTACAGACAAGGGTTTCAATATAATACATAATCACCATTTTGGGTATGTATCAACAAATGGGACACGTTTTAAATGATACAATAAATAATGGACCTTTTCATTTATATATATCTAAAATTATAATAACATAATATAATATAAAATAAAATGTATAATATAAAAAAGTGGAGAAAAAAAGTAAACATAATAAAAAGTTATAATAAAAGTGTTGAGAGTTAAATAATTATTTCTTATTTAATTTATTATTTTATATTTTAAAAATAAAAAAATAGTATATATTTCTGTACAAGGGAAACTTCACATATATATATATATATATATGTATGTATGTATATTCTTCACACACCTATTAGGATTTTTCTCTACAATCATATTTGTTTTAAGGGTAGCTACCTATGCGGGCAATTAGTGTTTTGCTCCTTCATTCCTTCTCTCTCTCTCTCTCTCTCTTCTCCCTCTTGTAAAAGGTTTTTTATTTATTAGATTTATATGTAATTACTTATATATTTTATTATCAAACTTTTTTAATTAAAATATATATTTTTTTGAAAAAAAATAAATTATAAGATAAATAAATTATATAAATCATACACATATTAGATTCTAATTAGAGAGACCGATGACAAAAATATATGACATGTTTCACAGTTTTTTTATTTTTTTATTTTGTATAACTATTTTATAAAATTAGTTATAAGAATTTATATTAGTATTATTTTATATATTTATATATATGCTATTAATAAAAATTTATTTTTTTCGTGTTTCCTTAGTTTTTTAAAAATTAGAATTTTGAACATCTTTTAATTATTTTATATTTTTTATTCTTTAAACACATATTCTATTTTTTTTCTTGTTAAAAATAGTATTCAAATATATTTTTTTATTTTTAAAAATTATAATCAAACAGGGCGATCAAAAATTACACTTAAATTATTATTTTTTGTTTCTCCTTAATAGTGTGCTTAGTAAAAGGATTTTGGAGCGAAAGGAAAGGAAAAGAAAGTAAATATAGTAACATTCTCTTTATTTTTTTTTTAAATTTTAAAAACAAAAAATTAAAAGATTTTATGTTAAGTATTACTAATTTTTTCTCTTTTTTAATTTCAATTATCCAAAATTATAGGAGTTTGAAGAATCTAAATATGAAAAAAAAAAATTATCACTTAACATTCTATTTTCTCTCATTCCCTTTTTCTTCAATTTCTCTCTTTCCCTTCCTCCCCTTGTTTTTAAACAGGTTCTAATAAAATTTTCTCATATTTGAAAGCCTTTCTCCTTTTATTTTAGCTAGAAAAGTTTTAGATTTAAAATATTAATTTTGTTTGCCTACCAAATATTCAATTAAAGATTATATCAAATATAGAACATTTGTGAAGAATTAATTCTCAAATAAAATTAACATAAATTATACTCTTATCCTCTTTATTTTAAAGTTTACTTATACTCTACTTTTTTAAAATATTAAAAAAATTATAATTTTATTTATTTTGACTAAAATACCTTTAATGACATTATTAATTTTTATAAACAATTATATTTTATTAAACAAATATATTTTAAAAATATTATTTCATTATTATTTATTTTGAGCTAAAAATAATAAAATTATTTTCTTTTAAATTTTAAAAATTTACATTGGTCAAATATATATTAAATTATATAAATTATAAATATAAAAATATTTTAGTCAAAATAAAAATTATAATTTTTTATCTTCTTAGTAAAATTAAGAGGTGTTTGTCTACTATATTTTTATAATTATTATTTGTAAAGTCTAAACTGCAACTTTTTTTAATTTTAAAAATGTACTTATTGAAGCATATTGCGTCAATTTTGTCTAATATATTAATATATCTATAATATATCAATATATATCTACATATACATAATTATGGATGTATATACATGTGAATACACAAAATTATGTGTATATCTACTAGTGTATCTATATATATACACACACACGAAGGGCATCCATCCTTATATTATATTATATTATATTATGGTATATATACACATGCATATACATATGTTCATATATCTACACTCTTTTTTGTGTATATGCATATATGTATATGTATTTATCAATTTGTACATAAATTATTAATAAATATATATGTACATGTGTGTATATATGCATTATTGTTTATATTTATATATTATGTTCAAAATGATACAATAATTAAAATAAGAATTGAGGAAAATTTTGAAATTTCACTTTAGATAAAATTTTGGTTAAATTATTTATATGATCCTTATAGTTTAACTTAATTTTTAATTAGACCTTTATAGTTTAATTAAAATTTGTAACTTTGTCTTTATAATTTTGAACAAAATGTTAAATTAATCTCTAAACTTAAATTTTTATCAAAATTTTGTTAAATTTTGATGATATGTTAATTATATATATGTCATTCTTATATTATGAATTTACTTAATTTAAGTCAAGATACTTGTATTATCTAACATAAATTACATTTCATTTCATATATATGAGTTATTTTTATATTATTACTTTATTTCTCCTCTTTGTTGACATATAAATCCTACATACTTAGAGTTTTAAGATATTATATATTAGTAATATTGAAAAAATTTAATATAATTTAAAAAAAAATTGACAACAGAGACTAATTTAAAAATATATTAAATTATAGAAAATAAATTATAAATTTTTAAATTATAAAGATCTAATTAAAAAGTAAGTAAAATGATAGGAACTACAAAAATAATTTAATTTATTATTAAATTAATTAATTAAATTAGTATTTAATTTTCAATTTTTAACTCCTATTAATCCAAACAATAAAAAATATAATAAAATAATTAAAATACATCCAAAAATAACGTCTCTTGTTAAACCATCTCACCTAAACAAAACTCCTATTTGTAAAAGGTAATTTCTATGGGCCATTTGTTTTTGAAAATGGGAGAAACAAGTGAGTTGGGCCTTAAAGAAAGTCATTTCTGGGCCGTTTGAGCTATATCCCATCTTCTTGGGCATTAGACGAAAAATCATTTTGCTCATGAAATTCCCTAAATACCAAAACATCTATATTGTTGGTTTTGGTATTTGGGTCAAAATGTAATTTACTCGTTTAAATTTAGAAGCTTGTGTAATTTACTTTTTTAATCTAAAATCCTGGCCACGGCTAGGATTATGTAATTTTCCAAATACACAGTAATTGTCCAAAGACCTTATAAAATTTTATTCTTTTTACAAAACACCCATGCATTAGGTATTTTCTTTTAATCTAAAATCCCAGCCACTGCTATTCTAATGAGAAAAAAATTAAAAAAAGAAAAAAAAGTCTCTAAAGTTAAAAAAAAAAAGGACTAAAATGTTGAAGGAAATTACTAAAAACCAAAGGACGAAAAATCATTTAACGAGTGTTTGATCAAGTTTTAAAGTATAAATGAGTAAATTGTGTAACCTTCTAAATTTAGGGGTAAGTTGAAGATATGATAATAAAATTTAATTAATCTAACTCAAATTAATTAAAGTTGTATAAAAAAAATACAACTGTTTCTACAAAAATATTTTCATACTCAAAATTTAAATTGAAAATCTCGTTACTTAAAAAAATTCTAGTAAATATCACTTCAACTAATCATTTGTTGATTAGATAATGTGATACCAAATATATTTAAAAAAGAAAAATTTTTAAAAAAATATTCAAAATGCTTTTTTTAGTATTTTCAATTATATGAATGGTGATTTAAGATATTTTGTGCTTTATGGTAATTTTGAACAAATTTTATACAAATAAGTTTTATTAGAATTATATTATATTTACTGAGACGTAATTGCAGTCTGACATTAATCAAATACTCGTCAACCTCCATGAATTTCATAATAATAGTAACGCATAAAAATCTAGGACAAATCAAAATTCGAAAAAATAATTGAATTTCGGTCATACTCTTGATGTCCATAAATCTATGAATGAAAATAACATTTTTGAAAGCAACATCAAAAGGAACACAAACAACCACGCTTCTTTAAAATTTGTCACATAGATTTTATGCAATTTGCATAATTAATTGCCCCCTGCAATATATATAGTTGCACACTGTAGTAACAAAGAAGAATAAAAATTCCACTTGGAAAAATGATAATAATAATTGTGAAATATACATTGAAGGGAAGAGTGTGTGGAGTCCATTGTATTTGGACTTATATGTTTTGTCATCAATAATGTTGTTGCTGGGTCAGGCAGATAATTAAGACCTACTTGCTCTGTGACAATGGCTGCACATTTTGAAGAGACCTCACTTAATTAATTCCCTCTGAATGTGACTCTTATTTTCAAATGAGAGATCCAGTTTTCAAGGCTCTATTTTTTATTTATTTTTTTAATTTTATACATATATATATTGCATTTAAAATAAAAATTTCTCCTTTGAAGTAGAAAAAAAGAAAGAATGTTGAGATTCTAAGAATTTGACTTATCATAGGAATAGAACCTTTAAAAAAAATTATGACCAAAATCATCATTATCCAAATTTCATATTTAAAAAATGACTTATAATGATAACCAAATATAAAAATGTATTAGATAGACAATTTTTTTTAAAAGTAATATATATTTAAAAATTTATTTTTTATAATTTATTTTGGCTTATTTATTATTATTTTTAGTGTTTTAAAAATTAAATTAGTTACTGAATTGGTTAAGATACTGGTTTGCAATTCAATAATTTAATTGTAGTTGAACTGATTTTAATATTATATATTAATTTTATATTATAATTAAGTATAATAATTAATATTTTAGATAATTTTATTACATAAAAATAAAATAAATATAAAATATATCATATATTTTCTAAACAAATCAATAAACTACTTGCTAATTTTTTTTAAAAAAAATTTTAAAACATGTCATAATGTACAAACCAAATGAATCATTGATCTTCTTTTTTATTTTTCCTTCATTTTCTTCCTCATTTTTCTTTATTTTCTTTCTTATTCTACATTTTATTTGTCTTTATTTTTATAAAAGATTAAAAAAATATTAATTTTTTTTAAATTAGTTAAACTATCAAATCGATCAATTTTGATTGATTTATCTTTTTTTATTAATTTTTTAATTATTAATTAATTTTAAAGGTTGACTAGATCAAAATCATGATGAATTCATTACTTTTTTAATTGAATTAGTTAATTCAATCTAATTTTTTTAATAGTGATTGTTGCATTATATATTAACTCTATTAATTTTTCATATATTCTTTATTTATTCAAACCAACCATAGTCAAGCATTAAATTAATATACATATGTCGCTAAACAAAAATTCAAATCATAATATTTTATATTACTTGGCTCAATCCCACTCCCACTATCCACTAGCTTCCATGAGTAGATAGCTAATTGCCTTAACCTTATGCCAAAGTTATGTAATCTATGATCACATAATATATATAGGAATGCGTGTATTAATGCCTTATAATATTGAGCTAGTTGCTATCACATACGTTATGCTTCCCTTACAACCACAAATTTCACATTCCACTTTCTTGGTAAATTTAATGATCATATTACTAATCAATGCTCATTTATTTTAAGGTAGTAATAGAATGCAGTCTATTATATATATGTCCTGCTAATCAGGATAGGAATATATGGACTCTAATTAATTTCAACAAATTTTATGAAGATATATATTTATTAAATGAGATAGATAAAAGAAAAGTTCTTAACTTAATTTCCCCTTTAATTTAAATGATGTTATAGCTTAAATGACACAATAGACTTCCTCTTAATTGATGTGATAAGTTCCGATATCCGGCGTGCGAGTTAACGTCATTGTAGCAAAAATAGACAAAAGAATTTATATCTTGGAGTAGAAATTAAAGTTGAATGATTTTTTTTTTTTTTGAAAATTCAAGAATTAATTACAAGTGATCTAGAATTTTTGTATATATATATAAAGAAATGAGGAGAATGACAAGTATCAAATTGTTTATCGTTTAGTTATATAAGTTTCAAATAAAGTGAAGAAAACGTGTAAGGCGGAGATTCCTTGAATTAGAATTATGCATAGTAGTTAGCATTAGCTAAGCATAGCTAAAAGACATCCCAGCTAGAGGGGAAGGATATATAATTGATTCCACAAAAAGAAAATATGATAATTACAAAATAAAGCAAAAATGGTGTGGTCCAACTAGCTAGGGTTGAAATTATAAGAAGGGGTGGGAAATAAAAAGATAAATAATTTTGTAATTTAATTTAATTATAATTATAACTAAAAAACAAATACAATTTTATATTAAAATAAAAATAATAATAATAAATGTTTTTTAACTAATATTTTAAAGTATTATTGATTAAAATTTTATCTAATTGTTAAATTTTTATACATTTTAAATTATTAAATATTTTACCAATCAATCATAATAATTTTTAATCGAGTACTGATTAACAAAATCTTAGTAATAATACTCACTTTTTTAGTAAAAAAATATTAGAAATATATATATACGAAATTAAGAGAATGAGAAGGGAGGAGTCTGGCCAAAAAGGGGTGTCCCAAAATGAGGCCATTAAATTCCATGAAAAGCATTTCCATGGTTGACGTTTTGGATCATCTTGGTGTCGTTTTCCCCCCCCCCCCCCCCCCACCGTGTCGTCTGGGGACTGGGCCCCTCCTCCTATCATTGAGCGAACACATCCATCCAAATCAATTTCTTCTTTTTCTTCATTTTTTTTAATTGAAGTTAAGGTTTCTTTTTTTTTTTTTTCAAATTTTATCTTCATTAATTTTTATTTTTCAAATCATCTATTAAAAAAATTCATGTCAAATCTACATTCAGAACGCTTGGTTTTCCACAAGTTTGTCATGGAATTTAATTTTACTGGGAGTTACAAACTCGAATCATTAGGGTAAATATCTTTAATTTAATCATTAATTAAACTCAAATGTATTTATTACTTTTTGTTGGATAAAATATTTATTTGTCAATTAGACAATTTTATCGAAACATATATATATATATATATATAATAAATCCATTTTTACCTAACAAGACTCTGTTTGCTAGACTCCATTATTAAGATATTCAAACGTACTTAAACCCGAAAATAAATTATTAGGTCATCATTTGTAGCTTTCATAGTGTGTGTTCATGGCTGTGAAAATGCCCAGAAGATCTTTGACAGAAGCCAGACACAAGACAAAATATCAATGAAATATGAAATTTGAGACCAAAAGGGAAAGGGGCGTGACATATATATTTAATGACATTTAGCATTTCGTAGTAAAAGGTGGACAAGACAAAAGCCTTCTTATTTGCATGGCTTTCATTAGTCCACATATATACATCACACACATATATATACCGTAGTTAATAAAATATAAGAGAATTTTTTTTTAATTATAAAATTAAAATATTATTCTAAATTTTACATAATCATCACATAATATATTTAAAATAATATTTTAATTTCAATTATAAATATTCATTCGTCCATTTGTATTCCAAATGTTTCAATCAGAGTCTCATATGCTGATTATTGTTGACTATTTGAGCTGATTCCAGCTGATTACAGGTGTCAAGTTATTACCCTTTTCAGCCACACAAAAATAGAAATCCCATAAATTATGCAAAATATTTATGCAGTGCTCATTTATATATATTAATCAAATAATAGAGGAAAAAATATACGTGGCTCAGTTTTGATTTATATATATACACCTAGCTACGCAATTAGATGGGCCACATGTATTTTTTTCATAATAGAGATAATTTTATTATATACACATATTCATAAATTTA
Organism: Senna siamea; assembly: GCA_031216115.1. Taxonomy (NCBI): domain Eukaryota; kingdom Viridiplantae; phylum Streptophyta; class Magnoliopsida; order Fabales; family Fabaceae; genus Senna; species Senna siamea. The sequence continues at coordinate 16,678,649 of CM062359.1, read as the reverse complement.
AATTCGTGAGGTAATGTACGACTAACGAAAATCAGGATCACCTACGGCTCTTTTCTCTTTTTAGTTTTTTATTTTCCTTTTATGTTAGTGCCTTGTTACCTATATTGTTTGTGGATTTAGCAGCTAGCGTCATCATCCAAAATTTCTCAACAATGCATACCACATGCATGCACTCATGGTAAAAATAATTAATAAAGCTATCCACAAGACCACACTCACTAAAATACAATATCTAATTTCATTTTCTAACTAAATCAAGAAAAATATTAAAATAAAATTTTCATTTTCATTCTTTTCCCTTCAATTTTTTTTTCTTTTATACAAATCATAATTGCTTACTATATTAAGTTGTAACATATATATATTTCATTTTTATTAAAGATCTTATAATAATCACAAACGCTAATTATTGTATGTAGGCATGTATATTTATAAAAAGAAGTACGTATATAAGAGGATTTAAATTAGCGTGGACAAACAAAAACAAAGGCTATGAGACACATTTAATTAGTCTAGAAATAGAGAGTTGATGAGCTAGCTAGCTGTAGGGCGGCGACCTCCTTCTTTTGTGGTTGTAACTATCATTTTAAAGGTTAATTAGCGCACACTTTTTCTTGGGACATGAGACAAAATCTTTCAACTTTGAAAACTAGTGTTGTTACTTCCACAGACGTGATCATGGATCCAGCTGACCGAATGCAATAAATCAAGATTGTCCGACATAATAACATAATATTACGTGAAAAATTCGGAGACTCATTAATTAATTAATTTTGTATTTATTTTTTATATATTATATTATTGCAAAACACAGTACTTACGTACTCATTTAATTAATTCAATTATTGCCTTTAACATTAACCCCATTCATATTAGAATATTTAGATCTTTTTTATATAATAGATTATCATGATATGTATAATATATAGATATTATAAATAAGATTAAATTTATATATAATTATTTATATTTTTATTATTAAAATTTTAAATTAAAATAAAAATATAAAATTTTTTTATAAAAAAATTAGTTATATAAAAGATCAAACTTATATATATTTATTTTCTCAAATTCTTTAATAAAAATAAAATATGTAAAAAAAATTTTAAAAAAATTAATTAATTATAAAATAGATAATAAATTATATAAATTATATGTATATTAATTTTTAATTAAAAAAATTATATTTAATTTTTTTTATTTAAACTACACATATTAATATATATTAGTCTTTAATTAAAAATATAAATATAAAAATTACGTGTAAATGATATATATATTTCATGAGTTACAATTACACTTTGCATCAAAAACTAAGACACACGTGCACGCATATCAGCGGCAATCACCTGAGCCAGCTTCCTCCTACCTACTTTTTCTCCAAAAATATCTCACTCCTATTCTTAAACCTTGTTAATTTATTCATACATAGTAAAACGCTATTAATGCTAATCATGCATCCCACTTACGTTAAGCTACCCAAATGCTTATCATTTACACAATCATGTAAAACGCCTGACTACTGTTTATATATATATAATGCTCTAGAAAAGTATTTTATATAATCTATCTCTATTGATTAATTATTGTGATTAAAAAATATCCCAATATGTTTAATGTTAATAGCAAGTATATGAAAACCTTATCCTTCTTGTTATTATGCACCCACATACTAAAACTCTGCACCTTCCACCGAGAAATCTAACTATTAAATGTCATCACAATTCACGAGCGCCACCTCAAATATTAAAATACATATATTTTAATTAACTTGCCGAAGTTTCTACATTATGCAAATTACCATCTATATAATTTGTCTATTCATCTCTAAAAAGATCATGAAAGGAAGTGAATTACAATATTTACACCTTTACTGTGGAATTAATTGGCAGATACATATGCTTGTCATATATGATGGGAGGTTGACACGTGGTTTAGTCATAGAAGGAAGAACTTTGAATTCCATACTGTGTTCACGCGAGAGAAGTCAAAAAGCTGTATGAGATTGAGTGTATGCAATAACGCTTGGGCGTTCCAGATTTTTATGAATCCATAATTCACCCACCACCGAGAAAAACAACAAATTAAAAATAATAACTGGGATCTTTTTTATTTACGTGGAAAAGCAATAGTACTTAGTGTCTACTCATTTTACACGTGTCTAATTTCCATCAGCAAGCCATGAAAATTTGGTGGCCTAATAGGTAACTTTTTGGTAATTCGGCCTGGTGGAGGCATATCATATGGCAGCAGCTTGTATGCACATGTACCCCCAAGCTGCTACACCGAAACCCTAGTTTAAAAATTAATAAACAACAAAGCTGAATTAAATTACCCTTTTTAAGTATTGGTCATTGCTGATTTTTAAAAAATTATTTTTGATATATGTTATGTCTTTATTAGAATAATAAATAGTTAAAGACTATCTTAATTACCTAGTTGATGTTGAGAAATGAATTCAAATATCCATGAAGATAGGAGAAGAGAGACAACCAAGATCTACGTATATAAATATAAAAAAAATATATCATTCATTCATAATATTTACTATGTGAATGAGATACATTACTTAATCAATTTTGTATTAATCAAAACAAATATAAATATATTTAATTTTTATATTTTTGTCATTAAAATAAAAAATTAATATACATAATTTATCTCTCTAATAATTAATTTTTTTTAAAAAAATTTGATAACAAAAATATATAAATAACTTGAAATAAGTATAAGTATAATCCATTAATCAATTGGAGAGAAGAGGAGGTAACGAGGAAGAAGAAAGAAGTAGGATAATAATGGAGAAGAGGAGAGAGTCACGTGAGGAGAAGCAGCGTTTGGGAGTGGGAAAGCATATAGGGTACGTAACGCGTCGTTTAAGCAAAGGGATGGCCCAAGAAATAAATGCGGAACTACAATACACCAACAACTTACAATAATATGTGCTGAGTTGGCAACGGGGGTGCATGGGAATTCTGTACCCCAAGAAAGCAACTTCTTGGGAAAGCGATTCATCATCACTGATTCATAGTTGCATACTTGCATTGCATGCTGTCCATGCAATGCTCACAATAATAATAATAATAATAGAGGTAACACTAATAGCGTTAGCATGAGAAATAATCCCATGCATGCATGAGATGAGATGATGGATTGCCCTATATATAAGGGATGTGACCTTTGTTTTTCTTCCGTGGCAGGGTATCACACTGAAATTAAAGCTAGAGAGATCTTCTCTCTTCATTTCCAACCTCCTCCTTCTCTCCCTTCTATTAGGGAATTCTCACAGTCACACACAGAGAGAGAGAAACAGAGAGACAACTTCCTAATTAACCCATGGCTCACGGTCCTCTAGTTATCGTCTTTGGGATTCTAGGTATATACACATACATATATACTCATATCATTCATTTAATTTCCATATATATTCAGGTCTCAAAACTCATTCATTGTTTTGCTGGGATTCATCTTTATTGCAGGAAACATTGTGTCCTTCGCTTGCTTCCTCGCACCACTGTAAGTATATATATATATATTTAATTATCCATATTACAGTGAGATGGATTGAATGAACATAATTTAGATAAGAGAAATTAATGTATGGTGCATGCAGGCCGACATTTTATAGAGTGTGTAAGAAGAAAACAACGGAGGGGTTTCAGTCGGTTCCATATGTGGCAGCACTGTTCAGTGCAATGCTTTGGATATTCTATGCTTATATGAAGACTGGAGAATTCCTTATCATCACCATCAATGCGTTTGGTTGCGTGGTTGAGATCATTTACCTTATCATTTACATCACCTATTGCCCCAAGAAAGCCAGAGTGTTCACACTCAGGTTGATTCTCTTGTTGAATTTTGGTGGCTTCTGCACCATCGTCCTCCTCACTCACCTCCTTGCAAAAGAACGTGCTGCTCGTTTCAAGCTTCTTGGATGGATTTGCGTCGTCTTTTCTACCAGTGTTTTCGTAGCACCTTTAAGCATCATTGTAAGTTCTATAAATATATATCTCTCTCATTAAATATTATTTAGATATATATATATATACTAACTCGATCCATCGCCATGATTATTGTATATAGAGAGTGGTTGTTCGCACCAAGAGCGTAGAGTTCATGCCTTTTACTCTTTCACTCCTTCTCACTGCAAGCGCTCTTATGTGGCTTCTCTATGGTATTCTCCTCAGAGATATCTATGTCACAGTAAGTGATCGATATGATCCTCTTATTGTATATAAATTTGGCTTAGTTCTTTTTGCTTTTGTATATAAATAATTAATAATTTTGTGTTTGTGGACAGCTTCCAAACATTGTGGGACTGACGTTCGGGACGATTCAGATGGTGCTCTACGCAATATACAGAAATCACAAGCCTGCACAGGAGCAGAAGCTGCCAGAGCACAAAGGGGACATCGAAAACGTCGTCGTTGAATCTGTCATAGTGGATGATAAGCCAGCTGGAATTATCGAGGTCGTCGAACAGAAGAAGGAAAAGGAAAAGGATCAACATGAAACAGAGCACAACAACAACGTTGTTAACAACAAGACAGGGCAAGTTTGAAGAACACAGGGAGAGTTTGCAAGTTTGTGACCACCATGAAATTTGAGATTTGGAGTTGCCATATTGTTATGTGTCTCTATATATCTCTATGTATCTCTCTGATCTCTCTCTCTGTGTTGTAGTGAGTGATGAGTTCCTTTTAATTTACATGTACCATTGAAGAAAGTATATATAGAGAGGGCAGAGATGGTGTAGATATATACATATCTATATCTATGATCTCTCTCTATATATGTATATTTAGTTAGTTTACATACTATATAATATGCTTCAATTTGATGTAATTTCTGTTCTGTTTATAATATAAAGTTATGCCCCTCATAGATTTCATACACAAGTGCATGAAGAGAGATTATGAATCTAATTCTGCTTTTGCTTTCTTTTCAATATTCTTTCTTTTTTTCTCTTAATGGACAAAAATTAAGCACCGTTCCGGAAATGCCTCCAAGTCATAAATTACGAAAATGAAATTGTTGAAAGGGACAGAGGTAGATAGACCCTGAAATGATCGCAATTCGCCGCAAATGTCTATTCAATCATTGAAAATTCGGCTATTATTTGTTGCTATATATGCAAAAAGCCAGTGCAGAAAGGAACCAATATATATATATTTTAATTCTAGCCTCTTCCATCTTCTTCCTCTTGTTAATCTCTAATAGGGTAATTAGAAGCTATTAATTACAAGGTTTGGTCACTAAAGCAATTGTCATGATTTACGAAAGATCAATTAACGAATGAAAGAATTGTAATTGTGGTCTTCCCGAGACAGTGACTGCATTGAATACAACTCAAGTACTATAGCTGTGATGATGTTACATTAATAATGTAACTAGGTTGTCAACATAATATTGTCATCAAACGCAACTTTTCAAGAACAATGGGGTTGAGTACATAAGGTGAAGAACTAATATTTTTTTTTTTAATGAATTATTTATATTTAATACTTGATAATATTTTAAATAAAATTATTTTTAATAAAAAAATATTTATAAAAAAAACACAAATTTTCAAGTGATATTTCTGTTACATATATAAAAATATAATTAAGTACTTTAATGTACCAAATTAGATTCTTTCTTTTACATATTTAGTTTTCACTATCGCATGCACTTGGATATTTTGTTATTCAATCTTGATTACTATTTTTTTTTTTGGTTATTATTCAATCTTAATTACTTCGTCCTCTTTAAATGGCAAAGCAACCCTAATATACATACAGGCGAAAGCGAAAATGAATTCAGGCCTTTTTCATTACAAGAGATCTGAACTATATATAAATTAATTATCTTTGTATTTTCATTCCACCCCCACCATTATCATTTGAGTAATGCCAAGTGGATTTTGAATGTAACTAATACAAATTCCAAGAAAGTGAGGGGAATAGAATTGTAATTAATCAAGGACTATAATTAATTATAATGTGAAAGTTCCGAGATATATGCGACAACATACATTAATATAAGGACTTAATTTATGGCATGTTTGTTATAACTTTAGCTCCCTTAAACTATATTTTATCTGTTCGTACAATAAGTAATTAAATCTTAAAATTTACTACGATATAGGCGAGACTCAAGTTCTTAAGTTAATTAATTAATAGGCACATAATTATTTGGTAATCTTCTATTGACTTAATTTTCTGCCCATGTTAACATTAATTATGTATAAACAATCTCTCTCTCTCTCTCTCTCTCTCTCTCTATATATATATATATTATTTTTTATATTATCTATATAATTAGAAATGGAATTTTTTAAAAAAATATTAGTTTTTGTAATTTGCTTTAGTTGAATTGTTGGTTAATTAGGGGAAGGTATATTTATGTTCATGAGAATCAGGAAATCAGCGTTTATCTTCAAGTTGGAAGTTATTTTTGACAGGGCAGATAGTGAGGCCTGTTATTTTATTATTAAGATCATGGAATTGCAGGGAATATTGCAAAATAGAGGTGATAAAAAATTATATACATTAAAATATATGAATTATTATAATTAATGTACACAGAATTTGATTGTTTATTTGTAAAGATTGGTAGGGAAGATACAAGGCATCGATATAAATATATAATTATTGTGTCTTGGGTTATTGATTCCCCATTAAATTAGGTTATTATTATTCTTTCACATTTCCTATATGTGCACAGGGCACTCACTTTCAAATATAAAAGTTTTATGAGCAAGCCACCGGTAAGAGAGATAGATAATTCATTTTTTTTAAGTAAAAACTTAAGTTTAATTCTTGTGTATGAAAATTTTTTTATTGAGAAAGTTTAATTTTTATTATTGGATATCAACTAATTTGAACTAAATTAGTTAGAATTCAATAAATTTTTAAGTACTGATAGTTTTTACAAAAAATGATTTACAAGTTTTAATTTATTTTTCTTAATTATAATTCATAAAATGATTCAGTTTTATCCTTCTATAATATTATTGATCTAAAATTTAATTTCAAATTTAACTTTATGCTAATTAATTTCAAATTGGATTGTCTAATTTTTATTATATCGTCATACAAATTAAACCATCTCATGTCTTTTTTTTAATAGGCAAATTTACAGAATTAAACATTAGATCATTGGTTAAATAATAAGCATTTTCTCTCTTTTAAGTAAGATTTTTGATTCAAATATTGTGTATAGAAATATTTTCATCAATCAATTTGAACCAAATTAATTAAAATTTATTGACAAAAAAGTTTTATTGCTAATTGGTGCTTTAAAGCATTAGTTAAGATGAATATTTAATAATTTATAATTTATAATTTATAAAAAGTTAATAAAAATAATATCTTTTAGTGTCAACAAAATTTATCAATGAATTAGGTCAAATCTTAATCAGTGGCCGAAAGTAATGATTAACAAAACTCTCTTAAAAATTTTTTATTAATCGGTACCCTTAAAATAATAATTAAAACTTATTTATTGATAGAGTATATAATATTCTAAAATTTATAAAAATTTAACAAAAATAATAATTGTTAATATTTAACAATGTTATCAGTTAATTAAATAAAATATTAACCATTGTCTTTAGTACAATATTGAATAGTAAAGTTAAAAAAAAAAACAGAAAATGAAACTAACGTGGACAATTGTAATCAAAATTGTTGGAGATGCATGATTGAAATAGATACTGATTTATTTTGGCGTCATCAATGATCACTAAAATTAAAGTTATACGTGATCTTGTCTTCTACTTTAACTTTTGCACTTTTCTTCAGATATACTTTGGAAATTTTTAAATAAGGCACGTCCCACCTTAGGGCTATTTACATTACATTAATATGTCATGTAGGCACCACTTCTCACTTGCTTCATATCCAAAATAGTGGGAATATAATCTCTCTTACACTTTGCAGATGCACTACATACATAATCAACCACAAAAGCCTATTATTATAATACATTTTATATATATACGTGCATGCAGTAGCATATGGAGATTATTTTTAAGGAAAATTAGATTCGATACTTTTAAAGTTTAAAATAATGTTACGTAAATTTTTGTTTTAATTTATTTTTTGTTAATAAAATAAATATTTTACGTTGTATTTTTTATTTTAAAATAATAAAATTATTTAACTATCTTTATTGTTACATTATAAATTTTAAATTGAATTATAATATACATTTAATTATATTTGTTGTTGTATTAAATTAAGATTACATTTCTGTATTTATTTTATTGACAAAAAATAAATCAAAAAATAAAAATAATTTTTTAAATTAAAAAGATAATAAATATAGTTTAATTAAATTTTTTAAAAAGTAAGTGAATTTATTCTTTTAATTTTTTAATCAACCGAAAATATATTTAAAAGAAAGTGATCGATGACGAACTTGCTCAACTTTTACGTCATGTAAACAGTATTTGAAAATTAAAACAAAAAAAATTATGGACCAATTAAAACATTTAATTATATTATTATTATTTATATAAGAGGCATGATCTGTGTAATGATAGGTAACCTTATGATTATTCAACGACAATTATAAAAAACGAAACTTTAAGCACTTTAATTTTCATCCCATTCTATCTTATCCTCTCATTTTTTTATAGCTTCATTTATTTATTTTCATTAAAATGGAAGCAAGTGAGCTCATTTGAGTACAATATATTAAGTGCTAAATTTATATGTAATTATTTATATATTTATTATTATGTTCTTTAATTAAAATAAAAAATATAAAAATTTTATTTAAAAAAATTAATAATAAAAAAATAAATTATATAAACTACATGTATATATCAATTTTTGATTAAAAAATTTAATAACAAATACATAAAAATTATAATTAAAATTTTTGCATATATTAATTATGTGGGTATCTAGATGTGTGTAATATGAAAAATTATGATTTGGATAAGGCATGGGCGTTGCAAATATATTTGCACTTTTCATTGGAAGAGGGACTGATAATTGTGTGAAAGGATTGTCGTGTTAGATTTTTTTTAAGAAAGTTGAGTATTTTATTCTATTTTTAATTATTTTGAAATTTGTATAAAAAATATTTTTTAAAATAAATTATTGATTTAATTTCTAACTTTTAAAACATAATTTAAAAAAAAAACAAAAAGACAACAAATTTATTTGAACTGTTGTTTTTAACTAAAAATAAAAAAATAGAATATGTATTTAAAAAAAACCTCAAAATAACTTTTGAATTCTTATTTTTTAAAAAATCCAATAAACAATTATTTTCATGACACACACACACACACACATATATATATATATATATAAACAATATTTACATAAATTTTTAAAACTAATTTTATATATAAAATAATATTAAAAAATATATAGAAGAAGAATCAAATCAATTGTCTTAATTTAATCATTGAATGGTAAAAATAATTAATTTTATCCTCCAAAGAATTTCTTTTCAATCCATTTGATCTTTTTGTTAGTATTAATAACTTCAATAGTTAGGTTTTCATTATTGAGCATAAAATGATATTTTTTTAATAGATATTCACTTAAAATATTATTGGAAGTAATTTTTTAAAATACTGTCAGATATTAATTTCTTTCAGTATTAATAGATATTCACTTAAAATAAAATTTTAATTTATTATGTTATAAAAAATTAATTTCTTTCACTAGACCTACCAATCATTAGTATTTTTTGAAACTCATTTACATAGGTAACAACCTAGAATATCCAAAGTGGGTTCATGCAAAAGCACGACTTGTGTCAAGTATATTTTCAAAAAAAGATCAAATTAATTAATTAAAAGAACTCTTTGAAATATAAAATAATTATTTATCATTTGTATTTAGAAGCTAAATTGATATAAAATATGTTTTATAGTAATGGGCATAGGCATTGGGTCCAGATCTTTTGCAGTAAAAAAGTTGATGTATTTTTTTATAGTAAAAAAAGAATAAAAAAATCTCAAATTTATTCAATATGAATTTTTATTAGTATAATTCTCTTATTTTTTTTATTTTTCTCTTACTAAAAAAATATAAAGTATCCAAAATATAGACATCCAAACTTATGAGTTAATAAAATTTGTTGATTTTTTTAATTTTAAATTAGACAACTGACATAATATATAAAATAAAAATATTTTATAAAATTTTATTAATTAATTTAAAAATAAAGTGGCACCTACAAATTTGTTAGGTCCACAACCACAACCGTATCTTTGGTATTTGACCAATAAAAGCATTTTTTTTCCATTCTCTGCTGACCTGGCGCCGTATCCACCGTTCCATTACTTTAATTTAACATCTCAACCGTCCAATTACATCCCCGGATACCACGTCAAAAGCCTCATTAAAGCAAATACTTTCTTGTTTAAATTATGAAACATGTGATTTATTATATGCATATTTTATTTTTGTTAAACAAAATGTCAAATTCTAGTATTAATGCATATATGACAACATCTTTAGTTAGTTTAAATTAAATTAATTAAAGTCTAATAAACATGTAGATACAAGTTATTTCAACCAAAAAAAATTTAAATGATATGATTATTTTATTTTATTTTTATAATTTATATAATTTTTAAAATTAAGTAATAATTAAAATATTTTTATGATAATATATTTTTATTAAAAATATTAATTATTATTCAAAATTGAAAATTATGAATTTTAAGAAATTAAGTATAATTTAAATATGCGTAGTAATAAATATAATTAAAAAGAGTGTAATTCAGCCTTAAATTGAATTATATATATATATATATATATATATATATGTATGACATGAATATATTATATATGTCTCTGTCTTGAAGCTTCTTGGCAATTTCCTCTATGCAAAAAAGATTGGCCAAGTGGTAAAGAGACATTGGAGAGTGTATAGTACTGATGATCAAATGCATTACAGGCAGAATGACAAATTTGGTTATGCAAGGATTGTGTATAAAGATAGGTAGTGACCTTTCATTTTGTTCATGTTTGGGCCATATATGCATGATATTAGTTCAACAAAACTTTTTTTGTAACAACCAAAAAAGAAAGAAAGAAAGATGGAGCAGAGCCAATTATGGATATTTATTGCTTAAAAAACAAATTAAGATATATGATTGGTAATTAATTCACTATATTTGGGGTATCATAAGCTTATTTATATATATGCAAAACACTGAGTATTCCTCTTTGCTTTCTACTATTTAGTTATAATTTCATCTATTTACGGTAACACTATAGCTCATTTACAATACATATATAAGCCAAATATACGTACGGAGCATATCTGACATTAAAAAAATTTCAAAGTGGAAGCTACACATCATCCCATTAATTAATTAAAACCATTTTCAAGGCTAAATTAATTAAATATTTTTAATTATTAGATTTTGTATAATTAAAAGGAGGGTATATTCACTTGTCTATTCAAGAAGGACTAACCAGATAGAGTTCACCAAGAATGCCAATTTGGTGATATTGGGTTACCACACCCTACGTGTATATATTTTTTTTGTTTTAATTAACATATTTAATTTTAGATGTTTTATATATAATTATTTTTTGTTTCTAAAAATAAAAAATATTTTTAAAATAAAATTCAAACAAACCCAATTAGTTTTGTATGCATATATACTAATTTGGATTTTCTCAATTTATATGAATATTAATTAAGTTCCTTATAAGTCTCACAAAAGTTTGCATTATATTTAACTCTGGTTAATATGTTTTGAAGTTGAAAGAAAGAAAAAATTGGTTTGAAACTACAGAAAAATTCATAGATACATATGGTGCACAATATCATTTATGCATTATCAAATCATCATAAGATAATTCATTCACTTTTATACTTCATATATGTTTTACAATTCATAAAACAACTAAATAATAAATGAATTATCTTATTATTATTTGACAATACATGAATGACATGGTGTAACACATGTCCACATTTTCGAAACTGCAAGTATGAGTTGTAAGGCTTAAAACCACATGGTGGGTGACACATCAAAAGATAATGAAATGGTGGGGCCCATGGAATTTTGTGTATGCATATTGTATTGTTACAGTAATGGTACTGAGGTAAGATATGAAGTTAATATATATATATATAGAATGGTAATAGGAATAATAGGCAGGAAGGGTAAGCAAGAAAGATAGTTAATTAGAATTGTGTTAAAAGTAAGGTTAATTAGCCACACAGAAGCATGAGGAGGAGGGACAACTGGAAAGTAATAAAAAGCTAAAATAAAGCTTCCCTCACTTCCCTTCCCTTCCCTTCACAGATTAATTCTTTATTTTGTTTGCAACTTGCACTACTTTTTGCGCACTATAAATACCCTTCAAACCCTTTACATTATGGACTCGTGAGAGAAAAAAGAGAGAGAGATATTGAGAACATACCTCAAAGGTATCCCACTAAGATCAGAATCTATCTATATCAGTTTTTTCATCCTTACAGAAACAAAGAAAGAAAGAAAGAAAGAAAGCACTCCAAGAGTTTTGTTGTGGGGTTCAAGCTATACACAATATCATGGCCATTCATGATCACCACCACCAGTCTATTGCTTTGGTTTTCGGCCTTCTAGGTATATCTATATATATATATGCTTTTATTAGAGGCAATCATATTTTAAGTATAATTTTTGTTTTATATATTCAGAATGAGAGATTGATCAATTTGTTTCTAATTTGTGAATTTGATATAGGCAATGTCATCTCCTTCTTGGTGTTTCTTGCTCCAATGTAAGTGATCCAAATTTAATTAATTTAGTTATATCAAACAAATGAAGATGAATTTAAAACAATGATAAAATTACTGTCATGTAATCTAAAAGTTATGATTTTAAATTTTGAAAATAATTTTTTTTTTAATAAAGATAAGATTACAGTTTAACTATTTATTAACTTTACTTAATAGAACCTTGTGTATTGAGTCATCTTTTTTAGTTATATATATATAAATGTTAAAGATTGGTGAAGCTTTTGAAATGAATTTGCAGGCCAACATTTTACCAAATTTACAAGAAGAAATCTACAGAAGGGTTTCAGTCACTTCCTTATGTGATTGCATTATTCAGTTCCATGCTTTGGATATACTACGCACTCGTCAAGAAAGATGCTACCCTCCTCATCACCATTAACTGCTTTGGATGTGTCATTGAATCTATCTACCTCGCCATTTTCATCTTTTATGCCTCCAAGAACCCTAGGGTACGTATATATATACTATAAAATATACGTATACATATACATATACATATGTATATAGTACAATCTTAATTCTTTTTGGTGATGGATATATGCAGCTTTCCACCATTAAGCTTCTTCTTGTGCTGAATGTTTTTGGGTTTGGAGCAATCCTTCTGTCTACACTATACCTCACACAAGGACCTAAGCGTCTCAGTATTATAGGATTGATTTGCCTTGTTTTCAATATAAGCGTCTTCGCTGCTCCTCTCTTTATTATGGTTAGATATATATTTTTAATTAATTAATTAATTGATAATTTATTATCAACAATAGTTAATTTTTTAATTATATTATATAATTAATTAATTGCAGAGACGTGTTATAAAGACCAAGAGTGTGGAGTTCATGCCCTTCAATTTGTCCATGTGCTTAACCTTAAATGCTGTGATGTGGTTCTTCTATGGCCTTTTCCTCAACGACTATAACATTGCTGTAAGTTAATCAATTAATTAATTATATTAATCATTATTATATAATAACCTTAATTTAATTAATTCAGCTCTTATCTTACCAAAGGCGTGCCCTTTTTAACTTTTCTTATTTCCTTTTTGGGCACACATCCCTTTTCACTTTTCAATATTTTGCTTTATAATTAGCCATAATGCAAAGTTCATAACAAAGATTAATTACTTAATTAGCTAGTCAATTAATTATTGTTGTGCTGGCTAGCTTACCTTGCTTTGTTATTAATTACCAAAATAATTAACTCTTATATATGTATATATAGTGCAAAATGGGACCCATGGTGTGCATTATTATATAGATTCTTTACATCTTTTGAGATATATTGATACTAACTTCAATGGATTGAATTTGTGTATGTTGATTGCAGCTTCCAAACACACTTGGATTCCTCTTTGGAATAGTGCAAATGGTGCTGTATTTGATGTACAGAAACTCCAAGACAGTGATATTAGAGGAACCTGTGAAGGCTCATCAGAATCAAAGTGACCATATCATTGACGTTGTGAAGTTGCAGACAACAGAGCAGGAAGTTGCAGACAATACTAATGAGAAGCACAAGAACATGAACATGGATTCAAATGGGAAAGTTTAAGCATGAATTACTTTTTAATTAACCTTAAGAGGGTCTGATCATATGGGAATTATAGTAATAATTTAGTGTACAAATTTGCCTGTAGAGTACAGTGTGGCTGTAATTGTCAGGCATGATGGTAGTGCTGTCTCTTGCTCTCTTGATAATGGTAGTGTTAGTGTATTCTATATATATCTCTGTCTATGTATCATCTTCTTCATCTTTCCTCAATCAATTCCAATATGCATTTCTCTTTCTTTGTACACCCCGCCTAATGAAAATTTCACTTTAGTATTTTGCACTCTATGCTTGGAATTTTTCTCAATTAATGAATTTTTTTGAATTGATTATTTTAATTAATTAAATGAATCAGTCTGGCTAGCTAATTAATTAATGGCTAGAAATTTTATCTAATAATTAATCCAATCACTTTGGTTATAGTTAGGGAATCAATCCAATCCAAGTCAGTTAGATAGATGGTTAATTAGTATTTTGAAAAAAAGGTGTAAAATTTAAAAAATTCATAATTATGTTTTTTTCCTATATATATTCTCAATCATAAAAATAAACATTTATAACAACAAACTCTATAAACAAGTCATAATTTATGCTATAAAAAAAATTCATCAATAACCAAATTCAATACAATATCAATTTTAGTAAATTGATGGTAGATAGTAAGAGAAAATCATTTTTACTTAAATTGAATATATTACAAATTTATAAGTAACAAATTAATTTAAATTATTATACTATTGCAATTATTTAGTTTGGTTTGGTTTATATGACAATTTTATATATATATATATATATATATATATATATATATCCAATAACTGAATCCCTTAAAAGAATTTTGTTAAAATTTCATCCAATTGGTCACCCCTAATCACATACACACACACAAAATTTCATCCAATTTTGTTATAATCACTGAACCATGACAATTATATATATCCAATAAATAAATACACACACACACTAGAGGTTATGCATGCACAAAAATGCATGCTAGTTTGTTCTTTAATTTTAGAAATATAATATAAAAATATTTATTATATTTTAAAATAATAAATAGTTATATTATCTAATTTTTATTTTTTATTATAACTTTTCATTATTTTTATTTTTTTTATGTCCTCACATCTCATATTTTATATTTTATATTCTAATATATATATGTGCATTATAGTTCAACATTGTATTATTAGATTTTTTTTTATAAAAAAAGTCGTTTTATATGGTAAAATTTTTTTAAACACTTGATAACTAATAGCTTTAAAAATTTTACCCAATTAGTCTTAGAGTCTTATAAGTTTTAAACTCAAGTTATAAAAATAAATGAATGAAAATCGATAAAATGATGGTCTAATTAAAAGGTTGTTCCAAGTAGCCAATAGGCTAATCTTTTATCACAGAATCTTCATTTGCGATTTAGTTGAGTCTTCTCTCAAAAGTTTAATGCCTACGAGGTAAACCCATTATTGGGCACTTTATTTATCACTTTATTAATCATCATTATCCTCAGTTATTTATGTTTAATCTTAATGAATACATTATAATTAAAGCGAGAGATAGAGATAGAGAGAAAGAGAGTTTTGTTACGAGATGTCATGGACAAGGAGGCATGCAGATGATCATAAAGAGCTTCTAAAAAGTAAAAATGTTATTTATTGATGACGCCAATGTTACAAGTTGATGACAAAAACACCAGACACTATGATTATAGGATGCTAATCTGGTCCAATTCCAATCCATTCATCAAAAGTGTTAAAGTGTCAAATTAATTAATTCATGATTAATAATTAAAATAATTGTGTATATGATATGCCAATTATTGGAATATATATAGCGAGACCTGCGGATTAGAACGCCAAATCTATGATTGATTCCTAATTAACATTTACCAAGTTGATTTTAAAAAAAAGAAAGGTCCAAGGTATGGGAAAAAGTCAAAGCAGAAAAAAGTTATGGGAAATGTATGTAAAAGTGGACTGCATGTTATTTTCACAAAATTTTCTAGGTTAGGCATCAAATTAAACTTGCTAATTATATCTTTTTGGAACACACCGTTAATTAACGATTACATTAAAAACTCATTAATATCTACCATCATATTTAAATTAAACATGTTAGCATTTATTGATTGATTGTGTTAAAAAAAATTATGTATTATATTTTTATCTACTTAAGAATAAATAATCCATTAATTTTTTGGTTCTTGTTTAATTTTCTTTTCCTTTCCTTTACTTCAACTAATTATGTGTGATATGAATGAGTTTTATATTAAACTCCAACTAATCTAATTCGAATAAATTGAGATCTCATTTAATAATAGGGGTAGAGCTAAAGTCGGTTAAAATATATATACTTTTTTTGAATCATGTCATGTGTAGATAATTATTTTTAATTATAATAATTGACCTAAAATTTTTTTAAATTTTGTAATTTGTAAAAAAAAATTTCTTTTGTTAACATTTCTATCCAAATCTTGAGGAGGGTAGACACAGTCACATTATTTGAGGCGAATTTTTTGCCTATGGCATAAAGTACCAGGGTTTTTTTTTTTTGGATTTAAAGTTTAAAATATATTTTTGCACAATGCCTCAAGTTTAAGTAAATTTGTTATATTTTAGCATGACTTGATTTTATTTACGTTTAATTATTTTATTAAGATTTTATATGAAAAAGTTAACAAAAAAAAGATTTTTTTACACAAATTGTAAAATTTTAAAAAGTTTTAGCTCAATTTTTATATTTAAAAAGAATTATCTACTCATATCTTATAATTTAGAAATTTTTTTTACATTTTAACCTAAAAAATAATAATTGTTATCGACAATCAAGTAAGTGTCAATTAGGATTACTTTTTGAGATGCATGGACACTCATGTAATTAATTAAGTATAACCAAAAGAATTAATGGAAATATTAGAAAAGTTGGGGGAATCTGATATTTTGTGAACAGCATCAAATGAACTTGAAACTCGACCATACATTTGTATATTTATGTTGGTCCACCACATCACTTTTCGTGGTCGTTTCCTATGCCAGGTAGGCATTGTGAACATCTAAAAAATTAAAGTTAGGCATACTGAAGGTAGATATTAAAAAAAAAAAAAAGTACGAACGAATTTAGGTTTTCTTTATTTCTTTATTTCGTCCTTCCTTTCAATTTCCTCTTGAAAAAGTCTCAACCTTTTTATATGTGATGGTAATTAATTTGTATATCGACAGTTCAAGTGCTTTTAATCAGAAGTCATAATCCAAAGATGAAAAATATCATGCATGCATGGGATTATCCCAAATGGTTCAAAGACATTCATTGATCTCAAGTTTCAGTGTGGGGATAAACACAAATTAGATCAAAATGATAGGTGGAAAAATGGAAGGATAAAATTAATGCACTGGAGACAAAAGAAATATGTGAGTCAGAGAGAGAAGAAGAAGACGACAACGAAGACGAGGGAAGAGGAGATAATAATGGAGAAAAGGTTAAGTACAGATAACCATTTGAGGGCTTTTTGTACGTAAAATTAGTGAGCCAAACTTTGCTCTAAAAAGTTGGGTAATATTATAACAAATTTTTAGGTATATCTTATTTATACATTAATTAATAATATTTAATAAAAAAAATTTTAATTTATAAAAAAAATATTTTACTTTCATTAGTTATGCTTATATAATATATTATTTATTTTAACTTTGGTAAGTAACAAATTACTCTTTTTAAACTATTCAAAATATTAAAAATTATTAATTTTAAATTTAAATTTAACAATCATATATAT
Organism: Senna siamea; assembly: GCA_031216115.1. NCBI lineage: Eukaryota > Viridiplantae > Streptophyta > Magnoliopsida > Fabales > Fabaceae > Senna > Senna siamea. The sequence continues at coordinate 16,660,579 of CM062359.1, read as the reverse complement.
GCTTATTATATAATTTATTTTTCTTCTATTCTCTAATTTAACTTCACATTATGTGTAAAAAAAATTAAAAAAAAATAAAACTTATAAATTTTTTAAATATAACTTCAGTATTTTGAATAATTTAAAAGGTGATTTAGCACAAATTAAAATTTAGGTAGATAATTTGTCATATAAACATAATTGAAGGTGACAAAATATAATTTCTCCTATTTTATATATTATGTAAGTCTTTTAATTTAAAATAAAAATATTAAATAAATATTATTGATTAATATATAAATAAAATAAAATAATATATATAAACTTAAAAATCTTTGGTATAATTATATATTTGTAGAAAGATAGGCTTGCCATGCATACACAACACATACACATACAATATAGTAGTGTGCTAGGTCGATCCAGATATGCATGCCTTCGTGCATGCATAGCAAAGCTAGATAAGGGTGATGTAATAAACCACTTGTTGCAAAAAACAACTTTAATTAAAGGTCTCAATATTACACTCTATCATTATTATTATTATTATAGTTTTTGTCAACTTTTAAACCCTGTCTCCTTCTATCACTTTATCTGTTTTCATGCATCCTCGTGATGTCAATGAATATTTCATTATATAAGGGGGTGCCCCACCGACCTATGCCCTTCAGATATAAATCTTTTTTATATTTTACTATGTAACCTTATAATTAAATTAAATTTTAAAGTTTCAACGAGGAATATTAATAGATTCTACAATTTTGAAGTTTTTAAAAAAGAAAAATAAAAGGAACTTTTGATATGCTAATCTTAAGTTTGAGGTAATGATTGAGTGATAATGTAATCCTAGATATGTATAAATAATATGATATATAAATTAATTAATATTTATATAATTAATTTTAACTTATAATAAATTTTTAATATGGGTCGAGTTAGATTTTTTTTATTAATCACATCAATCTCAACTCAAATAATTAATATTAAAAATAAATTTAAATTTAAAATTTTTAATATATATATATAAATTCAGCTATTTTTAAATAAGTCTGACCCGCTATAAATTCTACTTTTGAGATGCTAATCTTAAATTTGATGCAATGATTGATTGATAATGCAGTCCTAGAAATGTAAATATAATAATATGATTTGGTTTATTTGAGTGATGGGCACAAGAGCATGTGTCACGCATCAACTTTGTGGCGGGCCTAATTTGCTTACCTCATGCTTTAATTCAACCATATCTTTCTTTCTTTTCCCTGTTTAAAACGTTTCCTTTACCTTTTTTTTTTTAAAATTTAAATTATCAGTATTACAAAATTTATTTAATTTTAACTAATTTAAGTTAACTAAGATCTTATAATTAAAGTTAAATTTTTTATATGAAATTTAAACTCGATATTTTGTTTAAAAATAATTATAATTTCAATCAACACGTTTCGTAGAATTTAGTTATACGGTGCACGAAGCCCATTTTATTTACGTATTTATTGACTCCTATCATTTTGTGCCATTTCAACAATCAGAAATTTTTTGTTCCTAATTTTGTGACGTCAAGGATAACAAAGATATATATATATATATATATATATATATCTCTCTCTTCTCCTTCATGCTTTCCATATGCAGTGCTTATATTAATTATATCAACCTTGTTAAAAAAATTGTATGAACTTTATAGGACTATTAATTTCATTAGCCTCTACAGCTTAATGCCCCATCGTGTCAAGTAAACTATTGCATGATTTAGCTGAAAAGAAACTCTAATGTTTATCCTTGATGACTAGATGCACTTTTAATCTTTCTATGCATTTTTTTTTCTTTTTCGTTTTATAGAAGAAAATTTTAATGAAATTGAGCATTTGGGATAATTTGCAGTGTTACATTTTTTTTTCACCATTTGTATAAAAAATTAGTTTTAAAATGCAGCTTGAGATGAAATTTGCTGATAGGAAATTAACCATTGTTTAACCAGTTGAGAATCTGATTATATTCAGCTTTAATAGTAAATATGGTAATATTCTGGTTTTAATTAGTAGCTTTTGTCCCTAATAGTGTGTTTAAATTGAGGAGAAAAAGGAAAAAAGTGCAACTTTTATTTTAACATTTTTAATTTAGATTTACTATAATAAATCTTTTAAAATAATCACTGAAATCTCAAAATTATTAATTTTGTCATTCAAAATTTTCTTTAAACAATTTAGTCCTTATATAAGTTAAATAAATGTTCCAGTGACAAAATCTAATCTGGTGCTAAATATACAATGTAACAAATATCATATGTAATGTCTAATCAACTTTCAAAAAGTAATCAATTTAAACAACTGTAACAAAATGCAATCAATTTTTACGTTTTCAGATAGCAACAGCATTGTTAGGACAGAATCAAAAGAATTAACTCAAATAACAATCAACACTAAGACTAAATTAATTGAAGCTACTTCTTCGAAGAGCTAAATTAATAATCTTCATCTTCTAGGGTATGTTTTGGATTAAGGATAATTGAGAGAAAGAAAATGAGAGAAAACTTTAAAACTTTCTCCTTATTTGAAATTCTAAATTTTAGAACAGAAGAAAAATTTTAAGACAACCTTCTTAACCTCCTCAATTAATTTTAATTATCTTAAATTAAAATTGTTTTTAAGATTCAGTAAAATAAAGAAAAACTAATACATAATCTGTTTTTTTTCTCCTCTTCCTTTTCTCCCTAATTCCTATCATTTTCTTTCTCATTCTTGAACACACTCCTAAGGACTTAATCTTTCATGAACCAAACTAGTAATTTACTCATTTTTTCCTTTTCATCTCATTTATTCTTATCAATCCATACATATTTTAAACGTTAAAAATATTAAATTTAAATTAAAAAATATCAAATTCAAAATTTCGCTTCTCTTTATCCCCATTCTCTTGAATTCAACCACTCCTAATATATGTTCAATGAACAAAAGGTAAGGAAAACCAATTTAAACACAACACTCAAAAAGCTAACTTTGTAGATGGTCCATACGAGTGTGGACATCTGTAACAACATGCCTTAATAAACTTTGATTCCATTATATTGGCGAATGCAAAGCATTCACAAATAATCAGTAATGCAAATGCAATTGGAGAACATGTGGTCACCACACACAACACCTCTGTTCCAACCAACAAACAAAAAGAAAAATAATACAAGCTATAAAAGTAAGGGCCTGAGCGTTGAACCTGCAGATGTAGAAATTGAAAGAAAATTCCAAGATAGCAAAACTCCTGTGATAAGCAAGTCCTGTACAAAAAGTAAGGGCTTTATGGTGTGATAAAGAACTGTTGTATGAGTTTGAAGGGCGTCTCTTAAAAAATGATATAGAAGTTAACTGTAGCTAAAGTTTTGCCCATTCAGGGTATGGGCATTCATAAGTCCATCCAGGTCCAGAGTACCTAAGACAATGTAGCCATAGACCTTCATCATGGCTATCATATCTGCAATTACAAAACAGAGATAAAAATAAAGTGATCAAATCAAGCTGTCTAAAATTTGTAACCACGAGGGACAGTCACAATAGAATCCTCAATCATGAGGTCAAGTTACTAGATGGTTGCTATTTAAGTAAATATGAAGAAACCAAAAATCATTATAAGCTATAAATATTATATCACAATCTATAATTTAAAACATGTATGCTTTAACAAATTGTCTCATGATAGAGAGAATGTAGTCTACCAAAAATAAAATCAATGGCATTGCCAACATTGTCTAAATCATGCAGAGAGCACTTTTTGCTATAAAACAGATGGTATGAAATAACAGAGCTGAACAACTATCTGCAAGTTTAAGCACGTAATAGTTAAGCAATTGAGGATAGGACAATCATGGCAGAATACTGTAATCTTCATCCCGGACTTGGACCTGAGCTGGTAACAAAATAATCCATTTCTTCATCCCCATTAATCTCTAAATCCATAGACCAAGACCCATAACCCACAGTAGTTTCAAAATTTGTGCAATTTTTTTCAAGTTGAAGATTCATTTAAATGAAATTTATTAATATAAAATTATAAAGAAAAAATCTTACAACCATTATATTATTCAAATGCCAAACAGAATCAACATAAAGTTTCAACAAGTTTATTCTTTACAAATGTATCAAATATAGTTTATTCATCGATAAATATTAATATATATTAATTTTAATATATTATATTTATATATAAAAATAAATATATAAATTGAATATAGACTGCAAGTGTTATCATACAAAATAATGGAGAATTAGAAGGAGACATAATTATAGGGTTCAAACTAAGTGGATGAAATAAAAAAACTTAGGTGTTATCTATGACAGAAAAGTGCCACTCAAATTTAAGGAAAAATTTCATTGTACAACTATAAGACCTACACCATTGTATGGTATCAAATATTGAGCGACAAAAAAGTCAATATGAGCAAAAGTTCAACGTTACAAAATATAGTGTTGGATGAGTGGACACCTTAGGAAAGATAGGATTAAGAATGATGACACTAGAGAGAATGTTGGGGTAGCACTATCAAAGAAAAGTTGGTTGAAACACTTTAAGTGATTTGGTAATGTACAGAAGAGTCCATTAGAAGCTTCTGTACGAAGTATATAGATTAAATGAAAGATAGTAGAGGGAGACAAAAGAAAATAATAGAAAAAACTACTAGGATGGATTTAACTATCAACAACCTATCCATAGAAATGAGGCAGGAAAGAACACATTAGTATCGTTTGATCCATATAACCAACCCCACCTAATGAGAAAAAGTTTTATTTTTTGTTGTTGCATAGACTACAGGTATGGGATGGTTTGGTACCACTCTTCCTAGACCTGAACCCAATCCCAAACCCTTAAAAAACTCTGAAAAAATCCCTATACTTGAACTTTTATTTATTTATATATCCATACTGAGACGCAATGGGGAAATTTTATAGTTACCCATGGGAATTTTAATCATACTTAACTATGGCAGAGTTCCCTCTAATTCCAGGTTCATGACATCCAGAAATTACCTTAGTTTCACCACACTAGGAATATAGTATATAGTAATACAATAATCTCATTTTATTCAATATTAAGGCATAAAGGTTTTTTACCCTTCCCTTACCATGATGTCGTGATTTGATAATGACTGGCACAATTGATTGGCGAAGATTCAACTTAGCACTTAGCACAACGCTCATTATACTATTGACAATTTAGCAAAAGCCTTGACCACTACAACGCACGTGCTCTTCCTTTTAATTAAAAGACAACCTAGCATTTTTGACAATTAATTTCTAGAATATTCTTTATTACATTCTAAGAAAATAAAAGAAATTTTACCCTTTAGGAGCCAAATTTGGACAGTTTGTACACATGGGATCAATGCTAAAATCACCATTGGAGTCACCTTCAAATTCATTGAGCACTTTTTCAACAAAACTTGATGTCAGACCAGCATCCGACAAAAGCACTGATCTATCAGCACTTGACCCTTTACTAGATCGATCAACAGTTTGTTCTGAGAGGTATAGCATGTCATTGGCTATTGGATGTCCCAAATACCGCAAATGAACACGTATCTGTGCCAGAGGTGAGTATTTAAGTGTGAGAACATAAAAAGGGATTTCATTAGCAACTAAATTAAATATAGTAAATAAGCTGTGCAGGATGGCTTTGGCCATTATAGTTGACATCAAATTTTCAATCTATTTGTCATTTTTAGGTCATTTCATTTCTTGCATCTCTTTCACTTGTTTTATGAATGAAAGATCAACAACCAAGTACCAACATGCCACCTACAAGGTAGTAAGATAATACTTATGCCTACAGAGACAGCACAGCTGGCATGTGGCTTACATCAGAAAGTGAAAATGTGAAACTTCAATGGTGAGTAACATATCATAGTGAATAGATCACATTCGATATACATCCGTGTAGAGGCAGAAACTCATCATTAGAACACAATGGTAATGTAGGCTAACACCGATGAATGGAGATACTAAAGATACAAAAAAGAAACTACAACATAAAGCACAATATAACAATCAACAATCTTCGTCACCTCATAGGAAAAAGTAAGAAAAGAAAAATAATTTCCAAGGTAAACTGGTTTTTGAATGATAAGAAAAGGCAATGTAAAATACTATTGGCCCACTTTAGCCTGCAAGTTCTTACTTGATGAGTTCGGCCAGTGATTGGTTCGCATAAAACAATACTATAAGTACCATTTGAACTAATCCGAGTAAATTTTGTACAGGCAGCCTTCCCCTTTGCAGAGTCTTTGATCTACAAGAATCAAGATATTTATATTTAGAATGGTAATTCAGATCTCCTGTCCCTCCAACACTGCATGCTTAATTCAACAAGGGCAGAATACATCAACTTTATTTTTCTTTGAACAAGTTCTATAATTACTCAATTATTACAACAAACAATATTATCACTAGCCACTGAGCATTTTGTTCTCATATACCTATCATAAATCTAGGGACCATTAGTTCTATGATTAAATTAAGGTCCAAATAAAGCCACCAGTATAAGTCCAATTAAGAATAGATTACTAGAAAAATGAAATTGGCGACACTGCAAATAATTTAGTCATTGTTTTACAATGGGAGACCAACAATTTACGAATTAACAATAATGGCCTTCCCAAGTTTATAAATTCATATTTAGCGACTCCTTTCAAATATTGAAGTTTTAAAAATGAAAATTTTAAATTATCTAACAGTAAAACTTGCTACAAAAGGCCTCACCTCTGCAGTGCTCCTTCCTTCTCGAGCATTATAGTTTATATTGGCATCAACAACTTGCTGAAGATAATGTAAAAACAATGTCAAAAGCACAGAAAAGCATCTCAATCTTAACTGAGAGAACAGCACTTAGTTATTTATAGCCAAAAATGAATATATTCTACAAATGAAAGTTTACCGAGGTAATCACGTATAATTACCAGTCTCAAAAAGAAGAATCAATTAAACATAACATCCATGATTGCTGTTTATAAGAATAGTTTATAGTTTTTAAAAGAAATAACCCCTCTTTAAAAAAGATGTTACATGAAATGCTGTTTGAAAAAAAATAATAGCAGTTAACTATAAAAAATAATTTTCATAATTTACAGTCTTCTTTCATACCTTTTCATACATATGATTCAGCTTTAAGATTTTTTTTTTAACTAAAAAAATCCAGAACAGTTTTCCCATGTTGACATTCTTGTAATCAATTTCATAATTAACAATAAAAACCCAATGAAACAAATGAACGCCTTTCCTTAGCAAAACAGGAGATGTTACTTGCATACATCTCCACAACCCCTTCTTAATGTCTCTCACCAACCCCATAAACAGAATAACCAAAGCTCCTTATCCTTTGGTGATTTGCACATCTCAGAGTCCCTATCACTACACTCACGACCAGAATCCACTCAGAAGGTCAACTGATCCATGACCATGATAACAAACAAGAGTCAAAGAAATAATATACAGTGCCTAGTCTCTACCTTTATTTTATCAAATACATCAGAATCATTTAAGAATGACATGAGCTTCCATCAGCAATAGTACTTAGAGGGAGCTTCCAACATGCTCATAAAGCTATTACTACCAGTCCCAGAAAATAGGCGTGTAAGACCAAACAGTATAAATATACCTCACTCTTATAGGTAGGCGTTGAATCTTGATAAGAAATATGAATCATGAAAAGCTGGGATCAAATCACTAGGTTTCTACCACTTGAAGTGTTATTGAGAATTTATGAGCAGAATGAACAATTTATCCCAACTCCTAAACTGTTTTGAGAACATATTCTTTTGTAGTTGTTTTTTCTCAACATTGCTTGAGAAATACATCGTCCAGACGAGTTTCATTTTAATTTTGTTCATGATATTTTTCTTGAATGTTCTTTTACAAATCAGTGTCTTAAAAAAAAGTAAGAAAAGAAACCAACAAGCCCACTATATCTTCAGATCAAAATAAAGTAAAGAATATGCCTGTTAATATATCTCAGATATGCAAACTTCATTTGTCCAGTTCTACTTTCTGCATAATTTTGCTCTACTTGTGAATACCCTTAACATTTTATACTAAAACCTGATTGCCAAAACTGACTGATTGAAGAATGATAATGATCACTTTTTGGACTATACAGAGGTTATTAAAATGTCAACAAAAGCCTGACTTGAGCATGGTCAAGAAACAGGCCAAGAGGCACATTAAAAAAAAAAAAGAGGGTAGATAGTGATGCCCAAATTATATGCCCCCCTTATATTTGGGATAATTACACTTGAAAATAAAAGATGAATTATACAAACCTTCCATGCAACAAAGGATAAGTTACAATTCCACCTATTCCAACAAAAATGCCCTTATATTTGTTATTTAAATAATATAACAAGTATCAAATATGGATTTGAACAATACAAAATAGCCACTTTTTAAAAATTTACAATAAATTAAATATACGATTTTCAGCATAAAACAAATAACATTAAAATAAAATTTTTAAAAATACATTTTCTAATTAATTATATTTTTAATAAAAAAATAAATAGTATTTTTGAAGGTATTTTATTTTATTTTCAAGGGAACTTGTGTATATTTTCAAAATAGATCAGGAGTCTAGGTAATTTGAACATCTGTGAGGGGAGGAGTGGACAAAGTAAATAACTCAAATAAATAAACCTGATGGTGGTGATATCTTGCATGATATATTTGCAGGGTTTATGTCATCAAAATAATAACAAGTATGGACATATATAACTCATATATATGAATACCTTATCCTCCGGAAACTCACCAACTACCTTCGCAATATACTGTTTCTGGACTAAGCCAGCTTCAATCTGTGATAAGTGACAAACAACATCAAAATTTAAATTTACAAAGAAAAGAAATATTCTAATTCCATATGCAGACACAATACTATTTTGCAATATTTGATGACCTGACTCAAATTGAACTTTCTTCCAACAGAATACAGGCATTCATTAATGTTCAACAGAATCATCACAAATACAATATAAAAGGCAGCCTTAGTCGCAACCAATAGAGGTCCATTAAATGATCTTTTTCTTTCTTTCTTTCTTTCTTTTTGGGTACAAGGTACATGATGCCAGCTAGCTAAGAGGATTATGGAAAATGAACTCATTTAATTCATTACTGTTTTCTTGTAAGATACAATAAAAAGATTCACCAATTTTTTATTTTTTTTTGGCTTAGATATAAGAAAAAAATGTTATCATAGAGGAGTAAATAACAAGAGAATAAGTCCCTGCCCAAGGATAGTTGCATAGCAGACTCACCTGTTGCCGAAAGATGTCAGCTTTTGGAGCATTTCTGGCCAAAATGAGAAGTCCAGAGACTAGACGATCCAATCGATGAACAGCTGACAAGATAATGTCAAGGAAAACACAGACACAAAATTTGATAAACTCTGAAGGATAAGTGTATGAAAATGAACTAGGTTCAAGAAGAGGCTATGTTCAATACTAATTTTTTTTTTAAAAAAATACAACATAGATTTATCTTCTATTACAAATTTACAATTACATTATTTACTTCTAAAAAGCATTTTTGGATACGAAATAGAGGTGCCAACCCATGCTCTGCTTGAAGGATGCCAACAACAGTGTTCTTACGATATTGACCACACGGATGGACCTATGTAACAGCTAAAATTGACAGCTTTAGCAGATATTAAATACAGAGTAAATCAAGAAGCATCTATCCTTTACTTAGGTAACTACTTGGTAATCCATGCAGGATTTGAGGACTTGTTTTTGTAGAAGTAAAGGGCAGAATTAAAATAACACAAAGGCATTATCATGTCACTGACACTGAATTAGACTATTGAAAACAAATAGCACTTAACAGGAATATCAGTATTAGTCTTCTGCAGATATAATACTATTAAAAAACCCAAACCATGTAAATTATGAATATTCTAGTAGCTGGAATCAATTTGAAATATACATAAAATACATGGAAATTTTTACCCAAAAGAAAAAACATGGAAACGTATACACCACTACAATCCCTTAAAAAAACTGAGACATTGCAAATTGTTCTCTGCTGCTAATTTTTATGAATCTTTCATAACAAGGGGAAACATAGTGTACCAGAGACATTCATGCTTGCAGCTATACTTTCACATACTCATAAAGGAGGCCCCAACACTAGCTTATGGTGTACAAGTAAAGAGGAAACAATTATATGACTAGCAATTTATAGTGCACCTATTAGAAGTTAGGGAACAACTGTAAGAGAAAGGGGGGAGCCAGAAGACTAGTCACTAGAGGCATATATTGCACCTGAACAATAAAGACAAAATGAAAGGCAGGGATATTAAGATCTTTTCTGTCCTGCTTAATCCAGTGGTGAATCAAGAAAATAGGATAATGCTAATTCTTCCCAGTTATATATTACATAAAATGACAAGTTTATTAAATAAGCATGTCGATAATTACTGCTTACTTACAGGGACCGATGCTGGCTTACAAACAGTCACCACATCTGGTTCTTTTTGAAGAACAGAAACATCCCAAGCCATCACAGGCGGTTCATGCCTACAACCTTTATGATATCAATTTCACTCTCACTTACAAGTACTATCACTTCCTTATAGACAGAGCATCAAGTGCAAAAACAAACCTGTGTAAGAAATGGCTTATCTTCTGAGATGGTTTAACTATGTATGAAACTGGCACCATCTCACCATCAACTTGTATCCTTCCACATTCCACTGCATTAACCTACAGTGTTCAGCAAGAACAATCAATTAACTTGACTCTGGTTCAGATTATCATTGCGTTAAACCTAATAATGTTCAGTCAAATTTCCATTCTTGAATATACGGGATTGATTTTCTAAGGCTTTCAGACCTATCAGATTATAGACAATCAAATGACAAACCTAAATAAATATCACGAAAACAAAATTTAAAATTAAACTGACAATGAAGATTTGATTCTTTTTCTTTTTTAAAAAAAAGGGTCAGCATGTTCCTTACATAGTATTCATAAGGTCGACCCTTGAACTCTTCAGCGAACAAATCTACAATGGTTTTTCCAGCCCACCGATTTTTAACCTGCTCTCAAGCAATTAACTATCCTTAGGGTTTAATCAGGGTTTACATGATATTTACTGAACACACTGAGAGCAGCGAAAAATAGAAGAGATACAGAAAAAAAAACTACGTGAGCAATAAACTCGAAGTAGTATGGTCTAACATGTCTTCTACCTGCACAATTTCAGCCAGAAAATAGGAAAAAAAAATCTGAGGTTATCTTTCTGGCAAACAAACTAAGCCATAACAGTTTCTTCTTTATCATTTAAATCTGAGTAGCTTCTGCAATATTAATGTTACCATTTCGAAAGATGTAATCATGTGGCTCTGGGGGATTCGCTGGTGTTTGCCACACGATATCCATGCCCTCGTCTTCTCTCTTCCGCTTCATTCTTTCTGCTATGAAACCGTTCTCTTATTTCTCATTCTCATACTCTAAACGGAGGGAAGGAGAAGCTTTGGAACGTAATGCCAACGACAATGCCAAATGGCGTCGTTCCGATTTTACTAATGGCTAATACAGTAACGACGTCGTTTTAGTAGCGAAGAGGGTATTTGACTGTGTCGTTTTTTGACTTGTTCGGTTTCGGTTCAGCATTTGTGAAAATTTTTGCTTTCTCTAACTTAACAGTAAATCAGTTCACCAATGGGTTAAGCAACTCTACAAGAAGAGCACACAACGATCTCTCATCGAAAGTCAAAGCCTCCATTGGAAGAAAGAAATCCTGCGAACTGTTTCGCTCACGCCGATCCTACGTTGTTAAAGGTACTCTACGAATTCCGAAAATTTTTGTTTCGGTGTTAAAACACCACCTGATTAAATTATAGATCTTTGAATATTTTGTCTTCTGTATATTCAATCCCAATTCAGCTGAACTCTAGCAATTCAGGGGTGAGATTGATAGGCACAAACAAGAGATCAAAGAGCTCCGGCACACGCGTGGCAGTGATCGGTGGGTGCAATTGAAGAAGTCAATTCAAATGCCGGAAGAGGACTTGGTTGACATAAAGTTTAGGTTGTACGATGGGTCCGATATGGGACCTTTCAGGTACTCGTCGGCCGCCACGGTCGATATGCTTAAGCAAAGGATTGTGTCCGATTGGCCTAGAGGTCAGTGTCAGTTCAGGTCTCACATATTTGTTGATGGCATATTCTTCCCTCCGTAGTATAACTATTTGTTATTTGCTTGCATCAGGTATTGATAAGTCTGTAGGTCTTTATAGTTGCAATTTTAGAGTCATGCACGCCGTGGTAATTTCATATTGTTTTACTTAACTTCCAATCAGACACCTTCTATTACCTGATTAGGCATATCGAGTCTAATATGGTTTAGAGAGTGAATTTAAACCTGCATCCAGATGTGTTTTTGACTCAGTTGCCGTTTTTCTATGGGTAGCATGCCTCATATCCATAGAAAAGTTCATTAATTGTATTAAGCAAATCCATCATAAGGTCACTAAGAACTGAGGTCCAAGGTTATACTTCTTCATGCTAAAACGTGCTTTTGGTTGCATGCTTGATAAAAGATTGTATGTTATACTGTGGCAGTCATAGAAACCATTGTTGTTGTCCAAATTTCTGAAAGCTTTCTTTTTCTTTTGTCAATTATCTGCTACGCTTCAAGGACTTGGATGTGGGTTTCTTAGGGTGTGAACTGTGAAGATTAAGTATACAGTCATTTTATGACATTTCTTATTTATACAGGCATAAAGGCTTGCAGCTCCTGCTTTTGCCTAAAACATATCTGATAAAGGGTAATATATTTCTGGACTGTTATAGTCATTCCAATATCTTCATCATGAAGATGCAAAGACATTTACCTTTTTCCCCTCTAATGTATCAATATCATCTGATATCAGTTCATTTGAAAATTGATATTCCCCAATCTCATCACTATCACCTCATGCATACAGGCTGACAGGTTCTGATTTTGCACTCTTTGAGTCAAATGTGGGAGTTAGATCTGTGTCTTTGATGCCTTCTGGGAACAAGAAAACAAGTGCTTTACCCTCTTATTCTCTGTCTCATCCTAGTTATAGAACTGTAAATAAGTGGGAGATTGCTTAGCAATTTTTTTTAAAAAAATGAGAATATGTTTTCGGTCCAGAGCATTCTGGAATCTGGATTATTACTTAAATTGCCAGTGGGACTGATAGAATTGCAGGTCAGTGACCAGAAGGAAAGTATTAAATCAATATACGACTTTTGGCATTAGATAAATTAGCACTACATTTGAAAGTTTTAGCCAAACTCTTTGCAAGGACATTTTTTCTTTCAAAGGCCTTCACTTACTAAATTTCTATTCAATTTAAGTCACATATTAGTGACACTTGTTTTACTTTCTTGCATTCCACGTTGAGATTCCTATCAAAACCCTCCCTTCGTGCTTATTCAAAGAGATGGATGCCCATAGTATGCTTTTATATACTAAGGCATCATATTAGGGAATTGCATATGCTGTCCTTCAAATTTCTTATTTATTTGACTTGGACAATGGACAGACTATTATTTATACATTATTGGCTAGCGATGCTTAATAATTCAGTAACTATTGAAGCATTTACTGATTTAATTAACTACTTGTGATGATTGTTACTGTGGCTTCTTTGAGTTCTTGTTTACAACTCATCAATGCCCTCATCTTGAATACATGCAAATGGTGTATCGTATTTCTCCTACTTCTTTCTTTTCTTGTGTTCTTTCATTTGATTAATTTTAACTTTTCCCCCCAATGTAGGTAAAACAGTCATACCAAAGGCAGCAAATGAAGTAAAATTGATTAATTCTGGTAAAATCTTGGAAAACAACAAGACTGTTGGTCATTGTAAAGTACCGTTTGGTGAAGTTGCTGGGGGAGTCCTAATAATGCATGTTGTTGTACAGCCATCTCTGTCAAAAACTAAAGCTGGTAAATTCGTGTTAACTCTTTTATATGGAGATTACGCCACTTTTAGTGGCATTGAATTTTAACTTACCTGATTTGAAGTTTAAGTGTATATTGCATGGTTCCAAAACTAACTGAAGGTCACAGGAGAACCAACCTTTTGCTTGCTGGCAGCTTTGATCTGCTTGCTGACATCATTGTACTTCAGTAGTAAACTAATAGTAATATGTGCTTCCTAATATCCATTAGTAGCGTGATTTTGGATCCCCTTTGGAGTGTTTTTAGTCACGTTTTACCAATATAGATAAGGTAGAACTGAATGGCACAGAAGTACTTGTAGATGAATTGTGTTAGCACTAGCAGCGAACTTATGCCGAAAATAATTTGTCTCAATTTGTTTTACATCATAAGGTAGGGCCTCATGCATTGAATAATAAACATTTCAGATAAGACAGTGGAGGACAGGGTAATATTCCTTTAGAGGGTGCTGGACTTTACCATACTTTTGTCTTAGGGGAAGACACGATTTTCCTTGTTTGTTATGGTAGAGGCTTCAGTTTTTAGGCTTAAATACCAGTAATGAACCACAAGCAACATTTGAAAGAGATCTGATATGACCTTTTTCCACACTTAGGGTTCAATTTCACGGAGAAATTAAAAAACAAAAAAAAAAAAATTTTTTTTGAGGGGGGGGGGGGGGGGGGAAGGGGAGGGGGTGTTCCATTCGTGCAACCAATGTGGATAAAAAGGAAGAAAGCAATTCGTGAGTTAGATTATTAGAAGGAGAATCATCCATCAATAGATTAATATAAATTTTTATGAAAATCGTTTATTTTTTGACATTTGCGTTCCTATTTTCTTGAACAGAGAAGAAGATTGATGATGCACCTAAGAAGGTTGTCTGCTCTTGTTCTATATTGTGAAGACAGTTCCGCTGGGGATGCTAATCTATAAATCAACAATGATTCATAAACTACAGAAATCATCTGGAGCTAAAACCTTTATACTTTCAGCATTCATGTGTAAAAGTATACGTGCAGTTATATATTCATAGAAAATGTGTGTTAATGATGACTTTCAAAGATTTCATTCTTTTATTACCAGTGTCAAAGGGATAATGATATTGCGGCCCTTTGATTTTAATCATGTGCATCACGTTTTCATTTTACATTTTCCATTCATATGCAAGATTTGCCTCTGGAATTCGTAGCAGGTTGAGTAATGTTGTGCTCTATCGAAGGATAGAGTGAGAGATGAGGGATCATATTTTGAGCCTCTTCATTTGTATATTGATAAAAAAAACAAGATAATAATAATAATAATTTATTTTTATTTTATTAATCACGTGTCAACTCTACTTTGAAAAATAAATAATTAACCTAATGTAATTGATCAATGCACAAATGACATGGTATAAGGTTGACAAATGACATATTACAAGATGTACAGTTAAGAAATACTCATTTGTTCGGTCAACAATCAAAAATTGGAAAAACTTTTAAATAACATGCTTTTATACCGATCAAATTGAACTAAATTTTAACCTAGTATAATATTAACAACCTTCAACTTTCAACTAGTGATCCTGGGGAATCAAAATGGACACTTTTTACAGGGAAAAGTGAATACTTCTTTTTTTTTATATATATATTTTCAAGATGCCTTGCTCCCCACTTTTTTTTTCTTTTAATATAAGATTACGGTTTGGCAGCATCTTATTTTGGCAAGATGTGGATTGTAATTTTTTTTTTTATTGATCCTTTCCATATATTTAGAAAGATAAATGAAGTTTAACTAACTATTTTTATTTTTTTATGTTTACCAAACTTTAAAGTATAGTGCAAAAATTTAATTGAAAATTAATATTATTAATATATTAAATATAATTAATTTATTAATATTGTCAAATAATTTTTTTAGCAAGAATTATATTACTTTAATTATTTATTAAATAATTATCTATTTTTTAATTTTTTTATTGTGTTTAAATTAATATGTATATTGTAATTAAAAATGCCAATTCAATCAATTTAATTAGTCACCTAACAATTAAATCAATAACTCATATTGTCCCCGATTCAATATCTAGTTTGGTCCAAAAGCTATATGTAATATATGGCCTAAAGTCGTGTACAAGGACTATAGAAAGTATATTCTATTTTGACTATATTTAAGAAAAATATTTTCACATAGTTGACTACATCAAATTATATATCAATTCATCATGTATTAATAAATTAGTGCTTAAATTAAACAATAGTATAACTTGAAAGTAATTTAATTATTTTTAGCAATTACTAATGTTAATTATACAAATTATTTATTTATTACTAAATTTTTAACCGTGACAAATTTATATAAATTGGAGGTCATTTTAAACCCCCCAAGTTTTTATCATTCATTTTTCCGAAGAATACAAGTTTGAAGGTGCAGTTAAAAAAGTTTTGCTATGTGCTGGCAAAGCCGTTGACCAATTTCCTAATCTTAACTTGGCAAGGCGAGGTCATAATTAATAAAGCTTTTACCATAACCAAAATAAACGGAGGGCAATAAAGCTAACATGATATGTAATCGATTTCAAATTAACGATACAAAATAATTGAATAATCTGTAACATCAATTATCACTAGACGTAATTAATATTTAATTGTGATCAATATGTCGGCGAAATTATGATTTTTAATATGAATTAGTTGATGGAATCTAATAATTAAGCGACAAAATAATGATCTCACTTAAAAAATCATTATCTGTGCACCATATTTTAAATCCAAAAGAGGCCATCATGAGAGATGACAACCACTCGCTCACTTCCTCCAAACCCGGGGCAAGAAAAAGACAAGATTTCTAATTCTATACCAATACCATTACGCAATCATGTACGAATTTAATAATTTTTGGCAAAGAGCAGAAACTTAGTCACTGTGGTAAATAATTTTTTTCTTTTGGCGCATCACTATGACTATTTTCACAAACTAAAGAAGCCCATTAATTATAGTCTGCTTCTGCTATAAACAAACTTTTTCTCAGGCATGCGATGAATTTTAGCTGGTGGTAGAACTTAAATGCTTGTACAGTTCTATTGATGAATGTACACAAATGGCTAAAAGAGTACCATGCCAAAAGAAACAAAAGTAGGCAAACAGTTCAAACTGCTAGGTCTGAAACTTCTCTCTTCACCTAGTCGCTATCAAAACAATTTTAACCATTCCTCTAATCACAGTTCAAAACTCACATAGCCTGCACATGAAAAGTAATATGGCATATACCTATATCTATATATACATGTCAAAAAAAATGTTGGAACAAACCAATTGACCATGGCCAATTTATGCGGTCATTAAGTGCACACCACAGAAGAAACCGAGAGAGGATAAAGGAAGGTATTGGCATATTGGAAAGAAATAGTGCCGCCATTGATTAGAGGCTTTCCATCATTAACAAGGCAGTCATTGTAGCGAAGGCGCTTGAACACCTTTGGGTTGATGAGGCGCGCAGAGCTAAACCAGCCACAGCTCAGATGAATGCCAGCAATGTCGCACCCACTGACGCATAGGTTCATGATCTCGACGGTGTAGGTGGGAATGCCACTTGGAAGTGGTGCCGTGGGACCTTGGTTTATTACTACATCGGACTTG
This sequence comes from Senna siamea, assembly GCA_031216115.1. Taxonomy (NCBI): domain Eukaryota; kingdom Viridiplantae; phylum Streptophyta; class Magnoliopsida; order Fabales; family Fabaceae; genus Senna; species Senna siamea. The sequence goes on along the minus strand of CM062359.1, from coordinate 16,643,028 downwards.
CTACACTTGTCACCCCATATTCGGTTCGGCTCCGCCATTGCAGCGGCTGCAACAGAAAGGAGATAAACAAATCAACAATGATGATCTTGGCAAAATTTTAAATCGGGCAGTAAATGATTATGCTTGAAAAGTTACACTGCTATACAGCAGCATGACATACAGTGTGTGATCAACCAGGGAGTAACACAACGACAAAGCACTCCAATTGAGGCCATGGATCAAAATGGAAACAAAGCAAATTAACAACTCAAAAGCAGGCCCCTCGCTTTCGACTTACTTTGAATTCGGCATTTTGCTTTTTCAGCTTCGTTCCAGTGGAGGAAAAGCTAATTCAAAAGCCATGTGCTGTATATCATTTAAATTAATATATCATTTGATTTAAGACAACTACTTTTTAGCCTAAGGAGAAATACTAATAGATCAGCAAGCCATCCTCATAATTTAGTTGGAAGACAGGACATAAACAGGTAGCCAATTAGGATGATGACTTCCACAGGAAACGTTATCTCAGTAAACTTAATTTATTAGTCCACTAATAGCTAATCAAAAGCATAACCATAGAAAGAACAGGAAACGTTATCACTACACTTTATTTAATAGGCCACTAATAACTAATCAAAAGCATAACCATAGGAAGAACCCATCCTCAATGGGGAACTTTAGAAGCAACTGACCACCCTTTATCGAAATTAAAGCGTGGAGCTCTGGCTTGACGACATCATTGTACGTATCAGACACAGTATGTGACGGACAGGCCGAGGGGTCATTTTCAGAACCAAATTCCAAATGTCTCCCCTGAAACTTGACCAGTTCATAACGGCCTCACCTCAACTATTTTAGTTGGATTAATGCAAAAGGGAAAAACCCATTCGCCCACCCACATGAACCGATCACCATAATCTTCGAGTTCAACAAAGTCACTAAAAACGGTAAATGAAAAGAAGCATATCAATTGCATAATTTACCACGATGATGAAGCAGCTTACGATGACGAGTGGCGAGAGTGTTGTTGCCTTCTTCCTTTAAACCCATACTACCCCTCCTAGCATTCGTATCTGTAATGGATATCGTGAGAATAATAATTAATGGAAGGAGCAAGTAACTAACATGGAGTCCACTCATGTCATTGAGAGGCAAACCAAATGCATACAAAGAGCAAAACAACCACCATAAATACCATCATGAAAATAGTTAGAAAACGTGACCAGGAATCTGTCTAATGAAATGTTTTAGTATGAATTTCTGAAAGTTTCAGAGGGACAAACACACCTGCAAGCACTCCAAAGGAGAAGAAGAACGACGCTAAGAATATAACGATTCGTCGAATCGAACACGCTTCCATCAACAATATCAACGCAGTAGCCAGTCTAGTTCGAAGTCGTTGGAACCTCCCAGGAAAACGCAACTCGGTTGAAACGGTGAGTGAGACTCGAAACCCTAGAACACCATGGAAGCGAGAGCCAAAGATAATCACAGATCTGCAGAAAATGACGATTTATATAAAGTTCATTTAAAAAGACATCACATCATCTAAAAAAGAAAAAGAGAAGAGAGAAAAATCAGTCAACGAATAGCCGTCGATCCTAAAAAGAAAGAGGTTCAGATTTGACTTGAATTGAACGTGTAGAGAGAGTCACTCACAGTCACGGGGCTAAGATGACAGTGAGACCTAAAAGCAAAGGCAAGGTGACGGCAAGTTGGAAGTGGAACCGACTGGAATAATAGCATTTAGGAAGAAGCCAGCTAGCACCAAAAATGAACACACACAGTTTATGACTCTCAATCAAGTAGTTGTAAAAGGAAAATTCCCAGGGCAATAATATTATTCATCTTCCTTCATGCATTTCTCGGGAAAACCGTGTCGAAGAATACTGAATATTTCACGAAAACCAAAGGTTCACTCAGTACAGAAATAGTAATGGTGGTAGTAGAAGAAGACTTCCTTGAGAAGCGGTAAAGTTGATTTTCCCGTGTGAAGTGGAAAACGGAAATTCCCGGGAAAGTTGAGAGAGGAAGAGAGAAGTAAGCAATTCAATTCAAACAAAGGAAATGGAAAAAATCGCAGCAGCGGAAATCACTGCGCGTGACCAGTGGACAAGGCAGAAGCAGAAAGAGTAGTAGCAGAGACAGAGCCAAACACAACAACAACAATAACAATACGTGCATAAAAAAAGGGCAGAGAGAGAAATATAGAACAAAGCGAGGAGGCATACGCGGAATGCATGGCAGACGCAGAAGGAGGTCGTAGCGACAAAAATGGCAGAAAAAGAGACAGAAATGACAAAACACAAAAAATCGTCAAAAAGCCGATCCTCCTCCGCCATTGCATTTATGACACAGACGACGCCACCCACATCAACCATAGTACTACGACTAGGCCAATACCTATAGATGGCAGAGACAGAGAGAGAGAGAGAGAGAGAAAGAGAAATTGCACCTTTGAATACGGATAATGCTCCCTCCTGAGCTGCACGAACCAAAGAGAGAGAAAAGATGGAGGGCGAAGGAGATGGTGGTCACTGGTGAGTGTGTGGTGAGGTGACTAATGGCCTAATGGCTTTCTGTTTTATCGTTGAGGGTCTATGGGTTTAATGTTTATACGGCGCGTGCTGTCTTTTCGCCTCTTCATCTTCAACTTGAAAAGTGGAAATTTAACAAATTACAGACACACATAATAATTTTACAAGTTTAATTATTATTCTTTAAAATTATATATTATTTTATTTAAAATAAAATTTAATTTTAAAAAATACATAACGTAACAATGTAGATAGAAATTTTTTTTTAAAAAAAGAGAGTTTGTTATTTTATTTTCACGTGACCAAAAATTTTATCTTCATCTGGCCAACTTTGGTCAATTAGTTATTTTTTAAAAAAAATGAAAACTCAAAAAAAAAATTTAACAAATAAAAATTGGGGTTGCGTAGTTAACCATGGTTAGAGAGCACACGTGGAATTGTTAACCGTGGGATCTGCATTGTGATGATTAATGATTACTTTGCAATGCAATCGCAATCGCAATGGGCATCCCCTCTGCTTTTGATGAGAAAGGTTTGGTCATTGGTGGATCTTCATTCTTCATTCTTCATTCTTCAGGTGACTGTGAATCCATCATGCCTTCCGCCACAGTATTCTTCATTCTTCATTGTTATCTTACATTTCAGAGTGGTGTCCACGCGCCTCAACAATATTTAAATAAAACAAATTTATTTTATATTTTTATTATCAAATTTTTTTAATAACAGATTAAGAAATATATAATTTATATAATTTATTTTGTTATAATTAATTTTTTAAAAAAAAAATATTTTGATCTTTATCAAGGATAATAACTTTTAATTTGGTCATCTAAAAATTATTTTTATCAATTTATTTATTTAAAGATGAGAAAAATTTTAATATTATCTTTTTAGTTAAACTTTATTCATAATATTTTACTTAACGAAATATTAAAATATAATTTAATTAATAAAATAACTATTTCATATGTCATATATTGATATACAAAAGATAAAATGTCTAGATATAAATTTAAGTTTTCTAATTATATATATGCATAAATTTTTTTGACTAATCATTAATTTAAAAATTATAGTTGATTTAAATATTAAAATTAATTTTTAACTAATTACGTATATGAATTTTGTTAATATGATTTAAATTATTTACCATTAATAACTTTTATATAAGCATGAAAAATTTTAATTAATATTTTATTCAGTAAAATATTACGATATAAATGTAATTTAAATAAAATAATAATATTAAAAATATTTTTATTTTTAAAAACTTAAATTGATAAAAATAATTTGTAAAATATTAAATTTAAAATTATTATATCTTTTAATTATTAAAATAAATTTTTCTTTATCTTTCTTTTTTAAAAAATTCATAAGTTTTATTATAATTCAAAAATTTAATAAAAAAATATAACTAACATATATAAATTTATTTCTATTTAAATAATTTCATTCTCTCTCTTATCCGACGATATCATTTTGCAATAAATGAAATTATTTAATAAATGATTCTCAATTTGCCAACAAAATTCATGTAGTCAGTAATTTATAATCTAATCACGGTGACATAACATTTTTCTTTAAAATATAGCTTTAATTAATAAAACTTTTATTTTTACTTATGAAGAAAAATATTTGAGAGAACTAAAAGATATGTTATTTTTCTTAATGTGTCTATTTGTTCTTATATTTGTATAATTGTTTTTTGGTAAAATTTAGATTATAAAGGTGTATTATTTTTTTGATAAAATTTAGATTATAAATTTTTTTTTTTTCATTTTAGGTAGTGCATCATAAGGTGTATTACGCGGTATAGCATTTTATCTGTAAATAACAAGTTTGTTGTGACTTAATATATTTATTGCCTTTCAATATTTTCTAAATATATGACTTTAATATCTATTTTTCAACGAAATAACATTAGTTTGCCAAAAAAAAAAAAGGTCAGCTTGCAAAAATATTAAAAAAATAAGTAATAAAGATTTAATACAAATTAGTTTCAAGTAAGAAGATATGTATAAATTTATAGTAACTTTATATTTTGAGATAATATTTTGTTTTTATTTCTATTTTTTTTCAAAAACTTAGAATTAGGGTCCAAATTTTTTCACGAACTTATAACTTAGGATTAAGAAAAAGATAAATAAGCAACTCAGAATAAATTTATTAGGGTCTAATTTTTTTTTTTCACGAATTTCAACCAGCATGCTAGAGAACTTGTCAAGTAGGAACAGGCTGTTTAATAGATGTATAATTCTGCTTAGTTATACTATTGTAAGATGGTCTGTAATTATGTAACTTTAATTCAGTTCCTTTTGTATTAAAAAAATGTTATTTTATAATTGAATTTGCTAAATAGATTATATCATATTTTTATTCAGGTAATTAAATCAATTAAATTAGTTAAAACGAACAAACCAAGCCAATCAAATCTCTTAAAAATCCCAACTAGGAGGATTAGGGAGGGTGTGTTTCCAAAATTGGAAACTTGAAAGTCACCTCCATTATTTCTTTTTTAACATTGTAGTTTGCTCCAAGCATAATGGCCTTTCTTATATATACATATATATATAAATTATATATATATATTTATATATATATGTTTTTGATATGGAAAGCATAATGGCAGATTACATAACATTTTTAACTGTTGATCAAACTCAAATCTCAAATTAGCCCATGGGGCAGGCCTAAAGTGGTAAAAAAAATTGAAAAAAAGGAGAAAGATACCCACATTGCGGTGAAAACATAGTTTTTGAATTCGAATTGATTAACGAAAAAGTAAAAAGCTTTGAGTCATTGATTTAGTTGTTGAAGGACTAAAATTAGTTGAATTGGGAAACAAGTATATTAAAAAATATTAATTATAAAGTATATTATTAAATATAAAATGAAAACAAAAATAAATGTATTTTCAAATTCATTTTTTATAGTTATAAAATAAAATTATTAGATTAATTTTAACTATAATAAAATTTTCAAATCTTAGTTTAAGAAATAAAACCCATAAAAATTACATACCTTTAATAATTCTTTAATTTTATAAAAATAATAAAATAACATATACATTTTAGTTATTAGTTTTTAAAACTAAGATAAAATATAAATTTAAATAAACATGTAAAAATAGTGAAAAGTCCAAATATATGAAAAGAGTGAAAATTCAAATAACTTTCTATTTTTTTATTATTTCAATTACAAAACAGTGAGTGAAAATATTCTCAAATTAAGTGAGGTTTTGAAGAGGCTCAATATTTTCAAACTAAATAAATGCATTGTGGAAGTAGGAAGAAGATAAGATATCTGGATAATTCTGATATTTGCAGAATTCAATTACCAAATTACTTAGACAGCAAATATGGAAAGAAATCTAGGCCTTTTATCCTTTCGAATTTCCTTTTTATGGTAAAAATTTATAGCTGTAATTACAAAATTTAGTTTATTTTAGTCAGGTTAATTTCAACGTAAGTTCTCTTTTACACGTGGACCGACGATATTGGTGGAACAAATAGTACGAAACAGACAATAAAGGTTGAACTTCACAGCGTGACGTAGTTGGGTTTTGGTGTGTATATGGTATTCTGAGATAGACTTCTCATCAACCCGCCGATTAAGAAACTGAAGAAATCTGAAAATTTTGAAATCCATGTGATTCTCCTTCTTCAACAATCATCCATTTTCCTATTTTATTTTCAGAGTAGTTGAAATCATTTATCTCTGTTTCTTCAAAGCAAATCTTCTTTCTTTTATTCCGCTAAATCTTAATCTGTCTCTCTCGTTGCTGCTGAGAAGAACCCATATTCCTTCTCTTCTAGCCCAGCCTGAAATGCCCAAATGCTAAGAAATCTCCTACAACTACTTTGCCTAGTGACGTCTTAACCTTCTCCCCCATCTTCTGCTGACTAGAATTGCCCTCCTTCTGCTTTTCTTATTGTCTTCTGCAGCTATATTTGTGATAAGCTTTCCCTCTTCCTGTGTGTCTCAGTGAGATTTCTCCAGTTTAAGATTTTCTGGGGAAGGAAAATGAACATTTGGAAATGGGGTTTCGTTGGGCTTCTTTGTGTTGCCTTTCTTTGTACAAGTGGTGCTGTTGAGCGGGGTCGAAATCAGCCTACTGAAAGAATTTCAGGTAGGATACCTGCTATTGATCCGTTTAATTTTTCACTTCGTTTCATCACTCTGTTTTTCCTCAGTTCATATCAGAGTTCTTATCATTTTGTTGGTTTTGTTATCTTGCGTTGTTGATTTAGGGCTGTTGATAGTGGTCAATTTCTTTCCGGTCATGGATTAATCATTTCGAGTTGTGGTTTTCAGTGGTGCTCTCTTGAGTTCTTCTGAGTGTGAAGTCATTCAAGATCTACTTAAGATTGAGGCTGATTGGGATGTTTATATATAATAAGCTATTGACTGTTTTTCTTCTTGGAATTGTCAAATCTACGTCCAATAGTCTTGATATAAATCTTTGATTCTTTAGCATAGCGTGTAACATCTTATTCCTAAAGTCACTTCTTGGTCTGGCACACCTGCTATTTAGAAACTATACTCTTGAAATTTATTTTTGGGTTCAACAGGTTGGGCAAGACTCCAACACTCTGCAGCCTAAACCACTTTAGGAACCGATGTTTTGAAGCTGTTTCAGATAATATCAAGCTGTCATTAACTTGCTTAACTGAATATTGTTTGCATTGTTAGAATGACTTTGCTGAATTTTACTTGTCCGCTGTTTTTGGGTCAGTAAAGTGTTTGCTATATCTACATATGATTATGTTGTGGTCAATTTTCACATTGGTTGGGTTATGCTGGCTGATAGGAGGTAATGATGAGCTCTTTTGACTGTGTGTTGTCAAGTGGTCATCCGCTATCCAAACTTAGACCCTTTATGAATCTTAAGAAATTGTAATACTTTGGTACAAAATGAAAATCAATTTGTTCTCGAATCTTTCTTGTTGGCTGCATAATTTGCAACTCTTTGTGAGCCAAAGTCAGCAATTATCTTAAGAGTTGCGAATAAGCACAGCTGCATAGTTTGCAGACACTTAAAAGATAATATATTGTAAGATGGAGCATTAAGTTAGTGTATAGGTTGTCTCTGATTTTCATCTACCGAATGTGATTCTAGAGAGTTTGAGAAACGGACAGACAGTAGTTTGGCTGCAACACACACACAGAAGAAGATTAATTAATAGATTCTAGTTACTTATAAGAATAAATGAAAACATGTATATTGTTATTGAACTGATGCTATATTGGAGCACTATATATGATATATCATCTAGGTAAAGATGGGTGAAGTGAAAGTTAAATGCTTTAATTAATCTGACATATCTGAAGGTGGATCTATTACATAGATGTGGATATACAACACGAGCTTAAATATTTTTAGTCTTTTGAATGGTACTTGCCTGGTTGCTGGAAATTTCAATTAAGCAACCCTCTTTCTAGTGATAAACTGGACTTGAATGCTAATCTCCTACTTCCATTTGATTATAATTATTTTCAAAATCAATATTTTTTTGGTTAGATGATTATAAGCCTAATAAGTATCTATATTATGGTTGAACCAATTGCAGGTAGTGCTGGTGATGTGCTGGAAGATGATCCAGTTGGAAGGTTGAAGGTTTTTGTCTATGAACTTCCTAGCAAATATAATAAGAAAATTTTGCAAAAAGATCCAAGATGTCTCACCCATATGTTTGCAGCTGAGATCTTTATGCACCGATTTCTCTTATCTAGTCCTGTTAGAACCCTTAATCCTGAAGAAGCAGATTGGTTTTACACACCTGTATACACCACCTGTGACTTGACACCTAATGGACTCCCTTTACCTTTTAAGTCACCCCGAATGATGAGAAGCGCTATACAGCTTATTTCCTCAAACTGGCCCTATTGGAATCGAACAGAAGGGGCAGATCATTTTTTTGTGGTTCCTCATGACTTTGGTGCATGCTTCCATTATCAAGTAAGAAATTTAATTTAGTATATCATATTATTTGTTATTTTTCAATTTAGATTTCTGTTGTGTGCCTCTTAAGTTATTGAATCATGTGTGGGGTGTATTTAGAAGTACATCTGATTCCACTCTTAGTACTATTCCTGAAAACATAAACTTCTACCCTATTCTGGTCCAGGAAGAGAAGGCAATTGAAAGAGGAATTCTTCCATTGCTACAGCGTGCTACCTTGGTTCAGACATTTGGACAGAGGAATCATGTGTGCTTGAAAGAGGGCTCAATCACTATTCCTCCATATGCTCCACCACAGAAAATGCATACCCATCTAATTCCTGAAAAGACTCCTAGGTCCATTTTTGTTTACTTCCGAGGATTGTTTTATGATGTTGGAAATGACCCTGAAGGTGGTTACTACGCAAGGTAGGTCTTATCTTCAAAGCTCATCTGCAAAAGAATGCTAACTTGAATCCTTTGATTTAAAATGCTAGGAAAATTTAATTGATGTGTTTGGTTATTTTAATAGAATTATTGGAATTGATCAATCCATTGATCAAATGAGAGATAGTCCAATATCTAGAAGTAAGAGAAGATCAAGAAAACAATAGGAGAAATTAATAAAATGAATTTAAGTAATCAATCCGTTGATCAAATGGGAGATAGTCCAATATCTAGAAATAGGAGGAGATCAAGAAAATAATAGGAGAAATTAATAAAATGAATTTAACTATAAATAGTTTAATAGTAAAAATGAGTCAAGATAGAATACGTTGGCGTCGCTTCATCCATATAATTGATCCCATCTAGTAAAAAAAGTCTTTGTTTGTTGTTGCATTGGAACTGATCAATCATATTGACACCTAGTGCATTGATGACCAAAAGTTGGGTCCTTAACAAAAATTCTGATTAGTCAAATTGATTGTATTTTGCAATATTACAGAGGTGCAAGAGCAGCAGTATGGGAGAACTTTAAGGACAACCCTCTTTTTGACATTTCCACCGAGCATCCAACCACATACTATGAGGACATGCAACGAGCTGTGTTTTGTTTGTGCCCACTTGGCTGGGCCCCTTGGAGCCCACGATTGGTTGAAGCTGTGATATTTGGCTGCATCCCTGTTATCATTGCAGACGATATTGTTCTACCATTTGCTGATGCAATACCATGGGAAGAGATTGGGGTTTTTGTTGATGAAGAGGATGTGCCCAAGTTGGATACTATACTCACATCAATCCCCCCAGATGTAATACTGAGGAAGCAGAGATTGCTTGCAAATCCTTCCATGAAGCAAGCTATGCTATTCCCACAGCCTGCTCAACCAGGAGATGCTTTTCATCAAGTTCTGAATGGGCTTGCACGCAAGTTGCCGCATGACAGGAATATATACTTGAAACTGGGAGAGAAGATCTTGAATTGGACTGCTGGCCCTGTGGGTGATCTGAAACCTTGGTAGCTGTAATAACAGTTTTTCTGAGGCAATTAGGATTCTTTATATTGCTTGGTCAATCCTCCAAATGTTCATAAGGATTGGTTGTAATTCAGATGCTGGTTTTCATTATCAGTGTAAATTTTGATATTTTTTCTTCAAACAATATATTAGATCATGGTATCCATATTGCAGCTATAGTTGTGTTTATTTGTTTTTTGTTGCCTTGTTAATCATATTTGCTCTCATTGTATGCTTCTTGTTGCCCTGCTCTGATTGTTTGTATAATGAGGCTGCAATAAGAGTAAGGCGTGAAGTTTTGGTAATGGCTGTGTTTTCTGAATCACCTATCTACAAGAGGTGTTGTGGTTTTTAAGAAAGCTAATCATTAGGTGACAGTATTTCTAGGTGTTTTTAGGTCAGAGTTTGGCTGGCAGGGGATTTTCAAAGCTGGTGATTACTTTTAGCGTTTGCTTTTATCTGATATAAATATAGCAAATTAACAACTGGTGATTCCAACAACTGTCTTTTGGTTTTTAGGGTCCCTTTTACCTAGTGAAATTTGAAGAAAAAAAGAGAAAAATATGGAAAATTTTGCCTCAAAGCTACACCAATGACATAAACTTGTACAGCATCATAAATGCTTTTGCATTTCATGCAAAACTATGGAAGACATTGTCGTTGAAAGAGGAAAAAATTAAAATACATCAACTTCCTTAAAAGTTTAAAGAAATATTCAGTATGGAGAATTATTCTATTGTTTATACACTTTACGAAAAATAGGATTTTCTTCAAAATAAAAAAGTTGATCCTACATGAACTTTGCATATCCCAAAATTTTATTTTCCTATAGTGCCATCCTATTGATATTAACATTTTCGAGAATTGTAGTAGCTTTACAGTGTTGGAGGTGCAAATAGTTTGTCTGGGTGATTCTTGACAGGGGCTTTGATATAATTTTGTTCTTATATACAATAGATGTATCATATTATTTATACATTATCTAATAACATTAAGTCATATTTTTTTAGTTTTTCACATCAACTTGGCTCACATTAGCTTTTAGTGCAAAAATGAGAATTGTCATATAATTTTATTAGATAATGTATGAATAATTTGACATATCAATTGTCTCTGATAAATTTTCTTGTTCCTATGTATCAGTTGTTTCTCTTTTGCTTCTTAACAGTAAAATGGTCCTGTCCTCAAGCATGGTGATCATATAAGACATAATATAAATATATAGAAAAATAGAAATCCAGAAAGATTTAGCAATTGGGTTAGAAATAGAATAATCCTTGTGTCTAAGATTAATATGATTAATTAACCTTATGAATTGCTATAAATTTGGTTGATTTAAGTCACGTTAATTTCAATGCAAGTTGGCAATAAATAAAACCCATTTTACACGTGAGCGGACGCCATTGGTTGAACAAATAGTAGGACACAGACAATAAAGGTTGAACTTCACAGCTTGACTAAGTTGGGCTTTTGGTGTGTATATGGTATTCTGAGATAGACTTGTCATCAACCCGCCGATAAAGAAACCGAAGAAATCTGAAAATATTGAAGTCCATGTGCTTCTCCTTCTTCAACAATCTTTCATTTCCAATTCTATTTTCAGAGTAGTTGAAATTTAAATCCTTTATCTCTGTTTCTTCACACCAAATCTTCTTTCATTTTTTATGCCAAATCTTAGTCTGTCTCTCTCGTTGCTGCTGAGAAGAACCCATATTCCTTTTCTTCTATTTCAGCCTGAAATGCTCAAATGCTAAGAAATCTCCTACAACTACTTTGCCTAGTGACGTCTTAACCTTCTTCCCTGTCTTCTGCTGACTAAAATTGACCTTCTTCTATTCTTCTTTTTGTCTTCCGCAGCTATATTTGTGTTTGTGTTAAGCTTTCTTTCTTCCTGCGTCTCTCTCGGTGAGATTCCTCGGATTAAATTTATATTTTCTGGGGAAACAAAATGAATATTTGGAAATGGAGGTTCCTTGCGTTTCTTTGTGTTGCCTTTCTTTGTACAAGTGGTGCTTTGGAGCGGGGTCGAAATCAACCTACTGAAAGGATTTCAGGTAGGACTTCTTTTATTTATTCATTTAATTTTTTAGTTCGTTTAATCACTTTTTATTACTAAGCTCACCATATCTGAGTTCTTATTAATTTGTTTCTTTGTTATCTTGCTCGTTGATTTTGGGCATATGATAGTGGTCCTTTTCTTTCCAGTCATGGATTAATCATTTTGACTTTTGGTTTTCATTGGTGCTCTCTTGGGTTCTGAGTGTGAATTCATTTAAGATCTACTATAGTTGAGGTTAATTGGGATATCTGTATATAAGCTGTTGACCCTTTTGCTTTTTTCTCAAAAAATAAACTTGAATTGTCTAATTTACGTTCAGTAGTCTTAATATGGATCTTTGATTCTTTAGCATCACGTCTAACATCTTATCCCTAAAATCACATTTTAAAGTGGCAAACCTGCGTTTAGTATTTTGAGTTTGGGCACGACTCCAACACTTTGTAGCCTTAACCGCTTGAGGAACTTATGTTTTGAAGCTGTTTCAGATAATATCAAAGCTTTTATTAACCTGCTTAACTGAATAGTTTTGAATTTGATAGAATGACTTTGCTGAATTTCACTTGTTTCATTCAGGTTAGTTTAAGTGTTTGCTATATCTACATAGGATCATGTTATGGTCAATTTTCACTTTGATTTGGTTATGCCGACTGCTAGGAGGTAATGTTGAGGTCTTTTGACTGTGTGTTGCCGTGCTGTCATCTCCAACCAAACTTAGACCCTTTGTAAGTCTATAAGAAATTGTAGTACTTTGGTATATAGAGTAAGAGGTTGATGTGGAGGATATCCAATCAATTCGTTCTTGAGTCTTTCTCTTGTTGGCTGCTTAATTTACAACCCATTGTGAGCCAATGTTAACACTTATCTTAAGAGTTGCAAAGAAGCATAGCTGCATAGCTTGCAGACACTTAAAAGATAATATATTGTAAGATGGAGCATTAAGGTATTTTATAGGTTGCCTCTGACTTTCAACTAGCATTTGCAATTCTAGAGAGTTTGAGAAATGGAGAGACAGTAGGTTGGCTGCAACACACACACAGAAGATTAATTTATAGACTCTAGTTTCTTATAAGAATAAAGGATATGTATATTGTTATTCAAGTGATGCTATATTGGATCACTATATATGATCTACCATCTAGGGAAAGATGAGTGAAGTGAAAGTTAAATGCTTTAATTAATCTGACATATCTGAAGGTGGCTCTGTTACGTAGATGTGGATATACAACGTGAGCTTGAATATTTATAGTCTTTTGAATGGTACTTGCCTGGTTGCTGGAAATTTCAAGGCGTTAATAAGCAGTCTTCTCTACTATTTCTTTAAGACTTGCATTATGTAACCCTCTTTTTAGTGATAAACTATATTCGAAGACAAATCTCCTAAACTTCCATGTGATTATAATTATTTTCAAAATCAATTTATGTTTTATTTAGATGATTATAAGCCAAATAAGTATCTATATTATGGTTAAACCAATTGCAGGTAGTGCTGGTGATGTGCTTGAAGATGATCCAGTTGGAAGGTTGAAGGTTTTTGTTTATGAACTTCCTAGCAAGTATAACAAGAAAATTTTGCAAAAAGATCCAAGATGCCTCACCCATATGTTTGCAGCTGAGATCTTTATGCACCGATTTCTCTTATCTAGTCCTGTTAGAACCCTTAATCCTGAAGAAGCAGATTGGTTTTACACACCTGTATACACCACCTGTGACTTGACACCTAATGGACTCCCTTTACCTTTTAAGTCACCACGAATGATGAGAAGTGCTATACAGCTTATTTCCTCAAACTGGCCTTATTGGAATCGGACAGAAGGGGCAGATCATTTCTTTGTGGTTCCTCATGACTTTGGAGCATGCTTCCATTATCAAGTAAGAAATTTATTATATCATCTTATTTGTTATTTTCTAATTTGGATTTCTGTTGTGTGTCTCTTAAGTTATTGAATAGGGGTGTACAAAACCGATCCAAACCAAATTGAGCAAACCAAGCCAAACGAAACCAAATGAAAACTGAAAATAGTTGGTTTTGATATGTCAAAAAATAGGAAACCAATCGGTTTGGTTTAGTTTGGTTGTTGGTTGGGATGAAGTGAAATTGAAACCTAACTGAACCAGCTGCCTAATATACTAAGTACAATTTTTTTTAATGTATTTTACATATATAATTATTATTATTATTATTAGTCCTTTAGTAGATGAACTACAAAGTGTTATATCTATTTGTTTTATGAAGTGTGATATGTATGAATCAATGACCTTCAAAAGTTGATATTACAAATGTTGTATTTTTTTTTTTCCCTTGTTGTCATGAAGAGTTTAGAATGTTTTCTACCATAGTAACAATTAGAGAGCAATGTGCTTCATGGTAAATTGCAAAAAGAATGATGATATTCTCTATTGTTTTTCTTATCTTTTATCAAACAAAATCCCAAGTGAATAAACTTTTATGGAACAAAGAAAGTGAAATGTTGAAAGCTTATTCTTAAAAGGAACAAAAAACATATGTTTGTAATTTGTAACTAAAAAATGTAAAGTACATGCTAACGTATTGGTATTTAATATATTCCTTTTGAATAGAGAGAATATTGCAAGGTTATAATTTTAAATTGTGAGGATCAAATAAATCAATTAGAACTACAAAATTAATTTGAAACTAGTTAGGATATTAGCCTATATGTTCTGTATTTAATTTTCTTATCATTGTATTAACATCTTGAAGCACACACATTTTCCTTACAATCTTGTATATATTACAAATTTGACCATGTTAGGACTTAGGATCAATCAATAGAGTTAATATTAACTTTCATTTTTCTGTTTCAATTTAAAATATGTGAAGCATACAGTGCCCTTTGTATACCCCTGTTATTAAATCAATTGTGTATGGTGTATTGAGAAGTACATCAGATTCCACTATTAGAACTATACCTGAAGCATGAACTTTTAACGTATTTTGTTCCAGGAAGAGAAGGCAATTGAAAGAGGAATTCTTCCATTGCTACAGCGTGCTACCTTGGTTCAGACATTTGGACAGAGGAATCATGTGTGCTTAAAAGAGGGCTCAGTCACTATTCCGCCATATGCTCCACCACAGAAAATGCATACCCACCTAATTCCTGAAAAGACTCCTAGGTCCATTTTTGTTTATTTCCGAGGATTGTTTTATGATGTTGGAAATGACCCTGAAGGTGGTTACTATGCAAGGTAGGTCTTATCTTCAAAGCTCATCTGCAAAAGAATGCTAACGTGCATCCTTTAATTTATAACTTAAGTATTTAGTTATTTTAAAAGAATTATTGGAAGCGATCAATTATATTGACACCTAGTGCATTGATGACCAAAAGTTGGGTCCTTAACAACAAAAATTCTGATTAGTCAAAGTGATTGTATTTTGCAATATTACAGAGGTGCAAGAGCAGCTGTGTGGGAGAACTTTAAGGACAACCCACTTTTTGACATTTCCACTGAGCATCCGACCACATACTATGAGGACATGCAACGAGCTGTGTTTTGTTTGTGCCCACTTGGCTGGGCCCCTTGGAGCCCACGATTGGTTGAAGCTGTGATATTTGGCTGCATCCCAGTTATCATTGCAGACGATATTGTTCTACCATTTGCTGATGCAATCCCATGGGAAGAGATCGGGGTTTTTGTTGATGAAGAGGATGTCCCTAATTTGGATACTATACTTACATCAATCCCCCCAAATGTAATACTGAGGAAGCAGAGGTTGCTTGCAAATCCTTCCATGAAGCAAGCTATGCTATTCCCACAGCCTGCTCAACCAGGAGATGCTTTTCACCAAGTTCTGAATGGTCTTGCACGTAAGTTGCCACATGACAGGAGCAGATACTTGAAACCAGGAGAGAAGATTTTGAATTGGACTGCTGGCCCTGTGGGTGATCTGAAACCTTGGTAGCTGTAATAACAGTTTGTCTGAGGCAATCAGGATTCTTTATATTGCTTGGTCAATCCTCAAGTGTTCATAAGGATTGGATGTAATTCAGATGCTGGTGTTCATTTTCAGTGTAAATTTTAATAATTTTTTTTTGAAATATATAGATCATGTCATCCATATAGAAGCTAAAGTTATGTTTATTTGTTGTTAGTTACCTTCTTGTTCATATCGCTCTCATTGTATGCTTCTTGTGGCCCTGCTTTTATTGCGTGTATAATGAGGCAGTAATAAGAGCAGGGTGTGAAGTTTTGGGAAAGTTTGTTTGTTCTTAATCTCCTACCATGGAGTATTGATTGTTAAGAAAGCTGATGGTTAGGTGATAGTATAAATTCTTCTTGTTTTTGTGTTTCAAAGCTCATGATTACTTTAGGCAGCCTTTCCCATACCTGATATAAATCCTGTAAATTAACAAGTGGCTGAATTCTATTAATCACTTGTCATCTGCCCGTCGCCATCTTCAACAACAATCGAGTCTTTTTTTGGGTCCCTTAGGTTGTGGGCAAATTTTTATTTACTGCTATGGGTTAGATATAAACAAACTTTGCTAATTCTTAAGGGGAAGAGAGAGAGAAGAAATGAAAAAAATGTACTTGCTTGCTCTTCGATGTACTTAACCCATATTTTAGGCCAAGGGCCTGGAAGATACATTCGATGATATAAACTTGGACAGTTAAATAAATGCTTCGGCGTAGGACATGTGTGGGAAGTATTAAAGTCACGTTTTTCCATTAATTACACTTTAAAGCCTTCACCCACAGTGGTGTTTCCATAACCAATCTCTTATTATAGCATAAGCGAATAAAAATGGCGTTGCAGTTGCAGGCACCCACTACCAAGTCTCCTTCTTCATTAGCCTCTAATGCTACTGGCTACTTACAATGCTGGACTCCGACCAGTCCAATCCTTTTGCTTTGAAATCATCATTCTTGTCTGCTTCACTTCATCTCCTTCATCATCATCCAATCAACACCATCATCTGACTTCTAGAACACCCAGAATTTCCATGCCCCTCGCTTCCAAGCAAGCCTACAATGTCAGACAGCAACGAAGCAGAGAATGAAACCTCATGCGAAACAATTGCTGTAAACCTCTGAGAGAGTTACTGGTTATAATGTTACATTCGTCAGGAGACAATTCTTCAGATGCCACAATCACGTAGGTGTTTATTATGCAGTCTCTCCCCACCTATTACGGTTTGAATGTAACCAGGAGTATATTATATGAAACAATACTGAGCTTCTTGGTCACATCATTATTAAAATCTCTATCTTTTCATTGATATGCTAGAAGTTCATGAAACTTGACCAACAATTAAGAAGTGAGCTATTTATTGGCCGTTGCTCTTAATATATAGCCAAAATATTGATTGTAACGTAGTAATGACCAACGGGGAAAAAAAAGGCAATATCATGGCAGATAACTACACTAACAGAACTACACACTGGTTGTACTTGTATGAAAGGTTTTCATTCTTGCAAGATGAATGAACCCTCTATTCTTCTGTCCATGGATGGCGGAGGGGGGAAATTCAAG
The DNA here is from genome assembly GCA_031216115.1 of Senna siamea. Lineage (NCBI taxonomy): Eukaryota > Viridiplantae > Streptophyta > Magnoliopsida > Fabales > Fabaceae > Senna > Senna siamea. The sequence continues at coordinate 16,625,564 of CM062359.1, read as the reverse complement.
GGAGAAAACATGTCATTGAAACTGGAGGTGGGTGCAGGCTTGAACTCATAAGGTCCTTCAATGGGTCCCCAAATCTGTGCAATCAGACAGGAAAATATTGTTAAAATTTTCTTTTCTCAGCTATTTGCTTTATTTGCAAGCAGTACTCTGATGCATTCTGTCAAACTAGATAAAAAGAGATGTAGAATTAGCTATAAAACTAACTTGATTTCCATCGTCATCATAACCTCTATCCCAGGTATGAATCTCCTTATTTTTCATAACTGCAAGTTCAGAAGTACAGTAGGTTGCTCCATTCTGCAGTGAAAAGGGAAAAGATATTTTACAGAATATTGAAATCAGATTCAATGAAATGCCAGTGAACTGAACTCATACACACGTTATAGAAAACTGGGAAGTCCGGGATTACAACTGCAAATTACCCATGAGTTAGGGAACCCGCCAGGTGGGGTTGAACCTTCATATAAGCAGCGTTTTCCACGCGGACAACGCTTTAGATGTATGGTTGTCAAATGCTCTGCAATGTCCTGCAAACCACACTGCCCTTATTCAGGAAAAGTCAACCATGCCTATGTTGTTCCTGGGCATGTTCCAGATTTATTTTAAAATTCTAGGACATTTTATCTTGTAATTTCTTTATTCACTCAACTTCTACACTGTTTTATTAAAATCCTGAGGTTTTATTTTATTTTTTATCAGTCTCTTTTCTATCCTGTGTTTCTTTCTTTTCGACACTTTGCACTTTTTTTTAAAGATCCTAAGACTTTGTTTTTTTTTTTTTTCTAATCAATATGTTTTTCCCCCCTTTCTCTTCTTTCTCTTTCTCTCATTTTGACTTGAACTTAGAAAGTCAGTGATCAAGTTAACCTGAATTAAAGAAATTAAAGCTGTATTGTTGAGAATTACATAATAGACAAATGTCTAAAAAAGAAAATGCCTTTAAGCTAAGGTCATGGTATCAACATGATTGAATGCTTACCCCAATGACTTCTTCTGGCTGTGGACGCTGATCTTTTGAACGATCACAGAAATTCTTGTACTCCTCCATGTCTCTAATGGCATATGTACTTAACTGCCATTGAACAGAAGCTAGTATTGATGCTCTCATTTAAAACAAAATAGAATATCCACTAGTGACAAAAAGAATATAGTTCTTCTAGAGATAAGCGGATTAGTTCAAGTGGAGAAGAAACAAAAAAGGATTGAATTAAAAATCTTTTCTGAGGATATCTATTTTCCTGGAGAGATGGGTAAGATATCCCAACACAGTAGCATCTTGATACCACCCGGAACGGTAAAAAAAAAATATATTCTACAGAATCCAAAAAATTAAAAAATTGGATCTGTCCAGCTTCCTCTATGAGGAGGAATTCAACCAAACCTAGTCACATTCTGGACCACTTACTTTTAATACCATTGCCTCTGTATAATTAAAACTAGAAAAGCTTTTAAAGTTAAAAAAAATCAGAGAAAATGGATTTCTTTTGGTAAGGGGATATATATATATATTTAAAAAAATTTAAGAGCAGTAGGGGAGAAAGGCTTGAAAATACATTCTCTTTCAATGTTATTCCAAAGAGAAATAAAGCTTCATTCCCTTTAAAGAAGGACTCAATTATTTTATGTAGTTAGCAATGTTAGAAAGCAAAGGCAAGACAAATTACACAGTGGAAATCATGGCTCTCAAGGATGGTGTGGCAAAATTTAACCACTCTTCGCAGAAATTTTATCACAATTATTAAACAAGAGAGAAATGGCACCTTAGAATTACAAACAGACCAAGTTCAACAAACAAATGCTAAAAGGCTACAAAAAAGGACATCTTTAAAGTGATTACAACATACCTCAACGTCACATTTCAACTCTTTTGGACAAGGTTTCACCATAAGAAACCTCTGCAAAAAGATAATAGATGATAGTTAAAAAAAACATTTTTGTACCATACAGAAAACTACTCATAATAAGGTGCAGCCTGTAGAGTAGGCAGCATCCCTAGAAAGTCAAGCTTCGTGGAAGCATCTTGCTCGTGTTTAGAATTTAAGTTTGAAGAGAGAATCAAAATAAATGTAAACAACCATTGTCATAAGACATGTATGCTACCTGCCGATAGGGTTTTTCTGGACTCCTCCAAAATGCCTATCAACACAAAGAAAATATTTAGAGCTACTTACAAAACATAGGCACAAAAGGCTGCAAAATTTATTTGCAAGGAAGATACTAATAGACCTGTATTATTTTACCCACTTGTTCAAAATATAGGACCTTTGAACCATCCACTAGTTCTGCGGCAGGGCATGTGAGCATTCTGCACAAATCAAAGATCAATGACGCATTCTTCTCCCCCCCAAAAGAAAATGAACAAAATAAATACAGTCCTCTATACTAATCAGCCCCTCTACTTTCTCCTTCTTTCCAACTTAAAATTACACAGAAGGGCATCATAAAGAATTAATGGTACATGGAATGTAACTTTAGAAACAGTGAAAGCCACAATTCGTAGTTCAAATCAGAAGCTTCCGAAAAGAAAAGGGGCGAAACAAGATGCAGCTAAAGTAGAATAACATACCTAATATTGAAATAGTTATCCGGGTCTCTGGACGCTTGCTCTTTCGAATACTACACCAAAAAATTTTCAAAATTAAAACAAAAAATAGAGATAGATAAAAAAAAACAGGATCCTTTACCACCCGCTACAAACTACTAGTAAAGGTAAAGAGTGCAAACATAGTTGAAAGCTGATGATTATTAACCTTTTCGCCAGCAAGGGACTGAGAGACAATACGAGCATGGTCCCAACGAGTGGTGGACTTGCTTAATCGCTTCACCAGAAGCGCACCTCCAATGAGTACCAGAGTCTTGATCACCAGTCCCCGAACACGGTTCCATCCATTGGAATCGTTCGAATCCGACTCCTTACCCATGTAAGCTGATTTTTCAGTACAAACAAAATTCTGCAAAATTAATGAATAATCTAAATTCTAAATCTCGCTATTTTGAGTACAACCATCATCCCCTTCATCTTAACTCAAATTTCCCTTGCCTCCGATAATCCCCGAAGACAGAAGCAGAAATAGGATTTAGGAACTTGACAAGTAAAAACAGAGGAGGGTTTCAGCAGAAAAGCAGAGGAAAATTGAAGATGAAGGAGGAGGAGGTGCAAATGCAAATGTGAATATATGTTTGCTCAATCTTGTGTGGTCTGAGAAAGCGTCATCAAATCAATCATCGTCCACAGCTCAACTTTTTTGCAACGCCCTTTGGTAAAGACTTAAGATCACTCCTCCGCCGCCAAAAAATAAAAGAAATTGAATTATTAAGGATTTTTAGTCTGAAATTAAAAGAATACACATGGAACAAACTTCATGCTCCGTCCGTTCAAAATCTGATTAATAAGTCTTTTTATTTTGGTAATTAATCTGATTAATAAGTTATTTGTGTGGTTATTTGGTTTCAAAAATTATTATAACCTTTTTTTGGTAATATTGATACATGAATTAACTAAATTTAGATGTAATTTTTACTATCAAACTTTTAATATAACTTGTATAAATTTTTTTTTAAAAGAATTAATTATAAAAGAGATTATTTGTATAAAATATAAATATATTAAATTTTAATTAAAAATTTTGATAATAAAAATATAAAAATTATATTTAAATTTTTTTGTATGAATAGAATTTTGTTAACTAATACATTTAGAGTATTAGTTAAGATTTCATTAATTAATTGTTAAAATTTTTAGACATTAAAAATTATTATTTTTATTAACCTTTTATTACTTTTTAATCATCAAATGTAACAAATAAAAAAATCTTAACTAATATCTTAAGACGTTGTGGATTTTCTTATGTTCACTTTTCATGAAGTTTTTCAGAATTCATTAAAACACATCATTAATTCACAAGTATGTTAATATGCAAAATATAATTTATTTTTATTCTTTAACTTGTTTAAAAATTAATGTATAAAATAATTTTAAGGAATGATTTAATTTGTTTTGAGACACTAATTAACAAAACTAAAAATATTCTAGAAGCAAATTACTGATTTTTATTTATTTGCTTATTTTTTTTGTTCAGTAGCAAATTATTGATTCCAACCCAAAGTATTGTTGATGTGGACAAATGTGAGAAGTTCTTTTTTTGTTTTATTCCAAGATAAAGAGAAGAGTGAATTATACTTATCTTAGATAAAATTATATTTAACATTTTTCAAAAATTTATATTTGATGTTTTAAAATTTAGTACAATTTTACATAAATATTTTTTAATTTATTTTACAATAAAATTATTTAATTATCTTTATGTTGAAACTTAATGTATATTAATGGCATTTATTATTATATTAAGAATAAAGTTACATTCTTATTCTTTACCAAAAAAAAATATGAAAATAAATTAGATAAAAAATGAGTATAATTTTTTGAATTAGAATGATAATTAGTTGTAAGTTATAAAGAAGGGTGGTATAATGAATAATATTTTTAATAAAACTATTTTTCTTAAAAATTATAAATTTTTTGTTTCAATTTTTTCTCAGAAGTTAAAACTTTAATTTTTTAACTTTTTTACTATCACTCAAAAACAAATTATTTTTCTAAGAAAAATCTGACCAAACGCTTTCATTTTTCAAAATATATATTTCTGTAAAAATTAAACAACTTTCTTTCAAACAACTTAGCCCAATAGATTATTAATGCCATTCTTCTCCCTCAAGTTAACTCAAGCTGTTTGAGTTTGACCCACAAAAAAAAAAAGCTCATGCTGTTGCTGTGTAATTCAAGTATCTTATAATGTTGGCAACCATAATTATCAAAGTGATAAAAACAAAATAAAATAAAATGGAATGAAAAGTTAAGTAGCCTTAAAATGTTAAACTATAAGATAAAGGAAAACATAAGAGTCAACAGATATAAGATAAAGGAAAACATAAGAGTCAACAGATCAATTATATTTCAACCTTAATAATTAAAAATAAAAAATACAACCGAAGAACTTTTGAGTACATACCACAATCAGTAGCTTTTACAATAGTTTTGCTAGTAAAGGGCATTTTTTAGCACATAGCTACTCTACAAGTATACCACTTGCACCATAATTCAGGGTTAGATTTTGTAACCTTGGGTACTGAATAACAACCATACAAGGTATTCATTAGCATACTACCAAACATTCTTACTTTTTTTTTTCCGCGCTGGTAGAGTCCAGAACCAAGCATTTCAAGCAACAAAATCAAACCATTCAGAAAACAAATTTAACGTGGAGAATACAAATGGATAGCAAAGGTTCCCACAAAGTCACAATATTCTAGCTTGCACCCCTTTGTTTCTGATCTCTATAGCTAATACAAACCTTGAAGTTGCAGTAACCCAGCCCTTCTTAATGGCAACAATAATGGTAGGCCAGATTTTATTCAATTCTCTATCACAAACCACAAATTTAACCCCTAAAGTATGAAGAACGATCTACTGATTCCCAGCAATAGGACCATCCCGACCTTTCTTGATATCATCCCAGCCTCTCACCCATTGTTGGCCAGGTGTTGCTCTTGTTTCAGGCGCAGAATGCCTGTCAAGGTTCTTCTTAACTCTTTCCCGCACAGCAGCAAAGACCTATATAGCAAAAGATGATTGATATGAGAACTGTACCCCAAAGAAAAACATCAGGAAAGAAAGAACGGAATGGAGAAAAAAACTGGAATTCCATCATTAAACTGATCAAAAGAAACTCACTGGATTTAAGCTGATTGATTCAGGGGGTTGCTCCTGCCCAGACACCCACTTCCATAAATCTGGATTCTCCTGCAAAACCGTAAATAGAAGTTTGAAGTGCCATGGACTCACATCTAAATTTAATAGTTCTGTCTATCTTGGACTCATTGTATCAGGATAGTTCTGTCTATCTTGGACTCATTGTATCAGGCAGCTATCTTATTTTTCATTTTCCATTCAGAATAAGCAAGGAAATTCCTCCAATAAAATTATCTCAGAAATTCCTTTTCTCACTCAGCCTTCTCAGTATACACATAAAATCTAGCTGACTAGTTTGGGTCACCAGTGTATTAAAGGTGCCAATTAGTGGAACTAGATTTCTTGTAGTTTAACCAACTAGCAAAGATGAAAATCACCATCTATTCTTGTTCATATGCTTTTTATTTGGACCCACCAGTATCCATCTTCAATTTTTCATATATAAAAGAGTAGAAGATGCTACATTTTCCATTAGCCAAAAATCAGCATAAAAAACCATATTTAAAGAAGATACGCTTTGTGCCAACAAGCTAATCAACCTGATTTCAAGATTTACCGTGAAAAATTTTCAGGCTGTTCAAACAGATCAACTTGATTGATTCACCAATGAAACAGATATTCAAGACCTAAATTACTTATAATTTTGTTGCCAGCAGCAAAACCACACTCAAGGACTAATAAATTAAAGTTAAAACAGCAGGTGATACTATCTTTAAAATCTGAATTATTTGAGAAGCATTGCTATCATTCCAAATATAGTTCTTCTGAACCTAATACCTTCTAGATTTTCACTGTGAAAAATTTCCTCTGATGCTAATTATCTGAACTCCAATCGTCTTTTCAAATCAATTCTAGGCTTCAACTACTCTCTCCTGCCTTGATTTAATTTGTCTAGATATCAATGACAAAAATATAGACCATATGGGATTATGATCCTATGTAACCTTTTCTGCATCCGTCAATATATACTCGTAGATGCTGAACCACAAGTATTTACTATTCATAATTATTAAAGTAACATAGAAGTTACTATTCATTTTCAAATCGTCACAAATTTGTAAAGGGAGGATGATATGCATATTTTATGAAATAAGGCAGTCCTATAATCAAATCCAAATACTAAGCATAAAAATTCTGGCTACTCTTATTGCCATTCGATATTGTGGCATTCCTCAGAATACAACAATCATGTCAGATAGTGGGAATTGAATTCTTCTATAATCATATTCAATAAAAATGTAAATTATGAAATACCACATCCAGGACATGAATCAAAGCTTTAATCCGATTTTCATCCAATGAATTGATATTCTCCTCTACCCATTTGCCAAGAACCAAGTCGAGTTCGAGGAACCCCCGTTGTTTGCTCCTATATAATAGTCTACACATAAATTCAAACAAAAAAAATAAAATCAGTATGTGACCTGTATTAAATTGAAAACATGGAAAAGCGGAATCGGAAGTGAGATTCCAGAAGGAAACCTGTTGAACAAGCGCCTTTTGCTTTCTTCGTTAGACAAATCTATATCAGCCGATTGAGAGTCGTTACTCTGTGACGTGAAACGAGAAAACAAAGCATAATTATAACCAGGCCTGAAAAAACCAATCACCCCAACTTCAATCAGAGAAAGAATAACCAAGAACGATTGGGTGTGAGTTGAATTACATGATAAAAAAAAATAATGGAAGATGGAAGAGAACCTGAGAAGGGGATTTGAAGCAGCTTGAATGGAGCTCTTGTTAGAATTGACAAGTCTGTGGACATTGATTACAACTCTTCGGAAATTTGCCATTAGAAGGAGGGAGTGGTTTCTGCAAAACCTCGACAAGTAATTTCTGGCGTGCTGATATTGCTGGGAGGTTTATTTTATATGGGACAAAGCCTACCGTGGCCATTCTTAATCCACAGGGCTAGACACAGGTGCTACGTGGTGCACTGTGAAAGTGTTTTTCACAGTCCACCATTATTTAACCTTATTATCATGTTATAAAACGTAAATACAATTACTTATATGTTTAAAATATAATTCATCAATCAAAAATTAGTCATTCTTACTCCCGTTATAAATAAATCATCTATAAGATATTTGAAGGAAAAATACTATAAGATTTTTTTTTGGCAATATACAGAACTAAGAGACACACTAATTCATAGTGCTTTTTGATAATTCCTAGACCCTTGAGTTTAGTAAAAACATAGTTTATTCACTAAAATTTAAATTTTTTTATTTTATTTATAGTTTATGTAGAATAATTCACTTCTCTCTTATTAAGAATTTTTTAGTGATTCATCCTTTGATTATTTTATACCTTTTAAGTTTAAATTAGTCATTTTTAAAATTTTTTTTTTTACAAGTATTTTATTATTAAAGATAATTTTATTTGAGATACTGTTAGATATTAAAAGTGAACACTTCTTTCATCAAAAATTTAAATTATGATTTGTTACATTGTGAAATACTAACTTTTTTTATTAGACTCAATTTTCATTGGTAAAGAGAAGCTATTTTAATTTAAAGAAAATCTTTAAAATTAACAAATTATTTAGTTAATACCAAGCGATCTTACTTTTATAAGAAAGAAGATATGAGTTTGAATATTGAGAAATATATTTATTAGAAAATTTTATCTTAATATTTTTAACCCAAGAGTGGATTAGTTTTAAGTCAACTTCAACTTGAAAATATCTTAGATTTTCACAAGAAACATCTTTAAAAAACTAAGGATATATTTAATTTATGCAAATATTTAATTTTTATTTGCTATTTCTATTTCTTAAAAATAAAAAAAAAAAACAAAAGTTTATTTTAGTTTCTACGTTGATGCCCTAAAAATTAAAGAGCTTACAGAGAAAAAAATTTTAGAAATGGACCTTAATGGTGTCAAAAAAATTGTCTTAAAGGCTTAAGACTTATATCTTAAGCTTGATGGTCTTTTTTAATTGTTGACAACAATTGAGGTTTATGTATTTATTAAAAGAATAATCGCTGAAAATTTTAATTAGTATAAAGAGTGAATCCCTGGCTAATAAAAAAACAATTTAGAGACGTTATATAAAATTAACTTTAACTCTACACTCTGATATAAACAACTAAGTAAGATTTGTAAATCATTTATTTATTTTCATTTCCTAGCTACTAATTGAAATTCTGTATTATTTACATAAATCAAAATTTGATATACTTACTAAGCATTTTATAGATTGCCTAATGTATAACTTGAGTAATCTTACAAGGACTTTAAACTATCTTTTTTTTTTATAAGAAATTTCAATAGAAGGTATAAGAACAAACATTATAATATATATATATATATATTTATATATATATATATTAGTGTATTTGCTTTGAGCAATATATCATTGTCTATATAAGAACTTTTGAGTTATATATTCCTAAGATTCATACCATATCAAAAGTATTATAAGTACCTTCATGTGAGAATCTTTATGCTCAACATGCTTCATAAAAAAATGTGAGTGTACTCCAAGTGAATTAATAGAAACGGTGTAATAGTATGTGAAAACAATGTTAACATAATAGGAAATTGTCATTTCAATTTTTGTTGTAAATAATTTGTATATATATAGGATATTATCATTATTAATATAAGTAATGCTATTATCCTCAGTAAAACTCTAACTATAGTTACAGTTTTAATCTAACTAAAAAAAAAAAAGGTCATTGTAATGACATCATTTTTATTGTTTCTCATGGGTATTCTCATATTAGAAGCACTTTTATTCATAAAATTTATAAGTATTAAATGTGAGTAAGAATTTAAATCTTGATTTATCATATTATAAGAGACTAGTCCTATTTATTAGATCTAAGTTCTATTAGTATGATATTATTTAAATACAATATAAAAAAAACTCATGTTGTAATATAATTTTGTTTAAAGTAATCTCTTCTTGCAGAGGATTATAAAAATACATGCATAAAAAGGAATTGAAATCAAAATTTTTATTTTCTAAAGGTTGATATACTGTTATAAGTGAGGGCAAAATTAAAATTATGATGAAAAAACTCATCAAGAGGGTTGTGCTGCAAATCTTTTATATGGGTATTATAATTATACAATTGCCTCGTACAATTACGTTGTGCATTTACCTTAAGCAATCTTTTTTTTATCACCTAAGGCAATGTATTTATTGATAATTATTGAGATATGTGAGGTCTGTCTTATATTGAGACAAACTTTAATAAAATATGTGAATATTATATTTTGTCTAATATTTTTATAAATAAAAAATAATAAAAATAAAAATAAATAAATAAAAATAAATTTAAAATGAACCTAATAAGCTTTAAATTTTTACTTTAAGCTAAAAAATAAAATAATTATTTGAAAATAAAAAAGAGACAAGAGAGAATAAAAAAAAATAAAACAAGAGTAGTTTTAATCTTTACCTTAGTTTTAAAATTTTAATTAAAAAATGAAAATAAATAAAAATTGATTAAAAATAAAAAATAGAAAAAGGATAGATATTTTAAATTTGATTGTTTTGTCATTTTACCCTTCTTTTTTCTTATTTTCATTTTGTCCTTCAACCTAAATATAAAACTAAAAAAAGAAAAATAAAAGATCAGATCCTCATTTTAGAGAGCCCCGCGCGAGAGAGAAGAGTGGAGGGAGCCTATGCCAAATGAAGCGCGAGAGTGAGTGTCCGTCGCGCCTGTAACCGACGCCATCGTTGAGGGAGGAAGTCGCCGCCGCTGTGCTGCTGAACGTCGACGATCGGCGCTGTGAAACTCGCTGCTCGCGTTGCTCCTTCGCGTTCGTGGCTTGCTCTCGGTTTGGCAGAGAGAGGTAAGGTTCCTACCATCTCCATCTTTATTGTTTTTCTCCTCTTCTGCTTTGGTTGATGGTGGTTGCTGGGACCCTATCATTTCCGGTGGTTGTTTGAGATTCTCTCTTCTTGTCTAGTTCCCTCTTTTAGTCTTGTCATGCATTTCTCCTCTAGTGTTTGTTGTTTCGTTTTTTTTCTCTTCTTTTTGGTATGTAAAATGTGGTTTAAAGAAGGTAAACGACGGCTTGAAGTGTTGGTTTTCGCCTGGAGTCGTCTTCTTTGGCTTGCAAGTATGCGTTGAATGTTTGAATACTCCTTAAAAGTACTAAGTAGTGTGGTTTCGGTCTTGTTACGTATTGATGGTGATTGTTTTGATTTTTTAGTATGTAAAATGTATGTGAATAGCTTAGATGATGGTTCAAATGCTGATTTCTGTTTAGATTTAATTTTTTTAACTTGCAGGCATACTATCGAATGGCTGAATATTGATTGAAAGCGTTGGATATTTATTTTGACTCTCCTTGGTGCTGATGAATGTGTCATTGAATGATTAAAGTATCGAATGTGCCACGGCTTATGCTTGTATGAGTCTCATAAATGTCCTAAAGCAATGCAAATCCATCAAACAAGTTTACCAGCTTCATGCTTACTGTGTTACCTCTGGCCTTCTCTTCCTTCACCCTTCACTTTTCTTCAACTCCATTCTGCATACCTTCGTTTCCATTCTCATACCCCCCACCTTCACCAAATCTTCCACTTTCAACCCATTAAGCTATGCACTCTCTGTTTTCCACTCCATTCCAAACCCATGGACATTCTCGTATAACAACCTCATTAGAGTTCACACTCTTTTCTCCACCCCTCTCTCTGCACTCCAAATCTTTGCCTTGTCACGACGTCTCTCTATTCCTCCTGATTTCCACACCTTCCCATTTATCTTCAAAGCCTGTGCCCAGCTTCATGTTCTTTCTCTCTCGCAGTCGGTTCATTCACAAGCGTTCAAGTTTGGGTACATGGCCCATCTCTTTGTGTTGAATTCGCTTATACATGTGTACTCTAACCATGACCGTATTCATGATGCCTACCAAGTGTTCTGTGAAAGTTCTGACAGGGATGTTATCTCTTACAATGCTATGGTTGATGGGTTCATCAAAACTCGGCAGATTGCCCACGCACGTGAGATGTTTGACCAAATGCCAGTACGTGATGCTGTGTCTTGGGGCACTATGGTAGCTGGGTATACCCAGACAAATATGTGCAGTGAAGCCATTGAACTCTTCAATCAGATCCTTGCTTTAGAGCTTCGGCCAGACAACATTTCGTTGGTTTCCGTTCTTTCTGCTTGCGCCCAGCTGGGGGAACTAGAACAGGGAAAAATTGTTCATAAGTACATTAAACAAAATGGGATTCGAGTTGATTCCTTTTTGGCCACTGGTTTGGTGAACTTTTATGCCAAGTGTGGATGCATTGAGACTGCAAGAGATATATTTGAGTCAAGCCCAGATAGAAATGTATTTACGTGGAATGCTATGCTTGTTGGCCTCGCAATGCATGGCAAAGGTTTACTTTTGCTAGATTACTTTTTTCGAATGATTTCATCAGGGGTTCAACCTGATGGGGTGAGCTTCTTAGCCGTTTTGATGGGATGTAGCCATGCAGGTCTGGTACATGAAGCCGGGAAGGTTTTTAATGACATAGAAACTATATATGGGGTTCATCCAGAGCTCAAACATTATGGGTGTATGGTTGATATGTTAGGGCGGGCTGGTTTGATTGGAGAAGCAATAGAGCTGATAAAAGGAATGCCATATGGCGGTGATGTTTTTGTTTGGGGTGGGTTGCTTGGAGGATGTAGGACACATGGGAACCTCGAGGTTGCTAAGAAAGCAGCCAGACAAGTGATGGAGATAAAGCCAGAAGATGGTGGGGTTTATTCCATTATGGCCAATATTTATGCCGACACGGAGCAATGGGATGATTTAGTCGAGATTAGGAGATCGTTGAGCACCAATAAGAGGGCCAAGAAAATTACTGGCTTTAGTTCGATTAGATTAGATGACAACTGTGACCTTGAGTTTGAAGCAGTTGACAGCATGACATCTTAAACTGATCAGATGAGTGAGGAAATCTGTCATTGGATTTAGTCTAGTGAGGAAGGTTGAGCCCACAAAGGTAAAGACTAAATACATCTGTGAATAGAATTTTAAATGAATGACTATAATCACATTTTAGGTTTTGTACTTTAAAATAATATGAAAAAGATAAAGTTGTAAAAAGAACACTGCTGGTGGCCTCTCCACCATGGCTTGTTAATTTTATTTAAATTTCATGTTAAACTATCTGAGTATAGAATTTCCAACATCGGCATCTTTGTCTACCTTGAGTTCATGCCCATATATTATGTATCTGTAAATCTGTTAGTAACAAGAAATTGAGCTTTTGCATCCATGCAATTTTGGCAAAGGATTTTTTTTTTTAAAAAGAAATTTCAGGCTATTGAATTAGAGATCATTAACTTAAACATTCTTACTCATAAGAAAAAAGTTGTTATAAAAAGAAGTTTTATGTTGTGAAGCAACTTAAAGTTTTCACTTACATTTTGTTACCACTTGATAACTCTTAATGCCATAATAACTTGTTTCAAGAACCTTACGGGCATTTTCAACACAGTTATCAAGCCCAATATTGAAAGTAACTCTAGTGTTGTTTACCTGCAGATACTGATATAGCTAGAAACATATAATAAGGACATATTGTACTTCCTAGTAATGTTGAAGTACCATTAGAGTTGAAATTCATGATTATAAAGTATTATTGTGGAATCCCTGATTTATCTCTAAGATGTTATTTTGTACATAGTCAATGATTCTAATTGTATAGCATTTATTTGATTAGCATAGGATTAATTTCTTTTCCACTTGTTTAGGCTAATGTATAGGATAATGTCTCTGAATTTTCCTGGGCTTCTCCTATAAATGGGTGAACCCACTACATGTCTCTGATATTTCCACAAAGATTTTTTGGACCCTTATGATTGTATGTCTCTTTTGCTGCTGTATTCTGGTATTATTCAGACTTTTTATTATGGGAATTAATCTTTGGATCTGCATGACGCTTTAGTGGTGGAGTCTTTTAAGTCTCCTTTCCTTGCTTACTTTTGTATTAGAAAAATGAAAAATCTGCTCTGAGCTTTTAGTAGATTTTGAAAGTGGCATTCAATGTTGTAGGGATTGAAATTGTTAATGAGGAGTTTGTTTGCATGGTGAAGCATGCATGTTGATAAGAATAATAACAATTATCACCTTTGAAGAATGCAGAGATTTTTTTCTGCTCTATCCTCATGAACCAACTATTGAAAATATATATCGACATTAGGAAAGGGTATGTCTTGCTATCATTTCCAAAGGTATCAATAAACATGTTCACCAAAGTAAATTTTTTATTGCAGGGGCGATAGGAGTTGCTTCTCGTACAACAACGGCTGTCTATCCAATATCTTATTAAAACTAGGTTGTAGACTAGTGCTTTTGAAGGTGGCAGGGGTCTTAAGCTGCAAAAATTCTTAGGTACCGTGTAGTGTGTGGTCAGGTGGTGCAAAGAGCCAATGAGAACTGTTTAAAATGAGTTTTACACGTGATGGGATCCACTAACACAAGGTCTATGGAGCCAAGAAGGACCTTGGGCGTTCTACAAAGGGCTTGTTTAATCTCTTCTTGGTATAATTCCTTATGCAGGTATTAATCTTACTGCTTATGAGACCTTGAAAGACATATCTAAGAGATGAATTCTTCAAGATGATGTATGATATTTACTGCATCCACTCATCTTTGGAATTGACTGATTTTATTTTAATTTTTCTAACAACTTTATTTCTTCTGGTTGTAAATTTCATAGAACCTGGTCCTCTAGTACAATTGAGATGTGGATCAATTTCAGAAGCTCTTGAAGCTAATTATGTATATGCACTAGAGGTTGTTTGTACAAGGTACAATGCTATGTTAGTGTTACAGTTATTTATAACTCGTCCTTCAGTTGCGTTCTTCTAAGTTCTAAGCTAATTTTCTTCTTGTTATTATGTGTATACTCTATACTATGCTGATATTACATTGATGCTTTTCAGGCTGCAGGCACAACGTTCCAACACCTCTTGTGCTTTCAAGGGCATGTCTGATACATTTCGGAGAACTCTTCAGAATGAAGACTTTAGAGGGTTCTATAAGGGATAGCTTCGATATCTCCTCAAAGTTGTGCCAGATGTAAGCATTGCTTACATGGTCTATGAAAGTGTGAGGAGTCTTGATCTCGATTAGAGATGTTATAGTGTTATTGCCAGAGGCCACTGAGCTTATTTTTCAATATTAGGAAATCAATAATTGTTGATGTTGATTGTTGACAACAGAAGAAGATTTTACTACACTGGTAGGCAATACGAATGCGACAGATTGTCATTCCCATGAGGATATCCTAGAACACGATTTTGTAGTCAAAAGGTTTTTCTCCATGCTTGTCTGAACTAAAATATTGGAGAATTAAGGATGCATCATGCTTAGATGTTTGATGCCAAGAGATGATGTATTACAATTCTGCATTTCCTACATTCATAAGTGAAGATTTTTGTGTTTCTCCTCTGTATTCATATTATGAAGGAAAATAATCAAATTGTTAGTACTCATTTCTTACCACTTTAACTTGTAGATATTTGGATCAACTAATAAAACTTGAGTCAGCTACATAAATCAGGTAATGACAACGAGTTCTATTTTGACACATTTGGATTTTTATGAGTGAATGAAATTGGAAGGCATCCGTCGTTGTATTATCTTCTCTGTACGACAAGATACATTTCTATAACTTGTGAATATTTTATTGTTGAGATTTGTTTCTGCCGAATGTACTCTGTACTTCTAGATGCATTTGCTAGAAGCACTTGGGAATGGGCATTTGTTGAACATATATTTTTTTTTGTAACAATTTGTTCATCTATTTTTATATAAATTTGATAAAATTTTATGTTAGTTGTTGATTACATAATATAATTTTTTTTAATTCAGATTTGAAACTAATTATAAAAATCAAATAATAAAAAAGTTATTAAGAAAAATTTAATTATAAATAATTTAATAATAAAAATGAATCAAAATAAAATATAATGTTACATAATTTATGTATTTAACTCTACTTAATAAAAAAAAACTTTTCTTTTTATTGTTGTACTCTTTTGTAGCAGCTTTACAAGTTATTTATTTACACTTCTTTTCACATTGTCCAAACTTTCAATTCACATTAAAATTTTTTAAATGATTATTACTGGAATTTTGAAGGAAAATATAATATGCGAAGACTTTTTCTTATAAAACTCAATTAAAGAAAACTAAATTATAAGTAAATAACTTTTAAAAACTAAATTAAAAAAAGGTAAAATTATAGAGATACTAATTTTTAAATCTTTTAAAAATAAAGAATTATTATTTAAATGCTAAATATGGGGCACATCATGTTTTAAAGGTCCAATAAGAGCAAGACAGGCACTCTTAACTCACAAGTCACAAGTATTAGCTTTAATAACTTTGTCTGAATTATATAATCTACGCAAAAAAATTAAGAATTTACAAAATAATCTCATAACCAATTTTGGAAGAAAGAAGTACATAAAAGAAATAGGTAGAGAATGAAAAACACTGAAAAACAAATAAATGGAATATATTTCTAAATTGGGCCTTTAAGTTTATGTACAAAATGACAAAGACATGTGTTAGTGTTACAACAAAATATAATTTCACCAATATTAAAGGTCACCTCCTCTTAAATCATATGTCATTGAAAAATCCCCCAAAAAAAAAAAAACCTAATTATTTGTTCTCTCGAATTGAGATTAGAATCATAGTCTTATATTAAAGCAAAATATTAACTTAATTATCTTTATTATCCTCTCTCCTAACAAATATCAAAATTAAATTTTTTTCTTTTTTATTTTAAAAACATACACTCTCTCTACTTAAAATATTAAAAAAATTTATAATTTCACTTACTTTAATTAAAATATTCTTAATAACATTATTAATTTTTTTTTAAAAAAATTATAATATTAAAAAATATATTTTAAAAATTATTTCATTATTATTTATTTTGAATTAAAAATTAAAAATTATTTTATTTTAAATTTTAAAAAATAATTTTTTATATTGATTAAATACATATATAATTATATAAATAATAAATATAAAGGTATTTTGATCAAAATAAATAAAATTATAATTTTTTAATTTTTAAAAAATGTAATTTTATAAAATAAAAAAATAATTTCATAATTTATTTTATAAAAAATATTAAATATAATTTAATCAAGCAACTTTAATTTACTTAGAACAATAAAAAATAGCAAGGAGGGAAGGAGGTGATGACATTGGCTGATACTACGTTCACAGGACAATGGGAGTGATGCAAAGAGAAAACGTGGCAATCGGTGATTGGCCACTGTCACGTGTCACGTAAACTCATTGGTTGAAACAGCTCAAAGGTAGTGTCGAAGAGATCTATAAAGTAGAACAAAACAGAAATGCTCTTATATTGAAGAGCTAACACTATTTAGATCTTAGAATAGGAATAGAAGATAGGTTTTTAGTTTACAAATCATTCTCTTCCATTCACTGATTCGCATTTCAGTATTAGGGTTTCACTGTGAAGGAGAGACACTGACGAAGCAATAGCCATGGGGGAACGGAAACCTACCCCTTTGGGGCTCCTTGCGGTGCTCCTCTTGATTGCTTCTTCGTTTCAGATGCTTTGCGCTTCTGATGATAACGATGATGCGGTAATTGGGCCCCTTCTTGATCCTTTAATTATTATTATAATAATTATTATTATTACATATGCATATTTTTGTTTTTCCGTTGGATCTCTAATTTTCCGAATGTTTGATTTAAATTTCGTTTAGATCTTCTATGAGTCATTTGAAGAGGATTTTGAAAGTCGTTGGATTGTGTCCGAGAAGGAGGACTACAAAGGTAAATAAGTTGCTCCTTTTCTTATTGTCTGAGCAGATCAGTGAAATTTTCATAATGGGTGTTTTACGATGGTTATTTCTAATTGTTTGTTTGCTTACCAACTGGTTGCTTAAGCCTAAAGATTTGAGTTGAGAATAAATTCACTTTTGTTCTTTTGTTAATTTTAAACGTTCCTTCATCATGCTTCGTTGATATTGAAATCTTATCCATACACGTTGCATACTCTAAATCAGTTCTAGCCGATTAACCTTTCACTTGACTTATAGAGTCATGTCACACTAGTTACGAGCATCTCACTACAAAATTCAAATCTAGGATGTTGAGGAATTTTACAGCCGCAGGTTAAACTTACTGTTAAGAGAATCGATTTACAGAATCTAACATGTAGAGAAAATAATTATGGGATACATTATTAGAGCGAAATTGGATGATAAACTTTTCCAATATGTATCTTCTTAAAAAATCACGTGCTTTTCTAGACAAGCATAAGCATGAATGTCGCTGGACAGACAGACAGCTATCTCAATTATTAGTGCACGCACCACATTCTGGAACTCCCAAAGTATAAATCGTGAAAATTGTCCAGCTGCTACTTGCTATTACTTTTACACGATCGAATGTGGTAATTTGTGTGAATATCCATTACTTATACACTTATTAGACGACAATTGCGCATTGACTTCAATATCCTTGTATTCATTCTTTCACGGTTGTTTCTTCACTTCTTCCCCTGCTTGTAGAGTGCATATTTGAAGATGTCAAACTAGGCCATACTCCTGCTTTCTCTTTTTCTGAAGCAATTGCGTTAAGCAGATTGATATCTTGCTTTACCAGTATTGAAAGTTTGTCTTAACTTGTAATTTGGGTTTTAGGTGTCTGGAAGCATGCTAAGAGTGAGGGTCATGAAGACTATGGACTTTTGGTCAGTGAGAAAGCAAGAAAATACGCTATAGTAAAGGAGCTTGATGGCCCTGTAAGTCTTAAGGATGGAACAGTTGTTCTCCAGTTTGAGACTCGTCTCCAGAATGGCCTTGAATGTGGTGGTGCATATCTGAAGTATCTTCGACCCCAGGAGGCTGGATGGAAACCCAAGGAATTTGACAATGAATCTCCATATTCTATCATGTTTGGTCCTGATAAGTGTGGGGCCACAAACAAGGTGCACTTCATTTTCAAGCATAAGAATCCGAAGAGTGGGGAGTATGTGGAACACCACCTGAAGTATCCTCCCTCTGTCCCATCTGACAAACTATCTCACGTTTACACTGCTATTTTGAAGCCTGACAATGAGTTGAGAATTTTGATTGATGGGGAGGAGAAGAAAACTGCCAATGTCTTATCTTCTGAGGATTTTGAGCCTCCGCTTATCCCTCCCAAGACAATACCCGATCCTGATGATAAGAAACCTGAGGACTGGGATGAGAGAGCCAAAATTCCAGACCGGGATGCTGTAAAGCCAGACGACTGGGATGAGGATGCACCCATGGAAATTGAAGATGAAGAAGCTGAGAAGCCAGAAGGATGGTTAGATGATGAGCCTGAGGAGATAGATGACCCAGAAGCAACCAAGCCAGAAGACTGGGACGATGAGGAGGATGGTGAATGGGAAGCCCCAAAGATTGATAACCCGAAGTGTGAAGCTGCCCCTGGTTGTGGTGAGTGGAAGAGGCCAATGAAGAGGAATCCAGCTTATAAAGGAAAATGGCATGCCCCTCTAATTGATAACCCCAATTATAAGGGTATATGGAAGCCCCGGGATATTCCAAACCCTGACTACTTTGAACTCGAGAAACCTGATTTTGAGCCTATTGCTGCCATTGGCATTGAGATTTGGACAATGCAAGATGGTGTACTGTTTGACAATGTTTTGATCGCCAATGATGATAAGATTGCAGAGTCCTATCGGGAGACTACATGGAAGCCTAAGTTCACCATCGAGAAAGAGAAACAAAAGGCCGAGGAGTTGGCTCCTGAATCAGGTGGTCTTGCAACCTACCAGGTAATGAACGTAATTGGCAGTTTTTGTTTTCCATCTCTCTCTGCTTCTTTGCACCTGTTCTCCTTTGCTTTCCTGCTTGTCTCACTTATGCATGATGTTAAATTATAATCCTGCAGAAAAAGGTATTTGAGGTCTTATACAAGATCGCAGACATTCCCATCCTCAGTGGTTACAAGCTTAAGATATACGTAAGTACCCATCTTAGTATCTTTTCAGTCGGTGCTCTGTACGTTTCTCCTGGTGGAATATGTCCTAAATTGAGATGTTTCTTGCAGGATCTCATTGAAAAGGGAGAGAAGCAACCAAATCTAACTATTGGAATTCTTGCATCCGTTGTGGTCGTCTTGTTGACAATTTTCTTCAAGATCATATTTGGTGGCAAGAAGCCTGTAAGTAACGAAACTCCTTTATTAGTATTTTTTCCCTGTTAAACTATGTGGTTGTCTCTTGACCATTTGTTCTGATGTGCAGGCGAGAGTGGAGAAGACAAACACACAAACTCAACCCGCAGAAACTTTTAACGACCAAAGCAGCTCAGAGAAGGAAGAGAACGTAGAAAAGGAGGAAACATCTAATGCTCCACGTCGGAGGACAAGAAGAGATAACTGAAATGGTTGAAACTTGAATGGTGTGGCCTATCCATGTCATCACAGATAAATTTTGAGCTTGGTAGATTGTAGGCCATTTCAATAGTGCTTTGTTTTTATCTTTTTTTCAACTTTGCCTCCTGAGAATTGATATGCATAAGGAGTTGTAAATCTGATGTCAGGATATGCTTGTCTTTTGGAGGTTTGAGTATTTGAGCTAATTGATGTTGTACAATTGTTTTCCTTTCCATTTTTATACTAGTGGATGGATTTGCTTGCATGAAGAAACATTTTCCATTATTGGATAGTATAACTCAGATAAGAGCAGCCCAATCGAATATCATTTGGTTGAAGATGTGAGATTATATTTTACATTGAATCAATTACACTTCGTGGCTGATGGATACGGTTATTTTTTAGTATGGTACTGTTTTTTTATTAAAAAAACCTGTGAATATTTGGTTTAAATATAGTAAACCCTCAAAATATTCCTTAGCCTTTCAAATGTCATTAGCATTTCACTATTATTTACGGAGATTCTAGAGTCTAAAATGATAACAAAATTTAATAAAAAAAAAATAGATAAAATTTTTATAATCTTCTTGAAAAGAAATACATTCTATAAAAATAAAATATTGATTAAAATTGTAAAATTTTTAAACAAGACAGAGGGTGAAAAGGAACGAGCCTATAAAAATTTTATAAGATAAAATTATAGAAAAAAACATTTAAAATATTATATTTATATATAAATTTAAAAACCATTTATATAAATCTATAAGAACAGAATTCTTAGGTGAGGTCATAATTCTAGTTCCCATCCCCAAAACTACTCCAGATAAATTGTCTCCTCTTCCAAACAAAACAGTCCCTATATAAATCCTTAAAGAATCTTGCGGTCTCTAATTGTATATCATATATATTGATAAATAATTTAACTCTAATGTATCAATCTACCTAAGATTCTCTCACTAAAGTGGGTATTTCCGTCAATTTTTGAAATTTTCTTTTATGTTCACTTCAAGCTTTTGCAAATATCATATGTAAACGAATTTTATAAAATCATTTTAAAAAGTAAAAAAATAAAAACAGAACTAAACAAGCTCATTAACTGTTATAATTATTTTTTTTGTATTTTCTTTATTTTAAAAAAGAAGAATTCAAAAACATCCTTTAACTGTTTTTTTCTAAAATATTTTTTATTTTTATTTTTAATTAAAAGCAATAAATTAAACAAATTTTTTGTTTTTTATTCTTAAAAATAAAGTTATTTTTAAGAATAACTTTCAAATAGGCATCTCTGTGTACATCCTTACTTCTATAATCTATAGAAACTTGAAATGCATTACATTTACTCGATCACACATGTCTTTTTTTAATTGCGTGCATCTAAACAACTTTAAAGTTTCGCCGCACATTGGTCTGTATTCTGTATACTTAGGAGAATAATTTTTTGAAGTGTTTTAAAAGATTTATCCATTAAACAAACATCTTTATGTATATATATCTACACATATATCACAAAATATGTGTCATGGAGGAAAAAATGTCATTTTCCGGAAACATGCAGTGATAAATTTAGACCATAATATTAAAATGAAAAAAATAGTAAGAGCTTTGTTGAACATGAGCTTAAATCAATAAAAGAACGCGCTAATGCTCACTCAGTTTCATGCTAAGCATAGATCCTACAAATAAATGAAATATATTCAAATAGTCTATATTATTTTTAAAATATCTATTTTTATCGCTGTGCTAAAACTCTTTTTTTTTTCTTAAAAATGCATTTTAAATATAATCTTAAATTTATAGAACAGTGGATGGATTCACCCATGATAAGATCTATTTAATTTGTTTTTACGGTTACAAATACTTGAAGCTTTTCAGTCTACCAATGCATGATCACATACTTCAGTGAGAAAACAAATAGTAGCACCTTGTTAAGTTCATAGTCTGGTCTCTATACACCATGAATAAAATATTCGAAGCCAGCATGGGACACATAAAGGGACAAACGGCATGAAATTCTCAGCTATGATATATAACAATGAAATGAACTTGTCGGGTGCACTTTATAATGGAATCTGTATAAAAAAATTGTTGCCTCAACCTAACAGCAATTTTTAAAACAAAATAATCTTAATAATTGTTTATGCCCGGCAATTTCTTATCCTATCTAACTTAAAGCAAAATATTCATGCCTATAACTTGACTCAATAGTTTTTCCCTCGAGATGTCCGTATGTTATTATAATTTACCTCCTGTCAAAGAATTACATTCATCTCCGGCCAGCAGCCTTTCTTGCGGGAGGAGCATTGTCCTCGTCATCCGACTCAATGTCCCCATACTGCCACATACCACGCCTACCAGTCTTGGCTTCTTCCTGGAACTTCTCCAAACTTTCAAGAGCTATCTGACTCTCTTTTCTCTCCCAGCGACTTCTTTTTACTGTCCTAGCTAGTCCTTCCTGCAATTTTCATGAGAAAGCACAAAAATTCAGATATCTGTGTTTTGAAAGCATCTCAAGAAAAAGTGTGAGCTGCAGTAATAACCTGTATCATGGCAGCATTAATACTAATCTCAGCATCCTCTGCAACAAGAGTTACAGCAAGAATTGTCCCAGTTCCCTGTCCTTTCACTTTCCCTCCTGAAGTATCTCTCTCCTCAACAATGGCCTTAAACTCTTTTCCACTATTCAAAGTATGCTCGCTCAAGTATTCAGCTGCTTCTTCACCAAAATCATCTTCCCAGTTTGGAACCTTAATGTATGCGAGGCTGCACAGTTGAGCAAGACAAGGTGCAGTAGAAACAGATGGATCAGTAGGCCGTAATTGACTGTAGGATACTACTTCTTGGTTTCCATAATCAATGTAGAACACTTCAAATCTGTCCTTAGGAGATTCAACTGGTCCTCGAGGTGCATTGACAATCTATACAATTCAATAATGAATAACATTTAAGTATTGAAAAATAAAAAAACCAAAGGCATGCGGTACTGGCACTGGTACCACTCTCTGTTTCACAAGCAAATATGTTGCAAACAGTAGTCAATAGAGAACATGTATAAACAGCTGGCTATATAATGAAATATCAGACCCAATAAACTTAGGCTTCATTATATGCAGGCAAGAAAAAAATGATTAAAGGATTGCATGAAAGATAAATAAAATCTGATTTAATTAAATGAAACCACAAATCACTACCGAACAAAAAGATGAAGTAAAAGATTATTTACTGAACAAAAATGGATTTCCATGAGTCAAACATCAAGTGATATTATTACTCACCATTGCCCGGTACCAAGAATTGTCTGCAAGAAAATGACAAAGGACTATGTCACCCTTCTTGGGATTGAAAGCACCAATCACAGGAGCTTCTTGAAGGTTCAAAGAAGCAAGCTGTTGCTGTATGGTTACTATCTTTTGATCTCCAACAGTCTGGACATAGAATTTGCCCCCACCCAAGACTTCAGTAACCATTACCTAAAACAATAAGACAAGTCAATCACCATTTTTAAATACAAAAGAAGGGTCATATATGTGAATATATTCAAAGCACCTTAAGCACTTCTTGCTGTTTGCTTTCAACAGCTGAACCACTGGGTACTTTTTCCCCTTCAACATAGTTCTCCCAAATCTGCAATACATTTCATTTTAAAATAATTGACTGGGAAATTACAGCGGTAGCACCAAATATAGTTCCCTTCTTACTTTCAGCTTTTGCTTCTTGGCAGATTGTTGAGCTTGCTCCAGCAGCTGAAGATCAGGAATTCTGTCACTGCCAAAGGAGGTTTGAAGTTTAGCAAGGCCAGCTTCAAGGAGTGTAACTGCCACATTGGTCTTTGACTCCCATAAGGATCCCAAGAAGGTTCCAGTTCTATCAACAGTTTCCACCTCAATCTGGCAATAATAATATATATATTTAATAAAGAAATCAATAACATGGAGGAATTATATTCCTGAAACCTAGAATACCTCAACATCTCTCTGCATTATCTTCCGCCTCATTAGTGCAATTGCTTCATCAGAGTATGGCTCATCACGACCAGGACATCTCACACCCGAGAATGCAAAAGCAATGCTACATGTTTCTTTCGGAATCAACAATTTAAAACGATGACCACTAAGGACATATTCCACAACAGCAAGGATTTTTCTACTTCGGTGCAGGAAAGGCAAGAAATCTCGAGCTTTCTTAGCCGATGCCTAAAATAATATAACAGGGAGAAAAGTTACAAAGTCGTATAATATAACAGGGAGAAATTCAGCAATCATTATTTTTCTCACCATGGTCAAGTCAGTTACATGCATGACTGGAGGATCCTTGGCAGCATGCATCCCTTTCTTTCCAGAAATGGCACGTGATTCAGCAGCAAGAAGAGCGTCATAATAGTTTGATCTCTCCTCAAAGTCACGATGTCTAATGACAGTCCCAAAACCACGTGAAATCACCAACTCAGCAATGTTTATGCCAGTTTGCTGACTTCCAGTTGATGGACCAGATGGAGGGGCATCATCACCTTCAGCCTTCACAGGAGACACTAGGAATACAGATCCAAAATCCATTACTCTAGAATCAGACTCTCCTGATGGAACTGTAGATTCTGCTAGAGGAACCTTTCTAGCATACTCCATTTCAACATTTACCTGAAAACTAGATCATTAATTATAATTGAACCAATCAATGGCATCAAGATAAGGCATTATAGAATATTTACATACCTGACGACCAATGAGACGTGTTCTCAAGAACTCTTTTGCTTCACGGGCATAAGGAGCTGGCTTTTCATCTCGGCGAGGATTGCCCATTTTTGGGCACCTAATACTTGACAGGTTGACTCTCCTCTCTGCTAGTGGACTACCATATGGGATGGAATCATCAGCAACAATAATGCAATCTCCGCTAACAACCTCTACCACCTAGAAAATCCAATTTAAAATATTTTATATCATCTAATAATGATTATTTGGTGTTAAAATACTATTTGAAGAATTTTTACCTTTCCAGTAAACTTCTGGTTATGAATTGCCTTTGAATTTGTAGGTGGTGGTACATAATTTGTCCACATCCTTAACCTGGTTTTCTTTGCCTGAAGCTCTGCAGCTTTCAGCCTCCGTTTTGCATCTTCTTCCATCATATTTGCACTCCATTCCACATATTTAGCAAAACCCTGTATGACGAGGAAATTGAAGAAATTTTTTTCAGATGAAAAAAAAAAAAAGAATAACAGGACACTCAAAATCCCCCTCTATAAAACTATCGAACTTACGAAAACAGCATGAATCACATAATTAAACCACAGGCATATAGAAATAGTGGAACTATAGGACAGTATCAGTACGAGTATGAGATCAGATTACAACTTAAACATGGACCGGTAGAAACTGACAAAGTATTACTGCATGGGAACTAAAATTTTGAACAGATTAAGAGTTCCCTACTTCAAACCCAAGTCTGAAAGAAGTTGATGATTGATAAAATGTTTACACTTTATTCAGTCTACTTTGTCAACAAAAGAACAAAGTAACAATATGTAAAATAATATTCTCAAAATCAGCAACCAGAGTGCATGTATCATGTATGATAGGCATAGGTTTAAATGTTTTCTTTAAATAGTCAATAAAAGATTCTTTTTGAGCTTCAACAATACTGAATCATGCCAACATGTCTCTTCTAAGGACTCTCCCAAGAAAAAGGAGGGCATGAAGTGTCTAAAAGCATGTCAACGTTTCACGTAAACCAACCAAGAAGTCATGCTGCAGAAGCAAATTATAGGAAACATATCAAGTCAAATATGAATTGGCTAGACCACCAAACAATAATAATAAAATAAATGAGAAATATCAGTACAAAGGTGAAAGCACATACATTTTCCACAAGTTCCATTGCCAGGTCCTTAGCTGATTCACCATCAGGATAATACACAGACGCAATCAAATTGCTGAACTTATCAACACCTTCCAGGACAATCCGAACCTATATACCCACATATCATTAAGTGTATTGGAATATATGCACAGTTCAATATAACTTTCAGAAGCAGGTTATTTACATCTCGGTTCAACACATGCATCTCAGTGAAAAATTTAGCTTCAGGTGCAAAAGGATCAGCAGCAGTTTCAGCAGTTGTCGAAACTGCAAGTCTTTGGGCAGTTGTAAGTGGGGCTTGAGGTTCCACAGGAACATCTCGACTAGTCTCATCAACTGTTGACTCTGTTTCAACAACACTTTCAGTTGCTACTTTCCTTCCCATTTGTGGGGCCTAGTTCAAATGAAAACCAACTATTAGTGTGCACAGAATTATTGTACCAAAAGCAACGGCATTAATTATGACATGTACCTGAATTCCAGCAACAAAAACTTGGACAAACTGAAACTTGGGAAGCAAAAAGACCCGAACAGTACTTCCATCACGAACCTGCTCAACAATTCCTTCCATGGGCCTGCCCTTGTTTGCCGCTAACAAACTCATAGCATCTAAGTTACTAGGGTCACCAAGAGAAGAAGGTGGTAGATTTCTTATGGATGCCTCAGCAGCACCAGGATCCTGCAATGATTCATAGAATCATATATGGCACATCCAAAATTTTTAATTAATTAGCCAGGCTAAGACACTACTCTAATTTATGTAGTATGTTAGCATCATCATGTAAGTTCAATAAAAAAGGCAGTTGATGAAGATATCTATACAATATGTCAACGTTGGGTTAATTCTGGTAGAAACATGTGCACTAAACCAGTACAGATGCTAATTGAAACAGCTGAAGTTGCAGCTAATGCACATAATTTGACTACACAACTCACAAAGTGAATAACATCTAAATAAGGTGAACTTTGAAACAGCTGAAGCACACCTAGTTCACCAATTACAAAGTTTTGATTGAAAAACAAATCCAGGAATTAAATAATTGTCTGTCAACCTTTTATTCTAGCTAACTGTCAAACAACCCCATTAGAAAAATAAATATTAAGAACCAAACCTTGCTCCAACGACCAAGGCCTTCTTGTTTAGCTTGTTCTTCCAAGCGCAACAATTCGGTTAGGTATGGACTGGCTTCTGTTTTGTTTGCTCCCGGCTCTCTGATCTGCGTGAACAATTTTGAAATATTTCATTTCAGCCATGGATGTATAACTTAAACATGGCACGTCTAGATGAAGAAAATGGTATTCAACCTTAGCCCAGCCTCCAGCAACAACCAGCATTGCAACATTTTTGTCACCGAGAAAAACAGTGCCAAATTCCCGGCCTATGCTTGGCACAAAGTAATCCGTTTTGAAAGTCACCTCCTGTTTAAATTATCCATGAAGTCATACTTAACATGGTTTATCTAAACGAAATAAAGCCAGAGTAAGTTATTCAATCAAAATGATAATTTTTGTACTGCACCTTCCCTATGCAGAGCTTCCTAAGAAACTCTCTACTTTCCCATGCAAATGGCTCATCCACGCTACTTCTGCGTGCCTAGAAAAATTAAACAAACAGTGGAAACGAAATATATTAGCAGAGGAAAGCTTGGAGAATAAACCAGGACAAGGAAATTCCTCATATATATATATATATATATATAAAGACAAAAAATTCCTTATATGAAAGGATGCAAGTTTTATGCAACTTTCTTTTCAGTTAAAGTTTTAAGCAAAATAATATGTGCAACAAAAATTCTTACTTAATAAGATCATATCCGGATAAATTCCAAATACCTATAAAGTTACCACCGAATTTGAAAAGGGTTTTCAGTTTTAGGTATGCAAGTCACATGAAAATATCAACCAAGTTAGTTTACCAGTCTAGGGGCCATTAGAGATGATAAAGTGATAGTCTTTTCAGGCAGAAGACCGGGCTTGCTGCTGGTCATGGCCACAATGACCAAGCTATCCCCTGAAGGAACAGCTTTCACCCTTCCTCTGTACCACCCTGTGGCCACAGTCGCTGCTGATGCCATTTTTCAACAGCTACCGCACGATCTAAACACCAATAAAATATCAACAAATTATGAACAAGAGACTCGGCATCGGCAACAATGTCTCCAAAAGGAATCGCAAAGAATGAAACATTAAGGATGCGACGTCTAAAGTCTACATTTATAGGCTTTTATATTCATAATTTCATATACACGTATAGATACATAAGCAGTTGGATTAGATAGAAGCATTGACCGCAAACCAGCATAAAAGAACGCGCTCTGCATGTTCCAACCAAATAAATTTGAATTGTGCAAAATTCAGATCCACCAAATTAACAGAAGCGGGAAACACCACAAACGACCACGTGCATGAACATACTTCGAATGCAAGAAACTATCTGGATCGAATCATTAATTTATTCAGATAACATTAAAAAATAACTTACGATCACAAAACTCATTAGAATTTGCGACAAAAGACAGCAAACCAAGTGCGAACGCGGAAATAGCGCACCTCGCAAACAACAATTCAGAGCCGAAAAAAGGACGAGGATCATCGAATGAGGCACATGCAAAAGCGTCGAATGAATGACGAGATGACGATCCACATTAATGAATTGATAAAAGCATCAACACTACAGAAACAATACCTTAAACCAGATCAGGTGCAGAGGAATCGAATGGCGTTGCCTTGGCTCACACTCGGGATGTTCCGAAACAACGTAAACGAAATTGACGCAACGAGTCGAATTGTGATTTTCTTGTTTCACACGCGAATGGATGGATAGGTAAGAGATCCCGAGCAGCAACCACAACACCAGTTTGGGGACGCCGGATCAGCGAGAGAAACAACGGGAAAGAAAAGAGAAAAGAGATTGAAAAGTGTGTATGGAAGAGGCTTATATATATTACATAAAGGGGAGCTGAATTTGAAGCTGACACACTGTGCTACCATCCGGTTTTCGGTACAATTAAAGAAAATAAGAAATTTATAGATTTGGAAAGACAGATATTATTGCTACCTTCCGTTTTTCAGTAATTAAAGAAAATTAAATTTTAATTTACATTAGAAAAAAAATATTAGTAACCATCAAAATTCTTTGGTGAAAGACCTCCATAATATTTTCAACATATTGTCTCCAATATTTATAAAAATATTAATTTTTTTATTTTTATAATTTGACTTATTTTAAAGTTATATTTAATTAATTTTAATGTTAATTTTATTGTTAAAAATTTAAATTTATTATAGTTCAAATTAAAAAAAGATAAATACTATTAAAATTTAAAATTACAGTTTTTTTAAATTTAATAATTTAATTTAATTTAAATTGATCAAAGTTAATTTAAACTAGTTTGATTGAGATAAAACTTTTTTAATAAATTAGATCAATAAATATGAATCAAATCAAATCGCTAAAGAAATATATAAATATAAATTTTTAATATCAAAAAATATTTATCTTATTATCTAACTATATATAAAAAAATTAATCTCTCATCTGATATAATTTTGAAACACTCTAATTTTAAAACAAAAAAATTATAAAAAATTAAAATTTAAGCTTGTTAAAATTGTAGCTATTAATATAAAATAATTTTATTAATATTAATTATATAATATTAAAATGATTCAATAATAAAGAATTAAATTAAAAAATAATAAATAAGAATTAATGTGACAAATCTTATATTATCATAATATAAAATATCGTATAATATTCTCAATAATTTTTTAAGTAAAACAACCAAATTTTTTATAATTTTTAAAAATCATTACTAGAAGTAAAAAATTAATCAATGTACCAATCGCTTCCTTAGAGTAAAATGCAAAACATCTTTTTAAACTCTAGTTTATACACAAAAAATTTCTTGAACATCTTTGACTAATATCGAGAAAATGTAAAATTGTCATTTCCGTTATAAATCTGATGTGTCATTATATGTAGTTGTCCTTTTGTTTGTATTTCTAGCTCTTGTACGGAGAAACAAGTGATTCTGTTTCTGATGTGGGTAAAATGTAAGAGACGCCTTAAACAAGAGGAGACAAAGAAAAATGTACCAAAATCTTGAATGCAACCATGGTTTGATCCAGACATGGTCAGCGACGTTCGTGTGGCAGTGGCTGCATAGAGTTCTAATGTGTAATTTGGTTGATAATGGAAAATGGGAAGTTTACCTCATTTAAATTTATGTATAAATGAGTTTAGTAATATTTAAATTTTGTACACATAAATAAAATTTTAAGAGTTATTAGTCAAATATCAAAGTTTATAAAATTTTTTACATATAAATCAAAATTTAAAGAAATATTTTATATTTTATATTTATATTTATATTTATTTTTTAATGATTAAATTAAAAAAATATTTCAAAAAATAAATTAAAATAAGATGCATATTTAAAAATTAAATCAATAATTTTTTCTATACGTTATTATCAATGAAAAAGTAAAAGTGAGATAAAACCAAAAAAAATTACGTAATCTGGCCATGTGGCAGTAGCCAAGCCCATACCATGACTCGTCATCGAAGTAGATTACTTGCCTAATTACCTGGTTCGTAATGTGTCCGGATTCTCTGGTTGGCACCTGCTTGGCACTTAGCGGCGGTTTTTTCCGCTGTTAAAATTTATTGCAACAAAAATTATTGCTACTATAACTTTTTTAAAATTAATTATTTAAACAAAATTTATAGCAGCAGTAATATTCATTGCAATAATATTAAAATAACTTTAGCAGCGAAAAAAACCGCCGATAAAAGCACTAAACATGTACCAAACAAAAAACTACCAAGGAGAAGATCCAAAATCGTTCGTAATCGTTTTCTAGTTGGTAAGGGGTGTAAATAAAATCAACTTTTAAGGAATACTTTGGCCCTATTTTCAATTCATTTGTTAAATAAATAAGTTTAAATATATAATTAAATTTATTTAATTACATAAATTAAGTTTAAAAGTTGATAATTAATTCATTTAATTTATAAATAAATTATTTAATAATAAAAAATATATATAATACATGTATAATAAATATTTAAATAATATTTGATATATATTTATTTTTGAATTTTTTATATTTAATATTTTTTTTTACAAAACTTAATATTGCAAAGACATATTAAAAAAAATTAACCATATAACTTATTTCACATTAATGACGAGTTAACAATTTGGAGAGACTAAGATAAGATTGAACTCTCATTATAATAAACTTTTAATTAATGAAAATAATTTTTTTAACCAATTTTATTATATCTTATTTCATACAATTTTATTAATAACTACTATATTTTTCTTTCTTCAAAAATTTAATATTTAATCTCTACTTATATGATGCCTAATTCAATGATACTATTTATAGGGAAATATTTACTATGAGTATTACTTGTTGTCATGAAGATTATTGAAACATTGGTAACCAACGTTTCATCTTCTATTGGATAAAAAGTCATTCAAATTCAAATACGTCAAATTTTATATGAATTTGACACATATTAATAATTAACTAGATAAATTTAAAAATAATGTAACTTCAAAAATAATTTAATATAATATTATTTTTTATTTTTTATTTTAAATATACACGTAATTTTTTTTATTAAACTCTTAACGCATAATAAATTTATATATGATTTATATCAAGTTAAATCTCACAAAATCTGTACACAATCGATAATGCCAATATTTCGTCATGATGCTTTATCTAGTCCAAAATATTTGGAATTCCATTATAATTACTTGCTAAGCTAAATTTCTACACAAGAATCACAATTTTTAAAAACACTATCAATATAAAGCTTAGAGCTTCAAGGTATCTTGTAAACAAAATTTTGATTCTACATTCTTCACTTGGATATTGTTTATGATATGCATTTCATATATCTGTTAACATTATTTTTATTTATATTTTTTCAAATAATTTTTATTTAAAATTTAGGATTTAACTTGATTATAATTTAAAATTAAATTTCAAGACTTTTATTTTAAAAAAATTAAATTATATATAATATAATAATTTTAAATTTTCTGATAATTAATTTTTAAAACCAAGAAAAGAAAAGTGTAATTTTAAATTTTGTCAAAGGAGAGGAATATAATTTACCTTATTTATTATTACATTTCTCTATGTTCTCTCATACTTTTTTTTTCTTATTTTTTATTTTTTTATATTATTTTTTATCATAATTATAAATTAATTTTGAATGTCAAAATCTATAATAAAATCATTAAAATCCCATAAAAATTTTGACCAAACTAAATATAAATATAATTATACCAAATTAAAAAATAAATAAAATCTTAAACTTATTTCTAAAATGTATCGAAACTATAGGAATCTCTATCATAAAAAGATTTCTAATATGTTTTGTGATTTCAATCTTTACTTTATCTATTTTCTTAATTCTTTTTATCTAAAACTAAGTTGGATCTTAGAATACGTCCTGACTCTTTCATACATTTTTATAGCCTAAATTATCCCATTATATGGATTAACCGCCCCAATAAATTATATTTTATTAAAAATTGTTTAAAATGTTTTATAAGATAAAATTTTTGAAATACTAAAGAGAAAAAAATACGAGATAAAAATAAAAGGGCACAACATAAAAAAATTATCTAAAATATTTTACCAGATAAAATGTTTTAAATTGTAAGGAGATAAAAAATTTTTAAAATTACAAACAAAAATTTTGTAAAAATAATATATGGCCAAGAAGAAATTTTGTTAAAGAGCACATGCTGGTAGTGTTTGGGATTAAAAATAGAACTTGGCTAAGGATCTACTAAAATATTTTATATAATAAAACTATTAAAGTATAAAAAAAATATATTAAAAAAAGATAAATAAAAAATTTAAGCTCTCTCTTTTATTTCGTATCTTTTATTATTATTATTATTATTTTTATTTGATCAACTTAATCTCTCTCTTTTTTTAATGCTTATCTGTCCACAAACTAATTTAAGACACAAAAGTCAAATTCCTGAACCAACTTGAGCAGCTTCCTCGAAGTTAGTACCGATCTTGCACGTGAATGTCCAAAATCATACTGACATTTTAATGCATTTTCTTTGTCACAAAAAATGTAAAAACCCACAGAAATAAAATAAGGATTTCACTAAATATTTTATTAACTAATTAATAAAACAATCAAAATTCACCTAACCCACAATGCAATTCCTAAAAGTCCTTCATTCATTTTCCACTCTTTCCTGAATTACTCACTCTCTCTACTTGTTCTTCCTTGAGCTTCTTTCGTCGCAAATGGAGGGTCTTCTTCCTCTTGTATTCAGAGCAATCAAGAAAAACAGAACTCGTCGACAATACGAGTGTCTTTCATCAAGAACCTCTCTTAGCTACATCAACATGACCGAGATCTGTCCTCAAACTCAAACCTATGCCTATGAGACACCTGCAGACAACAACAATGATCATCGGCGACAGAAGTCTGTGGGAGATTTCGATTATGGGTTGTCGTCGCCTCATCAGGAGCCGAAGCAACTCGTGAGGTTCAGAAGTCAGAGAATTTTTTCATGTATCAATGGTGTCTGAGGTGGAAATTGAGTTCCGTTTTGATTCCCAGATCGATCAATATGTGTAAAGAGAAGGCTGTAAGCTTCAACCAAATAATGTTGTAATTCTTTTGGAGAATTATATTTCCATTGATAAGCTTTTGTGAGTCTCTGGAGCTTGTTTCTGGGGTCAAAATTATGTGAAATGGTTCGAGTTTTCTGAGTTTAATGGTATTAATTTCTTTCCACATTCGAATCTGCGAAGCAGAGGGCACAATCAGTTGTATTTTCTTCGCACGGGCCCTTGTGACGGTGACATAATAGAGGGATAACAGTGAAAGTAGATTTTTTTCGATCTTTTATATTTCGAGGCGTAAAAAAATTAATAAAATTTTATTCTAAATAAATTAAGAATAAAAATTTTTTAAATATAAAGAAAATATTTTTTAAATTTAAATATATTTTTTTAACTTTAATAACTCATATTTAAATAGATTTGTTTAACTTTTGGATTTATTCAAAATAAGATTTTGACATATTCTAAAACTTCAACACATTTATATCCTTGATCTTAGGGCAAGATCTTTGATATTAAGAACTATTCAAGAGTCCATTTGGCTAAGTTATAGATTTTCGTTTATTTTAAAAGAATTTATTTTCAAATGGAAATCTAAAAAAAGTGTTCTATGGGAGAAGCGTGTATTTAAGAAGGAAAGTAAAAAATATAAATAATTATAAAAATTAATTTTCTGTTTTTACTTTTTCTTCTAAAAAAATTAGTTTTTTTGTTTTCTTTTCATATCTTCTCATACTATTTGGAAATAGCTTATGGAAAAAGAATTAACCAAATACTTCTTTGAAAAAAAAACTCTTGTTTGAAGGATAAACTGTTCTTCCTTTAAAAAGTTTAACCAAATAAGCTATAATTCGATATAAACTCACTATATTTTAAGTAGAATGGAATGTCAAATAATATATAGGACATTTTATGAAAATTATTTATAATAATTTTATAATGATACTATATACAGCTTTAAAGTATTTTGGTGACTTTACTTTAAAATTATATATTAACATATATATAATAAAATATAAATTTAAAATTATGTGAACAGAATAAAGAATTAAAGAGTTAAAATATAAAATAAAGATTGAGCTTAATGAAATGAATTAAACCCTTATAATTTGATAAATTAAAGTTTAAATTTGTACTAAGTAAAGTATCATATTTAATGATAAATAATATTTTAAATAAAAAGATATTTATGTAAAAATATTAAGTAAAATATTAGATCATTTGCTTAATTTTTTTAAAATTACAATAATTAATTTTATTTTATTTAACTTTTAATTTTTTATTATATTTAAAATAAAAATTTTTTAAAAATAATTTGCTTATTTTTATAAACCTTGTGGGCTGCAGCTAAAAATCTGTCCGGCCCCGGTTCGATTCACCGGCCTTCGGTTTCATAAAGTGAGAGTCGTAAAACCGTAACCAAAATTTTTTGTAACCTCAATTCGTAAAGCAAGGATTTTTGGAGGGAAAAAGAGAGAGAGGGTGGCAAGAAAGACCAGTGAAATGGCGGGTTTTCTGATTCCTCATATACTGTGACTCGGCGAAAGACCCTCTTCATCTGTATTAATTCTTCTGATTTTGTGAATACTTTGGTTCAATTTCTTTTTTCCTTTCAAGTTCAGTCATTCTGTTATCTATCAATTTTAATCATTCTTCAATAAATCCATTTTTTGATTAAATGCATAAAGATACTATCGCCATGACTGATTCAGATTTATCTTCTTCAGCCAACGTTAGTTCTTACAATATTACGAATACTCAAAAGAGAGGCTTCGCAGATGACTCTTCTGTGAAGTCTTTTTATGATTCGCCTTCAAAGAAGAAATCGAGAAGTATTGCCAGTAAGAAGATAGCAGCCTCTGTTGATTTGAAACATTTCGAGGTGCCGTTGTTTTCAGCCGTCGATGGCGGCGACGGTTCTGGATGCGAGTCTATCCGTCTTCATGCGGACCAACCTTATACCATCGGTCGGAGACCTGGTGACTGCCAATTTGTCTTCCGTGACCGCCGAGTCAGTAAGCAACATTGCCAGATTTTCTTTGACGGTTCACTCCGCAAACTTTATATTCTGGGTGGGGTTTTGTTACTTAATGATTCTACTAGATGTCTTGTTCATGAATTTAGGAATAGGGTAATTTCATGTCATGCTAATCACACTGGGGTCCCGGAGGGGGTTGGATTTCGAGCGGCTTCTAATGGGGTTTTTGTGAACGGGGTCAAAGTGAGAAGTGGCATGGCAGTGGAGTTGTCAGCTGGAGATAAGGTCTTGTTAGTTTGTGGAAATGAAAATACTTGCCGTGGTATCGAGAATCGTATCGGGTTTGTTATTCAGAGAACAGTTTTTGAGGAGGGTGCTGCTGAAGAGTATGATGATGCTGCATTTGAGAGCGTGCAGGAATTAGCTACAATGTCCTTCTCAGGACACTCCCAAGGGCTCACGTCAAGTGGGAAACGGAACAAAAGAGTTTTTGCAATCAAGGCAAATGGTTTGTATTCAGATATTGTCAAGTCAAATTACAAACGCGTTGTTGGGAGAGCAAACTTTCTTCTAGATCGGTGCAGAGACATCTTGTTAAGTGATGATCCTATATCTCGCTTACGACATGCTATGTCAGATATAAGTTTTGGATGCAAATCATTGAACAACGTTTCAGGCTTGAATTTGGGCAATACTGTTAGATTATTGTTGGATAGTGAAGTGCAGTCTAAATACATTAAGCCAGCTTTGGGGCATAAATTACCTCTACAGGTGAACTCATCTGGTGATGGGCAAATGGAAAATACAAGTATTGGTGTCTCACAGTCTACTTCAGCTATACATCGTGGAAGTAAAGCAATGGCCTTAGAGGCAAACAGTGACCATCATCACAATTTGTGTCACAAAGGGAATGTTGGAATTGCTCCTGAGAGTGATATTGCTGATGAGAATCCTAGTGTCATGCAACAAAATTCTGTAGGCAAGGACAATCTTCCTTCTGATGGCAACAAGTCGAAAAAACATGGGGACAACTTTTATTCATCACCTGGAAAGAATTTTTACCTGAATCGCCTAGAATATACGAACTATGGTTCCCCAGGCTATCATCGTACCATATCTTTACCAGAACTTCTTTATCCTGTCGAAAGCATTTCAAGGATGTTTATTGCAACATTCACAAGTGACATAAAATGGTTTGATGACCTATATCTTTATGTTGTTTTCATTTCCTTTGATGGCATTCTTTTTCTCTAACCATTAGCTTTTGAATTTGATTTGTGTCTTTTTTCTTAATATTGGTAATTTGATTTAAAAATTTGAGAATGTGAGGTATTATGCATTAATAAACCATGAAACATAGGATTACAGCCTAGAGATTCAATATAGCAGCACAACACCAATGCAGTAATAGAAATTATAGTAACAGATACAACACACATAAAGAGTAAAATAACAGAACATTCAGACTTAGGAAAATAAAGATAATCACTAGCAATTCGAGAAGCTAGTAGTCTCCTTCCATTCACTCAGTAATTGCCTAACTTTTCCCAACCTTCTCCAGCTCCTTATACCTTCCATCCGCCTACTCATCTGCTGTACTGGCAGAGTTAGTTACTCTGCACAATTCCATTATTACCCCTGCTATCCTCCTTGCTGCCATCTGACCCTTTCTTCCTTCTAGAATATACCCTTAGTCCATTATTAGAGCTAGGCCCATCAGAATGGCTGGCAACCTTGTCTGCGTATTTATTCTTCATACTCTTTTAGATATATTTGTAGTTTAGTTGATAACTGCATTTGAACTCATCTATATTTTACAGTACTAAGAGAAGTGTTTTATTAGGTTCTTGTCATATTGCCAGATTCCGTTCCATCTACCACTTACGATTGCTTGTCACAACACTGAGAGATGCTGGAGCTCAAGACCTGATAATAGAATGTCTATCCCTTACCCTGATTATCCTAACCTAGTTGTTGTGTAAGTATTATCTTGTAAGGGGATAAATATATGATGCTTGATTTAGGGAACTATTGAATTTGCAGGAGTTGGATGGATTGTTTGGGGGAACTTATCCTCTTAGTTGGCAATTTTGTAATACTTTCTTGTTGGTTAATAGGTATCCACCATTTCCTGAATCTATAGCTTTTAGTAACAAGCGTAAGAAGCAGGGGATTGCTTGCCATCATCCAAAATTACTAGTTCTACAAAGAGAGGATACTATACGAGTTATCATTACATCTGCAAATTTGGTGGAAAAGCAGGTATTCTATTGGCCAAACTTCTGGTTACTAACATTCACAAATAATAATAATAATAATACTGGTGGAAATTGATGAGCAGAATTCTTTTTTTATGGTGTATAAATTATCAAAATGATAAAGAAATCAAATGTCTATTGAGCGCACAGTCAACAGTGGTTCTAGCTTAAGAGTATGGACTTTCTGAAGTCTCCTTGCATACAAATTCTGTCAGAAAGAATGACTTTCAATACATTGCCTGACATTATATGCGGTTCTATTGGGTTTGGTTGAATTGTTACCTCTTGCAATGCTTTGTGATGCCTGCATGCATGTAAAGCCTTTGTGCCATACCTATTTGGTTTTCACACTGCTGCTGGGAATTACTTTAGCCTTTGTTTCCCACTTTGCCTTATGTGGTAATGATTTGTGCCATA
The DNA here is from genome assembly GCA_031216115.1 of Senna siamea. NCBI lineage: Eukaryota > Viridiplantae > Streptophyta > Magnoliopsida > Fabales > Fabaceae > Senna > Senna siamea. The sequence goes on along the minus strand of CM062359.1, from coordinate 16,587,289 downwards.
AATTCTTATCTATTATAGTCTTAATACCATCGCTGATGTTAAGTTTCAAGCAATTCTAGGTATTCGATGTGGCCTTGCCCTTTCATGATCATGATAAAGACAAAATCAGGTAGAGGTTGTGATTTGAAGAATATATAAGTGATTAAAAGGACACAGTAGGCTTCTGTTGTAAAAACAATGCCTATTTTGTTTTTTTTTTTCCTATTTTTTCTTATTGGTATTGTGATAGAGCCCCTCTCTTATATTGCTTCCAATCTCTCAAACAATGAGATTCTATAGAGTAAGCAACCTCGATGACAGAAAAACAGCGACCAATCTTAGTAAGAAAATGCAGGAAATTCCTACCAGACTAGCCACCAAATTCTAAGGAAACAAACAAAAAAAGATAACACTGGTGCTTGGCTTTTGAGAGGCCAAACTCTCTCCCCTTTACTGAATTCCTTCTTGCCGCCCTCCACGACTCACCTCTGCTTAAAACCTTCCCACTACAGTACAGAGTTAGTTATGCTTTCTGTAATTCCCATTCTGCCCCTTGCTCATTTTCTTTTCATCTCCTGACATACACCTTTCCCTCTCTTTCTTTTGGGCCTGGCCTACTGTTTTCAGTTCTCTCCCTCCTAAAATAGGTTGCTCGAGTTTTAGGCCCATCAATACCCTCCCCAACGAGTGCCACCTTGTCCTCAAGGTGAAAGTGAGGAAATTGTAGCTTAATAACATCATAGTTCTCCCAGGTGCATTCAAATTCAGGTAAATCTTCCCACTGCACAAGAACTTCCACTTCTTCATTAGTAAGTTTCCTGATCTTTCGAATGTTGCAAGGTTGCACTTGTAGCTCCAATTCTTCAGTGAGAAAAGGAGGTATGTCCTGGGTAGTTGTAGTTGGCTGTATGGCTCCTTTAAGCTGGAAAACATGGAATACAGGATGTATCCTAGCTGTAGAGGGGAGCTCTAGGCAGTAGGCAACCTCTCCATGTTTAGATTTTACCTTATAAGGGCCATAAAATTGCGGGCTCAGCTTCTCGTTAGGCTTTCTTGCTAGAGACTTCAACTTGTAGGGTCTCATCTTTAAGTATACAGTGTCCCCAACTCCAAAGTGGAGGTCTCTCCTATGTTGGTTAGCATGATGTTGCATTCGACCTTGTGCTTTCTCCAGGTGCTCTTTTAGTTCTGTCAACACCCCATTTTTTGCTTTAATATGCTAGTTTACCTCTTCCACAGGTGAGAAACAGTCTTCCATGTGGAATAAAGTTGGGGGGTCCCTTACATAGAGAGCCTCAAAAGGTGTCATTCCAGCTGAAGCATTATAGGAAGTGTTAAACCAGTATTCTGCCCAGGTGATCCAATCACTCCATTGCCTCGATTTTTCACCCGTAAAGCACCTAAGGTAGGTCTCCAGAGTCCTGTTAACCACCTCGGTTTGACCATCGGATTCCGGATGATAGCTGGAGCTATAATTAAGTGTAGTTCCAGCCAATTTGAAAAGCTCCTTCTAGAATTGACTAATGAATATTCTGTCCCGATCCGATACAATTGACATTGGAAACCCATGTAGTCGGATGACTTCCTTGCAGAATTTTTCAGCAACCTCTTTGGCAGTGAATGGGTGTGCTAGGGGAAGTAGATGAGCATATTTTGTAAGTTTGTCCACCATTACCATCAAGGTATCGAATCCGTTGGATTTAGGCAACTTCACAATGAAATCCATGCTAATATCTTCCCAAACTTGCATGGGTATTGGCAAGGGTTGAATTAGTCCCGCCAGGCTTATGGCTTGGTATTTATTCCTCTGACAGATTTCACACGTTGCTACAAAGCCCTGTACATCTCTTTTCATTCCCTCCCAATAAACATTTTCCTTCATCCTTTTGTAAGTGCGTAAGTACCTGGAATGTCCTCCTATAGGGGAAGAGTGAAACTCCCTAATAAGCTCGGGTATCCTTGAAGAATTCTTGGGCAATACCAACCGGTTATTGTATAATAGGCAGCCATGTCTCAAACTGTACCCAGTAGGTGTATCCTTCCCGGTGACGATCTTCTGCCTTATAGTATTGAGCTTCTCATCTTCTTGTATTTCCTTGTCCCAATCTTCTAACTCTCCATACCTCAAAACAGATAAGGCCTTGAATTCCATACTTTCCCCTCTCCTTGATAAAGCATCAGCAGCCTTGTTTTCCAAACCAGGTTTATACTGAATTTCAAAGTTATACCCCATCAGTTTGGAAACCCATTTTTGTTGATCTGGATCTAATACACGCTGCTCTAGTAAGAATTTAAGGGACTTTTGATCTGTCTTGATGATGAATTTGTGCCCCAAGAGATAATGTCTCCATTTTTGGACTGCCAAGACTATGGCCATTAGTTCTTGCTCATAAACAGAATTTTGGCGAGCTCTGTTTGACACAACCTGGCTGTAATAAGCTATGGGTCTGTGATTCTGCATCAAAACAGCCCCCACCCCGACACCAGAGGCATCGGTTTCCAGCTCGAAAGGTTTGGAAAAATCTGGCATGGCTAACACTGGAACTGTTGTCATGGCCTTCTTCATCCCTTCAAAGGCCTCCTGTGCTTCACTACTCCAATTAAAGGCATCCTTCTTCAATAAATTAGTCAATGGAGCTGCCAATTTGCCATAGTCCTTGACAAACCTCCGGTAATACCCTGTAAGTCCTAAAAATCCCCTCAAGGACTTCAAATCTTTCGGAATTGGCCAATTAGTCATACACTCAATTTTGCTTGGATCAGCCTGTACCCCTTCCGAAGAAATTATGTGGCCTAGATACTCCAATCGATCTTGTCCAAAAGTGCACTTCTTGAAGTTAATCACTAGCCGGTTTTGCTTCAATATCTCCAAAGTGACCTTCAAATGATGGTGATGTGTAATCATATCAGGGCTGTAGATTAGGATGTCATCAAAGAAGACCAGTATGAACCTCCTCAAATGCTCCTTAAAAATTTCATTCATGAGAAATTGAAACGTTGAAGGAGCGCTAGTTAAGCTGAAGGGCATTACCAAGACTCACCTCTGGCGCTTGGCTTTCGAGAGGCCAAACTCTCTCCCCTTTGCTAAATTCCTTCCTGCCACCCTCCACAACTCACCTCTGCTTAAAACCTTCCCACTACAGTACAAAGTTAGTTATGCTGTCTGTAATTCCCATTTTGCCCCTTGCTCATTTTCTTTTCATCTCCTGACATTCACCTTTCCCTCTCTTTCTTTTGGGCCTGGCCTACTGTTTTCAGTTCTCTCCCTCCTAAAATAGGTTGCTCGAGTTTCAGGCCCATCATATTGACTTTTCTATATTCTCATGATTGGCATATTATTGTTTTTGGCATGTTCTCTCCTCCGTTCTACACTGGATATTTATGGGTGGCAGCCTTTTGGTGTTAATTTAACAAATGCTCATCCAGAAAAAAAAATGGTTGCATGGTAGCATTCATACTCTCTTTGTGTGTATATGTAATTAATATAATTCAACTAATGATTAATTTATCGAACTTAATATTTGATACAATGTCCATGTACAGAAGTAGTTTACACTATCAGCATTTTTACATAACTGTTTCAAAATAAAATTGCGAAACCTATGTATAGCATGCAATATGAGTATGTTAGATGCATTGTTTCTCTTTGATAGAAAAATCTATCCTAATCTAATATGTACAACAGAATTTTGATTTTTGACCAATAGGATGCCTTGAATTTTTAGATTTAATATTATACTTAAATGTTGATTTCAGGTTTCAAAAGGTTTGTAACTTTGAATCATATCCCATTTTAGAAAGTTGTCATACTGAATCCTTCTTTTATATTATTTTGAATATGATTTTTAAGGCCATTAGTTGTGGCATTACTATTGGCTGAAATTGTATCAAAGCTCAATCCAATTTATAATACCTTTGTATGTTTATCTAATGTATAGTACTACTCATTAATTTCTTTTTCTCTTTTTCTGACTAATTAGTGGAACAGTGTGACTAATACTATATGGTGGCAAGATTTCCCTCGTGTCAGTTCAGCCGATTATGGATCACTTTTCCCAAAACCTTACAAAAGTGAATTACATCTGGATTCAAAATGTGATTTTGCAGCTCAGCTGGCTGGCTTTATGGCATCTCTCTTGATTGATGTACCCAGTCAGGCCCACTGGATCATAGAGTTGACAAAATATGATTTTGGAGGTGCAACAGGACATCTTGTTGCTTCAGTTCCTGGAATTCACTTACACAAAACTTCTGTTATGTCAGAATCCTTGCCATCCTCACATGTGAGTACTAAAAATTTATCATGACCATCATACAGCGTCTTTTATAGATATAACTAGAATCTGCTTAGAGATCTTTATGATTTCAACACACTGCGCCCTGGTTGCTTATTGTTGGGTTGGAATATCATCTCAGTTTTTTTTTTTGGGGAGGGGGGGTGGGGGAGAGATGCGGACTCCAATATTAATGGTAATGCTAATGATATGATTGTTTTATGGGCTTTATTTAAACATAAGTTCTGCATTGGATTAATGAAATGCAACATTTCATTCTCTTCGGAGACTAATCAATATACATTTGGGTCATTTGATGTGAAGTTTCTCGGTTCAGTTGTATCATATGTGGTCGGTATAAGCCACATTTTCCACACAGCAGTGGACTCAAACGGTGCAAGACTGAAAACACTGGCTGCTTTCCTTGGAAAGTCTTATGAGATGGCTTATGGGAGGTTGGAGATTTTTTTAAGAAGAAATCCCAATGTGCCTGCCGATGCAAATGCTGTCAGTGTTCTTGTTCCTGACCCTGATAGGAAGCTTTCGGGAGGTATCATCTACATTGCTTAGATTTGATACACACATAATCCTGGGAATTTCTTATTTCACCATGTGTGTTGGATTTATCCATCCATGTTATGATTTTCAAGTTTAATCATTATTTCCACTGTGCTTATATTTGTGTTTTAGTTGGTGACTGTGAATGCTGTCAAAGACTGATGTAGTATTTCTCTCTTTTCTACCTTTTTCTAGAATATGTTCAACTCGGTTTTCTGCCTAGAAATGTTGCACAATGGATTTCTCCCCTTTGGGATTCTGGATTCTTCAGGTTTTCTGCATATGTTTGTCCAAAAGAGGCACTTGCAGCTGCCTTAGGAGAAAACTGCAAGAAAGTACAATTGATACTATACGTGTCAGAGGTTTGTTGGCTGTCTTTTTGTAGGGTTTCATATTAGTCACCATGCACGTGAAGGGCATGATATTAATAGAATTTTATGAACTTCTAATAACAACAAATCAAGCCTTTTCCCATTAAGTGGAGTCGGTTATATAGATCAAGTGATGCTAATGCGTTTTATTTTTGCTCATTTTTATAGTTAGATTATTACTACTTAAGTCCATCCTAATAGTTTCCTTATTGTTTTCTTTGGTCTTTTCCTATTTCTAATTATTGGGTTATCTTTCATCTAATCAACCATACGTACGTAGTCTTTAATGGTCTCCTCTATATATGCCCAAACCATTTAAGTTGCGTTTCTACTAACTTATCCACGATATGTGCTACCCTGACTTTCTCTCTAATACATTGGTTTCCAATCTTATCCTTTTTAGTGTGACCACTCATCCAACAAAACATTCTCATTTCTGTAACATTAAATTTTTGCTCATGTTGGCATTTTATTGCCCAGCATTTAATACGGGTCTTATAGCTGGACGTTAAAATTTTTTCTTAAGTTTGAGTGTTACTTTTTAATTACAAATAACACCTGAATACTTTTTCCATTTCATCCACTTAGCTTAAATTCTATGATTTACGTCTTCTATTTCTCTATTATTTTGTATTATTGTTTTCAAATACTTAAAACTTGTGACTTTCTGTATGGGATGATCTCCAAGCTTCACCACTGCCCCAAAATCAATGTCTCTTTCACTCATATTATGATAGGACCCTCCTCTTGTATTATTCCAAACTTCCTAACCAGTAGGAATTTAACAGACACAAAACACTTGCTTGGGTATTGGCAACAGTTGGATTAACCCAACTGGGCTCATGACTTGATATTTATTTCTCTGGCAGATCTCACACTTTGCTACAAACTCCTGTACATCTCATTTCATTCCCTCCCAATCGTTTTTAAGCACGTAAATACCTAGAGTGTCCTCCAATAGGGGAAGAGTGAAATTCCCTAATAAGCTTGGGTATTCTTGAGGATCCCTTGGGTAATACCAGCTGATTATGATATAGTAGGCAGCCATTCCTTAAGCTGTATATAGCTGATGGTGCCTCTCTAGTGATGATCTTTTGTCTAATGGTAGTGAGCTTCTCATCTCCTTGTATTTCCTTGTCCTAGTCTTCTAACTCCTCATACTTCCAGACAGAAAAAGCTTTGAATTCCATGATCTCCCCACTTTTTGATAGAGCATTAGTAGCCCTATTCTCTAAACCATGCTTATACTGAATTCCGAAGCTATATCCCATCAGCTTAGAAACCCATTTTTGTTGGTCAGGATTTAAGACCCACTCTTCTAGAAAGAATTTGAGGGATTTTTGATCTATCTTGATGTGGAAAACATGTACATTATTAGAAGTTATTAGAATTATTTCTGTCAGAATTAATTCTCTCCATTAATTAGGGATGTTATTAGATATTATTTCTTTCCTTAGAATATGGCTAAAATGACTAAGTTTCCTATTAGGACTTCCTACAAATCAGGGTATTAGAATCAACAATTTATGGCTTCTGATTCCTAGGGCTACTGTATATATTTTCCTACTGTTGTAATCTAAAAAATCAGAATTCCAATTCTAATTTATTCTCCACATGGTATCAGAGCTTTAGGCTCCTTTTTCCTGGGCTTCTTAGGTTTTTTCTTTGGCTTTCATTGCTGAAAAACCCTTGTCAAAGTCCTTGACTTTCATCACCAAAATCTTAACTCTATCCCTACAGTTATACCTCTGGTCTATTATTGTTTGAAATGGTTGGAGCTGACACGAAGTCTACTACAGTTCAACAATCAGGAGAATTGCAGAATATTCAAGCCTCCTATCGATTGGACGGAAAGAAATACCTCAAGTGGTCTCAACTCATTAGAATTGTGCTAAAGGGAAAGGGAAAGATTAGCCACCTCATTGGTATGGGTCCTAAGCCAAGAGGTTCTAACTTTGAGGCATGGGATGAAGATGACTCTATGATCATTGCCTAGCTATGGAATTCAATGATTCCAGAAATTAGTGACACTTGCAAGTTCTTGCCTACTGCCAAGGATATATGGGATGCAATTCAACACACTTATTCCAAAGCTAGAGATGCTGCCCAAGTATATGATGTCAAGGTAAAAACCATGGCAGCAAAACAAGGGAATAAAACAATCACTGAATATGCAAATCAATTGAAATCCTTGTGGCAAGAACTGGATTATTACAGAGTAATAAAGACAAAGTGCCTTGAAAATTCAGCTATTCTAAAAAATTATATTGAACAGGATAGAGTTTATTATTTTTTAGTTGGCTTGAACTTAAAATTTGATCAAGTAAGGATACAAATTCTTGGGAAACCAAATGTCCCATGCTTCAATGAAATGGAGGCCCTAGTTCGAAGTGAAGAAAATAGAAGGGGACTAATGCTTGTAGCCCACAACACGAGGGTGCAGCTATGTTGGTTGGAGGCATCAACAAGTCAGCCACAAAAATGGAGAAAAAAACAACTCCTGAAGGTGAAAATGATAGCCAACTGAAACCTCAAAACCGTGAAGGATTATGGTGCTCTTATTGCAAGAAATTTTGCCATACTCATGAAAAATGTTGGAAGTTTCATGGGAAACCTCTTAGCCGAGAATGGGGGAGAAAGGGAAACCAGCCACAAAGCAATGGGCAAGCCCATGTTGCTGCTAGATCACAAGGTGAATCAACATCACAAGAGCTGAATAGTCTTAATCCAAAGGAAATTGAAAGGCTAAGATCTCTTATCAAAGAACTTGAGAAACCAGAAGGATCTCCAGGTATTTGTTCTTTGGCATATTCAGATAAGCTTCCATCTTTCATTGGATTAAGTGTCTCTAATACAGCGTTCACCAACTCCTGGATCATGGATTTAGGGGCAACTAATCACATGACCCATTTACCCACAATTTTTTCAACCTATTCCCTATGTCCTAGCAACAAGAAAATAACCATTGCTGATGGGTCTTTAACCACAGTGGTAGGTGTTGGAAATGTCGTATTAAGCCCCTTAATGACCTTGAAAAATGTTCTTCATGTTCCTAAATTATCCACAAATTTGGTTTCTATTCAAAAGCTTACTCAAGATTTAAGTTGTAATGTGATATTTCATAGTGATCATTGCATATTTCAGGACAAGGATTCGGGGAGGACGATTGGACATGCTAGAGAAAGGGATAGCCTATATTATCTGAATGCACCAAGTCAGCAAAGCATTACTAAGGACAGATTACCTTCCTCTTTCATTTCAGAATCTGTTTTATCCAACAAAGAAAAAATTCTGCTTCACCATTACAGACTTGGACATCCATCTTTTCTGGTTATTAAAATTCTTTTTCCTAATTTATTTTCGAATATAGATGTTAACAACTTCCATTGTGAGATGTGTGAACTTGCAAAACACAAGCGTGTAACTTTCCCAACCACTTATAAAAGAAGTTCCGTTCCTTTTCATCTTATTCATAGTGATATTTGGGGCCCATCTACTATCTCTAATGTTTCTGGGGCAAAATGGTTTGTGTCTTTTATTGATGATTGCACTTGGGTTATTTGGATCTTTTTATTCAAACAAAAATCTGATATTTGTAGTGTTCTTCCAAATTTTTGTTCTATGGTTCAAACTCAATTTGGGGTAAAAATAAAGAGGTCTAGGTCAGATAATGCCAAGGACTATTTTAATCAAACTCTTACCCCATTTTTTCAAAAAGAAGGCATAATACATGAATCATCTTGTGTCAATACCCCACAACAAAATGGGATAGCTGAGAGGAAAAATGGTCACCTTCTTGAAAAAACCAGAGCTTTATTGTTTCAAAATAATATGCCGAAAAGTTTTTGGGGGGATGCTATTCTAACAGCAACTCACTTGATTAATCGTTTGCTTTCAAGGATTTTGGATTTTAAGAGTCCTTTGGAAATACTTTTAAAATTTTATCCTGACTTAAATACTTAAATAACATTACTCCAAAAATTTTTGGATGTGTGTCATTTGTTCACATTCATAGTCAAAACCGAGGAAAATTAGATCCAAGAGCTCTAAAGTGTGTTTTTGTGGGCTACTCTTCAACTCAAAAAGGTTACAAGTGTTATCACCCTCCTTCCAAGAAATTCTATGTCTCTATGGATGTTACCTTCAATGAAGAAGAATCCTTTTTTTTCTAATCCTTATCTTCAGGGGGAGAAGCCAACTAGGGAAGATAAGGATATTTTTTACTTGATCTATCACTTATCCCTCCGGCACAACCAAATTCTAAATCTAAATCCCCTGAACCAGACTCTACACAAGTTATTTGCACCAGCCATGCGCCTGAAATTGAAAAAATCCCACAACCAATAACAAAAACACCAAATGAGGCACAACAACTTAAATCTGTCCCTAGTAATGCACGATTTGGCCAGGTGTTCACAAGGAGATTGGCTGTCCCTAAACCTATGCAAATCCAAAAGTCAAACTCTAATCTTTTGAATGAGGTAACAACTTCTTATCACTCTATACAAAATGAAATTGGCCCTTATGTGGATAATGTTGATCAAGACTTGCCAATTGCCACTAGGAAAGGAATTAGAAAGTGCACAAAGCAGCCACTATATCCTCTTGCACATTTTTTGTCATTTAAAAAATTTTCACCATCTCATAGAGCCTTTCTTGCAAACCTAAACACCATTACCATTCCCACTACCCTATATGAAGCTTTATCTAATGAAAAATGGAAGCAAGCCATGAATGAGGAAATTGAGGCATTAGAAAAGAACAAAACTTGGGAGTTGGTGGAGTTACCAGCAAGCAAGAAACCTGTGGGCTGTAAGTGGGTGTATACTGTAAAATATAGGGTTGATGGATCAGTTGAAAGGTACAAGGCTTGGTTGGTAGCAAAAGGATATACTCAAACCTACGGGATAGATTATATGGAAACTTTTGCCCTGTTGCAAAAATGAATATAGTAAGAGTGTTGTTATCATTAGCAGCAAATAATGAGTGGGAATCGCAACAATTTGATGTCAAAAATGCATTCTTACATGGAGAATTAGAAGAAGAAATTTATATAGAGATTCTACCTGGCTATGGAAAAAATTTGGCTGCCAATACTATGTGTAAGCTAAAAAAGGCTTTATATGACCTCAAGCAATCACTACGGGCATGGTTTGACAGATTTGCAAGAGCCATGCTGGCAATGGGATACAAGCAAATTCAAGGGGATCATACATTGTTTATTAAACATTCATCTTTAGGGAACGTTACAGCTCTACTTGTCTATGTTGATGACATAATAATGACTGGAAATGATGCTGATGAAAGACAAACTTTAGATCAGTGTTTGGCCAAGGAATTTGAGATTAAAGTGCTGGGAAAACTAAAGTATTTTCTAGGGATTGAGGTGGCTCACTGAAAGAAGGGAATTTTCATCTCTCAACAGAAATATATCATTAATCTCCTCAAGGAAACTGGCAAGACAGCATGCAAACCAGTAAGTACTCCTGTTAACCCCAATTTGAAACTTGGAAAGGTAGAGGAGGATGTTGCAATAAATAAAGAATCATATCAGCAGCTAATAGGAAAACTTATTTATCTATCCCACACACGGCTAGATATTGCCTATGCAGTGAGCGTAATCAGTCAATTTATGCAAAACCCTAAGAAGGTTCATCTACAAGCAGCCTATAGAGTTCTCCAATACCTTAAAGGGACATCGGGCAAAGGAATACTATTTAGAAGAAATGGAGGTTTAATGTTGGAAGCATATACAGATGCAGACTATGCTGGATCAATTGTTGATAGAAGATCAACAACAGGATATTGCACCTTCCTTGGGGGAAACTTGGTAACATGGAAAAGCAAGAAACAAAATGTAGTAGCACGGTCAAGTGCAGAGGCTGAATTCCGAGCAATGGCTCAAGGTGTATGTGAACTATTATAGCTCAAGATAATTCTAAAAGACTTGAAGATCAAATGGGATGGCCCAATGAGATTATATTGTGACAATAAATCTGCCATCAGCATAGCTCACAACCCAGTACAACACGACCGAACAAAGTACATTGAGATAGATAGACACTTCATTAAAGAAAAGTTAGAGAGTGGATTAATTTGTACCCCTTGTGTGTCTACACATGGGCAACTTGTTGATATTATTACCAAAGGATTGAATAGTTCAGCTTTTCAGACTATTACATCCAAGCTAGGAATGGAAAATACCTATTCACTAGCTTGAGGAGGAGTGTGGAAAACATGTACATTATTAGGAGTTATTAGAATTAATTAGGAGGAGTTATTAGAATTAATTATTTAGAATTATTTCTGTTAGAATTAATTCTCTCCATTAATTAGGGATGTTATTAGATATTATTTCTTTCCTTAGAATATGGCTAAAATGACTAAGTTTCCTATTAGGACTTCCTACAAATTAGGCTATTAGAATCAACAATTTATGGCTTCTGATTCCTAGGGCTACTGTATATATTTCTCTACTGTTGTAATCTAAAAAATCAGAATTCCAATTCTAATTTATTCTCCACACTTGATGATAAATTTGTGTCCCAAAAATAATGCCTCCACTTTTTAACTGCAAAGACTATGGCCATTAACTCCCGTTCATAAAAAGAATTATAACGAGCTTTGTTTGATAGAACCTGGATGTAATAAGCTATTGGCCTCTTATTCTGCATCAAAACATCCCCCACCCCGATTCCTGAGGCATCGGTTTCCAGCTCAAAAGGTTTAGAAAAATCCGGCATGGTTAACATTGGAACTGTTGTCATATACTTCTTCAACCCTTTAAAAGCCTCGTGTGCTTTTTCACTCCATTTAAAAGCATCTTTCTTCAATAAGTTAGTGAGTAGGGTTGCCAATTTGCTATAGTCTTTTACAAATCTCTGATAATACCTTGTGAGTACCAAAAATCCTCTCAAGGATTTCAAATCTTTCGGTATTGGCCAACTTGTCATACACTCAATTTTGCTCAGGTCAGCCTACACTCCCTCTGTTGAGATGATATGACTGAGATATTCCAACCAGTCTCTTCCAAAAGTGCACTTCTTCACATTAATCACCAGTTGGTTTTGTTTCAACTATTCCAAAATGGTTTTCAAGTGTTGATGATGAGTAAGCATATCTGGGCTATAGACTAAAATGTCAAAGAAAACCAATATAAATCACCCTAAATGCTCTTTAAAAATATCATTCATAAGAAATGGAAATGTGGAAGGGGCGTTGGTTAGGCCAAATGGCATTACCATGAACTCATAGTGCCTCTCATGTGTGCTGAATGCTGTCTTTGCTTCATCACCAGATCTAATTCAAATTTGGTGATAGCCTAACTTCAAATCCAACTTGGAAAAAATAGTGGCAGCACCTAATTCATCCAACAACTCATCAATTGCTGAGATAGGAAATTTGTCGGGTAATTTAATCTTATTTAAAGCTCAGTAATCAACACAAAACCGTCATCTATTGTCCTTCTTTCTTACTAACAACACTGGACTAGAAAAGGGCTACTAGTCGACCTAATAATTCCTACCTCCAACATCTCCTTCACTAAGCGTTCGATTTCCCCTTTTTGGGAATGGAGATATCAGTATGGCCTTATGTTTGGGGGTTGTTCTCCTTCTTTAATGATTATTGCATAATCTCTAGTTCTTATAAGAGGTAACCCTGGTAAAGGTTCACAAACTTTTGGAAAGTCATTCAGCACCATCTATATCCCTTCATCCACTGCTTCTCTTGTTTTGTTTTACAAAGTAACTTCTCCTAATTCTACCAGAAAACCTTGTCCCCCTTTTCTTATTGAGTGTATCATGTTCTTGATAGACACCTTAGACTTACCCAAGGTAAGATCTCCCTTCAGACAAACTATGTCCTCTCCTACTTTAATCTTCATGGTTAACTGTTGCTAGTTCACTCTCACCTTTCCCAGAGACTCACACTATGCCATCCCCAATATCATATCAACTCCTCTTAATTCGAACAAGTAAAAATCCTATTGAATTAATAACTTATGTATTTCTAACTCCAATTCCTTACACCTTCCATCACCGTGCATCTTCTAACCATCCCCAAGAGTAACTTCATAGCATTTATTTCTCCATAGATAGAGACAATCTTGCTACTAGTTTAGAGGATACAAAGTTCTGTGTGGCCCCACTATTGATCATAACCAATACCTCCTCTCCCCTGATTTTTCCCATTAGCTTCATGGTTTTACCGCCTGTAATGCCCACGACAGAATTAATGGATAGGGACATCAATGTTCTGACATTCTTCCCTTCTTCGCTTTCCTCAATTTCTGTCTTCTGCTTATCCTCTCTGTCTTCTTCATTCGCAACCTCTGAGAGAATAATTAGGTTCAATTGTTTGTTCTTGCATTGGTGGTTTGTCTTCATCTCTTCCTCTATTAGTTGCTGAAATCGCCCTTTGTTGGAAGGATATAGTGTCGCATGTTTTCTCTTTATGCCCCCTTTGTCATCGGGGCTTCTATTTGAACCTAAAATTGAGTTGGCGTTCATGTTGGCATTACCTATGACCAGTGTGATAGTGGGTTGGGTTACAGTATGGCCTATGGTGTTACTCCACTTCGGGGTGTGGACTGGTTTCAGTACTTTTGTTAGCTTCTCCTCACGCAATCGGTCCACAACTTCATTTCATTCCTCTATCTGTTGGGTTATGTCCATCAGTTCCATGACACTTTGGGTTTTAGTCATCCACAGCTCAACCCTTATGTCCTCCTTAAGCCTATTTTGATATGTCCTAATTAACATATCCTCTAGAGCATCCTTTAAAGGAGCTGATAGAAGCTCAAAGCTCTTCCTGTACTCACTGACAGTGCCGTCCTGCCTCAAGGACATCAAAATTTCATACTTATTTCCTTGCTGAGGTCGATGAAAGTGCTTCAATAATCTACTCTTGAATTCTCTCTAACTGTGTACTAGATTCCTTGATCTCCATCCATTGCATCCAGTTCAAGGCCTTCCCTTCCAAGCATACTACTACTGCCTCTAATTTTTCCGACTCTGGAATCCCATTCACAGTGAAATAATGCTCTACACGGAAAAGCCAACCAACGGGGTCTTCCCCATTGAACACTGGCAACTCTAATTGCCTATACTTTCCGGTGTCCTTCTCATTGGTTCCCATTGCTTCTGCCGATGCCTCTCCTGCAAAATTTCATGCCCGACTGTGCGGCTTGGTGATTCTCTCCGCCAACTCCCCTGTTTTCATCTATTCGTCCGATGACATCCTTGATTTCTAGCACCCATTCTTTCAAGTGATCAATATCTTCCTTCATTCCACCTAGCTCTCGCTCTACATTGTCCATTCGCCCCTGCATTCTCATATTCACCATCCCTGGATCTCACCGCTCTGATACCAAACTAATAGTACCCTCCTCTTGTATTATTCCAAACTTCCTAACCAGTAGGAATTTAATAGACACAAAACAGAAAGATAGAAATAGAATACAGCAGCCAATTCAGTGAGAGTTTCAGCTAAAATCCTACCCGAATTGCTACAGCAGTTTATGGCTAAAACCAATTGACAGAAAAGAAGAAAATAACACAAGTGCCTGACTTTTGAGAGGTCAGACTCTCTCCACTGTAACCGAATTCCTTCCTGCCCTCCACTTAAATCCCCTCCACCATAGTCTAGAGTTAGTTATGCTATATTGAATTCCTATTCTGCCCTTTGCTCCTTTCTTTTTCTGAAATACAACTTAGTTTCTCTTTCCTTTGGGCCTGGCTTACTGCCCTCCATCCTCTCCCTTCTAGTATAGGCTGCCCAAGTCTTAGGCCCATCATATGACATTCCATATATTCTATTTTGCTACGACTTATATGAAACCCGTATATCTCTAAAGCTTATCTCTACCTCTCTAATTTTATTAACTTCTACAAAAAAAGGAGTGTGTGTGTGTGTGTATATATATATATATATATATATTGTTTATGAACTTGTGCAGGGGCATCATTTTCAAGATATAAAGATAACGCAATCTGAACATATTGTTGCATTATGCTCACTGGTTGCTTCAATCCAAAGATGTTATGGCCTCTGGAGATTGCAAGAGGTAAATAGCACTATGGGAAGATCTTTTACATTGACTTGAGCAACTATAGCTTTTGTTTATTTCGTGTTAGATTGAATATTCACAATTTTATGTTGGTATTGAGCTTATATTTGATCTCTTTTCATATATCTTTATCGGTTCTAGGATTGCAATTTTTTTCCCCCTAAACATCTCAATTTTCCCTGTATTGATAAGATGCTTTTGTTGTAAGAATTTTAGAAAAACAAACCCAATTATATATCTTTTATAATTTTTTTACTAGGTTCTTAATCGATATAGATGGCCTGAATCATTAGAGTCTGATTTTATATATGGTAAGTACATTTCACCAATCTTTGTTTTTACTCGTAGCACTTTAAAATTAACAAGTTGACCTTTCTCCTCCCATCTTTTTGGACCATATTGGTCCAAAACTTTTCTGTGATTCAGGTTCGTCTTCTATTGGTTCATCTGTCAGTCCACTGTTTCTTGCAGCATTTTCAGCTGCTGCTGGGAAAAAATCGTCTCTATATTTTGATTCAGAAGAGTCTGATCCTGAGGTGATTTGAAGACCTTTGCACTTCCTTTAGATCTTGTTGAAAAGTTGTCTTTTCTTCAAGATGCTTGCGTTGTTGGAATTGTGTTTCTTTCTTAATTTATTAGTTCAATTATCCTTTTGACAGTGGGGCCACTGGAATGCAAGGGAAGAATTGAAAAACCCTTCCATTAGGATCCTTTTTCCCACTATTGGAAGAGTGAAGAATGCATATAATGCGATTTTGCCTTCAAGACATATTCTCTGCTTCTCAGAGGTAATATGATCAGCTGACCAGATTAAATCACTTAAATGAATGAAGTCAGAGGTTGCTTCTCAGAACATTGTTGTGTTTTTTTTGACAAGTACTTTGTTTATGTTGCTTTTTAAGTTTTTACTATATTACCAATGGTCTTGCTATTGCAAATTGGCTGAAATATCCTTGTGGAATAGGGGTAGAGGGATAGCATGGGTGACACGTGCTCCCTGCCACCTTGTATTTTTGAGAAGTTGTTTTAGTACGCACTCAATGACTTGTTCAAGCAAATAAGTTGTCTCCAACTCTCCTGGAAGGACCCCAACATAGTTGCTGTACTATATAGGTTAAATTAAAATGTTCTGGAAAAGAAATAAATCATATGCAGACAATGAGTTAGCAAATTTCCATTTCTAAAGGGTTCTCATAATTATATGTATTCTATTAGTGTTCTAATTTGCTTTGGTATTTTATTCTCCATGTTGTATTTTGATTGTATGAATATGTTGGCAGTGAAGAACTTATTATCTGCTTTTGAACAGAGAACGTGGCAAACGTTGAAGACTTTAGATATACTTCATGATGCCATTCCTCATCCCCAAGATAGAATAGGTCATCCAATGCATGTCAAGGTAATAATGTACAATATATTTACCACTCCTGTTTTCAGATGATTAATATTTTTCTTATGGAAAATAATCACATCAACCTAGTTGCTATATGTATTCATGTTATGCTACTTGAATGCAGACCCTTGTGATGATAGAAATATAGTTGGGATTGAGAGAGATTTAATGCCGCTCTTTTTGTTTTGTCCTGTCTTTTCCCTTTGCAAATATTATAGTTATTTTTGTAACTTATGTATCATATGTTGTTCTCTTTCTATGTCTAGTTTGGGACATTGATTCCCACTTCTAATTTTCTGTTTCTGTTTCCTCTATGCCCTACTCTACTGTTTTGTATTTAAAATAAAAGTATTGATGAAATAATTTTACCAGGTAGTACGAAGAAGATTCTGGTCTGGCAGGGATGCACCTTCCATTGGTTGGGTGTATTGTGGATCACATAATTTTAGTGCAGCTGCCTGGGGACGACAAATTTCAAATCCTTTTGGGACAAAAATTGAAGGACCTCGAAAAGGGAATCCTTCTTCGGACTCTAGGCTTCATATTTGCAATTATGAACTTGGGATTGTGTTCACTTTCCCAACAAAAGATCATGATAACTCAGAAGTTAATAGCACCAATTTGGATGATATAGTTCTGCCGTTTGTTGTGCCTGCTCCTAAGTATGGATCTAGAGATAGGCCAGCGACATTGCAGGCTATGAGAGAGGCGATGGCTGAACATAGTGAGCCAAAACAGGAAGATCATGTTGAAGAAGAAATTATGGAAGAGCTTACTGAGGGAGAGGAAGAAATGGAGGCAGCAAATTATGTAGCATTGGAGAAGGAAGAGGAGAAGGCCTATGCTGAGATAATCTGGAATCATGTTGAATTGTCCCAGAGCTGTTGAAGTCCTTCAAAAAGCAATATTGAGAGCAGGTAACGGTTGAGATCATTTGGGAGGGAATTTAGCCCACACAAAGCCTGAGGATACTTCTGATCGTAACAACAAAAAAAGAAAAAAGAAGTAATTTCTAAAAGGCATGTGATCAATATTGGTGGTGTGTAGGGAATTGTGTAATCTGGTTCTGGGATTTGAGATGCAAGGGTGGCTGGCATGGATGGATTCTTATTCCTAAAGAAATAAACTTGAAAAGAATTCATGAAGGCCCATCCTGAGATATATTAGGATACAGGGGCAGGGTCGTTGAATATTTCGTTTGTTGATAATACGACTCGCGTTGTGACCCAGGGTTTCTCGTCAGTCATACTCTTAACGTGACAGTAATATTTCATTTGGTGTTTTGTGTACCTTGACAATCAATGGGAATTGAGAAACTATGAATAATTTGTACAGGTTACATATTCAAGTGATCAAAGCCGGCCAACATCAGAACCCACGTTCTCTCCGGAGCCTCCTTCTGTGTTGTGCTGCTTCTGCCGATTCTCTCCCTGAGGACACACACTATGCTCGCTCACTCCTGCTTCGTTTTTCCAACCTTGACACCTTCGCCTACAACACTGTCCTCAGAGTCCTTTCTCAATGGTCTCCCTTCCAGACTGCCTCCCTCTTCGCTCGAATGCTTCGAGCTGGTTTCCCAGCCGACAACTTCACTTTCCCATTTTTCCTCAAGGCCAGTTCTCGATTAAAAAGGGGTCAGGACCTTCACTCTCTCATTGTGAAGCTGGGTTTTGATTCTGACATTTACGTCCAGAATGCTTTGATCAATCTTTATGGATGTCGTAGCTCCGTAGACACTGCTCTCAAGCTGTTTGACGGAATGCATCACAAGGACTTGGTTTCTTGGTACTCCATGATTGCTTGCTTAGTCAATTGACTTCGTGTTGCAAGCTCTGGTCCTTTTTCAACGTATGCAACTCGAGGAAAATGTTAAACCGGATGGAGTTATCATGCTGGGTGTTATATCTGCGATTTCTAGCTTAGGTGGGTTGGAATTGGGTATCTGGGTTCATGCATTCATCGCCAGAAGCGGATTGCGTCTGACCTTTCCACTGGTTACTGCTCTTATTGATATGTATTCTAGATGTGGGTGCATTGATCGTTCCATCAAAGTGTTTGATGAAATGCCTGTTAGGAATGTAATTACGTGGACTAAATTCATAACTGGGCCGGCTTTTTATGGGCGTGGTAAAGAGGCTTTAGATGCATTTCATGATATGAAAAAGTCTGGTTTGAAGCCTGATTACGTTGCATTTACTGGTAATTTAGTGGCTTGTTGTCATAGTGGTCTCGTTGAGGATGGGTTGAAGATTTTTCAAAGCATGAGGAATGAGTACCACATTGAACCAGTGCTTGAGCACTATGGTTGTATGGTTGATCTTTTAGGCCATGCAGGTCTCCTCCACGATGCCTTCAAGTTTGTGGAGGAAATGCCAATCAAGCCATTCTATTATTTGGAGCACCCTACTGGAAGCATGTGTTTATCACAATCATCTCAAGTTAGCTGAAAAGGACAGGGAACAAATCCATGAACTAGACCCACATCATCATGGCGATTATGTGCTTTTATCAAACGCATATGGTGGGGTTGGTAAATGGGCTGAGAAGGCTAGCATGAGGAACTCAATGAGGGAGAATAGAATTATCGAGGAACCTGGCCATAGATTGATCAACCTTGATCAAGTGATCCATGAGTTTGTATCTTTAGATTGTTCTCATCCGCAATGGGAGGAGATCAGACAATTATTAGTTTCAGTTTTAGGTACTGTAAAACTTAGGGAGGTTACAACCCTGATACATCCACTGTGTTACATGACATTCAAGAGGAAGAGAAGGGACATAGTCTGAGTTATCATAGCGAGAAACTGGCAGTGGCTTATGTGCTCCTTAATCACAGGGATAGAAAGACCATAAGAGTCACCGAGAACCTTAGAATATGCTATGATTGTCATAATTTCATGAAGCATGTTTCAGATATATTTGACAAAAATATCATTATTTGGGATCAAAACCGTTTCCATCATTTTAGCAAGGGCTCATGTTCTTGCCGAGATTATTGGTAAAAGATGTGTAGTGTCAGCTCTTTTCCTTCTTTACTTGTATTTGAGCTGTTACATGCAATAACTGCACTTAGATTTGCAAGAAAGACTTCTCTTTTATAATAAAAATTTTCAACTGTTTAATTTAGTCAATATATGTTTGTGCCTCTGAAATGTTAAGTTTGATTTTCGTAGTCATGGAAGAGTTAACATATCTTCTGACTTGAATTTTCTTAGAGTATTAAAAATTTATTTCAAGAACATCCTTATGGTGCTATTGCTATATTATTTACTATTTTATCCAATACCAAATTGTCTTATAATAAATATCTTTCCATCCAATAATATGTTCTTAAATTTATTAACAAATGATGGCTGTATAATTACAAACATTTTAAATTTTTTTATGAAATCATATATAATTAAATGCAAAATCATATTTATGATGTACATAATAAAATATTAGAATAAATTACATACTTCTTTCTTAAGAAATATTAAAATTAAACTTTCATATTTTATATTTTAAAGACTTGTACTTACGTCTCTTAAAAAAAATAAAAAATTTATAATTTTATTTAATTAAAATATTTTTAATGATATAAATACATTTTCTAAAAAAGTTATAATTTAGTAAAAAATATATTTTAAAAATTATTATTTATTTTATGTTAAAAATGATAAAATTATTTTACTTTAAATTTTAAAAATGATTTTTTATATTAGTTAAATATATATTTAATTATATATATAATAAATATAAAGATATGTGGGTCAAATGAGTGAAATTCTATATTTTTTTGTCTCTCAAAAAAATAAATATAATTTTTTAAAATAAAAATGAAAATATTTTTTTTTTCATTTTTAAAGGAAAAAAAAGTATAATTTACTAAAAACAAAGGTTATTTCTCTTCAGAGTTAGATTTCTATTTATAAAAATGAAGTTGAATCGGAGCGTGCTTCACTACCACCCCTATTCTGCTCTCTCTGTCTCTCCCTCACTTCGCTCTCTGCTACTGAATCGGAGCGTGCTGCCCACTCGCTGCGGCTTCTGTCGTCTTCTACTGGCGATCGGCTTGGGTTCACTGGTACTTACTTCGAACTTTATTTATTTCTTGCCGATGGTCTCTTTGTCTCTGTTGTTTTGGTTTCTGATACATTGCGCCTTTGCGCTGGTATGATGTTTACTGTGTATTTGGGATGAATTCATTGTGGAATCAGATTAGTCGCAAGCAGAAATGTCGTTTGGACTATCTGCATTGGTTATTGGATGATTTTAAGGAGCTTTGCTCGTGTAAGTTGATGTTCATTTGCTTTCTTATGCAAAAAATGGATGAAAGATACTAAAACTTGAAATCTTTAATTTTTTTTTTTCATAGTTGGGGAGGTTATGTGCTATCCTTATTCGTTTCTTCGCAAGATTAATGATCTTTTCTCTCTCTTTGGGGTTGGAGCAAGGCTGCACGAAAAAATCCTTCAAAAAAAAAAAAAGCTGCGCGAAAAATTAGTGGGTCACCGATAAGATATGGATGTTAATCTGAAATATTAATCCCTTTTGTCTTCTGGAGACGAGAAAAGAAAGGAAAGTCTGCTAATCTCTTATCTGGATCTTCTGAAAGACCGAAATCTGGGGACCGGAGAGGTCAAGATTCAAGTAGAACTAGGTTTTAATATTCTTACCCTAATAGTTTAACATGAAGGTTCCTTGAATGCAGGAAGTATTTTAATTGGACCTCAGGTTGTGTATAAATTAATTTAGTTTGCTTTTTACTTGTATCATCCCGGTGAAAACCTCTATTGCTAAGAAACTTCATGACCTCCGAAGAATTAATGCCTGCTTGAATTTCATGGAATGGCCCTTTTCCTTCTTGTGCGTAACTTTCACTAGCATTACTAGCATATGATAATTTATTAAATGATGAACAGTCTTATTCATCACGAAGAAGCTTGCTTGTAACAAGGTTTGAATTATAAATGATTTCCTTTACAATGGGTTCATGTAAATGCATTGATTTTACTCAGACAGATGTAGTAGTTTCGTCATGGTGTTGCATCAAGTGTATTCCCTCTTTGACTGTTGCTTATTTTCGAGTGCTGATTTCATAATGAATTGTCAAATATAGATTTTCTTGGAAAATACAGTTCAGTCAATGTTCCTGCTGCGTTGCTTGTTAGATTTTCTTGTGTTTGCTTTCTTATAGTGCTTGTTGCTGTTGGTTACGATTTTCTTTTCATTCCTTTAAGTATATCATCATTTCCAGTAGTATAGTCTGAACTAAGAGGGTAATAATTGTCTTCTCTGTTATAAATGATAAATTGAATTACTCCTAGTTTGTTCTGTATTTTTGATTCGTTATGTCTTCATTATTTCTGTTTTCATGCTTGACTGACAATAATTTATGGTCCATCATAGAGTACATGTAAAGATGAGTTCAGGAAGACAGGGTGGAAGACCTTTTACTGCAGCAAGTGATAATAATTCCTTATCCAAAGGGAAAACCATATCTGAATTTAATCCAAAAATTGAACAGTTGGCTCAGGGGGTTGCTGATGTTAATCTTGATTCAGGGCAAGATGGTGAGTGGGAGGTATATGCAAGGAAATCTAAGAACAGAGCTGCAAGCAGTGCTGCAAAACCATGGGTACCCCCAAATCATAATTCTAATCCCAGACCATGGGGGAATACTGATGTGCCTCAAAAGCCCGGTATTCGGAATCCTGGAGGAGCTGGACGAGCTTCTGGAAATCCCTGGCAGACACATAGTGCTAACTTTAAGAGGCCCGTTGGCAGAGGAAATGGAAGGCCTCAGATATCTACCAGTGGTTCCGAAAACAACAATGTAAGGTCAAATCCTTTAATTCGCCCTCCGTTGGAGCATGGCTGGAATTGGCCAGCTAGAGCTGGTTCTGTGCAGTCTAAAAGTGTTGATAGTAACCAGGGAAAGGATGAAATCACACCAGAGTCCCCTGAGAAGAATAATGATGTTGACGATGAGGGGGAGGATGACCCTGATGCTATGGAAGATACTGATGATGATCTGATGAGTGATGAATATGATTCGGATGTTAGTGAAAAGAGCCATGAGACTCAGAAGAAGAGCAAATGGTTTAAGAAATTTTTTGAGATTTTGGATGGCCTGACTGTTGAACAGATCAATGAACCAGAAAGGCAATGGCACTGTCCAGCTTGTCAAGGTGGCCCTGGTTCTATTGATTGGTACAGAGGACTGCAACCGCTGATGACCCATGCCAAAACAAAGGGGTCAAAAAGGGTTAAAATCCACAGGGAGCTTGCTGAACTTTTGGACGAAGAGTTGCGCAGAAGAGGTACTATGGTAATTCCTGCTGGTGAAGCCTTTGGTAAATGGAATGGTTTAAAAGATGAGGAGAAAGATCATGAAATAGTTTGGCCACCGATGGTTGTCATTCAGAACACAAAGCTTGAACAGGATGAAAATGAGAAGGTATAGCTTTACATCCTTGTGTGCATCCAGTGATGACTTACTGCAGACATTATAAATATTATTCTGATCTCTCATATTAATGCTTTGAAACATTGTTAATTTTTCTAAAAGAATACTTCCTTTGTGTATAGTGGATAGGTATGGGTAACCAGGAGCTTCTTGATTATTTTAGCTCATATAGTGCTGTGAAAGCGCGACACTCGTATGGCCCACAGGGTCATCGTGGAATGAGTGTTTTGATTTTTGAAGCCTCGGCTAGTGGTTATATTGAGGCAGAGTGTCTGCATAAGCATTTTGCAGATGAAGGAACTGATAGAGATGCATGGTTTAATCGGCCTATTTTATTTCTGCCTGGAGGGAAACGCCAACTCTATGGTTACATGGCTGCTAAAGAAGACCTGGACTTTTTCAACAAGCATTCCCCAGGTTCCGTTCCTGACCTTATTTTGTTCTCTCCCACCAACACACATTACGCAGACTATTTCATGTCTACCGGTTGCAGATTAACCAATTCATTTCCATGGTGGCACAAGTATGCTGACATTATTCTCTTGTCTTTTTGTCTGAAATCATGTAGGTAAATCCAGACTGAAATATGAAATGAGATCATACCAGGAGATGGTAACAAACCAAATTCGGCAAATGAGTGAGGACAACCAGCAACTTATCTATTTGAAGAGCAGGGTTGTCAGAGAACAAAGGCACGCAAAAGCTCTTGCAGAATCTTTTGGGAAGGTGACTGAGAAGCTCCGAAAGACGATGGAGGAAAATCGCATTGTGAGGCTGAGAACAAAAATGCAACATGAGGAAAACAAGGAAGAGGTAAAATAAGAGATAAACATCACAGTGAATTGGTGATTTTAGTTGAAACTATTGCTTAATGCGTATTTGCTTTGTTTGTGTCATGAACTGGTAGTATTTGATTATTTCGAGGAGACTACTAAGCCTCGGAATGAGTGTTTATTGTGGTTAATTTTGTCTGACTGTTATAATCTTTACTATTGCAAGATGTACATGCAAGAACAATTTTTCAAGGACCAGATCAAAAACATTCATGAATCTAGGGATGCAAAGGAAGACGATTTTGTAAGGATGCAGGTAGAGGAACGTGAGAAGGTGAAGCAGTCAAGTACTAGTCCTATAACTGCAGAGGAACGAGGACGCAAGTATGAGAAATCTTTCTTTGAGTGTATATCTTCAAATTAAAATTGTTCAATGGTTTATGCGCGTCCGACAGTAGTATATATCGTAATAGATAGTCTCTCTTGGGTTGGGTGATTCTGAATTGGATGACCCAAGAGAAATTTGAAATATTTTTTCATTTTCCTTTGACTGGGAAATCAGATACTTTAGAAAGCATGTAGTCTAATTCTTTTCGTTGTGCTAATTTTTTTGACTGACTTGTGATAAATTTCATTTCTTTGGTTGCAGGGCTGACGAATATCTACAATTTGAGAAGATACAAGACGAAGAAATGGCCAACTTCAATGCTGAAAAGGAGAAATTGGTTCAAGCTCATGATGATAATCTTGCCGCAATGAAGCGGAGGCATTGGGATGAGGAGGTTCAGTTGGAGAAACAGTTCGATGAACGTCTAGCCGAGCTCATGGAGAAGTACTCCCCATCTCGTCACTGATGATGCCATGGATGGGATGTTTATACAAAAACGCATACTTAGGCACAGCGTAATAGATAATATAGATAGAGATTGTTTTCTGTGGACATCCCCGGACTATAGCTTTTCAGAAATGGGGAATTCTAAAATTCAGTATTTTATATGATTTTCTTCAGTACTGAAAGCCAGCAGAAACTAGAAAGAAAAAATGTTTGTCTTTTCTGTTATCTGGTATTTATAGCTGGAAGTTTTGATTTTATTGGCCTCACTTCGATGATTCCTTACTTTTAAATGATGGGGAAAAGATACTCTTAACAAAGAGGAAATTGCGATGCCGGTGAGCAAGTTCAAATGGAGCGAGTCGAGTCTGATGTGAATTTGGTGTCTTCGATGTATGTGAAAGCACGTCTGTCTCGAATAAGTAAATGACAACAAAGTCCCAAACAGTCTTGTTACGGGAGACTTGAATCTTGATTGTGTTGATTCGAAAACGGTAGGTTCAAGTTCAAAATCATGTCGTCATCATCCAGTTTGATTCCATTTTCCGGCTCACAAGAGATAGAGAGACCATAAGTGATAGTAAAATAAGTTGGACGGGCGCACAATAAAGATACTAGCGATTGAAGGAAATGAGATCACTAGAAAGCCCAAGACAATAGTCGGACCGGATGTATACATCAAAAGGCCCAACAGGGCGAGAGAGAAACCCATATGGATTCATTCTGATATTTTGAATCTTGAAGATTGAGGAGCTTTCTCCCTGCTCGAAAGAGTGTTTATTTGCTGTCATATTTCTGCTAATTCTTATTTACACTTAACAATTGGTTCTTTCGTTGTCCTCCTGCAGCAATGGCGGATGGTACTCGCTTCGCACGAATAGAAGAGACCTGCAAAGAGCTCAATGAGAGTGATGTTCAATTGCAAAATAGATTGATGCAGATGGAATCAACAATGCAATCCACGAACGGTATGTTACGTCAACTCCTTTTGCAACGCAACAGCCTTCGTTGCACTCCTAATAATGGCACCACAACTCAGAATAATCCAATTAATGCTCCCATTCAAGGAGGATTATTATTGAATACTGACTTCTCGTTGGCAATGGGGATGGAAATCGAGGTTCCTCATTTTGATGGAACTAACGCTAAAGATTGGGTTTTCAAAATCCAAGAACTTTTTTATGCCTATTAAACGCCAGCGGAGCACAGAATCAAAATAGCGCCATTTCACATGAGCGGCCCTGCTTATGCTTGGTATAAGTGGTTAATGAATGGTGACCTCATCTTCACATAGCAGGCTTTTCTTAATGCTCTTTTGCTCCGTTTTGTTCATCACTTTATGACGACCCCAAAGCAGCAATGAAAGAACTCAAACAAACTGGGACTATTGAAGAATACCAATCAGCCTTTGAGGCCTATTTAACCAAAGTTACTGGATTACCCGAACCATGGTTGATTAGCTTCTTCATTTTTGGGCTCAAGGAACACCTTCGCTCAGATTTAATACTAGCCCAACCGCAAACTTACTTCAATGTTGTGTCCTTAGCAAAACTTCATGGGCAGAAACACTTGCACCTTAAGAATACAATGATACCATCCAAAACCACCTTCTCTCCTAAACCATTCACTACAAAACCTACCTCATATCCTATAGCCAATCCTTCACAAAACCAACATCCTTTCACCACAAATATCACGGTCCCTATAACCATGATGACCAAAACGCCCAAACCAGTGAAGAAGATGTCCCAAGCCAAGTTGAAATCTAGGAGCGAGCAAGGTGTCACGGACAGTTTCTAGAAGTTTCTAGAACGCTCCGGAATACACCGGAAGGGACAAGATGCAGTCAATGAGTTGTTGGAACCGCTGGGACATCTCGACCCTTTCACTGAACAGATTGCCGAACTTCAGTATGCCATGTTGAATCGACGCCTGAGGTTAGTTTTCATGCTTTGTTTGGTCAACCCAGCTCCAATACTCTTCGACTACAGGGTCTAGTGAATTCTGTTTTAGCGAATGTTTTAGTGGATAATGGTAGTACGCAAAATTTTATTAAGCAGTCTGTTGTTCAATTGCATTTACCCTTACTGTCTATAACACCATTTAAGGTGATGGTTGGAAACGGTCATTCGCTCAATTGTAGCAAAAAATGTAATGATGTTTCGTTGATTTTGCAAGGCTACCTATTTTTGGTTGATCTTTATTTATTAGATATTGAAGGGGCCCAAGTGGTGCTTCGAATTCAATGGCTATTGTCACTGGGACGTATCCTGACTGACTATGCTAAGTCAACGATGCAATTTACCTATCATGGATTAGTGATTATGTTGCAAGGTGAACCACCATTGGGTGATAAACCCATGTCACTTAAACAACTCCAAAATATGATGTCTCTTAATAATATCTCTGGTTTCTACCATTTCCAAATAGCGATGGACATTTCAGATGATGCTACGAAGACAATCAATCCAGCTATAGAGTCGTTCATCAAGGAATTCCAACCTCTTTTTAACGAGCCTAAAGAGCTGCCACCAGCTCGTGGAATTGATCACCAAATACATCTCATTCCCTGCACCTATAAATATCAAGCCGTGTCGAAA
Organism: Senna siamea; assembly: GCA_031216115.1. Classification (NCBI taxonomy): domain Eukaryota; kingdom Viridiplantae; phylum Streptophyta; class Magnoliopsida; order Fabales; family Fabaceae; genus Senna; species Senna siamea. The sequence goes on along the minus strand of CM062359.1, from coordinate 16,559,989 downwards.
TCCACATTTTTAGAAGGAACAAATGGAAAACATGGTGAGAGACATGTTGGATCATGGGATAATTCGCAAGAGTCAGAGTCCTTTCTCTTCTCCAGTATTATTGGTAAAGAAAAATGATGGTTCATGGCAATTTTGTGTGGATTATAGGGCACTCAATGCTATTACTGTTAGGGATAAATTTCCCATACCAACTATAGATGAAATTCTAGATCAGTTGCATGGTGCCAAAATATTTTTCAAGCTGGATTTTAGGTCAGGATACAATCAAATTTGGATGGATCCACACGATGTTCATAAAACAGCCTTTATAACTCCACATGGGCATTATGAATTCACTGTGATGCCTTTTGGTCTCAAATTGCCCAGAAACCTTCCAAGCAATCATGAATGAAGTGTTTGCACCTCATTTAAGGAAGTTCGTAGCAGTATTTTTTGATGATATCTTAATTTATAATCCATCATTGGAGACTCATTTAACTCACTTGAAGACTGTATTAGAATTCCTTCAACAAAATTCTGTGTTTGTGAAGCTGTCCAAGTGTGATTTTGGTCGCCAATCAATTGAATACCTCGGTCATATGGTCTCAGCCAGAGGGATGGAACCTGATCCTAAGGAGATTGAAGCTATGCAGTCGTGGCCTACACTATCATCACTGAAGCAACTTCGAGGATTCTTTGGCCTTACTGGATATTATCAAAAGTTCATTCGCCATTATGCTTATATAGCTTACCCACTCACTTACTTGTTGAGAAAGAATGCTTTTCAATAAGGCACTGTTGCTCAAAAAGCATTTGAAGAACTAAAAATGGCCATGATAAAAGCCCCTGTTTTAATACTACCTGATTTCTTCAAACACTTTACATTGGATACTGACGCTTCAAACACAGGGATAAGGGTTGTATTGATGCAAGAAGAATGACCTTTATCTTTTTATAGCAAAAAAATGAACACCAGGATGGCAAATAGTTCAGCCTATTTCAGAGAATTATATGCAATTACACAAGCGGTGTATAAATGGCGACATTATTTGCTTGGAAGCAATTTCATTATAAGGACTGATCATCGTAGCCTTAAGGATTTGATGAATCAGGTGATTCAAACACCTGAACAACATCATTATCTATCAAAGCTAATGGGTTTCAATTATGTTATTATCTATAAGCTAGGCAAGGCAAATATTGTAGCTGAAGCTCTATCACGCCAATTTGAGTCCTTAAGTAATCAGTTGGAAGTCTTAAACAGCTTGACCTTCATTAAGTTCTCCTTGATTGAAGAATTGAGAAAATTAAACACCACGAGCCCAGGATTAGTAAACTTGTATGCTCAGGTAAGAGAGGGAACTACATCAGTAGAATTCTCAAATGAAAATGGGTTGTTGCTATTTAATGGAAAGATTTATATTCCTTCTGACTGTTCAGTGAAGCCCTTGCTATTAACTGAATTTCATTTTACCCTTCTTGGGGGTCATTCAGGAATAAATAAAAAGTTCAGAAAACTAGCTGACACCTTTTATTGACCAAGTATGCTGAATGATGTGCAAAATTTTATTAGATAATGCAACATATGTCAACAAGTAAAATACATAACAGGGAAGCCAGAAGGCCTTTTTCAACCTCTACCAATGCCATCCAATGTTTGAATAGATCATAAAATATACTTTATTGTTGGTCTTCCTAGATCATATGGGTATTCAGTTATTTTGGTAGCGGTGGATCAATTTACGAAGTATGCTCACTTTAGGGGATTAACCTGCAACTTCACTGATGCATCAGCTGCACAACTTTTTTGCAACATGGTGATTAAACTTCATGGTTTTCCACCCACCATTTCATCTGACAGAGACCCTATTTTCTTGAGTAAATTCTGGCAACAATTATTCAAAGCATCTGGAACCACTCTGCAGTTTAGCACGGCTCATCACCCCCAAACCGATGGACAATCTGAGGTTTTAAATCGGTGTCTGGAGCAATATCTACAATCCTTTGTCCACTTTAAACCATCCTCTTGGTTTAAATTTCTTTTATGGGCTGAACTTTGGTACAACACTTTCATTCCACTCAGCTATTCAAATGACTCCTTATCAAGCTCTATATGGTAAGCCCCAACAGCTATTCCTGATGTTTCAATGATTCCCATAATTGTTGCTTCTGTGGATGATCTGCTTTGAGAAAGAGATACTCTATTGGCTTGCTTAAAAGAACAACTACAAAAGGCTCAGCAGCGAATGTCCAAGCATGCCAACAAGAATAGAAAGGAAAAAGAATATGAAGTAGCAGATTGGGTCTTAGTTAAAATACTTCCTTGTCAATAGGAGACACTAGCGCGCAGGCTGAATCAGAAACTAAGTGCGAGATATTTTGGTCCCTTTCAGATCAAGAGGCGTATTGGGAAGGTTGAATATGAATTAGAATTACCACCGAGTTTTAGAGTTCACCCTGTGTTTCATGTATCCCTCCTGAAGAAATTCACTGGACAGCTTGATACCACTGCATTAATTTTACCACCTTCTGAGAAAATTCCACGGGAAATTCCACAAGCTATCATTGACCAACAAAATGCTGTTAGCAAACCTAATGTTCAACAAGTTCTAGTTGAGTGGTCAAATCAACCTTGTGAAGAGGCCACATGGGAAGATGTTGATGAGCTAACAAAAAAAGTTGCTGCTATAAACCTTGAGGACAAGGTTATTTGTGAAGGGGTGGCAATTGATACAAAAGAAGTTATGCAGCAGGACGAGCGCACACCAAAGATACTAGCCATTGAAGGAAATGAGATCACTAGAAAGCTCAAGACAATAGTAGGACCGGATGCATACATCAAAATGCCCAACAAAGCGAGAGAGAACCCATATGGCACAAGGATTATCGCATGTGATCAATAAAGAAATATCTATTAGCCTTTCTAGAATAATTGCGTGATTTTCTCTTTCCTTTCTGGTAGGAATAATTTGTAGGCTACTATGGCTGTGTATGGATTCATTCTGATATTTTGAATCTTGAAGATTGAGGAGCTTTCTCTCTGCTCGAATGATAGTGTTTATTTGATGTCATGTTTCTGCTAATTCTTATTTACACTTAACAATAAGATTCATCAAGAACCCTAGAATATGCTATGATTGTCATAATTTTATGAAGCATGTTTCAGATATATTTGACAAAAATGTCATTATTTGGGATTGAAATTGTTTCCATCATTTTAGCAAGGGCTCATGTTCTTGCTGAGATTATTGGTAAAAGATGTGTTGTATCAGCTCTTTTCTTTCTGGGCTTCTCGTATTTGAGTTACATGCAATAACTGCACTTAGATTTGCAAGAGACTTCTCTTTTATAAGAAAAATTTTCAGTAGTTCAATTTAGTCAAGATATGTTTGTGCATGTGAAAACTTTGTCTATATTAAGTTTGACTTTCATAACCGATTCTAAGATCAAGTAAAAAAGAAAATTTGAGGTAGATAATTGACAATTAGCATAAAATTTTATTAAACTTTCATAAATATCTTCACTTAGTGTAAAAAAAATTGTTTGTTGTTGTTAGTATTATACATGTGTGTGCGCACGTGTGAACATTAATTAATTTATTAGAAACTCTTTGATGAAGTATATCTATCTGCATTATCTGAGTTCATTCATTTGAACTCATGAACTCACCTAGTTCTCCGGTTAGGAAATGGATATGTCGTACTCGCTAGTGGTTGCTCTGCCTTGTTGGAGCATCATTTTGATCTGTCTCATTAAATGTGCTGGGGTTGCCATTTTTACCAACAATGTTTTTGTTTGGAGATATATCTCCTCTGTAAGTTGCTTCTTGTTTATTAGTTGATTGTATTTATCGCATATCAACTCAGCTGAACGCAGATGTCTTGGCAATACTAAGCCACTGATGTAGTTTTCAAATATCTTGTTGTATCAAATGTCGCATTTTTTAAAACATTTATAAATATGTCAAAACACAAAATAGTTTTTGTTCTATCTTTTATGAAAAAGTATATTTGATATTTTAATTTTTACACATCGATAATTTCAACACTAAGACCAATAAGGTTGTCCATGCAACAGTTTGTTCTATGCTTTTCCCCGTTTCACTTTTTGTGAGTTTTTTTCATCCTTTTTCAATTCTGAACCCAGTGAGATTTCATTATTTAATTCCTATTTTACATATGTATATTATGAAAAAAAAAGAAAGAAGACACTGGTTAATTATTTCTGAAAGACGAAACCCTTTTACACTTTTCTTTTTAGAATTGGAGTCGTACACAGAATCTCTTGAAAAGTTTAATATTTTAAGATAGACAAAAATACATTATAGTTGGTATGAATGGTTTTTCAGAACTATTCACCAAAAAAAAAAAGACAGCACAACACTTTTTAATCTCATCAATAGTCTTTTTCTCCTACATTATCATTACATTGTATCACCAATAGCAATTGAGCCTAATGAAAAAGATAAACTAAGGATTAAATTTTTGTTGAGAGTTATGTTCTCGCTATGTGCCTGAGGTTGCTTTCATGATATAGTAAGACGTTTCAAAATTTAATTCTTGCTTTATTTTTATTTTATTAGAGTCATCATGTTTAAAAATACATTAATTTTAACAATCTTATTAGATATATCTAAATGGATGATTCATTAGTCTTTATATTAAATTTAGAGTTTGAGAGTATGGTTATAAGTTCAGAAGGGATTAACACCCCAGCGTTATCCATCTTATAGATGATATTTAAATCATATTTTGTTTAGTTATTATTATCTCTTAATCAAATAACTTTTATCTTTTTTATTAATTTAATGTTTTTTAAAAGTAAAATTTATCATGAATTATCTATTTGACACCTTTAAATTATTTAAAAGATGTTAATAACTTATTATTGTCAATTTAAATTCTTTCAAAAATTATTTGAGAATAGTTCTACTAAAACTATTAATTATGAGATTATTATAATTTATATTTGATTAAATCTCCCTAGATTGTATTTGGAAGGGATTATTATATTTTTATTTAATTAAACCTCTCCAAATTAAATTTAAAAGAGATTATTATAATTTTTATTAGATTAAATCTCCCTAAATTATATTCAAAATAAGTTATTATAATTTTTATTTGATTAAATTGTCCTAAATTAGACTCAAAAGAGGTTATTATCATAATAATTTTAGCAAACCTCTCCAAATTAGATTTGAAAAAGGTTATCATTTGAATAATTGGGATCAAAATAGACTTGAACATGAGATATAATTCAGATGCATATATACCCATCTCTAAATAAGATTAAAGTTCAAGTAGTTCATTTTTTTTTGATATAATAGTGTTTATAACAAAGAGTATATTACATTTCTACAAAGTTTATTGAATATCTTGATTTTATAATTTTGAAAAATGTTATTTATAAAGTTTGTGATTTTTTCTTCCTTGGAAGGAAAGAAAAAAAATTAAAAAAAACGAACGTTCAAAACACAAATAGAAAAAAAAATGTTTATTTATTGTTTTATCATACTTAAAGTGAAGATAAAGCATCTCATTTATCAGTGCAACATATTTGGCAAAATCAATCATAATGAAAGATGTTAACACTTTGCAATATATATATATATTATAAATAAATTATATACAACATTATTTATTGGATTGCATAAGACAAGGAAGGATTCTTAACGAGGTCATCAAGTTTTGTCCATCCTTGTAAGAGAGCTTCACAGGATGCATAGCACTCATGCTTTTTCTCACTTTTTCTTATTTTAATAAAAAATGTTGGCACATTTTGGGTATAAACACATAAAAATGAGTTTTCTTTTCCAATGATGCCATTTTCTTTAACTTCGAAGTCCAGACTTTTAGCCCAAATGTTTCTCACATTGGCCCAGAATTTTCTATCTTCCATGGAGAGCATGGGTTTTTTTGGGATTTCCATCATATGTTTTATTATTTTTATTTCAGTTTTTTTTAGGGAATGAATAGGTAAATATTTTGGTCCTTTGAAGGCCTCTTTATTATCTAGTGTAAATCTTTTTTTCTAGTTAAGTGAAATATATATATATAATTATAAAATAATAATGATAATAAAAAAAATTAAGACAAATAAAAGAGAAAGGAGAAATAAGATATAAACCTCACTTTTCAGAAAGTAACTTCACCCTTCAGGTCCACAATTTCAATTATCTTTCTTCTCTCTTATTTCTTCATCTTTTTTTCTTTTTCTATTTCTCCTTATTTCTCCCTCTTTCCTCCGTAAAAAATTGCGACTCGGAACTTCCTTCATGGTGAAGGAGTGGACTTCCACTTATTATGATAGCAAATAGGGAGTCGCCACGTTTTGTACTCTTTTCTTTTAACTTTTCTTTTAAGAAGCATTTGGCACATGATTTAAAAAAATAATAATTTTGAGAATAATAGATTTGAAATAGTACAGATAAATTAAAAAAAAATTTGAGAATATTGCAGTCTTTGGAATAGAATATTTTTATATTTTAACAAATTTTTATTCTTATATAAAAAAGTAAAAATTTTATATTTTTATGACATAAAAATATTTTTAAAATAATAAAATTATTACATTATTTTTTTTAAATTTGAACAAATATTTTTATAATATAATATAAATTTTATAATAAATGTATATGTGAATAATTAACTTAATAATAATAATAAATGCATTAAATAATAATAAATTTTATAATGAATGTTTATGTTCCATTTGTGTACCAAATGTATTTAATAATAAATTTTTATGATATTTTATTTTAATTTATTATTTTTTAAAATTACTTATGTATAAATACATATAAATTTTTTGTGTATTAATACATTATTCACTAATTAATATGTGCTACTCCAGCACATTTGTATTAAAAATTATTTTTTAAAATTGTAAAATATTACAAAGTACCACAATTATTATTTTAATTTCTATTTTTTAAAATTAATTATGTAATTTTTGATATCTAAGGCAAAAAATCATTAGACTGTTATTTTATTATATATTAAGTTTATATTATTATTAAATTAATTATTCACATATATATTTATTATAAAATTTATATTATATTATAAAAATATTTGTTTATAAAGATAATTTAATAATTTTATTATTTAAAAAATATTTTTATATTATAAAAATATAAAATTCTTATTTTTTTAGGTGAAAATAAAAATTTATAAAAATATAAAAATATTTTTAATCTATTTATCAAATATAAAAATATAATATTTTAGACTTCTTGTGTACTTAAAGTTCTCTAGAAAAAAAAAAAAAAAGAGTACAAAACGTGGCGACTCCCTACTTGCTATCATAATAAGTGGAAGTCCCCAAGTTGTAATTTTTTATATATATAGAGACTCCTTCACCATGAAGGAAGTTCCAAGTCGCAATCTTTTTTTTCTACATAAAGACTCCTTCATAGCGAAGGAAGGAGGAGACAAGAGTAAAACAAGACCCCACACACAACACGCACAGACACAGTGGAAAGGAAAGTGACGGAGGAAAGAGGGAGAAATAAGGAGAAATAGAAAAAGAAAAAAGATGAAGAAATAAGAGAGAAGAAAGATAATTGAAATTGTAGACTTGAAGGGTGAAGTTATTTTCATAAAACTATGAGGTCCTTTCTCTTTTATTTGTCTTAATTTTTTTATTATCACTATTATTTTATACTTATATATGTGTGTGTGTGTGTGTTTGTGTGTTGAAGTTTTAGAATATGTCAAAATCTTATTTTGAATAAATCTGAAAGTTAAACAAATCTATTTAAATATGAGTTATTAAAGTTAAAATATATATATTTAAATTTAAAAAATATTTTTTTATATTTAAAAAAATTTTATTCTTAATTTATTTAGAATAAAATTTTATTAATTTTTTTACGCCTCGAAATATAAAAGATCGAAAAAAATCTACTTTCACTGTTATCCCTCTGTTATGTCACCGTCACAAGGGCCCATGAGAAGAAAATACAACTGATTGTGCCCTCTGCTTCGCAGATTCGAATATGGAAAAAAGTTAATGCCATTAAACTCAAAAACTCGAACTATTTCACATAATTTTCACCCCAGAAACGAGCTCCAGCAAAACGGATCTGCTGCTGTTCACAATAGGTGTTGTCCGATTCATCTGAATCGTTCGCCTGATCCAACGCACCAAGTGATGCCACGTTGTTCCACGAAACAAAAATCTGAAAGCTTAAATTGCTGCTCTTCCTCTCTTCCTTTTCGCGTTGCGTGACCAGACCCTAAAGGCTCAAATCGCCGTCCATCGCGTCGTCGCAATCCGTCCATTCTGAGCGTGGTACCTCTTCCTCTACGGTGTCGCGTTGACGCCTCCAGCTACGGTAAGGAAATTTCTTCTCCATTGCTGCGATGAAGTAGTTTCGTCATGGTGTTGCATCAAGAGTGTTCCCTCTTCGACTGTTGCTTATGTTCAATTGCTGATTTCATAATGAATTGTCAAATATACATTTTCTTGGGAAATGCAGTTCAGTCAATGTTCCTGCTGAGTTGCTAGTTAGATTTTCTTGTGTTTGCTTTCTTATAGTGCTTGTTGCTGTTGGTTATGATTTTCTTTTCATTCCTTTAAGTATATCATCATTTCCAATCGTATAGTCTGAACTAAGAGGGTAATAATTGTCTTCTCTGTTATAAATGATAAATTGAATTACTCCTAGTTTGTTCTGTATGTTTTATTTGTTATGTCTTCATTATTTCTGTTTTCATGCTTGACTGACAATAATTTATGGTCCATCATAGAGTACGTGTAAAGATGAGTTCAGGAAGAGGGGGTGGAAGACCTTCTGCTGCAGCAGTTGATAATAATTGCTTATACGAAGGGAAAACCATATCTGAATTTAATCCAAAAATTGAACAGTTGGCTCAGGGGGTTGCTGATGTTAATCTTGATTCAGGACAAGATGGTGAGTGGGAGGTATATGCAAGGAAATCTAAGAACAGAGCTGCAAGCAGTGCTGCAAAACCATGGGTACCTCCCAATTCTAATCCCAGAGCATGGGTGAATACTGATGTGCCTCAAAAGCCAGGTATTCGGAATCCTGGAGGAGCTGGACGAGCTTCTGGAAATCCCTGGCAGACACATAGTGCTAACTTTAAGAGGCCCGTTGGCAGAGGAAATGGAAGGCCTCAGATATCTACCAGTGGTTCTGAAAACAACAATGTAACGCCAAATCCTTTAATTAGTCCTCCGTTGGAGCATGGCTGGAATTGGCCAACTAGAGCTGTGCAGTCTAAAAGTGTTGATAGTAACCAGGGAAAGGATGAAATCACACCAGAGTCCCCTGAGAAGAATAATGATGTTGACGATGAGGGGGAGGATGACCCTGAAGCTATGGAAGATACTGATGATGATCTGATGAGTGATGAATATGATTCGGATGTTAGTGAAAAGAGCCATGAGACTCAGAAGAAGAGCAAATGGTTTAAGAAATTTTTTGAGATTTTGGATGGCTTGACTGTTGAAGAGATCAATGAACCAGAAAGGCAATGGCACTGTCCAGCTTGTCATGGTGGCCCTGGTTCTATTGATTGGTACAGAGGACTGCAACCGCTGATGACCCATGCCAAAACAAAGGGATCAAAAAGGGTTAAAATCCACAGGGAGCTTGCTGAACTTTTGGACGAAGAGTTGCGCAGAAGAGGTACTACGGTAATTCCTGCTGGTGAAGCATTTGGTAAATGGAATGGTTTGAAAGATGAGGAGAAAGATCATGAAATAGTTTGGCCGCCGATGGTTGTCATTCAGAATACAAAGCTTGAACAGGATGAAAATGGGAAGGTATAGCTTTATATCCTTGTGTGCATCTAGTGATGACTTACTGCAGACATTATAAATATTATTCTGATCTCTCATATTAATGCTTTGAAACATTGTTAATTTTTCTAAAAGAATACTTCCTTTGTGTATAGTGGATAGGTATGGGTAACCAGGAGCTTCTTGATTATTTTAGCTCATATACTGGTGTGAAAGCGCGACACTCTTATGGCCCACAGGGTCATAGAGGAATGAGTGTTTTGATTTTTGAAGCCTCGGCTAGTGGTTATATTCAGGCAGAGTGCCTGCATAAGCATTTTGCAGATGAAGGAACTGATAGAGATGCATGGTTTAGACGGCCTATTTTATTTCTCTCTGGAGGGAAACGCCAACTCTATGGTTACATGGCTGCTAAAGAAGACCTGGACTTTTTCAACAAGCATTCTCCAGGTTCCGTTCCTGGCCTCATTTTGTTCTCTCCCACCAACACACATTACGCAGACTATTTCTTAACCAATTTATTTCCATGGTGGCACAAGTATGCTGACATTATTCTCTTATCTTTTTGTCTGAAATCATGTAGGTAAATCCAGACTGAAATATGAAATGAGATCATACCAGGAGATGGTCACAAACCAAATTCGTCAAATGAGTGAGGACAACCAGCAACTTATCTATTTGAAGAGCAGGGTTGACAGAGAACAAAAACACGCAAAAGCTCTTGAAGAATCTTTTGGCAAGGTGACTGAGAAGCTCCGAAAGACGATGGAGGAAAATCGCATTGTAAGGCTGAGAACAAAAATACAACATGAGGAAAACAAAGAAGAGGTAAAATAAGAGATAAACTTAACGGTAATTGGTGATTTCAATTGAAGCTATTGCTTAATGCATATTTGCTTTGTTTGTGTCATGAACTGTTAGTATTTGATTATTTCTAGGAGACTACGAAGCCTCGGAATGAGTGTTTATTGTGGTTAATTCTGTCTGACTGTTATAATCTTTACTATTGCAAGATGTACATGCAAGAACAATTTTTCAAGGACCAGATCAAAAACATTCACGAATCTAGGGATGCAAAGGAAGACGATTTTGTAAGGATGCAGGTGGAGGAACTTGAGAAGGTGAAGCAGTCAAGTACTAGTCCTATAAATGCGGAGGAACGAAGACGCAAGTATGAGAATATCATTCTTTGAGTGTATATCTTTAAACTAAAATTGTTCAATGGTTTATGCGCATCTGATAGTAGTATATATCGTAATAGATAATATCTCTTGAGTTGGGCGATTCTGAATTAGATGACCCCTACAGAAATTTGAAATATTTTTTATTTTCCTTTGACTGGGAAATCAAATACTTTAGAAAGCATGTAGTCTTATTCTTTTGGTTATGCTAATTTTTTTAACTGACTGGTGATAAATTTCATTTCGTTGGTTGCAGGGCTGACGAATATCTACAATTTGAGAAGATACAAGACGAAGAAATGGCCAACTTCAGTGCTGAAAAGGAGAAATTGTTTCAAGCTCATGAAGATAGTCTTGCCGCAATGAAGCGGAGACATTGGGATGAGGAGGTTCAGTTGGAGAAAAAGTTCAATGAACTTCTAGCGCAGCTCATGGAGAAGTACTCCCCATCTCGCCAGGAAACGAAGTCCTGATGATGCCACGGATGGGTTGTTTATACAAAAACGCATACTTGGGCACAGCGAAATAGATATAATGGATAATACAGATAGAGATTTTTTGTGTGGACAAACCCAGACTAGAGCTTTTCAGAAATGGGGAATTCTAAAAGTCAGTATTTCATATGATTTTCTTTAGTACTGAAAGCCAGCAGAAACTAGAAAAAAAAAAAGCGTGCGTCGTTTCTGTTATCTGGTATTTATAGCAGGAAGTTTTTATTTTATTGGCCTCACTTTGATGTTTCCTAGCTTTTAACTGATGGGGAAAAGATACTCTTTATAAAGAGGAAATTGCGATGCCGGTAAGCAAGTCCAATAGAGCGAATCGGATGTGATGTGAATAGGGTGTCTTGGATGTATGTGGCATCTTGGAAAGGATTTTGGATCGCGCTCTCTGGGAGCGGCTGCGGGGTTTTTTAACGGTGATTTTATCTCTTATTAAAATATATTTTAATATTATTATAACAACTATTGGTGTTACTATAAATTTTATTTAAATTATTATTTTAACAAAAATTATGGTGAAAATAATATTTATTATAATTTTTTTTAATTATATAATTTAATAATTAAATGATAAAAAATTCTCAATCAGCCTCATAAAATATTTGATATAAAAAATAAAAATATTTATATGATTTAATTAGATAAAATAATTAATTAATAACAAGACTATTTTTACTTATTAAATAATATTGTTAGAATTTTGGTTTAAAAATTTATGATTGATTATTTAGTATAATATTAAAGTTTTAAACTTATTAAAATTATTTTTTAAACTGATTTGTTAAGGCTTTATAAACATATATAACATGTAAGAAAATTAAAGTTTTACCTCATACGTCCAAATAAAAAAAATTAAAGCCTGAATTAAATCAAATTTAAAATAGAATTAAATTAATTTTAAAGTCAAGTCAAATTCATTAAAACCAAAATTAACAATGTCTACTCATTTAAAAATCGATTATATTAATTTGATTTAATTTTATGACAAAATCCTATCTCATACCCACAAGATTATTTTATAATAAAAATATTGTAGGTGAGAAAATATAATACTAATCTTACTACCTAGTACCTATCATATAAAATATATGTTGTAAAATTTACATTAGACTAAAGTTATTGATTTATTAACCCGCCAACTAGATCCCAAAAAAAAAAAAAAAATCCCGTCCTAACTTAATACAGCTTCTAAGTTTTAACACACAACAAGACCTCCCTGGTCTTGAGTCAACAAGACTGTGTCACACCAACGTGATCGTTATCTTTAAAAAGTAATAGTCAAATCCTTAAGTTGATTCTCTTATAAATTTGGTGCTTTTCTTGGAATCTTAGTTAAGCCAGTCCTTTTTTGGCGGTCACTAGAAGGAAAATGTTATGGGTCGTTGCTCTTTATAACAAACACTTGATGTGGAAAGCTAATGGTAGCACTGCCTTTTGAGGTCAGAGATTCTTTATCCTAACAGGCTTCCAGGTATGTATGTACCTTAAAATATTTAACCTCACTTGCTTCTTCTAATTGGTCAATCTCCTTCTGTTTCACCCTTCTAATTCTTTCTTCTCCTCCTCCTTTCTTCCCTGCAAACTCTGTTCTTCCTCTTTCTTGTAAACAATAGAATTCAAGCTAGCCTTGCATTGCGGCCACCAGACCACCTGAGGTAGGCAAGAACATGTTCTTATAATTTCGGTTAACAAATTTTTTTAAAATAAATTATTAATTTGATCTTTAAAAAATATAAGTATAATTTTTATATTTTTGTCTCAAATTTTTTAATTAGAGAATAAAATGTATATGATTGATATGACTCATTTCTTTAATTTTTTTTTAAATTTACATGTTTATTTTAATTAAAAAATTTGATATAAAAAATATAAATAATTATATATAAGTTTAATTTTTATAGATTTATACCAAAATATTTTTGGAGTTCTTATCTTTTAAGAATAGAATCTACAAATTTTATATTTAGAAGATCAAATTAAAAAAACTATAATCTTTTAGAACCAAATTAATCATTTACTTTTTTTCCTTCTTAAATAAAATGGTCTTCCTTTAGTTGGTGGAGAGATTGTTTTAGATTTAAATGGTTTTGATTCATATTCATATTTGTTTTTGTTTGGAATTGCAGCATATTACATAAGAAACCTCCTCCCTTAAAAATTGCACAAAATATGATGGAACAATAGGATATGGGAGCGACCAAATATTGGTGTCCACTGCAAATTTTAGGGGGTTTTCATTTTTGATTTTCTAGTTCCTCCTTGCAACTCGATGATTTTTACTAAATGGATGAAGCACATTTTTCAATCTGGTCAGGTTCTTTTTCCACCACGAGAATTTTTTCAAACTGCAATAGGGCCTAATCTTGATGCCTTTGAAATTGGTTAAAAAACTAATGGAACGCACATTTCTTATTACTTCAAGCTGGAGCATAATTGAAGATAATGTCATTTAGGTATGGAATGAATAGAAGGAAAAAAGAGAGTAGGTTTTATGAAAAGAATTCATGAAGGCCCATCTTGGGATATTGGGATACATAGTCAGGGTCGTTGAATATTTCGTTTGGTAATAAACGACTTGCGTTGTGACCCAATGTTTCTGGTACAGTTATACTCTTATGTGACAGTAATATTTCATTTGGTGTCGTGTGTACCTCTCACCAAAAAATGGTGAGACTATCAATGGGAATTAAGAAACTATGAATAATTTATACAAGTTACATACTTGAGTGATCAAAGCTGGCCAACAGCAGTTTGATCAATCTTTAAGGATGTTGTGGCTCCGTAGACACTGCTCTCAAGCTGTTCGACGGAATGCATCACAAGGACTTGGTTTCTTGGTCCCCCATGATTGCTTGCTTAGTCAATAGTGACTTCGTGTTAGAAGCTCTGGTCCTTTTTCAACATATGCAACTCGAGGAAAATGTTAAACCGGATGTCGTTATCATGCTGGGTGTTATATCTGGGTTCATGCATTCATCGCCTGAAGCGGATTGCTTCTGACCATTCCACTGGGTACTGCTCTTATTGATATGTATTCTAGATGTGGGTGCATTGATCGTTCCATCAAAGAGTTTGATGAAATGCCTGTTAGGAATGTAATTACGTAGATTACAGATAACTAGGCTGGCTGTGCATGGCCGTGGTAAAGAGGCTTTGGATGTATTTCATGATATGAAAAGGTCTGGTTTGAAGCCTGATTACGTTGCATTTACTGGTACTTTAGTGGCTTTGTAGTCACAGTGGTCTCGTCGAGGATGGGTTGAAGATTTTTGAAAGCATGAGGAATGAGTACCACATTGAACCAATGCTCGAGCACTATGGTTGTATGGTTTACCTTCTAGGTCGTGCAGGCCTCCTCCACGGTGCTTTTAAGTTTGTGGAGGAAATGCCAATCAAGCCAAATTCTATTATTTGGAGGACCCTACTAGGAGCATGTGTTTATCACAATCATCTCAAGTTAGCTGAAAAGGCCAGGGAACAAATCCATGAGCTAAACCCACATCATCATGGCGATTATGTGCTTTTATCAAACGCATATGGTAAGGTTGGTAAATGGGCTGAGAAGGCTAGCATGAGGAACTCAATGAGGGAGAATAGAATTATCAAGGAACCTGGCCATATTTTGATCAACCTTGATCAAGTGATTCATAAGTTTGTATCTGGAGATTGTTCTCATCCGCAATGGGAGGAGATAAGACAATTATTAGTTTCAGTTATAGATACTGTAAAACTTGGAGGTTACAGCCCTGATTCATCCACTGTGTTACATGACATTCAAGAGGAAGAGAAGGAACACAGTCTGAGTTATCATAGGGAGAAACTGCCAGTGGCTTATGTGCTCCTTAATCACAGGGATAGAAAGACCATAATTGATACAAGAAGAAGTTATGTAGCAGGACGAGCGCACAACAAAGATACTAGCCATTAAAGGAAATGAGATCACTAGAAAGCCGCCTCCGGATCCTCTGCTGTCGTGTAGTCCCGGTTGTCCGTGCTGTAGGGCAAATCATCACCGTCCGCTTGATCCGACCATCATCTGCATGCCACGTTGCGCTCTCTTTTTTTCTTTTCCAAATTGGTCAAAACGCACCGTTTCCTAAAGGTATGAGGCACCGTTTCCACGGGCATTTTTTTTTTGCGTACGAAAATGAGCGAAATGGTGCGTTTAGATTTGAAGGGAAAAAAAGGCTTCCTGCACGGGCGAAGCAGTTGCCGAAAATGGTAGAGGCCGGACGCAGCAGAGACATATGGGAATGAAATGGAACAGTGTTTTGGCGTCCGAAAATCTTTGCGTTCGTTCAAGTCTGTGGCGTCTGGATTTGTGCTACAAAATCTGGTGCATTTTACCTAGTAAGAGGGAAAGAAAGGCTCCATATTCGAACGTTTGGAGTGTTGCCGGAGAAGGGGAAAGAAAAGCATCGACGGTAAGGCCTGAGGCATGGATTAAGAGCCCATATTCTCCGGCGATGAGCAACGGTCCTCCTGTGGTGGTTCTCTTCAGCGGCGACGGTGGCTACAACGGTGACGGTAGATGCACTCGAGGAGGGAGACGATATGCGTGACTGAATGAATGAAGAAGAAAAATGCTCTCGAGCTAGTTTTCCTGAACGTATGAAACGATGCTTTTCATACGTCTGAAAAACAAAAAAAAAAAAGTCCAGCGCGACGTGGCAATACGCGGCCTCTCGGATGAATCGGATGGCGAGGATGAAGTCGATAGCAGCGGACAACAGGGGAATGAGACAGCAGGCGATCCAAAGTGCTAGAAAGCCCAAGAAAATAGTAAGACTGAATGCATACATCAAAAGACCCAACAGAGTGAGAGAGAAACCCATATGGCACAAGGATTATCACATGTGATCAATAAGGAAATATCTATTAGCCTTTCTAGAATAATTGCGTGATTCTCTCTATCCTTTCTGGTAGGAATAATTTGTAGGCCACTATGGTTGTGTAAGGATTCATTCTGATATTTTGAATCTTGAAGATTGAGGAGCTTTCTCTCTGCTCGAAAGAGAGTGTTTATTTGTTGTCATATTTCTTCTAATTCTTATTTACACTTAGCAATTAGTGCTTTCATTGTCCTCCTGTAGCAAGGGCAGATGGTACTCGCTTCGTACGAATAGAAGAGACCTGCAAAGAGCTCAAGGAGAGTGATGCTAAATTGCAAAACAGATTGACGCAGATGGAATCAGCAATGCAATCCACGAACGATATGTTACGTCAACTCCTTTTGCAACGCAACAGCCCTGCATCTCCTTCCACTTCTAATGATGGCACCACAACTCAGAATAATCCAATTAATGCTCCCATTCAAGGAGGATTATTATTGAATACTAACTTCTCATTAGCAATGGGGATCAAAATCAAGATTCCTCACTTTGATGAAACTAACGCTGAAGATTAGGTTTTCAAAATCCAAGAATTCTTTTACGCCTATCAAACGCCAGCGGAGCACAGAATCAAAATAGCGTCATTTCACATGAGCGGCCCTGCCTATGCTTGGTATAAGTGGTTAATGAAGGGTGACCTCATCTTCACATAGGAGGCTTTTCTTAATGCTCCGTTTTGGTTCATCACTTTATGACGACCCCAAAGCAGCAATGAAAGAACTCAAACAAACTGGGACTATTGAAGAATACCAGTCAGCCTTTGAGGCCTTGTCAACCAAAGTTACTGGATTACCTGAACCATAGTTGATTAGCTTCTTCATGTTTGGGCTCAAGGAACACCTTCACTCAGAATTACTACTAGCCCAACCCTAAACTTACTTCAATGCTGTGTCCTTAGCAAAACTTCATGAGCAGAAACACTTGCACCTTAAGAATACAATGATACCATCCAAAAGCACCTTCTCTCCTAAACCATTCACTACAAAACCTACCTCATATCCTATGGCCAATCCTTCATAAAACCAACATCCTTTCACCACAAATATCACAGTCCCTACAACCACAATGACCAAACCAGTGAAGAAGATGTCCCAAGCTGAGTTGAAATCTAGAAGGGAGCAAGGTCTCTATTATTATTGTGATGCTAAATACACACCCAACCACAACTGCACAACCACTTGTTATCTCTTAGTCATCCAAGATGCACTCGATGAGTTGTTGGAACCGCCAGGACATCTCGACCCTGTCATTGAATAGATTGCCGAACTTCAGGATGCCATTGTTGAATCGACACCTGAGGTTAGTTTTCATGCTTTGTTTGGACAACCCAGCTCCAATACTCTTCGGCTAGAGGGTCTGGTGAATTCTATTTTAGCGAATGTCTTGGTGTATAATGGTAGCATGCAAAATTTTATTGAGCAGTTGCGCAATTGCATTTACCCTTACTGTCTATAACACCATTTAAGGTGATGGTTGGAAATGTTCATTTGCTCAATTGTAACAAAAAATGTATTGATGTACCAAATGCCCTCTTAAAATAAATATCATCATTTTGAATATGGAAGGTAATGAAACATATTATTAGACAAAAGAGTAAATTGGGATGGATTAAAAATAATAAATAAAAATAAATTGGTTTATTTATTTAAGTCTTTTTTTTTTTTGGGGATGGAGACTTTGGTATAAAAAAATATATTTATATAAAACTTGGGTCCCAAAAAAATGAGGTGTCTACATATATTTACATTTAGTATTCAATTGTATCTTGAATGACATTATTTTTAATAGAAGGATATTTATGAAAAAATTTTAAAAAAATTGGTTACACCAACTACAATCAGCAAGCATAAAAAATAAAGGATTTCGTTAACCACTATATCAATAGAGCATTTAATAATTTAGAGTTTATAAAAAATTAATAAAAATAATAATTTTTAAAATTAAAAAATTTGTATCAATCAATAAAAATTTTAATTAGAATACTAGTTAGTAAAACTATAAAATTAATTGAAATATCATATCATTAACCAAAATTAAAGACAACCTAAAATAATATTACAATATACGAGTCATGTTAAATTTATTGTGTAAAAGATTAAAATACAAAAGTACTCCCAATTTAGGTGAAAAGAAACAAGATTCAGGAGTCAGGACGAGAAAAAGAGGTAGAACATTTTATAAATTTTTTTCTAGACAGATAGGACTTTTATATCAGTACCACAAGAAAAATCTATCTTACACCCCAGAGATGGATCACAACTTAAGCAAGATGAACTTTTGAGAATATTTTAAAAATTGAATCGGTGATTAAATCAATTAAAGTATTGGTTTAATGTTTAATAATTTAAGTAATTAAATTATGATTGAATCAATATTAATATTATATATTAATTTTAAATTGTAATTAAGTATAATAATAAATATTTTTATATAATTTTATTACATAAAAATAAAAAAAATATAAAATATATCTTTGTTTAGACAAATCAATAAACTATTTATTAATTTTAAAAAAATTAAAAATATTATAATGTACAAATTATTGATCATTTTTTTGTTTTTTTTCTTTATTTTTTTTTTTATTTTTTATTCTACTTTTTCTTTATTTTTTTTTATTGAAGATTAGAAAACACATAAAAAAATTAATTTTTTTTAAATCGATTATTAAACCAGTAAACCAGCCAATTTTGACTGGTTCATCCAATTTTTAACTAATTTTTTTGTTGTTGATCAATTTTTTATGAGACTAATTTTTTGAGTTGATTGAACCAAAATTACAACCGATCCATCAATTTTTTTGTGAAACCGATGGATTTGGTATGGTTATTTGAATGCCTTTTAACACAAATGTAATGACCTCATTACCAAAACTACTTTCACAAAATTCCAACTCATTCTATTACTTTTATATATAAATAAAAAAAATAAGAATACAAACACTTGAAATGTAATATTTCATTATTTTAAATGTGAATATAAGAATTGAAATAAATAAATTATTATTATTAATAAAAAATTTCCAACTCAATCTCTATTAATATATTTTTTGGTGCTATTTCTAAAACTTCTCTTTATTTCACCAAAAGCAACAAGCTTATCTATCACATATTGTAAAAACATATCTTCTGACTTGAATTTTTTTAGAATATTAAAAATTTATTTTAAAAATATGCTTATGGTGCTATTGCTATATTATTTGCTATTTTATCCAATACCAAATTGTCTTATAATAAATAAATATCTTTCCTTCTAATAATATGTTCTTAAATTTATTAACAAATGATGGTTGTATAATTACAAAAATTTTAAATGTTTTTTACGAAATCATATATAATTATATGAAAAATCATATTTATGATGTAGATAATAAAATGTTAGAATAAATTACACTCCTCTTTCTTAAGAAATATTAAAATTAAACTCTCATTCCTTTTATTTTAAAGAATTATACTTATGTCTCTTAAAAAAATTTAAAAAAATTATAATTTTTTCTAACTAAAATACTCTTAATGACATAAATGATTGTTTAAAATTGGAAGAAAATTTTAAGGATTTAATTGGGAGAGCTTGACTTTTTCCCCTTCTGAATTTCAAGAAAAATGAAGAAAAAAGATAAAATTTAAAAAATGAAACTACATAAATAGAAACTTAAAAAATTTTGTTGAAAAGTTAAATTAGATTACGAAATCAAAATTGAATTATTTTGTGTAGTGTATAGGGAAAATGTAAGAGCTATAAAATGGTAGGTTGAATTGATGAGGAGTTTGTGGAGGTGAGTGGGTAGGTTATCAATTACCTTTCTTTAACTCCTTTTTTGGGTTTCTATTGTTGTGCGTTTACCTGTTTGTGCTTGTTAACCTTGCTGGTCAAAAGATTCAAATGTTTTGCTCTGGGAATTGTGATTTTTGCCTTACTCTTTGATTTCTCATCTGGAATTATCAAGAGGATTCTAGAGAACTAAACGAATGAATTGGTGGATGAGAATGGAGCTAGAGACAAATTTCTCATGAGTATGAGTGTTATGGCAATAGATAATGACCTAGTTTAATTTGTCTCAAAGTGTTGGAGAACCAGCTTAACAAATGCTAGAGTTAGGGTTTGTATTTGAAACTTGCTTGTTTTTAATTTAGTCAATTCTTGTTTTCATTCATTGTGACCTATGTATATGTTGCTAATATTCAATTTTAAGTGTTTTCCACATATGTTGCTATGTATGAAAATATAATTTCTTACTCACTTTTTGTTTTGTTTACTTTATTGGTGGTATTTTCCCACAATTTTAGTGCTTCACTACCACCTTTATTCTGCTCTCTCTATCTCTCCCTTACTTCGATCTCTACTACTGAATTGACGCGTGTTCCCTACTCGCTGCGACTTCTGTCGTCTTCTATTGGTGATCAACTTAGGTTCACTAGTACTTACTTTGAACTTTATTTATTTCTTTCTGGTGGTCTTTTTGTCTCTGTTGTTTTGGTTTCTGATCCATTACGTCTTTGCGCTGGTAAGATGTTTGCTATGTATTTGGGATGAATTCATTATGGAATCAGATTAGTCGCAAGTAGAAATGTCGTTTGGACCATGTGCATTGGTCATTGGATGATTTTAAGGAGCCTTGCTCGTGTAAGTTGATGTTCATTTGCGTTCTTATGCAAAAAATGGATGAAAGATACTAATAAACATAGCACAGAACCTCCCCCAACTATGAAAAAAAATTAAAGATTTCAAATTTTAGTATCTTTTATGCATTTTTGCATAAGAACGTAAATGAACATCAACTTACATGAGTAAGGCTCCTTAAAATTATCTAATAACTAATGCAAATTTTTGCTTGCGACTAATCTAATTCCACAATGAATTCATCCCAAATACACAGAAAATAGCATACCAACGCAAAGACGCAATGGATCGGAAACCAAAATAACAGAGACAAAGAGACCATTGGCAAGAAATAAATAAAGTTTAAAGTAAGTACAAGTGAACCCAATCCAATCGCCAGTAGAAGATGATAGAAGTTGTAGCAAGTGGGCAACACATGCCGATTCAATAATAGAGAGCGAAGTGAGGGAGAGATAAAGAGCAGAATAGGGGTGGTAGTGAAGCACTGAAGCTTTGGGAAAAGACTTAGGCTCTTATTCTTGTTCTTAAAGAAATATACTTGAAAAGAATTCATGAAGCCCATCTTGATATATATTAGGATATAGAGGCAGGGTGGTTGTATATTTCATTTGTTGATAATAAACGACTTGCATTATGAGCCAGGGTTTCTCGTTAGTCGTACTCTTCACGTGATAGTAATATTTCATTTGGTGTCATGTACCTTTCATCAAAAAATGGTGACAATAAATGGGAATTGAGAAAACTATGAATAATTTGTACATGTTACATACTCAAGTGATCAAAGTCGGCCAATATCAGAACCCACATTCTCTCCAGAGCCTTCTTCTTTGTTGTACTTCTTCTGTCAATTCTCTCCCTGAGGCCACACACTATACTCGCTCTCTTTTGCTTCATTTTCCCACCCCTGACACCTTCACCTATAACATTGTCTTCACAGTCCTTTCTAAATGGTCTCCCTTCCAGGATGCCTCCCTCTTCGCTCGAATGCTTCGAGCTGGTGTCCCACCCGATAACTTCACTTTCCCATTTGTCTTGAAGGCCAATTCTTGATTAAAAAAGAGGTCAGGACCTTCACTCTCTCATTGTGAAGTTAGGTTTCACTACAAAAAATTTCACCTTCAGTGGCGACAAAAGTCTCCATTGAAAGTTAAAAAGTCGCCACTAAAATTCTTCAACTACGACAAAAAAATCGTCGCATGTCGCCACTAAAAAGTTCGCAATTAAAGACCTTTAGTGGTGCAAAATACTGTCGTCATTGAAAATGCAAATAGTGGTGACACAAGTCACCACAGAAAAGTGAAAAAAATCACCACAAATGTTGAAGTTCATTAACAAAAAGTCGCCACAGAAGCTACTTTCTGTGGCGACAAAAAAATGTCGCCACATATGGCCATTTTTGTGGTGAAAAAAAATGTCGCCACAGAAGGCTGTTTTTGTGGTGAGTAAAATGTCATCACAGATTTACGTTTATGTGGCAATGGAAATTGTCGCCACAGATAGCCATTTCTGTGGTGATAGCAATTGTCGCCACAGAAGCATCTTTCTGTGGTGACAAGGTGTCACCACTGAAGCCTATTTTATGGCGACTAAATATTAGTTTATGTGGCGAAAATAATCTGTGGCGACAGAAATGGCTATTTGTGGTGACTATGTGTTGCCACTGAAGCCCGTTTTGGTGGCGATAATTATTGTCACCACAGAAGAGGCCTTCTGCAGTGACAAATGTTGCCACAAAATCTCCTTAATGATTTAATTCAATTTTTTTTAATTTCTATATTTTCTGTCACATAGAGAATATTACATAATAAAATTATGAAAGAAAATACCATTACATTACAAATAAATAGTGTTACATTGTTATCACATTGTAGTCAATAATTTATAATAATTACATAATTTACAATAGTTACATAAGTAAGACTTATTTCATGCATCATTGGTTCCTCCTTCCTGAAGTTTGTCCTTGTTTAAAATAGAGACATTAAGGATAAGACAATATGTTAACAACTTAAGAGAAACAATTATGATTATTGAAATATGATAGCAACTAATTATGGCATATGACAAACCGAATCCATCCTAAAACTTATGAGATAACAATCAAAACAATTTCAACACCAAATGATGGCAAATTTGAGCCAAAACAATGTCAAGATCAAATACACAAAAAAATTTGAGCCAAAATAATGTCAATAGCAAATGATGACAATAAATGCCTTTTATGCATGATGTAATGCTTAAATGACATTAGCAGCAAAATAATATGCACATTCATATAATGACAAGAAATGCCTATTAAGTCAAATTCATATGATAAATCTAGTAGCAAAAATTTGTACAGCAAGCAAAGGTTGGGACAAGATACTACCTATATCGCAATCCTAAAACCAAACTAATCGTTCAACACCAAAATTGCATCACACTATCATTAAATTCTAGCCCATTATTATCAACAAATCAATGTAAAAGGGGAACGGAAGAACCAAAAGTCATGGTTACCTGTTGAAATCTTGACATTATTACATCCAACTGTGCTTGGATCCTCTGGTCAATCTCAGTTTGCATTTTACGTTCAAGCTCAATTTGCATCTGACATTGAAGCTCAGCATGCTCCTCTTGGAGCTTCCTATCAAGCTCAGATTGCATCTGAGATTGAAGCTCGGCATACTCCTCCTGGAGCTTCTGTAACAGTCCAGCCGCCCACTTGCAGATATTGTCCGCTTTATCCCACCTCTGTGGACTCACGGTTTTGTTCTTCCCCAACCTAAGGGGGGAAAACGCGTCCATTGTGTTGGGACACCTTTGTTCCCCGCGCAGTGGATATTGTCCTCTTTGTGGCACCTTTGTCCACTCAAGGATTTGTTCCTCCCACACCTTTGTTGGGAGAACGCGTCCACAAGGGAGAGGTATCCACACCCTTATAAGGCATGCTTCGTTCTCCTCCCCAACCGATGTGGGACTTTACAGCTTCTTATCAAGCTCAGCTTGCATCTGCTCACGTACACTTTCAATTGTAAATGTCATGCTATGTGTTTAGCTGTGTGTTTTGCCATAAACAACCTTTGCAATCTAGGTATAATTGGGAAATTACGCAAGATTTTGTTCGCTACTTTCTTCCCTTAGTGTTCATTTGACTCCCATATAGGCTTCTTACGTACAGGACACGAATTTGCATTAGCATGTTCTCGCCAATATAAGATGCAATCATTTTCATATGCATCTATTTTCCTATCATCCAAACTTAAATCTCGAATAGTCTTTTTGGTTTCATAGTATGAATTAGGTATAACCGCCCCATCAGGAAGAACTTCTTTGAGGAAGCTAAGAATCACATCTACAGATTTATTGGTCTAATGGTTAAGACACTTAAAGTGAAGTAACTTAACTACAAAAGATAACTTTGACACTTTATTATATCCAGGATAAAGTTCTGTCTCTGCATCTTTTAGTAAATCAAAGAACTTCTTTGCATGCACATTTGGTTGTTTGTTGTTCTTAGAAACATGATTTATTTCCTCTATATTTGCAAAACCACAAGCATTATGTACTAGCTTGTTAATATCATCCATCACAGCATTGTTATCTTCCCTTTAACAATCACGTCTAGGGCTATAAGTTTTTACAAAGGCTTCTCCATGTAAATCCCACACTTTGTAACTATTCCAAAATCCTTTTTCTCAATAAATCAAACCTCACCATATTTTTTAATTTAAACTCTGTGTTTCTACACCCATTGCATGGACATCGGATCAAAATATTCACCCTTGGCTGATTATAGGCCCATTCAAGAAATCCATCTATTCTTCGTATATATGTTAGATCCGCTCTATTTTTTATTTCTAGCCAACTTTTATCCATTCCTTTTTCCTACATATCAATATGATGTACATTTCATTATATTGCTAAGTTTTATGAAGTTTAAGGGTAGGTTAACTAAAACAATCTAGACACCTAGATAGTTCCTACCTATAACATTCTATTATGTCATGAAAAAATAACTTTAAATATGTTTTACTTTCAAAGAATGCATTTTTATAAAGTTACAATTATTACTAATAAAATTATGCATACACAAATATTTCCCAAGGCCCAATAACCTTGCAGTGTATAAAAAGAGTATGTATAAATTTACTTTGTAATTAATATTATATAAATAGATAAACAATTAAATAAATTTATTATTATTAATTTTTATTGATTTATTTTTATTAATAAAAAAAGAGTATAATTAGTTCAAAGTATAAGATACAATAAATAATAAATTTTAGCAAATAATTTTATTTTGAAAAATGTAATTTTGAACTTCTTACTTTTGCTTTAAAACATAATTAAATTTATCCATGGATGAGAAACACAATCAAAGTAATAAATATGAGATAACTATAGGTTAAAATTGCAAAATTTTCTCCAACACATTAATTCAAATAAACACTCTAACATATACACTAATACTAAGCAAAATATTGGTATGTTATGAATAATACAAATTTTTGCATTAATATTATGACATAAAATGTGGAAGAAGAAATTAATTCTTAAATAACATAAAGAATATGAATTGAAGAAGAAAATTAATAAACTTTAAAACAAGAAACAGAAAGGAAAGGCCAAAAAGAAAGCAATATGATTGATGTTGGCTGGGAAGGAAAAAAGCAAAGGGAAAGTCCTTTTTTCTGAAATGCAATGCCAAGTTCCCAATTTGGAAAATCACATACACAACATGAATGATGAAGACAATTAAAATTAAAATTATAAAATGCAGTGCCAAGTTCCAAATTTGAAAAAGCACATATGAAAAGTCTTTTTTTCTGAAAGTAATAGTGTGCTTTAAGGAAAAAAAATAAAATTAGAATTATAACATAAAGTACCTTTCTCTGAGACAGAACAACTGATCTGAAATTGTTTACTCAGTCACTAAAGACAATGACTTTCACCATAATATTTATGCGAGCCAAGCTTATCAATAAACCTCTCTACCACTGTATATGCACAATGTATTTATTAGTAAAGTAAGTGAGAGAAATGAAATACCCAAATATTATTCAGCAAAATTTAGATAAAGAACAAAATCAATCAAAAAAAGTATAAAATCTATCATAGTATCATTTTTCCATATCTGACTTCATAGTAAAAAATGGGGGTCTTCTAACTCCTTCTATTCAAGCTAAATCCAAAAAAATTCCATTTCTCACAAGCAACAAAAGGGAAAAATAGTGAATCTTGTACAAGAGGAAAGAGAAATCCTACCGAATTTTTCCCAAAATAATGGTGAATGGCGGTGGAGGGTAAGGTCGCACGGTGGTTGTTGAAGCACGATGAAGAACGCACATTGAAGAACAGCTGGCATTTTTGTGATGGACGGCGTACTAACCGCACACAAAGCACGACTGAGCGACAATGATGGCAACGCATGGACGATGAGGCACAAAGGAGATCACGATGGAGGGAAAGAGTTACAAGCACGCGTAGGACGCAAATGAGCGAGAATCAGCAAAATAATTTGGCACAATGGGTAAATACTCACATTTATATTTGGCGCTTTATTATATATTAAATGATGAAACACATAACACCAATGTTGGCTTAAAAATTGTTAATGTGCATTTGCCCAGCTCAAAGACAAGACCTTAGCATTTATAAGGCTTAAAGTGCTAGCCAAGTGACTATTAGGTAGTCGCCACTAAAATTTTTAGTGGCAATGTTTTTTGTCGCTACCAAAATTTTTTAGTGGCAATTTTTCTCCTGTGGCCACTTAATGATTTTGATGGCAACCTTTTTGTCGCCACCAAAACTCTTTAGTGGCAACATTTTATTCATGACCACTTAAAGTCTTCAGTGACGATAAGTTTGATCATCACCTAAACTATTTAGTGACAACGAAAAATGTCGCCATCATAAATAAACTTTCGATGACAATTTTTTTTTGTCACTACCAAAAAGTCACACTGAAAATTCTTTTTCTTGTAGTGTTTTGATTCTGACATTTACGTCCAGAATGCTTTGATCAATTTTTGTGGATGTCGTGGCTCCATAGACACTGCTCTCAAGTTGTTCGAGGGAATGCATCACAAGGACTTGGTTTCTTGGTCCTCCATGATTGCTTTGCTTAGTCAATAATGACTTCGTGTTGGAAGCTCTAGTCCTTTTTCAATGTATTCAACTCTGTGGAAAATGTTAAACCGGATGCGGTTATCAAGCTGGGTGTTATATCTGCGATTTCTAGCTTAGGTGGGTTGGAATTGGGTATGTGGGTTCATGCATTCATCGCCAGAAGCGGATAACGTCTGACCATTCTACTGGGTACTGCTCCTATTGATATGTATTCTAGATGTGGGTGCATTGATTTCAAAGTGTTTGATGAAATGCCCGTTAGGAATGTAGTTACGTGGACTACATTGATAACTGGGCTGGCTGTGCATGGCCGTGGTAGAGAGGCTTTAGATGCATTTCATGAAATGAAAAAGTCTTGTTTGAAGCCTGATTACGTTGCATTTACTTAGTTACTTTAGTGGCTTGTAGTCACAGTGGTCTGGCTCATATATTATGGCTATATTATTTGCGATTTTATCCAATACCAAATTGCCTTATAATAAATATATATTATGGCTATATTATTTGCGATATATGTTCTTAAATTTATTAACAAATGATGGTTGTATAATTACAAAAATTTTAAATGTGTTTTTATGAAATCATAAATAATTATTTGCAAAATCTTATTTATGATGTAGATAAAAAAATACTGGAGGAAATTATATTCTTCACTCTTAAGTAATATTAAAATTAAACTTACATTCTTTTTATTTTTAAAATTTACAATTTTGTCTCTTAAAAAAATTAAAAAATTAATGATTTCTTACATTTAAATTAAATATTTTTAATGACATAAATAATTATTTAAAAAATTATAATTAATTAAAAATATATTTTAAAAATTATTATTTATTTTGTGTTAAAAATGATAAAATTATTTTACTTTAAACTTTAAAAATATTTTACTTTAAACTTTAAAAATATTTGTTTTATATTGATTAAATCCATATTTAATTATATATATAATAAATATATAGATATTTTGGTCAAATGAGTGAAATTATATATTTTTTTGTCTACAAAAATATAATTTTAAAAATAAAAAGAAAGAAGATATAATTTTTATATTTTTCAAAAAAAATGTACAATTTACTAAAAACAAAGGTTATTTCTCTTCAGAGTTAGATTTCTATTACATAAACGCACCGGCTAATGAAAAATAAGCCTGAAACCTTGAATTGCTCCTCTTCCTCTCTTCCTCTTAGCGTCGCGTGACCAGACCCTAAAGGATTAAATCGCCGTCCATCGCACCGTCGCCATCCGTCCATTTTGAGCGTGGTACCTCTTCCTCTACGGTGTCGCGTTGACGCCTCCAGCTACGGTAAGGAAATTTTTTCTCCATTGCTGCGTATGAATTTGGTTCTGTTATGTGCATTCCCTTTCCTAATCAATTCTTCTCCTTTTTCCCACTTTTTGAGTATTTCATAGGGGTATGCTTCTTGAGTATGGATCTAACAATAGTGTTTTATCTCCATTTTGCATTTTGTGCTCTAAAATATGAATGTGATTGTCATCAAGAATTCTGATGTCTGGTAGTTGGTGATATTAAAGTATGCAATTGAATTACAGTAACTCTTTGAAATATGATATTAAAGTATGCAATCGTGCCTGAGCTCTTTGTAATATGACAACTTTATTGCAGTAACTCTTACGAGTTTGGCTTCGGTTAATGCCTTTCCCTCCTTGCCATTTTCATTTTTTTATTTTTATTTTTGACGTTCTTTTCCCCTTAAGCTCCTGTTGCTTGCTTGTGGCAATGTGGTGCTCAGTAGTATATGGCACCTGGTGTCTGGCAAGCATATGCCCTTGTCATAATATTTTCTTTGTATCTTGTCAAATTTTTACAGTTTGTCATAATAGTTTCTGCAATTCTAGAGCCTTCACTGCCTTTTAGTTATTGGAGATTGAATTACAGGAAATTCTTATTCGGTGGAAGATTGTTCTGCAAATGGTTTCTTTTCTTTGTGTGGGGGGAAGTGGGGGATTCCTTGAGATCTACAAAGGGATTGGAAGGCTCTCTTGAGTTAGAGCTAGGTTGTTAATACACACACAGAGAATCTGCAGTGTGATGCTCCAGTTATGTGCACAAATTGAAAGTGGTTTTTAACTGATTTGTACCTTTTCAGTCAGATTAAAGTTCTATTTTTTTTTTTTTTCAACTCTGCTAGCTCTAGAACCTTCAAGGAAGATCAAGGGGTTACATTTTCTGGTGGCTTGTCAATTTTTTATTATGATAGTCTTATAGGTAACTAGTTAGGAGACATTTAATTAAAAGGATCACATAGGAACCCAATTTATTTTACTTCAAGCATGAAATCAATATTGCATTAGCATGTTGTTTAATAATCTGGAAGATGCCGGCTTGCAATTCATTTACTATACATCATCACTGATCATACATATGTAAATATGACTGTGTTTTGTTGAAGATCATATTTATATCACTAAACTTTGTAAGTTTACTATCTGTCAGATTTTTCTAATTATGTGTAGGATTTGTTATGTAAGTTCAACAGATATCAGTATATGTTATTCTTATTGACCTGCTAGTTTATTCAGGTTATTCTTGGTAGGCTAATAATAGGTGGAATTGATGAATGATGCAACATTGGGATGGGCATTGATGATTTTCTTTTTCCTTGAGTTTTTTTTTTCTTTATTCTCCCAATTTCTAACTGATTTCAAAATGTTGATTGTATCTTTGTGTAAAGCTTTTTGATTAATTTCCCCAAACGGGAATAATTAGGGTTTGTATTTGAAACTTGCTTGTTTTTAATTTAGTCAATTCTAGTTTTCGTTCATTGTGACCTATGTATATGTTACTAGTATTCAATTTTAAGTGTTTTCCACATATGTTGCTATGTATGAAAATATAATTTCCTTCTCACTTTTTGTTTTGGTTACTTTATCCTCGGTCTTTTCCTAAGCTTGAGTGCTTCACTACCACCCCTATTTTACTCTCTCTGTCGTTCCCTTACTTCACTCTCTGCTACTGAATCGGCGTGTGCCCACACGCGGCGACTTCCGTCATCTTCTACTGGCGATCAGCTTGGGTTCACTGGTACTTACTTCAATCTTTATTTATTTCTTGCCGATGGTCTCTTTGTCTCTGTTGTTTTGGTTTCCAATCCATTGCGTCTTTGCGCTGGTATGATGTTTACTGTGTATTTGGGATGAATTCATTGTGGAATCAGACTATTCGCAAGCAGAAATGTTGTTTGGACTATCTGCATTGGTTATCGGATATTTTAAGGAGCCTTGCTCGTGTAAGTTGATGTTCATTTGCATTCTTATGCAAAAAATGGATGAAAGATACTAAAACTTGAAATCTTTAATTTTTTTTCATAGATGGGTAAGTTCTGTGCTATCTTTATTCGTTTCTTGGCAAGATTTATTATCTTTTCTCTCTCTTCGTGGTTGGAGCAAAGTTGCGCGGAAAAATCCTTCCAAAAAAAAAAAGCTGCGCAAAAAATATAGTGGGTCACCTATAAGATATAGATGTTAATCTCAAATATTAATCACTTTTGTCTTCTGCAGACGAGAAAAGAAAGGAAAGTCTGCTAATCTCTTATCTGGATCTTCTGAAAGACCGAAATCTGGGGACCAGAGAGGTCAAGATTCAATTAGAACTAGGTTTTAATATTCTTACCCTAATCGTTTAAGATGAAGGTTCCTTGAATGCTGGAAGTATTTTAATTGGTCCTCTGGCTGTGCATAAATTAACTTAGTTTGCTTTTTACTTGTATCATCCCGGTGAAAACCTCTATTGCTAAGAAACTTCATGACCTCTGAAGAATTTATGCCTGCTTGAATTTCATGGAATGACCCTTTTCCTTCTTGTGCTTAACTTTCACTAGCATTACTAGCATATGATAATTTATTAAATGATGAACAGTCTCATTCATCACAAAGAAGCTTGCTTGTAACAAGGTTTGAATTATGAATGATTTCCTTTGCAATGGGTTCATGTAAATGCATTGATTTTACTCAGACAGATGATGTAGTTTCGTCGTGGTGTTGCATCAACAGTGTTCCCTCTTCTACTGTTGCTTATTTTCGAGTGCTGATTTCATAATGAATTGTCAAATATACATTTTCTTGGAAAATGCAGTTCAGTCAAGGTTCCTGCTGCGTTGCTTGTTAGATTTTTTGTGTTTGCTTTCTTATAGTACCTGTTGCTGTTGGTTATGATTTTCTTTTCATTCCTTTAAGTATATCATCATTTCCAGTAGTATAGTCTGAACTAAGAGGGTAATAATTGTCTTCTCTGTTATAAATGATCAATTGAATTACTCCTAGTTTGTTCTGTATTTTTGATTCGTTATGTCTTCATTATTTCTGTTTTCATGCTTGACTGACAATAATTTATGGTCCATCATAGAGTACATGTAAGATGAGTTCAGGAAGGGGGGTGGAAGACTTTTTACTGCACATCAAATCCCAAAACCAGATTACACAATTCCCTACACACCACCAATATTGTTCACATGCCTTTTAGAAATTACTTCTTTTTTCTTTTTAAGGATTTTTTTGCGCAGCTTTGCTCCAACCCTAAAGAGGGAGAAAACATCATTAATCTTGCGAAGAAATGAATAAAGATAGCATATAACCTCCCCAACTATGAAAAAAATTAAAGATTTCAAGTTTTAGTATCTTTCATCCATTTTTTGTATAAGAACGCAAGTGAACATCAACTTACACCAGCAGGGCTCCTTAAAATCATCCAATAACCGAAGCAAATAGTCCAAACGACATTTCTGCATTTGACTAATCTCATTCCACAATGAATTCATCCTAAATACACTGTAAACATCATACCAGTGCAAAGGCGCAATGGATCAAAAACCAAAACAACAGAGACAAAGAGACCATCAAGAGGAAATAAACAAAGTTTGAAGTAAGTGCCAGTGAACCAAGCCGATCGCCAGTAGAAGATGACAGAAGTCGCAAGAAGTGGGCAGCACGCACCAATTTAGTAACAGAGACCGAAGTGAGGGAGAGACAGAGAGCAGAATAGGGGTGGTAGTGAAGCACTGAAGCTGTGGGAAAAGACCGAGTCTCTTATTCTTATTCTTAAATAAATAAACTTGAAAAGAATTCATGAAGGCCCATCCTGAGATATATTAGGATAAAGAGGCAGGGTGGTTGTATATTTCGTTTGTTGATAATAAACGACTTGCGTTGTGACCCAGGGTTTCTCGTCAGTCATACTCTTCACTTGACAGTAATATTTCATTTGGTGCCGTGTGTACCTCTCACCGAAAAATGGTGACAATCAATAGAAATTGAGAAACTATGAATAATTTGTACAGGTTACATACTCAAGTGATCAAAGCTGGCCAACATCAGAACCCACGTTCTCTCCGGAGCCTCCTTCTGTGTTGTGCTGCTTCTGCCGATTCTCTCCCTGAGGCCGCACACTATGCTCACTGTCTCCTGCTTCGTTTTCCCAACCCTGACACCTTCGCCTATAACACTGTCTTCAAAGTCCTTTCTCAATGGTCTCCCTTCCAGACTGCCTCCCTCTTCGCTCGAATGCTTCGAGCTGGTGTCCCACCCGACAACTTCACATTCCCATTTGTCCTCAAGGCCAATTCTCGATTAAAAAGGGGTCAGGACCTTCACTCTCTCATTGTGAAGTTGGGTTTTGATTCTAACATTTACGTGCAGAATGCTTTGATCAATCTTTATGGATGTCGTGGCTCTGTAGATACTGCTCTCAAGCTGTTTGACGGAATGCATCACAAGGACTTGGTTTCTTGGTCCTCCATGATTGCTTGCTTAGTCAATAATGACTTCGTGTTGGAAGCTCTGGTCCTTTTTCAACGAATGCAACTTGAGGAAAACGTTAAACCGGATGCGGTTATCATGCTGGGTGTTATATCTGCGATTTCTAGCTTAGGTGGGTTGGAATTGGGTATGTGGGTTCATGCATTCATCGCCAGAAGTGGATTGCGTCTTACCGTTCCACTGGGTACTGCTCTGATTGATATGTATTCTAGATGTGGATGCATTGATCGTTCCATCAAAGTGTTTGATGAAATGCCTGTTAGGAATGTAGTTACGTGGACTACATTGATAACTGGGCTGGCTGTGCATGGCCGTGGTAAAGAGGCTTTAGATGCATTTCATGAAATGAAAAAGTCTGGTTTGAAGCCTGATTACGTTGCATTTACTGGTACTTTAGTAGCTTGTAGTCACAGTGGTCTCGTCAAGGATGGGATGAAGATTTTTGAAAGCATGAGGAATGAGTACCACATTGAACCAATGCTCGAGCACTATGGTTGTATGGTTGACCTTTTAGGCCGTGCAGGCCTCCTCCACAATGCTTTTAGGTTTGTGGAGGAAATGCCAATCAAGCCTAATTCTGTTATTTGGAGGACCCTACTGGGAGCATGTGTTTATCACAATCATCTCAAGTTAGCTGAAAAGGTCAGGGAACAAATCCATGAGCTAGACCCACATCATCATGGCGATTATGTGCTTTTATCAAATGCATATGGTGGGGTTGGTAAATGGGCTGAGAAGGCTAGCGTGAGGAACTCAATGAGGGAGAACAGAATTATTAAGGAACCTGGCCATAGTTTGATCAACCTTGATCAAGTGATTCATGAGTTTGTATCTGGAGATTGTTCTCATCAGCAATGGGAGGAGATAAGACAATTATTAGTTTCAGTTATAGGTACTGTAAAGCTTGGAGGTTACAACCCTGATACATCCACTGTGTTACATGACATTCAAGAGGAAGAGAAGGAACATAGTCTGAGTTATCATAGCGAGAAACTGGCAGTGGCTTATGTGCTCCTTAATCACAGGGATAGAAAGACCATAAGAGTCATCAAGAATCTTAGAATATGCTATGATTGTCATAATTTCATGAAGCATGTTTCAGATATATTTGATAAAAATGTCATTATTCGGGATCGAAACCGTTTCCATCATTTTAGCAAGGGCTCATGTTCTTGCCGAGATTATTGGTAAAAGATGTGTTGTGTCAGCTCTTTTCCTTCTTGGCTTCTTGTATTTGAGCTGTTACATGTAATAACTGCACTTAGATTTGCAGCTTTTACAATAAAAATTTTCAGTTGTTCAATTCTGTCAATATATGTTTGTGCGTGTGAAAACTGTGTATGTGAAGTTTGATTTTCATAGTCGGCTCTAAAATCAAATAAAAGAGAAGAGTTAACATATCTTCTAACTTGAATTTTGTTAGAATATTACAAATTTATTTTAAGAACATGCTTATGGTGCTATTGCTATATTATTTACTATTTTATCCAATACCAAATTGTCGTATAATAAATATCTTTCCTTCCAATAATATGTTCTTAAATTTATTAACAAATGATGGTTGTATAATTTTTAAATGTGTTTTTATGAAATCATAAATAATTATATGCAAAATCATATTTATGATGTAGATAAAAAAATATTAGAAAAAATTATACTCTTCACTCTTAAGTAATATTAAAATTAAACTCTCATTCTTTTTATTTTTAAAACTTACACTTGTCTCTTAAAGAAAATTAAAAAATTAATGATTTTATACATTTAAATTAAAATACTCTTAATGACATAAATAATTGTTTTAAAAAATACAATTTATTAAAAATTATTATTTATTTTATGTTAAAAATTATAAATTATTTTACTTTAAACTTTAAAAATAAATTTTTATATTGGTTAAATATATATTTAATTATATATATAACAAATATAAAGATATTTTGGTCAAATGAGTGAAATTATATTTTTTTTTTCTAAAAGAGAGAAAGATAATTTTTAAAATAAAAAAAAATATAATTTTTTTCAAGAAAAAAGTATAATTTACTAAAAACGAAGGTTATTTCTCTTCGGAGTTAGATTTCTAATTATAAAATTAAAGTCAAAGCAAATTAAAATTATTATAACATATGGAAAACAAGATTCCATTCTTGCCTTGACTAGACTGTAAGAATCATTTGTTATTGAAGTAAAGCTATATTAAAGAGTCAGTCTTTATCCTCCCCCCCCCCCCCCCCCCCCCTTTATCTTGTGAATCAGATAACGTTTTATGTGAAAATGGATCTGCCGCTATTTATAATAGGTGCTGTCCTGTATTGTCCGATTCATCTGAGCCGTCCGCCTAATGAAAAAAAATTCTGAAAGCTTGAATTGCTCCTCTTCCCCTCTTCCTCTCCGCGTTCCGTGACCAGACCCTAAAGGATTAAATCGCCATCCATCGAGCCGTCGCCATCCATCCATTCTGAACGTGGTAACTCTTCCTCTACAGTGTCGCGTTGATGCCTCTAGC
Organism: Senna siamea; assembly: GCA_031216115.1. Lineage (NCBI taxonomy): Eukaryota > Viridiplantae > Streptophyta > Magnoliopsida > Fabales > Fabaceae > Senna > Senna siamea. The sequence goes on along the minus strand of CM062359.1, from coordinate 16,524,663 downwards.
TACGGTAAGGAAATTTCTTCTCCATTGCTGCGTATGAATTTGGTTCTGTTATGTGCATTCCCTTTCCCAATCAATTCTTCTCCTTTTTCCCACTTTTTGAGTATTCCATAGGAGTATGCTTCTTGAGTATGGATCTAATAATAGTGTTTTATCTCCATTTTGCATTTTGTGCTGTAAAATATGAATGTGATTGTCATCAAGAATTCTTATGTCTGGTAGTTGGTGATATTAAAGTATGCAATTGAATTACAGTAACTCTTTGAAATATGATATTAAAGTATGCAATCGTGTTTGAGCTCTTTCAAATATGACAACCTTATTACAGTAACTCTTACGAGTTTGGCTTCGGTTAATGCCTTTTCCCTCCTTGCCATTTTCATTTTTTTATATTTATTTTTTACGTTCTTTTCCCCTTAAGCTCCTGTTGCTTGCTTGTGGCAATGTGGTGCTCAGTAGTATATGGCACCTGGTGTCTGGCAAGCATATGCCCTTGTCATAATATTTTCTTTGTATCTTGTCAAATTTTTTTAGTCTGGCATAATAGTTTCTGCAATTCTAGAGCCTTCACTGCCTTTTAGTTATTGGAGATTGAATTACAGGAAATTCTTATTCGGCGGAAGATTGTTCTGCAAATGGTTTCTTTTCTTTGTGTGGGGGAAAGGAGGGGATTCCTTGAGATCTACAAAGGGATTGGAAGGCTCTCTTGAGTTAGATCTAGGTTGTTAATACATACACACACACACAGAATCTGCTGTGGGATGCTCCAGTTATGTGCACAAATAGAAAGTGGTTTTTAACTGATTTGTACCTTTTCAGTCAGATTAAAGTTCTATTTTTTTTTTCAACTCTGCTAGCTCTAGAACCTTCAAGGAAGATCAAGGGGTTACATTTTCTGGTGGCTTGTCAATTTTTTATTATGATAGTCTTATAGGTAACTAGCTAGGAGACATTTAATTAAAAGGATCACATAGGAACCCAATTTATTTTACTTCAAGCATGAAATCAATACTGCGTTAGCATGTTGTCTAATAATCTGGAAGATGCCAGCTGGCAATTCATTTACCATACATCATCACTGATCATACATATGCAAATATTACTCTGTTTTTTGGAAGATCATATTTATATTACTAAACTTGGTAAGTTCACTATCTGTCAGATTTTTCTAATTATGTGTAGGATTTATTATGTAAATTCAACAGATATCGGTATATGTTATTCTTATTGACCTGCTAGTTTATTCAGGTTATTCTTGGTAGGCTAATAATAGGTGGAATTGATGAATGATGCAACATTGGAATGGGCATTGATGATTTTCTTTTTCCTTGAGTCTTTTTTCTTTATTCTCCCAATTTCTAACTGATTTCAAACTGTTGACTGTAGCTTTGTGTAAAACTTTTTGATTAATTTCCCCAAAAGGGAATAATTAAGCTTTGTATTTGAAACTTGCTTTTTCTTTTTTTAATTTAGTCAATTCTAGTTTTCATTCATTGTGACCTGCGTATATGTTGCTAGTATTCAATTTTTAAGTGTTTTCCACATATGTTGCTATGTATGAAAATATAATTTCCTACTCACTTTTTGTTTTGGTTACTTTATCCTCGGTCATTTCCTAAGCTTGAGTGCTTCACTACCACCCCTATTCTGCTCTCTCTGTCTCGCCCTCACTTTGCTCTCTGCTACTGAATTAGCGCGTGCTGCCCACTCGCTGCGGCTTCTGTCGTCTTCTACTGGCAATTGGCTGGGGTTCACTGGTACTTACTTCTAACTTCATTTATTTCTTGCCGATGGTCTCTTTGTCTCTATTGTTTTGGTTTCCGATCCATTGCTTCTTTGTGCTGGTATAATGTTTACTGTGTATTTGGGATGAATTCATTGTGGAATCAGATTAGTCGCAAGAAAAAATGTCGTTTGGACTATCTGCATTGGTTATTGGATGATTTTAAGGAGCCTTGCTCGTGTAAGTTGATGATCATTTGCGTTCTTATGCAAAAAATGGATGAAAGAAACTAAAACTTGAAATCTTTAATTTTTTTTCATAGTTGGCGAGGTTCTATGCTATCTTTATTCATTTCTTTGCAAGATTAATTATCTTTTCTCTCTCTTTGGGGTTGGAGCAAAGCTGCACGAAAAAATCCTTCCAAAAAAAAAAGCTGCGCGAAAAAATTAGTGGGTCACCAATAAGATATAGATGTTAACCTGAAATATTAATCACTTTTGTCTTCTGGAGACAAGAAAAGAAAGGAAAGTCTGCAAATCTCTTTTCTGGATCTTCTGAAAGACTGAAATCTGGGGACCGGAGAGGTCAAGATTCAATTAGAACTAGGTTTTAATATTCTTACCCTAATAGTTTAAGATTAAGGTTCCTTGAATGCAGGAAGTATTTTAATTGGACCTCAGGTTGTGTATAAATTAACTCAGTTTGCTTTTTATTTGTATCATCCCGGTGAAAACCTCTATGGCTAAGAAATTTCATGACCTCTGAAGAATTTATGCCTGCTTGAATTTCATGGAGTGACCCTCTTCCTTCTTGTGCTTAACTTTCACTAGCATTACTAGCATATGATAATTTATTAAATGATGAACAGTCTCATTCATCACAAAGAAGCTTGCTTGTAACAAGGTTTGAATTATAAATGATTTCCTTTGCAATGGGTTCATGTAAATGCATTGATTTTACTCTGACAGATGTTGTAGTTTCGTCATGGTGTTGCATCAACAGTGTTCCCTCTTCGACTGTTGCTTATTTTCGAGTGCTGATTTCATAATGAATTGTCAAATATACATTTTCTTGGAAAATGCAGTTCAGTCAATGTTCCTGCTGCGTTGCTTGTTAGATTTTCTTGTGTTTGCTTTCTTATAGTGCTTGTTGCTGCTGGTTATGATTTTCTTTTCATTCCTTTAAGTATATCATCATTTTCAGTAGTATAGTCTGAACTAAGAGGGTAATAATTGTCTTCTCTGTTATAAATGATCAATTGAATTACTCCTAGTTTGTTCTGAATGTTTGATTCATTATATCTTTATTATTTCTGTTTTCATGCTTGACTGACAATAATCTATGGTCCATCACAGAGTACATGTAAAGATGAGTTCAGGAAGAGGGGTGGAAGACCTTTTACTGCAGCAATTGATAATAATTCCTTATCCAAAGGGAAAACCATATCTGAATTTAATCAAAAAATTGAACAGTCAGCTTAGGGGGTTGCTGATGTTAATCTTGATTCAGGACAAGATGGTGAGTGGGAGGTATATGCAAGGAAATCTAAGAACAGAGCTGCAAGCAGTACTGCAAAGCCATGGGTACATTCCAAATCATAATTCTAATCCCAGATCATGGGGGAATACTGATGTGCCTCAAAAGCCAGGTATTTGGAATCCTGGAGGAGCTGGACGAGCTTCTGGAAACCCCTGGCAGACACATAGTGCTAATTTTAAGAGGCCTGTTGGCAGAGGATATGGAAGGCCTCAGATATCTACCAGTGGTTCTGAAAACAACAATGTAACGTCAAATCCTTTAATTCGCCCTCTGTTGGAGCACAGCTGGAATTGGTCAACTAGAGCTGGTTCTGTGCAGTCTAAAAGCGTTGATAGTAACCAGGAAAAGGATGAAATCACACCAGAGTCCCCTGAGAAGAATAATGATGTTGATGATGAGGGGGAGGATGACTCTGATGCTATGGAAGATACTGATGATGATCTGATGAGTGATGATGACTATGATTCGGATGTTAGTCAAAAGAGCCATGAGACTCAGAAGAAGAGCAAATGGTTTAAGAAATTTTTTGAGATTTTGGATGGCCTGACTGTTGAAGAGAGCAATGAACCAGAAAGGCAATGGCACTGTCCAGCTTGTCAAGGTGGCCCGGGTTCTATTGATTGGTACAGAGGACTGCAACTGCTGATGACCCATGCCAAAACAAAAGGGTCAAAAAGGGTTAAAATCCACAGGGAGCTTGCTGAACTTTTGGATGAAGAGTTGCGCAGAAGAGGTACTAAGGTAATTCCGCTGGTGAAGCATTTGGTAAATGGAATGGTTTAAAAGATTAGGAGAAAGATCATGAAATAGTTTGGCCACCGATGGTTGTCATTCAGAATTCAAAGCTTGAACAGGATGAAAATGAGAAGGTATGGCTGTATATCCTTGTGTGCATCCAGTGATGACTTACTGCAGACATTATAAATATTATTCTGATCTCTTATATTAATGCTTTGAAACATTGTTAATTGCTCTAAAAGAATACTTCCTTTGTGTATAGTGGATAGGTATGGGTAATGGGTAACCAGGAGCTTCTTGATTATTTTAGCTCATATACTGCTGTGAAAGCACGACTCTCTTACGGCCCACAGGGTCATCGTGGAGTGAGTGTTTTGATTTTGGAAGCCTCGGCTAGTGGTTATATTGAGGCAGAGTGTCTGCATAAGCATTTTGCAGATCATGGAACTGATAGAGATGCATGGTTTAATCGGCCTATTTTATTTCTTCCTGGAGGGAAACGCCAACTCTATGGTTACATGGCTGCTAAAGAAGACCTGGACTTTTTCAACAAGCATTCCCCAGGTTCCATTCCTAGCCTCATTTTGTTCTCCCACCAACACATTACGCAGACTATCTCATTTCTACTGATTGCAGATTAACCAATTCATTTCCATGGTGGCACAAGTATGCTGACATTATATACTCTCGTCTTTCTGTCTGAAATCATGTAGGTAAATCCAGACTGAAATATGAAATGAGATCATACTAGGAGATGGTCACAAACCAAATTTGGCAAATGAGTGAGGACAACCAGCAACTTATCTATTTGAAGAGCAGGGTTGTCAGAGAACAAAGACATGCAAAAGCTCTTGAAGAATCTTTTGGCAAGGTGACTGAGAAGCTCCGAAAGACGTTGGAGGAAAATCACATTGTGAGGCTGAGAACAAAAATGCAACATGAGGAAAACAAGGAAGAGGTAAAATAAGAGATAAACTTCACGGTGAATTTGTTATTTTAATTGAAACTATTGCTAAATGCATATTTGCTTTGTTTGTGTCTTGAACTGTTAGTATTTGATTATTTCTAGAAGACTACTAAGCCTCGGAATGAGTGTTTATTGTGGTTAATTTTGTCTGACTGTTATAATCTTTACTATTGCAAGATGTACATGCAAGAACAATTTTTCAAGGACCAGATCAAAAACATTCACGAATCTAGGGATGCAAAGGAAGAAGATTTTGTAAGGATGCAGGTGGAGGAGCGTGAGAAGGTGAAGCAGTCAAGTACTAGTCCTATAAATGTGGAGGAACGAAGACGCAAGTATGAGAATATCATTCTTTGAGTGTATATCTTTAAATTAAAATTGTTCAATGGTTTATGCGCATCTGATAGTAGTATATATCGTAGTAGATAGTATCTCTTGGGTTGGGCGATTCTGAGTTAGATGACCCTAGAGAAATTTGAAATATTTTTTATTTTCCTTTGACTGGGAAATCAAATACTTTAGAAAGCATGTAGTCTTATTCTTTTGGTTATGGTAATTTTTTTAACTGACTGGTGATAAATTTCATTTCGTTGGTTGCAGGGCTGACGAATATCTACAATTTGAGAAGATACAAGACGAAGAAATGGTCAACTTCATCGCTGAAAAGGAGAAATTGTTTCAAGCTCATGAAGATAATCTTGCCGCAATGAAGCGGAGGCATTGGGATGAGGAGGTTCAGTTGGAGAAAAAGTTTGATGAACTTCTAGCCGAGCTCATGGAGAAGTACTCCCCATCTCGCCATGAAACGAAGCCCTGATGATGCCATAGATGGTGTGTCTATACAAAAACGCATACTTAGGCTCAGCGAAATAGATGGAGATTGCCTTTTGTGGACGACGCCAGACTAGAGCATTTAAGAAATTGGGAATTCTAAAATTCAGTATTTCATATGATTTTCTTTAGTGCTGAAAGCCAGCAGAAACTAGAAAAAAATGTGCGTCTTTTCTGTTATCTGGTATTGATAGCTGGAAATTTTGATTTTATTGGTTTCCATACTTTTAACTAATGGGGAAAAGATACTCTTAATAAAGGGAAAATTGCGATGCCAGTCAGTAAGTTCAAATAGAAAGATATACTAAAGTGCATATTTCATAAAGTAATACAGTGTTTTTAGGTATTAATCTGTATACGGGTTAATATAAAAAATTATATTATATATTAATTTATATATGGATTGATTTGAAAATAATGCTTTACACTCCATTCTTTCGGATCTGACGTGTATGTGGTGGCGTCTTTGAAAGCACGTATGTCCAAATAAATAAATGACTAAAAAGTCTCAATCAGCCTCGTAACGGGAGACTTGAATCTTGATTGTGTTGCTTCGAAAACGGTAGGTTCAAGTTCGACATCATGTCATCATCATCCAGTTTGATTCCATTTTCCGTCTTACAAGAGCTACCCCTGGTACCTGAACCAAGTCAAGCAAAATTCTGTTTTTGCATGTGCTATTTATAACCTTGGTAAATAATTGAGAAAAGGAAATGATATTTTTACACTACATGTTTTACATCTTTTATACTCACCGGCAAGAATGTTTAAAATCGATTCAAATGATTTAAATTAAATTAAATTAAAAAGAATTAATTTAATTTTTAAAATAATAAAATCTAATAATTCAATTCTGTTGTCAATTTATAATTTTTTTTTATCAATTTTAATTGAACTAATTGTTTATATATGTATATATTAATATTTTTACTTTTTAATAGTTAAAATTAGAATATATCTTGTAATTATATTATACAGTTATTACTTATTATTTGTTATTGTTTAAACTAATTTTTTTAGGCTTTATAAATATATACAACATGTAAGAAAATTAAAATTTTGTCTCATATATGTTCAAATAAAAAAAAATCAAATTAGTATGAATTAAATTGATTTTAAAATAGAATCAAAATAATTTAAAATTCAAACTAAATTGATTAAAAATAAAATTAATAATATTATATTAATTTGATTCAATTTTATGACAAAATCCAATTCCATACCCACGAGATTATTTTATAATAAAAATATTGTAGGTGACTAATTTGACTACCTAGTACCTAGCGTATAAAATATATGTTGTAAAAATTATATTAGACGAAAGTTATTGATTTATTGACCCGCCAACTAGATCCCAAAACAAACAAATAAAATCCCGTCCTAATTTAATACAGCTTTTAAGTTTTAACACACAAGACCTCCTTGGTCTTGGGTCAACAATCGTTATCTGTTGATTCTCTTATAAATTTGGTGCTTTTCTTGGAATCTTAGTTAAGCCAATCCTTTTTTGGCAGTCACTAGAAGAAAAATGTTATGGGTCGTTGCTCTTTATAACAAACACTTGATGTGGAAAAGCTAATGGTAGCACTGCCTTTTGAGGTCAGAGATTCTTTATCCTAACTGGCTTCCAAGTATGTATGTACCTTAAAATATTTAACTTCACTTGCTTCTTCTAATTGGTCAATCTCCTTCTCTTTCACCCTTCTAATTCTTTCTTCTCCTCCTCCTTTCTTCCCTGCAAACTCTGTTCTTCCTCTTTCTTGTAAACAATAGAATTCAAGCTAGCCTTGCCTTGCGGCCACCAGACCACCTGAGGTAGGCAAGAACATGTTCTTATAATTTCGGTTAACAAATTTTTTTAAAATAAATTATTAATTTGATCTTTAAAAAATATAAATATTTTTTAAAAAAATTGAAGTATAATTTTTATATCTTTCTCAAATTCTCCAATTAAAGAGTGCAATGTGTATAATTTATATGACTCATTTCTTTGATTTTTTTTTAAAAAGTTTTCACATATCTTATTTTAATTGAAGAATCTAATAACAAATATATAAACAATTGTATATAACTCTAATCCTTATAGATTTCATACCAAAATGAGTTTTTATCCTTTAGGGATAGAATCTATAAATTTTATATTTGGAGGATCAAATTTAAAGAACTCTGAGCTTTTAGGACCAAATTAATCATTTACTTTTTTTTCTCTTTTTAAAATAATGGTCTTTAGTTGGTGGAGAGATCATTTTAGATTTAGATGTTTTTGATTCATATTCATATCTGTTTTGCTACATTTGTTTGGAATTGCAGCATATTACATAAGAAACCTCCTCCCTTAAAAATTCCACAAAATATGATGGAACAATAGGATATGGGAGCGACCAAATATTGGTGTCCACTGCAAATTTTAGGGGAGGGAGGGGTTTCATTTTTGACTTTCTAGTTCCTCCTTGCAACTTGATGATTTTTACTAAATGGAAGACGCTCTTTTTTCAATCTGGTCAGGTTCTTTTTCCACCATGACAATTTTATCAAACTGCAGTAGAATTTAGCCTAATCTTGATGCCTTTGAAATAAGTTAAAAACTAATGGAATGCACATTTCTTATTACTTCAAGCTGGAGCATAAATGACGATAATGTCATTTAGGTATGGAATGAATAGAAGTTAAAAAAGAGTAGGTTTTATGCTAAATTTGTGAGATATCAATTTCACTTGCTAACTGAAATACCTAAAAAGTAAGAATGAGAGATTATGGAGGCAAAATATATGCCAGGCAAGTCCAACTTGTAAATCTCAAAGTCAAATAAAAACAGGTAAATCAGGTAATGAGCAAATTTGGCATAAAGTGTTTGGAACTGTGAAATCTCTGCCACATCCTTTTAGAGAAACATAATTCACAAAGGCTTTTGACAGGTAAGGTCAACAAATACCTACCCTCAACCCAAGCCAGCATTGATGTGCATGTTGGTTCAACATCCTCCTTACCTCAACAAATAAAAAAACATTTGTATAAAGTTTAGTTTCACATACATACCTTGTGTTTATGAACACAGCTTTTCTTCTTGAGATCTTTTCATAATTCACAGAAAATTCACAAGGTGTGGCATTCTTGGACAGAATACTAGGCAATTTGCTTTCTCATTCCAAGGGAGACTCTGCATTTATTCAGTAGTTAGAAGTTAGAACTCGTTCTTTTTTTTCTTGTCTTCTTCAGAAAACTCTTTGCTGGAGTCTTTGTTTTTTCTTGGTTAATTTTACTGAATTAATGGGGTAGAATGGATTTTGTCATTCATTCTACCTTGTGTTGATCACAGCTTAATCATGAAACTTTCAGGTGACACCACTGTGAATCTGACTGTGAAATAAAAAAAGAAAAAATTACCATGGAGAAACCCCCAAGTCAAGGTGCAGCTGGTAGCAAACCAGTAACAACATTCGTGCAGACAAACACAAATTCATTCAGAGAAGTTGTACAGCGATTAACAGGTCCATCAGAAACCTGTGCAGCACAAGGAGAAGCAGGAAAAGGTGTCAGTGTGAAGAGAACATCCAAACTCCATGAAAGAAGGCAATACACAAGGCCTAAACTTGAGATAGTTAAACCCACTTTTCATTATAAATCAGCAAACCACCATCACTGTTTCTCACCCTCCAAGTCAAAAGATTCTAGCTTTCCTCCAAGTCCCATATCAGGGAATTCAAATCAGTTGCCAAGCCCCAAAACCCCTTCAACAATTTTCTCCCGATTAACTATTCTGGAAGAAGAAAAGAAAGAAGACTCAGCAATGCCTGAACTAAATAGAGAAGAAGAAGAGAAAGCTATTAAAGAGAGGCGATTTTATTTGCATCCATCACCACGGTCTAAACCAGGATTCACTGAACCAGAATTACTTACTTTGTTTCCCTTGACATCTCCTAATACAAGTTAGAGAGTATACTTTTGACAATCCCTTCTTTTGTACTTTCATTCTATAGATTACAGATACTTTCATTCTATGCAAAAAGTACTTTGAATAAGTGATTTTTGTAATTTAAGTCCTTCTTTATCATGCATTAATCTCACCTGCAAGTATTTAATTAAATACTTGAGTAAATTATACCAACTTATATTTTATTTTATATGTATTCATTTCAAAACAATAAAACTATTTAATCATATTTCAATTGCATTCTAAGCAAAAAGTTATAATGAGTGAAATTTTTTAAGACTATTAAGTATATTTTAATCCAACCTTATAAGGGATTAATATAATTTACTCTAAATTACTTGTGTTTAAAAAAAAAAAAGGATGGATAATTGTGGCTAAACTTAAAAATCCAATCAAGCTTCATATTGTGACACTATGAATGCCTCGAGAAAAAGAATTTGGATCCTTTGCAATATTGCACATAGTGCACTAGGAGAGAGAGAAAATATATACAAGAGATAAACACAAAATTCATCTGTATGATTTAAGACTCGTGTTTCTCTTTTTCTCTCTCAAAAATTGATACAATAAATTTCTTAAAAAATGGAGAAAATATAAATCCCAATAAAAAAAGGGTCATGTTATACAAATTATGTCTCCAGGGTTTATCCTACAATACCATAGATGGCATAATGTATATCGCAAATTAAGCTAAAACTCCACGGGTTCTTTAATTTGCTGATCTAATATATAGAGTATACTGTAAATAATGCTTTTTTGTGGGTGGGAATAGTCCCCAGCCACAAAAATGTTATTTGTCCTATCAACTTCAATCCAGCTGCATCCTGCTGGCTTTTTCATATCTTTGTTCCTCATCATCCTTCTCACCTCCATGACTCCATCCCATCTAGCTTCTGCTGCATATAAATTTGACATCACAACGTAATTTCCAACATCAGTAGTATCAATTTTTATGAGTTGATCAGCCACAATACGACCCAATTCCACCTCATGATGGATTTTACAGGCACCAAGCAATGTCCCCCACACATTTGCATTAGCTTTGATTGGCATCCTCGTCACAAGAGAATATGCATCACTAATGCGGCCAGCTCGAGCCAGTAGGTCCACCACGCAAGCATATTGCTCCATAGTTGGTTTGATTCCATGCATTTTCTCTATGGAATAAAATATCTGCAGTCCTTCATCTACACGACCAGCATGACTGCAAGCAGATAATACAGAAGTGAAGATAACATGATCTGGCTGGATTCCCAATTCGAGCATATGAGAAAAAATCCCAAGTGCTTCTTCACTCATACCGTGCATAGCATGCCCACTAATCATAGCAGTGAACATAACCAGATCCTTTTCAGTGCTTGATTGAAATAGCTTATTTGCACAGCTTATGATGCCACATTTGGCATATGCATCTAAGAGGGCACCTTTCAAGCGAACATCATCAAAACAAGATCTGATAATATACCCATGACACTGGCTTAGGAGGTGGACTGATGCCATTTGTGTGCATACAGGAAGGAGGCTCATAATAGTTACTGCATCGGGCTTCATCCCTTGCGCTTGTAACCCGGAAAACAGACTGAGAGCTTGCACAGGACAATCATTCTCAGCATATACTCGAACCATAAGATTCCAAGTGGTAAGGTCTGTCTCAGACATCCCTTTAAATATAATGTTGGCATCATGATGTGATCCTAAATCCACGTAACCTGAAATCAGTGAATTACATGTGACCAAATTTCTTCTTTCTGATAAATTCAGAAACATTTTGTTAGCATACTCCATGTTACCACATTTGGAATATGCATCAAGTATAGCATTCCCAACTGTGGGTGCAGTACTACATACTAAAAAGCTAGTCTTAATTGAATAGTTATGTATTTCTTTAACCTTTTCTACTCTCAAAAGAGAAGCACAAAAATTGATTATGATCAATATTGTGACGGAATCAGGCCTAATTTCTTCTCTAAGCATCCAATGTAACAAGCTTAGAAATTTAGAACCATGCTCCCTCTCTCCAAAGGCATCAAGAACAGAATTCCAGGAAATTAAATCTTTACTGGATATCATAAAAAATTCATGCAATGCTGCTTCTGAGTCACCACATTTTGCATAGAAATTTACTAAGGCATTTCCGACTGCAGTATCCCCAAAAAGATTAGGATTTCTGAAAATATATCCGTGGATCTGTTTTCCCACCTCCAAGTTTCTTAATTGTGCACAAGCAGGAAGGATGCTGACAATTGTTACAGAATCTGGAAATATCATATCTAGAGATGCTAAATTACTGAATGTATGCAATGCTTCAAACCATTCACCATTAGATGCATATCCAGCAATAATAGCATTCCAAGAGACCAAATCCCTTGCATCCATTTTCCAAAAAAGGTACTCTGCTGCTGCCATATGTCCAACTTTTAAGTAGAAGCTAATCAGAGCATTAGAAACAGAAATATCAGCTGACAATTCAGTCCGCTGCAGCACATAAGAGTGGATTTGTCTTCCCCAACCATAGGCAACATTTCTATCAAAAGAAGCACAAACAGGTAGAATACTTGCAATAGTTGCATAATTTGGTTGTGTGGATCCTTTTACCATTGAATTGAAAAATGTTAATGCATCTTCCAAGTTCGCGTTCTCAGCAAGACCTGAAATCATTGCATTCCATGACACAACGTCTTTGTGAATAATGTTATCAAAGACATCAAATGCATCACTAGACACCAGTCCAGATTTTGCATAAAATGATACTAGAGCATTTCCAGTAAGGGTGTCTGTTCCATATCCAGATTTGATAACATAAGCATGAGCACTCTTCCCGGCATCCAGATCCCTTGACCGAGCACACACTGGAAGAATGGTAGCAATAGTAACAGAATTGGGCTTAGCCTCCCCACTCTCATGCATTCTCCGAAACGTTCTGATCACATCAGCATCATATTTCTTGGACCCGGAAAAACCAGATAAAACAATATTCCAAGTAACAGGATCATTATGACTGAGCTGATCAAACAGCTTCTGGCAATGATCAAACGCACCCCATTTGGCGTACATGTTAAGCAGTGCTTTAGAAGTGACGTGGCAAGAAACATGGCCCTGTTTCACAATCAAACTATGTAGAGCTCTGCCTAAGTTAGCAGCCAAAAGAACCGTGCAAGACTTGAGAATGGCAGCAAATACTTGGTGATCTGGTTTAAAACCTATAGAACCCCGTAAGCACTGATGGAAAAGCGACAAGGCTTCATTATACCTGGAATCTATACATAAGCTCCTGATTATGGTATTCCATGTCTTGAAATCTTGTTGAGGCATACCCAGAGGGAGCTACAACAGGACTTTAGGCAACGATTGACAGACGACTAGCAGATGTTGTCAACAATACTCCGAAAGCTACAAGCTTTCGCTTATTGGAAGAACTTCGGCTTACCCATTCCTCATTCTTCTATAAAACTAGCAAGAAACAATGAGGCACGCAAAGAAAAGAAGAATCCTCTTTGTTGGCAATTTTACAAATGGTCGGCCTTCAATGTGACAAAACCCACGGGCACGTACTGCTTCAGATTGATTCAAATAAAAATATAAAAGAGAAAGTAGAATGTATTTCTCTTCTTTGAAAACATAAGCCTTTTTAGAAATAGTAGCATTTTCCTTCATGGTGTCCGTTGGTACGGTGCGATTCACGGCGTTGCGGCTAACGTTGCGGCTCTAGACGCTCGGGTCTCGCGGCCGGATGGTGCTGTTCGGCGATGGCGACGGCGGTGGACGGCGGTTTCTCTCCTCCGATTTCTCCGTTCTGCTCTTAATCTCACAGTGCTGCACTCTTCCTGACGATGCTTTCCTTTCTCAATGCAGCTCTCTCACAATGTTCTAATCTGATCCCCCCAGTTGCTAATGTGCTGCACTAGATTTTTATAGAGTGGGGAAGAGGAAGATTTGGGGGTTTGAATTTAAATGGGATTGGATTTGGTTTGAATTTTTGAGTAGTTTTCAATTTGAATGGAGATTTAGGATGGAGAAGGAGAAGGGATGAAGAGGGGGCGTGTTTTTGGATGAAGGAAAAATTGTGTTTTATTATTATTGTTTATTATTTTAATTAGTTTAAGCTGTTTTTGTATTATCTTTAGGGCTATACACGGGTGGATTCGGTCGGGTTTTGGATGGGTCAATTCGGGTTTGACAAAATTACCCGACCAAATTGGATCGAGCATGGATGGGTTGGCAGGTCTAAATATTTTCTTTTTAAATATGATTAAAGCATGAAACATAAGCCAATGGGATTTTCCTCCAAGAGAAACTAATATGGTTTAAACCGTGAAGCATGAGGAATGATGATGAAGCATCCATGCTCACGCGATTGACAGTGAAGCAGAAATTAAAGCATCAAGCAGCTTGAGTAAGGAGAGTAAACTTCGGTGCATGATGAATGACGATGAAGTAGAAATGCAAAATGGCGAATGACGATGAAGAAGAGCAGAATCTTGAAAGCTGAAGCTGAAGAACTAAGAATGGCGAATGACGAATGAAGAACGCTACGTGAAGAAGAAACAACGGCAAGTGACGAATGAAGAACGAAGAACAAGTGACGATTGACGAACGAAGATTGAGTGAAGCAGAGCAGAATGGTAAGTGAACAACGAAGAAGAACGTTGCGTGGTGAGTATCGGGCTGCTACTTCTTCCTCTTCTGCTGCGCTGTGAAGTGAGTAGAGTAGGACTGAAGAGTGAAAATTGAAAATGAAAGCAAAAGGAAAGTAGAAACGCAGCATTTTGAACCAAAAAAAAGCAGCAAGTTGGTGGGTCAAGTCGGTTCCAATGGATTATGTGTCATGAATGAAATTTTATATTCATAAAAAGTGATAAATAAAAAATAATTAACATAAAATAATATAAAGAATAAAGATAAAAAAAAATTAGAGCTATTCAAAAAAAATGTTAACTAAAAAAGTTAAAATAATAAAAAAGACTCAGAAGAATTAATTAAAATAATATAAAATAATGCAAAATAAAATTATTTCTTTGTGATATAGACATTGAATAACCTAATTATGGCCTTAGAATATTTTAGAAAAAATTTTACAGTAATTTTTATAAAAGATAAAAATTAAGGATAAAATCATAATTTTTTACTTTATCTAAATTATTGTGAACTTATGTAAGTAATTTAGAAGTCATAAGGAGTTTTTTTATACCTAAATTGACTTATAAATGTACTTAATTAAAGACTCATAACTCTAAATGTATAAATCATAATGTAAAGACAAAAATGGTTAATTTTAATTATTTTATAACCTAATCAATAAAGTCATTTTTTTTTTCTACTTCCACCACCATTTCTATGCCATTTTAACTGAAAAAAGAGAAAAAAAAAAAAAGCTGGTTCATGTTAAAGAAAAGAAACAGAGAGAGAAAGGCCAAATAAAGTAAGAATCCTTCATTTTTTCATCTTGCATTTAGTCCTCAAGATCTTTTTCTTCATCCAAATTTTAGCCTCAATCTCTGAATTTGAAAGAGAATGTTGTGCAAGTGAGGCACTATTTTGAAAAAGCAATAGTAAAAAAAAGAAGAGGTAAGTTAGCTATAAAAAAAATTTTATATGTTTCATGAGAGAAAATTATAGCCAAAAGGCTAAACTTGTATTTGATAAAATTAAGGTTTATGAAAAAAATTTTAATACATGAAATAGAGATTTTTACAAGTACTTTAGGTGCTTAAACAAAATCTTCAATAGTCAAATATGTTAAATGTCAATTAAATTTTTTAAAACCCTTCAAATATGTCAAATATAAAAAGATAGGATTTATGAAAGAGAATGAGAAATCTAATTTTTATGGAGTATATTCATAACTAGAGAAATCACATTAAGTGCCTTCCTAATTCAAAGAAGTTGAAATATGCTAGCTTCATGAATTAATCCACTTATAGGTCAATATGTCAAGAATTTTGAAATTTTAAGGGATGAAGGGCGGCCACAATTTTGAGTTCTATAATATTATTTGAATTGTATTTGAAGCCCTAAACATTCTTATGATGCATATCTAAAGAAGATTCTTTGAAAAAAAGTGTAGGCTAACAAATGATCATAATATGTAACGGTATATTCATAAAGAAAACTAGCACACGAATGATTATTTAGAGCCTAGAAGAACTATAGAAACATGTTTTCAAACATAAAAAAGAAGAGAACATGATAAATGAATTTAATTCTATATGCATACTTTAGGTTCAAGAAGCAAAGTTAGTTATCAAAAGAAAAATCTAGCATAATCATGACATGAGTAAGTAATGAATTCAAAAACTAAGAATATGATAATATTGATAATAAATTTCATATAAATTTAGGGACTTGCTATTGTTAAGTGAACCAACCCAAAAATAAAGAAGGAAGAAAATCTTACCATTATTAAGAAAAGCTAAGTGAAAGAGAACTTGAGTGCAAGGTAGCTCCTTTTTATTCCTTATATGCTAAGTGTGTGTTTGTGGTGTATATATGCATACTTGATGTTTGAAAGACTTTATATGCTCATGAGATGCTTTATGATATCAATATGTGTCATGAAACTTTGATGGCTCAAATCATGTGAAATGTATGATGTTATGAAGGATTTGTATGAGCTAAGTCCTACCTTAGGTATGTTGTTTGATGAGTTTGGGATATAACTTAAATGCTTACATAATGATTTTAACATAAAACCATGAGCTATGTATGAGATATTCTTGTATGCTTTACTTTTCCTTGCATGTCATAGCATGTTTGGAATATGGAGTGAGCTACTGGGGCTTCATGTCTCAATCAAAAATTTTACAAGCATTTTCTGGTGAAAACAAGTAAATGCAAGCAAAAAGAGGTGGCTTATAATCTCTTGCATGTATAATTAAAGAGAAAAATATGTGTAGAAAATGGTTTTACTTATGTTGATATAATTTTTGTATACTTTTGAGTAAGATATAGATATTGATAACCTCTATATATAAATTTAATGTAAATTATGTTGATATCAACTATGATAGTTAAAAACATGAGTAGACATAGTACTAAGTTCTCTTAGTAGTTAACTCATTAGAAAAGTATAGAAAAAGTGATTGCATTGGAAGAATTTTGAAGTATGATTTTGTAACCATGATATGTTATGATGAAATGAGTAATGAATGACATTATGTTACCTATATGAGATATGTTTATGGTGTGAAATGTGATGAAAATGATGTATCTAACAAAATAATCAAATGCATAAGTATGAATAGTAAAATTTTAAAGATGTTTGCAAAAGTTTATCTATGTTAAAAAAAATATAAACCAAGAGTTTGGACAAGTTTTAATAGGTATTATAAGATTTTATAAAGCATGAACATGGTTAAAATAGGTCAATCTCAAATTTTGGCATATTGAAACTCAATTATTGCAAATTTGAATCTAATTGCAAGGGATAAAGGAAATTGTAAAAATTATTTTCAATGAGCAAATTTAGTTGTTTTTACGAACTTAATATGTTGATAAATCTGCAGACCCAAAAATTATGGAAGTTGGTAAGGTAAAACTAGATATATGGAAGTTTATGGTTGTTAAATTTTATTAATTTTTTAGATATCCTTTTTATAGACCTAAAATTGAGATAATTATGCAAAAAAAAAATTTTGTTTATATACTTTTTAATAGATGTTAAGAGACCAAATGAATGAGTTAATGATTAAAATTTTATTTACTAGTACCTAAGGTCCTAAAAAATTAATCTTTAAACTTTCATGTCATTTATAACTCATTTGGTATATTTTTGGCAAGCTTTTTCTTAATTATAGTCTACTATCATGATATTATGAAATTGTACTATTCTATTGAATTTTGAGTGATCAAATATGTGAGTTTTGAACTAAAATTTTACAAAAAAAAATTAGATATCATAATTATATATATGTCATAAAAATTTTAAAAATTTTAGAGCTTCCTAGAATAAATTATGATTTTTTTAAAATTGACTAAATTTTCAAATGAACAATACTTAAAAATCTAAATTTTTTTCTTGTATTTAATTATCTTCCACCAAGCTTATTTCATTCTTTCCATTTATTTGGCTCTAAATTCAAAAAAAAAAAATATTCCTAAAATTCTTGATCTAAATGATGTAAAATACTTTGGTATGACATTCTGGATCTAAAAATCCGATGACGGAATCATTGTCTAGCCCTAGTTATCTTTGTTTCAACTTGAATTTTGAAGAGGAACTTTTCTTACTCTTTAAAATTAGATTTTTAGTTTTGATTAGTTAATATTAGGATTTATAGTTATTTTTATTCAAAATTATCTTTATTATTATTTGTTATTTTCTAAATTTCTTTATTTATTTTTTTATTAATTCTATTTTATTTGATTATCTTTTATTTTATTTATTTATTGACATTTTTACTTTAATAATATATTTTAAATATTTATTTTTTAATATATTATACATAAAATATTATTTCTCAAGATACAATACTTCTAACACCTCTGCCATCGACATGGCGCAGGTTTATTATTATTTTTGAATGAAATTTATAGCAGCGAAAATAATAGTTGTTAAAATCTTATATTGTATTGAAGCTATTGAAAAAACGCCGCTGAAAGATTTTTTAGAAAAGAAATTAAGTGAAGGTGTAAGAAGTATGTTATACTGGGGAACAATATCTTATGTATAATATATTAAAAAATAAATATTTAAAATATATTATTAAAGTAAAATTTTTTTTATTTATTAGACTTATTTTATTTTATTATTTTTACTTCAAACAAAATACAGTATTTACACCCTTACTCCCGAAGATCCATTTTGCAACTACTTCACTAATTAGGAAATTACCATTTTTACATTGCCGACGTCGTCTATATCTTTTATAGCACTAATCAGAAGACATAATTTTTTGCGAAATAGCGATTCACAGAGTTGTCTTTTCTAGAGAAAAAAAAAAAGATTAAACAAAGCTATTTAATTGAAATTCTTTCTTCTTCTTTTTTTTTCTAATGTTCATTTGTTCAATTGAAAATTATTAATTATTGTAATAAATAAGTTGTGAAAATATTCAGCTATACCTTTTCTTTTCCTTTTTTTTAGAATGTTCGTTTTGTAAGTATTCAGAATACTTTTTTTTTTATTTTAAATGTCAATAAATGTAGTTAAAAACGTGCTTAAAATTTTAGTTAAAAATTATAGGTCAACCTAAGTTTCATATGAGTTTGTGTTTAAATATAAATGTTATTAATCAATAATAAATTGATTAATGTTTAAATAAATTAAGTAGTTATCATTTAATTATATTAAACTTCAATATAATATTGTTATAGTAAAGTTAAAAAGAAATTTCTTAACAAAGAGGTCTGAGTATAACAGAATAGGCTAATTTCTTACAAAGTAATAAACAAATGTTCACATTTTTGTTAGAAAAATTTTTTACATCTAATATTCAATAGTATGTTAAGTAAAATTGTTTTTAATAAAAAAATATTTTTTAAATTTATTTTTCCCAAACTTACATTACTTATTAATCAATTTTTGAACTTTCAAACCAAAAATTTAAGTCCTTTTATTATTATTATTATTATTATTATTATTTTGCACTTTAAGAAATAGGTTGTTTTTTAATTTATTTTCCTCTTTATTTTGACACTGGTGCATTGGTTGTTATGTCTAATTTTTAATACTATTATTATTATTATTATTATTATTATTATTATTAAAAATTTTACATGTACAAAATGTATGCTATTTTTTTAATTTTTTCAAATATAAAATAAATAAAATAACATAAAAAAATATATATAAATTTAATTGTAAAAATAAAATTAAGTTTTGTCCAAAATTTTTGGCACAACTACGTGTTAATTTTTATTTTTAGGATATATAAATTACCTTTATAATTACATTTTTATTTTTAGGATAATTTAAAATGATAATTTATTATAAATAAAAATTTAAATAGGCTGTGTTATTTAGGCAAAAACGTAGTTTCCCTTTTATTTTTTTTATAAAATACTTTTTATGTCTTTAAATGTTACATTAATTTTTAATTTTATCTTTAAAATTTATTTAATATTAATTTTATTTTTAAAATTTTAAATTACAATTAATCTTATCTCATGACTTAACGTCATTTAAATTATTAATAAAAATAATTAACATGATTTTTTTTATGTATATTTTTATTGACTCAATATTTTACTTATGTATTTTATTATCAAATATGTTTCAAAGTTAATAATAAAATATATAAATAGAGTTTAAGTCAACAAAAATATAAATATTAGACATTCGTCAATTATTTTTATTAATTATTTAAATAGTGTTAAGTCATAAGATAAAATTAATTATAATTTAAAATTTTAAAAATAAAATTAATAATAAATTAAATTAAATTAAAAATTAATATAAAATTTATAGATACACAAGATGTTTTAACCCTTTTTTCTCTTTTTTGTTGATATTGTAGGCTTTAGTTCGTCAAGGGCAAAGAAAGAATAGAAGAGATTAGGCACAAAGGCAAGCACGAAGTGATTATGGATTTGGAATCTATCAAGAGGTACTTTCAGACGGAGAAAGGAGACGAAAACGCATCACTGCTCGATGGTTTGCCTCCGAGATTCCTGGAACCCTTAGTCCTGTATGGCCTTCGGATCGATCTAATCGAGCGAGGTCGTGTCGTCTGCTCTTTGAAGATACCGCGTCGTTTACTGGTATAAATTTCTCTGCCACGCCTGCATCTACATGATACTCTTTCTTTTCTCTCTTACTTTGGCAACTATACCTAGCACAATCTCGTCAATCATCATGACATTTATATATGAATTCTACTACGATCCTTCATTCACAAAGGTGTTATCTGATAGCTGCTCTTTCCCATTTTCTTCTTATATAATTCTCGTAACTCCTAAGAATTCCTACAATTCCTTGCACGGTGGGGCAACTGCAACAATGGTGGATTTGGTGGGTTCAGCTGCAATTCACACCGTGGGAGCTCCAGAGGTGGGAGTTTCCGTGGAGATCAATGTGACATATTTGGATGCTGCCTATGCCGATGTGAGTATGTTTTCTGCTCTCTGTTTCTGTTCAGTTGTTGTAAACTTTTGGTAATGGTTGCTTTGTTGCTTATATGAACTGGGTTATTTGTTTTTGTATTTAGTAGCAGAAAAATCTGAGACTTAACTCCTATGACCATAATAGTATTAGTGCCAAGCATGTTCTGGTAAATAATTCCTTGGTTTTAGTACACTTGCTTTACCAATCGTCATTTTGGGTCTTGGACAATGGACTTTTAGTTTCATCCCTGTGGTAGCTCTTGTTATTCATTGACTAAGAAACCCTGCATCCTCCTAGACCTTTCTAACTTTATACAAAAACAACAACAATAACAATAAGTCTTTTTACACTAGGTCAGTTATATATAGATCAAACAATGATTTTATTTTGAATCATTTTTACATTAGATTATTTGCAGTTAAATTCTTCCTAATAATTTTTTTGTTGTTTTCTTTGACCGTCCTCTATCTTTAGTTAGTGGACTATCTTTCATTTGATCTTATTCTCTTGTTCCTAAGGTTCTTGTACTGCTTCAATTGTTCAAGAGGGTCCTCAAAAACTACTATCTTGCTTTACACCGATAAGTGCAAGTACCTATCCTTATAAATCCATTGGACTCTGTTTCACATGGCGCTTCTATCTTCCTCTTTTGTCTCTGCCCCATGCCCTTACTATATTCTAGTGTTTGTTGGGCAACTTTTTTCGTTGACTTCCTCTTCAAATGAATGCCTAATGGGTTTGTGAACGATGACAATGTACTATCAACAAGATGTATGTTTAGTATTGATGATACAAATATGTAATTTGATGACTCTAATGTGAGAAATTATATTCCTGGTTTTCTCAAGATGGATTTTTTGTGAAATGCAAGATATCATCAGTGAGATTTTTTTTTTTTTTTTTAAAACCCTATGTTATGGTATGCTAGGAGGATATTGAGATTGAGGCCAAGACTTTGCGTATTGGAAAGGCCATTGCTGTTGTCAGCGTCGAGTTTAAGAAGAAGAAGACTGGCAAAGTTTTTGCTAGGGGACGTCATACCAAGTATCTAGCAATTGCTAGTAAACTTTAAAGGCAACAAATATACACCCTAAAGTAAGTTTTGCAATGTTGTCTTACCTTCATAATTGGCAAACATAATCAGGTGGCCCTTTGATTAAGTTGCTTACATTGCAAGTAAGATGTTCCCTAGAATCTATTATGTTTATTATATTTTAAAAACGTCCCACAGTAGTTGTGTTTATTATCTATTGACAACAGGTTACATTGCAGAAGCAACTCTTGCATGATTTATTACACTGTTGAGAAAAACGAGAAACGTTGTTTACGATTTGCTTTTGCAGAGATACTTGAACATCATATCATATTTATAAGTTATTTGAGCGATAAATGTATGAAATTTTAATATATATATATATATGGTGGTATGATTGCTTTCTTTGTAATGGCATCAGACTAATCTGTCTTTTGTCATTAGATTATGTATATAGAACAATGGTGCATTAGCGAGTGCGAGAGTTTGGGAATGAAAATAAAAATGATTATGTACATGCCATTACCATATCAACAGAGGAACAGATACAGGCAGTAAATGATAATCGCTATTGCTATGGAAAAACTGTACAAAGTCTTCCGAGCCTTATCCTTAATGGATGGAGGATGAAAAATGAGTAACTGATTTCTACATTCACAATCTTTATATATTTCCTTATTTACTCAAGATATCATGCTTTTTCAGTGTGTGCAGAAGAAATAAGCAAATGACTGACTGATGGGTGAATGGTGATTAGAGGTGACAACCGTCTGTACCACAGTATGATTAATCACCAGTTACCATTCCAATAAGAAATTGATTTCCAACTATGATCTAGGCTGTGGACTATCCACCAACATAATAATTAAAAGGTCGAGAAACTGTACATATGAAAAAGGCATGTTTTAATTATTTGATTTTTGAATATTAAGGTTATATAATTTATATCTTGAAAGCTTTTATCATACTACTTTATAGTATCTGAAGTATGTATATGGGGTGTTTGAGAAAGTTTCAGAAGAACTTCTAAAAAATATTAAGTGATGCATCCAATGGACGCTGAATAAGCAGGAGAGAAGTCCACTGAGGAAGCTGACATCCTTCGTCGAAGCACAAAGAAACTCAATTGTGTGGATGATCCACCTGCGCAGGAGGACGATCGAACTGCTCTAGCAATTGAAAAATCACAATACCCCTGCAACAAGAATACTGCACATGAGAGAAAATCCTACAGAGATACACTGAAAGGAAAGAACGTATTATCAGACATGGATCAAGACTCTGAATATGAGGATTCTACCTCTAGTGACGATGAGGAAAAGGATCCAAACATTCTAGACAATTCAGATCATGAGGATAAGTTTGCTGAAAAAGAACTCAAAATTATTGAACATAATGAAGGAGGCATGAACATCCCAGAATTTATTCTCTCAAGAAAGGAAGAGGAAAAAATAGCAAGACCTTTCAAGAAAGCTTTGATAGTAAAATTACTGGGAAGATCTATAAGATATAAGGCCTTAGAAAACAGAATTCAGCAACTGTGGGCAAGAGATGGAATTACAACTATAGTTGACATAGGCAATGGTTTCTACTGTGTCAGGTTTTCCATCTATACTGACTACAACCATGCATTGGAGGGAGGACGGTGGCTTATCTATGATCACTATTTAACTGTAAGGGAATGGTGCCCATTTTTTGACCCATCTAAATCCCAAATAGAAAAAGCCATTGTTTGGATCAGATTCCAGAGTTGCCTCAAGAACATTATGACAACAAGACCCTTCACAGAATGGGAAACAGAGTCGATAGAACAATCAGGGTGGATGATACACATCCTTCCAATCAAGGGGCAGATATGCAAGAATTTGTGTGGAGATCAATCTTACAAAACTCCTTCTCCCTCAATTTATAATCAAAGGAAGAAAGTATAGAGTTGAATATGAGGGGTTACATTTTTTGTGCTTCTCCTGTGGGTGTTTTGGCCACTCTTTTGAGGAATGTACAGTAAAGAAAACACCCATAATTGAAATGGGGATGACAATTGGGGAAAGCATAAACCAGAACCTAAAGAGTTCAAATCCTAGATATGGTCCATGGATGGTAGTGAAGAAGAACAAAAGGCCACGAAGAGCCATGGATACCAGTACCAAGAATGACATGAAAACCAACTCAAGAAATGCAACAAACAGGGAAGGAATTAACTCAGGCTCCCATTTTGCTAACCTTCTATATGTAGAAAATAGTGAGGAAGACCCAGAGCATACACTCAGAAATGAAACAGAAGCAGAAAATGAACAACAAGCTCTAATCATTTTCCCCCAAAATCAAGAACCTACTAGCCAGTAGCAACATGCATCACATCCAAAACATAACGCTAGGACAAAAACCAGTAGCCCAGCCTCGAATTTACACAAACCTCAAAACTCAAGTAACCTTGAACAACCCAACAACAAAACAGGTAGCGAAGAAGGCAATAGATCCCCTCTTGAAAGGAACCTAGAACCTATACATAAGGAAAACCAGCAGGTAAATTACCTCATATTAGGGAAGCCGAGTTAAGAAAGGTCCAACAGCAAACATGACACATTAAATCATGAAGAGATAAGGGAAAGCAGCCTCTCCTTTATCTACGGAAATAATCCAATCAGACCACCGGATCCAAACCAACAAGAACATGAGGAAACAGGGTTACTTGATACTAAAAGGAATATACACAATGAAGAGTGTGAGGAACTCGAGAATGGACATGCATATAGACTAATGTAACTACCCGTCAAATAATGAATATAGCAAAGAATTTCTTGATCTAGAATTGCGGAGGGGCTAGTAGCAATGATGTACAGAAACATGCAAAACTGTTCATTAGACAGCACAATCCTAACCTGGTGGTATTTGTTGAAACAAGAGTTGAGACGAGTAGAGAACCAAAATTTTTCTAACAGCTTGGGTTTCTCTTCCTTTACAACATTTGAAGGACAAGGCTACTCAGGAGGAATTTGGATGGGCTGGAAGGAGGAAAGAGTCCAATGTCAAGTGCAAGATAAAGATTTCCAATCTTGTCATATAAATATTGAATATCCGGACATCAACAAATGGAAATTTACTGCAGTATATGCTAACCCAAGGGAAGAACTCAAAATTTTACTATGGCAAAAACTCTTAAACCTTGCTATGGATATCCAAGAAGAATGGTTGCTAGCAGAAGACTTTAATGACATCCGCAACCAGGAAGAAAGAAAAGGAGAATAAATAACAAGAAAATTAATCTGTTCAATGACAGAATAGAAAGGTGTGGACTTCTAAATCTTGACACAACAGGGCCTAAATTTACCTGGCGGCGTCCCTTCAATCAAGGCTATGAGCGACTCTCTGAGAAGTTAGACAGGGCATTATGTAACACCCAATGGAGAGCTTGTTATCCAAACGCTCTAGTCAAAGTCATGCCCAGGGTGGAGTGTTCTAACCACCACCCCATCTAATAATGCTCAATGGTTGGCATCCAATTACGTTCCCTGACCTTTTAAATTTGAAGCAGCTTGGCTCACTCATGAAACTTTCAAAGGACTAATAGCTGACAATTGGAATAATGATACACACATTAGTGCAAACCTATGTGCTTTAACTGAGAAGCTTAAGGAATGGAATAAATGTCTTTGGGGATATTTTAAGAAGGAAAAACAGAATCCTAGCACAACTGAATGGAATCCAGCAAAAGATTCAAGAAGTTTCTCAACCCACCATCTCGATCAATTAGAATTGACTCTTCAAAAAGATCTTAGAGAATGTATCCATCAAGAAGAGATCCTATGGTTCCAAAAGTCAAGAACAAAGTGGATAAACGACGGGGACCGAAACACTAGATACTACCACCTCAAAACAATTACTAGAAGGAATCGCAACAAATGTCACATGATTAAATACGAAGAAGGAAATTGGGCTGAGGATCCAGAGGAAATAAAAACAATGGTAATCTCTTATTTTCAAAGACTCTTCCAAGATGAAAAACCCAGATTCCCCACATCTCGAGACCCAAATGACTTTTCCTAAATCACATAATTTTAGTTATACATCATTGGAAAGCTCGGTTAACACAGAAGAAATAAAACAAGCGATTTTTTTTATTGGAGCTTATAAAGCTCACAGAGCAGACGGCTTCCCATCCTTGTTTTATGGGGGAGTGTATCTCAAAAAGGGTCTCAAGCCTTTGCAGGCCAGTTCGACAGTAAGGATGTAAACAATACACTTATAGCCTTAATTCCTAAAGTTGAAAAGCCTGAACTCGTTTACCAATTTCGGCATATCTCTCTTTGCAATGTGGTTTAGAAAACTATCATCAAGATCATTGTCAATAGAATCAAACCCCTACTTCCAAATTATCTCCCCTTGCCAAATAAAGTTTTATTCCAGTCTGACATATACAAGAAAATATTTTGATAACTAAGGAAGTTGGTCACATCATGGAAAAGATGAAAAGCAAAAAGGATTTTTTTTTATTATGAAAGTTGACCTCAAAAAAGCATATGATCGAATGAGGTGGCCCTACATTATAAACATCCTTAAAGAAGCTCATACCCTGAAAACCTATCCCACCTGATTATGCATTGCATTACAACGGTCTCTACTCAAAAAATTTGGAATGACGGGAAAACTGATCCTTTTGTTCCTACTCGAGGCATACCCCAAGGTGACCCACTTTCCCTATATATGTTTGTATTGTATATGGAAAAAACTATATCACATTATTGCGGAAGCCATTGAGAAAGGAAAATGGAAATCATTTCGAGTAGGTAAGAAGGTACCAGGAATATCCCACCTAATGTTTGCCCATGAACTACTGCTTTTGAGAGAGGCAACCATCGACCAAATTCAATGTACAATGGAATGCCTAGAATCTTTTTGTAGAGTGTTTGGACAAAAATTAAACCATGCCAAGACCAACATCTACTTCTCCAAAAATGTCAGTAATGCCACTAGAGAGGAAATTATCAATCTTTCCAGACTCTTCTACCAATGAATTGGGTAACTACCTCGGTATCCCCATAGGACAGGTTCGAGGTCGTGTAGTCAAATGTAAGTATATTGTAGAGAAAGTTAAAAAGCGCCTTACAGGTTGGAAGCGAAGCCAACTAAACCTGGAGGGAGAATCACCTTATCAAAATCAGTTTTAGAATCCATTCCTATATACAGTATGAGGGTGGCGAAACTTCCTAAATCAATTTTTGATGAATTGGAGAAGCTTGAAAGAAACTTCATTTGGGGGCACGATTCTGACCAGAGGAAATTCCACCATATTGTGGAAAACTCTCTTCAAAAGTAAGGAATGCAGAGGTTTGGGAGTGCGACACCTTAGTATTATGAATGAGGTACGTTTTACTCAAATTAGGATAGAGAATGTGTAAAGACACCAGTGAGCTGTGGGCTGAAGTACTAAAACACAAGTACAACTGTTGATGATGTGATTGTTGGAACCATGTAACAAACTGTATAAGATTATATTCTGAGTTTTTTAAAATTAAAAGTCATACTGACTGTTAGGATAAATCTGTTAAGTCTTTTTTTTTAGGCATGATCTGATTAGTTGTTTCTTATTTTTTAGGCATGATCTGTTTAGTGGTTTCTTATTTTTTAGGCATGATCTGTAGTGGTTTATTTATCTATTTTGCTTCTGTCTTATAAATATGTTGTTCCACATATGAATAAAATATGCCTTCTGCAGTTACAATTTCTTCAGTGTTTCCTTTACCAAATACATTCTATATCTGCTGTTACAAATAAAACAACAGATTGGTATCAGAGCTATTATCTTTGAGGGATCTGTGAGTTGAGAGAAACACCAATGGAGGGAGATACATACACAACAGGTCCACCACCAATTTTTGATGGTGAGGAATATGAGTTATGGGCTGCAAGAATGATCAGTCATCTTGAAGCATTAGATCTTTGGGAACCAATGGAAGAAAACTATGAAGTTCTTGAGTTGCCTACAAATCCAACAGTGGCTCAGATGAAGAATCACAAGAAAAGGAAGACAAAAAAGGCTAAGGCCAGAAATTGTCTTTTTTCTACTGTGTCAAAAATCATATTTACAAGAATTATGAACTTTAAATCTGCCAAAGAGATTTGGGATTATCTCAAAAAGGAATATCATGGTTGTGAAAGAACCAAAGGCATGCAAGTGCTTATCTTGGCAAGAGAATTCGAGATGCAGAGCATGAAGGAGACAGAAACAATTAAAAGCTATGCTGACCAGCTATTGAGTATAGCAAATAAAGTGCGACTTCTTGGGAGGGACTTCCCAGATGAACGAATAGTACAAAAAATTCTGGTTACTATACCTGAAAAGTATGAATCAAAGATATCAGCATTGGAGGAGTCAAAGGATCTGTCAACCATCACCTTAGGAGAATTGATAAATGCTTTACAGGCCCAAGAGCAAAGAAGAATGATGAGACATGATGAGGTTGTACAAGGTGCTTTTCATGCAAAAGCACAAAATTTAAAAGGTGGCAAAAACAAGAAGAACAGCAAATGGAAGAACAAAAAGTCAAAAAACTCCAACAAGCATCAAGGTGAGACTTTTCCCCCATGTCCACATTGCAAAAAGACAAACCATCCTCAAAGAAAATGTTGGTGGAGGCCGAACATCAAGTGCAGAAAATGTGGTGTTTTGGGACATGTAGAGCGAATCTGCAAGTCTAAATCAGAGGAGGTGAAGGTAACTATGGAAGAACAAGAAGAGGAACAACTCTTTGTTGCAACATGTTTTGCTACAAGCAACAGTTCTAGTGACTCATGGTTGATAGATAGCGACTGCACAAATCACATGATCTACAACCAGAATCTCTTTATAGAGTTAGACAAAATCATTATTTCCAAAGTAAAAATTGGAAACAGTGACTTCATCTCAGTCATGGGAAAAGGGACTGTTGCTATTGAAAGCTTGGCAGGTCTGAAACATATCTTTGATGTCCTATATGTGCCTAATATTGACCAAAATTTGCTCAGTGTTGCACAGCTTGTAGAAAAAGGGCTTCAAACTCATATTTAAGGATAATTGGTGTTTAATCAAAGATGCAAGAGGTAAAGACGTATTTAAGGTGAAAATGAGAGCTAAAAGCTATGCTTTAAATCTTATGGAGGAGAAGCAATTAGCTTTTTCAAGCACAACCACCAATGTTGAACTATGGCACAAAAGACTTGGGCATTTCCATCTTTCAGGACTGTTATACATGCAGAAACATGCCTTGGTGAAAGGTGTCTCAATGCTTGAAGACAAGTTGGTAGATTGTGTAGCTTGCCAATATGGAAAGCTAATCAAAAAACCATTTCCTCGAACAGCTTGGAGAGCAACTCAAAGGCTGCAATTGGTTCACACAGATGTGGGGGACCTCATAGAGTATCATCTTTAAATGGTAGTTTATACTATATTACTTTTATTAATGATTATACAAGATATTGTTGGATTTATTTCTTTAAATCCAAGACTGAGATTGCTAGTATTTTCTGAAAATATAAAGCATTGGTGGAAAATCAAAGTGGTTGCAGGTTGCAAATACTAAGGTCTGACAATGGGAAGGAATACACAAATGATGTTTTTCATAAGTTATGTGAATAAGCTGGCATTGAGCACCAACTCACTATGCCTTACACCCCACAACAAAATGGTGTAAGTGAGAGAAAAAATAGAAGCATCATGGAGATGACAAGGTGTATGCTGCATGAAAAGGAGTTACCAAAGAAGCTGTGGGCAGAGGCTACAAACACTGCTGTATTTTTGTTAAATAGGCTTCCAACTAGAGTTTTGAACAAAAAAACTCCATTTGAAGGCTGGTTTGGGTACAAACCAGACTTACAAAATTTAAAAATCTTCGGTTGTGTTTGTTTTTCTTATGTTCCACAGGTTAAAAGAGACAAACTTGATAAAAAGGCAGAACCTAGAGTTTTCATTGGATACAACAACACTTCCAAAGCTTACTAAATTTTTCAACCACAAAATGGAAAAATTCTTGTGAGTAGAGATGTCAAGTTCATGGAAGATCAACAATGGAGTTGGGAGGAGCCAGCAAGCAAGCAGCTGCCAAAAACCTCACAATTTTTGGAGGATGATGTCGATAACATTCTTGTCAAAGATACAAGGTCTTTATCTAAGATTTATCAAAGGTGCAATATGGCTGTCTTAGAACCTGCAACTTTTGAAGAAGCTGAGAAAGATGACAAGTGGATAAATGCCATGAAGGAAGAGCTAAAAATGATTAAAAAAAATGACACTTGGGAACTAGTGGACAGACCTCAACACAAGCAGCCTATAGGAGTCAAATGGGTTTATAGAACCAAACTCAATTCATATGGTTCTATAAATAAATACAAGGTAAGGTTGGTGGTGAAAGGCTATGCTCAGCTGTTTGGAGTAGGTTTTTCAGAAACATTTGCCCCAGTTGCACGCCTTGATACAATTAGAATGTTGCTTGCCTTGATTGCACATAAAGGGTGGAAAGTTTATCATTTAAATGTAAAATCTACCTTTCTAAATGGTTACTTGCAGGAGGAGATTTATGTAGAGCAACCTGAGGGGTTTCTAATCAAAGGAGAGGAAGAAAAAGTTTACAAGTTGAATAAGGCCTTATATGGTCTTAAACAAGCTCCAAGGGCCTGGTACAGCAGGATAAATGATCATCTTCTAAATCTTGGATTTGTCAAAAGTCCAAGTGAAGCTACATTATATGTGAAGTTTTTTTATGCAAATTTAATCATTGTTGCTGTCTATGTTGATGATCTGCTTGTGACAGGAAGTGATGAGAAACTTATAAAGAAGTTTAAAGTTAAAATGCTCAAAGAGTTTGAAATGACAGACCTTGGCTTGATGAGTTTCTTTTTGGGAATGGAGGTGAAACAGGATCATGGTGGACTCTTCATTTGCCAAAAGAAGTATGCAAGGGAAATACTAAAAAAATTTCATATGCAGGACTGCAAAAGCACAACAACTCCAATGAACCAAAAGGAGAAGTTTAGCAAGGATGATGGAGCTGAAAAAGTTGATGAAAAACATTATAGAAGTTTGATTGGTTGCTTATTGTATCTTACTGCAACCAAACCTGACATTTTGTTTGCAGTAAGTATACTTTCAAGGTTCATGCATTGTGCTAGTGAAGTTCATTTTCAAGCTGCTAAACGAGTTGTTAGATATATTAAAGGTACTGTAGACTATGGTGTGATGTACTCTCATACTCATGAATTTAACTCATGAATTTAACCTTCATAGATACTCTGATAGTGATTGGGTAGGTTGTATTGATGACATGAGAAGCACATCTGGTTACTGTTTTTCTTTTGGTTCTGGAGTTTTTTCCTAGTGCTCTAAAAAGAAAGATGTTATAGCTCAATCAACCACAGAAGCAGAATATGTAGCTATTGTTGCTGCAGTGAATCAGGCTCTTTGGATCAAGAAAATCATGACAGATTTGCATATGGAGCAAGAAGAAAGTACACAGATTTTTGTGGACAACCAGTCAGCAATTTCAACTTCCAATGATCCGGTGTTTCATGGCAAAACAAAGCATTTCAAGATAAAGTTTTTTCTTCTAAGAGAAGTTCAGAGGGAAGGAGAAGTCAAGTTACTACACTGCAAAACAGAGAATCAAAGTGCTAACATTCTGACCAAGGCACTTCCAAAAGCCAGATTTCAATACTTGAGACAAAAGCTTAGAGTTTGCAGTTCCAAAGTCAAGGAGGAGTGTTGATGATGTGACTGTTGGAACCATGTAACAAACTGCAAAAGATTATATTCTGAGTTTTTTTAAATTAAAAGTCATACTGACTGTTTGGATAAATCTGTTAAGTCCTTTTCTTTAGGCATGATCTGATTAGTTGTTTCCTATTTTTTAGGCATGATCTGTAGTGGTTTATTTATCTGTTTTGCTTCTGTCTTATAAATATGTTGTTCCACATATGAATAAAATATGCCTTCTGCAGTTACAATTTCCTCAGTGTTTCCTTTACCAAATACATTCTATATCTGCTGTTACAAATAAAACAACAATAACAAAGGGCTACCAATTAGCGTAAATTCTATTCTAAATTCGAAAGCGACAGATTTTTGGAAGGGGTTAGCAATTTCTTGGCAAAATGTCAAAAACCACACACTATGGGAAGCAGGATCCCGCCAAAATGTGAGTTTCTGGCTTGATAAGTGGGTCAACAAAGATATTGAAATTTTCAACCATACTTGCATGAATTTTAATGAGGAAACACTTAAATGGAGAGTGGTTGACATCATAAGCAGCTCAGGAGGATGGGACCTAAGGAATTTTGAGGATTTAATTCCTTGAAATATAACCTTAAGGATCCATACACTAAGTCGACCAATTGACAGGAACAGGAATGATACACACAAATGGATAGGAGAGAAGGATGGAACTTACAGTGAAAAATCTGCTTATCTTCTTTTCATGGGGGAAAGACTGGGCTCTGTTGACCAAATCAGGAAAACAATCTGGAAATGGTTAGGACCTGAAAGAAATA
Organism: Senna siamea; assembly: GCA_031216115.1. Lineage (NCBI taxonomy): Eukaryota > Viridiplantae > Streptophyta > Magnoliopsida > Fabales > Fabaceae > Senna > Senna siamea. The sequence goes on along the minus strand of CM062359.1, from coordinate 16,492,345 downwards.
GAAGCTTCCTGTGATTAGCAGTTCATGAAAGACTCCACACAAATATATTAAAAAAAATCAGCAGCATAAGCTATACCTGCACTATCTGCAACTTTCACCCTGAAACAACGATCCTCGTGTTGAGAGACTGCAGACAAGTAGTCAACATATGGATAAAATTAATAGCTCCCTCAGATAGATTTGGCTTCTTCACCTATAACAATTACGATTGGTTCATAAATAATCTTCAAAGTAGAAGCTTGAATATTATATTTCTTTTAATTTCATTAATAAGATGATTTAATTTTAATATTAATTTATAAATTATTATATTTTAAAATTTTGTAAGAATAAATTTATTAAAATTTTATATTATTATATATTTAAAATTTTTATAATATATAATTGACGTAAGTTGTATATCTATTTTATAAATTTATATATAGAAGAGTTTTAATTTTTTTAAATAATTATTTTAAAATTTTGTTAAATAAATAAGTTTAAGAGTTCCAAGATTTAAAAATTCAAGAATGAAAATTAATTTTATTATTCAAATCTCAATATGAATCTAATATGAAAACTATGATGCTATGTCCTAACCATGATCATCCTCATTCACAATGGACAAGGCAACAATAGAGAAATATAGCACCCAGCAAAAAATACATGGACAGCAAAAGGGATTATTTCTCAAATAAGAAGGCATTTTCTGATTACACTTTTAGCTTTTGTGGATATACTAAGAATTAACCAATAACCATTGATTACCGATTAAGCTATAGTGATAACTAGTTTCGCAATGGCAGACGCACATAATGCTGTACAATTGTGCAAGGAACTTGTGGTTAGTACTAAAAAACATGTACGACATATGTTTTTAAAGTTGAGAAGAGTAAATTGTATAATTTAAAAAGATTTGTTACATTTTACCCTAGATTAAAAGGTTCTTACTTTCCTATAATACTATTCATAAATTTATCTTGATTATGAAAGAAACACAAACTTTTCTATGCACCTGTTAACCACAATTTTGTCATAATTACTCCATATACTTTATTTTGAAATGTTCTCTCAATCATCTCTCTCTAGATGTTTATACCTCAACTTCACATGAAGTTTTCCTTATCTTTCCCTTTTTTTTCTAACCATTATGAGGCTAAAGATCAAATTTTTTTAGATTATCCAACCTCATTAACCGTATATTAAATTTTATTTTGTAAAATATAAATACTGACATAAACACCTGACATAATACAAATATGTTAAAACATCAAATTTAAAAATATATATATATAAGAAATGACATATATATATTATGTTTTTTTAACGATAAAAAAATAATTAATATTATTTTATATTTTAAACAACTTATCTTATTATTTTTTAAATCAAATATGTCAAATCTCATATATAATAATAGTAATTTAAAAAATAATCTTATTAAAATAAATTTTTTAAATTTTTATTTATTTATTTTATAATATTTTATTTTTTAAATCATTTTATATTTGGCTCAAATATAAATTATATTCAACTTGTGTCCAAATTGTATTTTACAGTTGTCCAAGCTGAAAAAATAGTTTTCTTATTTTGACACGTGCGCCAAACATGTGTCATAGTATATCATATTGTATCAATATGTATCAAATTAATAACGTAGAAATAGACCTGTACGTGTAGTCTGGCACCAGTAGTTTTTCTTGTTCGTAAGAGAAAGTATTAGTAATTTTATCCTCAAATCGGATCCTGAAATCCATGGCTGACAAGTTATCGCACTTGTATCTGAAAAATAAAAACATAAATGTTAGAAGCAGCAATCACCGATCCATTGTATGTGTGTACAAAAGAAAATTTCCAGGCTTTATTTACAACAGAACGAAGATATCGTTTTCTTCAAAGAATATATATAATATTTTATTTCTTCCATCGACATAGATGTAGGGTCCTGCTTTGCTATGGTTGAACAAGCAGAATTCAATTCACAAGGTTGCTATGGATTTGGAGTGTGTGAAGAGGTTCTTGCAGTCAGAGAAAGGAGGCGAAATCGCATCACTGATTGATAGATTGCCTTCGATTTTCTTGGAACCCTTAGTCCTCAATGGCCTTAAGGTCGATCTAATCGAGCCAGGCCGCGTCGTCTGTTCGATGAAGATACCCCATCGGTTAATGGTACATCACCTATTTCTTTTCTCTGATTCAACCAATTACACATATACGATCCTCAATCAATCATCTTGACCTTTATGTGTATTCTGTGAGATGATCCTTATTCACAAAGGTGTTATGAATGAATCTGATTTTGGAGTTTTGTTGTTATGCAATGGGTTTCCTGAAATCCATAAGAATTCTGGCAATTCTCTGCCGGCTGGGGCAACGGCAACGATGGTGGATTTTTTGGGTTCAGCTGCGATTAACTCAATGGGAACTCGTCGTCTGGGAGTTTCGGTGGCGATCAACGTCTCATATACGGATGCTGCATATGCCGATGTGAGTATGTTTTTTACTCTATTTTCTCATTCAAGATGTATATATATTGGTGAGAAGAAAGTCAATCTGGGACTACTCTTTGTAGAAAGTAGAAACCCTTGGGTAAGAAAGTGATTCAACAAATATGCTTTCAAACATTTGAAGTGGCTCTGAACCTAACCAACAACTTTTTTTTTCAAAAACTTAAACTCAAACTTACCTTTAATTTATTTTGGTTAAATTATTTTTTTAATTCTATAATTTTGGCTAATTTTTAATTAGCTCTCTATAATTTAAAAATTTATAATTAAATTTTTATAATTTAATAAATTTTTAATTTAATCTTTTAAGTTTAAAATTTTATCAATATTGTATTAAATTTTGATGATATGTGTAATTATATACTATTTATTATTATAAATTTATTTAATTTAAGTCAACCTACTCATATTACTTAATAAATTATATTTATTTTTATATATTTAAGTTATTTTTTACATTATTATTTTATCTCTTTTTTGTCATAAATTATATATATTTAGAGTTCTAAAATATTATATGTTGGTAATATTAACAAATTTTGATACAATTTCAACAAAATTTTAATAACATTGACTAATTTAAAATTTTGTTAAACTATAAGGATTCAATTATAAATTTTTAAATTATAAAAATTAAATTAAAAATTAAGTAAAATGATAAGAATTGCAAGAATAATTTAACCATTTATTTTTCATAAAAATTCGTACAAAATAATTATTAGGTTAAATTATTCTTCTATTCTTTATAATTTCACTTAATTTTTAATTAAATTTTTATAAATTTATAATTAAGTCTTTATAGTTTCAAAAAATTTAATTTAGTTTCTAAAATTAACTTTTTATTAATATTTTGTTAAATTTTAGTAATATACTAATTATATATAATTTTAACATTATGAATTTATTTAATTCAAGTCAATTTCTTTATATTAACTAACATAAATTACATTTTATTTAATATATTTAACGTATTTTTACATCATTATTTTTTTTATTTGCTAACATAAATTATAAATATTTAAAATAATAAGATATTTTATTTTAACAAAATTTAATATGGAAGTTGTTGTAATTTACTCTAAGTGTGTACATATATATATATAATATTAATATTTTTATCTTAAAAAATTCTTTTCTCTTTTGTTTAATTAGTGAAAGATTTTTTTCTCTAATATTAATATTATATAGTTTAGTCCCTATAAATTCTAAATATAATCTCTATAATTTTACGTGTTGGTGGATGATGGAGAAGATTTAAAATTTATATGGAGTAAAATCTACAGTAATGGTTGATTTGTTGCTAATGCTTATATGAACTCGGTTATTAAACCTAAAAGAGGAACCCCTTTGTTCTGTTTGCTTCTGTCACCTTGTCTGCATGAGAAATTAAATTTTCTTGAGTGTATAAATTGTATAGGAATGTTGATTTTTTTAATAAATGTCAAGCTCAGATTTTTTTTATAAGTTTTCAACTGCTCGCTTAACCCTTACGGTTATATACTTCCAATTATTATCAGTGCATCATAGAAAGTGCAAACTAATTTGAAACATGCCAGGCACAGTAAATAATTCCTTGGTTTTAGTATAAGTTTCACATCTTGATCAGCACTTAAAATGGTCCCCTTGCTTTACAATCATCGTTCGGGTTTTGGAATGTGAACATTTAGTTTCATGTTCCTCCTTGACCGCCAAGTTCTGTATCCTCTTTCACCCACCTAAATATGTTATAATTAAAATAGAAAAAGGAAATAGAAGTTATCTGCCTTTATTTCTAAGGTTCCTATCTTGTTTTAACTGTTCAAGAAGATTCTCAGAAACCAACATCTACAGTACGTAGAAGTATATATATCCTGATACATCCATTGGACTTTTCTCTCTGTCTGTCCCATGACCCCACTGGTTCGCAAAAGCTCTATTGAACTAGAAAATGAAATAAACATGTGTCAGACCCTTTTGAAGAAAAATTATTAGAGAAAAGAAAATATCTGAGGATGCAAACTTGGAGTATTTAATGCTAAAATGTAGTGTTTTTGGCCTATTTTATTGTTGAAGTTGTTACGGAGTGTCACTTTTTCAATTCATTCCAGTATGAGGTTGACATTTTCTACCAAAAAGCTTTCACGCCTTGGTACCTCAACTTTTCCTTTCACCATGACTTTTAGAGGGAGGGGTAAGGAAGAGTTTGACTTCTGTTGTTGGTTCATATGTATTTAGTTGTGTTTGTTGGATAATTCTTCCTCTTTGAACTATCAGAATGCTAAATGGGTTTGTCAATAATTGTACTATCAACAAGATGCATGTCCAGTATCAATGATACAAGTATAAAATTTGATGAGTGTCATGTAGGAAGAAGTTATTTTCCTGGTTTTCTCGAGTTGGATTTTATGTGAAACGCAAGATTTCACTGCAAGAGTTTGTTATGGTAGGAAGATATTGAGATCGAGGCCAGGACTCTATGTGTGGGAAAGGCTGTTGCTGTTGCCAGCGTAGAGTTCAGGAAGAAGAAGACTGGCATAGTTTTTGCACTTGGACGTCACACCAAGTATCTTGCAATTGCTAGTAAAATTTGAAAAGCAGCAAATATACCACTTAAGTAAGTTTTGCAATATGTTGAATCACCTGATGTTCCCTTGAATCTACTCCAAATCCTTTTAGATGTTGGCTATGTTGAAAATAATTATAGTGATGTTATCTATTTGAATTAGATTTTAATCATGTTCCTCAGTTATTTTAACAACAGTTTGCAATGCAATGCAGAAGCAACTTTTGGGGGATTTGTTTCTCTGTTGATAAGACGCGAACGTTGGTAATTATTTGTTCCTGCAGAGACACTTGAACATTCTATTTATGAGATAATTGAGCAATCAATGTATGGAAAGTTGAAGTATTTGAGAAATCAGTATATTCTTTTATCAAACACTACCCAAAAAAAGCAATTGACTTGTGTAAAGACATTGTGGTATGATACTGTCATTCGTAATTCTCCCTTTTCTCATTAGATTATGAAATGAATGTACAACCTTGTTGGTATGGCGAGGGCGAGAGTTGAGAATGAAGATAAAAAGATCGAAAAATATGATATCAAAGAATTTCTTTTTAAGTTTAATCCTTTAATATTATGCTTGAAGGACAAAATAAAATAGCTAATGCATGGTTATTAGAGGTGATCAAAATTTCAGTTTACTGTAATCATCGTATCAATCACTGCCTGAGTATGAATAATCAATTACCACTCCAATAAGAATTTAAAGGTGTCTTAGAGAATGAGTAGGGAAGAAAAGTAAATGAACTGAAAAAAAGGAAAATATCGAGTGTGAACTTCTCTTTTCCCTGCTTTTAAATTTTTTTAAATCTAGCAATTTTGACTAATTAAATTAATGAAGAAAAAGTTAACACATACTTCAAATTTTAAAATCTAAGCAAAGAGAAATATCATATTTTCTTCCTTTTCCCTTTTTATCTATTCTCTTTAATCTAACCACAATTTTAACCATAATCTAAGCAGTAGACTAACCACCAATCTAATAAAAAAGTCGGTTAGCACAGTACAAAGTCCGTACAGTACACTCTGGAACAGCCGAAAAGGGCAAATTTTTTAAACCAGAAAGCATTTTCCTGATTACTCTCTTAGCTTTTGTAGGAATTATAGTGATTACGGATTGAAATATAGTGATTAGTAAAGGCAATAGGACGGAGCCAATTGATGCAATGCATCACCGCCTTTACAAGGACAAAAAAGGTTTTCAAATGATGAGTCTATTCATTAATGCAAAATTTGCTCAGGCTACGGCCAATGTTGAAATTTACCCCCAAGTATTCTTCCTTTCAATATATAATTATCAAATAATTACTTAAATTAACCATCAATAACTTAATTAGACCCATTGCCTATCAATCCCAGGGCATCTCTGAGATTTAGGGTGTTTCTCATGGTTCGCCTTCCAATCCCTCCATTGCCCTTCCTCATCATTGCAGCAAATTCCCCATAATCTATTTGCCCATCCTGCACCAAAAATTTTCCATTAATCTTCACAAATAAGTTGGCGACTAAGAGGTTTCTAGTTCTGCAATGGCAGACACGCATAATGAAGCTGACATATATTCTAGAAGTAACTCATGCTCAGTACAGGAAAACTTGTGATGGCAAGAAAAAAAAAATACTCACATTGTCTTGATCAATTTCTTTGATCACTTCATCGATATGGACATCGCCTAGGCCAAAATCCTTACAAGCTTGTTGAATCTCATCAATGGTTATGTAACCACTACCATCTTTATCAAAGTATGAGAATGCAGACAACAGATTTTCCTCTCTCTCCAGCTTATTTAAGTGGACAGTAGCAGCAATGAATTCACCATAGTCAATTGTTCCACTATTATCAATATCGGCCTGTCAAGTGCAGAATAATATGATATTGTCCAACAGTGAAGTACTCAAGTTCAAATGCCGGAATGCTAAGTAGAATAAATAATAAAAATGGATTATCTTACTGCTTCCATAAGATCCTTGATTTCAGACTCCATAAGATCGGACCCTACTCGCTTTAAACCATCTTTTAACTCATCAAAAGTTATGGTTCCACTGTTGTCTGTGTCGATCATTTTGAATAACTCCTTCAAGCCGCCAATTTCTTCCTCAGAGAGCCTCTCAGCAATAACCTGGGATTAAATAAGCTAAACAGTCAATGTTATAGTTTCAAGATTTGATCTCCAGAAGAATATGAAAATTTGAAATGGATCGCTTTCTATTTCCCAGCCATTTAATGCTGAAATTCCAAAAAGAGGAAAAAATAAAAGCTTAATATAAATGGATTAAGCACCGTGTAATGTAAGCCTTCCAGTTGATTTTGGCTTGCAGTTTAGCTGAATGCTACCAATAAATACATTTTGACTATGTTTTCACCACAACAGCAACACACATAATTAAGTATTTTCAAGATATTATTAGCACAAAGGCACCATTCAACTCTAGCAAAAAGGTATTAGAAAGCCTTACACGCAAAGCCATCTTTTTAAGCTTATTCATTGCACAGAACTGCTTCAGGCGAGATAAAACAGCAGAGTCAAGAGGTTTATCAGGTGCAATGTTGTCATCAACAATCCATGGGTGGCCTGACACAGTAAATCACTTTAGTACCGCATGTTCTAAAATTGCATCAGTTGTTTCCACATTCTAAGAGTTGGTTAAACATTAATGCTACAAAACCCAATTAGAATACCTTGCTCAATATAAAGTTTAAAGAGACTTACTGAGTACTTCGTGGGCTGTAAGCCTCTTTTTCGGATTTTGATCAAGCATTTTTCTAATTAGATCCTTGGCACTTTCTGAAATGCCAGGCCATGGTTCAGACTGAAAATCAAGTTTTCCTTCTAAAATCTGTCGGAAGATCCCCATTTCAGTTTCTGTAGGTGACAGAATTTGCAGAATAATATTAGCAATCAGGACTAGATTAACATCAAGGAAAAAATAAATATATGCCTACATCAGTTGATAAACATATGAATAGCAGATAGCTACCAGCCCAAAATGGTGGCACCCCACTTAATAAGATGTACAAAATAACCCCGGCACTCCACACATCTGATTCAGGTCCATAATGCTTGCGCAAAACCTCTGGTGCAACATAGTATGGGCTCCCAACAACATCAGAAAAGGTTTCACCTGGAAATCATATTACTGTGTTAGACATACACAACAGGGAAAAGGTTTCCTGTTGATTTGGCAATGGCAACATGAATAGTGGAAAAATCAAATTACAACTATAAGAGAAGACTCTATAGTTACTACCATACTAGAGCCTATAGAGTACATAGGTACTACTGCCTTACACACATGTAAGTTCACCCCATTACTTATTTTATTTTTTATTCAGAAGTACAGGAGAGTTTTGAATCTTCAAACCACCCAGTAACACTAGCTATAACTTGCTATTTTTAGGTTCACAAACCAAAGACCACAAAACCTCTCAGAACCTTATATAAGAGCATAAATATAACATATAACACTAGCAAAACACAAAACCGAGAAATTTAGAACTGATCATAAAGTATACAATGAACCTTGTTCTAGACAAACTACTGATGCACATAAAATAAAAGGTCTAAGCAAGCACTAGAAGCAGGAAGCATATCCAAAGTATAATACCTCCGGATCATTCAAAGTAGATCAACAAATAACAAATAATTAATTTCAATGTCTAAAGATGTTTATTCATTTTAGTATTAGAGCTGCATTCTTTTTGCAGCAATCATTCCAATGTTCCATTTCCTGTCAAATATGACTAATTCAATAAATTCTTTAATGCCTGCAGGAAGAACATTTGCACAGAGCAACAGCGTCTATTACTTATTTTGATTGAGAGAAAGAAGACGCGTAGGGAGAATTCAAATTTGAACATCAAGATTTGCATCATTTAAGAATATCCAATCAAATATAGCAGTAGCGGCCCTTTCTTATTAAGGTGCTATGGTCAGGAAACCAAGCAGTGAACCCTTCATAATTAGTAGTGTTCTCAGACTGATCACAATTCAATTCACATTCAAATTTACACCATAAAACCAGAAAAGAAAATATAGCAATCATTTCATTTTGTGACAAACTTATAAATTATTTTGATAGAAAATGAAATTAGTTAAGGAATTGTCCAATAATTAACACCTAGGATGGTGAACCCACCCCAATCAATTAATTATTGCCCACATGTTCTATCTTCGAGATATACCCCAAAAAAGCATGCATATGGAACAACAGACAATCATCTGCTTTCACAGTTTGAAATAATGGTCTTATCAAACACTATAAAAATAGTGATACAAGCACAATAACCACTACATTTCAACAATGCCCAAAATGTGCAAATATGAGACTTATTTGAAGGAAAGAGAAGTAAGCTTAAAGAATCAACCTGGCTTGTAGAATACAGACAGTCCGAAATCAGTGGCTTTAAGTTTAGCATCCTCCTCGACGCTATCGAACAAGAAGTTCTCTGGCTTGAGGTCTCTATGCATGACCCCAAGAGAGTGACAAGTCTCAACCACCTCAACAATAGTCCTGATCAACTTAGCCGCTTGCCTCTCACTGTAATGCCCCTTCTGCACGATCCTATCGAACAACTCCCCACCTTCGCAGAGCTCCATGACCAAGTGAACAGTGAAGGAGTCCTCATAGGTACCATGGATTCTGACCACGTGAGGGTGTTCGGACAAATGGTGCATAATCTGAATCTCCCTCCAAACGTCGTCGTAATCCTCTTTGCAGATGAGCTTACGCTTAGGGATTGACTTGCAGGCATATCGAAGACCTGTGGACTTTTCTATGCAGAGGTGAGTAGTACCAAATTGACCCTGACCCAATTTCCTTCCCAATGTGTAAAGGTCTGTGAGGTTTTGGGTTCGATGGGGGAGAACCCACGCGGGTTTCGAAGGAAAAGTGGGTGTGCTGGATTTCTTCATTCTACTCTCAATGTCTGTGTGGGAAGACAGACTCAGAGAGAAAAGAGGAAGATTGTAAGAAGAGGAAAACTCGGGAACACGAATAGATACCAACTACGCCCGACCCTGAATCTCTGAATCCTATTACTTCATGGAGAAGAGATCAGAAAATGGTCTTTTTTCATCCTATATTCTCTCGCTCTCAAACATTAATTTTATCCCAATCACTACTCGACAGTCTACTCTCTCTCCTTCGCTTTCTGTAATTTTCTACTTTTCGTTTCTACTTTTCTGTGGGCACTATTTGTTTGAGCTTGCTTTTTTCCTTTTTACTTCCAATGAGACGGAGTCATGAACGGACTTTTCCGCCGCCACCATCTCTCATAGTCACGATGTTGTCATGTAAATAAATAATATTATAATATCTTATAAAAAAATAGATATAAAATTAAAATTTTTGTTAACTATTACTTTAAAAGCATTAATTAAGATTTTTATTTATTGATATTATTTTTCAGTATTAAAAGTTATTATTTGATTAATTTTTTATAAAATTTAAATCATTAAATAACTCATCACTCGTGAGAAAAACTTTAATTAGTTTCATAAAAACAATCATTAACAAAACCCTAACATTAATTAAGTGTTGTACCTCAGTTTTTATTAAAATAAATAATATATTTTTATTTTATATCTATTTATTAATTTATTATTTTATTTTATTTTATTTTATTTTTAAAATTAAAAATGGAATAGAAATTATAAATAGAATGTTTGGAGTGGTGAGAATTGTATATGCAAAGTACTACTACTGTGTGTGGACAAATAAAAATAAGCTAGTGGCTTAATTTATTCATTTTCTTAAACTTTTATTATTTTATAAGAAAAACTTAATATATTTTAAAATAATAAAATAAAGTCACACAAATTTATTCAATTTCTCATTCTTTTCATGTGTATTTTCACTTCTTACTCTCTTTATTATTTTTATATTTATTTTAAATGTATATTCTATGTTATTAACGTGTTAATACATAATTTTAAAAATTAATGATCAATATATTCTAATACTATATATAAATTAAATAGTATAAATTTATATATTTAAAATTTATTATTCAAGTGATGTTTATTTTTTGTGTATTATTCCTCGCAAAATCTGTTCAAGTTCGATTGTAACATTTAATTTTTTATTTAAATTATGTTAAGATTTTGATATTATTAAATATATGTAAATTTAATTACTTTTGTATAATTTTTAGGTAAATAAATCTTTAATCTTTAATTACTTTTATTTTTATTTTTTAAATTTTGATAGATTGATAAGCGAATAATTCAGTTAATTCATAGATTAAATAAGTCAATTCATTTTGTTTCTTTTCTTCAACCTATTGAATTAACAACTATGTATACTAATTTACTTTGACTGCTGTAGCTAACAGGGATGGCAATAGGGTAGGGCAAATGTGGAAAGTGCCTTCCCGCTTTTTGTTTTAGTGCTTATCATTTTCTTTCATTTTTATTTATATTTTTTACATTAAAAAAATTTCTTATCTCCATTTTCCATTGGAGATTTAGAAATTTTTAAGTAAACTTAAATATTAATAATAATTTATTAAAATAATAGTATAAATTTTTTAAAATATATATAAATATTAATAAAAAATACTTAATTTTATCAAGATAATAAATAATTAATTATAATTTTAGAATTTTTAAATAAAATAAAGAGTTATAAAATATAAATTTCAAGAATTTTTTTATTTTTTATTTTAATTAAAAAATAAAAAAAATTTATAAAAAAAAGACATTAAATATATATGTATATATATATATACACATTTAAAGAATATATATAAATTTTTGAGGACGAAAACCCTATAGCACTGAAGCGTGATCCCTATCTCATTCCCATCCTCCAACTTGTTTTGGAGAAATTTCACCTCCCATCCCCATCTTCATCTCTGAAAAAAAAAGAAATTCTCATATTTAAGTTCTTAAATAGGACAATCCTCATGAAATTATCTAAACTTAAAGAGTTTTGACATTCCTAGTAACTAAATATATCAATGTCATAAAATAAAGAAACAAATTTTAGTACAAATATATTAATTTTGTAAAAGGTTAATTTTTTTGATCATTAAAGGATCTTAGAATCATTATATATTATAATAAAAAAATTTACGTGAATTTGAAAAAAATAAAATGAAAAGTAATTTTTTAAAAATATTTTTTATATCATTTCTTAATTATTTTTATATTTATTTCTCTCTTCATATAATATTATTATATTAATTTGTATGGTTAAATTAATGATTTAGTATTTAAAAATATATTTTTTAATTTATTTATTGAAAGATAAAATATTTTAATTTAGTTATTAAAAAATTAATTCTCAATTAATTTAGTCATTTAATTAATATAATTAATAAAAATTCAACTGACAATAATATTAATAAATTTTAACTAATTATTAAATGATTAATTAAATTTTATTTAATAAAAAAAATACATACAGTATATTTTCATAATATATAATTTATAAAATAAAATATATTAGATTTACAAATTAAACAACAAAAAATGCATAAACTATGCATTCTGACAATTCTTAATTTATAAATATAATGTATTTTATATTTTATTATTTAATAAAATTTAATTTATCATTTAATAGTCAATTTAGTAACTGTTAATATCATTATAAATTAACTTTTTTATCTTATTAATTAAATAGTTAAATTAATTAAAAATTAATTATTTAATAATTAAATTAAAATATTTTATCTTTTAAAGAATAAATTAAAAAATATAAATTTTTTATAAATTAAATTATTAATTTACTCTATTTTTTATTCAATAAAAAAAGAGACTTTGAATAAGGAACCATTTAATAGTTTTATCTTTTTTCTTTGGTTGGCAGAAACCTTGGATGCCAAAGATAGAAATAGTGTGGTCAGGTATACAGTGAGCCAGTCTTTCTCTGAAATTTGAGGAATAAATGAAACATATAAAGTGCGAGTGATGGAGATCTGAAAACGAATAATAGTGCCCTCACGTATTACCATCACATACAAATTGAGTTTGCATATTTTAGAACCAAAATGATAAATTACTAAAAATTCTGAAAATACTTTAAAATTAATTTTTTTCACCAAAAAAGGCGCAATGGTCACATGTTTCTGGAACTAAATTATGACTGAATGAGAACGAAATTTCGAGTTTTCCAAAATTTTTTAAATTATTTTGTTAATGGATTTTCTTAAAGTGTTAATTTATGAACTGAACCACATGTTATTTATTTATTGGTATGGAGTAAATATAACTGTTATAGCGATGATAATAATAATAATAAAGATCACTTGTTTGAATGATGATGTATCACGCATGTGAAGGAGACATGAAGTATAGTATTTCTACTATTTCTGACATCGGAGTTACTGGGATAAACATTGTTCGACGTTACTGCTAAACTCCGTTACTGCTAAACGCCGTTACGGAATTATCTTCGGATCGACAAAAAAAATAAGAGAACGTAACTTTTTGACGCACGTGACTGTGTGCTTTCTTTCATGCAAGACAGTGGTGGAGCAGACTGGTCAATAATGAGGTGTGGGAGTGGACTACAAATTTTTTAAAAAATAAATTTTAATAAAATGATAAAATATACAAAAAATAAATTAATAATTTATTATAAATAGATTATGATCTATTTATATTTTTTTAATGTATTTTATCATTTTATTAAAATTTATAATTTAAAAATCTCACATAATAAAATTAGAAAGCAAAATTTTTGGTTGTATACTACAATTTATATATAATATAATAGAGGGTAGAGATTAAATTTTGACAGTAGAAGTTTATTGTAAGGATTCAAACTTGACCCTTAATTATATGTACATTATAGTGTATACAAAAATTACTCTAGGAGAGACTCTCACCAAAATAGTTGTTTGCAATTTTGAATTTTTCTAATCAATATTTTTAAGATTTTGTTAATAAATGTCTTAGTATATTGATTAAAATATTATCTCATTAATTAATGAAGTATTTAATGACTCAAAATTTGTAAAAAGTCAACAAAAATAATAATTTTAGTATCTAAAATTTTCATCAACCAATGTGAGAAAATTTTAACTAGTGTCTTAAGGCACTAATTAACAAAACTTATTTTTAAAATACTAGTTAATATTTTTATAATTAGTTAATAAAATATTTAATGATATAAAATTTATAAAAAAAACTAATAAAAATAATAATTTTCAACATTTAAAAATTTTAGATGTAAATCAAATGAAATATTAATTAGTACCTTAAGATATTAATTAATAAAACCTAAAGTTTTTACATACTGAGATTGGTTGACAAAGTAAATTAAAATTAAATTATTATTTTAATATTTAAAATTATATTTTATTTTAATTTATTATTTTAAAAGTTCAAAATTATCAAAATTATTAATTTTGAATTTTAAAAATTTTTTAAATAATTTAATTTTAATATTAATTATATAAATGTTCTACTAACAAAAAAATTTGATTTGACGCTAATTATTAATAATATAAAACTATTTTTTAAGAGAATTAAATTAATAGTTTTTATTTTTTAAGAACTAAATTAAAATAAAACTCATATTTATAAATTAAAACTATAATTTACTCATTAATTAAAGAAAGTTCATAAAGAATTACATTTTTGCTTTAACAAAGAAAGGGAATGAAAATATTTGAGAATTAAGAATATAGAATAAATTACACAACTGTTTCTTAAAATTTAGCTATATTACACATAATACATATGTTATTTCAAAAATATCATTTGACTCTTTTAGCATATTGGGAAAACTTGCATAAAGAAGAAAGAACTAAGGTCTATTACACCAAAAGTAAAATTAGACTGTAAGAGCATCTTTGAAGGATTTTTTTAATTATTTTATAAAATTAATTTTAATAATTTATATCAGTATTATTTTTGTGTATTTTTATATATGCTATTAGTAAAAAATATATTTTTTATTTTTTTGTTTTAAAAAATTAGAGTTTAGAGCATTTTAAAATTATTTTGTATTTTTTATTCACAAAACACACATTTTATTTTTTTTATTTTTTGTCAAAAATAATTATTTAAGTAAGTTTGTTTCTTCTTTTATTTTTAAAAATAAAAAATAATTTTAAAAATTTGAAATCAAACGTACCTTAAATATACTCTTTACCTTATAAAAGCCTACAACTTTGAAGGAAGCATGTACCACATAAATCTCATGCAACAAACTCTATAAAATAAAAGAAAGAGAAAAAAAATTGTGTGAATAAAGGGAAATACTTTTATTATTACAAAGAGAAATAAGAAACTAGCTCACATATCTAAGGTATGAGAGCATAGGAGAGTCTCTCTATAGTCCGGAATTTGGATTACAAGAAAATTACCCTTTTTCTTATTTGTTTAAAATTAAAATATTTAGAATGATGAAAAGTTTCTTAAAATGTTTTTTCTAATAAATAAAAATTTTCATAAAGCTGCTTCTATAATAAAAAAATTATAGAAACAATAAAGTCTAATGCATAAAATTTTGTCTTTCATATTTAAGACTAACTGTTTTACAAGGCTCTAAGTAAGGAAAAATAATCATCACAAGTATTTTATAGTATGAAAATTTTTAAATATGAAAAAATTTATGAGAAAAATAAATAAAAGATTTATTATAAATGCATTAAAATTTAAATTTGTTTTTATCTACCTCTTCTTCAAAAACTCCATCTATTTTTTTTATTATAGAGTATCGTGAACAAATTTAATTCTAACTAAATTTAATTAAATCGATTTAATCAGATTCAACCAAAATTGATTAACATTAATTTTTTAAATTTTAGAATATTTTTAATTAAATTCAATTATCCAATTGAAATGGAATTGGATCACTTAATTGATCGCTCACTCCTACCCAAGTCTAACCGAAAAACCGACCATCAATGCTGCAATAAAACCCTAAACCCTGAAAGAAGCAGGGGTTGTCTTCGTTGTTTCAAGCTTCGAAGAGAGAACGCAATGGTACTTTCTATCCGCGGCTATGAGCTCCGTCTTATTCGTTGTACTCTCGTTCCTTTTCCCTCCATTTCCCGGCCTCAATCCCCACCGTCCGATGAAGCTCACCATCTCGACGTCCTCATTAACCACGTTCTCGCTTTAATCGAGACCGGAAACTATCTTCAAGTTTTCAACTCCGAAGCGTCCAGGCTCGTCTTCCAACTCCACGAAGACACCCCTTTGTCGCTCGATAACTCACTCGACTGCGCCGACCGTCTTTACTCTCTGTTACTGAAGCGCGCCGAGTCGTTTATCGAAGATAAGTCAGCAAACGATGCCGCAAAGTCTTCTAGGATGATACTTGTGATGTGCATTGCGGTGGCTGCTTTTCTTGGGTTCACTCAATGTAGCATTACTGGGTGAGATTGAAGTGCAAATTGTAGTCTTTGTCTGGAGTTTCACAAGCCATCGCTAGTACATTGACAGTCATGAAACAATCGCCCTGATACATTTGAATTTGAACTGTTGTAGGCCGTTGAACGGGCTACCGAGATGCCCCCTGCTACTGGAAGCGGGTAAAGGCGATGACTATCCAGAGTGGGACAATTGGGCACGCAATCAGCTTATGTCTGCTGGGTCTGACTTGCTCGGGAAGTTCTCAAATCTTCAGGTGCCAATGCATTTAATGCTCAAGCTCTTGAGCATTTATCCCTCATACTTTGACCTAGTCACTGACCAAACCAACTGTTAAAGATTCTCTTCAGTCTTAGGTCTTCTTTTTATATGCAAATAGATCCTCCATTATGTAAGTCAAATTTTGTTTGAAAAGATGGAACGATTTTCTAATGTCTCTATGCTATGTTGAAACATCTTTAGGAAAAAAGCATGTAATTTATTGTTTTTTGTGTGAGAATCCTTTTAGGTGACATTTTCTATTGTTCTATGAAAAGTGAGATACCTGAGTCAACCGGAAAAATGGTTTAAATTCATTTTTGGTTATCGATTTGGTTAATCTGATCCTTGGAGAAAATTGCTGCTGTAAGAATAGTTGCAACCGTCCAAAACTGCTTATTTATCAAATTGCTTTTTATACTGTAATATGGATTGATCTTGGATATGCATACATAATGTAATAAAGTTCGTTGGTTTGAACACTGTAAATTTGTCTTTTGATAATTTTGTAGTTTCAATCATGTATATGGATGTTATATGAATGTGGTGCTGTACTCACTCTCTTTCTCCAGATATGTACTTTTAATTTATTTAGGATTTATTTTTTTTCAAAAGGAATTAATCTGACTGTTAGATACTGTTTATGGGTGTTGTCCTGAAATACCATGTTTGTTGTAAAAATTGTAATCTCATCCCTATCTCTCTCTCTTCTAATTTTAATTTGACATATTCTCACTGTTGTTTTGTAGTATATAGTTTTTGCTAAGATGTTGCTTATGAGGATGAAAGATTTATTATTTGGAGGAACTATCTCTTCCATGATTGAGTTTAGAAGCCTTTCTTGGTGGCTTGCGAGGGTTTTACTTCTTCAACAGAGGATTTTGGATGAGCGGTCTTCTTCTTTATTTGATCTTTTGCATGTCTATATGGGTGAAGCTTTACAGCAATTTGGCAATTCAGAAGCAGTTGCAAGTTATTGGGATGCTAATTTACAAGAAGGAGAGAGCTTAACTATTGTCTCCATGCTTCAATTAGAGGCTGGAATTATGGAATACACCTATGGACGAGTTGATTCTTGCAGGTGAATTATGGAATTTTCTTTATTCCTATTTGTCTTATATATATTTGGTGATCTTTCTTGATTACTCATCAGTTCAGTTTTTCCTAGTATCATTTTGTTTACTGTGATTCTGTGAAAATAGAAAGTCTACTTTAGTCTAAGTTACTTATCAGGCTTAACATATGGACTTTTACATGGTGCAATCATGGCTGTATAACTGTTCAGGGTTAATTCTTTGGTTTTCACATAATTTAATTATCAGCCAGGGAGATTTTTTATTTTTGTAGTTATGACTGAATATACAGATCCCTAACCTTAGAAATGAAATAAGATAAAACATGTTGACGTCACTTGATCCATGTAATTGATTCTACAGAATGGGAAAAGGTTTTGTTTGTTATTGTTGACTGAATATTCAGATCCCTGCTCCCTGCACTTGTACATTTTTAGTAAAATTGTAAGACTTCCCTTTAAAACTACAAATAAGTGTTGGAAACATCTAGGATTTGGATGTTAAGATAAGTATGCTTTTAATTGTCGTGTAATTTTATGTTTCATGGAATAAGAATTGTTTCCCTCCATGTTTGTTTTGAAATTTACCTGGAATACTGTAAAAATTGAAATTGGAATTACTGCCTATTGATTCTTCTGTGGTTTCTTTCTGTGTTAGGCAACATTTTGAGTCTGCTGAGATGGCAGCTGGGCTTCAGCTTTCAGTTACTGGAGTTCTTGGTTTCCGTACTGTACATCAGGTAACCATTGTAAACTGCGTCATCAGTGTGTTTTCTGGAACTTGCTTATTAATTTGTTATTATTGAACACAGATGGAACCAAAGGCACAAATGGTCCTGGTTACAAACACAAGTCCATTGAGTGATGTTGATAACGGCTCCTTTATGAATACTGGCATCCATACATGTGAATCCAGCACTTGTGAAGCTAACTTGCATTTGCATCAGCATGATAACCATGAAGCATCTGACATACTTATAGTTCCAAAGCTGTTGTCAAATGATGATAAATCTGGAAGTAGGTCAGAGGGAATGCAAAATGGTGCTAATGGTACTGTCCATTTGAAAGCAATGCAACAGGCAGTAGTTCTGGCACACTGCCTTCTAATTGAGAAGAGCTCCCGACATGATGAAATGCAAAGTAAATTGCTTTATTTTGTGAATCCATGTGTCATATAATGTTGTGTTTGCATGCTTGCATTTAAGTTTTTGTTTTCTTTTGAAATTATTGTTGTCTGAGTTTCAATCTTGGTTATATGGCTTGCAATAGATGATAATATTGTCATTTATATTGAACTTAATGCTCATTGAATATCATACTTGTTTATGAAGTTACTGACAACTGTTCCTCTAGAATTTATTCTGCATGCTGCTTCCACCATGTTTCATCCCTAATGTATTCAAGCTGTGAGATTTAAGGAGTAAGGATAAAACCCAGCGTTACCAAAAAGACGATTATACTCCTAGATCGTTAGCATCATAGTATTTCAGGTTGCACTTGGGCTAAATATGCATCTGCTCCTCCATATTTCTACATATCATCTAGGAGTACATCTACTGGGCCAACGCTTAGAGTTTGTGTCATTTACTTTCCTATCTGTTATGAGGAGACAAGCTCTCTGTCACTGGAGAAGTTAATTCAGTACCAGTCAATAATATGAGATGGAGGAGTGATTGAAATAATGATTCCTGTGAAATTCTCTTTGCACTAGTGTAATGCTTTTACAAATACATTTCTTTAGTTTTCAAGTGTTTGTAGAGGTTTGCTTTATGGTTTACTTACTATGTTGATGGTAGCCTTGCCTTTTGTTTCTTGCCAAGTCCAATGTGAAGATATAAGTTTTTGTTTCTTCTTCTTCTTTTAGAGCTATTGGCTTTGCTTTTATAAACCTGTAGTGCGCTGCATTTCTTGAAAGTGGGGGGAAAAGGCTATTAGTCAGCTAAGTTGATTATATAAGTTGTGGCTTGTGTTTCAGGATGGGATATGGCTCCTTACATTGAGGCAATTGATTCCCAGCATTTGTCATCTTTCATTGTAAGTTGACCAAGACTACACAGTATAATAACTTCTTGCCAGCACATTTCTTTCTTTAATGAGGAGGGTGGTTTCTGATGTCATGTGTTTTCATATACCTCCCTTTATTTTTTATATTTAACAGAGTATTCCTGTCTGGTGTTCATCTTGAATTAATAAACAATTGAAACTTTTCTGTACTTCGTGTAGACATTTCAGTGCTTATCATGATTTTATCGCTTTCCTTTTACTGTTCCACTTTTTAATCTGTATAGTAGATAACCATTATCTGTATTTGATTATTTTCTTACTCTATAGATACGAAGTTTCTGTGATATCTTGCGTATTCGCTGGGAGTCATCCCGTAGTCGAACAAAGGAGCGTGCTTTACTGATGATGGATAAATTGGTATGAGTTGTAAGTCCCAAAAATTAATGGAGTCCGACTAAAATTGAGTTTTTTCTAACTTGTAACAAGTATGATTATAAAGTTATCATGTTTTTCTGATTGTTCATTTTCCTGTCTGCCTATTCTAATGTTAAGGTTGTTGTAATTTCTTGCAACTGAAATATTGATATAAAGCAACTTGTTTCGCTTTTATTTTACATATTATGGTTTATGCTAACTCATTTTGGTCACAAGTATTTATCTACTAGAGTGAATTGGAAAAACTCAACATAGGACTTATTTTCTTCTGAAGCTATAATTTGAGCTCCTTATTTCTTCTTCAATATATTTCCCACCATTTGGCTTGAGTGAATGGATTTACTTAGAGGAACTCAAGAAGTATAACCTATATATAACTGCATATATCCTTGCTTAAGGCTCCTGAGAGCTGTCATTTTTACATTCAATATGATCATTGATGCTCCCTCACTCATTATATTCAAGTGAAATCCTTTCATTCAGCTGTGGCATGTGAATTTCATTATTGTGAAGTGTTATTATTATAGAACTTGATAAAATTATACTATGTTGCAGGTCCAGAGTCTTAATGAATCTTCTCCAGCAGTAACAGAAAGAATTACTTTTTGTTATGGTGTTTATATGTCCAGTGTTCCTGCTTTAAGGAAGTATAACTTTTTTCTCTCTACATTATAGACACCATAGTGATAATAAATACCCCATTCTTGCCCAACCCCTTCAACAAAAAAAAAAAAGCATTTTTTTTTTTACTTCTTTGCCAGTTCACTGGGTATATGATTCTTTATTATTTAGCTTATTAAATTCATATCCTTCTCCATCTCTGATTATTTTCCTCCCACTTTCAGGGAATATGGTGAACTTTTGGTGCGTTGTGGTTTGATAGGGGAGGCAGTCAATGTTTTTGAAGATTTAGAGTTATGGGATAATCTTATATACTGTTATTGGTATGTTAACACCTGAGAGGAATAAGAATGTAATTTCTGTGGTATTTCTGTTCACTCATCATGCATCAGTGACAATGAGGTCTCATGTGATATTTCATTTGGATAACAGCCTGTTGGAGAAGAAAGCAACAGCTGTTGAACTCATCAAGAAACGTCTTGCAGAAAGACCCAATGACCCCAGGTTATGGTATGTGATCATTTCTTATTTGAATTGGATTAATTTGTATCTATTTTTGTAGCTGACCCCAGCTAGTGCAAAAAGGTTTCGTTTGTTGTTGTATCTAACTATCTATTTTTGTGACACGTCGAATTGTAGCATATCTGCTGGTCTTGCCCATCTATAGTAACTATAGTAAAAGTGGACGGTGGACCATCAATAAACTAGTAAATGATTTCTTGCGAGTTTTATTGAGGTTAAGAAGTAATTAGCATTGGGACACTATCTAAACCATTGCACATTCTATATCGAATATTTAGTATTCTTTGTTATTTTACTTTAATTTTTTCTTCTTTGATTCTCCTATTATGCTCCATTTATATAGAATTCATTTTTAAGAGTTGCAATTTTGTATGCTGGAGCTGAATAGATTGATATTGCACTGAACATGTTAGTAATTTCTAGTAGAGTGAAAATTTTGAGATTGAAACTTTAAGAAAACTTTTATTTATGTTTGGGTATAGATGAAGGTTCTTTAGAGATTCTTTTGAAAAAGTTTACATTAGATGCAGGGGTCATTTTTTATTACCAATGAGAAAAAAGCAAAGTTGACCATTTACATGAAATGTGGTATCCAGAAGAGCCTTATAAAATTGAAATATTGCTCTATTTAGATTGACCAAAGATATGATTTATGATGGAAGTCGGGATAAATTTGATGCAGCTTTATGATACTTGTTCTTTGATCATGACATTTCAACTGCCAAACCTTATGCCAGCTTAAGCTGGTAAAAAAATAGATTCATTTAATATCTAACAAACACAATTTTACATTTACACTAAGAGAACTGCTTCTGAGGAATGAATTAACTGCTAAAACAGACTTGAGAGAGAGAGATGAATGTACCAGTTGATGCTATGCTGAATAAAATCATTTTCCCATAAACTTTATTTAATCACTAAGTTGCATAGACACAAACAAACAGCTTGTTCATTTTGAGGCAGGGATTTCACCCACCATCCATGCCCTAAAAAGTTGCAGGAAGTGCCCCAAAGTAGGGACTTTTGCATCAAGAATTGCAAAAACTAGCCTTTTGACAATGTTCAAAGCAGGGGTTCAAGTGAATCTAAGTCGATAAATGTGCTCTTCAAGAAAGGAGTCGTGATTTGAAGAGCTACCATTGCATGCTCTGTATTTGTGCCACCTACAGAAAGTTAATGCTAAATTATTTAAGAATATGAATGTGGTAGCAGAAGAGGATTTACTGCTTATTTTACTTTGTTCTGTTATATGCTTGCAGACTGCCTACAATTGATCATAAAGAATTATTATAAATATAGCAGTAAAACCATATAATTTCCTTCAACCTATAGCTTTGATTCAATTCCTCCATTCCTTAGCCATTTGTTACATTATTGTTAGAATTCTTGTAGAAGACCACCTTAATTTTTGCAAGTTACATATATTGTGGTTTTATAGTAGTGGTAACTAGGAAATTTTTGCTGGTCTAGGAAAATTTCATTGAGGAGATCTCTGGTCACCTCATCCTTTTTATTTTTCCCGAACTTAATTCTCATTAACTCTCTTCTCTTCAATAAAATTTTGTTCGTTAAAAAAAAAAAAACTCTTGTTCATGAATTAGAGCCTATTTAGCCAAGCTTTTGGGAAGGAAGAAGCTGCTTATTTTTCTCAAAAGTACTTATTTTTGAAAAATAGGTGTTTGGAAAAAAAAAGTGCTTCTGAGTGGTAAGCAACATTTGAAAATTAAATATTTTAGGTTAAAATGCACATAACCCAACAACTATAAATCATGTGCACATAACTCCCGTCAACTATAAAATTTAACCTAGAATCTTTCTAAACTTTGCAATTTGTGCAAAAAAAAACTCTTCCATTAATTTTTTTATCCAAAACCTTAACGGAGGATAGATACGTCAAATTATTTGAGGAGGTTTTTTGGCTTAAGGGCTAAAGTTAAGGGTGGTTTTTGCATAAAACCTAAAGTTCAATAGGGTTTTCTACACAATGCCTAAATTTTGGGGAGTCTTCTACATTTTGGTATGATTTGATTTTGTTAATGCGTCATTGTTCTGTCAAGGTTCTTTTTGCACAAATTATGAAGTTTGAAAGGCTTTTAGGTCAATTTTTATAGTTGAGGGGTTATACGCACGATATATAGTTGAACGTAAATATTTTATGTATGAATTATGCTTCTTTTTAGGGGGTAATTATATATGCTATTTTGAGGAATATAGAGTATTTATATGTATTTATATTTTTAAAAAAAATATTTATTGTGATTTTTCTTTATATTTTAATTAATTAATAATAATTTCAAAAAATTAACAATAGTAAATACTTATAACCATTTATCTATTTAAATAACATTAATAGCAAAGTAAATCTATACATGTCATTTTTATAATTTGACAATCAAAAGCACTTTTTTATACAAATTGGCCAAACACAAACTACTTTTCAAATACATAAAAGTACTTTTCGACTGAATTGGTCATTCACAAACTGCTTTTCTCACAACACTTTTCCTAAAACTCCATTGGAGAAGTTATTACAAAATAAGTAGATTTTAAAAGCTTGACTAAATGAGTTCTTAGTGCTGAACAATTACATTCTAGCTTACTATCTATTCTATGTTAAAATGAATGAGTGAGAATATAAATTGTTTAGTTTTCTGAATATATTTTACCTGTGCTATTAACTTGCTAGGTGCTCCCTGGGTGACACCACTGTTAATGATGCATGTTATGAAAAAGCTTTGGAAGTTTCGGACAATAGGTCTGCTAGAGCTAAGGTACACATGCGTGTGTATGTGTTTATTTATATTAACATCTTGTTTCCTGATATCTTATTATGAAATTGTTGATTATCATTATTTTTTTTTCTGAAAGAATACAATCTTTCTCTGATTGACAGCGCTCTCTGGCTCGTAGTGCATACAATAGAGGAGATTATGAAACATCCAAGATTTTGTGGTATTTTGTGTATCATGACACATTTTACTTTTATGATCATTGTTGTTGTCAAATCATCAATATCATAATATTCTTACTTGGTTTGACATGTTAAATACAAAAGATTTCCCTTCATTAATTTCAGGGAGTCTGCAATGTCCATGAACTCTATGTATCCTGATGGTTGGTTTGCGCTTGGGGCTGCTGCGTTGAAGGTAAACTCTGTGATGTTCACAATGATTATTATTTATTTACTTCTATACCATTGGGTTTGAAATTAAATAGACAAGATCTCTTTGTAAAGCAAGTCTACAATACTCAACACTAAAGTTACAAGTCAGTTATAAATTCTATTGACGTGTAGTAGCAATCTCTTGGGCCAACTGTGCATAACTGCACAGGTAGCTACATGTGTTTAATAGGAAAAATTTAAGTGAGGCTTGTTGAATTTAAATGGACTCACTTCTGCAGTTGTGTACATTTTTTTTTGCATCACTTGTGCATGGTATACCTGGCATCATCTCATTTGTTTTCCAGGAACCAAAATGGACACTGATGCCCTTATTTGACTAATGGTTTTGTGGATTTTCCCTGCTTGTATTGTACTCTTGTTTTCTGATTTTTGATGTTTAACATTGTGGAATTCTAACCATCAAAGTTATACAGGCTAGGGATATTGAGAAGGCTCTGGATGGGTTTACTCGTGCTGTTCAACTTGATCCTGAAAATGGAGAAGCTTGGAATAACATTGCTTGCTTGTATGTGTTTTTGGCTTTCATCTCTTTTTGAAATGCAAATATTAGATGGTTTCAGTGTATTAACTTGTATGCTTGTTAACCCACACATTTCAATAGTATCTTTGTTTTTCTTTTCTAGTCTATCAAAATTCTGGCTACACAATTAGGAAGCCCTTCCTTCCCATAAATGTCACCTGAACTACTTCCATGAGATTTGAATAAGAGATTGGGGAGTATTTAGTGCTTAACCATTGAGAAGTCCATGTGGGGATTGCAAAAGTATCATTTTACCTTGCATAGAGACTGGATCTAAATTGCTTAAACTGCTTAAGAGTTTGAGATTCTAATTATTCACTTTGCAAGTCCTCCCTTTTACCTTAATAATAATCTTAAATCACTTTATTTGTTGATGCATGATTTGCAACTCATTATTTTCAATCATCGTGATTTTTTTTTTTTTCTTTATAGCTTAAACATATATGCATTTTACGTGCCATGCAGGCATATGATCAAGAAAAGGAGCAAGGAATCCTTCATTGCCTTTAAAGAAGCCTTGAAGTTCAAGTACTGTCTTTCTCCCTCTAAGGACTCTTTCATAAATGCTGGCATACATAAAATTTGTATTGGTTATTTTCATTGGCTCATAGCAATTTGGGGTATATACTGAAATAATGATTATTGACACTCGGTGACAGACGAAATAGCTGGCAACTCTGGGAGAACTACAGCCATGTAGCTGTCGATGTTGGTAATATCAGTCAGGTGTCTACTGTCTTTCCTCTTTCTTCTTTTTCTGATCAAAGCAAGTCTTAGTATATGATACATACGAGTCTGCTATGTGACTTAAGGTAATAATATGAAGGTCATGATAACACCCTATAAACCTATTGTTAACAAATTATTGATTGATTCCTTTAGTTGGGTGTTTTGCTTTAAAATGATTTAATAAAAGCATTATTCTTCTTGATAATTTTTTAGGCTTTGGAAGGTGTACAGATGGTCTTTGATGTGAGCAATAATAAAAGAGTGGATACAGAATTATTGGAGAGAATTATGCGAGAGGTAGAAAAGAGGGCTTCAATAAGCCATTCCATGTCTCCTGTGACAACTGATAGTGAGCATAATAGACATCAATTCTGCGCTGGCGATTCTGAATCAGGACATAATGAGCAAGGATCTGGAGTATCTATTGAGGGAAGATCACATGAAATTGAGCAACTGGTATTGTTACTTGGAAAAGTTTTACAGCAGGTATCATAAATTTTATTTTGTTGTCTTCTCATTAATGAAGATATGCACATTTCTTCCCATCCACCCTCCCTTCACTGGCAAAATAAGGGCAAGCAAGCTATGCATGGAGTTCCTTCTCTGCTTAATTATAATAGGCGAGCTGCAAGTAGCAATTAGTCTATTCAAATGCATGTAGCGTAAAATATTACTTCTGTTGATTTTCTTTATTTTATGGAGGATATGCCAAAGATATGTAGGACATACAAGTTTTTAGATCTTTAATTAAATATTTCTTATTCTGATGCAGATAGTTAAAAGTGGGAGTGGATCTGGAGCTGATATCTGGGGCTTATATGCAAGGTGGCATAAAATTAATGGAGATCTTATAATGTGTTCTGAAGCCCTCTTAAAGCAAGTGAGATCACTACAGGTATCACTTATAATATCCAACTCAACATTGCATCAATGTTTCTTTCCTTTCACTTATAGCATTCTCTTGTAGAAAAATAGTAATATAAAGAGCAATGGAAATCGGGATTTATGTTGGTGCATATCATGGAAAGAGAGTTGCACACCTATATGCCATATGCAATAATCTCACTAATATCCTAATCCTACAAATCTGAAAAATAAGTGTCATGTTATCTTTTCATTCATTCTTTAAGTGCTTTCTTTAGAGTAGGTTCAGCCGCATTAACATTGGGGCACGGCAATGTTTTATCTTTTTCAAGTCAAGCGATGTGAGCTCTGCCTTTGTCATGTTTAGCAATGAGTAACCTTACTCATTACGCACACTCTGAAATTTGTCTGCATTTTTTTCATGATGATAGTTCATCAATCATAAGCCTATTTAATATTGATGGTGATGATTATAATTTGTTATATGGTTGTATACTGTGTCAGGGATCTGACACATGGAAAGACAAGAATCGTTTTAAGAAGTTAGCAAATGCTTCCTTGAAACTTTGCAAGGTCTACATGGAAATTTCCTCATCTACAAGCAGTCGTAAAGAATTGTTTACTGCTGAGATGCACCTAAAGAACATCATTAAACAGGCAAGAGACTTGTTAATTTTCCGAAGTTTGAGGATAGAATTTGGAAACACTGTTTTGTATTTTATTTCCTTTATTCCACGTTCTGGTTTAAACCTTTTCTTAGCCAAATACTAAGGTGCTGATTATTTGGTCATTTGACTTTGTCACCATGTCTTGCCCATCCTGTAGAGATTTTCTGATTTATTACTTGTGATCCCAGGCACAGAGCTTCTCTGATACAGAAGAGTTCAGAGATCTTCAGGCTTGCTATGATGAAGTGAAAACCAAACTCCAATCATTCAACTAATTAGTACATGTGATCCCGGGCACAGAACTCTGATACAGAAGAGTTGAAGGATATTCAGGCTTGCTATGATTAAGCTAAAATAAACTCCAATCATTTCAACGCCTAGCCAAAATCTTGTTGGAGAAGGCATTCCTTCAAGCTGCTTTCTAAGTTATAATGTCAAGGCTGACCCTCTGTTATCGCTTTAAAGTCCAAACCAAATCTGCAGATATTGAGAATGGCTGTGCAGCCTTGCTATTTTCCGTCAACAGAGATCAAAGTCTTGCTTTCAGAATGGAAGGGGCGGTGGAGATAAAACTATGATTGAAAAGGAATGAAAGGCTACACTCTGTATGATAAGAAAGTAAACAATCAAAAACGAAACAACAGTTTCGAATAGAGAATCAAACGACACATTTTAGGCGAACCTGATGAAATTAAACCTTGTAAGTTTTGCTGGTAGTAACCTACTATTTATTTCCATAAATCAAATTTCTTCGACTGTCAACAAGACAGACTATTTTCTAGGATGCAAGGATTGAAGGTCCCTTAGATCATGTTTCTAAATACAATTTCCTTAAGCTTGTTCAATCTATACGTAAGAATTGAGAACTCACTTTAGCTTAATTTGAAATTTATATTCAAACTTACTGTGATTTTCATCAGTATATGAATCAAGTGCTACATCTAAGCATTGTAAGGAGCAAATTTAACATTTTTATTAATTTAAATATAAAAATATAAAATGAAAATTTGATGATCTTCTTAGATATAATGATTTTTTTCTCATTTATCTTTTTTAAACTTTAAAATATAAGATAATTTTCTTAAAAAAAAATCTCTCTAACTATTGAATAAAAAATATTTTCTCTTCAAATATTTAGTACTCATTAATTTTCTTCATCTATTATACATAAATATAATATCAAAATTAAATATAGATATCCACATTAATTCATGTAGCGCGACATATTAGAAGTTAATCAAACGAAACAACTTGAAAATATTCAAGTGTCACAATTTTGTGAATATGATCAATAAATTAAAAGGAAGTAATATTCTGAATTAGATATATATATCCAATATTCTAAAATGTTGTGTTGCATAATTTTTAATATGATGAATGCCGACGCCACATATTTGTATCGTGTGGCAGTAAGGCCAGCTGAGTGTATGAAACATTTTAATATCAAAATATCATTTTTGGTACGAGAGAACCTTAAAATAATTAAAAAATAATAAAGAAAATAGGCAGAATCTTAATAACCATACAGCTGAATGAGCCGGAAATTTTGGTGCAATCGAAAGGCTGATTACATAATATATATAATTCACCATAAAAATAAACCCGCAAGATCTAAAATTATCCTGTAGATATTCTATATATAAATATGTCAACTTGTCCCCTAAATTGGGCTACATATTTTAAGATCACTCTGGCTAATATGTTAAAGAACTGAATAAAGGTAAAGCCTATCCTAAAAACCTATATTTAAGGGAACCTAAATCTTACCTGAGCAAGTCACCGACAATTAACTGAGCAGCCCTAAAGAAGATCTAACTTAAAGCATAACCAACTTCACTGTAACAGGCCAGTTCAACATATTAACAATTAGCAGCACAGTATGCAGGTCAGATGTTGGTGGTTGGAAAAGGTGTTCAAGATCAGATTGATTCAATGCTGTACAATATCTAACCCTACCATTCTAAAAGCGCCAGAAACATATGGGCCATGGTGGTTAAAATCCTATCCTAAATTAGATACTTCAAATTGGACCTACTTAGTCGTCAGCATTCCATATACAGAATTTGATAACTCCATCAGTTGTTGCTCCATTTTGTCTTTCCATTTGAACAACTCCATAAACATCTCCTGAGTGAAAAGAATATACTAAATGAATATTGATCTGGAATAAGATATAAAAGTACCATGAACATGATAAGCACAACACTTTGAACATCACCTGAAACAACACCAAAGAGTTGTCAAGGTCTGACTTTGAATTAACAGTAACAGAAGAATCAGGTGTCACATTAGGTTGATCTTCCTCTTGTTTGTTGGGCACCACTTCCAGCAAATCACTATTATCACAGGCAAAAAATAAGAAATACTAAAAGTATGAAATAAGCCTCTTCTTTTATCCACAATTATAGCTTTTCTTTTGGTTTCTAAGAAGAGAGCTGAGGTAGGTATGGGGGAGAATTTGACTTCATACATATTACCTCTTCATGTTAGTCAGCTCATCATTGAGTGGCTGAGTTGGTAGGACTGAGTTAGGATCTTGAAGTACAACCTCTTGCTGAACATTAAGCAGTTCAGTACTCCCAAACCAAGGTACAAGTTCATCTCCTTGAATATTGTCTAGGTTGGTGCTTTCTAGCCAATCTTCCCACCTTTCTGAAGGGGGATTGAAGGTCATGTGTTCTCTTGAAGCTTGCAGATCACTCAATTTATTTGTTATTTCCACAAGCTGTTGCTCAACTTTACTTTTCCAAATTAACAATTCACCATACATGCCCTGTCAATATATAAAACTTTATTAAGCTAATATACATGGACAAATAAACGAACAGAAAACGCTTCTATAAAAACAAAAATCCCACCAAATTATTGAAGGATGAAAAAGTTAAAGTAGCGAGTATGTTTAGGTACCTGCACACCCTTCAAAGAAGTCACGATCCCAGTTAGACGCTGCTCAGTCATAGCCTTCCACTTCACTAATTCCTTATGGGTCTCCTGCCAGTAAAACTTGACATGAGATATAGTCAAGTGATATTAAAACAACAGACCATTGAATAATTAAATCAATCAATCAACATGCACTTAATCATTCAGCATTCACCTCCATCAGGTTAATTTCATTTTTCTGTTGGTTCTTGGATAAGAGCTCCTGCATATCTCTGCCATGCAAAAAACAGTACTTAAGATTCAAATGTAACAGTAAGCCTACAATATTATTTTTAAATACAAGTTTCCAACTTCAATACTTCTTCAGTTTGGCCATTTCTGCTTGAAGCAGCTTCAGTTCACCAGAAGACTCAGAATTCTGAGGGGGACTTCCAGCCTTAAATGTAGATGGTGGAATCCAGTAAGGGTCCTGCACCCCAGCATCCTGACGGACCTTATCTAGGTTAGCACTCTCCAACCAGTACTCCATTATTCCTTTGGTGTTAAACCACCGTCGAAAACGCTCAGCCCCTCCAGGTGCCACTTTACCATCAATGTGCTTCAGTAAGTGGTCTAACAGTCCAGTATCACCTATGTGTTTACGGGCAGCCATTCGTAGTGCAGGTCGAGAGATTGGGTTTGCAAAAGTTGCACCTTTAGCTTTTAAGACCTCCCACATGCTTTTCTCAGCCAACTTGTACCTACATTACATGATTTGCCTTATTGACTTACTATAAAGAAACAGTGGCAGTATAAAGAACTTCACATATATTCTTTACCTCTCGGATGACCATCTGTCTCGACTCTCGTTCTTTTTTGTCTTAAGCTTGCT
This sequence comes from Senna siamea, assembly GCA_031216115.1. NCBI lineage: Eukaryota > Viridiplantae > Streptophyta > Magnoliopsida > Fabales > Fabaceae > Senna > Senna siamea. The sequence goes on along the minus strand of CM062359.1, from coordinate 16,461,356 downwards.
ACTAGTTTGTGTCTGATTCCCACCTAACCCTGCTTTCATTTCTCTAAGCTGACTACGGCTAAGTCGCTTTCTTTTCTTAAATTCTGGCATAAATAAAGTTTCAGTTTTAATGGTTTCTTCATGTTGATCTTTTAATTCTTCATCATCTTCTAAATCTTCTTCTTTAGAGATGCCAGATAATAGTTGACTTTTGTTTTCCTCATGCTGGGCAATGAACATAATTCGATGACAAGCACCCCAATTTTCCATCCCTGAACCTCTTTCTTCAACAAAAACTAACTATCGCAAGTGCTCCTTTAGTCCCTCACAACTGTACAGTCATCAATCACATACAGATCTCGAGTGCAGTAAGCTGCAAGACTGCATAAACAATGAATTAACAGTCACCTATAAGCTTGACAAGTTAAGAAAATAGACTACGTGGTTAAGTAGGTTGACGATGCTAGTTACATACTGAAAGAAACAAGTGATTAGGATGAAAGTATCACTTATTAAAAAACTAGCTAATCACATATTCCTAATAATTAGAATCCCAAATTCTGCAACATGAAAGTATCATTTTGATCTTTAAAAATATCAAAAAGTGTAGAACCAAAATGCTTAAAAGAATAGCTTGCTGTTTCATATCAAAAAGAATAAATAAGAAAATTCCTGGCCATCATAAAATGCAAATTCAAAATAGGTTTTTTATATGAAAAAAGAATTTATTGATGAGAAGAGAGAACAGTACAACAATGTACTAAATGGAGGACAAGGAATACTTCCCAAACAAACGCTAAATCAAAGGAAAACAACCCACAATCTTAGAAAAGCCCAACAATCCCTTCGAAGATCCACAAGAGACAACCCCTGGGAAACCATTTGCAGAAACCCACAAAGAGGACATAAAAATAATCCTCTCCCAAGGATGTGACAAAAGGAACTGCTGACTGATATTTGGAAAATTTAAAATAATTTGGGAAACTATTCAAAAGAAAAGGAAAAGGCAATATAAAATTGGGAAATAATTCAGTGCTTATTCTAAAAGTGTTAAAATCAATTCTCCGAAAGTTCTCCCTCATCAACTTTCTATGCACTATGATTATAATTAGGGTCATGAGGTTCTCCAAGACATGAGAAGGGGAGGAAGGAAACTAAACTTAGTGTGACATTACTGGAAGTAATTAAGGACTACAGGAAACATGAATTATAATCCCGTAGAAATTGACAATAAACTGGCACTATAACCTTTACAACTTACTTGCCTTGCCTTTTTGCTTCCTTGAGTCCATAAAAACAAAGAATTTCAATTACCTAGAACAACAGTGAATTGCTGTCTATACTCTATACCCCTCCACTACCACTCCCATAAAAGAAAATTAGAAATATATCAAATATATGTGAGAGCAGGTTTGTGAGTGAGTGACCTGACAGAGAGTGAAATATATCATTTATATGTTTTCAGCTCTTGTAGGCCAAGAGGAGCAAAGGCTAACTGGGCCATACCTAGCCCATATCGAAAGGTACTAAAAGAGACTGAGAGAACCAAAAGTCAAAGCACAAAACCAGAACTTCATACATAAGGACCATAACAAACAAGACAACCCAGAAATACACATTGACTAAATACGTGTTACGAAACACGACCAGAAAATTTCATTTGAAAAGGAGCTCCCTCAATCGAAGGAGCTTGAAGAAACAACTCCGTTTTGTTGGAAAACGGGTGCCTAAACAGCCTCTTCAACTATTCTATTACAAAAACAAAAAGCAAAATAGTTAAGCACAGGAACAAAAATCTATTACTAGTTACTCTCCTCCACATAAAACAGTAAAAGAGAGCAAATTGGAACCTTAATCAGTCAATGCAACCAAAAAATCTGAAAAAAAAAAAGAAGAAAAAAACAGCTTACTTAAGCCACAGCAGATTAGAAAGAGAAGCAAAACACCAAAAATCTATATCTAACCCCATCCGAATGAAATTGAAAAAATAATTTCATATACACACAATGTCAAATATCTAGAGCCATCAGAACGCCCCCAATCTTGAATTTAAGCAACAACCAAACAATGCCGCAGCTTGAAACCTAAGGAATGTACGAAGCGCGAATTATGGGAAGGGGAAGAGAAAAGAGAAAGAACCGGTGGTTGGAAAAGCAGAAGAAGAGGGTGTAGCATACCATTGGGTGCATCAGCGAACCTTGGAAACGTGAAAGTTGAAGCAGAAGGAAGAAGAGAGTGGCCGACAGAGAGCAGAGAAAGCAGTGAGAAAGACCGAAATTGTGAAGAAGGATGAAATAACGTTAAAAGAAAACGCATAGCAACGCAAGACTATAAACCCTAACCGCCAAAACCCCTCCTCAAAACCCTCCTCAAATAATTAAATTAAATTAAGCAAAATTTTATTTTAATCTTGGAGTGGGTCCCACGCATCATCTTCTATTCTATCTCTATTTCGCACGCGCACAATTATTCTCCTTGGTCCCCTCTCTATTCTCTACCTTCCAATGCCTTCATCATCCACTTCGTGTCTTCGTCAATCCGCGAAACGGTGACGTATTAACAATTAACATAAATTACGCTATTTTTCTATCTCAAAATAGGAAATTACATCATTTTCTTTTTATTTTAAAAGTATACAAAAACTCTCTTCAAATTAAAAATTGATTTGCCAACTATTAATTTTTTATTAAAATATAATTTATTTAAAAACAGTATTTATCATCCAAATATTATATTAAAATAATATCATAACCCGTAATTAAAACACATTTATTGTAATAAAATATTTATATATATCCTCATCATAGACTTTCACATCATTTTGAAATTTAATATATTATAAAAATTAAATTATTTTTATCTAATTTTTATTTATATACACTCATAATTATCATGTATTAAAAATTTTGATTAGTAAAGTATTAAATAATAATTATTTGTATATTAAAAATTAATTTTAAGGGTATGACCTTAATTATATCTTTGATCAAAGATGATTATAGTGTTTTAAAATGATAACATGTAATATATACATTTAATTTTTTTAAAAAATTTATATATATTTGATTATATTTTTAATACCGTATTATTTAAATTTCAAACTTTTATAAATACAAATATTCAGAGCAGATTTTAAATTGTCATCATTTAAATTTTAAATTTTATATCTTAAAAAAATTTTATTGTTGAACTATAGTTCAAATTCTAACAATAAAGATTATTGATTACATTTAATACACGATAATATATTGAGTATAATTATTTTTAATAAAAAATATTTATAAAAAATTAAAAAAAAAAAACAAAAACTTCAATGTGGCGCCGTATATTTTTTATTTCATAAAAAATTAAGTGTATATTCTTAAGATAAAAAGAAAAAATATAATTTTTACGTTTTTTAAATAAATCATTTTTTTTTAATTTCCGCAGTGATTTTGAATTCAAGACCCTACGATATCTATATCTCTTGTTATAGGGTCTCCTTTTGATTATTGAATCTAAACAACCAATTAACTTTCCCATGATTGGGCTATGGCTAACTTTTGGATGAGAAAAAATAAAAAAAAAAATTAAAAATAGAGCGCATCTAATTTTTATTTCACCTCGTGAAACACGTTTTCATATACTCGAAAGTGACTATTAGCTCATGATTCAAACCTCACTATTCACTAATAGTGATGAGTGTTTACCAGTTTCTCCAAAAAGTCAGCCTTGAATGACGTTTCAGTTTGTCCTCAAAAAGATTTTTTTTGATTGATACAAAAACAGATTATTACAAAGAGAGAGATATTACAAGATATAGTTAAAGCAAAAGCAGGAGCTGCACAAGTATTTTATTGTTCACATGAAGAGTTAAATTGGGCTAATTTTTTAAATATAGTGAATTAAAATTTAAATTTTTATTACAAAATATATCTATATTTCATGGTTGACTGGAATTTAATTCGTATGAAAGCATTATTTTTCAGCCACTTTCACAGAAGAATGCATTACGCATACTTTGCAGTGAATGAGGATGCAATTGAGGCATCACCAAGCTTCACAATGGGAGCTCCATCACCAATCACCATCTCCTCCTTCCTCATCAAACAACTTCCTGAGTTTCGGTCCCAATTGCATCTCTGCAGCTATAGTTGACAATCACTGGTTGAGTGTCTGGTGGAATCTGATGTTGAAGCAATATTGGCTTTTGAAAAATAGAGTGATATAAACAGCAAATAGAGTGAGTAAACTGTAATAACTTAAAAAAAGAACTTTGTCTATAAAATGTACAATTCAAAACTAAGAAATACAGAAGTCAAGAAAAATGGCAAAGACAGTTTAATATTTATTGTCATTACTAATGTCGTAAAGTCATCTAAAATCTTATTTGATGGGCATTTCTTTTTAAATAAATCTCCTAACAATTAAAAATTAATTGAATAACTGTGATTTGATAAAATTATTTGTAATCTAAACATGTGTAGTAATATTTTGTGTTGGGTCTCTGTTAATTTCTCTAACATATCAGTGACACTATATCTAATAGTATAAAAAGTGTCTTTCCTTTACTATCATTTTTCAAACAAAAACAAAAATGCATACTGTCATCCAAAGTCCATTGTAGTTATTAATGCATTCCCAATGAAATAATGAACATTGCAAGTCAAAATGGATTTTTTCCTACTAAATCCTCTGGTTAATTTTAGAGCATGTATCATGTATGGACACTTTAGGGACTTCAAGTTAATTTTGACTTGCACTAACAAGAAGATTTTCTATGAATCTAGTTTCTAAATTTTTTAGATTTACATATGTAGTACAATGAGGCATGAGCTAATTAATAACAATTTATTTAAATAAAGTGTTGGTGTTTTATCACTTTCAATATTTATTTTAAACATTTTTTATTAACTCTTTATACTCTTCAAATATACACTCTATGATTCTTACAAAATTTTTCACAAGACTAAACTACATTAACTTTCTTTGAGATTTTTTAAAATTATATTTATCACTCCTCTAATTTTAAAAATTACACTTGACACTCTTAAGATTTAATACAATGTTACACAATTTTTTTTAATTCATCTTCTATCAATGAACGTAGTGTTTTATATAATTTGTATTTGTTTCAAAAAAATAGAATTATTTAATTATCTTTAATGTTATATTAAAAATTTTACAATTTTTAATATATATTTAACTACATATATTGTTATATGAAAAAAAGATCGCATTATTTTACACAAAAAATTATCTTCAATAACATAAACTAAATTAACAGAGAGTAAGTGTACTCTTTCAAACTTAAAAAATTATAAGAATAAATAATTTAGTCAAATTTTAAAGGAGATCATTGTGATTTACTTTTTTTTCCAATGGCAATTAGAGCAATTGTGGTTAATAATCATGTTGGAACGCTAGGCCCAACCCAATGACTTTGATATTTTGTAAAACGAGCCCAAACCCTTATTTTAAGAGGAAGATCCACAAAGTAGGCTGAATTTGTGAAGAGGAGGACACGGACCTTTTTTTCACATACAAATCAAATTTAGTCTAGTAGAATTTTGTCCCTATCATTATTATTTTTATTAGTTAAAAATGTAATTTGTCTTAATTTAATTTTTAAATTATAAAAATATTTAATTTAATTTTTAAAATTTTAAATTAAGACATAAAAAGACTTATAATATTTATTATTAGAGATTAAATTAAAATATAATGTATCTTTTAATAATTAAGTTAAATATTTTTATAATTTAAAAATTAAATTGAGATAAATTAAATATTTCAATGACTAAAACAATAATTTATTATTATGGTTATTATTATTATTAGTGTAGGTGATAATCTCATTGATGCAATTACTCAAGAAAGTGAAGTACTACTATCTGTTATGTGGTTTCACACATTATGAAACAAGAGGTGAGCAAGATGATGAATGGGAAATTAATAGAGGAGCATGTGAAATTTGTCAATCTTGGAGACCTTGCAGGTAATTACCAATCTGAAAAATCCTTGCTTATTTCAGTTTACTTTGATAACATAATTGACAGGAGAGCCTGTAATCACATGTGTTTCAAGGACTTCCATCGTGTGTAGAAATTGATGCCTTTAGATGAGTCAATAACAGTGCATTTGAGAGTAGGTCAATGATTTGACCCACATTAGTGTTTGACTAAATAAGTTGACTTTGTGCATTCAAGATAATTTTTGATGCAACGTCCAACGATCTCTTTGTCTCTCGCCTTATGTTCTAAACATCCAAGGGTTCAATTAGAAACAATTCAAATTCTCTAACCTCTACATATGTCCCAAAAGTTACAATGAATATTGTTTTATTATTACAAAAATTTTAAAATAGGGTAATCTTATAGAGAATTCGAGTTCTCCACTCTATTCATCTTACTTTCTTTTTCTTTTTTTTGATTCTTTTGTTTTAATAATTTTTTATATAAAATGAAGAAAGAAAAAGAAATAAAATAGTAAATTATGTTGTGGGATTGACTGATGTGAATCTAAAAATACAAGAAGTCATGCTAATTTATTTTTTCTTTTGTTTTGATGAATAAAAAAGACGGTGGCCGAAGATGGAGGAATTCAAAGAACTATAACAATGCAATGTATCCAAATTAGGTAGACGCAATAAATAAAGTAGTAAACGAGTGGATAATGCTGAAATGATCGGTGGTTCAATAAAACCCAACCATTTGGCAGATTCTTCAGTGCTTGCACCGCCTGAACTCTGCATTTGGGACCCACAATTGAATAAGTTAATTTTTTTTTTTTTTAAAAATAAAGTTATCTATACAACACAGAGGGTTTATTTCAACGTTTTAATCTTAACGTGAAAATTAGGAATTTAGGATTTTAATTTTTCAGATTATGATTGTCTATAACATTCGTTTACCAGCGGTTTTAATCGCTGTTAAGCCAAAATCTAATTTTTATTAAAAAAGTATACTAAGAGTTATACTTTTTATTTTAAATTTTTAAAAATTAAATTATTAAAAATACATATTTTTAAGAAAAAATATAAATAAAATTTAAAATAATTAATTCTCTATTTTTACTTTTTTAAAATTTGTATTTTTCGCTTTATTCATAAATATTCAAAGCAAAATAAGTGTTTAAAAATAAAGCAGTTTCATTTTTATTACAATATAATTTAAAGCTCAACTTGAAATCGCAAACAAAAGCGATTAATTCGTGTGATAATAGAATTATAAACTACACATTGAAGTTGATACTTAGGATGATAAAAAAAAATATGTATAAATGTATCAAATATGACGGCAAGTTATTTAATTTGAATGGTTTTAGACTTAACGATCAACACAAATACTTCACATAAAATCTATTCAGTAACTATAATAATGTTAAATCTCAAATCGAATGGGAAACGTCATCGTTTCAACACTGCGAGATGTATAAAAAGTACGAGAGTTTCCAGCTCACCTTACATACATATATAATTTTTTATAAAAAAATTAATTGTATATAATAATACTTGAATTTTGTTTCCTTCAAAAAAGAGTTTATTAGTGAGAATTGGTTAATATAGTATGAAATTTGGAATGAAAATGTGGTGGTCCATCGTTGCAATAACTACTAAAAGTAGTTGTGATTTGTTGAGTTGAGAGGGTGAGATCTTATTTGATTTTCCAGCAGATAGAACAGATGGAGGAGGTGAATCATCAGAACTTAACTCGGGATGATGACCAAACCACACATCCAATAATAACAACACCGAACTACAATAATCGTTGAGAGAGAGAGAGAGAGAGAATGAAAGTGAGAGCAAGTGTCACATGGACATGAAAGCGAAAGAATTAGGTGCGACTCACTCAGTGACGTGCCATTTTTTCAACTCCTAACGTCCATTCCCTCGTTTATGAAAAAAACCTTCTACAATCAATAACCAACACTATAATCAGTTTATTTTTAATTTTTTATATTAAAATTTTTTATTAAAATAAAATATGTAAAGATTTTTAAAAAATAAATTAATTATAAGAGTGATGAATTATTCAAATTATATGTGTATTAATTTTTATTAAAAATTTTGATTAAAATATAAAAAGTATATTTATTTTTTTATTTTTTTATCCTTCGCTGATTTTTCTGTGCTGCTCTTGGTCTCATACAATGGATATAAGTGAGTGTGACGTGGCACTAATGTTGTTTTAATTATTGTATTATCATGAATGATGTTATTAGTTTTAGAAAAGGAAAATTTGATTATCATGTTAATTTATTATTTTATTAATTAATAAATATTTTAAACAGAATAGAGTGAGACAGAGAGCAGAGAAACGGGAATTTATGAGAAGAGACAGGGTCGGTAGGTGTCCTATCTCACGTCACTCCTCTTCAATCTACCTACCTAAACCTCCTTTATGTCCTTGTCATGTTCCTTCCCAAATCCTACCTACAATTTTAGGGCTACCCTCTACTGCCCCATCCCCAATATGCTTGTCCAAACCTTTTTCGTTTTCTTTTCTCTTCTCTCTCTTTTTTTTCTTTAGGGTTATATTTATTTAAAATAAAATTTTGTTAATAAATTACAAATGCATTAAGGTTTACCGCTCCTTTCTATTTATTTTCCTCATCTTTAGTTTTAATTTTTTTTTATTGAGAATAAAGAGAAAAAGAAGTTGAGATCCCGTTTGATAGTTGTTTCATTTTTTATTTTAAAAATTATTTTATAAAATTAATTTTAAAAAGTCATACTATTATTATTTTTATATAAAATTATTTTACACAAATAAAATTATTTTTAAATACATGTTAAAATAAAAAGGCATATTTTTTGTTTTAAAAAATTAGAGTATAGAATAATCTATTAATTATTCCATATTTTATTTTATCAATATACATATTTTATTTTGTTGTTTTTTATTAAAAATAATTATTTAAACAATTTTTTTATTTTCATGTATTTAAAAATAAAAAAGACCTTTCCGTGGTCTCTTAATTAAATTACATATTTGATATTTGAAGTCTTTTATCCAAAAAATAAAGTTGATTTGAGATTTAATATAATATTCTAAAAATATTATTTTAATTTATATATTTATTAATAAATATTTTTTTACAACTTTATATCAATTTAATTGCTTTTATTGATATTTTAAAAGAAAAGCATAGTTTTATCGCATAAAAAAATGTTCATTGAAAAAATAAATTTAGCTTTAAAACTTGAGAAATATCAAATATAATTGATTCAAATAAAAAAAAAGTATTTTTCTCTATAAAAAACGAATATAATGTTTCATGACACAATATTATTTGTGTAATTGAACAATACGTCCCCAATTTGGTTAAAAAAATCCAGTTCGTAATATAAAATTATATGAAAATAATTACATCCACAAAAGTCAATTAAATATCACATAACTCATTATATATATATAGAAACATTTTTCTTAGAAAATATGGGGTGGTTGCTAGCCTTCTGTGCGCCCAACTACATGAAGTGGACCACATGTCTATATGCATTCACTTATATATTGTCAAGAGTCACAAAATGTCTAGACATGTATATTCCATTTCCAGATAAGTTTCAAGTATCCATCAATGCTTTATGATTCAAATTAATTCCTTCTATCACTTATCGTACTCCTTGAAAATTTTTCAGAAAAGAACACATTTAACATTTTTTCGCATCTCTTGTTAAATAATTTTAGTTTTTGAAATGAAACCTAATTAATAAAATATTTAGAGTAGTAGTAGTAGGTAGAGTTTAAATATTTAATTATAATAATTAACGTACAACAAGAAATGGCATCAGGACTAGAGTTAGTGGCCAAATGCACCGTATCTCAATGGTCAAATGGCATATTTAACATAATAAAAAATTAAAAACCGAAAACTTTTGTCAAGAATTCAAGTCCATTGTTCTGGAACTTGTGTTCCCCATTTTCTCTTCACTTGTCTTCTTACGGTGGCAATAGGAAATTCTATCCCCTGAACGCTCTAGAATTGAATTAATTAATTTATTTAGGATTTCTTTTTACATTTATTTATTTAATTTCGAATACCACTGCCATTAAATTGTTCAGCTATCTACTCAATAGCTAGCTAGCTAGTATCTGTTAACTTACAAAAAATTTATCAACGATTATTAAATATCCAACAACCAGTCAGTACGTCCTCAACCCACACCAACATTCATTCCATCGATGGCACTATTCAAACTTTGTCAGAATTAATATGAATTTGGCATATTTGAATGTTATTAATATTCAGGCAAAAAAAAGGTTATTAATATTAACACCTACTGGAGAATGATTTTGTTGAATAAAGAAAACAAAATTAGCCATTTAAATAAAGAAAAAGTGGACAATTTTGAGTAACGAGTCTAATTAATATTGCATGAAACCAAAAAATACGAGAGAGAATTCGTCGTGCGACTATTTTGCTTGTCACTAATTAACAAGTAACAACCAGAGTTAACAATACAAGGTAATTAAGAAAGTATTTGGAATTAGTTCTAATTGATTCCTAAAGCTCTGTAAATTAAATATTCATGGGTGTGTAAAATCTGTACAGATTATGATCTGTGGTCGTCGTTGCAGTTTCTGTAACAGTTGTAGTAGCAGTAGCATCCATGGCTAATTTGCAGCTACATGCTTGATCCTTGCTTTGAAACCCTAGGCTGTAACACAAACACACACCTTGTCCTTGACCACTACTACTACCACTGAAGTTGGCATACCAGTGATGGTACAAAGGGTGTCGTTCTTGCTTTTGGTCTTGTCGTTGTCGTTTTGAGGAAATTACGACATGAGAAGGAAGGCCAATGGAGAGCTCTAAGTTGAGGTGAGCATAGGAGCCTTCGTCCGTGGTAACCCCACTGCTGCTATTTGAATCTTCAGCATCACCTGCTGAGTGGGTAGCCATCATCTTTGTAATATTAATGTTATTATTGGCAGTATTAATGATGATGTTGTTGTTGTTGTTGGTGTTGGTGGTGGTGGTGGTTGTGGTGACAGTAGTACTGTCTGTGCCTGTGGTTGTAGTAGTAGTAGTAGCGGCGGTGGCGTTGAGTGGTCGATGCGTATGAGGGTCGATTCCACGGCTATAGAGCTTGCGTTTGATGTGGGTGTTCCAGTAGTTCTTGATCTCGTTGTCGGTTCGTCCAGGTAGTCTCGCAGCTATTAGGGACCATCTGAGCAATATCAATGAATTGAAATGAATATGTATATTTATGTATACGTGAGGGAGGAGAAATTAAGAAATTAAGAAATTAAGAAATTAATAAAATATAAACATATATATATATACTTGTTTCCGAGTAAGCTATGGAGGTTAATGATGAGTTCGTCTTCTTGTTCAGTGAAGTTTCCTCTTTTGAGATCAGGTCTGAGGTAATTGATCCATCGGAGTCTGCAGCTCTTGCCACATCTGAGCAAACCTGGATGGAGGAGGAGAAGGGGAATGTACGTATATGTATGTATGAATGATGAATATGAATATAAACAGAAAGAAACATATATATATATATATATATACCAGCGGCTTTGGGAAGAGATCTCCAGCAGCCTTCGCCATGGAGTTTGATGTAGTTGATGAGGCGTTGGTCTTCCTCTTTGGTCCAAGCTCCTTTGTTGGTGTGTTGTTTCTCACAGCAGGGAGATCTACCCATGGTGGGAGAGGAAGAGGGTATTGTATTGCAAATGGAATGTATTGATGTTGTGATGAATGAATGATGGGGGGATCAGAGAAAAGAGAGGAAAGTGAGAGAATAATATAAATGGAAGGTGGAGAGTGGTGGGAGAGAAGGAGAGTGGAGAGAGGAGAGGAGAGTGGCGAGAGCAAGAGGAGAGCAAAATGCAATAGACTCGGGGCCTTCTTTTTCTCGCGAGACACAGTGTTTGACCGAGTTGGTGAGAATTATGAGTGGTTCTTATTCACTTTTTGCTATGCTGGATTTGGTTGGTACGTACCTCTGCTTTTTATCTTTTCCTAACTTCTCCTCTTTTTTCTTCTTTTTCCACTTTCCCCCCCTTTTTTCTTCCCTTCTATTTACACTTCCATCTCAAAACCCAAATCACTTTATATATATATAAACTAAACTAGTGCCTTTTTTTATTTAATTGTTTTTATAAAAAATAACAAAAAATAAAACTTCATTATATATATTTTACTTTATGTACAATTTTAAATACTAATAACTATATATATAGTAATTAAAGAAAGATCAATTGACGCCCATTTAATCTAAATAATTATTATATATATTACTAAATAATCTTTTATATGATGAATTTTTCACTAAATCTATCATTGTATTATACGTGTGTGTATATATATATATTAAGTAAAAATACTTTTTTTATATAAAAAAATAAGAATAATTTTTTTAATTATTAAATTAAATTGAGTGATCGAGATTAAATTAGTATTCTAAATTTTGCATAATTCTCACATGGCATATTTTAAATTTTATATGATTATCACATAAAATTTAAAATAAATTTTTAAAATTAATAATTTAATTTTATTTAACAAATAAAAATAAGTTAGGTCATCTCTTTCTCATTTAATATTCTCCATATATATATTATTAAAATTATTCCATAATTAATTTGGAGGCAGGATTATTAGTTAGTTAGGCGTCTTAAGATATTATTAAAAGTGGCATTCAGAGGTTGATTGGTAGATAATTAATTAAGGTGCATCGTGATCAGTGCATAGAAAAAATTAGGAGGTATCCATTTTGGAGGGACAATGTGTGTGTGTGTGTGTGTGTGTGTATATATATATGGACTAAATAGCATTATTGTTATTTGACTCCTTTGTTTCGTTAAAGCAATTATGATAATGGAATAAGTTGAGCGTGACCTCGCAACAATAAACAGCCCAGAGACTTACAATCCTCAGGGGAAAAATTCAAATCTTCTTTCAACACTTAAATCATATTTAATAAATATAATTAATAATTTGAACAAAAATTAGGTGCAAAAAGACGGTTCACAAATTTTAACATTTTTTGTTAAGTGCAAATATTTTTCCACAAAGTTATTCCCATAGTGCAGGGACGAACTGGTAAATGAATTACCGCAATAATAAATATTAAAAATTAAAATTGAACTTTTCTTAAAGCTTTTGCCTACATTCAAATAATTCTCTAATATATTTTGTTGGGTACACTGCAGTCTCCATGGGGCCATGACTCGCCCTTATCTGTATAGCTGATTCCTTTTAAACTTTTTGGTGTGTTAATTAATTTAATTCCCTTTCTATTATTATTTCCCGTTTTCCAATAAAGAAAGGATTCTAGAAGCATTCCTCAACTTACTCCACTAACTCTTGTCAACTCAGGTTGGATTTGAGTAACTAACTTCCCCAACCTTCCATTACTCACACTAAATAATTAATAATTCTTGTGTTCATCAAATCTCTTTTGTATTTTCTCTTAATTCTTTCACCCCCACTATCCTAAATTAAGAATACCTATACTTTGTAGTTTTGATTAAATTGTTTGGGTTCATACATTTAAATTTATTGTTATTTAAATTTAAAAAAATCCTATGAATTTCAATCAAATGGATCATATAATAATGACATGAGGTCAGAGGGACAATCTCTCAAGAGTTAATCAAATCCAAATTTATCAAGTACCTTAAGGATAGTGGTTAAGAACAAATTTATTACAATTAAGCAGTTTAAAAATTATTAAAAATAATAAAATTTAAATGAACTACATTAAATGAGTTTTTTTAAGGCAGAAATATCTTCTTCTCATGTTCTTAACATTTATTTATTTTTATTAAATTATATAAATTAATGATTAATAATATTAATTATATATCATTTTAAAAACAATATAATATAATTAAAATTATTATCTTGTAAAAAATTAAACAATTTATTCTTTTTAGTTTTATAAAAGAAATAAAGATAAAATAGAAAAAATGATGCGTTCCCATAGTAAAATAACAAAAAGAATTTTTTCTATTGAAAAGAGAATATTTTTATCTTTAAAAAAAAATAAAGAAAGTTCATTTAACGCAGCTCATCTAAATTCTAATATTTTTTATAATTTTTAGATTACTTAACTGTAATAAATGCATTCTTAACCATAAAATCCTTTATCAAATAAAACACTATCTCTCTTTAAAAATTAACTTTTTAGGTGGCCCTTAAGCATCATATAGAGTTGATGCTTCAGGTATGTTGTTGGGTTAGTGTCACCTAATAACGTTTAGAAGATATGAGTATGATAGTGTGAGGTGAGTAGGCAACACCCATGAACAATTAATAGCGCTCGTGACCTTCACTAATATTTGTCGTTTTCAGAGTCCAAACCAAATATATATCGCACCCAACGCTGAGGAAAGCGTTATGTCGTTTTGAGCTGGGCATGTGAATTTTGTGAGCATGGTTGTTAGGCCTCACCCTCCTACCTTAGTATTTTTTATTTTATTATGGAATTAGACTTCTAGAAGCATTTGTAAGAAATTAAATTAATTTAATTTAATGAAAGGAAGAAGAATCTATAAGGTTGGTGACCCACCTCGTGTATTGGAATGAGTGGGTTCTTCTCTTCTCATGCCACTCACTCACTCACTCACTCTCTTGCTTTTCAATGTTGTTAATTAATTAATTTATTTATTTAAATCTCCAATTATTTTTAAAAATTAATTTATATTTAATTTCATAGTTGGAATATTCTTATCTCGGAGTATATATATATTTTGACCGTAACCAATGAGTCTAATTATTATATTTGTGAAGATTTTCTGCCATGGCTCCACTCCAAGATTAGATTATATTTAGGAGTACACCAAAAAAGAGAAGTAATCTACAACTGTTGAATGTCATGTGTGGGCATATATTCCATATTATATTTGAGATAATTAAAAGGGCATATTATTATTGTTGTTGTTGTTGCTGCTGACACATACATTAATCCTCTCCGTTGACAAACAAATCCATATATAGCTCTTATTAATTTTCTTTTTAATCTATCACAGAAAGGTGGATCTTATAACATTTTTTTTCTTGCCATTCAACAAGATATGCAGAATCCGATTCGATCTTGTTGCAGTGATTCACTGCACATATGCTTAGTGTGCACTGAAGTATTGATCATTATAAAAAAAATTCATTTTTAAATTTTAAAATAAATCGATTTTATAATTTATAACTCAGAATAAAAAAAACATTGCAATAAAATTTCAAAAAATATATTTTTTTAAAAGTGCATATTCAATAAAAAATACTTTTTTTGATGTAAAACTGATTTATTTTTAATTTTAAAGTATGTAATTTTTACATTTTTCATAAGAATGGAGTATAAAAATGGGAACAGATCCAATTCAAATTTGGGCTTTTGGTGCTTCTCATTGATCCAATATTGCCCACGACTAAGATAAAATGAGAAGAAGCAATTTCATTACTTTTGATGACAAATACAATAAGAAAGACACAATCCCACAAGCTGGAAGCAAAGACATCAAACTCCAGAGACTACTAAGCTAAATTAAGATTCATGGGAAATGACATGATTGAAAAAGATGCATATATACGCATGCATCTTTTCACCTGAAAAAATAACACAGATGCATCAATTGGTACACAATAATCAACAAACCTTGGTGCAAAAGCAGCGGCGACGGAAACCGCGGCATTTGCCACCGGTGAAACCTTCGACAAGGCAAACCGAAGCGCAGTTATGGTCGCTGACACAAGTGCCCTTAAACCGATGGCTCTTTGACTCACAGTGTCTAGCCTCCCCCTGCATCCCCATCACTTGTTTGTGCATCAACACAGTCACAAACAATTAATTAATTGTCTGTTATACATTAATTATATTAATGAAAAATATTAATTAAAATGGAAATCAAAGAGGCTTACGAGAAGCAATCACAATAAGCAGCAACAAGAAAAGCCCGAATCGTGTCCTCTCCATTACTTACTACTCTTGCTACGTACGTACTTAGTTTTCAAATTAGTTGAAAAAGCTGCTTTGGAAAAACACGTGGTGATCAACGATATATCATCCTCTATTTATAGGTCTAAACTGTATTTCAAAATTAAAGAATATTATTGCAGTTTGTAGTAATTAAGGTCGGTGACTATTTTTTTGGTGGTGGTGACACAATGAATCTATTCACGTGCAAGAAGACATGCGCAGTGGTTGCTGATGTTAAAAAATATTTTGTCTAACTCACCTTAATTTTGTTATTTTATTTGAGAATAAATTATATTTATCTCTGAAGATGTTAAAATTATAATCATTCTTTTTTATTTTGAAAATATACACTTTTTTTAAAAAAATTAAATAATAAATTTATTTTATTTTAAGTTTAAAAAATAATTTTTTTATATTAGTCAAACACATACTTAATTATATAAATAATAAACATAAGATAATTTAGTCAAAATAAATAAAATAAAAAAAAATTTTTAAGAGAGGAGATCCTAATTTTTTACAAAAGAAAGGAGAATAACATAATTTTAATATCTCTTAAGATATGAGAGTATAATTTATTCTTTATTTAAATTAAGTAAGTTGATGAGTGGTTATGAAAGTATATTAAAATAAAATTCAAATATAATTATTAAGTAATTATTTATATCAGACTTTGATACATATGTGGTTAAGTTTGGCTAAGTTTCGTGATAAGAGGGATTAACAATACGATTCATTTATTAGACTAAGTCTCTTCTCTATCCTTAATTTAAAGTGTCAATTCCACTAAAATTACTGTTTATATTAAAATCATAGAAAAAAAAAATTTACTCACCGAAAAAAAAAAAACTTAGCTCACCGAATAGTAATAATAATGGTACCATAAAATATGCTTTCCTCTCTTTCATATGATCAAATTTAATCTTTTAATAGATCATGTATGATTATAGCAACTCACAGGTGAATGGTGATTCTAAAATGGTGCACTCATTCATTCATCCTGGATCAGAAGCAAAACATGTGGATGCACTGGGAAGAGTTAGTTCATACCCTGAGCTAACTGCTAATAGATAAAATATATATGTGTAATTAAGATTTAAGAGTAGCATAAATATTAAGGTTGAGGCTACAGAACACAAGAATGGGGAAGTGTGAGAAGTGTTTAGGGGCGGTGATGAGCGTCGTTAGCTTATGATTTATGTGAATATTATGAAGTGGAGGATGACTTTCAGAGTTAAAGAAAGCGTTTGGCATGCCTGCCCAGCCTTGGGAGTTGGGACAACGACGAATCATGGTCTTGGAACTTAAAATGATACTCTGTTTTCTTTTGTTAATATATATATTAGAGGAATATCATTTTTTTTCCCACAAGATACTTTCGTTCATAATTTAGTTTTTATAACTATTTTTATGACAAAGTTGCATGATGTTTGTCGACTATAATTTTATTTTTTTATTCGGACTTCACATCGATTATGAAAATTAAATATAATGTTAGTAAAGTTAAAATTACTTAAATAAATGTCCTCTCGGATGATCAAACTACATACCTTCAATTTACAAGGGACTAACATTATTAGATAAAAAATAATTTAATAATTAAAATTAATAAGAGACTAAAAAATTATAAAAAATTTATTATAATGAGTTTAATTATAAATAATTTAATAATAAAAATAAATTAAGATATAACACATAATATCACTTAATTTATGTGTCCGATCTCATTTGATGAAAAAAATTTTATTTATTCTTGTTGTTGTTAATCTATTATTTTGGTTTTCAAAGATTTCATATGAGAAATAATTTTAATCGAGGCACTATTAAATACTAAATATAAATATTTTTTTAATAAAAATTTAAAATTTAACTCATCGTGTTATCCAACTTCTGTTGGCAGTGTTGTTAATCTATTAATTCTTTGATTATAAGGTATTAATGAAAATATTACCACGATAAATTAATTAAAGATGTTAATTAGTTGTTAAATACTAATTAACAATATAATGTGAATAAAAATTATGACACCTAAGCACTTAATATATTTTTTTTATAAAAGGAAAGGACTAATTAGTATTGAGATACTACTATGGGATCTAGAAGATTGTAAGAATATTGGACAAAACTTCATCTCAAATCAATAAAAGCTACCCAATGAACATTAATATATTATTAGATATGTATATTGTACATTCAAAGATATATTATATTTATTTTGAATGTTTTAAAGGAAAAAATGCATAACCTTTCAATTATCATTCAGTTATAAATACTCTAAGAGTTATTATTTGTGACAAATTAATACTTTTTATAACTATTAATTAATTATAAATATTTGTCTTGAACTATTACTTGTGAAAAATTCTTTGTTTCAATTATTACTTAGTTATAAATATTCTATAAACTATCACTTGTGACAAATATTTTATTATATTTTTACATATTTAAATTTAACTCCAATTAACACATTTCTATTAATTCTATTAAGTATTTTTTTTGAGAAAAATCGATATACTCTATTTAAGTATGAATTAATTACAAATATCTCCTTAAATTATAAAATGTGACAAATGCCTTTCAACTATAAATTTTATTTAGATTTATTAATTTTTAAAAAATATTTGTTCCTAAACTATTTTGATTTTTAAAAAATCCAAATAATTATAAATTTTTATAATCTCTAATTTCCTTCCAACATTTAATCTCATAAAAAAAATATTAAAATTGAAAACACATGAAGTAACATTAATTAAAAAAGATTTCATTATTAATTTTGGATGCAATATATTGTTTTCTATATTATGAAAATTTTAAGTTTATTTAGATATTTTTAAAAATAAAAATAGTTTAGGAAAAAATATTTTTTTTCTAAATTAATAACTTTAAGTAAAATTCATAATTGAATGACATTTATCACATTTTATAGTTTATAGAATATTTGCAAGTAATTCATAGATAAAGAGGGACATATGCATTTTTTTAAAAGAAATACTTCATGTCGTTAATTTTAGACATGTAAAAATGCAAAGAGAATGTTTGTCACCAAGATAATTTAGTAATTTTAGACATGTAAAAATGCAAAGAGAATATTTGTCACAAGGATAATTTAGGGGTATTTGAAACTAAATAATACTTTGAAAAGAGTACTTATAACTAAGTGATAATTGAAAGAAGTATTTATTATAAATAATAGTTTATAAGTTATTTACAAATGAGTAATAATTTGAAAAAAGTGTTTGTCGTGATAATTTTGAAAAATATTTGTGATTCAGCGATACATCTTTTCCTTTTCTAAAAACTACTTATGCACCTTTTATCTGTTGTTACAGTAACTTATATAGTACTTCAACATTTCCTCTATTCACGTTCTCTGAGTTATTATGAAGTTTGTGTTAATTAACAGGACATTTTAGGGTTTAATGGTTATTTTATTTTATTGTTGCAACTTAAATGATAATAAGAATAAAGTACCTCCAATACTATCACACAAGATATTAATCACAAGTTAGAGAGACTCTTCAAAGACTCTAACTCAAATAATTATTATATAGGTTTAAATTACACAGTTATATTTGACAAATGACTGTGATATTAACAAATTATAGTGGTTAATTATTAAAAGTAAAATATACAGACTGTTATATTTTATTTGAGAAATATTGTATATAATATATCTCCCATTTTGTAACTGTAAGTGATTAATAAAAGTTAATTCCAACTGAAATTTCGAGGTTTTTTCATCTTCAAAGAACTAAACTGGCTCGATTACAGTCACAACAGAGACACAAAACATGCGATAAGTGAAACTCAAAATATTATAATCATTATATATTCAATAGTTCGTCGTAAGATTCAAATTATTTGGCACTGTTTACGGTGATCTATTTATATACTAATATGGTTTTGAAACCCTTTAATGTCCCTTGGTCCCAAATAGCTGATTAAAAAATTTACATTTTTATCAATTTTAACTAAAATACCTTAATGACATTATTAAATTCTTTTAAAAACTATAATTTATTAAAAAATAGATTTTAAAAATATTATGTCATTATTATATATTTTGAGTTTAAAATGATAAAGTTATTTTATGTTAAATTAAAAATATATTTGTTTATTAATCAAATACATATTTAATTATATAAATAATCAATATAAGGATATTTAGATTAAAGCAAGTGAAATTGTAACTTTTTCTCATCTTTTAAAAAAGGGGATTAAATTTAATTTTTCAAAATAAAAAGAGAGAGAAGAGTAATTCTAACATCTTTCATAAAAAAAGAGTGTAATTTATTATTCATTTTGGACAAAAAGTGTAATTTACTCTTAATAAAATTACATTTTACAACTTATTTTGTTTTAAAAATTACACTTAATACCCTAAAATTTATTTCAATATAATACAAACTTTTCTTTAAAATTACTTTTATTAATAATTAAAGAGTATATTCATTATCTCACATTGAAATTATGGATGAATTTAATTGTATTTGTGACATGCATAAGCAGAGGAGTAGCTAGGAAGGGGAGGAAATGGTAAAGAGAAGTAATGCAACTGCAGGATGGCCAGTATGGCCTCCATATATGGTTAATGTCAAGTTTAAATGAGGAAGACAAAATAGTAATTCACTGAGATCACAAAAGCAATACAAGACAACACAAGGTGCAGAATCAGATAGTAATAATTATTTTAGTAGTTGTTGTTGATGATGACTGATTTCAGGGTCAGCAGAGCCTAGTACAGAAGCAGCGGCGGCGAAATCCTCTGCATCTGCCGCCGGAGAAACCTTCGTTCCTGCAGACCAGTGCGCAGTTGTGGTCACCCGAGCACGCTCCCTTGAACATGTGGCTCTTTGACTCGCACATCCGTCCCTCTGCTCTCTGCACTCCCACTTCTGCATATGCATGCTCTCACACACAAACACACAAACACAACGTTAATTAATTAAGTAAAATTACAGAATGCATGCAAACGCCATGGCTACGTCAAGAAACTAAACTTACGAGCAGCTAACACAATGAGAAGCAGCAAGAACAGCCCCAATGATTTCCTCTCCATCTCATTAGTGTAGTCAGTACTCAGTAGTGTGTTTAATTCAGAATTGCAAAGATATATATCATATATATATATTGGGAGTTGGAAACAAATTAAAGAATGGGCATCTATCTGCGTGTGCATGCATCTGTACTGTTCATCACGTGACACTGTGCGGTAAAAATAAAATCACAGAGACAAGAGGGAGAGGGGGAGAGAGAGGTTTGAGTGTGTTTTCAAATTTCAAATGCAACAATAATGTGAATTTTTGGAGTTTAGTGGAGGAGTGGAGTTGGTAGGATAGCGATTCAGATTTCAGAGAATCAGATTCACATGCAAACCTGCACCAACTTCTGCTCACACACATGCTTGCGCAGTAGTATTCAGTATGCCATTTTCTCTGTATTACTTCAAATACATTATTTTAAGGTTAAAATACATAGAATTTTTTTGTATTTTAGTTTATCTACACATAATTTTTTATATTTTTAAATTTGACTCTAAATATTTTATATTTTTAAAATATTACAAAAGAATTTATTTTATTTAATTTCTCATCTAAAAATTAGTGACAATGAATATGTTCAAAAATCTGTCTGACTTCACTGTATTTATTTGTTTGTAAAACAAGACAGATGCACAAAACTCAACTATGGACCTGGACTGTTTTTATGAGCCCAGTTAGCATGGGTTACATTTTTTAATTCAACATATCAATCCCAAATACTTTTGGACCCAATTGATTGAAATTTGAAAGGACTCATTCTCAATCTCTCCTCTCTTCCAAAACGATTTCTGTTTTTTGGTATTAAAAAAAATCTACAATTACTTATTAGAAAATTAATAGTTTTCTTTTTTTCAAATTTAAGATCTTATATTTGAGTTTGTTAAATCAAAATAAATATGATTGTAAAATTCAATTTTAAACACTGAGAGACAGAATGGCAGGCATGAATGATGTAGGTGATGGACCATTTTTGGGGTCAATGATTGCAGAACTTAAACAGATCACTGAAAAGAAAAAAATTGATTGTTTGTATAGCAATCCCAAAAAAAAAAAGAATTAAAAAGAAAAAGACATAAGTTGAATTCTAGAAAATTTTCCATTTTTCTAATTAGAATTGATTATAAAAAAAGACATAAAGTTGAATTCTAAAAACCCTATTTATTGAGAGGACTTTGAAGTGCTGAATAAGTAGTAGTCAAGTACTGCCAAATTGCCAAGTGAGTCTGAAATTTCCAACCCAGAGGGAGAAGGCACTTGGGTTGCTACTTGGTCCTGCAACTGTGCTGAATTTGCATAAGCAGTGCCGTTGTTCCAACCTCATCCACCTCATTACATCTCTGCATCTGCAACACATGCTTTTGCCTTTACCCACTTTTTCTTTACACTTTGCCAGATTAGCTACCCAAGCATCTTTTCGCATTTCATTCTCACAAATCTGTACCAATCTTTATAATAATTATAATAATCTAAAAGTACAAAAGGTAAGCAGACTATTTATATATATATATATATATATGTATGTATGTATGTATGTCTGTCTATAATTTTATTTAAATTGTTATATTTTAAAATAATTAATTATATGTAATTTGAGATTTTAAAAAGATATGATTTATGCCAACAAAAATATGAGTAAATTTATTTGTTGATCCTTGAAAATTATATCAATTTACTATTTAATCTTTAAAATATCATAATACACATTTTAATTTCTAAATAATCACTAAAATTAATTCATTAGTATTTGAGCCTTTAACTGTTAACAGACCAGGTGACATAAGTGGCCTGCCAAGCACCAATGTGGAGCCATTAAGTGATTTTTTGAATGTTTAGTCAGCTTGCTTAAGTATAAAAGAATTCATGTCAATGTCATGTTGACTCCAACCAAATAATTTTTTAAGCGTACAAAATAAAGTTCAATATGAAGTTAAATGAATCAAAACCCAAAGTTTCATCTTCTGCATTTAGGGTTCACACAAGTTTTCCTTCAATCTTCATCTTCTTTTGCATCTAGAGTTCACAAAGTGTGGGTTAGGAAAATTTCAAGAGTTGGGTGTAAACAAAGAAGATGTTGGCCCTATTTGACAATTTTTGTTTTGTGTTTCTAAAAACAATTTTCAAAATTATTTTTAAAAATAAGTTTTGGAAGAACAAAAACAAAAAAACATTGTTTGATTAATTTGTTTTGGAAACAATTTTGAAAAGATAAAATTAAAAGAATTTGTTTGACAAAACTATTCTGAATCCAAGTTTTGTTGGGTTGAAGGTAAGATGATTTTTTACTTAAATCACTCATACTCATAAAGATTCTTTTTTCAGAGAGAGCACTTGAAGAGTTGATTATATATATATATATATATATAGGCACACACACAATAAATTGGATGTGGCAAACATAATTGCTAGCAGTGAGCAGTATGAGTACTACGATCAAACATCATTAAAATTATAAAACTGCCATTAATGAAAACTATTTTCTCATATTGTCCTCCGTGTTTTCATCAAAGTGCAAAAAAAAAAAGACCAAAACAAGTTTTAGTTTTTTGATTCTTTAAAACACTATTTTGTTTTTTTTGGGTTTTAAAAACAACTATTGAAGACAAATTATCAAACAAGTTCTTTGGTTTTTTTATTTTTAAAAACATAAAACAATTTTTTTTAAAATGTTGTCAAACGGGGCCTTTCTTTTCATGCTCTATTCTCGGCCCGCAATTATTTTAAGGACTTCGTTTAATGAGAAGTTGGAATACATACGCAAGACAGGGATTCCCAAGGATTCCAAGATGTATAAATATACGGTAACAATAATGAGTATCTCTCGTCTTAAAACAATTCGTGAGAAAATAGAAAATTTTGCCAAATTTGGGTTTTCTGAGGATGAGATATTTGAGTTTCTTGAACAGTCTCCTCTTGTCTTGACTCTATCTATTGATAAGGTTCAGAGGAATATGACATTCATATTGGGCACAATGAAGCTTGAAGTTAAAACAATTCTTCAGAACCCATATCTCTTGTTTTTAATCCTGGATACATGGTTGAAGCCATGAATTCTCGTATTAAGGAAGATACAAGACATGGATGGTAAGTTAAACTCTACAGAACCTCTAGTAACTAGAGCTCTAAGGATTAAAGAGAATAGGTTTGTAAAGGCGTTCATTAAACGCCATACTAAGGAAGACGTTGATGAGTTAATGGAGTTCTGTAGAAAGGTTAAAGAAGTGTAGAGATTAGCAGGATCATCAAAGAAGTGTATTCATAAGGGGTTTCCGTTCCAAGTTCCTCTCATATGCTTTGTCATAATTTTACTCATGAAAGTTAGATCACCACATAAATAAGAATTTGTGAACCTAAATTCAGAAGAAGATGAACCTCTAGTTTTTAATTCATTTAACTTCACATTGTAATTTCTTTTTTATGTTTAATGAATTGTTTAGTTAGAATCCACATAGTGCTGGCATAGATTATTTTATACATAATCAAGTTGATTAGGTGTTCAACAAATCAATTAATGATTTTACATCAATAATTAATAAGTCACGTTATTTGGATTATTAACAGTTAACGTATCACTCTAAAAAATTAATGAGTTAATTATGATAATTTTTTATGGATCAAAATATATATTATAATATTTTAGAGACTAAATTATAGTTTAACTTATCTTTTAAGGACTAAAAGTAAGTTTATTATAAAAAGATTCAACCTATATAATAAAATGAAATTGATTCATGTATATATCATAAGTGATATAATTTATGTTAAGTAATTTGATTGTTAATAGTTAACAGATCACTATCAGAAACTAATGAGTTGATTATGATAAATTTTTATGGATTAAAATGTTACTTATTTTTTAAGGACTAAAAGTAAGTTTATTCTAAAAAGATTCAACCTATATAATAAAATGAAATTGATTCATGTATATATAATAAGTGATATAATTTATGTTAAGTAATTGAAATAAATTAATTTAAATCATGTATACTCTGAATGTCAAAATTCAAATTGGAAATTAACTTACTGGTAGTTAGTTAATTAGAATAATAAGTACTTTATTTTTTAAAACAAAATTTTGAGTTTGAGTTTTGTGTATAAAAAAATTTTTGTTAAGAGAGTTTAACATCTGTTATGAAATCTCTATTAGTTTTTTATTTAAATCACTCATACTAATTAGAGCGAAGTGAATTTTTAAATACTAATACTTTTAATAACAAAAAAAGATTAAATTATAATTTCAATAAAATTTAAAAGACACATTAATGAGGATTAATCTAAAAACTTTTTGGGTTGTACAACTCAATCAACTAGCTGATCATGTTGCCTAATCTCTTTCTTCTTATGCTCCTCACATTTGGTTTGATAATTGGCCTGATTCTTTAATCTCTCTGGTTAGAAGTTATGTAATGAACTCTCAGATTTGATCTAATATATGCTACTTTACCTTTCAAAAAAAAAAATTAGTAGAATACAAATTTTCAAGTCTAATATGATTTGAAGAGGCTTTAGATTCTAAAATTTCATTACAAAATTTTAAATTATAAAATAAAATTAAATATATTAAGTGAAATTATAAGGAAAAAAGTTGATTTTTTAAAAATGAAATTTTCCTCAAATATATTTCCATGTTTTATATGGTACAACTAAAATCTATCTAAAGAAGCTCTCCAAAATTAAAAACTCTCTCAACTAGTAATCAGATGAAACTGAAATTCCAAAACTGAAATTTTCACAATCACGTGTATTTTGGTTTGGCAATTATTAATCTGTGAAGTACATTGAAATAAAAGTTTTGAAATATTCAAAGTTAGAGAAGTCCATGTCTCAGTTCTTACTTCTCCCCCCCCCACTTGCTTTTCTTTTTGAGTAAATTACATTAATCTCTTTATTTTAAAAAATTATACCTCATTTTTTAAGAGATAAAAAAATTTATAATTTTATTCATTTTAATTAAATTATTCTTATATTTATTATTTATATAATTAAATATATTTAACTAATATAAAAAATATTTGTTTAACTTAAAGTAAAATAAATTTATTAATTTTAACTCAAAATAAATAATAATAAAATATTATAATATTTTTAAAAATTTAATAATACATTAAAGATATTTTAATTAAAATAAATAAAATTATAAATTTTTTAATCTGAGATTTTAAACTTTTAAAATAAAAAAAGAAATATAATTTTAACATTTTTTAAAAAAATATGTATAATTTATTATTATTTTTTCTTGTTGTCATAATAGAACAATTAAATATTGATGCATGCGTGCTTTTGGTGTATATATATAATAGAAGATGATGAAAATGTTTGATGCCTTTGCCAAACTAAAGGAAGTTAAAAAGAGATAGGTGGTCTAAATGATGGTCATCCTCGTCTTTCCATCACTTGATGCCTTAAAAGGCTGAAAAGGGTGTTTGAAAAACTAAGGCAACAAAACAACGTACAAAACAAAAGCATTTTTAAACGCACAAAACAGATATACACACACTACACAGCACACACAAATCGCCCAATCACTGCCCTTTATGATGAAATTCGGTGCCAGAAAGATAAAGCAAGCTCAGTCAATGTGTTGTGGGTCCAACAATGTCTCCTTATATCTCAACTTACACATGGCCACTCAGAATGCGTTTGATTAATGAAAACATTGTTAGTTTTTTTAATTAGTTTTCATTTTTAAGTTTTTAAAATTTTAAAAACATATTGATTATGTAAAATTAAAACTTTGTTTATATCAAGTTACTTAAATGACTATAATTTTTTTTAGTAATTTTTAAGTTTGATTATTATTAAATACTAATATTTAGTGTAAATTATATTTTTTTTACTTGAAAGATTAAAAATTTTATAATTTTATTTACTTTGATTAAAATGCTCTTAATGACATTATTATTTTTCTAAAATAATTATAATTTATTATAAAATATAATTTTAAAAAGTATAATATTTTATTATTATTTATTTTGAGTTAAAAATAATAAATTTATTTTATTTGGATTTTAAAATGATATATTTTTATATTAGTCAAATATATATTTAATTATATAAATAATAAATATAAAGATAATTTGATCAAAATTAATAAAAACATAATTTTTTTTATCTTTTAAAAAAGAGAAGTATAATTTTTTAAAATGTTAAGAAAGGGGAGTGTGATTTACTCTAATATTTATATCATTAAAAAATTTATTTTTTAAAAAATATTATAAAAATAATATTAATTATTAAGTAAAAGCATCGGAAATATCTTTTAAATACTTTTTTATTTTCAACTTATTTTTAAAATTATGTTAAACTTTACTAAACATATTTGTAGTCATATTTTTTATTTGAAGTAAAAATAAAAATAAAAATAAAAAACAGTCAAAACAAGCACATTCAATTTTTTGACTCTGAATTTCAAAAAGAAATAAAGAAAAAAATAAAAAATAAATTAAAAACTTATAATTTACCTGTAATTTTTTTTTTTCTCAATAACACTTCAATACTTCCTCAAAATTTACACCTCACAAAATTCATTATCTTTTCAGCCTACTCAAACATCTAGACTGTAGAAAAGTTATTACAGTAACTAGAAGTTAAGTTAAAAAATTGTATTTGAGTGCCTTATAATTTAATCTATTAACAGTTTCATCTGCTGTAATCAAGAGATAATTTAACTTCAAAATAGTATTTCTTGGAATTAATTAAAAATTTTATTGGACCTGTCGTGAAGCTGTCATGGACATTTATATGAACCAACCTTTTGAAGAACCCAAGAAAAATTGCAGGTCCCGTAAGGGCAGAGAGGATCCAAGGCCATCTGAACAAGCCAGATAGAATTTGAAACGTCCTCAAGAGATTAACTTAATAATTTTTAGTGAGCTCATAATTATGTTAAAATTTTTTAGTTAGTATTGTACACTATGAATAATGATCTAAATTCAGCTCTATCATAGACATTATCTTCCTTTTTGGTCCAATCTAGTGGAAGCAATGATGATGACAGATCAAGCACATAATGCCCGAGAACAGACAATGCGACAAACAGAGATATAGAGTAAGACCCCACAAGAAATGCCTTTAAATTTATACAATAAAAACATTCCACATGTCAAAAGATACCCTCCAATGTGAAACTGAAAACAAACCTTGACATTTATAACAACAATAATAGAAACAATAAATAATGGAAAAAAACAGAGTATTTATATATTTAAAGAGCGAGACTTATGATTTGATCACATAAATATCATGATGAAATTAGAACAAAATTCATGTTTAAGCTTAAGCAGAAGGCTTGGTCTTTAAACGGTACAAGAGCTTCTTCTTCTTGGAGCTTGGGTTGTCAATGGTGAGAACCACTTTGCCAGGCTCACCTATCTCAAAACTGTTACAAACCACTGGTTCTTCTGATGAAGTAACCTTTCTAGCCTTCTGGATTATTACAGTATAGCTTCCTTCTGCGCTTGGCACAAACTCTGCACCATAGCTTACATCCCACCCTATCACTCTCAGCTCCCAAGACACAAGACATTTCTGCAAAATAATACAACTTCAATTTATTATATTATATTCAACATTTAATGAACCTTTCTAAATCTCAGTCTGAGTTTGACTCTGTAATTGGCTTCCAGTTAAAAACAATACTAATACATCATCGTCAACATCAACATCAATATCAACATCAACATCAAGGGTCTCTTTTTGGTATTGAAATATCTGACAAGTTTTAAATCCTAGTTCACTTTGTTTATATCAACCAAGCTAATTAATTTATTAGACAACTACAAAACCTACTTTGGCTCTTAGCTACATTAAGAACTAAATTAAACAAAATCCGGCTATTCCGGCTTCATACTCAGAAACGACAAACGAAATTCCGGCTTCATAGTTTATGAGTTTATTTTATTCTGCATTTACTGATTTGTGGTTTATTTGCTTCTGACATTGCATTTGTTCGAGATCATGGTCTGCATAGTATGTTGGGTAGAACATGTGCAAGAACCATAACTCTGTTCCGAGAACAGAAGAATCCTAGGAAGAATTCATTGGATTCTCAAAACTAAACAATGAATGAATGAATGAATGACGATGAGAACATAGGAAAACTAACACACCTCAGTAACTGGAAATTCTACAGTGTGTTTGGCTGCTTGTCTTACTGTAATTTCAGTTACAGCATCAGTATGACCGAATTCTCCATCTTTGCTCAATCCTCCATACTTCACTGGAAGCTGCTCTGCTGCTATGTATCTGAAGAAATCCAGAGACCAATTGAGATCTCCAAGTCTAAGACTCTAACCAAGTAGAAATCAAACTCATAATAAAAGGAAATGAGCAAAGTTTGAATTTTTTGGCGTTTACCTCAAAAGGGTCTCTGCAGTTTTGGAAGGTCCTGCAAACACAAACTTGCTCTTGGTTCTCTGAGTGAGAAAAGGGCTTATCATCCTGTTCACTGCCAGGTACCACCATGGCACATTGATGAAAACCTACATCAAATATTTCAATGTATGAGTATGAAACGATGAATGAACTCAATGTATTAGAGATGAATAGTAATAGTACCTGTTTGGCTACGAATTCAGGATAGTTATCTTGGAGCAAATGAAGGGCCTGTTTGGTAGCTTGTCTAAGCTCCCACTTACCAGGTCCAGGAGAATTCTTGAGATCATTAACTTGGACAATGGTGGATATGCCGCCAGGATTAAAATCCAATTTGCGGATGCTCTTTTCAAGAAATTGAATTCTCCATCTCAGGAAATTCTGCCTCTTTCCCTCATCGGAAAACGTTTTCTTGTAAAGCTCCTTGTTCTGAAATTCTCCATAGATGTTGTAACAAACCGGGTGGCCTTCCTTATCGAACCCATGCATGTACACTGCCTTCTCCAAATCATCACCCAGGTTTTCTTCCATCAATTCATCGATCCCAAATTCTTTTCTCCAGCGAATCGTGTTCTTGATCATAGCAAAAGCATCCTTCACCTTGAAATCTCTGGCTCGCAGGAATTTCAGGAGGATCACATCGCTTCTCTCATCGGCAAGCAGGGGTATCCCCCAAATGGATACTTCTTCAGGCGGAGTTTGGTCTTCGGTTTCTTTGGGCTGTTCTGCCTCCGCCGGTGGAGCGGCGGCAGGTTCTGACTCATCGGCCGCCGTTGGCTGCTCTGCTGGAACAGAGGAAGAAGAAACCGCAACGATGGTCTCCTCGATGGCTTCCACGGTTTTTGCTCCGTCGTCATCGACGGCCGGAGCAGGTGCTTTTTCTTCAACTGCCTCAACGGCCACCGTTGCCTCAACGGCCACCGTTGATTCTTTCACTTCCTCCGCCTCGGTTTCCTTCTTGTCTCCTTCTTCATCCTTCTCTTCTGTTTTTGTCTCCATCTCCTCCTCCTGAACCGGTTCAGAAGCCTTTTCCTGAACCGGTTCTGTCTCCTTCTTCTCAACAACAGCAATAGTGACGGGCTTCTCTTCTTTGGAAGGTGATTGTGAAGTAGCAGAGAACTCATGGTTGTTGAGTGCTTCTTGAACGAGCTGCTTGAGCTCTTGGAGAGCCTTCTTCTCATTCTCAGCAAGGTCAGCAACTCTGGTACTCTCTTCCTTAAAAGAACCAGACTCAGGCACTTTCTCATCACTCTCACCACCTGGTTTCGTTACCTCAGTCTCCTCAACGGCCTTCAATGGCTTCTCTGCCTCACTCTCCGGCACAGGTTCTGGATCCTTCTTCTCAGGCTGTGGCACATCAGTAACCACCACTTCCTGAACTTGCTCCAATGCCTCTTCAGTTGTAGTCATCGTCGTCGTCTTTGAAGCATCCTCAGCCATAGTTCAACAAGAAGACGTACACTTGAAATAATCCAAATTTGAAAGTATAAGAGATAGAAAAGAATGGATGGGATTGTAGTGAGAGAGAGATAGAGAAGGAATGGCGTTATATAAAGAGAAGAAGGAGCATAATGTGAAGGGCCAGCTTGGAATTAGAACGAAAATGGCATTACGTGGGACCCCATTACTAGCTAAGCATTCCACAATGTGGCCATGTTAATGCTGTTACTACACAAATCATCGGCGGCTTTGCCGGCCTTATCATCATCATCACCTTAACTGGGTCCCTTCCTCTTCCTTTTCCTCCAAAAATTTGAAAATCACGAACCGTCTGAACTATTAAACACCAAAAGAAAAAAAAAAACTTCACAAAACAAAAATCATTATTAACTGAAGAAAGAGGTTTTTAGTTTTAACGTAAGAACGTTGATGCTTTGATTCATGATTCATCCATCCAACGGACAGTTACCTAGGATGCGTGGCAAATCGTTCTCTTTTGTCGTTGTGACTGCGAGTGAGTGTGAGTACAACATACACGTCTAGTTGTCTCTGCCTCCGTTTTAGATTCTCTGGAAAAAAAATTAATTAATTATAACAAATTTTTAAAATTATTTTTATTTTTAAAAATAAATAAATTTGTTTCAATATCTGTTTTTGACCAAAAAAATTAAAATATGTGTTTGAATAATTAAAAACATAGAATAAATAAAAGATATTATAAATTTTAATTTTTTAAAATAGAGAAACATATAAACTAATTTTTTTTATTAATATTATGTAAATAAATATATTAAAATAAGATTAATATAAATACTCAAAATTAATTTTATAAAATAGTTTTAAAAAATAAAATAAAATTTAAACAGACTCTTAATTTTTAATCCATTCCAATACACTCTTCTTAAATGTAGAGAAAATTAAAAAAACGCAAAAAAAAAAAAAGAAATCATTTTTCAAACGGTAAACTCCCATGGCTCTCCCTGCCATTCGCATTTTGCATTTTAGACCGTTAAAACAGGTCCGGTTAAGGCTCACTTGCGACTTGTAGGATCGGCCTGCACTGCATTGCGCCAGGAAGACTTGGTCACGACTCATAAGTCCGGACTCTGGACGAACTGGTGGGCTCATAGTTTCATGAGCAGGTTGTCTACTGGGCTTAATTTGATGATTGTAACTAGGCCCAAGCTCATGCATTATGTTTTGGGCCCAACTTTGCAAGCCCTGTATGTAGAGTGGATAAGGGCAGAGGTAGGCAACGTCTCACTCAACGGTAGGTTTGTATCTATTTTTTGACTAGTGCTGCAATGAATGCGATGATCATGAAGCACGTCGTGTGGGACTATGGGGTGTGTCGTGTTCTGTGTTTACAGGACACTAAATTGGTTTTAAAAAAATGAAAAGTATATGAGTTTTGCTATTGTGTCTTTGTTTCTCTAGCTACTTGCTGTTGGCAAAGGCCTCAATATAGTTGCATGTATGCAGACGCAGATAGAGTATTATATATGAAAGAAGGCTCCGAAGTTTCGAGTTTGAAGTGAAGTAGCTGTGTATAGTGGGTATGGGGAAGAAGAGAAGGCGAAGAAAAAGTAAGATAGGAAAATGATAGAGAGAGGAGATGAGTGGGACAAGACGACAACGTTTGACATTTCAGTTTGAATGGGTAAATGATAATTCATCAATAGTTGTCAATCAATGAATGGTAAGCGAGTGATGCGTTGCCATACTGATTCAGAAAAATAAGGCCCAATCCCAATGGGGTGATGGTGCTCCCTGTCGGCCAACGCCAATATATGCCAACGCCTTACCTATTACTTTTTTTTTCCTTTTTTTCTTTTAAATAATTTTAAATAATATTTATTAAATTATAAAAAATGCATTTAAAATATATCATCAACTTATTATTAAATTAATTTATAAATTTAACTTATTAATAAATTAAGATGTATTTGAACGTCGTTTACAAAAGCGAGTGTTGGAAAGACCCCATTCTCATTCTGAATAGATTGTAAAAAGGGGAATGACGAAGTGAAAGCGAGGCCATGTGTAGCTCCGAGCGCTACGGCGTTTTTAGTGATCGGAATTGGCAATCCAAAGGCAAAGGCCAAAACGCAAAATGAAATTGAAAAGTAAAAATTGAGAAAAACAAATAAGAAAGAAAGAAAGAGACAAGGCAGTGGCAGGCACCAACTGGATTCATGCATTCCGATCCCATTTCCCATTTCTTTATCAATTTTTCTAATCTTCACCATTCCCTTCTTCTTCTCTTCCTCCTCTTTACTTCTCTCCTTCACTCACTCCCTTCTCTCGCTTCAACCTTCGTTATTGCCTTTCTCTCTATTTAATAATAATAATAATATAATACGAGTATTTCAATGCTGTCCATTTAGCCCCAACCAATCCCTTTCCCATCACGCATTCAAGTCACAAAATGCTGCTCTGATTTCGGAACCCACTTGCTTCCCCCTTCAGACGAACCCGTAATTCCTCTTATTCTTCAACTTCAGCAAAATATCGCTACAGATTGGAGGGTATGGATAAGTACGAGGAGGTGAAGGATTTGGGAGCTGGCAATTTTGGTGTTGCTAGGCTTATGAGGAACAAGGAGACCAAGGAGCTCGTCGCCATGAAATACATCGAGCGTGGCCGCAAGGTTTGATTGTCTTTTTTTTTGTTTTTGTTTAAGTGTCAGATTTAAACCAGTTATGTTTTGCATTTGAACATTCTGGATTGGAATGATGAATGACTTGTTGCATACCTGACGATTAGCTCAGGATCCACTCAAGTGGGAGTTCTGGTTTTGTGAAAACAACCCACAACCTTGTTTCGCGGGGAAAGAAAATTTAACAACGAAAATTCTTCTAATTTTAGCAATCCATCAGGTCCCTGATAAAGGCGTTAGTGATTTCAACTCAAAATATGGGCAATTTGATGAATGAAAAGTCCCTTTCTGAAACATCTGATTTTAAGTCATTTCTTTTTCGATCCCAGATTGATGAGAACGTGGCCAGGGAGATTATTAACCACAGGTCACTTAGACATCCGAATATAATTCGATTCAAGGAGGCAAGCACTTTAGTTGTTTACTTGTTGGATCAATTTTCATTGGGTACAAATGCTGATTTCTTTGGTACATTTGTTTCAATTGGATTTTGATTTTCCAGGTGGTTTTGACCACCACACATTTAGCAATAGTAATGGAGTATGCTGCTGGAGGGGAGCTATTCGAGAGAATATGCAATGCAGGAAGATTCAGTGAAGATGAGGTTAATAAGTTCACATACTCGCTGAAAATCTCGTCCTTTTGTTAATTTGTTCTATTGCTTTCCATGATATTGCTTTTGTTTTCATTACCAAATTTGCTTTCCTTGGACTATTCAGGCAAGATATTTCTTTCAGCAGCTAATCTCTGGTGTCAGTTTCTGTCATGCCATGGTATAATCCTCCTCACTGCCTTTACAAAAAAACCACGCCTCTGCCCCATAGTTCTAAAAAATGCACAAAATGAGAACTCATGCTTTTACTCTTGATTTGCAGCAAATATGCCATAGAGATTTGAAGCTTGAAAATACCCTTTTGGATGGAAGCCCTGCACCTCGCTTGAAAATTTGCGACTTTGGTTATTCCAAGGTAATGGGATTAATATCATTGAATTTGAAGGTTATACTAGTTTTAAGCTATGCTGCGCAAGTATGAGTACTGGTATGGATGTTGGATATGGTAATGACACAGTGCAGCAATACATACTAAATAAATAAAAAATACTTTATAATAAAAAATACTAAATATCACAGTTCTTACAATAGTTAAAATAAATTATCAACCTTCTATGATGTATATAACAACAAACCAAGCCTTTTTCCACTAAGTGGCTATATAGATCAAGTGACTTCAACCTTCTATGATGTATAATAAATCAAAATAGTAATATAAATTTCTTAATCTGATTTAAAATTTCTTATAACTTTAATAAAGTTAGTCACAGTAATATATGATATCAAGATTAGTTTTTCTTATAATTTTTTTGAGTTAATGATATTTAATTTCATATTTTTAAAATTAAAAGTTTGTAAGCACACCTACAATTTTCTCAATATGTATCGAAATCAAACCTTTATTTGTGGAAAAAAAAAAAGCTACCTGATATATAGTTTGGAATATTTAAGAGTACTCAAAGAAAAGAAATATGGGTATGGGTACATATCCAGTACACTTTAAATTTAGAAGTTTTCATCTTTCATAGGTTTTAAGGTTGGTGTTATAATTGTACTTATGGTTGTTGAGTGCATTTTATTTATGATGTAGTCATCTTTGCTGCATTCACGACCCAAATCCACTGTTGGAACTCCAGCTTATATAGCACCTGAGGTTCTTTCTAGACGAGAATATGATGGCAAGGTAATATATGTAGTCATTCTACCAATAATTTTCAGATCTCCTTGCATCTATTTCATATATATATATATATATACATATATATTGAAATCTTGATACATATTTCTGCTTGCTGCATGTTATTAGTAGCTTCCCTTCAGATATATTGATGATTTTCTTCTTTACAATGGCTTAGTTGGCTGATGTGTGGTCATGCGGTGTGACTCTCTACGTCATGCTGGTTGGAGCATATCCCTTTGAGGATCAGGATGACCCTAGGAATTTCAGGAAAACGATTCAGGTATGCATTAATCTTTTTTCATGTTGCTTTTCATGTTATTTCTTAAATTATTTTTAAATTATTTTCACATCATTCTTATCCCCTTTGCCTTTCCTCTTCAGCGAATAATGGCTGTTCAATACAAAATTCCAGATTATGTTCACATATCTCAAGATTGTAGACACCTCCTCTCTCGCATATTTGTGGCTAACCCATTGAGGGTACGTTACAATATTTTATGATGTTTAAAGTGACTAAAATATTGCAATTATCTCAATATAACTAGATTTTTGTGTGATTATAAATTATATATATCATGTCTCTACTATGTTTTAGTCAGAGTTATACATTTGTAACTATAACCACCTCGTTGTTCTTTGTTCATCATCTTGTTCATTTCTGTAGATTGGAGTGGTGTGAATGGACTGTTTACATTGCTCCTCCATTCCACTCTTATAATATCTTTTCTGTGAAACAAGATTTTGGTTTTCTTTTCTAATCACCTTTCACTGCTTTCAATCTTCCCTTGCTGAGGATTATTTTAAAGGTTCAAGACGTTGAGACGAAGCTAATGTGTACTGGAGCAATGGAAAGTCAAATTTAATTGTGGTTTCTATCACACAAGATGCTTTTGAACAAAAAAGTATTGTATCTTAAAATTAGAAATTTAGGAGGTTTTTATATGGAGCTAACTGGCAGGGCACTTTCATTGTTGGTTTCAGAGAATTACTATCAAGGAAATTAAGAACCATCCATGGTTTTTAAAGAATCTTCCAAGGGAGCTAACAGAATCATCTCAAGCCATTTATTACCAGAGAGACAACCCAAGCTTTTCTGTTCAAAGTGTGGAGGAGATAATGAGAATTGTTGGAGAGGCAAGAGACCCACCCCCAGTTTGCAGGCCTGTCAAAGGTTTTGGCTGGGATGGTGAAGAGGAGGAAGGAGCAGAAGATGAGGAGGAAGAGGTGGAGGAAGAGGATGATCAAGAAGATGAATATGACAAAAGGGTCAAGGAGGTTCACGCAAGCGGAGAATACCAAATCAGTTAAGTCTTATAATTCATGTACTTGTTGAAGTATAAAATTTGTACGCTAGAAGTCGCCTATTTATGTGTAATATGATTAATAAAGACTATTACAAACGTGAGATAGGCTAGCTTTATGGCTCTGTGCATGTAATGTATGATTGCATCACCATGGATTCCATGTATGTGAACAAACATTGTCTGCTTACATTCTAGATTACTCCTGTCTCTGTAACAGATAAGCAATGACCACGGCAAGTTTTGTCTTCTATTTTGTTGGTTGGCATTTTTTTTGACTCAAAAGAACAGTACATGCAGAGACTTAAACTGAAAGAAAAAAAAAAGTACCTAATAAAAGTCTTGGCATTTCTGTAGATCGGATCTCAAGGAACATATTCTGCGTCTCGCTGAATAGAACTTCTCTAGCTTTTAATAAAAAAATCGTGCTTTAGCCTCTCTTGCTTTAGCTTTTTAGCTTTATTTTTTATTTGCTTTACTTCTGAACAGTAACAATCACTTCATCTGTGGCGTAAGCTTTTACACTGTTTTCATGCTTTTCTCTGCCTAGAAGGTCCACATGCAAGAACACGAAAATTGAGGTTTAATTGTAAGTTTTAAAGAAAGTGAAATGAGATGGGTGAGAGTGTAAGACAACTCATTACAACTCTACAAAAACAATAACAAATAAAATTTTTTTCGTTAAGTAGGATCTAATTGCATTGATCAAATCAAGTAAATTTTTTAAAGAATTTTTTTATTATTTTCTTTTGAAAAAAAAAATTTGAAGTTTGAATGGTTTAAAATGGTTTTCAAAATATCTTAATCCACGCCACCTTTTTGGGTTTTTAATATCCAAGTTAAGATACTTAAATCATCATTTCAATCAAAACCCTTATTCTCTGCAATATTTGGCAATTATTTCTAAGCACGGCTATGTAAATGGCCAAGTGACCAAGCTGTTTCTTGGTGTTTTACATGGATAAGAGAGAAGGAGGGAGAAGAGAGAAGTGAAGTTTGATAGTTATTAAATAATATTTAAGCTTTTTCACAACTAACGGAATTTATGTTATTTAAACAGGGAACCCAATATATAAATATATATAATAGAGACAAAAGCAACTATCAAAGTTTATTAATCTTTTAAAAATATGCTAATATAATATCTCATATGTATGAGCAACATTTCCATTAAACAAGCTCATGATTTTGATGGAGTAGCAGGTTTTTCGACAACACTTAATGTGGGACGAATATGGAAAATGGAAACGGTAAATAATAGGAAGAAGGAAGAAGAGATAATATATGGTCATTCATGTGGCTAATGGCTCAGAGAAACTCCTCACTTCACCAATCATTACTGAACAGCAATACCTCCAAGCTAATTAGATCCATGCTGTTTAAATTTAGTGGTCTCTGCTGTCACTTATTATTATTTTTAGAGCTTAAATGTATACTTTTTATGTAGATGAAGAGAAAAAGAAAATGTCAAAATTTGGCTCAATTCACAGGACAACATTAAATTTGGACAACAAGAGATTCAATTTGCTCTCCAAGATGCAGAAATAACATGGAAACTACTCTTCATGAGAAAAAAAATCTTATAAAATACTTTACATGATAAAATTTTTAAAATAAAAAAAATTAAGAGATAGATAAATAAATAATTTATTGAATAGATTAAAGTCTAATTTTTTTTATTTTTATCTTTCTACCTTCATCACAAACTTTACATCTTTCTTTTATTTTAGAAGATTTAAATCCCTCTCCATGCACTCAGATTATCCACACCACGTGGAAATGCTTCCATGCCGTCTCTATGATTTCGGCTTTCTCTCTTCCTCTACCAAGGGACTCTAGTATATGCTGTTTAATTTCTACTTGGTTCACAGTTTTGTCAGTGAGCATATTGAAACTCTAACAAATTAAAGTTGAAACCAAAGAGGCTCTGAGAGTGAGTTATATTACAAGATCTTTACAAGCTTGCTTTTATTAATGGAGAGAGAGAGAGAGAACTGTTATGCTATCTTGCTATTTTTCTTATCTTATTAAATTTTATTGTAAAAATAGACTATTTGTTATTTATTATTGCTATATGCTTAACCCTCTTATTTGTATTACTTTGACTTCTACGATCATTAATGCCCTTCCTTATCTATTAATACATAACTCATGACATTTATTTTTTTCAAGAACATGAAACATTAATTACTATTTACAAGGACATTACTTACTTTTTATTTATGACTTTATACCATTTACAAAGACATGATTTAATTTTTATTTATGACTTTTTCCTATTTACAAGGACATGAGTCACCATTTCTAGTACATGTAGAACTTTTATTTACATGTTTAGAAAATCTTCATATTGTCAAAGTCTAATTTTTTGTCTTATAGACTGCCAGCTCATGTACTAATGTTGTGCTGAGTGATTCAATCAGGGTTGCGATCTTAGGACAAAAGTAATTCATCAAATTCTTAATCTTTATTTCTTTCCTCTTCCTCAATTTCTAGTAATTCAATCAGATGAGAGGATGTCCAGATTTTGAAGATTGAGGAGATTGGATTATAGAATATTAACAGCTTCGATTGGTTGGTAGCTTATGACTCTCAACGTTAGGAGCTGCCACCTATTGGTATGAGAATGAGGTTGGACAATGTGCTCAAACCTAGAACGGAAGACCAGCTATGAAAAATTAGATTTTGGGAAGTGAAGCTTTATAAAACTATTATTTTATACATTAACTCGTAAACATATTAAAAAATAAAAATAAATAACTTCTTATATTTTAACCTGTTTACAAATTAATTATATATTTTAATAAACTTCACAAAAAAGTGAACTTCAAAGATCTAATTTCTAGTCATGCTAGTTGTGCTTCTTCAGTCGTTTGAATACAGGCAAAGTACTTTTGCTTGTACGTGTCCTTTACTACTTAATAAACACAGGGCATGTGCTCAGGACAGGAGTTGTGAAACTTGGTTTAGGCAAAGTATTTGTGGATGGAAAAATTGTAGTGACTTTGGTTTGTATACTCAATAAAATTTCTCGTGTATATGTAAAGCATTGTTATAAAGAATTTGCCCAACGAAGGTTACAGACAATAGACATCCGAGTCAGATGATGCGCACTGAGACACATCAAATAACATTCTCCACAAATAAAAATAATACAAACAGCATTGTATCTCTAAAAGTTGGTAGGAGGGTTTAAAGTCAAGGAAGGAAAAAGAAAATATGTAGTTCCCTAGAAAAACATTACACACCTGCATCTGAAAAATACAATCTGCAGGACTAACACAGAAAATGCATTCCATATTAGATGTTTCCATGAACTAAAGAAGCTGTGGTCTCAACCATTTTTTTTTCCTCTCACGAAGCTCACCAAGAATAAAACAGAAATCATCAACTTCTCACGACTTAAACTTCTAACCCCATATTTGAAACATAAAAAAGGAAAGATAGAGGCAAAGCAGGCCCTTTTGTTAATAGATCAGTCACTGGAATCAAAGCTTCCACTGTGGGAGCTGCTGCCATTGCGACTATGTAGGGAGAGGCCCCTCATGTGACCAGACAAATTAGAACCATCCATCTTGTTTTCCTGAAAAAACCTCTCCCTCTCAATGTGTTTAGCAGGTGGTGGAGGAATTGCCACACGAGCAGGCTCCCTACTGACATGATTTGCATTTGGTGGTGGATATACAGCAGGTGGAGAACGAGTATCAGCTTCCCGTGATGGCTCCAAAGAGAGTGGTCTAATCAGTGGTCGATTCAGTCTTTCTCCAATCAAACCCAAAGGAGGAAATTCAGATGCAGTCTCTTCATCTTCAGGCCTTGCACAAGCCTTTCCTTTGCGCAATCTTCCAGGTTTCATCATACAGATATTAAAAAATATTGAAAATCCAGTGTTTAAAAGCAAATAAGAGTAGCAAGTTTAAAGAACTAACAAGTTGAAATGAACATGGATAGGATATGAGTAAAGTATTATAGTCCCGGACCTGGACCTAGAGAAAAAAAATTTTCCGCGGACCGGAGCGGGAAACAAAATTAATTCTAAGACTTGCCAAATCCTCGAATCCCCATACTTGGACCCATTTACCCAAAAAAAGTTCAAAATGATTTTTTCTTTTTTAAAGTATGACACATCTACATATAAGTTTATTAAAAAAAAAAATTATAACTTACATCAATTATATTATATAATTTTTAGATATACAATCGACATAAAATCTTAAATAGTTTATCTTTACAAAATTATCAAATATAACAATTTATATGTAAATGTTAGAACTAAATAATCTTATTGAGGAAATTAATGCTAATAATATAATTTTTATATTTATTATTTTAATATAATAAATTATAAATGTATTTATAATATAAAAATAAATATTTAAATAATTTATATAGAACTAATCTGACCTGAATCTGGACTCAAAAATCCTTAAAAAAATCTCCCGTATTTGGACTCAAATCCAAACCCAATAGATAAATTTTACAGGTAATGTAAGATATGGATATTTTGATTATCCCCATAGGCAAGGTACCTTCGGAATAACTGTTCAGCTTCCTCTTCCTCTGCTTCTTCATGGTCAAAACGATTAGCAGTTGTTGTAACTTTGCCTGAAATAAGGTCATCATGTCTAGCAAGAACTTTCTGAAGCTGCTCATTTAATTCAATTGCTTGAGAAACTATTCTCTCATCTCTACAGAAGTTACCAACAGATCAGAAGCAAAAGGCATTACCATCCATCCTCTAAACCATTCTAAATCCAGAAAGGAGACGACAGAAAGCATAAAAGAGAAATTTAAAGTAGCCTTACCGTGAAGTCATCACAAGATGCATTACCCTTTGCTTCTGAAAAGAACACTGTTCTACAAGGTCAAGGGTGAATTCATCCCTTGCTCCCTAGAAATGACATAACATAGTTTCAGGTTTTCAGCAAATGGTGAAATTATTTATCTATAGGGTCCATAAATATATTTCAAGGAGAAAGGTCACCAGATAAACAACTTCCAATAAACATAAGAGTCCTTTGACAACTTCCTTCCTAAAGCAGCTAGATATCTAAATATATTTATTTGGCGTGTAATATTGAAGATGTCTAGTTTTCTTTTTTTGAAAGAAAATAATTGTCGCTAAAATCTTCATGATGTTCTCTCATGGAATGCTCCTGAAATGGTACAAACATCACATTGACAAAAGGAATGGGTGTTTGTGTAGAATACTCTTTTAGTCTGACATTCAGGCCCAGGATTTACTATGCTGAAAGTCTCAAATTTACACCAATGAATAACACCAGAATGTCAAACTTAACATCAGAGAATGCTCGTGAGGTTTTGGCTTTGATTTTTTTCCTGTAGACAAGCTGAAAACTTGAGCTCTTTCGACATTAATTTAATGCCACCAAACAATTAAACTATGCATTATCATGGATTTCAATTAAGAACAACCAATGGTGGAGGCAGTTGATCTTAATCAGCCAATTACTAATTAATATGATGCAAGCCTCTCAATCTCAGTCTAACAAACCCAAAAATAAAACAAATATAAGAAGCTTATCTATTTCACCGAAAAAGCATAATAAGGCATATCAATCCAATTGTATCATTTATAATAAGTCAAGACAAAAATTTAAGTGATAGTCTTGCCTGGTTTCAATAGGGCAGAATTTAACATACCTCAGGATGCTGAGGATCAACAGCATCAAGGACTTCTTTTAGTACTTCTAATGCATTACTAGCCTTCTGAATAATGCTGCAAAAGATACGCACAGAATAAGAAAATATCTTTGCTAGACAATAAAATGATTATAAGAACACAGTTTTTAGGTTGTTTCTCTAACAGAATCATTGCACTTTTGAATTTATCAATAGAAATAAAAAGGAATATTATAGCTTTTGACCTTTATCTCTTTTGGTTCTTTTCATTTGACCTAAAACTAGTATATTTGGTTTATTCTTCTTTTAATAATACATTCATTTTAGACTTTTCGGCTGTGCTTCTTATCCAGATGCAACTTAACTATAGAGTGAAGGTAAAATGAGATTGACATTCACTCCTAAAGATTTGGTCCACTATCAGTTAATGCCATACAGAAAATGAAAAGCAATAGTCACCTAGATTCAGGAACAGCCTGGGACTCTGCTTGCCGAGCAATTCCTTCAACTCTAGGTGATACATCCCCGTTTGGTACATTACTAGGCTTACTAGGTTGTGAACTGGGATGATTTGATTGGACCCCTTGACCACTCTGAGGAAACTGCACACCAGCACTCTGTAAAATGTATAAACAGATGTAGTAATTGACAAGTATAACAAACTAACATTGACCAAAAAAGTGCTCCCATACAATCACATCACTAGTATCATAACAAGAATGGAAGGTGAAGGCTGTCTATAATTTGGGTGACAAACTATCCGTTGGGAAGAAAACTTGTATTAGCAGCAATAAGAGTTCTAATGTATGACGTCCAGCATATTTTCAGACCACTCACCCATATGATTTAGGACAAGCAAACCACTGTCACCGCCTCCATAAACCCATGATAACAACTATAATATGGCTTGACCCGCTACTGCTGTAATGCAGCATATGTTAGAGAGGCAATTTTTGACTACTTAATTGATTAATGAGTACTATATCAGCTTCATCTACCTACGGTCTCATCTAGGAAAACCAAACACCATATATTATGACTTAGGTTTCATCATCATTTATCTAGAATCTAGATAGACCCATAAGACTCCTAGAAATTTACTTCAATATCTGTACCTACCACCAAATCATAATATGCATTATAATACTGGGGAAACTTTCCAGAAGCACCACCAAGGGATGTTTGTGTGGCATCTAGCAGGAGAAATATCCGCTCTCTTACAGGCAAATCTGACTGCCATTAAAGAAAAAAGACAAAATGATAATGAGGCTAAAAGAAAAAAAAAATCATAGAGGAACAATAGCCTGTGTACAGAAAGATTCACACCTTTTTCTTTACAATTTTCACAAGAATAGGAATAATTCCTGTATCAATCACCTGCTTATGAATATGATCTCCAATATTGTTCATCAAC
This sequence comes from Senna siamea, assembly GCA_031216115.1. Lineage (NCBI taxonomy): Eukaryota > Viridiplantae > Streptophyta > Magnoliopsida > Fabales > Fabaceae > Senna > Senna siamea. Next base: position 16,417,868 of record CM062359.1, on the reverse strand, counting down.
ATTTCCAACAGCTAGAAAATCAATGAAGAAATGACTTAGTAGGAAACCATAGAGCAGGAAAGCATGCAACCTAAATGTTCATTTAAAGAAAGTCACATAACCAAGCTTCCCGTTTCAGTTTTAGCTAAAACTCATCAAACTCTGCTTTTCATTTGTGTTGCACATAATTTAGGAAATTCACATGAAAGTTTCCAGGAAACCAAGTCATAGGGAAGTCTTCATACTCACCATGACAGCATAGAGTTGAGTATTGGGGTTTTTGCTACTCAGTCTCTTTTTGATAGCTTTAACGACATCTCTAGCTTGCCTTCATATTCATAAAATACGACAGTTACATAAAGTGATACTGCTTGGATTATTCTGGCAGATTAATGAACTCATGAATGTTCATAATCTAGTGAAACACAAAAGCCAGGATCAGGCACCGGGCTTGAACAAAAATCTTGATGAATATAGTTAGAATTACATATTGAGCATCAGATATCAGTTGTTTACCAATACTGAAGGCCTCCAATTCATAAAATTGTTCCAACATACAAACAAAATTGAGAAATACAATATATGTAGTTAACATGACAGAGATTTGGATCACAAGAACCCAGCAATCAATCTTGGCATAATATGCTATAGTTATTATGATGAAACCCACGCTAATAAGAACAACTCTGACATATTATTTCCTGAACAATCTCAATATACCAGCACAATAAAGCAATAAAGCTAGCAGAACATGGGGAATAACGGCATAAAACACAGCACCATAACAAGAACAAAACGCATAAAGATAAAATAATCCTAGCTTTCCAGAGGCCAGGTTCTCTCCCAAGCACACAGCTCTACTGAAATTATTCTCTGCCTTGTCCTTCCCATAAATCTGATACATGTGTAGCAACCCCACCCACTCACGTGTCAGAGTTGGTTACTCCCTCATCTACTTCCTCTTCTGCCCTGCCAACTTATTTCTTCTAGAGTACATGATTGGCTCATTTTCTCTCAGCCTACTCTGATTTACCCTTTTACCCTTGATTTGATTAATTTTGGAGATAGTGGGTCTATCAGATTACTTAGGAGAATTACCTTCCAATGATTAAAAGATACAATCTTAAGAATCAAAAATAAAATCTGACACGTAAAAGTTATGAACAAACCAGGTACATCATTCAGTTTGATGTGATAAAATTAGTAATAAGTTCATTAGCATAAATCAGCTATTCATTTCTCTTTGTGATGTTTTAACTTTTTAGACATTCAACAATCAGAAAGAAACAACAAAATGTAAGGGGATGAAAACATTGTAGATTACCTTTGATCATGGGCAACTAATTCACAGATTTCTATATTTTTTGTCCAATCAGTTTCTGCCAGTTTCTCACTTGTTGCAGCATTGACAAGCTCAGCTGCCATTTTTCTCCAGATAATCTAAAAATTTATAAAAATGTAAAAAAAAATAAAAAAATAAAAAATTACAAGATATTTTAGAAGAGGAAACCAACAAGGTACAAATAGGTTTCAGGTATTGTATATCAAGTAGGAACAGGTTAGCTGGTTTATCAGCTTCCACTAGGGACAAGCAAGCAAAGCTTACAAAAGTTCTGAAAAAGAATGATCACTTCACTTAAACAGTGGAAATCTAAGCCCAACCATGAAACAAACATTTTTGCTCTTTAATTAAACATCTAACATTATGGATTAATTCTCAGCTTATTAGGGAATCAAAAAACAAATAGTTTGAACTAACATTTTGTCTGTGTTAAGTAAGAAGCGAAGTTGGGGTTTCATATCACATAAGACTGTAAACGATATGATTCTCTTGCTAAGTTGAAGGTAATTAATGCACTATGTTGTACGAGTAGAAAGATGCTATCACAAAACTCTTAATTCGTACTCTGTAAAATGACCTTCCATCATAGAACAAGTAAATTGACTCATACAGAAGTGAAACTTACATTTAGGTGCACAAAGGTAGCGCTAATTTAAATGCCAGCATGCAACATTAGCAACCAAAGTATGAACCACTAGTGCGTCACGAACTACCCTGCAACTAGCAAAATTCCAAGGCCAGATAATTCAGCACTTCATTCAATTTCAAATGACAACGCAGAAATATTGCTTAAGATAAAAAATAAAGCAAGATTAGCAGTCTGCACGTCCAAAAGCCAAATGACTACTCATGAAATAACGAGACGGTTTTTTTTTTTTTTGGTTCAACTAATTTCAATCTATACGACAAAAGATAGTGCATCGTGTTCTGAGATGAAGAGTTATTTTGCACTGTTCCGTACTTCCTTCCCTAGTCAGCAAGGATAAAAGTTTTGGTATCCTTGTGAAGCTGACGAAAAAGGTAAACTGAGCCATGATTTCAGACTGGTAGGGAAAAGAGGCAGTGGTCTCAGATCTAAATTAATAGACACAATCCCAACTAGATATACGATTTCGGGAGGGAAAAAGAAGTACCTCAAAAACCAAAATTTCCGTTCATCACAAGGGAATTTGATTGATGGCCAAAAAAGTATCACAAGGTTTGATAGAGCGAAAATTACTGGGAAAAAGAAAAGCAAAACAACGACTTGCCTGTAAAGACGGATAAAACAACAGAGAACAGGAGAAAGATGCCACAGATGCACTGATAAACCCTAAAGAGATTCAGCATATCAACTGAGAAGATCAATGCTATCTCTTCCTATTATCTTCCTTCTTCTTCCCTTTTTTTTTTTCCTTTCTTGGGTTTGCCTTTCAGGGCGCTTTTTCTTTTTCTGAACTTTAAGCTTTTTCGTATATGGAATTCTTAATTGGGGAAGCAGTATTTTAATGTTAGCATAAAAATTGTTAGCTGGTAGAGGACAGAGAGATAGAGATGAATAGAGAGAGAAAGAGAGAATTTGTATAAGTTTGATGAAATATAATAGTTAGAATTGAATTGAAAATTTAGATGGAAAGAGAATCTGAGATTGGGTATTGCAGTTTGCTTGGTAAGGTAATGGAAGAAGAGGCACCGCCATGAGTGATGAGGTGTTGTTGTGCTGTCCCTACTCGCTATTCCACAAAGCAAAAGCTTCTTTTTCAAGCAGAAGATGCTATTTGTTAACGTCACCACCCTCACTCTCATCACATATATCACTGTCCCTTAATCTTATTCCTTTCATCATCAAAAATTAAAAATTAGACTTGTACGGACCCTTTTATATTTTTATTACCAAATCTTTTAAAATATTAATTAAAGTTTTATCTCATTTATTCACAATGCATTTAAATATTAAAAATTGTTATTTTTATTATTTTTTTACATTTTAAATCTTTAAATCCTTTATCAATTATTCAGATAAAATCTTAATTAATATTTTAAAGACACTGATTAATAAAATTTTTAAAATAAGATATATAAAATTTTTTTAAAAATAAATTATAATAAAAATAAATTATATAAATAATATACATATTAAATTTTATTAAAAAATTTAATAAAAAATATAAAAAAATAATACCTAAACTATTTTTCTAAAAATCAAACCTACGACCTCAGTGGTGAGGATTAAGGTTTAGTGAATTTACAGTGGAAAGGGAAGCTGCGACTTTCACTTTTCAATATTTTTTTTGGAAATCAATGTGCATTTTGGTTCCTTCTAAATTATATTTGTCAGAATTAAAATAGCATACTTTAACTTTACGGATTAATGGTTGTATATGGTAAAATGACACGTTATTATGACATAGAAATAAGGTAATATTAATGCAAACCTATTAGAAAAAAGTAAATTACATCAATCTCTTTAAAATTTTGATGAAATTACATTTATCTTTCTTTTAATATTAAAGATTACAGTTGATATTCTACACAAATCTTATTTTTAAATTATTTTTTATCAATAAATTAATATTTTACATTATATGTGTCCACTCAAAAATAATAAAATTATTTATATTTATTGTTATATTAAAATTTAATTGCATTTTCCATTTTATCAAAAATAAATTAATAAATAAGTGTAATTTTTAAATAAAAATGATAAATATAATTTTATCAAATCTCATAAAAAATAGTATAATTTGCTTTTTTCTTTTTTTGAGGACAGAAGTATAATTTACATATTGAAATCAAGTTGCTAGTAGCAAAAAGGAAGTTTGTCCTATGGACAAGTGTGGTGAGAAAAGTACAAGCGAAAATAATTTGGACATTTCTTTTTTTAAAAAAAAAAAGAAATTGATTGTATCAATTTCAAAAGGATAATAGAGGAAGTACGAGCCTTATACAAAAAAGTATGTGTTTGTCTATTTTCTTTTTCTTTTTTTTCTTTTTCTATTTGTTCAATAAATGAGTTTTACCTTTTTCTTGAATCCACGGTTGAACTAAAACGAACTGACAAATTGACCTAGTACATAAATATAGTTTATATTTTAAAAAGAATATTAAAATATATTTTAAAATAATATTATTTTATATTTAAAAATTATTATTTTATATTAATTAGATACGTATTTAATATTTGTATATATAAATAGTAAATAAAAATTATTTTTAATTTATTATATGTTACATGTTCAATACAACTTATTTTTTAAATTCGATGGAGGATAGTACAAGTTTTTTTTTTTAAAAAAAAAAAGTCTATATAATTGACGCATCTCTCAAAAATGTAATTTGACTTAATTTTTTCCGTCTTTTGTACTCGTTGCTAAAGTGATAATAATATAATTTAAAAAATATTTAATATAATTAATTTTTATTACATACAATTTCTTAGTAAATTCTTAATACGTGATGAATGTATATTATATATATATATAATTTATATAAATTTAAATTTATAAAATTATTAAGGTTATAAAAAAGGTAATTATAAGAGAAAAGTTTAAATATATATAAAATATATTATTTTACAAATTATTAAATTTACCTAGGTATATGTCAATAACTCTTTAGAATGAACATATACAATGTAAAATATTAATTTTATTAATAAAAATAAAATTCATGTAACATTATATCAAATATAATTTTTTTTAAGTTAAAAAATAATTAATATAACTATACCAAATCTAAATTAGTCTATAGTATTTGTATAGGCATCACGGACACGTCTACACATACTAGTGTTAATGTGTCTAAGTGGTCCTCTTTCTCCTTTTGTTTTCTTATACCGTTTGCACTCACATGCCACCACGTTGCCTATACAACAAGAAACTCACTATTCCAATATATTTTGTTTTGTTTGTTGACGCCAAAACTTTTCTAATTCCAACCTTCCTAACTATTCTATTCTATTATCTAATATTAGACGTTTTGCATGCAATAAAATATATGTTTTATTTTTTAAAATTTCAAATTATAATATTTTAAAATAATAAAATAATTTAATTTTTTACTATTCTCTTTTAATTTTTTTATTATTTTATATTTATATATATATAATATATTATTTTATAATATCACTTATCAAAATAATTTAAAGTCATTATAATATACATATGAATAATCCGTACAAATTAAACTTGCATTATCAACTGCCCTACCTCTCATTTTGTTGTCATTATTCTTAATTTCAACATTTTTAGTAAAATAATTGTCAGTAGTATATGTTTCTGAAATTTAGTGTGGTTCAGTCATATACTTCTAATTTTTTAATACAAGGGAGGAAAAAGACACAAGTCAAGAAGAAAAGGATATATTAGCTTGTTGTTAGTTCTTACACAAATTTTTTAAAAATAGCTTGTTGTTAGCTAGATTTTTTTTATTTATTATGAAAATATTAACCAAGAAATTTTAGCTGCAGCTAAAATGGGTTTGTGGATTCAAATGTTCACGCAAAGAAATTGAGAATGATGAGCAAGTATATACACACACACACACACTGAGGTTTGACATGCATTTTTTTATTTTTAAAATCTAATATAGAATAATAATAATTATAATAATAACAATTTATTTAGTCTTTTTATTTATTCTACCTTCTCATTATTTTTATTTTCTTTCTGTCATGTTATATATTTTATTTTATTTTATATATTATATATATTATAAAATGAATTGATTACAGGATAAAATATACTTGGGACACTTAAATATTTAAGTAAAATTCCCATTATACTAGATATCATGTTTGCCAAGACAAAATAACTAAAGAATAAATAAATAATGAATTGATCACAAGATACAATATAATTAAGGGGAACACTTAAATTTGTCCTTACAACATTTATAGTTGTTCTCATTCTTAGCATTTCGTAAAATGGTATATATCATAATTGAAATACTTGATAGTTTACGTCACTTGATGGCTAATTCAGTCATATCTTTTAGGTAAGTGATAGAGATGGCTCATGAGCCAAAACGAACCCTTCTTAAACTGGTCCACAAAGGTGAGGGCAACATGAGGCCCCGTGACGAGAGATAGTGGATCAAAGAAGAAATAGAATACGTATTTACAAACCTCTCTTGGAGAATGATGAATGAACTGGTCATCCAAAAGCTTTTTAATAAACAATATATATTATAATAATAATATATGCATATTTTAGTTTGATTTGTTTTTTAGTACAATAAACTGATGATTGAACCAAAGACTTTTCACAAGGGTGAAACATATATAGTTTGAACTGATTAAAGCTACGTGTTCTTTATACGCACAACCTATAAAGATATTTGTAAGAATTAATAAACTGTTATTTATTAATTGAGAACTATTTTATTTTAACACAAAATTAAAAAATATTTAATTTAAGACATTTAATTTTGTGGCCAATAAAAATAAATGCTTTTAAAAAATTAAATACACATTTCTGAATACGTACATTTGACATCATTAATTAAGAGCTGAAATTTTGCATGCATAAACATTCATATTGTCCCCCTCTTCCCTATTTGTGAGCCAACAAAGAGAAGTAGACAAGGCCATAAAAGATCTACTGTCTATAACAGCATTAATAATGATAGCGTGCATTCAAAATCACTTTAATTGAATCACCTCCCAACTCCCAACAACCACCTATTTAGTAATGATAAATAAAGAGTAAATTATTTTTTTATTTTTAAAATATATATTTTATTTTAATTTAGTAAAAGATACAAATTCTTAATTTTATTTTTTAAAATATTATTTTTAACTTTAATTATATAGTTATTTTGTTGAATATATTAGTTGTCGTTTTATGCGTACTCATTGTTATTTTAATTTGCAGCAATATTATTTGGATGTTTATATAATTAAAATATGAACTAAATTATTTGAAAAATATTATTTTAAATAAAAAATAAATATTAAAAAACAATATATAGTACATAAGAAAATAAGATTATGACTATTTTATACAAAAAAATAATAATAATTAATTTACGTATTATGTTTAGATAAAAATATCGGCTTGCGGGTGTGGCTGTAGCCGCTGAACGCCACAATTCCACGCATTGATTCCAATGAAGATTTGGAGGCTAGAGTGGTCAGCGTTCTTCTTTGTAAGTAACAAACAAAAGTGATTCCCTTCTCTTACATTCATTTGGACCAAATTATTTTGTTAGAAATTTAGATAATGTAAAGAATTATGATACAATTGAAATCTTTTAAAAATAAAAAATACAAAATTAAATAGAAGATAAAAAATAATTTTTTTATATTTTTTTTTAGAAAAGATTGAAAGTAGTTAAAAATTTGAATCGTGTCAATAGAGTACTGATACTTTTCATAATATAAAAAAAATAAAAATTAGAGGAACTCATTTTTTTAAATATATTTCGTAAAAAAAGTTTAATATCACATTTATTTCGTGCACAAGAGAGGAAAAAAATCGTCAGTCTTTAACTACATTTTTCTTCTGGTGACTCATTATTGTGTGCGTGAGGCCTATCTTTTTTTTGATCTATTTTTTTTTCTATTATCACATTTTATCATTTATACTTGTGTTCCTCTTTTTTTTTTTTAACAATATAAAACTTATTTGATACACTATATATATTAAAATTTACAACAACTTTCTCTTATAATATATTTTGTAACATTTTAATTTTTGAATTTATTATTTGTATGAATTAGTCTCTTAAAATCTATGATTGTTATATTTTAATATTTAGTTAAACTAAATTATATATTTATTGAAAGGTACTGATTCAATATTAAGTTATAACAAGTTATAAATTTTAAGAGAATAATTTGTATAAAAATTAAATCCAAGAATTAAAAGCGTAAAAACAACGTATTTTTGTAGGGTTCGAAGAATTATGTAGTTACTTGAATTTCAATTGTTCTCAAATGAATCCATTGTGTTTTCTGAGTGTGAATTTGTGAGTTTGTGCTATGTAACATAAATGAAATATTGTACTCTTTTTTTTTTTTAGTTTTTTTTCTCTTAATTATGAATATATGGACGTCAATATATATATATATATATATATATATATATATATATATATATATATTCTCTAAGACTAGACCGTTGAGTTTGGTAGAGCTTTCGTTTCCAACACTCATATCATATAGTTGCAGGGGTTGTAAGTACATGAAATGGACCAAATTTAGTCCATTGTGTGATGTATGCACGGAGACACACAACTTTAAATTATATATATTTTTAAAGATTTTAAAATTACATTATTTTCTCTTTTACTTTAAAAATTTTTATTTTAATCTTTTTTTATTTATCCTGACTATACTATACTCTTAAAAAATTAAAAAATTTATAATTTTATTTATTTTGACTAAAATACTCTTCATAACATTATTAATTTTATATAAATATTTTAATTTATTATAAAATATATTTTTAAAATTTATAATATTTTATTTTAAGTTAAAAATATTTTTTAATATTAATTAAATACGTATTTAATTATATAAATAATAAATATAAGAATAGTTTGATCAAAATTGATAAAATGGTATGTTTTATTATCTTTTAATAAAGAATAATGTAATTTCAGGGTCTCTTGGAGGAGGGGAGTGTAGTTTAATTTAAAACAAAGTCAAATCAATTTTAATTTAATTTTTGGTTAATAATTGTTTAATTAGCTTTAACTTAATCAAATTGAACCATTTATCTATAATTTTAAAAAATATTTTTGCTACTTAATAGTGAAATTTAAAACATCTCTTAAGTACATCATATGGTTATATATATATATATAAATAATTTATTATTTTGTGAATGATTAAGAGAAATATATTAATACTTTGGTTAAATTATTTTTGTAGTCCTTATAATTTCACTTAATTTTTAATTAAATGTTTATAGTTTAAAAATTTATAATTAAATCCTTATAGTACATATAATATCTTAGTACTTAGTATTCTAAGTAGTTATTATATTTATGTCAAGAAAGAGGACAAAAAAATAAATATTAATGTAAAAATAATTTAAATATAGAGAATAAAATGTAATTTATGTTTAATAATATGAATAAATTGACTTAAATTAAGTAAATTGATAATGTTAAAATAATACATAATTAGCGCATATTATCAAAATTTAACAAAATGTTGACAAAAATTCAAATTTAAAGATTAATTTAAAAAATTTTAAATTATAGAGATTTAATTAAAAATTGAGTGAAACTATAAAAATTATATGAATAATTTAACTTACTACTTTAATAGGCAAGACTATTTGATATGATTATATTAGATAATATAATATAATAAATTAATTATTTATAAGTGTTTTTGTTATTTATTAATATTACTGAAATATTGATTGAAAATTTAAGACTCGTTATTAGTATAGAAAATAATTTAGAAAATTTGAAAACTGTTTTATAAAATTATCTTAAACTATATATATATATATATGTTAGAGCTTTAAATCCAACAGTTTTAGGTGGATGGAGTATACTATTATAAATACTCATGTAAGAGTCCCTTTGGATTGTCTTCTTTTGGAAGAAAGAAAAATATTATTTTTAAAGTGTTTTATCAATTTGACTATAGTGGAAAGGGGTTAATTTTTCACATGTAATGAACTACACTTTAAATTTAAATTTAATATCTAAAAATGCTTCAGGCATAATTATAATTAAATTTGTAAATTATAAATTTGTAAGTTTGTGATAGAAGATGCCTATGAAAAATAAAATAAAAAATATTTGTAAATATTAATTTAAAAGTAATTATAATTAAATTTTAAAAAGAAGCTCTAGCTAGTATTAATTAAAAATAAAGTTGAAATAGGACCTTCTCAAGAAGTTTTTTTTTTTTAAAAAAAAAAGGTCTTGCCAAAACCTAAATTAGGATGACATGCAGGAAGCCTAAAATAAAAAAAGGAAGCAGTAAGTAAAGTTGCTTAAACAAAATTAGCTTTCATAAAATTTCAAAATACTAACCTCTTTCCTTCGGAAACGACTAGCTGCCAAGTTCAATACCACGAGAAGAGTAACTTATACTAATATTTCGCGAGAGATTTGAGTAAATTATATTCAATATGTTTTCAATTTTAAAAATTATATTTGAATTTTCTCTAATTTAAATTTTATTAATAAAAATAAATTTTTATGTAATATAAACTAATTAAAGCTTATAGAGAATGAAAAAGCTGCTTATTTTTCAAGTATTTATTTAGAATAATATGAGTGTTTGACCAAAAACAGTAAGTGTTGTTAAGTTGTAGTAAAAATAAATTTTCAACTATCGAATAGAACTTAAAATTATAACTTTCGTTTTTAGGCAAAAGTAAAAGTAGAAAATTGAATATTTTAGAATAAAAATATTAATACTAAAATTTTTTATTTATCATAATATTTTTAATTTTTTTTCTAAATCTATTCGTAAATATAAACTCTATGTGTATGAATTGTACCTCTTCTTTTTGAAATAATTATATATTTATTATTTTAAAATATATAAATGAGAGCGTGGAGTATTAGTATATAAATTTATATTTTTAAAAATATTTATTATGATTCTATTTTTATATTTTTCTTAGTTAATAATAATGAATTAATAAAAAATAATAATTTATAATGTTATAACTATTTATCTATTTAAATAACACAATTAAATCTATAATTCTATACATGCTTGTTTTGTTAATTTGAGAGTAAAAAATATTTTTTTATACAAATTAATTAAACACAGACAATACCAATCCAATTAGTTATATACAAACAACTTCTCTTTGAGTCTGAAAATTTAATATAAACAAAATTATTTCAAAATAAGTAAAATTTGGCGGTTTGACTAAACGGTCTGAGTGATCGTGAAATTGACTTAAACTTGAATGAAAATTTGTTTAAATAATATTATTTTGAAAAAAATTGCTACTTAATTATGAGTTTCAAACATAAGTTAAAAAATAACAATTATACAAATTTCTGTTTTTTTAATTAAAAGAAATGTATCTAATATAAAGATTATTTAAATCAGAAAAAATTAACAAATTAAAGTGAGAAATTTATTTTAAAAGATTAAGACAGTACTAATATTTAACTGATTAAATCATTATTTTACTAAAAATAAAAAACAAAAAGACATAGAGCCGATTTACGCGGCGAACCAACAGTGTCTGGTTTGGGAGTTGATGATGCCACCCAAAAAACGCAGATATATATGGTCATTCCTTTGGCGGTCGTCGAGTTTCGCATTTGGTGTTCTTACCGATGCGTCCGTTTCGCCACGTCACCGAATATCGTAACGACACTGGTCCCACACCCACTCGCTCTGGTTCACCCTCGTCTGAGCTCCGCCGCATTCCCGCCACAACGACAACGTCCTTCCGCTCACTCTCCAGCTGTTACCATTCTCGTACCTCCCCCTCCTCTCTGGTTCGACGTTCCGCGTCTGCGATAACCTCTCGCCACCATACCCACAGGGAATGTCATCACCGAGGGGCCATGATTAACGGCATTGTCGGAAATGGAATCTCCGGTATCTTGTACAAGTGGGTCAATTATGGCCGCGGGTGGCGTCCACGGTGGTTCGTTCTCCACGATGGTGTTTTTTCTTATTTCAAAATCCATGGTCCCAATAAGCTCGTGCTCAACAAGGAAGTCCAAAAGGGGTCCATGGTCATCGGGGAAGAGTCCTTACGTCGAATTGCTAGTAACCGCAATAGCCCCTCTCGACAACGAAAGCCTGCTTGCGAAATCCACCTCATGGTCTTTCTCCTCCATTCAATTATTGATACCTACCATTAGTTTTTCCAACAATTGGATACGCTATGTGTGTAATTGTGAATATGTGATGTGATGTTGCGTAGGTGTGTTCCATACGAGAGAGCAAATCCGATGAGAGGAGGTTTCATGTGAAAACAGGGACGAAGAAGAGGCTGCATTTGAGGGCGGAGAGCAGGGAGGATAGGGAAACGTGGGTGGAGGCATTGAAGGCCGTGAAGGGATTGTTTCCTCGCTCGCCCAAGAATGCAGAGATAATAGCTCGGCCGGAGACGATGGTGATGTCTACCGACAAGTTGAGGAAGCGCCTTTTGGAGGAGGGTGTCAGTGAGAGTGCTATTAAAGATTGTGAGAACATTATGAGAAGCGAGCTCGTCCAGATGCATAAGCATATCGTGGCCCTTAAGCAAAAGCATATCATACTATTGGACTCATTGCGCCATTTGGAGGCAAGTCTAACTAAATAAAGATTTAACAAAACTTGATCATTTAATAAGTCTCTATTTATACATACGTCCTTCTGCATTTTCTAGACAGAAAAAGTTGACTTGGAAAACACAGTTGTTGACGAAACCCAAAGGCAATCAAAGGTCGATTTTGGAGATTCCTCCTTTATATCAAAGACTGAAAAATACAGTGGTACGTTTCTCTCCTCTTAATGTTACTTCATAAGTCCTATAATCCTGAAAGGATTTGGAGAGTGGATAAAAGAGAAGATAACATATTTCATATATATATATATATATATATATATATATATTCTATTGTTTTTTGGCTGGTTTAAGCCATCCTAATCATTTTTTCACTTTGTGGTATAATACACAGATGGCAGTCCAAGTGACTCTTCTGATGAGCAAGACAGGCAGGATCTGTCAGATGATGACCAAGATGCATTCTTTGATACAAGCGATATTTTTTCATTCAGTTCTTTAAGAGGCAGTGGATCTGATTCTGATAATGAGGTCATTCCCATTGATAAACATGATGTAAACTCGTCCACTGCATCTGCAGGATCCAATTATCCTCAGGTCATGCGGCGAAAGAAATTGCCTGATCCTGTTGAGAAAGAGAAGGGAATTAGTCTCTGGTCAATCATAAAAGATAATATCGGCAAGGATCTCACAAACGTTTGCCTTCCAGTTTACTTCAATGAGCCCCTGTCCTCATTACAGAAATGTTGTGAAGACCTTGAGTATTCTTATCTTCTAGACCGAGCATTTGTTTGGGGTCAGAAGGTTAATTTCTCTTCTCTTCTGTTCCAAAACTAGTGCTAGTTTTATTCATGGCATTAATATTCACCGAAGTAAGCATTGGTAGTTTGATGCATGATTTCTGAAACTGACTTCTATCCATGGTATTTATACACAGGGTAACAGTCTATTGAGGATGCTACATGTGGCTGCGTTTGCAGTTTCAGGGTATGCTAGCACTGATGGGAGAAGTTGCAAACCATTTAATCCACTGTTGGGTGAGACATATGAGGCAGATTTTCCAGATAAAGGCATTCGATTTATCTCCGAGAAGGTAGTGTATATGTTATAGAAAGTTAACATCTACTCCTCAAACCCCAAAAATAAAAAAAGGAAAATGAAAAGACTGAGCAATTTTTCTGTTTGTTTTTGATACCATTGAGATAGGTCAGTCATCATCCCATGGTTGTTGCATGCCATTGTGAGGGCAGTGGCTGGAAATTATGGGGCGACAGCAATTTAAAAAGTAAATTCCGGGGTCGTTCAATTCAGCTTGATCCTGTTGGTGTATTAAATGTTGAGTTTGATGATGGAGAAGTCTTTCGTTGGAATAAGGTATTTTCATAATGCAAAACCATTTTTATCAAGTTTTATTTATTCCTTGCAACTACTTTTGATAACAAGTGTGTACTTAAAATTTTCTAAGAATAGTTATTGTATACCTCTCAAGATGCCTGTCTGCTAATTAGCTAACATTCTACCATCAGGTAACTACATCCATTTACAACCTCATTTTAGGAAAACTCTACTGTGATCATTATGGGACAATGCGCATCGAGGGGAATCGAGCATATTCATGTAAGATTAAATTTAAGGAGCAGTCCATGATCGATCGAAACCCTCACCAGGTGCCTTTTTGTGTTATCTTTTTCTTGTTTTTGGATGTGGGGAATCGAGAATAGTTTAAATTGTTGCTACATTCACTCCCTCTGTGGCTTTGTAGTGTCTTGCACTGCTTTTGCTTTTCCACTTGTGGTTATTGACTTGAAGGCAATACTTTAAACTTGATGGAAGAGACTATTATATTTGAAGATTTTGTGAGAATGAATAATTGATCTTGTGGTGCAGGTGCAAGGCGTGGTGGAAGATAAGAATGGTAAAACAGCAGCAACTGTGTGTGGGAAATGGGATGAGAGTTTGCAGTATGTAATTTTTGACAATTCTGAGAAGGGAAAAGGGTCCAATGGATCTTCAAAACCATGCCTACTATGGAAGCGAAACGAGCCATCGATGTACCCAACAAGATATAATCTTACAGAGTTTGCTATTACACTTAATGAAATCACACCTGGACTCAAGGTAAGTTTTATTATGTATGAATGTATCACTTACAAAAAATGATTTGAATTTCCAAAATTAAGAGTGAAATAGATAAAATTTTATACTCTGAATGAGAAGATCGTCCTGTGTCGTTAGTTGTTAGTTGTGACATTAGAGTTAACAAACAGGAGAAGTTGCCACCAACAGATTCAAGGCTGAGACCTGATCAAAGGCATTTGGAGAATGGAGAGTATGAAATGGCCAATAATGAGAAATTGCGGCTAGAACAGAGACAACGACAGGTATATATGATGAATGAATATGAATATGATTGTGTACAATACATGAAATTGTTCTTGTTTAATGAAAGAATGAGCATAATTCATTAACAGGCAAGGAAGATGCAAGAGAAGGGTTGGAAGCCAAGGTGGTTTGTAAAGGACAAAGGCAGCAGCAGTTATCGTTATGCTGGAGGATACTGGGAGGCCAAGCAAAAGGGAATTTGGGAATCTTGTCCTGACATCTTTGGTCAACTCCCAAATGATACAGATCTTGATTCCTCTTCAATTTCTTAAATCTTAAAGCTTACATCATTAAACATGGCATTCTGCGGATTTCTCAATCACCCCAACACTCCAGCTGCAGTTTTTCTATCAGCATGATATGGAATTTACATTATCACAAATTGAGAAAATAACTTATCACTGTGATGTAAAAAGTGATATAGATACAAAATTAATTGAATAATAAATTTTATTTATATAGTAGAAATCATAAGTGATTGTTATATATATTTATTTTTTTTTCTCATATAACACTATTATATTATTTTGTCATACAAAAATATTTTGATCTGCATAATATGTCATGAGATAAGCATGACATGATGAGGAATTAGGTACTGGTGGAACTCACATTTGTACTATCAACATCATACTTCCCAAGTTACCAAGACACAGATGACAAGTTTTTTTTTACTTTCTATTTTATAAAATAAAACCCATTAAATATACGCATTTATGTCCTGTTCATTCTCACAATCCCTTGAAACTTGTGTTTAACTCCTGCTTCTTGATGATTTTATAAGAGTAAATCAATGAAAACTAGTCTTACCAGCGTCCAAAACTTGAGCTTGATCTAATTCACATCATTTGTGGTTAATGAAAAAGAATAATTTCTAACAATGAATGAATTATAGTTCAAATTCTTGTTAGAAATAAAAATTCTACCTAGAAGAATATCTGGCATGCTTACTGAATTTTTTATTCCACCGCTTAATGATGGGGCAGGGCCATTGATGGCCTAATTGACCTATCTTAATGTTACCAAATTTCCCATGTGACTACAAAACCCCTTATAAAATGCATAGTTGTTATATTTATTTTGGGTCATAAAAATTACAATGATGTATAATGGATTTGGTTGCTTAATGATTTGATTTGGATTCTCTGTCCCTGGGGCCACCCTTCGGCCCAGAAATCATTTACCCAAAATATAGACCTATCACATTTTTTCTTTAATTCTTATGTTTTTTTTCAGCCGACATTTATTTACCCTTCAAAATGGGAGGATCTAATATTCAATGTGCAGGTCACCCAAAAAAGCCTCACATTTTATGATATACATTGTAAATTATTTTCTCTAATTATATTGACATTGATTGGATGATGGATGTAGTTGGATAAGGACAAGCTCTGCAAGTTTGTTTGAGAAATAACCAAGTAGAAGATGTTCTTTTTAGGATGAAACACGAATGACCACAGTTTAATGTTATTGACCACAAATATATATGTATTGTTGAAGGATGAAGATTGATTTGAATATTGTTGGTTTTAAATTATAAGGCGGTGTATGCTGTGTACGAGAAAGGTTAAGAAGAGGCATCGATTCTGTGACTAGTCAGAGCTTGGTGCCATTTATTTTGTCTTTCACTTTTGAGGAGACGAAACGCGAAGGGTCTCCTGCTCCTCTTGCCTTTCGCTAACCCCAATGCAAACAACAACAACAACAACAATAACAATTTCCCTCCCATCTTTCAACTTTCATTTTCTTTTCTTATGGCTATCAAGGTTCAAATTTGATTTCAGTACCATCCCATCACGCCATCAAAGTGTACGTGCGCGCGCGCGCGTATATACACACACACACACATATACATATGTGTGTGTGTGTGTGACGCCCACTATCTCAATTCAAGGATTTGCTTGCTTACGTAGTACCTACATGTAGGGAGCAAGAGTTTGACAATTTATAAGTTAGAGAGGTTTTGGGTTTTTGACTTGGATTCCAATAAAGAAAATGTGTGTTGTGGGTTGTACCTATCAAAGAAAAAGAAGGAAAGAAGGTGATGTAATGTAACATTATGTATGTTTGTATGCAACATGGAGATGGAGAGTGAGCCATGGAGATCCCTATGAATTTTGGAACTCTCAAATTAGGTACCGTCAACGAGGATGTAATGTCTAGTTGTAGTAATGTTCGTGACCTAATTTTTGGGGTTAAAAATCACGTGGTATATAAACAAATAAAAGAAAACCCTAAGGAAGGGTGGGTATGTTGGTAATTTCGTAACATAGGTAGGACTGGGTGGGTGTGAGTGGCACATAGAGATAGTCATACACAGTACATACCACTCGCACCTCGCAGTGCGGAAGAGACCACCAGCGTTCCCTAATCCCTATTCCCTACGCCTAGGCCTTACCATTTGGCAATTGAAGGCAAAGGCGTCCTAGTTTGGGACCCACAGGACCCCCCTCTTTCTCTCTCTCTCTCTCTGTGTCTTAAATTATTTTTCTTTTTTTCCAAATCACTGTTCTTCTCTCTCTTTCTCTTTCTTCTCTGCTTCTTGTTTCTGTTGGTAGGATTCTCCCATTCTTCAAAGCAACAGTGGCAGATACAGCAACAGCATTGGGAGGTTATTATACCACAAGCTGTACGAAAGCTGAACTCAACGGAGCAGGGAAATCGACCGGAAATGTCGCTGTTGTTGCATTTCCCGGCGATTCTCTGTCGGTAGCGATTGCGTTGAGAGTCAAAGGAAGAAGATGCAAGAGACGCTGCTCACTCTCCCTGAGCAAGACATTACTCCCAACGCCACAGCCAACGCCGCAAAGAAGAAAAAATCTGAAGAAGAAAAAGAGAAGGAAATTGAGCTAGTGGTCCCACCTCCCTGTCTGGTGGTCGGCCGGCCACGAACCCCAGCCGGCTCCCGGCGCGTGACGCCCACCGTCTCTTCCTCTGCCGCCGATCACCTCGACTGCGCTGTAGAGAAAGCTCTACCGAACGGAGACCTCTACACTGGCACTTTATTGGGGAATGTGCCTCACGGAACAGGGAAATATCTGTGGTCCGATGGCTGCATGTATGAAGGCGAATGGAAGAAAGGTAAAGCATGCGGGAAGGGCAGGTTCTCGTGGCCATCGGGAGCTACCTATGAGGGCGAATTCAAGTTGGGTCGAATGGACGGTTGCGGCACATTCATTGGCATCGACGGCGACATGTACCGGGGTTCATGGGTGGCTGATCGGAAGCATGGGTTCGGTGAGAAGTGCTACGCAAATGGCGATGTATACGAGGGGTCATGGAGGTACAATTTGCAGGATGGCGAAGGTAGGTACATGTGGAAGAATGGGAATGAGTATGTGGGTGAGTGGAAGAGTGGTGCGATCTCAGGGAAAGGGGTTCTGATGTGGGCGAATGGGAATCGATACGAAGGATATTGGGAGAATGGTGTTCCAAAGGGAAAGGGAGTGTTTATTTGGTCAGACGGAAGCACATCTGCTGGGAATTGGGGAAAAGAGTTCAGGAACGAAGAGAAGAACAACTTTCAGAAAAGGTCGTCGGTGGATGGGTCCAAGAGTGTGACCTTTCCTCGGATTTGCATTTGGGAACTTGATGGAGAAGCTGGGGATATTACTTGTGATATCGTTGACAATGTGGAAGCGTCCATGTTCTACAGAGATGGCAGTGAATCTGAAAATGGAGGAGAAGCTGCTGGACAGTTGCAGAAGAGTCCTTGTTGGTCAGTCGATGGCGACGTCAAGAAACCTGGCCAAACGATATCAAAGGGGCATAAGAACTATGATTTGATGCTTAATCTTCAACTGGGTATCAGGTATTTTAAGTTTTAATTATTTAACTTATTGCATTGTTCGCTTCAGTTATTTTTCTTAGTAGCTTACAGTTTCTTTTGGTCTTTTCTTTTTCCCTAGACACTCCGTTGGGAAGCATGCTTCAGTGATACGAGCGCTTATACCAGGAGATTTTGATCCAAAGGAGAAGTTCTGGACTAGATTTCCACCAGAAGGATCTAAGTTTACACCACCACATCAGTCTGTGGACTTCAGGTGGAAAGACTACTGTCCGATGGTGTTCAGGTGCGAAACCTATATGAAATTTCTGTAAATTTTCTTGCATTAATGTTTTTAATTCCTCAAGTTTGGAAACCTCTGCTGCCTACTAATTATGCCTATATCTTCTTCGTGGTTACTTGTTTGTTGGGTATTTAGACATCTAAGGGAATTATTTGCGATAGATCCGGCGGATTATATGCTTGCTATTTGCGGAAATGACACCCTTAGAGAGATGTCTTCTCCGGGAAAAAGTGGAAGCTTCTTTTACCTTACACAAGACGACCGCTTTATCATCAAAACCGTGAAGAAGTCAGAAGTCAAGGTTAGTTGCTAGCCTCTACATTTTGAGTGTCATCGTTAATAAGGAAATTATAGGCATTATTTAGTAAGGTAAAATTAAATTTTCGTTTTCAGAATGAGCTTGGGTCACTATGCTTTTTGAGTATTCCATAATTAGTTGGTGGCCATGTCAGGTGCTCATCAGGATGCTTCCAAGTTATTACCAACATGTTTTTCAGTATAAGAACTCGCTCGTGACAAAATTCCTTGGTGTTCATTGTGTTAAACCTATTGGAGGTCAGAAGGTATCATTAAATTGTAATATTTGCAGCAAAGTGATTTACTTTCCAAATGCTTGTAACAATTTAATGAACACTTGTTAATGTTATGATAATTCAGACCCGGTTTATTGTAATGGGCAATGTATTTTGTTCGGAGTATCGGATCCATAAGCGGTTTGACCTCAAAGGTTCTTCTCATGGTCGGACTACGGATAAGCCCCAGGAAGAGATTGATGAGACTACCACTCTCAAAGATCTTGATCTCAATTATGTCTTTCGCCTAGAACAATCTTGGTTTCAAGAGCTTATATGGTACATAATCTGCTATATTATTTCAAAACTTTCAATAATTTTGTGCTTTCCTTGGACTTGGCCTTATGTAAATTCTTCTCTCCTCAGGCAACTTGATAGAGACTGTGAATTCCTTGAAGGAGAAGGAATCATGGATTACAGTCTTCTGATTGGTGTCCATTTTCGTGATGATTACTCAGTCGATGAATTGGAAAGCTTGTGTTCAGGTATATTGGATTGTTACCTTTTGTAATGATGAATTGATTGAAACGTCCCAGAGAAATAAAATATGCTGTTTTATTATGGATTTATCAGGCAAGAGAGATGTGGATCTCGATGAGATTCAGGACATGAAGTGGATACCTATAGGACGGTATGTCTCTTTGTCTTTACCCCTATCCGAGTGTGGAAAAAAGTTGCCAACTATGAAGTTAATAGATGAGCTACACTGTCCTCCTTGCATTTATTACATGAAAATATTTGGGGATGAAGAAATCTTTATGCGTTTTAATGAAATTATGAACTAAAATTGTTATTAAGGAAATTCCAATCGGTGACTCATTGGTAAAAATCACATCTATTAGAATTTTCTGGACTTTTTGAAGTTTGACCAAGTCTTGAGTTACTAGATTTAAAGTGGGTTATAGGATTTTTGTCTCCCACTTAATATCTTGGTTTTAGCTCCCTTGATGGCAATTCCTTTAACTTGTAATCTTGTATGCATGTGCCGCTTTAGTGCGTATAGACACATGTAAGGTATACTAAGAAACGGAAGCATCTAAAAATATCAATATTGCACATGCGCATGCAAATAGCCAAAAGGACGCGACCACTGGTCGTGAACAAACAAAGCACTGGTCGGTGGATAAGCTCTATGTACCTGTCTTTCTTTAGTCTTGTCCATCCAGGATATGGGAGTTGGCAATTTAGTTATTTATCTCTCTTGTGAATATTTGTTGGCTGAGATGCACCGAAATGACTTGAGTTATCATGGGAAGTTTGGATGCAGTTTTTGATAGAGTGCGTGTGGGGTCATTTCGAACTTCCTGATAAGTGCAAAGCTTTCATCGTTAGCCAAATGGAAGCTAACAGAGATTTGATGGATCAGTGATAATTGTTTGGACATGGAATCTTAAGATAATATTTGTGACAGTAACTTTTGACATGTAAACAGACTTTTTTTTTTTGTTTTTTTTTAACATAGCTACAATTTACACATGGAGTCTCTGGTCAGTCGAGAAAATTGAAACTAACTTGTAGCCAGTCCTCTTCCTGATATGTGGTTTGAATATTAAGTCTGTAAATGTATAGATTTCCCATTTAAAATATTCTTGATATTGCAGGGGACCTCTAATCCGGTTGGGAACCAACATGCCTGCGAGAGCGGAGAGGGTAAGTAGGGGTGGATTGGATCAGCACACGGGCAGTGGAAGTAGCAATTCAACACCTTCAGAGAGTAGTGGTGAGATCTTTGACGTGATCCTCTACTTTGGCATCATTGACATTCTCCAGGACTACGATATTAGCAAAAAGCTTGAACATGCCTACAAGTCACTACAAGTGGATCCCACGTCCATCTCAGCCGTTGATCCCAAGCTATACTCCAAAAGGTTCAGGGATTTCATACACAGAATCTTTACAGATGACAAATGATATAATATGCTTGCACAGAAAGACTATTGGAATTGAAACCGGGGACCAGTTTGGCATGCTTAATTAAGGTCTCTACCAACAGCAAGGATCCTGCTGGATATGTCACTGAATGGTTTGAAATTTGGATTTTGGACATAGATATGGGTGTTTAACTAAATCCAAGACTTGGGAGGTCTCGTCAATGGCTAAATTTTTCTCATAGCCATAGCAAAACGAATGAAGCTCTTTTTGTTTTATTGGGGAGAGGGATTGTCACAGTAGCTTGTACATGTGTCTAAGATAAAACAGTGGCATGTGATGTGATATTCTTTTTGATGGCTTTTGTTGTGGAGAGAGGGTATAGGGAATAGAGAAACGAGAAGGGGGGGGGGGGTTCAAATGGACGAGGGAGAACGATGAATAACTGTTACTGTTCAGACAGTCAAAGATGGATGGATAATAGAATTCAGTTGAGTATACATTTTTTGGTTGGCTTGTCATTAGCATTCAAAAAAGTGATGGGTTTGCCTGATGAGCAAGAAAGAAAAGTTCCCACAGAGGACCCCCCCTTCTGCACTCTCTCTCTCTCTGTTCTGTACCTCTGATATGGCATTCAAATGGGGTTTTCACTTTTGCAGTCAGGAAGGGCATAAAAAGAAGAGAAAAAAGCAGAGGAAAGAAAGAAAGATGTGTGTCTCCTTGGCTCCATGTTCTTTCTTTATCACTCCATAAACCAAGTTTGAAAAAGCAGGAATAACAAATGCAATGGTATGTCCCTTTTGCTTCTTTTGAACAATACCAAGAAGCAAACAATACGACAAAGCAATAGAATTTTGGCACCTAATGTTGGACTGGATTGGCATGTGATGGCTATCTGTGCCATGGCAGTTTAAGCGAAAAATAATGGGACATGACATGGAAGACTCTTCACTGTTCATTCCGTCTTGGGGCTTGACTCTTTGAGTTTTCACCTACTCCCATAACCCAAGGTGAGAAAAGAATATATTTATAAAAAAGTATTGACAAACACGGATCAGCCATCGATATCTCATGTCATGAGTGGAAAGAAAGAAAGAATAGTGGGACAGTGTTGGCATACGAGGCGAATCTGCTAGTGTTGTGGTGGCTCTTGTGATTTGTCAGCTTCTAGCCTCATCTGGCAGATCTTGTCCACTTAGTTTCTTTGCCTTTTTCTTTCATCTGGTTGGGTCGTTTGTATGGTCATTCATGTCAAAAAACAAACAAAAACAATTCTTTTATTACTATTATCATTATTGCTATTATTATTTCTGTTGTCCTTTTACCTGCCTTTACTGTGGGATGGTAACTCTGATGTTGGACTATTCAATTATACGCATTTTCACATTCTAGTGAATTTAAATTTGAAGAAGCTTGACTCTATTTTTTTATTCTACTTAATTTTTTTAATATTATTTAGATCAATATATAAAAAGAAAGATGTTGAAAAATCTCGAGGCTGAATAATTTTAGTTTTATTTTTATATGTATTTTTCAAATTTTCGAATTTAAATCTGAAAATTAATTAAATAAAGCTCATTACCCGAGTTCATAATGATTTCCCCGTATTCTCTTTTACGAACATTTTAATGGGGCCAGAGAATAATATTATATTTATTTTACGAATTAAAAAATAAAGCAAAAATGAAGTAGAGATGATCTACATGAAGCCCGGATTTCTGAGGCTTAAAAACACTGGGCCTGGTCCAGTCATCAGCTGACTCTTAATGGGCCTGGTCCACTTGCTCATAAAAAAAAATCTAAAAATAATTTTTTATCTTTTAATTTTGTATGAAGTTTTAATTTTATCTATTATACTTTGTTTTAATTCTGTCTTTTATTTTTATTAATTGATGTAATTTTTTATTTTTAATTTTTTTTAGTTATATTTAAAACTCAAATAGAATTACTCTAGTAAAAATAGAGTTAAACTATACTTAATTGTTATTTTAGTACCACCTAAACTTTTTATTAGTCAACTATACTCTTAACAAAAGAAATTTTAGAGAGTTTCTGTCGTTAATAGTATATACATATGATATTTAGTCAAGCAAATAAATTGCATTAATTTGTAAAGATATTTAAAATTAAAAAAAAGACGAAATTGAAATTTCCTATAAAATTAAAAAAATTTAATTTTGACTAAAAAAACTATTCAATTTGTGAAGAAATTTTTTTAAAAAAGTAAAAATAAGAACACACACAAGAGTAGTAATATGAGACCCAAAAGATACATATAAAAAAAAGGTTGTAAATTTGTATTGTCTTATGACTAATTTTAGAAAGGGACAGATAACGCATCACTATTCACTAGTATTGAATTTTTGTATGGTGTTTGGGAGGGTGGGTTTGTGAGCATACCTACAGTCCACGTCGTTACTTTGCTTACCACACCATTTTGATGAATCCGTTTTGCTTCCAATCTTTTTCTTTCTTTTTTATTTATCTCTAAATATATAAAAAAAAAACATATGATTTTTCAAATATAAAAAATTAAAAATCTTTAACATGCTCAAATTTCATAATGGTAAGGCAGGTATTATTTAGTGGCCCCCAAGCCCCAGCGTGGCTGTCGTATATAACGCTAACATGATACACAACATCATCATAAGGAGGCCCCCATTAATATTGAAGTGAAATCAAAGACTATATATCTAGATGAAAAAGACACGTACCTTAATATTTTGGGTGCCTTACTACCTTACTCTAAAGAATGGAAATAAATTTTGCAAAACAGAATAGCCACGGAATGACGGAACGTAGACAACGTTGATTGGGGCTCTATGAACAAAATTTAAAATTTTTAAATATTTAGTACATTTCATTTCTAATGTATTTATGAATAGGATCGTTTAATGCTACGATGATGTATAAATGTCAAAGCGCTGTATTTAATTAATTAAAAATAAAGATTAGAATGATGATAAATGAATGGTAATCAAACAGTAGACACGCGCCAATTTCTTAGTGGTGCATGGATTATACATGAGACTTTACTAATGACTAGGGGGTTCATATTAATTATAGTGTTGACCCAACCGCCGAATGGAACAGTGAAGAGAAGAGAGAGAGAGAAGAAAAAAGTGGCAGAATCATGGGCATGTCTTTTGTGAGCTTCACTTTTTACTTTCCAATATTGACAGAGGATCCAAATCAAAAGACAAACGAGAGAATTGTAGCTTCTCTCATTTCATTACCATAAGGTTTGTCTTATTTATACTCTCTCTCTCTCTCTCTCTCTTCATCCAATCCATTCTTATCGGCGCTATCGCTTTGGCGGCATGGGCTGCGACTGTGATGATTCCTCCGATCACAGATCTCATTCCTCTGACCTTCTTCAACTTGCTTCTTCTCCTCCTTCTTCTTCGTCACCTGAATCCAGCTTTCGGGAAATCGAAGATGCCTTCCTACAGGTTCGTCAATCATGTTTTCTCTAAGCTCTGTCTCAACTTTTCTTTTATTGCTAGGATTGGAATTGCGGTGGTGTTAAAATTTATACCTAATGAGAATGTATTTTAATACCAGTAATTAATGGCTTATTTTAAGTAGCTATAGTACTGTTTTATTTTGTAATGCTTTTGCAGACTCAAACGAGAATTTGGCTGGGAGAAGTATTGCAAATACGATTAGATGAGCAGCTCCTTATATCTGAAGTGCTTGCTGATGGAGAATTGCTGTATGTATTCGTCAATAACTATCTTACTCTTACTGCATTAGTGTAGAACTTAACTTCTCTTCTTCTTCTTCTTCTTCTTCAAATGTTTTTTCCTTATAAAAAACCATCTCACCGTTGAAGAAAAGTGGTTTATTTTTTTATATGAAGATCGATGGAAGTATTTCTGCGTACCGTTTCTATATGTGAAGGTCAAAGGAAGGGGCTGTTTTCTTGTGTTGACTGAATTGGCATTTCACGTTCTTCTGAAGTAGTTTCATTGGTTTGTAGGTTTCAAGTTTCGAAAGTGGTGTGGAGATTTCTTCTTCTTCTTCTTCTTTTAATGTTTTTTCCTTATAAAAAACCATCTCACCGTTGAAGAAAAGTGGTTTAATTTTTTATATGAAGATCGATGGAAGTATTTCTGCGTACCGTGTCTATATATGAAGGTCAAAGGAAGGGGCTGTTTTCTTGTGTTGACTGAATTGGCATTTCACGTTCTTCTGAAGTAGTTTCATTGGTTTGTAGGTTTCAAGTTTCGAAAGTGGTGTGGAGATTGCTGCTGGCAAAGCATATGGAGTTAAGACATATAATAGCATACCAAAATCATCCATTTGCTCCGAAGAAAAACAGTGGCAGATATAGGCCTTATTCTAACGTTGATTCATTCCTGAAGGTAAATCCTTTGATGATAAATGCCCTTCCTTTGACAATTTCAAAGAAAGAATATATTTATCTTACTCTTAAGGGAATATACTACTAGTTAGAAAACTCATTTTCTGAAGTAATTACAGATAAACCAGTAACACTTGCCAGAAACATGCTAGACCGCTAGTAATAATGACCAGACCAATATAGAAGTAAGGAATACGTTATAATTACTTTCAAATTGGCAATTTTCCTTGTTATTTCTTGAATCTCCTGAAGGATAATTATACGGAGAGTGGTGCTGGCATTTGTGATTCGAAGCCTATGGCCTGAGAGGCACATTTGTATCTTTTAAGTATCTCCAGATGTGACATTATGGGTAGACAAAGTCCGAAACCTTCCTCTATTTATTTGACTTTTAACGTTTTGATCATTGTAAACATATATATTCTTGAACAACTGGACATCTGTGTAGTTAACATGTTTAAATATGTAGATTTGCAAAATCTTGGGATTGACTGGCATAGACCTCTTCTCCCCATCAGATGTTGTTGAGAAAAGAAATATTCGAAGAGTTTGTATGTGTATACGCTCATTCTCAAAAAAGGCAAGATCTAAGAATATAAATGTAAGGAAGTTATTCCTGATAGTTCATATTCATAATTTAATTGCCCTTATATCTTAGTTTTCCAAATTAATGGTTCTTGCTAATCTTCAAACTAATGTTGACAGGTTCCAGATTTTGATATTGTTACGTATACAATAACTATGCCCAAAGATATGGTTGGATGCATTCGTAGAAACTTAGAGCTCTCTCAGAGTAACCTTGCAGATTCTGCTAGTTATTACTTACGGAGGCAGGTCTGTCCTTGCTTTTTTACTTTTCAGTTAAGAACCTCAACAAAAAAAAAAAAAATCCACTAAATATTTTCAAGGATCACATTAAGCTTATACCAGTCCATTTTGATACTCTTATATCTAAATCGTGGGCCTTTTGTAGGGTTACTCAGTTACAGCCTCCACCAGGGACCATGAGACATATTTGGAAGGATCTGATAATGCAGAAATAAGTCATCCAGAACTTCAATCTGATGGCTTATGCACCGATTTTTTGTTCGATTACTCATCCGAGATAAGCTCCAATGTAGAAGATACACAAGTGCCTTCAATGGTTAAAAGTGTTTTTATGTCTAAAGATTTAGATCAACTGGATATTCAAAAAAGTAGACAGAGAATTGAAACTTCTGAGAATGAGCTTGAATCGTCATATTCATTGGAATCATTGCATGCTAGCTCTGAGAATATGGTGCATGATTGTAAGTTTACTTGGTCATCTTCTTCTTCCTGCGGCAATTCACATTTTGGAACATCTCATTTAGATGATAGAGTCAATCACGCTCAAGAAAGTGGTATTATGGACTTCAATTACTCTGAGCAAAACTTGTTAGGAAATAATGCTTCTGACATCGGGAATGCTGAGCATGACCAAACACCATCGAGATTAGATGCTTCGGAGCGAGTGGCAACCTCAAGTCTTACTGGCCATGTGGAGGATAGTAGGGACCCTAATGAAAATAGTACATCAAATGTATATCGAAGTGCTAGCTCTCATGGTTCAAATTCAACTCCAGGGAGTAATGAAAATGGTAGGAGATATTTTGATATCGGTGACAATGTGGAAGTTCTAAGAAATTGGCCAATGGAA
The DNA here is from genome assembly GCA_031216115.1 of Senna siamea. Classification (NCBI taxonomy): domain Eukaryota; kingdom Viridiplantae; phylum Streptophyta; class Magnoliopsida; order Fabales; family Fabaceae; genus Senna; species Senna siamea. Next base: position 16,390,415 of record CM062359.1, on the reverse strand, counting down.
GCACTCAACTTTGGAGATAAATTTGATGCGCAAGACAATTTCCAGAACCTTGATTCTTTTGAATTGCAGGATAATAACATGAATCTGTGGAAGGAAATAATAGGATGTGAATCTCCGGACAAAATGAAATATGGGGAAATGGCATATGATATCACTTCTAACGCTAGATATTCACATTCTGTTGAGAAATTTGAGGAAAATGAGAATTCTTCATATTCTAATGCTGGTTTTCACCAATCTGAGGATTTTCTGTCATTTCAATCTTATTTGTTGTCTGAGTTTTGTAAATGGGACCAGAAAGGCAAATGTGCTGTGATATCAGCTAACGACCATAAAAGTCTTTCCTCGTCTTTTCCGAAGCTGGGCTCACTTGAGGAAACTACTCCTTGTATAAGACATGAAACTTCTGAAGTAATTTCCTCTGTACCAAATGATGAAGAGGAAGCAGTGGTCAATTTAGACAGAGATAGTAAACAGCTAAACAAGGATTGTCAGGTTTTTTTATCCAACGTTGTAGGTGATGATTACCATGAAAAATGTCGCTCTATTGGAGATGATACTAATGATCATTCCCGTTATGGGGGTGTGAATGTGATTACCCAAGACGTAGATGATAGAGGTGAAAGAGTACCCGATACGGTGACAGATGCTGTCCCTTCTGCCTACCATAATATTGTAGTTTCTTGCAACGATGACGAAGATGTATCTCATATTCGATCTTGCTTAAGAAATGAATGCTCGAAACCTGAATGCAAAGATGGTGATCAAGCATGTCAATACGACATGGATCCTGCTTGCTATTCAGAATATACCACTAAGGAGCATTTTCCGGTAAGATTTGATCCTTTCTCAAGCATGCTTTTTGTTAATTCATGGGTTATATCGAAATTGAAACTTTGTTTCGATTTTGTTGTAAAAATTGAAATACAGGAAGAAATAAAACAAGATGAGGTTTTGCCGTCAGTTGATAATTCAGTTGAAACAAAAGAGGCAAGTATAGAAAGAACAAGTAAACCCCAAAATATGCTACTGCTAAAATCAGTCTTGGGCGGCACTGCTGCATTTGGCGTGTTATTCATGTTCTTACACCTCAGGTTTGTCTTTTTATGCTTATTGTGGCTGTTAGGGATTTTTTGACTCTTGTAAGCCTTTGATTTGAGTTATTTTTCCTATGGCAGGAAGAATGGCAGAGAAAAAGCTTCAGCATTAAGTAAGGCATCTAGTATTAGCGCCAAAGACAAGGTTCAGAAAATTTCATCAAGGGATATACGGAAAAGTAGAAGAGAAGGGGTTTATCCAGCTGAAAAGCTCAAGTTAGGTGATTAGGATAAACTGAAAACAAAAAGGTAGTAGTTTTAAGATCAATCACGCCGGTTTAGTCGTTTTGTAAATTTCCTTTTATATAGGTTATTAAAACGTTATTTTCTTTATTATTTTAAAAAGAATTAAAAATAAATAGGGAAAAACTTCAAATTATTATATGTTGTTTGATTCTTAAATTAAAAATTCTTATTAAAAAATAAGAATACAAAACAATGGGGTCCAAATATATGTAGTTTGGAGAGTATCTAATGCCTTCTTAGATCCCCGTTACTCTGAGAAGGTCCCATTGCAGAATTTCTCTCGTGTCACAGTCCTCGTTGAATCTGAAGATGATCTCTCTGTTGTGACTGGGGCTCACTTTGAAGTTGGAAAAGAAGGTCCAAACAAAGGTTATTCCAAAGACTATTTTTCTAAAGTTGCTGAGGTAGCCCTTACAAAGCATTCTGAGTGAGATGATTCTCCGGGCTTGACCCAGAAACTACCCCCACAGCCAACTGATGTAATAAACTCTTGGGAACCTTTTGTGCTCACACACAAACCTAAATTTCTGAGGTTTTTTATGTGGATGAGGGTAAAATATCACTTTAAGTCCTCTTATTAAAAAATAGAAATTTCAATTAGGGTGTTCGACACTATTCAATATTATTCGTCATAGGTTATAGTTGATGTTGCCATATTTGTGTAACCTACCGTCCATATCTCTTTGGTAATTCCTTGATGTAGTTCTTGGAAAAGCTTGTGTAATCATGCCAGTTCCATCTTTTTTTCTTTCTATGTTGAAGTATTTCTATTTTGTTAGTAGCTAGTAGCTACTAGCGTCTAGCGGCTTCCTTGCAGTACTTTGTGTTTGAAGTAAATTACACTCTTTATTTAAAACATGTTAAAATTATAATCACTTCTTTTATATTTTAAAAATTTATTCTATCATCTTTTAATAATAAGAAAAATTTATAATTTCATATATTTTGGTCAAAACATTTTTATATATTTTAAAATAACTTTATAATAAATTATAAGTGTTCTTAAAAAAACAATACTATCATGACTTGAAGGATATTTTAGTTAAAGGGAGTGAAATTATAAATTTTTTAATGTTTTAAAAAAAGAGTGTAAATTTTTATAATAACAAAAAGAAAAATACAATTTTAACGTAGAGAATATAATTTACTCTTGTATTTACTTTCTTTTAAAAAAAACTATAGCTTCTAGACCTGCCAGCATGTCAATGAAACAAGCCAGAAATAATAAATGAATTAACATATTGATCTTAGCCTGAGGGTGAAATTTTGAGATTATTTTATATAAAAAGTTATCAATTTTAAGTATTTGATAACTAACATATATAAAATAATAGAGAAATAGAAAAATAAGTAAATAAAAAAGATTTAAGTTAAGTTAATAAAATAAAAAAAAATTGAGTGTCACTTATGATAAAATAGTATCATTCAAAATTTAAACTAACAAAAAATGTATCTTACAATTATAAGACTTACATTGTTAATTAATACTAAATATTAAACAATAAAAAGTCAACCAAATAAAATTTTACTATCACTAAAATAAAAATATTATGTTAAATGAATTAATATATTAAAAATAATAAAATTAAGAATAATGATATTAGAGGTAAAGATAGAATATCATCTATTATAAAAAATATTAGTAAAAACAAGTCTTAAATAATTTGTTCATATATAAAAAAGACTAATAAATATCTCTATATAAAAAATAAATCAAATAAAAAATAACTCAATAATTAAAAATAAAGAAAGATTAAATAAAAAAATAAAAAAATAAAAAAATTATCAAGATAAATTTAACTACAAATCATTTAATTATAAAAATAAACTAAAATAAAATATATTGAAATTTCTTAATTTAACTAATCCCACCAATTGAAAAAATTGGATTGTTGTCAGATTAGACACACTTATCCCATTTACCACTTATTGTAAATGTGAATATATACTATTTCACGGAGAATCAACATTTTAAGCATGTTCCGAAAATGCACCAGAAAGAACAACGGTAACTCCCATTTATAAATACATATTGAATGATTCTCTTTTATTATTCAGATGTCGTACACTCCAAAACGACCAAGATCTACGTTTCTTAAAAATAAAAAATAGGTTCTAGATTTGGTGGTGTCCAATGGAAATCTAAGCCACAGTAAAACATGCAATGCAAAACTATGATAGACACCGTATACACTAATAGTACAATCCATCCCTCTCCAACCCCAAATGGGCACTGCAATCATATTTCTACAGGCAAGAAATTCCCACTATCCCAACATTTTAACTTGGCTCCATATGAATGATTTCCACAATACAAAATAAAACAGCACCAAAACTGATTACTCTAATGAAGCCAAAGATACCACAAGTGCAGCCAAAAAATGGCACTGAACACATGCAGAATGAATCTGGTGTATTTACAAAGAAGTACCACTCTTCTGCCTGCACGTGTTACTCCTTCCCTTTTGCAACGGAGGCAATCATGAACATTGGCATACTATCTGACCATATCCACTCTGTCAATCACATCCAAAGCTCTCTCTTTGTCAATACCAAAATCAATCACAGGAAGCTTAGATGAAATCCTATTAAAAGCAGATTCTTTGCTTCTACTCGATGAATGACTGCTACTCTTGGTCAGTCTGCTGTTCTTCTCCCTCATAGTCCTCATGCTGTCAAAGTCCAAACTCTTACTGATCCCTCGGATCCGTGTTCTCTTAATTACATCTTGCAGCAAGTTTTGCTCATCAATTGTTAGCAATGGTAGCTCAGCACTTTTAGGCTGCTGATCTGTCTTTTGCGTGGCAGTGCCAACTGGGTCCTTGAGGGTAGAGCGCACTTCACCAACATCGCTGGTAGCCTTACTCTTGATGGCCAAGCGGTGAAGCCATACGAGAAGTTCAAGAATATAATTTTCTACCTTATCCTTGTCTGCGTGGTGAAATGTCTCGATTCGTATTACATCAGTCTGTGTGTTCTTCCTGTTTCCCTCAGAGCTGCAAGAACAAAATCAGTATGCAAAAAATGGGAAAAAAGAAACAAACAAGTTTAGATGTTAAATTAGAATAAGCAATGACTTGTTACTCACCCAGTGTTTGCCCACTCGCCAACCCAACCAAAACCATGATGAGCCCTGACTCAATTTTACAGCAACCAAAAACAAGTTATAAATGGATTGCATATGGAGAAAATAAACTAATTGTTATGGTAATCTTGCTACATAGAGAGGATTTATTTGAAGAAGAAACCACATATCATACTTGGCTGTGTTTGTGGCAACTGGAACCAGCCAGTGCAATGTCTTTTCCATCTCATCTTTGATATCTGCTACAGTGAGCTTTAGGAACAAAGAGGGAAAAAAAATTAGTAAAGGAGATTCTTTTACTTAAATTAGAGTGAACTACTAAAAACAGAAGAAAAATTATTTTTCAAAATCTGTTGAGCATTTCCCTCTGTTTTTGAACAGTAACAATGTTTGTAGTGGTAGTATAAGGAAGTAGCAGCAGATGAACAAACCTGGTCTACAATATGAACGGATGGTAATTTGGAACGCAGAGCCAGTTTTATATTAGGGGGCAAGCTCTGATATAATGAATCCCTTGTATTTGGGGGCATAGAACTGGATCTGGCAACCTGCCAACATCAACAATGACTCAGCACAAATCTATTCATTGGAGCTAATAAATATTTGTTGAAAACTGAAGTAGTATGACTAGAATGGATCAGAAAGCTTCACTGGGATTCAGCTGTGAACAAATTATAGCCGACTTATCATACGTCAGGAATAGTTGTTTAACAATTAGCACAAATTTGTGGCCTAGCTTCCTATTACTGTATGTATTTTTAGTTGAGATATTAAAAAAAATCATGATGTCTGCACCAAATTGAGTCATGAAATAATAAATTTGGGGCTACCAACAGCTGTCCAATCCTTTAATGATATGGATATTTCATGCATACACATTGAGCATTATCAAAAGAACAAAATATAGGACCATTCTAGGTGAATGAAACTATTTCATGTATGAATGCATGAAGTACTTAACTGTCCTCAAGCATATATTTTTGTGTCACCAAAACTAGTGTGAAGAAATATAGGTTCATAGAATTTTGGATCAGGTTATGATGGGGAAAACTTATTATGAGAAACTGATGTAGAACAAACTAAATCCAATGCTTAAAGGCAACAAGAGAAGCTGCTCTAGAGACTTGATTAATTAAATTTTTACCCTCGCTTAAAAGAAGACATATAATAGAGGAGAGCTGTATCCATAATATATATATATAGAAGATTGACTTACAAGAGTATCGATTTGGAGCACTATATTTGCATGGTGCAAAGCAAGGCCTGCAGGACCCAATCTTTGATGACTATTACTGTATCCAATTACTGGTTTATGACCATCTGCAGTTTCCAACGGATATAAACCATTACAATTATGAAAAAAAATGCAGATTTCATTACTAAGTAGTTTCAAGAGTGATTGATAGGAATAAAACCAGATAACTCTATGCTTCCCTCCCACAGCCTCCTTACCTCTCCCCCACAGGCTCTCCTTCTTTTTCTCCCCGTTTAATGTATGAATGTACCAAGAACTATAAAATTACTTTAACATGACTAAGATTTGCACAATAGTTGTAAATAAAATAAACTGAACCATTACAGAAATTGTTATGATAATAACTGATCATGATTATAATGGATTTAAAATCATTTTATGACACAAGAGAACAATACAGAAGTGAGTGAAGAGAGAATGATATTATGGCCTTTAGTGGGCACGTACCTTCACTGCCAAAGACATTGTTTATTTCCAAATGCAAAAATTGGACGATGTCTACAAGCTTCTCCATAATCTGTAATCCACAAGAATATGAATAATAATGACTTAAATGGGAGAAGCACATTTATTTAAAGTAACAATCTAAGGTTACCTCCTCCAAACTTCTAGACCAGAGTGACTTTTTCTTCAAATGTTTAACTTGCTTCCTTTGAGTTTTAAGTTCTGCCCTCAACATTGGAAGGCTATCATCTATATAAAGAGAGTATTGAAGGTTAAACATGTTATATATAAAAGACTTTCAAAAGAAATACTGCTCAGAGTATTACAAGGTCAAACTTCTCTATCAGAGATTCAGAGTGTCTCTGTTCAACTGTGTCTTATATAGTAAATAACCCGTTGGACCTTTACACACATGCTCAATAATTCCTTCAGGCCTTCAAACAAATTCCTCTGCATACTGGTCATTCCATTTGATAATATAAAATCTATGACTCTACCACTAAACCAAAAGTTGGTGCTTTAGCAAGTGGTAACTATGATTTCATTGCCCACCAATTATTCTTTTATAGGGATGACATGCAAAGAGACCCAAGGGCAGATCTAGTAGAAATTCTTTAAAGAAAAACAAAATAAGAGTGAAGCAGATCGTATGTAATTCTTATATTCATTTCAGAATTCAATTCTAAAACTTATCTCTTGTCTTTATTTTTAATAACAGTCATATTCCACAAAGTAGTACTAATAGATCCATAAATTAGCCTGGAAGACCATCAGAAACATTCTAGTTAATGCTCAACTAAAAATGGCAGACCATTTTTCAATATGAGTCTCAATAATACTAGTAGAGATCCTTCACCTTTTCAGAACCTACATTATAGGAGTCTTGCCCACCTTTCACACATATTCTCCACCTTCTGAATGATTAATCTATCAAAAATTTTTAATGCCCAAATAAATCTTATCTTTTAACTTTATATTCTTTAGAAAGCTTTGAATTTTCAATAAAAATTTGCTCATCATGAGCAAGAGTTGGATATCATGTCATGAGTATGATTCTGCAATCACCTTTTTGACTTGCACCTGAGTTATCCTCCTCTTGACGCTTACTATGATAGTCTTGCTCAAATCTATCCAACGCATGTAATTCGTGGTATAACTCCTGAAGCCATAAAAAATTATCTTCAAATTTCTTTTAGAATTAAACTACGCATTAATAAAGCCAAAAAGAAACTGAAATAAAAGACTAACTTGAATAAAAAGCATATGCATGGGGGTGAAAAATCTTTGTGCAAGGACCTAAATAAATCCTCCACTTTCTACGAGAGAAAGAATACAGAACCTTTTATACACACACACACACACACAGATATATATATATTACTTTTTCAATAATTTATTACATATTAATTCATCCCTATAATAAGAAGCAAGTTGTACAAAGAAATGAATAAATCAATTCTGGGAAGAGAGTACATCCAGCCATCACAAATTTGTCTCATTTCAGAAACATTTGCATCATAATGAAATTCTGGTGTCCATTGGACCTTTTGTTCAGTAGGTATAACGTGTCAGGTTCACACTATTACAAGATTCATGTCAAGGTGTGACACAAATCGCAATATCCAGTTATATTTACCCACAGATTATAATAAGGTAAAAGTAGTTGTGTACATCAATTCCCCCTTTACCTTTGAGCATAAAACATGATGCATATACAGACATCAAGTAGGATATCTAGGAGTGGGAGAGGGAAAAGGAGGGGGGGGGGGGGGGGGAGTAAAAAAAATTTGCAATTGATTTGTTATATGTAAAAGACAAGGGGTGAAAAATCTTTCAATTAATTTCCTAACAAAAGTAGCTATCAGTTCTGGAGCAACTCCAACACTAAATATTTTATCTTTAGTGACATGAGGATAATACTCACAGCTGTAAATTGAACCATAGTCATTAATTGCTGCATTATTGATTCTATCTCATCATCCGACTGTCTCTGAGTATTGTGTTCTCTGCTGATTCTGGAATATACAATAGAAAGAAACCTTGTCAAGAAGACAGCACAAAAGAGTGAAGCATATGAAAAGCTAAAAACTTCACATGAATTAAGTGAGTACAATTTATATTACTTCTCAAAGTAACGATCCAAGTTGTGCCATTGAGGATCCTTTGATCGATTTCCAAAACGAATTACCTCATCAGAGAAAACTTTCAACTCCTCCCTGAAAGACCCAAGGATTACTTGCAATTGACATTTCATAGTCGTAATAAAATCAAATGATTAAAATTTAACTTATTTAGGAACTGAACTCACGTAAGTCATCTGACTTAGTCCAATATTCTTACCTCTTGTCAGCTGCAACAATCCTTAGAAGTTCATCCATATCCTTTGATACTAAATCTTGCACACCCTTTGAATTAAGCACCTCTTCTTTTAAATGCTTAATACTTCTTTTAGACAGAGATTGTATAAGACTAGAACCCTTGACAATAGTGTTTGCAACCTCAAATGCTAAGATAGCAATTTCATTTCCTTTTGTTGTAGTTCCAGAAACAAATCCACTTCCTGCATTTAAATTAGTCATGCTGCTTCCAAGAGTGTCCAAGACGTCCACTGCCTTCCCAAATCCAATAGTACCGGCTCTTCCCAGACGTAAACTCACCTCTGAGACCTGAAACAGAAAGATCTTAGTAGATACCTTCAAATTGTTCCTATCTTGTTTTTTTTATACTCCTTTTCTTTCATGAGAGCTTAGCCTGCTTCACACTTAAATTAAAGAGACATAAAAAAAATGCTAAACTAACTTTGAAAGTGGTAATGATAAATACAGAAATAGGGAGAGAGAAAAAACTCAGCAAAGAAACTATTTCAAATTTTGACCACTGCAATGAAGACGATGAAGAATATGATGCTCAGCAAGTATAATGAAGTCCTCAGCAGTGAGTCTGGTGAATGTGGTTCGATATTGGTTAATCCATGTTTATTGGGAGACATGCCAAAAACTCTCTTGAAAACAGGAAGTTCATAGGAAAGACAAAGTGGAAATTTTCATAACTAGTCTGCAATTCACTGGTAAACAGTTTCTTGGACTCATTCTTGGAGGTCACAGATTCACTATCATAAGCATTTTAGTTATCCTATGTTTTCTTTATTTTTATAGGGTCTCCTTTCGTGCTTTATTGTATAAAACCGTGAAACTATTTACTAAGCATTCCCTCTAAAAACTGGGGAAAATTTAATGCATTGTTGGCCATGTTGAGTTCCCACCAGCAAAAGGCCTTTCTAATCAGCCAACTTATAGCTCGTTCAGAGATGTAATTGTCTATGGGCTTCACTTGCCATTATAAACTCACAATCCTACTCATGATAAAAGAATTGATTCGGATTTCCTCTGAGTTAAAACTTCTTTCTGATATAATTCTCCAAAAACCGACCAAATTTTCATTGCCAAGTGATTTTATGACATTCCCGACTCTCCACCTTCACCCCTGCGATCTATCTAAACTGATCCATCACAGATTAGTCCAAAGACCATATTTCGAGCACATAAGCAGTAAAAAAGAAATAACTGAAGAACTAAACATTTGAAGTGGAGAAGGATAAACCAACCTTTGCCACAGCAGCCTGCCTAGACTTCACTGACCTAGACTTGTGCGGAAAAGAATCAGTAAAGCGAGGGATTCCATCATAGAAATCATCATTTATGCCCTCACTTTCAGCAGATTCTTGCAAATTCTTCACCATTCTCTCCCGTATCTGGGGTGCAGTTGTAATATCACTGGGCATGCTGGACTGCCCATTCTTTCCAGATTTATGATTGTCTAAGTTTTCATCCGTCTTCGCAAACACTTTGTCCTCGTTGGCGGACCTCGAACAAATACCCCCCATAGCTTCAGATAACCAAAAGAAAAACTCAATCGTTGAATTCGAACCCCCTGACATATACTCAAGGAATCAACTCCAGAAGTAGCTCATCCATACAGGAAATCAACAGAGAAGACCCACTACTTTTCTCTATTGGTTGTAGTCAATACCAAGGTGGTAAGGGTAAAACAATTGGAGAGAAGAGAAATACGGAGAAACAAGGTGCGAAACTCGGAAATTTAAGACAGTAAAAAGGCAGAACTGGAAAAGAAATATAAAATTAGAGTTTCAGATTCCAAAACGCAAAGAGAGAGAGAGAGTACAGAAGAAGGGTTTTGATTTTGGGGGGGCTTAGGGGATCGGGATTGGGACAAGAGCTTGAAAATTGGGGAAGCTAAAGTCTACACTCAACCTCCCTTTGAGCGCCAAGATGATAATAATATAATAATAATGATGCCAATCTTTTTTTGAGGAGGCTACACAATTAAATGAATATGGATGATTCATGAATATTGAACTCCTACAGAACACAGTTAGTTAATTCTACATAGCAAAAGTTAAATTTGAAGATGTCAAACTAATGTTCGGCTCTTAATTGAATGACCCAATAAGTAAATTCCAAAACTTTACTATGGTGATAATGATGATGATAGAGGATTAGAGGAAGATTATATAATATAATTTTAAAAAAGCAACAATTTTTCTGGAGAGTGATTTACAAATAATGAAGTGTGATTGTTAAGGAGTTAAGGCGTTCATGAGAATTCAGACACTACATTCATACAGAGTACAGACCACCGCCTTGGACCGGCAACAACACGGAAATGGTCATATTCAACCTTCTCCGCTGACCAGTTACCATGTCTCTTTCACAACTTGTCTTTTCTCTCTGCTTTCTTTTATTTTAATCAATACTATATAAACAATGAGAACTAAATTACATAATATATACGTCATCACCAAATTTAAAATAGATAAAATTACATTAATCTCTTTTAAAATTTATTTAAATTAAATTCATTATATTTTTAGTTCAAAAATATATTTTTTAATTTAATTTTATTATTTTAAAATAAACATATACTTTTAAAAATATTAATTTTATTGACAAAAAATAAATTACAACTTTTGTTTCTCAAGTTTAGGTTTTAAGAAAATTGAGTGAGCAATTTTGCATCCTAAAATATACAAGGATGCTTCTTGTTTTTAATTATTCGTTTTATTTAACTTTTTTAACAGTAACAAGAACAAATTAAATTTTAAAAAAGCAACAACACAATCGTTTTACTTAATTTTTTCAGATTTTCAGCTTGAAAAATACTACTGAAACATTGATTGAGTATTTATAAATTTTTTGATATATAAAACAAGTATGCAATAAAAAATAAATATTTATAAAAAAAAAGCGTAAAAAACATGTTTTGAAAAAAGTTATTCTTCAATTCCTTTATCTCTTAATAATTGACACATGTCAATTGTCGTATAAGAAAAGAAAAGAAATATCTTAGAATATGTTTTGTCTACAAATTTGGTTGTAGAGAGTATAGTTTGTGGGTGACTTGTTTTGTCCATTAAATCAATAGAATTTAATTAAAATAAAATTTAGTTGTACATCTTGTACAATACTTAATAACATTTAATTATTTTTTTATTTTATTGTGAACTTTTATTTTAAAATATAAAAATTTTGATGAACGTTATTGGTCAATGTATAAATAATATAATAAAAAATGTATATTTAAAAACTATTTTATTTTATATATTATATCAACCCGCAAAATTTAAAATAAAAAATAACACGAACATTATTTGGTGGGTGATACTTCAATTGGGTCTGGGGGCAATCTAGAAGGCTATCATGTGAATGTAGTCAACCAATGAGAGCTCAATTAGAAGAGCACCTCAGAAAAAAAAAAAAAAAAGAGAGAGAGTCGAATTCATTTATTATTTAATAGTTTAATGTTTAATCAACTTTTAATTTGATTTTTATAATTTAAATATAATCAAAAATATTTTTTATTTTTTATAAAATTCTATTTTTTTTCTTTTTTAGTATTATTTTTTTATTAATTAATGTAATTTCTTCTCCTGATCAAATTATATATATATAAATCACTAAGAAATAAGAATAGAGTATTATATCAAACTCATATGAAATTGTATTTATTATAACATAATTAAGTTAATATAAGTATTTAGATAAAACTAAAATATCATTAAGTTAATTTTCATATAGTTTAAAATTTTCTTAAGTATTTAAAATTTTAGGTTTTAAATACCCAAATAAATAATTTAAAAACAAATTGAAATATTTTTGCCTTGTCTAAGCTTTAATTATACTTGCATTATAGTAATTTCACATAAATTTCAAATATAACTGACAATATTTGAATGAAGAAAGCAATTGCATCAATTAAAAAAGATAAACAATAAAATTTTAAAAATATAAATTTAAGGAACAAAATTGACACTTCATATAAAGTTAAAGAAAAAAATTAATTTTACATTTTAAAAGTTAATAGTTAAATCCTTACAATTTTAAAATTTTTAATTTAGTTGTTAAATTCCAACCCATTTTATTGACGTAACATGATCAATAAATATAAGTTAAATTATTCATATAATTCTTATAATTTTGCTTAATTTTTAACTATGTCTTTAATTAACTTGAATTATATGTATTTTTGTTATTCTAAGAGTCAACATAATATATAATTAATCACATAGAAATAAATTATATAATATTAATAAAAGTTTAGTGGCAAGACTTAAATTATAAAAATTTAATAAAAAAATTTAAACTATAAAAAATTAAATTAAAATTTGAGTAAAATTGTAAAACTAAATTATTAGATTATCAAAAAACTATTCAATACATGAATTTCATAATGATAAACCTTTTCTACAAAGAAAACAATTCCTTAGGAGAATTTAAAAAAATTAAATTATATATGTATATTTTAACTACACAATTTTTTCATCTTGATTTAAAATTAAAATATATATCACACTTTTATTCCAATAAAATATAAGTAACAATTCTATCAATTTTATCGTATTTTCATTATATTGATTATTCATTTAATATAAAGATATTAAATGTATAGTTGATTAATATAAAATATCCATTTTTAAATATATAAAATGAAACAAATTTATAATTTTTAAAATTAGAAATTTTTTATTGAAATAAAATATTTAAACAAATTAAATAATCATATATTTAATAAAAAATGATTATTTAAAAATATTTTAATTATTGTTTAGTTTTAGAAATTTTGTATTTTAAAAACTTATAATTTAAACATCTCTTAATGGATAATTTACCTTTAAAATAAGAATAAGACATTAAAGAATTAAATTTTGGAGAAAACTTGAGTTTCCTAGTTTTTTTATGAATTATTTTTTATTGTCATATACATAAATTTTAAAGTAATTTAAGTAAAAAATAAAAAAAACCCAAATCTTTAAAAAAAATCTCTATGTAAAAAATAATACTATGAAAAATTTATTTTTAAAAAAATTTAAATATTCTTACTCTGAAATTAGTTTAAGAATGAAAAATTTATAATAGGCAATTCCATATTAAAGTCTTTATAATAATAAAATATGTTGCGGAGATTCTTAGATATATATATATATTATTTTATTTTATTTTATTTATATATTAATTAATAATATTTAATTATTTATTTTATTTTATATTGATAAATTTATGTACTATAACAAATTAAAAAAATTAGTTAAATATAATTAATTGATGCACAAATAAAATAATACAATATATTTATCTAACAATTTTTTTTTTATAAAAAGGAGGCATTAAATAATAGGATTCTAAGTTCCATACATAAAAAATTATTATTTTTTAAACAAAATTATTTTTAATAAAAAAATATTTATGAAAAATAAAAATTACATTTCTTTTATTGGCAACATGCTGTAAGGAAACTAGTAAAATAAGATGCCTCTCATAAAGAGGCAAATTTTTCTTTTTCCTTTAAAATTGTAGTTATTTTAATTTTAATTGAATATGTCGATGTCAAGCACATTGCGTAATTAGCATGATTTCTTATTTGCAATATTTTCATTCATGTGTTGTCAAAAGTTTCATATGAATATGATTTTTAAATTAAAAAATAAAAAATATAATATCAATTGAATACCCTGATCTTTTAACCTATATCTTATTTTGAAAAGATGATCTGACATTATTCTTCACATGTGAAGTGGGTTTTTTATTTTTATGCAGTTGACACAAGTAATTTTTATATACATAAATTTATGTGATTTTTATTTAATTTATAATCATAATTTAATAAAAATTAATAATAAAAATTTAGTTATTTAAATAATATTAATAAAAATTAAATAAAACATTTTATTTTTATAATTAAAATTATTTTTTAAAACAAATTATCTAAAAATAAATTATTTATTAAATAGTAATAAAATTACTTCTCAACTAAATTAATTAAATACAGACTGTTTCTCTCTTTTAACACATTTTTAAAATAAACAAATTTTAAAATTTTGGTCAAACCTCTCCAAAAGAGTACGAGTATTATATAAGTTTATGCTTTTGTGTTTTATTGAAGTGCGAGACAAGTTTTATTTTTGATTGAAGTCCCGATCACGAGTTGGACTACACATGCGTGTGGCATGTCCGGTAAATATCAAATTTGTTTCATTCTCCGTGGCTTTTATTTATAGGGAAAATGCAAAATGAATCTTACACTTTAAATCATGCAAATTACTTCTTAATTTTTTAAAATTAATAATTAATCCTTTAAACTTTTACAAAAATAGTCTATTTATTAAAATCTAAAAATTTAAGAGTTTAATATAAAAATATTTTTTATGTCTTTAACTTTTACATTAATTTTTAATTTTATTCTTAAAATATTTTTTTATGTTTTTAAATTATTAATAAAAAATAATGATATAACATTTAATAATAAATTTTAAAAATATAAATAAAATTTTAATAATATTCAAATATTAAATAAAAATATATATTCTCAAATTATAATATTTTTATTTTTTTTAATCATTATTAAACATGAATAAATTATTCAATGAAAATTTTAATAAATTTTTCATACATGATTTGAACAGTTTCAATAACGACTTTATTTTTTTAAAATGTAATATTATATTATAACTTTTTATTAATAATTTAAATAATAAAATTAATTACAATTTAAAATTTTACAAATTTTTAAAATTAACAACTATATTATATTAATACACTTTCGTAGTTTAATTAAACCACATTTCATATTTTCTAATTTTAAAAGCCATATTTGACCTTTTACTTATATTATAATAATTTTAAAATCTTCTTATCATCAATCTTAAAAATTATATATTAAATAAAATAAAATATATAATATAATAAATAATAAATAATAAATTATTATAAAATAATGAAAAGTTAAATAAATTTTTATTATTTTAAAATATAATAATTATTTTTATTTTTATATTATGTTTTAAAAATTAAAAAATTGACATACGAAGGCAAAACCTCTAGTATTTAATATAATGTTATAAAAAATTATTTTAAACTTATGTTATCAATAAAATTACTTTTTTTATAATTTTATTTTTAAAATAATAAAATTACATAAATGTTTTATTATCATATTAAACACATCATGTTAAGATTTTATATCAATTTATTTGTGTGTACAATTATATTAAAAATAAAATCTATTTTATACGGTAAACAAAATTATTTTTATTGAGAATTAATTGTATTTTTAAAATAAAAAATATTAAATTGAATCCATTTAGAGACTAGAACAATGAAATCGCCCGAAAATGTTAAATGACGCAATTGACCTCGATGACACGGGGTAGAAGGCAGAAGGCAGAAGGAAGAAGGCCAATTGGGGGTTAAAGGAGAAAGAAGAATGGCAGGTGAGTCGAAGTGAAAGACGAAGCAACAAGTTTCAGAAGCCCTTAACGTCAACACTTGACGCAGCTTTCATTTGCTTTCACTTTGTGATATTCGGGTCAAAATCATTTGCGCATCTCAGTTTTCTTATGATTGGAGTTCTGGGGAATCAAGCAGCTTCTGTAACCACCATAATCTTCGTTTTTCTCACCGAATGTAATTATAGACGGACACACAACATAGATGTTCTCCAGTAATTTAAAGGGGTTTATCTTGGCTGTCGTTTCCAGTGCTTTCATTGGCTCCAGCTTTATCATCAAGAAAAAGGGTCTCCGACGGGCCGGGGTTCATGGCCCTTCGGCCAGTGAGTATTCCCCAATTTGAATAGTTGCTTCTTACGAGGATTATTACGTTGGTCTGCTCTTCACGGTTTCCCATTCAATTCATGTAGGTGTTGGAGGATATGGTTATCTGCGAGAGCCTCTTTGGTGGATCGGCATGATTACCAGTGAGTAGCTCTAGCCTCTGAGTGTTGCATTCTCTGCTATGTTTAGTTTTCTCCACACTCTTCGTTGTGTTTGGCTGCTAAAATATTTAGTGCAATTGAAGAATCTTGCTCAACAGAATTTTTTTTTTTTTGCGGATTGCTTACAGTGATTGTTGGGGAGATAGCTAACTTTGTGGCATACATTTACGCTCCTGCTG
The DNA here is from genome assembly GCA_031216115.1 of Senna siamea. Classification (NCBI taxonomy): domain Eukaryota; kingdom Viridiplantae; phylum Streptophyta; class Magnoliopsida; order Fabales; family Fabaceae; genus Senna; species Senna siamea. The sequence goes on along the minus strand of CM062359.1, from coordinate 16,373,822 downwards.
TGCTTGTGACGCCCCTTGGTGCATTAAGTATTATTGTTAGGTAAAAGTTCATATCTAATCAGTGGTTCATTATGTAGTTTCACTTCTGTGTAGCCTCTGCTAAAACTGCGTAATTATGGAAATGGGTAGTGCTGTCTTAGCACATTTCCTGTTGAAGGAGAAGCTGCAGAAAATGGGTATGCTGGGGTGTCTTCTATGCATAGTGGGGTCTACTGTGATTGTTCTCCATGCACCTGAAGAGAAGTCTATTAATTCAGTACTTGAAATATGGGGATTGGCCACTCAACCAGGTATGCTGCTAGGGCTTGATTAACAATCTATAGAGTACCGAGACACTATCTTTAGCATAACATCGACACACCCCTTGACACACTATAGACACATTAGACACACACAGTATCAGAATAAAAAATTTTATTTTTTCGGCTCGCACACCCACCAAATGCAACTTGGACATCCGCTAAACATGAACTAAGTATAGGATGACCCAAAATAAAAACTAGAAAATAAGTTAATGAAAATTTAGAGAACTCATTTTAATGAGATTATTGAAGTTCTTTTTTAATTGTTTTTGTTGTATATGAGATTTAGTAAATTTGATTTAGAAAATAATAGTGTAAGTTGCTTAAAATATAAAATAATACTGGATATTTTTCTACAAGTATATCATTAAAAGAAAACTTAAAAAATATATATATGCCGTGCCGTATTGTGTTCTATATTTTTTTAAGTTTGACTTGTCAACGTGTTTGTGTCCATATTGTGTCAAATATCCATTTCAGTGTCTATGCTTCACAGTTAACAATCCACTCTGAATTGCCTGTATGCTTTCTGGAATTTTCCTGATAAGTACTCTCTATTTTTGGCATCCAGCATTCCTCTTGTATACGGCCTCAGCAGTAGCAGTTTCATTGGTTTTGATTTTATATTGTGCTCCCCGCTTTGGCCAAACTAATATTTTGGTTTATATTGGAATATGCTCAGTAATTGGGTCATTGACAGTAAGTGACACTGCTGTGTACCTTGTTAATATTGAAAGATATGGTTTTATCATTTTGATCTTGTGTTGCGTTACTGCCTTTTGTTTTACATTTCTGATGAGATATGTTATTTCACAGGTCATGAGTGTAAAAGCAGTTGGCACTGCAATAAAACTTACATTAGAGGGCATAAACCAGGCTGTCTACTTCCAGACATGGATTTTTGCAATGGTTTCAATCACATGCATCATTGTTCAATTAAATTACCTTAATATGGTTAGCATCTTATGGTACTCTTATTACTATATTATTTTTTTCAATGTGGACATAGCTTTTGCATTATGACGTTAACTGTTGAGAATATGCTTGCTTCTTTCATATATTTTTGTAGCATTCTGTTTCTTTGTTCTCTTTCTTTTAGGTGTATAATATATTCCAAATGGGAAAAAAATTACTTAGAGGTTGTTAGGTTGTTTTTTTTTTTTTCTGCCATGGACATTATATGGTTAATACTTACCTTTTTCATCTCAGTTTGGTGAAAGTTAAACTTGTGACTGATGACAAGTGACAACATTGTGAATCTTGTACTATTCTTTAGGGTTTTAATTGTCTTCAAAGTCAACGTGTCTAGACTTATGACTATAATTGTTATAAAACTGAATGCTGGAAACCCTGAAACAAATATTTCAAAAGCAAAACCCTATTACTCCCAAATTCCAACAGAGACTGATAATGTCAAAGTCTCGAGTCCTGAAATTTTATTGACAATGGTGTTCAATTGTCATCAGTTGCTAGTATTTGATTTTCAATGTCTACTTCTATGGAGATTGACACTTACATGGTTGCAGGCATTGGATATCTTTAACACAGCAGTTGTATCTCCTATCTATTATGCCCTGTTCACATCTTTTACAATATTAGCCAGCGCAATCATGTTTAAGGTTGGTATTTTACAGAAACATAATAAGAGAAAATGTGTCGGGGAAGGAGATATTTCATGGTTAGACCATCTGCTATAATCATGGCTTCTGTAATTTTATCATTTAGGACTATTCTGGTCAAAGTGCGAGCAGCATTGCATCAGAGCTGTGTGGTTTCATCACTGTATTATCTGGAACGACGATATTGCACAGTACAAGAGAACCAGACCCTCCAGTCAGTACAGGTAATGCCTCACGAACTTCATTGTCGAGGGCTTGGATGATGTAAGCTCCCATAAATACATGTTTTACTAAAGGTTATCCAGCCGTCATCAAAGAGTATACAACAATTGCTTGTCTTGACCTATGCAATGGTGTGGATACACCTAAGAGTGTGAAAAAAATTGTTCATATCTTCTGGTTGGAGACCATTTGCTTCATTTTTATTTATGAATCATACATACGATAGAACAATTGATGATTTCTTCTCATAAAATGTTTTGAGATAAAGAAATGTTAATATAATAGGGAAGATAGGAGGAAAATTCTGGTAATGCTTAGCAGAAACAGAAAGAGAGGAGTAGCACGTCCTGAGATTAGATCACACCTAGGAATATTTGCAAAGAATGTAGAACTGTAGAAGTGTATTCTCCCATTTCACCAAGAACTAATTAGATTTAGAAGCAGGACCTCAAGTTGTTCAAAGTTCAAACAGTGTGCAAAACAAAATGTGCTTAGTGAGTTGCAAGCAGTTAACTTTTCATAGTAATTGCTATATCATTAAGTGCTGAATGATAAAAATTATCTCAGCTGAAACAGTGTGGGACTGGGTGGAAGCCATTCTAAATGATTTATATCAAGTATATATACTGCGTCACTAAAATGAGAGAATAGGATGATTGGTTTATAGGCCTTGTACACTTATTTAGTCAGTTAGTTAATATCCTTTGCAGCGTTGCATAGGCATCACAGACTCGTTTCTTAGCTAACAGAAGAAATATAAGTAGAATTCCCCTCTCCCCCCCCCTCTCTCTCTCTTTCTCTCTCTCTAGGCGCATAGGTTCTAGTTATATCATTTATATTAGAAGAGGTACTCAAAAGTTAATTTCTTCAGCTGTCCATACATTTCTTTTGCTTTTTGTTATGATGCCTGTTATAAAACTGAGTTCCTTTTATAACTGAGCCTTCATGTTCTGGTGAAAAATCCTGCTGTACTTCTAATATTTAGAATTGAATTCCTTCATATTCACCAGAACCCATTTGTGGTTCTATTGAAGACTTCTTTTCCATCCATGATTTAAACGAAAATGCATAGTTGTACTATATGCATATATTTTAACCCTAAAAGGGTCCTTGGAACTTCAAATTTTTAGTTCACTATAATGGTATATATCAGCACCTTGGGAATTATGAGTACTGTTAAAAAATAAACGGGTAGACAGAGAAGAATAATCTTTAAAAAATTGGTGGCTAGAGGTCATTCGATTCTTAGCATGACCAGATGTGTAACAATGAGGTATTCTCTAGTTTCTAGTTATATTTAGGTGGAGAAAACTACGCTTTTCAAAAGGAAAAAAAAAAAACCGTTTTTTTGGCAATAACAGGGAAGACAATTATCTGATTATTCTCTACTTGCAGATTTATATACTCCATTGTCTCCTAAAGTGTCATGGTATATCCAAGACGATAGTGAACCTTGGAAGCAGAAGGAGGAAGATCCACCACCCTTCAATTTAGTCCAAATTATAAAGCATGACCATTTCAAGTGACAGAAGAGTTTTGAACAAAATCAGATCTATCCTGCTTTGTACTGCCATTGAACAATACTATACAGAGCATCCACATTTCTATCACTTTGACAGCCAAGCAACAGAAAGATGCCATTATTATTGAGTTTGGCCTCTACCCCACCAATTTGGTTTAGCAAGAATAAGAATAGATGAAAGAGACTCAGTCACGTTGTGCGGGCAGGGAGGAGACTATACTTCCTATTTTATTCTTCTGAGATTTTTGTTGGTTGTTCAACGGTAGCATTTGATTTGAAGCTTGAGTTCTGTTCATTATCCACTAGTTTGCATTGATTCTTTTTTCCTGGTTCATTACTAATTTCTCTGTACAACGAAGATGCTTCCTGTTTCCGGTTTTTGCCTGATTCTGGAAGCTAATCCATGTATTTTGATCACTTGTATTAATTATTTGATTAGAGGCTTCAATATTGTTGGTCAGATACTTGTTGGATGTTGCATTTAAATTTTCCAAAGCTTAGATACCATTAAGATTCTGAACCATAACAAAACTATTCAAGCTTAAATTGTTTAATGTTCAGTTAGAATTGAAAGACACTCCACTGTTGTGTTGACTCTGCATGTGAAGTAACAAAAGCATATCGATATATGTAATGTAAGGTTTGATTTGGTTTTGGTCCTGATTCCTTACAATTATTAAAGAAAAAAATATTAATAAATAAATTCTTCTAGGGATCTACGTATACTTTCACCATGTCAGAATTCATTAGCACCATTATATTTCAAAAATCAAAACTTCAAATATTAATCTTTAAAAAAAATAGAACCGATTACATCAACCTGTGGCTGTAGTTTAGTGGTAAGAATTCCACGTTGTGGCCGTGGAGACCTGGGCTCGAATCCCAGCAGCCACATTTAAGCAGGTGTAGCCTTTTTGCTCTAAAGGTAAAACGAAAATAAGGGGTGAAAATTATATTTTATTTTTATCATTTTAAAAAATTACACTCTTATCTTTTAAAATTCACTTGTTAAAACTTAGAATAAAACATTTTTAATTTTTAACTCAATAAATTACACTGAAATAATTTTAAAAAGATATTGTATAAAATCATATTTTAAACAAAAAATATTATCTTAAAAAATATTTTAGTCAAAATAAACAAAATTGTATCTTAGCTTTTAATTTCAGGGCAGAATAATGTAATTTATATATATATATATATATATATATAACTTTTACATTTCTTAAAAAAAAGAGAATAATTTATAATAGACACTTTCATTCAGATTTGCGTAGTGTGGGAACAAGTTCTTTTTTGCCTAGTCACTCTTCGTACATTATTTTCCTTTTTTGATTCTTTTTGAATGTCTTCCTTCTGCTTTTGTCGGTACAACTACAAGGTTAATTCTACTAGAGACTGAGAAGTCCTGTTCAGAAGAAACCCCATTACTGAAAAGTGTTATTTCTATTAAGGACGGAAGATGAATTGATTGTAGCAACAAAAATATGATAAAAAGCTGAGCAGAAGTCACAACTTGGGCAAAACCAGATATCATTTTGTGAAATCAAGGTTCAAACAACAGTAGTAAACACGAGGAACCACACAAATGTTTTTTAGTCTTTACTAAATTTAAAAGACATGTTAAGATCATTCCATCAATGAAACTTACATCCCTAGTAAAGAGGGAATACAACTACAAAATCTAAATCCTGCTTCTGCAAAACATAATACAGATATGTGAGCAATTATCTTTCATATCTTTTTAAGTGGTCACCAATAGATAAGCAAGGCCTTTTAGATATTCAACAATCTCTGATCCACCAAGCTTTGAACTCCCATATACTCTATCAACAAAAGTAATTGGAACCTGTACACAATCAAAATCAGTGTCAACGACAAAGTAAACAATGAACAATAAGATCATTTCTATATTGAGAACTTTAGCAAGCACAATAAAGACAGGAAAATAATTTATTAAAGTATATAAAGCAATTAATGAACAGTCAAGTAAGCCCTGATAAAAGAAGTGCGTATCTACTTTCAAACACATTTGGAGCATCTTACTCTTATCAGATTAGTAACTACTACTCTCTAATCATCAACCAGCCATGTTTGTGCCTAATAACAAGCAAATAAATAATCCCATTCTTGGTCAAATAACAATGCCTTATCTACAGCTTGACTTGCAGTGAGAATATGGAACTATGGTATATAACACACGCCTGCTGATTGTGTCACCAAAAAAAAAAAAAAAGTACACACATGCATCACTCATCTCTATGTTTACTTTGAGACACTTTAATGACCTACCAGAGCTACAGGATTAGGATGTATATGCATTATTTATGAGACATCCTTTTGAATCACCAGCAAACATCTTTAAGCTGTATGAAATTCTACTTGGCTTAAATCTCAAAAGAAAGCATTTTCAATTTCAAAACTGACTTGACTTAATCTAAGAAAAGAAATTACAAGCTATATATGAAAAGAAATTAAACTAGTTAAATCAAGACATACAGATGACAAACAGTCATAAACCAATACTAATAATCAAGCTATCACATATTTGTTTTGATACCTATGTAGTCAACTTAGAAACCATTTGGGCAAATTGCCTCTTTCCCCCTACCATTCACTTTGCTTATATTATTCATAAGCATGAATTATACCTCTTTAATATTGTAGCCTTTTCTGGAAGCACGAACTATCATCTCCATTTGAAAGACATATCCCTTACTAACACAGCAACTAATAATGTCTTCAAGCACTGATTTTCTGTAAAGTCTATAAAGAGAAGAGATAAATCATTCTTAAACAAAATGAGCAACTGACATTCTTGGGAAACTACTTAATTACACTATACCTGAAAGATCCTGTCAAATCAGAGACACCAGGCCATAAAAAGGTTTGTGCAAGAACATTTGCTCCCCTGCTTGTTAGTTTGCGCATAAGATTCCATCCATGCACACCACCGCCCTTAACATAACGAGTTCCAGTAACTATATCAGCACCAGTTTCCAACTGCTTTCTGCAAAACATAAATGGAGAATTAAATGGCATCCGCAGATAACAAGAAAACAAGAATGAAATAATTAAAAGATTTTCTTACCTGATGAAACTTGGCAAATATTTTGGCTGCAGAAGAACTAAACAAATCAGAAAAGGAAATGACATACCAATAACAAAAATGAAACAATTATTCACTCAATAAATTCTCAAAAAAAATTTTCTAATTCAACATACATCAAAAGACAATGTGGCACATGCCTCAAAGAAAATTGAATGAACATCCATCACTATAAATGATAAGATTGTCAAAGATAGCATATTGAATTAGACACAAACATGTTCAACTAACAATTGAATGAACATCCATCAAACTGAAGTTGTAACCCAAACAGTATTTTGTTTAAACTCAAATTTTCTTAGTTCTTTTCAATTTTTTTCAAATGCAGCATTTTTATTTCCCTCGATTCAATCCTTCTTTGAAACTGCAATTATGATACAAAACCCAAGGGCACAACTTACATGGTGTGATAGATCAGCATCCATGATGACAACAAAATTGCCAGATGCATGCTTCAGGCCATGAATATAAGCCGTTCCTGAAATTGAATTGCATCAAAAACCAGTTTTTCACAATAACTTAAAAGCACAAGTACAAGATACATACCTAAACCCAGCTTACTAGGTCTGGCTCTTAATAGCTGGAATCACAGTGAAACCACACTTAACTAAGATAAGAAAGGGCGAAGAACAAAAACAAAGCAATTTATATATGAAGATCAAATTTCAAGTTGTGCATTTCTTACAATCCGATCTTCTCCATACACTTTCTGCAACTGTTTTACGACATCCTGAGTGCCATCAGGACTCCCATCGTCCACAACGATAATTTCAAAATCAACATCCCTAATTGAGGATTGAGCAACCAAAAAGGTACATTCCGTAAATGCAAGACTGTTAATCATCATCGAGGGATAATATAATCCAAATAGATTATGGTTAATTTCTTGAATCTCCTAATTATTTGTTTTAAAAACGTTATCTTACAGAAACCCCTTCCTCGCTTTTTTCTTTTTGGATTGAAACAAAGCTATACGAAGCAAAATTATTATCTCTGCATTACTTGATACACAGTAACACACTTTGATCCCCAAATCGTAAAAAACCAATCTTGAAATCTCAGAAACTCATGAATGATGCCCATATGACTACAGAACAAATAAACCAATCAAGAGACGGGAAATTTACCCGACGTGCTTGAAAATGAGGTAGACGATGAGAGCAATGTTTAGGCGCTCATTATACGTAGGAACGATTATACTGTACTTGTTCTTTGGGTTCTTAAGCTGCGCTTCCATTCTAATTCGAATCAGTGATTTAGTTTTCTCTCTAACCAATTTTCTGTTTCTAGTCTTCAATTTTCAGTTTCTTCATTGCTTTTAATCGCCGCAGCGTTTGACGCACAGGTTTTCGTTGGGGAACCTTTCGGCATGCTTAAAAAATCCTTTTTTTTTTTAAATAAATAAATGATTTTGTTAATAAATTAATAATTTAATTCTTAAAAATATAAAACATTTTAATTGATTTATAAAATATCAATTTTTAATTAACGTAATTAATAAATTAATGATATAAACAAAAACTAATCTAATTTTAATTTAGTATTAACAAATATTAATTTAAACATTAAATATTAAATTAAATTCTATTTAATAATAAAAAATAAAACATGCAAAATTTTTAAATTATTTATAGTCAAAACCCATCAAATTTATGTGTAATTTATAAATTTGTTTTTTTATTTTTTATTTTATTTTTAAATAAAATTAATTAATTATTCAACAACTAAATTAATATTTTTGAATATCATATCAATGTATTAGTTAACTTGTCATTTATTCTATTAATTCAATAATAAAAAAAATTAAATATTAATAATTAAATTAAAATATTTTATTTTTAAGAACTAAATTTTAAAAAATTGGATTATTAATTTATTCTAAAAAATTCTAGACAAATAATTAAGGATGACAAATAGAAGAAGCCATATATTATACATCTCATCATCTGTTACAGAACAAGACATGAGCTGTATGCCACGCTGGACATAATCCAATGATCTAACACCTAAAGTTTCTAAAACCTACGAGTCCTTGACAATATATATATATATATACATCTTTTCTGAACGTGACCATAGTCCATACATAGAATATTAGTGATAATGATGTCATATAACTATGAGATGCTGTTTATGATTATCCTGCATTTGAACTTTTGCAGTGATAGGCTTTTTCTGGTAATTGATGCTGTATCCATTACAGCAAAATGTGGTGGAATATTATCATCACAACGGCAGCAAGTTGTTTTGTGGTGGAACGGTGATGTCAGAAATGTCAATAAAAATGACAGCTATGGTGGCGATGTCTTTGTGATTGCATTATGACCAGATATTTTTATTATTTATTAAGTAAATTACTATTTTAATTAATAAAAAATTAAAATTATAGAGAGTTTAAACTTTTAAAAATAACAATATCAAAATAAACTAGATCGTTTCAACTTGACCTAGTCCACGAAGTAGTTTTATTTTTAAGGACCAGACTTGATCCACCTTAGCCAAACCATGAATTTTTTAAAAATTTATTTTATTTAATTTTAAAAAATTATATATAGATATATATGGTTTATAGTTTAATCAAATAAATTGGTTAAATATATTTTTATTAAAATAATTATGATGTTATATAAATTATAATTTAGAGCAAAAAATAGGTGTATCAAAAGATATTATTAAAATATTATCAGAAGAGATAAAATTAATAATTGATAGAAAAATTTTAAATATATATTAGAAATATTAGAAGAATTATCAAAACTATTAGAACAAAAAATTTATGAAATAAAAATAAAAATAAAAAATTGAACAAATGAATTAGCATGTGTAAAAAGAAATATTAAACAAATAATAAAAGTCTTATGAATATGATCAACTATAGAATCTATAAAAGAGAACTCTTAGATAAACATGTTATAAGTCATAGAAACAAAATCAAAAATAATTGAAGAAAAAATAAAATTTTAACCATTAAATAAAAATATAAAACAAATAAGAATAATAACGTAACAAATACAAAAAGGACAAGAAATAATAAATAAAAACTTATGAACTATTTTGAAGAAACAAGAAAAATAGATATGGCAAAACAACATAAATCATGAATAAAAGATGAACAAATAATTACAAAAGTTTCAATAGAATAAATTATACAATCATTAACTTAAAACATCATAATGTATTAGAATTAACATATTAAATAAGAATAGATATAGTCGATATTTTTAAAATATTTTGAGAATAAAAAAATAGAAAAACAAAAATTAATTTAATTAAATACTAATAAAACAATATGAACAACTATTAACAAATGAATTCTTATGAAAAAGTACAGGATTAAATGAAACAAACAAAAATAGAAAAACTTATAACAAAAATGCATCAAACAGAAATATATAAAATAGAATCAAAATATTTATACCTATATATTTGTGAATATAAACAATATTATTATGAAGCAAGATTACTAACTTATGAACAACAAAAATTTTTCTTATATTTATTTTTTTAAAAATTACCTAAATTAATATCTGAAATAATTATAAAAAATTATGTAAAAGCAATTAATAATATAGATTTAATGTCATATATAGACACAATGGGAAGAAGAGAATAATATTTAAAAGAATATATATTAAATAAATGTAGACAAACATAGATAAATGTAAAATATTATAAAACAAATAAACTATTTATAAAATGTGGAGAATTAAAAATTCCTCATAAATGGGGATGCGAATTGGAAAGAAAAAGAGAAAGTTAAGTATAGATTTACAAAATATCCAAAATATACAATATATAAAACATACAAACCTAAAAAATATTTCAAGAGAGGAAGAAAAAGAATTAATTATAAAAAATCTATAAAATGTAGACGTTATAATTGTGGAGAATTATGACATATATCTAAAAATTTTAAAGAATCAAAAATTAAGAAAATTATGAATATTTTAGAACAAACATATGAATATGACTTAGAATCTTTAGAATATGATAAAATAATAAGAAATGAAATAGAATACTCAGACACCGAAAATATATAAGATAAAAGTGTTAAGTGAAGAATTTGATGAATATGAATATGAAGATTCAATAGAAGAAAATTATCAAATTAATATGATAAGACTTGTAGAATAACAAGAAGAAGAAAACAAAGTAAAAGAAAATGAAAAGTCTTATACAGAGTATCAATAATATAGAAATTCATCACTATAAATAGCAAAAAGAAGAATGATATTTAACCAAAAATAATATAATAAAAGAACAAATATACAGTTAGATTTAAAACTTGAAGAATTAAAAAAAGAAAAATTTATGACTAAAGTTATTAAAATATTAAAAACAAAGAAAAAGAAAAATCAACATGTGTAATATTAGAACAGAAATACTAGAATCAACATTAACAAAAGGAATATTAAAAATATATTTAATGAAAAAAACACTAATATAATCAAAAATAAATAAATTATCATTCAAGGAAGAAGTAACAGAAATATATATAGCAAGAGTACAATTATTAATAAAAGCATATCTTCAAGAAAGAATAAATTCACCAATAAAATTATTAATAACAGATGAAAGAATAACAAGTAATGTACGAGACAGTATACTAGAAATATTAACAGAAAATTTAATTTATCAAAAACTTAAATTCACAATAAACACTAATTTTGTAATATTTAGAGCAGATGAACACATGAATAAAACATTAATAATTTATCATAAACTATATAATATAAGATTAATGCCTGGAGCAAGAACTATAAGTATAATAGCAATGATATGATTAGTATTAACCAATGAACACAATATATACAATAAAAATTAGGAAGGATAACAATAGCTAAGCACTTTATGTCTGTATTAAAAGAAATACAATTAGATCCAAATAATATAACAATACGAAAACAATTAGAATTAGATAAAATAATAATATATACTGATAGACAAGTAAGAAGAATATAAGTAAATACTATAATAGGACAAAGATCATTAAGAATAAATACATCATCAACATAAACTCTAAATATTAATATAAATCTACCAAGACATAATATAAATTACCCTAAAAATGATAGAAATATTTATAGAATAAGTGAATCATTAAGTTCAAAAAATTTAAGACACTAATTAACAAAAATACTTATAACCAGTAGATTAATAAAAATAAATTCAAGAACACTTCAATTAGATTTAACTATACCCATCAGAATTTAAAAAATGGCATATATGAAAACTAATAATAGTCTTAATATAAACCCTAAATTAAAAAAAAAATACTTTTCAATTAGAATATAAAAAAATTAATATAGAAATAGAAGAAGAATGAACAAAAACATCAAGTAAATATTAGGAAAAGATTTTCTAAAACAAGTAAGACCCTATAGATTATAATAAAAACATTAATAGGTGGATAAAATTTATTTAGAGTTATTTCTATGATGGTATAATAACAACAAATATAAATTCAGTATTGAGTAATAATTCCAAAATAGCTTTGGCAACTTCTTTAATAGATTTTGATAATAATGATATTTCTTTTATATTATTGGGTGGATAAATGGTCTAAATCAATTCATAACCATAAAGGATTTTTACAAGTTTTGGATTAGTTCCAGCCATAATAATGGCTTTGGTTATAGTATAATGAAATACATATTTAATGATATTTAAAAGAATATATATATAATTTATTTTATATTTTAACGTATTAAAAATAAATATTTCAAATTGACCTATAGAAATGTTGATTAAAAAATTTGCTTCGTATAATTTTATTTTATATATTAACATATTAATAATAAATATTACATGTTAACATAGGTTATGACATTTTATATAACATAAAATATTTTATAAACAAAAAATAGCTCATCCAGCCCAATCATTAAAAGCCTATCATGATACGTGAGCTTAAAATAGATTAAGTTAAAAACTTATCTTTAAAATGAGTTGAGCTAAAAGTTTATCATTAAAATAAATTATTATTTTCTTAGCTTAATCCCTTCTATCTATCTAGTTGAGATTTATTCTCTCTCTCTCTCTATTTTTTTATTTTTTTTATTTTATTATAAAAAATAGATAAGAAAGAGATAGCAGTTGAATTCTTTATAAAATAGCCCAATAAAAAATATACTTGGTCTCAATTCACTTTTTAAAATATTAAAATCTTCAATTTCATCATTTAAAAAGTGTTTCTTAAATAATTTAATTTTTATGTGAATTATATAAATGTTCAAATAGTATTACAACAAGACAAAATAATAAATAGTATAGCAAAAAAGTATTAAAACAACTTAAAATAAAAACTAGCATACCCATCTGTACATTCATATAAGTAAATTATTTGAGAAACATTTGAAGGATGAAATTAAAAATTTTAATTTTTTAAGAACTAGATTGAGACAAATTATTTTTTTAAAGATTAAAATAGTAATTTATTCTTATTTATTTAATTATTTATAATTTAATTATTAATTAGAAATTAGGGTTTATAATTTGGGACAATTTAGCTAACTTAGGATTTAATTAAGGATTTGAATAAAATCTTTAAATTTTATGTCACATTAGGGCCTGAGAAAATTTGGGACAATTTGGCTAACAAGTATTTTAAGGGAAAAAAAGTAACAATTTTATTGGTTAAATATTTTATCAATTAATCAAACACTTTTTTAACCAATAATCTTATGAACTGATTAAGACTCTATTTTATATATATGTCTAGTTGATATTTATTATTTATTTTATTATGCAACAATATTATTATTTGGAAATTAAAACTTGTGATTTGGAACAATTTGACAACTTAGGATACATCTAGAGATTTGAGTGTTTAATTAGAGATTTTGAATAAAGCCTATTGGCTTATGTTTATATTTTCAGTTGGGCCTAGAGTAGTTTAGTCTATATAGCCTTTATATATGTCTTTATAGTCAGTTGTAGCCATTATCTTTGATTATTGAATATTGAGTTGGAATTGAAATTTGAAATTTGAAAATTTTGATTCTTTTCCTTTGGTTCCTTCTTTGTAGTGCATCAATTAGTAATGTCATTATCATGGGAGTCTAACAAAAAATAAATAATTCTTCTTATCTTACAATTAACTTGCAAAAAATATGCACTGCCATAGCATTAGAAAGGTTCCACTCCACTTCCACAATCATTCAAGTCAAAAGTAGGTAAGTAAATGACTAAAATGGTTGTGCTTACACTCAAGATATAGATTAATGGCACGAATTAAAAATCCACTCCTGTTTATTCCACCAAGTAAAAATGTGATTGGTAATAAGTGATATGAGATCTTGAGACTGATTTTTTTTTATAATTACTTTTTATTAAAATAATTTTGTTCGATAAACTATTAAATATATTAACATATATATTTTTTTAAATAAAATTTAAATATTAGTTTATCACCTTATAAAAAATAAAACTTATTCTAATAGAAAACTCTTACTGTGAGATAGATAATAAAAAAATTCTTATATACAATAAATGTGACATTTCATTCATACATTATTTAATAATATTAAATTACATCTCTTATTTTTTTTAATAAAAATTGACGTGTGTCCAAGTTAATGTAAAAAAGTAAAAGATGTGACTGAATATTATTAGATAATATATAAAAAATGTGAAAAAGTGAGAAATGTAAATAAATATTATTAGATAATGTATAAATAATGTGATAAATTTGTTGTATGTAAGAATTTCTCTAATTAATATTGCCCGCTTCCACCTTTTTTTTGCCCAGTAGATATCTTAGCACCTCAGAAGTCGAAGGAACTATATGAGGAAAGAAAGGATTACTATTTTCTTTTAGTTTGTGTTCTTCTTCTTCTTCTTATTATTATTTATATGAAGTGAAAGCAAGATTGTAAGAGACGTAAATATATACGTATATATGATATTCTTGATTCCTATGAGGCAAAATCTGCACACATTTCAGCTGCTTTCTTGTGTCAACCAGTAAACTCAAAGCTTAAATCATATTAAAAAAATTAACACATTTGAATAATGTAGCAAAATTACTATGGAATGATAAGAAAACTTTATAAATGACTAATTAAGCAAAACATTAATCTATAGTTATATATGATGTCACATATGCGTAATGTAAAAAATAATGAGGATTTTATAAATGAGATTGAAAGTTCATGAAACTTATAGTCTATAAGCCAAGCTTTTGGAATGAGAGAAGTTGCTTATTTAAAAAAAATTGGTCAAATGGAAATAACTGGTAATAGAAATAATTTTTTTATTGGTCAAATGGAAATAACTGGTAATAGAAATAATTTTTTTAACTAAAAAGTAGAAGTTAAAAATTTTAGCTTCTACTTCTAGCAAAAACTATAAGTTAAAAATTAAATATTTTAAAATAAAAATATTTTTATTAAATTTTTTTGTTTACCATAATACCTTTAATTTTTTTTCCCTAAAACCTTTCACAAATAGATTATTTTTTTTGGAGTAATTATATATTTTAAGACATATAATTAGTGCAAAGAGAATTTATATAAATTTATATTTTTTTAATATTTTAAATATGTGTTCTATTTTATTTATTATATTTTAATTAATTAATAATGAAAAATTAATAAAAAATAACAATAAAAAATAATATTAATAGCAGTGTAAATTTATACATGTTATTTTTTATAATTTGGAAATTAAAATATTATTTTATACAAATTGATCAAATACAAAATATTTCTCTTTCACAATAGTTTTTCTAAAACGTTATTTAAAATAATTAAATTTTGACAGATAGCTAGGTCAAATGAGACAGGTTAATCTTTTTATTTTTTATTTTTAAGTTCTCATAGCTATCAAGTTAATCTGGTTGCTTACATTTATTTAATTTTTCTCCAGAAGAAACGTACAAATGCTGCTAAGTGGTGTACCTATAATCCTATTGAAGGATTGATTAATGGGGTTAGATTTTCACTCACAATATAGTTTTTTTTGGAAATTACTTAATTTTGTTAAATTTATCTGAATGATATTATTTTAAAAGAGAATATCATTAGATTATTTTAAATTACAGATTAATGGTTATGCGAACTTCATTTATTAACTGAGGAATATTTATTGAAAAGATGGACTATTTTAAAAAAATATTTTTAGTACCTCACTAATATTTAAATATTATGTATTACTGTTATTTATATTTTGAAAAATTAAAAATAATCTTTTAAAATTTATATCCAAGTCAACTATAATTTAAAAATAGATTCTACGATTTTTATTAAAAAATAATTAAATTACATGTTAAAAATATTAATAGATGTAATATTAAGTGTTCGATTCTATTAAAGTAGTATAAATGAACTCTTAATTTGATTATAAATTTTTTTTTGAAAGACTAAATTAATTTTTTTATTTTTAAAAAATAAAACTAAGAGTGATATTTCAATAACTAAACACTTGAAAAAAATAATTAATGACAATAAAGGAATACAAACACAAATATTTCTATATGAAGTGATGATTTCATATCATTAATGCATATCTGAACTTCAAATCACTTTTAAAATTTTGAAAATATCAAATACAATTTTTTTAAGAGATACTCATGCCTTTTTATCCGATAACTAAAGTTAGATGAAAATTAAAAAATAAAAAAAATTATTATGATAAATTGTTTTTATTAATACAAATAAATAATAATAATAATAAAACAAAATAACATCGTTTAATTAATATAATTATCCTCACTTTATATATTATTGTTGTATACCCATGCCTCTGCTTAAACATTCTTAGGCTGTCAAAGAATTGCAGCTTTGCGAGCTGTCATAAAATAGAAAACATTTTTTAATTAGTTAATTGTTTTTATGCCTTTTGTCCTATTGAGTTTATTATAAATAAATCTTTAAATCAAGTATAGCAAGAGTTATAATATGTAGTAGTTTGTCATTGGAAATTTATCTTATTGATTGGTTTTTCTTTGCATGACTTAAAAAGCACAAGTCAAGACTAACAGGTGATTTGTTGGTTCCTATTTTATGTTTTTTAAGTTAAGTTTTTAGTTTAAATTTTATTTATAAAATTTTTTTTGTTAAAATAATTTTATATTTATTGTAAAACTTTAATTAACTCGAATCGTATTAATTAAAATTTAATAAATTTTTAAATATTAATATACTTATAACTAAAATTAAATATTTATATGAATATGAAACTGTAAGAAGTTGATATTTGCTTGGGACCCTCAAATTAATTAAACTTTCTTGTAGAATTATATGTTGAAATGAGAAAATGATTTATTATTTTTTAATTTATGTAAATTAATTTATTATTTTTATTTATATAAATCTTAAAATAATCTAAGCTGCTTTCATAAATGTTACTTTCAACTTAAAAGTCTTTATCCCAAATAGATTAGATAAAGAGGGCGAAATAGAAATTAAAAAAAATAATTAAAAATTTAATGATACATGGGGCATCAAGAATGTTATCACACAAAAATAAAAGACAGAGTCATTGAGGGGTACATAAAAAATTAATGCTATTTGTGAATCTTTTAATTTTCATGTCTCCGTCACGGGTTGAGGACACACATGTCATTGACTTCCATCATTGAAAGGTTATTTCTAATTTTCTATACATTGTCATTAATTATAAAATGAGATAACAATATTAATAAAGGTTTTATTAATTAGTATTTATAACATAATATATTAAATATTTTTAAAAATAATAATTTTAGTATATTATTTAATATTTTTAAAATTATTTTAATTAATAAAAATAAGTTTTCAAATTATTTTTAAAATAAAATAAATTTGCTCTTATAAATAATTAAGTATTTCAATCCTATATTAGTTTGTCCTGCGTCCTGTCCTTTTAGTGCGTGGATTTCTGAACCATCCAATAACTATCTGTGATGTTTTAAATGTTCATTCTAATGAGCTACACTAATTATATTTAAAATTAAATTTAGAAATTTGCTAATCTAACTTACGATCATTAAATATTACTCAAAATAATATTTTATTGTACTATTTAATATATTTCAAATCTTTATAACTAATATTAATAAATGTATAATATATTTTTAAAATAAGATAATTTTATTCTTATAATAAGATACTTTTATTCTTATAAGTATAAAATTCAAAATTTTTAATTTTTTAATTTTTAATTATAAAATTATAAAATTTTAAATCTTTTGAGGTGTTTAATTATTTTTTTGGATAATTTTTGTAAATAATTTTTAGCTAAATTTATATGATAATTTTCATAAATATGTATTTTTGTGTTTATGTTTTATAATTTTATAATTTAAGATTTATAAAATTATAAAACTTAAACCCTATAAATATATTGGTAGTTTTATTTTTTTTGGACAATTTTCTTATATATTTACTAATTTTATATGATAATTTTTGTATATAAATATTTTTAGATTTACTTTTATAATTTTATAATTCAAGATTTTAAAATTTAAATTTTTTATTTATAAGGGTAAGATTTTTATTCTAAAAATATATTGTACATTTTTTGATGTTAATTAAAAAAAATTAAAACATATTAAATAGTATAATGAAAATACTATTTTTAAAAATATTTAAAATTTCTTAACTAGTGTCATAATGACACTAGTTAGCAAAATTTTTAAATTTATACATATTTATTTATATTTTTATTATTAAAATTTTTAATTAAAATAAAGTATATAAATTTTTTAAATTTTTTTAATAATAAATAAATAAGTTGCATAATTAATTTTTGATAAAAATTTTATAATAAAAATATAAAAATAACAGTTAATTTTTTTTATATTTGATTTTTGAGTTTTGCTGCAGATATAGCCTATAGGATTACAAAGGAGGAAGCAAAGTGACGGTTTTCATTTATTGCTCATAAATATAATTTGAAAATTTGCTATAAATACAAATTGTGACATACAGAAATTTTAATTTAATTTTTTTTAATAAATGATTTAAATTCCCAGGATGCTCGGCTGGGAGACGAACTTCCACGTTCAAGAAAAAGATTGACATCCACACACTCAACTATTGTCAGTTTTCTATTTTAGGTCTATACAAGCCAACCTGGCTAGCCAACCAGACAAACAATACCCCTTCTATTTTAGTTGAATTTTTTTTAATTATCTATTTTTTTTCAATTTAATTTCCAAACATCACTTTTCTTTTATTTATTCTTTTTAGAGATAAAAATTTTTAATCAATTCTTTTAAACATTTTTATTCAGCCAAATTTATCAATCACTTTAAAAATGATTTTTTGAGAATAAATCATACATTTACTCATTAGCTTTTTATATTCATTTATATTAATAAAATATAAATTTTACTAATAATCACCTTAAAGATACTATTTAATTTTTTTTTTGTTTGATTGATAAAAAATTTAATAAGACTATACCTATATGTAATTTTTTAATATTTTTTTATTAAAATTTTTAATAAAATAAAAAAGTAAATTTTTTTAAATAATTAATTATAAGATAAATGAATTGTATATCTTTAAAAATATGAATTTAAAAATTTGATAATAACAATCTAAAAAATATTTTAAATTTTTTTCATGTAATAATTTAAAATTTATAAAAAAATTAACAAAAATAATAATTTTTAATATTTAAAAGCTTCATCTCCAAAACTTATAAAATATAAATTACTGCATTTTTAAGACAATTCAACTACTTTCCACCTCACCCCAATCAAATTTTTTACATGTAAGATGACATCATGAAAAGTTGGATTTGTTGAGATATCAATGAGCCTCTCTAAACTATTGTATACAAATTTAAAAAATATATAAAAATTAATGACCAAACTGCAATACATATAAGCATAACAGAAGCATTGACCAAGACCCACTTCAAGTCTTGAACTCACTCATCCTTTCCCATGAGGTCTGGCTTAGATAGGTATAACCTTAGAAGATCTAAGTAGTAACAAGTGTGAGTGTGACCATCCATGGCTTCTCCTCCATTACCAGTGGCGTACCAGGCATGGACGACTCTAGCAGTACCCGATTGGCTCAACAAAGGCGACAACGCATGGCAGATGATGGCAGCAACACTTGTAGGCATACAAAGCATGCCTGGTCTCGTCATCCTCTACGGCAGCATCGTCAAGAAGAAATGGGCCGTCAACTCCGCCTTCATGGCTCTCTACGCCTTCGCCGCCGTCATCATCTGCTGGGTCACTTGGGCTTACAAGATGTCCTTCGGGGACAAGCTTCTTCCCTTTTGGGGTCGGGCTGGGCCGGCGTTGGGTCAGAAGTTTCTAGTCAAGCAGGCGGCGCTACCGGCCACGCCGCATTTCTTCCATAACGGAGGGCTGGAGACGGCGGAGATAACGCCGTACTATCCGATGGCGACGATGGTGTGGTTTCAGTGCGTGTTCGCGGCGATCGCGGTGGTGATTTTGGCCGGAGCGGTGCTGGCTAGGATGAACTTCAAGGCGTGGATGATGTTTGTGCCGTTGTGGCTCACATTTTCTTACACTGTGGGAGCTTTCAGCTTGTGGGGTGGTGGCTTCTTGTTTCATTGGGGTGTTATGGATTATTCTGGTGGCTATGTTATTCATCTTTCTTCTGGGATTGCTGGCTTCACCGCTGCTTATTGGGTTTGTACTTTGTAACTTTGTCTTCCTTCTCATCTTTTTCCTACGAAAAAAATCCTCTTAACATAAGACAGAGAAAAGAAGAAGAAAAATTAAAAGAAAGATAAATGATTCATCTGAAATAAAATCTAAATTTTATATTTCTTATCCCTCTCTTACTTATAACGAATTTCATTTTTCTCTCATAAATTCAAATTTGTTTCCTACCTAACTAGTTAATTAGGACCTATATATTTCATAAAAAATATTTTTTAATGATTTAAATTTAGGTGGTTTATATTAATCTGCATATCAACATCTCAATTATCATTAATGTAAACACAGACTAAGTCTGGAAATTGAAGTAGAAAAGTCAAGGAAAATGTTGTAGGCAGGCACATCGGTCCTCATAGGACGGAATGAAAAGTCTTCAAATTTGAAGAATATTATTATTATACTGAACTGACCTGGAGAGAATATATAGTTACAGTGGTTAACTTATCCCGGGATCAAAGGGTAACATATATATATATATAAAATATCGTGATTTATGGATTTAATATGTGAAAGTAGCTAGGGTTGGTGTACATGGTCCATCACATATTAACTATGTATTACATCTGTGTGAATACAAATGTAGAATTTATTAATTAGAGATCGAATAAAAATAAATAGGTGGGACCCAGGACAAAGAAAGACAGGGAGAGATTTCCACCGAATAATGTGCTGCTAACATTGGCGGGGGCTGGACTGCTCTGGCTGGGATGGGCTGGTTTCAATGGAGGGGACCCATATGCAGCCAATACAGACTCGTCCATGGCGGTGCTCAACACCAACGTCTGTGCCGCCACCAGTCTGCTGACATGGACCAGCCTCGATGTCATCTTCTTCCACAAGCCTTCCGTTATCGGAGCCGTTCAGGGCATGATCACTGGCCTTGTTTCTATCACTCCTGCCGCTGGTACTTTCTCAATTCATGAATCATTAATTTCACATCGTAATAATAATATTAATTTTAACTTCTCACAACTGCTTTTCTTGCTGTGTCCATTTCACGTCACCTTCTTCCCACCCCTCACACGGCATCATCATGATTCACGAGTACTCCTTTATTTAATTATTATTAATGTCTGCATAGGTTTCAACTGACAATGCCTTAATGTACCACCCACCATGTTAACTTTGCCTGCTACAATATTCATCTCAAATATAACAAAAAACTTGCTACAAGATTGCTTAGATTAATTAATTGAGAACTGGATTAAGTCTAGGCATCAATATTGCTTCTAGTTTTTTGTTAGGGTTTTATTAACTACTTCCACATAACTAATTTCAGTTTTATACTGTTGCCTTAACATTCAAGAATGTCTGCCTTTAACATTTCTTTTTTGGATGATAGCAACAGATTTTAGAGTAACTTTTACTAAACAACTCTACATCTTTCTTTCTGACTATATATATAATATTACAATCATTAATTATTAGTATACACTGCCAAGATCATTCAATCATTTTTTGTCTAATTAACCATATGAAAGCTTAATTATATGTTACATTAACGAGCTCCATTCAAAAAATCTTGATACCAACAAAAAATCTTGATACCAAATCGTCACTCTTTTTTTTTTTTTTTTTCTTGAGAAACAGATCCTGTAGCACCATGTGAATTATTTGACTCACACCTTACGGACAGATGAGTAATATTAATTATAATTTCCTGCTAGGTCTGGTTCAAGGGTGGGCTGCCATAGTGATAGGCGTTCTATCAGGAAGTGTGCCATGGTTCACCATGATGATATTAGGGAAGAGGTACAAACTGTTCCAAATGGTGGATGACACTCTGGCAGTGTTCCACACTCATGCAGTAGCCGGTCTCCTAGGTGGCATACTCACCGGACTCTTCGCCGAACCCCGTCTAAGTGCACTCTTCCTGCCTGTCACAAACTCTAAAGGAGGCATCTACGGAGGCTCAGGCGGAATCCAAATCCTTAAACAAATCGTGGGAGGCCTGTTCATCATGGGATGGAACCTCGTGGTCACTTCCATCATCTGTGTGGTCATAAGCTTCATCGTCCCACTGAGAATGTCAGAAGAGGAGTTGCAGATTGGGGATGATGCAGTTCATGGTGAGGAAGCTTATGCGTTATGGGGCGATGGAGAGAAGCTTGGCATCTACACAGAGGAGACCAAACATCCAGGAGTGGCATCAAGTGGTGCTACCCAGCTGGTCTAGTTGGATCCATTCTTTAATCTTTATTGTTTGTGTAATTCAAAACTTCCAATTTCGGTCACCAACTTTTCCATTGTCTTGTGCATATAGTGTTTTAGGATGTTGATTCTCTTGTCCTTTTCCTTTTGTCTCTGTTCCTCAGCTATATAAATTGTTACTTTCATTCTCTTTAGGAAAAAAAGAAGCCACATTAATAGGATTGACAGAATTTCGAATAACACACATATGTTGACATTCCTGTTGTTTAAATTAAAGCACAGAAGATTCACATGAGTGACATAGAAAATCTGCTATGACATTGTGTATAAGATTATATTATGGACAAAATTATATACAAAAAGAACATGTTTATACCCTCGCTAGGAACCACAGCATATGCTCACCAAAACCAAAATTTAGAAGAAAAATACTCTAAAGTCAAGTGCCGGGCCCCTTCTCTTATGATGGCAGCACCTCCAAACATGATGGATCTTTCCATGGTAGAAACGCTCCTTCATGAGATAGATTCTGCCGTCACACAACTTAAGAATCAAAAGCTGACACTACAACAGAACCTCTGATTTTCTATGTTCGAACTCCTAACAATAACGCACAATACCAAAGTTTCTGGATAGACAATTTTGTAGATTATATAATAAGCTAATCTAAAAGTATCCAATGTTTTTCAAAGCCTAACGTGACTTGAGCATGGCGATGCTTTTTTTCTTTAGGGTTGGGAGGGGAGGGGGGCAATAAAGTGTTGCTACTTGGTACCTGACATCATCTGGACCAAGATATAAAAGCACATAATTTCTGATAATACTTTTATCTTACAGATTTGAAGGAAGCATGAGCTAATGTAGACAAAGATATGAAAACTTTATTACTGAGAGGTTTGAAGTAAGCTGTTACTGAGTGATCTGACTAGCATAGCTGAAAATTTTAGAACATGTAAAAGCTAAATATTTTTATTTCCATCTGGAGGAAGGCATCATGAACACATCAATTGAGCAGTGCCAGAAGAACCAGAAAATCAGAACACACACATAGGATGCTGAAATATCGAAACATACTTACTTTTAACCAATAGAAAAATCCACGTAGGAGATTCAGAGCTCTGGGATGATCACCACGAGCTGAATCTAATCTCCTTGCAAGATCTGCACAATTTGGTTATTAACCTTAAACAGGGAATGCCAAGAGAAACAGGAGTAGTAGCATTTAAGGAAGCTAGACAAACAAAACAAGCAAGTCTTGGTCAAATTTATAGAGCATTGAATGACGTTTTAGAAGCAGTTCAATGCATCTAAGTCACTAGAATTTATTATAATAGATTGATCCTCATTCCATGTTCTCATAAAAATTTCATCATACAAAGGGGAATCATCTCAATTTCCTTCCAAAATTGTTAAGTGTGTGGGATCCACCATATAAGTGTGATCCACCACTCGCGTGTCTCACATGCTTTGTATCTTTTTTTTTCCCACATTGATACTTTGAAAAAAAAAATATTGATAGAATCTAAATCTATTTATATAGCAGAATAGATAGACACTGGTGGAGACTTTCTAGTTAGTCTTATACACGCAAATATTATGCTGCAAAATGAGATATTAAAGTTGCATTTAGTATAAAGGTATTCTAATTTGTCAGTTGTCTAGGTACTTGGAAATATATAAAACACATAAATTTTAAATTTTGATATTTATTGTACTTACAAATAAATTTTCATGTGCTGGGATAATAAAATTTGTCATGCACCAAACAAAACTTTAAGAAGTGCAATTACCAGCATGGTGATCAAGAAAAGACTTTCCAGCACGATTTTCCTCATAGACTATTATACGCCCACGCAAGTTTCTGTGGTTTTGCACTGGCTTTCTTTGTTGAAGTTGTTGAAGAAGTCCCTTGTACTCTTTCTCACAGTAAGGCTTCTTAAGAGCATCCATGAGTTTTTCCCTAAACTCCGTGCGTTTCCGTGCACTGACTTTTCTTTTGGGCCACAACTGGTCCACATTCATCTGGGAACCAAACCAGCAAACAAAGCAAAACGAATTAACCAAATTGTAAGTGAAGCAAAAAGATGGAATTCATAAAAAAATTGATACTTACAACAGGTTCTTCTTGCACCAGCTTTTTTACATCATGTGGATTATCTTCTTCCTCTTCTTTTACTCTCAAACCCTCATTCGATCCAACACCTGCATTCTTCGCATCAGGTTGTTCTGGTTTCCCACACCTGCGCTTAGCCTTACGATCTGTGTCCTGCTTCTCTGCCTCGAAACCCTCATTCGATCGAACATCGGCATTGTTGGCACAAGCGTGCCTTCGTTTCGTACCCTTTGAGTTGAAATTCGAGTCGAAAGAAATACGATTGGGGCTATCATGGGTACGGATGGAGGCAGAGGGCGTTGAGGGTGATGCTGATGCATAATCCTCTGATTCGTATTTAACAAAGACACCGTCTCGAGGGATGTCGAGGACGTAAGATTTTCCGTCGACCCTGAGATTATCCAAGAAAAGCTTATAATGAGCATCATCCGCATTAACACCTAAAGCTCTGTTTTCTTCCTGAAGAATAAGCAACTGGCGTTTGACACTGCCGTAGAGATCAGTGATGAAATTGACGACATCTGGATCAGCCAGTGAAGTAGGAAGAACAAAAGCTGGAGATAGAGAAGCAAAATAGTGGAATTTCTCAGTTCTTGATTGGAGGTGCTTGTTCTTGTTCCGCAAGTGAGTGGAGAAATCATGGTGACAATCCCAATACTGGAAATTACACATATCATCGGATTCCACTCTTGTCTGCTTCGCCGGAGTGGCTGCCATTACTGTGCACTAAGAGCTTTAGTGTCGGGGGCGATCATGCGAGCCTTTATGGCTTTTACCTTTCGTGCTGCAAACTATCCCAATTTGCCCTAATTTTGTTTCTTTGATTTTTAATCTTATTTATGGGGAAAAATAGTAATATTTATTATAAAGAGAAAAAAAAAAAACTACAAAGAAAGAAGTGGATTTTTCGTTTGGGGCAAATGAACAACTTGAAGTTGAAAATTGTGGAGTAGTTTACTTTTATAAAAAAATTTAATGATAAAAAATATAAAAAAATTATATTTAAGTATAAAAAAATTCAAAGTCTCAAAATAACAATTATTGATGGAGATATTGTTAACTAAGATTTGACGACATTTGTCTCATGAGATATGAGGGATGTTAGAATAAAAGTTGAATCATAATCAAATTACACGATCTCTAAATTAAGTATAGTTAAATAAAAAAATTGTACCTGAACAAATAATTAAAATTATACTTTAAACAACAATAATTAGGGTAAAATAAATAGACAAATAGAAAGAATAAAAATACTACCCGTTGCCAAACCATTCTATCCCGTTGCCAACATACTACCGCTAATGATCTTAAACTCTCAAACAATAATTAAAAATTTTTTAAAAATTTAAATCATCTTAAACCTCTAGAATTAAAAAAAATTAAAAAAATTAGAGTTTTCTCAAACCATTCTATCCCGTTGCCAACATACTACCGCTAATACTATTATTTATACATGCAGTGTTTATTATAGAATGACTTAATTTAGTTGGTCCAAAAGCTCTGTTGTCTACATGTATACTATAAATTACATCTAAAGCATTTGTGTTGTACACTAAAGGGAAGTTAATTCATGTGATGGGAGCTTCGTACGTGCACCTCTAAAGGTAATGTTATAATTTCTTATGGGTAAGCTTTGGTGCTCCCAGTCTTATTAGTCCCTTTAGAAGTGTGTGCCTTTGGAAAAATTCGAAGAGACATTGTCATGAAACAGGGGAAAGAGACATAATCCAAAATCAATTATAGTGGAAGCTTCTTTCCACAGCTCAGCACTTTCGAGCATTCTGATCAAATTGCTGAAAAAGATGAAAAGGGTCAGTGATGAATGCCCATTATTATTAAAAATTAAAAATCAAAATCCTAGTTTAGTGGGATTCTCATGCTCTGTCCACCACTGTCACCACCAAGCATCCCTCCTATCCTATTGTTTGGCATTGGGCAACCCAAAAATTGCCCATTTTCTTTTCACAATTCTTTATTCTTAATGCTCATTGACCACTGGGCCCCGCTCACTCATTTCGTTGACCTTCATTTTGTTGTCTTCATCATCACAACAATAAATGTCTCCTCCTTCACCTGCTTCCCTCCCATCAGTGTTCATGCTGCACCGCACTGAACCCCCCATGTCTCCACCAAGTAATTTTTCTTCCCTCTTTTCTTTTTTCTCTTCCTTCAAAGCTTGTTTTTCGGTGCAATAGTAGATATTTCAATGTTCATGTGCTGCAGTGTCTGATAGTGATATGCCCATGTTCGATTTCTCTAATATGGGTGGAGGTTAAATATTGTTTTTAAGTAAATAAATACTTAGTCGTCAGTAGTTCTTGAAACGACATACTCTATGTGACTGTTACATTTGCGAACATACGCTCTGCAATCTATATTCATATCTTAAGCTGCTGCGTATGATTTTCTTATACTTTTTGGTTTTTCTCTGCATTCATTTTTCTAAACAATGAGCTGCTCTTGCATGCGAATCTATTAGGTTCCAACTTTACAAGTTAAAAGTTATTCATTTCATTTGCATGTGTGTGCCTTTTCTTTTTCTATTTTTATGGGGAGCGTAAGTTTTTTTTTTTTTTTCTCTTTTTCTAATATGGTGTAGACATGTTTCTTTTTGGTGATATTTTGTGTTTCTTTTCTTCCCTGATATGTTTGAAAAGGAAGCAGGAGCTGTGTAGGTGAATATTCCTGGGAGATGAAAGAGGCTTATATTCTCATATTCTTCACTGTGTTAGGACTCAGCTACGCAACTACTGGCCCAGATGTGGAAGGTGTGCCTAAACATTGGTTATATTTTGTTGCCTCTTAAAAAGATCACTGAGAACTGTATATGATATTTGGCATCACTGTTTATGTATTCTGCTCATAAACTTATAATCCAGGTGAAGCTTTGATTGAATTTTTGAAGGCCCTCGATGATTCCAACAGGCAAATCACAGACTGGGATTGTCATCTTGTGAGTCCTTGCTTTAGTTGGTCTCATGTCACATGTAGAAATGGACATGTCATATCTCTGTGAGTTCATCCTGGTTCTGGCTAGTATTTTCTTAATCTATATCTGTTATGTTAACTTTGATGTAATTTAGTTTGTCAATGAATTATGCAGGAGCTTGGCTTCAAAAGGATTTTCTGGAACACTTTCTCCTTCAATTGCCAAATTGAAATATTTGGTTACCTTGTAAGTTGATATTTTTAAGATTCAGTAATACTGCCTCTGTAATAATTTAGCAAATCAGAAAAACGTAGAATAATACCATATATGTTATCAAAGAATGGATTATTAGAACTTCATATAGAAAATTTTCAAAACTTGCTTTTGAACTTTTTGAGATTCTCATTATCTGTTACAAGCTTGAAATGTCAATTTCTAAATACTCATTTCCACTAGACCATTTTACAGATAAAATTTTGTATGTTAAGAAATGCTATCCAAACTGTAAATAAGACCACCTCTTACATTGGAAGATTACATGAAATCTATGTTATTGACTCACCAGCTTGTATTAATTACACTAATCACTGCAGGGAATTGCAGAACAACAGCCTTTCGGGTTTGTTACCTGATTATGTTGCCAATTTGACACATCTGCAATATCTAAATCTTGCTGACAATAATTTCAATGGTTCTATACCATCCACATGGGGTCAACTTCCCACTCTGAAGAATCTGTAAGCCTGCACTTTCCATTTCTTACATGCTCTTTTCCCTTCTTATTTCCTATAAAATTTCATAAGAAAGATTCTTGAAAGATTGAATAGTATTCAATTGAAACTGACGATGTCATGTGATATTCAGGGTATTAAGAGGGAACCACTTATCTGGACCCATACCAGATACTATTGCAAATCTTACTGGGTTGTCACAATTGTAAAAATTTTTGTTCTGATGCTATTTTTGTTCTTAGTTTTCAGGGCTTCTCCTACCCTGTGTTTGTATGCAGTATGATTGTACATCTACATTTTGCTAATTTCTTTTCACAGGGATCTTTCTTCTAATGCTTTAACTGGAATCATCCCGGGGCAACTCTTTTTAGTTCCAACATTCAAGTAAATTTCATTACAAGTTCAATTTGTCTTTACTTTTGAGGAATTTCATTAAGCTAGGAATGATTCTGTATTCTAAAAAATATATGGCTTGTGTATTCTTGCACTATTCTTTTCAGCTTTTCAGATACACACCTTCATTGTGGCTCTAGCTTGGAGCAGCCTTGTGTTTCTAATTCAGCTATTCCAGGTTTTTGTTTATACCCTTCCTTTTTGTCCTTTCATATATCTTTGATATTTCTTAACCTAAAGTTTACCTTTTCCTGCAGTCTCAACCACCAAATCAAAACTTGCAGTGGCTTTAAGTTTTGCAAGTTGTGGTGCATTTGCAATTCTGTGTCTTGGGGCTATCTTTTCATATGGATACCGCAACATCCAGAGACACAGAAATGATGTCTTTGTTGATGTTTCAGGTAAATTTTCCTTTCATGTCAGAATCCTTCTAGTCATTTATCTTTATTTGCATACTTCTGAATCGAACGAGGATGGTTTTAACGTCTTCAGAACCATACATAGTGCATAGTTCTGGACAACCCTTTGAAAAGTAATATTTGATCAGGTGAAGATGAGAGCAAGATTTCCTTTGGGCAATTAAGGAGATTTTCTTGGCGTGAGCTTCAGATAGCTACTAAAAATTTCAGTGAGAGCAATGTGATTGGGCAGGGAGGCTTTGGAAAAGTTTACAAAGGAGTACTCTCAGATAGTACAAAGATTGCTGTGAAACGTCTGGCTGATTATCATAATCCTGGTGGGGAGGCTGCATTCCAAAGAGAAGTTCAACTTATAAGTGTTGCAGTTCATAGAAATCTCCTACGCCTAATTGGCTTCTGTACAACCTCAACTGAAAGAATCCTTGTATACCCTTTTATGGAAAATCTAAGCGTAGCATATCGATTGAGAGGTAACTGTAGTACTGTAATCTCCAATGCTTAGAATGAAGGAAAAAAGTTAGGTGCAGTTTTTGTGTCATTACTATTAGATTATCTAATAAAAGCATGACAACATGGGCTTAGTATCATATGATTGGATCTTTCTAAAAGTTTCTTCACATATCATATATTTATTGAAGAATCAGTTAGTTAAGACCTAAAGAATCATACCAAGTCTAATCCTAGATTGAATTGCAGTGAATAGTTTGCCACCAAATTTCCCACTTTAGAATCAGTCATAGAAAGTGTAGAATAAATTTGAATCCTTTGAGAACTTAAACCAAGATTTGTGTGATTTTTTGACATTATTTCTCAATGCTACCTGTAGATTTGAAACCCGAAGAGAAGGGTTTGGACTGGCCAACAAGAAAGAGTATAGCTTTTGGTACGGCTCATGGATTGGAGTACCTACATGAGCAATGCAATCCTAAGATCATACATCGTGATTTAAAGGCTGCAAACATCCTGTTAGATGATGAATTTGAAGCTGTTCTTGGGGATTTTGGGCTGGCTAAGCTGGTTGATACAAGACTGACTTATGTTACGACTCAGGTGAGAGGCACAATGGGTCATATAGCCCCAGAATACTTGTCCACTGGAAAATCATCAGAAAAAACAGATGTGTTCGGATATGGCATAACCCTTCTTGAGATTGTCACTGGTCAGCGCGCAATCGATTTCTCTCGGCTTGATGAGGAGGAGGATGTTCTTCTGCTTGATCATGTAAGGCTATCATTCTGCTGTACATGCTGATCTAATTCTAAAGTTTGTTATTATTGATGAACTTTGTAATTGTATTCAACAGATTAAAAAGCTACTGAGAGAGAAGAGGGTGGAAGACATAGTGGATCTGAATTTGGAGAGTTATGATGCAAAAGAAGTGGAGACAATAGTTCAGGTGGCATTGCTATGCACACAAGGGTTACCTGAGGATCGTCCAAGCATGTCAGAGGTGGTGAATTTGCTGAATGGAGAAGGTTTAGCAGAGAGATGGAAGGAATGGGAGCAAATTGAAGAGATGAACAATAGAGAATTCTCACTCTTGGCTCATAAATTTGCTTGGGCTGATGAATCTACTCATGACCAAGAGGCTATACAGCTTTCAAGAGCAAGATAGAGCTTGCAGGACTCAATTTTGAAATGTCACTGTTAGTGATTCAAAGCTTATATGTATGTACCTTAAACTAATAGTGTTATAGAAAAAGAAATCTTCTGCGTTGTTTGTAAAGTGTTGAAGTATGTTCTTTTTATACATTAACTTACATGTGGGGTTAATGTATAAAAACAGTGCACCTCAGCACTTTACCAGAAACGCATTTTAGAGGATCTGTTGTGTTATAGACATGAAGTTGGAAAGGAAATAGGGGTTTGGCACATATAATTATACAATATTAGAGGCAAAGTTGAGGTTATTGGCAATGTAACATGTCTATATTATATATATGTGTGCCTTCTGTAAACTCTGCCTTTTTAAGATGTTGCTATAGTCCCTCCTTGAGGTTATGTAAGCTTTGAAAATGAAAGTTGCTATATTGAAAGTGTAATAACTCTCATATTAGCTCATATGACACTGCCGATTGATAATGTGCTAAATCTTTCAATTTAATATTCTTATTAATAAAACCAGAGCTTTATATTTGATAAAAAAAATAAAAATAGTTCATTTTTTTTTAATAATTGATTTGATAATGAAAAATATAAAAATATTATATATCTTCTTCAAAATCCAAACAATCTTTTTTATTTTATTTTATAATATATGTTTTTGTAATATTAGATATTTACAGTTGTTTATAATAATACTAATTAGTAATTATTATTAATTAAAAAATATATATTTCAACTAAATAATTAAGTATTTGAATAATATATTAGCTTAAATTTCTTAAATTTCACTAAAAAAAGACTATATTTTTATTAGGATTTTGTTAACTAATACTATATTGATTAACAAAAATTTTATTAGTTGATAAAATGTTTAATTAATGAAAATTGTAACTTATTTTATTGACTTTTTTACAGTTAGTCAAATGTTTTTTATAGCACTGGTTAACAAGATATTTTTTATTATTATTTCTTTAATGAAAATAGATTATAAAAAAATCTAATTAATTTATAAAAAACTAATTTATTTTTTCCTATTAGAAAATTAGCTAAGATGTAAAAATCATACCAAATATTAGAAATAATTAAAATATTTATATTTTATGGGCACAGATAAAATTTTTTTATATAGTTTAAGTCAAGATCTAAGTATTAAGGATACATATTCAACTAGAGAGGATAATATTTTACTCAAATTCAAACTTATTCTATATAAATTATTTAAATATTATTTTTATATTATATATAAAATTTATTTTATTAAAAAATATATATTTAAATTATGTTATTTACTTCAATTTTATTAATAAAATAATTTAATTTTAATATAAATTTATAAATTATTATATTTAATAATTTTATAAAAATAAATTAAAATTTTATATTAATTATATATTTAAAGTTTATATAATATAATTAATATAACATGTAGATATATATATTTTATAATAATATAGATAAATTATAATTTAAAAAATTAATTGTTTGAAATATTTTTTAATAAATAAGTCTAAAAATAAATGTTAAAAAATTTTTAAAAAATAAAAATTAATTTTGTTATTGACTCAATTTAATTACAACAACTATAGTATACTACCCCTACATCACGATCATTCCTATCTGCCAGCAAAGATTTTTGTAAAAGAGAAATTACGAGTTTAAAGTTAAATAATCTCATAAATTATTTACAGTGGCGGGTACAGCAATCGGAAACAAAACTAGGGTTTGACTGCCACAACAACATTGTGATTTCGAGGGTTTTCTGTTGTGGTGATTGTTGTTGAGCTCTGCATAGTTTGTGATAGTTGCTGTGAAATCGATGCCTCGGAGTCTATCGCGCTCTCCTTCGTACAGAAGGAGACACTCTCCTTCTCCTGTAGGTCATCGTCGCAGCCGCCGAAGCCGAAGGGATCGGAGCCGTTCACCCTACTCCAATGCTCACACTCGCTCCAGGTCTTCTTTCTACACTTTTTTCTACTCGACTTGTCTATAATGTTTCCAAAGTTTTCTTTAAAGGCTCAACTTTAGGGTATTTATATATATATGGTGCCCACTTCACGGATACTTCATTCCACTTTGATTCAACTGATGTTCTCCTTATACTTAACATCAAAAAGAAATTGGCTATGGTATTATTCAATAGAGACAGACTCGTCTTTCAAATGTCTATCACTGTATTGGTATATGTACTAGTATATGTTTCTGAGAGCAATTTTGGAAATTCTTACTTTTTCTGTGATTTTCAAGTGTTGGTTGGATTTGTTGTTTGGTTTCAGGCGAAGAAGTCGCTCCTCGAGTCACAGGCGTCGGAAAACACGGTCTCCAGCTTCTAGGCAGCGCAGAAGACACAGAAGTAGGAGCTCCTCATTGTCTCCTTTACCTAAATCCCGCAGTCCGAGCCCTGTTTCAAATGAGCATAAAACTACCTCTGACAAACTGAAAAAAGAGGAAGAAGAAAGGAAAAGGTAAGATTTTTTTATTCTTGTGCCGTGTTTTGATCTCTCATCACAGTGCACATGAGTACACATTATCATGAGTTCATGACTATGAGACTCTAATTTTTACCCTACATAAGTTTGGCTAATGAAAGGCATATATGTTCATCATAGACTTGAATCAGATGGAGTTGTGTGTCTTCAGTTGTGTTAATCACATTAATAAGGGAAGGGAAAATAAAGCAGAATTTCAGGCTGTGTTTTCTGAGCAGCTTCCCCTGAAATGATTGGACATGTCAAATTGTCAATTGGCAACTAAGGTACTTGTCATGTGTTAAGAACTTAAAATTAATACTGATCCAAACCTTGGCTTGTCTGGGATTGTTTTTGTTGGCCTGGTCTCTTCGATAAAAGTTCCTTGAGCCTGCTACATCTAACTTACAAAGCGTTAATTGCTTTTCATTTTCAATATAATGTTTGTAGCTGTTTAACTCCAACATAAAGGGCTATGCTAGTAGACCAAGTACATAGAAAAGTATTATTTGAAGTAAGGAATTATGTAATATAATTCAAGCATTTATTAAGCTTTTGACTGGTGTATTTTCTAAAAATGTAAGAAAACTAATTTTGTGGACATAGAATATCTTTTTGTGCAAATTCATGCCTTTCGGTGGTGAGGATACATTAGATTATCAGCACTGCAGTTTGAAGAAAATAGGTTTATAGCAAGACGTTTCTAAATCAATTCCCATCTTTGCTTGTGCCAGATACGTGATTCACTTTGAAAATGCAACAGCCTAAATTCTTCTCTACTGGCTTTTCTGAAGGAAGCTACTGCATTGTACAACTTGTTTGTAATATATGATGACAATTGGTGCCTCGTTTATCTACTGTTCCACTAGAAACTGCATTTGTTATGGATCAGAAACTTGTTAGAGGTATGAAAGTGGTTGGAAATTTAATAGTAAAGTATGAAAATGAAGTGTTCATTTTATCCTATCAATCTATTTTGCTATCATTTAGGTAGCTGATATCATTATAATTTGCTTCTTGTCCTTTCTTTTTCATCAATGACCATTTATCTAACACATTTGCACTTGGTAGCAGGCGTCAATATGAGGAAGAATTGAAACTGTTGGAAGAGGAAACTGCACTAAGACTGGAAGAAGCAATACGGAAAAATGTTGAGGAGAGGCTGAGTTCAGAGGAAGTGAAGTTAGAAATAGAAAGGCGCATAGCAGAGGGTGTGAAGAAATTGTTCGATGATGTTGAAGTTCAACTTGAAAAAGAAAAGGAAGATGCTCTTAATGAAGCTAGAAGGAAAGAAGTAAGTATCCTAACTTAACTTTCTTTTAAGAGAAAAAGCTGGGCCAGGGTGTTGATCATTCTCTTAATGATATTGTATAATTAAGTTATACAATACTGCTTATTCAAAGGGTTGCAACATCAAAAGTGTCATCATTGCAGCATTTTATAAATTTAACGTGGATAAATAATAGATTATATGATAGCCTGAGCCCTGAGATACCTTCAAGTATCATATTTCTTGTTAACGAGGTGGTGGTATCCTCAGCAAATATATTTGCCATTTGACTGTTGTGATGTGATCCTGACATTTTACAGGAACAAGCTCGTAAAGAGAGAGAGGAGCTGGATATGATGCTTGAAGAAAATAGGAGGAGGGTGGAAGAGTCTCAGAGAAGAGAAGCTCTGGAGCAGCAACGGAAGGAGGAGGAACGTCAAAGGGAATTAGAGATGATTCAAAGACAGAAAGAAGAGGCTGCTCGGAGAAAGAAGCTTGAAGAGGAGGAAGAGCATGCAAAGCGAATGAACTCTTTGGGGAAGAATAAGTCTAGGCCTAAGTCTTATGGTTTGTAATTACAATTCTGTGGTATCGTTATGCACCCCAAGTCCCCAGCTTATGTTTACCCTTGGCTGAAACCATGTTTTAGATTATGATAATCCTATAATTGAACAAATGGGCCATGGCCAACTACATCAAGGAAATGGTTTCAAATTAGAAGTGACTTTTCCTATGCAGGGAACCGATGTGTTGTACTTGATTTTGAAGTACATATTTACATCACAAAACGAGATGTCCTGTTTTGGTTTTTTGCTATTGGTTTCTATTATTTTATTCCGGAGGCAGTATTTCAATGATCAACATGTATCATGTTGTATTTGTTTCTGCTCGATTTCATTGTTAAGCAATGAAGCCAACTTATGTTTACATCTATTTGGTTTTTATAATAAAGCAGACTGGTATAGAGATGTTCTTCCTCATCCCTTCCCAGGAAAGAATTATCCTATATGGTCCTACTATGCATCATGACCAATAGTGATTGGAGCAATATTGTCAACTCTGTCGAACAAAATTAAGGTGGTTTTTTTTTTTTTTTTTTGGGGAGGGGAGGAGGGATTTGTTGTTAGGTTGTCTAATAAAAATACAATACATAAGTAGTTCTTACACATGAATGGTAATAACAAATTGCTTAATGATTTGTGATGTTCTAAGATGGTCTGACGTAGAAAGAGGATTTGCAACTGGTAAACGCAAAACAGCTGGCAACTGTCAAAACCAACCACGGAGTCACAGTATGAAGCAGAACATTAAAGAAATGACAACGTAAACCCAAAATATAAAATGACCGTGACAATAGAGATACTATACTCCAAGGTGGAAAAACAAGGATTATTGTTTAAATTGAAGTAAACCTTAATCCCACATATATATATATATATATATATATATATATATATATATCATTTACAAAAGTGTCGTAATTGAAAAGCCTAAGTATATTCTTCGTGTGTATGTAATATAACAAAAAGTCAGAACTACCATGAAATAAGTATATATATATATATATATTTAAACCCCCCCTGTATATATATATATATATATATATATATTTGACAAAACCACTATATATAAAGATGCATTTTTAATATTTCAGTCCAATGGGGTTCCCTCCCACCCTTTCTCCTCTGTCTTTTCCTATTTAACTTTTTATCAACTTTGGGCCACAAAAATTTTCAGAAAACAACTATACAAATGACGCCGTCTAATTTGAAATCTAATGACATAAACCCAAATAATAATAATAATAATAATAATAATGATGATGATGATGATGATGATAAAATCTGAAAGCATTGGACTTCCATATTTGGGGAAAAGGGAACAAAATTCATCATGAATTCTTAAAACTTAAGCTGAAGAATAATGTTTTTGAAAAGGAAACAATTTATTCTATTCCAATCTGAACCTTGCAATCTTCTTTTCGTGACTCAAAACATGTAAATCATAACTCTTATGCAGGCCTTTAAAATAGGCTACAAACTGCTTTGAATTGTGTAGGATTATGATTGAATGGTTAATTGAGAGGCAATGCATAGATGATATTCATAGATGGCAGGCAACATGAATCAATCATATATCCTTATTTGATGGAGTTGAGTTGAGTAAGAGGAAACTTTACTCAAAGGACACACTTTTAAACATACGATACTCCTTTGGGTCCCACTCCAAATTTCCTTACTTTGCTTTTTGATTCATGTTGATGTAGGTGAGCTTCCACAAACAACCACTATATTATGTTTTTTCAAATTCACACCTTCTAAATAGAGTTTGTGAGATGTTAAATGTCAACTTGTTCATGAATTGTGTTTAGAGATGGCTGATGTAACTTTTTGTTTTGGTTGAAAATTTGTGGGAATTCTCACAATTCTGAGTGATGAAGCATTATGGTTATTTACTTTCTTCACAATCATTACTTGCAAGTTGATTGATGGAATTTTAAATGTGTTATTTTTGGATCAATATTACCATCAAATATAATTCAATGAATAAAAACCAATATAAAATGTCCAAGTCCTATGGCTTCTATTTGTGAAGATATATGACTTCCTTGGGAATTTTGGTAGTTCTGACTTCTAAGCACAGATTTGGTTTTTTACAACTAATGAGGTGAAACGAAGATATATAATAATTAAATTTTTAGGGCAAAAAAAAACCCTAAAATAGAGGTTTCATATTTAGTTTTTATTAGGTATGGTTAGATAGACCATCTTGTTCTCAAGGCAGGCTTGACTCTTGAGAAAATGGTTTCTGTTCCTCACAAATAAGAAAAATGGCTGGGGAATAAGTAGTAGAAAAAAAATAAAATTTGAAGGCATGTTATATATGAAGTTAGTAATTTGATGAAATCATTGTGTGACTTGCATTAAAGCGATTTTCTAATATAAAAGAATTACATTTTTTTTCTCAAGAATATACATGAAGGATGTGGGACTAATCTTATTGATTAAAATTTTTTCACGTAAAAGAATAGTATGCCGGTATCATGTAAAGAAAGAAAGAAATATATATTAAAAATATATCATTTATTTATAGTCTCTAAATAAATGAGACTTATTATTAAATCAATTTTATATTTATTTATTTTTAGATGACACTATCATATTATTTTTTTTACGTGAGATTATTCAAATCTCTAATCTTAAATGGGTGATATTGAATTGACATTATACCACTACTTTTCTTTTCATTTAGACCATTCATTGTAGGTAAAGAACTATATATTCAAAAGATATATCAATTGGATCAAATCAGATCAATTTATTGTTGAAGAGGAAACATACTTCATATTCATGTTTTAACTATTTGATACTTAGAATCTTAAAATTAATACGATTTAATTATTAAAACTTTTATTTTATCATTTACTACTTCATAATCCTTGGATCCGGTAAACTTATCTTTATGTTTTTTCTTGATTTTGATTGATAGAAGACTAACGAAAAGTGAATCAAAACTTTTAAGAATAAATTGAAGTATTTTTAAAATCTAGTAAAAAAATAGTTAAAACATTTAGAATTTCTCATCTTTGTCCTAATTTGATATTTGACAACCCTAGGTGCAACTAAGCAAGAAATTGCTTTAATACCAATTATAGTTGTACCCTAAAAATTATATACCTACTATGGTTCATCAATAGATTAATTTTTTTTTTTAGCAAGAGAAAACCTTCATTTTGGTCATTGACAGATATAGTAATTTTCAATTTGTTCTTCTATAGATTATTTTCGTCAATTTAGGTCCTTAAAGATAAAAGTACTTTTAATGTTATCATTCTACCTAAACTTTATTTATAATTTTTTACTTAATAGAATGTTGAAGTGTAATTTAATTGATGACATGACTATCTCACATATTATACATTAATCTACATAAAATAAAATGTCTAGATAAATCAAAATTTCTTAATTGTATATATGAACTTTTTGACTAATTGTATATCTTATAATAATTTGAGAATTAAGGTTAATTTGTATATTAAAACTATTTTTGATTAATTACATAAATGGAATTTTTTAATATAATATAGATTATCTATCACCTACAACTTCTATGTTAGCAAAAAAAAATTTTAGTCAACATTTCGTTAAGTGAGACATTGAGATATAAATAAAGTTTTGATAAAAGAATAATATTAAAAATATTTTTATCTTTAAAAAATTAAATTGATAAAAATAATATGTAAATGATTACATTAAAAATTACTATACCTTTTAAGGACTAACATAAACTTTTACTCTATTAGCAAAACTCTTTATGAACATTTTCCTAAATCATAGAAGACATTAATTAGTAGTATACGAGCATGTGTATCAAACAAAATCATGTACGCTAATATTATAGGGTAGGCATAAGTTTGACCATTGCCATATATTGTTTCAAACAGGAAGGGATTAATAAATTGACATGATAATTAAGATATTATATTCAATGTTATTCAATAGGTTCAATAATCATTTTCTTTCATCAACGAAAGTTAAGTTTAAATCAAGAGATTAATTTTTTATAATATTTTATTATAAAAAAATATTTATATTTAGTGTTTGATAATACTTTAAATAAAATTATTTTCAATAAGAGTACTTGTAAAAAAGAAAATTATTTTCTTTCCACCACACTAATAAAAAGTTAAAAAAAACCAATCATTTTGCTAAATCATTCGCATGTGCATGTGTATCATAAACAAGATGAAGCATATTGATACCATTGCACATTCATAAGTTTGACCATTGTCATGTATCTTTTAAAAAAGGAAGAGGGATTACTTAATTAATGTACATTATAATGTGTAACAGTATTTTTCTCACCTAACTAAAAAAGGATAATCGACCTACTTTTTCTTTACATAAGAGATGCGTGGAATTGAAACAAAGCCTAGTTTCCTCCGTTATGAGCAAATAGTAAACCAGTTCGTCCACCCAACCTATCAAATCTTATCTCTCCACATCTCTTTGACACCAAAATTTGTGAAGAAAGGATAGGAACCGATGGCCTACTCTAGCTTATATTTTATGTTTGGCTAAACTGCAAAAGC
Source organism: Senna siamea (assembly GCA_031216115.1). Taxonomy (NCBI): domain Eukaryota; kingdom Viridiplantae; phylum Streptophyta; class Magnoliopsida; order Fabales; family Fabaceae; genus Senna; species Senna siamea. The sequence continues at coordinate 16,334,247 of CM062359.1, read as the reverse complement.
TTTCCACAATTTTATTTAGAAAATTGTGTGATTTACTTCACTCAAATTCAAAAGTCAGAGAAAATACTCTTTTAAACTTTTAGTTTCTACAATATATTCCCTTCATTAATATTTTTATCTAAAAACTAATCCACCTAAGCAAATTTAAAGGGGTATTTTGCATAAGATTAAATTTTGAGAGAATTTTTGGTAAAATTTTTTAAGTTAATAAAGTGAATTACACATTTAGTAGCATTTTGTTGACAAAAAAAGGAGTATATTAAAGGAAATGACTCTCATGAATAGCAATGCATGCATTATAAATTAACATGTACAATGATTACAATCATCACCATCCATAATTTCTCTGAAATTAGTCAGACACATATAGAGATGCTGTACCTCTTCTTGTTATACTCCCTCAACCACAACCACGTTGCCTCATAGAATGGCATTCATTTCCTGATTTCTCAACCTCATTCACTCTTCAACTTCAACATTCATCTTTTCCTCTTCCTCGATCCTCATGGCTACATTCCAATCTTCATCATCTTCCCTCCTATGGGTGTCACTAGTAATAGCGATTCTTTTCACCAATCCAACATGCTCAACATCCAGAAAGGCTCTGAATCACCAGCATCATCATCATCATCAAACAATCCGAGTCACACTCCACCACATCGATTCAGGGAAGAACCTGACGAAATTCGAGCTTGTCCAGCATGGAATCAAGCGTGGGAACCAAAGATTGCAGAGACTAAAAGCCATGGTTTTAGCAGCTTCATCCCCTGATTCCCAATTTGAAGCTCCCATTCACGCAGGAAATGGTGAGTACTTGATGAAGTTATCCATAGGTACACCCCCATCATCCTTCTCTGCAGTTTTGGACACAGGAAGCGACCTCATATGGACACAATGCAAACCTTGTACACAATGTTACAATCAGCCCACACCCATTTTCGATCCCCAAAACTCTTCTTCTTTCTCCAAACTTTCCTGCAACAGCAAACTCTGTTCCTCACTACCTTCCTCTACTTGCAGTGATGGCTGCCAGTATGTATACACATACGGTGACTATTCTATGACTCAAGGCATTTTAGCCTCTGAGACTTTCACATTTGGAGACTCTAGTGCACAAGTTTCAGTTCACAACGTTGGGTTTGGTTGTGGAGAAGACAACGAAGGAGATGGGTTTGAACAGGCCTCGGGCCTTGTCGGGCTTGGGCGTGGACCTTTGTCCTTAATTTCTCAGTTGAATGAGCCCAAGTTCTCATACTGCTTAACTTCCATGGACGACAACTCCAAAACCAGTACACTGTTCTTAGGGTCATTGCAGAGCGTGAATGAGTCGCACGAAGCTTTAACAAAAACAATTCCTCTGCTCACAAACCCATCAAAACCATCTTTTTACTATCTTCCTCTGGAAGGCATAACTGTGGGAGACAGTCGATTATCCATTGAGAAATCAACTTTTGAGGTAGGAGATGATGGGAGTGGAGGCGTAATCATAGATTCAGGGACTACAATTACGTACATTGAAGACTCTGCTTTTGACGCACTGAAGAAAGAGTTTGTGTCTCAGACACAGCTTAAAGAAGACAAGTCTGGATCTACTGGGTTGGACGTGTGCTTCACACTGCCATCAGGCACGAACCAAGTGGAAATTCCCAAGCTTGTGTTTCATTTCAAAGGAGCAGATTTGGAATTGCCTTCGGAGAATTATATGATTGCTGATTCAGATTTGGGAGTGGCGTGCTTGGCCATGGGAGGTTCAAAGGGAATGTCTATATTTGGGAATGTTCAACAGCAGAACATAATGGTGAAGCATGATCTTCAAAAGCAAACCATTTCTTTCGTCCCTACGCAGTGTGATCAGTTGTGAGAAGAAGTGTATGCTTACCTGTTTGTGTTGTCTGTCTTACAGGGATTGTTATTTTGTTAGAAAGATCAACAGTTTCATTGTTGTTAATTGATTGCATAAACCATGATTCATCATCAAATTATCTACGTATATCATAATAGTTCAACTTCAAACTTCAGATCATTTTATACTGTAAGTCTATAAATGTTACTATTGGTAATGGTGGCTCAACGTCTCACCCACCTTGGAGAAGCTTTTTACCTAATTAGATGAAGTTGAAAGGCATTTTAAACCTACATATTTGAATTTCAAACCCCTAAATTGAAATGAAACTTTATTATTCAACCTTCTTGCTAAAAAAATCAGTATTCAAAGTTGCAAAACTGTTATAATTTTTTAGTTAAGATTGTAAACCATTTAAAGAGATAATCGTGAATACATTGTACTATTTTATTTGTATTATATAATAATATTCAATCAAATCTTCTTACTTTATATTAATAATTTTATATACTATGAAAGAGTCAAAAAAATTAATTAAATATAATTAAATAATGCACACATCACATACCTAAGAAATTTTCTTATTCAAACATGAGAACACTTTTTTTGCGTTCGGATTCGCTGGCATAATTTTTTCTTAGCCTGTCATTACTTTTAGAGGCGGTTTTTTGCGTTGATAAATATTATTGCAACGAAAATTATCGCTGCTATAATTAATTATTTAAACAAAATTTATAGCAGCAATAATTTTCGTTGCAATAATATTTAAAAACACTTTAGCAACGCAAAAAACCGCTGCTAAAAGTAATGGCAGGGTATTGACAAAGGTAATGGCAGCGGATCCAAAGGCCCTTTTTGTTCTGGTATATGTCAAACAGGAGTACTCTTTTAAGAAAAGGAGCATGAGTTTTACTTTTCTGCCGTCGGCCCATTTGTCTTACCACGTACAGCCGTACGGGCCCTGATTCCCTAGGCTCGTAAACTATTGGGCCCCATTATACATGTATGATAGTGGCTGAATATGGGGGATGCGAGATGTTCAAGTTTTCCTCTTTATTTAGAAAAAAATAATGTAGTTTGCAAGAGAATGTTATCTAACTTGTTAGAAATTGTTGTACCCTTAATAGGAGATTTTATTTTATTTTTTCTAGGAATTTAAATTTGATTAAGGCTTTAGTTTTTAATCTCTTAATAATAAAATATAATAAATGTTGTCAAAAAATATTAACACTTATAAAATAAATACAAAATAAAATATACAATATTGAAAAATTATAAATTATAAATTTATAAAAATGTTTAGTAAAGAGATGGATATATCAATTTACATCATATTGTTTTATAAACAAAAATATTAATATCTAATACATAAAACTATTTTAATCATTTTGTTACTTTGCAAACCAAAATATAAGTATGCCTTTTAAATTAATGAAATTTAAATGTGACAAGAAAAAGTTGGGTGGTTTATAACCAGGGGTGAAAATTTTTTTCATGTTTGGAGATTCTAGCAGGCTACTTCATTCAAGAATTCGAATATAATGATTTTTTTATTAGATTTATATGTATTTTTTTATATTTTTATGTCAAATTTTTTAATTAAAATAAAACATGTAAATTTTTTTAAAAAAATCATGAGAGAAATTAGTATGTTGTATAAATTCCATATGTGTTAATTTTTTATTAAAAAAATTTAATAATAAAGATATAAAATCTAAATTTTTTTTTTTTGAGGACAAAGATGATACTTGAAATTCCTGCAATTTTGCAAACGAGGGAGCAATCATGCCCATTAAAATGGTGTCCAGACTCTTTGCTTGGAGTTTAGTGCTTTGTTTGATTTTTTAGTGGTGATTTTTTTTGTTGTTAAAATTTTTTGTAATAAATATTATTGCTACTATAATTTTTTTAAATTAATTATTTAAATAAAAGTTATAGCAGCAATAATATTCGTTACAATAATATTAAAATACACTTTAATAACAGATAAAATTATTGCTAAAAAAACAAGCAGAGGCCAAAATACTCACAAGCAAAGGATCCAAAATCATTAAAATGTTAGTTTCTATCTAAAAATTTATATAGGCATCTTTTAAGTTGTTTATATATACATATGTATGTGTCTGTAAATACTTCCAGTATTATCTAATTTTGATTAAAATTATTATGGATAAATCTCAAAGTACATTGGCAATTTTGATGGTTAGCACATCTACAAAAGATTTAATTTGGATATAAATAATCAAAAACTTTAATCATCATAGTAGTCCTTGAAATGTTTGTCATTAATTATCAATTTAATCTTAACTCAAATGAAATAAAAAATAAAAGTAACTTACAGTTTAAAACATTAGAATGAAATTGATAACAATGTTATATATTTTAAAACTAAATAAACTACAACAATATCGTTAGGGATATTAAAACAGGTTTAACTTATTAGATCTGTCCAACCAACAAATTAGTGACTTATTTTAAGGATGAGATTTTAATCTAACCTATTTTAAGTTTATGTATTACGATAGACTTATAAAAACTAGGTGAGGCAACCTAGATGAGTCTCTTTTTTTAAAAAAATAAAATATTCTAAAAAAAATTGTTTAATGAAATGTCATAACTTATGTTATATAATATTTATTATCTAATACTAATATATAAAATAAATTATACCAAACAATTTTTTGATTCACTATTTTTGTAGGTCAATTTTTAATATTTATTTTTAATATTTTAATATGTAAAATAACCTATCTAATGCATAGTCCTTTCAATGATTGAGATAAACCAACATTTGAGATCTATCTACTTAGATCGAGTTGTGCCTAACTTAGATAGCCTAAAAATCCCTTAACCTTGACAACCATAAATATCTTCCTTAAATCAGTATAATATTCCATTAATTGAAAATAAAATTGAAAGAGACAATATGTGAGAGTGATAAATAGATATGTAGACACATAGGTGGGGACTAATGTAAGAGCAAAAGAAGCAGATGAAATATAAAATAGGAAAAGATAGTGTGAGAAGAGTGGGGATGAAGCACCGGCCAATTGCAGATTATCACTCAATACTCATCACTCATCAATCATCATCTTCCATTCAGGCATCACCACAAACAACAACAAAGAATAAGGAAAGTGTCCCCAAAACACAGTAATCAAACAGCACTCAGTTTCTTACATTCATGGTCCCCATGCCATCTCCGATTCCTTGCTCTCTTAATAACTATATGTTTTAATGACTTGACATTGACAATGACACGCGTAATTCTCACACACGTAATTCCCTTCTTTTGATTCTTCCCTCCCCACAAGAATCTCCACATTATTATCGATAAGATTTCATCTATATATCAACTAATAGAAATTTAATTATTTTTTATTTTATTTGTTATGTAAATTGCTTAATATAAAATAAAAATAATTAATTAAATATAATGGTTAATAGTAATACATAAATAGAATAGTGCAATAAATGTACCTCCATCAATCATAATTCATAAACCTCAAAGCCACCACCATTTATACTAAACTTTTTCCCCACTCCATCCTTAGCTTTTTTATGGTTTTTTATCTACTTCACGTGCCCCTCTATTTATATCATTTTCTTATATTGGGCCACATATATAAGAGCATCTATTCACTCCCATGTATCACCATTTTTTTTTAATGTTATTCTTACATCCTTGAATAAATCTCAGTAAAGTAAATTTAACATGAAAAATCTAAATACATAAATATAATTAACTTGTGAAGGAAATTAAGGAAGAGGACTTGAAGCATTTCGTCAAACTTGCTTTTTATTAATATGCTTGGTGAAAATTACACTACAAAAAAGGCAGCAATTTTGCGACGTATATTTAATAGTGCCTAAACAAAAGCACCACAAAATTCATTATATACTGGCGCCTGTCAAGGCACTAGGAAAATGTGGCACTCGGTTGATGAATCCTAGCGCTTAAAGCGCCCGCAAGGCTTAAAATTTATTTTTTTAGTTAGTGGCGCTTGCTAGGTGCTACAAAAATGCGCCTGAAATAACTTTTTGAAATATTACCGGCGCTTGTAACATGACGGCAAATCCCTCCCTCCTCATTTTCATTTTCCCTCTCTGAAGCGCGAAACACTAGCATTTTGGGGATTCTTTCATTGTATTCTGATCGCAACCCTTTTGGGATTGTGGGCATTCCACTGTCGCATCCTGAGCGTGAAGACGATTCTGAGTTGTTGAACTCCTTTCGAGCAGTGCATCTGAGAGGTAAGCATTTCCACCCACTCTTTTGCCTTTATCTCGTTGATTGAAATGTGTTTTGGATGTGAATGGTACTCTGAGATGTCTCGATAGGGGAAAGGTCTTGTGCTGGCCGAGAGGTAAGCCATTCTTTTCTCTGTTTTGGCTTTTTTGGTTGTTGTTTCTTCATCCCTTTGAGTTGCGTTTGGAACTTGATTAATTTTTGGTTGCCGTTTCTTCATTGTTTTAGCTGAGAGCTAATCTGCATCTACTATTTCTTCATCCTTTTTTGGTTATTGTTTCTTCACTTTTTTATTTGGATTATTTGGGTTTATATTGACATTCAAATATGTTATTTCAATTTGAGTGGAAATAAGTTGAGATGGTTATGGAATAAAAAAAAGGTTAAGGGCATGATGGTGAAGATTTATCCTTGGTCCCTCTTTCATAGCCATTAATACTGACTGAATGAAAAAAGACTTTGTTTGGTGATATATAGTTTCTAATTGATTGCTCTCTTCAGTGGATGTTGTTGATATATAGTTTATATTTGTCAATTATATTTTGATAACATTTTAAATATATTTTAGTTGTTCAACTTATATATTTAAATTAATTTAAATATCTTTATGTGAGTGTCTGGTTTCATTTGAGTTAATATAAATAGAATATTGCATTAAAAAATTTATAAGATGAAATTATCGATGGTTACGATTGTTGTTAAAGCTTAAAATTGATATAATAGGAAATGTATCACTGGCAAAGTTTTCCAATTGCAACAAGGTAGCCATATTTCATTCATGAACAAAAACAACTTAATCCTAACCTTACATATATCTGTTTGACATATTACTCAATAACCTCAACTAATAACTTTGTTGTTGTACTCTGTTCATGGAAGTGTGCATGCATGTGTATAGCTTGCCAGGATAGTGGGTTTGTAATTTTAGAATTTGAAATCCCATGTGTACAGCTTACCAAGATGATGTACTCTGTTCATGGAAGTGTGCATGTTTACAACTTGGTCTAGCTAGTGATGGTTTCAATCCTTTTGGAACATTAAGTACCAATTACAGCATATGGCCCATGGTTCTTATTCTGTACAACTTGCCTCTGTGGATGTGTATGAAGCAAACATCTTTCATTCTTTCTATGATTATTCCAGGTAAACGTATGCCCGAAAATGATATAGATGTTTACCTTCAACCTTTGATTGAAGATTTGAGCGAATTATGGACAGATGGAGTGGAAACATATGATTCTTCATTGGTTAAGATGTTCACAATGAGGGCAACACTAATGTGAACCATCAGTGACTTTCTTAGTCTCTGCACCTTATCTGGATGGAAAACATATACGAGATTAGCCTGTCCGTCTTACAATAATGACTCAAACCCTTATCTGGATGTAAGATCCCGTATAGTATTTATTTACGACTACCATTATGATTATCAAGATAAGTATTTCAAGTAATTCTCTAAGTATTTGTTATAATTTTCTGTTGATTTGTTTTTATCTTTACGTTATTTTGTTATACATTGAAAGTTGTAGACATGAGAAGATTAAAGCAAAACGCCTGTAGAACCCGTGGATAGTCCTCAACTATCCCTACTCCATTTTCATCCCCCACTTCGCATCCTTTCGAGCCAGTGCCATCTCCATCCCCCACTCTGCATCCTTTCGAGCCAATGCAATCTCCACCCCCAGCCCAAACCTCAGAACTAGCTTCAACTGTTCCCCTTTCCCCCAGTCCTCAAGTGGAAGGAGTAGAAGTTCATCTTGGACCGTTAATATCATTGGTAATTGAATTTTTTTCATTTTATTATTCAAATTATTGATATTATCTTGATGTATTTTTTATTTTATAGATGAGAAAGGAAACACTAGAGAAGGACATTTAAGATTGCATGATGTTTGGACACTTCCTGCAAGGCAACATATAGTTGTACCCTTTAACAAACAAGGCCAACCAATTGGGGGAGCAGCTGGCCTTTTGGGTGGAGTCATCAGAGTGATTGGAACTGACTTAAATGCATTTCTTATAAGCTATCATTTGTGGAATAAAATTCCTGATAGCTATCAAGATACTTATTTTGATAATTTAAAGGTAATATAAATTTTGTACTTAGTGTTAAATTACATTTCTATTGGCGTTTGCTTGAAATGAACTAATATTTGATATTGTGATTTGAAGGCTAAGTTTTGCTTAGATGACTAGGTTGCTAAAAATTTTGTATTGAAAAAAATTAGAAAGAAGTTGAGGAATTATCGGATTGAGTTGTTTAACATTATTACGAGTGGGATGCTACTAGGGAGCAAAATATTTTAAGCCATCTTGATTTTATACCATAAGACATGTAGGCAGCCTTCATTGATTACAGATTAGATCCAAAGACTCAAGTAAGGTTCAAATTAGATTTTTAAATCAAAGGGATTTTACAACAATACAACTTAATTATCTTTTTAAACTTTGCAGGAAATAAGCAATAGTAACAGGCTAAATCAAAAGAAGTTGAAAATGTCACATACTTGTGGGTCCAAAAACATCGCAAGAAAGAAACATGAAATGGTAATAATACATTTTTGTTATGATGTGATCAATTCGCGATAATGATATTTTTCATTTAACACATGTTAGGAATTGGCAAATGGCGCGCTTGTGAGTAGGGGAGTTGTATTTGTTACAACACACAAAAAGGCGGATGGATCTTATGTCAATGATGAGGCTAGGGTTGTAAGTGTAAGTATTATAATTACTTAGTTAGAAATATTTTTACTGGTTAAGGGTGTAGCACACAAATGACATTTTGCTCGTTACCAATGTCATGTTCTTTGGTTCTTTCTTGGCTGTGTGTATCATTGTATTATTGCATCATTGTATTATTACATTTTCCTGCTGAGGGTGCAGATGTCGGCTTCATACGTTGTTTTCATGTATGTTATGCTAATTAGGACCAATTGCTGCACTTTATGTCTTTGTCTCTTAGTTAACAAGTTAATTTGTTGTTTTAGGAAAAAATATTAGAAATTGAAAGTCAATGAATTTCATCTGAGACCATTTCTGAGCAAGATTCTTTAGGACAAGTGTTAGGAAAAGAACGTCCTGGAAGAGTTTGTGGTTTAAGATTTGGCCCGAGTCCAACTCAAGTATTTAGAGCGAATATAACTCAATTTGGTCGGTTTCCAGTAAATCAGGGTGCTAATACTTCTAACGTCATTCTTCAACAAGAAGTTTCAAGGTTACAATCTTCAAATGAAGAGATGAGAAATGCCTTGGGTTATATTTTTCAAAATTTCTTAAAACATGTTCCACCTCAGTTTGCATACTTGTTTAATCCTCAGGTTAGTTTAATATTTTTTTATTTAAAAAATTTATTTTCTTTGTTTCATTTAAGTTATAAAAAATTTGTTAATCCTTTCAGTTGAACCTCACTCGTCGGTAAAAGAAGATCCCACTCAGTAGATGGGACATTATATATTTTGGCATTTAAAGTAATAATTAAGTATATATATTATAAAATCCTATATATAAAAATTTGGCATATGAAAACTTAAGGTACTGACTTGTTATTAATTATTTTGAATTATAATTAGGAATTACATATGTTGCGTTTATGTTATTTTGAACTTGAGAATTTTATACAATTAAGATACTATTTTGAATGTATCATATGTTGAGTTTATATTATTTGATGTTAATTAGGAATTGTAAATAGGGTTCGCATTATTTCAAATAAGGATATTTAAATTATATTGGCATTTTGAAAGCTTGACGAACAATAATTTTAAAAATTTTACTTTAAATAGAGTTTAAAGGGTATTAGCAACAATCGAATACAAATATATATATATATATATGAATTAGCCAAAAATAATGATGAAATGGAGCAGAAATATAGATTAAATTAGCAATATTTTTTGACCAAAATAGTGGCACTATTTTGAGAATTTTAATTCAGCAAAAACATAGCGGCGCTTAGAAGGCGACACTAATTTAAAAAAATTTAATTCATCCAAAGATAGTGGTGCTTCAAAGACAACACTAATATTAAAACCCAACATTATAGTGGCGCTTAATAAGCGACGCTATTATTTTTAAAAAAATTTACACAAAAACATAGTGGCGCTTTCCAAGCGCTGCTAAATCATAAAAAAAAATTCAACATAATTAATAGCGCCACTTCCCAAGCACTGCGAAATGCATAAAAAAAATCTTGAAAAGCATCACTAAAAGATCGCAGCGTTTATCAAACGTCACAATTTAAAATCGTGGCACAAATTCCTGTGGCTGTGCGGAAGCACCGCTAAAGGTTGTCCCGACACTCACAATAACGTCGCTTAGATGTTTTAGTGGCGCTTACTAAATGGTCACTTAAAGCGCCACTATTTTTCTTATTTTTTGTAGTGTTAGATGTAGACACTCTATAAGAAAAATTTAAGCCCGGATATATATAAATTAAAAACATCAATGCCTATAGAGGCAAACTGGTGCTTGCCTTTTTCCAATATTAATTTAATTACTTGTCTAAAACTTAGATGTAACATGTATATGATATGATATATATATATATGTATATATATAGATGGGTCACAACAAAAATATTCTCTTTTGGAAATAATTCTTGTGTGTGCCTCAGAAAGTCTTAACTCTATATATCTCAGTATTAATGACTCATATCAAATAAAAAATGACCACCTAAAAGACAAATTCTGCAATTTCATCATATGGTCGATGAGGGATATATAAAAAATAATATAATGAAGCATTAATGAATATGCTCAATTTGAGGCTAGCTCATAGCCTAAGCTAAGGAGAATTAATATTCACTACAAAAAATATGACTTTCAGTTGTGACTTTTCAGTTGTGACAAAAAAATTCGCCACTGAAAGTCCTCTTTTAGTGGTGACTTTTTGTGTCGCCACTGAAAATCTTCAATGACGACAAAATGTGTTGCTATTAAAGACCTTTAGTGGTAATATTTAAAAAGTCGCCAACAATCTATCGCCAGTGGCGACATTGAAAATGTTGCTACTAGAGGTTTTCAGTGGCGACACATTTTATTGCAACTGAAGATTTTTAGTGGCGACAATTGAAATTTCACCACTGTAAGGGGTTTCAGTAGCGACAGTATATATCGCCACTAAAATTATTTAGTGGCGACTTTTTAAATCTCGCCACTAATGCATAAAAAAAAAGCTAAAAAAATTTTGAAGTTAATTTTTTGTTTTTTCTTCTCCCTCCAACACATTTTATCATAAATTTCATATTCCTTCCTTTTTTCTAAAATTCCTTCCCATCTCTCCTCTCTCTTTTCTTTCCCTCCTTTTTCTAAATTTCCTAAGTAATGAAACCCACATTTAAAACTCATTTCATGCCTCTCTCTCTCTAGAATCTTCATCTTTTTCCTCCTTTCCTTCATCTTTCTTCCACTTTTCCCTTCTTCTCCAACTTAGGTTCACTTTCTACCACCACCACCACTTACTAAGGTCACCATTGATTAGTCACTGTCCATCCCCACCACCATCCGTTGTTTAGGTAGTACACAATAGCATTCATTTGCTACAGAATGGAGGAACTCAAAGTTCCAATGGCTAGACCTTTTGGGCTGCGAAAATGAGGGAAAGTTTGGGGGTTTTGTTAAAAAATTGGTGAGTAGTTAAAATCTTTCATATATTTTGTGTTTTGCATTTGTTTGAGTGAGCCTTGTATCTTTATTATTGCTGAAAAATTACAAAAGAGAGAGAAAGTCACGGGTAGAGAGAGAAAGTGCAGTAAAAAGCACTTAAAAAGCTAAAAAATGAAGGAAAATGCAAGTAAAATGAGCTCCTTTGATTTGCACATTTTGAATGCACTTTGATTCTTTTTCTTTCCTATTATTTCTAATTTGATGGCTGTAATGGGACTGATTTTAGCATTTAGAATGTCCAAAAAACTCAAAGGAAGCTTTGTATACTTCAATCTAATCTTAAAAAATCATTTAGAGGCATTTTATGAAATTGAGACTAATCTGAAATTTTTTTAAATTGTTGGGGCATTGCTGCAACCTCTGAAAAATCTAATATGTTGTTAGAAAAAATGTAAATGATGGGATATAAGTGAAAAATGGGAGAAAAAAAGTGCAAAACATTATTTGAGAAGAAAGGGACTAAACTGTAAATTTTAAAAATTCTAGGTAATGAACTGAAATTCCATAAATTTTGATATTTTCTATGATATTGAGTTACATGGAAGCTCTCATATAAAGTAAGGAGACTTTTGAGACCTTTAAGGACTACTTTCAAGACCAGAAAAATTTTAAGGACCAAACTAAAAAGATTCTTTTTATTTTGTTTAAGAAAAAAAATCATATAATTTTGAAATTTTGAGTTAGGTCAAGTTTATTTAGTCTCCCAAAAGTATCATAATGATCCTAAGCAAGGAACTGAAATACAATATATTAATTATTCAAGTTTAGAAATTAGTATTTAGTGTGCATATTGTCTTGTCTTTTGTTGATAATATATATTATGTTTTTTTTCTATAATTTATGACTCTTGTAATTTAATTTTATTATCATGAGACTAATTATACTTATCCTTAATATTTTTATTTTAAACAGGGACAAAATTCAAGAAGGAATAATAATTCTACACAACAATGATGCTTTGAATGTTTTATATTTTATTTCAATTATTTGTGTAATTATTATAAATTATTTCATTATTGATAATTGTAATATTAATAATTATTGACAACAATGTAACATTACTTTTGTGTAATATAATCGTTTTTTGTTTTATAATTTTCTTTTGTAATACTCTTAAGATCACAAAAAATATAAAAATTAAAAACAAAATAAATATACAAAACAGATGATTTAGTGACGACATAAGAAAGTTGTCACAGAAAGGGGTTTCAGTGACGATATTTTTTGTTTTTAATTTTTGTTGTCACTAAAGACCTTCAGTTGCGAAAATTTCAGTGGTGACAAGTGACAATTATTTTGTCATCATTGAAAAATTTCAGTGACAACTTTTTTACAAGTCACTACTAAAAGCAAAAATTTTTATAGTAGCATCCTAAAAACGATATTCTTGTTCTCTTCTCTAGTCATGTTGTGACATAGATTAATTTGATCTCGCACATCTTGAACTCTTGTCTATAAGAGAAATTCTTATAGAATCCACAAACACGTGAACAGGCATATAAAATTGTCCTACCCAAGTACAAGCCTTTTTCAAAGTTGAGATGGAGTTTATTCATAGAATTAATACTTAATAATTAATGTTGAAAATGTAAGTGAAGAGGATTTTTTTTGTAGGGCAATGAAAATTGAACGTGTGTCCCATGCATGGCGGGAAAGTCATGCATGCGCAAATAATATGATCTTGAAACAGAGAGCTTTAGGATGATATGATGAACCCTTCAAATTCAATTAAAACACTCATCCTACGTACATATATACCTTTGAGATGCCTCTAATCGCTTTCGGTCGCTATCACCATGCCACCCTACTTTACTTTTACTTTATCTTTTTTTTTTTCTTTTCTATCTTTTATGGAAACATGAAATATGGGAAAGACAACTGTAGATAGATCATAATGATTGTTACAACGAAAATTCAAATTACACTCCAATTTGATTGCGTCTGCATCTACTTTTCTATGTCGCTATTTATCATCAATTAATTACTGCATAAGCTACATACTATATAATCCAGTGATTAATTATTAAAGATATATAGTATACTGCTTAATATTTTGAGAAAAATTTGGCATCGATCAATCTAGTATTAAGGATTCGTTTCTTGATGTCTCTCTCCCCATATATATATATATATATATATATATATATACAAGCAGACTAATTTAACTTACTATGAATATATAACTAATTCTACTGCAGATTTATAATTATTGTAAAGTGAAGATTAGTCTCCTTCCGATTGAGGCGTAAATTCTGATAAAAAAATTATAGACATAATTAATTGAAGAGTATCGATTTTATGAATTCAAATTTATATAAATTATACATGAATTCGTAGTTAAGAGTTTAGTAAATAAAAAATAAAAAATATACTTTTAATTAAAATTTATTATTATAAAAAATCAAATTATTATCATATAACAAGCATATATATATATATATATATATATATGAATTGACCGACTCTAATTGGTAACGGTATTTTCCTTAATATAATATCTATCTCACAAATAAATTTATTTATGTCAATCTTTTGAAGCTTAATTTTAAATATTTTTAAATAACTTTCTTGAGATATGAATGATATGGAGTACAAAGTGTACGTTCAAAGCATTCGTGCACCGACTTCACCACTCCAGTGCGAATTGAGTGACTTAGAAAACGACCCAATGTTCTTCTTTAATATTACTCCATATATACACATATAAAGTAATAATAATAATTCTACCGACGTATGAACAGATAACACTATTGATTTTTATAAAACGACATAAAATTTAAATTAGCATGACTTTTTTTATTAAAATTATTAATATTTTTTGAGTTTTGATTAATTTAATTTAAATTAATAAATATTTTATAATAAAAATAAAATTTTACTTAAAAAAATAAAATACTTACTATTCAATCACTCACTAATTAAATTAACATGAACAAATTGTAAGAGAGAGAAAAGGAATGGTGCACGTCCGTACAGTAGAGACGGACTACTTTCTAATTAAGAGCGTGACAATTTGACTTAAAGAAGTTGTGTGTGACTTTGAATGAGTTGTGTGGTGCAGTGTGTTCATATTTATATATTCATATTGGTACTATATATTTTCTCTAGTGCCGTCTTCATCCCTCATAGTTGGATTTTGATAACATCACTTTCCTTTCTTTTTTATTTTTCTTTGGCTTCTTTTTTAAAGCAAATGCACATTCTAGAGGGTGCTGACTCATCTCATCTATACATGTGTTTGTCTGATTTTGCCACTACTAAGTAATTATGTGCGTATCATCATCATCATATTTGTCCTCTTATTATGATTATCATTTGTTTAAGCCGTCCTTGACCACGGCACGCTTCAACAACCATAAGTTTTAAGATTTTAATTATCATAAACATTGCTATATATGTGTGTGTAAAATCTTTTGGCGTATGTGTATTTATTAGTAGTGTTCATATATGGAATGATGAGTATCATCTTATTTAGGTGGGTGAAAAATGAAAAGTGGGCATTCCTCCTTGATATTTAAAGATTAATTAAGTAATTATAATTAAATAATTTTTTTGTAATTTAAGTTTATATAATAAATTTTTAAATTAAATATCTATTGATGTCTTCAATATATAATAAATACTCTACTCGATAGTTTAGTTTTAGAAGTATCTTCTCTTATTACTATTTTTTATACAAAAAAAAAATCAATGTATTCATGTTTCTTTCATAAAATTTTTAATGATAGGTATTTTTTAATAAATTAATTATTTTAAGTCAAATGAGTTTGGTTACTTTTTTAATAAAATTTTTTTATGCACAAAATTTAAATTTGATATTTTGTTTAAAAATAAAATATCTATTAATTTAATCAACCATCTATTGGTTTGATTGTATTTTTATGGCAAAAAATAAGTTAATTTTGTATAAAAACAGTTTAACTGGTAAGTATTTAAATCGTTTTATCTTTAATTACGTTAATGTGGTCCAAAGTTGATTTATTTTTCATGTTATTTAAAATTGTTATTCAATATATTGCAGTTATATTATATTTAATTATTTTATACTAACCTTTTAAATTTAATTATATCAATATCAGGACAATTATTAATTGTATGCTTTATTTATATTTTAAATACTATAATTTATTATATTTTGGTATTATTATTAAGATGAAGTTGACAATAGCTAATAAAATACAAGGAAACTAATAAAGACACGTTAAGAATAAAATATTATTGTTCAAGTAGTATAATTTCAAAAATTTACAACTCAAAATTTACCTATAAAAAAAAATGAAAATCTGTAGAAAAGTAAATTGAAAATCATGATTAGATAAAAAGCATAACAACAGTGTGAATTAGAATTAGTGATCCAAAACTTGGGATAGTTTTACAGAAAATAACCTTGAAGTCTTAAATTAATAAGGAAAATCATAATTCTGGTCATATTAATTTGGTGTCAAAATTTGTAATAAAATATTTTAATTTTTGTACAACTTTTGACTCTCTTTTATTTTATAAACTTTCCTAACACATAACATTTGTCAGCACGGATAAGATTATACATACTTTATCATAAAACAAAAACACTCAGTTTTGCATTCCCCACTCACTTTTTATTATATTAATTAATTTTTGTGTTAATCAAAATTGAGTCTGCATTGACGATTTTAAAGATAGGTCCCTATCACCAATTTGTATATTTAAAAACAAATAAATATTTTCATATACTAATATTAAAATTTAAACTGAAATAATTAAAATAAACTATTTGAAATTGACACCTCCGTAACGTAACCACGTGGCCACGTTTGATTGCAAGCGTTGTTAGTAGTTGACCATTTGACCCTCCAAAGCAGACGGGTCGGCAATGTGGACCAATAAAAGCACCTTTTTAAATTTTTATTGTTAAATTGTGATATATTTGTTTTAAGGCACACGAGAAGCATTTATTTTATTAAAATATTTTTAGTTTTTATTTTTATTTTTAAATAAATTAATTATTAATTTTTGAGTTTGAATATTATTAAAATAATAATATTTATATAATTAAAAGATTTATTTTCTTAAATAATTATAAAAATAACACTAATTATTTTATAAAAATGTTTAAAATTTCTTTTAAATTTCTTTTATATTTATTTTATTTTTTAGAAAAAATTTAAATTTTTTGTTAAACTATACTATACACATTTTTAGTCATCTAATAAAAAAAATCAACTTAGTAGTTGAGAAGTTTTTGCAATATGAAAATTTTGAATACAAATAAAAAAAAATTAAAAAATGGACATATTGGTTATGCATGAAAAAAATATCACTATACACCATAAACAGGATTTACAAAATATAAGGTTTTTTTTATTTTTGAAAATATTTTTAGTTTTTATTTTTTTAAAATAGTTTTTATTTTTAAATTTTTAAAATTTTAAAAATATATTTGCTATAAAAAGATAAAATTTTATTTATATTTATTTTTAAGTTAAATAATTTATATGACTATAATTTTGTATTTATTTTTAAGAGTGACTATTATTAAATAATAATATTTATAAGATTAAAGGGTTTATTTTCTTAAAAAAAATTACAAAAATAACACTAATTATTATGTGAAAATGTCAAAACGGCCGTTTAGACATTTTTTAGCCCATTTTTAAAAATTTTCTTAAAAAATATTTTTCGTTGAACTTTATTAAAGGTATTTTTAGCCACATTTGCATTTTTAATAAAAATAAAATAAAAAACAACAAAAATAAACGCACCTAAAATTTCTTTAGAAGGAATACAGCAAGGATGCAACTAGTAGCACCAAATGGGTCAGAATGGGTTGACAAGGGTTTATTTTTTAAAAATATTACACTCATTATTATGTAAAAATATTGAAAACCTCATTTAGACATTTTTTGCTTTTGGCCTATTTTCAAATTATTTAAAAATATTTTCTGTTAAATTTTACTAAATCCAATTTTAATCACATAATGAAAATAGAAAATAACAAAAACAAGCACATTTCCTCTGGGAGGAATACAAACAAGTTGGCAATGATGCAGCTAGTAGTGTCAAATGGATCATGACGGACCATGCCATTTACTAAATAGTTTTGGACAATAAAATTTAAGTCTGCCATTTTGGCTAGCAATTTTATTTTTCTTTCTTTTTAAAATTTTAAAATTATTTTTAATAAAAAATTTTAAAATTATTTAACAAATAAAATTCATTTAAATTTATTATGATAAAAATAATATGTCTAAATTAATATATTTATTTTAAAAATTAGTATTATTTTCACATTAAATTAATTATTATTATTTTTTAATTGATTAAAATTTTTATTTACATATTAAAAAAATAAAATAGTGATGAACCACATAAAATCATCATGAATTTATACAAATATACTTATTTTAAATTAATTTATAGTATTTTTTAAAGTTATACATATTTTAATTTTTTAGCAGGTTAACGAATTCCCAACCTGTTTAGTCTGATGGCTAAATGGGCAAATTTTATCTCTCTGAGTTTGTTCATTTAACAAGTTAAACAACCCGGCCTGCACCAAAGACCCGTTTTCACAGTATTATATGTGGCTAAGTACCACTTGTCGAAATACAGCAATAAAAAAAACTCAAAAGTATAAAGAATTGTACCAACAAAAGTTATATCTACCTAAATTTTTATATTTAATGCTTAATAGTATTTTAAATATAATTACTTTTTACATAATATACTTATAAAAAACAAAAAATAAAGTAGGGGCAATTGTACAACAGCAATTCCACAATGAAAGTTGCTGGCCGTTTTTAAAAAAAATCCATGCAGAAAAGGACTTGTTACCGTCTCAACCCAACAAGGAGGATGGAGAACTATTAATATAACATATAACAAAAATAAATAATGGTTTAATGTCTTATTATTATTATTATTATTATTATCTATGGAACTATATATCTTTGTTACCTCTTGAACCTAAATCATTACATCTCAACAATAGTTTTTGAGAAGCAAGGATATGTCCATCTGGTTATTGGACAAACAGGATCAGCACGAGGATTTGGATCATGCTCCAATGACTACTACAGTATATTCCAGAATGGATGTTCCACATACAAAGTTCATTTTATCTTTCCTTGTAATATGTTAGATTATTAAAAAAAAAAATCCGATGAGTATCAAATATTGTTGATAAAAAAATTATAATAATCTTTTTAAAGTTTAGTAAAATTTTAGTTTTTTATTTTTTTAAAAAAAATTAAAATGATATAAAAAAGTGATAAATTAATATTTAAATTTTTATAAAAAAATATGTCTACATTTAATTTTAGACAATATTTTAAATAAAATTTTTTTAATAAAAAAGTACTTGTAAAAAAATAATATTACATATTTGTTTTCTGTTAATTAATATTATATATTTTTTGTAAAATAATAAAATTATATACTATTTGTACTACGTTAAAAATTTTATATTAAAATCTAGTTTAAATTTTATTGTACTTACTATCATATTTAAAATAAATAAGTTTTATTCTATACTAAGTTTATTTTTATTAAAAAATAAATTAAAAAATATGCATACTTTTGTAAATTAAAGAGATAATAACTAATAAGAATAATTTAGTCAATTTTTTTAAAAAAAGTTAATATAATTTACTTTTTTTCTTTTTTCTTGTTGAAAAAGAGAAAGTGTTACGTCCGCTCCCACAATCCCACTACCATCAGTTCCGTATAATGTACGAGCAACACACACACACAAAATATTTTATTATCGTCATTGATTTTTTTTAATTATTATTCAAATTCAATCTCCATTCATTAATTTCAAAAAAAAAAAAAAAAAAAGGCATGGGAATGGCATCACCCACCTCATATTCTGACTCCTCCTCTCCCTATATATCTCCATTCCTTACTTCATCTTCTTCCTCCTCCCACACACGCTCTTCTTCTCATAATCTCTTCTCTCTTGAAATTAATCGCTAATCACTAAGTATAAACCAGAGGAATTGAAGCTATCTTTCTTGCAAGCATGCACGAAGATAAGAAGATGAAGGTGAAGAAAGGATGGCTCGCCGTTCAGGTTGGTTTAGCCGATGAAGATGGTGCTTCTCAGAGATTCCTCATCCCCATTTCCTATCTCTATCATCCTCTCTTCACGCGCCTCCTCGACCGTGCTCACGACGTCTACGGCTACCACACCGACGGCCCCCTCAAGCTCCCCTGCTCCGTCGACGACTTCCTCCATCTCCGGTGGCGAATTCAGAGAGAGTCCAATCATCACCCTCACCATTATCCTCCTCATCTTCATCTTCCTCACGCTCTCTATTTTCACTCTTGTTAATTCTTCGTCTTTTTCCTTCTTCTTTTGTAGAAACAACAATGACTTTTTAGGGATCCTTCATGCTCTGTATGTTAGACAATTGATGCTCTCTGCTTACAAGATGGAAAAAAAAGCAGAAGAAGTGTCGTTTGTAGTGTGTTAATTTCTGTGAATGATTTCTGAATCAGGAACTGCTTGAAAAAAAATGAAATCTACTTTTTCTTACTTTTTATTTTTGTTCATGAGAATTTCTGTTCTGCTGCTCTCTCTGGGATTCTATTCAGTTTTTTAAGTGTTCAGTTTGTTAATCCAACGTTTACCAATATAGGTTTAAAGTTGTAATTTTTAGTCAAACATAAATCTTTTTATTTAATTATACCTGGTTTAAGTGTTATGATTCGATTACTTCATAACTATTTAAGAGAAAATTATCGCTTAGGATGTAGCAATAATTATTATCCATTAAGAATCACATGTAAAACTAAGTCATAATTGAACTGTGAGGTTTAGATTAAATTATACAATTAAGTATAATTAACAATTATAACTTTTTAACCAAGTGATAAAGTTGGATCCAACATGATTAAAGCTTATTTGAACTTCATCCCAATCATTAAGAGTTAACTAATAATCGAAACACACCACGGGCTGTGTTATCTGGTTGCCACTTTGGTTGCCTCTGTCTGGCTGTAACTTCATCCTTTCATAGCTTGTTCTTCTTCTGCAACTTTTTTTCTTTCAACTTGGAATTCGGAGAATCGAATATTTTCATATTTTATTTTATTTTTATTGATTTTTTATAAGTATATTCTTATTTAAAGCAATTTTATTTGGACACTTTTATGTACTAAACGTAAATACTTTTTTCAATAAAAATTGAAATTTTAGTTCATCATAAAGACAAATCCTTTTTACTAAGTTTTAACTCTCATTAGTAAATATTTTCTTATTTTATGGCATGGCCTTTCACGGCCTATGGAACTTCTCACTAAATAGTATCTGGCCTTTGAAGCTTAAAACCATAGATGTTTTGCTTCAGTTTTGATGAGCGTATTCCCTCTTATTCATCTTCATCAAGTATATTCAACTGAGAATTTCCAGGCCATGAGAAAATTATGAACTTTACATCTCTATAGATTCTTCCTTTTTCTTTTTATTTAATTTTTTTTTTCAATTGAAAGCATATTCCTCTGTTTTCCCCCTCCTCTTTTTTTTTCTGAAGTGGGTATGGAGAACAACACATCTATACAAGAGGGCATGCCGCTTTGGACTTTTGGAGAAAGTAAGAATCTTTCAAGAAATAAAACTTATTAAAATGTCATTATTGGTGAAATGAGTTTTTGGTATTGAACCTTGTCTTTTAATGGGAGTAGTAGCTATTCAGGAAATCAAAGGACAAGGTAGGGAGATAGTGAAGAAAATAAATAATTACTCTCACTGTGTTCTGAATAAACACCTCTTAGTGTAACTAATGGTCAATTATGCCCTATCATACACAAAACTCATTCACATGTTAACCTATATGTTGGAACTTGGAAGAGAGAGGAAATCCTAAGATTGTTGTCTTAAGGGCTTTGAGGACTTCTATGCATAAACTATATACAGATCAAATATTAATATTAATCCATACTTCAATTTATAAATTAATCTAACTTATGTTAGTCTACATTATGGATCTTTTTATTTTAAAAAAATTCAACATATAGCAATTTCGCTTACAGGTTTCTTAGGTAGTTTTTCTGTCAACTAATGGTATATGACTAATTTTTCGTCAAATCTGGTTCAAGATTTACATAGAGAGCAAGAAAGTCTACAAAAAAGTGCAGGGGAGGAGACTGACTCTCCTAACACACAGATGATGTCTAAATCAAAGAAAACAGATAAAAAAAATATGGAAAACTTGAGAGCAATAGTATTTGCGTGCTTGATAGAATGTTGGGAACACTCTTATATAGATATCAAGAATGCAAAAATGGCATGAAATTATGTCGGTACTTAATTGGCACCCAATTGTCTGTGTATTGGGGTGATTGCCCATGGGGGAGCGATGCCAAATTGATTGGTGTGGCTATTCGACTTAAGTCAAATAGCAATTATCCTATGATAAAAGTTTGGATCAAATCGAATTTTCTATTGTTTAAATTTAGTATTGTTCTTGTTGTCAGTTATTATTTTTTTTAGAGCTTAAACATATCGTTTGATATAAATAAAAAAAATGTTAAAATCTAGTTCAATGCACAGAATAATAAAAACAATAACAAATTTAGACAACAGAAAATTTAATTTAAACTAGGATGGGGTTAAGCACTATCCAACAAAATGCCATATGCCAACTTCATAAATTTACATTTTTAAGTTCATTGAATAAAATTTTAAGGTGGAAATTGGGATTTGGTTCAGGCAGAGAAACCTAAATACAATAAAATTATTTTAATTATGGTAATCCAAATATGCGAATGCCTCCTCGATACGCTTACACCATATATATATATTTGAACTTCCATGTCCCTCTTGATGACTTAATGATGACAAATAACAGGAGTATCACAGAGAGACATGGCTGAGAATTGAAGAGACAAGTCCAATAATGTTTTTGTTTTGACTTTTGAGGCACAGAGAAGGAGAGGTAGGGTTATGCAAATCGTATTCAGAAACGGAATTGGGCTTTACTTTTGTATTGTACTTCAAATTATTTATTTAAGGAACAAGAAAGATGGGCCTAGGAGGCAGTAAGTTGCACATGCTATATCTTGGCCTTTAGGCGCTAAATCAAGCAGCCACATGTATATTTTCCATTTGTATGGAAAGTTAGGAATTCTAATCATATATGATAAAATCATAAAATTTGCTTTTTCCTTTTATATATTTTTTATCTTCATTTTAAAGTAATTTATATTCTCTTCCCCCGATGTTACACTTACAATCCACTCATCTCTATTTTAAGAACTTATATTTCTCTCTTTTTTAAAAGATTAAAACTCTATAAGTTCACCAATTTTAATTAAAATATTTTTAATAATATTTTTATTTTTCTAAAAATATTATAATTTTTTATAAAATATATTTTTAAAAAGTAAAATATTTTATTATTATTTATTTGAGTTAAAAATAATAAACTTATTTTATTTAAAGTTAAAAAATATATATTTTTATATTATTCAGATACATATTTAATTATATAAATAATAAAAATGAGTGTAATTTGATTAAAATACCTGAAAATGTAAATTTTTTTATCTGTCAATGAAAAAGAGTGTAATTTTTTAAAATAAAAAAAAGAAAATTTTAATTTATTCTTATTTTTATTAATTGATGCAAAAAAAGTTAAGTGAGACCAAACTATTTTAAAAAATTTTTAGTATTCTTACTCTGAGTATTTAAAATCCCAAATTAAATGTCTACAAATTTTTAATATATATATATATATATGGATAACTGTAGGCCAAATGAAAGGAATTTACCCTTGGATTTGATAACGGGATTTCCCAGGATAAAAGTCATTTCATGGGCTAGGTAAGGTAATTATAAGGTAATTATATGATGACTATATTAATAATTTAGTCATGAAAAATAATTTTTAAAAATATTTTATAAGATAAATTTTATGAAATAAAAGAGAAAAAAAAATTAAAAGAGTAATAAATAAATTCAATCTAAATGGATTAGAGTTTAAATTTTTTTTTATCATCTCTCTTTATTTTTAGAATTTAACCTCTCTTATATTTGATAATATTCAAATCCAAAAAAATATCCCCTTCACTATTTAATCCTTGATTTTATAATCAATAAATATAAATTCTAAACAAATTAATCATTTTATTATCTAAATATATTAACTATATGTTCCTTATAAATATTACCTACTATATATATAAATGTAAATCTAAGAAGTAAAAATGATATATCTTTTAGAGAACAAAAGATCCCAGAAATTTATAATTTGAGTAACAATACATTAAACATCCATACAAATATTGGAACCCCACCAAAATATATAATCTTTGTATATATATATATATATATATATTAAAAACGTTTCTTCATTAATTGAGGTTTGTATTCCCGTGGTGGGAGCTGCAACCAACCCCATCTACCTGAGATAGAGAGAAAGTAAATAAAGCTAATAAATGCCTCTGCCTGCAATGTTAACCTATAAACGGGTCCCCCTTCCACCCATGAGACCGAATTATATGACCCGACCCGAATAAGAATGTGGAGACGTCATAAGTTATTAATTAGGGTATGATGATTACAGTATAATTGAATTGAAGCTGACGAGAGGCACGTGGGGTTGTCCCCTGACTGCGGGACCCACGGTTCAAAAGGAAGCATTGAATGGGATCACGTGGCAGCGTAGCATGGGGAGGATGCATCTGAGCCGTCCATTCTCCTTCCACACAAGGGTTTGACTCGGGTGTGAACGCCATTAATAGTGTTTGGTAGTGTGACATTTGAAATCTGAAAAATGTGAACCTCGTAAATGGGGCACTTTCCTCGGGCTTCACCACATCCTACGCTCCCGCTGACACCGACATGTCCGGTTCCCAGGTCATTCCCTTGTGGCCGTTGGATGAGCCACCTGGACGGATCTGATTCACGATTTACCTGTTCGCCGTCTTTGCCATGACGTAAATCACGGAATATTATACTGTTTGATTGCATTATTCATTAACTAATTAATCATGCTGTAACTGTATGACCACATCTAAGCAATTAGATTTTGGAATGCCTAAGGAGTAGTTGTTAAATAATACACTATTGGCTGTTTTTTAATTGTATTATATTGTCGAGAGTTTGATGATAGCATGCATGGTTGTAATTAAATGCATTTGATGAGGGTAGTTGTGGATGATTCTATTTCCATCACAACGTCCTCATGTATGTTTTCAAGATTTAATTGCAAGGTGAGCTGTCACCGTCCGATCACCACTACTCACGGGCGGGTGCATTAAACTACATGCACAACACAAGAATAATAAATTAATTCATGTTGGTGTACACTTTATTCACATGGTATAAACAAATAATATTCTCATAAACAAATACATATCGATCATTCTTAATTAATATAGATTAAAAGGTATAAAATTTTCTTGTGTGGATAATTTATTTTTAATTATAAAAAAGACATAAAATTCTTCTAAACTTTACAATTTATGTAAAAAAAAAATTTTGTTAACTTTTAATTCAAAATTTTAACAGAGAAGATAGGCATCAAATTATTTTAAAAAAATTTTTATACAAAATCTTAAGTTTTATATTTAATGAGTGTTATTTGTAAATGACCTATCATAAAGTAGGGTTATATGAATTTTAACCTTTAATATATATATATATTAAAAAAAAAGAAGAGAATGGGTAAAAATTACGAAGTGATGACGAGAGAATGACATTAAAAGGGAGAGTTGTCAAGTGTGAAGTGAAATTTAAATCCCCATATTTTGGTCTTGTGGTGCGTGTTTGACTGGGATGAGAGGGGAAAATTAACCGGTGGTAGCGGGTAAGAGGTAGGTTAGTTCACCCGCAGCAGCAGGTCATTCGCATCGGAAAATATGAAACTAAACAGGATCGTCCCTTTTAAAATCTTATCCCTATATATGCACTTGTAATATGTATAGATTTATTTATCTCATTAATCCCTAAATCTTATCCCTTTATTCACTAAGTTTTAAAAATACACAGTTGAAAAACGAAATAATTGAGGGCACGTAGTACAATACAATTGAAGAATTAAAAATGGCATCACCTGAGGATTTGGTGATAATGGTGGGGTTAAGTATACCTTGGTTTGGGTTTGTTGGTAACCACTATAGACTCTGAATGACGCCATATATATAATGCTTTTGGCTTTGTCTTTGTTTGGATGTGTTAGTGTAATCTCTGGATATATATGTAACCCTAGATAGTCCCTTCATATATATATATATAGATATCTTGGTGGTGAAGGAGAAGATCGAGAGCGAAGATGGAGTAGTTAATCGTGTGTTGAGGGGAATGTTGTCTGGCTCGAAGACTTTTGAGTCTTCACTCTTCACTCAAGTGTTTTTTCTAAAGGCTTCGGACCAGGCTTCATTCCTCTCAAAACACTACCTACAATACGAATTTTGCATCAATATCATCTTGGAAATTAGCAATATTCCTCTTCGTCTTCCTCATCCTCATCAATATATATAAAGGTGCAGCTATATATATATATATAAATACATATCGGTTAGGTTTGAATTATATATCTATATTATAGGGTTTGGCAAGGGTTAGGATAAGAGGAATGTTGTCTGGCTCGAAAGAGATTCATTCATACTCTACTATACATACATATATATACACACACACACTCTACCATCGCCAAACCCTACTTTTAACCATTAATTCTCTGTCTCTCTCTCGGACCAGGTTTCATGATTCCCACAACCCAACCTTCGTCTCTGTTTTTCCTTTCAATTCATTCTCTTAATTGACTTTGCTACTCAACATCGTCTCCACGCAGGTAAATTCTTTCATTTCAGATACAAAAATATGGAAGCAGCCTCACCTCAGTAAGAAATACATAAGTTTAAATTTCGAGAAACGCATTCATTGAAAGTGCTTTGATTAATTTCAAATCTAATGTCACGGATATTGGATTTTCACCAAAAACTCTTTTAATTACTTTGCTAGTTTAGTATGTGTTTGAACTCACTAGCTAGTCACTACAGCAACCACTCGTATACATGCTTGCTTGTTTGTATATATTCTGATTGTTTTACATGAAATGCCAGTGTGTTGATTTCTGCATCTCACAGCTTTCGATCGTTTTCTCTCATGGAGCACCAAAAAATCAAAACATCTACTCCTTAGAATCTCCCTCTCCTACACACACTTACGTGCTAGAGATTAATTACACACATTACATATATACAGATTGATACCGCTCAATTAGTCTCATCCCTCTACTTTGATCTATCTCTGCAATTTTTGAAATCATCATTAAGGTACGTTTCATCTGTTACAGACAGATTAATGAACATGGTTTATTATTAATCATTTGGCTGATCACTTCCTCGAATGTTTATTTTGACGCGTCAAACAAGAAAGCTGAAACCATGTACTGTGAAACTGAAAACCTAACCTCTATAGGATGTGAAAGTTTATTTTATTTTTTATATATATTGATGTTTATGTATATATGTATGTGTTTTCTTAGCCTATATCTTGGCCTCCATCAATGTCTTTCTAGGGTTCCAAAATAGCATATATATACTTCTTTTAAAGTAGTCGCTTCAGCTTTTTTGAATTAACCCCTTTCAGCCCTAGGGAACCTAACAATTCCCCAATTTTTTTGTTGGACAATGTTATAGAACCTCTATATTTAATTACGTTGTTTGGGAATTTCTGTAAAACTTGATCTTTCATAGAAAATTTCCTCTTAATTTCTCTCTAAAAAAAGCATCACTTTCGTGAATCTGAAAGTGCAAGAGGTAAATTTAACAGTACTCGGTAGCAATAAACTTAATGGTAAGTTTCACCCCAAATTCATTACTGGTTTTTAATATAATCTCATAATTAATTTTAGGTGGAAGAATTCATAATGAAAAAGTTAATCATATAATAACTCAAATATATAGAGGGGATCGATTGAGATCATTATAAGTGATTTAATTTTTAATCTAATGGTCGAATTGTAAATAATGTGTTAGATTTTTATATTTGAAATTTCATTGAATGTTAATTTTTTAATATGTTGATGGTTATAAATTTTGTGTATGTGAAATATGATATTTATGATTGGAATTTCAAATCCAATGATAAATATAATAAAATAATATTCAATGGTATAAATATTTTTTAATATAAATCTCGGGATAATTTAAGTAGTGTACAAATACTCAACTTTAAATGTGGTCTTCTCCATAATATCAGCATTTTTTTTTTTTTGGTTTTCAAATATATTTTTTTAGAAGTCAATTTTATTTGAGAAATTGTAAAATATTAAATATGATACTTCTCTCCACCCAATTCAAATATATATATATATATATGGAGGCATTGCCAGCTACATCTACGTACTAATTAATTTGGAAACGTTGCTGTGTTGAATTAATTGTAGTTTTGTTGTGTAGTGAAATGGGAGTCAGAACTCAGAATTGAGAATTGAAGGCAGTGGTTGGTGCAGAGAGGCATCTGCGAGAAACAGTTGATGAAGCAAGGGACATGGATATGGATGGGGATGCCATGCCATTGCCATTGCCATATATAGAGATCATGTGCTGCAACACCTAACGACAAGTCATCATGAACACACACACTACACTATACACTTACACTCTACTCTGGATTCTGGAACAACCTGACCTATAGCTACCTACTATTCTCTCTCTTCCAAGAAATCATAGATATATAATAATGTAATAATGGTGTACATATGACCAGAAGCTTCATCTATGATGATGACTCAGAAATCTGCATGCGCAAGCTGATGCAACAGAACAGTACTAAACCTGGAAAGGAAAGAGAACAAGAGTGTTTGTGTTTTAGTGTAATGTATTTATGGGATTTTCAAAGTTGTTGAAAATTCAGGAACTGCAATATACATACATATATATTATTTGGCTTTGCATTTGCATTTCCTGCTTCTGCAATCTGCATGCCTTAAATATATATTTAAAAAACTGTGTTAAAAGAATTTTTGCTTGAGTATTTATTATCATATATATATATATAAATATCAGACATATATATGTATGAAATAATTTTTTTCAAAAGTAGTTAATTAGTTGAATTGAAGATTTAAATCTTAGTTTAAGATAAATACAAATGAAGAGAAGTGGTGCTCTTACTCAGTTGTAGATGAATGCAGACGCAGTAATGAGTGTTGATATAGTGCAATTGTGTAGCTTAGCCTAGATTTGTAAAAAAGAACACTGTAAGTCACCAGGGAAACAAACAATGACCTTTATTGTGGACCGTTTCATCATGAATTTATTATCATTTGAATAGCCTTTACACTGACACCAATATTAAACAATATTAAAATACTCATTTTTTTTCTCCCAATAAAATAATATATACATTTGACTCACTCATCAATTATTGCAGAATAAAAGTCTAAGAATGGGCAAGTAAGCTTTTCAAATTAAGATAGATCGGTTACAATCAGCTTCCCAACAAATTGAATCAATTCAATTTCGATGGGAGTTTATCATGATTCAAATTTTTATTTATATCAAAAAAACTATATTTTGAATAAAGTTGTTTTAAATAGAAAATATTTGTAAAAAACAAAAAGATTCAATCAGAATGTGTTAAAGGCACGAGAGGGAGGGTTACAAGAAAAGGGGAATGAGATTACTTGAGTTACAAGCATAGGTTGTGTCTGTCTTCTCACTTTCCTGTTCAATTTGATCATACTGACACTGTTTTGCATCAAACTATGGAGTTGAAGAGATGATGGGTCCCATTTGAGTGCATCCAATCCAATCAATCCCATCTCGTCTGTATTTTTCTATTTACTGTTAGTTGCTCTTTTTGTCTAACGCTCAACCATGTCTTTCGTACATCTGACACTGCTCTCTCTTCCTTCATATCGCGAGCGGATCCTCTGTATTTTCTCTCTCTGTAGTGTGCCTGCATTTAAACGAAACGGTGTCGTTTGGTTCGCTGTCTTTTTTTTTTTTTGTTTTCGGCACCATAAAACAACGCCGTTTCATTAAGTGAAACGGCGCGTTTTGTCGCCTAGAACGCATTTCGTCGCCTTTTTTTTTTTATATTTTCTGCACCAAAAAACGACACCGTTTTATGTAGTTCAGAAGGCAAAAAAAAAAAATGAAAGACGCAAAACCCATCTCTCCCCTGTTTCGAAATCAGAATGAAGACGCAGGTCTATTATCCTTTTATGGATTTTGATTTGTGGACTACCGCCTCGCTGCTGCTAACGCTAACGCCAGTATGCGCGGCTTCAGCATCATCATCATCAACAACATCAAAGTTCCCACTTAGGTTGGTATTCTGTTTTATTTGATTCTTTATGTAAATGAACAAATATCTTTTTGTAATCCTCCCCCTTCGACGATCTATGGGCAAGAAGCTGCAGGTGTGCTTTGGAATTTGTCATTTGATGATAGAAATCGAGAGGCCATTGCAGCAGCTGGTGGAGCCAGCTTGTTGATATTTCAATGTAATATAGCAAAATAAAATCCGGGAGACAACGACAATGGCACAGACGGCGACGATGCAGACGGCATTCGAATGACGACAGGAGCTTCAAAATACAACGTCAGTGATGGCAGTGGATGCTGATCAAGATGAAGCTGCTCGCTAAGGAATTTGGCACAGACACCGACGACGCCCAGAACCACCGTAAGCGATCACGAGAAGCAGGTGCAGGAGGCAAAAACAGGAGCTTAAAAATGCAACGTCAATTACGACAACCGAATGCGGACTCTGACGAAGATGAAGCAACTCGCGCAGGAATTTTCCACACACGGTGACGACGCACAGAACCACCGCCGAAGACGCAGAGAACCAGTGCAGGAGCCACAATCTCGAGCTGCAACACTAACGGGAACCGAAGACGCACGATGAAGAAGAAGATGAAGCTTACGCGGGAAATTTCATTTCCAAACGCACCGTTTCATGCTTTTGTGGTTTTTTTTTTTGTCCGTCGCTGAGGCTAAACGCACCGTTTTGGAGCTAATCCAAAACGGTGCGTTCCAGCCGACAAAACGCGCCGTTTCACTTAACGAAACGACGTCATTTTATGGCGCAGAAAACAAAAAAAAAAAGACAGCGAATGAAACGACGCCGTTTCATCTAAATGCAGGCGCACTACAGAGAGAGGAAATACAGAGGATCCGCTCGCCTTCATATCTTGTTTTCTCATCCTCATATGTGAAATTGATTTTATTTTTATGTTTGAAATTATTTGAATTCAATATCCTTTTTTCTCATTACAAAACCTAAACAGTATGATTAACAATAATATATGATATACTAATAATGATCTTTTATGTACTTAATTAACTGACGAAAGAGAGATGATGGTGCTAGGCCAAATTAATTAGGGCTCAAACAATCACAGTACAATATTTGAACGCAAGCTAAGGGATAAAATGTAAGCTGGGTTTCTCCATATTCAGAAATTTATTAAAAAAAGAATCAATGCTGCCTGATGATAGTTGGAAAAGCCAGACTGTATCTTAGTACATCATTATAAATACTTGATATAATTTGTTGTGTATTGAGGACCCCTTGTTGGATAAATGACATAAAATAATAAAGACAAGAATTAGGGGTGAATATATTGGATTTGATCTTTCTATCTAACTGAGTTGATGTAATTGAATAAATGGTTAAAAAAGTCATTAAATTCATCTCTTTTTTTTTTTTTTTGCCAAATTTGATTCAATTTAAATTGATTATAGTCAATTTAAATTAAATTGGATGATTATTTTAAAAAAAATAAAAAATTTTAACATTAAATATTTTTTCAATCATAACTATAAAAATATATATTTCTAATCATAAAATTAACACTAAGATTAATTCAAGGTAATTTTAAAATAAGTCTAACCATAAAATAAATAATATAATATGTATAATATATATTATATTTATAATTAATGTATAATATGTAAAAATAAGTCTAACTAACGGTAAACATTATTACATACTTATTGTTTGTTTAAAGAAATGATTAAATTTTAAGAAACAAAGAGCCTAAGTAGAGGTTCGCCTATATAATCTACGTATAAGTGATTGCAAAGATCTTAATAATTCCTTTTTATCAAATGAAGTCACTAACTTAAATTGACAAGAGCTATTATGAATTGTTCATATATATATATAGTTTTTGGTAAATATAAGAAATGATTAAATTAAGAGACTAAAGGAACCGTAGTTATTTCCTTTTTTTTTCAAAGGAGAGCTCTACAAAACTTTTCAAAGCACACGTTGACTGTTACCCCAAAGAAAAGTTCATGGCTTTTAAAAAGCATTTGAATAGACATTCTAAAATATATAAATATATCCATTACAGCAAACTTGTATTTGCAACTTTTACAGTCAAAAGAAACAAACCAAGGTCCAAGAACCATGTATTTCAAAATAGAGTTTAGTCTCAAGTTGGATTAATATTAGATTAATTATCTGTTTTCTCTCTTACACTACAGGATATTTTAATTAGATCAATTCCAAAAGCAACATATATAAATATATATATATATATATATATTTCAATAACTCCTCCGTTTCCTGATCCAAAAATTACAAGTGGTATGTGCATTCCACGAGGAACAATATTCTGAATCTAAATCCCAAACTTCAACATCCAAAAAATATGAATATTTTTAAATTTATACAGCATGATTATAGGATGTTTTTCCAAAACTAGCAATACATCACTGTTTGGAGCGCTTTAAGAAGACCAACACGCCAATGCTGACTAGAGCAACGGTACCTGCTACAATACCATAGCGCAAAGACAATGCACTAACTTTCTGTGTAGCTGCTGTAATGGGATTTGGTGTTGTTGTTTTGGTTGAATCGGCATACTCCAAATGCAACTTCAAGGCCTGAAATATATATATTTTATATTATAATATATGGATCCAAACCAAATGAATTAACCCAAAGAAGCCAAGAGCACCAAATAAAAAATCTAATACAACTAGGCATCTTTACCTTTATTCCTATCGACCTAGCATAGCTGACAGCAGCAGCAAGATCATTATCAGTTGCAAGAAAAATTTTATCACCTTCATCATCCTCGTACTGGAAGGGAGGAAAGTCAGTTTGATAAAATATACATATAGCACAAACAAAAGCATTAGGCATTGAACTAGCATAAAACGCACCAAAATCAGAGGGCGTTCTCCATCGTTAGCATGGTCAATTCTTTGCATTACAGCAGATACAAGATCATCAAAATGTTCAACACCTAAAAAGAAGGGCAAGATATATTTCTGAGACAATTTGGAGAGAAATTAATTTAAAGTTATAACAATCAAAGGAGGTAGTGACTAGGGATCAAGCACAAGATGATTGTGGCTACAAGCTAAAATCCAAGAAGACAAAATATTTGTAGAACGTAAGTCCCTACAATACTTTCTTCAAGATATGTACTCACCACAGTTGAACCGATGTACACGACCCTTGAGATCCTCAAATTTAAAGGCAAATGAATTTTCAAAACCAATAGATGGATCTGCAGACTTAGCAGTATATTGCCCTTCTGAAGTCATTAGCCCAGAAACTTCACTGCAGTAAAAAGTTTTATGGGTTGATTTAAAGAACAAACCAGATATCATATTTGATCAACATCTATGCCACCAGACCAGAGTACCTGTGAGAGTCAAAATCTTCCATTGACTCTAAAGAAAGTGCAGAGTCCCAAAACTTCTGCATAACTGTGTTTGCCACATCATTAGCAGCTCCAGAGCTACTTTCAACCTGCAAAGCACATAATTTAGTAATCAGATACTGGTATCTATCACCAAATGTTAATACAAATTATAACATAAATGCTTTTATATACCTATAGGATGCCCATATTATTTCTTAATATACAGGATAAAATGAAAATAAAAATTTTAATGTAAGATTCAGGAATAGGAACAGAAAGAAGGTCCAAAGGATTTACGGTACTCAAGCCACACAACGTTTGATACTTTAGAGTGATATACAGTCAAACTAAGATCAAAAGTGTGGCAATCCTCCTTGTAAGAATGGATACTAATAATACTGTCATCACAAGATTAGCTGGCACTAATACTTTCCAACGTTTGGATATTCCTTTGACCAAAAACATCAATTAAATGTCCATCAACAGCACATTTATAAATTTATCATTTGAGAACAAAAGAAAATGTGTTAGAATCTTAAGATATTCCACAAAATTCTAAGATACACCTCTAGCTAGGCCAAACATGGGGTTTACCATAGAAATTGCTGCTTGAGTTATCTGCAAAACATCCAAACAAGTAGTAATATTTCCATCTGCAAAACAAATTACATTCAGTATCACTATGTCAGAAACTACCTATGAAATTGAGAAAGCAAAGCTCACCTTGGTCTACCACAGGAAGATGTAAGAATTTCCCATCATGCATCATATGCAGGGCTTCAATAATTGTTGTATCTAATGATGCACATTGTGGGTTCGGAGTCATTACCTAATGAAAAGAAGTCATGAAAGGAAGAAAAGGAAAGAAAAAAATTAGATCTAATTTTTCTGCAAATATAAAAATCTATGAGAAGAAATGCCATCTGAAATAAATAAACCCCTTTTTAAAACAAAAATGACTTCCAAGTTCTAAAAATGGGAAAATTGGAACACCTTTTCCACTAGAGTCAACTCAGGAGAAAGATTTTGAGCCACAACCCGCATAAGGATGTCTTTAGAACTGCATGAGATATTTAGAAAACAAAATATTATACTAAGATTCCGAAGTCCAATATATATTACTCAAAAAGGTAACAACATGCAGTAGGATGTTGCTCCATTATCCATATTATGGACTTCTCAAGGAAAATAATGTATCCTATGAAAAAGATTTTACGTGAGTATCCCAAGAATTTTGTTTCCCGCTACAATAAGAGCAGAATTAACATGCAACTCCCGCATCTTTTTGGCAGCTACATAGACAGGATCTGCGACTGTTGTAACAGCAACCCTATAAACACATAAAGCTAGAAAACTTGGTAAAACTATATAATCTACGCGCAGCTTGGGAAAAACACAAATTTGTAAAAATGATTTGGAAATTACTTTGCATTTTCACCAACTATTGTTGACAGGGAAGGCTTGAACAAGCGTTCCTTCAATGTATCTACAAAAGCGTTTGGAGCTAATAAAGATGACAGCAAATTAAACATAATATTAGCATCATTACTATACATAGGAGGTATATAGATATAAATCCAACCACAATTTGGTCACTCCTGAATCAGTAAAATCATTAAGGCTTTCAACACTTCTAAACATTGACAAGGCCACGATTATGACAAGCCAACAATTTATGGAGGATATGTGTCAAATAAAAGGTCAATACACATGCCATCCATTTTAAAGATAATAGGCAAAAGTTAAAAGGCACATAAATAATGCCCAACATTTCTGAATTTTTCTGCACTTCTTCTGAAAGCATCTGGTCTTCCTTTCATCTAAAAAATCCAGACACAAATCCTCATATAGTAACCTTTAAAGTGGATCAATTACACAATGCAAGGTACTAGGCAAAATTAAAGACCTTCTACTCTTTATCCAAGCTAAATTTAAAAAGAAGACCTTCTTATCTGCCTCAAAGATATACAATTGTTTAAATTTCTTTGTAAAAACTGCAAAGGCAACTATTGAGTTAGCAAATTGTGCACTCCATATTCAGTAGTTCATAGATTCATATTGTAATCAGTAGTTTAGTACTCTAACGTGTTAGAAGGGCCATTGAACCAACCAGATAAATTATTACTTCGTTGGCGTTCCAGCCCTCCAACTGCAGCAGAAATGGCACTCCCCTGCTCTGCAGCCTTCTCCATCTTAACTATGGCATCATAAAGACATTTGTTGATATCCAGCAAGGCAATGACTTCGCCATTTTCGACAACAGGGAGATGCCTGAATTTACCTTCCAGTTGAAAAAAGAAGTATATCTCACTTAATGGATTATTATAGACTGTAGATTCATTTAATATATTGAGAATCTAATAAAGTCATTTACTCAATTCTTGCTATCTACTCATGAAAGAAACAAATGGAGCCCTTTTGCTGACAGGACATGAAATAAGACCTAATTCCAAGAATAGTATCAATATCTGTGATATCTATTAAAAGTTTAGGTATACAATTATAGATAAAAGGCCATAACTTCATTAGATATCATTGGCGGCGGGGGAAGGGGGCATGAGGGAAAGCAGTTCAAGAGTTTGAAAAAAAAAACGAAAATTTTCTGCTTTTCAATACTGCAAATCTAGTAAAGTATAATATAAACGAAAGTCAATGTAAAAACAAGAGCCACGACAATGTGCACAATGAAAACTACTAACAATGTTGAAAGCACCAATTTAGCACTAAGAAAATATTCAAGAAAAGAGTGAAAAAGAGAATAGACAAACAGAAAATAAAAATTAATTCTTTTATAAGCTACAATGTGAGAAATCCCTTGTTCATGATGAAGTATGATGCTAAACATCACTGACCATAAAACATAGGCTGAATGCATCGAATTACATTATAGCATAATCTCTTCCTTGATATGATGAAACAGTTATTGTAAAAATCTTGTGTTAAATGCAATAAATTAGTCCATGTAGGCATAAATAATTACTACGATATGATCCAATTGCTGAAGAAAGGAAAGCCTTTGTTCAAGTATACAAAACCCAAAATAGAAGAGTAAGAATGAAGCTAACCCTGGACCATCTTTTGAAGAGCTTCTAGAGCTAGTGAATCCGACTTCAAAAATATAGGGTTACGTGTCATTATTTTAGACATTATTGTTTGCTCAGGCCGTAATCCTTCAGCTATAACTCGAGCTGCGATGTCCTGAACACAAGATACACAAGCTTGAAATACTTTGAAAAGAAAAGAAAATAAGTACACCCTCTCTATGGACAGAACGAAGAATGCACCTTGTCAGTCACAATTCCTGAAAGCAGAGCATTGGCGTCAGTTAACAAAACAGCATCAACATGGCGAGCTGCCATTCGTCGACATGCTTCAGAAACTGTGGTGCCCTCGGGAATTGTGAGGGCTTTTGACAATCGAAGCTTCCTCACTGTCCTGTCTTCCCCAATAGGCCTAAAGAGTTTCATTGATACACCCAATTAAACCAAAAATTGTCAACGTCAGACCTATCCATGAAACGGTTTATTTATTTATTTTTTTTTTTTGAAAAAAGAACTCCATGCAAAATTTTGTCAAGCGACTGCGTCAATCTTATTACATTTATGTTTACAAACCCGGCATACAAGATTGAAGCATTACTTGTACATTCCACCAGAAACATGAGGAATTCACCTTCACGCATGAAATCACCTCAAATGTGCATTACTATAATACAACGCTATCAACATTCACGTACTGTTCCATGCATGAAACGACCCAATGAAGTCTCAAGGGATACAATGACAACAATATTTTTTCCTCAAAATATATAAACATTACAGGAAAAATTAAAAGAAATGAATCAAGGATGAAGAAATGGATGAGAGTTACCCTTGGTCAGGCGGAGACGCAGGATCATTGCCATTTCCATTTTCGAGAGAGAGGGGCTTCCTGGAAGCCGATGGAGCCCGTTTATTGCCGGTGGAGCTAGTCCTCCTGGAACCAGGAGGAGCCACTTGACCGCTCATATTCTATGAGATTAAGGATTTTCTTCCTCTTCGATATATCGCCTTCAAAAAAATTCTTCACCTGCAATATGTCACGCAGCTTCCACTTGTAGCTCTAACCTCTCTCTTTCTCTCCCTTCCTTCCTTCCCTCCACCTCAATTTTAGATTTCTATTTCTTTTCCTCTGTTTTTTTTTACCATTTCCCTACCCCTGAAACGGTCAACTTCACAATAATATTACAATTTTAGAAAAATAAATTGATTTATTTATATATTAACTTTATTTTTCTTTAAAATATTTTAAAATGCATTTATATATTACCTTTTTATTTTTGCTAAATTTTGATTTCAGTAAAAGATTTATAAATTAAAAGTTAGTTGACAGTTGGGTGCTTCCCGCTCTAACCTTGAGGTAATGGCTTGTGTACGTCCACTTGTTAACAACCTTATATATGCCACCACACTTGGGTTGGATGTATTTTGGGGTAGAAGATATTTTAGAAAAAATTATTGTTTTGGTCTATATTTGGTTTTAATTTAATTTTTGAAAAAAATTAAATTCTTTAAATTTGTATTCAAAAATATTTTTGAAACAATTTAGTCATTATGTTAATTATATGGATATCATGTTGGATATGTAATTGTTGTTTTGGATTGTTGTAATATTATTTAAGTACGTTGATTATTATTATTTTTTGTTATAATATTGTTTGGACATTCATATAATTACTATCCTAGCAATTATAAATTATTTGAAAATCTTTGGAGGACGATAATTTATACGATATTTTATGATATTTGGGATTATTGATAGTAATTCCTTGATAATATAAATAAAAATTGCAACGATAAAAATTATGAAAATGCCAACAAAATTGAAAATGAATGAATTTGAAAACAACAAAAACTTATAA
This sequence comes from Senna siamea, assembly GCA_031216115.1. NCBI lineage: Eukaryota > Viridiplantae > Streptophyta > Magnoliopsida > Fabales > Fabaceae > Senna > Senna siamea. The sequence goes on along the minus strand of CM062359.1, from coordinate 16,295,978 downwards.
TCATACAAGTTCATTACACTAATCTCTTTTGGTGTTTACTTGATTACATTTGATCATTTTTATTTTTAAAATATCACCAGACTTTTTTAACCTTTGATGTATATATATTTCAAAAATTTACCATAACATTTTTATGCACTTTTTCAGGATTGTTAGCAATCTTTATTTTTGTAATGTACTTGTTGTGTCCTCCTTTAGGCTATTTGAAGTATTAGGAGAAAATCATTTAATAGATTTTTCATAGTTTGTATTCAGCCTTGAACACTCCATAAAGGAGTTACTAGCCCTTTTGACCGCTAAGATACTGTGATTCTCAACCTTGGAAAGTAGAAGAATGTCATTTGCAAAGAACATACGAGATGCTTCTACATTATTTTATTTTTTGTGGTTTCCAATACTTGTTGTTGACTTCTACTTGAATAATTTTTGTCAAAATCTCCATGCACAAGATGAAAAGATAAGGGGAAAGGGGTCCTTCTGCCTTATACCCTTTTCTGGATTAATGAAATTGGTCATGCCTCTATTAATGAGAATTGAGTAACTTACTAAAAAGATACATTCCCAAACTATTTCAATCCAGCTTTGGGGAAATTTCAAAATTTTAAGTGTCTCTTTGATGAAACTCCAATTGATTTTATCATAAGCCTTTTCTAGGTATAGCTTGATCATCATCCATCCAACTTTACATTTCCTCGTTCTTTTAAAGTAAGAAACAATTTCTTGGGCTATGACAACATTATCATTAGCTTTTCTCCCCGGGACAAACGCTCCCTGATTAAAGGAGATGAGCTCTGGAATGAGAGGTTTGAGCCTGTTCACTAGAACTTTTGAAATAATTTTGTAAAGGGTAGTGCAAAGGCTAATTGGGCGGAAGCTCTGGATTTCTGTAGGATTTTGGGATTCTGGGATGAGGCATATTAGTGTTTTATTCCACTCAGGAGGAATTTTCATCAAGGTAAAAATTTGGGTTATGGCTTTAGTGACCGATTGGCCAATAACATCCCAAAATTTTTGGAAAAAACCTAGTTGGTAATCGTCTAATGTCGACTGCTTTGAAAGGTTTCATGCACCAAAGAGCATGCTAAATTTCAGCAGGGGTAGGTTTAAATTGTTGACTCAAGTCAGGGAAGGTATTGAAGGGGCAAATGCTGGTTGGAAATAATGGTGGGACCATAAAGAGAGGAAAAGTTATGGATGATATGTTCTGAGATATGTTGTGGGTCTAAAATCTAGATTCCTAAGTTATTTTTTAGACTGGTGATGCGATTGGATCTTCTTCGGCCTAGGACAGAGGCATGAAAGAAGGTGTTATTGGCATCTCCCAAATGAAGCTAATCAATCTTTGCTTTTGAAGCCTATAACTCTTCTTCAAGATGAAGGATATTATGAAATTCAAGAGAGTTGTTTTTCTAGCTCACAAAGAAAGTGGTTTGGTTTTTCAATTTTATGGATTCCTTACAGTCTCTTAAACAACACATTCTTTTTTTGTAAAATTTTTCCAAAAACATTTTTATTCCATTCCATAATTTTTCCAATAAGGATGGGGAAAGCCTGATGTATCGAAGGGTAAGACATCCAGGCCTCTTTGGTGATATTCACAAATTCAGGTTGATTTAACCAAATCCTTTTGCACCAAAATGGTCTATTTTTATTATACGAAGCAAGGGGCAAGATTTTAAAAGGATAGGATTATGATCGTATTTTTCTCTAGGCAGGTAGCAATTTATTGCTTGAGGAAATATTTATACCTATTCAGCATTAGCTAGAAATCTATCTGGTCTTTCAAAAATGAGATTTCCATTAGGTCTTTTACTCCACCATGTGAATTTAAATCCTGAGAACTTAATATCAGTTACCCCACACATTCCTATGCAATCACGAAAATCTTTTATTTTGGATGGGCATGGTGGATTGCCTCCCCACTTTTTATCAACAGCAAGTATATCATTAAAGTCACCACAAACCAACCAAGGCAAGGGGTTTACTGTAGCTAAGTTGACTAAATTTTCCCGTAGAATCTTACGTCTATCCCTTATCGGACTAGCGTAAATGAAAGAAGAAAGAAATGGGGGAAGATCATTTACCTTCGCTTTGGCGTGGATCTCCTAAAAGGTGTTCCCATGAATGGTGAGTTTAATGTGATTGTCATCCCATAGTAGCCAGAGACCTCCTGCATATCCCATTGGATCCACTTTGAATGAGCAATTGAACCCCAAGGATTGAATGATTTGGTCAGCACGATTTCCACCAATCCGAGTTTCATAGAGAGGGACTACATTTTGTTTGTGCCTCGACATGAGGTCCACAAAAACTCTACGAAGACCAAGGCTTGCAGCACCACGGACATGTCAGACTAAAAGGTTCAATAAGTCCATAATCAATTGATTTTGTCAAAAGTTTTGGCCTACTGAGCCAAATTCAGAATCAGATGAAGATGAAGAAGCTTCATTCTCGGTTTCCCTCTCCCACCAGCGCCACAGATTGCAGGTTATCTGATAGTCTAGGATCCCTTTCGTGAGATGTAGAGAGGCAGTGACGCAGACGTCAACACTGCATACTGTGTCTGATGCTAGGAATGATGTTCCTATGATGAGGTGTCCTCTTAGTAGAGTTGATACTCAAGTCATGCAAATGGATTTGAGAAATGTTAGTTGCCCTGTCATTTGAAGGAATTTGTTCTCCCTTGGTTGCTGAATCAGATTCGTGGTCGCATATAGGGGAAGGATCAGAGTCATCCCATTTAGTTTCAGAGCACTCATGAGTCCTGGGACTTCTTGACTGGGGATTGAAAAAAATTTTGCTCCCTAGATATGGAATGCCCAACTCTAAAGCCACTCCTTTTGGGTCGATAGAGCAAACATTAGGCTTTGCCAGACTTTTATTGGGTAGGAGAGCCTGGCTAGATGGTTGTTCAGGAGATCCTCCAAGGATGTGAACTAATTCTAGTTGAGGGTTGTGAGTTAGGGGATCTGGTCAAAATTCCCGAAGCAGTGTCCTTTGCAAGGGATGATCACAGGAGTCTTTCTGCAAGATGCAAATCTTTCTTGATGAATGATTTCCCTCCTCAGTTCCTCTCAGTGACGAAACTGGGTGAGTGTGGTTGATTGTGTTATTGGATTAGTGAAGGGTAAAGCTAAAATTTCAAAAGTTGGGGGATGTGTAATCAATGTGGGGTAGTGTTGGCTGCTAGGTGGCAGAGTAGAGATGTTAACGAAAGGTGGATCAGGTTCCAGGTTTTCATGCTAAGGTGTGATAATTTGAATTTTACCTTGATTCACAAGCTCCTTATTCTTAGTCGGAGAAGCTCCTCATCGGCGATTTTGGCGTTTCCTTCTTTGGACAATTTTCCAATCTTGATCAACTTGTGGTTGCACATGTAAGTGTGATTTATTGTTAATCATAGCATCATAGCTTATCTTGGTAGTGATTTTGTTACTTCTATCAAGGCACAAACGCTGGCATACCATGCTCGTGTCAGATTGTGTGTTCTTTCATCTATGCCCAAAACTTGTCCCAAGCTATTTCTGAAACGGACCAGCATGCTTCGATCATAATACTCTTAAGAGTTTGCTTTCACTTTTGACAAAAAAATATCGCCAAATTTAAATATGATATTTTTTTTAGTTGCAATAATTTTATTGACATTGTTAATTTTATTATTTCTTTGCTTCTTTTACTCTATTTTCTTTTTTATTTTTAATTGATATCAAATAATTTTATAATTTTTATTTGATCATAATTATTTTAATCTTTATAAGTTGTTGATATTAATTCATTCATGTAAGGTTAGTCATTCTTCTCATTTATTTTTTTCCATATATTATTCATTTTCTATCTTTTACTCTTTATTTTATAAGCACTAGTCAAATGCAAATTTAAATTTAGTTTTACAAGTATCTATAGATTATTAACAGCTTGCTTTCACTTTTGAGAAAAAACATGACCAAATTTAGATATGATATTTTTTTTCTTAGTTGCATTAATTTTATTTTATTAATCACATTTTTATATAAATTTCTAATAAAATAAAATTATGAGTAATAAAATACAATTCATTAATTTATTTTATTAAAAATTTATACACATTTTTCACTTCTTATGTGTAAATGTAAATAAATCTCTTATCAAAAAATAACATGACACGGTCGAGATGCTAGTAATATATGTGTTTGTTGTGAATAGAAAATAATTGTGTGATGTAGTTAGAAATTAACGTCTATATGCTCATGTACTATCTTTCAAGACATGCTGTTATGTCTTTCACAATTTGCTAGTGTTTATTCTCTGAACTCTAAGACAGGAAAGAGAATTAACTCTAGTGTAAGATATAACTACGTTTATTGTTTCTTTATCTTTTTAGAATTAGTTTTACTTTTCTTTTTTAATTTTAGAAAATTCATCACTTTGTGTATGTGTGTGTGTGTGTGTATATATATATATTAAACAGATTCTTTTGTATAAGATTAATCTTTATTTAAAATTGACCATTATATAATTTTTACAATAACTAAAATCTCAAGATACTTTTTTTATTAAAAATTTTAAATGGTGTGACAATAATAACTATATAATTTCTACAACACTATAAATAATCTCTAAGTCCTAAGCTCTAGGCTTAAAGCCCCATCAAAGTATGGGGATTATTTGTAGTATTCTAAAAATTATATAATTATTATTGTCAAAACATTTAAAATAATTTCAATGGGAAAAGTATATTTTAATATTTTAATTCTTATAATATTTATATAAATGATAAATGCTAAAAACATTGATATCTTGCAAACATAGGTGTTCAATATTACTAATCTTGTCATGCAAAATATTAATTACATAATTCCTACAATCCTAGAAATAATCCTCATACTTTCTATAAAAATAATACAGACTTTCTATAATATATATTTTTAAAATATTGCGGAAGGACTAACTATGATAGTGTGAAACACTGCTGAGTAAAATCTTATTAAGTAAAGTATCATATAGTGTACATATAATGAGACCTAAACCCCCTAGGAATAGTGCTATAATTGGGAATGAAGATAATATGAGATGTTTTTAAAGTAGTATATATTATTCTAGTGTCATGTACTTAGCGGATTATGTTTGAAATTATAAGTCGGACCCACAACTAATGTTGAAGACTTATGAAAGTCCAAATATTGAAAGCATAAGAAGGAATACAAGCCCATAATAATGAAAGATAAGTTATAATTTAACCAAATCAATTAAAAGGGAGGAGTGTTGGAATATAAAAAATATATATATATATATATAAAGTTTTACATATAATAGTTAAGACAAATTTAAAAGTTATATAATATATAAGAATATTAAATTAAATTATTTTAAATATTTTAGATATAAGATATCCTCTATACTTAAACTAATAATTAAAGACCAATAGTATTATAGACCAAGACATCACTTTGTAGACCTAGATTGGCCTATCTAAACTCTAACAGAAACTCCATAGCTTTGTTTTAATTGCATTTAATCATTAGTAGCTAACACCATTGATATTTGTTGAGTTAATATTTTGCCTTAACCATTTTATGATTGTTGCCTTTTAAAAAAATAAATATTTACTACAGGAGAATGAACTTTCATTGAATAATAAAAGATGTAGTGAGTGCCAGAAATCAGTGATTTGAAGTTCCAAAAAAAAAAATATATATTCCAACTCATCAATAGAGAATGAAAATTATGTCAAAGTAAGTAGAACAAAGCTAGGCTTGAGGTTTTTTTTTTTTCCTCTAGAAATATGGTTTATTCATTCTTATATCAAGGATTTAACATGTATTAATCTAAAGTTACGTTTGTTGATGAAGTAAATAAATTGCAATGTTGATGAAGTGATACGGTTTTTAACTTTCCTACGAGTTCTTTGGGCTGTCGTTTTTAGTTGTGGCATTTTAGGCTTTTAGTTCCTTTTTTGTTCAGAAAAGGGAAAGAAAATTGGGATGAAAAAGGTTCGAACTCGCGACCTCAGGATAACTCTTTTGCTTTGAGACCTACGAGCCAGCCAAATGCGCCGCCACCCAATGTTGCTTAGATTTGAAAATAATTTTTATAAATAAAAAAGTATACACCCTTCGAAATCTATGCCAAGCGAGGACTTCATAGAATTTTTAGAATATTCATTTGGCTAAACTATCAAGTTTTTAGTTATTTTAAAATAATAATATTTACATATACAGTTTATATTTGATTAATTTTTTACCAAAAAAATATTTTTGACTATTAAATTATTAAAAAGGGCATGTAGATATTTACTTTATAATTAATATTATTTAAACTGATCAATGATTTTAAAAATTTATTGTGGATAATTTTAAGTAATTTTTTATTTGTAATTAATTAAAATATAAATAATAACATCATAATAATATTCTAAATTTTTTAAAAAATATAAATACATTTAAATACTCTATATTTTAATTTATCTGTCTCAAGATAATAGGTATTAAAAATTTAGATAATTTTATATATGTATCAGAATACAACGTTCACTAAGTATTGAAAAATTAGCCCCAAAAGATGGAGAGTAAGTAATAAAAAAATAGGATAATTATAGTAAATATAATTATTATATTTAGTAAGGATATTTTTGTTCTAGAAAATTAATTTTCAGTTTTTGCTTATGCTTAAAAACAAAAGCTTTAATTTTTAACTTATTTTTCATAGTTGAAAAACTATTTATGCTATTAATTGTTCAAAAGAAACTTAATTTTCAAAATAAATTTATCCAGACACTTCTATTCTTTTTAAATAAATGTTTTTGAGAAAAATAAATAACTTCCTCTTACCAAAAAATTTGGATAAATAAGCTAGAAATATAGTGCGAGTGAGATGAGAGACAAATCATTTTGTGAAGTTTAATAATAAACTAGATAATATTTTATTTTTCACTTGGTGTTTGTTACAATGTTATAATAAACTAGATAATATTTGTTACAATGTTATTAATCCAATGAAGTAGGTCTAAAATGCAATATTACTTTTATAATGTTAACCTTTTAAATGGTTATATAAGTATAAAAAAGTTAAAAATTATTCTAACCTATCATAGCTTATTATATTAACTTTTAAACATTTAATTAATAATTAAATATTTTAAATAGGAAAAATTTATGAAAAGTTCAAACTCCCAAGACTCGTGATTTCATTAATTAATGTTTTTATATTTATTTATTAATTTTATATGTTAAATTATTTTTAAGAAGAGAGAAATAAAATAAAAAAATTTAACCTCTTTTAAGAGGTGGAATTTCTTGTATCATCTTATTTCAAAATATCATCTTGTTTCAAAATATCTTATTCTACAACACCTCACTATTAAAATATTTTCTCAATTCAATCGTTAACACTTTTATTTACTTATGTCAAGAAATTTGTCATTTAGTACAATATCAGTGTTCAAACTCATCAGTAGAATTATTTGTAAATTGTCAAAAGAGAAATTATTTACATATACATATATACATATAGTGTGGGGCGTAACAACAAAAGCAAAAAAATGATAGGGAAATTATATACTAGGAGGTCTAATTAGGTTTTGTGTAAAATAATGGAGAAATTTTTAATAATCACCATAGATCTTAAAACTTTTTAGTTAACCTCCAGGGTATATTTTGTGATGTGTATCAAACAAACATAGTTAATAAGATTTGCTGAGTAGGAGACAATAGAGATAAATAATGATGAATAGTAGCCGAGGTCGATGTTGCTTCCTTTTGTTGCGCTCAGTCATATTTTCATTCGTTTTATATATAAAATATAGTTTGTCACACTGGCAAGTAGGGTTCTATGGTGTAGTGGTTAGCACTCTGGACTTTGAATCCAGCGACCTGGGTTCGACTCCCGGTAGGACCTCTTCCTCTGGTTTTGAATTTTGATTCTTTGTAGGCCCTGCCTTGAATACTATAGAGAGATTATTTGAAAACAAATTCAAGGATAACCCAAAGACACCACACTATAGATGAAGCAGTTAAGGCAATCTGAGAATGGATGGAAAGAAATTTGAATTCCCCGTCACACAGAAGCAAGAAACATGGAAAAGCAGGGGGAATATTGATTATATTATTTTTATAGTATAATGGTTTATTGTTCTGATTTATATTTTAATAAATAAATGATTTTTTTATTTATGTAATTTTTATAAAAATAAATCAAAATATTAATAGATTTATAAAAGAGGAATAACAATTTTTTAAATATAGAAAGTTACTTTAATTAGTCCTTGAATTTAGGAGTTTTTGCAAGGTAAATTAATTTGGGTTGAGAAATTATTTTAATTTGAACTAATTAATATATAATAAGTTGGGTTGAATTGTATCATTAAAATTTATCATAGAATTGAAACTGACATAACACATATTTATACAAGGGTTTGATGGGTTGAGTCTTTTTAAAAATAAAAATATATATTTGTATTTAATTTTTTTAAAATAAATTTTATATATATATATATAAATTATAAACATAAGGAATGAATAATTATTTTTTATCTATAAGTACTAAGATAAATTAATATTAATATTATATAATTTTTCTCATATACAAATAGTAAGATAAATTAATGTAAAAATCACATATGGTAATATTTAATTTACATATATTATTTTAAATAATGATACTTTTAATTTATTTATATTTTTTTACATTGTGTAAAAGGTGATTGAATGAGTTTAAGTAATAAATAAATAAATATATATATATATATATATATATATATATATATATATATGAAGCAACCAAAATACATAATATAAATGCTTAACCTTTTTTAAAAAAAAACCACAATGCTTTGGTTTATTCGTGTTAAAACGAATTAATTTCTTTCATCTCCTAATATGAACTAAACATCACAAGAACTTCATTTTAGATTTCATTCAAGAAGTTTTAAGTAGGCAATGAGAGGTTCAAATGATTCATATCTACAGGAAAACCAATAAATGTACTAATTAGTTAGCTAATTAGGGTCTCAATAGCAACAATTGTATTTAGGGATTAAAACTTTTAAATTGTCCCCACACGAATCTTTACTGGATTCTTTTTGGTGATGTCTAAAGAACTATTAATCTTGGAATGACTGATGTTTAATTTTTTTTTTAGACCTTGTGCCTCGTTGGCATAACCAAAAAAAAAAAAATGTGAATCAATCTATTAACTCAACTCAAACTAATTCAATTTTATAAATTAGATTGAATTTGACAAGTTAAGAAATTAATCAAACCTAATAAACATACTAACTTGAATCTTTAGAATATGATCAGCAATAACATATCTTAAGATAAAACACTTAAGTAAATTTATATTATGAAAAACATAACATCACAAGGACCTATTATATTAAGACCCCATGTATCCTCTCTGTAGATGTAACTATTTTTACGTGCATTGATGTTTGAGGGTAAGAGTATGTGATGAAGTCTTCACCTTTCTCATGTTTTTTGACTTTCTATTTTATTTTATTTTTTAATTTTTACAATCTAAAATTATCTAGTTGTCACATAAATTATCTCAATCATAAACTGATTTACCAATTTTTAAAATTTTAACTTCTTAATTCTTATCATTAATTGTTAATAGAATACTTGGCATGAACACATTGAAATTTTAAAAGCATACATAATAGTCTCAGAAAGAATAATACTTAATACTAATTAGTGTTGTATTTAAAATCTTTTATTCACAGCATTTAATACTTAATATTAATGAGTATAGCTATATCAAAACTTAAAACAAATGTAATATATACTCATAAAAACTTAAATCCAACAATTTATTCACAATATTAGAAATTTTCAAATCTTTATAATATATTATCATTTAAATTTTAAAATATGTGATCATTACTTGTGGTGTTTCCACTAGATGAAAGTCTATGCTTGAGTTGAATTATGTAATAATTATATATATAATTACTTTTAGTTCATTAACTTTGATTCAAGTTTTATTTTTATCTTTTAAATTTGATTGATTTCACTTTATTCTTTTAAATTTAAAGAATCAATCATTTTTTATTTATTTCTAACATCTTTAATTTATCTATCGTAAAATATTAAATTTGAGCTAATTTTAATATCTATATCTTATATTATTATCAAAATTGTTATTCTATTAATCTAACGTGCAAAAATAAATAGGTAGAATCATATATAGATTTATGTTTGATTGATTTTTTTTTACATATAAAGTTAATAAATTGATAATAATATTGCATAAAAATATTAAAATTAGTTCTAAGTCAAAATTTGTTTATTAAGTAAATTTATGAAATTAAGGATTAAAAAAATTGATTAATTTTTTAAAATTAAAAGACTAAAGTAAAACTAATTAAATTTAAAGAACAAAAATAAAATTGAATCAACTAAAGTGAAATTAATCAAATTTAAAAAATAAAAATAAAATTAAATCAAAGTTAAAAGACTAAAATTGATCAAAAGAAATACAAATATAAAGATTAATTAATATTAATTATCATCTATTCATATAATTATTCTATTAATAAGTAATGATTATAAATTAATAGATTATTTTTTAGGAGTACAAGTACATTTGCTGTGAAGCTTGTATGATAAATAATTCGAAAGCAACAATCAAAGTACGAAGAAAAAAAATAATGATAAAAGACACGTGGTTTATTAATTTTGACAAAATATTATTTAACGTATTATGCTCTAACATATGAATATTTACAACAATAAAAAAAAATGAAAGGAATAATAAAAAAATTCAGTCATTGAAAAAAACTCAGTTACGTTTATTAATATAATATAACTCTTAATTTTTTTAATTATCAATTGAAAAAAGAAACAAACTTAACAAATAGAACTCAAATAATGATCACATAATTATATCCATTTTTTTTTTTTACAGAGAATCATTATCAACATTAGTTAATTTTATGTAAAGGCTTATTTATTTAAGACCAAAATTTCTTTTTAAAATTTTCATGAAAATTTTAATTTTTGTCTTTAATTTTTTAATTTTAATATTTATTACTTAATGCAATTTTTTCAACCAAATATTATATACATATATATTAATGATAATATTATATATTAAATTTATATAAAATTATTTTTATTAAAAAATAATTAAATAAAAGAATTTAAATGAGATTAAAATAATTATTAAATTAATTTTTATATAACTTTAATTTTTTTAAATGTTTAGACAAAATTAAAAAAATAAAAAACAAAATTGAAATATCATCCAAAAATTGACAAAAAGTTGGTTTTAGTTTTATTTAAATGTTAAGCCAAACAAGGCACTAGCGTTCTCGTTCCGTTTGAAACGCAGACGAGGAGGAGGACAACGAAGACGAGCCATGGGAGATGGCACTGGTGCCACAGCTGCAAACCGGTCTAACAACAATAACAGTGGAAATAGCAGTAAGCCCGAGTGGCTGCAACAGTACGATCTGATTGGGAAAATTGGCGAAGGCACCTACGGTCTCGTATTCCTCGCGAAGATCAAGTCTCCGACGAATCGCGGAAAATCAATTGCTATCAAGAAATTCAAGCAGTCCAAGGATGGCGACGGAGTCTCTCCCACTGCTATCCGTGAAATTATGGTATGCATTCTCTTTCTTTTTCTCTCTATAATTTTTGGCTTTCTTCATTGCTTGGTTGCTGCTTAAAAAGTAGCTGGAGAATAAGAGAAATTTGCGAGCAAGGTTAATGAACTGAGAAGCAGAAGTACAACTTTTGCTTTCTAATTTTCCCTAGAAGTACCTTTCGTATTTTATTATACATTTATAAGTATTGCAGTTATCCGCCCTGGGAAATTGAACTAGTTCTACAAGTCTTACTTGGTTCCTTTATCTCATGTACGCTGTTTGGAAACAAAATCGACCAAGATTGTCCGTTTGAAGTTTGATTTACTTTTCAGTCTAGGAATGCAACGGAGGATATGCTAATATTCAGAAAAGATAGGAATAGTAAATACTAATTGGCAAGCATATTGTTATGAATGCAATGGTGCCTTTACTTTTCACTCTAGGAATGCAATGAAGGATATGTTATTACTTTTCGCTACTGGTGCCGCTAGCATTGCAATATTCCTCCAAGTCTAGAAAGCTAGCACAAAGTTAGCTTGCATGGGTGTTGGGGCTGAGGACTGTTTTGAAATGTTATGATCCCAATCCCGTGGTATGGGATGTTAGTCCCACATTGAAAGTATGAGATTTTGATGTGGGGTATATATAGACCTTGGTCCTTCTAAGCTTATGAGCTACCTTTTGGGGTATGCGTCCCCAAAAGTTTCATATCACATATCAAGTATTAGGAATGCAATCAAAAGACTACACTTATAATCTTTCTATTCTCCTAAATGTCATTATTTTTGCTCTTTTGACGCTTTGAGTTCATTTTGTACAATGTATCCTGTTATGTTGCAGTTACTCAGGGAGATAACACACGAAAATGTTGTGAAGCTTGTGAACGTTCACATCAATCATGCGGACATGTCCCTGTATCTAGCTTTTGATTATGCTGAACATGACCTTTATGTGAGTGTGATTGTAAAAGATTCCTATTGTTTAGAGTACATTCAAATTTAGGCATTTAATTTAAAGATGTCATTTTCTTTTGGAACTTCTCTACAAATTTCTCATGAGATATGCATTCTTTGAAATCTGGTAATTTTTTTTTTTAAATACATGTTTGATGTTTATCTGAAATAGTGATATAGATTTTAGTTGGAGGAGAGATGATTTTACTCTCTGCTTTCTAGTGTTTGTTTTATGACACTTGGAATTATTTTTTTTGGGAGTCAAGTTGTTTACCCATTTTTCCTGTATTATACTCATTAATTTTAGAAAGACTAGCTCTTCTAGGGATTCTGTCTTATTACTTGTGTCTAAGAAAATTTAATAGTAGCAAGATATATATTGTTCTGGTTAGATAAATTTGAGTGTAAAACTTGCAATCTTGAATGGCAGGAAATCATTAAGCATCACAGGGACAAAGTCAACAATTCTATTAATCAATATACTGTTAAGTCATTACTCTGGCAGCTGCTCAATGGACTAAACTATCTACACAGGTGAGAAGTCTTTTATGAAGTTGAAAAATGGTTCCTTTTCAATTTTCTCTTCATATATGGATTTAATATATTGCATTTCTGCTGTAGTAATTGGATAATTCATCGGGATCTAAAGCCATCAAATATATTGGTATGCCTCCAGCTACTCTATCATTATATACTGATAAGTTCTTATACTGCTATAACCTCCTTTTTTTCCCTTGTGATTAGTGCACTCTTTTTTTTTGTGGTTTAAATGCACTTTCCTCTTCTACTTAAACTTTATTTGACCAGGTTATGGGTGAAGGAGAGGAACATGGAGTTGTTAAAATTGCTGACTTTGGACTAGCAAGGATATATCAGGCCCCTCTAAAGCCATTATCTGAAAATGGAGTATGAGGCATCTTTTTTATTTTTCATCCACCTGTATTATGATATTATCTCTATCACTTTTAGATTCATGAAATTTTTGTGTATATTATGTACCTAACTATTCTTAAAATCAAGGAAAGCAAAATCTGCATACGCATATAATATACAGCATAGACAGTAAGAATATGTTAACGGCAAAAGTACTTTTTCTGTCCCTAAAGTTTGGAATTATTTTTAATTTTGTCCCTAAAGTGTTTTTTTGGTCCATTTCGTACTAAATGTTTATAAAAAGATTCGTACTAATTCACATCTGTCTTCTTTCAAAATAAATGAAATTGTTTCATCACTACTGCTAGAATAAGTATTTATTTGGTTAAATTCATCTTCATGTTTCCATCCTCTAATGAATATCTAGCCACACATTTATTTAGTTAATTTCATTATTAATTTGGATGTTATTAATTTGTAAACATTTAGGACAAAATTGAGTCAAAAACAAACTTTTAGGATGAAATTGACACTAAAACTTTAGGGATGAAATTGAAAATGACCTCAAACTTTAGGGACAAAAAAGGTACTTTCACCTAGAATAAATATTAATATTGTTTTCGCTTTTCAATTAGCTGAATGATGGGTATCATTGTTGAGTGCTACAAGCTTCATTTGTTTGTTTTGCCCCCCTTACTTGAGTGCTTAAACATGGAATGCCTATTTTCTTTTTTAGCCATTAATTATGTGTGCACTTGTGTTACTTTCAGATTTCATCTGTTGATGGTTTAGTTTACTGAATTGTTGGAATAATAATCTGCAGGTTGTTGTTACCATTTGGTACCGTGCACCTGAATTGCTTCTTGGGGCTAAACATTATACTAGTGCTGTTGGTATCCTTTTAGATTAACCTAGTCATTTTTTTATTTGCTGGGCAGTTCACGTATTCAGTATAGAAGTTTTATGTTTATACTCATGTCGAGTTGCATCTTATGATTGACTTCAGAGTTATGCCATGGTGAAATTATTAATTTCTATTTCAAAATAAATTATTAACTTCTCATGGATATACCTCAAGTCTTTTAACCTATGTACTAATTTTTGGACAGTGTAATTGGGTTCTATCGTTATCCCTGGATGGACTCAAGATCCGTGCTTGAATTTTAAATGGATTTTACTAAATCTTAGATGTTAGATAGTATTGAGGGTCTACAAGAAAAATAAACAATTAATTTATCAATTGAATCCCTCCATGTGCGTAGATATTCTAATATTTAAAGTGACCTGGTCATTTTTCCTTAAATAGTCATTTAGATATGTGGGCTGTTGGATGCATTTTTGCTGAGCTGTTGACACTGAAGCCACTATTTCAAGGAGCAGAAGTCAAAGCTACACCAAATCCTTTTCAGGTTGTGATGCAGTATTGCAGTCTCATTTAGCTGTTTGATTCAATGTTTGTTGATTCTTGCTGTAGATTTACTGTTCATATTAGTATTACCTTGCCCTTTTCAGATTCTAATTCGATATAATCCTTGTACCACTTGTGCAGCTTGATCAACTTGACAAGATATTTAAGGTTTTAGGTAACTTATCTGATTACTGTTTTCTTTCTCCCTGCTGGGGGTATTCATTTTTTTTATTGAATATTTCAGAACTATACAGTGGAAAAAGGTTTTGTTTGTTGTTATTATTGTATTTCAGAGCTATATCACAGGACATTGTTAATGTGCAGGCCATCCCACATTAGAAAAGTGGCCTTCCTTAGCATATCTTCCCCATTGGCAACAGGATCTGCAGCATATACAAGGGCATAAATAGTAAGAACTTTTGATGATACTTAGGTGACTTATTTTTTTATATATATGACCTATAGTCGTTTCTCATTTCCTACTTTTGTTACCCCTTGTCCCTCAAATAATACAAAATTGTCCCCCGGGAAATTAATGGATTGATTTTCCTTTGATTTTTGCATGCAACAGTGACAACACTAGCCTCTGTAATGTTGTACACCTACCTCCAAAAAGTCCTGCATATGATCTCTTGTCAAAGATGCTTGAGTAAGTTTTCTTTTCTTTTTCTAAGCTTTTTGGATTTTTTTTCGCTATGCTTTTACAAAAATGATGCTTTTAATTTTTCCCAAATTAGGTGATTCAACACCAGTGTGGAGTAAGACTACTCACGTGCTTCTGATTTGTAGTGGCACCCACTTCAATATTTTGTCATGGCATGAATACATTCTTCAAAATACTTTTTTTAGGTCAAGGTGGTAATTTATGAGGGATAGATTTGAGATAGTCTTACTACTAATCCTATCATATGCACCTAATAACCCTCTAATTGCTTTTTTATTGGTTCTAGGACAAAAGTTTATCAGACTTAATGTAGCTCTTCATGCTTTCCATGTCATATGAATTATTGAATGTTCTTGTAATTACTTTAATGGATCTAATAATCTGCTTAGCCATCTTCCTAATTGAGAATGGTTGTAGCACAGCCACCTTTCTTGTGAAGTAATCACCATCTGAGCCACAAAAGATTCTTTTTATTTTTTATTTCTGGCAATTTGTTGATATAGAGGATGAACTTGAGTATCAGCTCTACTATTCAAAAAAGGTAGGAGAAGAATATTAGTCACTTCAAGATTTTCAAAAATCTTAAATTTAATAATTGTCTAATTCTTTAGAAGAGTTACCTAAAGCAATAATAGGACCAAATTTACTAAGAGCAGTCTAACAAATTTACTTTCCCTTTTCACAATAGAAATAACTTATGTCAGTAGCGTATCATGCAGAATTCAATCTGTAAAGAAGAAGTCTCTTGGTTAACACATTTTTGCTTGCAGTTTTGGAATGATTTGGTCCTGTAGCGTTTGTGGAAATGTGATGCATAGCTTTCTGTTTTAATGAAATTCTCAATTATTTGCTTTTCTTTGCTTAAAACAAGTTAATAAGGGTCAAATTTTCATGTCCAGATATGATCCTCGAAAACGGATAACAGCAGCACAAGCATTGGAACATGAGTAAGGCTGAAGTTTAACATTTATTTTCTTAAATGGTTTTCCTGCTGTAGTTTTACATTTATGTTGCTAAATTGTAAATGCCTGTAAAACATTGCGGTGGATCACTGATTATGACAATACTGTAGAGATTTAATGTTGAGGCAATTTAATTCACACATGGCACGTGGATGAGCGGTAGAGACAGCTTAACAAATGCTTGTTGCCTGGCATAGTGTCTTGTTAATCATGTGTTAATTGTTCATTTTGGTATCAACCTTTATTTTGAAATTTGGCAAATTGCATAAAATGTTATTATTTATATGAGTAGTTCATTTTTATTATTTTAGCTATCATCTTTTAAGCATTTATGTTCTTTAACCAGGTATTTCAAAATGGAACCACTGCCTGGGAGGAAGTAAGGCCTTTCTTTTCCTCCTTTTAAATTTGTTTAGAAGTTTTCTGCTAAGTTTTTATTGGGTGAAGCATTTATCAATCACCGCTGGTTACTTTTCATTTCTTCGTTGCTTGGAAAAGATTTATATATTTATAAATAATCTATATTAGTTTGACTTCATGAATTGAAGTGTGTATTCCATCAGTGTTATTTGCTTTAACTAGACATGAATATATGATCAATTCTCAGTGCTCTTGTACCCTGCCAACCTGGAGAGAAAATTGTGAATTATCCTACTCGTCCAGTTGACACAACAACAGATTTTGAAGGGACAACCAATTTGCAACCTTCTCAACCAGTATGTAACAGATTATGTTTTGGATTATGGTATTGCTACGAGGGGTTTCCTGTACTGCAAAAGAATACTATTTCATTGTTAAACTGCATTTTAATAGTGAAGGATGTGATTCAATTTTTTCATTGAGCCTTATTTCTGTGGAGTTTATTATAGATTTAAAATTAGAAAGAGCAGTGAATATCGAGGAAATGAAGGATGGTGTTTAATTTTCAAGGGATAAATTAGTACTTTGATAGGGAGGAGCATGCCATATTAAGAGAAGTGGTCTATTTTGAACTTCTTAGCATATGATCAAGGTTCCATATTGAAATTACAGTTACCTTGCCTTTCTGAAGTATTTGTTCATGTTAAAGAATAAAGTTGAATGGACCTAATAGTAAATGCGCAAGCATATACATATATAGCATTAGCATACATAAACATTAACTACATACTTCATGATATGTATACTTATTTCTAATTTTCTGGAGTCAGGTTTCCTCTGGAAATGCAGTTTCTGGCAGCTTGACAAGTGGTCATGTATCAAATAGATCTGGCCCTCGACCAATGAATGTTGGCATGCAAAGGATGTCAGCTCAAGCAATGCAAGCTTATAATCTTCCATCCCAGGCAGGGATGGGTGGTGGAATGAATCCTGGTGGAATCCCAATGCCGCGAGGTGTTGCACAGGTCCATCAGCAGCAGCAGGTTCAGTGTTTGTTTTCCTTTGTTTCTCTTGGTAAAATAAGAGAGAAGGGGGAGTGGCGGGGAGGGGGCTGTGCTGATTCTCGTCCTTGTTTTCCTGATGATGAGGTTGTTTACTATGTTAAAACAGTTGAGAAGGAAAGATGGCGGAATGATGATGCCTGGATACCCTCCACAGCAGAAGTCAAGGCGTAACTAAGGTATTCCAGTTTGTTCCTGTTAGCACCACCAAACTTAATAGATAAAAAGAAAGAGTAGCGGCAGAAAATTGAGTGCTAGAATCTGGACAATAATAATCGCCACTAGTTGAGCCCTTAGGTAAGACTAAACCCAAATACATAATTGATTAAACAGACTTAAGATGACAAAAACGAAACCTGCCTAGGGGTATTTATAATCAGGATACCCTCCTAAATTGCATAAAACAGAAAATAGCACACCTGCACTAAATTAGGAAACATGCCTAAAAACTAGGAAAGCATAAAGAGGCTGAAAACTAAGTTGAATACTAGAAATCAGGAAAGGTGCAGATGTGGATCTGCACTTCAGCATAGTGGGGACATCCCCAATAACTCCAGCAGAAGCAATGATGAGTCTTGAGGAATATTCTTCCTTCTAGAATAGGTAGTTAGGGGGTGGTAAATGTTTCTTCCTCTTACGTGGCCCTCTCTTTATGGGAATAGTGGGGTTAATAGGCTCTAGTATCGTATCAGTTCCACAGCTTGTGTGAATGTCACAAAGATGAAGTGCGCTTTTCTTAAATTTGGGAGTATCCTGTGAGTCCTGAAAAATAATACTAGTTCAGCCCATTTTCTCATATTTTGAATGGCCAATTTTAGTGTGCATTCAGGCTTCATGAGAATTCTGAGTGAAATCTTGAATAGTACACGGCTTTCATAGATTCTTATACTAGGATTACTGTGTCTTACGAAACTCCCAATCAAGCATTATCCGATTCACTGTAATAGTCGCATCTGTTTTGTGGCAGACAATAAATTGTCTATATTCTACATCTGTAATTTTCTATCGAAGTATTGGTTCTGCTGGCATAATTTAAGTAGTACTTGGGACCTGGGAAACTCCTCTGTATTTGCAATAAAGCTGAAATACCGTGTCTCATTGTCAGTTTTTGCAGGTAGAAACCAAGTGCAGATAGATTGGGTCAAACATTTGGGTACTTGAACTCATTCAGGACCCAAGGGTCGGATGGTTTACCTTCATTGATTCCAGACCTAGTGCAGTCAAAGGGATCCGGCGAGGCGTAGTAATCTGGATCTTGCTAAAATAGGAGCTACAATTGCCAATATGCCAATGGAGTCCTTTGAGGAAATAAAAGTGATATTGGCTGAACTACTGGAGTCATGTGTATCTAAGTCTTCACTGTATAATATTGTATCATATTAGGTCCTTACCAAAGCATTCATTCAATAGGTTTCCACGTAATTGTAACTTACCACGGTTAGCTTAGCAACAGCCTATGTAACATTATTGTACTCGTTACAAGATATTTCTTAATATTAGTGAAGGATCTTGCTATATCTATTTGCCATCTTGCTGGGAACTTCCCTTCAAGTATATCACAATGTTTTATTTGGGCAGATATTTTCCATCCATCTTTCATGAGATTTAATAAAATTACACTTACTATTGTTTCAAAAATTACTTCAGTATCTTTAAGGTTTAATATAATATTACACAAACTTTTTTTAAAATGAGGTTTAATATAATTTACTAAAATATTTTTCTTATTGATATTATCATCTAACCGACAGGTGGGAAGTTGATTTCTGGAGGTACCATTAGGCACATACTTGGAAATTCTTCTCAACCACTTCTCAATAATATTTACAAACGGCTTCTAATAATCGAACAAGATATTTTTTTCTCATTAATTGCCAACAGATTTTGTAGCCAAATCTTAGTATCGAAGGCAGGCAGTTCTGGTCCATATGCTAGAATCGGTGGGAAACGCACGAGGAAATCTCTCTTTCACTAGATCTTTTGCACTGACGACATAATCTGTTGCTAAATGAGCGCAGTTTTATAACCTTCGCAGTTCGCACTTTCTTCATTGCAGCATTTAGTCAACCTACCTTTCTGGTTTCGTCTTTTTCTTTCACAATTTCAGGTATTAAAATAAACATAAGTGGACAATTCTCAGCGATATCGAAATGTAGTTCTCTCTTCTTTCCCTTGTGGTTTTGTCTTGTACGCTTATTTTTTGTATTCAGCGACTAACTTTTCTCTATCTCTATGTCAACTTGCCAATATATTAATCATATTCCAAGATAAATAGATATGGTGTTTTCATTTCCTGCATTTATTATAATGACAACTTGTACTTTTTTATTGTATTTCCAAAAGAGGTCATTCCAACATAACCAATCAATTAAAGTTTAAAATTTGGCACTTGTCTTTTTTATTCGTTTCTTAATGACTCTGGTCATTATTCCTTACCAAAAGAAGAAAGAGAAAACACAAGTTGATATATTACCTCTAGAGATGCCTGCAAAGTACAAACTATGAGCTTACCATTCCAGGAAGCCACGCACGTGACATGATGATACCCTTTCCTTGCAAGAATGGCTTTCTCTTGCGTGTGTTTATTTTATTCTTACTTCTTGTATCAGCTTCTTTATTAATAATCCCTTCACAAAACCAAATGCATCCAAAACTCTTATCACAACTCTTTTCTTATGCTGATTGCATCATTCATAAATAATCTATCACACACCTTTTTCCAATTCACTTCTCTGCCACTATCTCAGATTCAGTGCATCAATATTCATCCAATGCCCTCGTTCCTCACAAACCGACATTCCACAATTCTTACACACTTACATCTTCCCTTCCCTATAAATACAAACCCACATGTCTTCGCTTTCTCTCATTTTCAAAGTCATGTCGGCACTTCCAAGCAGTGCCGTTTACCTTTCCCAGACCACTAAAAACGACAACTTTGAGGGCGAGACCTTCCACAAGTTCTTTGATTGCTGGCTGGTTGAGCAACACAAGTATCTAGATGACCTTTTTGCTGCAGAATCAACACAGAACATTGCAGATGAAGAACTGAAGTCACTTAATAATAGAGTGATTGAGCACTATGAGCATTACTACAAGGCAAAGTCAAAGTGGGCAAAGCAAGACGTTCTAGCCATATTGTCCCCAACATGGATGAGTTCGTTGGAGGAAGCTTTTCTTTGGATTGGTGGGTGGAGACCCAGTATGGCATTTCATCTTCTGTATTCAAAATCTGGGTTGCAATTTGAGGCCAGATTAAGGGAATTAATGGAGGGCTTAAAAGTTTGTGATTTGGGAGATCTTTCAGCTTCTCAACTTACCCATTTGGATCAGCTTCAAAGAAAGACTATAAGAGAGGAAAGGGAGATCACAGAGATGATGGCAAGGCATCAAGAGACAGTAGCAGATGCTTCAATGGTGGAGTTGTCTCATGCGGTGTCTGAGATGATTAGGAGTAAGGAAAGAGGAGAGAGTGGGAGTGAGAGAGAGAGAGAGAGAGAGATAGAGGAGAGAGTTGAATCCACTTTGGGTCCAAAGAAGGATGTGCTGGAGGAGATATTGCAGAAAGCTGATGATCTGAGGATGACAACACTGAAGGCTATTGTGGATGTTCTGACTCTAAAACAGGGCATTCATTTCTTGATTGCAGCTGCAGAGTTGCATTTGAGGCTGCATGAGTGGGGGAAGAAGAAGGATGCCAGAAAGGAGAAGCTACATGATTGTGTGAGTGAAACTGAAACACACAAAAGCTCATCAAGTTGAAGATCAAATCACGGTGAAGCCACAGAGAGTTGGGGTCCTAGTTTATTTTCATCTTTGAAATTGAAATTCATTTTTGGTTCAACATTGTATTAGTTTAGTCATTTCTCATTTTTTGTATTGACAATTTCTGTCTTAAAATCCATCCAAAAGGCTTAGTCATTTATAAAAGAATGATTAGCCACATTGATTAGTTGAAAAATAAAAGAAAAGCAGTGTTATGTTTGAATGGTGCAAGCTTACTCAGTTACATTTTTTACTTTGGCAATCTGTATCATAAATCCATCCATAAGGCAGTTTTAAATAGAGATATTAACACAAATATATGAGGCAAATTTACTAACGGCTTTTTATATCCCAAATTCTGACCTGCTTGTGAATTGCAAGGTACAAGTTACTACAGAGAGATAGAGAAAATAGAGTACGGAGTCTATCCTGCTTATCATTTGTAGTTTCTTCTGGTTTATTGCAGAGCAATGAAAGTTTCAAAGACATGAATAGCTTTGATGGATTCCCCAACAAACAAGAGGCGCCTACACCAAGGTAATATGCATTAATGACATTATTATACACCAAACTGATATGCAGTAGAATGCATGACCTATCAAACACATTGCATCAAACAAGCAGTGTAGATACAAAGAGATAGTTTATTTAGCATGAAGGGATGTAATATTATTTTATTTTATTTTTGGTGAAAACTCAAGATATCCCAAGACATATTAAACTTGAGACTAAATTTTGTTGAGTCAAGAGCTTTAACATAAAGTCTTCTCAACAAATTTGCTTTCAGAATTCAAACTTGTATACTCTAATTGGTATCATTTGATTTTATGGTTCAAGAATTAAAATTTTATAACACTGCACCCATAGAGGAGATCAGTGTCCTCTTGAGAACATCTGGATTGGGAATATCTTGAACAAAGTTTAAGAGTATCCTGACTATAATAATAATTATAATAGTTTTATAATGATTGTAGATAATGTGTATTAACTCCATAGTTTAATCTGGTAATGTAGCAATTAATTTTTTTATTAGATGAAGAAATGAAACATTAATTATGATTTTCTGTAAAGAGAATATGCATTTTTTTCATCCTTAAAGCACTCAATACAGAAACTACATACACATGTATATTTTCACATCATTTAATGTATATATTATATTTGATTGTTATAAAATAATAATTAATATATATTAATTTGGTGACAAAATATAAAAATATGAAAATATTATAAAAAATAACACTACACAATTAGAGAAAAAAAAGTTTAATGTAAAAATTAAAATGAAAATAATTTCTTACCACAAGACAAACTAATTAAGTAATTATTTATTATGTGGCAACGATGAAAGCGTAAATAACAATATATATATATATATATATATATATATATATATATATATTTGATTTGTTATAAAGTAATCATTATTTATTTTGTGGCAACAAAATGTACACACAGATGGCAATACATATTCTTTTCTTTTCTCGCAGTGTCTGAGTCTAATCCAATTCAACTCACTGGAAGACTCTCCAGTAATCATTTATTTACTCAGTAAATCAACAAAGCAACTGACGGATACAGTCACACACAACGAAAGCGTCGGATTCGAGTCTAGCTGAGAAACCAATTTAATCGCTCACTTTGTCCTTCTTCTCCAGCCCCATCATCATCTTTCTAGAATTGAATTTCAGGTAAGAGCAAAGCTTTACAGCTGCCACTTATGATCGTATATTGTTTTGTTCAGTTCGATTTACTTTGAATTTAGTTACTGCTGTTCGTTTAATTGTGCTATTTTTCTGAATTATGTCATGATGATCTAGACCTTTTAATCATTTCTGGGACCCTTTTCGGGTATATGCTATTAAGTTTTTCTTTGATAGATTTGGATAATAGATTCTGGGTTTTGCTTATATTTTGGTTCAGTTTTTGCTTTCGTTTCATTTTTCTTTTGGGATAGGGTTCGTAAATAGTATTATAACTACGGAAGGGGAATTTTCGTTTGCCATTGTAAATTTAACGATCATTCTTTTTTTTTTTCGGTTTCAGGACAATTGTTTTATTTGAACATGGAGGTTGGGTCCGATAATTTGTGCTTAGAGCAGGGGTGTGTTCGATAAAACTGGGAATTTAGTACTGAAATTTTTAATGATGAAAATTAAAGAACTGAATCTGTAATGTTTGTAAAATATGTCCGCTTGAAATGTTGAATAAGCATCAAAGAAAATTATTGTCATTTAATATTTTAAATAAGGACATTTTCATCTAAAATATTTTAATTAAGGAAAGCATTAGTGCTTTTCTTTAAAATAAAAAAATATAAAAAGATGATGGCAATGAGATTTGACCCTAAGAAACTGTAAGTTACCCAAAGTTCTCACCACTGGACCAGACCTCGTGGCTTTGTTGAATGTATTCCTTCACCTCTCAAATCACAATTTTTCTTAGCACAGCTTTACTTGAATTCATTTTTGGTAGGTATTAAATAAACAACCGAGTCATTTTACTGAAGTAAGTGAATCTTTTGTTGCCAGTCAACATGGAATCTACCTTATAGTGTGATATTTGAACTTTTAGATGCCTCAATAATTCATTCTTTTGTTTTCCAACAGGGGATTTCAAAGTATCTCAAGTAATAGAAGACTCGGATTAGTAGCATTGATTCTGTAGCCTTTTAGATTGTATCTAAGTTCATCTCTTGGACTTGCTTCCAGGCCTGGCATTATGCTAAAAGCGTGTACTATTGGAATCAAAGCATCTTGTGTTTTTGTTCTGCGTTGGAATGCCAGTACCTGTTCAATCCTCAATCATAATTCTTAATTTGCCGAAGTTGTCCTTAATGAACTTGATTAAGTGAATCCTATTGAAGCATAATGGTCTGATAGTCTTAAATCACAAATTGTGTTTAAATTTTGAAGACTCAGCTATTTAAATGGCAAGAGAAAGTTCGTCAGAGAAGGTAAAGGAAGAAGTCAGCAATGATAGTTCCTTGAATGTTGAGACTGAGGATATAGATTCGCACTCTCAACATAGTCTTGAGAAGGAGACAGGCTCGACAAATTGTCGTGTGTGCCAATGTGCTGAATCTGATAAGAGGGGAGATGCTGCACTAGAATTTTTGGGCATCATTCCAGTTATAGAAGCACATATTAGTAATGGGGAAGAAAGGTCAGAGAAGGAAATTCCTAAAAGTATGTCTCTTAAAAGAAATGTTGGAAATAAATCTGGGGTAGTGGAGTTTGTAAGCCCTGATGGGGAGGTTTTCATTTGTAACGCTGATTTGGAAATGGGTCTCTCTCATCAAGACGCTCTAATTGAACTTGGTTGTTGTTGTAAAAATGATCTTGCTGTTGTACACTATGCCTGTGCACTTAAATGGTTTGTCAATCATGGATCTACTGTCTGTGAAATTTGTGGAAATGTGGCAAAAAATATCAGAGTTGCTGACTTCAATAAGGTTGTTTCTTCTTTGAAAGAGTATGAAGCATTGAGGGAAAGAACTGCCATTGGGGAACCCAGTCCTGCTCAAGTTCATGCAAATACTGGTATAGATCCGGATGCTGTGGCTGCTATCCGGAGGCAACGGCTTAGTGAAATTGCACTGTGGTTTTGTCCCCATAATAGCAGTAACAATAACAACAACAATAACAACAATGTGGAAACAGTTTCACAGGTAGTTTCTGAACAACCTTTAAATACTGTTACCGAAGATGATGCCCCTGTTCAAAATCCTGCAACTAAGTGGGCAGTAGAAGGTACTGGGATCCTGCTTGCTACTGGGCTACTTACTGTCACCCTTGCATGGCTCATAGCTCCTCGGGTTGGAAAGGTATGCAAAATTGAATTGGTCTATTAAGATGGCTTAGGAACATAAACATACTGATGTGTTCATATGGGAAATTCCTGTGTAGATTTTTCTGTCCTTGCATGAAATAGTGAAGCACACATATAGTGATGCATTATATGTCACTCACATTTGACTCAACCTAGCTTTCAGAGCGTGCCTGATCTGCTAGATCAGACATAATAATTGGTTTAGTTATCTGTTACTATCAATTTGATATAAAGAGATTTCTTTTGTTCATATATTGAATCTAGTTTAAGTAAAAAGAAAAGGTGTTTAAATTCTGTAACTAAATTATAAATGGAGAGTGTCGTGGGTATGTACAGGATGGGATTAATAAAAAGCTCACATCAGAGGGTTGACATTTATAGACTGGCTACTGTATATTATTCAGCCATGGGGATTTAATGGCTCCCCCTTCCCTATGAAAATGAGGTAGAGGGAGAGGTCTCGTTAAATCATCCGTAGTTTAATGCTGGAGTTTTTGAAGTTGAGAGTCAATATATGGCAATCCTAGTGTTTTGAAATTATTTAGTCAACTCTTCTCTTCTTGGCCTTTTGCCACAGCATATCTGTGATAAGCCTAAACCACTACTCACTTATTCTAGAAGGAAGAATAACAAACCAGAGGAGACATCACTGGTGTCATGGCTAGGCATTTCTTCACTTCACATGTTTTAAGGCTACTTTTTAGGTTCAGCTTAATGTGAGAGGGAAGTGCACCACTACCCAAAACCACTCCTAGTTTTTAGGCATGTTTTCACTACCATTATTTCTGTTTAATTCTGCTAATAACTGTACTCTATTTCTGAGTTACTGTTAGTCAGGTATTCCTCTATAAATACCCTTAGGTCTTTCTTATTCAGCACCTTGATTCAGTAAGTTAAATTTGTAATTGGGTTTGGTCCTCCTACGGACTCGTTTAGTGGAGAATTCAGTGTTTAAGGTCCTTGCACTCTTTCTGCTACTATATTTTTCCTTTCCTAGTTCTTATCTAAGTTGGTAGTGCTATCAATCTGAAGCAATAAAAAGGAGAAGTTTCTGGTCTATATCTTAAAGTACTTTCATACCACTGCCATTGCTGTTAGCTCACATTCCCGTTTAGAAACTTCAAACTTCACCTAAGTATTGGACTGACTGAATTGGATACACTCCTTGGGTGAATCCTGCGGGTATTTGGTCAAAGCATATGACCTTGGAGTTTGCTATGTGAGTCATTGGTGTTTGTTAACCTTTAGTTGATAAATTTAGAGATTGAAGATATAAACTAGGTAGATCTATGGATGGAGATATCTGATTGGATTCATCCACATCCAACTTTTAGAAGCAAGGATGTTAAGTTGTAGTGATATGAATACTATGTTTATGACGAATGAGTTAAGCTAATTCATATATCTTATGTTCTACTTCTCAAGCAAACAAATTGCTGGCAGTTTTTTTAGGGAATGGTGGAGGAGGTTAGGTGCAGCCCTGAGAAGCATATATGTAATATAACTTTATTTTTTGTACAGAAAACTGCAAGAAGTGGTCTTCATATCTTACTTGGAGGCATCTGCGCTTTAACAGTTGTGGTTTTCTTCCGCTTTGTAAGTACATCATGTACCTTCCCTTTGGTCCTCCTGGTTGTATTTTGTTAAGTAATTTCAGTTTTGAATAACGTAGGCTTGCTCAAGACTTGATTATGTTTTTAAATATAGCACTTTAAGAGGAAATAAGACTTTGAGTGTACATGATGCTTTAAGCACAATTGCTATATGATGGCGAACAAGCAAATTAATAATTTGGAAAATTATAGTGGGAACTATGAAAGAACAAAATGCTTGATCTCAGTGACATAACATAATGAACCCTTTACGTCAAGTCCCAAAATTTTTTAAACTTTGATTAGTCTATTTTGTTTGAGTGATGTCTCAACGGTAGAGGTAATTTTCTTTTTAAACGTCTCCGCCATCTCAAACTGGGTTTGTAATTTTAATGCTTTGCCTTTTCCAGTGGGAGTAGAACTGCACTTGTTTTTAACTTTGGGTCCAATATGTTTTCTTTTTTCTGCTTTTGGTTGTGGCAGTTCGTGCTTACCAGAATCAAGTATGGACCTGCACGCTACTGGGCAATCTTATTCATTTTCTGGTTTCTTGTGTTTGGAATATGGGCTTCACGGACACATAGTGCTCATACAACGTGATTCCTTAGCACAGATCTTCTGCATCCTGAATCTCATTTCCTTATTTCTCCCTTTTATTTTCATTTTTCAATTGTGAATTTTGAGATTTTTAATAGAATTTCATTATTGGTAGCGACTAAGGAGGCTGTTTGGTAGATTCGAAAATTGTTCTAAGGATTGTTAGCTATATTTCTTAATGTGAGTTTTAGCTTCCTATTTTCGATTCTTTCATTTGTCTTTGGACTTGTATAAACTTATGTTCATATAGCACCTATACACGAGAATTGTTCCTTCTTCGGGAGTGTAAAACCTTTTCTAGAATTTCCCAAATGCACGGTTTTCGAGTGCTATTACTTTTGCATTGTCTTTCCAAGTTAACGTTAATTAACTATCATTGACTTATTTTCTTAAAGAAGAAATTGTGCTCTAAATTTATAATTTTTATTTATTTGTTATCAAATTTTTAATTAAAAATTGATATGTATATCATTTATATAATTTTTTTTATTATTGATTTTTTTTAAAAAAATTGTTTTATTTTAATTAAAATATATAATAACAAAAATATAAATAATTATACATAATTGTTGTTTATTAAACATTGTGTCAGTAATCAAAATCGCATGATAAGCAATTCGACGTTTAAGGTTTGTGTTAATTCATCGGCCACACGATACCTACTGCAGGACATATATACCTCTATTATATGAGCACAATACTCTACAGCATACTTATGACTTACGATTTATCGTTTAAATTTTTTATATTGAATATTTTATTTATGTTTTAAATATATGTCTTTGATCTGATATATTTAGAGTTATTTTTCATTGTGTTCATTACGATTCAAAAATTAGCTTAACAAATCCGGATTTGACAACTATGCATTGTGCTACTTGATGATGCAAGACCTATTTGTTTTTCGAGTTTAAAATGAGTATGAGGGTCTATTTGAGATATATTTGGATGTTATACTACATTAGCTCAGTAACATAGGAATGAAGATAAAACGACTAGTCACATGGCGAATCTAGACATGAAATATGTTTAATGGCAGCAATTAACACTTGCTACAAATGCAGTATTACTATGTATATCATCAGCCTTGGTATCTCCAGGCCTCCCCTTCCAAGGGGATTCTTCTCATCATGAGTTTCAATCTGTTTGACTCAAACGTTATTAAAAACCGACTCCAGAACATTAGTTGAACCAGTTTTAAATCATTTGGCATCCAATTACTTGACTTAAATCACCACCACAAATTACAAAATTTGATACACTTGTCCGTTATACAATGCATGTTGTCATCCTCTTAACACATTAAACATCCACAATTTGAAGAACAAGGCGTAGGAAGATTAAAAAGATGCAGAAATTGATGTACCACTATACTGAGTACTGACGAATTTATGCAAGATAGAAGATATCATCCGTCATTAACAAAATATACTGCAAAATCCTCAAAGGAGCATTTCGAAAATCCAAATGGGGCAACCTGAGCTCCCTGATTCTACACGCTCCATCCTCATTCGGGTTTCGGATCCGAACCCGGTTCACATCAACCTTTCTGAAGAGGTAAACGGCAATTCGGCTGTCTCCACCGGGATCCGCCGATGGGTTTCTCTTAGTTTTGAAAAACGTCCATCCGTTGCCGGCGAGAGCTGCGCAGAAGCCCTCCATCGTATCAATCCGATCACTGGTGAGCCTTGAACACAGAGAGACCGAGCAGCAATCCCAATTACTATCGTTGCCATTATCAACACACGCTTCAGTTGCGTCACGGTCGGATTTGAAGAAAACTAGCTTGAAGAGGCCTTTGGAGAGAGTAACGAAATAGCGAAGGTGGGTGAGTGAGGCTGTGGAGAGGGAAGGGAAGGGGATGGGAACGGCGTCGTTTAGCGGAGACCAGGAAGCCGAGGACGATGAAAACGACAATGTCGAGGGGAAGGAGGAGGGCGTCGACGGCGATGATGATGACGGCGTCGGCGATGCACAGGAGAAGACGATGTGCGAAAGGGTTGGAGTGGGGTACAAATCCATACCCAATTCTCGAGCAATGGAGGCAAGTCTGTATGTATCTACGACAATCTCTTTGGTGGGAAGGAACAGAAGAGCAGGGGTTTTGGATTTGGATTTGGAGGCACTTTTGTTGCTGCAATCACTTCTCCTTCTCCTTCTTCTTCTGCTGCTTCTTCTACTCCTTGATGAAGGATGGGCGTCGTTGGGGTCATCGGAGGGATCATCATCACTGTGGTGATGATTTTGGGTTAGAGAGGAAGGGTTGTTAATGGCTTCCCCCAAGACGAGAGATCGAAGCAGCTTTAGAGGAAGCATCTTTGCTTTACCTTCTTCCATTGGCCTGTACACGAGGTATTAGGTATGTCTTGTCTCATGCTTCTCCCTTTTGACGAAATCTCGCCGGATATGCTGCTTTGCTTTCTTGAGATTTGATTTATTTAGGGTCTTGTTTGTTTCCCTTTGAAATGGGTCGGAGCCTCCTAAAACCTAAAGCGTCACCACAGTTCAGTAGATGGTATATTAGTATTGGTAGGTATTCGTTTCAACAGACATTATATTTACTAATTTTATTTAAAATATTATTAGATATTAAATATAATTATTTTTAAATAAAATTTAAATATTAATTTATTATATTATAAGAGATTAATTGTTTATATTAAATTAATCTTTATTAATTGTCGAAAGCTTAATATAAGTCCAAAAAATTAGTAGAATAACTCCTTTCACAAGGAAAGGATTGGTGCTAATTGTGCTAAGTTATAGCTAATTATTAAGAATGATGTTAAAAAATTTAAAATATATGAATAATTTACTCTATAAAACTCTCAAAACTAAGTAAAAATGTTGCTAAAACGTTTTTCTAATTCTTGCGTGTCCTATGAAGTATGAAAACATAATAATTAATAAATGTGAAGTCACCGACTTTATCTTCCTATTCTTCATGAATCATGGCTAAGACGTGAGAAGCCATTTCAGTTTTTGTACATAAATTCTTGCAAGACTGTAACTTCCCGTTATAGGCAACAATTAGTGACCCGCTATATCCTACTTTAATTATAGCATAGATTATATTATGATTGGGCTTTGAGCTTTCTTTCTGTTTTGGGTTGCAACTAGCAAGTTCTGGTTTCAGCATTCTCAAAATGCCACTTTCACATGGAAACTGCAATATGCTCTTTTTATGTGAAGGCCCATGATCACTTATATTTTATCTGGAATCAAATTTTGTGCCAAGCTAAAATTCAGTTCAAGAGTTAAGGCCTTGAGGATGTCCATTTTTTTTTTTCTTTCCCTCTTCTTGGTTACAGAAGATTGTGATATAATCAATAATTAATGCTCTGCATAAAGAAACTTTTTTTTGCTGGTCTAGGATTGAGCACATTAAAGCCAAACCATTGCATAGATAGATGTAAATGTTAAGTCAAAAATAGTTTGTCACCTTTTCACTCTTTAGGTATTGATGCTGATTCTTATTTACCTCCACGCTTGTCCTTTCAGAAGGAAAGGAATAAGAACCTGTGACATTACATGCATTTGAAGACAAACCATGTAATGGTGAGGTTATCTTCTTCCTGAACCCAACCCATATGAAGGGAAAGGTTGTTACTTATTACCAATAAAATTTACAGCAAGAAGCAATACCCATGTATTTGACAACCCATTCAAGAAACATCAACACCCAACGTCACCATTTAAAGCTATTTCACACATTTTATCAAACTCTCGTACATGATCATATAGTATACCACATACACAAGAAGAAAACAGGAAGAGACTATGAAGATAGGAAAGGTGGGATTGTTAGTATTCATCGTTCTGGTATTGAGTTGGTCTACTTGTTCAGCCTGGCTTGGAGATAAGCAGAAAAAAGAAAAGAAGTCGAATCTAGCAGGTGAAGCAACATCATCGTGGGTCCTAAATCGTCCTGGGTCCTCCATTGTGTTCAAGGTTCACGGCAACGTTTATCCTGTCGGGTAAGTTCTACCTCTAGGCCTTCATCCATTTTGGTTTTCAGATAATTGGCACATACATACATACATACATACATATGTATATATATATATATATATATATAAAGAAAAGAAGGGACTCTGTTTGCAGGTTCTATAATGTTACTCTCAACATAGGCCAATCACCTAGGCCTTATTTTCTTGACATTGACACGGGCAGCGACCTCACATGGCTCCAATGTGATGCACCTTGTACCAGTTGTTCCGAGGTAAGTTCCCAAGTCTTACGTTAAATCTTCCAACATGTGTTCGTTCTGTTCAAGAACAATTCCAATTAGTGTGTGTTTGTTCATTTATCAGACACCCCATCCGCTTTATCAACCAAGCAACGACTTGGTGTCCTGTAAGGATCCCCTTTGTGCATCCTTGCAGCCGTCTGATGACTACGAGTGCCAACACCCAGATCAATGTGACTACGAGATTGAGTATGCAGATCATTATTCATCTCTTGGTGTTCTTCTAAGAGATGTCTGCATCCTCAACTTCACAAATGGAGTCCAACTTAAAGTTCGTCTGGCACTTGGGTTAGTTAGTAATTAATTACCTCCATCATTTTCACTTCCTTTGTGTCATACAAGTGTGTGTATATATCTTGCTCTTGAAATCTGAATACCTCCTTTCATGAATTGTTTTGTCAATCACAGATGTGGGTATGATCAGATTTTTCCAGCTTCTTACCACCCCTTGGATGGAGTACTTGGGCTTGGGAGGGGGAAGACCAGCTTGATATCACAGCTTAATGGTCAAGGCTTGGTACGAAATGTGGTTGGACACTGTCTAAGTACACAAGGAGGAGGATACATCTTCTTCGGGAATGTTTATGATTCTTCTCGACTGATTTGGACTCCAATGTCATCTAAAGATCATTCGTAACTACACCTTCAGAACAAACATATATATATATATATATATATATCCTATTTGCACTCTACAATCCCACATGCATTTGATTTCAGTGATTCATAATTCTTGGCCTTTGTTTGGAATTTGTATCAGCAAACATTACTCAGCAGGAGCAGCTGTACTGGTTCTTGGAGGGAAGGCTACTGGGGTTGCAGCTCCTGTTACATTTGACACTGGCAGCTCTTACACTTACTTCAACTCCAAGGCCTACCAGGCATTACTTTCTTGGGTCAGTTGAAACTGAAAGCAATTGCTCAGTGATTCAAGATAGTGCTATGTTTAATTATAATTACATATATAATGTTAAACTGCAGTTGAAGAAGGAAGTAACAAGGAAGGCCATTAAAGAAGCCCCTGATGACCATACTGTTCCTGTGTGTTGGCATGGTAAGAGACCGTTCAAAAGCATATGTGAAGCCAGTAAATACTTCAAGCCTTTGACACTCAGTTTCACAAGCGGTGGAAAAGTGAAAGCTCAGTTCGAAATCCCTCCTGAAGCTTATTTGATAATATCAGTGAGTCCTAACATACATGTATCTTCTCTGTTAATCTTCTGTTGCTAGCATTATTTTGGGTATATACATAACAATTTGTTGTGGCAGAACAAGGGAAATGTTTGCTTGGGCATTCTAAACGGTTCTGAAGTGGGGATGGGGGATATGAACTTGATTGGAGGTAGGAATGATGATATATATATATATATGATTTCTGCAGTTTCTTTTTAGCAGTTTTGACCAAAATCCGTTATGAACTCTGCAACTGCATCATGAAAAAGTAATGTTCTTATTTATGCAGACATATCCATGCTAGACAAAGTGATGGTGTTCGACAATGACAAGCAGGTGATTGGTTGGGCACCTGCAAACTGTGACCGGATTCCAAAGTCCAGAGATTTCAGCGTTTGATCATAAAAGATATAGTGATGGTTGGAAGTGGAACCGAGTCATTGTTCTATCTTCATCATGCGTATGTAACTGTGTACAAGTATTTGCTTGTGAAGTTTGCGTTGATGTACAGTGATGAATTGAATGATGAAAACAGATAAGACTAAAAATGCCTCTAAAAATGTTTCCTTTCAATTGAAAAATAAGGCCATATATTACAAATCATATGAAAAAATTAAGGTAACAATCCCAATGGAACAAGAATGTCCTTCCTACCACACTCCTTACATATTAACACTGAAATCAATCCTAACATTACCCCATTGATAATTGAAAGGAGATCTTTCTGCTTCCTACGTTACACCCTGCCCCACCTGATCTCTTTCTCCAATGTGACTTTCTTTTCCTACAACGAATTAATAATAATATGTGGGAGTAGATCCTATTCCTTATACTGAACATATCCCTGAAATGAATCATATGTTCATAATGGTTTCTGGAGATACATGAACATGTCCTGCAATGGAGACAGTTGGTTTATTTGGTACTGGACCTGAGGGGCAAAAGGGTCATATCCCGTGAGGCTAGTCATATCCATACCGTCCATGTAATTGAACTGAAAATCCAAGCCATCATCTCCTACTCCCAGTTCTAGCTCATTCCACTTGGGCTCACTCTGCACCTCCCTCTCCCACGTGACATCGGGGGAAAGCACGTGCTCCGAGCAGCTGGAGTCCGTGTTCAACCTGGGCACCGATTCTGACGTGTCCATGTACAATTGGTCATTGGTGAGCGCCGACGACGGTACCACCGAGTTGATTTGTGGTTTAGTTTCATGCTCATCTTCAACCTCTGAAAATTTCCCTGATTTCTGATCTTTCGTATTGTTGTTGTACTTCTCAACGATCCCTTTCTTGTTGTAAATTCGGCATAATACCCAATCATCAAGCTGCAATAACATGAAAACCAGATCAGCAAAAATCAACTTGACCTGAAGATTTAATTTTGAAAGCAGTAGTAGAATTAGAATTAGATGTATACCCTCAAGTTGTTGTTTTTGCGAGCAGATCGATCAACATTGGCAAGGCGATATTCGTGCATGATCCAGTTGGTTTTTTGGCCGGATGGGGCTTTTCCGGCGTAGAAAACGAGGGCTTTCTTGATTCCAAGTGGCTTTGGCTTCCCTATGGCCTTGTCTGCTCCTGTCGCCTTCCAATACCCACTTCCTGCTGCTCTGTTCGGCCTTGATCCATTTGGGTATTTTCTGTCCCTCGGAGAGAAAAAGTACCATTCTTTCTCACCGTATAGCGCCATTTCTGTCCATATCATGGTTTATCAGAAACCCAGAAAAAAAGATGAATCTAAACTAAAATCAATTAGAACTTAGAAAAAGAGACAAGTACCTGGAAGCTGCCATGGATCGAACTTATACAAATCAATCTCTTTGATGATAGGAACAGCAATGGACTGAGAAGCACATTTCCTACACAAATAGTGATTCACCAACTCCTCATCCGTTGGGTGGAATCTGAACCCAGGGGGTAACTCTAATTCACTCTTCATTCCCGATTCTTCTCTTATCTAATTAATTAACCTCTGTTCCTCGATGCAGTCAAAGCAGAATCCTCAAACCTTCAATATTCTCTCTCTCTCTCTCTTGCTTGCTGCTTCTGGAGTTCTGTTTCTTCCTCTTCACTGCGTCTTGAAACGTAGAATCAATGCTCGAGACACGCTTTTATAGTGTGAGAGCACGAAAAAGATGAAACGCATTTGACACGTGCGCGTGTGGAAGTGGAGGTTGGAACTAGAACACACTTAAAAATGGGAAAGGAGAAGGAAATAATACAAAGGGTTCGATTCCATTTGATTTACTCAGCAAACTGTATCCAGCACGTGGCATTCCATGAGTGGACTTTCGCACGAGTGTCTGTCCCACCTCCGGTTATTCTGTCATTGCTTACATCAGAACGCATGTTTTTCAACATGTCGGCTCAACAGATTTGAGGTCATCGTTGACTGTCTAGATAGCTCCCATGTCTAATGCCATTGGCCACACACACACACATACATGCATATAATCCTGCACTAGTCTGTCTGCGTTCAGCTACGGGTTCCTTAAATATCCAATAATTTTATGCCGCGTGTCAATGCTGGGTTCCCAATGGCCAAGAGTAAAGTGAGTGCACAGCTTGCGTCGCACACGAGCATAACTTCAACACTGCGCTCCACCTGCGCGTGCGTTTTCAAGTAGTAACTGTAGACGTCCGGTTCCTTTCCGCCCAAGCAAGCAAGTGAAAGTAATTTTGACTTAAAATTAAATTAGACTTCGTTTGGTTTGTGAAGATATTTTTAATTTTTATTTCTTAAAATTTGTAAGTTATCATTTTTAAATTTTAAAAATTTTAAAAATTTTTAAAATATGTTTGTTATATAAATTAAAAATTTGGTTTATATTTATTTTTAAGTTCAATAACTTAAATGATTATAATATTTTATTAATTTTTAAGTTTAATTATTATTAAATAATATTATCTATATGGTTAAAATATTTATTTTTTAAAAAATAAAAAATTCATAATAATCATTATTTAAAAATATTGAACGTTTTTAAAAAAAATTTTTAATTTTTTTAAATATTTTTAAAAAATATTTTTTGTCAAATTTTATCAAATATATTTTCAGTCATATTTTTTACTTTCAGTGAAAATAAAAACAAAAAATGGTAAAAGCAAACGTAACCTTATTTTTTAAAAGAAAATAAATTAAATTATGTGTTAAAATATTAGTTGATATATGCATTTTGACATTTTATTACTGCTTAGGTTCAAAATTTCAAAGGAAATTGTTATGTAAAAATATTTAGATCTCATCCTATGAAGATTATTTTACACGCTTTTAATAATTTTATTAAGAAAATAATTATAAACTCTTAAAAATTAAACATGTATATTTTTCCTTTTAAAATATCCCGTATGTTTTTTGAATTAAAAAATTGGGTTTATGTTATTATCTTGTAAGAAATTGAACAACAATAGTCAATATACCCACACGTTTATTTTTGTAGCATATTGACTATATTTTAGATAAATTTCAATCTTTCAAAATAAGAGAGAAGTAAAATTTGTAAAAAAAAAAAATTTTAGTCTTTGACAGATATGATGACTTTTAATTTAATTATCTATATATTATTTTTGTTAATTTAATATCTTAAAAATAAAAATATTTTTAATATTATTCTTCTACTTAAATTTTATTTATAATTTTTTTAATAAAATATTTAAGTATAATTTAATTAGTGACATATTTATTTTAGATATCACATGTTAATTTATATAAAATAAAATATTTAAATAAATTAAAATTATTTAATTACATACATAAGTTTTTTGATTAATTACGTATATTATGATCATTTGAAACTTAGTTACTTTTTATATTAAAGTATTTTTAACTAATTATATACATGAACATTTTTAATATAATATAAATTATCTATCATTTATAATTTATATGTTAACAATTAAAATTTTTATTAATATTTTGTTAAGTAAAATATTAAGATATAGATAAATTTTAAATAAAAAGATAATATTAAAATTATTTTTAACTTTGAAAAATTAAATTAATAAAAATAATTTATGAAATATTAAATTAAAAGTTATGATATTTTTTAAGGACTAAAATATATTTTTTAAAAAAAATAAACTTTAATTAATTAATTATTTTTTAAATTTTTTTATTTTTATATCTCTTATTTTATAAAATGCTTTGAAGCATTTTTTTCATTTCAGATAATGATCTTTTCTGTGGCCTTGACTACAATATGGGAAAAATCAACGTAGTGCCAAATTCCTGTCCCCCTGCTGTCTCTTCAGAAAATTCTTTTATTTTATTTTTTTCTTGGGCTGCTAATTATAGCAAGAATTTTCTAACCTTTGAAAATTTTAAACTACTAAATGGATTAATGGACCATATCGGCTCACAATTACGTACAATCAATAATAATAATAATAATAATAGCATCGTAATTAATTACAAATATAATAATAATAACAAAAAAAAGTTATTAATACTTAATAGCTGTGATACCAGACGCAGCACATGATTATATATATATATATATATATGCTATATGTAGTCAAAAACATAAGACAATTAAAAGTTTCTCAAATTATATATGTTTCCTTTTAGATAGTTCTGCATGTGGGTTTGCGCAATTTTTTAATGCTTTCTCTAAATAATTTTCCTGGTAAATGTCTCAATTAAGCTCCTTTTTGACCTAACATTCATTCAATACTCATTTGAAAGGGAAAAGTCGTAAAGAAAGAAGAAAAAAAAAAGATATGCGAAGAACATTCTCGCATATCATAATATATGTATGGCTGGAGAATTAAATAAAAAAGAGTAAGAAAAAAATGGGAGAAAGCGAAAGGTAGTTCATGTGATGTGGTGCGTGACATCGTCGCATTAGACCTACCCAGACAAGGATGTTGGTGATGACTATGCGGAAGCTACCTGGATGTTACCTGGCAAAGGATTTTCAGACTTATCAACACCACTCCACAATCTTTTTTCTGTACGTACAATGGTTAAAGTAATCATTTTGAGTTTAAAAATTTATTAAAAGTGATCATATTTTTTATTTGAATCAACGATATTTTTTGTAAAATTATAATATTTATCAGAAAAAATATATTTGTAAAAGTATTTATTATTATTATTTATTTTGAGTTTAAAATGATAAAACTATTTTATTTTAATTTTTTATATTAGTTAAATATATATTTAATTATATAAATAAAATATAAAAATATGTTGATCAAAATAAATAAAATTATAATTTTTTTCAAAATTTTTAAATCTTCATCTTACTTCTAAAAACTTCCTAAAATAATTATATAAAGATTTTTAAAGGTACACTTCTACACATCTCTTATTCTATATAATCTCTCCATTCTATACTAACTTAAACAACAAAATTCATGATAGAACCTTTCAACTTCTTTGTGTCCTTTTACATTATCTTGTTTTATAGGCTTTCACTATCCAAAAGATTTGATCACAAGAACTATCATCATGGTTAAATATGATTTATCAAGAAAAAAATAAAATTTTTTTAAATAAAAAAAATATAATTTCATATCTCTAAAAAATATATAATTTATTTCTTATTTCTTATAAAAATTGTTGAAAATATTATCCAGCGCTAAGGTCCAAACTGTGATTTTTTAGACGTCGAAGACGAGTTTGTTTGAATAGACTTAATTTGAATTAACAAAATCATGATTATTTTGCTTTATTTTAAATTGTTGTCCGTCACTTTCATAAGTTGATGAGGTTTTATCCTGTCAAGTTGGCCAGCTTGGATGGCACATGGCCTTTGAAACTGCTTTGACTTTACTTTTGTTGTGTTTTGGTTTGGCAATTATTAATTAGTGTTACTTGCCCGTCAAGTCCATCTACCTCTCTCTTCTTCTGCGCCGCCATCTTGCTCAGCAGTGACAAAGTGGGGTCTCTTTTAATATCACCCTCTTTTATTTTACAATATTTCAAATTTATTATAGACCACCACTAATTAACTTAATTATGATAGAAATGAAATATATAATTTTTTTAAAAAAATCTTTTGGAGTGCAATGAAGCATATAATTTAATGAAACTTGTCGTGAAATATCTTTGTCAGCCTTAAATCTACTTGTATGTACCAACAGGTCTAAGTGAAACGAACGTGATGTCGCAAAGTAAAATTATCACTTTCTCGGAAGCTTCTTCATTCTTAGTATGTACTATATATACTAGCTGCCAACCTTGACTTCACTTTCTCCTTTGGCAAAAAATAATTAGTACCTAAACTTTGGTTACTTTTAAATTTGTCTTTTAGTATTTACAATAATTATATAACAAAGTGATTCATCTTATTAATCACATAAGATTAGCTCACCAATTGAGGGTATAACTAAATAATCATTATTGTTTTGACGCTTATGTCAAATTAGTCACATAACAAAAATATTAGATTTTTTTGTTACTAATTTTGATGATGTTAATAATTATTATAAAGTTTACACTCTAAAAAGAAAAAAAAAAACTTAATGGAAGAAATTAAAACTAACCTTCAACTTTAAGGACGAACCCTTGGTTATTTATTCAAGCACCAAACTCATTTTTGTTTGTTATCAAGATTCTCTAATTTTATCTTGACTATTTCAATTTTGACTTTTAGTTAATAATTTCAAATAAATGATTAAATAACAAAGAAGTCAGAAAACTATTAAATTTAATACTAAATTTTTAATTAATAATATAATAAAAAGATAAAATTAAATAATTTCACAAAAAATACACAAATAATAATATTGTTTATTTTTGAACTAAAACATCAAACTGAAATTTTGATAAAATTAGAGCCACTAAAAGCACATGTAGATGAGTTCTTGCGTGATGAGAAGATTACACTCATTTGGTAATGATGTTGGTGAACAAGAATATTTGAAAAATGATACCCAGAAAAAGAAAAAGAAGGATGAAATAATTTTAATTATTTCTTGACATGAGTGTGATTGCGATATAAGGTGAAAAAATGGAGATCCTAGCGGGAGCGTTTGGGTTACGATTTGGTAAACAAGGGCACTTTTGGTAAAACAAAAAAATTCCCGACCCGCTAAGTTCTTTGGACTGGGGAAATGAAGCGGGCCTCAGTACTGGGCTTTCTGGGCCGGGTGATTCCAATGATGAAATATCGCATTGTTCAATGATGCTACTATCTATACTAATTGCCAAGGCATCCCTTCAGGTCTTTTCTTTATAAGATCTTATTAATCAATATTCTAAAGATATAGATTAATAAAATTTTTGTTTAAACATATAAATTTTAGATAAAAATATTTTTTATGTTTTTAAATTTCATATTAATTTTTAATTTTATTCTTAAATTTTTTTTACAGTTAATTTTATCTCTAAAATTTTAAATTATAATTAATTTCGTCTTACAACTTAACGTCATTTAAATTATTAATAAAAAATAGTAATATGAAATTTGATAATAAATCTTAAGAATATGAATAAAATTTTGACAACATTCAAATTTTAAATAATAATAAATATTTTTAAATTATAGTATTTTTACTTTCACTCAATTACTATTTGACATAGAGATTAAATTTTTCAATGAAAACTTCAATGAATATTTTGCATATTACTTGAATAATTTTATTAGCGATTTTATATTTTCTTTCAGATATAATATTATATTATAATTTTTTATTATAACATTAAGTTATAAGATAAAATTAATTATAATTTAAAATTTTATGAATAAAATTGACTATAACAAAATTTTAAAAATAAAAATTAAAAATTAATATAAAATTTAAAGATATAAAATATATTTTTATCAAAATTTTAAATATTTAATCAAAATTTAAAGAATTTTTTTATAAGCATTTTAATTAAGCTACATACATTTAATTTGACATTTCGGCATTGGTTCATTTGGTTTGAAGTTTGGTTCATTTGATTTGAAGTTGTTATTGGAGCTGATGGTGTCGTGTATGCCCCTAGTTAAACGGTCATTCATGTAGTGTATTATTATTGAGGGCAAAAATTTTAAATCCTGCAAGAGCTAACTTAAGTAGTTTTTTTGGTTTCCAAAATTGAGAAAATGTAGGCAAATTCTTCAAAGAAAAGAAGGACCGCTTGTATTTTTTATTTTACATAAAATATCATTTTAGGAAACGACAAGAATTAAGTTCAATAAAAAAAATTAATCTATTTAATAAATAAAAATTTAAATTTTTATTAAAAAAATATTTATATTTAGTGAATAATTGTATTCAGTAAAAAATTAAAAAAAAATAGTTAGACGGTGAATTAGAAGGTGACACGTGCAAATAAGTAGGACGTCCCACGTGGACTTGGAAACCAAGTGTCGCGCATGCTTATATCCACGTATGCGATAGCCTCGCCTCGCGGCACACCTAGCCGCTTTGCTTTATATTTATATTATCATTTATCATTATCATCTTCTCTATTCTCTACCATACCAATGCCATTTCCTCTGTTTCGTCTTTGAATCAATCCTCTCTCAGAGTCTGAGTCCATCCTTTTCACTTCCAAGATCTCTTCTTTCTCTCTTCTCTTCTCGAAAGAAATGTCTGGTGTAACTCTAGCAGTGGGTTCCAGTCCAGGGTCGACGGAACCCACGAAAACGAAACCCCTTCATCCTCCACAACCACAAGCAGCAACAGCAGGAGCAGGAGCAGGAGGAAGCGTGATGGGTTCGCTGCGAGTGATAGAGCTTCAGCT
Source organism: Senna siamea (assembly GCA_031216115.1). NCBI lineage: Eukaryota > Viridiplantae > Streptophyta > Magnoliopsida > Fabales > Fabaceae > Senna > Senna siamea. The sequence goes on along the minus strand of CM062359.1, from coordinate 16,254,242 downwards.
TGTAGCATTCATAATGGTGTTCTCAGCGAGCGGGCTCGTTCCTCTGCTTGACTTAATGTTTCCAGCCTTTGCTTCCATTTACATCTTAGCCCTCGCGCACTTTGCCTTCCCTAACACTCATGCCTCTGCCTCTGCTACATCCCCAGAGATCTTCCATGGAAGCAGGATGTTCAGAGCGTACGTGATTGTGGGGACCACCCTAGGGCTGTTCTTGCCTCTGGCATACGTGCTGGGTGGGTTTGCAAGAGGCGACGAACACGCAGTGAGATCCGCCACTCCTCACCTCTTCTTGCTCTCCTTTCAGATTCTGACGGAGAATGTCATCAGCGGGCTGTCTCTGTTCTCGCCGCCGGTGAGAGCCTTGGTGCCTTTGCTCTATACTGTTCGCAGGATCTTCGTCATCCTTGATTGGATTCACGATGTGTGGCTCAACAAGACCCTGCCTGTTAACGCACACTATACGGTAATTTATAAATTCTTGAATGCCGATCCAGTTCTGTGAAATCCATCCATGTGCTGGTATGACATTATATATTAATGTCTATATATGCAGGACGTGGCATGGTATTGGTTCGGGAGAAGTTTATCGTTGGCGAATTTGGTGTATTTCTCGATGAATCTGCTTGGATTTTTGATACCCAGGTTCCTTCCCAGAGCATTTGAAAGGTATTTCAAAGAGAGGGAAGAGATCTCTGCTAAGACATTGGAGGACAAGAGATCTGCCGCCATTAACAAACCTTCTGATTATAAGAAGAAAGATTAGAGTTTTTGGCTATTGTTTTAATTACACTTTTTAGCATTCTCTTCTTTTTCTCAAATCAATGATTGCAGCTTCTTCTTCTGGTTACATTTTTAAGACATTGGTTTTGTATAAAATTTTATGTGAATGATGATGCAAAATCCATGCTAACTTCCACGATCATAATGAGACTCCAATTCCATGCACTATAGTTAATCACTATTGCATGCCCTGATACTTCAATTCAGGCTCAACAATAATATATAGGGCCTGATTGATTCTGTTACACGCATTGCGAGAAAAGGAAATCTAAAGCATTATAATTTATTAAAAAAATTTAAAATATTTTATTATTGTATATTTTGAGTTAAAAATAATAGGTATTTTATTTTAAATTTAAAAATTTATATTGGTTAATTATATAAGCAATAAATATAAAAATATTTTGACCAATATCAGCACTTGCCAAAGGTACATGGGATATAAGCATCTAAACCCAGAAAAAGAAAAATGTAAGCATATTGACTACAAATATCAGAATATGATCCGTATTTAATATATATGTATGTAGAAGAGGTATCATTTGACACTGGCCAAATTAATCAATGTTATCTTTATATCATTGAATAACTTCTATAGAATAAATTTTTGAAAAGTCCACAGTTTGATTGAAATTTTTACAGGAATATTATCCTAAAAAAATTTGACATGATCAATCCACTCCACATACAATTGTTTGATGTAAAAATTAAACTATAACATACATTTTAAATATAAGAAATTAATAATTGATAGATTTCGTAGTTATAGTTTCCAATTTTGCCTTTGATTGAGAGTGGTGTACCCAATTCATCCCTCCTCATATAACATGATTCTTGGAAAGAACAGTAGCAACCAGAGAATTGACATTCCAAGAGAAAACAGAGCTAATGTGAAAACCAAGAAGGAGAATAAGGAGGAAATGCAGATTAACATTTCTCAGTTAAGTTTAACTGTTCACTGGGAATCATATCATCATACCAAGAAAATGAAGAAAAGCAAGCTCACAAATGGAGACTCGCAAAGTAATTATGGACTCAACTACTTAACGGAGTAATGGTTGAATAATGAAGAGGGAAACAATAGTGCACAACACTGAGATCAGAATTCTCATTGAGCAGAGAGATAGATATGGGTCAATAAAGTTTAACACTTTAATAATTACATTTATTTCTCTTCTCTTTCATGAGAATATCTAGATCCACAACACTGACTTGTTCTGGCTAATTGGAATTACGAATTTGAGAAGATCTGAATTTCTTTTATTTGGGCTTAATAGACTTTTTTTGTCATATTTGGGCCTCTTTTCAGGATAGTATAGTCCAGTGAACCTGATAATGAGAACAACATAGTCGTTAAAAAAAAAAAAACAAAGTGAAATTTAAAAATAAATTTAATACATTTTGTTTTTGGTAGAAAAGAGAAAGAAAACAAAACACTGAAGCACCTCTAAACTGTTAGAGCCTACATTTAAAGAAAATCTATTAAGGTCTTTAGTTGAATTTTGTCTGCTTTCATGGAAAAGGTCATGAGAAACATGGAGTTCACATGTTAAGAAATTTTATTTTACACTTTACGGATCTTCCAAAATTGCTTATAACTAGTTCGTTACTAAAATACATCATTAATAATTGTGCGGTGCTCTTAAATTTGCAAGGACTTAATTCCATCTCTCTTCATCCATAATACAAATTATATATGGATATATGTTTGAACTATTAGTATAGATTTTCACAATTTAAGTCCAAAATTAATTATATAAAAGTATTAAAAAATATAATACTAAACACACTAATAAATTGTTTTTTATTGATCTATAAACACATTAGTATTATATAATATATTAGTATTTGATTTAATGATAAAATTTAATTGGTTTTTATCATTTTCTTAGTTTGATTTAATGTAGTTACCATAAATTGGTTTTATCAATTTTAAACACTCTTAATACAAATTATTTAATGTAACGTAATAATAGATAAAGATGAAAGCATTTGTGTATGTAAGGTACTGGTGGTAGATGTAGAGGTGCATTCGGATAACCTTATATGTGTGGAGCTTGATGTTTAATCATTTAAGTGTTGGGTTGGAGATGAAGATCACTTTGTTTGGCTCTTCCCTCCTCTCAGATTCATTGAAACTTATAGGAACATGATGATATGCATAAGCACTGGGCATTTGGATAAGGTTTTGACAAGCTTGCCATGTGGAAGCCATAAATTATAATATATATGCAGAATTTCTAGATTCTATGTGTGACACATACACAACCAAACCACATATATGCAAATACAAGTGTCACCGTTTTGATGTACTCACTTTTTTCTTTCGTGGAAATTATTTCAGAGAGAAAGAGAAAGAAAGGATCTTTAATTGGCATATTGATTTCTTTGCTAAACACTACACAAATGTGTAGTAATTAACATTATTTTATACTTGTTCATTTGAATAATTTCTATTGCTTTTATTAATTTTCATAGATTTTCACTGAATTTAATTAACCACATAAATACCCATAAGTTCAAGCTGGATACATTATTCTTTTTGTCCACAAGAATGAGTAGAATCGCGTAACAAATAATCATATCATCTTTGAACATCTTAGCTATTGGAATGAACTATTGAAAAGGAATGCAGTTATCATCACAAAAGGTATATAAGGCGAGAAAAGTAGGCAATCAATTGTCAGTCTACCACTTGAACAAGTAATAATAAAACTTCTAATAGTCTAGACCATGCTTACAAGATTCTAATAACATTTCACTTTTTGCTCCACTTATAATCATATTACTTAACGTTGTGTAGTTTATTTTAATGTTTTACATCATCCAAGTTTAGAGATTGAGAAGAGAGGACGTTTATATAAATAGTGGAGAGGTGTATGAGTTTTCTTATACGCACCATAAGCCCAGTTACAAGTGTATTGAAGTCTGAGTAGTTGTGCGTCAGTGAAAGGATTTTGAATTTTTTATAATTTAAAATTAGTGAATTTTTTTACAATAAGAAAGAAATAAAAACAAAATATTTACACTAATAGAAATACATCATAATAAAAATAAAAGACCCATATTAATAGAAAAACACCATGAGGATTAGGGGTCAAATTTTTTTTTTATTTTTATCTCTTTTCTATTATAGAAAAATACACTAATTTTAAATTACAGAGAATTCAAACCCCAGTGAGAGAGATTTATAAGTTTTTTATTCAAAAATTATATTAAAGATGGTTTGCAATTTTCTTTCTGCAAAAGTTAATTCAATGAGCTCGTGGGTCTTAAAGCATCAAAATATTTTAAAATTTTTGTGTTATCTCTTTCCCTTTCTTTCATTTTATGAGTGTGTTTTTGTTGCTGGATTCAAGAGTTGAGCATGGAGTGGCTTTTAATTAATACATTTCTTATTGAGGGTAAAGAATTGCACAGATGAACTTAATTAACAAAAGGCATAACGATTATAAGAATTAAATTCCATTTCTTATGAAAGTCTTCTTTACAGATAAATAACTTGAAATTGGAAGCACGTTATATATTGGAGCCACTAAGTACATAATCTAGAAATCCTCTTAATTATTATATATATATATAATTAGCTGTAGGATTTATCATGCACACCCACAAGAAAATGCTGTTAATTAAAAAGGAGATGGAGAAACAAGCATGTGCATCTAAATACAGAACAGATTTGACAACCTAGACTTCCATGGCCGTCAATTCAACTCCTATTCCTTTGCTCTCTGATGAAAAACGACCATACCAAGCAATCTTATTCTCAAATGTATCTAGAATCACTTACCCTTCCTTGCTCTATTCCATAATGTAATTTTGTATGGTTCAAAATAATCTATAGTCAAATCCAATTACCACTGGTTTAGATTTTCTTGCTCAATCATCCACATCCTCTCTATCCATATTCTAATTCAACGCGTCACTGCATGTGTGTTAGCCTATCCAATCCAACTACTTCCCAGGACCCACCACCCAATTTGGTGATCAAAACACTCCAAAACCTCACTTTCAGTGGTACCTCTTTGCCTTTCTTTTTTTTTCCTTTGTTTTTATCATAAAACTCAAAAATTAGTATGCTGAACTTGTTTTGTCACCATCAATATAAAGTATGGAGTCCGCCAATAGATAATTGATCAAAATAATAAATATTTTATTTAAACATTTTTATTCATAAAGTTTTATTTCTGATATCTCAATCAACTCAGGCCAAATTAATTAAGAGCCTAATAGACTTATATATACTATGGTATTCAACTCTAAATTCAACTATTTCTTAAAATCTTCCATAAATATATTGTAGCACCAGAGAGGCATGCACAGTTATCTCTGGAAAAGAGATACTAAATAAATCTCTCTCTCTTATTGTGCATATTCCTTTCCTTTCTCACTTAATGGAATTGATCCTTGGCTAATAATTGTTAAGTTATTGGAGTTTGACTACAACTACAAATATTATTCTGATAAGCACTTTTGTTTTGCTTAGTGACCTATGAATCCTAGTATCTTCCAAGTAGATAATTGTATAAGAACTATAGATGAGGATGGTGAGGGAGGGAAATTTCTTAGTCATAAATAAATATTTTGGAGAATTGCGGCCATTATTGATTCTTCATTCTATCTCTCTTTGGTTTCTTCATTTTAATAAGGCACAGTTTGTATATATACAGTTTTGTTTCCAATGTTTAATTAAGGAGACTGCATAAATAGTGTAAATGGCAGAAACTAGGCTTGTCTTGCCTCGATAAAAACTTCAAGGCTTCATTGTGTCTCATATGAAGTCTAAATGGGCTATTTCAAGATTTTGAATCCTCTATATTTTAAAAATAGTATATTTTTTATATTTAGAGAAAGATAAAAATAAAAAAAATAAAAAATGTATACTAATAAAAATTTACTCTGAATGAATTAAAAATTAAATGTTTTTTTATATTTTTTAAATGTAAAAAATATATTCTTTTTTAGATTTAAAAAATTCAAACTTCTATTTCAACATTGAATTAAAAGAAGTTAATAATAAAGAACCAATTTTTCTTCTTTTTAAGAAATAAATTTTATTTTTCAGAGAATCAACAAAATTAAGCTCAAGTTTAGATATACATACGAGTTGAACAAGCTAAAGCTTGAGAAATCATATTTCATATGACCAATTAAGCTCAATTTCTCGAGTGAGCCAAAATACAATGAAGTAAACATTTCATTTTTGAGAAATTATATATTAGGCAATGAGTTATGGTGTTAATCTGTCTCACTCTCTCATCTTGATCAAGTTCAAGTAAGTCTGAATGCCTATTAAATTAACACAAATGCATTTACGTAATGTTTTTGAATTGCACAATTTATTAGCCATACAAGGTAAAGCATGTGACTCTCTCTAATACGTTGTTTCACTTTCATATGCTTGATGTGCTGCTCCAAAACAAGAAACTGCCATTTGAGCTCTCTTTTTCATCGATTCGTGTAGACCCCACAAATCCAACAAAAAAATTTTAATTTTTAGCATTTTCAAATTACAATTCCTTTCAACTTTAATCTTTTCATTTCTTAAAAACTCTATAAATACCCCTCTTCCCTTTATAACCCATCAGTGTCAGTTAAGCTTAACCTTCCCTTCTCCATCTTGCTCTGTTTTGGAGTTTGAACTACTCGCATCTGTTCCATTACCATATACAAAACATGGGCGAAAACTCTGCATCAACTACACCTAGCCAGCATCAAGCTTTTGACATAGAAGATTCCAGAGGTGACGTAGCCCCACAAGCTGCTTCCAAATGCTATGACGACGATGGTCGTCCTAAGAGAACTGGTACATACTGTAACAGAACATTGTTTGTGAGTTGAGTCCAAAATTGGTATAGGAAATTAGGAATTGTATGACAGTATGAGTATGAAATGAGAATGCAGGGAACGTTTGGACTGCAAGCTCACACATAATAACAGCAGTGATAGGATCAGGGGTTCTGTCGTTGGCATGGGCCATAGCTCAACTGGGTTGGATTGCAGGTCCTGCTGTGATGCTCTTGTTCTCTTTTGTGACTTTCTACACTTCAACCATGCTAGCAGATTGTTATCGTTGTGATTCTGGGAACAGAAATTACACTTATATGGACGCTGTTCGCTCCATTCTTGGTAATTTTATTCTTCATATTTTACAAACGCTTATGAGTGTTGTCATTAGTGTGGAGATGAGGAATTGCAGGATCCCCATGTTATTTAAAATTTGTGAAGTTATATAAAAATTAGGATAAATTGCACTTTTATTATAGATTTAAAAATATATGAGTTTGTTTATATTTCAAATAAATTAAAGTTGTGATTTTTAACTCAAAATAAATAATATTGTAATAATATTTTTTAACAAATTTTATTTTTTAAAAAATAATATTATTATGGAAGGTATTTTGGTAAAAACTACTAAAAATATAAGTTTTTTTGTACTTTTTAATTTGAAAAATGTAATTTTTTAAAATAAAATGAATGGAAGTATGATTTTAGCGTCTTTTTTTTAAAAAAAAGGAGTATAGGTAAGCATTTAAATAGACTTCATTTAGTAGTGAGAGTTTTCGACATATGTAGGTAATATATTTTAAAAGGCTGTAAGGGTGCATTTGTTTTTCACTGATGAAAATAAAAAATGTAACTAAAAATATGTTTTGTATAGTTTAACAAAAAATATTTTTAAATATAGACTGAATACAGGAAAAGCTTAAAAGATATTTCAACATTTTTACATAATAACTAATGATACTTTTATTATTTTTTAATAAATTAAATCTTTTAATCATATAAATATTATAAAAAAAATTAATTTTTTATAAAAAATATTTTTAAAATATTAATAAGTTAAAAATAAAAACTAATTTTAAAAAAATTAAAATATTTTCATAAACCAAACAAACCTGACATTTTCATATACTTGAAACTTTTTTTTAAGTTGGCTGGTAAAGAAGGGAAAGATTCTTAACATTGATTTTTTGTTAGTTAGTGGTACCTTTAAAAATATTATAAACACCTACAAGTGCTAAAGGTGTTACTCAAACATCATATGAAAGTTGTTATCACTAAATGTACCATAGTTACACTTAAATGTGTTTTATATTAATTTAATTTAATTAATTAATTTATTAATAATATTTATTTATTAAACTTAATAATATTTATAACTATGTTATTAAAATAAATGGCTCTCTTTGGTCAAGAAGAGGTAGCTCATCTCTTTAAGAAAAGGTGACTCCTCTTCTTGAAAAGAAGAAGTGTTTTCACTTAAGAAAAAAGAGTGTCTCCACTTAAGTAATAAAGGTGCCTCTACCTAAGAAGAGAAGGTACATCTACCTCTTTTATTTTATATAATTCATCATTTTGACAATAAACATAAGACATCAGATGTTTAGCTATACGATACCATGGCTTAGCTTAAGACTCTACAAAACGCCTTGCCTTAAGTTTTTTAATATCACATCGTCCTTGGTATCTAGTCTCAATGCAACTTTTAATGATAAATCCATTGCTAAACAAAGTGTTTTAGGATGCCCAATAAATCTTTTCTTTGGATAGTAAACTAAGACACCTCACTGTCTCCCTCTTGAAAAGTATAAAATAACAAAGAGTGTAATGGGATCATCCCTTTCCTCAAGAAGGCCAGCACAGTGCTAGCTTGAAAAGAACTACATCAAGGTTACTTTGACTTTGTGAGGAAACAACACTTTCAGAGTAAGTTTGATATAAGTCAAGCACCACTTGCAGTACCTAATTTAGACAAGGTTGGGAAAGCGAATGAGTGATTTTCATACTCTTTTTTTCCAAAAATAGGCTTAGGGAGTGACTTGGTAGAATTAAAGTGAAGAATCTTTGTGTCTAGGTATAATCACTCCAAGTAAATTAGGAAAGGATTTAACACTTAATAAATTAATAATTGTTCTATTGAGCTCAAAATTCGTTTTCCTAGCTAATTTAACACTAATGAATATTCTCTAGCCCCCTAAAGGAGTCAAGCTTCGAGTAGTGACTGTCCCACATCCTACCACTAGGCATGTCATCAATAACTGATATCATTTATATACTTCTTGCGTATTAATTACTCACGATCTCTCACTCTCATTAACTTTAATCTACTACTTAACTCTACTATTTTGTTATAGAATGAGTGTACAGTTATTCACTTTCTCAAAATATAACTTGTTAGTTAGTTACTGACTACTCCTCCTTCCACTATAAATAGACATCTATCAATGCTTTCTAATAATTCATAAATCCCTAAGTTCAATAAGAATATATTATATTTATTAAGATTTAAATTCTTTTATCTTATTTATAATTTTCTTATAGTGCTTTATTTCTCCTTTATTAAGAACTTGTTAAATCCTTTGATAGTTATACCTGTTAAGTTCAAACTTGTTGTTCCCAAAACAATGTGCATTAGAGTAATTACCAAAAATAAAACAAAATTTCAAAAACTCAAAAGTAATAAATAATTTTCAATTTAAATAAACTTGGAAAAACCATATACTATAGACTACTAGTACAAATTGTAAAGGTATGAACACTAATTTAGACATAAATACTAAAACAATGGAATGAAATGAATGATATTTATAGCCAGTTAATTATAGTAGGATCTCTATGGAGTAGAAAAATAAAATTTTGATTGGCAGGAGAAAATCTAGCCCCACCTTTGTTTCAGACAAATTCCCTCATCATCCCCACCTTTATACAAAGACAATAAAAATTCTCTCACCTAAAAGACTTATATGTAATTTTTTATATTTTTATTATCAAATTATTTAATTAAAATAAAATAAATAAAAAAATTTAAATTATATAAATTATATACATATCAATTTTTAATTAACAAATTTAATTATAAATATATAAAAACTGGCACCTAAATTTTGTTCGATTTAAATGGGCTGATAATCATAACAGCATACATTATTATGAATACATATGCAGGTGGAGTTAATGTTACACTATGTGGGATAATTCAGTACGTGAATCTTTTTGGGGTTGCAATAGGGTACACAATAGCGGCTTCTATAAGCATGATGTGAGTAATTTTATTAACTAATTAATTAACGTGTAATGAATGGGATTGACTATGTGGTCTGATGATGAGTCAATGGGTTTTTTTATTGACAGGGCAATAAAAAGGTCAAATTGTTTTCATTCTTCGAGGGGAAAAAACTCATGTCACATGTCAAGCAATCCATACATGATCATTTTTGGGGCAACTCAATTTTTTCTTTCTCAAATTCCAGATTTCGATCAGATATGGTGGCTTTCTATTGTTGCTGCAGTTATGTCTGTAACTTATTCTTCGATTGGTCTTGCTCTTGGAATTGCCAAAGTTGCAGGTTCAAGTTCAACATTCTATTTTTATTTATTTTTTTCTTTTTTTAATTATTCATGCATATATGTATTAAATCCATGACTTCACTTTTAACTTTGTTGAGATTTTTGGTAGCAGAAACAGGTACTTTTAAGGGTAGCCTTACAGGAATAAGCGTTGGAACTGTAACTCAGACCCAAAAAATATGGAGGAGTTTTCAAGCTCTTGGTAACATAGCCTTTGCCTACTCATTCGCTGTAGTACTCATTGAAATTCAGGTATTGAACAAGAAAGTTATCACTAAATTTTAGATATATATATATATATATATACAGAGCTCAGTGCTGAAAAATTCAGATATTCATTACTCATTAACCTCCCATCAATCAAACACATACTAATAAAAATTTTCAAAAGCTAAATCATGTATCTCTAATATTCAAAAATCAAATAAGGCATAAATCTTTGAAGAAAAAAATGGTTGAAAATAATTTTTTATCTTTTACTGTTTTTTTTTTTCTTACTAACGGAAGCAATTTCCTCTCCCACTCAAGTGACGTTTATATCTCACTAATAGCATGAGAAAGTTTTACATATAATAGATGTATCACATCATTCATTCATTATCTAATCACATTAACCAAATCTCTTACTTTTTACATCAGCTTGGACTCACATATTAACTTTGAGTAAGAAATGTGACTTAATGTTATTAGGTAACCTGTATAAATGATGTGGTACATCAATTGTATGTAAGAATTTTTCCTAATAGCATAGGTATACATGGAGCTAAGTGAAACTATTGTTGCTAGAGTCTAGATAAATTGGTAGATAAAGTTTAAATGAAACCAAAATTGTGCATAAAGTAGTCCCAAAAATTTTTGAACCTTCTTAATATCCAATGTTTCATATATGAACTTCTCTACCAATTTAACTATATTCTAATTAGAGTAATTTTACTTGAGCTCCAACATATGATTGATGGCATTTAAGGAGAGAAAGAAATTGTATCTGGTAATGTAAAGACAAGAGATAAAATTAAAAAAAAAAAAAACAAAGAGACAAAATTGAAATGTTATGCAAAGTTAATTGGGACAAAAAAAATGGTTTGGCCAATAAATTGTCCTGAAAATTAGACATGTGGCAAATAATTAAGCTAACATGTGATGTTGTACAGGACACTATAAAATCCCCACCATCAGAAGCAAAGACAATGAAGAAGGCTACACTGACAAGTATTGTTGTAACCACAATATTCTACATGCTCTGTGGCTTCATGGGGTATGCTGCTTTTGGAGACGCAGCACCTGGGAATCTGCTAACAGGTTTTGGTTTCTACAATCCATATTGGCTCATAGACATTGCTAATGCTGCCATAGTGATTCACCTTGTTGGAGCATACCAAGTGTTTTCCCAGCCCATCTTTGCCTTCGTTGAGAAAGAAGCATCACAAAGATGGCCCAAAACTCACAAAGAAATTCAAGTTCCAATCCCAGGATTTTCCCCTTACAATCTCAACTTCTTCAGACTAGTTTGGAGGACGGTGTTTGTGATCCTAACCACTGTCATATCAATGCTGCTTCCATTCTTCAATGACATTGTAGGAGTCATGGGGGCATTAGGGTTTTGGCCTTTGACTGTTTATTTCCCTGTGAAGATGTACATTTTGCAGAAGAAGATCCCAAAATGGAGTGGCAGGTGGATTTGTCTTCAATTGCTTAGCTTGGCTTGCCTTATGGTATCCACTATAGCTGTTATTGGCTCACTGGCTGGTGTCTTGCTTGACCTTAAGAAGTACAAACCATTTAAGTCAGATTATTAAACCATTTAAGACTTTTGGGGACATTCGATAAAATTGGAAACATCTCTTTTTAAAGGAGACTCTACTAAAATTTTTGCGATAATTATAGTGAGAATATCGATTTATGTTAATGAATGATTTGGTGTTGTTAGGCTTATGGAGACAAAGTAAGATATGTTTGGAAATGGAAAAGAAAAGAAAAGAAAAGGGTAGACAAGAAAAAGTTAAATAATTATTTATCTTCTTCTTGTTTAGATTTTTTAAAATATCTCAATTTGAGATAATTAAATCTAACAAAAAAATGTTAAAAAAAACCCACATAAAATCATCCAACTTTAAAATTTTAAAAATTAAATAAAGAGAAAGTTACTAAATTTCTTTTTCTTCTCTTCCCTTCCTTTTTTCTCTATTCTCTCTCTCCCAAACAAACTCTTAAATAAAGTTTTTTACTCCTTAGTTATTGGGTGTTTATTTAGGTAAAATGAACTTTTTTTATCTTTTATTTTTGTAAGGGGTTTCAATTTTGTCTATTATCTTTTTATTTGTTTCAATCTTACTCTTTATCTTTACTAATTAATGTATTTTTTATTTTATCTAAATGTTGTTTGTATATGTCACTGATAACATAATCATAACTTTTATTGGCTCACTAGGTGGTCTCTTGTTTGACCTTAAAAAATACAAACCATTTAAGTGAAATTATTAAATGAACCAAACTTTTAATAAAGAGGGAATAAGGAGATAAAAATAAGGAAAGGAATTAAAATATATATATATTAAATGATGATTTCTCCTCTTCTTATTTAAATCTTTTAAATTTTTTTAATTTGGAGTAATTAAAATTATTATTAAATTCTTTAATTCTTTTTTCTCTAAAATTTTAACAAGCAAACAAGAAAAAATTCATTAAATTTTCTTCCCTTTCTCTCTATCTTCTCTCTTTCAAACAAAATCTTAAGTAAAGTTTTTTACTCCTTAATTATTAGGTGTTTATTAGATAACTATGTAAAATGAACTTTTTTATCTTTTCTTTTTTTGTAAGAGGTTTTAATTTTGTCTGTTATTTTTTTTCTTTTCAATTTTGCTTATTATATTTATTAATTAATGCAATTACTTTTTTTTTGTGTAAAGTTATTTATATATGTCACTAATAACACAATCATTTATGAAGTTCAAATGAAATTATTGTTGTCAAAGCATGATTAAATTGGTAGAACTCAAATAAGACCAAAATGATAACAAAGTAGTCCTTGTGCATACTCCAATTAATTAGAACAATCTCATTTGAGCCCCACACATAACTAATAATTTTTGGAGAGGAAAAAAAATAACACTTGGTAAATCAAGCGGATTACTGTGTTTCTTGTTTGAAGAATCAAAGAGAGGAAGGATCTTTGGTTTAATCAATAATCATATGTCACTTTTCGTAGTTTGTGTTATACGAATGCAACTGATTACACTTGTTGCCAAACTTATTCATCAAAACTCTTTCTAAGATCGTTCCTAAAGAAGAGTGGCAATGGGTTAGATCATGAGTTTTCAAATTCAAGCATAAAATGGCAAAACCACCTTTTCATCTCGAATTATTTGAGGTTATTTGTAAATCTATCTTAAAATGTTTTTTTATTAATTTTTTCTTAAATATTTATAAAAAAATTTAGTATCATTCTAATTACTAAAGTCATTTAAATTAATTACAAAACTTCTTGATTTGCCTATCATATGATCAAAAGTCTTAAAATTTAACTCAAAGCACCAAAACCATTTATTTTTATTACTATTTCTCTTCTGAAGAAACCACATATGAAACTATAATCACTATTGTTGGAAATTTGGAATAATTATACATTTGGTTGAATTTATTTTAATATTTGCATCGTTTAATAATGATTTAGCCACACAATTAACAGGTCAGCTAATTTCATTATTAATTTGAATTTCATAAATAATTAAAACAATTATCTGAATTTTTATAAATATTTAAATTGAAATTAAGACAAATAATAATTTATTAAGACTAAATAGATTAGAAAAAACTTAAGATGAAATTAAAAATGATTCTGAACTTTAAGGATAAAAAAGACTTTTGTCAGCATAAAATAGAAGATAAATAAGTCTTTATTATTTTAATTTTCAATTATAATATCTCTATTTTTTTAAAAAAATTGCAATATCGATAAGAAATAAGCTTATTAGTTTAAATTCAAAAATTTTAAGAAGATAAAAATTATTACAATATCATTCTTACTATTTAATGTTTTTTCACTCCTTATCATCTCCAATTAATTTATCTGTGGCCTTCAACTTTTTTTTTCATGCCATGGTAAAAGAAATTTGAGGGAACTAATTTTAATAAATACACAAATCAGGATTTATAAATGATAAAAGAACTAATAAGTTAAATATAAAACTTTTTAAATTAAAAGGACATCATAATTAGAGATCAAAATCGTATTTTTATTTTATATAGCAAACCCTAAACCCTAAATTACACTGCCCTCTCATATTTTTTGAAAATAGATACAAATTTTTTAAAATTAAAAATAAATAAATACTTTTAAAAAAAATTATTATTATTATTTTAAATGTAAAATATTAAAAAAATTAATTTTTTAATGTTATTTATTATGGGTTGAAAATTGTAAATTTAATTTATTTTAAAATTTAAAAATGCGGCCATTTTATACTTTAAAGATGAGTGTGTAAATTTTTCTTAATAAAGTATCCCTGAAGACCAACAATTTCGTTCGTCTATTTTCGAAGAAAAAAAATATGCGATACAAATAATTGGCCCCAAAGATGGATGAGATTGAGAGGTGAAGAATAAGATGCAGCAATAAGACATGTATATAAGACTTAAGCTCAACATGTATATGGAAATGTCGAAACAGTGAAGTTTGGTGAAGGGAAAGAGAGAAGAGATATATAGATATATATACACACACACACACTTTAATTTATACATGATAAATTTAATTTATCAATCTCTTAATTTTCTTTTCTTTTCTCTTCTCTGTACTATGCATAGTGCAATTAAACACGACACTTGCACGTACAACAATAATTCTGCTCTCTGTGTCAAGACAGCAACACATCAATAAAAGTATAGTTTTGTGGTCACAAAAACTTCATTTCTTTTTAATTTTTTCAATGGCAAGTAAATTCATTTCAATCAAAATTACAACAAATTAAACAAAAATTCATGAGTCCTACTGGAAGCAGAAGAGCCTTGAGTTCTGTGTATTTAAAATCAATCAAAATTGATGTCAATAATTAAATTACAACAAATTGAATAAAATCAAAATAAAATTGATTAAAATTAATTTGAATTAATTTGGTTTAAATATTTTTTAACCATTTGATTTGATTTATAATTTGATGTATCAAAAAATTAAATAAAACCTCTTATAATTATATATATGTCATTTATATTAAAAAATTCTCATATATAAAATATATTATCTTTAAAATATTTATTTTATATTAACTGGTAATTATTTAATTTTTTTGAAAAGAGACATTTATGTTTAATGTTTATAATCTAACTAAATTTAAAATAACAATGTAATTATTATTTACTTATTTCATAATGTTTGAATGTGTATTAATTAAGGACATATATGATTTTATCTTATTAATGAAAAGAATGTTAGTACATTTTCTTGATATTTGTTTATATTTATATATTAAAAAAATTATTTTATTTTATTTTTGTTGATAAATTTTACTGTATAAAATTGACAAATTAAAAATACTTAAACCGTCTAAATCAAACAGTTTAAAATTGATTATTTATAATTTGGTTTGATTTTATCTGATACTATAAATTTAAATTAATATATTTATTATTATGTCAAATTGATATGAACTAGAGCCCCCAAACCAAACTAAGAAAAACCCCTGCTTAAGTCTGTATATGCTGCAATAAGAAAAACGTTAAATTATCAGAAATTGAAGAAGCAAGAGGTATTTGATTCGCTTAACATAACTATACATTTAGATCTTGTTTGGGTTCTAAATTAAAACAAAATTTGTAGTATCTACCCAAAAAAATGGTACATGGGAGGAAGGGGCTGGCTGCTGGATTTAAAAGATGGACCATATTCTCTCATTATATCATTTAATATTTTCCCAGAGAACAGAACTGATTCATTCTGATATTCGGAAGAATCAAATTGAGAAGCATCAATGACGCTGACAAAGAATTCAAAAGCTTCCAGATCAAATGGATGAACATGATGCTCTTTCAAACAAAAATGGACTCACATGACCAACTTATTTTCCAGGAAAACTGGGAACTCGTTTCTGCTCTTTTATGAAGAAACATATAAACAATAAAAAGGCATGAGCTACAGAGAAATATTTGCATTACACTATAACCAGAACAAATGGAAAAGATACAAAAAATATTCCATTAGTAATCAATAGAGTCATAGACTTCAGAATTTATCCCAGCTAAAAAAGTTTGAACAACCTTGATTTAACACCACAAATAACAAACAATTTTACTTGTATAGAATGAATAAGTTTGTGCAAAAAAGACCCATGGATATTTATAAGCTCAACCGTACACTGGATTGTAACCCAGATTTTGATGTAAATCCACACGATGGTATATATTCAAGAGATCCTATTATATCACCAGTAATAAATGGGATCAACAAAAACAGGCCGCTTATGAGCCCTCACTCAACAGAGGCACTAAATTGATGGACGTAGAGAGAGATGCTCACAAAAAGATATTTTACACCAAAAAAAAACCATACTATATTCGTAATAGCCTGTGGAAACCTTTTAAATGCCCGGAAGAACATCGATTACACCAAGGATTACTTCATGGTGTAACCATCAGAATATTTCACTATCCTGATAGCTACACAGAAGCAATATTTTCACCACCCATGCATTTCACTTTCAATCAGAATAATCAAAGAGGGAGGCGGTTAATACAAGGTTGTGGTCCCCTCTCAACTGAATTCCTGAACAAGCCACCTTGAAGTGGAGATTAGAAAAGCTCCTCTGAATTGAACTTATTCCATGCTTCCTATTATTGACAACAAAACTTTCAGGCAACGATTAAGGCATTGTAAATCTTCAACTAGATCTTGCTAGTCAATAAAAAGGCATCAAAATAAAAGAACCTTTTGTTATTGGAATGGTGAATTGTTTATACAAGGCATCATATGTCACTACAATGGGAATATTATTTTTATGTGGACTGAAGCATAAAACTAAGTGAGTTCGATGGAGTTCATCAAAAGTAAAATAATCATGTCATATTTGTCCACTAAAAGCAAAGATATGTAACCATTGTAGGCTCATCTCCATCCAAAAGCAAGAGGAGAGGAGGCTTAAAAATAACAGTTGCATAATATTCATCCTGATAACCCATTGATTGCCAATGGCGGCTAAAACCATTATTATTTCTTTTAGAAAGCATTGGTAGAGAGAATATCAACATATTATATGCAGCGGACTGCAATACCTTGAGTAAATCAAACACCTTCTCCGCAATGTATTTCTGTTGAAGATTGGCACCTTTCTGCTGCACCTTATCAGGATGGATACACAGTGTAGCTTTCCTATAAACTTTTTTAACTGATGCCGCTGTGATTAAATCAGTCAAAGAAACAGGCTGCCAACCACATTCAGGCCACAGCACCTGATAATCATTCATGATATAAACAAATTAATACGAGACTTTACAAAACAAAACCAATTGGAAAACACAACACCACCCATTACCACCAGGAAATATATATATAAAGGAACTGGTTAGGATGCTATCAAAATTTAATGTAAAACTACAAACCTATTGTACACTGTGCAAAAGCACATAAACAAAGTACATACATATTGTAAGGTTGAGAGCAAAGCCCGTAAATTCCCCTCTTTTCCTGCAGCCCAACGCTTAATTTCAAAATCCAAGGTTTCAGCAATCCTCTGAAATCCGCACAAAAATAAAATCAGATAATAAAATAGAAACATGTCACAATGACAAGTTTGCATATTTTTGTAGACCACTATATAAATAGAATGTGTACTTTCAGCACAAATCTTTGAAAAAAAAAACTTACATGTCTTTCAGCTTGCTCTCTTTGTGTTTGTAGGTCCCGCTGATTCTTCTCAGCCAATGCTTTTGCCTAGTATAAAACATTAACAGACAACAGTCATATGTAGACAAAACAGTTATTAAAAAAAGTTGCACATGAATATACATAATTCCACATTAATCTAACGTCAAGCACATGAATATACATAATTCCATATTAATCTAACGTCAAGTTAGTTGAAAAAAAGAGTATATTGTTTATCAAGTCATTTTGAAACCAAAGAAGAAATAAAATTAGATACCATAATACTGTAACACATACCGCACGCTCCTGAGTCCTCTGGTGGCGTTCCAACCTTGCTCTCCGTCTTTCTTCACTTTCCCCTTCAACTTCCTGAAATTCTCCAGATGATGCTGGTGCAGCTTCAAAGCATTAAAAAAGAAGGGACAAGAAGAGTCAAGTCAATTCAGCAAATATGAGACAGAATACAAATCACTGTCGCATTAATAAGCAGTTAAGCACCATATTAAATATGAAAACCTACCTCCAAAAATTGAGGAAAGATCATCAACAATATTAGTTGATGATGATGCTTTCTTCATGCTAGAAGATGCACCTGTAGATTTCCTTGTTATGTCGGACTGAAACTGGGTATCAAATACTGAGTCCTGAAAGCACACAGATTCAGAAAATTAATTCACAAACTAGCTATACAACAAGATAATGTTTAACAAACATAGGTCCTCACTGAAGAGCTTGCCCTGGGGGGCCTTGGGGCACTGCTGGCTCGTGTACCCATGCTAAAGAAGGATTCAAGATCATTTTCATTCTTTTGTTGGCTCATTCTCGCAGCAGCTGCAGCTCTTTCTCGTGCCTCAGCAGCAGCCCTTTCTACAGCAGCACGTTCTGCTCTAACTCGTGCTCCAGCTTCAGCCCTAGCAGCTGCAGCTCTCTCCCGTGCTTCCCTCTCTTTTGCCTCTGAATTTGCCCTTTCCCTTGCCTCAGCAGCGGCCCTTTCAGCCCTTTCCTTTGCCTCAGCAGCAGCCCTTTCACGGGCTTCAGCTTGAGCCCTCTGCACTGCAGCTCTTTCAGCTCGTTCTCGAGCTTCAGCACTAGCTTTTTCAACAGCAGCCCTCTCAGCTCTTAGACGGGCTTCAGCAGCTGCTCTTTCACGTGCTTCTCTAGTTGCTCTTTCTACGGCCTGCCTTGCCTTTTCTCTTTCCCTCGCAATTTCCCTTGCTCTCTCCCTTTCCCTCTCAAGTTGCTGTTCTCTTTCTTTTTCCTCCCTTTCCCTTTCTTTCTCAAGTCTTCTTCGTTCCTTTTCCTCCCTCTCCTTTCGTTGCCGTTCCCGGTCTAACCTTTCTTGTTTTTCTCTCTCCTCTAGCACATCTCTCTCATCTTTTTCTAAGTTGCTTCTTGAAGTCTTTGTATTTTCTCTCTCTCTAACTTCCTTTGCATGCCTGAATTTAGCTTCAGCTTTATCCATAGCATCCTTCATAGCTGCAGCAGCTGAGTTCCGCTCCAATTCTTCATTAAGAAGACCATTTCCATGTTCTTCATCATTACCATGACTCCTGCCCGTGGCAAAATCCCCAAGCTCATCAAACTGTGGTGAAGGGGGTGACACTGCAGCAGCAGGAGTATACCTAGGACCCTGAGAGAACCGAGTGGAACTTGGAAAAGAAGAAAATTCATTAGCCTTCTTTTTAGCATTGGCAGAAGCAGGTCGTGGAGGAGGAGGTCTTGAAGGGGGTGGAGCAGTAGTTGGTTGAGTAAAAAGAGGAATCTCTGACACTGTCAACCATACATCATCATTTGACTCTAAATTTTCTTCATATTTAGGAGACATATCCACCTGAACATTAGCCTCTCCAAAACCAGTATTATTATGTGATGGGGAAGAAGCCCTCTGCCCAGCTTTATCATAATCAGATGAATATGTAGGCATGTCAAATGGCATCTGCTGAAATTCTTGACTACGATCAACCGGAATCCTATTTTTTGATTGTCTCTCAGGACTCCTTACAGAAGATTTCTCAAATGGCTCTTTGTCTCTGGTCCAACTTGTGCTCTTATTTGTCCGTGGAGGACTACCATCCTTCCTGTTATTCCTCTCTGATGAGAATGCTGGTACAGATTTTCCAAGGCCACCAAAAGGATCAACATCATCATAAACTCCACCATTTGAATTTGCTGAACTATCATTTTTAGTGCTTCTGGAACTACTAAATTTACTAATTTCCTCCAATGGGTCCATAAATTGGCCTGAGGATGAATCCACTGGTGATGAAGCTGATTCAAATACTTTAAAAGGATCTTCATTCATACTGGAGGTTGTTTTTGATGAACTGGCTGTTGGTTCTGAGGACAAATTGATATCAGGAGCTGGCCTGTGAATAAGGCAATACACCTTGAGCTAGAAACAAAAGCTTTAAACTTAATCTTCAAGGGATGCAACATAATCTCAAAAACCCCACACAACTCAAGTTCAAGATTGGCTACAAATATTCACTTGTTTCCTGTATTACAAAGCCCCCCGGTGAATCAAGGGTGCCACTTATAATGACCCAGTTTAAGAATTCCACAAAACATTATACTTCTAGAAAAGAAATCTCATTTGCGCCCTTTTACCTCTTCTAAACTACTTTCAGGTACAAATGTCTACTTTTATAAATAACAATAGCAAGTATAACTGAGAATATCTTATTCTTGAAGTTGTATTTTTTTTTCTCTCTCTTACTGAAATTTCTTCTTCCATCATAAAAAATATGTATCAAGTATAACTAAACTGTATTTTCCAAACAGTTCTATAATCGCTTAAACATTAATTAGATAAATTACTGCCAAAATTAATGCATGACCTAAAATAGTTAGCTCATCAAAGCAATAAACTTGATGCTTCACTCTAAAGTCCCATACAAACAGTTTTTATACTACATTTAAGAAGATAACACCAGTAAACAAAAGATACCCCCCACCTTCCCCTCCCTTCCCCACATCAGTCCAATAGGCTCACTACTTATAAAGCACAGACATGTCTATCTTTAGGCATGTCATGTGTCTGACACATGACACAACACCGACAAAACATGACACACTGTAGAGACACATTTGACACACGTAAAGGTGTGTCAAAATTAAAAAAAAAAATATTTTTCCGCTTGAACTCACGTCAAATGCAACTTGGTGACATGCCGAACATGACTTATACTTGAGCCAAGCATGGGATAACCCCGATAAAAAAAAAATACCATAAAATAAGTGAACAAAAGTCTAGAGAATTCATTTTAATGAGAATATTAAAGTACTTTTTTAATTGCTTTTGTTATATATGAGATTTAGTAAATTTGATTTAAAAAATAATAGGGTAAGTTGCTTAAAGTATAAAATAAAATTGGTTATTTTTCTTTTTTACAAGTATATCACTAAAAGAAAACTTAAAATATATATATGTTGTATCGTGTCATGTCTTATACTTTTTAGAGTTTGACGTTTCAACGTGTCTGTGTCCATGTCCGTGTCATGTCAGGTATCTGTGTCAATGTCTATGCTGCATAGCTCACTATAGAATTGCTCCCTCTAAGATCCAAATAAGTAAGATCACTTTCATGCCGGCCATAGAGTTTAAATCATTCAAATAAGAATGCATTGATGACTTCAATAGATCAAACATAGGGTTTCTGGTCCCCCGTGTAATTGCAGCAATAACAAGAAGACAAGTAATGATTATGAAAATTCTAGTATACATAATGAAGGATATTCATTTTAAATGGAACGAGTGTAGAAGAATGCTGCCTTTCTAGAAGACACAATAACGGTAGATTTTGTTTATAGAAAATATCATCAATAGAAAATTAAAGATACATGACCATAAATAATTTCAGGAAGATTATTTAAAATAACTTGACTTCACCATGTCATTTAAACTCAATTTTCAGGTCACTGTTTGTTCTAGAATCTAGAGAGACTAGATTCTTCAAATCCGCTAACTAATTATCTATAAAGCATGACAAGCCTATCTTTAGACATGTCACGTATCCAACACATGACACGACACCAACATATCATGACACACTGTAAACACTCATTTGACACACACACACACAGAGGTGTGTCAGAATAAAAACTTTATCTTTTCAGATCAGACACGAACCAAGTGCAGCTTGGATATGCGCCGACATGGCTCATACTTGAGTCAAGCATAGATGTCCCAAAAAAAAGAAGCTACCATAAAATAAGTGAATGAAAGTCTAGAACTCATTTTAATAAGATTATTAAAGTTCTTTACTAATTGATTTTGTTGTATATGAGATTTAGTAAATTTGATTTAGAAAATAATAGCATAAGTTGCTTAAAATATAAAATAATATTGGCTATTTTTGTTTTCAACAAGTATATCACTAAAAGAAAACTTAAAATATAGATATGCTGAATCACGTCAAGTTCTATATTCTTTAGAATTTGAAATGTCAAGGAGTTGTATCAGTGTCTGCACTTCAAAGCTAATTATCAATATTCCATCAAAAGCTTTAACCCTTTTATGAGGCATACTGCTCTATCATGTACAAGTTACCCTACAATTATATCTGGGACTAGAAAAGTTTTTCTCACCTGATATAGTCTTAAAAGGGGTAGAGTTTGAGAATCCCATGCCTTCTCTAGACTTTTCCTTTTCTTTTTTCCCCATCTTTTGGCCCTCATGGCCTCTTCAAATTTTAATAGTAACTTATAGCACTTCTCAATTCTCACTCGAAGTTTTCAATTCATAGTTACTCTATTAACTTCTAAGTTTTAAAGGCTTCAAAGGCATTCCCACATATCACTAAATCTGAGGTCTCTAAGACGTAATATTGACTGGCTTATATGGAAAAAACCTATAAAAATATGCCTTATATTATACTAGAGTAGTAAGTGAAATTCTTTCATCGTTTGACGACCATTGGAACGCTAACTCTAGCGTATGTAGGCAGCTACTTGACAATTTCAATTGGAAAGAATCCCAGTTTATATATCAATACTTTTACCACACCTGTCACTATGGGGGCCTCTGCCTCCAAATCCAGGTAATAAATCATTGAAATCAGGAATACTGTTATCATTCTTTTCCGGTCTCTTCCCACCCGAGCTCTTTGATTCACGCTCTGCCTTGCCAAAACCACCAAGGAGATCATCAAATGCACCACCACTTCCTTCTGGTGCCGAAGATACCGACTCAAAAATATCATCATATTTAACTTTAGACGAGCTCTTCAGCCCAGGAACGCCATCGAAAATGTCATCATCATAAACGGGTTTGTCATATACCGGCGCATTCATAGACTTGGAACCATAATCACTGGACCCATGAAACATGGAATCCAAATTGAATGACGAATCAGCTCTGAGACTTTCCGATTTGCTCGGGAACTTCGCAGAGCCCCCGAACAGATCTTCGAAACCAGCAGCATCTCGATTCTTCTGATTACCGGAGGACCCAAATAGCGAGTCACCGTCATCCATGAATTTCCCACTGACAGAATTAGAGTTACGAGCGGATCGGGAGGTAGTGAGGGTGACATTAGCGGATCCCTTGGATGCAGCCATTGGAACCGATTTGCCCTGCGGTTTGAACCCGAAATCGGCCGCTAAGAGACCATCGAAGTCGTTCATGATTTGAGGAAATTAGCTATAATGTGAATAAATATAACAGAAGGAAATAAGGATCCAAAAGAGTATATAACAAATTGAAGGATAGAAACAAATTAAAAAAGAATAATTATTGAAAATAGAAGAAGCGAAGAAGAAGAAAGGGAAAGATCTGATTGTGGTGAGAGATAGAGGAAGAGAGTGGGTGTGGCCGTGGGCGGTATCCTCCTACGCTCGCTACGACGGAGCTTGCTGTGGTGAGAGAGAGAGAGGATACATGGAATGGTGGAATCTGACCTGTGCGGCATTTTATTTTATTTATTAATTAATTGATTTATATTCACGTTACTCCTTTCATTTTTTTAATAAATTTAGATATAGTTTTTATTTTTTTTATTTAATTTAAAATTAACTTAAAAAATATTTTAATAAAAATATAAACAACTCTCGTATAATTTTTTTTTTCTATGCTTCTTCCTTCTCTCCTCGTCTATGGAGAATTTTGGCTTCACGGAGGAGTTGTTCAATTTTTTTTTTTTTTTCCAATTTTGGGATGAAATGATATCTTTTTCTCATTTCTCAGTAAAGATTATGCCGCAGGAAATTACAATAACACCCCAACTTCATTCAAACAGGAGGAGATGTATCATGTATGTATATTATGTTCTCTTAATTATTTAATTTTAAAATTTTAAAAATATTTTATTAGTTTTTAAAATTTTTTACTTGTTAACTTTTAGAGTATATATTTTATTTTGTTTGGTGTCTGAGTGATAAAAAAGAGTAACCAACAAAATAATTTTAACAACTAAATTATATATTTTAAATTTAAAAATCAATAAAAAAAAGTTACTATATATGTTTCTGCCTCTTACTTCTTTTTTTCCTTAAGGCACCTTAATTTTCCTCTTTTAATTAACTATAAATCTGTAACAGATCATATTCATAATTCCAATATGAGCATGAGACAATTCTTTCTTTCTTTTTTTTTTTAAATGACAGGATAGTGTAACTAATAATATATTTGGCAAGTTTTTTTTTTTTTAGATGGAGAAGTTGTTTATTAAAAAAATTGAAATTTTTGGCTGTAATTCTTTCAAAAAAAAAGTTGATTTTGAGCGATAATAAAGATAAATATTTAATTAGACGAATGATGCAGAAAATTGAAACTTCTCTTTAAAAGTAAGAACAAAAAATTATTATTTTTTCAAGACAATTGTATTCTTTGTTAATATTATTAATTACTATAGCTATAGCTAACTTTTCATCTATTCTCTTAAATATATATTTATTTTAGAAATTTCACGCTATGAATCTTAAATTTAAATATTAGTAGAAAATTTACCTTTCATGAATCTTGCTGATTAACTTTTGACCAAAATTTCAGTAATTCGTATTTATGTTTGTTAGGCCAAAAAATAGTATAATTTTGTAGATTTGATTAAAAAATTAATACATTTGAAAAATAATTATATATATTATTTATTTATTTATTTATCCAACAGTCCACCAAGAACAGCCTACAAAAAAATTTATAAAAAAACGCGTGAAAAATGGGTTATTTAGTTGGACCATTGAAATCTTTGGTAAACCATCATTTCCAAGGAAAACATATTTTTCACCCCAGAGCAAAAAGTGAGAGTGAGTTGGGATTTTTTTTTTTTTTTTCATTTTCATTAAAATCGTCTAAGAAAAACCCACTTGGGAGATTTGAAAATCCTGCAAGTTGGAGTGTAATTTTAGATTTTGAATCTTCCGTAAAAATAATATATTTTTTACATTTAAAAAAATAAAAAATTAATTTTTTATTTTTTTAATATAAAAAATATATTATTTTTTAAATATAGAGAATCTAAACCTGTAATTTTATTGATTTTCTTGACTTAAATTCAACATGAATGTTAAGAGTTTAAATTCGTTGGTTTCCATTATATTTTTTATATTTTTCCTTTTATTGATATATTTTTTTATCACGTTGTATTTTGGATTATGTATTAAGGAATGCCAACCTCAGATTTTACTTTTAAGTAATGTAATATCTATTTTTACCCAGTATCCTAAATTCTAGTGATCATTTTTACCCACATTTTCTTGGCACAACATGCGACTTTCCAACTCGTGTAACTTGTAGACTAGTAACTGAAGTCAACAATAATAACCCTAACTTCTATAATTTGGAGAACGTTAATTTCAACCAAAGAGCTAACCAGAAAATCTAGAAAAAGAAAAAGTGCCGTGTTCTCAACAAACCAAAGGTGGGCGACTTTGCATGTTGAATTGATTTGGGTAGAAATGTTTTTTAAGTTGAACTAATTAATATATGATAGATTTGACTAAATTTTAAAAAACTTATTATAAAATTTGAACCAATATAACTTATACTTGAATCGATTGGTTAGGGTTGAATTAGTAAGTTTGAGTTTTTTAAAAAGCAAATATATATATTTTTATTTATTTTTAAATAATTTAATATATAAATATATATAAATCATAAAGATAATAAATAAATAATTATTTTTTATCTATAGATATAAATAAATTAGTATCAAAATTATATTATTTTTTTATTTATAAGAGTAAGATAAATTAACATAAAATTTATATTATAATAATATTTAATTTACATATATTATTTTAAATAAAGATACTTTTAATTTATTTTATTATTTATCTACATTGTTAAAAAACTTGATTGACTGAGATTGAGTGGTGAATGTAAAAAATTAAAAAAATGCATTCAAAATGTATAATATAAATACTTAACTAATTTTTTTAAAAAATAATGTTTCAAGTTGGGCATGTTTCAAATTTAAATAAATTAATTTTCTTCAGCCCGTAACTATAATAGGAGGGCTGAAAGAAAATAAATCTGAATTAACAATCAAATCCAACCAAATCAACTTAATTATGCAAATGTCATTGAAATCGGTAAGTAAGTTTAGAGTTAACCTAACCCAATTAACACCCGTAGTCAAAGGCACTAGGCAAAGGAAAAAAAATTGTAATTTTGATCTTCTAAAGTGACAAGAGAGATGTGAAATAGTAAAGTAGAAAAAAAATAAAAAAAACAAATGTAAGTTTTAATCTATATGATGTATATATTTAATTTATGTCTCTTACTTTTTTTTTTATATTTCACCACTTTTTCATTTTTTTTTAGAGGATTCAAATCTAAAAACTAGGGGGTACTTATTTTGCCTTAACCAATTTTTTAATAAAAATATCAAAAGTTTATTTTAATAATTCAATATTACACGATTTGATCTATGAACAAAAAATATGCATGTTATATAATTTTTTATTGAAAAAAAAAATAACATCAAATATTTGAAATAATTATTTTAAGTAGTCATTATAAAAATCCTAATGATTCTATTACTTCTATAAACTCGCGCATTTAATATTATCAAACGGGCTACCTACAAGACAGTCATAAACAAATTAAGTGCAAGTGAGCCCATTTTTTTTTAAAAAAAAAAATTGAACACCAATGTCTAAGTCCACCTATTTTAACTTGTGGATTAAATAGATTAGTGCGTAGGCTAACCTTTTTAAAATATATGTATATATTAGCTATATTTAATTAAAGATAAAAATAATTAATTTAATTATTTTTAAATTTAATAAATAAAATAATTAAATTAAATTAAAATTATTTTGATAAACAAATAACATATTCAAATTAGTGTATATTTTCTTTAAAATTAGTATTATTTTTATTTTTATTTATTTTTTAAAATGGTAAAGTAAAGAAGTATAATATTAAACATATAAAAAAAATTTAAATTTACATCTTTATTTTTATTTTAAATTAAATTAAATTACTTAATTATATATTTTTTATTTTTAAAAGAGTGGATTTGTCCAAGCTATTGGTTAAATGGAGCAGATCATTTTGATCTATTTTGAATAATTTTTTAAAAATGTCTAAGTCCCCTCAAACATAATCAGGTTGGTGTATTTTTACAGTATTATATGCATGGTTTAATTTCTTTTCAAGTTTCTAAACTAAGATCTAATATTCATATTATTTACGACATATACATTTTGATGGCTAGCCCGAATTTAAAATTTTGTAAAAATTAAAATTAATTATATATCATATTTTTTAATTAATACAAGTAAAAATAAAGTATAATATAATATTTATAATTATAATTAAATTATAAGAATTAATAAACTAAATATACATTATATTTAACTTCCTTATCATAAAATCATAAATAATAAAATATAATTATTTGTATATATAATAGTAGGTGCTTAGTATGCACATAATTTTTGAAATATATTATAAAATAATAATTTTTAGATTTTTAAAAAATAAATTAAGTAATAAAAAATTATTTAACTCTCCATTATTTTCATCATCCTCCTACTATCTTTACTTTCTCTTTTTCTTCTCTTCACATCACATATTTTATTTTATAAATTACATTATATAATATATATTTTTAGAATCTAATGACTCAGACATTATAATATAGAAATTCTATTAAGTAAAATAAAACAAGAAATATAAAAATTTTTTGTTGTTTCCAAAAAATATTAAATTAAAATACAAGTTTTTTTCTTGTTTTTTTTATATTTTATATTTTAATATATATAATTTTTTTTGTTAAATATTATTTTAAAAAAATATTTATTTTCTATGTTTTGTATCTTAAAAATGTCTGAGCTCAGCCCACATTTAATCAATTTTTTTAAATAAAATTTTTTTAAGCTTTATTTTTTGATTCATATTATATTTTTATTAAGCCAAGCATACTTTTAGGCCTATAACTAAGTTGAGTTGTTGCAAAAAAGCTTTCACCTATGAGCATTTAATACGGTATAAAATTAAAATATTTTGTTCTCTTTTTTTTTTTAATTCTATTCATAATTATCATGTATTAAAAATTTTAATAATTAATATCATGCATTAAAAATTTTTAAAATTTTCATTTAATATTTAAAAACAAGTGTTTATCTACGTTAAATAATAGAGTATCAAATAATAACTTTATGTATACTAAAATAAATTGAGTATACCATATTAATTATATATTTAATTTTATTTGTTATATTCAGAATTTAAATGTAATATAATTGTTGTGGGATTTCTCTAAAATCCTACATTACTTAGTTTAAAGAATGGGAGAAGAGGAAATTCATATAAATAGTAGAGAGGTGTATAAATTTTTAACACACTACGATAAGCCTAGCTAAAAGGTGTCTTGGCTAGATAAGCTTGTTGCATTTGGTAAAATAGAGCAAAGTTATAAAAATAAGATAAAAACTAAGCAAATGTAGATTGAGCTAAAAGACTATGGGTAATCAATTTTTTATTTATTTTAATTTGTTGTTTAAATTTTATTACTTAAATATTTCATTTTGTTTCTCTTTGTTAATATATATCAGAGTAATAGAATAAGTTATTATACACCAGAGTAATAGAATAAGTTGTACTTTGTTAAATAAATTTGTAAGAAAAGATACTTATATGTCAAAAAATTGACTTTTTGACCATGATAGTTAGAATTTGTATATTTCAAACAGTAACAGTTAGCTCCGCATTCCTCGTTATATGATACCTATTAAAATATATATATATATATATATTATTTTACTTTTCCATGTAAATTTGTTAATACCAAAAACGAGTAACAACCACAAGTCCAGTCAGACGTTGTAACTTCTTTTTTTATTTTTTTACATTAGCAGCGGTAAAATCCGTTGCTATATGTATTGAAAATTTCAAAAAATAAAAGTTAATAAAATTATTTAAATAAATAATTAACATTTAAAGTTTTTAAGTTTTCCTACGCATAATTTTTATTATTTGCTCCATTCGAAATATTAATTTACTATTTAGGTTTCATAACTTAATTTTATATTAAATATTTTTTATTGATTAAAATTTTTTCATTGTTCTTAAATTTTGACATACAAGTTGTGAACTATTTTGGATTTTTTATCACTTAACTCTTTTATGCATGTTAACTTTTGATTTCAAAAATTTGAAACAAAATAAAGGAAAAAATTAATTTCACATGACATATATACAGTCAATTTATTTAAAAAATGAAAATCAATTAAATGTATTATATTAAAAATATTTATAAATTAATATATTTATTTTTAAAATTAATATTATATTTATTTAAAATTTTCTCATTTATTAATTTTTTTTATTATGTCTGATTTTCAAGTCATCAATATATAAAACAATGTATTAGAATGTTATGGCAAGTTTTTATTAAAAAATATAAAAAGTTAATAATGTTTGTAAATAAAAAATTTATATAACAATTAACATCTAATAAGTTTATGAGAATTTTGTAGCAATTTTTTGTTAAAAAATATAAAAAAATTAGTAAATTTATTAAAATAAATAATTTGTATAGTAATTAACAACTAAAAATTTGTAACTTTGTTTTTTTTGACATATATCTATCTTCTTTTGCAAATTAACCCTATTCAATTCTAGTACCTTTATTTGTTAAGTTTTATATTTATACTTTTTCATTAGAACATTATATTTTTTTAACATATACTTAATTTTTTATTTTTGATCTCCTAAATTTAAAAAATAATATATTTATCTAAAATTAGAAACAGATAAAAAGAATTGACCCACGCTAATAAAAACTTATCATAAATACATTAAATATCAAATATTTTTTTTATCTTTTTCTATCTTTAAAAAAATGTATACCATTTCTTGAATTTAAAGGATCCAGATCTAATAATTTTCTTATGCAGCCTAGTTGTACTTAAATCTAATTAATACTATTAAAATAGATGATGGTTTGCAAGTCAAAATTTAAGAACAATAAAAAAATTTAATAAATAAAATAAAATAAATAAAAAATTAAATTATGAAATCTAAAAAATACATATTTCATATTTAAATAGATTAAATCCATATAAAAAATTATGTGCAATAAAAATTAAAAACTTTTAGATGTCAACTATTATTTGAATGATTTATATAAATAATTTTTTAATTTTTAATATTTTTAATTCATTTTTATAAATATTTTATTACTATATAAATTACTTGATTATATAAAATAATATTTGAAAATATTAATTATTAAGTTTTTAATATATATTTTAATATGATATTAAATATAATAAATATTTTGAAAATATAGTTCTTTTAAACTTTTTAAATTTTTAATACTTACAGCAACGGTAGCGGTTATTACCGCCGCTAATGTTGACATATTTAAAAAAACATAAAGCTGCAACGTCAGATTGGACTCGTGACTGACAAACACGAGTCTACAAATCTAACTCGTCTTCCGCATTTAAAATTTTGCACCAAAATGTAATATATATATATATATATATATATATTAAATAAGTGTCATATAATAAAAAATACAAGTTTATTTCCTATGATAAAATATAGAAACGTTAGTTATCACCCTAGTATCAAAAAGTCTAAAAAGTTACATTTTAATACGAGACCTCAAACTTTATTTCATTATATTTTATCTATATATTAATTCTATTCATTTACAACAAAAATATAAAAAATAATTTTTTTACTAATAATATGTATATAAATATATAAAATTAATACTAATATAAATTTTTAAAATTAATTTTATAAAAAATTTTAAAAAATAAAAAAACAAAACATGTATAAAACAGAAACTTCAAATTACAGTTCATTGCTTCACTTCTCAATGGATACGTGCTTACGTACCACCCGTTGTTTTATATATTATAATCAATCATAAAATATATATTATATAATATAAAATTTTAAAAATAATAAATAATTAAATAACTTTTTAATATTTAATTTATTATTTTAAATTTTAATAATTATTATTTTATAACATATTTCATATATATATTTTAATTTTATTGTGATGTTTTTAAATATAATTTTTTTTTCAGGGCAAATAATATGACGATTATATTACATCATGACTATAGAATATATAAGAATATGGGATGACGGGTATTGCTCATTTAAATTTGTGTCTGGTTTCAACGAAAGCCAGCGAGCGATCGACACCAACCGTGATGGCATGGAAACGTTTGTGGATAATCATCTCCACTAAATAAGCATGTCAGAAACTAAAATATTAAAAAAATACTTATTTTATTTAATTATACGTTTATTTATCATTAATTAACCTAGGATTAAAATTAATTTTTTATTTATTATTACTAATTACTCCTTTTTTATTATTTCAATTTTATTTTTTATATTTATTAATTAATACAATTTCTCTCTTGTTCAAGAGCTATAATATTTCATTAATAATATAATTATATATAAAGTCAATGTAAAATTATTACTAGAAGAGCATAGTTAAATTCGTAAATGTTGAGGTTATTTACTTTGGGTAGTCTTCGGTAAGATTCGATAAATTTCAACGATACTCTAACTTACAATGCAATGAGAGTCAAAGCCACAGTAGGATTGGATTGAAGTCTCCAGTGTGATGAATAAGGACGAGAAAGAGAAAGAGAAAGAAGAGTCGAATGAAATTAGTTCATTTTATTTGAGAGGGTGTTGATTTTATACCTTAAATTTAGAGGATAATATAGTAAATTTATCTTGTCAGGGTCAGACCCTCAATTTATACAAAAATTAAAATTAAGTAAAAATGGTGCATAAATTAATATGTAGCTTAAAAACTTTAAATGTTTCTAGCTTAATTAATAGAGTTTTAAATACTCAAAGCCTCGTTAATTTGAAATTTTTTATTAAATTAATTATAATTTAATTAAAATAAATTTATTTTATTAAGTTTTGCATATAATTAACAAAATAATAAAAAATTATATTAATTAATAAAAATAAATAAAATCAAATTTACATTCAAAAATACAAAACAAGAAATTAATTTTGCTTTAGTTACGATATTATATAAATATAAAAATATTTAATTAAGTAAGTTAACATAAAATATTTAAAATGTCATTTTTTAAAAGTATAAAATCTACAATTTAAATGGTTAATTTTGCAACTTAATGTATGTGAATGTTAAAAAAAAAACTCAGATGTATTAAACATATATTGCCAAAAATAATATAAATAAATATATATATATATAGAGAGAGAGAGAGAGAGAGAGACACATACACACACACGGTATTATAGCTTATAATTTGATATGCATATATCAAATATTTTAATAAATATAAAATCTACATGTTCTAAACATTTATATTTATTAAAATTTGAAATTTAAATAATAAATTATTGAAAGTGTAATCATATTTGAGTTTTGAATACATTAAATGTATATATTAAAAATTATCATTTTAAAATATTTAAGATATTTTAATTAATAATTTAAATTAAACATATAATTAATATGAGACACTTAAAATTAACTTTTATATAATTATAATTAATAATTAATATTTCACTATTTAATAAAAATATGCACAATTCTTAAATATTAAAACACATTCTAAAATACTTTAACTCATGATGATAACTATTAATATAAAAATTTTAAATGTGAGTACATAAATATATAAATTAAACAAAAATATTTCAAAATTTGTATTATATTAAATGTATAAATGATATAGAAGATTCTCATGACATATTTTTATTATTTATAATATTAGATGTGCTTTAAATACGTCTAACAACTAATATAATATAATATATTTATTATATTATTACACAAAGTAAAAGAAAGTTTTATGTATCTCTACTTGGGAGATAGTATAGTTGTTATAACTTACTGGTAAGATTTTCATAATAGGTTTGGTTTGATTAGGTAAAGTCCAAATAAATCATCATTATTTTTTATATGAATTTTTTAATATAATAATAAAATAATTTTATTATTTTATTTTTTTGAAATAAATGTATATTATGTAAAAAATAATTTTATTTAAAAAATAAATCAAAAGTAAAGTTTGTATAACATTATAATCAAACTCTATAAATACCAAATATAATTTTTAAAAATTATAAGATAATAAGTATAATTTTATTAAACTTTAAAAATATTAGTGTAAAAATATATGTATGCAGACACATGAATTAAAGAAAGAAGAGTGGACGACTCAAATATTGGTGGGACAATATGCAAATCTCCACCGCAATCAAAAACTACAGCAGATGGCTACATTCGTTGGCAAATAAGTTTCTGCCAAAAACATTGTTTTCATTGGAATTGTACATATGATTGAACCATAAAGAATGTGTTTTAGCTTTTAGAATAATGAGAAGTATGAAATTTATAAATTAATCTAAAAAATTATAAATTTTTGTGAATTTATAAATTAATTGAAATTAAAAAAAATACTTCAATACATGCTAAATCAGTAGTTTTATAAATGTCCCAAGCTATCTAAATTTCATTTGTAAATCACAATATATTCACAAACACTAAAATTTGTTTTTAAGTTCCAAAAAAAAAATTACATATTAATTCGTTCAATTATATTATTGTAACAAGTTGTTCAAAAAACAGTAGTGTTGATAACAACAAAAAATAAATAAGATTTAATTTTTTATAATAAAAAATTTGTCTCACTGCATGTCTTTTCAATTGAATTTTTAAAATAATGCCACGATCCATTATTTGACGAAAAGTGATTCCACAAAAATTTTCTAACTATTTAGGCTACCAAAATATCATATATATATATATATATATATATTGTAGGCACTATAATTTTGACAAATATATGAATAAAATATTATTATTATAAATAGTTTTGAAAGTTGTAGTTATTAATCTCTGAAATTATTATATATTAA
Source organism: Senna siamea (assembly GCA_031216115.1). Lineage (NCBI taxonomy): Eukaryota > Viridiplantae > Streptophyta > Magnoliopsida > Fabales > Fabaceae > Senna > Senna siamea. The sequence goes on along the minus strand of CM062359.1, from coordinate 16,219,920 downwards.
TATATAAAAATAAAGTATAAAAATATAAATTTAAAAAATATATAAAAATAAAAAATTAAAGTAAATATTAAGAGAATGAAAAACTAAATATTTTTACGATTTAATTTTATTATTTTAAAATATAATAATTATTTTTATTTTAAATTTAAAAATAAAAAAATGCATTGGTGTAAAACATCTAATATTCATGATATATTGTCTATTTCAAAATAAAAAAAATTAGGTAATCTTTTTATATCTCTCTTATCAAATTCCTTAATAAAAAACTCACATTTATATAACTAACTGGACATATAAAGGTACGTACATTCAAACTTCAAGGTCTAGCTCATCTAGCCTCCTGAAATTCTCATTTCATTCAAAGATCATTCCACCTCTCCCAAAGTCTCCAACGGAAGAAACAACGAGGAAATTAACGACTATTCCATGGATTCCAACGAAGCTTCGCCGTAAATACTCACTCTTCCCTACGAGTTACATATTCTCGATTAAACTGTAGATATTTAGTTTCTTGCACAAAGTCCCAAAGCTGATTCAGTAATATTTTTTCAATAATTTAGTTAATTTTTCAATTGTAATTAATTTTGTCGTAGCAGATTTGAGAGCAGCGAGATGCTGGCGACGTTCCTGGCATCGACGCCATTGTTATCGGAGTCATGGAGGCTGTGCAGCAAGGCCAACGCCGCCGCACACCGGAGCATCGTGACGGAGCGGATCGGCGGCGTCGTGTACGTTGCGTTCTCTGGTATCCAAATGGCGGGCGGGTCGGATCCAAGTTGGACCAGTTTGGTGCCGTTGGATACTATCGCCGACATCTCGTTGTTTCCGTCACATCGAAATATCGAAGTCGAAGAGCCGGTGATGGTGCATGCTGGGATGCTTAATCTCTTCTTCTCCTTCTTCGAGTCAATCCAAAACCAGGTTTGTTTCTTCATTCTATTCTCTGTATTAAACTTCCGAGTCTTTTAACTCTTTCTTTGATAAAATTTACAGCGTGGATTTTTTTTTAAAACAAAAAATATCTAAGAAATTTCGTTAATTTTAGTCTTCTTTTTAAACCTTCGCATCTGATGAATTCCAATATTAAGTAGAAAGGAGAAAATTGCATAAGAAAAAGAAAGAAAAGAAAAAGAGTTAAAGTGCTACTGCTACTGAATTAATTACTACCATGGTGATCATATTCTTAAATCTCGATAAAATTGTATATAAATTTAGTCTTAAAAAAAGAATCCTCTTTATAGCTTTCTTGTTGTCCATCACAAAAAAAAAAGACTGATAATTTTAATTTTCGTGGTCGGGTACAATTGGTAATTGATCAGGGGATTATAAATCATTGATATAGTGATGAAATGTCTTGGATTACCTATAAAAGATCCATAAGAACTAAGAAGTACTCCAACCCTAAAACAAACAAAAAATTAGCTATTAAGTGCCACTGCCCACTGGATTCACTATCTTACTTCGTCCAAACTCCAAACTGCTTCTTTGTTCCATTTTCAAGTTCGGCAGAACGTGTGAAGAAGAAGGGCGCTTTGATTCATGGCGGATGAGTTTGAACCCAAAAGTGGCTTCACGTGTTTTTTGTATTGTATTGCGTTGGTGGGTCTTCTATTCTTCATCCTAGAAAAAGCAAAGAAGATTTTCGCCATGTGGGCCCCACAAAGCCATCGTTTTCACCGACGTGTTACCAAACAACCCACCCTCGATTAGTGCCTAACAAATGTTAAATAAATATATCACTTAAGCATACACAGTGTCTAACATTTTAAATGCCAATATGAAAGAGTAGACTTCTTCCTCCTCATTAGTGTTTGATTAATTGCTCTGCATCATCAAACCCATAATATTATAAACCAAGACTGGGACTGGGTTTCAGTGGGATCAATTTTCGGAGTCAATATTAGAAATTATGACCTCCATATTGTTATTCTTATAATGCCTTCATCACCATTATATGATAGCGTAGAAAACTGTACAGCCCTTGTCATTATTTCTGGTTCATTATTGGTGACGCCCCAAAAAGAATAAAAAATGTTGGTTCACTCTTTATTATTCGCCTTTTCCTTTCTTTTATTCTGTTAACCAATTACTAGACGACGAGAAGAAAGTTATAGAAATCATCATTGGATGATGTAAATAAATTGAAGAAAGCTGCTCTCTTATTTCATTAGATTAGATGACGGTACTAGTAGGGTTTTTTTTTTCATATTTCTTTTTTTTAATAGAGTTCCAGGTCTATTAGCTATTATATATATGAAATATATAAATGTCCAATCAAATAAAAAAATATTGATATGTTCAAGAGAGAGAAGTTCGTTGTATTTGCGTCCTACCATTACCAGTGGAGGTGATATAATTATTATATGATACCGACTGATTTAGTGAGATTTGAAATGATATAATAAAATGGTTAAATTAATTCACATGAAAAATTGTGTCTCCGAAACGTGTCTTAGTGATTTGGAAGGTTAAATCCAACTTTCATTACAGTAATTATGCATATTATTAAGACTTAAAAATATCAGTACAGTGAGTTGATTGATCAGGTCAAATAAGGGAGGCCAGTGACATGTTTGTTATGCAAAATTACAAGCTGTATTAGTCTTTGTTCAACGTTTCGGGAGCAAGACTCCCAAGACTTAATCATAGAGATGCTACACAATGATACCAAAGTCGTGCTCCGATGGTCGATGTCTTGACTATTATACCTTTGTTTGGGCCACGTTAGCTTTTAAAAGGTTCACAGCAAAATGTATAAAAATATTAAATTCCTTTTTAATATCAATATTACAACCTTAAAAAGTTTTTACTCCTGTATACTATTCTTGAATTTTGTTTCTAATAATTCCTAAATTGCAAACTGTTGAAATGTTACCATTCAGATATTCGGAATAATGGAAAATACCGACGCAAAGGCAATTGTCATTACTGGCCACTCCCTAGGAGGAGCAATCGCATCTCTATGTACTCTTTGGTTTTCGTCTTACCTCCGATCCGTCTCTTCTGCTATATCAGTTTTATGCATCACTTTTGGTTCGCCATTACTGGGAAACAAATCTTTTTCCCGTGCCATTCTCAAAGCAAGATGGGGAGGTAACTTTTGTCACGTGGTCTCAAAGCATGACATGATGCCAAGGCTGCTATTTGCTCCTGTACTACCTCCGCTCTCGGCTCGCCTGAATTTCCTACTTCAGTATTGGCACTTGTCCATGACTTCACCAGAATTTGGAAAGCTTGCGGTTCAAATCTCTGAACAAGAGAAGGCCGAATTGTTTACCTTTGTAATGGCTTACTTGGGTGCAGCAGCAACACAAGATGGAGAAAGATCTCTGCAAATTTTGTTTCACCCATTTGGTAGCTATTTCTTTATTTCAGAAGAAGGAGCAGTGTGCGTGGATAGTGCAACAACAGTTATACAGATGATGCATTTGATGTTTACAACGAGTTCTCCAGCTCGTAGCATTGAGGATCATCTGAAGTATGGAGATTACGTATATAATCTGTCCCTGCAATCCTTGAAGAGAAACTGCGTGCAGGAGAACGTTCCTGACTCAAGCTACGAAGCTGGGCTTGACTTGGCACTGAAGTCGTCAGGGATAGCTAGCCAGGTAACTATCTTAAAAGGACAAAACTCAAGTAGTTTTTTAAACATTTACTATCAGGTTTTTCAATGAAATCTTCAAATGTGAAATTTTTTTTTTAAAAGTTTCAATCATATAGTATTGAGTGCAAAACTCCACTTATCATGCCTTTATCGGAGAATATAAACACTTGAACGATGACATGATACTTTTTTCTTTCCTCTTTCCCTTAGCACAAAAGTTAAAATGTCAATCTCTTTTCCCATTGCACATAAAACGAGAAGAAGGTGAATTTACCTAACAAATTAATCTGCATGTAATTAACAGGAATCAGCTGCCACACCAGCCAAGGAATGCCTAAGGATAGCAAGGAGAATAGGACTTAAACCAACTCTTAATGCTGCTAGCCTAGCAGTTAGCTTATCCAGGGTTGTACCTTACAGAGCCCAGATAGAATGGTACAAAGCACGGTGTGATGAGGCAGATGATCAAATGGGGTATTATGACTCGTTCAAGAGGAGGGGCTCTTCAAAACCGGGCATGAGAGTCAACCTGAACCGTATCAAACTTGCCAGGTTCTGGAACAATGTAATTGACATGTTGGAAAGTAATCAGTTGCCTCATGATTTTGACAGGCGAGCAAAATGGATCAACACTTCTCAGTTCTATAAACTCCTGGTTGAGCCATTAGATATCGCAGACTATTACGGTAGAGGGATGCACAGAACCAAGGGCCATTACATACAGCATGGCAGAGAGAAGAGGTATGAGATTTTTGATCGATGGTGGAATGATAGAAAGGCTACTACTGTGAAAGAAAATCATAAGAGGAGCAAATTTGCAAGTTTGACCCAAGATACATGCTTCTGGGCAAGGGTGGAAGAAGCAAGAGACTGGTTGGATAGTGTTAGAAGCGAGAGTGACACAAGCAAGCTGGTTTATTTGTGGGATAACATTGAGAAGTTTGAAAAGTATGCAGTGGAACTCATTGAAAATAAGGAGGTGTCCAAGGACGTTCTGGCTACGAACTCAAGTTACAGTATATGGGTGGGAGAGTTAAGAGAACTGAGAGAACTGAAAGCAAAGTTGCAGAACTTTCCTCCTCAGTTTGCCCGTGTCGTTGATGGGGGAGTAGTTCCCTAGTATGTAATTTGGATCATGCAAGCTTAACTCTCTGTTTTTAAACATATATCTAAGCTTAACTCATTGAAAATAAGGTATCCAAAGACGTTCTGGCTAAGAACTCAAGTTACAGTATATGGATGGAGGAGTTAAGAGCCGAGAAAACTGAAAGCAAAGCTGCAGAGCTTTCCTCCTTACGTGTCCTTGATGGGGGAGTAGTTCCTTAGTATGTAATTTGGATCATGCAAGTTTAACTCTTTGTTGGTAAGCATATATCTAAGCCTCTAAGAAGGACTTCTGCTGCAAAATAACTTGTTTGCTGTTTATGACTTTATCCCATTAGGATTTTAGTTAAATTAGTATGAGAAGCAGGGCAAAAGCCAATCACAAATTAATTATCCTTGCCCGATTTACCCGAATAATTGAACATTTCTTCAATAACATGCAATTTCAACGATATTAACCATAGAACTAATTAAGTCAAAGAAACACAGTCAAGGACTCGAATAAGACTTGTGATATTACAAGAGATAGCATATGAAAGTTTCAAGGACCAATTCTGTACATATATGCACAAAAACTATGCAAGCATGCAAACAGAAAGAATTTTTTAATAATGTGTAATATGTAATAACAGTTAAGACATTTAAGGATATAACTAGTACCCTGGAATTGGTTCAATATGTACTTCAATTTTTCAGGCTGCTTGTTTCTGGTTACTTTCAAAGTACGATTTGAGCCTATGTTGGAAGCCATATCTTAGGAATGAAAAATAATAACCAGAACTGAATTTGCCGCATGTCATGCCAAAGTTGCTACTTCAAAGGAATGAAGCACTTGTTCTAATATCATTCTTTTACGAGGGTCAAGGGGACTCTCTGGTTTATCAAAGTGAGCAATATTAAGAAGATAGAGCTTCTTGGAGGCCACAAATGCTGCAGAAAATATCCTTTTCATTCCTCCTCGAGTACTATCAACCTTATATTCAAACTCGTAAATTTGTAAACCTCCCTTCCCTGATCTCTGTGCAACTTTAATCACTTCAGCTTCCTTTGTACTTTCCTGAACCACAATACAATAAAATGACGTCCCTCATGTTTTTTCAAGTACAAACTATTTTGTAACCAATAGAAGTTAAAACTATTTAAAAAACCAGATTGAACTAGCCGGTCTGGCTAAAAAATCAGTGAACTTTCAGTTAACCTTCAAAATCAGTCTTGCAAAAAATAAATGAACAATCAAAAAAATTAGTCAAAAATTAGATGAATCAATCAAAACTAGCTGATTGAAGGGTTCAACCAATTTGAAAGAAAAAATTAGTCTTCTCTATAAGTTTTTCAATCATAGTTTATACAATATGACATGTTTTTAAAATTTTTTAAAAAAATTAGTAAGTAGTTTATTGATTCGTTTTAAAAAAATATAAGATATAGTTTATATTTATTTTATTTTTATATAATAAATTTATATAAATACTTATTACTATACTTAATTATAATATAAAATTAATATATAATATTAATACCAGTTTAACCACCATTGAATCATTGGACTGTAATCCAATATTTTTACTAGCTCAATGTGCGGTCCGTGTTTTAAAACATTTTAAAATGATAACCACATTAACATTTTTGAGCACCTACTATAAAGTTTTAGAAATCAACCTATTGCTTATCTACTCTTTCTTGTAACTAAATTTAGAAGGTTCATGTTAAAAGCAAATTGCAATTGTCTTTTTTTTGGGGTCATAAAAATAGCTGCAATCTATTATTGAACTCAGTATAGAACTCTTGACTTGTCATCTGATTGTATGCGGAGTATATAATTTTAAGTCCACGAAAATTTTAACAAAAAATTAAAAAAAAAGAAGGAAATTCTTCAAATCACAACCAAAATTGACAAGTATTCTACTGGACACGAATTCACAATGGTTACAGAAGCATTTGAACAAACAGTTACCTCTTACCTTACGTCTTTCTGCTTGTATAAGCTTATCAGCTACAAATTGAGGACTTCCAAACTCTTCAAGACTTGCAAGACGAACTGGGTTCACCACAACCCCAATGTTGTTACTTCCCATATTTTTCTCTTGAAACAACACAGTTGCCCCTGCTTTATCTACCTGTTCACAAGACTAACAGATATTATTCTCTAAAGAGAAAAATCGACTTATCCTAATACAAAAATGGAAGGCCTATTGAGTATCAGGAAGAGAACCAGTACCTTCATCCAAGAAGAGGGTTTCAGGAGAGTGAAACCCTCCTTTGAATCCGTATACCTCTCAAGCTCAATTTCTTCAGCCAACACTGCATTAGACATGTTAGGCAAAATGCCCCATATCAACATTGTCGCAACGGTAAGGTTGAGCCTCCTCTTACTTAAATAGGGTTCACCACTGTTGCTTCTTGGATTGCAATTTTGAATTGACGAAGATGATTTGGGTTTAAGTAATAAAATTGAGACGAAAGTTTTGGGAGAAGCATAAAACAATCCACATCGTTGAAGGAAAAGGCTGCTCTGAAAAATGGAGAAGCAACTTTTCAAAGCCATTGCAGAGGATGGTAAAGTTAGCGTTCAGTGAAGCTCTATTTCGTGTTTCATAGGATGAATCGTTGAGATATGAGATGAGAGCATAGGCAATAGGCAGGCGTTCGGTAAAATAGTTATCCAGAGTGAGACTGGTTAAGGCGGTGTTAACCAAATCATGTAGGGGGTACTTTGGGGAATTCCACTTCCACTAAAGAGAGGTTTTTTCTTTCTTCCATAAAAATTTATTAAATTTTAATTAATTTAATTTCACTCTTATAATAAAATAAAATTCTCTTAAAAATAATATTTTTATACATAAAATTTAAAATTAAAATTTTATTGAAAAAAATAGAATATTTATTTCTGTAGATTTGTGATCAATTATTTATCTACACTAAACATTGCCACTTCCTTTCTTATTCTAGTTAAACAATAATTAAAATTTAGATAAAATCACTATTTTTTTTTTTTTACATTCTTTTCGATGGGGTTTGGATATTTTAAATTTAAAAAATGATATATATTTTTTACAATTAATATGTATTTGGGAGAAAAATTTTAAAAAAGAAAGAAAGTAAAGAGAAAGAAATGTATTAAAATTTCTCTTGTTTATTTTTTTAAAATTTTAAAAGAAAAAAATTAAAAAAATTTATGTTAACTTTTCTTAACTTTTTTCTTTTGTTTATTTTAATTATTTAAAATTAAGTAAATTTAAAAAATTCAAACAAAAAAATATATCACTTAATCTTCTCTTTCCTCTTTTCTTCTTTCTTTTTAATTCTTCTCCTTTCTTTTTCCTTCTCATTTTTAAATAGATCTTTTAAAAAAATATATAACTCTTTAAATTTAGAGAATAGTATAGATCCCTTTTTTTTTTTATCTATATCTAAATATAAAGAAATATATAATTACTTAAATATAGATAATTCAAAATATTTCTGTTGGGTGCTTAAAACTTCAAATTAAAATCATTCCAAAACTTTTAAAATTGAATGACAACTAATTTAATAATTTTTTAATTTTATTTTAACTTTTTTACCATCTCAACAATATTTTGAGAGGAGTGATTTTACATCAACTTCATATATAATTTTTTTTGTTACATAAAAATAATATTATCAGACAAGAAAAAACTCGTATCAATTAATAAAAGATAAAAAAATTAAATCTCATTTAAACTTAAATGATTAAAAATAATTTTGACCTAACTTAATTTAAAGACTATATAATACTTATAAATTATATTTATTATTCTTATAATTTTAAAAATCACGCTTATTTTTTAATTTATTTTTAAATTACTAAATATAATTTTATATGTAAAATAAAAGTATAATTTTATTTTTAATATAAAATTAAATACAATTAAAGTTAAAAACCCCTATTAAGACTTTAAGAAAAATAAAAATAATTTAAAAATTAAGAAAAAAAACTTGAGGACTTCTAATAAAAATTTAAGTTATTAAATAATTTTATTGTTTTAATAATTAAAATCAACATGCATGTTAAAAAAATGTTAACTTGGTTAATAAAAAATAAATTAAAATAAAAATTTATATAACATTATAAAATAAAAATCTAAAAAGAAAAACAAAAAACAAAGCTAAAGCTTCATTTGCATTAGGAAGCTTGCACAGCTGCTATGAGTTTCTCGCTTCCTTTGCCAAAACCTTCTCTTCTTCATCTGAGTCACTTGTTTTGATAAAATTGATGGGAAATCTATTTGTGAAAAAGCCAAAGATAACCGATGTAGATCGAGCAATACTCACACTCAAGACTCAGAGACGCAAACTTGCTCAATATCAACAGCAGGTTCACTACGACTTTTTTTTTTTCTTTCCTCTATATTTATGCCATGGGATTTTGGTGATAGATGTTGGTTTGATGGAGATAAATTCTTTCTTCTTTTTTTTCAATTTTTTCTCAGTGGGTCAGCTTCCAGCAAAGGAAATAGAATAATATAAAGGGAAATAAATTCTGGGCTTGCCTAAGTAGTTTCAGAATGATCCATCCCTATCACTCTATTAGTATTTGCGTACTTACAATAATTTGCGGAGTTAAGCAAAATTTTCTTTATTCGTCAAAGTTAATTATAGAAAAGCATATTTGTGTTTGCATTCAATTTTTCAATGCGGTTCTTTCAGATATTCTCTCTATAAGTTACTAGACTAAATGTTTTTATTGACGTATATTGGCATATAATCCGTCTGCGTGGAGTTTGAAACTTTCTGTCAGTACCTTTTCAACTTCACTTTTAACAGAAAGCTTTCTGTGGGTGATTAAAGCATTTTTTTCTGGCAATTTGATCGTAATACTAATGGTGAATTATGTAGTTAAAGTTTTAAAAATAATCATATGAATTTGCTTCTTGATTGCTCAGATTTTAAGGTGCAGTGAAGGTCATCTTGCTACTGATTTTGAATATGATTAAAAGTTGCCCAGGATGTGATAATGGGATGTGCATGTGAAATAAGTGTGCAGGATGTAAACTTTACACTTGTTTCACTAACTCAAACCCCAGATCTTTTGAAGTTGTATTAACTATCTGTTCAAGAAGTTATTTTCGTGTTACTGTATGTGATTCTCAGTGAAATGAATGTTCAGGATGTAATAATGGGGTGTGTAAATGAAATAAGTGTGCAGGATGTAAACTTCACACTTGTTTCACCAACTCAAACCCCAGATCTTTTGAAGTTGTATTAAGTATTAACTACCTGTTCAGGAAGTTATTTTATTTCTTTTGCGTTCCTCTTTTTCCAGCTTGATGCTGTTATTGAAGCAGAGAAGCAAGCTGCAAGAGACTTGATTCGTGAAAAGAAGAAGGACAGGGCCTTGTTAGCATTAAAGAAAAAAAAGACACAAGAAGAATTGTTGAAGCAAGTTGATGCCTGGCTTATAAATGTTGAGCAACAAGTAATATTTTAATATTCAATTCATTATTCTCTGTCATTAAATTCTCATCTTTTTTTTCTTCTTCTCCCCTTTTGCCAATGGTAACTAATGACTAAAGATTTGTTTGAGTATTTGGATGGGTTTACTACTGTCTGATGGTTTCAATGTAGTTTTGGGATTTGCCCTCTCATGTCATATTCAGACTTCAGAAGTGATAACATATGTAGTTATAGAGAGTCTCAATGACTTATTATTGATTGTTGCTGTGCATCGAGGAATGTTGGGATCTGTTAACTTGAATGTACACCCTCACAAGCACATGCACTTATTCTTTTCATTCAGTTAGCAGATATTGAACTAGCAAGCAAGCAGAAGGCTGTGTTTGAAAGTTTGAAGGCCGGTAATAATGCAATGAAAGCTATACAGAGTGAGATAAACCTTGAGGATGTTCAGAAACTTATGGATGACACTGCTGAAGCAAAAGCTTATCAAGATGTGAGTTTGACTTCACTCTTTTCCCTTCTTTTGCTACGCTCAAAGTGATTATCATGTCTTGATACATTGCACTGGGTTTATACTGATTTGATTGGAGCCTTATACCAAAAGTTGTGTTAGGAAATCTAAACTGCTACTTTTCATTGTCAATTTCTGTCTCTTTTTTCCTCCTTGTATTTGAAGGCTTATTGATGGTGTCGTAACTTTATTGAATTTCAAGGAAATTAATGCAATATTAGGAGAGAAGTTGTCCACAGAAGACGAGGAGGAGATTTTAGCGGAATTTGATAACTTGGAAACTCAGGTATATGGATATTCAATTTTTGTGATTTTATATTATCTTCTAGTCTACTCTATTCTCCAATATTATCAATCCAGAATTGTTGCAATGAATTTTTTGGTTTAATCATTTTAGCATTGTAGGAACATATTTATTATCCTACAATTCAACATTTTTCCTTTTCTGTATCTTTTAGCGTAGGAATTAAGTATATCTTATATTAGCCAAGTTAGTGATGTTTCTTATTTCTTTTTAGGTTAAAATGTGTTTTAGTTATTATAATGTGACGAATGAGTTTTTAAGATGAAATGTGGCATATAAAGTCAGACATTCATATCAATCAATTAGACACAGTGCAACACTCCTAAAGAGTTTCTGAACACTTGAGATCTTATTGTGTTTCATCTCGTGTTGTGTCCTGTGTTAGTTTTTACATCCAAGCTTCTTAGTTCAAAATTAAGATTCTGATAAAGGAAATGATCACATAAACCAGGCCAAGAAATTGCAAAGGACTTTCCTCAATCAAACAAAGAAGCATGAATGTATGATAGATAGAATCATGCTCCTATTAGTTATTGTATAGTGACTCACATAAGAGTTCCTATTCTTGTCTTCAGCTTGCTGTTCAAGATCTTCCAGAGGTTCCTGCATCAGTGCCTGAAGAAATCAATGAGAAATTGGACCTTCCTGACGTCCCTACCAAAGCACCAGTTGCAGATGATGCTGAAGTTTCTACTAAAAGAAAAGGTATCTCTCCCTCACTTGTCTATCTTCTCCCATTCCCTACAAAAGAAAAGAAGGAAAAGAAAAAATTGGCTAACTGCTCATGAATTTATGGTGTAGCAGTTATGGAGGAACCATTGCCAGCCTGAAGAACCTTGTGATTAAACACGTCAATTACTATGCAAACTATGATGGAGATTCTGGTCCTCATATGTGCGTGTATCATTACTAAATCTGTTCTAAATTTTTATGCAATTATGGAATTCAGATTGGATTTAGTTTTTCCAGTGACATTTAATTTGTACAAATATTTATGTATATCAATTTCTGCCAGAATTACATACAGAGAACACCATTTGATTTTTTGATGAATTAACACCACATGCTGGACGCCTCGTTCACAAGGTTGTACATTTCCCGCTCTCTCTGTGTAAGAAATACTTGATGATTTTTAGTACATGATGTTAATCAGCCAAATGCCCAGAAAGACGATGTTGTAAGAAGTATTATATATTTATATATAATTTTTTAATTAAAATAAAATACATAAAATTTATTTTTTTAAAAAATTAATTATATAATAAATAAATTATATAATTCATATATATATAAATTTTTTAATAAAAAATTTGATAATAAAAATATAAAAATTACATTTAAATTTTTTTCAATGCATGTTTCCCATTAAGGCTTCCACCACCAAACAACCTTGAACCTCTATTTGATTTCTCAAAGCCTTTCGTAGTTCATATGTTCTGCCTGGAAAGATTCAAATTAAAACCAAGAGAGATGGAATGAAAGTGATAGTTTTGTTGAAAGTTAATCCAGAGAGAAAATGGGTGACGTAGTCGCAGTGAATGTGTTCCGATCGTATCTAGAGGATAATTATGTTGTTTGGTATGTAGTAAAATGAGAGTTAGTTCAGTCCCAAAAAGAAGCTTGCAATTTGATTTTATTAAAGAAAATACTAAGTAGATAATTAATTAATTAAAATGTCAGATTTGATAGAATTTATAAAACTTAAACATATTATGATTAAAATATCTTAGTTTCACTTGAACTGCATTAATTTTATACCAAACCTAACCGATTCTGCATTCAAAGAGAAGCCTGGAGAGCAAGCTCCAGAAGAGAACAAATGAAGTTGAAACTACAGTAACATTTCCACTCACAATCCACTTAAAATTGAAAGAGATAATCGTGAATCTACTTAAAACCAATTATACCAAAAAAAAAAATCTTAACTGCAATTTTTATATCTTTTCTATTAAATTATTTAATAAAAAATACAAATATGTATAATTTATACAATTTAAAAATATTTTACACAATTTATTTTAATTGAAAAACTTGATAATAAAAATATAATAAATTACATATAATTTCTTGTACAAAACCTCAAAATCACCCAAACCAGAGAATATATTACAACCACTGCAAAATCACAAATCTAAATGGGCTCCCTCAATATGAGAGACAGCAGACAACTTAGATGAATGCACAATTATTTTGCCAAAATATCTGGACAATATGAGTCGTACAGTATTCTCAGCTGCTACAGCACTTGTCTCCATGGTGCTAGCTGCATTCTCAAATGCATTGATGTAGTACAAATGCCGACTATCCAATATAAATGGTGCAAATACTTCAGGGGCATGATAGTGAGGGTAAGCAGCCCAGTTTATCCGAATAGTCTCCTTCCTCACACTGTCAGTAGCGGCAATTTAAAAAATGAAAGAGTTATAATTTGGTTCATGCCCTTCTTTTCTCCACACATTTTTAGGAAAGGGAAGGGGAGGAGAACTTAAATCCGAAGCCCAAGAAACATTATATGAGAAAATGTTAACATTAGGTTCCATCCCATGTGTACATTGGGGCTAGATGATTAATCACAGACTACGTTTCTAAATGGAAGTGAGCAGGTTGAGACAAAGGATTTTCAATTTTGTAGCCTAAATCAGCAGCATGACTTAAGTTTTCCAGCACAGACAAATTTAATTAAACGGCCATCTGATAATATTTACCTAAACATGCTATCCAGCAGCAGCATCACTTCAGTTTTCCAGGAAAGACAAATTTAATTAGACAACTAGCTGATCATACTTACCTAAAGAGGCTATCCAGCAATGTGTCAGATATTGGTTGACGAGAGAACATCTTGTAAGTTGCATCTTTTTCATCATACTTCTTGAGAACTGAAATGGATGTGAATGGTAGGTCAGGATCCTCCACTGTGCCCACAAGCTCTGGAATTTCGGTCACAGCACTCAGACCAAAATATGCCTTGTGTACCACAAAACATCAGTATTAGGAGTAGGAGCAATATAGAATGAAGAGAAAAGGTATCACACTGACAAGGACAAAAAATCCTTACTATATAATGTCAGTAAGTTTCTGACTCCCAAGATACTTACAGGGTTTAAAAGGCCCCTAATAAAAGTTGCATGGGTGTGCTGTAATTTTCTTTTAGGAATTGAAATTGGAGGAATAAATTGAATATTTAACTCGTCCAGAGGTGTAGCAACCACTGCAACTTCACAGGTATAACTGTTTCCTTTTGTGGAGTTGAGTTCATAATAATCTCCAAGGTTAGCAACGGATTCTATTTCTTCATGCAGGTGCACTGAGACATCTGACTGATTAATCAGTCCAGCAGCCATTTTCCAGTTTCCTCCTTTAACAGACCATAGTCCTCCACCAGACCCTGCCAAAGAAACTGCACCAGCAAGCCCGCTGATGTATGCACTTTGGCCATAATTAATTCGTGTGATGACCTGTATAAACAAACATAAGTCCATATTCTGATTTAGTTTTTGTAAATGTCATATCCTGCTTCTTCCTTGGACAACTTCTAAATCAGCACACGGGAGGCATCATACCCACATCTCACTTCAAGGAAAGACACAGGAAGTTATGGGAATCAACTATGTTGTTAATTAAAGCCACAGGGTAAGAAAATTGTAATTGACCTCAAACTTGCAACAAGTTATTTGGACAAAAGCTACATATTATCCGTATAGGCCAACCTTTAAGCCTCTAATTCAATACACCTTTGTCCACGCACAAGGAACTTGAAAGATTCAAAATATAAGCTGCACTAGCAATAATTTCCAATGAGGGGGCTAGGCTGTTTTAAAAGTGCAAACCGATACCAAATCTTCCATGAGAGTTGGGGACTTCATATGTCCCAGACTGTTCTGTTGTAGCATAATACTTTCTTAGAACCCCAATACCGTCAAACTGGTACATAATTGAAACATAATCAACAGCGAGGAACACATGATTCAGGTAATTAAACTATAGCCTTGATAAACGCATCACCTTTCACGACCTATGTCATAAAACTTTGATATTACGTTTGAATGACTATATATCACAGGTCTAGGCTCCCCAGACTGACTTTTCTTATGCAAATAAATTGTTCACCAATTTTGTATTCCTTCTCCGTGAAGGTCTCATAAGTTTACAGGTAAAAAAAAAAAAGAGAAAAAAAAAAAAGCAGGTCTATAGCTCTGTTATGGTGAAACAACCCTTTGCTCCACTCCCACCACCACCAACACCATTACAACTATTGACAACAACAAATTATGTGTTATCATTGCACTCAGCAGAATCGTTGAAAGATTAAATGTGTGATATAAAAAGGGCATAATCAGAACTCTTACAGTGACAAGTTCTTTTATCAACAAGGGAGACAGCCCAGTATCAGCCAATTCATCTTGCAAAGTCCTGGTAGTAAGATTATACAGACCAGCCCATTTCAGCATGTCATCCACAGTCTCGAAAATGGGTCTCGATGCAGGTTCGTCATAGTACTTTAAGAATTTGTCCACAGTTCTCTAAATTACAAATATATTAGGAAAAAAAAAGAATAGCTATACATGAGCACAGAAAATTTACAAGCAGAAGAAGAGCAACACTAACAAACAAAACGAAAACCAAAGAGATAAAGAAAAGGCGAAGGACCTCAACAAAACTCTCCATTTTAAGAAGGGACAGGCCGTAACGGATGAACAGGAGCACCGAGTTCACAAGCGAGACGAGCTTATTGATGAAGGGAATATTAGAATCAATTTTTAGCGTTTTAAACACAAACTCCTTACCATCCCAAATGCCCAGAGACAAGGAATCTGAAGTTGACTTCCTGACCTCCAGATCAAGAAGCTTTGTGTAATTCAGTGCGTGGAAATTCTTGGGATGAAGAATGGAAGCTCCGGCTTCGAATGTCTCGCCCGCAACGTTCACAGTAGCCATGCGACCCCCAACGATTCCGTTGCGCTCGAACATTCGGATTTTGATGGGAGGAACGGAATTAGGAGAGTACTGACGGAGGAAATGGGCGACTGAGGAGCCGCCGATGCCACTGCCGATGATGCAGACAGTGGCTGCCGGCGGAGATGCAGCATCGGAGGAGTATTGAGCTTGAGAGATGGTAAGAAAGGTCAAGAGCGTGAGTATAATCGCCATTCGGTGCAACATCATGCTCGTTGGATTCTAGATCCTCCGTCTACCATTTGCTAATTATGTTATAGTCAATTGTCGATTTTCTCTTTGACTTTTGATTCCTGAATCGTGAGTCGTAATGTCCCTAGTTTTTTAATTACTGAAATTTTTATTTTTATTCTCATCCATTTACGCATTTTATTGTATAGAAATATAATCACATCTCCATCTTCTGTTTCCTCTCACTCTACATCTAAACAAAATTAACATTCGGCTTATTTTCCCTCTCCAGATTTTCTTAACATCCTGAATTATGCAAGACTGCTTACTACAACTAGCCTTAGGTAACTAAAACTTCTGAAAACACTAATGTTTATATCACAAAGAAGAGAGATTCTTAAAATTTCATAAAGAAATCACCGGCAAAAATGGCTTATTTGCAAGTACAAATGCTATGCAATGCAATGCAATCCAGTCCATAACCAACAAAACTAACGTGATTTGCTTACGTCCACGTCCAACATCTGCGAAAGCAGCACGTACTGAGGCTGTTAAAACTCAGTATGTCAAAAATGGCGTTGACTATGCTTCATGGAGAGCCAATTTAAATCTTCCCTCCAACCTGGTTTGGTGATTTCTCAATGCCCGTGTCGTTAGAATGCACTCTTCTTTTTCGTTATCTTTATATTTGGACAAGTTTTGGATTTTATTTTATATTAAAAAATTTGTCCGAGTCACCAATTCAAATAGATATTATTAACGAACACGTATTAAACCCAATCACATCCATTATCATATTTATTTCTAGGCTACTAAACTGTTTATATATCCCTTGTGATTTTATTTATACATTAATTAATAATATTCTATCAAGAATAAAATGATCATTTATATACTTAAAAATCTCCGCATCCGAGGAATGCTACTTGTACACGATATAAAATCCAGATATTGAGAAGAAATTTATAATATGTATAGTTTCTACAATTAAGACGACAATAACAGTGTGATATTCCTGTAGCGGAGAAGCTGATGTCTGAAAAATAATTCGTTATAAACCATTACACAAAGATTATTAGATCCGTCTTTGTTGTCAATTAGGCAACAGCATGTAAACCTAACAAGAGGAAGTGCCTTATGTGAGACAACCAGAACTGCTACTCCAGCAACCAAAAACAGCCGCCAACGAGCTTGTAGTCTTCTGTCAAACTAGTACTGTTTTTGCCTGTCAAAAGAAACATGTAAGCTTAGGATTTCCTCCATTAATTAGTAGTGGGACATACATTTCCAATTGTCAAAAATCTTCTTTTATCAAGAAGAAAAAACAAATAGATTTTAAGTCCTCCATCCATAATATATTTTCACATATAATGAGAAATAATTCATACAAGGACAACATGATAAGCTAATACATTTCATTAAATTAACTGACAAAATGGTGCATTGGTTCTGGCAGTTTTATCATTTTGTGATCATCCTTCCCTTCCCACTTATCTGATAAAAAAGAATCTTGTGCCACATGGATACATATTCCATGTGAGAGTCACTTCCAGTATTCTATTCATCCCTTTGGTACTAAATCTAACTCCTCATTTAGCCAACTTAGAGAATGATACTCATTAGGGAGAAAATATTTATGGTAATTTTCTAATAGCTTTAAAAAAAAATAACATGAGTCCCAAACCAAGTGATTTGAGTTTGAGTGTGCGTCAGTCTCAACATCACTATACCCTGTAACTTGCCATTCAAAATACTTAGCTCCATTATTAGACACATTACTGTTAAGCCAAAATAGTTGGGAATAATCACAAAAGCAAAAGAAGAGCATAACATTTAACACAATAAATCACTTTACTATTTGTGACAAACCATAGTCCATAAAGTAAGGCGAAATGCCAAGACAGACAACAAAATCTTGAATGTAAAGAGAACCAGGCGTGCTACCTTGGTGAAGAAAAACAAGTAGATGTGATTGGAAACCCGGCATACACATTTGAGTAGGACTTTGTCAGATATGAAAAATTGGCAATGGGAGGCAGAGCAGATATCCTTTCACCTTTCTTCAAAAGTGTTTGCAAGTTAAGTCTTTGCAAAGTCAGAACAGCCCTGGACTCCTTCCAAATGAAGGCAATAATACCATTTTGAAATATATAAAGAGAACCAGGTTTTGATCCAGGGTATCTGAACCCATAACCATTTGCAATACCCTCTCCCATGAAGGCATGCTTGATATTCAATGGCAAGAAGTCTGCATCAGTCACCCAAGGAAAAGGTTCGGATGAAGGCCCATTGATATTTGCTACAAACATTGCTGAGCCATTAGGATGCAAGACATAGTGCGTGCCTTCCAATATTTTGGTTGCAATGAGAAGCTGTTGTCCATGGGACTCTTCATAAGAGAGCAGAAGAAAGAATAGAGCTTTTCCAGGCTTGTCTTCCGTAGGCTTTCCAGGGGGCCAACCAAAAGTCCCTCCCCAAAGACCAGCATATTCATGATCAGATTTAGGAACTCGCATAGGCAGCTTGTAAAGAGCAAACTGACTATCATGCATATTTGGCCATGCTCGATAAGAAGACAATTTTACAGTTGAAGCTCGAATTGTTAGTCTTATTGTATCACTTGATCTAAGAAATTCATGAAGGCGTGCATGCTTATTCTCACTGCTTGAAGTAAGCTTCTTGGAAACTGCATGACTGCCATTAATTGAACTAGATCTTCCAAGTATATGTTTAATGTTTTTCCAGATATATCCACCAAGACTTTTTTTCTTGCTGCATTGTGTGCGACCAACCTCCTCCTGGAGAGGATTACATAAAGCCCTTGAACAGTTAAGACTCTTATGAATGTAATCCAGCTCTAGTTCCACAGAATCAGCTACCTCTTGGGGATAGTCAATCTGGCTAGTACCAAGCTTGAACATTTGAATAAGAAAAGATCTTCTTTCCCTCAAGAGCACCAAATCTTTCTGAAAGTTGTCCTCATCCTCCCTTAACCTAGGAAATAAAGGTCCAATTGCCATGTCAGGAACCTTTTGTTGAATATAGTTAGTAGTAACCTCAAGCAACTTTCTTCTATCACTAAAAGCTAGTTTGCCAAAGGGAACCATTACCTCATTATTTCCAGTCACCCTATGAGACCTAGAAAGTCCACTGTTTGACCTACTAACCTTCCTTGATAACTCCATATCTGATTTGTGTACAAAGCTTTTACTCTGAAACAAAGTACTTCCATATTTTCGTTCCCTGCTTTCAACCTCAAGTAGTAGCACATTGCAAGATCTGTCTATCGGCTTGACTGAGCCAGGATAAATATAGTGATTTCCCGTCTCTGTTCCATGTAGAAAGAATATAGTAGAACCATCAAAATCACCAATAACTTCAAATACTGGGGCCCAAAGGATTGGTCCATCTTCAATGCCCAAAGGACTAAGTTCCTGAGGAATTATACGGCAACCAACAACAGAAACAAACCCAGGCATGACATAAACAACATTACCAAGCTCAGGATTCTGATGAACCCATATTCCAATTAATGGTTGAATGGTGAAAAGAAAACGGCAAAGTGCCTTGTAAGATGACACACCCTTTCGCCACTCAACCAGGTCTTTACGGGGCACTATACCTATCATGTCACATTGAGTGAACCAGACTTTATCAGAGGCCACAAGACAGTATAAACTTCTGCAGCATAGACTCAGATTACATACATCTCTCAGCAAGAGGAATCGGCAGACAATGGCAAATACATCATCAGGAAGGGATAGAAGCAAGCTTGAATCACAGGGTTCAGGTAACATAATGATCAAAATAAAATTTTACTGTCAAAATTTGAGCTTCAATTTTTTTCTTATTATGCATAAATAGCACGATTCTTCATTCTTTGCAGACACGCACTTATGAAATCTTCAAAGAAACAAAATGAGCCACTAGCCGAACTAATAATAAATTATGACAATTTCACCCAGGAAGATCAATTACTTCTTGGAACCTCCTTCACTTCATAGGAGTAAAGTGAAAACCGAATCCTGGAACAATAACGGGTGTGCCAACTTCAATTATTGCATCTAAAAAGCATGAATGATGACAGAGACACATACCAACAGGGTTGTCTAATTAATACGGAATTGAATTCGTTCGAGTTGTCCTAGCTTAAACGCGCGCCTTCCCAGATTCTCCAATTATAGCATTCTTGGAAAAATAGGAGGAAAAAGAATTGAAGATTGATGGGAAGATACTAGAAAGCGGGGTCAAGTCATCGCCACTGCGCACTGAAACAGGAATCCTTCCTGTATTGCATTCTATAACGATGAAGAATGTAATCGTGAGAGAAGACAAAGAGGATTGAGTCTTGGTTTCATCGTTGTGTAGTGTAGTCCCAAGTTCTCTCTACTGGTACTGAATTCGGCTTAAAGTTGAAGCCAAGCCACAAAATTCCAAAGAGACGAAGACTCCGAGCCCACACTCTCTAACAGAAGAGGCAAGGGCCCAAGTATATCCAAAACAGTCGCGTTAATCTCCATGAGAGTAACCCAATTTGTGCCAATTTGGATCATCAGCAGTATTGGATTTGATAGGATAGAACAATATGTAATCACGCTGCATATAATATAATAGGAGAAAGAAATATGAAGAAAAAAAAGAGATAAATAAATATTTCATGTATAGATTAGAATTTTTGTGTTTTTCAGTTTTTTCTCGCGTAAATTGACATGGTTAATTTTTAAAAATTTGAGAGAATTCAAGCTCAATTTATGCTGAATTACTATTTACTCTTCTAAGTACTTGAGATAGGAATGCTTAAAATATGAATATAATGGAGTCAGATATATAAGCTTTTTTTTTTTTTTTAGATTTTTTTATGATAGGTTACGTAGTTGAAATTTAGAAAATATAGTATTACTAGACTTTTTTATTTTATATAAATAATTTTTAAATGTTAACTTGACAAAAATGGTTCATTTTAAAATTTAAATTTAAAAATAATAAAATATTTTTTTATACAAAATTCATAGTTAAATTACACTCTTATTTTTTTAGAGATCTTGAAATTATATTTTTTGGGTCTCTCATTTAAAAAATTATCTCTTGACAAATAAAAACATTTTATGTTTTAATTCAAAGTTTACTAACGCTTAAAGTCTCCATCCAAATTAATTTTTTTTGCAAATTTTCAATGTAATTTTTTTATTTGTGACCAAAATGACCTTTTTAAAATTATTGAAATGTGACTAACTCATTAAAATTTAGAACCAACACACCTTATTCATTTGTCAATATAATTTTCTTTTTATATTTTTTATTATTAATATTTTATTGATCTTTATAATTATTCTTATATTATTAAATTAAGATTTCAAAAAATTGTAACTAATTATTTTTTTATAAAATTGTTAACAAGTAGTTAGTAATTTTTTATAAAAATTTATAAAATTAATTAACTTCTTTTATTTTTTACAAATATTTTATTAACAACATGTTAACTTAATTTTTTAAATTTATTTATTTAGATAAATAATCAAATAAAAATTCAAATACTATCACTACAAAAAAAATCAGATCTAATTATTTATCCAGTAGTTGGGTTACGTTAAGTCTTTGACGCGTTTTCCGTATTACTATTCGTATATTAGAGTAATCCATGATAATCCCTAAAATGAAGTTGAGAATGCAAAATATTCAGTTAATTTTTACTTCTACTTATCAGTATTGCAACCACGTGGAGTTTTCTGTTAATTAGCTTCTACTCAAATTAAGTTAATTTGAGTAGAAATAGTTAACTTATTTTTTAAGTGTTTGTTGTTAAATTTTTCAATGAAAGTATACCATATGAAAAAAATAATTTTTTAAAATTAATAATATATCATTGGTTATAAAAAATATTTAAATATTATAAATTTAAGTCTTGTCCGAATTCAATTTTTACTATTCTCCTTTTCAAATTTTCCATCCTTTGTAAGAAAATACATATATAACAGTGGAGGGCTTTCTTGTAAATTTCCACTTAGTTACAACGAATATTTAATTAGAAAACACACATGGGCTAGTAGCTATATAAAATTGTTAGTGTACATGCATGTGTGTGTCAAAGTATATATTATGTAAGTTAAAATCAAGCTCATTACTTTATAAAGAAAATGATACTTGTTACAAAATTTTATTTATTTTATTAGTTTATTTTTTTATTTTTAGATCTCTTTAAATAGCTTAACGTATTTATTATTTAAAAAAAAAGTATATTTTTTATATTTTAAGAAAATATTTATCTTTGTCATAAATATACTTAAGTTTATATATTAAAACAAAATTACAATACATTAAGAGACTTATATAATCAGATATTATCTCAAAACTATTTATATACGTATCTATACATTATCAAAATGTATAGTCACTGGTTAGCTTTCTTATATTTAGAAAAATATTTACATACATCTAAAATATTTTAAAGATAGAGTTAAGTGTCTATTTGATGAGATCTAACATTCATTACAACACATATATAAGGAAGTGGAAAAATAGGCAGGGTGGAGTCGGAGGCACTTTGACCATAATAATAACTACTATAAAAAGTGTCTAGTCATAGCACCATGATAAGCTCCACCTCAATCTTTAAGATGAGGTAATAGTGAGGCATCTAAAAAATAGTTAGTAGGGGTGAGAATAAATATTCTCACTAAAAAAATAATTTATACATAGATTCATCTTATCATATATAAATAAGAATTTCATATAGCCTTTCATGCAACATGTTGCATAAATATAGACAAATTCTCATGTCATAACTTAAAAATTACATCATAACTGAAAATTATAATATCTGCCATGACCCTTTACTTATACATATGAACATATAGAGCTTGTCATCTTATACCTTTGAGCATCATAACTCGGTATTAGGACCTGGTCACTAAGTCTAAGACATCCCTTGATATGTATACGCGTCTTGTGCTATCGAATCTTCATATTCCTAGAATCTCATATCCCCGCTCATATCTTTTTTTTTTTCATGTACTTCAAGAATATATTATCTTTCGTTGTATTCAGAGTCAAGAGAGAAATAGAATATAAGTAAAGATTAATCCTTAGACATTTGGAATAGCTCACTTAATCTCTTTCTTTTTATATGCGTCAACTAGTTTTTGATTTAACTAGAATCAGTCATCCACATAGGATAAACTATGAGCATCCCATACTAACCACAACTATTCACTCTTAAATACTTCAAAATGAAACATATATTTAGGTAAATAATATTATGACAACTTTCTCATGATCTTTCATCATATTCTTTTATAATAAAACTATCATGACATAATTATAATTTAGTTCACGTGTTCATAATCGTAACATGTATGTATAATTCTCACACCTTCTGCACATATCCATATAGAAGATTCATGTAATTTCTCTTTATTTTTAGAAGATGTAAATGCACAACTTCATAAAAAAAACATGAACAAGCATAATAAATTAATTCCTTTGAGTTATTTAGGATTCTATTTCTTAACATTCTTATAATCCTAACCATTTCGTTAAGATCTCATGTCCAAAACACAAACATTGATGGATCTAATGCTTCTGGGAGTTTATTACATCAACACCCATGGCTAGCTACATGAAAAGGGAGGGTTTGGTGATTTTCTATGCAGTTTGCCACGACCAAGTGCACTCCTCATCATGGTGAAGTGCACATAATGCACTTCCCCAATTTTGCAACAAAGAAACTTATGATTTTTTACCTCTCCATGCTTTCCTAGATTGCTAAGGTCAATTTTAAAGCAAATGAGTTATAGGGTTTGCATCATACAAACCAACTTCAATAAAGCTACAAATAACAAACTTAACTTACACGCTAGTCTACACCAATCATTCATGATCTTTCAACACGAGGAATATAAGATTTGTCCAAAGCTTTCCTTATACTCTCTCTTAATTTCTCACACCCATCATGCTATGAATGGTAGATCTACAAGGTTTTTACTCACAAATCACATAACCCAACAAGTTAAGCCTATAGAAATATTTCATACACACATGAAGGTATGAAAATATTTTCCTACCTTAAGAACTTGTTGGAAGATAACAAGAACTTGTTAGGTTTTGATGTTACTCCTTCTTTCTCACTTGATAAAGCTTAGGTCTTGAATTTAATGAAAGATATAGATGAAATAAGGACAAAGATGAAAGAGATGAAGCTTGATTTCAAGTTTGGTAAGGGTTGGAGAAGAAATGGATGGAAAGATTGAGCTTTTACTAACCAGTTCTTCATCCTCTCTCTCTCTAGGGTTTGTTAACGTGTTGGTGAAGTGGGGTGCGGGTTGTTGAAGGGAAGGAAAGAAGGAAGCTTAAACCAAATTTTGGGAAGGGTTTGGAATAAAGTGTGATGATATATGGAGGGAACTAAATTTTATAGTAATTTAATTAAGAAATTATAATTAAATGTTAGTTTAAATTAAAAATTTGTTTCTAATTAGATTTTTTTAATTTTTCTCAAAACCTCTTTTATTTGTATGAGACACTAGACACCTTGATTATTAATATATCAAATTTTCAACTTAAATACTAATAGTTTAATAAAATTTACATACAAGTGAATTTTTATGAAATTAATAATAATTATATTTAATTATATAAAATTTGACATTTAATTCCTTCATCAAATTTTAAGGCGTTACAGTACTCTGTCATAATAGGTCAATTATTTGCTTCAACGGTTAAAAAGGTTTGTGTTGTTTATTTCAATTCTTAAAATTGAAAAAAAAAAGTGTAGCTTTTCACATTGTACAATACTGATAATTAGAAGTAAAAATTAATTGATTCAGTCTAGTGTAGTATGATAAAGCACAAAACAATAACTGCATTTTGAGCACCAACAGAGTGAAGCGAAGAGACGAGAGAAGAGGAGCAGCAAAGTCGGTAAGGCGCTTTAGTTACAATTTTGTTTCATAAAAAAATATTATTTAGTTATTGGTAAATTTTTTACAGAAATTGTTAAAATTTTAATTTATTAATATAATAATAATTATAAAGATTAATAAAATATTAATAATAAAAAGTACAAAAAGAAAATAATAACATTGTCAAATGAGATAAGCTGTGTTGGTTTTAAATTTCAATGAGTTAGCCACTTTCAATAATTTTAAAAAAGACATTTTTGTCACAAACAAAAAGTTGCATTAAAAATTTATAAAAAGGCATTATTTTGGACTGACACTTTAATAATAAGTGAACTTTAAATTAAAATATAAGTTATTTTTATTTGATAAAAATGAGAGTGTAATTTTTTAAATAAGAAAAAAGAAAAACATAATTTTAAGATTGAAAAGTTATAATTTATTTTATTTTTTTATGTTTTATGAATGTTATCATGTATTATTTGATCAATTAATGATTACGTGAGTTTTTATTTTTTAATTTTAAAAAATTAGTTATTTTAATTAAAAAATATTTAGAATTATGATGAAAAATTTTATTTTTTATAACTAAATTAAAAATATTTTAAAAAATGAATTGTTAATATACTGTAAAAATATAATTGGCATAAGTAAAATAAGAAACTTCAAATCAATAAAAATAAACAATATTTTCACTTTAAATAACAAATTCTAAGTTAATAATTCAATCATGGGAAGTGAAAAAACCAAAACGGAGCACTGCATCCAGCAGTAGTAGTACTGTTGATTTTAATTTGAAAACCTTGCGAGTGCACGTTTGCTACCGCTAAACCCTCTGAACACAGAAAGTTTTAGGCGGGAAATTCATCTCTCACAGTCACAGACCACTTTCCCTCGAAGTCATGCATTGTTAAGCTTCAAACCCTATAATCTTCTAATCCCAGTCCCTAATCGAATCGATGGGCGGGCGCACCATCAGCGTTCTGAATGTGGCGGAGAAGCCGTCGGTGGCCAAGTCCGTCGCCGCCATACTATCGAGGAACCAGGGTCTGCGAGTAAGGGAGGGTCGTTCCCGCTACAACAAGATCTTCGATTTCAATTACGCGATTCGTGGCCAGCCCTGCCACATGCTCTTTACATCCGTCACTGGCCACCTCATGGAGCTCGAGTTCGAAGAGCGTTATCGCAAGTGGCACTCATGCGACCCCAGCGATCTTTACCATGCTCCTGTCCATAAATTTGTTCCCGAGGTTGTTGATATTCATGATCCTGTTACTGTTCTTGTTACGCCTTCTCACATTACTCGTATTCTCATCGGTTTCAGTGGTTATTTTGATTTCGATCTATTGGAAGTTATTGCTATTCCTCTCATTTGTGGGGAGTAATTTACTGAATAGATTTTCTCTGTGGTTTCTGTTACTTTAGGACAAAAAGGATATCAAGAGGACACTGGAGGAGGAAGCAAGGAGGTGCCAATGGTTGGTTTTGTGGCTTGATTGTGATAGAGAGGGTGAAAACATTGCGTTTGAAGTAATAGAAGTTTGCACTGCAGCAAATCGCCATCTTTCTTTAAAGAGGGCTCGTTTTTCTGCCTTGATTGACAGGTTATATGGCGTACCGGTCACAAATCATAGTTATTGTAGTTGATTATTCATTTATTTGTTATAAAAATAGTTTTATAGTTTGATTGTCACAATGTTTGATCTACACAATGACAGAGAAATACATCAAGCAGTGCAGAGTCTTGTTGAACCTAATAAGTGGTTTGCTGATGCTGTGGACGCTAGGCAAGTGAGTCATCTGTTCTAACCTAGACGGTGGCCGAGCTTTCATATTACAAGAGTTCAATGTTCATGCTTTTTTATAATTATGTACTATTAGACCTTTTCATTCACCATAACCTGCCATATTAGAAGTAAATAAATGTAATTGCATATCTCTTTCTATTGTGATATACTGTTTCTTTTATGGAATAATATTGATCATTCTGCTTTTTTCCTCCCTTTCTCTCTCCAGGAAATAGATCTTCGTATTGGTGCTTCTTTTACCAGATTCCAGACCATGTTAATGAGAGATGCTTTTATCATTGAATCTGCTGTCAATGATAGAAATCTTGTCTTGAGTTATGGCCCTTGTCAGGTTTGCTACAGTTGAAAACACAAATATGTAACAAAGGTTTCTGATCTTTATGCTTAAGTAGATATTAATACTTTTGAGTTATCATTTTACCTTCATTTTGGCTACAGTTCCCTACACTTGGATTTATTGTGGAGCGGTACTGGGAGATACAAGCACATGAGCCAGAAGAGTTTTGGTTAATTAATTGTTCTCATAAATCAGATGAAGGCATTGCTAATTTCACCTGGATGTAAGCCATTTAAAGCTTTTTGTGCACTCATAACTTTTGCTGAGTTTTTCTAACTCCAGGCTTAGGATATAATCTGAATTAGTCTGGCAGGCGGGGCCATCTGTTTGATTATACTTGTGCAGTTATAATATACGAGATGTGTGTTCAGGAACCAACTGCAACTGTGAGTCATCTTTTAAGCTTTTTATTGGGCATGTGCTGAATCCTAGTATTGTTTCATTATAGATATTAATTGCCATTCAGGTCACAAACGTTAGACAACAGGAGAAGCTGAAGTATCCTCCACATCCTCTCAATACCATTGAGCTTGAGAAACGTGCTTCACGATACTTCCGGATGAGTTCTGAACAAACAATGAAGGTGAGTAAGATGTGGGAAATGGGAATCCATTTGTTCGAGTATGCTTTGTACTGATAAGTGAGGTTTCCTTGGAGTCAGTAGCCACATCCCATACGATTTACTCCCTTTAAAGTACAAACTTTGATGAGATATAGAAAGAAAGAATAGGCTTCTAGATGGTGTTGGTTTACCAAATAAAAAATGAAAAAATCTACACTCGAGCATAGAAGTGGTTCTGATCTTCCCTTTTTATATGTTATATGTAAGAACTGTGTTCATGCACAAGCATCACATGAGATTCAGACCTTAGTTCACCAGTATGTCTAAAGCTTCTGTTAAAATTCTTTTTGAATCGGATGATGAAGAAGGGTGCACAAAGTCCTCCATTTTGTTGCTTCTGACTTTCTCTCTGTTGAAAAATCTATCAGCTATTGGAGGATAAGTGTTACAAATTAAAGGGAGTGTTAAATGATTAAGGATAAAGTCTGAAAATTCTCTTATTTTTATCTAAAAGTGAGGAATTTATAGTTAAATATAAATATAAGAAGGGAGAGGGCTGCCATAATGTATGTAAGTGTCCAAGTGATTTAGCCTTCTCATTCATCACATCTATGTTTTGAACTTTTAACCATAAATTTCGACATTTTCATTGAATGGTTTTTGAACATTTGATATGATATTACATATATGCATCTCCTTCTTACACCTTATTTGTCTATTTATAGGTGGCAGAAGAGCTATACCAAGCTGGTTTCATCAGTTATCCTCGTACAGAAACTGATAGCTTTTCTTCAAGGACTGATTTGCATGTGGGTAACTTTTGTCTCCTGTACAAGCATGTATGGTTATTGCAATTGTGGATCCTGGTTTGGTTTGGATGTTAAGATACAAGAAAGTGCTTGAATTAGTGTTATGATTCATGTAATAAAAAAAAAATCAACTCCAGTTTGGGAAGGGAGATGCGACTCCCTTTTTCCATTTGAGAACATGTTATTTGACATGGATATTCTGGAACCAGTGAACTTTTCAGTGCAGTTATATGCTTGAAAGGAATGGATAAGGGAAATATATCTCTGAAGAGAAATAATTATGGAGTGCTTATCACCTTGAATGTTGTAGGAAATTGATATAATTATGTTTTTGTGTAATATTGATACATGTAGATGCGTATTATGAACTGTATATGTTTTGTTAATCTATTTCTGTAATATATATATATATATATATATATATATATATATGCCTAACAGAATATATAGTTTTAAGTGAATATTTGACTTTTGAAGCCTTTATTCATAATTACTGCACTGTAAGCTCTTACCTTAATAAGTCAACATCTATTGTATTAACAATATCTTTTTTTTTTCCCTGATATACTTTTTGTTTTCAAGGACAATAGTTTTGTTTTTCCCTCCTGCTGCTGAGCTTAATGCTGCTAAATTCCTCTAATAACCTTGATTCATATTTTTTTACTCATCTGCTTTTCTTAGTGACTGGCCTATTTTTTTCCCCCTTTTTTGGTTTTTAATTGTAGACAATTGTACAAGAACAACAAGGGCATCCAGAGTGGGGATCATATGCACAGCGGTTATTGGATCCTGGAGCAGGACTTTGGAGAAACCCTAGTAATGGCGGACATGATGACAAGGCCCATCCACCCATTCACCCCACGAAATTTTCTATTGGAGAATCTGGTTGGAGCCAGGATCACCGTGTAAGATATTTCTCTAATTGCCATAGAAATTGTATGAGTTAAGAACCTCATGTTTTGCTGGATATTCATAGTATTTCTCTAATTGCCACAGAAATTGTACGAGTTAGTTGTTCGTCATTTTTTAGCATGCGTCTCTCAGCCTGCGGTAGGAGCTGAAACCACTGTTGAAATTGATATAGCTGGTGAACTGTTTTCTGCATCTGGGAGGGTGATACTGGCGGTGAGATTTCTCCATCATTATGAAACTATATGTATTTTTACTCATTGTAGATTTGATCCCATGGTGATATAATGTGAATATCCTTTCTTAATACTAAATTCAATTTGAGTAATTCCCGTGGTGCATGCAATTATATATCTATCTTCCAGCTGTAGTTCATTTTTCTTAGATATTTTCATTTTCTATATTAGCCTCCTTCCTTTATTATTTTAAAGGTGAGTCACAAATGCTCTAACTATTGTCATTCATTGGTTTTTATTGGATCAGAAAAACTACCTGGATGTTTATCGGTTTGAATCTTGGGGTGGATCAATGATTCCAACATATACAGTTGGTCAACAGGTTTGCTTCAAGTTATAACATCAGATTGTATACATCATTTTGCTATTAGTTACCCTGAGTAAACATTTTACTTTGCCAATAAATTTGACAAAGATGATAATTGGAACCATCAAACCAAATGATGCCTTATGGTTGTGCAATTTATTCCATGTTTTTAAATTGGTTATTTTTAAAATAAAATTTAAAAGAAAGGACTATCTTCAATAAATATTATGAACTAATGATATTGTAATTGAACATATTTTATTGATAATGCCCAGCAATCAAGCACATGTACAACTTGCAGTTATTTTCCGCTTGAGGGTGAGAGGGGATCGGGATTTGGGAAGACATGAATCAAGAGATCCAATTTATCACCAAGATTTTTTAGAAACTTTTCTATAGCTATGGTGTTATACTTTTTTTATGTTTGAAGTTCACATTATGTGCAAATTGCATTTCTGAGTCAGAAACATATATTCATTGAAGAGCTATTGATATTGCAGTTTATTCCAACGACATTGACCCTTGATTCTGGAGTGACCAGACCCCCACCACTTCTTAGTGAAGCTGATCTACTGGGTTGTATGGATAAGGTGAGAAAGATATAGAATCTGATGTAGACTGGATCATGTGGGTAAAGTATTTGATAGTTTATTGCCTGTACATAAGATTATGTGTCCTTTAATATTGAAATTTTATTTTTATTGAACTTTTCTATTTCTCTTCTAAAGGAGGGTATTG
Source organism: Senna siamea (assembly GCA_031216115.1). Classification (NCBI taxonomy): domain Eukaryota; kingdom Viridiplantae; phylum Streptophyta; class Magnoliopsida; order Fabales; family Fabaceae; genus Senna; species Senna siamea. The sequence continues at coordinate 16,189,255 of CM062359.1, read as the reverse complement.
GTACTGATGCTACAATGCATGATCATATCAAGAAGCTGCTTGATCGGTTTTATGCAACCAAGGATGCAAATACTCGTTTCACACCAACTAATCTTGTAAGCTCAAGTTAATTATTGAGACATTTTCTTTCTTCTTGACTAATCTTTGTTTCTTATGATAATTTGATAGGAACAAGAGAGATGGAAAGAAGGTATACTGAATAATCTGTAATTTTATTAGGAACCTTGAATGCAAGAATCTTAACACCTAACTTAGGCCGTATGGAGAGGACTAGACTCCAATACAATAAATAAACTCTCTGATTGCCTATTCTAATTCTGAAGACAAAATAGTTATACTGAATGACTCCAAACGACTGAACACCCTATTCCTAAATAATAGGAACTATGTCCAAAAAATCAGGAACCGAATGATACTGGATAAATAAAATACTGAATAAATAAATTATAACATAACAGCTAACAGGATAGGATAAGCATGCTGAAAACATGCTGCATGTGTGCCTAAGAATATGCTGCACTGTTGACTACTTCAACTCCTTTATTCTTTTTATATTTCCTTCGAAAATAAGTCTTTAGGGGTGGTATTGTATCATAACTTGCTTGGGTTTCTTGATTCATATTTTATTGCTGTTGAGAAGAGTTACCATGTGAAGTTAGAAGAGGATGTAGTGAATAGTATTTATTAGCCATTTGTATAGAATTCTGGTTAACTGTAGAAATGAGCAAGGATAGAACATGATGGCATCGCTTGATCCATATAACTAATCCCACTTAGTGGGAGAAAGCTTTGTTTGTTGTTGTTGTATAGAATTCTGTTAAGTTCAAAGGAGGTTGTAAGCATTGTTGTCCTATACAAATGAGAGGTTTTAGCCACTGCATGTATATTCCAACCAACTAATTTAGTTGATTCTCAGGGTTCCTTGAAAATAAATGCTCATTATCCCTCTCTTACTCGGAAGCTTGCCCAAAGGCTCCTTGGTCGATCTTGACAACCTTGCTTGGACTTGGGAGAGTGGTTTGTTACAGAGATATTTAATAGCTTTCTGTCTGTATGGCAAAATAGAGTTGTGTATCTTTGAATAAGTAGAAGGTAACAGTGACCTTTTTAGTGGAATAAATTTTCAAATTTTTAAACTTTCATCCGTTAGAATCTATTATTTGACCTGCTTTCAATCTTGACAAGAACTAAAAACGCACTGATGAAGTGGATCATTCTATTATGGGTATTGATCTGCCAAATGGGATTTGTTCTCCATGGCATGGCATCAAGTCATTTTGTTGTCTATCCTTGTTAACCTTATTTTCCATGGAGCTGCACAATATAGTGTGGACATGGTTATAACATGCAGATAAATGATAGCTGTATCTAAAAATGTCCCAAAAGATTGGATTTATCCTATTCCTCTTTTACATGCATTTAAACTGAAGCTGGTCAATACAAAAAAGAAAAATTCTCTACCCATGACAGTTTTCATCTAGTAAATACTTCACAAGAATCTATTCTTTAGTTTCTTAGTTACAATATGATAGGAACTTCCAGCAGAAATCCCTCTAAAACAGCCAGTACAGCAAAAACAGTGGGTAAACAGAGAGTTAGGAGCCTTGCCTAAAAGTAATGCAATCCCCCTTCAAAGATAACACATACAAAAAAGAAAGAAAAGGCAGGACAGTAAATTACAGATTAGTAAATGGTGGTGTCTGACTTTCTAGAGGCCAGACTCTCTCCCTCCTAACCAAATTCTTCCTTGCGTCCCTCATTCCCACTGCCTCCTAAAAGTATCCTCCACCCTGGCCAAGTTAGTTACAGCCTAACTGAAATTTCCCTTTTGCCCTTTCTGGATTATCTCTCTCACTTCGGCCTGTATTCCCTTCCTTCCTTCTTCTAGAATAAGTTACCAGCATAGGATTGGGCCCATCATAATATAATTAACTCTTAAAGGTGTAGTTGTATTTTTTGGCATAAGCGGTCAAAACTAGATATGAAGCATCACATTTTTTTTTTTCATAAATATATATTGTCAATGATCATGAGTACCATATGATTGCAGGGTGAGGCACTTGTTATGGGATATGATGACATGGGGTAAGTAATTCCCTTTACTGTTAAACTGTCATATTTAGCATTCCTCTAAATCAGGTATAAATTCTTTAGTATGCAAAACTTTAGCTTCAATACATATTGTGGAGCCTCTGTGTGTGTGTGTTTTCCTTCAAATGGGGTCAATAGGAATACTATGTAATTCTTAGATTTCCTTTAAATAGATTGTCTTTCTAAGGCAAGATACAAAGTTAGGTCCTTGCCCATAGTGCCAAGAAACTCTATTAGTTGACCCTGGAACCTCCCCAAATGTGCTGAAATTTGGACACACAGTAGTCTGCTGTTAATAAATGCCATGTTTCTCATAGTGATGTGTTAAGGTTGGGCATTTCTAAGAGCCTGGAAAGGTATAGTCAGTGAGCCATTTAAAGGTTGAATATGGAAACCTGATCAATGCTGTCAAAATGTTATCTTTCATCACACATATTATACAATGCTTAGTTACCCACATACTTTAGGCACGAGAAGCCTATTTGGTTTATGTTTAAATCTTAAATTTGATTCCTCTTTCATGACCTATTCAGCATGCTCCTGTACTAAGGTTTTAGTTGTGCATTTGTGTTATTAAGAGAAGGTAATGACTTATGGAAACCTCCAAGTTTTCAGTTATAAGCTCTGGAAACCATATCTCAGAGCAGTTATGGAACGTGACATGAAAGCAGTCAGTGAAGGTAATAAAAGCAAAGCTGAAGTTTTGACAAGTAGCTTGCAGCAGATGAAAGCTTGCTTCCTAGATGTAAGCTGTTATTTGGCTCTTAGCTATTACCACAATTTGGTTGCATGTAATATACTGGATTGAATTTATCTTATTACAAAGATTGTGAACTTTATGGCTGATAACCTGTAAATATATGCAGGCAAGGTTGAATAAAGTGAAACTTCTGGAAGCCATGGCAATATTTTTTGAGAGGTGATAACCACATGTATTTTCAGTCTCATGAACACTTTCCGCCAGTATGTTGACTTCATCTTCAACCACCTTTGCAGGTCTAATAGATCTGGAAGCAATGAGATGCATGCAGGTGGAGAAGTTGTTAGGCGATGTGGGCATTGCCAAGAATCAGATATGGTGTTAAGGCAAAATCGAGTATGTATTTTAAATTTTAATTGTTTACTTTGCAGATAATATCAATTATAGAAATGTTTGCTTCAGTCAGTTTTGCTGTAATGTGATCCCTATCTATCCAATTTGCTGTTAACATATCTATTGCATTATCCTTGAAATGGAATTGTATGTCATACCATGTCAATTGTTATGTACATTCTAGCAGTTTGTATGATAACAGGGGCACAACTCATCAGTCTGATAATTGGATTCATTAATATAAATGTATTTTGGAATCAATTATATGGCTCAATTATGTGCCAGAACAATTCTTGCAGCATTAATGCAGAGTAAACTTAATTAATTACAGTGTGAAGTGTCATAATGGGACGAAAAGCAATGTAGTTGCTGAAATTAGGCAGTTAGTGCTGAATGATTTTATGGTTTGGTGTAATGAATCTAGGGGTAAACTTTTAACTGATTGAAATTTTATACTACCTTTTACCAGGATGGCAATTTTATGGTTGGATGTTTGGGTTACCCACAGGTTGGTATTCTTGTTCTTTCAGCTCTGTCTAAATTTCTTTACTATAAAGAAGTAAAGTTCAGCTTTTCTACTCTTATAGTTTCTTGTATGTAATGCCTGTATTTGATGTGCACTTGTGAATTTATAGATTGGAGACAATGTTCCTTAAGAGAAAGATATAATCTTGGTGAAATGAAGTATGGTAATTTAGAATATAGAAAGGACATTGTGATCGGACTGTATTGCTATTTACTCTCATGAACTCTGGCCAGTTTTTACTTGAATTATATGGTCCTATGATTTATGAATTATGAAATTCAGTTCGTCTCTCATACCACATGGACTACTACAAGTTTCTGTTTCTCTTTTCTTCTTGCTGTGTGCAATGTCAAAAGCACAGCTTCTTGTCCAATCATCTTCTATTCCTCTTGATAGCAGTGGCCATCTCCTTTAACTTTATTTGGTATTTAATCTATGCTAATTTATGGATCCTGAGCTCCTCAATGATTCAATTGATGCTAAACTGTTCTTTTCTTCGATATTGTCTTATGGAGAGGTTCCTTGAAGTGCTTTCCAAAGGTTTTTTTTGTTCTTTTTTAATTTTTAAATTGGAAACCTTTTAAGGAAAGTTCTGGTCTTTTTGATACCCTGGCTTTCTTAGATGATATTGCAAATGCATGTTTAAGCATTCATCATTCATCTGTAGTTTAACTCAATATATTCTTCAAGTAGCCCTAAACCTTCTGCTTTTGATAGATAAGTACTTTTTTGTTCCTTCTCCCTGAATATTTAGTGTAACTGAAATTCATAAGTTCTCTCAGGCTATCTTCGGCCTCCTCTTTCTCTCTCTCTCTCTCATATGATTGATTGATGGTAAAAGAAAATTGACATCTTGCACAGTGTAGGAATGCTGTCTGGCTCCCAGGATCAGTATCAGAAGCAGCTGTGACCACCAATATTTGCAACTTTTGCACCCCTGGTTTGTGACTTGCAATATGATATCTAAATCAGTTACCTGCATGAACTCCGTACATTAATTATCAAATGAGCCAAATGTTATTATCAAAAAAACCTAGAATCCTAAAGGTGTGAAAAATTAAGGGGTCTCAGCTCTATTATCTAAAATTTCCTCATTCACACAGAAAAAAAATCTCTTCCAACAGATAATTCTCAGACATGTCCATGAAATTTATATTCTTTTTTAATCTTTCCTATAGCATGAGAACTGTTGAAACTTGAAAGTTTATTTTTAAGAAGCCCTAATATTGGCAATTTTTGTAGTATCAATTTATTCCTACATGCTTATACACATGGCTGTATTGGAGTGGGGAGAACTTGTCTGTATGAATAGGAAGCTGATGAAATATTCTTTAGTTTATCTGTGTAGTGTGTAATTTGATTAGTGATCTTGATTCTTTTTCTTGTTTTAGATATTATTTTCTTAACTGATTCTATAGTATGATATTTATAGGCCCTGTTTACCTAATTCAATTCAAGTTTCGCCAGCTGGAAATACCACCAAACTACAATGTCAACCATTTGGGTAGGCTCACCTCCATTTTATAATGAACTGCATTGTCATTTTTACTTTTGCTAGAGCCTCTTTTTACTCTTTCTATATTATGCATGAATTTCTGAGTTGTAAAATCTTAGGACACTAACAATTCTTTTTCTTCTCTAAGTCTGCTTAATATCTACAAAATTGATTTTTTTCCACCATATAAACTTATTAGTTCAAAGAAAGGAAATGAAAATATGAAATAAGATTCTCTTAATGACAATATTGGATCTTATTTCAACTTAGTTCAGGTATGAAGGCTTTTTCATAAATACATGTGTTATGCTAGGTTGCATAGGTGGCTGTGATGAGATTCTTAAACAGTTGATAGAAATCTGTGGCACTGGTCCTCGCATGCCAGGTATGTATGAACAATGAAGAAGTTGCTGGAAACACTATTAAACAAATTCATGCTACCTTTTGTTTCATATGAAATACTGGTTTTACCTAACCAACATGCACTTAATATTCATTTGCATCTTACAGGTAATTAATGTGTATATTGCAGTTTCAATTCAAGTTCAGTGTTGTTCAGGAATCATTTGCAAATAAGACCATTAGATTTCACTTATGGATATTTGTGCTGTCTTTGATAAGATGCTTATATTTGGAATTATTTTATCTTAGTCTTCAACATAAAATCCAGTTAAGAAAATATTGTGGTCACAAGTTATTGACACAAAATACCTGTTTTAAATCTTCTTTTGCTGCCATTTCCATTATTTTCATGAAAAAAGAATAAAGGAAAAGATTTTTTATTGTGCCTTAAACACTCCAGCAAGAGCGAGAGGACCATCTGCACCTCCCAGCAATGCCCACCAAACTAACACGAGGCAGGTAGTTTGTATGTATTGTCAAGAAACAGGGCATTCTTCCAATGATTGTCCTTCACAGATTTCAGGCTCCAGGAATGCTCGACGTCATGGAATGAACCAACATAGTGGTAATGATCTCTGGAATTTTGTAATTCTCACCAGTCTAGACAGACTGAAATGTGTTCATTGGATATTTTAGTGATGACATAGGAGTATGAGCAAGTGGTAATACTCAATTATGGCAATGCTGATTTCTATAGTTTGTGAATGTCTAAATGGTGATTTTGGAGGCAGTGGCTGGGTTAGTCAGGAAGGTTTAGGAGCTTGTTTTCTTTCGGCTTGCTGTGGTTATGAAATCTGTGATTTAGTGTGGAGACAGAAGCTCTTTTAACATATCTAGGATTGTTAAGCTGCAAAGGTTATGTAAGTTTAATTCAGAATTTTCCTTTCTGCTTTTCCTTTTTTTTACTCTCTTTTTTCCCTTTTGTAATTCAGTGACTTGGTAACCACTTTTGCAACTGGACTCATATTCTTATATTTTCTCCATTTTTCATGCTTCTTTACTTTAACCTTAACAGGCTGCCCAGGATTTTTGGTTATTCACCTTGACTTCCCGGGGAGGCATTCTGTCTGGTCCATTAACCTATGTTATAATGATAAGCTAATAAATAATAATCATACTGCACGAAGTCTTAAATTCTTATGCTTTGCTGAGTTCTGTATTATATTGGTACCACCTTTGCGTTGGTTATGATTTATATCTATATACGGAACTCTGTGTGTATATATATTATTGGCATATAAAAAGTGAGAACTGACTGAGTCTGCATAAAACGGGAAGCTTATTTAATCTTACCATTGTAGGACTTCTAGGACATCATTGACCACAAGGTTGTATGGTCTTGCTTTTACTTTCAATCTAGCAGCTTTAAAGGTTGAATTTTTAACCATTGCTTCTTATAAACCTTTTAATGATGTAGGGGAAGCTTCCATTTCATGCAGTACATGTGGAATGCCTTGCATTTTGCGAACTGCAAATACATCAAATAACAGGGGAAGGAAGTTCTACTCGTGTCCATCTCAGGAATGCAACTTTTTTGCGTATGTGAATTTGTAATCTTTTGCATATTCAATTATATTATAGTTTTTTTTGTCATGGAATCGCTTTGTTGAAAATCTGAACAAGTTTTAATCAGTGGAAGGTACTGAACTTTGTTCTTTAGTGTGCACACAGTTCTTTTTGCATATTTTTGGGAGGAGGGTTTTGGCAGTGCCCGACTACTCAAAATTATTGTAACCATAGTTGTCAAATTTTGTAACAATTACATTGTTCACAAGATAATGTCTAGACAATGGAATGATTAACATTTCAACCTCGTTCCCCTTAGTTGCTTTACATCAACAAATGACACAAGCTGAAGTAACTGTAGAAGTTTAGTTTAATTATGATTATTATGTAAATTTGTAAACTGGCAATCTTTTTTAAGTGCATCAACTAAATCTATCTTGAGTTATGTCATGGAAGATTCACAAGTTTAGAGAAATGTAATATTTTAAATGGTCTTTCAGTTTTCTGTCGCCTCTATTACAGATGGGAGGATAGCCTCAACAATAGCATTGGAGGTGGAAGTGTCACTCGTTCGAATAGTTTTCCAGCATCTAATCCTCGAAGAAATGGTGGCCGTGGCAGGGGTAGCCAGAATGGACCTCATGCAGCTACTGCAACTTTTGTGTCAGCAACTGGTGATCCTATATCTGGTAGAAGGTGCTTTGTGTGTGGTGATCCATCTCACTTTGCTAATGTCTGCCCCAACCGCGGAGCATGAGGTCTCTGTGATTTACATTACCAATGTAGGGGTAAAGTAAGTTTGGCATTCACAACTTTCTTCTTTTTCGGCTTTTTACTTGTTCTTGATTAAGCCACAGTTATGTCAAATATTTGAGCATGCATTGATATGCACAACTAACTGTCAATTTCCCATCATATTTATATTTTGGTATAAGGGAGCTCATGGCATTTCCATTTTGTAAAATTCAAGATTTCTGGAGGATCATTTTCACTTGGACCTTATTTGAGAAGTTCATTAGATAGTATAGTAGATACATTGAGTTGAATGTTAAAAAGGTTTCTCAACACGAACTCAATGAAGGAACGTAATGAAAAAGGTTGAAAATATTAACTGAATGGATATTATTTAGAAATGAGCTAATTTATTATTAATTTTTCAAATTCCTCATCTTAAGGTTGAGTTGTCCTATTTCTTTTAGATTAATAAAGTTTGGTAAACAAACACGAAGAGATGATGACCATTGACAAAGGATGCTAGCAAAAAGGTCTGCATCAGCAGTCTGAAATGAACAGGGGCAAAACAAGAAATTAAAGAAATGCTTTCTGCCGTTCAGTTGAGTCTCTTGGATGCTAAAGAATATAAAACTTGTCTTTTAATTTGAAGTATCTTCTCTTTTTCTTTTGTACGGAAGAATTTATTTAGAAAAAGAGAAGTACATAGCAGAAGGATAATGAATCCTACTGACACAAAGAAAGCTAACATGGAGAGCCATGTGAATTGTCATCAGAGGGATCACAGCAACATTTCAAGCTACATCGAATCTCTCATTAATCATCTTTACAAGCATAATTCAACTTAGGTCAAGAGTGAGAGATGCATATCCTTCAAAATAATTTTAGTTTGAATGAACAGTTCCTTGTAAAACAGAACTTAAGACATAAATAAGTTAAACCAAAAAAAGTAAAATACAGTATGATATCTCTAATTTTGTTTAAATGTCCAATTTGCCTATGAAAATTTTAACTTCATTCCAAGAATTAGGAGATTGGGTATTTTGAAGATCAAATTGAGGCATTTTGGTTTAGGAGATGAAATTGGAATAAATTTGGGGCAATTAGGTTCCGTTACGTGCAAGTGATATTTTAAGTTAAAAAGTTATCGAAATTATATTATAAGATTGTGTTTGAATGAGGTAATTTATGAAAAAAAATATTTGAAAGTATTTTAATTATTTTATTATAAAATCTTTTGTTTGGATTAAAAAGTAATGAAATTTGAAAATTTTATAGCAATATAATAAAGTAATTTATGAAAAAAATTTCTTGCTTATTTTAGAATATTAGTTATTTGTATCATTTTTAATATATATATATATATAAATACACATGCATGCATACACTAATATAAACAGATGCATGCATATATATTACATGCTTATATACATCTTTACATATATTTATACATATATATATACAACAGCATCTATATATATATATATATATATATATATTTTATTCACACTTAACAAGAATAACCTGGATGTACATGTAGTTGCATGTACATATGTATATGTTAATATATATATACATATATATATAAATATATATGTAAATATATACATTCATGCATATATAAATATATTCATAAACTTACACAATCTCCCCATGTAGCTCTACACTTGATCTTGACTCCAATTTTTTTGTGTAGTGAAATACTTTGACTTTTTGCTCGTCCAAAAATCTTTGCATTGTGGTCCCCCAAAAAAAAAAAAATTTAGGGCAACAGAATGAATTGTGTATTTAAATATTAGCATCAGGTTCTTCTATATCATAATCCTTAGTAGTATGGTTTAATTTGGGTACCTATAAGTTCTTTTATGGATTACATTTTTAAATTGTTATTTAACTTCAAGATACAGTATAAAATTTCATATTTATTCTATTATATCTAGTTTTAAGACTTTATGGGCATTAGTCATTTAGTCTCTTAAGTCATGTTAGCATATTAGTAAATTTAACACGTACTAAAGTGTAAGTTAATTACCTTAAAATCAAAGACACCATAAGGCAGCCATATAGTATAAATAAAAAAAATAAAATATACATAATTATAATATAAGAAAGAGAAGTAAAAATGTAAGAATGGAAAAATTAACGATTTCTCATTACTTATTTTTATTATTTTTTGATATAATAAACATGAATATTAAAAATATTTAAAATAAAAGTACATGCCACTAGTATAGGTTATGTCTTATGATATTTCTTTGATCATTAATGTCTCGTGTCCCATCGACTTCATATTTAGTGACAATAAAACTAAAATTTGTAGTAGATTATCTCTAAGGATCATGGGAAATAATTAAAGTTTACACTATAGCTCTATATGTAGCTTGAACTAATTCCATAACTCGTGTTTCACTTTATTAATGCAGATTCATCTCTATAATTTCAAGACAGAGCTAGAGGGAGGCGTCTTGTTTCATTTGCATCACTCCGATACTCCTGTAATGCTTGAGTCCAAATTCAGTAGAGCACATGGTGAATCAGCTTTGCAAAATGCTGAATCTGCAGGGGTTTATAGTTTTTTCTTCCTTTAAAATTATTTTATGAAATTAATTATGAGAATTTATGTTAATAATATTTTTACATATTTATATACATGTTATTAATAAATAAAAATTTTTGTATTTTTTTGTTTTAAAAAATTAAAATCGAGAACATTTTTTTAATTGTTTAGTATTTTTTTTCTCAAAACACATATTATATTTTCTTTTTGTTAATAAAAAATAGTAATTCAAACAATTTTTTTTTTGGTTTTTAAAAATTATATTTAAACAGGCTCGTAATCTCTCGATTTAAGAGGTTGTTTTACTTTGTTTTGGTAACGCAAGGATTTTTTGGCATTTTAAAATTCTCATTTTATTAATAAAACCCTCCGTAAGACTATTTTTTTTTTAAAAAAAAGCATAAAAATAGTCATTTTTTATTTTGTAAATTCAAATTTCTTCATATTATCCAATAGATTTGTAAATATTCTTTTAATTTTTAAAAAATTGATAGTATTAATTTATAAAAGAGAAATATTAAAAAATTATAGAGAGAGCTCTAATTAATATAGATGAATCTTTATTTATCTTTTTTCTTCTTCTTTTTTTCTCCTATCGCACATGGAGAAGATCCAAATTCTTTAATATCCCCACTTATTAATAAATAATGATGAAGGAGCTTTAAATGAGCAGGCTGTATGACTATGTCTACCACGAATAGAACCACCGTCATTATTGCCTTTACAAAGTTTACATAATTGTAATTGTGTTATTATGGTAAAATCACTTAATTATTGATAAAGCAGGCATACCGTCTTAATGTTTAGGAAGATATATGAAAAAAATTACAACCGAATTTTTAATTTTATTTTTAAATTTTTTACACTCAATTTTATTTTTAAAGTTTTAAAATACAATTAATTTTATTTTACAGTTTAATATTATTTAAATTATTAATAAAAAATAATAATATAACATGTGATGGGTATCATTTTTGCTAATTTAATATTCATAATTTTCACATTGATTTTTTTCATTACAACGGAATGAAACAAGGTTGTAAATGATTTTTTCATTCCCTCCATAACTTAACATCGAAGGGTTACCGACTTGGGTATTTCTCCATTGAATTCTTAAACAGCGTCAAATAGCATATCATCCCATCCAATAACCTAATGCCCAAGTTATGCATCTTGCATAATTCTTTTATTAAAGTCATAAATGTCACGCTTTTTATTAAATTTGTTTACACCGTGTTTGAAAAAAAATATTAAGCCTCATTTAAAGTAAAAGTATAAATATTGTATTCTGTGAGTGAAAATATTACAAACATATTTTAAAATTTAAATATTGCCAAAATTTTATTTATATTATTAAGATTTATTATTAAATATGTCTTTAAAATTTAAAAATACTATTAAATATGTTTTTAAAATTAGTTTAAAATTTCAAATATATCCCTAAACTTTGTGTTTATTGTTAATAATGCCCTCTGTGCCTTAATGATATTGACACAATACTCTTTGACACTTCATTTCACTTTTGTTCACAAAATACTTTTTGTATCTGATTTAGTAAATGATAACATATCAATGGAGAAAGTAATTAAACACTTTAACATAATGCTTCATTTAACTAATAACAATTCATTACAACATGAGTGTCCACTGGATCACAACCTAATACTACCAATTAAGAACAAAAAATAAGACCATAAAACACCACTCACCATTCTCTAAATGAACATTACAAGAAACACCAATTAACCCTGTTTTAAGAGAAACACACCAACCAAAAGAATATAACTCATGATAGAATAAGAAATGCGAGCAACCACTTGTTTCCCATTCTACAACTTTCACATGAGGTTGGAGACTTCCAATCTTTCTCCCAATGTCGAAATATAATAATATCATCACCTTGAATTGTAGGATCATACCATACAAAAAAAATCACAAGTTTTATTATTCTGTACATGTAAGTGACACATTGTAAAAATTAGTTCTAGAACATCAAAAATATTCTAAGAATACAAAATAAACAAAATGACAATGATGCAAAAACCAGATAATTTATGCAAACCCAAAATCTTTGACTTAGGGTTCCCAAAGTACAAGAGGTTTCCAAAACTGTATATTCACTGCAATCACATATAAGTCTCCTTCCAACACGTGAACTTGAAGCTTGAGATGTCATGAAACTTTTCCTCGTTTGAATCGCTCGGTAGAACTCTTCCTCTCTTTGAACTTGAAGCTTGTGATGAAAGTGTTTGAAATGAATAAACATAGAGAGTTTTAGTGAAACATAGCCTTTTTTTCACTCTAATTATTTGAGTACCAATTTATTTTTTATCTAATATTTTAACATTATATATTAGATATCACATTATTATTTTTATTAATAATTTGAACAGTATTAAATTATAAGATGAAATCAATTGTAATTAAAATTTTGTTAAAAAAATTAATCGTAAAAAAATTTTAAGTTGACCATAAAAAAATTTTAAGAAAAAAATTAAAAATTTATTTATTTATAGCTTAATTATTCATGATTTTAAGTGGAATTCAACTCCTTTTATCTAGACAGGGAATATATATATATATATATATATATATATATATATATATATATATATATATATATATATATGGATGGAACTTTCAGGTCATTGAAACCAAAAGGGTAGAAAATAATAATAAAAACAAAAGTTAAATAGTTTTTTATTATAAAAAAATCAATTAGTAATATATATAGTTTTAGAGAATCAAACTTTGGTGATCAAGTTTTTAAAGTTATATTAATGCATAAATAAGATAAAATATAAATTTAATCTATAATCAAGAACTTAACGCTTAATATATATATATATATAAGTGAAAAATTAAATAAATTATAATTAATTTATATTATTTTTAAAATATGTAATAAAAATATTTATTATTATATGTAAAAATTATTTTAAAAATTGAAAAATTAATAACTATTTTAATACATGTCAAATCACTTATTAGATATATTATTCTAAGAAGTTTAAGCATGATTATTAAAGTATTTATATTACTATTATTCAATATAAAAAAGACATCATGCTAAGCCGATAAATGTTAAATTAGTTAAGATTATCATGCAAGTATTTTTCTCCTAAGTGGTGCAATGTACTAAATTTGTAAGGCTGAGAAGGTCATGCAATGGATTATATTTATTATTTAAATATACAATTTCATATATAATTGATTTAAGATAATTTAAAATTAAGTAAAAGTTATCAATAAACATATATATAAATGCAGAAAAATATTATCACTCCATAAGGGTTAGTATTCTATCAGGATATATAAGAGATGATTATAAAAAAGAATTTTTTTTTCTAAAAAAAGAAAATAACTATTAACTAGTAACAAGTAACAACTCCTTTATTTCCGCGGGTCTCCCCCTGTTTTGCATCAACGTCTCTTTGAATCATCTTCATTGCTGGAATATTTTGTACAGTGCACAGTTCTTGCTGGTCTCGTTAATTAAGAGTAAATAGAATTACCATTACGATCCTGAATAGTGAATACGATTCGTTTTATGAATTCCCAATACGAATTAACTGAGACTGGGGAGGGAAGCACGGACAATCAGAGGCGGCAGGAAAAACGACGACGTTATTTGGCATCTCTGTTGACGGGAGGCGCCACTAGCCATAGTGTCGTCAGAGAGAGCAGGATGGAGTTGATCGAACGCCGTGAGAACTTGGACGGAGACAATGGAACCTACACCGCTGACGGCGGTGCCGGAGGTCGGACGGTCTTGGTGGGCATGAAGTTTGATTCTCGAAGCCGGGAATTGCTGATATGGGCTCTCGTTAAAATCGCTGAACCCGGCGACCTAGTCATTGCGCTTCACGTGCTTGACTCAAGTACTGGTTTCTATCTCTTTCTTTCTCTGTTATTAATCTTGCATTGCTTGTGCTTTGCTTATTGTTAATCTCTCGTTTTGGTGTAGAGAATACAGCATCGATCGCCTCTCTTGTAAAGGCTTTTGATTCTGTTCTCGTGGAGTACGCAGGTTTCTGCATCTTAAAGCAGGTTCGTACTACTTTGTTTTTCAGCCGTACAGTTTACATTGCTTAATTGTTTGCTTGGGTGCGAAGAAATTGGGGGGAACATGAGATATTAATACAAATTACAAAATATTTCTGGGTAATTAATTATTAGAATTCTTCAAGTTTGTTTTCTTACGCAAATTGTTCTCCAGGTTGACCTCAAGTTCAAAGTACGTATAGGTGCGTCGGTTCGGAAACTTCTAGTACAGGAGGCGAAATCGTTGGGTGTGTCAACGGTAATTGGGGGAACTTCTAATGCCCGTTACACAATCCGATCATCAGCATCCGTCGTCAAGTACTGTGCAAGAAAATTGCCGAAGTATATATCTGTGTTCGCTGTAGATAATGGCAAAATTGTATTCCACAGAGAAGCAAGTAATCAAGGTATGCACCCCTTTGTTTCTGCATTACTTTTTCCGTGTTCTTAATTCTTTTGATAGGGACGGTAATATAGGCGGATATTTTCCCATACTCAAACTAAATATTTGATACCAATCAATAATAGATATATGGTAATGCTATATATGAACTTCAACAGATTCAATTTGATATAAATTTTGCGGTGATTCATCTTCCTCTGATCTCCGATACCCATAAAAGGATAGGCTGTCAATTTGATATCATATATCAGTTATAATAATTAAAATAAATTTATATAATTATTTATAAAAAGTGATCTAATGTACTTCAAATATCTAATAAAGAATGGAATATCTGCTTACTGGAGTCCTATTTTTCAATTCAAATTTGTCAATTTATGAGAGAGAAAAAGTGTATAAGATGAATCATTTATTTATTTTTCATATTCTTTCTGTCTTTCGTATATTGCACCATGTGTAGTATTGTAGATGTTCCAAATTCATATTCTATGTTTTCCTTCAATGATATCCAAGGAGAGTGTTGACATCCTTGACAAATCTAGGAGAAGTAGTATTTGAGAATAACACAAACTTTTATTATTGTGCAGTAAAATTAAACGAAGGCCCAATTTTGTCACAAAATTCCAGATCGCCTTTTACCAAGGAAAATCTGAAGAACTATATATGTTGTGCACGGGTGAAAGCACCGCTAGCAAATTCTGCAACTAATCCTACGCTAGGGTTGCTTGAAGATGTTTCTAGTAATTCAATTATGGTTCAGGAATCAAAGCAGTCAAAATCTGGCTGCTCACTACTGTCCAATAAGTACCTGAAGAAATCTTTTGTGCCAAATGCCTCTGTTTTTAAAAGGGCATTTCAAAAATCCAGGAGGCATTCTTATCGCTTAGTCCATCCAGATCATAAGCAGACTACTATAGACCATAATGACGTTCACATTCCTAAAAAATTGTTGGGCTTACAGGATAAGTACACATTATATAGCTTCCAAGAACTTGCATCTGCCACTTCCAACTTCGCACCTGGTTTGTTTTCATCACCCCAACTCATTCCTCCTAAGATTTTATTCTGGTCAGTTGGATGGATTATCTTAGAATATGTTAAAATTTTTGTTTTCAGAGAATTTGATTGGCCAAGGTGGTAGTAGTCTTGTTTACAAAGGATGTCTTCCCAACGGCAAGGAATTGGCAGTGAAAATTTTAAGGCCATCCCAAGATGCATTAAAAGAGTTTGTTCTTGAAGTTCAGACTCTGACAACTTTGCATCACAAGAACATTATATGTCTAGCTGGCTTTTGTTTGGAGGACAACAATCTACTGTTGGCTTACAATTTTTTATCAAGAGGAAGCCTGGGAGAGAACCTTCACGGTAGATATTTGTCTGGTTTTGTCTGCAAGCAAGAATTACATGAATCTTCATAATATATATTCTCAATTCGAATCTGTGTTTCTTATGTTTTATGGCACAGGAAATAAGAAGGACTGCGGTGCATTTAATTGGAAAGAGCGGTACAAGGTGGCTGTGGGTATAGCTGAGGCATTGGATTATTTGCACAATGGCTGTGCACAGGCTGTGATCCATAGGGACGTGAAATCTGCAAATATCCTTCTTTCTGATGGTTTTGATCCTCAGGTGCTGTAATTTATTCTTTTCCTTTCTCAGCTAGGTGCTATTAGTTTTTGAAATTTCTTCCTCCTGGTTTTAATTATCCGTGTGTTACTTGTCTTCAGCTCTCGGATTTTGGACTGGCCAGTCTGAGTTCTCCACATGTTATTTGTACTGATGTGGTTGGAACCTTTGGGTGTGTAAAATGTCCTCTTATTCCTTTTTTGTCTTGCCTACTCCTTCTTTTGAACGGTTCTTAAGCCTTCTCTTTTTTTGCTTGGCAGATACCTGGCTCCAGAATACCTTATGCATGGTAGAATAACTGACAAAATTGATGTATATGCTTTTGGAGTTGTACTCCTTGAACTTCTATCCAGTAGGATGCCCATTAAGAATGACTGGCCCACGAATCAGGAGAGCCTTGTTATGTGGGTAAGGCGGTTTGTGTGTTACTTTCCCTTTGTTCTATAAACTTGGCATCTAAAATAAGCGAAACATTTGACAGTATATAACTGATGTGGTTTGATGACAATATTCAGGCAACGCCAATTTTAAAGTGTGGGAAGCTTTCCCAATTGCTTGATTCAAGCTTGGGCAGTGATTACGATCAAAGCCAGATTGAAAGAATGGTTTTGGCTGCCACTCTTTGCATCAGACGAGACCCTACATGTCGACCTCAAATCAACCTTGTGAGTCTTAATTTTTCTGTGTGCAAGTTAACATTTACCCCATTAATCTAATTTATTTTGTCTTTTAATGTTCTTCAACTATTGCTCATGTTCTTTCATTGTAGATATTGAAACTTCTATGTGGTGATGAAGAAGTAACAAGATGGGCAAAACAAGAAGTTAGTGCACCAGAGGAACTTGTTGTCTTGGATGGAGAACCTGTTCGAATTGATGATATTCAGTCCCATATGAACCTTGCATTGCTGGACATGGAATTGAAGGATCGATGATGCAGCTTCTATTAGTAGCCTGAAATGTTATAATTTGTTAATTCATTGTTTTTTACTTCTCGCTCGCATGTGTAGAAATAAGTCTCCTACGCCTTTGTGCCTTTGCTGTGATGATTCTAATAAAAGGGCTATAAGTGCATCTTCTTTGCTAAGAAGGATCATTGCTTACAGTTTTCTTAGATTATAAATCTCTGGAGCCTTATAAGAAGTGGAAGGCAACTCAGCCAAAAGGCGAAATATTAGTAAGCAACAATTTCATAAAAAATGTGGCCAAACCGCAAAACTCAAAAGAATAATGGATCTTTATCCTTAGCAATATAAAATTAAATTGGTGCATTTCTTTGAAATAAGAGAAAAATAAAAAAAAATTATTTATAATTTATTCAAAGTGAATACTATTAGTATAAGTTTTTTCTGTCAACCTCTCTTTTATTATAAAAAATATTATAAAAAATAAATGTAAATGATTCAAAGTCTCAAAAGTTAAATCCTTTTATTCTCTTTCTCTTTCTTGTACCAATTCAGCGCCGAAATATATATCATTAACTCACTAAACAAAACAAACAACAAAATGTTAAAAATATACAGATCCCTCTTTAATTGTTAGTATATATAGGTTGTGCATGCATTGATATGTTGAATATCATTTGGTAAATAACAAGAAAAGAGAAGGGATATATATATTAACAGAATTTCCCAATCTCTTTGAAAAACCAAAATCGAAACTCTTTTGAGAAAACTGAAAAGAACAAGTTCCCGTGAAAATATTACGTGCATCGATCTGTTGTACACATATCTCTCTCTCCTATTAGTCTACTTACCTAACCGTCAAACGCACCGCATAATTCAATTGCAAAATTGCAATTTCAATCACGAACGAGTGCTTGAGCTAGCTTTTCAATGGCTTTTCACTCTCATGCGAAGCACCAGATGATGCCCTATTTAAGCCATTAGGAGCATCATTTGCTTGAGATCCCACGCCCACATTCCCAGAAGAAGCATTGATGAAATTGGCTACACCACCAGCTCCAAGTCTATACCCGCTAGCACATGACAATACTCGGTATAAGAAGGTGAGTATCCAAAACAACCACGGAAGACAAACCAATATGACTCCAACGACAGGTAACCATGGTGCCGTTTCGGATTCAGGACGGAGCATGTACAACGCCAGACACCCCCCTCCCGCCAGCACGCATATGAGCAAAACGCAGACGATGATCCATATGGAGTTGGGCTCAGAACTGGGATTCTGTGCAGCCATCTATGTGTGAAGATGAAGATTAAATATCAAATGGTGTTAATAATGTTGATCTTTAATTTGTCGTCTTCCATTTTGACTTTTGAGGGATGGCTAGGGCTAGCAGGATTGGTCTGGCGAGGGGGGAGAAGAGTGTTCCATGGCATATCAGAGGTGGAATTTTCAACTTTTCTTGTGTTTTAGTTGCAATTGAAGCCTGAAAATTGATGGAATTCTCAAACGGTGGACATGTTCAAATTCAAGTTTGTTTACCTAAAGGGTGGCTGACGTTAAAACGACGAACAGACAGAGAGAGGGAAGCGGGTTTTATTTGCGTTAGAATTCACTGCCATTACCCTGCCATTACTTTTAGCGGCGGTTTTTTGCGTTGTTAAATATTATTGCAACGAAAACTATTGCTGCTATAATTAATTATTTAAACAAAATTTATAGCAGCAATAATTTTCGTTGCAATAATATTAAAAACACTTTAGCAACGTAAAAAACCGCTGCTAGAAGTAATGGCAGGGTACTGGCAGCAAAGGTAATGGCAGTGGATCCAAAGGCGTTTTATTTACGGTCGCGCCAGTTTGGGCTTGAGTTGATTCATACGTGTGCGAGTGGGGCGGCCGGTTAAACTCTTAAAATTTATTTATTTTATAATGACTTTTTTAAAAATAAAATTTAAAAATAATTGTTAAAAGTAATTTATATTTAATTAATTTAATTTTAAAATATTTTTATCACTATTTCAGAAAGATTTTGTCTTTTAATTATAAATTATAAAAAAATATAAATATATTTTTTTATTAATATTATTTAAATACATAAATAAATTACTGTGAATTTTTATTATGTTATTATTGTTGATTAATTAAAATATAAAGAGTGAAATCACAGTAAAAATTTTAAAAAATATAAGTTTACATATAAATTTATCTCCAATTTTTATATTTCAAAATAACATATATTATTATCTTAAAAAAGAATAAACAAAATTCATATAAAAAATTTTGTATTTGTGAAAAAATTTTAAAAAAATTAAAAGTATCATGATAAATAAAAAAATATTGATAAGGATATTTATGATCTGAAATATTTTATTTTTAACGTTTAAAAACTATTTCTACTATAATTTAAAAGTACATATTTTTTTTAAAAAAAATAATTACTCCCTTCTCCAAAATTTGGCCAAACAAGCCTATAATCCAAACAATATGCAAAATATCATACAATTTTTTTATTACTTGAAAGTACAAAGATATTCAATAGAATTAAAAAAAGTAATATTTAATAATATTATGACGATGATAATAATAATAATAATATATACGCACAAGCATTTTGATGTAAAAATGTATAAAGTCAAAACAATTATTGAAAAATTTAATAGAAGTATTTAATGTATAAAAAAGTTTCTAATTTAAATTAAAATGTTTTATATAACGTACTGATAAAGTAAAAAAATAATATATATATATAAATATCTAAAATTATACTTTTATGAAAAATGAATTAATTCAATCCAATATGTTTTACGAAAATAAGTTATAAACGCGTAGTGCCCCATAAAAGGTACAGAACTGAAGATTAATTAAGAGACGATTCCCTCTTTCTGGTTTCTATATCAATCTGCGCGTTTTTTAATTTTTAACAACAATAACAAGTTTTATTAGGAAAAAAAAATTGTAGCCGAATGAATACAAGACTGTGATATGAGAAGTTCAGGCTCTCACTTTTTTAGCCATTGAATTAAAATTTTTAATAGGTTAACATAACTTTAAAACTAACAAAATAATTTAATAATTAAAAAACTTAAAACTGAAGTTAAACTTTTTGAAATTTAACTCACGAATATTATCATCAAATGGTGCGCAATTAGAATTTACCAAAATGATCAAAGATGGGTCCCACAACGTGACACCTACCTTCACTTTATGAACACCAACGTTCTAGAAATCTTCCATACAAATAAGTCAATCTAAATTCGTTAAAGGGCTAGCAAGCCACCCGCAAGACCATGGCGTTGCTTAAACCTATCAAAATTTTCGTTCTTTGAATAATCACGTCGAGTACGCGTTAACTTGATGAAAGCGGAAATCGACTTTCTCAGAATCACGCTTACGTCGGTTTCATTTCATACTATCATATATAGACTTCTTAACTAAGCAATTGTTAATGCACCTCTTGAAGATTGGTGACTCTTCACTTTATTTTAATTTAATTTATTCATATATCTCCCTCCATATATATATATATATATATTGCACTCTTTCATTTTTGTAGCGATCAGCATCTTGTGTTTCTCATCACACTTCGATGATATTATATATGGACCTTCAACTTCAAGACCTTAACTTAGGTGATTTAGCGGTTCTACCAAAGTTCCATGAGTTTCCGGAGAGCCAGCTGTGTGTACCACCTGACCCCATAGGGGACTTGGAATGGTTCCCAAGTTTCTCGGACGATTTTATATCGTTAAAGGAAAGCTCTCTCATAGAATGCAACTTCCCAGCGACTCCAGAGCAGCATCATGAACACGATGACAAAGCAGTACTGAAAAAGCAACAAATTACGAAGGGATCTGTGATAACGATGAAGAAAGGTTGGGTTGGAATTTCAGAGGCGGAGTTGGGTGGCTTCACAAAAAAGAAGGCTAGGACGAAAAAGAAGTATTTGGAAGGTAATCAAAAGGCAAAAGGGAAGAATATTATTATTAATCGGGAGAGAAATTTAAAGCGGTGCAGCCACTGTGAAACGGAGGAGACGCCGCAGTGGAGGGTTGGGCCTATGGGGCCCAACACGCTGTGCAATGCGTGTGGAGTGCGGTTCAAGTCCGGGAGGCTAGTGCCGGAGTATCGCCCAGCGGCTAGTCCAACTTTTGATGCCTCTAGGCATTCTAATTACCATAACAAAATACTGAAAAAACGTGGTTTTAGTTAGTCATTGTTTGTACAAGTGTTTTGGTTAATTATAAGAAAAAAATTGATTTTTAGATATATTTTATTTGAGAACTAATATATTTTTTTATATTTAAAGAAAAATAAATAAGTTTATATTAAGAAAGATTCATCTTGAATGAATTAAATGTCAAATATATATAGTTTTAACTCTTTTTAAGAGTGTATTTGTAATGAAGATTTTGGAAGAAAAATGAAAGAGATGTCAAAAATTTTTTTTTATTTATTTTTTAAAATTTTGAAGCAAAATAAATTAAATAATTTTTTTCTTTGTTAATTTTAATTAGATAAAAACTCTATTTTGATCATTGATAGATATGCTAACTTTAAATTTGATTTCATATATATTATTTTCATTAATTTAGTCTTTTAAAAATGAAAATATCTTTAATGTTGTTCTTATACCCAAATTTTATCTATAATTTTTTACTTAAATCATTGTTCAAGTGTAATTTAATTGATGATATGATTGTTTCACATGTCGCGCATTTATCTAATATTGATATATAAATCAAAATTCTCCAATTCTATATATACATAAATTTTGTTTAGTAATAACATATTTGACAAAAATTTGAGAATTATGATTAATTTGAATAATTGAAAATGTGATTTTTTTTGATATAATATAAATTATCTATTACCTATAACTTTTAGGTTAACAAAAAAAATTTTAGTTAATATTTTGTTAGCTAAAACATTAAGATATACTTAAGATAAAAGAGTAATACTACAAATATTTTAATAATTTAGGGATTAGATTAACAAAAATGATATGTAAATGATTAAATTGAAAGTTATCATATATTTCAATAACTAAAATAAATTTTTTTCTTTTTTAATTACTTTAAATTGGGGAAGCTTGGAGGAACTAAATAAGAAAAAGATCAACTATCACTTAATATTTGCTTTCCTTTCCATTTAATTTCTTCCCTTCCTTATTCCCAAATTGGAAGGGGCATTTTAGAAAAAAATATAATAACCTTCTCTTTGTTTGTTTTTAAAAATTTTAAAGGAGGAGAAATTAAAAGACTTTTTGTTAACCTTTCTTAATCTTTTTCCTTTATTAATTTTAATTATTTGAAAACTAAAAATCATTACTTAACATTTTATTCCCTCTCCTCCCATTTCCCTCAAATTCCTTCTCTTTCTTTTTCCTTCTCATTTCCAAATAGACTTTGGAAGGGAGATTTTGAAAAAGAAGAGAAAGAAATGGAAAGAAATATATTAATTTTTTTCTTTTTTTTTTATTTTAGAGAGAAAAAAGTTAGATAATTTTATGTTTATCTTTTTTAATTTTTAATTTTTTGTTAATTTTAATTACTTAAAAATAGAGAAGTATAAAGGATTCAAATTAAAAAAAAAATTATCACTTAACATTCCCTTATAAACCTCCCCTTTGATTTTCTTTTAATTCTCTTCCTCTCTTCATTCTCAAACACACACATATATATAAATGTATTATTTTTCAAGATTAAAAGATTCAAACCAAAAAAGTTTAAATATAATTTTTATATCTTTATTATTAAATTTTTTTAATTAAAAATTGACATGTCTATAAATTATACGAGTCATCTTTTATTATTAATTATTTTTTAAAAATTTATTTACATATTTATTTTGATGAAAGAATTTAATAATAAAAATATAAGAAATATATCGGCATTATACTTTTTTCACCTATTTGAATGAAATGGAGTTGATTCATGTGGAGTAATTTATTTTTAAAAATATAATTTTATTATCGTTGGTTGACACTTATATTTGTTGAAACATAATATAATATTTATAGTGCATATCAAATTTTCTTTAAATTTTAAATATAAAATAAGAGAATAAAATAATAAAATAATTTTAACTCTAGATATCTTCTTACATGTTTTTAAAATTTATATTTTATTTTATATATATTAATAATATAGTTTCGAAGGCCAACCTAAAATCATATATAATTATATATTTAAAGTAAAAAAAGAGAGTAGGATTTCTACCAAACCCACAAATCCAAAATACTGTATTGTTAACTTTTCTCAGGCAAAACATCATTTTAGTCTCTTAACTTTCACTATTATTTCATATAAGTCATTTAATTTTGATTTATTTTATATTAATCTCCTAACTTTAAAAAACACTATAATTTGTTTCTTGCTAACGATGTTAGTTTGATGTACCAAAATTATATATATAGATGGTGACTTAACCAGTATCTAATTTTGTTTTCTCACAAATTTCTATTTTGTTTCAAATTTTTTCTAAAAAATTATTAATTTGTTTTAAATTTTACTTTTGAATTTCTAATTCATTAAAATTTTTTTTTTTACAAATTTCTAATTTATTTCAAATTTGTTATCATAGAAAAAATATTTAAAAATTAATTGGTCAGTTAACAGTTATATATGTAATTTTTATCTATTAAACTAATGTCGTTGGCAAAAAAAAAAAAAGAAGACAAATTGAAACTTTTTAAAGTTAAAGAACCAATACAAAAAAATCAAAATCAACAAATTTAAATGAAACAAGGGTTAAATTTAAGAGATAAAAATGATATTTTTATCTTTTTCTTTTGAAAACGATACTGGTTTTGTCAAAGAACATTTTTTGGTAAAAAAATATAAACGGCCCAACGGGCCGATGTATGTCCTTCCAATTGGGCTTCTTGGGGTCCTAATAAGATGCGTTGCACGCGGGAAAACCCCAGTGCGGTTGTGTAAATCCCACAACAAAAACTGGCGGGAATCTCATTGCCCCCTTCACCCCACAGCGTCACTGACTGCTCTTTCTTCAAGCCTCCGATCACAGCAATGAACAACGGCACCCGAAAACGCCCACCGCCGACGTTGCAACCCTCGCAGGCCAACCAGCCTAAGAGCCAAGCATTCTCCCAGGAAGAAGAGTTCGTCGATGAGGACGTTTTTCTCGAAGAAACCCTTATTTCTGAAGACGAAGAGTCCCTCATCCTCCGTGACATTGAGCAGCGCCAGGCTTTTGCCTCTCGCATTGCCAAGTGGACCCGTCCGAATCTCTCCTCCGAGTATCTCTCACAATCTTGTAGCATCAGTGAGTAATTGCTATATCACAATTTCTGTGAATTCCCCGTGCTGAGTTACTAGGGTTTGAGTTTATCTTAGTGGAGTTTGATCGTTTCTTCTTCTTTGCGGATTTTAGGTTTTCAGCAGCTGGAGATTGATTATGTAATAGGGGAGAATAATAAAGAATTGCTGCCAAATTCGTCTGGACCGGCTGCAATTATTAGAATATTTGGGGTCACAAAGGAAGGTTAGCTTAGTATCATATTTTCTTTAATATGACTAAATGTTAGGTTGCTTAAAGAATGAAAAACTACAATAGGAGATTTATTTGTTTGTGCTTGACGCACTTTTGCATTGCTTCTAACTAACTTGTATTAATTATATTTTTGTGCACTGGAAACTAAACTCTATGTGCCAAATCCAGACTTAGGGACCTACACATAAAATTACTTTCTTAACTTCTTTTTTGTTTTCTATAAATTTGAAGTCTATATATACTGCAATCGATGTCTCAGAAGAAGAAATATTGATAAATTCACAAATTTGTACTGAATATATTTTTATATACCTGAAATTGAATCCAGATTCACAGTTTTAAAGTTACATTTTGCAAAATGGCTCTAACAGAGTGAAAGCTATTCAGGTTTGTGTGTTCACAATCTCTTGCATACTCTGATGTCTTATGACATACTTATCACCAATTACATGTCTAAATGAGAGTGCCTAGACTTCATAAATGAAAGTATGAATCATTTGTGTTTCTATCTCGGTCTCAAACTAGTCAGGTACTTAAATGAAAGAAGTTGGTGTGAAGTCATCGAGGTTTTAGCATTTGATCATCGCACTAAATGAGTGTGGCCTCAATTAAGCCTTTCGGAAACAAACTTCCATTTTATTTGTTTGTTAGGACATAGCGTTTGCTGCAATGTTCATGGATTTGAACCATATTTCTACATCAGCTGCCCTCCTGGAATGGGTCCGGATGATATCTCTCATTTTCATCAAATCCTTGAGGTATATGTCTTAGAACTTGAACAGGAAGGTCATTTTCTAATTATAAATTGCCTTCATTTACTTATATGTTTGAGGTACTTCAGGGGAGGATGAAAGAGTCCAATAGAAACAGTAAAGTGCCAAAATTTGTTCGTCGTATCGAAATGGTGCAGAGAAGGAGTATTATGTACTATCAGCAGCAGATCACTCATCCCTTTCTGAAAATTGTAGTTGCACTACCAACCATGGTTGCCAGTTGCCGTGGTAAAGTTAGATATTATTGGTTTATATATTATGTGTGGTATATTTGTCATCTTACCTAAATTCATAGGAGTCTATTGTCCACTTTAATGAGTTATTACCTGTATGAGTGTCAGTTTATTTTCTTGCATCTGGACACAAATGGATTGGCTGTTGTGTTTTTCTGTTGATGTATTCCTGAATAGCGGTTTACTTGTGAGTTTATTGGTTTATTGTGAAATTTTAAAATTGTGGCAGGTATTCTTGATAGAGGTATTCAAATTGATGGTCTTGGCATGAAGAGCTTCATGACTTATGAAAGCAATGTACTGTTTGCCCTTCGTTTCATGATTGATTGCAACATAGTTGGTGGAAATTGGATTGAAGTACCTGCTGGCAAATATAAGAAGACGGCCAAAAGCTTGTCTTACTGCCAATTAGAATTCGATTGCTTGTATCCATGTTCATGAGACTATTATTTGTTCTCCTCATAAGAGTACTATCATATCTTATGTATCATATTTCTAGATTTGTTTCTTTCTCCCTTAACAATGTTATTAGGTATTCAGAATTGATTAGTCATGCTCCAGAAGGGGAATTTTCAAAAATGGCTCCATTTCGCATATTGAGTTTTGACATTGAGTGTGCTGGTCGTAAAGGCCATTTTCCAGAGCCTACTCATGATCCTGTTATCCAGGTTCCTCCCAGTTCCCCCAATCCCCACTTCACCCCTTGTCCCAAAATAAATCTAGTTTCTGAACTTATATTTCTTTTTTCCTTTTAGATTGCCAATCTGGTCACTTTACAAGGAGAAGGCCAGCCATTTATCCGTAATGTGATGACTCTAAAATCATGTTCCCCTATAGTTGGCACTGATGTAATGTCATTTGAAACAGAAAGAGAAGTCCTGCTAGCTTGGAGGGTATTTTTTTTTTTTTTTGGTTTACATACTTTAATTTAATTTTTATTGCCTTGAATCTTTTACTTAGTAAGAATATGAATGCAAATGTGATAACACCCCTAAATTTGATTAAACGTCTTGTGTAAGAGCAGAATGTGGGTTAAGTTGTTCATATTCTCATCTCTACTTATTTCTTCAGTAAATCATTGGGATATGCTAATTTACTATGAAATATTAGTATAGTATACCATTATAATGTTTATGTAAGACTTCACTTTCTTAATGGCTTATGTTATGGAATACTATCATTTGTCTTGAACTTGTACATTAGAAGCCTATTTGATATTATGCAACTGTTGTCTATAATCTTCATATTCTAATTGGCTGAGCATTTTCTTTTTTTGGCAGGATTTTATCCGTGAGGTTGACCCTGATATTATAATTGGATATAACATTTGCAAATTTGACCTGCCGTATCTTATTGAGGTGATTGGCTTACTGATCTTGGAGATTTAAAAAATTGCATCTAGAATTAATTACGGGAATTTTTTTAATAAAAAAAGAAATTTATTAATAGAGAAGAGATACAAGAAGGAGGACAAGCTATCCTCTACAAAAAGAAACGGAAGGGCAAAGGAAAGAAAAAACAAGTAGCTAACATAATAAAGCCTTCCAATCCAGATCCATAAGGGAGACCCCTCTAAACGACCTGTTAGAAGAAACCCATTACAAGAGTTAATTACGGGAATGTTGTATGCACCTGGTTATGATTACAGCATTTTATGACATAATTTGTTCCCTTTTGTTTTCAGAGAGCTGAGGCCCTGAAAATAGCAGAATTTCCAATTCTGGGCCGCATCAGGAACGGTAGGGTCCGAGTAAAAGATACAACTTTCTCATCAAGGTAAAGAGATATAATCATTTGTTGTTTATGTTGCTACAAATATTTATATATTATAGTATGCATTTTTTGCTAATAAAAGATAGTCTTGTAAATTTAATGTATGGTGTATAACTAGAGGTTCTACTTGTTGCTAGTCTTTCTTGTATTATTTAAAATAACCAACCACCTTGAACTTGTGATACTATCAGATTCCTAAGGAGTATAACCTATCCATATTACATGAAATAAGTTGACCATTTTTCCTTATTTGCTTCTAGTGCTTGTACATAAAAACTGCTGCTTCAATTCTGTAGATTTTCCCTCTTTTTAATATGACCAAACTTATATGTAGTTCCTTATATCTTTGATATCAAATTATCCAATAAAAGAAATAACATGTAGAGAAAATTAAAGAAAAAAACCAATTGTGTGATGCTGAGTTACAAAAACATCCATTTGTCATGTTGTGATTAGAGAATTTGATAGCAAAGATATGAAAGTGGTACCTTAGTTTGTTTGTTTGTTTTTTTTTTTTTTGTAATTATTATTATTATTTTTTTGGTTTGTGTAAAAGTGGTTGCATTTTGGCTATTGTAGTTGGTTCATGAAATTATTATGGTTACATCAACTTCTATGAAATAAGGACTGTATTGCAGAAATGACTATGGCATATCATAATCTGGAGGGAGTAGTTGCGTCAGTCCTATATGTTTTGCATTGTGTATAAATTTTGGACTCACTGTATGTATGTATACATATATATATTTTATATCACTCTTTGTATTATACTTTTTCAGTTATATTCAACATCTACATTAGTGATACTTGATGGTGTTGTAGGCAGCTTGGGACCAGGGAAAGTAAAGAGGTTACAATTGAAGGGAGAGTTCAGTTTGACTTGCTCCAGGTTCTGTTAATCTGGTGTTTTTACTACAGTGTGTTACCTTGTTTATGTTGTGCTTGGACTATCCAATTTACCACTGAACAAGTTTATTGTTTGTCTATTTATATGCAGGCTATGCAACGAGATTACAAACTAAGTTCCTATTCATTGAATTCTGTGTCGGCACATTTCCTTTCTGAACAAGTAAGGTCATCATATCAAGTAATTTTACTTTTTTAATTTATAATCAATAGACATTTGTCACTGTTTACAGGACTTGATTGATTTTATCTGTGGAAGCAGCAATTTTTAGACTTCTTTTTTTCATTTCATATTCCAGCATAAAGTGTCTGATGTTAGTGCATAAGCTATTGATATAGTGTTTACCTAATGCATTAGCTCTGTAAAGCTTTTGTCTTTATTTTCCTTGGTTTATTGATAGTGATTTTAATCTGATGTGGAAGTGAAGACATGGATTTTAAAGGATTTGTCATTTAAGGAATTGTAATTACCATCTGTTATCTTATGCACTATTTGTATGTTTGTCAACACACTTTTCTTTGTTTTTCCCTTTTCCTTCTACCTGCTGCTGAAATATGTGAATTATCTCCACTCACTAATTCCAAGCAGCCTTCTTCTACTGGATTTTTTTCTCTTAAAAATTATAGTATATATAAATTACTAACGTAAGCCACTTCATGTTCATACACTGCAGAAAGAGGATGTTCACCATTCAATTATATCTGATCTTCAGAATGGAAATGCAGAAACTAGGAGACGCCTTGCTGTATATTGTTTGAAGGTTTGTATGCTGGTCTTGCCTCTTCTGATTTTTTTTTTTCCATTCTTAGTGCTTATTATCTATTTTTAATCTTTTGCTGACTCTATTGAGTAGCTCTTCATCCCATCTCCATTGTGATTCTTCTACCTCTGACACCGTGATCTGTCCATCTGCTCCTATCACCTATTCACCATCACCACTTAACCATTTCTGCTATCATTGTGCTGCCTTCAGCAGTATCACACCATGGTCTCCACCATTGGGGGTGTACTACTACTCCTGTGTAGAGGTCACTACCCTTAATACTATTTGACAAAATTTGTCCAAATATATTTTTGTCAGCGCTAATAAGATTCATTGCTTTAGATTTGCAACTTAAATTCAATATTGAACTTTTTTCAATTCACAATACTGATTCCGGTGCATCAAACAGGGTCTGACTTTGATACAGTGTGCAAATAGGTGGATGTACTGAAGAGTCTGAAGAATTTTTATATTGCTTTATCTTCAGCATGTGTGAATGCAGAAAATTGGAGTTTTCATTTATTTAAAATCCTTGTGAATGTATATACCTTTCCTATTTTTAGCTATTACTCTAACAAGTTGTGCTACTTATGGATTATGGTTCCTTTGTGGGCTATATTATTCATCGTTGTGGATTTGATAGGCCAAGTACAAGGAAAGGTAAAAGATTGAACAAAAACTAATATTCATATTTTGCTCTTCTGCTTGCAGGATGCATATCTTCCTCAGCGGCTTTTGGACAAATTGATGTTCATTTACAATTATGTGGAGATGGCTCGAGTAACTGGTGTTCCAATTTCTTTTTTACTTTCCAGAGGGCAAAGCATTAAGGTTAGTTTTAGGAATTTCCCCCTTATTAATTGTTGGATATATGCCAAACATTTAGAAGTTAAATTTCAGGAAGTAATTGCTTGTGATGATGATGATTTTCTTTTTTATTCCCTTCAGGTACTTTCTCAACTTCTTAGGAAGGCAAAACAGAAAAATTTGGTTATTCCTAATGTCAAACAGGCTGGGTCAGACCAAGGAACATATGAAGGTGCCACTGTAAGTTTGTTTCTTTGGATTGTGAATGTGTGATTATTCATAAGTTCTCCTTACTTTATCCATGTAAGCATTCCTGTGGATGATGTCTTCAATTTGAATGATAATGCACCTGCTGTAGTTGTTATTCAATAGTTAAGTGTTGTCATGCTTAATGTTTTCTGAGAATTTTCATTACCTCTCTGTCACCATAGATTTAGATGGTATATCAAAGTGACATGTGACTGTAAAGGGATTTAGACATTAGTTAAAAGGCTTATATCCATCTTCGCTCATAAAGCCATTACATATTTGTCTCTCTCATATTCGAAGATGCAATATGATTTGTGAATGTATAATTTCTTTCTTGCACCATGATACTGTCCTTCTGAGCTTTGTTAGAAGCATATTCATTATTTGTATTTGATGTCTTGGTTGTCAATGTTGCTTGTCAGCTACAAGAATAAACATGATTTTTGAACTCAACAACTTGCAGGTATTGGAGGCAAGGGCTGGATTCTATGAGAAGCCAATTGCTACTTTAGATTTTGCATCATTGTATCCATCTATTATGATGGCATATAATTTATGCTACTGCTCTCTGGTAAACTTTTCCTCTATTTCTAGTTGCTGCCATAGCTTTATTTTGTTTTGCTTTTCTTAAATGTAATTTTATTTCTTAATTTGATTCAATTCTGTTGGGTCAACAATGAGGGTATATTTTTATGTTTACTTTTCTTGCTGAAGGTCACCCCTGAAGATGTTCGCCGGCTCAACCTCCCTCCAGAGTCTGTCAACAAAACTCCTTCTGGTGAAACATTTGTTAAATCAAATTTACAGAAGGTCAGTCAGTTGTGAACTCTAATCGACTGTACTAATTCTGCCATTTCTCTAAGAGCAAAAGGCAATTACTTTTTGGAAGCTCATATGCTTATATGATTTTTAAGTGCTTACATAATGAGAATGTATCTCTGCTCACTTTAGGGAATACTTCCTGAAATTCTTGAAGAGTTATTAGAAGCCCGTAAAAGGGCAAAAGCTGATTTAAAGGTATCCTTTCTGAACTTATGTAAATCCTGGCTGTAGATTATAGTTTTGCTTGCAAACTCTAGTGTTTAATTAATTTATAATTTACTATATAGGATTCTATATGTTATTTGTTGTATTGATTTCTCTTTTATCTACTTTAGGAGGCAAAAGATCCTCTTGAGAAGGCTGTGCTAGATGGTCGACAGCTGGCCCTAAAGGTAACGTGCATATTTGTTTTATGTTTTTCTTCTTTGTATTCTAACCATGGGTTGATCAGTACCCTCTAGTGCCACACTTAGAACTTTTACAATTTTGAACTTTATCTTGTCTTTCTTTTCAGATTAGTGCAAATTCTGTATATGGGTTTACTGGGGCTACTGTTGGTCAATTACCATGTATAGAGATATCTTCAAGTGTTACTAGCTACGGTATTACTTTGGCCTATTAATTTGTGATGCTTTGCTGTGAAAATTATCCTTTTATTGAATTGAAATAATATCTTCATTGAGCTCTGATGATTGCATGCCTTGTAAAGGTCGGCAAATGATTGAGCACACCAAGAAACTCGTGGAAGACAAATTTACAACGCTTAATGGTTATGAGCACAATGCTGAGGTATGACATCTATAAATTCTTCTGTAGTGCAGCATGCAATACTCCATTTCATTTAGTTACCCATAGGTTTCTTAAATTAAGCTTTTCTTCATATTTTACTACCATAAAGGATTTGTCTGATTTTAATGTCAGATTACTTACAACCAAATGCAAATTTGTGCTCTTAGGTCATATATGGAGACACAGATTCAGTCATGGTGCAATTTGGTGTTTCCTCTGTAGAAGAGGCTATGAACTTGGGGAGAGAAGCTGCCGAGTACATAAGTGGAACTTTCATTAAAGTACGTTTTTCCCTCTCTAATAAAGTAAAATTTAAATCATTTCGAAGTTTTTCTTTTGTTCCATATATGGTAAAATCCCTTTTCTGGCAGCCCTTGAATTAGATCAATATATTTTCTTCAAGACTTTTTTATTTTATGTGATTATTCTTGGTAACACCAATTTTTTCCCATTAAAATCAGTTTTACTTGCATGATTGGGCAACCTTGATTTTTCCAAACTATGATAAAGTACTTATTGGTTCTGAAAATAAATTATTTTTAGCAGAATTCTGCAATGAAGATAAGCCTTGAGGTTGTGTTATATTATGTATGGATGGATAACGGCACTGTAATTCATGTTCTTGCATCAAAAGTTTAGTGATTTTAGATGTTGAAGTGATATTGATCTTAGTTTTCTGAATTCGAAAATTTTGGCCTCAACAATTTTAGATTCAAGTTATCTGCAACAATTAATTACCTTTAGTTAGGTTTGCTTGAGAGTTCATTGTCATTTTAACATGTTCGGAATCATTTGATTCATTTATTTCTTGCTTCACTTTTTCCCTTACATACTTGGTGTAATTTTTCCGTGAAGCCCATCAAACTAGAGTTTGAGAAGGTTTACTATCCATATCTCTTAATTAGCAAGAAGAGATACGCTGGTTTATTTTGGACAAAACCCGACCATTTTGACAAGATGGACACTAAAGGTAAATACTGAACTTTATCAAACAGTTGCCCCAGTCACTTTTTAAAAATGCCTTAGAATAAATTTTCATTTGACAGGCATCGAAACAGTTCGAAGAGACAATTGTTTATTGGTAAAAAACCTGGTCAATGATTGCCTTCACAAGATACTGATTGACAGAGACATCCCTGGGGCGGTTCAGCATGTCAAGAATGCAATTTCTGATCTTCTTATGAACCGCATGGATTTGTCACTTTTGGTTATTACAAAGGTGGAAAGTCTTTTGGGTGATCAACTGGAAATAATCTTTTCTACATTGCTAATTACATCTTGGGAAAAATCTGTATATCCCATCTAAGGGTATACAAGTATAAATGTTTTGAACTCACATTAATGGGTTTGCCTTAGCAGGGATTGACCAAGACGGGAGATGATTATGAAGTAAAAGCAGCTCATGTTGAACTTGCAGAAAGAATGCGCAAGGTTTTGATTATTGAATATGCATTGCTTGTTGCATTTCCCTTTTCTAACTTTTTTTTGTTTAAAAAAAAATAAGGAAAAGCAAAGCGTCCTAGTCTTGGAATTTGATGAGGAACAAGAATCAGACTGTAACCTATTTGTGGAACCATGCTTTAAAGCAAAAGGATTTATATTTATCATTTTAGGCATATTGAGATTATCATGTTTTTGTTTTGGGGGGCAATAAATATCTTGTACTTCATTTTGTTATTGACAGCGAGATGCTGCTACTGCACCAAATGTTGGTGATAGAGTACCTTATGTCATTGTTAAAGCTGCAAAAGGTGCCAAGGTAATATCTTATCCTTCCCCTGCCCCTGGGTCGTTATTTTTAAAAGTTAATGAATCCTTTTAGGGCTTTATCTAGACTAACCAGTATAAGAACACCAGGCTTATGAGAGGTCGGAGGATCCAATCTATGTGCTAGAGAACAACATACCAATAGACCCTCAGTACTATCTTGAGAATCAAATTAGCAAGGTTGGTTTTATACATATTTCAGGGTTTTTCTAAACTATTTCTTTTTTATTTACCTAAGCAAATTATTTGTGTTGCAGCCAATTCTAAGGATTTTTGAGCCGATTTTGAAGAATGCTAGCAAGGAACTTCTCCATGGGAGCCACACAAGATCTATATCTATTTCTACACCATCAAACAGTGGCATAATGAAATTTGCTAAGAAACAGCTTACTTGCGTTGGTTGCAAAGCTTTACTTAGGTATTTTATTTTATTTTTTTTGTGTTCTCAACATATCTTGTCTTCAGGTTCATACCAATTTACTGCTTAATTTTTTATTTTTGAATATTCCTAAATTTAGTGTTTAGGAGCTACCAAGAATAACCTTTTGTATGCACGTGCTAATTTTTTAATTGGCTGGGCTGCGTTTCTGAGAGATTCTCTACTGAATTATAATGTCAAAACCAGCTATATTTTGTATGCAAACTAAGGATCTCGTATTAGCAAATTTTTGGGGGGGAAAAAGGGACAAAGAACAGTCAACCGTTGGAGTTTCATATCTTGTATACATTATTCTCTTTTATGATAATTTGTTTCTAGTTTTCACCAGTGTTACCAGTGGGAGGTGGTGATATTGACCTGGCATAGAAAGCAAGGCATTTGGAGCTTGTGTGTCTCAGTCAGAGTGGATTCCAATAGGAAGTAGTTGACTATTTTAAAGTCATAATTTTTGACACATCATGAGATTTTCATGATTGGTTGCTTATCCTCCTCTTGATGCCATTTTCCTGGTTCTCATAGGAAATTAAGGCAATGAGGTGGAAGAGGGAGAGCCAATCTGTAACTGAATTCCTAACAAATTATGCTGAAGTGTGTGGGGGTGGGGCCCAAAACCGTCAAACGCAAGGGGGTATTAAGGCAGATGGAGAGTAGGGAGGGGGTATCTTGGAAAGGAAGGAATTTGGGAGAGGGCTAGCCTCTCGAAAGCTAGCAACCATTTCTGTTTTCTTTCTGCTTGTTTTTATTTTCTCTGTTACTCTATCTGCTTCTGTCTCTGTTAATTTCTCTGCTGTTTTGCTGTACTGTGAGTGGAGTGTTGCTGTTTGAGTGTATTTGTTTATGCTATATCCTACTCTTAGGGGGTTAGTGCCTCTAAGGGAAGAGAATCTCTACCAATAATTCTAGTACAACATTCAGTAAAAGGTGTCTTGTTCCTGGGTTCTATCATAATCCTTAAGGGTTTGTTTGGGAGGTTGAGAGGGGAAGGGTAGGAAAGGTTAATTTCTCATTTATCTCCCCATTGTTTGGATGTGTCAAAAATAATAGGAGAATGAAAGGTCAAATAAATAATTGTAATACATTCACCAATAAGAAAATAATTCGAATACGACTTCATCATTTTATCATTTGTATTATAAATAATTATGATTTAAAAAAAATTGGGTTATCTTAGTTTAGTTTTATGATTTACTCCAAAATTAATTTTACTTGTACTTTTGTGTAGAATAAATTTAACTATTAATGATTTAACTATAGAAATGAGCAAATACAGAATACGGTGTTGTTTGATCTATATAACCGATCTCAGTTGGTGAAAAAAGACTGTGTTTGTTGTTTTACTTGTAATTGTGTGTCCAATATATATGTATGTATGTATGTCTGCACATGTATGTGTGTATATACATACAAAGATGTGTATATAGATATGTACATGCATGTGTATGTATAAGCATGTGTTTACAACTTCACATATCTATATATATAAATTTATATAAATATTCATGTGTATGTGCCTATATATATTTGTTTGTGTGTGTATATGTCTGTATGTATGCATATGTTTTTGCTTTAGAAAATATCTATTAAATATGCGTAGTTCTTTTGTTAAAAATAATGATTATTGTATAATGTCATAAAATATATGCGTGTGTGTAGTGTTTTTAATATAAAAGAGTATAATGGTAATTATATAAGAAACTCCTCAACCCAATTTGGGGTATTTAGAAATATTAAAGGAAGAGAGTTAAAGAAGATTAATCTAATATTTTTCATTATCGTCCTCTTCAAAAATTAGACTCCCAAGAAAGGGAAGGTTTGCAATGTTCTCTCTCCTTTCCCTCGCTTCCTCTCCATTTTCTCACTACCAAACATATCCTGTGCGATGTCATTTCTTTGTTTTATTTAAGAGATGTAATATGGAAATTTGTATTCTTCAAGTATTTATGGTTCCTGTGTTTGTATCCTGTATGCTTGTGCTAGTTATCAAAGTGGCCTAATAATACTTTGTCATTCTGGTTCAGTAATGGAGATCACACTCTCTGCCCACATTGCAAGGGAAGAGAGGCTGAGCTGTACTGCAAAACAGTTGCTCAAGGTTGGCGTCTATTTAAAGTGACTTATGTTCAATTTTCAAAGGGCTTTGATGTATTTACCCATAAAGGAATGGGCTTTATTGTGCTGGATGGTTCTAGCTGTTCGTTATTGGACAATTATAAATAATGGTTTGGCTGCAGTTTCCGATCTTGAGATGCTTTTT
Source organism: Senna siamea (assembly GCA_031216115.1). NCBI lineage: Eukaryota > Viridiplantae > Streptophyta > Magnoliopsida > Fabales > Fabaceae > Senna > Senna siamea. Next base: position 16,152,785 of record CM062359.1, on the reverse strand, counting down.
GGGAGGCTATGGACACAGTGTCAAGAGTGCCAAGGTTCACTTCATCAGGATGTTCTCTGCACAAGGTATTCTCATCATTGAAATGTTTTTTTATTGCTGTTAATGTATATATCATTCATGTATTGCTTGGGTCATTGGGTGGCATGAGTTGACATACTCGCAGATGTTTGGTTTAAGAGGAACCATATTACACATTAGTACCACTTACATAGTCATTTCCTATAATAAGTTATTTTTCCCGTTCCCCATGGTGGTTGTTAATTAAGCTGTCCTGCCATAACATCCGTCAAATATAAGCGGTGCCTTGGTTACTACTTTACCCGTGTCTTTTCATTTGCACTTAGATTCTATAATCAATTTGAGAACATGTAATGTATCTGCAGTTACTCATTATCCCAAATGACTAATTCTGCACTAATGTGTTTCAGTCGAGATTGTCCAATTTTTTATCGAAGAAAAAAGGCACAGAAAGATATGGCTGAAGCAAAGTTGCAATTGGACAGATGGAACTTCTAGGATTTATCAAGGTCTGAATTTGCTTGCTTTTATTTTATTTTATTTTTATTTTGTTCTTAATTCTTGTTTCAGTACAATATTTGCATATAATGTCATTTACCTAGCATTTTCCAACTGATATTTTTATTCAAAATACAAGGGAATCGAATTTATGGATATTATTTTCATCTCAGGAAAAAGGGGCGGGGGGGGGGGGGGTTCTTGGATTCTTAACGACAACCATAGGCAAAAATACTTAGGTGATTTTTAAATTCGACTAGTTTCTTTTTGTCATTTTCGTCCAAATGTTTATAAAAATTCTCAATATGGTCTTGGTTTTTAATGTAATCTAAATTAGCAACAAAATCTTATTTGTCAATTACATGACTGGACTGTCTTAATATTTAACTCAGCTTAATCTATCAAGCACTGAAAAGTGTATTTTTATCACTTCTTCCAAAGAAGTGATAGGAATCACCGTAACAACTAATAAGTATTCATTTGGTTCATCTATATATTTGCATCTAATGACAAGTTCGTTAATTTCATTAATTTGAATGTTATTAGTAATTAGGATGAAATTGTGAATCTGTGAACATTTAAGATAAAATTGAGACAAAAAAACAAGAATTAATCTTCCCAAGTACTTTTTTAGAAAATGCACTTTAGAAAATCTCTTTCTCAAAAAACTTAGAATGAAAATTGATTTTACAAAAAAAACTTGCAAGATGAAATTAGAAATGACCAGATAAGAAATATAATTCTGCTGTCAATACACTAAAACTTGCAAGATTACATATTTATTCAAAATGAGTGACATGTGCTTGTGCATGAATTTATTTATGTAGAGTTAATGATGCGACCCCACGTATTCTTTATAATATCCACCATTAGTTAGTGTGCATTTAATTGGGTTTGACATGAAACGTTACAATTATAGGCATTGGTTGCACTGCTGAATTTTGGGAGCTGAACGGAAATCTTTTGGACCTTCGTGCAACACAAGACCTAATTATCTCCAAGGTTTAGATTAGTTCATTCGAACCTTCTATGCTTTTGCAAAATTAAGATTAGCTAGCTGTGCAGAATGTTATCTTGTGGATCTTGCCAGTTGCGTCCTTGATAGTTCTGGTGAGGAGTGGAAGAATGTTATTATCTCTTGAACCTTCTATACAAGTAGTTTAAAATTATGCCAGGCCCTGTAATTTTGTCTTACCCCTTTGGTTAATTGTATATTTAATTGAATTAAGAATATGATAATTGATTTTCTAGTATGTTCCCAACACAATACAAAGACGGTGTCATTCCCAAGATGGTCCTAATTGCATGAGAGAAGGGTTCATAAATTGGATTTGATCATTGTAAAGATTTAGAACCCTTAAAAATTTGATTTCAACTCATGCCAACAGTACCGTCTAAAATTTTTTTGTTTACACTTTTCTCTCAACACGCAGTTTGTCTAAGCACGAAAATTTACTCCTTAACCTTTATGTACAAGTGGCTGTTTAAAAGAACAATATTTATCACTATGAAACCATAATTCATAACTGCAATAAAAAAAATAATAAATTATTGAATAAATCCACTGGGAAGAAAAGTCCAATTCAAGTATACAGCCTCAGGCGAGTTGTAATCTGCTGCCGGCACATGGGACACGAGGTTAATGTGGCACCACACTCCTTGCAAGTCTTGTTTCAAAATCCAGAGGGCAGATAAATGTTAGAAATTATTTTTAAATTATAATTAAATTGGATTTTAATTTTTAATTAAAATTGCTTATTTGTTAAAATATAAATAATAGTAAATAGGAGATCCCCTCCCCCATCCAGTTCTTTTTTTTTCCAAATTATTATATAGATGTCAAATTCCAATTAACATCATTTTAATGTTTTATAATTTTCTGAACATCATTTTACTGTGACTTTTAATCAGTTGTACCAAAATTTACGAGTTTCCCACGTATCAAATCAGCTAATTTTATATTATGAATTCGAATTCATATTAAATTATATATTAAGAATTTGGTAAAAAAAAATATACATTTAATTAAAATTAACAGTTATAAAAAAATTACATTATACTAAATTATTTTTAAAATTATATTATTTTTATTTTTATTTTTATTCAAGTTAATATGTGATTAATTTATAATATAAGATTTGAATTTGACAGACTAAGTCTGACAGAACCTTTTCCATTAAACAAAAGATTATTGAACCGACTTACCGTATGACCACATCCAAAAGCCAAGTCCTTCGGATTGGTTAGGCAAACAGGGCATACTGATTCCACTGCAGCTGGAGCTGTGGGCTCGGCTGATTCAAAGTTGGGCATGCGTGGAGCTGCCATGACTTCATTATCATGATTTATTACTTCTTTAGGTGGGGGGAGAGGCCTTCTACGTGGATAGCCTATTGGTTCTTCACTGCATCAGAAAGAAATGATGCTCAGTCATCCTCTTATATAAATTTTTAGTAAGTCGTCAAAACTAAAGTTTAACTTACATAGCAGGTGGTAAGCTTAGGGTTGCTCGGTACTGTATTGGAATTTCCATAAGGGCAGCAAGTGCAAATGCTGCTTCCTTTCTTGATGCCTCTTTATTCTCGGACATGATCTTTGTGAAGTTCACAAACTGAGGGATCAAAAGGAACACTTAGTTTCTAATGTCTCATTCAACAATAAAAGAAAATAATTTTAATTAGCAAAAATAGGAATGGTATTCTAAAATATTGAACAATGAAAGTTTTCCAGCTTTGTTGAGATAAACCTATCATTTTTCAAGTTCGATGACGACCAACCCACATAATACAATGTTAATTCTCCAAAAACAACTCTTAGACAAAGTCTGGGAGGACTCCTAAATATTACGTCAATTAAAAAAATGTTTTAACTCCAACTTTGAGCCAAGGTAGTCCTTGAAAAGCATTAGGAAGGAACTGGGTAAACCTATAACTCAAACCTAAACGCCGAAGTAGCACAAAACACGTTTGACTTTTTTTGGTGAACGAAGAATAAATTTGAATTGAACCCATGGTCTCACACCCTTCAAAGCCAGGAAATCAAAGTTCCGGGTCCACTTAATTTTTATTTCAATTAGTGCACCTTGAATTGCTAAAGTGGAGGAAGATCAAGACACCCAGGCTAGAAGTAAGAAAACGTATAGAAATTAGAACTAACTATTTGCATGCCTCATTGTCATTTTGAAAAGAAAGCAAATAAGGATATTGCCTTGGGTCATTTTAAGATTTTGTTATTCACAAATTTATGATTAATGAGTTTATCTATGACTTATGCTTAATTAATTTCATTAACTTCTGGGTTAAATTTACTATCTTAGTAATTTATGCATATTAAAAGAATATAAATATGTCATATATTTTATATTTCAAGTTATTTTTCATTTAGTTACTAAATCTTATGATTCGATACATTTTTCCTTTTACGATGCAAAAATATACTTTTCGATTTGCAATATCATGATTCGACAACTATGCTCATATTTGGCCAATGACCATATATCTATCTAATACCTGAAAGTTGTCAAATAAGCGGTGAGTAATGTTATCATCAAAGTGCTGCATCTCATCCCATGGTCCATCTCCAACGCCAACCAAAATAATTGAGAGAGGATAATGACTGATAATCAGAGAAGGTCCACATCAAAGAGAGATACCATCAAAAACAGCAAAAGAAACTACAATGGAAATTGCTTTATACCTTGCAGCAACAATAGAACTTATAGTTGCTTGTTCTTGTGGACTAAGCGTTCCAAGTGGTGTGTCAGGATTTCTGGTAACCTACAAAAAACCAGACATTCCAGAAACTTAAAGAGAATTAAGAAAAAGACAAATAAAATCAAACCATAAAATACGACGATGGTTTTAAAAAAAAAAACCTGTCCATCAGCAATAATGACAAGAACGTGATATTGACCATTGCTTCTCTCCACAATGTCAATTGCGGCATCAATAACTGGGGCAAAAGATGTTGGACCTGTGGATAAGGTAGAGAACATTCATATTTAAATCCTGATATCAATGCCTTTATATCTAGGGCCTCTCCCTCATCTTTTTTTGATTTGAGAACGAAGAATTCATCAAGAGAGAAAAGAATGCAATGCAGAAGAATAATGAACCATCATAAATCAGATATGAATATAGCAAAGTAAGAAAAAGAAGATCCATAAGCTCAAAAGATAAGTGCAGTCCCCTGGCAAATCAGTTATCAGACCAGGAAGCTCCCTCGAGTTGAAAGAGTTATATACTGAAGTAACTGAACCCCATAAGGAGGCGAAGATTCCCACAAAAGATGAGTCGGAAGAGATCACTGGCTAAAGATTCTAGAATTATGTTCCAGCCAAATGCACCAAACTCCAGTGAAATGAGCACAATTCAGAAAGACCTTAGTCTTTTTAAAAAAAAATTATATTAATAATTTTTATTTTACTCCAAATACCCCCTAAATAGATAAAATTAGGTAAAAAGATACAATCTTTCTAGACAGCCAAACAACTAAATAACTACCAAGCAATCTCACAATACAAGATATTGCTATTTGTTTGAGAAATCTGGTGACACATAACACTTCCAAGTTGTGAAAGATCTTGAAGTGTCTACAATTCATGAGCTCTTCCAGTTTTAGTTAGAACATGTATGCAATATACAATAAGCATAATGTCCAAACAGGTCTAGAACCATTCGCTCAATTTTGGCCTTTGTTCCTGACTATGATCAGAATCAACAGGCCTAAGTTTGGAGGATTTTCAATTTTTAAAATCATACTTCATATATTTTTCCCTCCCTCTACAATTTTCTCTGGTAATAACAATAGTAACCTTATTTATCCAAAGAAGTGAAAAAGGAAAAATACTTCACAGACACCTCTGATAAAAGTGCATATATAATCAACAAAGACGAGTATATTAGAAAACAAACCTGACAACTTAAGAAGTGGAACAATCTCTCTGTAGCGTGCAAGTACTTCCTCAAAACCATGACAAGAGTGATGATCGGGATAAAAGCTGAACACATACTGGTCATGAGTAGATGCTACAAGAGTAACCAATGGTAATCAATGGAGGGAAAACATATAACATATGTTGAAAAGTAAGTTAAGAACAGCTACTCACCATCACCAAATCCAAAGCAAGGTATGAGATTATCTTCATCAAAAGAAGAGAGAGTACGTCCAATAATAGAGATTGCTTGCTCATATGGATTAGAAGTACTTCCAAGAGAATGAAGGCTTTTCCGGTTAAATGAGTACTTACCTACAATTATCAAAGTGTGACTTTTCTGTTTCATCCTATGTAAAGGCATATACTATATAAATCCATATTTAAAATAATTAACCTGTCCACTCGTTGCTTTTGGTGCAGTCAATGCCAAGTATTAAATTTGAAGATTCCAAACCAGCTTCCCTTAGAGCAGAAACAACCTGAAATATGTGTGTCATGTCTTTTTTGTAGCACGAAGGTTCTACGGTAATTATACTTAACATGCTAAGTATATTGAAGACATCTAAACATACACAGAATCATAGTACCCATAGTTTTCCTTTCGAATAAAATTACCTAATTGTGATATGATCTGTTATTTAGTTGTGTATAGATCAAGATAAACTTCTCCATGTGGAATCATGTCCTTTCAGACTTCTCAAACTAAAGCATCTGATCTATTACTCATATAACTTTTAATACCCATTACTATGTCCATAACATCAGTAATCTAGATTTCACCAAGAAACTCTTCAAGGGATTTCCTGATGTGCAATGGAGTAAAGGTGTTAAACTGATTGATCTGAAATTCTTATAGATGCATGAGAAAGAAGTTTCCCAAGTAATGCCAAAATTAATACTGGCTATCTTCCCTAAATCTGTGAGCATAAGTAACATTAAAAACCTGGTCTAATGAACTGAAATTGTCAGCTATGTATGTGGGATGTTTCTTATGTTGATGACTAGTGTTCGTTGAACTCCTAGTTCCAACATAAGAAGGTGTTTGCTGATACTCATTCTCGTAACTAGTATTCCCTGAACTTCCAGTCCCAACATAAGAAGGATTCCCTTGATACTCGTAGCTAGTATTCATCGAACTCCCAGCATATGACGGTGTTTGATGAAAAAAATAGTCCTGAGATTCTTCTTGCATTGACTCTGCATTCCCCATAACTGGAGGCCTTCTTTTACCTGTATCAAATTATAAATAAACAAATAATGTGAATAACACAATATCATAGATCAATCCTATTTGGGAGAAAAAAATAGGAAAATAACTTTCCAGTAAGACCACCATTTTATTACATTTTGGGAACATTTAAAGTAGCTTATGTGGAAAAATTCCATCTAAGATATTTGTTTTTCTATAGAATGCTTTTCTAAATGGAACTGTTCTTTCTTCTATTTGTTCACTAGGCGAAGCCTAATTCTGGTCACAATTGTTTATGATGACTCATTTCTGCTCCGAGAAACCAATATGTGTCTCTGAGCAGTCATATCGAACTATGAACTAATTCATTTCGGAAAATAAAATTGAAACGAAAAGTTATCCATTTTTTTCAGCATAGATTTCTCTTAAAGCTAGATTCCACAGAAGGCAGAAGAACGAAGATGAAAAGTAGAGAACGTTAAGCTTGAAAATGTATAACAGGTCATTGACCATGCACTATATGTGTAGCTAACATTACTCGTCTGAAGGAAATGAAGTTTTATTCAACAGACACACCAGTACAGAGAATTCTTCGTCGCAATTGAATCTAATTCAAACTCACACAAGTTGCTCACATTAAGATATCGAAAATCACAACATCAAAACTTGATCGAATTTACTGTGAAGCCAATTCAAACTCAAGATATCGCAAATCACAACTTCAAACACAGGATCGAAACTACTGTACGCCAAAATCGGATTCACATGTATCCCGACCATTGTGGAATGTATCAATTCGATTCAATCACAAGACAGCAGATATAGAGAGAGAGAGAGAGAGAGAGAGAGAGAAAGATAGAGTGATCAACTTACCTGCAAATGAAAGAGAAGAAAGAGCAGAAAACGAAGTCAAAATGCTTGGAGAGCTTCTGGATTTGCTTTTTATTAAGAGTTGTTGGTGGCTTTGCGTCTGCTTCACCGCTAGCTTTTGGTCGTAGAAAGTATGCCTATTGCCTAGTTTCGGAGACTAAAGAAAGGTAATAGCCATCTTTCTATTATTCACTCTATCTATATGTCTATGGCAACTAATAATATTATAATACTCATTTTGCTCGTTGGCCTTTTTGATGCGTACACTCGTTGATTTTGCTTTCTTTTTGTCAAATTGATTCACATGCCCATGTTGATAACTCGCAAAAGGCGCGTCATCCATTTTTGTATCAAACCTTTTTTTGTCGCCTTTAATTTCTCAATTTCTTTCTTCTAAGAAATTTCCAACTTAATGCCTACTTATCCATATCCACTGTGATGAAGAATCAATCTTCAATATATTATAATCATAAGCTATAATTAAAGTATATTTAAATTAATTAAAAATATATATGTATCATCACGAGAAGTTTTTATATCATTTAAAAATTTAATGTATTATAAAATTTAAAATATTTTTATCATAATTTAATTCTTAAGTTAAAAAAATTTTATTGGTGAAATTTTATGTGTAATTTTTCAATAAATTTTATTTGTAATTTTTCGATCAAAACTAAAATAGGGAGCGAAGGGTATTGATAAATATCAAAATATATTTCAAACGTAGTTTTTTTTTTTTTGTTTTCGTGGGGGATGGGTGCTAATCAACTTTCAATAAACAAACGAAACAGACAGGAAACAAGAAGCAACAAACAAATCGAAGCAAACGTGAAAGCACGAAGAGGCAAAACAAAACAGAATTTTTTTAATTATAAAAATTAATTTAAAATTTCCTTAAACTTTTAATGTGAAAGATTTTTTTTTGTTAATTTTTTTATCTAAAAATTTAATAAACAGTAGAGACATCAAATTATTTAGTATATTTTTTTTGTACAAAATTTAAAGTTTTTAAAATATTTTGCCCTAAGGCCTAAAATTTTGAAAGAAAATTTATATTTTAATATAATTTAATTTTGTTAATATTTTACTGTTCTATTAAGATTTTAAATAAAAAATTAACAACAGAATTTTTTATACAAATTATAAAATTTAAAAAATTTTAAGTTAATTTTTATAATTAAAAATTATTTACATGATCTATAATCTTATACATATAATAAATAATAATAAAAAATTGAGATACGGTTGTTATAGCATGACTCATCTATGTGTACAGCTGGAACTGGCCATTTGCTTGAGTAATGATTGAAATATGTATGATTCGAATGGAATCAAGTAAAGCACATTGCGGAACCTTGGGTTGAATTTTATGGATGCAGAAATTTAATAGTATTCTGACAATACTTTTTTAAGTATCCAATTATTTCGCACTAAAAATATTCCCACAATGTCATTATGCCAAAATGTTCACAACACTCAAAAGTATATGACTATCACATAGAATTCTTGAACTTTTAAATTTAAACACAGAATTTGTTTGAACTTTTAATTTTTTATAAGTGATATTATTTATTTAAATTTTTGCTTTATTTTTTAACAATCAAATGTTTATCAGCATTTTTTAATTCAAATAAAATTTTTAACTTAAGAACTGTATTGTTAAGTTTTGGCTATTCCTATATTTATTGTGGATTATGAAATTTGCGAATTATGTATGGAGTTTTTTCACATTTGATTCAACTTGGTGATTGTGATTCTTGCTCGTGGTTACCCCAGAAGAATCATATTTCATGGTTGTCTAATACTTCATAGTTATGTTGGTTTCTGTCATAGTTGTAGGACAGTAAGATGGCCTTCGCCAGCGTTTCAAATTTCAATTGCGATCACTGAGTTGTCTCAGCCTCAACCTTCATATTTGTTTCAGACGTAATGTTTGTGTTCCCTTAAGAGTTTTACCTGAATGTTTCATGCTAGCATCTTGTTGTCAGACTCTTGCTGCGAATGCTGCTGAGTACAAGAAATGAAAAAAGAAAACTAACCTTCTTTTACCGAGGGAGGAGGAAATTAAACTTCAATTATTCTGACAGAAATTTAAAATTATTTTAATCAATTATCTCAGTAATTTAAAATTTTATTTAGACAAAAATATTTTTTATGCTCTTAAACATTAAATCGATTTTTAATTTTGTCCCTAAAATTTGTTTGTTATCAATTTTATTTTTAAAGTTTTGAATTGCAATTAATTTTAATCCACGATCTAACGACGTCGAAATCATTAACGAAAATAGTTAACGTAACATGTGACGTATATATTTTTACTGACTCAACACTCTGCTTATATATTTAGTATCGAATATGTCCTCAAAATTTATGAATATTGTTAAATATATTTGCAACTCCTTTAAATAATCTATAATTTTTTATGAGTTAATGTGACATTTGATATATATATTTTTATTAATTACATACGCATTAAAATTTATAGAGTCATATCAAATTATGAAACGATGCTATATAAATAGAGAAAGCAACATTTTTATTTATATATTATTATTAAATTATCACGTTACTAAACAGTTTCTATTAAAATAAGTTCATTGATTCTATGAAATCACGTTACATTAAATCAATCGACGATGAAGCCCGCCGTTGTTGAAGTCTACTATTAAAGTTGTTAAATTTCAACTTGTCATTAAAGGCGCAAGATAAAAGTATGAAATATATATATAAATTATTAGGTTTTTTTTTCTTTGAATCATAACATAGCATTATTATTATATGATATTATTAATGATTTGTTCTATTTATCAATAACTTCATATATATAATAAATTTTTTTATGTGAATGTAAGGGTTTTATGATGGGTTAATCATGAATAAATTTTTTTGTTTGGCTTGTGGTCTCATGTATGTAGAATTATAGATTTATATGTTATTGTAAATTAATAACTTATAATATAAACTCATATATGTTGTAAGTAGTCTTATATAGACTTATTTATTCTTAAAGTTTACCATGAAAGGAAATTTGTGAGAGAACTAACTTTCACATATGTTGGTGGTCGTACAAATTAATGAGAGAAGTATGATATTGATAGATTGAATTATTAAAAAAATATATATTGTCTAAAAGATTTAGAGACATATTTGACAATATTCATAAACTTTAAAAATATATTTAATAATATTTATAAACTTTAAAGATGTATTTAATAATAAATATATAAATAAAATATTGAATTAATAAAAATATATACATCAAATATCAAGTTAACTATTTTTGTTAGTGATTTAAACAACATTAAATTATAAGATAAAATTAATTATAATTTAAAATTTTATTGACAAAATTAACAATAAATAAATTTTAAAAACAAAATTAAAAATTAATGTAAAATTTAAAAAATATAAGTATTTTTGACTTTTATTTAAGAATATTTAAAAGTCTAATAAGAATTTTTCTAAATCAATAAAAACCAGTAAAATTACTATTCATCCCTGGGATTCAAATTTGGATATTTCTCAGTTGAAATTGTTTTAGGTTTATTTAGATGTGTGGCAAGACTTTTTGCGTTTTGATTTTGAATTGAAATCAGAAGTATATATAAGTTTGAATTCAATCCAAATTACTATTCATCCAAACTCTTTTTTTCAAGGCATAAACTACATGGAAAGTTTTAGAAACTACTCTAAGGAGTCAGAGTTGCATGGCCAAGCTCAGATGACAAAACTACTTGCTGAAAAAGAAAAAAACGCGGTCTAAGGCCTATTACATCTTGCTGTCCAATATCACTCATCAGCACCTGCTGCTTCCTTGACATCAACAATGAAGCTATACTCCTGATCACAACCCAGGTAAGAATCACACATGAAATAAAGAGTATATGATTTCTTTCCAGCTTCTGCAGGAGCAGCGAATTCCAGTTTTGCTTTTAGCTTGCGTTGCAGGGACACCCGTTTAATGGCAAGCAACAAGTTGTTTTTGGTATCACCGACAACAAGCCACCATCCTTCCTCCTTGGATTTCGGATACCTGTGAGCATCAACAGGTCCTACTTCTGTCTTCCCCTCAAGATCCCGCTCAAGAGTGACTAGAACCGTTATATCCTCCCCAGCCTGCACAAAATCACTCTCCACCACCTCGTATGACAAATCAATATTAGGGAAACGATTGCAAAATCGTGCAATATCCAACAGCTGCAAATCTGACATCTGCAATAGTTCACGCCTCTCATCATCTTCCATCTCCACTAAATCAAACACCGTTTCTATACTCTTACCGTAGTTCTCCTGGCATTTCTTAGCCAACTCCTTTGTGAAGTGAGGAAGCTGTAGAAGCATGGAGTCACGTTCCCACATTCCCTGTGTCACCATTTGACTAACTTCCATAGCAAGAAGAGCCAGGCTCAGCCAACCATTGCTAGCTATTACGTCTACCATTGCTTGGAGCAGTCTATTTGCAGAAAGAAGCACTTCTCGCTGGTCCAATGCAAGGTTCCCGCCTACAGGTTGCCTAGAGAAGTGGGCCTGAAGCAAAGCATTAGCTTTAATGTGTGGATCTGTAACTTTAGGGTTTTCAAAAGAAAACCTCTGGTGATTAATTAACCTGCGGACCACCTCTTCCTCCCCAGGTCGTATTGGAATCTGAGCATATTCTGAGGCCGAAGACAAAACCTCCAGTAGACCCTTCATTTTTGTTTTAGAAGTCAAAGAAGAAGAAAAACGTTCAATAGTTGTGTAACTGATGTAATAATACGATGCTATCATCCCAAGATTGAGGGGGGAAAGGTCCATGTCATCCTCAATAGCGACACACTTGCTTGCTTCTAAATCACTCAATGTATTTTCCACGAGTTCTGAGAGGTGATCAGAAAGATGCCTGTGACTAACTCCTTGTAAATTGTAATAGTTGGGATTTTGCGTGAGCCTCCTATACATAAACGTCCATGTAAGATAATCAACAGCATCTTGCTTATTCTCAATAATTCCAGCAACAACTTCAGCATTTAAGTTATCATGCAAGAAGTGATGAAGATGGCTTTCAACAGGGAATGCTTCATACAAGAACTTCTTGTAGTACTCCTTACGAGGTGCATGGCATAGGATGACGCATTTTCCAGAATTGTCTATCAGAGGTCTGCTTGCATGACCCATCATCTGCAGAAGATCAGTTACAGGGTAATCCGTTTGTGCATTTTCCCGACCATCATAGAATTGTGTACCCATTACAACTACCAAATGGGCTGACAGTGTCACTCCCCAACACAATGAGCTGCTCAAAACACAGACCTGAATCCACCCAGCTTCAAATAGCTGGGTTACAACTTCATGATCAAAGCTGCTTAAGCCTTCATGCAAATATCCAACTCCTTGACGTAAAGTGACTTTCAACATTTCATCATTAATCTTGTCAAGAAAAGGTTCAAGCTCTCGTGGCGACCGCAATAAGAAAGGCTTTTCTCCACTATCTGCATTTGAGTGTGTCATCAAATCCACAGCTGTAAGCCGCACATGTTTCCTTGTAGGAACAAATACGAGAGCAGGTTTTCCATTCTTGGCATGTTGAACAATTGCAGTGTAAGTTGGTTTTGTCATTGCCTGCATCCTTGCCTCAAAATTAGCAATATCTATCCCTTGAATGTGTATTTCCAAAGGCACAGGACGAACACCAGGGGGAAAATTAAACAGACCATGAGAAGTAGCTCCAATCCATTCTCCCAGATCTTTTGCATTTGCAAGAGAGGTAGACAAAGCAACAATACGAATCTTGTTTTCAACCTGACTAGAAATATATCTCATACGAGACACAATTACTTCTAGTACAGGTCCTCCTTGACCACCGATTAAATGGAGCTCATCAATTATGAAAAGACTCACTTGCTGGACATGTTTCCTCTGTTTCCAGCGGCGGGATAAAGCATCCCACTTCTCTGGAGTACTGATAATAATCTGCCCTTTTTCAAGAAGTTTCAAGTCAGTTGCTGTTTCTCCAGTCAATTCAACCACCCGAAATTTAAGTCCACCTACAAATTTCCTCTCCCAATCACGAAAACGTTCCTTGGCAAGAGCTTCAATTGGTGCAATATAAACAACACGCATGACACTATCAGGACCCTTTTGATGATTCCTCAAAATAGCAAATTCAGCACATATAGTCTTTCCACTACCTGTCGGAGCAGCAACTAAGACATTGTCATCAGAATTATACAGAACTGTGAAGACTTGTGTCTGGACAGGATTAAAATGCTTGAAATCCTGATAGAGAGCTTCATATGATGAATTTCTTAAGGCAGACACTGGCAGTGGTTGCAGATCCAATAACTCAGTCGGCGGTGGATACTTCTCAGGTAAGATGAGGTGTCTGAAAGAAACAGGTAAAACAGTTTGTGAACCAAGCCATCTATCTGAGACAACACGAATAAAGTATTGAGGGGGAAGTGGTTCATAAATTGGCACTGTGAAGTTCAGAGTATGGTCCTCATCAATATACTGCTTCTTCAGCATAAAATACTCATGATGAAGAATATATTCACCATCATTATCCTCCACAATCACCCAGAATGGCTCAACATATCCGTGAATTCTGTCCTCCCACATAAAATCTGGGGTTATTGTGAGTTCCACCCTCAACACAGTGCGAGTAATTGGCTGAACATGTGCTGCAAGATTTAGTTTGGGAAATTGGTGGATAAATTTATGGAGAGTCCTTCCCATCTTTGGTGCACGTATGAGTTCACCTATCTCCTGTGATGACAGGTCATAATACCTTTCCCAGGCCAAATCCTTCTTCTCCAATTTCATCAATATATCATTAGGGATTCCATTGAATTGACGAAGAGGAGTCTGAACACTCCACATCCTCTTGTTTACCATCTTGCATAAGTTCAAAGCCTTTTCAGCTAACTGTGCCCAGCCACGTTTCAAAACAATCTCAAAAAGAGCTCGCATAAGACGTCCAGCACTCTAAAAGAAAGAAAACAAAATTACACACATGTTGGCCAGCAAACAATGTAAAAAGATAATAAAGTTGATTCACAGACAAAAAGAAGTTGTAGCAATTCTCAACTCCAAATTTAACTTAACAGAGGAGAAGAACAAAATTTTACCTGGGTTATAAAAACCATATCAGATGTTAGTGAGAGTCCTTCGAGCTTTAACTGTGAAATGTATGCTTGCAGCAAAACATTAATCTTGGCACTGGGCTCTTCCAGACTTTCCTTGATTGGAATTGGAACACGATCCAAAAGTTTTGCTAGTTCCATCTTCTCATCCTGCCTTACAGTTACATACTTAAATTCTTCACTCAGTGAGAACAATCGACAAAGCTCTATATCACCCATTGTAGGCTTCAGATGCTCATTATATGTAGATATTGTTCCGTGAGTTATGTAATAGTAACTTGCAATGCGACCCAAGTCTGTAACCTGGAAATATCCACTCTTCCTATCATACTTGACCAAATTATTTTTATCTAAGATGGTTGCAGCTGAATGAATCTGCGAAAATTCAACAGGAAATATCACTATCATCCACCATAAAGACCAAAATTGAATAAATAACAGTATAAGTAGCATGTGTCACATGCACAGATATATATGTCTACAGACAGGTCATTGAAATCAAACAATTTGTTATTCAAATTGTACAGCTTGGTATAACTCTTAAAGGTTGCCAATCCAGACTGCCTAAAGAATCAAGTATAGACAAAATCACAGGAATTGTGCGGTTCTGAACAAATCCAGCAATTACGTTGCTTGAAAAGTATCCAAGTCATGACTAAACTAGGCAGGGATGCAGGGTCAGGGAGGACCCAAATGAAAAAATAAGTTTACTAACTTTATTTATTGTCCACAGAAGACAAAGATCTACCTGTAAATCCTTTTGAAACCCTAAACCTGTAATATTACATATCACTTACGGAAAAACCAGATTATATTAAAGTCTTTTTTTTTTTTTGGTGACAAATAGTCTTTTTAATGAAGCATTTGAGTAATTCATGAGATATAGAGCATAAATGTTGTTAAGCACATTTTGTTTTGTCTTTAAAATTCAAAATAGAAAAATCATTAGATAACGTATTGGTTATGTAGAACATAAATTTGAAGATGTATATGATTCACGATTAGATAGTCAAGGCTTACAGACACTACCAACAAACGTGTAAGAATGAAGCTAAGAGACAGGGAAACAATTGTGGTTTGAAAATGGAAAGCAAAAATCTGAAAATTTCATTAAAAACTAGACCATAAAAAAATGAAAAGGCTTATCCTCAATTGGAGAATATCAAAGACAAGGGAGGAAAGAAGTATAGATAACTTGTTCAAACTCCAAACACGTCAACACCTGTCTCCAAACCATCTACCCCAAAAAAAAGGGTCACAACTCACGATACTTTCTCTAACATACAATTAAGAATGAAAAATGGTACGATTTCATTTCTTAAGAACTTGTCATCACCATGACAATTTAGTTGCTCACAATCTTAACCATTTTCTCATCTTTTACTCTATCACAATTATTGGCATTGCACTAAAGAAAGAAGCTATGAGTAAACAGAGATTAGGAAACCAATATGAAGATACAAACATACTACCATAGAAACCCTAACACAAATGAAATAATCGCAAACAAATTTGTCCAATCCATGTAATGATAGAATAATAGCCAAAGTGTATTGCTGTACTTACCAAATCAGCCCTCCTTTCCTCCAATGTTATATCTCTTGTGAGGATATCAGGAGCTAAACCATAAAGTGATGGATTTCGTAGCATGCGAACATACAAATAAGTGTATCCAATCCAATTACAAGCTTCTCTAGCATTTTGAACAGTTCCAAGAACAATTTCAGCATTCAGCTGATCAGCCAACTTGGACACAAACTGGCTTTCAATAGGGAGTTGCTGGTTCATGAGAGACAGATAATACTGCAATTCACTATGGCCAGTAATAATTATTCCCTCCCCATATGAATCATACTGGGGCCTCCCAGCACGACCCAGCATCTGCATCACATCAAGAGGACTGAGTTCAGTCCAGGCACCCTTTTCTGGATTGTAGATCTGTGTCCCTTTAATAATCACAGTATGAGCAGGGAGATTCACACCCCAGGCAAGAGTTGCAGTGGAAACCAAAACTTGTACATGTCCATCAGCAAAGAGATCCTCAACAAGCTGGCGGTCAGTCCTGGTCATACCCGCGTGATGAATTGCAAAACCATATGGGAGAAGATCTTTAAGATCATTGCTCTTCACAAGATCAGTATGAGTATGGAGAATCTCCCGGCTTGCACTATCTTCTTTAAGGAACCTACTAAGTGTATCATTAGCAAGTGCTGTATCTCGAATAGCACGAGCTGTTTTGGCTGTTTCTTTCCTTGAATGGACAAATATGAGAACCTGATGTTTACCAGCTACAGCCATTACTTTCTCATAGCAAACGTCATTCATCAACTGGAATCTCTGGAGTGGCTTCTTTACTGTGATTCCAATGTATTGTTGAGAAAGTGGAACAGGTCTATAACTATTATCGAAATGAAATAACCCTTTCTCAAGATCAACACGTAGAAACAATGCCACATCTTCATAATTGGGAAGCGTCGCAGACAAGCCCACCAATCGTATATGATCCTTTGAGGTTTCTATCTGCCTAACAGTTCTAGCAACAATACTTTCAAGAACTGGTCCTCGATTATCATGAAGCAGATGAATCTCATCAATGATAAGAAGTTTTACTAGCTGTGTATAAGTACGATCTCCTGACTTTCGGGTGATTATATCCCACTTTTCAGGTGTTGTGACAATAATTTGAGTTTCTTCTATTTGTTGGCGGGTCAATGTTTGGTCCCCGCTGAGTTCTCTTACTTTGACATCATAGTCCTGCAAACGATTAGACAAATTTCCAACAACCTCCGCAACAAGAGCTTTCATAGGTGCAACATAAACAATTTTATAATCGCTATGGTTGAATGAACCATCAGAATTTCTGTGCAGTGCAATCTGCTGAAGTATAGTGAGTACAGCAACATTAGTTTTTCCAGCCCCTGTTGGAGCACAGAGGAGAATATTGTCCGGGTTAAAAAGGGCAGTCTCATAAACCTTGCTCTGTACCCTGTTCAACTGGGTCATTCCTTTAAATGCTGGTTGTGCCCAATCAGGCATGGCAGATATTTTTATGAATTTTTCATTGGGATCAAATGGTTTGGCCTTCAATGCTGGTACATGAATTTCTTCATATCCCTTGCTAAGATGCCTATAAGACCCATCTGGAAGATCACACTTCTTCTTTGCCATGAAAAATCCACCTTGTTCAAAAGCAAGGATATCAAGATCAAGCAATTGGCGCTGACCTTTCAACCAACCACTCTCTGCATCTCTATCAGCAAGCCCCCTCCTCCCCACGTCACCATCTCCATTGCTCTCATCCTTCAATCTGCGGGCTTCTTCTCTTATACTTTTCTCCAAGTTCTTTTGCCTCTCCTTGGCAGTCGCCCTTGTCGCATGCAACTGCTCTAAAATTGAGGCCAACTCTGGGCCTAATCCCATCATTTCCTCCTCAATTTTCTTCCTTTCATCCTGGTCTTCGGCCCTTGCCAAACGGGTACACCACACAATCTTCAGCCGGTTCCGCAATAAGAATTTGACAAGGCTGAATTTATCAAACTGGAGATGGACTAACAGCTTCGTTTCAACTTCCCTGTCATCACCTTCAGCCAGTATCTTAAGCACCTCTTCTGCAAGTTTCTGGCACTGTTGCGGATCAATCTGCTGCTCAAAAGCTTGAGAGATTTTCCTTTGAAGCCAATAAGCATCAATATCCTGAACATTGAGGCTCATCCCTTCATTTGCTTCCTGCATATCATCATCATCTATACCACCACCCATTTGCATAGCCCCAGTGCCATTTGGTTCCACAACATCATCTTCATCCTCTTCTTCCTCCTGAACCATATCAAGGTCACTCTCCTCTTCCTCTTCCTCATTCTCTTCAAACTCAACCGCAACACCCACGTCGTCATCTAGGGAATCATCACCATTAGTTACAGCTGATCCGGGAGCATCACCTCCGTCTTGGTAATCAGTGATAAGCCTCCCAATGGATACAAGCTGATCAAATATATGGTTCGGAATGGGGTTTAAAAGCTTCTCAATCTCCTTCTTCTTGTCGGGGTTTTTGACAGTCTCATTCTTAAGTACAGCCAAAATTTCATCGGCTGCACCGCTTACTATACTCAGTGGCTGCCCACCCAGCTGTTGTTGAATGACACTAAGCATAGCCTCATAAGCAGCCCTGGTTTCCTTTGTCTTAGGTTGATAAACGCCTTCCTCAGTGGAAGTTAGGACACTTTCTTCTTGAAGCCGTCGTCTCTTGCTCTGCCGGCTGGGCGGGGCTTCTGCAAGAGGGTCACGTTCTTTCTTCTTCTTCTTTGTTTTCTCCAGCTTCTCGTCTAGTTCCGGTGGCCTGCCCCTATAAGCTCTGTCACCGAAGCTTTTAGGGTCAATCTTACCCCACAATGATTCAGGCTCACCGGTGGGCTCATGAGTGTCACGAGGTCGAGTATCGGTAGTGAGGACAAGACTCGAGTTGGCTCGATACTCGTATTGCTTGAATCGTGCGTGTGCCTCGGCACCGCCACCCAGATGCGCCATATGTGATATCAAAGAGAAACTCCAAAAACCTAATTCAAAATCGTAAAATCTTTCCTACTGTAAAAGCAAGGGTTTCAAAGAGAGGTGAACTCCTGTGCAGACGAACTTGCAATTCTTGCTCTCTCGCTCAGCTTTGGAATCCATAATTGCCCGTCTCCACCACACCGTGTTCACCTCAGGCTTGTCCACGACGCAACAGGGTGCCTGATACCTCGCGGCATAGGCCAGTCTCTGTTTTCTTTTGTTTTTTGTTTTGCTTTTGGGCCTTTGGGCCCCTTATCTACCAAAAAAGAAAAAAGAAAAACATTTTGTTTACAAATTTGCTTTTCAAAAATACCCTCAATAATAACTAGCACTAATAAAATAATAATAACAACCATACTGCTTAAACTATAACATTTCGTTTAATTTAAATTTTTTCAGAAAAAGAATACCCCCCAAGTCAATGTTAACACTGATTAAAAAAAACAACTAACACCCTTTCAAATTATAAGTAGCTTTTAATTTAAACTTTTTCAATTTTTAATTAAAAAGTAATGATTATTGCCAATATATATTGTATTGCTAGATCTCATCGCTTTGGGAACTAAAGATTAAAACTTAATAACCACCTCTTTTGATTTTTTGGTTAATGACTACATTTTAAAAGTCATTTTCACTTCAATTATGTTTCTCATTCACTTAAAAGATGTTCAAGTTTTCACTCTATTGAACTTCAATTTCATTGTTCTCTTACTGCTTTAACGTTGGATAATTACAATTTTTGACAATTTAGCCATGGTTTTTTTTTTTTGTAGTGTGACCCACTAGATGATATGGTATTTAACAGTTATCTTTCATTTATGTCACATTATTACAATTGTTACTCCTATTTAATAAAAAGTAATGAAGACACAAAATTAAAATATAATATATCTTTTAATAATTAAATTAAATTAAATATTTTTATAATTCATAATTAAATTGAAATAAGCTATATCAATATTAAAATAATAATTTATTCTTATTCATTTGAGGCATGCGAAAAATAAATTTAAAAATGGAAGAGAAAAAAAAAACCTAGTTAATAGCATTTTTTGGACCAAGTTGTGACCATTTTAAATATGGGCCTTATAGGATAGATTAATAGCTGATCCCTTCAAATTTGGATATGGGCTGAATTTTGGCATCAGATCAAGAAAAAGGTCAAAGTCATTTAAAAAAAACAAATGCTTTAAAAAGAGAGAAAAAAAATTTAGAAGTCAAAATATGGGTCTCAGCTCAAAAAATGAAAAAAATAAATTTATATAAAAATCTTTGTATATTTGTTATTAAATTTTTTAATCAAAATAAAATGTGTAAACATTTTTAAAAAGAAATAATCATAATAAAAAAATTTATAAATTATACATATATAAACTTCTAATAAAAAAATTTAATAAAAAAAATATAAAAATTTTATTTAAATATTTTTTAAAAAAAAATTCATACAAGTTAATTTAAAGTAGAAACTCTAATTTTTAACTTTTACTTCACAATTAAAAAAATTATTTCTGCTATCACTTAAAAGTATTTATGTTTTTGAAAATAGCTTGATCAAATACTCAAATTTTTTTTAAATAAATAATTCAAGAAAAATAAACAACATTTTCATAAGCCAAAAGTCCAAATCACTCATTATTAAAATTGCTTTAATTGTATTGAAATTGCATCTCATATAAATTTTTTGCTTCCTTAGTTACCTTATAACTTCTTCTCGTAACTTTTCACCCCATTTTGGTTAAGGTGACCATATATATACGGTTTTTAAAAAAAAAAAAAAAATTGGGCTTCTTGCAAAGTCAATATAAAGCCATGAGAGATGCCGTCTTAATAAAATTAAAGCTATATGGACAGTGATTTAGTTTACATATTTGACTATTTATAAAACCACTCATAAGATTTTCACCGAGAAAAAAAAAAAAACATTCATAAGATGCAATAGAAAATAGAAAACCATTTTCATAGGTTTCAAATTTAAAACTATAAACAAAAATTAAGAGAACAAACTACTACTTTAACCTAACTTCTGAAGAAAATTACAACATATATTTCAAAGTTCAAACTAATGTGACATCAATACTTTACCTATAAATTTAACATGTTAAAGAGTGGCAGTCCAAAATGAAATAATAGCCCATAAGCCATTAACACAAGCCCAGTTAAAGGCATTGGCTCATTTAATCCATTTAAAGTAATAAATAAAAGAGTAAATTATTATTTTAGTTTATAAAAAATATACATTATCTTAATTTAGTTCCTAAAATATTAAAATCCTTAAATTTGTCCTCTAAAAAATAATTCTGAAATGATTTAATTCTTATATGAATTATATGATGTTCAAATAGCATTATAACAAGTAAGAACAACAATCAACATACCCCAACAACATTACAACAAATTAAAATATTTTGCTTAAATTTACCTCTAACTTCTGTATGTTGTCAAAAGTCTCCTCAAACATCTGATAGTGGTCTATTTATAGTGGAGGGAGAAATGATTAGTTACTTAATGATAGGTCATATTCTAAAAAGATAGATAATTGTATGCATGTTTTATAACATGATAGTGAGATTAAGTAGTGGTATAAAGTTAAGGGCGTGAAAGGGTAATGAATGATTAATGTGTGGGAGGTATGTAAGCGGTGTTAGTTATTGATGAGGTGCCTAGTGATAGGATGTGGAGTGATTAATATTAGAGGGTTGAATTCGCTAGAAAGTTATAGAGTAGACAGTAGCGTTAATTTATGTGGAAGAATGAGGGTTTGAGCTCAATAAAATAATAATTAATTTATTAAATATTAAATTTTTATCTAGTTTATCTAGAGTGATCATACTTAGGCACAAAAAACCTTCATTTTAATTTTACAAAACCACTTCCTAAGATTGTTTTCGAAGAAAATAAGGATGAGAATCACTCATTCACGACATCTTCAACCTTGTTTAAATTGGGTGCGCATATGGCGCTTGTCCTACACCAAACCTACTCCAAGAATGTTGTTTTATTGCGAAGTCAGAGTAATCTTAGTGCAATTCTTCTCAAGTCAGCACTGCGCTAACTTGAGAGAGGGGTTGATCTCATCATATTTTCTACTATCTCATATTTCTTAAGATGAAAAAAGCAAGGTATCTTAATTTACTATCTAAATGACACATTTATTGGATACCTGAAAGCACTTTGCTCAACAAGAGACTTATCACTAGGAATTGTATTGGGACTAGATGTCAAAGACCATGTAATATTGAATAGCCTAAGACAACGTGCTTTGTAAAGCCTTGAGCTTAGCTATAGTACTGCATAGCTAAATATTTAGTGTTTTACTTACATTTATTATCAAAAAGAAAAATTATATAAAATGAGAGAGGTAGATACCTTCTCTTCTTAGGTAAAACTACTTATATTACTTAGGTGAAAACACATTTTTTTTTAAGTAGAAACATCTTTTACTTAAGTAAAGTCACCTTCTTTTAAAGAGATAGAGAGAGAAATCATTTGGGGAGAAATTACCTTCTCTTAAAGAGATGCATCACCTTCTCTTAAGGAGATGCGTTACCTTTTCTTAGAGAGAGAGGCTATCTCCTCCGAAGAAGGAGAGTTACTTTCTCTTAACTAAGTAGAATTACTTTTTTTTTTAAATATAATTATAAATATTATTGAGTTTAATAAATAAATATTGTTAACAAATAATTTAATAAAATAAAACTCATGTAAAAACCCAACCTCATAAAGATTAATCAGAAGTTTAACGTGGCATTGGAATATCTCAAATTTAAAAATATATAAAAATTAAAGCTTTAGTTCAATCGATATCTATCTAACTATATTTAACAAAATAATATCCTAAATATTATTATCAGAATTATCATATATTCTAATTATTATGTTTTAGAATTTTCTTTTGTTTTATTTAATTATGTTATATTTTAAAGATATTACGGATATAAATTATGATGTTACTTATATAAATTTATACTTTTTTAATTATTTTCTTTTATTTCTTTTCTTGTTTTAAGGTTTTTTAATAGCGAAATGGAAGGTAGGGTTCATGAGTCCTGAGCCTATTTGACTTCAACCCGTTTTGGATGAACTCAACTTTGATTATTGACAGGCGGAACTTCATCTTTACATTAGCTATAAAATGAAGCTACAATTATTTCAAGAATTTTAGGTGTTTGATGAAATAATTATAACTTTTACTTTTAACTAAAATTAAAATTTAAAAAATTAAATAGTCTAAGATAAAAATATTTATATTAAAGTTTTGTATTTATCTTAATATATTTTGTTTGTTTAAAACTCTTCATAAATTCAAAATTTTTAGGCGTGAATAATTATGTTTTTTTTATAATTGTATATATTATTTTGAAACATATAAATAAGAGCATAAAATATTTATATCTAAATTTATATTTTAAAATTTTTTAATTAATTAATAAAAAGTAACAAAAATAAATATTTATAATCATTTATTTATTTAAATAATAATAATAATAAAATATATCTATATGTATTCTTTTTGATAATTAAAAGTATTTTTATATAAATTGATCAAATACAAACTTCTTCTTCTTTTTTTATCAGAAATACAAACTTCTTCTTACTCATACCGTTTTTTTAAAACTCCTTTTTAAGAAAAAAAGTCATTACAAAATAAATAAATTTGAAAATTTGGCCAAGTGGCTCTAAACCAAGTCAAAGTTAAAATCCAAAAATAAGAGTATAAAAGTCAAAGACCGTGGCTTAATTGATTGAATTCAATAATAATAATAATAATAATAATAATAATAATAATAGAAGTTTTAATTAATAAGTAATACGTAAGTTAGGCGAACTGCATTTCACACAGTAAGTCTTATAGATTTGGATTCTAGAGAAATGTAATTTTATAAAGTAGTAGAGAAATATGAAATAATTTTTTTTATTTATCTTTCTTAATTTTTTTATATCTTAAGTACGAAGAAGTATAAATTATTTAAGAGGTCTCGCAAATATTTAAAATTTTATCATTAAATTGCGCACACTGACTAATTAATTATGTGAGATTAAAGGCTTAATATATATTTGATTTTTATTGCAAGATTGAGTGATTACTTTAAAATGGGCGAACGAAAAGAGCTAGAGGGTTTAAGAGAAAGTTCCAGATTTAGGCATACAAGATTGTATTAGTAATTTAGTATCCTGAATATTTATAGATGAGAAACAAAAGAATATTCAAAAGAGAAAAGATGGCTGAGTTCTAAAAGGCAATCAGAGAACGAATAATTGAGGATCCCACAAAGATTTGGAGCTGTATATGCAATCTCATTTATATATTTAGAGTCCATCAAACTTAGATGTACATCATCATTCATCCTCTACTGTTTCTCAGGGGAAGAGGAAAACATGCTGTTTGGTTAACAAGAAAACACACATATGGGGTCCATTTTAACAACCACCTCCACCTACTGAATATCTATTTCTCCTCTCTTTCTATTCACTTTAAATTTATGTTTATCAACGAGACTATATATATTTATATGTTCTTGAAGATTTTTTTTTTAATTTAATTTTTTAAATATGAAGCTTTTTTCTAAACCGTTCGTATAGTACGTGGTGAAAAATAGACAAAATATATGTAAAATGTTTATAAAGCATATCTAAAGATTTTTTGTATAGTGAAAACTTTTTTAATTATGGCGCAAGATCAAGATTTTTTTTCTTTTAGTTAAGTGTGACATGCCTATATATAAGTTATTGAGCCAAGCCGGCCAAATCTTGAATTATCAAATACTCTAAAGATTTTCTTTTTCAAAATAGTTTTTTATTTGGATAAATTTTCTCTAATTTAATAAATAGAAGTCCATATAACTGTTAACACATCACTTAATACATTTTCAAGTGTCAATTTTCCTTCAAAATAATATTATTTGGACAAATTTTTTGGAGTTAAATGATTATCAAAGTTACTCAAATTTAGCTAAAATTTTACTTAAATGATATTATTTTAAGGAAAGTATCATCTGAAAAAGTTGTGTCCATGAGTTAACGGATATATAAATTCTGGTCCATTTTGATTGGGAGAAAAATTTTGTAAGATTGAATTAAAAAATTTTATCTTTAAAACACCTAATAAAAAGAAATCTTTCATAACTAAATTATTAATTTACTTTAAAACTTAATTATGAGTGATCATGAAGATTTTGATATTATATTAAAAAATAACTAGAACTTAATAATAATAACCTAATTGAGCTATAAATAAAGATTCATAACTAATTTCTTTTATTATAATATCTAGAGTAAATTATACGGCATTTCTCTCATGTTAATTGAATTGCACTTAATATCTTTATTATTTTAAAAATATTAAACAAATATTTGAAATCATATAGTGGAAAAACCGAAAAGGAAAAGGAAGATAATTAGGAGGGGGACAACATTGAACTTACATGAAGCATCCTTCTAAAAAAAGTGAGACAATATAATTCATTAAAAGTAGATTTGCCTTAGATCCTTGAATAAAAAGGATAGGATGGGTAGGCGTGCAACCACCGTATGTATATATCAATATAATCACAATTCACTGGCGAGGGGTAAATTAGACAATCACTTTTTGTTTGGACAATAAATTAGACAATTACTGTATGCTTAAATTATGTAATTTTTTTACTATGAAAAATTACACCCTTTTGAACTAAAATCAAAAGATGTCTTACCTTGATGATATTATTTATAATAAAAAATAAGTTATCATTATATTTATTTCACCATAATATCTTTATATTTGTTATTTATGTATTATAATAAAACTGAATATGTATTTGATCAAAGAAACACTTCTTTAAAATTTATAATTTTTAACAAAAACATAAAAATATTAAAATTGAATATTGGAATTAATATATAGTTTAAGAGCAAATGGATTTCTATTAATTGAATGTTTAAAAAACTCAAAAGTTAGCATGTGTAAAAATGATTTGGAAATTATTCTAAGTCATAGAACACCTTAATTCTTAAATTCCTCCAAAATAGGAGTTATAAGATGATTTGAAATTTTTATAATTTATAATTTATTTTTTTAAACTCAATTCAAATGCATAGATTGTTAAAAAAAAATAATATTATAAAGGTAAAATTGAATAATTCATCTTTTACTTTCACGTTATTATTTCATTAACAATATTTCAATATATTAAATCAGTAGGGGCATTAATTAAATGTTGTCTCTTATTTTTACTAATTTTCAATTAGTGAGATGAATTGTTTCACCCACTCTCATTTTTTTAAAAACTCTTAATCAAGTCCTTAAAAAAAAGTTTTCTAATAAATTATGATTTTAATAAAAAATTAATATTATTTTAGAGAGTAATTTGATTTTCTTTTAATTTTGAAGAGGCTTGTATATAATAATTATACAAACAAGAAAAACTAATGTATTCTAACTTGTTAGTAAATAAATCAAACTAATTATAAATTAAAATATAATTTAATAAAATTCGATCACTTTAAATATATTTATTTAATTAATATAAATGACTTATAATTACAAAAATTATAGAGAAAATGAAAACACTTGCCATCATCATGGATCATGCCAAAACAAATCCATGATAATGACATTTTAAGCAAGACGTGGGATTTGGAAAGCAAACAATGAAATGGTGCCACCGCCAGAACAACAAAGAGTGGCCGTGTTCACGTGCGTAACACGTGCAGCCCATATTTATGTGGGGACGATGACGCGCGCATTTGGAGCTTTGAATATGACATTCAGCGACTACAACTCCATATCTATCCAATGGATCTCTTTGGAAAGAGTTTTTCTTTTTAGAGTGCTGAAACGTAAAGTATTTATTCATTAATTCGTATATAAATTAATATATAATGTAAAATACACGTTAATTTCTAGGTTAATATATAAAAATATTACATTTTAATACTTTTAATAAAACATACTTCCGACTCGTGAGGATTTTTTGCCATAAAGTAAGTGATACCACGTGAACATCTCCATTATGTGTTAACTTGAAGTAATAGCTAATCACAACCAAATAACTGTGCTTGATCAAAGGTGCACCTTAATTTTTTTAAATATAAAATAAAAAGTTAATTATTATATTAAAAAATAATATAATAAATAATTATTTAATTTGTTATTTTTGTGTTATTTATTTTAACTTATTGTTTTCACTTTTTTTTTTTTACTTTTTCACATTATATATATTTTCAAATTAAATAATATTTTATATAAAATAATATATGATTCTAAAAACTAATAATTAAAAGTCTTTAAATTATTATATATATGTATAGTAAATTAATGATTTGATCATATATGTTTTATCAATTTAGTCTCTTAAAAATAAAATATTTTAATTTGATCCTCAAATGTTAATTATTTTCAATAAATTTAGTTTTTAAGTTAATAAAAAGGAAGCAAAGTTAATTCTAATTACATGACATTAAAAAATGTTGCATAGCTGTTAATTAATGACGGACGTAATCTTATTTAAAATAAAATAAAATATATTAAATATATAAATTACACATAAGATATATATATGATGCATTTTAACTAAGTGTAATTTTAAATATGTATTTTATTTTATTTAAAATAAATTATACTTTCTTCCCCTATATTTTGAAATCTACACTTCTTTCCTCTTAAAGATTAAAAAATTCATCATTGCACCCATTTTGACTAATATACCTTTCATAACACCATTAAAATTTTTAAATAATTATGATTTATTAAAAAATATTTTTTAATAATTATCATTTCATTATTATTTATTGTGAGTTAAAAATAATAAAATTATATTATTTTAAATTAAAAATAATTGTTTATGTTATTTAAATATATATTTAATTATATAAATAATAAATATAAGAGCATTTTGATATTAAAATAAGTAAAATTTTAGGTTTTTCTTATTTTTGATGAGAAGGAAGTGTAATTTTTTAAAACAATAAGAAAAGAATATAATTTTAACCTCTCTCATTTAATAATTAAGTTAATATCTGTTATGTTACTATCAATTAATTTTTTTATTTTATTAATTTAAGTATGGTTAATTAATTAAAAATTAAATTAAAATATTTAATTTTTAAAAGATTAAATTAAGAGAAGATAATTTTTTGAGATTAAATCATTAATTTAGTGATTATATATGTATGACGAGAAGGAAGTATACCAATTGTGGAAATGGGTTTCTGGGACTATGGACAAAGGGTTGCTTTTCTGATGAGTTTCTCCTTTATGCTGTTGTTTTCAAATATATTTAGTTTGGAGAGAGAGGCCCCTAATTGTCCCATAAATAACAGACAGCAAACTCACTTACTCATATCACTCTGTAACAATGAAATGCATTTGATCCATGACAATTCAGATATGACTCCTGTTCAGGTAGGTTCGAGAATTTAAGGACCAAGACATTCTAATTTGGTTTCAAAAACCACATAAAATTAAACACCACAAGAAATATATATAATGGAATAATTAGTTACAAGGAAAATTAAGAAAAATGATTGTGTTCGATCTTGAATAATCGTGATGATACATATGGTTGAAGATCGATGGAGATGTGTTTAAAAATTTCAACTCTGAAAATGATTTAACCAAAACCCGAAAGCTAGGTCAGACCAATAAAGTGAAATTCAGTCTAAAATGGCACACAGAAATTAAAGAGAGTGACACGTACGTTTGCTTGATGACAAACATTCTTGTGGAGAATAACATATTAAGGATGAAGAATCTCATGTCGCCTTGTGCTTTTCCCCCCCTTTTTTTACTCGCGAACAAAACAAATCTTTGGAATTCGGAAAATGATTCACACATATCTAAATTTGTTTGTCCCATTTCTGGATTTCTTAGTCACAACTCACAAGGAAGCTCATGATTTTCAACGCACATATGACGGTTCATTGCTGTAAATTTGAAATTAACGAGACAGAGAGAGAGAGAGAGAGATGGAAGTTAAAAAGAAAGATGACCGAAAAGACAAATTGAGGGCTGCGACATGTTTGATGTGTCGAGTAATAAGAACAGTACATGCATGTAACTTTGATATTATATATGTTCAATCATAATAAATATGTGGAGATCTGGTTTGGATTTTAGTAAGTTAGCAGTAAGAATCCGATGTTGTGATTTCTGAAATATACAAAGGACACCCCTTTACTACTTTTAAAAGCCAACGAAATAGAAACTTACTTTTTCTTTTTCTGCTACCTTTCACCTTAATAATGTAATTTATTTTTTTATCAATTTATTCAAAGAAATTTTTTAATAGAGGACTAGTTATAGAAACTAAAGAAATTAATAAAAAAAAAGTTACATTATAAATAAAATTTTATGAAAAAAATAATTAACATCTTAATTTTTGATCCACCTATATATTTAAATTGTTTTTTAATTAGTGTATATAAAAATATATATATAAAAATATATATATAAAAATATATATATAAATATATATATATATATATATATATATATATATATATATATATATATATATATATAAGTGCATGTTGATGAATTCGTGATGTGTACTTTGAAGAGTTTTGTTTGGGCGTCCTTCGTCTCAGCTGTTGGCTTCTGTTCTAAACATTCACAAGCTTCCACCCTTTTCAATGGACGGCCTTGACCCTTTCTCTTCTATCTTCTCTCCTTAATTATATTTTTATAGTTTTTAGTTTTTACCATCTCCATCTTACTCATCCAATTAAATAGCAAGATTCATAATTTTACTTAAAGTTTAATTTTAAAAAATTTAATTTAATTCCATCCCTTTATAAGTAACATACATATATAATATAATTAATCATATATATTTTATATAGCAAAATGAGTAAAAATAATTAAATTACAAAGTAAAACTAGTGCACACATATGTGGCAAAATCATGTAAGTAACATGAGTTCTACTTAATATAAAAAATTTAAATTATAAAAATATAACTAAAAATTAAAACAATAATTGTTTTCAAAAAAGGCAAACCCAGATTGAGATATATATGCTCTTAGCTTTCCATCCAAATGAAGAAAAAAAGGAAAAAAGAAAAAAGAGAGAAAGTAGGTGAGAGAAAAAGAGTTAGTTTATTATTATAAGTATCTTGGATTCTTGGTTGGATCCATTATCCATCGCCATATTCTTAATTTAGCTCTATAAATAGGGCTTTTTGAATTTGTGTGTCCCAAATATTGGTCTACCAATGTCGCTCGTAATGGACTCAAACGCTAGCACTGGTGTCACTACTACTACTCTCATACTAAATCCTCCTTCTGCTCAATCCTCAAAAGAAGCGAACCATAATAACAATAATGGCTTCTTAATTTTCGACTCAAATTTGCTGCAAAAGCAAGCCAAGATGCCCAGAGAGTTCGTGTGGCCTTCAGGTGACTTGGCTAGGTCGACCCAAGAGGAAGAGCTGAAGGAGCCAGTTATTGACTTGGGTGGGTTCATGAGAGGGGACGAGGCAGCCATAGCTGGTGCGGCTGAGCTGGTGAAGGAAGCATGTGTGAACCATGGGTTCTTCCAAGTCACGAACCATGGTGTGGACCCAAGCCTCATTCGAGCCGCTTATGATGGATTTGACTCCATCTTCAACCTTCCCATCACCAAGAAGCTCAGTGCTAGAAGGCAACCTGGTGGGGTCTCTGGATACTCTGGTGCTCATGCAGATCGCTACACTTCCAAGCTGCCATGGAAAGAGACATTTTCTTTTCACTATCATCACACTCACAACAACAACCTCCATCATCATCACCATCACTCTAACTCCTCCGAAATTGTCGACTTCTTCAAGTCTGTCTTAGGACAAGATTTTGAAAACACTGGGTAAGTTATTTTCTACATTCATTCATACTTGTATTTTAAATTTAAATATAATTATTGACATCACATTACATACCTAGCTAGTTTCATAACAGGTGAAGTATTAATTTAATTACTGAAGTGAGGTATAAAATATCAAACAAAACTTGTTTTCATTAAGTAATGTTATAATAACATGTCCTATCTTTATTTATTTTATCATTAGATTATTAATAATTAATTTTATTAAAATATTTTTTATTATTTTTTATAGTTTTTTCTTACATTTACTTATTAAATTGTTTTTTTATTTGATTGATTCTTTTAATGATCTTTTATATACATCACCAAACTATCTAAAACAAATTTCTATTAATTTAATTAGTGAAGTGAGGTGTATTGTAGGAAAATTTATTCTTATCGGTCGGACCTGAATGCATGCATCGATATATCACGCCGATCTGAAAGTTTCTTTCTAGCTAGTAGTTAATTAGTTGTACAGTACAGTGAGTTAATTTGTCATTTAGAATAGGAAATAGACGAAACTATTACGTGGGATTTCGAAGCCTACCTAGCTACTTGATCACTTGTTCTTTTTAAGGATAAGCATCGATTCATTTTGAATTAGTTTTGGTTATTTGATTAACTGAATTGATTATATTGAATGATTAAAAAAAAATCCAATCAATTTAGTCTTTTTAAAGTCAATTGATCCAATTAATTTTTTATAAATTATGAAAAAAATACAATTTTAATCTTTTTTAATTTCAATTATGAAAATAAATTTTTTAATAATAAATTTATATTACAATTAGTTTAAGATATTTTAGTCATTATTTATTTATTTTAATATTTTAATATATTTAAACTTTAATTAATATATAAATAATAATAATAAATAAATAAAAATATATATTAATTCAATTGAATGAATTCTATTTGTTTTGAATAAAAATAAGAACCATTTAAGAACCAAATGGAACAAATCAATTTTAAAAAAATTTTATTCAATTCATTCAATTAAGTACTCAATTTTAATTAGAACAATTTGAATAAGTTAGATTAAATTTAATTTAGTTTGAATCTGCTCACCCCTACTCTTTTCTCTCACGGTGATCACTTGGACCCCATTAGCTAGAACAACCATAGCCCACAGAAAGTGCTTGATAGAACAAGCAAACCAACTTGGCTTTTTCTTGATTCATACAAGAAAAGTCAAATCCATGACACTAGCTAGGTACTAGCTATATATATATATATATTATTGAACAATGTTACGTTGTCCTTGAAAATTGAAATATTATGTAGGTGGGTGTATCAACAGTACTGTGAAGCAATGAAGGAACTATCTTTTGTAATCATGGAGCTTTTGGCCATTAGTCTTGGCGTGGATCGTTTACATTATAGGAAATTTTTCGAAGATGGTGGCTCAATAATGAGATGCAACTATTATCCACCTTGTAATAGCTCAAGCCTCACACTTGGGACTGGCCCTCATAGTGACCCAACCTCATTGACCATTCTTCACCAAGACCAAGTTGGAGGGCTTGAGGTTTTTGTAGATAACAAATGGCTTGCGGTTCGACCTCGACCTGATGCCTTCGTCATAAACCTAGGAGACACTTTCATGGTACGTAAACTCAACTTTATACATACATACATACATATATACATACATATATATATATGTTTCTTCATTTGCTATAATAATATACAAAGTTTTACTAACTAATGTTTAAGGTTTTTTCTATTACTTGATAGAACATTTAATAACTTAAAACTTATAAAAAGTTAACAAAAATAATAAATTTTAATAGGGAAAAACCTCTTCAATCGGCAAAACCCTAGTATATATATTGTGTCATACTCACAAACTTCTTTTTAATGGCCATTGTTAACCCTAGGGTAGGTACTAGGTAGGTTATAGTTACGTTAGTGTGTTGTACGAGGAAAAGAACTGTCATGAGACAACTACTAGCTAGCCAACTAGCTCATATATAGGACATATCAGGCAGTAAAAGACAGATAATTTTAAGACTTACAAATAAAATGATCGAACAAGCTTTTTCTGGTATTATAGTAAAAGACAGTATCTTAATGTCAAAGCAGCTTTCGATCGTTTCTTTTCATGGTGGGGGAGGGGGTTAGCTAGATGCTTCATTTGCTATATTTGGATTGAAGGGAAGAAGAAAAAGTCACAACAAATAATTTTAATATATTTTTATTATTCTAATATTGAATTAATAGCATAGCTTAATATATATATATTTATATTAGGAACATTCCTACTAAAGTTTTGTAAAATTAAGATATATGAAAAAAATTTAATTATAGATTGTTGAGATATATGTAAAAATTAAATTTCTTCTTGGGCTTATCTTAAATAACCACATGGCTGACGATGATGATGTGATTATTAAACATAAAAAAGAGGAACCGAAGATGCTTGATGTGATGTGTTATGAATGCAAGTGGCAATATATGAGATAAGTACCAAACATGTATCTATATCAGAATTGAATTAACAAACATGACGTACATAATGTGATTTGAAAGACAATAACAAAAACAAAACTGGTATAATTATTGTGTTATGTTACGTTTTGAAGTCATCGATCTCAGAAGAAATTAATTAAAGAAAATATAAGTAATTAATTAGCAAACACATATATAATTACATATATACTTATATATATAGGCATTGTCTAATGGGAGATACAAGAGCTGCCTTCATAGAGCATTGGTGAACAGAGAGAAAGAAAGAAGATCATTGGTGTACTTTGTGAGTCCAAGAGAAGACAAAACAGTGAAGCCTCCAGAAATTCTGTTAAGCAGAAAATTAGAGGGAAGGAAGTATCCTGACTTCACTTGGTCTGATCTCTTTGAGTTCACACAGAAGCATTACAGAGCTGACGTAGCTACACTTCAAAGTTTCATCCTTTGGCTTCGCTCTCCCCCTCCTAATCAATCTTCATCAACAACTTCCTCTAATTCTATTTAATTAATTAACTACTTTTCAAATAATCAAACCTAATCATTAATTAGTATATATTGTACGTCTTAATCATAATATAATGTCAATTGCATGATTACTTGTACTGTTGTGTAGTATTTTAAACGTATGTTAGTCGCACAAATACATACAGTTTACATATATATATGTGTGTGCGCGCGTGTGTGTGTGGGGCCCAGTTGAGGATATTAAAGTAGTAATGAAGTATTAATGAATATTTTTTAGGGTTTTCTGTTTTGTGGAACGCAGGCAGGGAGTGGAATTTATAAAATATTGAAGTAAGATGTATAAAATTTCCATACAATTCATGGCCACTTCTTAAAATAATAGATATGATTGTACAAATTAAAGAAATTGAACACAGAGTCAAAGATTAAAATTCATGTTCATTATATATATATATATATATATATATACGTGTACCATATATATTTAAGTTAGGGCCACAAATGACAAACACGATACACAGAGACAGCAATAATTTAAGCAGTTTGACCACATGTACGTCACACTTGTACAATTGCATAATGTGGGGACAACATGTCAATCACTGAATGTATGCTCTTGTTTTTGTTTAATTTATTTATTCATTTATTTTTTGGGTAAAAGACGAAATCAATTATTTAACATAAAGCAGAAGAACAATGCATGCTCTTGTTCTCTTGCAGCTGCTACGTTCATGACACGAAGATGCAAACCCAGATTTTCCCGAAAATTAATGTTAATTTCTTTTTTTTTTTCAATAATTCTTTAAAAGGTGGACGCACTGTGTCATAATTAACAAGGTCTTTAATTTGAAGTGATCATTAATGCTACTTGATCATTTTAGGAATTAGTGGAATAAAAGGTGAAGATTTTGCTTGATACTGTAACATGAATTTCGGTGCAAATTCTAATTTAGCATATATATATTTTGCCTTTTAAAATCATGATGGATTTGATCTATAAAACTGACACTGTAAGGATTTAATTTAGTGTTGTTTGTCTAGAATTATCAGAAAATTTGCTTCTAAAGCTCCATCTAAACACTAATCGCTGAAAGAAGAATCCCAGAAGATGATTATATATACTAATTGCTGCTGGGAAAATAATTCAAAAGTGTCAAATAAGATACCCATAGATAATTTTTGACATGAATGCGTACACGACGAGATTAATAATACATCACTGCATAAGATGTATGAAAAAAGGTAGATATAAAAAAGAATAATTATTAAGCACATTATAAACAAAATTATCTATAAATAAATGTAGATGGTAGTAGAAAAGTTTAGACTCCCAACACAAGACTAATATTTATACACAGATTCTTTTTTTTTTTTCTTTAAAAAGTTTGCTTTTGAATTGTTGATTTGATACATACACAGTCAACTATCTAATGACTTATAAAAACTCATGGATGCCTTTGAGAAGGAAAATAGATCATGTCCAGATATATATAGATCACCCCAAGCTAGCTAGCTAGAAATGTTATATATGAAACAAAACAAAAATATTTTAATGTTTCTCTTTATTATGAAAAATGACGCAAAATTGTTTTTCTTTGATGTAAAAACGTCACAAATATATATATTTCATACATGCATAACTATGTTTAAGTAAAAAATAAAATAAAATTGAAAACTGTCCTCCAAAACAAAATTAGAGGTCTTGCTTACCAATGCCCCACTGAATCAATCTGGTCTTGTGGCTGTAACTGTTTCTGAATTGAATTTGGAGAGAAGGGCAGAGAATATGGCTGGTGATCAGTGGCCACATAAGGAGGCTGAGAAATGAGATTCGTTGAATAATATACACTATTTAAAGGTAAATTATTATTATTGTTGTTGTTGTTGTTGATGATGATGTTATTATTGTTATTATTATTTTGGTCTTGATGATGATGATGATGTTGATGATGTAGCCTTTGCTCAGAACGTTGTTGTTTTGGAATATTAGGCTTTTCTTCTATGTCTCTATACTTCTGAAGGTATGATTTTAAAGGGTCCACATAATCTTCAAAGCCTAGGGTTGTAATGGCCCATATGATGTCATCGCCATTGATGGTCTTCCTCTTCTCTCTTTGGCATTTGTCAGAGGCTTCTCCAGTGACAAAGCTGATGAACTCTGAAACACATTCTTGAACTGTCTCTTTAGCATCCTTTGAGATTTTGCCATTTGCAGGGATAACTTTCTTCATTATTCTACCCACATTGGCTATGGGGAGGAAC
Source organism: Senna siamea (assembly GCA_031216115.1). NCBI lineage: Eukaryota > Viridiplantae > Streptophyta > Magnoliopsida > Fabales > Fabaceae > Senna > Senna siamea. The sequence goes on along the minus strand of CM062359.1, from coordinate 16,116,591 downwards.
CGATCTTGTTCTTTGTTGCTATTATTGTTATTGTTATTATTATTATTGTTATTGTTGTTGTTGTTTTTGATGTCATTCATGTTGTTGTTTGTCTTTAAGCGAGGACTTTCAGGGCTTCCTGTGGTGACCCCATTTGGAAAATTGCTGTGGTTCTCATCTTCCATGATCTTAGAGACAGATCAGTGAGTGGTATAATTGTATATATGAGGTTTAGAAAAAAATTAAAAATTATGAGATATTATTATTGTATAGGGTCACAACATAAACTGAAAGACGGGCATGAAAATAGGCAAGTAAAGTGGGATTAATTGGACAAGTCAAAGTAAAAAAATTAAATTAAATAATTAAATTAGGTATGGTTGATTTTCACCAGTGAAACCCCCAGGACTCGCTCTTCATGTGGAACTGCCACGACTTAATCCTACTAATAGATAATATAGACACATATATATCGATAACACTACTATTATTGACAAGAGGGATATGCATGGCTACAGATTGATTCTTCAATTTTTGTTTGTTTCGTCATGATTGACTTTGAGACACTTTCAAGAATGAGTTTATAACTTTATATATTATATATGTTGGAGGCATTCATAATTAATCAATCTAACACTTTTTCATAGCTTTCCCTTCTAATTTGTAATCATTTTTGTAAGTTAAAACAAAATTTATCCGCATATATGTACATAATGCAATATAATGAACTAATATTAATTATCACGTCATTGCTAACACAATGAACCAAAGATTTATAAACAATTTTATTATAATCTATGACAATTTATATAAATTGTGCTACACATGAAAATGAGACTGTGTGGATGGGAAAAAGAGAGAAAAAAGGATGTAATTTAATTGCTTAATATAGCATCCTATTTGTATATATATACTTCAATCAAAATCCCATTCAAGAAAGCATTATATAATACATCTAATGTACATTCTATTGTTGAGCTAAGGTAAAAGTACTCTACTTACATTTTTGGCTTCACAAATATTGGATTGAAGATTTTAGTGAGAAGTCAAACATTTGTCTTTGATGGAACCCTATATGGGAAAGTCGTTTCATCAAATGTTACATCTCTTGAAATGTAAATCTTATTAGTGGAACAAGCAAGACGTTTGGTTGTTTGTAAAACAGAAGTTGATAGGGAATTTTATTTGATAAAAAAGAGTAGCTAGGAAGTCTCTGATTAAGAAAGTGGCAATTTTGAAGGACTAATCCCAAAACCTTAGTGGAATATCTGCTCGAGCAAGAAGAGTTTGCCTAAATTTTGTGATTTATGAGCGTGATGGCACACGATTTTCTAAGCAAATTCCATTGGTTTTGAGATCAACTTCAAATCTTTCACAGCAAACGACTTGTATCAACATTTAATCTGTCATTGATGTACAAGTCATGACATCTGCAATTGGTCTCGCTGATCCCATTCTAGAAATATATATGAATAGTGATCATTTTACTAGCTAATTAATTCATCTTGTTGGCTAGCTAGCTTGCGAAGCTCATTCTTGTAAGTTGAGACAAGCTGATCAGAGGACGAAGATGCAATGCAACTGTATTCTCCATAGCAAGATCTCACACCATGTAAACTCTAATGACAGAATGGAGAAAATAAAAGAATTATAATGTAGAAGATGAGTTTCACAATATTGAATAGTTTACATACTCATATAGAGATGCATGACAACTGTAGTGCAATTGTACTTCTAATTCCAAACCTCTCTCACTAAATGATACTCCAATACATGCATGATGCTTAATTAAGCTGAAATGCCATCATTTCACAGAAGTTGATATCATTTTCTGAATCAATGATGTTCTATTTGATCATGCTCTTACGGGTGCACACGCATTCCACATTTTGAAAAGCACGATGGTTCAGTCTCGTCCATGTTGCCATTGGTGTTGATGATTATATATACATCACAATTTGTATCATTGTTAGGATAGATTTGAAATCCAAGTATTACTGCAAGGTCATTCTCTGTTTCTCTTGAATCAGCTAAGCTTGGACCAGTAAATGCATCTATATATAGATGTACCTGTTCCCCACTAAGACGAGTAACCTTTCATTTTCACCCGTCTTCCATTTTGTTTCGTTTCAAGGTTTCTTGGCAAATTCATACGAGAAACTAATAAAAATTAACAGAAAAACAGTTTATTATCTAAAATAACCATTTTAATAAATTTTTATTTAATCTTTAGGAATGTACTCAAAAAACTATTTCTTAGAGGTAATCCCTGAGTGAGACTGATCAAAAAAGCTTGGAAGCTCAAATCTATAGTTAAACTAATGGCGAGATAGTTTCAAACTTGCAATGCTTCTTTTCGGCCAAGATAGTTTCAATACTTTTGTCTGCTAGTTGCTACAAGACGAATACAGACCCAGGACCAGTGGTTTAGAAAAGATCCAGTCCCATAGGCTTTCCCTCTGGCCCTGCTGCTGCTTCTTTATTGAATGCGTCATATGCCAAACCATATATGAATACAGGCACTCCCCTCGTCCAAACAAACATGGAATTCTCCAATCTATATCAGCATATAAAGCTACCAGTAGAGTGTTGTTTGATACTTTACGGCAAAAATATATTTTGCGTCTAAATTTTATTTTAATTTTTAATTTTATCTCTAAATTTTTTTATAATTAATTTTAAAAGTTTTAAATTATAATTAATTTTATCTCATCATTTAATTTTATCTAAATTATTAATAAAAATAATAACATCTGACATATAATATTTAAAAAGTTAATAAAAATAATATAATTTAAAAATATATATTATTTAGTATTTAAATATTATCAAAATTTTATTTATATTCTTAGTCACATATTATTTCACTATTTTTTATTAGTAATTTGATCAATATTAAACAATAAAATAAAATAAAATATAATTTAAAATTTTAAAAACAAAATTATCTTTAAAAAACTTTGAATTCAAACATTAGTTAGTTATCCCAAACAACATGCAAGAATCTTTATTAGGCTTCTAAAACAAAAGTGGGCTTTACAATTGCAAGAATGTAATCGAAGTACCTTCACCACTGCACCATGTTACAATACATACACAAAAAAAACATAAACCCCCTAAATTGAGATCAAAATGGACAACCTTCTAACAATAGTTATCCTACCAACGTTTCACCTTAGTAATATTGTCACGAAGAAGATCCTTAGGGCCAGCAAAAGCATACTCGAGTGTCTCCCACTCCGTAGGTCGCCAATAGGACTTCTGGGCACATAGAAATCCATGCTCATCCTCAGAGTAAGTGGTGAGAATCTCCCAATGCATAGACCTCACCATTCCCTCAAGCTCCTTAATCATCTCAGCCTTGTCACGGACAACAAGCTTTCCTCCTGGTCTCAGGATCCGATCAACCTCAACAACTACACCTTTCAGATTGCAACTGGACCACCAATAATAAAAATCAGAAAAACTATACAAACGTGTAAGTTTCTGCTACTATGGGAAATGAAATAGTTATATACCCACCTATTAATAAGCTTTGAAAACAAATTATTTGCATGGAGGAGATCATAGGTCCTAGGATAAGTGCTGAACGATTCACACCAATCATGATATATACCAAAAAGGCCTCGTTCGTAAATAAGGGGAAGAGTGTCTGCAGAGTCTATTGAAACCACATTCATGACCCAAATATTTAAATCCTTCAAAGCTGCGGCAAAACTGCATGCCAAAAAACCATTAGAAGTCGAGGGCAGGTAGGTGGTAATAGCAAGATAATATAATTAGGGAAGGCTAGCATTAGCAATTAAAAGAATGACTCTTGCTCACCCTCCATAAACAGATCTCATATCCATGACATTCCTCACTTTTGACCAATTAATTCCTATCCCATTTAGATAAGACTCTGACACTATTTTTTTCCAATTTTCATAATCAGCGGTAAAATCTTCAGGGCCAGGCTTTCCATAAATTCCAACTTCGGAACTCAACAACCAGTATGGTGATTTGGTCAGTCTGGCTGGCCACTGCTCTGGCCATTTATACCCACGCTCAGATGAATTTTCTGATATTTTGTGCATGCAACTTTGTAATGGAACGTTCCTGTTACAAGAACAGATTAGACAGCAGCAATATGTTATAATAGTACTAGTTTATTGAACTACAGCATAAATCTTTTAGTAAAAATAATTTTCATTTCTAGCAGAAAGAAACAACTAACACTAACACCCTTCCAAATGTATTAACAGGTGCATATGTTCCGAAGTTGCAGATTTTTTTTTCTCTAAACCTTCTTCTTTTACAGCCAAAGATTACTATCAGCAGTTTACTCAAAACCAAAGACTCCTTTTTGTTTGGCCATTTTGTGATCCAGTCAAAGCACTACTATTATCTTAGTTAAAGAAAAAAAAAATACCATGCTGCATTAGAATCATCAAATTCTGGACACATAGCAGGCTGTGTCTCTGAACGTTTTTCATAGCACTCATTAGATGTTGACTTCTTGTATACAGCTATAGCCACTTTATTAATTCTGTCCTTTCTGATTGACACAGCTTCCCAGCACATTCCTTTAGTTAGCACTCCCATAGCTACAATAAATCCATAAAACAAAAATGTCAGAATCAATATATATATCTTTGTACCAAAATAGGCAGACACAAATCTGTTTATTATCTACCCTCCCATATTTGAACGTCTTCAGCATCCTTCTGATAAACAGGAGTAGCAGACCATATAAAGAAACCACCAGGTCGTAATACTCGATTCAGCTCTAAAAGGAGTTTACCACCTGCAATTGTTAAAAAAATAGAAATAAGCTTCCAAAATAAAAGCCAGCCGCCATGAACTTATCATCTAACTATGTATACAAGGAAGTGATCTTAGAATCTTTTTTTTGATAGAAAAGTGATCTTAGAATCTAAATGCCTAAATGAAGAGGATGAATCAAAAAATAAAATTGCTATAATAAAACCTCAAATTTGAATGAACATAAATTCTTCTGATCACTACAAAATAGAGGTTAGTTCATCAAAATAAATGCGTAAATGAAGGGTATTTAAAAAATTTTATACAGAAACCTCAATCTCACTTGTACTAACACGAATTCATTAAGACCTAATCACTACAAATAAAATTTAGGTTATGGAATACCTTCTATATGCCATGGAACTCTACAGCGTGCGCAATGGACAGCATCAAATACTTGCCCAGGGAAGGGAAGCCTCTTTGTGCCCATGACAGCAGAAAAAGCAGGAATTCCTCTTTCAAGTGCAAATTGTACCTGAGCTTCATGCTCATCTTTTGGTGCAAATGACATAGTGAGTACGTCTTTTTCAAAGAGAAAGCCTCCAAAGCTGGCAACACCGCATCCAACATCTAATACCACCCGTGTGCGTTTGCCCCAGTCAATTTCAGGTACAGACTGCATCATCAAAGTTCCTTATATTAAGCAAAATGCATAAAAACATCAAGAAAACAAATCATATACCGATAGAACAATTCTAGAATGAAAGCATAAAGATTTTTTATCATAATATTTAGCATATCTTCCTATTGGCCAAGAAGTTTCAAGTGCTTCTATTTCAATATTTTGTACTTGTCGTATTTTGATGTCTCCTGATGTGCCGCAAAGGTATAGTTCCTACTCTCCTGAATTTAGCCCAGAAAACACATTAGAGGCAGATTTTTATTATCCTATGTAGCATAACTCCTATTCACAAAGAAATTCATTGCAGAGCTTCGAGTCATTCTTTAGATACGAAAGTTCTACTGCCATTTCTGCTTCTCGTCTACTTTCTATATTGTCTCCCAGCGTGCTCTTGTACAGTTCCTATCTATTCGGGCTTCCCTCAAGGTTAGAAATTGAAAAGAATCATAATAATGGAAACAATCATGTCAGGATAGCATCTTAGGCTTTCTTGCTCTGGGAGTAGTATTATAGTGAAAAGTTAGAAAGTTCAATCTCATACCAGTTACCTAAGAGATGTCCTGTGTTATGAAATGATTGACATCCTCAAGATTCATTCTTTTTACAAGAGGGAACCACCATCGGAGACTGTCTTTTTTACGTAATAAAACCCATTGAGTAGTATTTCAAGAGGCAATAATAATGGCATAATTTTGCCATTGAGGTAGATAAATAGTTTGGGCCATGAACTTCTGGATAAATGGCCATAAAGTCTTTATGCATCATAAGGACATCAGAACATACACAGCACTAGCGGCTTTGAATCCTCTTTTGATTCTCGCTTTGTTTCCTTTAAAACTAAATCTGAATTGGAGAATGAGCAGGAGACAAAAAAAACAGAGATAATGGAATAGTTATTTAGTGAGAGAAACTTGAGTGAGTGGAGATCAAATAAGATTAGAGGGTACACCATTTGTTACCGAACATGCAACAAAAGGCAATCTATATATGTAGTTATTTTATCGATAAACTAAATTTAAAAAATGACAGTTAATGTTGATAAGAGATATGTATACAAATATATTACCAGTTGTATAAAGTCAATGTAATGAAGTGCCCCTTTCTGGAATTGAGTTCCACCACCAGGAAAAGTAAGATACTCGCCAGCCACTTTAACCCAATTCTGGTGCCCCTTATATTTAGCGAGCAAAGTATGTGGAACATTATGATACCATATCTGCAGGAGAAGAACTAATTATTTCATGGAAGCATAAACAGAAAAATGGAGAACTACAATTAACTAGCATTTGAGTAGATTCCCACCTTCTCTCTGCTTCTAGGCCACTCAATTGGAGTTCTATATCCTTCAGGAAGTCCTACAAGGCAGGTAGGAGATTCTGAGGGACAGTGCCTTTCTCGATGTTCATAGTGCTTAGTAGTCCGGAGATTCCTAACTGCTTGCCAGTTGTCAAGGCATGGGATGAAATCAGGGCCAGCGGTGACATTGCAAAGTTTCCAATTGTATCCAGTTGGCTGCGTAGATAAATTTTGAGATTCTTTTTCATTCTTTGACTCCACTGCCTGAGTAGACCAAGACCCAGTTTGAGTTGTACTTTCATTCAGAAGCTCTGACTGGGCTCCAGAAGGATATACCTCATTTGAACCCTGGTTTTTAACATTATCATCTGTTTTCTTCTCACTAGAGCTTTCACCGGACTCACTGTTAGTCGTCTGTTCTACCTTCTCCTCTATCCCACTATCTTTTGTCTCACTTGTTTTATCTGATTTGTTTTCAATTCCAACTGAATTAGATTTCTTGTTATCATCAGAATCAGATTTCTGTACAAACGAGTTCTCTTCAGGCTTTCCCTTATTAGAAGTTTCCTTAGTACCTTTGTTGTTCTCTGTGGCTTCTGAGTTTGAATCAGTATTTTCTGTGTTAGCATATCTGTCCTCCGTTTTTGGATCTCCATCTCCTATCTTAGTATCTTCAGAAGATTTCTCTTCTTTTTTTTCTGGCACATTAGAGTTTCTTTTGGAAGTGACATTACTGTCTCCCTTGGTTGTATCCTCAGGCAAATCACCTTGACTATCTTCAAATTGCTGAGTGTTGCCATCGTTGCTGTCCCTTACCTGTTTTTTCACCTCATTCTTATTCTCCTGAGACATATCAGCATTTTGAACGGGAACTACAGAGGACGATGTCATCATCCAAATCCCAACCAAGCATAAAGCCACAAACACAACAATAGTCACTGTCGACCAGTAACTCGACGAAGATCTTCTATTGTCTATTCTCGTATATCTCCCTAAAGCCATGTTGAAGTGCAACTATTCACAGATAATTTAGACCTAGCCATTAAAAACAATTAAACACCTCTCACATTGTAGGATCAGTAGTAGGCAACACTTGGTTGCCAAAAATATACACGAGCTGCGCAATCGCATGTACGTTGAATTTGCTTGTATAAAGACTATTTAATCAAATCAAACATGAGGTTGTCATTTGAGATGACTTATACTGCTTTGGGGCATAAAAATAGAAGAGTTTTTTCTAACATTTATTGCCAAAAAGCGGAACCATTAATACAGAAAGTCAACAACATAATTAATTGAACAACAGATAAAACAAGCTAAGAACAGAAAAACGAATTCCGGTGCGAAACAACATTCAGGTTATCTACATTACCAGCAAGAAAATTTAACAGAGGCATTAACCTTGCGCCAACATTATTACGGTAAACAAAATGTCAGATTCATGATAGACAAAGGAAATGGAAAATCTTTAAAACAGCAAACCACGAAGTCTGAATCAAAATATAGAGCTCACAAAGAACAAAAAGAAAACGCAAGAATAAATAACAAAAAAAAAAAAAAAAGAAACGCAAGAATTGATACGCAACAAGATCCGAAGCATCCGAAAAGCTTAAAACGAGAAAGAATCTACGTACCTGTGGTTATTGTGTAGCAAGTGAATCCAAGTAGGAAGAGAAACGGTTATGTCTTCATTGCGAGAAACGAATGGAGAGATGGATATGAAACGAGAGGTTGGATAGTTAAGAAGGTGATAGGAGACAAAATGGTTGGGAAGATATGGGATTATATAAGAAGAAGAATAGCAAAGTAAAATATTAGCGTAGAGTGGATGATAGAGAAATGACTGTGTGCGATTGTGACTGTGTGCGATTGAAAGAGGGACCTGTGACTGTGTGCGATTGAAAGAGGGACCCAGAGAGATAAGCGGCCACAAGAAAGGAAGGCCGTGAAGTGTGAAATTGGTGTTGGAGATAAATGTGCTAAACAAAACACTATTATTTAACCGTAATCTCGCGGTTATTTTGATAAATTTTATTTTATTTTTTACATTTTTGTATGAAATATTTAAATTTTTTTCAATTATTCAAATAAATTAAACTTATTTATCAAGTAAATTTTTTATATATATTTCATGTTCAAAATTTTTAAGTACATAAAAAACTAAAACAGGCAGGTAGGTAATTGAAAAGCAAAAAAAAAAAAAAAGTTCATATTTGAAGTTGTTATTTTAGATAAAAAAATATTTTTAATTCCTTATAATTAAATTAAGATTCAAATGTATCTAAATTTTTTTTTCATAGTTTCAGACATATCAATTTTGTTCTAATTTTACATTTTCTATATTTTAACAAAATAATATTTCCTGTGGGTATATCTGGACCAGCTATTACCTACTTCATTACTACTACTATTGAGACAATGTGTCCTATTAATAAATATGTTGTTTGAAATTTAAAATTTAAGAGTAAGTTTTATATCTTTATTATTAAATTTTTTAATTAAATATTTATATATAATTTATATAATTTATTTTTTTTATAATTTATTTTTTTAAAAAATTTATATATTTTATTTTAATTAAAAAATTTAATAATAAAAATATAAATAATTACATATTTATATGCTTCTGTTATTATTTTACTTATAAAGGTAAATTAAAGAAATTATACGTCCATCAACAATTTATTAATTATGTCATATATTTCTCAGAATTTATTATTTATAATCATTTATTACGAGTAATAAACACTCCCCGATGATCTAGATTGTAGACTAAGTGACAAATTATTTAAGAAAGAAACACAAAGATGCCGTTCAAGGAATGAGAAGTTAACGTTAGGCCCAGAAACAAAAAATAAATAAAGAATGACGTTTTCTCCACGCGGCAAAACATGATTGGGATTTAAGATGAGCCATTGAGATTTGTGTACTGCACGTTGCTTTCGATTCTAAAAATTATAAGAAAAAATTATGACAAGATTTTTTAACATTAAATTTTTAAATTTAATAAATAGACTGTTAAATTTTCATATTTTAATAAATAAGTCATTTTATTTAATTTTTTTCAACTATTTTAATTTATTTACTACATCAATTTTCATGTCATTTGACATCTCGAGGATCCAAGAAAAATTTAAAGGTAAAAAGAAAACATTTATTTAAAAAAATATAATTTTTTAAAGAGATTAAAATCTTTATCAATAATTTTTTAAAAATTTATATAAAATACTTTTTATTATTATAAACAAATCTCAAAATAATTTAACAATAAAAAAATTAACTTCTTCGAAAAAGTCGAATTCTCCGTCCTCGTCGTAAAATTTTTTTGATGAAATAGTGGACACAACGGTCAAGGAGTGGAGGACCAGCTAAAAGTCGCAAGTTACAACCCAGCCAGTAACATGGATACATTCATTATTTGCATAGAAAGCTAACAAGTAGTTTTGTTTAAATTATTAAATTAGATTGATCATTTAAATATATCTCATTTGAAAATTTAGTTTTTTTCTTTTAAATGACAATGGGTTCTAGCATTTTACTAAGTTTATTAATTTCTACCTCGTCTATTTCCTTTGTTAGTACATTTATATATTCCTTTAAGTATGTCAGTGATTTTATGTTTTTGGAAATTGGTAAATGTATTTTGGAGCTTTCCCCCTAGAAAGGGTTGGATACTCAAATCATAATGAATCACTTGGCTTAGGCGCTTAGCTTGTTGAATGCAGACTTATTGTTAGTCCACAAAATGCTTTTCAAAATTTTATATTTAAACCGTTATTTTTCTTATTTGGGTTTTCTTCTATACTAATAATATTTTTTAAGTTTAAATTCTCTAAATTTAAAAAATAATATATTTATTTAAAATTAAAAAAAATACAAAAATTAAATTCTTAATACATCCGAATTAGATTCCTTAAAACAGATCCACAAAATATAAAAATTAACTTATATGAATTATGATCTATTTCTTTTTTATTACAGAAAATTGTTACAAAAAATTACTATAAATGATCCAATCCAATGGAGGCTTCAGGCTAGCAAACAATTCTATTGCGGTGAAAGCAAATTTGTTCAAAAGAACTAGCAGTGGAACTGGAATCTCTTATCTTTAGAACATAAGTTTTTCTATTGTGAATGCTCTTAATTATTGACTGCGTAGTAAAGGAGTAGTCTCCTGGGAAGTGGAGTAGTTTAGCTATTTGTCTCAGTGCCTCACTCGAATGCTCCTTAAGGTATGTCTCTTTCTCTTGGATTCCTTGTCCCTGTCTGTGATTTTGGCTCGGGATTCTGGGTTCATGTATTGTACTATGTTGTTTTCTTGTAATTGCGTACATCGTTTTTGGCCAAAAAAAGTGACTCTATGTAACTCAAACTTTAATCTGTGCTAATTAATAGTAATTGTGTTAATTTTATTAAGATAAATTATATTATACTCGATTAGTCATGTGAGTTTTTTTTATAAATATATTTTTATTAAAAATAATTTTATTTAAAACAGACATTAAATATAAATATATTTTTTAATGAATCTTTTTACTAAACTTAATTTTTGATAATTTGTTAGTCATGTGATTTGGTTTGGTTTAGTACTTTACAATAAAAAAATTTGCATTTAATTCTAGTTTAAATAGCTAGCAATTTGATGCTATGTTGATAAATTTTGGACACAAACTATAAGTGATTTGAATGTGAGGCTTTGTTTTTTTTTTTTTTTCCAAATAAATTTACACCATTTTCATCATCTAAAAACTTAATATCCCTTGTAAAATTTGTAAGATTTTGGATTCATTTTGACCCAAAACTTGCTAACTATTTGCTCATTTCAACCCAAATTTTGCTAATTTATGGAAAATTAGTAGTGCTTTGTCTCTACTCTCTACAACGCTTCGAAATAATCTAAAAGGCTTGAACAATATAATACGATGTTATAAATGAGGTAATATATATATATATATATATATATATATATATTATAATGACTCTAAATGTTTTTGGTTCAGTAATTTTATAAAATAATATATTTTTAATATAAAATATAAAATAAAATATATAATGTAAAAATATAAAAAAAATATTAATAAAAAAAATGAGAAATTATTATAAATAAGTAAATTAAATAAATTTTTATTATTTTAAAATTATAATAATAACAATAATAATTTTATATTATATTTTAATTTTTTTAAAAAATCTTATACACATTTACACCTGCGAATATACATTTACACCTGCGAATATGTATATATATATATATATATATATATATATATATATATATATTTATTTATTTATTTATTGATAATAGAAGCAGTAGTAAATAGGGATAACGACGGGGCACGGCAACTTGGAAAGAAAATCTTTCGCATTTTTATTTTTAAAGTTAGAAAGAAAATTTTTTACATCTCCATTTTTTATGGATGATTTGAGAATTATTGAGATTCAGAACTTAAATATCAATAATAATTTATTAAAATAATAGTATAAATTTTTTTAAATATATATTAACAAAATATTTAATTTTATTAAAATAATAAAAAATTAATTATAATTTTTAAATTTTTAAATAAAATAAAGAGTTATAAAAAATGACATTTAAAAATTTTATTATTTTTCAAAGTTACTTGCTTTCTTTTTTAATATTTTTAATTAACAAATAATAACAAGAAAAGTTATTAAATAACACAATTAAATATATATATATTTAACCAATATCTATGTAAAATTTTGAGAATTAGGATCATACTGGGTGAGGAGTATGATTCTCATTCCTATCTTCAAGTTTGTTTGGAAAAAATTTTATTCCTCATTTCTATCGTTATAAAAAAAAATTTTATATTCTAATTTTTAAATGATATAATTTCACGAAAATTTTTAAACTTAAAGAATTTTGTCATTTTTAATAATAAGAAAAGACATATATTAATAATATTAACAAAATTTAATGTAATTTTAATAAAAATTTAATAATATAATCTAATTTAAAAATTATTAAATTATAAAAATTTAATTAAAAATTTTTAAATTTGAGGAATATAATTAAAAGTTGAGTAAAAGTATAAAAATTACAAAAATAATTTACTTTAATATAGACTTAATTAAAGGGAAAAGATTAAATTAAAACTTTTACGCGATGAAAATTTATTTAAAGCCAAAATAAAAGTCACATCGTAACTTCTTTTCTATGATCGGAAGCTTTAATAGCTTTATGCATAATTGATAATCCCCATGTACGTGCAAGTATGCAACGCAATTCCTTTACATTTATGCATTCATTACGGGATATCGACCTCCAATATTCAACCATATAATGAAAATATCACTATGGATGATACAGATGTCATGCGCTAAATGGCTCGCCCGTTGAACGTTCCTACAATGAGTATTTTCTTCCTCTGGCCAACGATCTTTTTCCTCTTGTACGCAGTGGATCTGCGATTGCGAAATCACATTCTCCCCACGCAAATGATCAGAGGAGGCTACAAATCACAGGTTCTTATCTTTTTTTTTCTTCTAATTTCCACCTGAGCGTATAATTCATGCCACATTTCATAGTTTCTATCGCGAGGATGCGATTTAAGCACAAATTGGTTTTAATTCTAGGTTTTGTTCTGGATTAACATACATGAAACTCTAGCACGAATTTTTCTAGTCCATTCTGAGTGTAGTTTGGAAGGGTTTCTTTAATTTATCTGGGTATCAGGGGTCAGCATTGCAAGCCGTTGAGTTTATTTCTTTGAAGTAATTCCCTCGCATTTGTTACTTCGTTTTTTAAAGTGACGGCCCCACTAACACCAGAATATTTTATAAGATTTAGGAAACGACGCGTGATGGTGAATAGGGAAAGAACAAAATGAAAAAAAGCATAAATACTAGTGGTCCTACTGAATGACCATGTAGACATAAAATTGCCGAAAAATCTATTGGCGTCTTATTCATTTGTGATGTGATAATCGACAGGCAGAAGCCAGAAACGATAAATATCGCACTGTAAATGGTGATAATATTTTGATTAAGTATGTCTTAATAGGATATTTGGAATAACAGGGGATCTTGTTAGAAAAACAGAACTGATCTTCTTAACTACTAAACCGTGGTGATTAGACCATGATCCTGTCTTATTCTTCCATCGACTATGTATTATCTCTTTATAGATTTCATTGTTTACATATAAATTCTGCTGAACTAGTAATTATTCTTGTCTATTGAGAATGTATGCATGTGACTGTGAGCGTTGGCTTGGAAGAAAAATATCACTTTTGGACATAATACTACTATTATCCCATACAGATAAGCCTCCAGAAGGACCTGAAAAACATCTGCTAGCGATATTATGTGATGGCACTGATGGGCCTTCTCTGATTATCCAGAGACCAAGCCAAAGATCTGTATATGCTGTAGTGTGCAAACAGAGATGAAAGGAGCAAATAGTTATGGCTTGAGAGGGAGGCTTCTTTCTTCAGCTCTGGTTGCTCTCATTCTTATGACCACATTTCTGTGGACATGGGAGAAAAATCCATTAGCCACAACTCCTCAGTCTGCTCAAGAGTTGTACCATATACCTTATTCAGGTTTGCCCTCCGATTATATTAGATCAGATATGCACTTAATATAATTGATCTTTTAGCATCAAGATTCATGAGTATGGATGAACTTAATTAATAGATAAAGAATATACTTGGAAGAGGGGAAGATACAGAATATCAGGATGAGGAATCTTCATAATTTTAAGAAGACAGAAAAATGTTCTCCTCACCCCTAAACATCTCTCTGGATGGCTATGAAATCTTTACATATATGAGGAAACTGTAACTTTGTCTTGTGGAAAAGACTTGTCAGGAAAGCATAGCGCTGTACACTTACGGTACTCCTGAACTCCTCAAGAAGATTACGTCAGAATTTGCAAACTAAAATAGTCAAAGATTTTGATATTGGTGCCTTAACTTGGGTACCTATAATGATACTAGATTTTGGTATGATATCTTGTTGGATGTGCCTCTCTAACTTGTGCCAATGCTATTGGCATTTAATAAAACATTAACTTACGGAATGATTGATGTCTATGGCCTTTCAGGAATGCATCGATGAACAATAATGAATTTACATTTGCTATTATTGCTCCACTCAGGATTTGATCCACATTGCTCTTAGAGTCTTGACTGATAACTATTTTGTTTCTGATTTGTAATGGGTTCTATCATAATGCTGGTGGTGTTGTAAACTTGTAATTTTCATTATTTGATCCTGCTCTTTTTGTTTATTAACTTTGCTCAGAATATTCTATTACCTACTTTTGCTTAGGATTGCTTGTTGAGGCCCCAAATGATCCGCTGGGAACTACAAAGAAGACAAAAGGTGAGGAAAAATCTTCAAGATCCGTCACAAAAAATGAAACAAAGCTGCAACTTGATATTGTGGGTGCAACACCTGTAGATATTATACAAGCAGAATCTCCTCAAATGAAATACAATCAAAATGTTTCGAGGAGTGAAGGTAGATTCTTTTTATTCTTTTTCAATTATTACAATGAACGTTAGTGTATTGCTGCCTGAATGAGTTTCTGTGCTGCAACTTGATATTGTGGGTGCAGCACCTGTAGATATTATACAAGCAGAATCTCCTCAAATGAAATACAATCAAAATGTTTCGAGGAGTAAAGGTAGATTCTTTTTATTCTTTTTCAATTATTACAATGAACGTTAGTGTATTGCTGCCTGAATGAGTTTCTGTTACCATCTTTTGCAAATTACATATTCTGGCTATATTCTTTATAAAATTTTTTTGGTCGAATATATTCTTTATACAATTATTTCTAACAAAGTATTTGCAATTACATATTTGGTTATTTAATTATTGGTACTGTCTCAACATAAGATTGTTTCTTGTGGAGCCTTCTTATGCCTTAACTCTTTGTTGTCATGGATTTGTTAATTCTCATAAGTTGTCTTACCAGTACATCCAGTTTTATTTTATTGTTTTCTTCTTCCCTTACTTTAGTTGTGGATAAATATCACTTCCACTATCATATATACTTTTTACATCTTTGCAAATGATCTCCATGAATTCAGTCTAGGGAGCTTACTTTTTGCAACCTCAGCCTAGTAGTTGAAGTATTGTTCAAAATATTCTCTTGTGATATAATTTTATTCATTTATTGAGTTTGTGAGAGTATTTTGAGAATCTTTTTCTGTTTCATCCTTTTATAGAAACAAGTGGCCCAACCCAATACATTGGCTTGGCCAGTGTACAGAACACTCCAAGCTGAAATTTAGGAAAATATTCTGCAGTTATATGTTTAATTTTTTCTCCTTGTTTGCTTATTCTTGAACGTTCTATCTTCAAAGAGGTTCTTTGTCCAGATTTAGTTCACAGATTTCATCTAAATGGAGCTTTCCTGTCTGCATCAATTTATCCTAGTATTGATCAAATTTCACCTGGGCAGTCTGTAATTATGCAAAGGGTAGATGGGTTGCAGACAGCAGAAGACCACTGTACTCTGGGTTTGGATGTAAACAGTGGTTATCAACAATGTGGGCTTGTAGAATGACACAAAGATCAGATTTCTCATTTGAGGGATACCGCTGGCGCCCAGAAAATTGTGATATGCCAGAGTTTGACCGATCTGCATTCTTGAGAAAGTAGGTATAGTTCCTTGCTTTCTTTTCCCTTGATCTTGTTGTTGAAGGATATATATTATCAACATTATTTTCTCGTTTTGTTTTCTCAACAGTTTGTCTTTATTGGTATAAACAAGTTTCTTAAGTAAATAACTTCCTTACCATTTATTGTACAGTGAACATGAATAACTTTATTTTAAGTTTCCTTTAAACTTTTCAGTATAGTTTTCCAATGACTGAACCCTGAATTTGTTTCATTTAATTCAGCACACGTCATATTCTTCCTCCTAGGTGGCTCAAGCAAGTTTCCTTTAGAAGCTTCAGCTAAAACTGGCTAATTTTCTTTTGTTTATGTATTTGGGTGGCAAAACACAACTTCATGAATTCCAATTTTTAATTGTTAAAATGGCATTCACAATTGGTACTTATACTGTTAGTTTGATCTATAGAATGCAGGACAAAACAATTGCATTCATAGGAGATTCATTGGGGCGTCAACAATTTCAATCTCTGATGTGCATGGCCTCTGGTGGCAAGGCAAGCCCTGAAGTTAAAAATATAGGAAAGGAATATGGTCTTGTTAAACACCGTGGAGCTGCTCGCCCTGATGGCTGGGCTTACAAATTTCCAAAGACAAACACCACAATTCTATACTATTGGTCAGCTGCCCTTTGTGATCTGCAGCCCCTTAACATCAGCGACCCACTCACCAATGTCGCCATGCACTTAGACCGCCCACCAGATTTCATGAGGCGGTTCCTCCATCACTTTGATGTTTTGATTCTTAACACAGGGCACCACTGGAACCGAGGGAAGCTTAATGCAAACAGGTGGGTAATGTATGTTGACGGAAAGCCAAATGAAGACAAAAAGCTTGCACCACTTGCAAATGCCAAGAACTTCACAATCTACAGTGTTGCAAAATGGCTCGATTCACAACTCCCCTCACATCCCAGACTCAAAGCTTTCTTTAGGACTATATCTCCGAGGCATTTCTTCAATGGAGATTGGAACACTGGAGGTAGCTGTGATAATACCAGCCCATTATCCAAAGGAAGTGAGGTTGTACAAGAAGGATCTAGTGATCCAACTGTTGAGGGTGCACTAAAGGGTACAAAGATTAAAATACTGGATGTAACCGCTATTTCACAATTGAGGGATGAGGCTCACATCTCCCGTTACAGCACAAGAGGAATTCTTAATGGAAGTGATTGCTTGCATTGGTGCCTACCTGGAATTCCAGATACATGGAATGAGCTATTTGTTGCTCAGATGTAGACTGACACATTTTAGGTAACCCCAGTGGGGAAGAAAATACATCAGCTGACGCATGCCGAATGGACTAGTATCTGTCTATCTTTTGTGGTCTTTGAAGATCAACTAATATTTTTCTGTCAATGTACTTTATCACTGGATAGGAGTGTAGGTAGAGCATATAGTTTCAACTTCCAGTCTATTTCTCATCTTGAGAATGTATGCAGATGAACAGTTCAGTGTTTTGAACTATGCTGCATAGGTAGGGATGTGGGGAAACTCAGCCACACAGTAAAATAGAATATGTGGTAAAACCTTTTAAAAAAATAAATTAGAAAAGGGATAAATTATATAAAATATACACATATACAAAGATAAACTTTAATGTAAAAAAATAAAATTAAATAAAATTAAACTGAGTTTCAAATTAAATATTTGTTAAATATAAATTTAAATATAGTGTTATCTTCACCCTTTTTTTCAAAATTTTTTTGTCTAATATTAATAAACTAATAATAATGGTAATATAGTAATGAGATATTAAAATTAACTATAATTCAGCATTTTCTATTAAGTAATTTAATAAAGGACCATTATGAAACTAATTAAATTTAAAGAACAAAATTAAAACTTCAGTAAAAAAAAAAAAACTCTTTTAGAAAATTAAAATCTTACAAATTTTTTAGTCTTCGCTTGACTCCAAAATTTTATCTCTTTCAACTATAACTTAATTTTAATATTAATATCTATATTTTAAAGTATAATATTTTTGTAATTATTATAAAAAGTGAAATAGTTAAATGTTTGTTTGAATAGAATTAGCATTTAAAATTTCAAAAATTAATTTATGTAATTTGTTTTTATGAATGGTAAGCCATTTTCATGAAACATATAATAAGAAATCAAACTAATTGTTTTGATAGAAAACAATATGTTCTAATATAATATTTTGTTAATGTCACTTAATTTTTTTTGTAAATAATAAATAGTAAATTTAACAAAAAATTAATTGTTTCAATTTTTTGTGATACAATAAAGTATTATATTTTACAATTTAGATACCAACATTATAATTAGGCTATAATTTATGAGGCAAAATAAATTTAGATTTGAATCCTCTTAATTTCTTAAAAAATTAATCATGTGAATTTATAAAAAAGAAAACTAAAACACCAAGATCTAATTTATATAAGATGGATCCTTTATCTATATAAAGAGGGTTAAGCTTGTTTAAAAAATTAGTAATTGGTTGGTAAACTCCATATGCATTAATCTTATAAGAATAAATGGTTGGTAAAAAAGAAAAATCTTCCTATTCAAATGTAAATTAGGATCGGAAAGAATCTTTGAACATATTGTTAATACACGCCGCACTGCATCTCGTTAGACACACGCAAACGCCCCAATGCTGTAGGCAACTCTAGTTCAGAAACGTTTCTGTAATTCTGTTCCAAGTTTGAAGCCCTCACATTTCTCTCTAGTCATCCTCTCTCTCTCTCTCTCTCTCTCTCTCTCTAGCTTTCCTCAGTGCCCCTTAGGATTCTTCAGAGCTCTCTTTCGTCAGTGAGTCATTGCATTTTTTTTTTAAAAAATATTCTAATTTCTTGCATTGTTTCCATCATTTGTTTAAATCAGCTTGTAATATACTAATATGTGCTTTTGTGATTGCTATACACTGCATATTGGTTCCGATTGGGATAACTCACTCAAAATATGAATATTGAACGCTTATGTTTTTTAAAAAAAACTAAATTGTTGAAGACATTCCTTGAAAGAAAAAATGAAAGATTTTAATGTTACTAAATACATATTTAGAGACCATATCACTAATTTCTCATTCTTTTTTTAGTTGTTATGTAATCCTCATTTCTCTCTTCAGTTTTTATTAACAGAACCTTCACAAGGTTACAAATTTTTGTGCTTTAACATCTCCGAATTCATGCTTTCTAATGATGTCGGCTTCTCCGGTTGGAAGTGTACATTTCTCATATCCGAATGCATCACTACTAGAAATCTGAAACTGGGCAAGGCCTTGCATTCTCACCTTATTAAAACCGCACTTCTCTTCGACTCGTTCTTCACCAATCGACTCGTTCCTCACCAATCGTCTCAAGACTTGTATTTTAAGTGCAGTTGTGTACAGAGTGTTCAAAAGGCCTTCGACGATCTCTCCCACAAGACCACTCGTTCATGGAATATGATCCTCTCTCCTTATTGTAAAATGGGTCTATTCGATAATGCCTGAACCGAACCTTATCACCTGTAATTCATTGATCTCTGGTCTGACACGTCATGGGTTTCACGAAGAATCAGTGAAGCTTTTCCAGAAGACGCAGAAGGATTATGATTGTTCGCTATTCGAAGAGTTCACGCTTGTTAATATAGTTGGCAGTTGTGCCTGTTTAGCTTCCCTTAACTGGTTGCGTCAGGTCCATGGGGTCGCAGTTATAATAGGTTTGGAGGTGAACGTGATCGTAAGCAACGCTTTAAATGATGCTTATGGAAAATGTGGCCAACATAATACCTCAAGTTCTGTATGTAATCAAATGCTAGAGAGAGATGTTATGACTTGGACTTCAATGATTGTCGCTTATACTAGGGCTTCTAGATTGGATGAGGCGTGTAGGACATTTAACGAAATGCCGATCAGAAATAAGGTCTCTTGGACTGCTTTGATAACGGGTTTTGCCCAAAATGGGCGTTTTAATGAAGCTTTTCATCGTTTTGAGCGGATGCTGGAGGCGGGTATATGGCCCAGTGCTCCAACTTATGTTAGTGTGTTAGGTACTTGTGCAGATATGGTACTTATACAAAGAAGTAAACAAATTCATGGTCACATTATCAGAAACAGCAATAATGGCTGCCTATGAAATGTGTATATATCTAATGCTTTGATTGACCTGTACAGCAAGTGTGGAGACATGAAATCAGCTGAACATTTGTTCAACATGATTTCTTTGACGGATATAGTCTCTTGGAATACAATAATAACCAGGTTTGCACAGAATGGCCTGGGGAAGGAATCACTGGCTGTCTTTAAAAGGATGATAGAAGCCAATGCAAAGCCCAATCATGTGACATTTCTTGGTTTGTTATCTGCTTGTAGCCATGCAGGTCTAGTCAATGAAGGCCTAGAGTTGCAAGACTTGATGGAAAAGCAATATGGCGTGAAGCCTAGACTTGATCACTATGCTATATTGATTGATTTATTTGGGAAGGAAAACAGGCTCAAGGAAATAATGGATTTAATCAAGAAAACACCAGATGGAGCAGATCACATAGCGATGTGGGGGGCACTATTGGGTGCTTGTCGAGTCCATGGGAATTTGGACCTTGCTAGGAGGGCTGCAGAAGCTCTGTTTGAGTTGGAACCTCAAAATACAGCAAGATATGTTATGCTGTCAAACATTTATGCAGCATCAGGAAGATGGAGTGATGCCAGTAGAATTAAAAGAATCATGGAGGAGAATGGTTTAAAGAAGGAAGCAGGTTGTAGTTGGATTGAAGTAAGAAATACCAGACAAGCGTTTGCAGCCAAGGAGAAGTATCATAGCCAGATTGCAGAGATGTATGAAGTAATCAGTAAAATAGTCCATCATATGAAGGATGCTGGATACCATCCTTATATCAGTTTCCGTTTTCTTCATGATGAGGATGACAATTTCTACTCTAATTAGTCAGACTTCACAGTTATTGCAACGATAAGAAATCTGCTATGATGTGAATAATATGCCAGCATAGCAGTTGGCACTCTTCAAGCTCTCAGATCTTCTCAATAAGCAAATTTTAATACCATGTCATGTTTGTCTACAATTGACTACTTTCAAAAGCCAAAGGAAAGGGGAAGAGGAAAAAATGCACCAAGCAAGGATATATGAGACAAATAATTAAAATAGAAGGAATGTTATAGCACTATCTGAAAGATAATGTTAAATTGATTTCAAGAAGGGTAGCTTTGACTCTACTGGAAAATTCCACGACCAGTTGATGGGGAGAGTGAGGGCAAGCTTAACCACAATGTCTGCCACATTGTTTGTCTTTCTGCTTGGAGTGCACTAGAAAACCAAAATGAAAATCTCCTGCATGGTCTCTTCTAATTACTGAAACAGTACCTCGACTGTTCTTGAGATCAGTAACTACATCTACTCAAAGGGAAGTGACGAAGTGTAGGAGGATGCTTGGCCTATTATGGTTTTCCTAGCGGGTAGAGCGGACCCGACCCGACCCGACGGGTAAAATTTGGACGTACCCGTCGGGTGTGGGTAAATATGATATGGTTAATTCTGCCGCGGTACTGGAAATCAGATCTTCTGCTATCGCGATCTACGTGCTGTCCGTGCTGTTGCTGCAATCCTGGCCATCCGTGTGATCTTATGGTCAAGATGAGGCCACGTGACCCTCAGCTTTTTTTTTTCGCTTCAGCCATGAAACGGTGCGTTTCGATGATTAGCGTACTATGTCTCGTTAGATACATGCAAACGTTCCGGGCAATTCTAGTTCAGATACGTTTCTGTTCCAAGTTCGAACCCCTCACGTCAGAGTGCTCACTCACATTTCTCTCTGGTCCCCCCTCCCTCCCTCTCTCTCTCACTCACTAGCTTTCCTGAGTGCCCCTCCGGATTCTTCAGAGCTCTCTTCCATCAGTGAGTAATTGAATTTTTTAAAAAAAAAATATTCTAATTTCTGACATTGTTTCCATTATTTGTTTTAATCACAGTTTGTAATATGTGCTTTTGTGCTTGCTATACACTGCATATTGGTGGATTAGTCACTTAAAATATGAATATTGAAAGCTGGTATTCATTAGCCTTCAAATATTTTATTTTAATTGCTTTTTTACGTTATACACTTCTGCTAATTTGTCTCACCCTTTCCTTGTGATAGCAGCCTTAACTATGAGCTTCGGAGCTTGTGCAGAGCTATCCCGCTGCTTTGCAAGTGTTTCTACTGGATCCACTTCTCACAAGTCCAATGGCAGCACCCAATACACAACTAACCACATAACTGGCAGATTTCTACCCTTACATGCAGTTGCTAAAGAAGCAGGAAGAAGATCAATTTCCAATTACAGCCCCATATTATCAATGTCTCGGGACAGAGTCATTGCAGGTGCTGTAAGCAGTAGCCAAGGTCTTACATATAAGGATGCTGGAGTTGATATTGATGCTGGCTCAGAACTTGTTGGAAGAATAGCAAAGATGGCACCTGGGATTGGAGGTTTTGGTGGTTTCTTCCCTCTTGGTAGGCTGTACTTTGGTACCCAAATTTGTCTTCTTCACCTTCTCTTATCTTCCCTAGTACTTTTGCAAATTGCATGTGGGAATTCTTGTTCTTAAAGCATCATTTTGAGTGGTGATGCAATTATAAAACTCTATTGATAGTTGATGGAGGCAAATACTTAGTTTGTCTAGAAAACTTTTTGTTGATCAATATGCGTAATTTTTCCATAATGCAGTTTTTGTCTGCTTTTTTCATTTATTTTAATTATTTATTCAGTTTTCTTCTATTCTTGGATGAAAGAAAAATGACTAACTGATTACTTTTAATAGGTGATTCATACCTTGTTGCGGGTACAGATGGTGTGGGAACTAAAGTAATGCTTGCCTTTGAAACTGGAATTCATGAAACCGTCGGGATTGATGTGGTGAACTTTTAGAAAATATTTTAATTACATCTGCATTTGTAGCATACAATGTTCGGCTTTTGACTACTCTCTTGACTGTAGGTTGCGATGAGCGTCAATGACATTGTTACTTCAGGGGCAAAGCCGTTTTTTTTCTTTGATTACTTTGCTACAGGGCATCTTCATGTTGATGTTGCTGAGAAGGTAGTAATTTATGTGCATAAACTGGTTTAATTGTATGTGCCATGAAGATTGTTCAAGTATGACAAACAGTTTTTGTCCACTGAATAAAAAATTATTTTTTCTCTTATTCAGGTTATAAAAGGCATTGTTGATGGTTGCCAACAATCCGATTGCGTTCTTTTGGGAGGAGAGGGATTGTGTTTTTTTTATAATATATTCTATGACTTCTTTTATAGTGGGTATCTAATTGGGTGTCCATCTTGCAAAGTCATAATCTTATAAAGACTAATTCAGACTTTTATGAAATACTGAAGCAGACATTAATTGTTGATACATTCTTAGTTTTTTGAGATGTTGAAAGTCTCCAGTTTATGTCTCGAGCCATGTCATCTTTTGCAGGTTAAGATGGATTCTGGATTCTGGGATCTAGATTCATTGCTGAGGTTGACATTTAGGTCAATCCACATTGTATTTATTACTTAAATGCTTTTGTCTCCTTATTTGTATAACTAGCATAATACTGCATGGAGGGAGGTTGCTATGCATTCTACTTCTAACATCAGATTCTTCTGAAATTAGTCGTTTTTAATAGTTGACAATTATGAAGTAATTAAATCTGCTGCAATTTTATTGGTTGCTGAAAAAAATTTAACAACGGATATATTGCATTCAAAATCTTGACTATGATAATAATAATTTCACCTCATGCTCATACACCCATAGTTTGGGGACCGTTGGTGTGTAAGATTAAGAGTGATAACCACTATATCACAGCAACGACATTTGAAAATATATATTCAAATCTGAAACTAAATATATAATTTTTTTTTTTGGAAAAGAGTACAATTTTTGTCGCCGAATTTTTGTTAATTTTATAATACTTGTCAGACTGCTGAGATGCCTGGTCTCTATAAAGAAGGTGAGTATGATCTTAGTGGTTGTGCAGTTGGTATTCTGGAAAAAGATCACGAAATTGATGGGAAGGGCATTGTGGCTGGTGATGTTCTTATTGGTCTGCCATCTAGTGGAGTTCACTCTAATGTTTTCTCACTTGTAAGAAGGTTGGGTCTGACTTCTGAGAAGAGAATACATCAGATTTTGCCAAAGTTATCAGCAATAGTTGGTATTGTTTGCTTCACTGAGATGCTACATTGTTGCAGAGTGCTTGCTCAAAGTGGTCTTTCATTAAAAGATCAACTTCCTGGTGGTGATGTTACCATAGCAGAAGCTTTGTGGCCCCAACAGATATTTATGTAAAACAGGTCATTCATCATTCTTTTGTGGTACATTACAAATTTACAATACAGGATCTTTTAGCAGACTTATCATTTCCTTTCAAAATAGGTACTTGACTTAATTAGCAAGGGAGGAGTGAAGGGAATTGCTCACATCACAGGTGGTGGTTTCACGGATAACATTCCTCGAGTGTTTCCAGAAGGTCTTGGTGCCGTCATATACAAAGACTCCTGGGAGGTGCCTAAAGTGTTCACATGGCTTCAGGGGGTAATACTGTTTTCTATAACGTTCTTTTTGCTTATGTCGTTTGAGGAAAAAAAAGTGAAAAGATCCCTCGAACTTTAGGTCACTTGGAAGTAGGCCTTTGAACTTTTAATTTTGAAAATTAGCTCCTCGAACTTTCAGCTTTCGGGAAATAGATTCTTCAATCGTCCAATTTTTCACTAATGATGTTAATTATTGTCACATTATAATGGTTTTTTTTTAATTTCTTTTATTAAATTGATAAGCTTAATTATAAAGTAGCAAATAACTTCAACATTTTGAAAGAATGATGTGATAATAATTAACACTATCAATGGAGAATTAAACAAAAAACTCATTTCTTGAAAATCAAAAGTTCAGGACATAATTTTCGAAATTGAAAGTTTAAGGATTTACTTTCAAGAAATTCAATGTCTAAGGTTTTCTTTTGGTATTTTCTTCCTTTATTTGGTCTAAAAAATATGCACTCTATTAATAACCTCTGCTAGGCGGGGAAGATAGAAGAGTATGAGATGAGACGAACTTTTAATATGGGCATAGGGATGGTTGTGGTGGTGAGTCCAGAGACATCAAATCGTATACTTGAGAATAGAGATGAATCCAGAAAGGTCTACCGCAATGGTGAAGTTATAAGCAGCAAGGGAGTGAACTATACTTAATTTTTGGTTTATTTGGAGACTAATAATATAATGCTTTTCTCTTCATAATGTTGAGGGAATATAATTTTCTAAATTTTGGAGCATGTACTTGTACTCTTATTTGCAAACCCAATCATAAGGTCTTGATTCACGATTTCTGATGTAAATCTGAGAACTTCCTCAACTTTTTCAATTAACTATAAATGATTCAAAGCCAGCCAGAAAGCAACAAACCACTCTTGTACTATGATGGTTGATTAAATGACAACTTTGTTTAATTGGGTACTAGCTTATTTTGGCTGTGGTGTTTTGTGAGTAATAGTACTATACTTTGACAACATTGTTTGAGTTTTGAATTTTAATTTCGTTTATTTTTACAACATGAATCAATTGAATAAAAATTTTTGACAAAAGTTTTTTTTATGTTTTTAAATTTTATATTAATTTTTAATTTCGTCTCTAAAATTTATTTATTATTGATTTTATCTAAAAAATTTTGCATTATAATCAATTTTAAATTGTTGTCAAATATGTCTTTAAAATTATAAATATTGTCAAATGTATTTTTAACTCTTTCGAATAATTTACAATATTCTAATAACTTTATTCATTTCGTTAAATTCATGTTGCACTGAATTTGATAACGATAAAACTCATTGTTGAGTTTATCGTTGAAGTTCACTGTTTTGAAATCTATCATTAAATTGTTAAATTTTATTCTGTCATTAAAATTGTTAAATTTTATTTTGTCATTAAAGTTATAAGGCAAATGTTTGAAAGATATATAAAATATTTAATTTTTTTCTTTTTAAATCATGATTTAATATTATTATTTTATGACAATATTAATGAGTTATTTTATTAATCAATAACTTTATGTATAATGAGTTTTTTGTTTAAGGAGTTAGAAACATATTTAATAGTATTTATAAATTTTAAAGATATATTTGATAATAAATATATAAGTAGTGAGTATTAAGTCAATAAAAATATACATAGACATCACATTAATTATTTTTATTAGTAATTTAGATAATATTAAATTGTGAGGTGAATTGATTGTAATTTAAAATTTTATGAATAAAATTAATAAAAAATAAATTTTAAAAATAAAATTAAAAATTAATATAAAATTTAGAGACATAAAAAACTCTTTTAAAATTTTTTTTGTCAAAATAAAAATTTCATAAGAGAAGGAAAGAGGCATGATGGCTATACAATTAAAAGATATAATAGGGTACAAAATAAAATTAAATATTCTTCTGATATAAGTACAAAAGCCAGAATAGGATGCAAAATACTTCTAAAACCCTATAGAAAACGTAGAAGCATTAATATTCAAATTCAACAGAAAATAAACTATAAATATATTAAAAAGGAAAACAAATAATAGATAACTTAAAGAGATAATACAATTCTCAATATTTGTTAGGATTAAGCCTTCTCAAAATGATTTGGGTCATTTAATTATATATAGATATGATGAGTAAAATTATAAATGTTAGAGAATTAACTTCAAAATTTGAAGAAAAAAGCTTTCTTAAAGAAGAATAAATAAGTAAGCGAAAATAAAATAAGAAATTTAAAGCATACCAATATGGAGATTTGTTTCTATAAATCTCTTCGCGTTAACATTAATGGAGTGTTGGCCCATCTTGGTTGACTTATTTAGCAATTGCCAATGCCAAGGAAAGCTTTGGCAGCACGACTGTTATGTTCATTGACAAAAGACAAACAAGAAATTTGTGAGAAATTCTTATGATATCAACTCATTCAAGCTCAATTTTCATGTGTATAAAATGACTGCAAAGTCATCACGAGGATAAACAAACAAGGTATTCTTTTGACTTTGTAATTGCTATTTATTTTCAGGAAAAGATAAATCAGGTTAATTTTCTTCGTTTCAAATTCTAGAATTATCTTTATGGACAGATCCGAGCACGATGGTTGACATTATAACCCAAAAGGGTCCAACCATACAACTATTTGACCAAAAACAAAACACTAAATAAGTACTGCTATATAATAAATTAATCGTTTTTGATATTGACTTGATTAAATACAGTAAGTAACGTGAAATTTCGTGGAAGATCCTGAGTATGCGTTAATTCCTCAGAATCTTTTTCCACGCTTTGATAGATACTTGACATCTCCTTTTCGTATCAGCTAGTTAGTGATTCCGCAATTAATTCATGATTATGCATATATAACAATGTTAACCAAAGTCAATTACCCTCTAATATCTATATTATAATAATTTTAATATCTTTTAATATATATTTTATAATATAAAATATAAAATAAAATATATGATGTAAAGATATATAAAAAAAAAAGATAATAAAAAATTAAATAAATTCTTATTATTTAATTTATTCTTTTAAAATTATAATAATAATTTTATATTATATTTTAAAATAAAAGATATATATATTTGTGTATGCAAAGTCTCTAATATATTTATATGTTCCATGCATTTTCATTAATTTCCACCATGCACTCCTCTTATTGACTCGTGACGAATTACCTTTGTTCTCAACAAAATGTCAACATGTGCTCTAATTATATTGTCATGACATACGTCAAACACTTTAAATATACGTTAATAACAAAAGCCTCTAATTATATATTCTCATATCAGAAGAATATAGTTTATTTCTTCAGAAAGGCAATGGCGGATACAAAGTTGAGTATAGAGATGATGATGAAGATGAAGATGAAGAAGAGTGATGAACGAATCCTTCCACCTATGAGAGGTCGCATCAAGCGTCGCATATTTTCTGGTATCCTCCAAATGATTCACAAAGCCTTCTTCTTTACTAGCTGTTCCAAACCTTCAACCATTTGATCCTCACATCTCTATCTACTCATGTTATTGTATTTGTATGTCTCACTAATTTAGTTGTACTTTAATATATTGGTGGCTTAATTGTTAAATTAATTTCACTTTCTCTTTATTTTCTTCCATTCTTCCGTCATCGATCCAAACGTACCTCAAGTTTTTTGCTGT
Source organism: Senna siamea (assembly GCA_031216115.1). Taxonomy (NCBI): domain Eukaryota; kingdom Viridiplantae; phylum Streptophyta; class Magnoliopsida; order Fabales; family Fabaceae; genus Senna; species Senna siamea. The sequence continues at coordinate 16,088,069 of CM062359.1, read as the reverse complement.
TATTAGATATATTTCGTGTCTACATATATACTCTTCTATTTCTTTATATATATGTTGGGAGTTTGAAGATAATGGTATGGTGGTTATTAATCAAGTTATGTGCAATAAGTTATACAAATTGTTTTATTAATAAAAAGTTTTAAAAAAATAAATAAAAAGTAAATTATTATTCATTAGTAAGATATTATAATATGATTAATAGAATAAAGTAATTTAAACAATTAAAATCTATAGACTAATCTAAATCTCTCAATTTAAGAAGATTTAAAATTTAGACTATTGAATAGTTTAAGATGATTTATAATTTATCTTAATTAACTCACCTTAGACTATTTACTTATTAAATATTCAATCAAAGATTAAGATTTAAATCATTCCACTTCTGCTCACACTCCTCCCTAATTATATTTCCAACCAAACGCTTAGGGTTTGAGTAGTTGTTTTACTTGTTATTATTTTCATGTTCTTTCATTATTTAGAAATATATACTTTACTTTAATTTGTCAAATACTGATTAAAAAAGGTTGTGATCAAGAGTTTTATGCTCAACTAAAAAAAAGTAAATAAATATTGAAGTTCATTCCAATTGACACGCAAGAAGCTAGCTAGAGTTATACTTATTTTTAATTTATTTATTATGTGAGTTTTTTAACTTAAAGAAATAAAATTAATAAAATTAATATTATTAATTAATATATAAATAATATATATTTATAAACCTCTCACTTCCGTGTTTGGTTAATTTATTTCATTGCTAATAGAAAATTACAGCAATGAAAACGCGTTTGTATATGACTTTTTTTGGGAGAAATGCATGTTGATGGAACGTAAGACTCATCCTCGATAATTTAAATTGCATATCTCACGCTCTCTCCACAAATTCGTTTGGACTTATCTATTTGACAGTAAATTAAAGTCTTTCACTTCCCTAGAATGACGAGGACGTTTTTTAAATTTATAATTAATTTGTGTCGATGTCATGGCGTTGTATATCAAGATCCTAGTTTTTTTTTTTTTTGGCCAAATATATCAAAATCCCAGTTGACATTTTCTTTTCTAAGGATTGTGCAAATAATGAATTTGAATTATATAAATTTAAAAAATATTATATTTTTTAAAATTAAAGATATGAGAAAAAAAATTATTTTATTCTTAAAATTATTTAAGATAAATTTATATTAATATGAGTTTTTAATTTTTTTTATCTTTCTATAATTTAAAAAAATATACAATTTTAAAAATTTTAAATTATAAATAATAGATTTTTACAAAATAAATTATTTATACTTAATGTTTGATAATGTTTTAAATTAAATTATTTATAATAAATGATCTTGTTGTGTAAAAAAAAATGGAGAATGAAAATTGAGATAAATTGTTTAATTATGAAAACTGAAAAAGGAAGTGAAGATAAAAGGTTGAACAATTTTACCTAAAATTATTTTTAAAAATAATAATATTCAGATTAGTCAAGATAAAAAATTTATTGTTTTTTAAATCTTTAATTTTGTCTTTTAGTGTGGACTCGCTTAAAATACATACAAATTATACAATATAATTTGTATAAACTTCAAATGGATTAGATTTTTCTCTTGAAAAAAAGGTAATTTGTTGTGTCAAATCTAAACGTCTCTATCTATATATAAAAAATTTCAGAGAAAGAAAAAAGTAGTGAGTAAAAAAATGATGAATGTCAGAGATGAAAGAAATGGATATAAAACAGAGAGAAAGAGAAAAGAAGGAGAGAGAAAAATAAAGAGAGAGAGAATAGAGAAATAAGAAGAAAAAAAGAAGAGAGAAAAAAAGATAAAATTGTAAAAAAAAAAAAAGTCGAACCCTTTTTTTTTTCATTATTCACTTTCTTTACTTTTTTTTTGAGTGAATTTTCGTTCACCTTTGTATTTGTAGCATGTTTGTAAAATAAATACTATTTAATATAATATGTTTTATTGGGCAATAGAGGGTAGCCCTAATATTGTAGGTTTGGGTCGATTGACGATAAAGGATTTGGGAATACAAAATAACATTACAAGGACATAAAAAGGAGGTTTGGGTAAGTGTATGATGGGAGAGGAGTCACGTGAGATAGGACACCCACAGTTTGAATTTAGTGACGTTAATCACTAATCACGGCCTCAGCTTTATTAATTTTTCATCCTACGGATTCGAAATTATCTAGAAAGGTGCTGTCCGAACAAAACCTCAACGTACAATAGGACACCATTTATTGTGACTGAGAGCACCAACAACTTCAGGATAGGACAGCAGTGAATCCCTTAATAGAGTTTGAATTTAGTTAGCACTAAAAAGTCATAACCAGGGAGAGGGAGGACTTTAACACACTCAATTCCTTTTGGCAAAAGCCACTCACAGCCAAAGTTTTCTCCCTTATTTGTCTATTCTTAAGGACAAAGGTGAAAAAAAGAAGAGATTTTTGTACACTATTAAGTGTACCAGTGCATGCAAGAAATTGGTCGAGTACATGGTGATAAATTATCTTTTACCTCATGAATTATAATATTAATATCTAAATTTTAAACTATAACATTGTGTTTTCTTCTATTATCATAAAAATAAAATAAAATATTTGTTAATTTTAACATATAGTAATTAAATCAAAATGAAAAGCCAACCTTTGAGAATTTAAAATTATCTTTAGATATTTATTTTGATTAAAAAATGATTTCTAAAATATTAAATTTTGTTAATATCACTTTAAAAAAGACTTATTTTTTTAAAAAGAAATCAGCTAACTTCTCTTCATCAAATGATTGTTAGACATTGAAATTACTAGATAGTTAATTATTTTATTTTTTTTTAATAGTTTAAGAGACAAAATCTTTCACTCTTATTGTATATTTTAAAATTAATTATTTTATAAAATAATATATTCATATTATCTAATATAAATTACATTTCATGTTATATATATATGTAAGTTATTTTTATATCATAATTTTTATATTTTTCCTTTTTATTGATATAAACCATATATACTTATTTTGAGTGATAAAATAGTATATGTTAGCAATGTTAATGGAATTTAATATAATGTTAACAAAAATTTGACAACTAAATTAAAATTTTGTTGAAACTATAGAAACTCAATTATAATTTTTTAAACTTTAAAGATCTAATTAAAAATTAAGTAAAATCATGATAACCACAAAATTAATCTAACTTTTTTTTTTTTCAAAATTTCTTTCTACATTTGGATTTCTTTTTTATTTTCAATTTTTAAATTTGATAAAGCCTAAACCTTAAACACCCTAAATCCTTAATCGACCTCAAATTGAAGACCTTCAATTCTAAATTCTCTTCCCTAGTGGCGAGGTTTTGGTGGGTATAGGATCAAAAGGGGAGAAGCTTTCACTAGGTGAATTGGAAAGAGTTATGAAAAAGCAAAAAGTGTGGGGACCTTGGTTGGAGGATTGGCCAAAATCTTGATGCTATGAGTTGGGCTTAGAGTCCTCAAAAGCATTTATTTTCCTATACTCCAACTTCTGGGATGCCAAGAAAGTTAGAAGCAGTTCTAGGTGTTGGGTGAGCTCAAGTTTAGTAAGAGATTTCATCAATAAGCACCAGGCATGGATGGTGGGGGATGTAAACTCGATTAATGTCACAAACGATATACACTTGGTTGTTGAATGGTGAGAAAATTTGGAGCAACACAGAACACCCTAGAAACTAAGAAGTTTAATGATCTTTCCAGAGTGAGGACTAGTGCTTGGGATGAATGTTTCTAACCTCTCTCTCCTAATGGGCATTATAATATTAAGTCAGGTTACCAAAATAATGTTGAAATTGCTCTTAATTCCCCTAGTTCATTTGAGGCTGTGTCCCAATCCTTGTGGAATTCAATTTGAAAAACTAAAGTTCAGCCAAAAATAATAACTTTCTTCTAGAGACTGTTAAGGAGGTTCTCCCAACTAGAGTCAACCTACTCAAAAGAAAGATAGTTTTTGAGGCAAGATGCCCTATATGTGAAGGGAGACACATACCCTATATGCCAAGGTCAGAGCTGCCATTCTTGAAAACAATTTAACATTACTTCCAGTTAAGTGTTATAACATTCTTTCTCTATCTTAAATCTTAATTATGTATTTGTCACAAATCCTCAATTTTAGACAAACATGACATGGTCTTGATTTGCTCTATGATAAGATTTGAGAGGTTGAGGAGTGTCAACTACTATGCTGGCATATGATACACATCAAAGCAGATTTCTTATCGTTGCAATAACTGTGAAGTTTGATCTAATTGGAGTAAAAATTGTCATCCTCATGAAAAAAAGGGCAAATGATACAAGGATGGTATCCAGCATCCTTCATATGATGGACTAGTTTACTGATTACTTCATAGATCTCTGCAATCTGGCTATGATACTTGTCCTTGGCTACAAACACATGTCTGGTATTTCTTACTTCAATCCAACTACAACCTGCTTCCTTCTTTAAACCTTTCTCCTCCATGATTCTTTTAATTCTACCGGCATCACCCCATCTTCCTGATGCTGCATAAATGTTTGACAGCATTACATATCTTGCTGTATTTTGAGGTTCCAACTCAAACAGAGCTTCTGCAGCCCTCCTAGCAAGGTCCAAATTCCCATGGACTCGACAAGCACCCAATAGTGCCCCCCACATCGCTATGTGATCTGCTCCATCCGGTGTTTTCTTAATCAAATCTATTGCCTCCTTGAGCCTGTTTTTCTTCCCAAGTAAATCAATCAATATAGCATAGTGATCAAGTCTAGGCTTCACGCCATATTGCTTTTCCATCAAGTCTTGCAACTCTAGGCCTTCATTGACTAGACCTGCATGGCTACAAGCAGATAACAAACCAAGAAATGTCACATGATTGGGCTTTGCATTGGCTTCTATCATCCTTTTAAAGACAGCCAGTGATTCCAGCCCCAGGCCATTCTGTGCAAACCCGGTTATTATTGTATTCCAAGATACTATATCCGTCCAAGAAATCATGTTGAACAAATTTTCAGCTGATTTCATGTCTCCACACTTGCTGTACATGTCAATCAAAGCATTAGATATATACACATTTAATAAGCAGCCATTATTGCTGTTTCTGATAATGTGACCATGAATTTGTTTACCTCTTTCTAAAAGTGCCATATCTGCACAAGCGCCTAACACACTGACATAAGTTGGAGCACTAGGCCATATACCCCCCGCCAGCATCTGCTCAAAAAGATGCAAAGCTTCATTAAAAAGCCCATTTTGGCCAAAACCCGTTATCAAAGCAGTCCAGGACACCGTATTTCTGATCGGTATTTCGTCAAATATCCTACATGCCTCATCCAATCTAGAAGCACGAGTATAAGCGACGATCATTGAAGTCCAAGTCACAACATCTCTCTCTGGCATTTGATGAAATATAGAACTAGAGTTATTGGGTTGGCCACATTTTCCATAAGCATCGATTAATGCATTGTTAAGGATCACATTCATCTCCAAACCTATTATAACTGCGACCCCATGTACCTGACGCAACCAGTTAAGGGAAGCCAAACAGGCACAACTGCCAACTATACTAACAAACGTGAACTCGTCCAATAGCAAACAATCATAATCCTTCTGCATCTTCTGGAAAAGCTTTACTGATTCTTTGTGAAACCCATGACGTGTCAGACCAGAGATCAATGAATTATAGGTGATAAGGTTCCGTTCAGGCATTTTATCGAACAGTGCGTAGGCATTATGGAATAGACCCATTTTACAATACGAATAGAGGATCATGTTCCATGAACGAGTGGTCTTGTGGGAGAGATCGTCGAAGGCCTTTTGTGCACTCTGTACACAGCTGCACTTAAAATACAAGTCTATGAGACGATTGGTGAGGAACGAGTCGAAGAGAAGTGCGGTTTTGAGAAGGTGAGAATGCAAGGCCTTGCCGAGTTTCAGATTTCTAATAGTGATGCATTCGGAAATGAGAAATGCGTACTTCCTAGCTGAGAAGCCGATATCAATCATATCATTAGTAAGCATGAATTCGAAGATGTTAAAGCACAGAAATTGCCAACTTGTGAAAGTTCCGTTAATAAAAACTATATTACGTAACAACTAAAAAGAAGTATTTGTAAGTGGAAATAGCCAAGTCACGATAGCAGATGACATGGAATAAGCCACGAAAGCGCCAGTTAGTGACGTGGGTTCGTCAAACAAGTGGGCAGTGTTTGATGATCTTTCTTTCCTCGATTCACGATCTGGACTCTTGCGTTTGATTAAAATATGGACTTCACACTTTCGCATTCATGATCGGATCCTCAAGACTAATTTTTCTAGGAAAAATTTAAACAGAACAAGCTGATCGGGTACTTTCGGCAAATGTGGTTGTTTCGATAATGCCCGCAAACTGTTTGATCAGATGCCTAAAGGAACATTTCTAGTTGGAACACTAGGAAGATCTTCAAGTCGATAAAGGTGCCTGACCGGTGTTTCATGGAATTCGATGGTATCACAATCAGGTTTTGCAATTCTCCATTAAGATGCAGAGTGAGAATTTTAGACTTGATGAGTATTCGTTTGGCAGTGGTTTTTAGTGCAGCACGTTCTTGCATAGTACGGAACCTGATCCTGACGTCGAGTGTATGACATTTTGGTGTGAGGTTGGAGTTGCATTACTTCATGTGCATGCTTTTCTGGTGAAAGACAAAAGCCACCCTCCAGAGATGACCATGACGATGACGAGATTCGCAAGCAGCAGGAAAGTGAATTTGAACTAATCTTACATAGAAAATGGAAATGCTACTGGTTCCTGACTGCACTTCAATTCATTTGCTTAAATGCTTATGGACATCCATCTATTTGAAAGATTGCTTAACTTTAAAATTTAAGAAAAACTTTGGCGTAAATTTTATATATTTTTTATTACATTCTTTGTCTAAAAATCTATCGACATATGAATAATTTATATAATTTATTTTTTAAAATTTATTTTTTTTAGTTACACATACTTTATTTTTATTAAAAAATTTGATAATAAAAATATAAAAAATTAAATATAAATCTAGTTCTTAAACATAATTTATTTGGTGGTACCCGTGACTTCAATGGAATAGAGGTAAATATTTCCAATATGCTAACTTTTGTTGCGGTTAACACTTGATTTATTGAAATAATCTCAACACTAGTTAAACTCAGTTAGGTTGTCAAAAACAATGAGCTCAAAACAAATTCAAATTCTCTAAATTGTGTATTTTGTGAAATGCATGAAATGTGTTGATGTTATATATTAACCTGCAAACAAGTTCATGTATAATATAAAATATTTATTTTACACATTAACTTGCATGAAGACTAATATAAAAAAATTGTACACTTCAACAATTTACAAAATGCACATCCTAAAGATCTGTTCTTGCTCAAAACTGGTTAAGTGCCACTTCCACACAATGGCTGCATTTGAAATTACGAAATTAGGCTTGATAACCTGGTGGAAAACTCTAACTATAGTTGTAGTTATTACCCTTTATTTTCAATATTTGTGAGAATGGTATTGCCGAATTGGTGAGTTAGGATGAGAAGAGATAGACAATTATGTGAATTATCGTAGAAAAGAGAAACCAACATAATATCATGTTAGTACAAATTGTTGGTAAAGGCTGAATTTGTAAATATATATATATATATATATATTGAAATGACTTGAGCATATCTTATTTGGACACAATTTGAACTATGAAGCAAAATCCTAGACATGTGAATTCTCATGAGAGAGTCACCATCATCTTCAGATGATGACGCTCTTGATTCCCCTTTGTGAGCATCTACATCTAAGAATTACATAAGAAACGAACCTGTAAACCAAGATGAAGCACACCATGGCTCCCACATTCTTCCATCTACCATTTTCATCCCCATATCCTTCTTCTTTAAGCACATTCTCTCCAGTCACTATACATGCCCCAAACATATACCCCAAGCACTTTCTTGAGTTGGAGAACTCATTTATCAGAAACCCTTCGAAGGGATACTTAAACAGAGATATATAGTGCATGAAAATCCAGTATTTTGGGATTTCATTCTTTGATATGAAGTAGCCCGAGAACAAGAAGAATGATCCCACGACACCGGAAATCACTGAGTTCCCAACTATAAAATTAGGAACCAGAGCACTGATGCATACCACAACTGAATTTGCCGTGTAAAGAATTAACCAAATTAGCAACAAGAAGTTGAAAAATGCTGTGAAATTCCGACTGAGCCCAACAAGCCAGTATAAAGGTACTGTGAATAAAATGGCTAGGATGAGTAGAAATGGCAAGTAAACAAGACCATTGGCAATAGCATAGGATGATACCCTGTAGCTCCCACATGAGGTCTCCTTCATAAGAATCTCTCTTTCTTGCAGAAAAATTGGTAGAGCTTCTATGGTGCTTGTTAACAAAAATGTTAGTATAAAAGCAAATAGACCTACCATTTCTGCAGCTCCTATTAAATCATCCTTGAGATTACCAAAGATAGATCCCAAAACCAGTCCTGAAATCAGCATCTGAATCGTCCTAAATGCGAAGAGCTCCTTTGTACGAAAGATAATTTTGGAAAACCTATGAGTGAGAATCATAGTTTCTCTCAATCTAGAATTAGCAAAATCGCAAGTGAAATCAATTCCCGAGTTGATGATTTGCTCATCGATCAACTTGGATTGTTGAAAAAGTTGTTGCAGAGTAAGCTTACCACTCTTACTCTCACCTTGATCTTCACCTTTCTTTTGCTGCATAGCTGCTGGCAGTTGTTGCAGCGTTTCTAGCTGAAGTTGCTGGCATTTTTGCTGTTGCTGAATGGTTTCCATGGATTCAATGGCAAATTCAACTACATTTACATAAAGAGGAAGCTCCAGACCCATTAATCTCATGTTCACACCCAGCAAATCCACAGTGCCTTGGTGCAACACACAGCCATTGCCTAACAACAATATTGAATTGAACAACTTCACTATTCTGAACCCAGGTTGATGGATACTAAGGATTATAGTTCGGCCTCTAGAGTCAGCCATGACCTTGAGCATATCAATGATTTGCAGTGCAGAAGTACTATCAAGCCCAGAAGTGGGTTCATCCAGAATCAGAACTTTTGGATCATGTATGACTTCAACACCAATTGAAACTCTGCGCCTCTCGCCACCAGATATCCCTCGTTCTCTTTCATCCCCAATTCGAGTCCCAGAAACATGGCTAAGTCCTAGCTCTTGAATCAGTGACTTCACTCTGCAGCAGAGTTGTTCTACAGGAAGCTTTAGCCTCAATTTTGCACTGAACATCAAAGTTTCTTCCACCGTAAGTAAGGGAAATAGAGTATCCTTTTGTGTGACATACCCTGAAATCTTCCTGAACTGATCTTTATCTGCAGGCTTCTGGTTCACCAAGATAGACCCACTCTGTGGAGTGATTTTACCAGCAAGAATCTCAAGCAGGGATGATTTTCCAGCTCCACTTGGCCCAACAATGGCGAGTATTTCCCACGGCTTGGCATGGCAGTTCACGTCCTTAAGGACATGCCTCACTCCACTGCATGCTTGTCCAGCTTTTTTTGCTTCCTCTTCTGGTTCCTGAGCTTCACCATCTTGTTCCTCATTCTGTTGTGGAGATTTGCAACAAATTTTAAAGGGTTGCTCCTTTTTCAGTGTGCCTATCTTGTAATTGATGCCTATTGCTTCAACCTCACAACCTTGTTTCTTCATTGAATACGTGGTTTGCATCTTCCTCTGTGTTTCTCTCTCTCTCTCTCTCTCTCTGTCTTCCCTACTTACTCTGCATTATCAAATTCATTTGTTTCCCTTCCTCTCTGTTTCTTTTTTTATTCTTAAAAAAATACGTTGTATCATTTCATTTTTACACGAGTTAATAATATTTAAATAAATTTTTTTACTTTATATTATCTATCTACGTATTATAAAAAAAAGAATTAATTAAGTTTTTCTTTAATCCACAGTTTTGGCCTCAGCTGCAACAAAACTGGGAAACAATGACTGGTTCGAAGGGATTTAGCAGCAAAAGTGTAAAGACACTAAGGTCCACGAACCTGCAAACTTGGTTCACGGGCACTTGTTCTTCCCACATCTCTGTTTAAGTGATAGAATTTGACATCGAAAGTAGAACAGGTCACGTGGCTAATATGAATATTCAGATCTTCAGTGGCCAACAATCACTAAAATACATTTAGCGTAGGATGATGAATCCACACTTTAAATAGTTTTGGAGTATGCCAATGTTTGAAAAACAGAGGGCTACTTATCTAATTATAGGAAAACACCAGGTAGAGTAGAAGGATACTGGGATTTTGAAATTAACAAAGAAGTGGTCCCCTTGATGCCTCAAGATTGTGGCTGGGATTTCCTATTGCTCCAGAACCAACCGAACCTTCTAAGAAACTCTCTAATTTTATAACATTTTAAAGTCCAATCATTGGTTAAATAATAATTAAATCTTCTAAGATACACAAGTTGTTCTAATCTTAAATAGTAGATTTTGGTAAAATGAATAAAAAAGTTCTCATACAACTATGATTTTTCCATCTTAACAAATCTGGAAAAAAAATTTAACTCAAAATGCTCCAAATCAATCAGCCCTTTTAAATATGGAAAATTGAACAGCTTATCATCTGTAATCTTTAGAGGAGATTAGTTAAATTAAGTGTAATTATATCCTCTTGCTATAGTGTCATCTTGGATTTCGTTGAAACTTCCTCATGCAAAAATCATTGTCAGATAATTGACTAGACATGTTGATTCTAGCTATGGAAAAAACAAAGTTGTTAGAACATCTGAGATAAAGAAATTGGTTGTTTAAAGATAATGATTATTAGAATATAAGTTCATAAAGGCTGAAAGGAATAATGAGATGTGATGATTACTATATGTGGATCAAAGCAAGAGTTTTGTGTTTTGTTTTTATTCAAGAAACTCCTCTGGACTCCAGAATATGACTCTGATACAGGAAACGCCCGTGAACTCTTTTTGTGGTCAATTAAGGTCCGTCCCATTTCCTCTAATTTACCACAAGTCATTATCACATTTATTTTCTTCTATGAAAAAAAAAAACCTTAGGTTCATATACCATGAACTAAAAATTATGTATTAAAGTGAGAGATATAACTGATAAAATTTATTGATGTATTTTAAATTTTTGTTAATTTATTATATTACTATAAAACACATTTTATGTAGTTAACTATTTCTAGGATTAAGAAAATAAAATAAAATATGGACAAGCAAGAACCCAAAAAACCTTCTAGCCTTGCCCGTGAACCTATCTCTCTCTCTCCCTCTTTCACCCCTGCAATTATTCAACATCCAACCCCTACTAACTGAAATAAAGAAAGTTTGTCAAAATCAGAATCCAATTTCATTTTTAGTAAATTCAAAATATTGGAATTGGAGGGAATTTCATTGATCAGTCAACAAGGGTTGCTTAGTTTATGGGGTAAAATATAATTTAATATCTCCTGATTTTTTTCATTTGTGTTGTGTTAGTAATTTCATAGAAAAAATTGAGTACAACTACAACGTACAAAGTTTTTTCTTACTTAGATAAAGTTATCTACTTATGTAGATCAAATAAAATTAATATATTTTATTTTAATTTATTTTTATGATTAATTTATTGATAGTTAAATATATTATAATAGTCTTTCTTAATGTTTTATTTGATCTCCCTCTTAGTTATTTGACTATATTTTATTTAATCTATTCTTTGTACAAGAATCTCTTATAACATTTTCTATACATGATTAAATTACTTAAAACGTATGTTAACCAGATTTTTTATAATAGGTGTTACATCAATTTTATCTCTAATGTAGTTATTTTTAATTTTATTATTTTTAATATATTTGCTGACTTTTTATTATCTAATATTGTGATATTTTTCTATCCATGGAAAAAATGGGTACTTAGATGAAATCAAGAATTTTGTTTAAAGGCAAAATATTGTGTCGTGTGTCTCAACTTTAGAATTTTGATTGACCAAAGAAGTCGACTGATAAATAGATGGCAGCCGACTGGTAAGCCACTGGAGTCTCAACAGAAAAATTGGTCCCTTGATAGTTGACTTTTACGTTATTATTAGTCGACTGATACGTTCTTCCCTAATTCTGGGTTGCTAAGAACATAGCAGTCGACTGATACACTAGTAGCAGTCGACTGGTAAGCTACCGCAATCAATTTACGCCTAATGGTCACTTAATAGTCGACTGCTAAGGACCCAACAGTCGAATGCCAAAGCTCTAAACAATGATTTTAAGGCGAAAAACCCTCATTTTTTGTAACTTCTTCGATTTTCTTGTCCAAAATTCTCTCAACTTTCCTGTTTTCAACATCTAAATCTTCAAAAATTAAACTGATTACTTGCTTCCAACCTTAATTCTGACCAAAACCCTTTGATTTTCCAACAAAATCAATCAAAATTTGTCTCCAAATCCCTTATTCCTCTGCTTGACAAACCCTAATTGCCCCAACCAACAATCTTGCAATTTTGGTTCTAATTCCACATTATTCGCCCACTTAGCCTCCTTTGAGTATTCTTCTCCAGCAAATCTATCATCAATGACAGCCAGAACAAAAAGATTGAAGATTAAGGGATCCTCTTCCAAGGGCTTTGCTCCCTCAACATTATTTTCCTCAGAATCTCAAGAGAAAAATTACTTGGAAAACTTTGCTTAGCGTTCAGTGGCTACTAGTAAGTATGTGTACATTCCTTTCTTTGAGAAAGAAAATTTTCCTATTTTTTCCTTGCTAAAGTTTGTTGGACTGTATAAACTGATGAAACTTGACAAAAAGTGGAGCCCCAAGGTAATTAAGGTTTTCTATTCAAATTTGAAATGGGATGAATTAAAGCATTGTGTGACTACTAAAGTTAGGGGGAAAGCTATCCAATTTACTCAACAACAATTGGGAGCTTGGTTAAGTGCTAAATCTAGTGGACATATGTTTGGAGATCATCTTTCTTCCTTAAGCTCCATCCTAAATTATGATGCTAGGATAGTGCTGAATGCTCTACTTCCCCAGCCTGTAGCTCATCCCATTGCTAACTTTCCAACCACTCAGTTTAGTCTACAGAATAGATTGCTACATTATATCATAGCTAACTGTTTGGTCAATAAAGGGAGAAATTTGGCATATGCAAGTGAATCTGAGCAATTTGTTATATACTGCGTATTGACCGATGATTCCTTCAGTATCTCTTACTTTATCATTGAAAAAATGCTCAGATGTTCTAGGATCAAGAAAGCTGCTTTCTCTTTTGGCTCACTAATCACTTAGATATTGGAGAAGTATAGCATTGATCCATTTGATAAAGAGGTCCTCAGCCCAACTGTCATTTATAAAACCACCCTCTCCAAGTTTTATTATACCAAACATGGTGGTGCTTGGATACAGAAGCCACTATCTTGGACTCAAAGTTAGAGACAAGAGGAAAGAGAGCAACGGGAAGCTGCTCAAGCCCAGGCTCTACCTGTTGATACTCCATTAGCCCTTCCTGCTCCACCCACCTCTTCAAATATTCTGGATGCCATTCATAGCCTTCAAGCCTTAGTTTCCCACCAATTCACTACCTTTGAGGTTGCTGTCAATTTTAAAATGGATGAGTTGACAAAGCATGTGACTGAGTTTGGCACACGGGTTACAACACTTGAGCTTACATCTGCAGACAACAATGACCTTTTAAAGGACCTTCAACAGTCTTTGAGATCAAAGGATAAAGCATAGCATCTTTTTATCTGTTAGACTTACCCTTCCTCCCTTTTTGTTAATGACAAAAGGGGGAGAAGTAGTTAGCTAGGAATTGAATATAATCTACTTTTAGTTATGTATCCTTGATTTTGATTACATTATATTCTGAATGTCCTTGACTTTGATTACATTGATTGAATCTGATTACTATTCAGAATGACTGAATCTGGTTATCTAAATTTGACTGCCTAGATTTATTGCATAATGATTATGGGATAAGAATTATTTCTTAGGAATTGCTAAACAAAAGTTTTTACAAAGATGTGCATAAATTTAGGGGGAGTCTTTTGATAAAATTAATACTTGCAACTAACCCCATCTTCAAGTGCTTTTATGAATATCAATATGTTTGTCATCATCAAAAAGAGGGAGATTGTTGACCCATTGAGCATTTGACTCTTAAAGACATTTTGATGATAACAAACAAATTGAATCGTTTCAGGAAAATCAAGTCCAATGGCTCATCAAGGCAAACCAAGAAGAACAAGAAATTGGATAAGTGATTAGGACTTGAAATTGTAAAGATACAATATAGACTTGAGCTCAAAATTATTTTCCAAACTTTTGAGGTTACTTTCCAAAGTTTAAGTGGCTTTTACAAAGTGATTTTTTCATTCAAAAGACAAAACTCTCACCTAGCAGTTGCACAATGTAACAGTCAACTGGTAGATATAAAGTTTTGAAAATTGAAAATAGAAAGCCACCAGTTGACTGCCAGAAACTTAACAGTCAACTAATAGTTACCAGTCAACTGTTAGAGCATAACAGTCGACTGATAGACCACTAGCTGCTGAAAACTCTATACTAAAGGCACGATAGTTGACTGCCAGGGTATAGCAGTCGACTGTCATAGTACTGTTTTGAAAATTTATCCCTCTAAAAAGTCATCAGTCGACTGCTAAGAAATAGCAGCTGATTGCCATGGCACTGTTTTGAAAAATTAACTTTTCAGAATGTCACACGATCGCTAACGAGGCACCATCAATCTTTCACTTGTACTACGTAAAATTTGAATTTAATAACATGACAGTCGACTAACAAATCATAGCAGTCAACTTAAAGCTTGCAGAGATGACATCAGGCTAAGTACAAATGGCTATTTTTGTAGATATTTCATCTAATTTGTTTTCTGAACGAATTTCTAACATTTTTCTCTTGCAAAAAGTCTATATATAGAGCCTCTAAAAAGCCTCAAAATAAGAAAAAAAAAACATAGAATGAAAATCATCTTGAGTTCTAGTTATTATTATTTTTAGTAGTTCTTCTTTTGTAAAATTTACTCTGATTGAGAGAGTTTCTTGATAAAATTCCTTCATCTAAACTGAGAGATATCTAAGGAAAGGTTTTCCTTGTAAAGACAAAAAGTTTGTAGTGGCTTACAAGTGCCCTCTGTTTTAAACTTGTGATAATAGTGAAAATCCCAAGTTGTGCTTGGAGATTGGATGTAGGCTTGTTGATAAGCTGAATCAAGATAAGCTTCTGTGTGCCTTAAGTTTTCATACATTATCTTCTGCATTTACTTTCAGTAGTTTATCTTATTGTCATTACTAGTTTTTGCTGCTAAAATCTTTATCTTGTTGATACTACTCTTGTTGCTCTATTTTGGGTTAATCTAACTGAACAAACTTTTGCATTTGCCATCTAAAGAAAAATTTTCTCTACACATTTGCTTAAGCTAATTTTTAAATTCTTCATAAGAAATATTTTGGCACCCAATTCACCCCCCTCTTGGGTGCCAACCATTCCTAATACTCTTATTTGTATATAAAATAGAGTATAAAATGAGTAGGGTCGAATTTACAATGATTGACTAATTCAAAAACTATCAAAGACTAAAACAACAATGATTGAGAAGCTAAAAACTAAAAGTAAATGTTAAAAATAGAATTTAAATGCAAGTTAGAGAGAACGAAAATGATGTAACACTAAAAATATAAATTGCAATCATGTAAAAACATAACCAAACTAAGTAAAATGTGTTTCAATGAGATATGAAGCTAGTCAAAGAGTATTCTTATTCAATATCTTTAATAGCTGAATAGTGAAATAATTCTTTATTATAAATGTGATAGGTAACTTCGAGTCAATTATCACTATCCTATCTATTTTAATAGAATTAAGAGACACTCTATAATCTTCCTCTAATAAATCAATCATCATGAGCAAGCGTCTAAAATGTATAAATTGACAACATTAAGTTTAGAAGGATATACTAACATAGAACACCAAGACTTACAAACGGCCCATTTATTTTTCTTCCAAGTTTATTAACAAAATAAAAATACTTTGGCAATAATTTTTCCTATATTAATCACCACTTAAAATTTACCCATTCAAAAAATTACAACTTTGATAAGATCGAATGGTAATAAAATTATCAAGCAAAATAAATATTTAACTATATTATTTATTCACTAAATGATAGCCAGTAAATAAATCGAAAACTCAAAAATATTATAAAAAAGAGTGAAGATAAATGAAGAACACAACAATCTCACAATTAAATAGATATTGAATAATGAAACTTCGTGACTAGATAGAGGGTTAAACTACAAAACATCATATAAAAAATATTCAATGATAATAAGTTAGGTTTACAAAGAAGAAGAATGTCATCTGAAATGGAGTCTCCTCTTCTGTACAACTCAGCCTCCAGGAATGTTTAGCCAAGAGATAAAAAAGATTCAAGAATGGTCCAACGTATCAGAAGATGAAAAGAAAAATCCCTTACATGTGTCTTAGCATTCCCTAGTGCCCCTAGTTTATTCTCTCTCCTCAAAAACTTTCTATCATTCTCCTTAAAAACAAATTCTTAAAAAAGTAATAACAAATATTCTAGAATCTTCAATTTCATGCGACACACGCATAAGCAATATCCATGAGAGAGAGTCATTCAATTGGATAAGCTGTCATATTTTAACTTACTTTAGAACAACAGTAAGAAATTTACGACACGGCTGCAACTTAGAAAACAGACCAGAGGAGAAAATTCTGCACAAAACCAAACAAAAAAGGGGATAAGAAATTGACTCTGCACAATAGACAAAATGATTACTCGGAGTCAGAATCTATTATCAAAATAGCTAAAATTGTGATTAATTCAAGCCAAAATATGCGTAGAATATACGACTTATCAGCGCCTTCTTGTTCCCAGTCCTTACACATATTTCTTTATTTCATCCCCATCTTCATTTCCGGCATTGGAAGAAAATCTTTTTTATCACTATTTCTCATAAGGTTCCCACGAGGACTCAAAGTATTAACAAAAATTTATTAAAATATAAATATAAATTATTCACAAAAATAAATAAATAAGATAGTAATTAAAAATATTTAATTTTATCAAGATAATAAAATATTAATTATAATTTTAGAGTTTTCAAATGAAACAAAAAGTTATAGAAGTTGAAAATTCTACTACTTTAATAAATTACATGTTTCTTTTTTTAATTTGTAATTAACAAATAATAAAAAAGAAAAGTTACAAAAGATTATATATATATATATATAATAAAAATATTTATATAAATTTTCATAGACCAAATTTATTAGAGGCATCATTCTCATTCTTATCCTTGTAAAAAGAAAAAAAAAAAAAAGTCATTAGCTATACTTTCCTCCTTATCTCTTTCTATTTTTAATGAGAAAAAATTTTGCAGAAAGAAAAAGAAAAAGAGAGATTAGAGATTAAAAAAAAAAGGGAGATCAATCACTGGACCTCTCCATAACAGAGTCTTCAGCTATATCCATTCTAACCTGAAACTGTTGAATTGATGATCTAACTGTAGAATTTGTCATCTTATAGTTGATAGCTTTTCCAAAGACCAAACAGTAACACTTTAAAAATAAGTTTATTGTATATTTTGGTTGATAAGTTTTGAAATAACGATAAGTTATTTTATAATTACGAGATCACAAATTTAAATTTCAAAAAATAATCTCTTATTTACAAAAATAAAATTACATATTGAATCCTTGTAATTGTTTCTTGGCTTGATTAAGTCATCCAAGATATAAAAATTAAACTAATATGTTATGATGTCAATGTCTACGTTACTGTGAATTGTGATTATCATGTGGAATTGAATCGTTGAGTGACTGTGGCTCTACTCAACATTTTAATTGCAGACTTTGATTTCTCTAGTCTTTGACCTTGAAAAACTTAACAAGTTATAGAATTCGATCGGTAATTAATACTACTGAAAATATGAAAACAAGCGTATTGTTTCAGCGACCTCTCTGATCTGTCTCGTCGTTACTCGCTATTCTCACGCAAACTGTATTCTTTTTCTGCGACTTTAACATGTCTGGGGGCAAATGAGGTCACGAGCTCTCGGTGCTTTTGTTGAGAGGTGCACCACACCGCATCTGCATCTGTATTATTGGAGGTAAATGGAGCCCGTGACTGTGTGAGTTTGGATTAGGACATGTTTCTCATCCTATTCTTTACATTTTTTCATTTTTGGAAAAAAAAAAAAAAACTCACATATTTTATTTTTAAAAATAATAAATACATGGTACTGAAGTCTGAAAATATTCTGCTTCTAAGTTCGACAATTTTCCTTCTCTTTTTTTTTATGGATTTGTAAAATGATAGGAAGGGAGGCAATCCATCCGAGATTGTTGGAGTGATATAATGAAGAAACCGACAGAAACATATCTCAAAAAAAAATTTATTACATAAGTTAAATTTTAAACAATTTGATCGAACCATAACTATTTAAACAAGTAGCAAAAGGTTTATGTGGGGCTGTTGTGTGTGTCCTTCATATTCAGTGGCAGACACATTCCAATACCAAAGCTTGCACCTGAGTTCCATAAAGCTCAAGTTTTTTATCAAGAGCTATCACCAAAGGTTAAGCAAAGCTTGCACCAGAGGGAAAAATAAACCACATAGTTCTTTTTTAAGCTCAAAGTCAAACTTAATATCTAACTTGTACGTAAATATGCTTGCATAATCATATCCTTTTTTGTGGTCTTCGTAAATATGCTTCGTGGAATGACACGGAGGTATTGTCCCACTAAGCACATAGAACCATTGTAAAGGATTGCCCCTTGAAGACGAAATCTGTGTAGTGAGTGTTAAAAAGATTTTGTGCCCACCCACCTCTGTTCATTTTCCCAGAAAGGCCCACCCTAAAAGGAGTTTTTGTTATCCTAAATGCTGCGTCAGATTGTATTCATGAATAGTGAGTAGCGCTAAAAATTTTCTTGTGTACACTGGTGTACATATAATAGAAAGTAATAAAGAATTGAAATATAATTTTTACGATAAATTTAATCTTAAACTTTTATTATTTTTTATTGTAGATATACTAGGTATAACGTTGTTACCACAAAAAGTAAAAAATGGGTTTTGCGGATATACCAAATGAGAAGTAAAAGTGTAAAGCACATAAAGTGATATTCCTAAGTACTCATTGATTGAATTGAGTATCACAATCACAGGTTAATTAAAAGGCCGAAGTCGGGTATGGATATTAGTCTTTAAACAAAAGAGCACAACAGGACAGGGGAAGTATATATTCAATTTAAAGAAAAAGAAAAAAGATGATAAAGTTGATATAAAAGTAATACAGATAAATAGTCTCACTATATATATATATATATATATATTTTAGATGTCCAATCATTAAAGAAAAACTTAAATTAAAACACATAATAAACAGAATAAAAGAAAGACCGCGGAAAGTGAGAATCTCGTTGTGTCTATAAAAGTTAAAAGTTACATTTACTCATCAATCTCAAAAGGACAGGTGGATGGAATGATGAGAAAGCAACCCAGCCAAGGTTACCCATTTGGCCAGTCGGTGGTAATCAATTCACAAAAGAAGGTGAGTTTAAATCTTTCTTGAGGAAGACGAAGACGAGAAAGGGTCTTGTAAATAATAATAATAAAAGCAGCGGAATAGTCCCCTACTTAGCTAGGTTGTGGTAGTAGTTGTTTCCATGGTAACGATTCATGGGAGAAATCAAGTTATAATTAATACGTGGCACTTATAAAAAAAAGTTGTACATTAATTAATGTTAATAACTTTTGATTTTATGATAAACATTTGATTTAATCTAACAACAAGTATCAAAACCGAGATCACATACTTATTCCTAGTGAACAATTATTGACGAAAAGGGAAGAACAAGGGTAAATCTCTCACCATTTAATGGCCAAGTAGCGATATATTAAGCAAGAAATTAGGTGACAAAATGACAAATTTAAACTTAAATTTTTGTTAAAAAATATTTATATTTAATGTTTAATACTACTTTGAATATAATTACTTTATATATTTGTAAAAACAAAAAAAAAGGGAGATTAATAGGTTTGAAATGTCGAAGTGTAGTAAATACGTAACACTTAAATTGATAGACTTAAATAAAAAAAATTACACCCTAATTAATAACTACACTTTTTGACCTTGTGTTGATCTTAAAACTTTCACACTGATAGAAGGTTAAAGTTTTTCTTCCTCTCCACATTGAAAAGGTGCTTTCACACTATCCAGCATACTCCAATATTGCGTTGCCCATATACAGTTTTTTCTTTCTTTTAGCCATGAGGTGGGGCCGAAGGATGGATAAGCTTCAAGGTGCCACCTAAAGCTTAAAAAGCAAGCACTGTTAAAACACTTGTCCAAGGATCAACTTAGTGCCGGCTAAAGGTGACCTGCCACCAACTTAATGATGCGAGAGTGCGGAAGTTTATCTTTTAGTGAACTGTTATGATGGCTTATGAAACAGATATTAAGCCAGAAAGTCATGGACTATTATTGGTTAGTTGTCTACGTAATGCAGCAAGATTCCCATTTGAGCAGCTTAATTTGTGTTTTTATCAGTTTGTCTGATTAATTGATAGAATCATTTTGCTTAAAATAGATTAATAAGATACAAACATGAATGAAGTTGGTCGAAGAATAGGACTAGTGATGAATTATGTGCGCAGCTGGCACTCTGCAGAACCACAGATACTTCCTTCTTTCGTTATAAGAATTAATTTTAACTGTTAATTTGGTGTCTCAGGGTTGAGAATGAAAACCTGATTTAGAAGAAGGATTCAATCAAGAAAAAGACGAGAGAAAAGTTACCTTAATTGAAGCGATTCCCTCTTTTAAGAGACAGAACCATGTCTCAGATTTACCCAGCCTTAGCTGTTTACCTTCTGATTCCTCCAACGCTGCAGCAATAATGAAAAATTCCAATGGGTTGCCTTTGAGTTTAATCTTTAGGGTGCCAACTATCAACAGTTACACTTTTAGCTGATAAGGTGTGGCTAAAATGATTCATGCTTCTGAAAATATGCGAATGTGAACGCGAACACTTGTGACCCATGTTATATAAAGAAACTTTTTCAGGGTCAGAGACCCATCATCTAGATTTGTCCACACGCTTGAACAATCAATTAGACCAAACCTGAGATATATCCCCAATAATAACCCTTTATTGGTTCATGCAAAGAGTAATTAAAATGCTTTTTTAATCATCAAATTATCTGTGCTATACAGTTAAATCTGAATTTGTGGGGATGAGATGATAATGATAACATTAGCTTAAGGGGAAACTTGATGATGATTCATTACATTAAGCAAATTTATCTTAATATCCCTTTGCAATTTGCATGCAGTACACACTGGAGGGACCCTCATAGAATTTTAAAGGGAAAGAAGGCTTATGTATAATTATGTATGTATGTATGTTATGCTTCGTGGATAATGTGATGTTAAGAAATAAAATGAAGAAACAAGGAGTAAAATGCATCATATGCAGATTATAATGCAAGGCATTAGCAGGGTCCAGAAGTATTTTAAATTTTTAATGCATATCCTCGTTAAGTTAGCTACCTGCAATAATTTAATATGACTTGCAATGATCAAATTACAGCTAACTTGTTATGTTAGCATCCTTGGCCGGCTTTCTCCTTCTTGGCCCTACTTTTTTATGATGGTATTCCACGTACCGCCGTCTTTCTTCTACCAACTCAATTCTTATTTTGAATCATAATCAACCAAAATTCTCTCTCTCTCTCTCTTACTATAGGTATAAATAGTACCTAAACTTGACCCAAATGCCGTAGTCCACTAAACAAACTCAAAATATAGGAGATCATAATGGGAGACGAAAGCGTCAACCTTCCTCCTGGGTTTCACTTCTCCCCAACAGATGAAGAACTTGTCCTTCACTTTCTCTATAGCAAAGTTACTCGGTTAACATGCCATCCTAATATCATCCCTGATCTTGATCTTTCTGTGTCTGATCCTTGGGAATTAAATGGTATGCTTCTGTTTATTCTCAATTTGTTACTATCTTTCACAATTACACATAAAAAGGAACCCAAATAACCTGACTTGTGCATGGATATGAATCCATATCTATATATATAGGCAAGGCGTTGTCAAGTGGAAATCAATACTATTTCTTCACCAAAGTGAACGAGGACAGAGCTACGGAAAGTGGGTATTGGAAGGAAATAGGTGTCACTGAATCTATTGTCTCAGATGCTGACAAGAAAGTAGGAATCAAGAAGTACCTCGTATTCAACATCGGGGAAGCTCCACAAGGTACTGAAACCAGTTGGATGATGCAAGAGTATCAACTTTGCTCATCTGGGTTTAACACTGCATCTTATAGAAGTGCTAGAGGAAGACGAAAACCTGTAAGTGATTCATTTATTCAGTTGAATCAGTGAGTTAGCAGTACTACTATATATATACATGACGAACTAATGAACTTTCAATTGATTTTCTCTGCTAAATCTGCAAGACAGGATCAAAGCCAGAGTAGATGGGCTTTATGCCGTGTTTATGAAAGGAACAGAGATTCTCAACAAGGTGTGAACTGCTATAGCGATGACGAAGATGACAGTAGAACAGAGCTTTCATGGCTGGACGAAGTCTTCTTATCATTGGACGATGATCTTGAAGAAATTAACCTGGCTTTTTATTAGAAATTTAGAATTAATGTATACTCGATGACATGATAGATATATAGTATACTAGCTTGCATAATCCAAGTTCTCAGTTACAAGTATTTGGGTGGCAAACTAGAGCTAGGACCCTTGGTTACATGCAGAACCACCAAGTTAAAGAGTACCTGTTTATCACTAAGTTACATGTATTGTCTTTGTTCTTGCCTTTCCAACGTTCTGGTACTGGTACACCTGAAAATATTATCTTGCAAAAATGCAGCTCAGGTTATTTTCTCTTTTTCTGGTACAACAACTTTACTTTTTTTTCCTTTTCTAGATACAAAGGTACAACAACTTGGCTACTTTCTACTTTAACATATATATTATGAGCTGTTCCGTTATTAAAATTTAAACCAAGTAAGTCTAGTCTGACTCTAAAAGCCCAAAAGGATACACCTTAATAGAAAGAGTCTCTTGGTTGGGAAATGGATCAATTTGAGACGCTAAATATGGGAATTCACTTTTCACTGCATGCTAAAAAAGACAGAAGTTTACAAATTAATTATTAAGATATCTTACTACCGACAAGTGGAGAATGGAGATGGGTTTTACTTTACAGCCAAAATGAGGTCCTTTAGCAAATTAAAATTTTACCTAAGAGTAAACTCGACACAAATAGACAAGGACTAATTTATGAGCCTCAGAGCCACCTCATCTAGCACTGGTAGTAACCATCATCATCAGCCAGGGAGAAAAAGCATGCAAGAGAATCGAGGGGCCCGCCAGCTATCTAATCCATAAGTCATACCAGTGGATCTGCATGATTCTTAATTTCCTTTGTTTTTTGTTTTTTTTTTGCAAAATTTTTATTACAGTCTATTAGTCCTTATCACAATAAGATATTGAAGGAGTCAGACCTAGGAGTTTTGCTTCGAATAATACTTTAGACATAAAAATCAGGGAGTATAATAATATAATATAATTTAATTTAATTCTTATTCTACCCACTTCCTCAATCCCATATTCTAAAGATTTCGATAAATTATTTCTTATTTTATTTTTAAACAAAATGTTTCCCCTATACTAATTCAATTGCCTATTTTTCAAAATTTTTAATATTCCTTAAATAGGTATATTACTGCTTCTGTGAGTGACGAACTAGATTGAACGTGAATGTGATGTTTGAATTGTCATACCCCCGCATTCCGCTTCATCTCTGTCTTCGCCATCTCTTGTAATTTAGTATTCGTCTCATGGCTCTGTGCGTGAGGAAATCGACGACCACCCTGAGCCATCTCAAATCAAAGATCGCCTCGTTGGCTTCGCTTCAATTAAAAAGCTCTTGGAGTTCTTCGACCACTCACTTTCGCCGTTACGACCTATCTCGCCCAAATTTCAGGAACTGGAGTGAGAATCGCAATGCAATAGTGACCCTTTTTCCTTCCCGCCGTTTCGAGTCGACTACTGCAAAAAGTCGTTTGAATTCCATTGACGATGCCTATGGGAATCAGGTACATTCTTCAAATGCAATCATGCAAGAGGAAAGACTTCTCATTTCAGCTAGTGTTTTAGAATCCTCCTCGTTTTATCCCGACAAAAAACCCTAGAATCTTCTCTATAAGAACAAATTTAAGAGATTTTAACACATTTTTGTTTTGGACTGAAAGTTTAACAATTTTTTTGTTGTCAAAGTTTAGCAAATCTAAGGGAGTGTGACTGTCTTAAGCGTCGGTAGAAGTGTGAACTATAAATTAAAAATTCAATATTTTAGAAAAAAAAATTCACCAAATTATTCAAAGAAAAAAAAGAGGATTACCTTTTTTTAGTGGAAAAAATGATTAATTTTGAGATTAAAATTAACAAAGCATATGCAGATCACAACTCTAATTTTTTTTTTTTCCCCAATCTAACTTTTCCACCTAAACCTAGCAAAAGGCAGCCATTATGTAAGTTTATATGTAATTATTTATATATTTATTATTAAATTTTTTAATTAAAATAAAATATATAAAATTTTTTAAAAAAATTAATTAAAAATTAAAATTATATAAATTATATATATATTAATTTTTAATTTAAAAATTAATAACAAAAATATAAAAGTTATACACAAATTTTTTCTTTATTATATGTCTCAATAAATTATGTCAAAAATATGTTATCTCTAATCATTTTAACTATATGTATTTATTTTTTAAATATTTATTATAATTTTATTCTTTATATTTTATTTAATTAATAATAATAACTTCATGCCCTAAATATTAAGCTTTGTATTGCAGAAGGGATCTTCGGCCTCCTATTGACTTAGACTTGGGCCTTAAACTATTTTTGCCTCTCAGTTGACCAAAAAACCTGTTAAACAAAAAACCATCACTTTGTCCAAAAAAACAAAAACCAATCAGTGACCGAAAAAATGAAAACCTTTTTTTGATACACTATAAACGCTGTTTGCCGCAGCTCTGTTTCTTCTGTGCCTTCAATTCGATCCTCAAACACTTCTCTCTGGTTTATTGCCTCGATCCTCTTGGTTTGGTTATGGTTAGGGATACTAACGAGAGATGAGAATTATGATCCGTTCAAAATAAATATTTAAATAATAAAATATAATTATTTATCAAATATTAAAATAATGTGAATATTAATTTTAAATATTATATACTTACCTGTATGAATATAATATTAATATCTGATATTTAAATTAAATAAAATTTTATATTTTTATTAATATTAGATCTTTTGTTTGTAATTCTAATTTATAATAATTATATAAAAAAATTTTATTATAAAATAATTTTTATATCTATTTATAATATTTAAAATTTTTTAATTGAATAGATATCTGATATTAAATATTAAAAAGATTACTTAATTATAAAATATTTAGTATTTATTATTCTTTTAGAGTATTTTAGATATCAAAATAATTTTAAATACAGATATTAAAAATAATAATTTTTTAAAAATGATTAAAGTTTAAATATCCCATATTTTAGACATATACACATACGAGTAATAAAAAAATAACAATAACAAGTACCCACCCATTGTCATGCTGGCCTTATGGTTGAAATCAATGTGAAGGAAGAGGAAGACACTTAAAAGCAAGTTCAGCTTCTTGATTGGACCTTGATAAAGCTATGATCCAGTCAATTATCTTCATCAACCTGCGATATGCAATCTGCCAGTGTCACCCGCCTGATTTTGATTTGTTTTTTAATTTTAATTTTCCGCTGATATTTCAGGCCCTTTATCACTGGCACATCTCTCTTTCGCTCTCTCTCTGAAATTTCGATCAGAGCATTGAATGTCTCAACTGTGATTTTATAAACACTAATATGCACATAAATATTATAATGAAAGTGCTGTCTTAGCTTGGCAAACGCACTCTGTCCCAAAACCGTGTTTGGCACGAATGTTTTGAGGCAATTTCTTCGTTTGCGACAGTAATGGACTTCTTCAAACTACGGTTTTGGAAGTTCCTTTCCAGCAAACTCGCCCATATGATCTGTTTTGATGGGTGATCTTATTGGGCACATTGTTGGAGTACACATTATCTCATATTAATTATTGATCTGGACTTGCAAACCCTGTGAATGAAACTGCGAGATGAACATTTATCATTCAAACTGTTAAAATGAACCCTTTTTACTGAACTGCTTGGATTATAGACAGTACATCTAATGAGGTAAGGACATTTAGGACCCTGAATTTAAAAAGAGAGAAAAAGCTAAACTTTAAGGTCTACATTGAATCCCATTACATGTTCAAAATGCTTCTAGTTTTATCTGCATTCTGTCCTCAAAATCTGAGTGCTATGTATTCTTTTATCAGAATGGGGCACCAAACCAATCGCTTCCATCTTTGCGAATTGGTACACACTAACTGGATATGGCAGGTTGTTGACTTTCCCGGTGGACCAGTGAAATTCGCCCCTCAAATGAGGTTTATACCTGAATCGCCTGAGGAGAGAACACACTGCTACCGTGTCCTTGATGACAATGGGCAGCCAATTTTGGGTTGTCGCTTTGAGAAGGTCCACAAATCCCAAATCTACCTTAGTATTTTCTTTGCAAGTGCTAAGACTCTAAGATTGAATCAATGTTAATACTATGAAAAGAAACTGACGGATATTAATAATGCCAGGTTAGCGAGGAAGTTGCTGTGAAGATGTATAATAACATGGTTACTCTTCAAACTATGGACACACTCTTTTATGAAGCACAAAGGCAAGGTAGAATCTCTTTTTATGCAACTACCATTGGGGACGAGGCTATCAACATTGCATCAGCTGCAGCCCTCAACATGGAAGACCTTATCTTCCCTCAGGTTACAAGTGCATGATACACATGAAAGGAGATTTTACCGTCTTGTCTAATTAGTGACTTGAGTAACGATGGAAATAATACAACAGTGATTCTGACTACGTGCAGTATAGGGAACCAGGAGTTCTGTTATGCGCGTGGTTTCACTCTGCAAGAATTTGCCAACCAGTGCTTTTCCAATAAATATGATAATGGGAAAGGAAGGCAAATGCCAGTCCATTATGGGTCTAGACAACTCAATTACATAACTGTAGCATCAACAGTTGCGTAAGTATCTAAAGCTTATTTAATTATATCTTGTTGCATAAAACTTCTTTGGTTCTTTGCCCCACAATA
The DNA here is from genome assembly GCA_031216115.1 of Senna siamea. Classification (NCBI taxonomy): domain Eukaryota; kingdom Viridiplantae; phylum Streptophyta; class Magnoliopsida; order Fabales; family Fabaceae; genus Senna; species Senna siamea. Next base: position 16,060,760 of record CM062359.1, on the reverse strand, counting down.
TTAAAAGCTACAAAATGTTTAACTTACACTGATGTCCAGTTCGTGACTTCCCCATGCTGTCGGAGCTGCATATTCCTTAAAGATGGACAAAAAGGATGCTTGTGCTGTCACTTATTTGGTGATGGTGGCTCAAGCGAGGTAACTGTAGAATTTCTTTCATGTGGGTGACCCCTTTCTTAAAGAAAAAGAAATTTTTAGGTGACTAAAACACAGGACGGACTGAGAACTTGTATCTGGTTCTCACGACATTCAAAATGAATTTAGCCATGCAGTAATATTGTCAGTTATGGGCTACAGCTTCTCAGCTTTAATGCTTCCTCACCTTTTCTGTACTTTTCCATTTTGCATTGGTCTCTCCTAAATAAAGTATAGACAGAGAGGTGCAACAGTACGCTTTTATTTCCTTCAGTAATGAAAGATCCTCAATAACTAAGAGAATTGGTTTTACTTTATATATTCTAATAGATAGATTGCATTGTCAGGGAGATTTCCATGCTGCTTTAAAATTTTCAGCTGTTATGGAGGCCCCGGTTATTTTTATATGCCGGAATAATGGATGGGCCATTAGCACTCCTACTTCAGATCAGTTTCGTAGTAATTTTCCTTCCCTTTTTTTTATTTTGGTACTTTCTCTTTGGTTATCTCTGTGGCATAGTGTCCTAATGTCGAAATGCAATTGTTCTGGGTTTTCTGTATATGCATAGGTGATGATGTTGTTGTGAGAGGGCAAGCTTATGGAGTTCGTAGTATCTGTGTAGATGGCAATGATGCCCTGGCAATTTATATTGCTGTTAAAGCTGTACGTCAAATGACATTCACTGAGCAGAAAACAGTTCTAATTGAGGTAAAGTGATTACTTTTCTGGCAGCAGCAGCATGTGCTGTGGTGTCAAAGACATTTTAATGACAGACCAATGCTAAATAACAATTTGATTTTTCCTTGGTAGACCCTAACATACAGAGTGGGACACCATTCCACATCAGATGATTCCAGCAGGTATCGCTCAGTCAATGAGATCGAATTATGGAGATTGGCACGAGATGCTGTGGCTAGATTTAGAAAATGGATTGAAAGAAATGGTTAGTGGAATTGTAAGGCTGAATCAGAGCTTAGGAACAATGTTAGACAGGACGTAAGATTTCTCTCCCAGAAAATCCGGCCAACTGAATGATACCTGATTGTATACTACTTAATGCTTTTTTGGGTAGAATTTGTGTTTTTATTGTAAGATTCATGTTTACAATCCAAAATTAATGTAAGGATGACCTGATTGAGATTGAGTTTAACAGAAGTTTTCTAGTATTGAGTAACTGTAAAGGAAAAGCAGATTGAAAATTTGAGTGCCTCTTCAATTTTGACAGAACTATAGAATTCGTTAGTATGTCTAATAACTAGAGGCAGAGAAAAACTAAATAAAATAATAAGAAAAGTTATTAAGATAAATTTAATTATTAATAATTTAACTATAAAAATAAATAAAGACAAAACATGTTGATATCGTTTAATTTATATAATCGATTTTATTTAATGAGAAAAAACTTTATTTGTTGTTGTTGTTACATAAAATTCACTGGTATAATAAATTTCCCGTCCTTGAATCAGATGGGAATTATAATTTACAAGGGTGGTTTCCTTGAAAGATACTTTACACATGACCTATTTACAGGGCAAGTGATAACTCGGTATGTTGAAAGTTGGAACTTAAAAAGAAATGGTACCAAGGATCTTACCGTTTTACCATCATAATCATGAATACTGGAAGTAAATTCTTTTAATTTGATTAAGATGGTATGGAATTTCGAAAAAGTTATTCAATATAGTGATTTTTTTTATTTCTAACCCATAATTTTTCTGCTACAGCTTCTGCATGCAATTCAAGTGGCAGAGAAGGTTGAAAAACCACCACTTGCAGATATATTCACTGATGTTTATGACGCCCCTCCATCCAACCTTCGCGAACAGGAACAATTGTCAAAAGAGACTATAAAAAGACTTCCACAGGATTACCCAGAAAATATTTTGTCTGTAGTTAAGACCTCAATGTGCTTATTTAGATGACTTTACTTCTTTCAATATTAAGCTTGTCTTCAAACTTATATTCTTCTTTTTTGTCGTGAATTGAATTTTCTACTTGAGGAAGCAGTCTATCTATATACAAGGGCCTGCAAACTAGCAAACCAACAAGTATGGAGGTATGACTAACAACTTTGCCAAGTCAGATACATTGATTGAAGTGAACAACGATAAAAACAAAATCTATCTCCTTTTTGGCTTCCCTTTCCTTACGTTTCTGATTTTTCTTACGGATTACGGAAGATAATAATCCTAATGGAAAAAATTAAAAGAAAGTAGAAACTGATTCCTCAATGGTGCAGTCTATTCAAAATTTCCCTCTGCTGTACTGTTGTTCGTTGAAAAATGGACTATTAAGCAAAATATTTCTTCCATTGATGCACGTGGTGGCATGACTTAGGCATCCTAGAAGAAGTGGTTTATAATTACAGTTCAAAGACCACCAGCATGGTGGGTCCTAAAATTGTTCTTTTCTGGACTAAAACACTGAGGGGAGAGGGTTGCAATAGGCAAATTCAATAATGGTAGGAGCTTGTTAATAAAGTGTGAGGAGCACAAGAAAATATATTGGAAACATGTAATGATTGAATTCTTTGAAAACTAAAAGATAGCATATGCAAAATTAAAGGTTCATAATGTGATTGTTGAATTGTTAAAATGACACAAGTTAGATAAAATAACTTTTAATTATGAAAGCAGATGCAATGTCAATGTATGGCGTATGAAATACACCACTAATATATTCTAGTTTTGCCTTCAAATTGTGTCATTTGTGATGTTATTCAAGTTATTTACGATTGTTGTCATTGTCATAATTTTCGGTTGTTTAATTTGACCATCTAAAGGGAGAGATTTTAATTATTATATCTAACCCCTCTCCTTCCTTTCTTTGAACTGCTTAATCTAGGAGACTATCACTCCTGTTTAATATACAGATTTTGTTTAATATCATCTACCTTTGGCCACTTGGGTATAAAACAAAATAAAAAAACAATTAATAGGACGAAAAAACGAAAGTAAAAAACCTAATACATTATTTTAATGTAGTAAAGTTTGCAAAATAAGAATATAGAATAGAAACAATGAAATATCTGAATTTGTTTTATACAAGCTTTTACAAGTTGCATGTGCATCTAAGCCACAAATTGAAGAAGTAATAAATGGGAGTTTGTAGATATGCTTTGATTGACCAGCATCTTAAAATTTAAAATATATATATATAAATAAATAATGGCATCGTGAACATTGGTATTAGCATTAGATAGTGGAGCCTGAAAATATTCCAATGGCAGACAAAATAGTGTTCAAAAGGCCCAAATTCTCCCACAGTAATGTTTACTAGTAAAGATTTTTGGTTTTGTCATTTTGTTGTTTAGTCTCTTTCTACATGCCATTTTCTCCTTCCTTGCCAAACTTACCAGTTCTTTCGGGAACATTTAATGGACTTGGTTTTCTTGCCTACTCATTTGACAGAGATGTTTAATTAATATTAAGGCTTGCAATTGCATTGATCCTATTCCGAGGCTAAGAGTTGATTATACAAACAATGCAGTTTGTCCTTCCTTTATGCACGCAAATCATTTATGTCATTTTCTTTGTGTTGTATTTTAATGTCATTTTCCTTTTTTATATATTATTATTATTGAATTATGATATTTTTAGATATAATCGCATTAACAATATTTTTCTTTTAAACATAATTATTTCGTAAAAATTTCAAATTATATATATAGTCTTTTAAATAAAACAGTCATATCATCTTTCAAAATAATAATATGAAAATAATTTTTTTATAATATGAGTACTAATTTTTTTACAAATATTTTCTTATTAAAAATAAATTAAATATTAAATATAAATATATTTTTCAACAAAAATTCAGATCATAAATTCACTTCAAAAATTTATCTTTCAAAATATACAGTATCATTGAGGTACACTCTGAAGATTATATAAAACCACATTAGGTTAACGTATAAGTTTACCAAAGATATTTTGAGGTAATACAATGCAAGTTTCACATGTATAAAGTATATGTTATTTTTTATTTAATTTATAAAATATAATTAAAATAATTATTATTATATTTTTAAATAATAAATTATATAATAAAAAGTTATTTAATTTTTCACTCTTATGTTATAACATCTTATTATTTTTTTTCTTCTCTTCTCTTCACAATACATATTTTTTTTATAGTTTATATTTTATAATATATAATTAATAGAAAATAAACTTGTATGTCAGTACTTAAATTTAGATGGCTTGTAAATGAGAAACAAAATATGTTACATATGTTGTAAAAAAATTATATACGAGTGTTAGTTTTTTTATAGATTATATAATTAAAATGTTACATATATTTAACTAAAATTATTATGATAGTAGAGATATTTTAATGTTTCTCTCTATCACTTTAATGATGTTATTTTATTTTTATAATTTAAAAATAGATGTTAGATAAATTAAGAAAAAATGTATAAAAATATCAAATATTTATTTGTTGATTTTATAGTTAAGTATTGATGTACAATTTTATTTTCTATAAGTCATACTTTAAAAATATGGTTAAGTGTTGATATATGATTAAGTTCTTTCATCGGTTATTATAGTTTAAACTATTGGTATATTAGAAACTAAAAAATGTATATTTTTAATCTTTTAGGGATCATTTAGTATTTAACGTCTCATGTTATCTTATATGTTAATAACTAACAAATAACGAATTAATTGTTGTGATCTTTCAAATATCAAAATATGTATTATGATATTTCAGAGATTAAAAAATAGATTAACTCTTATAGAATTTTAAGAGATTAAATGCTTGAAATTATTATAAAATAAATATATAGTGGAATATGTGCTAAATTTTGAAAGTGATTGGTACGATATCACCTTTATGGTGTTATCTTAGATAACATTATATTTTGAATAACACAATTGAATTATACCGCTTGTTATAATATTATGTGATAACACAGAAACATTTAAGATAATACTTTGTTATCATATTACACCAAAAAGATATTATTTTATAACAAAAAAATATTATGTCATTTGAAATGATATTATTGGGTGGAATATTTTTTTAAAATTTATTAATTTTACTAATATTATATTTTATTTATTTTTTAACATAAATTAATAATATCACCTATTTTCTTCCCTTTTTTTCACTAAAAATATCCCTTATATCATAACTTGTTACAACTCTAGAATAATCCCTAATCTCTCTGTATGTCTATACCATGTTATGTGAAATTTAATGAGTAGTTTATTATAATAGTATGAACTAATAATTCATTTTTTTAATTTAAATTTAATTATAAAAATTTTAAAACAATCATAGTATAAATATAATAGATAATTTATTTAAGTTTATAAGGATATATTTAGAAATTAAAAAAACAAATGATATTAATTAGTATAAATAATAAATATTTATACCTTATATTACTATCATCTAAAATATTACTAATTAACATACTAAATATAAGTATCATAAATATATCATAAGATATAAAATTATACTATAAAATATCATATTATTTAAAATAATATGATATTTAAGATGATACTGTATCCTTACAAACCATTTAAGATTGTCTTTGCTGCATGTATCAAATTTGGGTATCTTCAACCATATATTCCAGTCCAAAAGTTGAAAATTCACATTCATTATTGAATTTGGATTGAATTAAATAGAAAATGTTAGATATTTCAAATCCGGCCAGCATAATGGAAAATTTAATTTGTTGGTATTTTTCTAGAACTTACATACCACACACCACACGCTACCAAAATTAATTTCCAATTTGATTTTCTTTTGTTGATACAATTACTTATTTCATTGAATAGTTCATGAATATCAATTATTTAAGGTTGTGTATTTATATACATTTTAATTAATTTTTGTTAAGCTTTTTAAGACCTAAGAAATATATTGTCTTATTAGACAGTTTGACCCAATGTTCTTGTTATTAGACTGAAGATATAATATATATATATATATATATAAAAGAAAAATATTTTTATGGATTCAATCTATCAAATCTTATATAAATATATATTACATAGATGGATAAAATTAAAATAACATGACTTAAAAATAATTTAATATAATTTATTTTTTTAATAATTTTTAATTTTAATTATATACATATTTTTTTATACTAAACTCTTAACAAGTATCGAGTTCATATATAATCTATATAAGTTTAATTTTACAAAATCAATACTATATAAATGCTTGGAGATACAACTATATATGAAAATTACTATGTGTATTAGAAATTATATGATGTAGCAACAAAAAGAAAAGAAAGTAAATCATTTTTCTGGAAAGTTGCACATCTTTAACTTATTATTAAAGGGCGAAAGCAACTTTGAGGAGAAATGTTATTAGATGGGGGGCTTAGTGATTTGAGAGCTGATAATAATGTGACAACGTGCAATAAGCATGTCAAATTCTATATGTGAATTATGGGGTGTCCATATGAATAATATGTGGCAGTTATTAATTAATTAATTGTCTCATAATTGATGGATGAACCAGATTGAAGCTGTTTTTACCCTAAGAAATCTGAGTAAAAAATGAAAAAAAATTAAGAAAGAGGAAAATGCAAGATACCATATATATATAATATTGTCTTTGATACAGTGAGTTATTATTATATAGGAAACCATCAAGTCACATAGTGGTTCCCATATTATTGAATATTAATTATTACTTCTCTCACGAGCCTTATGACTACCATTAAATTCACCTCCTCCATTTATTAACAACTGCAATCACACACACCCACTCTCTCCTTCCCCCCAAGGCACAACAGCTAATGGTGAAAATATTTGGACTTTACGAGTACTTCCAAAATTTGTTTATAATACAGGGTTAAAAAAATAGGATTATATATATATATATATTGAGTTTTTTTCAAAATAATATTTTTCAGATAAAATAGTTCTAGACTTGTAATATGTGTATATATATTTAAAACAAATTAAGTTTCTCACTTATGAGAGATCTGCAAATTATATGATCGTCTTATTTATTTTAAAAAATTATATTGTGAATTAAATGATGTGCTATGGTGACTTTCTTATAACAACAAACAACTTACAATCTTATCTATTTTATTGGCAAAAAAAATTGTATTTATTTTGATCAAAACACTTTATAGTGGTTATTTATGTAGTATAACAAGTATTAAATAAAAATTTGACCAGTCAAATAAGAACTTTTAAAATTTAAAATAAAATAAATTTATATTTTTCAGACAATAAAGAACATTGACATAAAAATTTTTAAAATGAGTTATGGAAAGGGGGAGTAATTATCCCGTATATTTATTTATTATATTTATATGTATATTTATATATGTTAATCAATTCAATATTTGAAAAGGTTAAAAAATACCCCAAAAAAAAAGCATAATGTACATTTGGAATTATATTATTAGTTGTTCAAAACAATTCATTATTTCTTATAATTTTATATTATAAATAAGTTTCAACTTGAAAGAAAGTTAAGAAAACCTAGTCATATTACTATTTTTTTCTGGGTAAATAAGTCAAGATTCAATGATTTAAAAATTCAATCAAATAACGTTGAAGTGTAAAGACGAAAACCTTATAGTTATAATATTTTTAAGACTTTGTTAACCAATACTCTTTGATCATTAATTAAAATTTTATTTAACAGAGTATTTAATAATTTGAAGTTTATAAAAAAATTGATAAAATTAATCATTTTTAATGTTTAAAAATCTTAATAAGTGCCACAGACGACACAGATTAGTAATAATCATATTTTTATTAGAGAAAAATGTGATGCCCATATTTTGAGGAAAAGAAAAACAGGGGCCACAACTTTTGTTTGTTGCCGAAGTGATTGGTAGATTCAAACTTGAAAGACATAAACAATTATTTTTATCTTTTGGTGGGTCAGTTTGACTGGATCGTTATGGAGGAATGTGGGGACCATCGTCCACAATTATTCTACATCATTAGCTGCCATGCCAACCATTCTTCTTTCTCCCATGAGATAAGGCCTTGTTTGTGTTTTCCTTGGCCCTCTCTATCTATCTATGTGCAATTGTGCATGTTCTCATCTCTTGTTTTTTCCAACTAAGATTGCACTTTTGCTCTTTCTCTCTCTTTCCTTCTCTCTCCTGTCTCAGCCAGAAAGAAAAATAAAAAATGCATATGCAGATACAGGCCTCCAATAACTCCCTTACCTCTCTCCCCTAATCCCTTCCTCTCTCAAATTTTTTATACTTCATTTCTCAATCTTCCTTTCTTTTCTAATTTCACCCTCTTCTCCTTCCTCTTGTGTCTCTAGGCTTTTTAATAGCCTAAAGACTAAATAGAGCATATAAACAAGTATGCTAATTTCTGACACCTACAAATGCTTGCTTGTCTCTTCTTACATCACCCACACACCCACTACTTAAAGCATCGAACTTGAAGCTGAAGCTGTATCTGTATGTATGTATGTATTATTCTCTCTCTCTCTCTCTCTCTTCTCTTTGAACTTGTACTAAAGCAAAGCTAGGTCTTTCCTCTTTTGAGTTTTGCTTCCTTCCATGAACTGATGAACGAAGCTGAAATGACCATTCCCCACTTATTCAGATGCCCCATCAGTCTAGACCTGTTTCAGGACCCAGTGACTTTATGCACAGGCCAAACCTACGATAGGTCAAGCATTGAAAAATGGCTTTCTCAAGGTAATCTCACTTGCCCTGTCACAATGCAGAAGCTTCATGATTTATCCATCGTCCCCAATCACACTCTTCGTCATTTAATCAATCAGTGGCTTCAATTAGACCCTCAGTTTCACCACTTTGGTACCTCTTCCACCATTGATTCCTTACCTTCTCTCAAACACACCCTTCAATCCCATGAATCCACCTTCCAAACCAAGCTTCAAGCACTTGAAAGAATCAGCCTCTTTTCCCATCAATTTTGCTCTTTCAAGAAATCCTGCTTCCTCCAACTTGGTTTCTTGCCTCTACTTCTCGACCTAGTTTTTGGCCATCATCATCATCACAGTATGGATTTCACAGATTTAGCTCTTTCTTGCATTCTAAAGCTGCTTCCTCTTGACTCTACTTCACAGCCTCTCAATATTCTCACACAAGACCCTAAATTCCAATCCTTCCTCCTATTATTCGAAAAGGGCACAACCACCATTAAAACCAGTCTCTGCAATCTCATAGATTCAGCAGCTTCATCACATTTAGAAGAGGTATGCTTTATGCTTGGAAACTCTCACAAACTGCTTGAAGAAATTATGCTTCTTGTAACCCAGAGTATTAATTCTGAAGCTTCCAAGGCTGCAATTAAAGCCATATCAGCCTTATGCTCAGTACAATCAAACAGAGAGAATTTGGTAAGAGCAGGAGCAATAGATGGCATCATAAGGTACATTTCAGGGTGTGAAATAGGAAGAGAGAAGAACTTGGCTCTATTAGGAATGGAAATAATGGAAAAACTTACGGTGGTGGAAAGGGGTAAAGAGGCGTTAGTGAATAATCCAAATGGGATTCAAACATTGGTGAAGATGGTATTCAGAGTGAGTAATCAAGAGTGTAGTGAAAATGCAGTGGGATTATTGATGATTGTGTGTAGAGAGAGTGGGCGTGCAAGAGAGGAAGCCATTGGAGAAGGAATTTTGACTCAGTTGTTGCTACTTTTGCAGAGTCAGTGTAGTGCAAGAACAAAGACAAAGGCTAGAATGCTTCTGAAATTGCTCAGATCCAAGTGGGGTGAGAGTGGGAATGTACCAAAACAGGTCTAGCTTAAATTGATTGTGAATATTATAATATAAAGGATGTTGGCTTTGGGATTGTTTGTAAAAAAAAATATTCTCACAAATTCAAGGGGTTTTAATGTTGTAACTGTGCTATATTTGTTTCTTCCTACAGATGTCACCCTCTAATATGTGAATTATTAAATTATCATGTCCTAAATATTGCCACCCAAAAAAATAGAGTTCATTTTCTAAATAATTAGTATGATTGTGGTTTATATAAATTGTCATACAATTTTATTTTATTTTTGGTTCAAGACATGCAATATAAATGAATAGTGTAAATTAATGATAATTTTTTTCTTAATTTAGTTCTCAATTAAACATACAAGCTTTCAATTTAATCTCGAGGTATATAATTTCTCTAATCAAAATAATATTTGTGATAGACAAATTTATTTATTTTTCAATTAGTAAATAAGACCTCATGTGAAACATATGATTTAAACTTGTCAAAATATAACATTTTTCTTCCAAAACGGTATTGTTTATGTGATGAGAGAAATGTCGTCACTCAATTTAATGACGAGAGAATCTACACATAATTTTTTTTTTTAATCTATTTCACTCTTCTTCACGACTTTTTTTATTTTAGAGGTATGTTTAAAAATAAGGATGAAATGCGAAAGAATTAAATGAAAAAAAAAGAAAAAAAATTTAAAAAAAGAAGAAAAAAAAGAAATGAAATGTTTAATACTATAATTTCTTTTTCCTTTTGTGTAGAATTTTTTTAAAATTTTTTAATTTGAGATCATTAAAATTAATAAAGAATAAAAATTAAGAAAAGTTAGTATAAAATTTTTTAATTTTTTATTTCAAAATTTAAAAATTTAAACAACAAAAATTTTAAAATTATCATCCCTTCTCTTTCCCTCCATTTTCCACAATTCAAATGATTTTTTATCTTAAAAAATTAAAAAATATTATATTTTTTTAAATTAAATAAAGATAAAAAAAACTTATACCGATAAGAATTTATCATAAATTAGAAACTAAATATTTTGTTATTTTTTTTAAATATAAAAAATATATATAATTTCTCATATTTAAAAAATTCAGACCCAATTCAAACGCGCCCTATAAAAATTTATCTAAATATTTTCTATTTTTGGGAGATGAGAGAAATGTCACACAAGTAAGTTTAAATTATAAATTAACAACTATGTAAATTCTTATTTATTAGTTAAAAAAATTACTTACATGAAAAATCGTTTTAATTGATTAAGAAATTTTTTAATAGTTAAATTAATTTTGTATATTTAAATAATTAAATTAAAAAATTTTAAATAATTGAATTATTGGTTTATTCTAATGTAAAATTATGGTCAAGAATCAAGATAGATCTTAAATTTTAAATATTTTTTAATAATATAAATACTTTTCAAAAATTGATGTCACCAAGATTTCAAAATTCAGTTTTGACTTCATTATTCGATACTATACCCATTACCCACGTAAGAAAACACAAAATGTCACCGGCTTTGGGAGTTTCTTAGATATTCTTACATGTATATTTATTGCGATGTGGCTCAGTCACCAGTACTACTTTATTACAGTACAAAAGGTAAATTACAAGTGTGACTCACCTATCCATTATTAATTTCAAAAGTATGCATATAACATGATTTATATGGTAATTAATGTAACTTCATAATACGTACTACTTAAAAAAAATTAATTAGTCGGTACATTATTTAATATATAGGGACAAATTTAAACTGACATAAAATAAAAAAAATTACATCTTGCTAAAGTACACTTACCCTGCAATTTAAAAAATTATACGTACCTTACTTTTAATTTATTTTTTATTAATGAAAATAAATTTTTTTATAGTAAAATTGTGATTTTATTTTTAATATAACAATAAATATAGTTAAAGTTATATTAGGTTTTAACATAAGAATTTTAATATAATAATAATAATTAATTTTATTTTTTTAAAATAATAATTAAATAATTTATATCAAATTTCAACAGCATTAAATGTAATTTTATTAAAACTCAAAAAAAAAAATTGATCTAAGTAACTTTAATAAAAAATAATGATATATATGGTGATAAGGTAGAAAAATTACAGTGAGACAAGAATAGGGTCATTGTGTTGACTATATAAGTAACTTGGTTTAGAGATGAATTTATATAAAACGAGCAAACAAGAAAAATACACTTTGAAATGATGAAGAGTGTGTGGGGTATGTGGTTAAATTATTTGGTAGCAATAATAAGATGACTTTTGTGGTTGCATTGGAATCACTTTATGATGTTATGAATCTAGAAAAACAAATGGAGTCACATCCCCATGATACGAGTCTCGTAAAAGGTCATCATCCTTCTTTGATTTTAGCTTCAAATGGGGGACATCAACTAAGTGATTTCAAAGCACAAATTCCTTTTCATCCTTTTTTTTTCTTTGGTTTTTTCCAATCAAAATTCGATTCCATAGCTAACATTTGATTTAACTCAACATGCATATTTTATATCTTTATAATTAGTGCTCTTACAGTATTAATTAAAAGGTTAAATTATTTTTGGAGTTTTTATAATTTGACTTCATTTTTAATTAAATTTTTATAGTTAAAAAATTTATAATTAAATCTTAAAAATTTTTTTAATTAGTTTCTATTGTAAATTTTTTTAAAAATTATATTAAATTTTATTAATGTTACTAATATATAATATTTTACCACTTTAAATATGTATAATTTATATCAATAAAAAGAACAACAGATAAATAATAATGTAAAAAATAAACTAAATAGATGAAATTAAATACAATTTATGTTAGATAATATAAATAAATTGAATTGAATTAAGTAAATTTATAACATGGAGATAACATATAATTAGCATATCATTAAATTTGACAAAAAATAAGCTTAAGAACTAATTTAACAATTGTTTAAATTATAAGACTTAATTATAAAGTTAATTAGAAATTAAGTAAAATTATAGAGATCATATGAATAATTTGACCTAATTAAAAAAATCTAATTGATTGAAAATTATTTAATAATTTTAATTTTCCCTTTACATTGTGATGTTAAAACTTGTCCCATTATTTATGGAATACTCTAAGGCGGTGCTTGAGTTAATATTATTAATATATATATATATATTTTGCTAACTAGTACTTTAATTCATTAAAAATTTGTTTTGATTGGTTGATAAAATATTTAATAATTTAAAATTTATGAAAAGGTAACACAAATAATTTTTTTAAAAAAACTCTATTTTAGTTTGATAATATAATAACTTTTAATTTCATCATATATAGATTATTTTTGTCAATTTAATCTCTCAAAGATAAAAATAATTTTAATGCTATCTTTTTACCTAAAATTTATCTATAATTTTTTATTTAACGAAATATCGAAGTGTAATTTAATTGATCAGATAGGTTTTTCACATGTTATAAATTAATTTACTTAAAATAAAATATTGATATATAAATTAAAATTTTTTAATTGTATATATATACATGAATTTTTTTGACTAATTACGTATTTAACAGTAATTTGAGAATTAATAGTGATTTAGATATTAAAAATACTTTTGAATAATTATATACATAAATTTTTTTAATATAGTGTGAATTATCTACCACTTATAATTTGTAATTTGGTAAGAAAAATTATAGTTAATATTTTGTTAATTAAGATATTAAGATATGAGTATAATTTAGATAAAAGGATAAATTAAATATATTTTGATCTTTGAGAGATTAAATTGATAAGAATAATATGTAAGATATTAAATTAAAAATTATCATATATTTTAAGCATCAAAATAAACTTTTTTTTCTAATTTTTAATGTCCAAAAATGTTGTTAAAAACTTTAATAGATACTTTAAGGCATTGGTTAGAAAAAGGGGGAAAAAAAAAGGCTCACTGTGCATAGATTATGTTATATTGTGGTTTTTTCTTTCTCTCTTATAAAATTAATATTATTAATTTATTAAGAAATTAAGATAATTCAAATTCAAATCTTAACTTTTGTAAAAAAAAAAAAAAGCTTTCTTAATTAATTTCGTGTACTTCGTTTTTGTTAAGTTTTTCATAGAAAAATTAAAAGACTGTATTTTTCGTACGAATTAATTTTTATAATTAAAAAATTTTATTTACACATAATGTATAATTTAAGTTTTGTGTGTGTGTGTGTATATATATATATAATATGTACAAGTTAAGAAAAAAATATTAAATCATATTTACCGTACCATCTTATATAAACCCTTTGTGGTCAGAAAAGGAAAGCACATGTCTCTGACCAAACCCAAAGTACTGGGAAAGATGTCTCGTCTTATGCTTAGCTGTTCGGAAATAGGAATAGGAATGGCTTCTTTTTTTTTTCTTTGTAAAAGCATTAGAACTTTATTTGTTGAGTACTCAATTTTTTTTATTGTTCGATTATTTTAAAATTTTTATGTAGAATAATAAAAATAAATAATTTAATTTCTCCATAACATTAGCCAATTAATCGCATCTTTGAGGTGAGATTACATTTGATGGGACTTAGGTTGTATGGAATCGGAATCTCCTCTTGTCCTTTTAATTGCAGCATAAAATCAAGGGCCCCAACAATAATAAAGGCATTTTAAGATATCCTGCTTACTCCTTCCTACCTAATTGGCATACTTCTATATATGTATTATGTTAAATTGCACTGTTAAACTTAGAAAGATTGAAACAAGAGATTCATAATTCTATTCTATATAACTAACATAACGTATTTGAAGAATTCTTTTAGGATGAAATTCAGTATTTTAATTTTCCAAAATATTTAAGGGCTTGTTTGGTATACCATATAAAGCTTGATTGTATAAGTTTATACCGTGCGAGTTTATTTATTAAGTGTTTGGTGTCTGTAAATATTGTATTGTATAAGCTTATCCAGTAAATTTCAATTAATACAGTGATTAATGTATTATTTAATCAAGTCTTCCTTGCTTGTATTATACTATATAAGAAACTAAATTTAAAAAAACATCATTTGGTTACTTAATTTTGAGTATAGTTTCAATTTTGTTCCTTTAATTTTTTATAAAAAAATTTTATACAAGATTTTTAATAATCTTGTTTTTCTATTAATGTTAATTCACATATCTCAAATTTTAGCATTTTTAAATTTTATCTAATAAATTTGAAATAAAATATTGGAAGGAGATTGAAAATTATGAAAATTTAAGATTTATTTAAGAATTTTTAAATAAAAAATCATTTAGGAAAGATGATTTTGTTTTCTTCTAAATTAATAGTCTAAGTATAAAAAGATATTTGTAATTAAGCTATAGTTAAAAGAAATTATATATGTCACATTTTATAGTTTAGGATAATTCTTTGTAATTGAGTCATAATTTTAAAAAAATATTTATTTTAGTTAATAGTTTAAACAAATATTTTACAACTGATTTATAGTTAAAAAGAATAGTATTTGTCACATTTAATAATTTAAAGTAATATATATTTACAATTGAATCGAACTTCAAAGGACTATAGGGATTTTTTATTTTTTAATATTTAGAAGAGGGACTCGTAAAATCAAACAATCTACTCATAAAAGTTAGAGGTAATTGATTAAGAAAAATTCTTAGATACATATAAATTATCACTTTATTTATATATTAATTAATTATATATTAATTAATTTTTTTTATTTTTTAATAGTATGTAAGTCATTAATATAAAATAAAAAATTAGTTAAATATTATTGATTAATATATAAATAAAATAATACAATATATATATATATATCCCTTATTGACTAATTGGCCTACTTATATTCAACTTGAAAGATTTTCTGATAAGAGATTCTTTCAAAGCATAGGCATCAAGTTTATGCCAAGATTTTTTTATTTGACAGAATATATGATTTTGGGGAGAACCATAGACTAAAAAAGTCCAAAATTTTGTTGTGATGAGGAAGGTGACAGAGCATCAACTTTTAATTTGATAGAAGTGAGAATTTAGGAGTTAGGATTCAGAAATGAGAAACGACTTTTTGAAGGCAGGAAGGAAGGAAGTGGGTCTGTAATTTCGGCGAAGCAATTAAGAATTCAAAGATTTTAAAAAAATAAAAATAAAAAAGCGATGGATGCTTTTTACTCTTTACCAGAAAACATGAACATGGAAGCAAAGAGAAGAGAAGAGAAACTTTTTGAGAGTCAAAAGAGGAACCCACAGAGTCATAGGAGCACAGTATGATGGCCTTGTGACTTGAACACACTGTAGTGGTAACCTGCATATATAATATGATAAAAAAGGCAAACAGAAAAAGCTTTGGCCTTTGGCATTGCAAATAGTAACAGAAATCAGAATCTGAAGAAAGGTGTAAGGTCAAATCAGATTGATTTAACCCAGGTGGCTTTGCACGCCATGGAAATTTTGCTAGTGCCTAGTAGTTTGCATCAACTGTGCTTCTTTTTCTATTTTCCTTATTTTTTTAAAAAAAATTAATGTGCGTGTGCTTTCATCACCCGTTTAACACTGTTATGAGAGCAGTTCTTGAAAATTAGAGTGTGCATATAATGGGATCCATTGTAAGAATCTTTTCATTGTATACTATTATGTGAAGAAAATAAATTGAGAAAAATTATTACAAAATTAATTTGAAATAGAAATAATACTTATTTCAAAAATGAATACATTAATTTAAATATATTATTTTTTTATAGTAAATTTTATTTGTTTGACAAATGTTGACAAGTAAAGAAACAGCAGTAATTTTATTTTTATTAAAATATAATTAAAAATATATAAAAATTAATCTATTTAATAAGCGAGCCAAAATAGATGGATATGAATATTATAATCCAAGGCCCGTTAACTAAATAGATTAGCCTATTTATGACCAACTTATCACAAGTTATAAATGCAGGGTTGCAATGTTACCCATTATTTGCTTAAAGAATATTCTAAGGCGAACACTAACTAAATATAAATATGATAATTTTAAGGACTCTCCACTAAAAACCTTAATTATGACAAAATAATTAATACATATAAGATAATTTTATTTCATTGTTTCAAATATATTACTATAATAATATTTATTAATTTTATAAAAATCAAATCAATTCTAAATATAATAAGTACAATTATAGTCTTAATTCTAATAAAATGGATTAAATATTGCCTCATGTGAGAGGGGGCATATCACATAAGGTATATCAAGTAAGAGGATCTTAATGCGTAATCTGTTGTTATGCAATAAAAAAAAAGACACTTTTACCAAGGAAGCCTACAATGCTTTGAATTTGAAAGTTAAGAATTTGAAAGCATTAAGGTCTCTGAATACCTGTGTCTTAGAATAATACCACTTGAATCAAGGCTTTTAGACATTTATTTACAATCTTAGATCTTCATTGGTTTTCATTTAAATATTTATCCAAATAATAATTCCTCACAAGAAATTTTAGCATATTATAATTAAAGGAAAAAGTACTTTTGTTGCCTCAAAAGTGTAGGTTGATTTTAAATTTTTTTCTATAATAATTCCTTACAAGAAATTTTAGCATATTATAATTAAAGGAAAAGTACTTTTGTTGCCTCAAAAGTGTAGGTTGATTTTAAATTTTTTTCTATAATAATTCCTTACAAGAAATTTTAGCATATTATAATTAAAGGAAAAAGTACTTTTGTTGCCTCAAAAGTGTAGGTCGATTTTAAATTTTGTTCTAATTTGTGTGTGTTAATTTCATCCAAAAAATTTGTTGTCTCAATTCTATCAAATAAATATTTATTTTAGCAAATGGCAGTTTCCTATGTGCTTTCTTAAAAGAAGAACAAAAAAGTTTTTCTTCGAAAGAGTCATTTTTGACATTTCATGGCTCACATCAAAACAAAAAGATCAAGTAATTGATAAATCACATTTTTTTCATTGTTAATTTAAATGAAACTAGCAATTAAAATAACATTAAAATTTTTTAAACATTTAAGACAAATTAACAATAAAATATTGTAAGAGGAAATTTAAAATGACCCAAAATTCAGGAGTAAAAAAATCCGTTAGTCACGAAATTATCAATTTTTATGTCCGTGATTACCCGGTTATGTACTTGTAGGTACTGGTGAATGACATTACGATAATTTGATTAAATTCGATCTTATTTTCATTTTTCAGTCAGTCGCAAATAAATCGCGGGGCTACCTCAGTTCAAAACTTTTTTGTAACCTCCAAATCAAGTACGTATCGTTTAGTAATATCGTATAGCAACGTCAACAGAGAGTTGGCAATATATTCGGACAGTAATCATCAAAACGAGCTAGTCCAACAAATTTGCATTTTATCGTTTGATTATCTTTCATACCTGCTCTTCAACCGTTCAAAAAGTTGGAGCAATATCATTGCCAAGATGTTATATACATTTGAGTTGACTTCCTCAAAACACTATCATATCATTTCCACGGCAAAAAATGACATTAAATGTGACTAAATAATAAAGAAGTCGTCCCTTGAAAAAGCAAAAAACCATCATCATTATATTACATTCAATATACATATAAGGAACCAGGCAAAGAAAAAATGATATCCATTGGTTAACAACCAACAAACATTTACATATCTGATTCTGAAATAACTTGTAAGGCGCTTCTCGGACGTCTAAAAATGCGAGTTGAATACGCCCTCAATATCAGCAACAACTACTTGTTGAAGCATCAGATGGAGGCGGCTTGTCTTTAAAAATGTTCTTTTTGTTAACCCCTTTGGAGCCCTCGGCTAAGAGGCTAGGTGTATCCAGAATCTGCTAAAACAAAAATGCCCATTGCAATTGTTATTTATGTTATTATTTTTCGTAACAGCTAGACTTTCAACATACTGTTCAGAAAGTAAAAGAATCAATTCAACCCCTCCCGTTGACCTTGTGTGAAACTACTTTCACCGAGCTTGTACTTTCTCAAGTGAGCACTTGTGCTTTTATTGTTTCACAAGTAATGTAGAAGAAGATTCACTAATAATAGATCAAAATTATGTTTATTAATGGGCACATATATCGCTTAACATACCTTCAAAACAAGCTCTTCAAAGCATTGCTGTACATTAACTCGAGTTTTAGCACTGCATTCAATAAATAGGCAACCGTATTCCCTGGCAAATTCTATCCCCTCCTTCTTAGTAACAACTCTATCACCTTCCTGAAAAGCAAATATTATCCAGCTGCAGATTAAATCCCTTTATTGAATAAAAAAAGAAAAGGGGACATTTCAAATATGATTTATAAGTCAGAATAAGAAAATAATGTGGCAGCCAACTAGAAGCACTGGAGAGCTAAATCTACAATCCTAAATCTGAGGAGCCATATGGGAAATGAATCTGCATGTGGCATGAAAACTCCAGGTGATTTAGGATTTTACATTTACTTAAAATTCCTTGTGAAAGGATACTTTTAACTCTGTCTCCTTAACTTCTTTTTGTTGGTTTTATATGCAAAAGTATTTTCTCAGTGGCAGTGCCAAATTTTCCTAACAATTTGCATTGACTTATCCAAGGTCCCCATAAAATTTAATTGGAATTAAGACAATTAGCAGATTGCTGAATAATTCAAGCATAGAACATCTAATACAAATGTAAGGGGAAAAGAGATCCTTAAAGCAACAATCATGAGAGACTTGGTCTAAAGCCAGCCAGAATATTATGAATAAATTTGTGTAATTAATACTCAAAACACAAATCTTGACATGATTGAAGAATAAATAATATAAATAAAAGTGAAAATGAAGAGAAAGAGAGAAAGCATATGATAGTAAACTTCCTAGAAGAAGATACCTTGTCTACTTTGTTTCCAACAAGCATCTTGATACAATCTTGATTTGTTGAATAAAGGTCTATTTCCTTTGCCCAGACTTCAGAAAGATTCGTAAATGTTTCTCTCCGAGTCACATCATAAACTGTATCAGTTACAGTAAAAATATGTAGATATTAATAGCTGCTTTAAAACTAAAATTTAAATATTACATGATTTACATCTACTGGGAGGAGGGGACATTTCCCATTTTGCCAGGACCAACCAACATATTACATTTGACACATATGCAGGTCATTTTCTCATGAATCGTTACCCACTAGCCTCATAGAAAAATAATTCCAGTTTAGTCATTGATTAATAATTTAACTATAAAAATGAACAAAGATAAAACATGTTGGCATCGCTTGATTCATATAGCCGGCTCCACTTAGTAAGAAATGACTTTGTTTGTTGTTGTTGTGGTCATTGATTAATGAATAACCATATCTCAGTTAGACAAATTCACTTGAAAACCCAAAGCATGTTATACAATGAAGAAATCATTCCTGGAATTTACTAATAAATATTTTAGCAGTATTTCAAGGCCTGTTAATTACCAGCAATGATCAAACAACATGACATGACATTAAGGCATAAAAAACATAGACGTGCATTGTAGACTAGCTGGTTGAGGGCATTAATAACATATTATTCAAGATCCCTTCTTCACTTAACCTTAATGATAACTGTACCTTAGTTCTCCAATTCTCTTAAAAGCCTTCATTAATTAGCAACCTATGCAAATCTACAATTCTCTTAAAAGCCTTTGTTAATTAGCACCCTACGCAAACCTTTGTTACTTTAAAAGAATTACTTTCACTCATGGTTTTTTTCAGATAGATTTTGACTAATCTGACTTGAGTTAGTTGAGATACCATAGTGGGTGTAGTGTTCTCCTAGTAGAGATTTTTTCATATGCAAGACTTGTACCCAAGACCTTACTTAAGGAAATAGAGTATCTACTATTCTAGCCAACCACATGTTCGTACTCATGATTTAATGATGGCTGAAATTGACATGCAATTCCAAAACTTAACATGAGATGTAGGACAAAAGGGATCAATCATACTTGTATATTGATTTTTCATTAGTTTTAAGCAATTATCATATCACTTGTTTTTGAGATTTTATTAAATTTTTTTTAGGTAATTTTAAGGATAAAATACTTTCTCCTCACCTAAGAGATGATCAAATTCCACACCTCTTATATTTTAAAAATATACACAAACCTTTCTTAAAGCTAAAAAAAAGATGACCAAAATACCTTCCAAGATAATATTGAATTACTGATATCTTTTATTAAACTATAATATTAAAAAATGTATTTCTTAAACTTTCATGTCAATGTCATTTATGTTGAAAATTATAAATTTAATTAATTCTAAATTTTTAAAAAGTGACTATTTTATGTTAATCAAATATATATTTAATACTTACCATATTTTACAAGTAATAAACCTAAGAACATAAAAGTATTTTAGTCAAAATAAGTACAATAGTAGCTTAACTTTTGTTGCAGGGGAGCTTAGTGTAGCACATCTTTTGATTTTAAGAGAGGTAAGTGTAAATTTTCAAAATAGAGAGAAGGGCCATATAATTTGGACATGAGAGAGAGCGTAATTTACCTTACTTTTAAAGTCACTGGTATAACTATAGTCCTTTATGGGTTAGAAAGGTTCTAGAAGATTATTACTTACTTGTCACTGGAGTTTTCTTATGATTATTAAAAAGGTGTAAAATGATATACAAATTATATTTTCAGTTATAAGTATTTTTCCAAGGAATTTTCATAGGTCCTTGTAAATTCCATACTTTCTACCAAGTGGATTCTAGGTCATCAACTATAATGATACCTAGCTGCTTCCATTCTAGATCAGCATGAAACTAAATTTGGCTTGAACTCCCCTCGGCAATGAATCCATCCACTCATGAATTGTCATTAGTCACCACAATGAGAATCACATGATGTGACAGATTTTCTAACAATTATTAAGTTATAGAGTAACTTTCAAAAGCTAGGGAAACTAACTACTTCTGTCCTACTACAAAAACTATAAAATTCAATTTTAAGTATATGAGTAACAATTTCAAATTTTATTTTCAATGCATCCAGAAATATCAAACAAAGAAAGAAGGGCTAGGAGACCAGGGATGCAAATATATATGCTGTTTTAGTATGTTGCCACTAAAGGACCAAGGCCTCCCTCTTTATTGACTGAAACAAACAGCAGAAGATATAAATTTCTAGGAATTAATCATAATCCATGCCAACTTAACATTGTAAGAGGATTCCTCATCCTCTATCTCTGTATTCTCTTTCAGGTGAATTCTTTTTTCATTGAAAAATAATGGCCTCCTTGACAAGAACATACGTATGCATTAAATCCATTGAATATTTACTCTAGCTTGTCATATAAACACAAAATTTCATCCAATCCAATAAATATATGATTGGGAGCAGGGACTCAAAAGAAAAAGAATGAGATCAGAGAACAGAAACTTGCCCATAATGATCCCTTGTGCCCCTCGGTAGTAAGAACTTGTCAGTGTTCTGAATCTCTCCTGACCAGCTGCATTGTTAAATTTGTAGAATCAATCAAATATGGCCTTTGCATTTTTCCTATATGCAGTTAGGCACAACTAGGCAACGTGTTCAAGTGAAAGGTATAAAGTGAAACCTTAGAGTCTAGAAATAAATATATAGTACTGAATACCCGTATCCCAAATCGCAAGCTTCAGCTTTTTACCACCCAGCATCACATATTTGACCTTAAAATCAACACCTACACGAGAAGCCATAGAAACCATAAAGCATAAAAGCTAAAAAATAAGACTAGCTCATTATGATTGATAATGTTAAGTAGATTTTTGGGTATGACATCCAGATCATATTATAAATTATCAGAAAATAGTGGTAAGAATAAGAAAAATGGTGATACTCATTATTCACAGGGGTTGGCTTGACCGCATCGCGAAAGGCTATAGATATGCTTCTTATAGATGATCAATTAAAGGCAAGTTAAACATCGAAATTGAAAAACGACAGATATACAAGAGTAGAAGCTTATAACTCCATATAGTCAACAAATTCAAATCACAAAGCAGGTGAGTGAACTAAGCCTACACTAATACTCCGGCGTCTTCTCAAATGCACAAATCTTGATTCATCATTAAGATTTTGGAATACCCAAAAGATAAATGAACAGACAAAGAGAACTAATGTAACTTCGCTTCCGAAAACCTACCGATCGTAGGGGAGAGATCCTCATAAGTATCGGTGATGAAACTCAGAAGTAGACTACT
This sequence comes from Senna siamea, assembly GCA_031216115.1. Lineage (NCBI taxonomy): Eukaryota > Viridiplantae > Streptophyta > Magnoliopsida > Fabales > Fabaceae > Senna > Senna siamea. The sequence continues at coordinate 16,037,789 of CM062359.1, read as the reverse complement.
CTTACCAACGCCCGAGTCCCCAATCATCAACAACTTGAACAAATAATCAAATTCGGCCAGGCTCGACGAACTCGAATCCATCACAACTCACCTTCGATCAACGGGACCAATATTCAATGGACCTCACCTGATCAAAATCCGACCACATATATACCATCAAGAATTCATTTCCGAGAAAATATTACAAAAATTACAAGAAATCCTAACTCCGTAATCAAATCAATCGTTCATCCTAACTTTTCCTTTCCTAAGATTTGCTTGATTCCCCCAAAAAAAAAAACCACGATCATATGAAATTTCCACCGATTAAAAAATACAAAAGGTAGCAAGAAAGGAAAGAGAGAGATTATACCTGAAAAGTGAAATCCAAAATGTAGGAGAGGAAATTCAGGATACAAGCAAAGAAACTATCGTGAAAAATGAAAAAGAGAACCGCGTCCTTGTCCGGATAATCGGGGTCGCTGCTCGAGACTCGAGTTTCCTTCGGCCTTCAATTCAGTTAATTTAATTCATGAATGATAATAACTTTTGTCTCGTAAACCTCTCAGTCTAACGTGGTTCTCGCTTTAGAGGACGTCGTCAGAATTAGAAAAAGATTATTGATAAATTCAATATTAATCCATGGAAAATTCATTTTTTATTTGCGAATTCAAGTTTTGAATCTATGGACAAATAATCAAAAATTAATTTTAATTGAGTTACATTTGTTAACCTTTTCAGTTTAAATCTCTCCTCTAACTTATTATTTTCTCATCAATATATGCGGAATAAAACAATAGTAATCATGTTCAATCAGCGTTGAAGTCATTAAAAAATTAGTTTAAAAATAAGAAAAATAACTTATTAATAACAAATTTTAGGTTCAAAAATTGGGAGAGATAATCACTGTATGATTGAGATGGGATGAATCTAGATTTATTAGTTTTAGTTTATGGGATTGATAATATTAGAGAATCGATTCTGGTTTCTCCAACCACTGGTTTTAGTGTATAATTCTAGATTTTTTAAAGATTAGGCTATAATCAATTAATGAAGACTTAAATACGAGAGTTGCGACAAAAATCCTGCGAGGTTTCACTGTCATTTGACTCTCCAACGGCACCTCATAATCATAATTAGGGGAGGTTTGGTGTGCTATAATTTTAGATATCATGATATACGATATAAAAAATTATAATATTTATGATCCTTTTATTTAATATATTAATTAACAATATTTTATATCAGATATAATTATTTTTAAAAAATTATAATATTTTAATTAATTAAATACTTATGAGACATGAGGACGATCCCTCCGTGATAAGCGGCATGTTACCATCTTCGAGTGTTGCCCGGCAGGCAGCCAGCTATATCATCGCATTAGACTTTAGGGCATACTTACAGAGTGAGTCGAAAAAGAAAGTTAAACAAATAAATAGAGATTTAGAGGTAAACCAATGGATGCCACGTAGCAATCTAAGACCGGACAAACCGGGTCAAAATTTTGCCTCAACCCTCCGAACCGGACCGACAAAACCGAATCTCAAAATTTCTAGCTTTCGCTGAAACGCGCTCCCATGAGCACTACGCACCTCTGTTTTCCTCGTCAACTCTAGCTTCAACCTCGCCTTCACGTCCGCGTATCAGAAGCCGACAACATCATATGCGGGCGGTATCTTTCATCATCGCAGCTTGTGCCACCCATACATATCGAAAGCGTGAGCCAAAAGTCGAAAGCCGATCACACTTGAAACCATCGCCAAAATTTGCAATCACAGTTTCAAACTGTAGGAATCTGTATTTTTTTTTATTTTATTGACGTGATCAATGGAATCGGAGAAGGGAGGGATTAGTGCTGTTGTCGTGGGTAATTTTTTGAGACCTTCATGGACGGTGCTGTTTCTGTTGTTCGCTCTGATAACCTTCGTCTCGCTTCAACTTCCCGCGATGACGGTTTTTCCGTTATCGGTACTCTCGAGCTCGTCAAAACCTGGCGTGTTGGATGATCATCGGAGCTGCTCCGATTATTTTCAGGGCGTTCACAGAAGGAAGTTTGTTATGTCGATCAAGGATTTTGGTGGGGTCGGTGACGGGAAGACTTCGAACACCGAAACGTTTCGGAGGGCTATACGATACATGCAGCGTTTCGGGGATGAAGGTGGGTCACAGCTGAATATTCCCAGGGGGAGGTGGCTCACTGGAAGCTTTAATCTCACCAGTAATTTCACGCTTTTTCTTGAAGAGGGTGCTGTTATTTTGGGTTCTCAGGTGCGCAGTATTCTCTCTGTTCTTGACGTTCTTCTTAATTATTTTTTTTTTTTGGCAGCTTTGGTCTGGCTTCTGTTTTCTAATTGATGTGTGTACTAAAATATATTTATGAACTAATTTTGCGACTCTAATTGAAACAGCATATGGATTTTTGCCGTAGCTTATTCAGCTGCGGTCTGGTTCTGCATGTGATTTCGATTTATCAGAAGTTACTGTTTTGTTGAGAAAACTACAGCATTTTGATGTTTCTGTTCAAGTGCAAAAAAAATTCGTCGCTCAAGAAAAACAAATTTCCTGGCTACTTATTCATTAAGTTTTTTCCAATTCAATCGTGGCCTATGATTCATGACGCACATTTGCCGAGTCCATACTACTAAGGAAAAAGAAACATGGCCGAAAGAAAAATGAAAGAGCATTACTGTAAATAATTTTCCTTTTCGTCTTTTGAGAAAGTCAAAGAAATGATATATATATTTCTGAGAAATCATGGGTCTCATACTGATGCATTTACCTTTTTCTTGATCTTTCCGTGTTAAAGTAGCGACAAGATTGCTTTTTTGACTTCTTTTGCCACAAATAGTGCGATTAGCAAACTTAGGAACCAACCAAAAAATAATAATGTTTAAAGTCCTTTAACATACATCAGTTTTGCTTATTGTAGCTTCAACTATACTTCTGTGAGTTTGATGGACCATATGGTGATGCAGACAAGCGATTTCCAACAAAGTATTTTATGCGTTTGAATTTACATTTTGTCCTGTTTACTTAACTTATTTAATTCTGCCATTCTGATTTTGATCCATGATTCTATGCTAAATCTAAGCAAATCCCTCAATGGGATTATGGAAATCATATACTTACTCTAGTCAACCTATAGGTGTATTGATTTTTTTTGAATAGTTGTTCAGTGCTACTTTAATAATTTAAAAGTTTTGATTCATAGGATCCAGAAGAGTGGCCTATAATTGAGCCACTGCCATCTTACGGAAGAGGGCGAGAGAGGTTAGGAGGAAGACATATTAGCCTTATACATGGAGATGGCCTTCACAATGTTGTCATCACAGGTATAAGAACTTGTGCCTTTTTGGAACTGTTTCCGTTTCTTCAATTTCATTTGGTATAGTCACAAAGTAATGAGAGAGAGAAGTAAATTTTTAGAGCAATGTAGTAATAAGTTTTTCTGAAGACAAACTGTAGTGATGTTTTAATTGACATCCATGTGAGAGGTCCAGAGGACTGATCTTGTTGGGTTTGCCTTTGTTGGAGATCGACCCAAGTACCAAGACAATAAAGTGAATATACATATCTGAGTGCTTTGTTCAAACTTATTCATTTCAGCAAGTGATTCCCATTCCATTGTAAAGGAAAAACCAGAAATTTATTTTGCCCAACAACCAACATTGTTAAAGATTGTTCATGCCTTCATGGGCATTAAAATAGTTATATGGTTTTGCAGGACAAAATGGGACAGTTGATGGTCAGGGAAGGATGTGGTGGGAACTTTGGTGGAACAGAACATTGGAGTACACGAGAGGCCACCTCCTTGAATTAATCAACTCAGATAATGTTCTCGTATCGAACCTCACATTTCAAAATTCTCCATTTTGGACCATCCATCCTGTTTACTGCAGGTTAATCTTCCAGACTTCTTGTCTCGTCTCTAAGTGGCATAATAAGACTTTAAATGCTTACTTGGCTCTTTTTGATCAAGAAAGCATTTTCAAATTTCTCCATACAACAGCTTTTGGTATTTTTTTGGAAACACTTATCTATATTTTAGTACAAGTTCTTTGGGTGCTCTTTCTTACACTTCTCAAGTGTGTTCAGATCTGATTCTAGGTGTTTGATATATCTTGAAACAAATCTAATTAACCTAAACTATTTTAAAATTTAAATGAATATATGATTTGTTTGTTCTTAGCTTTGAAATGGCAAAAAATCTAGGCAGCTAATAATCAGCTTTGTTTTGTTTCAGTAATGTTGTTATCAAAGGAATGACTATATTGGCTCCTCTTAACGCTCCAAATACTGATGGCATAGACCCAGGTTTGTTTCCTTTTACTTATTATTACTTTTATTGCATTCTGTTTTCCTGCTTCACTTTGGCTTATTGTGAATGAATAAAATCAAGTGGAGATGGTGGGCATGTTAGATTTACTTTCTCATGAATTTATTTTTTGATTATACAGATTCGAGTACTTATGTATGTATTGAAGATAACTACATAGAAAGTGGGGATGATCTTGTAGCCATCAAGAGCGGTTGGGATCAATATGGAATCACCATGGCCCGTCCTAGCACCAATATAATAGTGAGAAGAGTTTCAGGCACCACGCCAACTTGTTCTGGTGTAGGGATAGGCAGTGAGATGTCTGGTGGAATTTCAAATATAACCATTGAGGATTTGCATGTTTGGAATTCTGCAGCTGGCGTGCGAATCAAATCTGATAATGGTAGAGGGGGATATGTAGCAAATGTCGCCATAAGTGGCATAAGAATGGAGAGAGTCAAGATACCCATCAAGTTTAGCAGAGGCTCAAATGACCACCCTGATGATGGATGGGATCCACAAGCTGTTCCTAAGTTCAAGGGCATTTTAATTAGCAACGTGATCAGTGTAAATTCGACAAAAGCCCCAGTTTTGGAAGGTATAAAGGATGCTTCATATGAAGGCTTGTGCTTCAGAAACATCACCCTGCTTGGCATAGGCACATCTGCAACATGGCATTGTGAGTATGTTTCAGGCTTTGCCTCCGAGGTGTTTCCTGTGCCATGTCCTGAGTTGCGTGGCAATGGTAATTCATCCTGGTGCTCACCTTCCTAATCTTTCGTGAATGGATCATGAATTGTTCCAAACTCCGTGAATTGAAAAATGAAGGAACTTCCTTTATTACAATGAGAAGTTGAGTCTTGCTTGAGCAGATTATTTGTGGTTTCTAACCAAAATATGGGTTTGACTGACTTGGCCTTACGAAACCTACTTGGATTTGATTTTCTGCCATGATTGGCACGGACGTATGGCTGGTGGGTTTTGATTGCAATGTGCGGAGTACCATTGATCGGACTGATGCCATGACACCTGCTTCGCTATGGTGGCTGAAGAAGAACTTTATGTTGCTGAGACGTGTGTAGGATGAGACGTGTACAGATTTTTTTCTTTGGGAGCGAGGACGAAGTTGAGGAAACAGAATGACTGAAAAATATAGAAAAACACTTTTGATCCATAGTATAAAGCTCATTATTTACCGCCCATGTTTGCGCTTTGTCATGTCCACAATGTTACGTCCCTAGTGGTATTATTTCATGGAGAATTAAATTGAATCTAAATTTTAATGAGACATAAGCTTATATCATAATTTTAAATATAATTTAATCAAATAAAATTTATAATACATACTTGTTGAATTATGATGTTAATATTAAAAGGGACAAAGTATGCAATCACAATTTTTCAATGTTCGAAGAGAATTTTAAACAAGAATTTTTGACAGTAGAGAATAAATATGATTTTATATCAAAATTTTAGATGTGATAACTTTAATTTTTAATAATGTTTAATAGAAGATTCTTTGACTCTATCTTAAATTCAAAATTCAAATTATAATTATAATAATATAATATTAATATTTAATTAAAATTATTCACAAATAAATTAAATTAAATTAACAATTAATTAATTAATCTAATAATCTCTCACTTAAATAATATTAATTAAATATTAATATAATTATAAAAAATACTCTCTCTCATTTCTTTTCAGTTAGTAGTCTAAAAGGATTATTACTAATTAACATAAGGCTTGTGGTTGATCTTCTACCCAAATGGGCTAGCAAATGATCAAACCTATCACTAATCAATTATAATTAATACATATAACTAATTCATTCATAATACAAGATTTAGATAGTTAATACAACACAATATCACTAAATTCGATAAAAAAACTAGTGATAGAAAAATCTTAATATCTAAACGAATGGAATCTGTAATGTATAGTTAACAACAAATCTATTTATAATACAAAATTCAGAAAATGAAACAACATAAGATTATTGAATCTGATAGCGAAACAAGTGAATAAAATAAAGTTTCAATGCCTGAACGAATGAAATACATAATGTATATTTAAGATGATATACATGAAATAAATTCATTCATAATACAAAGTCTAAAAAATGAAACAACACAAGATCACTGAATCCGATAAAAAAATAAGTGAATAGAATAAAATTTTACTATTTAAACGAATAGAATACATAATATATATATCAAAACTCATAAATCCAAACTCTTTCTAAACTAAAGCTACATCAAAAAATTTAATCAAACTCATATGAATTACATAATTTTAAATATTTTTAAGGATAAACCCTTGATCAACGGATCCACCAACATATATTCACAAAAAATGTAAATCAAACGAAGCAATATTTTATGGTTAGACAGACTTGACCGTAGGAGCATGATTGACTGTGTGTAGTATTTTCTAAATTTTCACTGTCAATTGAATTTACTTTTTCCGTGCCTTGATGAATATACATACCTAGGAGCATGATTGACCGTGTGAATAATTCTTGTACATGCTATCTAAATACTTTAACATACGATAAAAATTAAAGATTAAATTTTTACAATGAATCTCTCAATTTTTTATTTTTATTTATTGTATGCATATATAATGTAAGATAAAAATTTTTGCCAAGGGTTCCCTCTCTTTCAAACTTTACTTAATATCTTGTACTTCACATCACGTAATAACTTCCATCTTAAATAGAAAGTAGGCACAAAAATTGACATGATATCTTGTTTCAAATTGACCGCTCAAAATTCTAAACCTATCTTCTCCGTTAGGCCCCTCCTTAGATAACTAGTACTGCCAATCTAAGGAGAGATGTTTTTAAATGCTGTAATATTATTTATATATTATCTAATAATATTTAATTTATTTCCTTTACTTTATACTAAAGGATTCACATGATATATAAAATAAAAATAATTTGTTAAAATTTTCAACTAAGTGAAGAGCAATGATGGTCACATTTGGAATTTTAAAAACATAACCTTCAAGATTCAAAGATGATGGGGATGCCATCAGAAAGAGCAGTCTAGGAGGTATAGCCATATAGGTCCCATATGACATTGAGCCGACCCAATATTCTACATTATCTTTCTTTCAAGCAATGCGCTTCTTATACAGCACGTTATTGCAATGGCAGCAGTGAACTCCAAGACAGCCATAACTTGCATTTCTTACAAACTAATATAATGTTTATATATAATTTATAAATACTGAAGAATATTATTTATCCAGAACAAGAGCAGGAGTGGTACCTAAGTGGAAAGTTGAGATGGATTCCTTTTCTCCCAATTTTTTGATGTTCTTCTTTATTGTCTTCACAAGAATAAATGTTTGGTTGGTAGATTGTGATAATTTGCAGGACACTTGCCCAGCAGCTACAACTGAAACACAGACCACATTCTTCAATGGCCTTCCCTGCAAGAACCCAGCAGACATAGCTGCTCATGATTTCAAGAACCTGGATTTAAGCACGGCTGGTTCTACAAACAACATTTCTCGATCCTCAATCAAGATTGTCACTGCTGTAGAGTTTCCTGGTCTGAACACTCTTGGCATCTCAACTGGTAGAACTGACATTGGTGTCGACGGTGTGGTTCCCTATCATTATCATCCGCGAGCTACTGAGATTATCTTTGTCACTAAAGGGGTAGTGGTGGCTGGATTTCTTGACAACAAAAACCGAGTTTTCCAGACGTTTCTCAATGTAGGAGACGTTTTTGTGATCCCCAAGGGTTTGATCCACTTCTGTCTGAATCGTGGTGTTGAGGCCGCCACATTCTTGTCAGTCTTCAACAGCCAAAGTCCAGGGCTGGGATCCGTCAGTCCACCTTCTTATAACACTATAGATTCATTACACAAGCTGATCCCACTTTCTGCTTCACAAGTTCACGACGTTACCAATTTTAATTTTACTTCGCCGGCATTAGACAGCATTTTCAGTTAGCTATTTTAGATTGTTGTCGCATGAAATCCTATATATAAGATATATAATATTTTGTTGATAAATCACGTAACTTCTTATATAATAGTTCAGGTTTCTCAGTTTTACTTTTAATTGACGGCGTGCTGTGTATGGCTTAAATTCACGGGTAATGTAAGAAATAAATTTTACTAGACGTACATAGTTTCCAAATTCACTGCCATTTTTGAAACAGCAACATGTTTTTAAGCACATGCAGGGTAAAAGATCCAGAAATTGAAAAATTATCAAAGCCATAGTTAGCTATACTTGTATCAGTGGAAATAACCAAAGCATTGATCTCAAACCTCTTACCACTTAAAAGCAAGAATCTTTCAACTAATTCAGGCATGCCAAAATTAATCTATATACATATTCCTGTGTATAAACTATGACATTCTTTCGTCACCAGTGAACTGTGTACTCGAAAATTGAAAAGACTTTGAATATAAAAACAGGACGATTGGAACAATTTAAATTATTTTTAGAAAAAAATTGCTTGCACTTAACTGTATGGAATGGTATGCTCGGATGTTTGAGAATGCCTTCCCATGTATAAGAAATCTTGATAGCTACTCTATCTTTGGTGATCACCTGAAAGTACTTCCAAGTCTGGTGGCTCAACAAACATATACAGGTTCTTTTTCTCTAGTTTGCTTCATTCTATCTCCGAGTATTAATGATGCTCTTATATATTTATAGCAACAATTGAATTCCACCACTTTGAAGATAAGAAGTCCCCACAGCCAGGAAACCTGAGCTATAAAAATTCTTAGGGTGAAAACCCAAAAGCCTGATAAAGCCAAGCATTATCCCAGAATAAATTTAATGTCGACCAACCAAGTTGGTCATCTTATCTGCGATAGTCTTTTTCGCTTCCTATTCCTCTTAGGAGGAACACCACTTTTTGCACTATCGCTACTGGGAGGAAAAACCAAAGATGATGATCGTTTGCCTATGTAGGTTCTGCCTTTCTTGGAAACCCATTTCAAAGGCATCTTGTTCACTACCATGCCAATATCATTAGAGTTATTCAGTTCAACAAGTTTTTGGATTTGATCTAGCATCTGGTGGGTCCAAGCCAATGACAGATCCAATGCAACTGAATCATCCACTGGTTTTCTCCACAGATCCAGCAAAACCTCTTCAAATGATTGAAAAGACAAGGATGGTTGGGAGCCTTGAAGATTTTGACAAATCATATTCACCTTAATTACGTGCTTGCAAAGGTTACCCTGCATTGACCAAGAGCAATCACAGAATGCAAATTCTGACCCAGGGTTCCACACCATATGTGTTACATTTCTGTCCTTCTGGCTTACAACTTTGGCATAGAGGCGATCGTTATCATCCAACGTAAAGGCAGAATCAGGAATTTGTAGTGCTCGATGCCATGATGTAGAAGCAATGTATTCCTCCTTTACATTCTGGAAAGAATCACTTTCATCAGCATATCGATCAAGCCAATAGCTTGAATGCAACTCAGTTGTTAGCTTGTGCACTAACCAATCAACTCTTTGCAGTGCTCCAAGATGCGAATCATCAAAAAGTTTGGCCTTCAGTTTCACATGATAGGCTGCTATGGCACCAGAAGCTTCTTGGCTTGCTAGTGGAAGAGTTCTCATTGTTGAAAGCCACATTTCTGTTCAAAATATAAGAGGAGGGAGAAGAAGGGGAAAGGCAAATCACCAAATCAATGAATCAGCCATAACTTAAAAAGCAAAATGTTCAAGACGATTTCATGCATGAAGTGTGTTTGTCAATAATGGATGTCATATTGCCAATGTGTTCAGCAGAATAGCATTCTTTTAGTAAAATTGTGCATGCAAGAGAGTAGAAAGAACTTCAACTAACCAATCTTGGGCACCCAGGAGGCTTTGAAATATTCCATGAAAGCAGTTTGGTCAACAAAATCCATGATGAATAGTTCCAGGGCAACAGATGTATTAACTCCACCCCAAATGCTATTTACTATTGTCCCAAGACGTTTAAAAATCTCCCGCTGAACCTCAATGCTACTACATTTCTTCACAATGTTCCTTAGCCATGATCTCCAAACTCGCCAAAGTGAAAAAAGGATAGGACAACAAAATATATCTCTGTAAAGCAGCCAACACACAATACTAGTAAGACAAGTATATATATATATATATATATTAAAAAAATTGTAAATGAAACTCATATGTAAAGCCATAAACCCTGCCTCAAAAGATCTATATCAGCTGCTGCATCATCAATTAAAAATCCACTGACTTTCCATCCAGGTTCAACACTACAAGCTCGACCAATCAAAGCTTTCAGCCACTTTGACACATCAGGCTTTGCAAAGCTACGTGTAATGACCCATGCAACAGGAAGTGCATGATGTCTTGAATCGAAAACAAGTAGTGTGAACAAGGGATACTGCCATTAAGAAAAGCAGGCTAAGTACAATGCACAAAATTCCTTTTTAGACCTTAAAAAATAAAAATTTTAAAGCCAGGAACAAAATCTAATTACTTTAAGTCTTTTTATGCCAAAGGTTGAGTCAGCTGCAACAAGACTTCGATGACCAAAACGGATCATTTGTTGCAGCTGCCATTCAGTTTGGATCCCCAAGATAAATGGGTCTGACTCTGAAGTGTCCTGATAAAAAAATACAGACTTCTTATTTCGTTCAACCCACATGCGAATGCTGGCTCGATCATCTAGATCCAGTTCATGGGTAGATCTTTTGACAATCATCCCAAGTTTATGGACATACTGAGAGGCAAGGCTATTGACTTTTGCATTAGAACCACAATAACGTTGTAGTCCCTCAATGTGCTTCTCCAAGATATTCTCTTCAGGAATGCCCAGATAAATCATAGACATTGTTTGCAGCTGAATTTCATTACATATATATGGAACTTTTATGGCACCTGGCCCAATGGCATCTCTGTCTAGTGGTCCATGGCAGACAAAACCAGACTTGTTAACATGGCGCCTGTCATTGTATATGATAAGTGCAAGTGACGGACGGGCATAAAGACGTTTCACAACAAAGTGACAGATACAACCCCGCATTGATTGAGGTCTAGCAGCACGATTTCGGGTGTTAAGCCGATATCTTCTACTAGGTAATATACCTCCACCTTCCCCATAATTTTCTGGACCAAATGAGCACCAGTACCTTCACAAAGAGTAAGATTCAAAATAAAGAACATATGTATTGGAAACCTGAAAGTGAATATTCAGTTGATTGCAAGCCTGAGACAATAACTGGAGCAAAAACAATAGGGAAAAACAACAAAGAAAGCAAGAAAAGCCTTGAAAATCAAACAAATATTCAAAAGGAAAACTATGGTTTAAACAAAAGAAAAAAACCACTATTACTTGAATGAAGCATGAGAAGCATGCTAGAAACTTACAGCCTGTACTCCAGATATTCATCATCCTTGTACTCCTTCAAGCTGCCCATTGATCGTTTTCTTGTTCTTTCAATATGAAATTGTGTTGGGCATTCCACATTAGAGCATTCACCAATCATAAAAGAATCAACTCGTTCATAAGGAATAAGGGCAACTTCATCATGATGCTCAGCGTTGCCAAACTTTGTCCAAGTCAAGTCAGCAGCACAAAATTCTTCATCAAGTGGGTCTTGCAAGGGAATATTGGCAATTGATTCAACTATAGCCATGTTATCCCGGATATAGTCTCCTTACTGACTTAAATATTCACAGCTACATCTACCTAACAAAAATTATCGAAGAGGTTCAAAATAAAATGTTGAGCAGCGTGTTCTACAGCACTGTATTGTGCAGAAGAACCCCTGACGACGCAAAGTATACCCTATAACATTCCTAAAGAACCCTTTATACACAGCAAGTTAAACAGTTGATTTTGCAAAGTTTCCTCAGTAGCTAAGCAAAGCAATTCATCCCAAAGAAACCAAACCAGTGACGAATAAGAAAACAAATACAAAATCAATAATAGTAAACACAACCTTTTTTTACATAACGAATTTGACGACGACTCTGTCTGAAACATCGAGAAGTTCTTGTCACAGTAGGTCGGTAGCTCAACCTTTAGCAGGAGAGGCGTTAGGAGACAAGGAGGTTTTAGAAAATGCCTGATTTGGCCAATTCAAAAATAATGGAGCACAAATGGACACCTATGGCCTAGAAATGGGATATTTGCCAGACAAGACCTAGGTTTTTTTAAATAAATTATACCCTTTTATGAAAAATTTTAAAATTAAACTCTTATTTTTAAAAAACTTAAAAAAATTATAATTTTATTTATTTTAACTAAAATATCTTATATTTATTATTTATATTAAATATATATATTTCATGCATATAAAAAATTATTTTTAAAATGAAATGCTTTTATTATTTTTTAACTCAAAATAAATAATAATAAATTATATATTTTAATAAATTATAATTTTTTTTAAAAATAATAATGTTTAATAATATCTTAATCAAAATAAATAAATTATAAATTTTTTTAATCTTTAAAAAGAGGAGGGTTTAAATTTTTAAAATAGAAAGAAAGAAAATGTAATTTTAATATCCAATGTAATTTTTTTTTTAACTTTTACCTGCAGCTAAACGGCTCCTATACTGCTGCCGTTTCAATATCTTGCCGTATGTTAAACGATGTTGTTGAGATGCAACGGAATTATTAGGTGCTACTTTTATTGTTTGCATTAGTTGTATATGATTCAACATTATATAATGTAGCACCTCTTTTGGCTAACTTTAAATATATAATAATTGAATTATGGTAAACTAAAAGTATGACATTGTTACATTCATGTGTGAAAGCTCATATTAGGTACAATATGCTGTATCCATGAAAATAGTAGTGTACGCATTTGCTTTATTTTTTTAATGAACTTTTTAAAATAATTATACTATTATTGATGGCCTTTTAACTGAAAGAACCTTAAAATGGAATAATAATAATAATAATAATAATAATAATAATTGGTGAAATAAATTTGAGAGTAATATTTGTCACAATAATATTTAAGTACAATCAACATGATTTTTAATTTTCAGAATTTTTTTGGTAGGATTTTTCTGAAATTTTAAAAAGAAACAAAATAAATAGAATACTTAAAAAGGAAAGAAAAAGAATTTGCATAAATGATTCTCAATTTTTTTGTTGAAAAAATAAATTGTCAATTTTTTAATCAATGCTTTAATTTAAAAAGAAAAAATGTAGCCTAGTTATATTGTTTTAGGAATTTTGAAACAACAACAAATAATAAATGAATTCTTTCTCATTGCCTGGAGTTAGTTACATAAATTAAAAAAGTCAAAATATTTTATCTTGATTAATTTTTATTATTATATTATTTATAGTTAAATTTATTATAATAATTTTTTTATTAATTTTTTTGGGATCTCTTCTTATGTTTAATTAATAAATTATCTTTTATCTTATCAGCTTTATATACATTTTTTTAATGATATTATTTGTGTATCACTAAATCATCTAAAATGTATTTCTAAAGAAAAATTCATTGAAAGAACTGTAAACATTACAAAATCGGTGAAGGTTATTTACTGAAAGCAAATATTTATCCACCATATTGATGTTTTATCATTCTATTGTATTATTTTTCATGTATTAAAATATAACAAAAATCCCATTGATCTTTTCTATTTTCATAAAAAATTGTCTCCTTGTGGTGCAATTCTTTTGCACCTAGTTTTCCCACTAAGTTCATAATATATAACAGTTCCATTTTTTTTTATCTTAAGCCGTTTCAACTGTAAAAAAATTGCACCACTAAGTCTTGTATCCTTATATTAATTATCAAAACCTATATTAATTGTCTCCTTGTAATTCAATCACACATATAATCGTAATTTAGCAAAATAAAAACTTTGAGATGGATGCCGAATTTAGAGAATATTTATTTATTTTTTGGTAAAACCTCAAATATCTCAAAGTCGTATTAAACTTGGAATTAATTTCTATTGAATTGAAAGATTTAAAGTAAAGTCCTCCTAACAATTGTATTTTCTGATATTTAAACTTGTGGCTAGAGAATATTTATTAAATTATTCTGCAACATGCATCTAGTAAAATATGACAAACAGGAATTCTCGTGAACAAGGCAATTAAGAAACAAAATTCTCCTCCTTCAAAGTGCATTAATGGAATCAAAACAACAGAAAATGAACCATATCATGAGCTAGACTGTGTATTACATAGCAGTTCCCTTCCTTCTTTGAATTAGATCTTGTTAATAATTACATAAATGGAAGCTCAAGTCATGATCCACTATCACTTGTAGAACAACTTCCCACACCAAGAAAGTCTATGAAGGAAACAGTACCCTTTAGCTTTTGAACTTGTTCTTCCATGTTTGTCAACTCAGAAAATGCCAGAGAGTTATCACAGGGACTCTTACCTTTCTTGCTCTTGATGGAACAATCCTCAATTCTTTGGCCATAACTGGAGTTTGAGAACCTATAAGGAAGAGGAACAACCTTACCAATACTGGGAATTCCTGGTGCAGTAAAACTGTTGTAACTACTGAGCATACAAGAACCAGGACTTGAAGCACTTGAGTCATTGTGAGCCTTATTATTATTAGCTACACCAGAAGCTTCAAAGCTCACTAACTCTGATGTGATGGTTGAAGTACCACTTTGACTACTATTCCAAGGAGTTAATAATAATGAATGTGAGGAAGACATACCAAAGATGCCCATGTTTCTGTTGTTTTGGGACTTGAAATTAGTCCCTGAATTAGGCTTATTAGAGGTTGAGTCAACTATGGGAATATGATGATCGTTATTGTTATCATGGCTACTTCTCTCACCGAACAGTGTGAAGCGATCTCTCTTCCTTCTTGCCATTAATACATGGAAGTGGTTCTTCACAGCATTGTCAGTTCTTCCTGGTAAGAACCTTGAAATTGCAGCCCATTTGTTTCCCTTTACTTTGTGAAGGGCTAGGAGCATCTCTTCCTCTTCCTCTGTGAATGGCCTTTTCACTATGTTTGGGTCTAGTTGGTTGTACCACCTCAATCTGCAACTTTTCCCTATAAAATAATCATGGAAAATTTGAAAAACCCATTTCTTGTTAATTGAGAATTTTGCAGAGGGAGAGGATGGAAGGAGTCAAAGACCACTTGGACTCTCAATGGAAGGTAGTGAGAATGTCTGATACTGTGTCAAAAGACCACTTCAACTCAAAACTATTAAACGAAGACCTATGAATAATTTTACTATAATCTCTAACGAAACAAAAAGTCATAAATTATGTCATTTGTTTACCTGATCTTCCATCAAGATGTTCTGCAATAAAGTTCCAATTCTGGGGACCATACTGCTCCACTAGTTGTTTTAGTCTCTCATCTTCAGCTGGTCTCCAATGGCCTCTGTTACAACTCTTTCTAGTTTCACTGCTACTGCTTCTGGGCATTCTTATGTTATATAAACAAACCCAGATGAAAGATTATAAGAGAAGAAAAGAAGAACAAGAACAAGAAAGATGAAGAGAGAGATAGAAGAAGAGTGTATTAAAGAAAAAAAGGATTGGTCTTGGGTTATATAGATGGAAAAGTCCCTTGAGTTGTGCTTACAATAAATAGTAAGCATGTACAACTATTTGCTAGTTTCCCCCAAATTCCTCACCTCTCTATGATCCAAAAAAGGACATGTGCTTATTGTATCTGACAGGGAAAATCCCACTTTCAAACATCTTCCTTACTTTGTGATTCTTCAAGTTTGGAAGTATTTTGTTTCATGCAGTTTATTAGGGGCTACAGATATGGAAGTTCATTAATGTCTGTTAAGAGTGAGTGGGTGTGGAAAACCAACTTGAGGGTATGCAAATGGAAAGTTTTTTTAGCCCTTAAGGTGTACAACTGTACCCATTATGCAGACTTGGGAAGAAAACAACTAGCATTTTGTCTATAAGCTTCCATGATTGGATGTGGTGTGGGACTTTGATTCTTCATGGACCATGTATAATATGCTCATAACAAGAAATCCTAAAATTAAACCAGCAAAGTCAATTTATATTGCCATGATAATGCATCATTTAATCCAAGTTGTTTAAAACAAGTACTGTGAAAGTGTGTTTCTTCAGTTCTTACTCAAAGCTGTTACAATATTCACTATTAATATCTTTTCTTCTATTTCACTACTGTGATCTCATCTCATGTAGAACTGATTTAATATCCACCATATGATCAATCAAAATCTGTGGGGTTTAATTTAAGGACCACTAAAATAAGATTTTATTGGAGGACAAGTATGTGAGTATAACACTCCAAATTTTAATAGACAAGGAAAATTACATTTGTGTCCTAGGGTGAGGAAAAAAATTATCTATAGTATTTTACAGAATAAAGTTCTTGAAGTAAAAGAGAAATAAGAAAAAAAAAATTATAAGAAATAAATAAAAGATTCATTCTAAATAGATTAGTATCTAAATTTTTTTTCTTATTTTTCTTTTACTTCATTAACTTCATTTTTTTTATCTTATTTTAGAGGATTCAAATCAATTTTTAAATACATAATTAAATATTCATGAGTGTCACTAATAAGCCCATAGTTCGTGTGACATCAAATTAACATAAACCCAATATATTGAATTCTATTTTTATGTTTTTGGCTTGTGCTTTCCCTTGTTCCCCTTTCAAGTCATAAGCTATCTATTTAATCCAAAAAAATAAAAAAAATTTGGGTCATGCCCAAATTTTGAGTGATTTCAAAGACAATATTAGAGTCAATGTATGTGATTGCATATGTATCATGCTTATTATGTTCTGGCAGTTCTTACCTACGTAGATGGTAAAGAGATTCTATACATAAAGTGTGTTCTCATCTGGATGAGATTCTATACCCCACAATATCAAACTCTTGCCCTTCCATCTAAAAGCCTAGTGCTCACTAGCCAACTTTTTTTTGGCCATTAGTGACATGACCACCGCCATAATTAAGGTTATTTACAAGAAAACGCTTATTAGATATATACTTGGACTTGCAGTGGTTTGCATTCTGTTGGTGATTAATACTGTTTTATGACTCGGAATAAGATTAATATCATGTTTTTTTGGAACTCTAAGTTACTTCTTTTTCAACTATAGCTTGGAAATTTTGGGGTCAATATCATGAGTCCGAAATCCCAATGAAATAAAAAGCTTCAATGGTTGAGAATTCACCTACCCACACTTAATAATGTCTGAAGCTGACTCATTTTGTCCCTTAATGGTTTCAAACTAATATAGTCCATTATTCTATGGAAGTAGTTAAAACTTCATGGAGGTAAATATGACAGATCAATTGTCAAATCATAGTAAAATTGTGCTAGTTAAATATTAATATAAATAGACCAGAAAAAAAAAAGCATGAAAATGAGAGGGCTCAAGTGAAGTCAAATTTAGTAGTTTTCACTTGGATAAATTAAAAAAAACAAAAAAACTCAAGTGCCTTATGTATCTTATGGCTTCTTTTTTTTTTTTTTTAATTTTGTTTTCTGATATGTTGTTATTCATATCAATGTAACAAATCATATTTCTCTACATTCAATATAGCAAAATGGTCAAATATATCATATCACAACAAACAACTACAACGAGTATATACAGTATTTACAACCTTGCTTAAGGTTGTTGGCAAAACAGAATAGTTTTATTTTGTAATTTGTATTAAGTGAGTTTATATTATGAAATTGATGTTTCTCTATTGTTATTAAGCACATAATGATATGCTATTTTATTGGCATAATTTTAGTCCCATTTCAAAGTCTTCTATACTTAAACGAAACATAGTTCAAAAAATTAATAATAATTAAACGAATCCACCATTTCACAGACAGATACGCCATTCCTACTAATAACGGCAAATCAGCCAGCATAGCCAGTGGCACTTAGTCACAAACTAGCTGTAAGCTAATACTGTAACCTCCACTGGAGTTGAAGCTTGAAAAACTTCAAAATTTATCTTAAAGTAGATCTTAAATTCCATGTCAGTATTAATTATTTGTCAACATAGAAAAAACAATATTACTATATTTTTCAATATCACAACAGTGAAATAAATATTTTTAGCAAACAGATGCGGAGCAAAATTCCATATATTGTGAAATGAAAATTCGGTTGGCAGGTCTTTAATTTAGAAGTCCTTTTCATTTGGTTTAGTAACATTTGACAAACAACATACCATTCTTTGTTTGCTTACGGAGTGATCATTTCGCCTAGAGAAAGTGACAGCTGAGCAACTCCCCGGGTACCACACATGTTTTAACCCATGGGGTCACGATTCTTTCTTCCTCATAGGATCAAAGCAAAATTAGAAGATATGAGAAGATGAATCAAGATTTAAACAAAAAAAAAAAAAAGCTACACAGGAGTTGTACATTTTACATGCTGCTCCTAATACACAAATAGGGTTAAGTATAACTAATCCAGAGTTAAGGTCACACCATGAACCATTCTCTTACAAATGAATGCAAAATAGATTTCTTTAGTCATCTCAACTGTGACCTCCTGTTGACAGAATCAACAGGATAGGGGGCTATTATGATCAAATACGTATTAAAATGAGTAGTAATGGATATCCCTCCACAAGCCACGAAAGAGGCAACTGGGGAAGAAAGGCATCGTATTATTTCTACAAGGTTCCTCATAGAT
Source organism: Senna siamea (assembly GCA_031216115.1). NCBI lineage: Eukaryota > Viridiplantae > Streptophyta > Magnoliopsida > Fabales > Fabaceae > Senna > Senna siamea. The sequence goes on along the minus strand of CM062359.1, from coordinate 16,018,874 downwards.
CAGAGGTGCCATACAACTAGCTCCAGCCTGTCAAACCTAACCTGTCAGCAAGATTGTACATAACTAACTGATCCCAAATAGGACCAAACAGGCGTTCCCCTCCAATGGCAAATGTTAGAGCCCAAGAACATATAAGGGCAGTAAATACAGAAAACCCAACGGCTGATCTGACAACATCTGCACAAAAATTTCCAAGAAATTAAATCAACTGAGCGCAGGAAAGTGGCTCCAAAAATATGAAAGAGATTCATACTACATATATAACAACTAAGTCTGCTCAAAACATGTCAACTAGTACAAAAGATTCAACCACTCAGACCACTCCCTCCAGACATAAAGCTATATATACTTTAAATGCAGCTTTGCCAAATGAATGTGATTGAAACCAATTAGCACCCAGTCTCGTTCCCCGTATAATGAGAATTAAACAACCTAACTCTACACGAGAAATTCTGGCAACAATCCATCATATGGTTCAAAGGAAGCATAAGTTCATAACATTTCTTAATAGAAAAATTTGGTACATAATCCAAATTCCAAAATAGTGAAAATACTATTCAATGAGTAAGTACTATGACCTCAACTGCTAGAATGATTGTAATTTGTCAAGCAACTATCTTTGCACCTTTATATTGCCAGTTAAAAAGGCGAGTTCTAAGGTATGCTATAAACTTCAAGATTGATATTTTCTGCAGATACCCACTCTACCGCTTAACCAGATTACCATTTCCCATCATGCAGCATGATAAAAAAGGCTTGCTGATTACATTGTTTCTTTGCTAGAAATTCTTGCTCCTTTTAGTGCTTCATGCCTTCATTCATGCCTAATAGAAGGATTTGAAATTTATATTATTCAGGCTCTTATACTTTTTTTTTTTTTAATTTGAAGTCCAAATTCTTGTTCTAATCTTTTGTCTAAATCTTTCTGAAAAATAAAACCCCCTCTGTGGTAAAGGTCTTTTTTGGGACAGCTGTACTTAATAGAATTAACATTAATAATTTGCTTCAAACCAAATGTCCCAACAAGGCCTTATAACCAAATGAGCGTGTGATGTATTTTAGATGTGCTGAGACGAATAGTCATCTTTTCTTGCATTGTGAAGTGGCTAGATAGATCTGGAACAGACTCTTTGGCTACTTTAAAGAGAATTAGGTCTACCCAACTGATCTTGGCACTTGGTGGTGTCTTTGGCTGGAGCTGATATTAGAGTCTTTAACAACAAACTCATTTTACCTTGTCTTCTTTGGAATAGAATCACCTTTTGGTCTTTGTTGTGGGTTTCTTCTAAGATTTGTTTAGAGGAGTATCCCTTGAGGATTTACAAAGGGACAGGAAGGCTTTGTTTAGTTAGAGTCATGTTGTTCTCTTTTCTCTTGTTTTTTCAGTTTCCATTTGCAGAGGACCCCTTGTCCTCCTTTCTTGTAATCTCTATCTCTCGTATTTATTCTCTTTTTTCAATAAATTTCTTTTTTTATCTAAAAAAATAAAAAGGAGTGTGCAGTTTTCCATCATCCAACACCAAGAGGTGAAGAAGGTTACAATAAGCAGTAAGAGTTCCCCCAAGAATCCTTAAATTATCCCACAGATTGCCAAATTGGGTTTGTCAGTCTTGTGCAGTTGATAAACAATAATAATTATAGCATCGCTTGATTTCACTTTGCATCTAACCTTCATTTTAAGAAAGAAGGTTTAAAATGCAAGAAAAGTATTTTGGCAACAGCATTTCATCTATTATTACCATTTTTTTTCTTCATTACTAGTTTACTACAACCAAAACAGCAAACCACTTTTCCTTATTATTGACAAGACATTCACTGGGCCTGAAATATGACAAAAGCTCAAGCATTTTCATGAACAAATAATTCCCACTTCTAAAGCGTCAACAAGGCAACAAGCCATATCGGCTAAGCAGTCTTGGCATCCAATGACCAGGCAGTTGGGTCATGGGTAACTAACTATTTTCCACCTAACATGGTGACTTCAATAATTAAAATGTAGAACAGATGGCACTCTTTAATGTTAGAGTTAGACATGACAGTGATACTCATTACTGATCAGTACTTTACCATAGAACACTAAACCTTTGTTTGAGGACCAAAAAGACAGGAACAAAAATGAGACAAATGAAATTAGCAATGAAATAATACATGTATCATATCATATCTAGATTCAATGGCAGTGTTTATCCCTTTTATTTTCTTTCCCTCCTCGTGCTGTTTTTCCATAGAAAGGTTATATGAATCATGCATGGCTCTTAGATCATTTAGCGACCTCTTCACTCTAATGACGTAAAGAAATTTTGGAAAGGTTACCTCCTAATGAAAATGTCTGAAATCTTACTTGTTAGAAGCTATGTCCCCAGAATTGAAATCTAAATATGCTATGAAGTTGAAATGACAGACTGAAAGTAAGTAATAACTTGTAGACGCCAAAAGCAAGAAGAATAAAGCGAAATCCCTAAAATTGAAACCGAATCAGAAGAAAAATCACCAAGTATTCAACAAAAGACCAGAAAGAAATAAAAGGAGCATACAGCGGCGAATGCGAGGGAAGGAGTGGGCGTGGCGAAGAACAGGCCAGAAGTAAAAGCAATTGACGGCCCAAAGCAAAGGAAGCAGTGCGAAACCGAACTTGTAGAATTTGCGGGCATAGGTGAGTGCATCTTCCTCAGAGAGGCCGAGTGGGCCGTCGATAGTAGGCCAAAGTGGCACTGAAGACGGTAAGGAATTCCCAATTGAGATAGGGTTTAGATTAAGGTTGGGATTCTGACTTTGTGATGCTTCCATCACCACAATCACAATTCACAATTCACAAAGGGCTCTCTCAGAAGTCAGACACTCTCCTCAGAAAACGACCACGACCTACGCTTGTAGGGAACACGAAATGGCGAACTAGATTGAGCTACACAATTGCAATGTCGTTTGACGGAGATAAGTGAAGATTATAACAATATTATTAAAAGGAAAAAAAAGGGGTTAAATTATTCTCTCTTTATTATTTAGCAACGCATTTCTTTTTTATTTCACTTATATATTATATATATTATATATATATGTATGTATATGGCCTGTACCATCATGTTAGTTGAAAAAAAAAAAGTTTTTAGTTTATAAGTTTATAAAAAATTAAATTGCTATTTGGTCTCCAACAATGACATTCAATTTTTTTCACCTTAAAAGAATATGTTTCCACAAAATAAAATTATGTTCTATGAAGTTGGGTGAGTAAATTGTTATTAAAATATTGGATCAAAAGGCACATAATTTCCCTTAATTATATAAATTATGTGTAGAAATTTTTTTTCAATTATAAAAATTAATTTTAAATCATTTAAAATTTTATAATTTATACAACAAATTCTCTTCTGTTTATTTTTTTTATCTGAAACTCTAATAAAAAATAGAAATATCAGATTATTTATGAAATTTTTTATATAAAGTCTAAAATTCATAGAAACTTTTTACGTAAGATTTAAAGTTTACAAAATTTTTTTTGTCTAATATCTAAAGTTTAGGATTTTTTTTAAATTTTAATGACTTAATTTTGTTAATGCATTACTATTCTATTAAGATTATATATATATATATATAAAAAGTAAATGGAGAGTTTTTTTTCATAAATTACAAAATTTTATAAAAAAATTTAGGTCAATATTTATAATTAAAAGAGATTATTTTAGATTTTCAGTATTTTATCTAAAATATAGTACTGTTTGCTAAGTTTTGGTTGCAGCATGATTGAACACTCAATTCAGATTGGTCTTCTAACTGTATTGAGATTGATGTACTCCATAATGATACTAGTATACTATCCCTATTATCAGTAGAAATCAAATAAGCACATTATGTGTTTGGTGTTTTAAAAAATAATTATTAAAATTTAGAGATATTTGATGAAACATTTTTCAAAAAATAAACCACTTTTAAATAATAGTACAAATAATTTTTCTACCACAAAAAATGGAAAACATAACTTTTGTTTATAAAGAAAAGCAAAAGTGAAAGTTATTTCTTTGAAAATAATCATACCTCACTGAAAGTTATCTCTAACTTTTGTATTTATCATCTTAAATACATGCCTTTTAATAGTACAGAACATGCTTTTTAAATATTAATAATTACTTCTCAACTGATAAATGTTAAAATTTTAAATTAAAATAATAATATGATAATATCATATAAAAAAAATAAATAATAAAAATATATCATTCACTCATAGTTTTTATTATGTTAATAGTGTCTATTATTCAATTAATATTATGTTTATCTTTCTTTTTATATAACATATTTATATTATTTTTTCACATAGAAAGATTCAAATTCCAAAATTATGCTCTCTTCATATTTATTTTAAAAATTTATACTCTTCTTTTTTAAAAATAAAAAACATTAAACTTAAGTGTAGTTACTATTAAGTTATCCTATCAAAATAAAACCTAAGAAAAAAACTTTTAGAAAGAACAAATAATGAAAAATATAAAATTATATAAATCATACTCATATCAATTTTTAATTAAAAAAATTTAATAACAAAGATATAAAAAATAAAAAAATTTTTAGGTGAATAGTTTATACCATGTCATGCATATACTGATCAATATTATTTATTTAATTTTTATTTTTTCAAACTAAAAGGTCTACAAGTAAAGTAAAATAAAAATAAATAGTTAAATTTTATTTGTCAATGTATAAATAAAATAGTATAACATAAGCACTTACAAGAATTTTTTAAAAAAATTGCACTTGAGTCTTTTTCTATTAAAGAAAAACTCTATAACTTCATGTATCTTAACCAAAATATTCTTATTTACACTATTTATATAATTAAATATTTATTTGACTAATATAAAAAATTATTTTTTAAAATTTAAAATAAATGAATTTCATTATTTTTAATTAAATAAATAATAATGAAATAATAACTTAAAATAGATTTTTATAATCATTTATAGTTTTTTAAAAAATTAATATTATTACTAAAGTTATTTTGGTTAAAATAAATAAAATTGTAAATTTTTTAATTTTTTAAAAAGATAGAATATAAATTTTTAAAATTAAAAAAATAAAAATATAATTTCAACAACTTTCAATAAAAGAAAGCACAATTTACTTTAAATTATTTATCGAATGATTTTGTCAAATACACCTTCTTCCTTACATCACCTTTTTTTTTCCAAAAAGTTATTTTAAAAAAATGCTCTAAATAATAATAATAAAACTCACAATTTAGCCATCATCAACCAGGATCTGACCCAAAATACCAAGATTTTCATTTTCATTTCCGTGAGAATGTTCATATTATGATACAAGGGGACGAGGTTACATAACATTCATGATACAGAAACAAACTGAAAAATTGTGGCAATTTTTTTCTCCCAATCCATAGCAGCAGCTTCTGAGCCAGAAGATCCATATGACCGTGGACCAGAAACTAACGCCCTCCACATTCTCGCATAGAAAAAGAAATGCTAAACCATAATCCTGTGTCTGTCTGATGGACAAGATAAGATCAATCAACTTCATATACCTCCCATTCCAGTTCCACGTATAGAGTGGCACTAGCTTAGCTGATACTATTTCTTCTTCACAGGATCTCAGAGACATGGATTCAACTTCCATTTCACCCAGAAATATAATTTCCATAATGAGAAAAAAGGTTCCATCTTGTTCAAATTTAAAGTATCATGTAAAGCATCATAGCATTTAGTTCTTTAGGATTGAGGTTTCTGCCTCATTTTGGCTCTAGCAAAAAACACTCCTGCCAGAAGACCTACAAAGTGCAGCAAAATGAAATCCAAATTTGAGCTTATGTGCTCCATGCAGCAATATTAGCATATTCAAGTCAGTTAATGCAGAGAAACTAACCGAAGAAGATGCTAGCAGAGTTCTCCAAACTAGTAGGAACTTTAAAGAGAAGGATGCCAGCTATTGAAAGAGGAATCTTATTTAGCGAACCTACAAGGCTGCAGATTGCAGATTTGTGAGTGGATATTGAAACACTTGTTATAGAATAGCATTAGAAACTAGTTTAACAGAAACAACAGTAGCAACATTAATCCTTAACTATATTGAGTTAAATAGTAAGAACATAGATACTTTTGATCAAACCTGTAAGTTGTAGCACCAGTCTGATGAAGAAACCACATGGATGTGAAGCTGATTGCTAGACCCAAAAACCCACTCAACGTCATCACTAACCAAAAGCTAGGCAATCTCAGAAGTGGCCTGCCAATTAAAAGAGTCAATAGATTTTTTCAGTCATCAATGTTACCCAAACAATTTAAACAACTCAAAAACACATTTCTGGAGACTCAAGGTATAAGAGATATAGTAGCATAACTGTCTTAGCGCACAGAAACGCAGAATATGACACTGTTCAGAATATGAAATTAAGCAAAGCACATAATATTCCAAGATAACTCACGTTCTCAAGAGATAATCCACTTCATTGAAAATAAAAATCAGAAGAATTCCCAAAGGCAAAGAAAGAGTGTTGTTCAACAAGACCATTGAAAACTCATTCAGATTTCCAGATTTTGTTACTTGCTTTGCAGTATCCATGACCTTACGCAGGGTCAGCTGCAGCAACAAAATAAAAACAACCAAACGATCAGTAAACTTAAATAAAACCCAACAATTAGCGCCCATATACATATAATACACTAGAATATATTATATTATCTATGCTGCGATGAAACCAATTTGTCTAAATTCCCCTCTAAAGCAAGTACCATGTCAAACACAAAACACTATTAAACTGTTCTCACCAAGGATAACTGAAGAATGATTTTGTCTTTGGTAGAGCGAGTAAAATGATCACTTAACCTCCCTCACAGTGAATTTTATCAGTTCTTATAATTTTCCTTCATTTGAATTTAGTTTACCATTCAACCTAATCTAGGCATTGAAATTCCTTAGCACTAAGCATGAGTGGGCTAGCAGTAGGGCTTAGGGAGGTACAATAACCATAACAACTCCACATGCAAAGAGATCATATCTACACCACTTGATAATATCATATGAAAGCAACCAGAAAAATAAAAATGGGCCAAGAGAATAAAACACCAGCACATTACAATGATCATATAAAACATGGTAGATTATAAAAGAAGATTAATATAAACAAGTCATTATATAAAATAATGATGTGGGATTCTAATCATTATAGATGCAACATGGCATTATAAACAGAAAATAGAATGAACAAATTCATTATAGTTGCACATTTCAGCATAATGTTGGAATTTCACTGAAAAGCATCCAGACAGTTATAGGAAAGCAATAAATAAACAAAATAAAAGGTATGACAATCAGTATATGAACAAAGCTGAGAACAGAAAAATATATATACATATACATGTACTCACAGAATATGATGCAGTCAAGAAACAATTAACTATCTGCCATGCATAGCCAATTGCATGAAAAGAGAGATCGGTAGTCCCTCCAGTTACTGCTGAAATGATCTGCACAGAAAAGGGAAATTTGTAAAGAATGTATCCCACTGATGCACATCAATTACACAAGTCCAGTAAGAAATTAAACAGACAAACCACCCAATCATATAGGCATAGCAGCAACAGCATCCTTGTGAAATATGCTCTAAAAGGGAGACATCAGCTGTGTTCTAACACTAATCCCAAAAATAAAAAGAATGAGGAGCTAATAAAAAATTATATACGGAAAGACATGACATGTTTTCCCTTAAAAGTAGAACCAAGGGAGGACTAAAGAGTAATGCAAGAATATATTAGTTTTGTAATATTCGACAAGTTACTTATACCCCATACTAATTGCATCATTTGACCACTACAAGCAAACAATATTTTGACAAGAGTAACACCACTGCATACAAGGGGAAAAAAATAGGAAGTTATAGGAGGATGCAAGCAACAAACCAAAACTTGAAAAAGCATAACATAAGAAATCTGTGATTATACATTAAAATTGGTATCTCAAATAGCTAAAAGCCCAGGGATCAAGAGATTCATATGATAAGCTCTTCAACATACCATTAAAAACAAAGCAGCCCAGACTCTGCTGTCGTGTTGCTTGTTGAATAAATACATTTCACCAAGGGCAGTTATGACATTTGTAACATTCTTCAAGACTGTTACCATAGCTACATTAATGTATTTCAAACTGCATGTAATATGAATAACAGTAAGCAAAACTATCAATAGAAGAAGAAAGAGTCATTACTCTACTGCAAGCTATAATTGTCTAATCTACACGATTTGAGTCCATACATTCACCATCTGCACACTGTGCAGATGGTGAATGTCTTGAAGACATGTTTGACAATAAAATATTAGCAACTCAGCATCCTCTATGTCTTCAACACAACCCAAGCAAGAGTAAGTTTTCCCTGAAAATTTGTCTACTGTTTCCATTTCAGATCATGCTAAATTGCACATCCAAAAGCAATATCTCCGGTGAAATTTCACAAAATATTTAGGTTTTTAACTTTCATTAGTACGACAGTAAGTCCTACAAATGCAACACTCATGCCATATTGTTGACAAGAAAAAGAAAAGACACACATAAGACGCAATTAACATCATATCCCAATGAAAGAGGGAAAGAAGCCAAAAAGTTGAAAACCACATACCTAAACATACTTGTAATGAGCATTCCAACAAATATCATATTCACAGGCAACCAGACCTTAATCAATCTCCATGTTAGTGGTTCTGTTGATATCAGGCCCAGAAGGCTCAATACAGAAACAATAATCACTGAAATGAAATTCTGCATCCATTATAGTGTAATAGTGTCAGAAGCTAGTATCAGCAACTTCTACATCATTATACAAATAAAAGAAAGGATTAAAGCAAATCACCTGGTACAACATCAACGATATACCGGCATTGAAATCATAACTTGAAAGTACAAACTTGTTAATCAATATCATGCTGCATGAGGAAAGGCAATAAGCGAGGCCAGCCAGTAAGGCTTGATTGTGGACTTTAACCACCCTGCTACTTGGTACAGGTCTCTCTCTATTCTTTTCCAACTTACCACTTTCCAAGTCAAGTTCATTCTTGGTCAAATTCTTCATTGCATGCGAGAACAAGTATAGCTAAAGCAGAAGAACTAAGAGAAATGGATCTGACCGTGGCTTCGGGAGCAATTTATGGATACTTCAGGGGAAAGATGAGTGAATTGAGAAACAAAGAGCGATTGCAGATAACAAGGGCAATACACCTCAGGATTCCATAGAGTTCAACCTAAGGACTCAGGCTCGATAGAACTAGTGAAATACGATATGAAGACTTTTGACCATCGCACATCTTCAAAAACCCAATTATATTCTTGATCAAGAAGAACCCATGAGTACTCTCTCAGCAGTAGTAGGCAAAATAGGGAAAATCAGACAAAGAAGGAGACAAAGAAACAATAATTAAAAAAAAAGAAAATTTCAGGGCATGAACCCACAAAAATCGGAGCTCATAGAATCAAACAGCAAATAAAAAGAATGGATGTACGGAACAAACTTAAGGTGAAAGGAATGGCAGATTTGAGTTTGACAGTGGAAATTTCATTACGGTTTCAGATTCAAACTTGTCGTGCCGTTGAACTTGAAGCTACCAGCTTTGTCGTCGTAAGTAATTCTCAACTCCCAGACCGCGTTGAATAGTTGATTGTCACAAAGCAAAGAGCATACTGAATGAATGCTGATGCCATATTCAATTCCTGGATGCCCCTGTGATGTGACTCTTTGTTTTCCATGGATGGCTACAAGTGCATCTTTATGAATTATGATCACAAAAATGATAAATTAAGTGCATGTTAATTTAGCGGATGAGTAAAGCTCAGGAAAGTTTAATCTTTTGAAGGACTGAGTTTTCTTATTTAAATTTTTTTGAAAAGATAATTTAACAATTCTTTATTGAGATCCTTAATGAATTTGAATGTAAAGGATTAATATGACGAAAAAATATATATATATTTTTTTAAAATTACAATTAATATTTTTTAAAATTTGATGTAATATTATTTTAATATTTTTTATAATTTATTTTTTATTAATAAAGTTAACTTTTGATATGATATGTATTTATTTTAAAATAATGAAATTATTTAATTATGTTTATTGTTATATTAATAATTTTATGTTAAAATTTAATATACAAATTTTAATTCAAGTCTTATATATATAAAAAAATTTGTTAAGAAATTTTAACTTTCATTATGAGATTTCTAGTAATTTGAGTTAAATTAGTCAAAATTTAATAAATTTTTAATTGTTTCAACAAAATAAGAAAAAATTAATATATAAATTTAACTATATTTATTGTTATATTAAAAATAAAATTATACATATAAAGTTATTTAATATTTTTATTAACCAAAAATAAATTTAAAAAAGGCAATTAAATTAGAAAAGTAATAAATATAATTTAGTCAAATTTCAAAAGATATTTAAAATAATTTACTCATTTATTTAAGGGATAAGTCCAACTTATCCATTAGATTTGACCCACGAAAATCAATTTAATTAAACACATCAAGAGTTAGATTTAATAAAAAATATTAATTTTTAATAATGTGGTAATCAAAGTTTAAAATTTTTAATAAGAGATGTTACATTTAGTTTAGACAATATAAGTTGGAGACAATTGTGAATAATTTACAAGGAGAGAAATCGTTATATTGTCATATAAGATTCACTAAAACCAAAATTAAGATTTTTTTTTTTAAAAAAAAATTATTAGGGTAGAAATAATGAAACATCAGTACAGGTCCACTAACTTAGTGGCACGTGATATGACAAGGCATACTAAAATTTGAAATGCTTTAAATTTAGTAGTATTATCTCCTAATAATTCAATTATACTTTGTGATATTTCCTAATCCACCTTATGCTAAACTAACGGATTTTTGTCTTGTAAATCTGACTGTTAGAAATGAAGTACCATTGTCTCTTCCGCAATCTCTTTATCTTTTGTAAGACACGAGTAATAGTGTCTATTTCATGGATTTCACTGCAACTCTGAGGTACAACTCTTTCTGGCCATGCCTTCATCACCAAGAAAACTCCAGACAAGCCAAAAGCTGCACAGACACAAATTGAAGGTTCTTCTAATTCTCAACCTTCAATCACTGCTCCTAAAACTCCCAAAAAGCCAGTCTATTCCAGTGAGCCAAATATTTATTCAAGTTTCTTTTTCTTTTTTCCTTTTAGGTTGAAATTTTAAAGGGTTTGAGAGACTTTTTTGTGTGATAGAAATCATTATTAACTCATAAGTAAATTAATAAACAAAATATTATTTATTTTAATTCTTTAATCCACTTGCGAGTTAATATATAAAATAACAATTTTAACAAATTTTAGAGAACTTTGCTTCAGATGATTTAATTTCTTTTTTTTCATTGTGCTTCTAAAATTTAACCCTGATAGTTGGACTAAACTCTGAAGTGTATACATCGACATCTGAGTTTAAATATTTCAGTATCTCTCTGTTGGACACCCACCTTATTACAATGGATTAGACCTAAGATGCATGGGCACAAGTATTTAATATTTGAGAGATAGAGCTCTTTGTATCTTTGTTTCGTAGGTTAAACAATAAACTTTCCTTTCCCTCGTTTGTAGCAGTTTTCTTCTCTGTGATTACAAGTCTCCAATTGACAGTGAATCTCATATAGGTGTTGGATATCTGGATATTTGAAACAGGAGAATATGCACTTGTAAGTGACTTATATCTTGCTTTTGATGTTATTTTGGTTCGATAAAGCCAATGTTTTCAGATAAATGCAACAACAGCAAATATCAGGTACAATAAACTGAACCTGCAACTTCCATATAATACCAATGATTTTCTGTAGGTCGAAGCAAATCCAGGCTTATGTGCTCTGTTCCAATTATGACAGAATTCTGAGGTGCTACGATTTTTATTCTGATGAGAACTCTTGCTTTATTGATAGATCGCATGGGTAGGGATCCCCACTGCTCCCGCTTGGCTTCCAACATACATGCTCATCAAGGTAAAATTTAACAACTTGTTTCAATAGTCAATGATTGAGACTCAGCTTTGTGTTTTGGCTTATTATGTATCTAAACATGATTTTTAAAAGCGTCTGTTGGTAGCTATTCAATGACATGATTCACATCCGAGTTTTAATGATTTCTAAAAGATACATTTATCATGATTCAGTCTATAACATATAATAATATACTTATTAATCTTAAAAGATTACAAAAGTGAACTTGTGAGCGGTTAACGAAAACACTAATATAACACATTAAATGTTAACTAAGGTGTCTATTTAGTAGTTGATATATACTAATTCTTTCAAATTACTGTCATATCATTGTTATAATATTATCACATCATTATCATGTCATTATTATATCATTATCACATTGTTATTTATAAAAAAAGTATTGTACATCAATTATTGAATTAATATCTAATCAACATTTACCAATCGATATCAACATTTAACATATCATATCAATATATCCATTAGGACTTAGAGTCCAGAGACTAATAAGTGGACTTTTATAATCTTTAAAGGACTAAAGAGTTTTTTTTTTAAAGACTAAATTATAAGTTTAAGACATTTTTTTGAGACTAAAAAGTAAATTATCTCCAGTTTTAATAGTATTAAAGGTCTCCAACAGGTTATCTTTTCCATATAATTGCATTATTGAATGAGATTACCTAGCTCTTTCTTTTCCTTACAGTCAGAGAAGCTCAATTATGGGAGGCTATGACCTCCGCTATGGGTACACAGCTATGCCAAAAAGTGAAAGCACATTGTTTTTCTAAGGTTGCAAGAGAGTAAACACCATCTGCTACTTGTACAGCATCTTCAAGGACAACTAAGTAATCACTTCAATTGGCTCATGTAAACTATTTGAGACAATCACCGTTGCTACCCAGCATAAGCTTTTGGTGACAACTGAACTATCATTTTACAAGTCTTTTTTTAAATAAAAATGCGGATCAAAACTTAGATTCAAACTACGTGCAATCATCACCAAATTGATGAGAAAAATGAATTAATAATCAATATGCAGATAAACTTCATTTGCACTTAAGAGTATGGTATAGCAAGAAAAATGTTTGCTAGTGTAAATGACAGAACAATGTATTGTACAAGTATATAGAAAAGAATAACTCCACTCAAATTGCAGCAATTGAAGCTCCGAGATCATGCCATGGTCAGTTAATCAAGAAAGAAAGTAGTCGTACGACAAAGCACTTACAGCAAAGCGCCACTTTGATGGTCCAAAATGGTTGCTGCTTAACTTCTGGTATAACTGTATAAGGTTGTAACATACATGAGCACCTCTACATTCAAATTCCAATGGACGAAGCAAATTGTGATGCACAGCTTACTCAAAGAGGAAAAAAGACTCCCTGACACAATACTCTAAACAGATTGGAAACACCACTAGTTTTCTGTAAACGTTTCCCTCCCTTTTCTGCTGACTCTTGTCAAGTACCCTAGCAATGGAGATGGTAGGTTGACAGAGAGCAAGATAACCTAACTTTCTCACTAACTATTAAGAATTATTTAAGATTTATACCTGCCAACAAGAAACACAAAATATTTAACCCCTCTTCGCACGTTTTTTAGGATTCAAAAGTCCCACTAATGAGGGAAGGGGTTCAGGTACAGGAACATTCATTGACCGATACAACTTTCTGACACCTTCACTAAAGCCTGAAGATCCAATGCTTAAATAAGAGGAGCTCTTATGAATTCTCATCTCCTGATCCTGTGATTGGTGACACTTTACTTTATCTAAATCTTTTTTCCTTTCTAGTGACTTGTCCAATTTTACTTCAACATCCCCCACTTGATACAAGGATTCTTGTCCTGCATCACATAGAACTGTTTGTGGAAGGTCATTTGTGGTTAACCCTCCACTTGATACAAGGATTCTTGCTCTGCCAAATAATGTAACAGGCAATTTGCCTGGAACAGACAATCCTACAAGTTCCTTAGTCTCAGTACCCTGTCGAAATTTAACTGGTAATTGAGTTTGAGTGGGATGTTGAGGGGTCTCTTCAATCAAATCATTGCAGTTTACAGGTTTAACCAATGCCTCAGCATCAGTAGTTGTTTCCATAGTCATATCCAGAAGCTTCCACACAGATTTGTTGAGAGCTATATTGGAATTGAAACAGTGCTTTTTAACATAACCCAGCTCCATAGCTCTGCAGCTGGGCGTTGTTGAAACAACCCACCAAGGTGCAAGAAGTTGAAGTGCCCATTCTAATTCTTCCTTGGATGAGTGCATTGAGTAACAAACATGCCAAACACCAAACTGATCCTTAACTGCTCCCTGCATTCTCTTTTTCCTAGTGTTCTTAATTTCTGAGAACTCTCCTTCACAAGCATACCACTGTGCAGAAGGGCGTATAAAGAGAGGCTCAGGTTGGTGATTAGCCTGTGCCTCCACCAGCTTTGCTTTCGCTCTTTCATATAGTCCTGGAGATCCATCAAACATATGGAACCGAGAGGATGGGTCTTCACATAGGATTTCAGGCACTGCATGAGACAGATTTTGGAAGCATTCTCGGTTTTTGGCTTTATCAACATATATCTTAGCTCCAAATGTTTGAGAGACATTAACAAGGATCTCTTCCTGACCAAGAAGGTCACAGATAAGATACACTGTTAATGCATCGGGATGCTTCCATATACAATTAATAACCTGCTTCATAGTGCCACAAATTAAACTAAGTGATTGTATATTGCTAATAATGACATTGAGGCAATCAGCAAAAAATAACCCATGAAAATTATATGCACCTGCTTATATATTGGAACAGCTGCATGCAAAAGAAAAAATTAATAAATAAATATAGAATACAGGAGTTTAGAAATCCATCTTTTTTTATAATACTAAATTTCAGCATATGTAAAAGGTGCTTGTTGTTTTGGTAAATGAAGATTGCAGATTGAAGCTATTAAACATCAAGCAGAGATTTCAATGATTTTATAGCAAAATTGTCAATCATTCTGTTGCAATATACTTTTGTGTGAAATTTTGCTCATGCATGTGTGATGAAAACCTGAACAAATTGTTTGAATTTAAGTCATTCAATTATAGAAAACCATGTCATGAAAATGTTGTGTTGAGCTCAATAAAGAATATGCAAAAGGTTGGGTTCCTTCATACTTATCATACCCCATAACTAATTCATCCACAAGGCAAAATAAACGACTCAATACTGCATCAAAAAGCACCTCTCCAACTGCAGAATGCTTGCTAGGCATCCTGTGAGAGAAACTTCCAAAAGTACAGTCTAAAAAAACACAATCCAGTCGACATTGTGGCTCTTTCCCCTTCTTCGCAATGTACTTCTCGGGTAAATTCTGCAGGCACTCAGGGCTGAGCCTGCAATCTCCAGTGTGTAAAATATTACCAAACTTGCCTTCAAATAAGAACATTACAGCTCCTGAATATTGATGAAATTCACACCAAATGAAGGAAAATAAGCGAATTAATCCTTGTCCAAATGGTTCTCAATTCTCATTTAGCCAGTAACTTTTCACTCGAACTCAAACTCCTCTCATACAGAAATTAAATCACGAGTCATCCATACAGTTGAAATATAAGTAAACAGTTTCATTGGAATTGGAAGAAATAAAAATAATTGAATTAATTACTAGAAACAACAGAGTTCACTAAATCATGATCAGAGAAAAAGTAATAAAGAAATAAATACCAGGGCAGTGATTCGCATCAAAAGCCGTAACAGTGAAGGCCCCATCAGGATCATCAATAGTTATGGATTGACGAACCTCAATACCCACAAACAACGAATCATCAAGCTGGGGGAATTGTTGAAGAACGAGGGTTTTGGTGAAATGGGTACAATAAATTGGGAATGAGAAGTGGGAAGAGATGCCAGAAGAATGGTCTTTATGGGCATGTGTGAGGAAATGGTGCCTCTTGCTCATGGACGAGGGAGTCCACGTGTCCACTGAGAAAGGTAATCCCTTGGGCATTTCTATCGGCATTTTCTCTGTTTCTCTGAATTCACTTGCGAAAAAGAGAAAGATGGACGAACCCAGAGACACCGAGGCACACAATCTTTTTTAACAAGAAATTTCCTCTCAGTCACAGGCCCTTCAAAGCGACCTTGAACAAGGAATGAAGGAACTCAGGACTTTAGCGATTGAGTGGAATTTTGTAAATTACCCTTTCTCATTGATTGAGAAAATAATGACGGTGTCCCCTAGATCGAAATCAAGAAGCTTCCCGCGAAATTTTCAGATATAATAATATTTTCGTATTAAATATTTAATAACAATTTCCATTGATTCTCGAATTGCTCCAGTGAATAGGTATACATATCATATACAAAGGGACCTCCACCTAATTTTCTCCCATTGAGTACTCAACAATCTTTTATACCTTTTTGGCTTTTCGGGTACGCTACATGTAAGTCATTGACTTCAGGCAAATATTGCAAGAGTGATAAAAATTGTCATAAACTTTCGTAATTCATTTCAAGGGTTGCTTTCAATACTATCTAAAACCTATATAATTGGTTTGGGATCACCTAAAGTGTGCTTAACTACCACTACAAGTTCTTCAAAATTCTACAATAATATATACACTTTAGTTTTTTTTTTTTTTTCAATATTACAGTTAGGGTTGTTTTTAATCTTCACCCTGAAGGACGTCTCCCACTTCCTTTCTGTTCAGGAAAAAAAAAAAAAACAATTTACGGTCTATGATCTATGGATCAATTCACAAGTTGTCCATAATCCCAAAAGTATCAATCTTCTGTTGATTGTACCTTTTTGTTTAGTCAGACGTTAACGACTCGATGAATCAAGTCCAACAAAACTGTTTAGCGTTTGGTAGATGCAGGCTTTTCAAGTGAATCATTCAGAGTCATGGCAACAGAACACTAAAACCATAGTTTCTCTACTAGAAAAGCTATTTGAAAAATAAAAGAGTAGGTATGAAAAATTGCTTCTTTCTTCTATCATTTCTGCCATGAACTAACAATATACAACATAAAGTTTACTGCATACATTACAAAGTTAGCACCTTGCATTTACAATACTCAAGTTCTTGTTACAAGCAGCAAGGTCTCCCCAGTCCCCATGCATTGAAAGTTTAAGGTCCCAGCCTCCTTCCTTTGTCTATTTCTCATGTTTAAAGAATCAACTACAATCTTTTTAATAGGGGGTTTGTGCTTCAGATTGAGGTTCAGCCACTGTCCAAACACATGCAGGGGAGGGAGACCAAGAAAGATTTTAGTTCTAATGGTATTTACACTCAATTTAAATAAGTCTCCTTCTTGGGGATCCACCAGGTGTATGGGCATTGTATAGAGATGTTTCATGCCAAGTATCAAGAGTGAATGTCGCTTTCGATCTCATTGGATATGAAGATAAGTCACTAAAATTGTATGTATTTTGTCCCATCATAGTGTAAGTCGGATGCGGAGGAGAAAGCATACAGCTCTTGTGTGCTGGCCCAAGTTGTCGCAATGGACTTGAGCAGGGAGACACCGGTAAAGATGTAATCATTCTTGTGTTATCTCTGTACAATGGAATTGCAATATCAGATCAGTGTAAATAATATAAAAACGATGGAACATAAACTGGGATACCATAAAAGAGGGTCACAATTATAAATAAGAACAGGTGGGATATTTTACATTGGGCTCCTTAATGCTCTTGAAGCTGTAAAAGCTGGCTTTGTTGCATAATCTCCATCTACTGAAGTCATACTAATCCTATTGGAGTGAAACTCTCCATGTGGCTGCAGTCAATGCAAATAATGAGTTAGCTCCAGTTCACAGATCTTCAGAAACTAAGCAACTTTAAATCTCATTATACAGTAAATATATGCTTAAGTATTGTCACTTCACATTAATCTAATATTTCCTGTTCAACCCCAGTTGCGTATCAAATATTTTTATGCTTAAAACTGCACGGGATTTTAGACAAACAAAAATGAGGGTAAACCATGAAAACAAGATTTAATCTTACTACTATAATAAATCCATACTTGAAACTAATAGAGAAATAAGCACACTCTATACTCCACTGCAATGATAAAGTTGAATAATTTTCTTATCGCTCCAAACTATGTTATGATAATCCTTTTAATCTTCTTCTTCAGCTTCAATTTTCTCACAATTATGCTTCTATAAACTTCATTAGTACATTAGTACATGTGTATGGATTGCAACAATAATCTAAGGAAAAACAAGTTGATTACTAAACAACAACTGCCAATCCGTACACATGACAGACAATCACCTCTTTTTTTCCGAATGAAACCTGTGCTTGAAACCTCACTCTATAATTAAAACGAAACTAGAAATCATATTTCATATTCTCAACCACTGATTCATATAGAGCACGTCATGGATATAGCTAAAACCCTTGGTCTTTACATTCTATGTTATTTTGGCGTCCGATCACATTACATACAAGTTGGATAACATAATCTATTTACATGCATAGCAAACATTGAAAGAAACATAAACAACCATAACATGGTAATATAGTGCCTCTGCATATGCATAATGATATAGAGTGTTGAGATGAAAGCAATTGCATACACGCTATCTATTATCATACAACACTGAATGAATAAGCCATCCAAACTCCTACACAATAGCAAAATGTTTATATTATGAGAATGATACATACTCTATATTGATTAAGTTCCCGTTAGTTTGAACTAGCACTTATGAGGTCAAGACAAATTAACCTTCCAAAGAAAATATACAATATTAGAGACTATACCGGTGTCCGGCTTCCATCAAACATGTAGGGGAAAGCATCCCTGGTTAAGCTGACATTTATAGCTCTTGTTGCTGATTGGTCCCGAATAAAAGGATGGTCTAGTAACCTTTGTGCTGTTGGGCGAGCTGAGGGGTCTCTCTGTAAGCATAGCTTTATGAATGACTTAGCATCATGTGAAAGATGCTCAGGAATTTCAGGCATATCTTTGCTGTTCCCAATTTTAAAAATTGCAGCTACCTGTTGAATCCAACATAAGAGATGATTTTAGTCCTTTATACTCTTAAAAAAGGGTCAAAACAAATATACAACAGGCTAGTTCTAAAATATCCCAGATCTTACCCCTTCATACTGACTCCATGGAGGCTTTGATGTTGCCATTTCAAGAATTGTACATCCCAAGCTCCATATATCCACAGCAAGACTATAGCCGTTTGAATTCATCACAACCTGAAAAAGCAAATACACGGATTCAGTACAGCTAAGGGTGGAAGAGAGAACAAGTAGAATGTGCTTGTTTCTAAAGGAATTGGGTGATCTGAAACGAGGGAGCAAAATTCACCTCAGGTGCCATCCAGTACGGACTTCCCTTGAAAGACAGCATTGAGGCACAAGAATTTATCTGTCCAGAATAATCAAAACTCAGATTATCTTCATAATAAATCAGAGACAAATAAAAAACCATCATTCTTAAGCTCTCCAAATTAGATATGCCTTCTACAAGGAAATTTTATGCCAAATTACTCTGAATTATAAATAAAGACTAGAAGTGATATGTGAAAGAGAGATCAAAAGCACAAACATGTGAGTCATATGTCTGCTTGCTCTTACACTGTGTGTACTTGAAAACTTTAACCTTTAGCAAAAGAAGCAATTTTGAGCAGTCACTTCCAGATACTTCTACAGCTTGTGTATTGTTTAGTTATTTTGTAGAACTAGAAACAATACATATTATAAACTTCTGAAGTAGGCGAGAAATAGCTCATTGTTTATAGCTTAAGATGAACTCACATGTTTAGCCATCCCAAAGTCTGCCAACTTGACTTCACCGTTAGGATCAACTAGTATGTTGGCCCCTTTGATATCCCTGCCAAGTAAAATAAAAACACAATTGATTTGAAAAATAGTGAAGAATCTGTGTTAAAGTATTGACATTTTAGTTTGAAATTTAAATATTTTTGAATATTTTGTTAGTTAGCATTATTTGCCCTATTTTAAATTTATTTAGTTTTTAAATTATTTTGAATAAATTGTATTTGTCTAGATTATGGGTATAAAAATAAGAAGAAAGTTGTTAGCCTCTTTGTATAAATTATTAATTTAAGTTCAATAAAACATATAAGCAATCTATTCTATTTTCATCTGCTCTCAATTTTCTTCCCTATTCAAATTTTAAACCCTTTTGAAACCAACAGTGGTATCAGAGCCTCAATTGATCTTAGAGGATTTGTAAGAAAAAAAATTCAAAAACAAAGAGAAGTCTTATACTTCTTAATCCAAAATGTCAACCAATAATCATCTTTCTTTGTTAGCTCCACAAACTTTCACTGGTGAAACCTATCAAATCAAGTAAGTAAAAATGCAAAGCTACTTGGAAACTTATGACCTATGGGAAACTGTTATTGATGATAGACCAATACCTCTTCTACCAAAAAATCCTACCTTGACCCATATCAAATTCCATAGAGAAGAAAAAGCAAAGAGATCCAAAGCCAAGTCACTTATTCAAAATTCAGTAGCAAATTGTGTGTTTTACAGGATTACAACTTGTAGTACAGCAAAAGAGGCTTGAGATAGATTGAAAGAAGAATTTCAAGACAATGATAAAACACATTAGATGCAAGTCTTAAATTTGAAAAGAGAATTTGAGTCTCTAAATATGCAAGAGGATGAAACAATTAGTAAGTATGCTAACCGAATCTCACTAATTGTTAATAATATTAGACTGCTTGGTGAAAAATTTTTAGATAAAAGGATTGTGAAGAAAGTTCTTGTAACTCTCCTTGAAAGGTTTGAATCCAAAATTTTCTCTCTTGAAGAGTCAAAGGACTTGAGCCAAATCTCATTAGGTGAATTAATGAGTGTTCTTCAAGCACAAGAGCAAAGAAGGGCGTTTGGCAAGACAAAGTCACTAAAGACGCTCTTTATGCACGAAAATGTGACAAAGGCAAAAGGAATAAAGACAAAATTAAAGACAACAATGATAAAAAAAGGTATTCACCTTGTCAACATTGCAAAAAAACCACATATTTGGAGAAATATTGTTGGTGGAGACCAGACGCCATATGTGGAAATTGCAAGCAAACAGGTTATGTTACAAAGGTATGCAAACTTAAGAACCAAACTCAACAAGCACAAGTAGTTGAGTATGAGATTCAAGAGGAAAAACTCTTTGTTGCCTCATGTTCTTATAATATAAACACAAAAAATATTTGGCTCATTGATAGTGGATAGACAAATCAAATGTCATATAATGCTGCAATGTTCAAAGATCTTGATAGAAGTTTCAATTCCAAAGTGAAAATAGGGAATGGAGACTTGGTGGATGTGAAAGGCAAAGGCACAATTGAAATAAAGACTTTGACAGATATTAAACTTATTACAAATGTTTTATATGTACTTGACTTGAGTCAAAATTTGTTACTTGTTGATCAGATGTTAGAGAAGGGATATTCTCTTAAATTTAAAGTAACTCATTGTACTATCGTTGATGCTTATATCACTAAGTTATTAAGAATAACAATGAAAAGTAAATATTTTTTTGTGGAATGAGATGAGGCTAAAGTTTATGTAGATAGAGACTTGAAGAACTCAAATCTAAGGCATAAAGATATTCAAACCAACATTGAAAGGCAAGATCTTGTTCAGAATGCCTCAAAACTTGACAATTTTTCTAATGTAAAGGATATATCAATTTGAAAAAGAGAATGTAGGAGGAGATTGTGATTATCAATAAGAATGAAATCCAGAAAGTTCAACAATCTAATAAAGTCCTCTTAGTTCATCATACATCAGAAGATTAACTTGCTGATTTGCTCAAAAAGACATTAGCAAATGAAATAGTTAAAGAGAAGATCCATGTTTGTCACAAAAATGCCAAGGAGGAGTGTTGAAGTATTGGCATTTTAGTTTGAAATTTAAATATTTTGGAATATTTTGTTTGTTAGCATTATTTGCTTTATTTTAAATTTATTTAATTTTAAATTATTTTGACTAAATTGTGTTTGTCCAGATTATAGGCATAAAAATAGGAAGAAAGTTGTTAGCGTCTTTGTATAAATTATTAATTTAAGTTGAATAAAACATATGAGCAATCTATTATTTTTTCATCTGCTCTCAATTATTTTTCCTACTCAAATTTTAAACTCTATTGAACCCAACAATTTGCAATTTCATTCTATAAAATAAGAATAATCAATGAGTTTAAATTTGATGCACTATCTGTGCAAAATTTCATACACTATCTAATAACCAAGGGGATCCATTTCATTGGAACAACTAAGTTAATTTACATCCAATAAAAGTTTTTTAAGTCCTTTAAAGAGGGGGGCATCATGCAGTTCACTAATAGTGTAAAACTCTATACACTATCAGAGGATCAAGAAATTACCTGTGTACAGTGTTTCTTCCATGCAGATAGGCAAGTCCAGAGACAATCTGCCTAGCATAATTCTGAATAACAGGTTCGTTAAATGGACCATATTCCTGAAGTAGTTTATGGATAGAACCACCAGAAACATATTCCAAATAAACTGAAAGTGATTCTTCTCCCTACAAAAATGGCACATATAATCATATTCCAATAAATGGATCTCATTCACATCTTCTATTTCTCTTGTGTGTGCATCCACTGCAATCTGTATATACATAACTCTAAAGTAGGAATATGTAGTCATACCAGTTCACTCCCATAGTATTCAACAATGTTTGGATGTGAAAGCTGATTAAGCAAATTTATCTCCTGTAATCAAATGAAGACACAGTACAAATTTCAAGACTATGAAATGATATTTTGACGTATAAAAGCAAATTTCAATTCCATCTGCACAAAGAACTGCAAAATTACCATAGCATGTGATGTTTAAAAGGATCATATGCATAAATCTTCAAAGAAATAATAGAATTACCTGGTTAAGTTGTTTGAGGCACTCTTTTGATGTTTGATCATCTGAGACAACTCTGACTTCTTTTATTGCACACATTTGTCCACTTTCACTATCAATGTGGCAAAATGAGAAATTTAGATAGGTAGAGCAAACATAGGAAGCAGAATATTTTCAGTAATTTGTCCAGTTTATGGACATTTGGGCAGAGTGCAAATTCTGAAAAAAAAAATATGTTCAAATAGTTGTGTGAATATATATAAGCATCAGTCTGTAGTAGTTTCAATAACAACTAGAATTGTAATATTTCTTTCTCAAATGGAAATATACATGGTATAAACTATAAAGCTATTCTAAATTATCCCAATAGGCAATTGATAGTTCATTTCCTTAGCTAAGAAACAACAACATAAACAGAATTACCTATTAAATCCCATGTAAACATGCCCAAATGTTCCCCGTCCTAAAAGCTTCCCTTTCTTCCACTTGGGAAGATTGCTGGTAGTGTTTTCTAGCAGACCATTTGATCGTGTATTGGAAAGAGCAGAAGGACTTGTAGGTGAACCTGGGGGAAGGGGCAGTGGATGACATTGACTCCTTACATCATCTTGTTTGCCTGTAGCAGAGTCAAGACTCAAAACTTGCAACTTTGGATAAAGAGGTGAAGTAGGGCTGGTGGGCCCTCTAGACCCAGGACCTGGGCTTTTTGACCTCATTTTGATCTTCATATCACTTCGTCCTCTAGCAAGAAGAAATGAAATGGATTAGTTTAGCAGTAGATTGGAGAAGCACACTGAAACACTTGCACAAGCAAACTGAAAATTTCATGTCCTTTCTTTCTGTTGCTTATACTGTTAGTGCTGAAGGGAGTATATAGACAATCAGCCTCCCAACTTTTAAAAAATCAACCAAATAGAAAAATGGGCTTATAGCCTAATAGTAATACCCTTCATCGACATATCTAATAGAAACCAGTAAGATGGATATATGTTGCAATTGCGTAAATGCCATCTAAAACAACGGTACTGGCAACGCAGCCAAAAGTAGATATTGGAGGGGATATGCAGGTATTTAACTTCCTACAGAAACAGGATTGCACTAAATATTTCAAGTTTGTCCATCAAACTGTACATCTTCATTTTCCCTAGATCAACATATCAGAAATTCACAAAGTAAGTGGGAAACTGTTAATGTAAACTTTAACACGATATGCAGAAGAAAAAGCAGTCCGAACATTTTTTTTTCAAAAAAAAAAAAAATCCAGCACAGACTTGCGCAGACTCACCGATAGAGTAACAGAAAGACCTCTCACTCAAAAATTGGGTGGCTTTGACAGAACTAAAACTAGAGAAAAATAAAGCTGACTGCGAGATAAAAAGGGTGAAGGGGGAGAGAGTCTGTAAAAGTCTAAAAAGGTAACAGCTAGCAGGCCTTGTTAAGGATATATTGGTTGTAATAATGGGGAACAATTAAAAGGAATCCCATAAGCCAAGAAAATAAGTAATTATAGTCCAACTATACAAGCCTTCTCGACGGAGAGAGAAAAGGTAAGGGAGGAAGAGGTTAAAGTCACTTTATTTGATAAATGATTACGCTCGTCTTCCTGCAAAATTCTCTTTCCAAAAGCGATGAATCAATTAAATTAACTTCCCCAGAACTATATTAACTTAAAACCGACCTAGAAGCCCCAAAAAATAGTCATAGACGAAACACAGAATTGGGAATAAATATCGAGAAGGGATTTTCCGAAAACCCAACCTGATGCCATCAAATTGAGAGATTGGATGATCATCGTAGGACCCAGTAGAACTCACGCTTGAACCAGAGATCGACGCAGATCCTAACCCATCTCCATCTCCTTGATCGTTCCCAAAGCTCTGAGGGAACAAGACCGATGGTCGAGGCAAGGGAAGTCCCTTTTTCTCCACACCGTCTGAATCGAAACAAGAAAATCCCGAGGACGAACCACCAACCCCAGCAGCACCCACAGAATTGAAATCCTTGCTGGCTCTGGGTGAACTCCGAGAAAGCATCGCGGCTGAGACCTCGTCAAAGCTCTTGGGCTTTTCCTTTCCTTTTCTAGCTCCATTCCTAATCGGGGATTTGATGAAATTAAACTGTAGACCCCCATGTGGCTCCTGCTGAGGAAGCTGCTGTTGCCGCTGCTCCTCCTTGTTCTTGCTGGATTTTCTTCCCCACCAAGCGGGCATTCTAAAATAGAGAGCGGAGAATTCAGGAAGAAAAAGTGATTGAAGAAGAAGAATAGCAGACTGAGTGAGAGAAAGAAAGAGAAAAGGTAAGACTAGCTTTGTGGAGTAATATGTAAGAGGAAGAAACGACGAAAGAGGGTGGAGGGGCCAAGCCAAATGCTACAGTGAAGGACAGCTATGAAGGGGGAGAGAGAGAGAGAGAGAGAGAGAGTTAGGAGGGGAACGGCGACGGTGGTTGGATAAAGCGGGGAAATGACATGGCAATTTCTGAGAGAGAGAAAAGTGTATGTCTGCTGATACGTGTCGGAGTGCGATCACATGCGAATTAACAGTGGAATAGTGCTCGCAGTTAAAACTGTTGCATTAGGTTTGGTGAAGGTGGCTATTATGGACACTACTTTTAGTTGCAGACAGAACAAAATGAAACAACTGCGAATCCACCTTGATGATTGTGCTCCACTCTGTCAATTTTTATTTTTTTAAAACTTATATTTTATGTATGAGTCTCGAGTTAAATAAATTTAATTATAGAATTAACATATAAGATGACAAAATATTTTTTTGTAATATAGATTAAAATGAAAATATTTCAAGTGTGATTTTATGTAGTTAATACTAAGTATTTATTATCAAATTTTAGTTAAAAGTATAATTTCTCTTAAACTTTTGTTTTCTAATTGATTTGAGGTTCTTAAAACTACTTGAATTAACTTATTTTAAATATTTATAAACCATAAATGTTACTATTTTATTTTTTCGACAGCCAATAATTGGCTATTTAAAGTATACTTTTTATTTTTTAAAAAAATATAATATAAAAAGTACCTAAATTATTTGAGAACATTAATTTCATGTTAAAGAGATTACAAAAATTCAATCCAATATATTATTGCACATACCTACGTCACAAAATAATTTTATTTAATTATAATTATTCAACTATTAAAAGACCTCTCATGAGTAAGGTGCCAGTATTTTTCCCTAACTTTTAATTACAAAAACTTTTAGTTATTAGTTGAGATAAAAATAAATCATAAAAAAAATATAAATATAAATTTTAAAAATTATATTTGTTTAAAGAGTATTAGTTTAATGCTTTCAGTTCAATAAGAATTAATTCTAATATGTGATTTGGAGATATTTTTAATTTTTATAAAAAATAAAAAAAAATCGTGTAGAGTAAATTTTATAAAAAAAATATATAAAAATACAATTTTTCAGTTTTGCAAATGAGGGGCATGTGCATTGCGTAATTTGCATTGCTTGGTGGGGTCTAAATAGTAAATAACGTGAAGCATAGCATGATTGACGTTTTTTGGCTGGACTTTTTATATTTGTCAACTTTTGAAATTGCACCTTACGCTGCGCTCTGAAGACATCGAAAGTGTTAGACACAGGTCGTTGCCAGCAACTTGGATATTTTTTGCAGGCTCCATTTGTCCAATGCTATCCAAGTCAACCCCCCCTTTGTGAAGTTTAAAAAAGGAGCGTTTTTTTTTTATTATTTTATATTATTTGAAGGTATATTGAATTGTGATTGGTTCTATCTAAGATTTTTTTTTTTAATTTAAAGACAATTGTCAAGTAGTTGTGGATTTTATGTGTTTTGAAGATAGCACATTTGATAGACTAAAGATAAATTACGCTCTTAAGATGTATTAAAATTATATTTATAAAAAATTTATAATTTTATTTATTTTAACTAAAATATTTTTAATGATATTATCAATTTTTAAAAAATATTTTATTATAAAATATTTTTTCAAAAATTATAATATTTTATTATTATTTATTTTGAGTTAAAAATAATAAATTTATATTATTTTTAGTTATATATATTATTTAAATATATATTTAATTATATAAATAATAAATATTATGATAATTTAGTCAAAATAAATAAAATTATAAGTTGTTTTATCTCTCAAATAAAAAAATATAATTTTTTAAAACAGAGAGGACGAAAATATGATTTACTCAATAATAAATTAATGATTAGTTTATGAAAATTTGATATTTTTAATTGATTTTTTAAAATTAAATATTTTAATCATCTAAAATAATTCATTTAATCAAAATGATTTATTCTTTAAATAAAATTTTCCTAATTAATAAATAAGAATTTTAAATAAATTTTTCTCTGAATAAATAAGAATTTATTTTTTAAAAATGAATTTCTCTCAATTCAGTGAAATATTAACCCATGACTTACAATTTTTTAGGTGGAATTTTAAAACAATATTTTAATCATCTGGGTTTTTCCGTAGTGTGTTTCTATGTGCGCTTCCGTAGTGGCTTTGGTTTTTAGGAGCAGGGTGTCTTTTGATTGGTCTTAGTCTTTCCTAGGATAGTCTTTGTGCTTAATTGTCATGCAGTTATGGGGTTTGTTTTGATCTGCGATTTTGTTTTCTTCATATATAGTCCAAAGAAAAAACCATGTATATCTCTAATCTTCTTCACAAAGTGAACATGCCAGAGGTTAACCCTAGTACAACTCAAATGGTTGTTGGTGTAAGACTTTCTAGCTTTGGTACTATTTTTTGGATCCTAGTCTTTATGATCAGGTGTTGTTTCCTAGTAAGATGTCGTAGTCATCAATTAATTAGATGAGATGGAGTTAGTTTCGTAGATTGTTTTTGTCAGTCAGTTAAATTAGTTAGTCAGGCTTTATGCATATATTAGTTATAATTTAGCAAGTCATATGGTCTTATACTTTAATATATTATTATACATATAATTAATAGAATTTATGCATTTTTAATAAATCAACTATATTTCCTTTTTTGCATTAAGAAATAAACAAGTCTTGTAAAAAATTTGGAGTTGGGGCTGTTATACTAACGTACAAGAATATGCCTTGCCAATTGAATTTTCTTATAAAGTGGAAATAGATATAAATTTATTTGAATAGTTAAACAGTTATTACTTGTTGAAATAAAGTTGCATACATCTGATTTTTTGTATATCTCTAGTGAGAGAAAAGAAAAAAAATAAACAAAAAAGAAGAGAAAATCGGACTTCATTGAATTGAAGCGTTCAAAGGTCACACAAACAAGACCAATTGTGTCCTTCTCCTTCCTTTGCCTCCGAAATCAGTGACCTTCCAGACATTCACTCTCACTTACATCTAATCACTCTACTCTCCTTCTGCCACGTGTTATGCCCTTTTCGACTCTCTTATATTCTCTGCTCTCTCCATTTCCCCACTTTTCTTCTATGTGCTTCTCTCTTCCCAACTCTCTTCCTTTACCATCTTCTCACCGTTAAGCCTTCTCTCTTTCTGTGCAGTACTAGCATTGTGCTGCTCAGCTTTTGCAGTCATTTCTTCTCTTTTTGCTTTCTCTTCACTTACGTTGTACATCACAGGTAAGTAAATCTTCCAGTATCTCATGCACATATACATTTCTATAATATTCGAATCTTCCTTTTCTCATACATTGAAATGCACATAACTTCTGTAGTTCTCTATCTTTCAATTTGAGATTCAATTGTATTTCATTGAGATTTGACACTCATTTGATGTACGTATTTTGATTTGGTTACTGTGAAAATTATCGAAATGCATGTGTCCGTTCAATTCTTTTCCATGTATTTTGAAATACCAAAAGGAAGCTTGTTTACATTAATTTCAGGTCAAAACACATTTTATATCTTTAAATATTATTTTAATTTTTAATTTTAATCTTAAAATTATTTTGCAATCAATTTTGTCTTTAAAAATTTAAATTTTAATCAATTTGGTCTTATAATCTAACAAAATTTTGTTTCTAAATTTTTTAATGACAATTTTAATAAAATATTTTGTATATGACTAGAATAATTTTAATAACAATTTGTATTTTTTTTTCAAATACAACATCTTTTGAACGGATGCAACATGTGTGATCATTGCATTTTTAATAAAAAACTTTGTAAATCAATTTTATTTCTTTGTAAATATCACGTATGTTACAGAATTTTTCTATTAACTTTGTTTAAGGGATGTTGTGTATGAAAGAAAATATATTAAGAATTAATTAAAAAAATTTAAAAATAAAATTAAAAATTGATATAAAATTTAAGAATAGAAAAATTATAATTCGATCTTCTAAAATAAAATTTTATGAAATTTGCTAAAACTATTTTTTTATACATTAATCCAAAAACGGGTTAAAAAATAAAAACCAATCAAATTTTGTATATTAATTTGCTTATATATTAATGATGTGTTTTAACGAATTTCAAAAAACTTCACAAAAAGAAAACTTTAAAAGGTCTAAAACGCAAAAATTCTTTTGCCTTGATTTGAATTTGATGAAATGCATGTGACTGATGAATCATTGATCATTTGGAAATTAAATGGTAGGGCAAGTTGGAGAGTTGAATTGCACCGTGGAGGTGCTCGACAACTATGTCGACATCTGATTCAACTTCGCAAACAACATTGACGAGACGACCTTCAAGAAGCGCTGCAGCCTCGACGTTTTCCACTGAAGTGTTTGATAATGAGGTCGTCCCCTCCTCACTCGCTTCCATTTCTCCCATTCTTCGAGTAGCCAATGAGATCGAAAGCGAACGCCCTCGGGTTGCCTACCTATGTATGTATACATGTTAAATTTTCACTTCATTTTAGTTTATTTGAATTGAATAATTTGATAATAAAGATATGAATGCTTTTATAAATTTCGTTATATTCTTGTTTTGTTTTGGAAGGTCGATTCTATGCGTTCGAGAAGGCGCATAGGTTAGATCAGAGCTCTAGTGGCCGTGGTGTAAGGCAGTTTAAGACGTTATTGCTCCAAAGACTAGAGAGGGTAAAAAAGCCATTTCCATTTTCCTTTTGTCTTCATTTCCTTGCAAATTTAAACAGAAAATAAATCCACCTTAATAATACTAATGGGTTAGTGCATGTTAATTTTTTTGAAAGATAATTAAATTTTGATGTTTTTCCAAATTTTAAAAATAATAAAGAGAAAGAGTAAGAAGTTAAATTTTTTTTACTCTTTCATATAACAATGCATATACATTTAAAATTTTTATATTAGTTATAGTAATATATTAATACATATTAAGTTATATATAATTTTCAAGCCAATAAATTAGTTTATTTTGGGCTAAAACTAATTTTTTATCCCTTAATTTTGCATGAGGTTCCAATTTTGTCTTTTATTTTTATTTATTGATGCAATTTTTTTTCTTTTCAAATTTCAGTAGTCATAATTTAAGTTCAAATGAAATTGTTCTAGTTAAAGTTTATTGAAGCTTAGATTAAGTTAAAATACTTTGAAAATATTTTAAAAAATATTCATTTGGGATATTCGAAACTAAAAAATTAGAAAATTTTGAAAAAATTTTGAAGTTGCATTAAAACTAAATTATTTTAGTCTTATTTAAATTTTTCCTAACTCAACTATGCGTTAAGAGTAATTTTACATGAATTTCTCATATGATATTGTTAGTAATTTATACATATGAAATTTAATCATTAAAAAAAAATTATATCAATTAATAATAATAAGAGACAAAATTAAAACTTCTTACAAAGTTAAAGACAAAAAGTTCGTTTTAACCATTAATTTGAAACTATTTGACGTCATTTTGTCTCACAGTCTTTTTTTACCTAATATAAAGTATATTTAGTAAAATCTCAAAATATAATTAGATCACTAAAAATCTGTCTATTCAAATTAATTTTAAAATTAAAAAATACACCTAAAACCACTAATTAGGTAATAACTACCACAGACCACCATTTTTTCATGTCCCATTCTCTTAAAAGTTAATTACAAACTTGCAATTCACATATTGATATGAGTTGAAACTAAAAAGTCATTTATGCTAAAATAAAATTAAAAAATAATTTATGTCAAGCCACTAATACATAAAATAGTCTAATAGATGTTAGAAATTTTTATTATAATATATGGTACCTCATTCAATGCTTAAAAATTTATTAACTCCTTAAAAATTCTCAGAGAGGGTATCAAGATTATTTTTTAAAAAACATTTTGAATAATCTATATTCACAAACAAGTCACGTAATGCATGATGTTAACAAACTGCAACGATGTTCATGCATGTTGTTAATTTTTTTTTAAAAAATCTATTTCCTGTTAAATAACTCATTGCATGCAAAAATTCGAGGGAGCAAAATTCTTGACTATGTGTTTCTTTGCATTACATGCATCTTAATTTTCAAAATTAAATCAGATTGTAGAAAAATAAGTAAGAAAATTAAGATGCTGTGGTAACTCAATGCTTATTTAATATATCTAAATTATATTATATGGTTTGGAGTATATTACTCTTTGATTTTTTAAATTATATAATATAGTATAGACATGAGGTATGAATTATGATTAAAATAAAAAATTAATTTTTTTATTTTTATTACATTTAAAATAAGTTTTTTTTTTCCGTTTAAATGGTATACATTTTAATAGATGTCAAGCCTTGTATTGTACATATATATACACTCTTTTCATTATTAAATAATTTTTTTGAAAAAACTGATTGTTTACAAAATCTAATATTATATTAAAATTTATCATCATGAATATCATCATTATAAACTAAAAAACATTAATTCAAAATTATTTGAGATGTCATTAATACATGTAAAAATTGATACATAATATACTTTTTAAATATAAAAATTAATAATGATTTAATTTCTTACTTATAATTATTTAATTTTTATTAAATTTGACAATGAAAAATGTTTTAATTAATATGGCAGTGGCATTTTTAAATCATACCACGTCTCTCAGTTTCGGATGATAATAGAAATCTATACTTTGCGCTTTGCATTGTTGAGGGATTGATTCATCATAAGCTTCGCCTTTCATTAATTTCTATTCAACTTACATAATTTCTCCAACATAGGACAACGCCTCCAGTTTGGCCTCTAGGGTTAAGAAGACAGATGCAAGGGAAATTCAGGCTTTTTATAAGCAATACTACGAACAATATGTCAGAGCTCTTGACCAGGGTGAACAGGCAGACAGGTACGTTACGTAACTCAATTCTTAGTTCTTAATTAATTACTCCGAATTCTCGCTATAATTGCATGGTAACTTCTAAAATCAAGCCTGACCTAAATCCATATGTCTTTAGAATATTTCAAAATATATATGATGAGTGTTGAGTCTTAGAACAATGGTAAATTGTCAAATTTTGTAAATAGTTTCTCTTGCTTATGAGATAAAGCTACGTACATTTTACCCTTATGAGACCCTACGTGGCCAGAGTCTCGTGCACTTATAATATGATGGATACTTGTTTTCATTTTATGCTTACTAGTTCCCACTCTTCCTTTGCCTTGCAGAGCTCAGCTCGGTAAGGCTTACCAGACAGCAGGGGTGCTTTTTGAAGTGCTTTGCGCTGTTAACAAGACTGAGAAGGTCGAAGAAGTATCTCCTGAGGTTCGTCTTGATTTATTTCATGATGTTGGGTGGAGTTTACCACTATATCAAAAGTTATACATATATTAATCAGAGTGCAACATTTTTCACTTTACTGCAATGTCATTTTAGTCTCCTTTTGTTGTGAAAGTGCCTCATTTTTTCTGCAATATTCTAATCCTTAAGGCGTAACCAGAAAAAATTTTGTGTAAGCAGATTATCGCGGCTGCTAGAGATGTCCAGGAGAAGACAGAGATCTATGCACCTTATAACATTCTTCCACTGGATTCAGCTGGGGCTTCTCAGCCTATCATGCAGCTTGAAGAGGTATTACTTTTGCGGCATTTATTAACATTGAAACCTTGGTGTTTTATATGGCATTGCACTGACTTCTTTTGTTTTCTTTCCAAATCAGATCAGGGCTTCTGTTTCGGCCCTCTGGAACACTCATGGCTTGAACTGGCCAACTTCAGTCGACCAATCTAGACAGAAAGCTGGAGATTTAGATCTGCTTGATTGGCTTAGAGCAATGTTTGGTTTCCAGGTCTTGATTGTTTACTTCTGAGTTAATTGAACTTAAAAGGGTATTTATATATATGCATGAGACATGAGTCTTGATGCACAAGTAAAACATTAATTAGTTTTTTTATTGACTTGTGAATACATATAGTTTTTGTATTGACCTTCAGAAATAATATTAATGGAATTTTGGTTTATTTGGACACAGAGGGACAACGTCAGGAACCAGAGGGAGCATTTGATTCTGCTTCTCGCTTCCTCTCATATAAGGCTTGATCCCAAACCTGAACCTCTCAATAAGGCACGTAGAGGCCTCTCAATTATCAGAGAAACCTGCCTTAATTTTTTCACTTGTAGTTGTCGGGCTTCATGTTTTTCGTTTTCATTTTTTGGTCCATTGCAGCTTGATGATCGTGCCGTTGATGCAGTGATGAAAAATCTTTTTAAGAATTACAAACAATGGTGCAAATTTATGGGACGAAAACATAGTTTACGGTGAGATATAATCATATAGTAATATCTGCATTCTAGCAAACATTTGTAGCATTGGCCTTCTCTTACATTCTTTTTTTTTTTTTTTTTAATGAACGCTTATTAAGAATAAAATCATGTACTTGTGATGCTGAAAGTGCATATACTGATTTTTCACAGACTCCCTCAAGATCAGAAAGAGATACAGCAGAGGAAGTTACTTTACATGGGTTTGTATCTTCTCATTTGGGGTGAAGCAGCTAATGTTCGCTTCATGCCAGAATGTCTGTGCTACATTTTTCACAATGTGAGTACACGTTTTCTGTAAGTTTAACAATGTCTTAAGCCAGAATGTCTTTCAAAATGTATATTTTCTTTAAAGTATTGTAGAACATAATTGTAATGTTCTACATGTGCTATAACTATAACCAATTATAACTTCAGATGGCAAATGAACTCCATGGTTTATTGGCTGGAAATGTCAGCATTGTTACTGGTGAAAATATCAAGCCTTCATATGGTGGCGATGATGAGGCATTTCTTCGCAAGGTTATAACTCCCCTGTACCGAGTAATTGAAAAGGTATATATGTTGTTGTCCAACATGGACAATATAATTCTACCTATATACTTCTGTTGTCTGTGATTACAAAGATGTTAATTAACCAGGAAGCCGAGAAGAGCAGAAATGGAAAAGCTCCTCATTCAAGTTGGTGCAACTATGATGATCTGAATGAGTATTTCTGGTTCGTTTGGCTTTAGGATCTTACTTGTTGAGAATGATTTTGCTGGCTTGTTTCATTCTTCATTATTTTAATAAATGGCTTCTATCGAATTCTGTTACAGGTCACCTGATTGTTTTTCTCTTGGATGGCCTATGCGAGATGATGGTGAGTTTTTCAAATCAGCACGTGACCAGACACAGGTATCTATAGATTGAGAATTGCATGCTCTTAATGTAAACACTAGAAAGGTTTCCTGGTTAGAAGCTCATATTAATATTCATATCAGGGAAGTAAGGGTGCTCCAGTAAAACCTGGAAACACCGGCAAGAGAAATTTTGTCGAAACCCGGACATTTTGGCACATTTTCCGCAGCTTTGATCGTCTTTGGACCTTCTATGTGCTGGCTTTGCAGGTACTTGATTAAGGAAATACTAATATATATCTCCCTTTGACATAGTCATGACAAGGCTTGAACAATGTTTTGACAGTTAATGTTCATTATTGCGTGGCAAGATATTGGCCCGGGGGATATCTTGCGGAAGAATGTCTTATATGATCTATCCAGTATCTTCATGACAGCAGCCTTTCTACGGTTACTTCAAAGTATGATACATTCACTTAACTATACTTGTGATGTGCGTGTGTACATATATATGCTAGAGTTTTTGACCAAAATTTTAGTTCTGGTTATTCTATATAGTTGAAAGAAGTTTGACCTTTTTTTTGGCATGAAGTTCATGTGAACCGGACAAACTTTAAAACTCAAAAAAAATTAGGGAAATGATGGTAGCTTTAAATTATAATCTATGGTTTTGGGTTTGACATATTCAATTGAATGGAAGCCTCTAAACAAATGATGCACTGAATTCTCTCACTCCCTCTTATCTTATGCTGCCCAAGTCAGGCTCCCACATTATGTGCTATCTTTTATTTCACTTCTTTGAAATTGTTATGAAAATTTCTGGAAAGATCAACCAGCAACTTCTGTTGAAGGTATACAAGTGAAAAGTCTGCATTGCAAATTTTATTTGTAAAGTTTTTCTCTGATCCTCATGATTAGAAATAGGAATACTTTTCATTAATGTTATTGTTATTGCTTTAACATTTCATTAGTCACATTATGACAATGTTATTGTTTATTGTTTATTGCTTTTCATTAAATTTTATGTATGAAGTTTTTTCTCTAATCACATTGAGTGTTGAAAATGGTCCAAGCTTTTGCATATATGTTTCTTCCTTTTTTTTTTTTTTGTCCTTCCTATTTCTCTTTTCTTTGTTCATTTCTGTATCTCTTTATATTGATTTAGGCATTTTGGACCTGGTTATGAACTTACCGGGCTATCATCGACCGAAATTCACTGTTCTACTAAGAAATATACTCAAAATCATTGTTAGTCTTGTATGGGCTATCATTCTTCCAGTGTGCTATATGCATTCCTTCATGGGTTTACCTGATGGTCTCAAGGAGAAGTTTTCCTTTCTTAATCAAGTAAAGGGTGTTCCACCATTGTACATCGTAGCTGTTGCGTTATATCTGCTACCTAATGTGCTAGGAGCTATTTTCTTTCTTTTCCCAATGCTCCGGCGTTGGATTGAAAACTCAGATTGGCACATAGTTAGATTCCTCTTATGGTGGTCACAGGTATTTACGTTGCTCTATTTTTTTGACTTCTCGTCATCTTGCAAAATAAATTAGTTGCCTTCATGTTTTTTAACTGTAATTAATCTGTCCTGTAGAAGTTTGTCTCATGGTAATTATTATTAATTGTGAAAGTTATGCAAATAGGTACTTGAGCTTAGAAACCTCTCTCTCTCTCTCGTTTTTTTTTTTCTTTGAGATGAGCTTATAAATCATCGAGAAACAGATTTTTAGTCAATTTATTCAAATGGAAAAAATTGGTAAGTGTCAAATGATGAGTATACAAGGACTTTTATGTTAAGCATGATACTTCAAGCCCTGCACGTGCTTATAGTTATTAGTTAATATTTGAAATTAGCATAGAGATATAACATATGTAACCACGCAGACACAACACAAGCTACCCATCTCTTCTAGGAACTTACAGCTCGTTTTTTTTTTCTTTGAGATGAGCTTATAAATCATCGAGAAACAGATTTTTAGTCAATTTATTCAAATGGAAAAAATTGGTAAGTGTCAAATGATGAGTATACAAGGACTTTTATGTTAAGCATGATGCTTCAAGCCCTGCACGTGCTTATAGTTATTAGTTAATATTTGAAATTAGCATAGAGATATAACATATGTAACCACGCAGACACAACACAAGCTACCCATCTCTTCTAGGAACTTACAGCGAAGCACTTAATTAGTACTTAGTGCTGAACTATTCGTGACTTTTGGTTCCATCAAATCATTTTGCTTCGAGAATACTGATGAGGAAGGGGTTAGTTTGAGATATCTTTAGATTAGTATGAGTTACTCAAATGGTTTGGTTCTAGCACAAAATACTCGATGTGATATTTAAAGTGATTTGATTCTTTTTTCTTAATAAATATCTTTTGAGGGATAGCTTTCTGAGGGAGGATTTTCAATTCACTTAGGTTCTATCAAATACTTGTTAAGTCAAAGTTCAACCTCCAAGATATTTATCCTAAAGAGTGAATATTTTAATGAATAGAAAAGAATTACATCTGGAGTTTGATAAAATTTAACTTCTCCGATCAAATCCTTTCTTCATATGCATGGGCTCAATCTACATTAAAACTTTTTGGGCAACAAATTTATTTGCAGCAACTATAAGTTTTAAAATGATTAGTAATTGCTATTATTAATCTTTATTTTCAGCAAGTTGTTTAGATTTCATTTGTTATGACTTACGAAGGCATTTCTCTGGATGTTTTAAATTCACGCATAATAAATTAGTGTTTTTAAGTCTTAAAAAAACTTTGAGCATTTTATTTTTCATCTTCTGAATGATTTTCTCGCCCCCTGCAGCCAAGAATCTATATTGGGAGGGGAATGCATGAAAGTCAACTTTCTCTTTTCAAGTGAGTTTGACCGACTATTTTGTTACTCAAGAGTTATATTATGGTTTTTTTTCCTCTGCTAAATTATAAAAATTTGTTTGATCATCCATCTATTTTCCTTTTTAAATTTCAGGTACACTGTTTTCTGGGTGCTGCTCCTGGCTTCCAAATTTTCGCTCAGCTTTTTTGTCCAGGTGATTTTTGCATGGGCCATAGTTGTTTGTTCCCTGATGAACTAACCTTGTCTGTTAATTTTTTTAATTGATTTTTCTGTCTTCAGATAAAACCTCTAGTTAAGCCCACAAAGGTTATAATGAGCATTCGGCGTGTCCATTTTGCTTGGCACGAATTATTTCCTCACGGTTGTTTCTTATATTCCTTTTCCATGATTTTGATGTATTCACTGCCTGCTGAATTTGTTGATCATACTATTTTCCTATTTGTGCAGCAAGATACAACTACGGTGCAGTTGTGGCGCTCTGGTCTCCTATAATTATGGTGCGTATGCTATTTTTCTTGTTTGTTCATGTGTGTGTGTGTGTATATATATATATATTCATGGTTAGATTAGCATCTCATATCATATCGTTTTACATTTTCGATGCAGGTTTATTTCATGGACACTCAAATTTGGTATGCCATTTTCTCAACTATATACGGTGGTTTTTATGGAGCCTTTGATCGTCTGGGAGAGGTTATCATCAATTTTATTTTATTTTTGTCTTGTCTACAAGTCTGGAGAAAACTTGAGATTGATAATATTGGCTTTGTTCATTTTAAGCAATTAATGTTGTTACCTCTTGGCTGAATTACACAGATACGCACTCTGAGCATGCTAAGGTCACGGTTTCTGTCTTTGCCTGGTGCATTCAACACATACTTGGTGCCTACAGAAAAGAAACAGAAAAAGGGATTCACTTTCTCTAAGAAATTTGATGAGGTTGCTATTATTAGTTTTTCATTGCCAAATACCGAAGCTAAATGTAATTGTAATTCTTCACCTTTACTTGTTTCAATGCTTCTATAGATTACTGCCAACAGAAGGAGCGAAGCTGCCAAGTTTGCTCAACTATGGAACGAAATTATTTGCAGTTTCCGTGAGGAGGATCTCATAAGTAATAGGAAAGGCCTCTCTCAGACCCAAACTCTAATTTCTTTCTTTAATTCTCATTTCTCAGGCGTACCTTCTCTTCCATGGCTTATTTTTGTTTACATTGCTCCAGGGAGATGGATCTTTTGCTGGTTCCTTACTCATCAGATCCTAGCCTGAAAATAATTCAATGGCCACCCTTTCTGCTTGCAAGCAAGGTCAGTGTACTACTCTACCTAAATCGATTGTGATATTCTTATGGTTATCAACAGTTTACGTAGTTGACTCTGTCTACATTCCCTCTAAATTTGCAGATTCCTGTAGCATTGGATATGGCAGCTCAATTTCGTGCAAGAGACTCTGATCTTTGGAAGCGTATATGTGCAGATGAATATATGAAATGTGCAGTGATTGAATGCTATGAAGCTTTCAAAAATATCCTAAATACTTTGTTGGTTGGAGAAAATGAAAGAAGGTAGCTTTTGGGATTGTGTAGGAAAGATCCAACGTTCAATTGTCCGTCCAATTTAACTTAAATTTACGTTTTATTGAATTCATTGCGATGGAACAGGATAATATCCTTCATCATCAAAGAAGTGGAAAGCAATATCTCCAAAAATACGCTTGTTACAAATTTCAGATTGGTCTTTTTACCCTCCCTCTGTAACAAGTTTGTGGAGCTTGTAGAAATTTTGGTGAGTCATTCGAAAGAAAACTGGCTATTTATATATGTATATATTTGCAGGTTTTCTTCTTAAACGGTTCTTGTCTTTAATTGTTGTATATTACAGAAAAAAGCAGATCCGTCCAAGCGAGATACTGTGGTACTCTTGCTGCAAGACATGCTAGAAGTGGTTACTCGTGATATGATGGTGAATGAAAGCAGGTTGGTGAACTTTGTGGCACTGAATTTATGCTGCAATGCAATTTTTTTGAATAGCTCTCACTTTTATTTTCGTAATGTTCATCAGTGAATCGATAGAGCTTGGTCATAGTAAGGATTCTGGGAGGCAACTTTTTGCTGGTACTGATGCAAAACCCGCTATATTATTTCCACCTGCTGTTACAGCACAATCGGAGGAACAGGTACTTAGTAAAATAATTATTATTATTATTAATTTATTATTATGATCCAGGAGGCTTCTACAACTAATGAAATCTTATGGTTCCTTGGTGCAATTTCAGATTAAACGTCTTTATTTACTCTTGACGGAGAAGGAATCTGCAATTGATGTTCCAACAAACCTTGAAGCTCGAAGAAGGATTGCTTTCTTCACCAATTCGTTGTTTATGGAAATGCCACGCGCACCAAGAGTCCGTAAAATGCTCTCGTTCAGGTTTTACGTCTTTCTTCTGTACATAATACATTTATACATTCGTTATTGTAACAACTAATTGGAAGCTCTTGGCTTGTTTGCAGTGTCCTAACTCCATACTACAGAGAAGAGACTATCTATTCAAAGAATGACCTTGATGTTGAAAACGAAGATGGTGTGTCGATCATATATTACCTGCAAAAGATCTACCCAGGTTTGTAATGACTAACATAGCTTAGCTTGAGTATATATTGACTTGATTTTGATAATAGAAAGAATTGGGTGAAATGTGGCAATTTTTTCCAGATGAGTGGAATAACTTCATGGAGCGACTCAATTGTAAAAAGGACAGTGAGATAATGGAGAAAGAGGAGAATATATTGCAGCTGAGACTGTGGGCGTCTTTAAGAGGACAAACATTATGGAGGACAGGTATACGATAAATTTCGTCAATCATTACTTCTTCTGTTTTACTTACAAATCTCTTGTATTGTACTTACCAATTGCTGCTCTGCAGTTAGGGGAATGATGTACTACCGACGAGCTCTGAAGCTCCAGGCTTTTCTTGATATGGCTAATGAAAAAGGTAAAAGAAAATTTTTCTTGAATGACTTTGTCATGTTCATCATGGTGAGGTGATGACTGATGAATGAAGAAATGATTGTGTATTTTATTTTACTCTGTCGTGGTCAGAGATACTCGATGGCTATAAAGCTATCACAGCTCCATTGGAGGAAGATAAAAAGAGCCAGAGATCCCTATATGCCAGTCTAGAGGCTGTGGCTGACATGAAATTTACATACGTTGCTACCTGTCAGAACTATGGGAATCAGAAACGCAGCGGAGATCGCCGTGCAACAGATATCCTGAATTTGATGGTTAAGTATGTTCTCCAATTGATGTGTGTGTGTGTGTGTGTATATATATATATATATATATTCCGAAGTGCTCTTGATTTAAAAATCTAAGCTATGCTGTACTTCATCTGTAGCAATCCCTCGCTTCGTGTGGCATATATTGATGAAGTAGAAGAAAGAGAACATGGAAAATCACAGAAAGTTTATTATTCTGTACTGATCAAAGCTGTGGACAATCTTGACCAAGTAAATGCATATTCAACTCACAAAAACAGCAGCAGTTAGTTTATTTATTAATTATCACCTCGTAAGTTATTTTTTTTAATCTTATTTAAAGGAAATATATCGAATAAAACTGCCGGGTCCGGCAAAGATAGGAGAAGGAAAGCCTGAAAATCAGAATCATGCCATCATTTTCACCAGAGGAGAAGCTCTCCAGGCTATTGACATGAACCAGGTGAAGAGTTATGAATTTTACAACTAACAATTAAACAATGAGTATTAGTGCTTATTAATATTGTATCCTGCAATTTTCTTTTAGGATAATTATTTGGAAGAAGCTTTGAAAATGCGTAACCTTCTGGAAGAGTTTAGTGAGAATCATGGGGTTCTCCGACCTACCATATTAGGTGTTCGTGAGCATATCTTTACTGGCAGGTGTGATGCATTTTCTTACACGTCGAATTGACATTATTATTTATGTCATGTCTACGTTGTTATTATTTTCGTAAGAGATTATTAATTATTTTGATCCCTCGTTGCAGTGTCTCTTCCTTAGCTTGGTTTATGTCAAATCAAGAGACAAGCTTTGTCACAATTGGTCAAAGAGTCCTTGCAAGACCCCTAAAGTAAGTACTTTTTTGGCGATTTTATTAGATGGTTGACTAGAAGTGTTTTTTAATCTTAGTACATAAAGGAAGGCAAAGATCCAAGAGAAACAAAAAACAAAACAAAAAAGAAACTACCTAACTCGATATCATTATTAGAGATCTAGCTCCAATAGCACTATACTGCTTGAGTACTACTTTCTATCCAGCCAATATGAAAAGGGTAGGCAAAATCTTCTTAAAAAATTTAACATTTTCTGGGTTATGATATGTTCAATTTTAGGGTTCGATTCCACTATGGTCATCCGGATGTTTTTGATAGAATTTTCCACATCACCCGTGGAGGAGTGAGCAAGGCCTCACGTGGTATCCATCTTAGCGAAGACATTTTTGCAGGTAACGTTCTTAAACCATCTTTTCTTAACAGTCTTATATTTGAGATTTTTTTTTTCTCCTCTGCTTCATATGCAGGCCTTTTGCCTTTATAGGTTTCAACTCGACACTTAGACGTGGGAATATCACACATCATGAATATATCCAAGTTGGAAAGGGCAGAGACGTTGGGCTCAACCAAATCTCACTTTTTGAAGCAAAAGTGGCTTGTGGTAATGGAGAGCAGATACTAAGTAGGGATGTCTACCGGCTGGGGCATCGTTTTGACTTTTTCCGCATGCTTTCATGCTATTTTACCACCGTCGGGTTTTACGTCAGCTCAATGGTAATTCCTAATGGATGTAGAATCAAACAGAAAATAACTGGGTATGGAAATTGAATGCTAATTAATCACTTGTGCTTCTGATTCACAGGCTGTGGTGATCACGGTTTATCTTTTCCTTTATGGAAGACTTTACCTGTCATTGAGTGGACTTGAGGAAGCAATAATGAGGTTGGCTAAGAGAGTTGGAAACCATGCCTTGGAGGCAGCGATGGCTTCACAATCCCTTGTTCAGATAGGTATTGTGATGACTGTACCCATGGTCATGGAAATTGGACTAGAGAGAGGGTTCAGAACTGCTTTGACTGACGTCGTAATAATGCAGCTGCAACTAGCTCCTGTTTTCTTCACTTTCTCTCTAGGGACAAAGATGCACTATTTTGGGCGCACTATCCTGCACGGTGGGGCCAAGTACAGAGCAACGGGGCGTGGTTTTGTAGTCCGTCATGAGAAGTTCGCTGAGAACTACAGGATGTACTCTAGGAGTCACTTTGTGAAAGGGCTAGAGCTGGCCGTATTGCTTACATGTTATAGGATCTATGGGAAGACAGTGAGAGATGGTGTAACGTATTCCCTTCTTGCAGGGTCAATGTGGTTTATGGTGTGTTCTTGGTTGTTTTCTCCTTTTCTTTTCAACCCTTCTGGATTTGAGTGGCAGAAGATAGTTGAGGATTGGGATGATTGGTCAAAATGGATAAATAGTCACGGAGGTATTGGTGTTCCTGCTCACAAGAGCTGGGAATCCTGGTGGGATGAGGAACAGGAGCATCTCAAGTACACTGGCCTTTCAGGGCGGTTTTGGGAGGTTGTTCTTTCCCTGCGCTTCTTTATCTATCAGTATGGGATTGTGTACCAGCTGCATGTAGCCAGAGGTGAAAAGAGCCTCATGGTAATAATGCTCGCTAGCTAATTCTATTTAATTTCATGCTTTCATGCCAAACTTGAATCTGCTCCTCAGCTTTTAACTGCATTTTTCACCCTGCAGGTTTATGGTTTGTCCTGGATAGTCATAGTAGCTGTCATGGTCCTTTTGAAGGTCAGTATTCGATCAGTTATATATATATATATATACACATATATCAAACAGTTCATTCTCAATGAAATCATTTTCTCATTATCTTATTAATCCTGGTATGATCTGGAACTGCAGATTGTGTCTATGGGTAGAAAGAAGTTCAGTGCAGATTTCCAGCTGTTGTTCCGACTTATCAAACTGGTTCTGTTTATTGGGTTAGTTGTCACTCTGGTCTTAATGTTTGCTCTACTTGGCCTCACAGTTGATGACATCTTCGCGAGTCTACTAGGCTTTTGCCCAACAGGATGGGCACTCGTCACGGTACTTGTTTTCTAGTCAAAAGCTGTTTTATTTTTTATTTTATGGACATTTCTGTCTTAACTCAAGTACTAAATAGTAATAAAATTAACATGCTCATATTAGTCACTATTGGTTGAGGCTTTATGTTATATGAGCAGATAGGACAAGCATGCAGGCCATGGGTGAAGAGCATTGGTATGTGGTCGTCAGTGAGAGCCCTAGCAAGGGGATATGAATATCTGATGGGTGTGGCTATCTTTGCACCGGTGGCTATACTGGCTTGGTTCCCATTTGTTTCAGAATTTCAAACTAGGCTTTTATACAATCAAGCCTTTAGCCGAGGGCTTCAAATCCAGCGTATTCTGGCTGGTGGCAAGAAGAATAAGTAAGACTACTTCTGCAGCATTATTTCTTATAGAAGCAAGAAAAGAGTAGAATGGGAGTTTAGTTTAGGCATAATGCACACCAATGGTCTTAGTCCTCACTCACACAGATTTAAGCAGCAATTATATAGGACACCAACCACTTC
Source organism: Senna siamea (assembly GCA_031216115.1). NCBI lineage: Eukaryota > Viridiplantae > Streptophyta > Magnoliopsida > Fabales > Fabaceae > Senna > Senna siamea. The sequence goes on along the minus strand of CM062359.1, from coordinate 15,975,084 downwards.
AATTACAGCTACATATATATATATCCTTGCATTTTGATGTGAGAACTATATATTTAGTTGTATCCAACGTGTTAAATAATTGTACCCTGCAGACCTCATCATTCTTGTACTCCCATTCAACTTTTATAGAAGCTCAAGAGTTAGAGTATAACATATTTTGTTTGCCTCTCCCCCTCTTGTCTCCATCTCCTCACTTTCGCTTCCCACTTCTCCTATATAATAGTAAATTGTCATATCTATAATCTAATTTGTTCATAATTAAGAGAACAAATCCCGTTAGGTAGCTATACCCTCAAACTCTAATCCTTGTACTGTAATTCCAAATCAAAAAAAAAAAAAAAAAAAAAGGAAGGGCACAAATCAATTATCTGAATCAATACAAAAAAAGCATACTTTATTTTGAGATATTAGCAGAATTTCCATTGAAAGCATATATAATAGGTTTTAATTATATTCTTTTTCTTGAACGATCTTTTAAATTGTTAAAACAGTTGAAGTAGACAATTATAGGGATAATTATGGTTAAAGTACAATCATTTTTATTCTCACAAATAACAAAATCAATTATCATTCTCAAATCTTCTACATTTTTGAATTCTTGAATCTGGACCCATTTATCATAAAAACATTTAAAATAATTATTTTTTTCTTTTAAATTATAATTTATCTACTTATAAAGTTATAATAAAAACTTATAAATTACATTAATTATATTATAGAATCTCAAAATATACAATCAATATAAAATTTTAATTAATTTTTTTTTACAAAATTTTTAAATATAATAATTTATATATAAATATTAAAACTAAATAATTTTATTGAAAGAATTGATACTAATGATATAATTTTTATGTATATTTATTTTAATATAATAAATTATATATGTATAGAATTAATTTAAATATTTGATTATTCCTAAAACGGCCAAAATAAAATGAAGATTTTCAGATGCGCAGCAGAATGAACCTGCAGAGTTTATTCGGATACATATATTTTAGTGACTATTCTATAACAAACTAAACTACCCTAGCTATTACATTCCTTGGACACCTGGACGAGGGTCCTCCACTAATTAAAGAATAGTCATTAATTAAAAAATATCTCTTCCTAACCTAACCTAACCGATAATTATTAAGAAATTGTTTTTAGAATAAATTACTATTTGTCCTAGATACACCTAACACTTATTTCAATTTAGTCCTTACAAAATTAATATCTTTAATTTTATTTTCAAAACAATATTTATCAAACCATTTAATTACTATGTTAATTATATAAATGTACAAATAATATTATAATTAATATTCTAAACAATATTATAACAGAATCAACATACATACTCATAAAATATCTTTGTAACTAACGTAAAAAGTGTGTTTGAAGAAAAATTTTTAGAAAACAAAATTGAGTATTTTAATTTTTTTAGGGATTAAATTAAAATAATGTATATATTTTAAAATTTAAAATAATAATTTTTTTAAGTAAAAATATTTTTTATAATTTTTTCCTTACTTTTTTATATTTTAATAAAATCTCAACATTATTATAATTGTTAATAACATCTAAATTAATTATAAATTTCACTACCTGTTAAATAGTGACTAAAGGATAATGAGAAGATACAAGAATGGACATAAATTAAATTAAATAGATATTTATTCCAACAACAATAATAATACATAATTTTATCAGTATTTTTTTAAAAAAATAAAAATAATTTATTATTTGTGCTTAAATCATGAAATTAATTTTAAAATTAAAATAGGCTAAAATTTTGTGTATCATTTTTTTTGTTATTTTTTAAATTAATTAATTATTTTTATTAATTAATTGATACAATTTCTTCCTCTCTCTAATTTTTGTCAGTCATTTATAAAATTTTTAAAAAATTACTCTAATCAAAACATAAGGCCAAAATTTTTAAAAAATTAAAATTATTCATTTATTCAAAATGTAAAAATTAAAACTTTAAAAAATTTTACAACCATATAAAAATTAAACTAATAACCATTTAATATCATTTAAACTCCTCTATTAACTCAATTATATTATGAAAAATTTCATATATAACTATTTTGTTAATTATATATATATAACATTTTATCAAAAAAATAATTATAACTATTAATAAATATTAAAGAAAAAAATTAAAAAGTAAAGGAGAAAAAATTTGTTTCAACCATTAAAATAATTTAATTATGCAGTTGACAAATTATATTTTTTGCTATTAATTCTGATAATGTTAGTAATTAAGACAAACTGAGGATTTAAAAAATTAATTTTAGAAATGACATTAACAAAAAAAAATATTTAAGGACAATTACAATAGCCTCAAATTTTGGCCAAAAATAATAATTTTTGCCATTGATCTAAATGATATAATGGATAATTATGTATTTTAGATCCAAATAAGTTTATACAGTAAACATCTGTTGGTTCCAATTAAAGTAGCACAAATATATAATTGCTAAAACAAATTTTAAAAGCATCATTCATAATTCAATAAGATGGTATACAGCATTTTTAATTTCTCACAAAAAGAATCCAAAGAAATTGTGGGACTCAAAATTTCATCCTGTATATTGTATAATATATGCATATATAATATGTACAAACTATAACTAACAAGCATTATAGCAACTATATATATACACATACATGAGTAGATCTAAAAAGGTGCAGATACTATGTCTCTAACTATTTCTGCTGCATCCTTCAACATTCTTATTTCTTCCTCCACATCCACATCCACATCCATCGTTCTTGTATCACAAACTGTATTAACTACTGGTTGCAATCCCTACACGCACAATAATAAATATTTAATCCTTCAAATTTTCGTCTTCTTAATTGTTTCTAATATATTTCTATTCAATATATTCATTAACTAGAAATATGAACGTATACATAGCCCTGCATGCGTGTGTGTGTGTGTCTATATATATGTAATTCACACATATGTCAGTTTTATAATTAAACAACGTCCAAAACTTTTTCGTAATATAAAGGATAAACTGCAAAAACTCCCTTAAATTAGAGAGTTGGTATATCCTTTAACTTCAAAAAAACTGATAAAAAGAAATCCTTGAGATTATCAGTTTGTACAATACAAACACTTGTCCGTATTAACAAATTTGAAGGAGTATTTTCAAATTAATCAGTTTAAGTTAAAGATTTTAAATTTATTGCAAGTTAACATGCACAAAAATATATATTTTTTAATTTTTAAAATATATTATAAAATAATAATTATTAGATTTTGAAATAATAAATTAAATTTATTAATTTTTATATGTAAAATTAATAAAATGATAATTTTAGTATTAATATAAAATAGAGATATTAAAATTGGTTCAAATTCAACATTTTTATTAGATAAATTAATGATGTTTTAAGAATTAAAAAAATTTGATTAATTTTTTAAAGTTAAAGACTAAAATAAAACTAATTAAATTTAAGAAACAAAAATTAAATGTGTCAAAAATAAGAAATTAAAAATAATTTTTTACTTATATTAAATAATAAAAAATTATTATATTCTTTATTATTCTCTTCTAATCTCTTATTATTTTTATTTTTTTTAAAATATTTTATTTTATATTTTATATCATATAATATATATTTTTAAAAAATAATGATGAAAATTTTTTAAAAAAATTATAATATAAATAAATTGGTGGGAAAGAAATTGAAGTGAGTAATTTATTATAAATTACCTGTGTGAAATTTCTGGAAGCTTCTTCCATTGTCTTTGTTTTCAAGACATAAATGGCAAAATCCCTTGCGGCTTGCATTTGCTGCATGTTGAGAGTCCTTGGCTCCCTTTCAATGGAAGACGTCCTATCAATATGTACCATTGGTGCCTCCATTGTTGCTTCTTCCTTCACTTCTAAAGATCCTTCGCTGCTCTCACAATTTTGGAAAATTTCTTTTTCTGCTCAAACGCTGCGAATTCCATCATCCTTGGGTTGTCGCTGCCTCACATACAGGCATATATATATATAGTTAGAGGATGACGATGACGACCATGGCGGTGTGGGTGGCTCACACGCAATCACGACACGTGGCAACGACATCCTAGGCGGACCCAGGAATAGAGGGTGCGGTGCACGTAATGGGACAGGTGGCGCGTGACGGTGACATCGCAATATTTGAGAATTTTGGGAGTGGTGCAACGTGTTTTACATTGATTCTCGAAACCCTAAAAGGCTAAGGTGTTGTGCACACACTTACGTGTTGGGTTTGTGTACGTACGATTAGCGACCGCAGAGATACACGTGTTCGGTGCTTTGACGTTTTAGTCGCACGTTTTGACCGAGGGGTGTGATCGTGTAAGGACGAGATCAAATGCTTTTCGTGTGGGTCCCATTGTCCCAAAGGATTGGAAGCATGCACATACGTCACGTGACTGCTGAACTTTGACGGGTCGTGCAATATGCCTCTTTCACTATGGAATGTGTTGAGATGCGGACGTTATCGTCAACATTTATTTATTTTATTTATGACAAAGGTATATTTTAATAAAAAAAATTTAAACGTAGCTTTTATGTTTTTATCATAGATTATGTAACTTATTTTTGTCATAATTAATTTTTTTAAATTTTTTTATATATTTTATTTTAATTTGATTAAAAATTTTAATAATAAAAATAAAAAATTATATTTAAATTTAATTTTTAAAAATTTTTGTCATCAAATTTTTTAATAAAAATTATTATATATGAATTATACAATTTATGTCTTTTATGATTGATGATTGATTTTTTTTTAAAACAATATTTTTTATATTTTATTTTGATTAAAAAATGTGATTACAAATGCATAAATCAGTCTTATTTTAATGAATATAATTTATTATTACATTAAGAGTTTTTCTGATCAACAAAAAATTAATAATTTTTGTAAAAATTCATCAAAAATAGCAATGCATAAGAAATGAAGCAGCAGGCTGTGATACTCATCATGATGCAACTTAATTAGCTGTGTGATGCATGCGTTTGTGAGTGAGGTCCTTATCTTCAAGTCAAAATTCTTACTACATATGGACCAATGAGTTGTGTGTCCTTTAGGAGGAAGATCCTGTGTGAAACACGAATCTTTATCATCCCTACAATTTGATTATTGTCATCATTATAGTGTGTTCTGTCTCTCTAGGTTGGACACAACGTTTAAATCCAAGTAATCAAAGTAATAGCACGTTTTCTTAACTAGCTATTAACTATAACTCTTTCATAATTGTTAATTATAAGATAAATTTGATGGTTGTAAGAAAAATAAAATATAAAAAGTTTCTTTTTGAATTTTAAAAATGGATAGTTAAGTTCATAAGCTTTCATATTCTACGAGCATTCTGTCTATTTTTTTTTCCTTAATGCTATGTTATTTGCAACTTCAGATTTCGTAATTAGATAAGAATACTAGTAAGTAATTAAGTATTCTTTGAACTACACATTTTAATATTGATATTTTGGCTGGTATATTTGAATCAATATAATTAAAAAATTTATGTAAAAAGACTTATTCTTTCAAATGTACATGAAAATTTAGAGAATTAATTAACAACTTTAAAAGTTCAAGAGCAGCCTGAAATTCAATGGAGTATTTTGCATTTTTCCTCAAAAAATTTCATGTGTAAGTCAGAATGTCAATATCCATAAATATCATGTAATTTTCTCTATTTTATAATATATAGTTCCTATTTGGTAAAAATAAAATAAGTGTTTTAATCTCAGCTAAAAATAATCTTTACACACAACAAAGCACATGTCTTAATTCACGCAGTGTATACTACTTAAGTAATAATAACACAACAATTTCTCAAAAAAAAAAAAAAAAGGTCTACATGTTTATATATATATAAAAAAAAAAAAAGTCCACCAAAAAGAGTTAGTCTCTTATAAGAAACAAATTACTACTTAAAAGTTCTAACATTTAATTTTTCTATGATTTTTATCTTCTGGAGAATCATATTCTGTGCCAGAGAGTTCTCAAATTGCAAGTTGAGAATGGCTTCTGATGGAGAAATCACAGTTTGGGTCGTTTCATCTGGTTGAAGCATCTTTCTTTTATTTGCTACGTAGACTTCTTCTTTCTACATCTTCTTCTAGGTTTCTTCTCATCAAGTTCTTCGGACATGAGTTCTGCCTCTTCTTCTGGACTCTCACCACTTCTTTGACATCCGTAACATTTACATATCCCGACATCGTACCATAAGTGTCCACCATACGTTTAGGATGCATGTATAATCTTTCCACCAGGTGTAAATCCCCAAATTGGAATCGTTGGTTCTCACACTTCTAGTCCCAAAACAAGATAAAGTTCTGAGACATCTTGTCCATCTTCTATTTGAGCAACATGCTTTGAGGAGAAAAGATTAGTTTTGGGGAATGATATTTGTACTGAGCCATTATCTTTAGCTATAAACGTGGGTCGGATGGATTGGATTTGTTGAGATTCTTCTTTCTGTCTTTCGTAATGCATGACCCATGAGTCAGGAAGTAATTTGGACGGTAAGCAAACTGTGCATGAATGGTAGCCGCTATTGAATTGTGTGGATCATAGGAACTCCTGTGATTTGGACTTGCAACTGTAATGGCGATGGTAATCCGAGATCACCGATGGACAAGCTGAAATTAGGGTAAACTGTTAAAAAAATAATGCCAGCATTTAAAGTCGATTGGACGGTAGCAAGGCATGCATGCATGATGGTACTTGCTGCATCTTGTGTCTAGGACAGCAATTTTGGAAGTAACTGGAAGACCTTTGAACCATGGAAGGTAATGGTTATTCGAATTGCTCCGAAATGGACGTGTTAAATTGGTTGCTCTCCATTGAGAAATTAATTCTTGAGGGAATGAAAGGGTGAACAAATGTTCTTTTTCATTTACTAGGATAAGATATTGTCTTAATGGGGTGGCTTGGGGATATTCTCTCACATCTGACCTTTTTTTGAGGAAAGATTTAAAGGTTCTAGTAGCAAACGAAGCTGCTCCCTTGTCGAAAATCCTGTATGGATTTATCGTCGGAATATCAGTTACAGGAATTTTATTTTTCAGGGAGAGATAAGAAGACTCAGATATTTTAACTTAGATGAAGCTCGATCTTTAAGAGGGTAAGAATTTTTGGAAGATGACGCTATAGAAAGAGTAGAATGAGTTGGTTAACACAGTGCCATAGGAGCTCGAAACTTGTCAATTAGTAAAAGGAATGTAATGAAGCTTGCACCGAATCCAAACTCCCTATTTTCTATTCAGGGATTAAAATGCTCGAGGTGCCCAAGCTCTAATTACACTCAAATTGAAGACAAATTTTTGATGTGGAGGATCCCACTTTCAAGGACAACCACAAGGCATACTTTCTTTGTCTTCAAGATTAAGTAAACAGTGCTTTTGGACAAAGGGTGAGAATTTCACCCAGGCTCAGACACCAAAGAATTTGACAATGTGAGACATAAGAAAAAATCAGTATTAAATGACTATTAAATCACAAATCAATAACATAATTAATGTAATAAATGTATAATAACATATTTCTTGATTTTCGTATTAATAGTATCTAAATCATTTTAAGTAATTGATTTATAATCTAGAGTTGATTTTTTTTTCCTTAACTCAAGTATAAGATCATTTTTTTTTTCACCTTTTTTTTTTAAAAAAAAAACTTTTTTCTTGTTAACGTTGATGCCAATCTTCAATTATAGAAAAAACCTCTGGATCTTCGCTTCCCTTCATCAATCTTACAACATAGATATCACAATCCAACGTAAAAGAAAGTTTTTCTCTGCGAATATTCATTGGGAAGGAGAGATTCGGTTTAAATCTACAGTTTACTGGGATACCTTGATAGATTTTTGTGGGTTTTGTTGCGTTATTTTCCCCCTTTTGGGTGTCAAGTTAGGTAAGAGAGATTATGTGAAGGAGTATCACAAAATTATCACTCAGGCATCAGTCCATGCATATATGATAAAACCACCCCCTTCCTACATGCCGTTTTGATGCAGCAAAATAGAGAATAACTGGATGGGATCCAGACACGATGTCGTCGAAACTTTATTTTGATTGAGATATCAATCAAGATGAACAAATGTCACCGTGAAATAAAACAGGATCAATTACACATGATACAATCAGACATCATTGAAGAATTTTGCTCACAACTTTCCTTTTGTAGTATAGAAGAATCAAACTCAGGGAAGACAGACTCCAAACAGCTGAGATCAGGAAAAAAAATTTACATGGCACTTCCCCAATAATGAAGAGGTCCATCCAAATGTATCAGGTAGGTAATATCTGCACAACAGTTCAACGCCAGCCCCAGATTTTTGATGAATCCACCACAGTTTGGCTAGCACCTGTCTCAACAGCCAGTTTATACTGTTCTGTAACCTCCACTTAAATGACTGTACAGTGTACTATCAGCATTTAGGATGCTAACGCAACTTCTCAAAGCAACATAGTTTCATGTCAATTAGACGAGAAAAATTTACAGACCATCTTCAGTAAATTTGGCCTGGAAGACTGCTCAAGTGTAATGCCAAGGCTAAAAACATCGTCGCACTGATAGAAAAGAGGCTGTAAACTTCCAGCTATTAATTGTTATCTGCAACAAAACTCTAAAGCCACTCCACAGTGAACCAACCACCCTCTAGTGATTTGTAAATGCAATACTAGTTGACGAGCATTTACTGTGCATGCTTGGTCAAAATAATGAAAGCAAGTGATCACTGCAACATTGTCTCACAATATTCCATTCAAAACCTTCTGATAATAATCATACTGCCTTGTCCGCCATGCATCAAGGCTGCTGCTAATAAGTGTAAGCACCAAAGAAACACATTGCTGCCAGAAGAAAAAAAAAATCATAACCATAACAATCACATAAAAAAAAGTTGCAGTTAAATAATAAGATAATATAAATAATGAAACCTCTTCTGTTAAGCTGAGATGAAATCGCTTTCTAAGGTTCTGTATTGTCCGTGAGCCACCTTTAAAGCATGGGAAACCTGAGTCCTGATGCCAACAGTAAGAAACAAAAATTCCGGTAAAAATACAGCATAATTAGAAAGTATTTCCTGGTTTTATACTCTGATGGCTGCACACATGCATAAATATATTGACAGTACATGTAAAGTTTTGAGAGTCAAGAATAAGTCTAAGGGTAACTTGGGGTAGCTGAAAACTGGGATTTGATCCCTGCCAGATTAGGCAGCTAGCAAGGTTGCAACCCAGTGTGATCAACAAGGCAAGGGGAAAGAAAAAAAGAAAAAGGAAACCTCATTCTCTTATCTCTCCTCTAATCAAATAGATATAAGGTAAACTCTGCCAAGGACAAGGCAATATACAAGTTACATATATTTAAAGTGTAAGAGTAGGAGAGAAGGTAGGTATATATTTGAAGTTAAGATTTTTGCTTAAACAAGACAATCATATCAAGAAATTCTAACCAAATGATGTGTTTCAACAAATTCACTGGTTTTTGGTAAGGATAATTAAGAAATTATTCTGTCAGTAGGCAGCTTGCAAGGTCTTTTGAAAGGCAAATTTTCCATAACTGAATAGACTAGGCTGGATGAGTCACTGGACATATAACTGAATTGAAATAGCAATCGTAGCCAATGAATAATGGGTGCTGATGCAGGGAAGTAGGGGGTAGCCTGAACCAGGTTTGTGTTGAAATCCAAAACTAGACCATACCAGTACCACAGAGCCTCACTGTCTAATTGGAGGAAACGGGAATTGTATATCACAACCAACAACTAGCAACCAACAACGGGAATTGCATTCAAATTGTTACCTGCAACATCTCAACAAGAAGAATAATGCGCTCAGCATGTTTGCGACATGTAAGGAATCCTTGAATGCATAATACCTGGAATACAAGGGTCAAAGCAACAAAACAAACTCGAACATTAACAATAATAAAAGCCATCTGCAAGTGCATTGTTAAGGAAAGATCAAAGAGGAGAAAAAAAGGGGGCATGGGGGAGAACAAGATGGGGGGGGGGGGAGGGGAGAGAGAGAGAGAGAGAGAGGCCCACTAATACCTTGAAATAATCAAAGAACTCACTTGGAACACCCTCAGCATCAGAATCCATTACCTAGCACAATCACATTAGATGGAGGAAAGTTAACATTTGATCAAATGGACCCTCAAAATAGGGGATATAATAGACAGCAAGTGAACTGAGTTTTACCTCAAGTAGTTCTCGGGTTAATTTGAAAGGTGCACTTTCAAAGTTAACACCACCAGGGGAATTGGAAAGCATGAAGCCAAAATCAATATGTATGACATGACCTTCTTCATCCATCAAGAGATTCCCATTATGTCTGTCCTTCACCTGGACAATAAGAATGCAACAATGAGAAGTGAGTAGAATACAAACCATTAAACCACAATAAACTGCAAAATGTTGCCAAAATGACATCTAAACAAGTAATGCATCAGATATTGGGACTGCATATAAGTGCATAATATAAGAGGTTTGTTTCACACCTGCAGAAGGTAACACACTAGGGAATATCCAGCCATACTCTCAACAAAGTTCCTCTGAAATAAAGATAGTAACAATTATCAAATTAAAACAGAAATTATATCTTCTCCAAATGATAACAGCATTCAAAAAGAAACACAGACACAAAAGAAGTAGTTCCTTTATTAAAAACTTGTAAGAAACATCACTAAAAAATTATGCCAGAAGCAAGGAATGGGAGGGGAACAAAAAAAGGAGGAGCCAGATACATTGCATGCTGCAAGTAAAAGTCAGTACCCAAAGGTGCTGGAAACTATCCCTAAATAATTTAAATTTACCAGCCCATTCTTTCAGGTCTTTAACATAGTACATAGCTCCATTGACTTAACCATCCAAATTCAAAACCTAGGTACCACTACTATGGTTGAATTTCAGCAGTGTAAGTAATTTACTTGTACTTATTTTTATGGAGAGGAGGAACAGCACTTAACCATCCAAATTCAAACCTTCAAGCCCACATATGTGCCAAGCCAATCCCTAAAACCCAATTGGCTAGCACCTAAGAAGCACCGATACGTAATTTTGGCCGACGTGTCGATATGCCTGGATACGTACTCCAGGCATATCCTATTTTTTAAAATTAAAAAAAAAAAGAAAATAAGAAAGATACGTGCGTTGATACAATTCCGCATGCTTTGGATACGATACAATCACGTATGCAAATTTTTCAAATTGAAAAAACGTAGTACTCTGCCTCTTGTACCAATCGTGTTGCTTTACCTCTTGCCAAATCGTGTTGCTCTGCCTCTTGCCAAATCGTTTCCAACTGTTTTGGGTAATCTGCAAGCATTCTGCTCTTTCAAAATCGTCTATGTTCTAGTCTTTCGAAATCGTCTGTGTTTTGGTCTGAACTCTGAATTTGCTTTGTTGTGCAGAACTTTGAATTTGCTGTGTTGTGCACCTGTGCTTTCTACATTCTTTGTATGTTTCTGGGCTCTTCTCTTTTCTTTCTTTCATCTTCTTTTCCATGTAAAATATAGATGATTGAAGCTCTTCGATTTCTTTAATCTTTCCTCATATTTTGGAATTTTAAATGGTGATGATTGACTCTTTCTTTAATCTGCGATCTGACTTCGGTGGAGCAAAAGATAATATGTTATATGAATTTTATAAAATTTCCTTTCAGACTTCTGTAGAGCAAAAGCCAAAAGATAATGTTATATGAATTTTATACTGTTATATGAATTGTATATTTGCAAGAGGTGATTTTAATATTTTATATATGATGTGATATTTAAAAGACAACACTACCTGTGTGCAGATTACAAGTTTTTTCATTCATGCTGGATATGGGCTTTTAAATAGTTTTGTCAGATTACAAGTTTTGTCTTTTAAATAGTAGTGTTATATGAATTTTATAATGTTATATGAATTTTATATCCTATTATATGATGTGATATTTTAGTTACTATTTTACATTATTTTCTTTGAATATGGGCTTTTACTCTTTTACTGCATTCAAAGAATATTTTACTTTATTTTACTTCAATATTTTATTTGAATATTTTCTTACTTTATTTGAATATTTTATTTTCTTACTTTATTTTACTTTCTTGTTTTGTACATTACACTATTTGTTTATTATTTATTTATATTATTTAAATATTTGAAGTGATAGAATTTTATAGTTTTTTTTTTTTAATTATTTGTAGATTGTTGTTAAAAATATGACAACCAATGCAAGTTCTAGTACAACAACAAGTTCAAATTCTAGTGTTACTAGTAAGTATAAATCCAATGAATCTCAAGCAGATGATCATGCTCCTCTTTGGGCATATGTGACAATTTTAGATAAGACTAAAGATGGGGGTGGAAACAAGTCTTGGACTTGTAACTTTTGTCAAAAAGTGTTTAAAAGTGCATACTCTAGAGTGAAAGCACACTTAGAATTTCTGGTGTTGGAATTTCAGCATGTCCAAAAGTAAGTGCAGAACATTTGATTGATTTAAAAAGAATTGTTGACGAAGCTGAAAATAGACTTAAGCCTAGGAATGTTCCCTTACCCACTATTCAAACACCTCCAATCCCACCAAATGTGCAGAATAAGAGGAAACCTAGTGCCTCAGAGAAAGCATTTAACATTGAAGATAGAAATCATCTTAGAGCTAACATAGCTAAAATGTTTCATTCAGTTGGATTGCCTTTCAATTTAGCCAGAAATCCATATTATGTCAGTTCTTATACTTTTGCTGCGAATCATAATATTAGTGGTTTCCTTCCCCCCGGCTATAATGCTTTGAGGACCACTTTATTGCAGCAAGAAAGAGCACATATTGAGAGGTTACTTCAACTAATTAAATGCACATGGAGTTTAAACGGTGTGAGCATAGTGGCTGATGGGTGGACAGATGCACAAAGGAGACCTTTGATAAATTTTATGGCTATAATTGAAGGAGGTCCAATTTTTTTAAAGGCCATTGATGGTTCGAAAGAATACAAAGATAAACATTACATAGCTGGCTTGATGAGAGATGTGATTAATGAAGTGGGACCACATTTTGTGGTCTAAATTATTACAGACAATGCTCCTGTTTGTAAGGCAGCAGGATTGTTGATCGAAGCTGAATTTCCACACCTATTTTGGACTCCTTGTGTGGTGCATACCTTAAATCTTGCATTGAAAAGTATTTGTGCAGCAAAAAATAATGAAAGGAATGAGGTTGTGTATGCTGAATTCATTGGATAACTCAAGTAGCTGATAATGTTTCTTTTATTAGAAACTTTATTATGAATCACCCTATGAGATTGGCAATTTTCATTGATTTTTGTAGTTTAAAGTTGTTGACTGTTGCTGATACACGTTTTGCATCAATATTAGTGATGTTAAAAAGATTTAAGTTGTTGAAACATTCCTTACAAAATATGGTTATTAGTGACCAATGGAATTCCTATAGAGAAGATGACGTGAGGAAAGCTGCTACTGTGAAAGAATTTATTTTGAATGACATTTGGTGGGATAAAATTGAGTATATTCTCACTTTCACTGGGCCTATTTATGATGTTCTAAGAGCATGTGACACTGATGAAAGTACTCTCCATTTGGTTTATGAAATGTGGGATACAATGATTGAAAAGGTCAAGACAATAATTTATAGACATGAAGGGAAGCAAGGAGATGAAATATCTCCTTTTTATGAAGTGGTTTACTCTATACTCATGGATAGGTGGACCAAAAGTCATACTCTTCATTGTTTGGCTCACTCATTGAATCCAAGATAATTTTAGTTTTCAACTTTTTTCTTTATAAAATTATTAAACTTTATTTTTATCATGATACTTATATTTGTTTTGTTTTTTAATTTTTAGATACTACAGTCATGAATGGCTTAATGAGGCTCTAAATAGAGTTCCTCCTCATCAAGATAAAGAGATTTCTAGAGAAAGAAATGAGTGCTTTAGGAGATATTTTTTAAATGCTGAAGAAAGAAAGAAGGTAGCTACGGAGTTTACTAATTTTGCATCTTCTGCACAAGACTTTGCATCCTTTGAATATCTTGAACAAAGGTGCCTATTGGATCCTAAATCATGGAGGGTAATGTATGGATCTTCTGCACCTTTACTTCAGAAGCTTGCTCTAAAGCTTCTTGTGCAAACTTGTTCTTCATCATGCTGTGAGAAGAATTGGAGTACCTATTCATTTATCCACTCTATGAAAAGGAACAAGATACATCCAAAGAGGGCAGAAGAGGGCAGAAGATTTAGTCTACATACATACAAATTTAAGGCTTCTGTCTAGGAAAAGTGAAGATTACAAAAAGGGAGAAAATAAGATGTGGGACATAAGTAGAGATGCATATGACCCTTTAGATAATGGTGCTGGAGTCCTTGAAGTGGCAAACTTGTCCTTAGATGAACCAGAAATGGAAGCTATGCTTTTTGTAGACGATGGCAATGGATCAAATGAGATTGATTCTGTTAGTGTTAATAGGACATCACATAGTTAGTAGCCTTATCACGTTTAGATATTACATATTATTTTGTTTTATAGGTTATGAAATTTTGATAGTTATGAAACTTTGATTTTGTGTTCAAGTAATGTTAATGAACAGTTGCTTAAAATATTTTATTTATGTTTAGCTTTGATATTATTTTTTCAATTGTATTTTATTAGTATTTTAAATTATATATTTTTATATAATTTATTAACGCATCCTAGACGTGTTGTATCTTGATATTTTAAGAAATAGCCGTATCCCCATATCTGTATCGTGTCAAATCTGTGTCGTATCCCGTATCAGTGCTTCATAGGCTAGCACAAGAGGGAGTATTTTCTAGGCTTAAGAAAACAAGCCTATTCCATTCAGGAGAAACATAGTTGGAGCATAAAGAATAGGTATTACATATAATCATTTCAAGATTAAAATTCAAGCCTGGGTTCTATAATAATCATGTCCACCTTATCTATCCAGTTATTTATTCTAGGCCTCCTTAGAATGTCCAGGTCTTCGACATAAGATTCAAATAACCTACTTCCCTTATATCCAAAAGACAAGAACAAAAACATCTAGGATGCTTCAAACATGGCATTAAGTGCAAAGCTTTTTATGTATAAATTTGAATGAAGACTGGTAAGGCTTTAGGTTGTGCATGAAACTCAACTAAAACTAATGTCCTAATCAAGTGTTAAAAGATATCAAGTATCTAGTTGAGTGAATCCTAATGTATGCACAGGGCACAGTTTCTGGATTATATGGGATAAATGAATGGCCTGAAGACAGAAGTTCTTGCAGGATTCTTATCAATTTCTTGGTTAAGAAAACATGAAGTTAAACAGTTTTACCAAATGAGAAAAGAAGGGGGGAAACATTACAACCGTAAGATATTCTGTAACCCAAACTAAGAATTCATTGCCAATCATAAGAGGAAAAGTTAAGCCTTCAGTAAGTAGTTGCATCTAAATTACCTGTGCAAGTTTAAAACTTGGGGAATTTTCTTGATACTTGGCAATGAAGAATTCGCGTAAGCATGAGATGTTGGGATATCTACTTTTGATAGAATGTAAAGAAGCCTAGAAATCACCAAAAATTTTTATTGAAGATAGAAACGTATGTTTCAATATGTTTGAAAAGCATGAGGTCAGAATTACCGTATCAGGAATCGTTTCAATAAGAGCAGTATATGAAGAAGTACATAAAACTTCATAAGGGCGCAACCAGAGAGGTAGACCAGCTTCTTGAAATATATCTGGCATCAAAATCTAATTATTTAAGATACACTTTGTTTTGAAACACAAACAGATAAGGGTCTACATCCTGAAATAATCTGGCATCAACAAATAATAAATTATAGAGCAAATTATATTTTCCTCCTCTAAGAGATATCAAAATTACACTTCTCTGCCCTCTATTTTGAAAATTTACACTCCCTTCTCTTTAGAGATTAAAAAACTTACAATTTTACTAATTTTGACCAAAATACCGTTAATAAGAATATTAATTATTTAAAAATTTAAAATTCATAAGAAAAATATATTTTAAAAATTATTTTATTATAATTTATTTTGAGTTTAAAATAATAAAGTTAATTTATTTTAAATTAAAAAAATAATTTATTATATTAATTAAATCCATATTTAATTATATAAATAATACATGTAAGGGTATTTTGGTCAAGAAATGTGAAATTGTAGGTTTTTTATCTCTCAAGAGAGGGAAGTGTAGATTTTTAACATAGAGAAGGAAGTGTAAAAAAAAAACACAATAAACAAAGTCTTTTTCCGCTAAGTGGGATCAGCTAGGAGGAAAGTGTAATTTATTCTAAATTATAATCTACTCATAAGGGAAATTAAATTTAGATCATAAAAATCACAACTTATTCTTAGAGGAAGAGAACAATACTCAATCCAAAGGCTATTGACCTATTTGTTCCCTTCAAATATAATATAATGAAATTTAATAATATTTCTGAAACACTTAAGTGAAATTGCTGCTGCTTTAAAATAAGTAAAAGGCTTCATTTGGACCTAGAAAGGTTAGTGAAAATAAAAGGAAATGGAAAAATAGCTTGCAATATGAGTTGTTTACGGACCTTCCATTTTCCTTTATATTCCCTTAGTACCTCCAGAGATTGCATGCCATGCAGGAGGAATTAATAGTTATTACTGAATGCACAATTGCTTAATATCTATGGTTGTCAATGACAAGAACATATGTATATGAACCACAATTTAATATAAACCACTAGCTGTCATTAAGATCCGACCCATCTATGCATGCATAGGCAAATTCTAAACCATATGATATTTAAAAGAAATTTCAGTTTTAATTTGACCATTCACAGTTGTTTAATATAGGCAAATAAAGTATAGTTCGTCCCTTCAAAGATAAATCTTATTTGACCTTATCACCTTAATCATAAATAAATGACTTGTGGAAACAACTACCAAAAGAGTAAAAATAAAGAGAATTGAGAAAAAACAAAAGCATTTACAACATAACTGACATTAAAGCAACAAAAGTTCTGAAAATGAAGAGGAAAAGGAAAAGATCAACAAGAAAAACTACCATAGAAGTGAGAAATAAGTTGAACTGCCAGATGCTCCTGCCGGCAATCATCACCACTCTTCACAATAACCTATGTGATAAAGGGAAAATTGCACCATTGTGCTCAAAAACTTTGAAACATAAAGCATACACTTTGAGCCAGAAAAAAACAAAGTCATATACAACAAAAACCAATCATACTTTACAAAACCATAGAGACAAAATCAAGCCATGGTAATTAAGATTTCCGCAAATTAGAAAATCTTGTTCTTGTTTGGAAAACTTTTTAAATTGTCTTGCTTGATCCTATCAAATTATGTGAACATTGTCCTGATATGAGGAATACGGATCTACCTTGATAATCTCTACCAACAATCAAAGAATTAACAGTATTTATCTTTAGTAAAATTGCATAGATAACATTTTCACTGCAAATGTAAGATTGAATTTGACAAGGCTTTACTTTAGAAGATAAAGCAGTCAATAGATCCTTGGGAGCACTTCTTTTTTTTTTTTTATCCTATTATGCATTATGAGCATGTTTAATTATACATAAACATTAACTTTTTTTTAGAATATATATATATATATATATATAATCTTGATTGACTTTGCAAAACCAGTACATGAAGAGAAAATTCTTTCTACTAGAAAAAAGTACTTACAGATCGCATGTCCCAGCCAGGTAAATTCCCATATATTGAAGCCTTCCGTATTCTCTCTTTCTTAGCCTCCCAAAGTTCACCAGACAAGGCATCACTAGCTTTTGGAGTACTTCCATTAGCCTGTTAGGAGGAATTATGTCAAATATAACAACTTCACATTCCTAACTAAAACAATATAAACTCTGACAATTATGTCTTACTGTTGGTTGAGCATCTGATGAATCTTGACCAGCACCTTTCCAAGGAAGTCCAAGAGGTGCTTCCCCTTTTGCAGCCGCAGCCTACAAAAAATTGAAATATTGATAGCAAAGTTCAGATTGTAACATGAACAGACAAATGTCAAATAAAACTATGAAACAGCATGCTGTCACAACAAGAGATATAAACCTATTTCATTACAGTCATTTCTACTACATGTGACTGTAAAAAAGGCAAAATCTTTCACTAGACAGAATGAGACTACGTAACCCATTGGTGCAGAATGATAAGGAAGAGTTTTTATATATTCAATGTTGATGTAATTATCCTTTGGGGATAATGGATTTATAAGTCAGTAAATGGGGTAATTTAGGATTAGTTATGAGTTATCAATAAAGGTGTTTGAGCCTAGAGAATTGTTATCCCCTTAGTATAGCATTAGGATTAGTTGTTCATACTTCATAGTATTTTAGTAGGATTAGAATTCTTATTTCTATTGGCTTAGATAGGTCTCTAATTAGTTATTATCATTACCAGTTCTTTTATGATAAATTAATATATTGATATTGAGTTGAGACTAGATAGTTCTCTGGGAGTTTCTGATAGGGATAAGGGTAGTATGGGATACCCAAGTCCCACATCGAGTAGAATGGGATGCTCGATGGGGTATTTAAGTGGCTTGGTTCTTCCCCTTCAATAGCTAGCTTTTGAGAGAGGATTCCCCAAGCCACTTGGATCCTATCAATTGGTATCAAAGCTGGTTTGTCGACGGCACGGAGAGGGCTACCTGCAGAGGGTTCTGACCTGCGAAGGGTTCTAACCAACGGAAGGGTTGACCCGCGGAGGAGTGAAGCAACGCCGAGTGAAGTGTCGCAGAGTGCAGCCGCTGGTCGTCGGCTCTTCAAGGGTGGTGCTATGATAGGGATAAGAGTAGTATGGGATACCCAAGTCCCACATCGAGTAGAATGGAATGCTCGATGGGATATTTATGTGGCTTGGTTCTTCCCCTTCAATAGCTAGCTTTTGAAGGAGGGTTCCCCAAGCCACTTGGATCCTATTAGTTTCCTATTGGTTCTGAATCACCCTGGCTACTGGTCTATTTCAACTCATGTTGGGCTTGTATAGATAGTCCAATACTTCAAGTTCTTGATTAAATTATTCAAAAGTTCAAAACCATTATATTCTTTAACAGCCATTATACTTGTAATGAAGTCCATAGCATAATAAATCCTACACAAAAACATGTAATATGTTTAAATGTGAAAATATATTAGAGTATCTAATGTACAGTACAGCAAAATGAGCTTATATACATTGGAACAGTAATTTATGCTGCTACAATGACTTAATAAAGGAGAAAATTCCAATAATTTTTAAATCAGAGAGGTCTACATAGTTCACAAAGCTAGACCAGTAGAACTCATAAGCTAAGTTATATAATTTAGCCTATAGACACCAATAAACTGAGATTACTTTTCAAGGTAAGAAAATTGAAGCTTACAGTTTAAGATATATGAGAAGTTAAAGAAATTTGGCTGACCTCCCTTTACAAGTCTGACAGAAACTGAGAACTCAAACAAAGATAAAAGACAAAGATAGAAAGAAAGAGCTCTACTTGCAGATAATGTGAATAACTGTGTCAATAGCAATCAAAGTCACTCAAAGGCTCACCTTCACTTCCTCTATTGCCACAATACTTGGTACACGGCGATGTTCCTTCTTCCGTCGTGGTGTTTGATTCTCAATATCTTCCATTCTGACCCCAGGATCAGCTGTCAACACTACTCGCACCCACTCCAAATCATTGTTGTGTCCTGCTCTTGATGCTTCTCTTACACCTCCTCTAGAAATTGAAGCATGGTGCCGATTTCGTAGACCAGTCACTTCTGTCTTTTCCGGCTGACTCTGTAATTTTGGTTCCAAAGAGAGCTTCACAGTAACAATTTTGACTTTTGCCTCAGATACATGGGTCATTGCTTGATCAATAGCTTCAGCAGTTGATCTGGACATCCTATCATTGCTATTACGGTACACCTCTTGGGTAGTCCATAATGGATAAGCCCAGGGGGGTGGTTTTTGCAAGAGAGCATCTCCATTTGCCAAAGGAATTCCACCTTTTGAAAGCTTCTGAGAACCGGATGTCTCCTTGAAATTGCTTTAAAAAAAAAGGTTGCATAATACATCAGAAATATGCTTGTCACATTACTAAGCGCACCAATTTACACTACGCATAAAAATTATCCAAGTTATACCTGGGCATTTCACATTTTAAAACTTCAACACAGATCAAGTAAGGTGCCTTCTCCCTAGAATTTAAGAGAACAGCTTCATCTTCAGGTATATGAAGCACTCGGTACATGCCCTTTCCCAGTGGAAAACAAACTCCTAGGAATATATTACAAGAAAGATTCATATAAGAGCAAGGTGATAAAATAGTTAGCAATAAAATGCAGTAATTTAACTGGCACACTGAAGAAGGATATATTTTGACAGTAAAGAGGTGTTCACCAAACTCTAAAGATTGGATTAATAGGTTGATGGAGATCTAAGCAAGTGTGGGAAACCCACCCTTAAATCCAGCCACTCCCTTTAAGTACCACATGGATTACTTGTGGCTCCCTAGTGGAGAATCTAGAAGACTTATTCTATAAGTAATAAAAGAAAATAATGAATATCCTAGTATAGGATAAATAATTTAATATTTTGAATTAAAAAATTGTTTATCTTTATCTTTTATTTTAATAGTTAGTTTATCTTATCACTTTATCTCTTTGGGATCTATATATGTGTAGCCCTTTC
Source organism: Senna siamea (assembly GCA_031216115.1). Classification (NCBI taxonomy): domain Eukaryota; kingdom Viridiplantae; phylum Streptophyta; class Magnoliopsida; order Fabales; family Fabaceae; genus Senna; species Senna siamea. Next base: position 15,954,409 of record CM062359.1, on the reverse strand, counting down.
CCCAGTTGTACGACAGCTTTGGAATATTATAGAATAATTATTTAAGACTTGTGTCTTCTCTTCTCCCTTTTCTATCGTTTCTTCCTTCTCTCTTCGCTTCTCCCCCTTTCTCCCTTTTATTCTTCTTCCTCTTTCTAATTTATCTCTCCCTTTCTCCCTCCTACATCACTCCCTAATGTCGAACTCATTATAGAACCACCCCAGAAGAGCTGAAGTCCTTGATGGCTACACTCTAGCTACTCTGGCTGACTGGCTCCCTGCCCTCTACAAGCAGGCCAAGTTGCACCTTCCACTGGTAGTCCTTTTAGTAGAGGTCAAGCATAGCTTTGATAACAATTAATAGAGACCTAAGCAGGAGTGGGAACCCACCATTAAAACTGGCTTATAAGGGGAAGAACCACCCTTAAAAACCACATGGATTAGCTATGGCTCCCCAATGTGCGACCCCATCATAGGTACAGAGGAGTTAGCTATCAAAACTCATGTTATTGGTATTCACTCAAAATATGAAAAACTAAATCTTCTTTTATCAGATTATGAGTGAAAATGGTCCAAAAGAAATCCTAAACAGAGTTAACTTTGAACTGCTTAGTTCTTATTTGAGTCAATAGTTTGCTCATTTCTAAAACCCTCTCTAACTACCTTATTGGAATTCTAAAACCAAGAGCTTTAGCTCAAGGGGCACCTTCTTCTAACATACTTGCCAAGGAGTCCTAATGCAAGTGGATTCAATGTTATCAAATTGCAATTCAAATCATGAATTGGGAAACTAATTTTTGAATTATAAATCGTATCGAATCGTACAATTCATTAATACATTGATAAATAGCTTGATATATATCACATCAATAAGTCTCACTAAATATTAATTGATAAGTCAAAATAAGCTAATAGATAATAATAAAAAAATCATAAAGGCTTTAAATAATAATTAAAAATAAGCAAAGTTTTGAAAGCAAAGTCTTTGTGTTACTGAATGTAATAGATTTTGTTAAGAGCTTTATCTTCATATAGTTGAAACACTGCATTCTATACTGATTACATACAAGTGAAATACACAGAACGCAGCGTTTCATTATTGTCTTTTTATTTTTTTGTTTTAAAAACACTACAGTTGTGTATTGTCTTATTGGCTGCGTACTACACTTTTTCTGAATGGTTGGAATGTGCGATTCAGAGTTTCCGACCCGACTCACACAATTTTGGCCATTCATAGCACGCTTCTGGTTCATTTCCTATTCTCCCCACAATCTGCATCAGTGGCTGCTGAATCGACTCGAATTGTGCGTTTCGAATCGTGAATTGAACAATTTCTACAACTGTGCAGATTTGATCCATACACATCCCCTTTCTCTAATACTTACTCCCAAGGTCTTGTACCTCCTTTGTAACCAAAAAAGAATAATATATATATATATTAAAAAAACTAATTTTAACTCAAACAGAGCCTATTTTTAAATAGATAAACTGCCCCTAAAGAACTATCACCAGCTAACAATTGCAACCACACAATACAAAAAACTTTTTTAACAGTTCCTCTTAAAACTGAGCCCTTAAGAAACAGTAATACAGTATATTCTAAGCATTGCTTCTTAGATATGTGAAAAACTAATGCAATGATAGATTTAATTAAATTTCCTCCAGTCTTTCCAAAAACTTCTGCCTGACTATCAAACAATTTCTATAGTTATTTTTCTAAAGGAATATGAAAAATCACACACAAAGTCTCTGACTCTGCACCATGAAAGGTGAGCATTATTACCACTGAAAAGTTTTAGATCTCTCTGGAAATAACATTGTGCTTACTCAGCTGAAACACACAACAAATAGTAAAACTGACTGCCCCAAATGAGTAAACAATTACCTCCAGTATTTTGAGCCTCAGCTACATGTAAATTGATCTCTGCAAGTGACTAGGAGCACAGGAGTAACAAAGAAAAATGTGTCAGAAATATAAGAATCAAAAGGTGTAGAAAATACAAACATATTTCTGTCTCTGACTATAACAAAATAAACAATGCATCAAAGAAAAATGTAAAAGAAACAACCTCATGAAGAGCACTTTTGCGATCTTCAATCGGAAATACATCCACTAACCCAAACGATGTCTCACATAATGTCTGCACAAAGTCCAATGACTCATGGTAAGCCCCTTTGCGGAACTGCGACATATTATTTGGAAGTGGTGGCTTTGTATTCGATTTTTCACTTCGTTGCTTTGGTGATCCAGGAAGCTGCTACCAAATTAATTGAAGCAATATAAGTAGAAATATGATGATGTAATGTATGTTAAATTACCCCTTATCTAATGTTAAAAACCAATATAGACAATTAAAACAGATTTCAAAATACAAAAAAACTACTAGTACTCTTCAATTCTAACTTAAGATTCATAACTAAATAAGAAATACACTTATTCAAAACCATTTTCCATGCTATCACATGTGAAACATGTTATGCTTATAATGCAACTGTCACTAGTAATACAATAATCTATCTGTTTTTTTTATATGAAAAAATAATACAACTTATGGCCGCTTAACCTCCACCATACCATAACACTAATTTTATTGAACCACCCTCTATGGATAAGTATGATTCATTGCTAACAGTAGAGAACTTATATCAGTTATATAGGCAAAAAGAGCAAACGGCAGCCTCAGGCAACTGCCAAGTCATGATTTTAACAGTAAGTGGCAGTGTCTCATATCTGTGTCAATATCTATACTTCATAGGTGACATAGAATTAAATGCTAATGAAAGGTCATCTTCAGTGCATGTCAAGTAAAGGCATGCAAAAGCACCAATGTTTGGAAGGAATGATAAAAAAGTACAGGACTTATATATTAGTAGGGACTAAATATAAAAGCTTATGGATATTTTAAGGAAAAAATAAATTAAATGCTGGGGGTCCAATATATATCAGATGATCTAGCATAGGAGCCAATCATGTGGCTATTACAAAAATTTATGAAGAGCCAGAGTCTAGATGGACACTGTACTATAGACTTTGTATCAAGGAGTCACAAAGTGCTATTAAGCCATTTTATGATTAAAAAAATAACTAGGTGTGCATGAAACTGTGTTTGGGTAATTCTTGTTTGGTTTACATTCCACCCGTGCAACATAAAATTTAAAAAAAAATTTACAAAAATGTTCATAGGCAAAAATTTAGCAGACCTCTTTCTGCTTCTTTGACCCCAATAGCTCTGAATCCTCCACTGAACGATCACGATCTCTGAACAATTTGCGAAAAAAATTCTCTGTACCTGGACTATTTTCAATGGAACCACCAGTATTGTTGTTTTCATCAGCTGAACCACTTTTACCATCTTCAGGGTGCACACGAAATAGTCTCTTGAACAAAGAAAACTCAAAAGGCTCTTCTTCCTCGCCATTGGCAGTAGCCTCTTCAATTTTATCATTTGTATCTTTCTTGTCTTCAATTTTATCCTTAAATAATTTACGGAAGAACCCTTCTTTTTCATCCTCTTCAGCATATTTTGCACTTTTTTCTTCAGAAGGAGCAATATCTCTTTCATCATTCCTATCATTACCATCCTTCCTATCTTCAAATTTATCCCTAAAAAGCTTATGGAAAAACCCCTCTTTCTCTTCATCTTCCTTTGTTTTAGCGTGTGCTTTTTCCTCAGAATCATTCTTGCTATCACGAAACAATCTCTTGAAAAATCCCTCTGAACTTGACGTCAATTCCTCATCCTCACCTTTACTATCCCTTAAGAGCCTTCTAAAGAAACCATCTTTTTCAGAGTCTTCATCATCACCTCTACTGTCCCTACTGTCCCTCAAGAGCCTTTTAAAGAATCCCTCCTTTTCAGAGTCTTCATCATCCTTATCAAATGACTTCCGAAAGAGGAATGCATCTCGAAATTTAGGGCCCAACTCATCACCACCTTTGCTATCTCTTAGAAGCCTCCTGAAAAATCCATCCTTTTCAGATTCATCATCATCCTTCTCTGCTGACTTCCTAAAAAGTAAAGCATCTCTAACCTTTGAACCTGGCATGAATTTCTTAAATATGTTGTTCTCATCAGGAGACATCGGATTACCATCCTCTTGCAAATTGTTTCCTGAAGAAGGTGAGAATGATACAGACTTCTGAGCAGGTGGTGAAGATGTTAGTGACAACAGGCGCTGTTTTGATGACAGTAACTTATTCAAAACAATATTCTTGCCTCCAGGGCTTGGAGGTTCATTTTGAGGCCGTATCAGAGGTGGCCACTCGCCAATCAAGGTAGCTGCAATCTGGCATTTCTCCTGAATCCTACTAATCCCTTCATTATCATCAGAGTCCTCAAGCTCTGCCAATAAAAACCATTGCACCTTCAAAGCAATCTTAAGTGACTTTGAGCACACATCTATGACAAACTTATCCAAGGATGGGCTTGGCTTGTGTATCATCATGTAACAAATTTGGAACAAATAACTCTCAAGTCCTTGCAAAGGAAGGGTATACATTCGATTACAGAGATAGTCACGCACACCAGAATGGTCATGCTTGTACAAGTAGCTAACAGCAATCCACTCACAGAAGAATGCCGAGTCAAAAAACCTGATGAGCCACCCATTTTCACTAGACTCACTAGTCAGGTTGGACCTCGAGGTGATTTCCCGAGGCTCATCAGCCAATCCACGAGTCAGTCCTAAAAGCCTCACCATCCTCAATCTACCATCATCAACCCTCAGTTATCTCTCAAGGGGAATCTAGACAACCCTTGTGTCGCTGTAGCAAACGCACCTAAATTCTAATTGAATCACCAACTAAAGCTTACTAGTCTTTCAACATAAACACTATAAATCCCCAAAATCTTGGCCGAAATGGCAAAAACCCTAATCCCCCGACAAATCAATATTACAACTGTGGCCACTTGTGTGAATTAAACGTCTACTGTGAAGACTGAGAACAAATATATTGAGCAGAAATCCTGATACGAAGCGACATATTCCGCTTTACCTCGGCAACTTATGGCAGCGAATACAGCAGCTATGCCACAATCAATCGGAAAAATCCTCTGGAAATAGCAAAACAGCTTGAATTGGAGAAATGAAGTGCGCACGGAGGAAGATATGAATCAGATTCTATGTATAGCACAGCTTGCAAATGAATCAAATGTCGCAGTGGATCTCCGATGCCTATCCGAAACGACGGTGTTTCCTGAAGGTGGTGGGTGGCCGTCGTCGTCGTTACTTTTGTTAGAGAGAGAATGACGATGAAGGTACAATACAATACAAATAAATTAGAAGACCAAAATATTAAAAGTTAAAAAAAATAATAATAATAAGAAAGAGAAAGAAATGCCGAATGCCGCTAAGATGCGCTTAACTGTAAGCTGCGCACTTCTTGTGGCGTGGGGCACACTTTATTTCCCTCCAATTCCAAATTAAGTGAAATTTAAGTTGAAGCATCCTGCTGCCAATGGTGCTGCCTAGTGCCTAGTGGTTACCACAACAAATTTGTTCGCCAAACACAAACCTTCTTTATGTAATATCAATTTCATGTCTATGTTATAATAATTTTAAATTTTTTTAATAAATAAAATATACAATATAAAAAAATTATAATAAAATAGTAAAAAATTAAATAATTTATCATTATTATTTGCATGTAGTGTTAAGCATTTAGTATATATATTTTATGAGTATCAATAAAATTTATTTGTTTAATTTAGTTATAGGTGTTTAAAAATGTATTTATTTATTCTATAAATTAATGATCAAAAGATTTTAAAATTATTATAATAGATATTTTAAAATTTAAAATAGGTTATAATTATACAAAAATAGATATATATATATTAACATAATTTTTTTAATTTTATTTGAATTTATTTTACTAAATGAGTTTGAAATTAAGAAAAAAAATTACTCATTTAAATTTTATTCAAGTAAACTAATTCAAATGAGAAATTTTAGAGATTCAATTAATAAGGATTAAGACAAAGATTATTTTATTACTCCCACGGATTTAGGTTGGATAACGGATAAAATATTGTTTTCTATAAACATGATGATAAAGACTAGTTAAATATTATTTTTAGCACCCTAAGACCAACCCAAACAAATTTAAATGTGAAGTATACTTTCCTTGGGTAAAATATTTTTACTAAATTAATATTTTGTCAAATAACGTACTTTGCAATGACGCTTTATGGGCACTAAATTCTTCATTTTTGTAAATTTTTCTGTTTAGATAATCATATAAATAATTATTATATAATTAAAAAATTAATAATTTAATTAAGGGCATCAACCTTCCATTTCTAGTGACATAATTAATTTCATAATACCGCGATTGTTTTTACTTTACAATGGTTATACATATAAGTATATATATATATATATATATATATATATATATATATATAAAACTTTGGACTCCTAAACCTAAAGAGATTTCATGGACTAATATATATTTAGGTAAAAATACAATTAACTTCTCAACTTCGAAAAAGTCTTATTTTTCATAAAACAAACATCATAAGTGCAACTTTTAAAATTCCAAAGTTTACTTTTTTTATTACATGTCTAACACATGTTAAAATTAATAAATAATTAATTATTTTACTTCTTACCATAATTAAAAGAACAAAGTATTACATTTTAAAGTTTTAGTAGCTAGCACTGATATAATTAAACTATGGTTTAATAAGGTAAAATTTCCTTTTCACTAGAACAAACTAAAGAGGATTTTTATTAATTTGCATATGTTCAATACACTAATTTGATTGTCATCACATCTTATGTTCAAAGAACAAATAATTATATTGTCAAAAATCTCAATGAATTGATATGTCTCGTGTTTTGAATAAAATTAAAAATATAAAATAATATTTAAATACATAAGTCTATAAAAATCTTAAGTTCTTATTAATTTTTTTTCTCTAAAAAAAAGAAACAAAAAGAGAAGAGCTTGAGCTCCAGTTTCTCTTATCATTATCTTATTTAACTCATCTAATAATTTTTTTGCATCACTTCTTATGATGTAAATTACATTAATATTACAGTTTCATTATTTATCCAACTTATTCTACCTATTATAATTATTATTCTTCCCCAATGCAATGAAGAGATCAATGCTAACCTAAACTATGTGATGCAATAGTAGAATTGAGCAAGAAAGCTTGTGATTGCCTCTCATAGTAATAGTCATTGGATGCAGCAGCACTAGCATCTGCGGAGAAGATCATCACACCATTAACTTTAGACCCATTTTGTTCCAACATACTTAACGTTACAAAGAATGCATCTCCTTGAATTCCTCTTCCATTCACTTCATAGCTAGGCAACAACTTACTCTGATCAAATTGTTTGGCTCGAAGCTTAAAATCCTTCAAGTAACTCTGAGGAGTCAAAACTTTATCAGTATAGAATTGGTGATTCACATAATCAATAACGTTACTGTAGCCTTTGAAAAGTTGCATATAGGGTACAACGGTGAGATGATAAGGAGCAATGGTGACTATGGAAATGACACTCTGGTTTTTCAGAAGCGTGATGAGCTGGCCGATGCAGAAAGCGAAGGACGTGGTTGAGATTCGTCGTAATGGAAAACTTTCGTAGTCGATGTCTATGCCATCGAGATGGTAAGTGAGAACCAAGGATTTTAAGGAGGAGAATGCGTTTGAAATCCAGAGATGAGGATCTGCTGGGTCGTACCAACGAATGACTTTGTCGTTTAGGCTCCATCCAGTGAGGCTGGCTAGGACCTTCACATTGGAGTGACGTGCCTTGAGGTTTGCGACGGAATCAGGGGTCAATTTTTCGGCCCAATAGGGTGAGAACTTGCCGTTTTGGGGATTCCCAGAAGGATCTGCATCAATGGCGAAACTGAGGATGAAGTGGAAATCAATGCCTTGTTGAATTGGGACAGGATCGAATGTCACTGGACCACCCGTGGCTCCTATGTATTCCATTATTACCTTTCCATTGGAAAATTGAGGAAACATGAGTAGTGAAACTGCGAATCCCACAATGAAGAGGAGGAGGTGATGATGATGATGATGGAGGCTCATCTTGGTATGTGTGTTCAATTTAATTGAATGCTCTATACAATTAGGCCACCTTTATGACTACTATTATTTATTTCTTTCTTCAGTTCTAGTTTATGATATTGACGAAGTTATTTGGTGAATGTTACAAGAAAACGTCACTATCTTTGTATGATTGTTGTCCACATGGAATGCCGATCTCAGTTTTTCGTGGCGATAAATGATGAAGTCTAGTCAGTACAAACAAAAGCTCTTTCTCTTTGAAATGAGAATATAAGACAGAAAAACTGAAAGGGAATGTTCTAGGCGGCATTTAGAGGCTTTTATGTACGGTTGTGAATTGTGATGTAAATCGCGGCAGAATCCATGTCTTCTGGCCGCTACCGGAAAGTGTTGTGGTTCATGATTTTCAAATTGCTTTGGACAGCAATGGTTAGGTCTAGTGGAAGGGTTTTCCACAATAATGTGGTGAGCTTAAATTTAAATTTTTATAAAAAAAAATGTCTAAATTTACTTTCAATAAAATAATATTTATAGAAAATAAAAAAAAATTGCTTTGGACATTCTCTCCCTTAGACTATTTAAACCAAATATATTATTCTAATATACATTGAAATAGTATAGGCACTATATAAACTATTAGTTCAAGATGCATCACTAGTGCCACATGGCATCGAAACTCCTTTTTTATTAATAGGGATTTGTCGCTCAATCCCAAGTGCAGTTGAGCAGCTAATTGACATATTTTAATCAATTGCACTTTTCTAAAAAAAATATAAAGCCAACTCATCTCTCTTTACGACGAGTTCACTTTATCCAAAGCTGACACTGACAATGTCAAACTTGGATGGCCTCTTTACCTAAAGCGACGAGATTGATTTGCACAAGGTGGTTAGTTTGACTGGCCACCCATGAAGCTCCCCCACCCCTTTTTAAAAACTCCCACCCCCACCCATTTCAAACATTACCCCCTATCCACTCTTCCTTCTTCTTCCTTCTCCCTTCTTCTTCTCTTCTTTATTTGCCAATTCTTTCACTTCTTCATTCATCAAGCTGCTTTCCTCTTTTATTTTCACAAGGTATGTTTTAAATATTGTCAAATATTTTATGGTTTAATTATCTAAAATTAGATGCTTTTATTTTTGTGTTTAATATACAAAATATAAATAAAACATTGTTGCATTTTTTATTTACAAATAGTTTGACATAAAATAAATTTGTTAGGATTTTTTTAATTTCTTTTGAAGATTCTTGCATTATATACCATTATAATTTTGTTGTAAGAAACAAATAAAATTTGTATGATGCAAAGATATACCATTATGACTTTTTGTAATTTTTTCTTCATAAAATCAAATTATAAATATATTCATAATAATTTTTTTGTAATATTTCTCCTTTACATAATATAAAAGTTTACATATTTTTCTTTTCCTACTCCTCTCATATTTGATAGTGTTATTTTCACATTGAAGCTTCTTCTTACTCATTTTTCACAGTCCAAAAGATTTTGTTACATCATTTTGCTGGTTTACTTTTTCAAGTCGAGTTGCTTCGCTTTACATAAGATTTTGTGGGCTAATCACCATAAAGAGGTTCTTCCATTTTGTTTTAATATGCAAAATTATATTAGAACATTCTTAGATCTTTTTTATTTGCTTAAAGTATGAAATAAAATATATTAGCTAAGTTTGTTTTTAATTTTTTTTAGTAGATTCTCACATTTGAGTATTTAAGTTTTTAATAGATGTCTTGTTTATGAACAAAAATAATTATTATTGGGTATGCTTTGAGTTGAAGGATAATATTTATCCTGTTATTAGACTTGTGCTAAATATGATAATTTTTTTCTTTTGTTACTAGACTTGTGTTACTATAAATTTATTTGGTTAGAAAAATAAGACTTGTGTAAGAAGAACAAAATTGATAGAAATTTCTTTCATTTTTCTGTTATTACTAAACTTGTGTTAACTAAAGATTTATTTGGTTAGAAAAATAAGACTTGTGTGAAAAAAAAATACTGACATAAACTTATTCTATTTTTCTACTATTACTAGACTTGAGTTAACTATAGATTTATAATATTTTATTTTTTCATGAAATAATTTTAAGCCTTTTTAATATTATATTAGGATGAAATAAGCAATATTTTAAATAATTTGTTGTATTTATTTAAATATTTATGTCTTTTAATATTATTTAATAATCAAGATATTTTAGCTATAACTAGATTGACTTTGATAAAATGTATAAATTTTTTAGAGATCTATGGTATAAATATTGAAAAATCCATAAATTTTTTTATATATAAAAGATATATTATAGAGATATTTCAGTTAGTACTAAACTTTAGTTGAATGTTTTTATTTGTTTGGAGATATATGATATAAATTATTGGACAAATTTATTAGTGGTGTATGATATTCTCAGTATAATTTTGTCTGATAAAATGAGAATATGTAGTGAAATGGCTAGAAGAGTTCGGGCATTTCTGTATAAAAGGTGAAACATTTATAATGACAATAGATGAGTGACATTCGAAGCAGACAAAACTAAAGGAGTCATTTTGAATGAAGACATGACGCTCACAAAGTTATAAGAGATTTTAGGGGACAAGTTAAATTTAACAAGAGATTAAGAGATTAGTGAAGTAATCTACCATATGCCGATGACACTAAATCTACTAGAATTTGGAAAATTTTACTTGGAAGATGATTCTTGTGTGTAGATGATGTTTGATTCTTATAGGGAGAATAGTTTAATGTTTAATGGTATAGAGTTGCTTATGCAGACAATAACTTATCAAACTGACCTAAATACAACACCAATCTCACTTATAGATGAAGGCTCATCCACAATTCATGCCTACACAGAGGCCAAGCAAACTTTTAACATTAGTCCCACCTATATAATGTATAACTGATAGCAAAATAGTCCTCTAGCTGCTCTTCACAAGGTCTTGCTATAACAGAATATGACCCTACTTGCTCTTCACAGGGTCCTATTATGTGTGCTGAAAGAAGTCATTGACTAATGTTAGATGCTGAAGATGATAGCAATAGAGACCCTGATTTTGTCCCGTTTAAGTTGTATGATACAAGCTCAAAGGATGATTATGATATGGATAACCAAGCTTCATATGGTGATGATGAAGTTGATGAAGGTGAGGATGCAAATGAGGCTAGAGATGAAAATGAAAATAATGTGGAGGAGGAAGATGAGGGAGGTCCTGATCCAAGGGCCATGGAATACTGTGATCATGTTGCGCAATTTTTCTCACGTCTTAACATGGACACAGCTAGACAGCCAGAATTTCTAGAAGTTGAGAATGTGTATGGCAATGAGCAACCATTGTATTTGGGATTTCTTTTTGAAGGTAAAGAATCCCTCTGGCAAGCAGTAAAACTATACTCAATTTGGGCACACAAAAATTATTAGGTTTTCAAGTCAATGGCCAAGTATGTATACTATCGATGTGAGTACTGTAAAGCTCATACTAATAGAGATTACGTCGCATGTAAAAAGAACATTTTTGGGAAATTACAAAATATAGTGTGCCACATACTTGTGTTAATCTGACACTTATGCAAGATCATCCAAAATTAGATTCTAATGTCATTGCATCTTGCATTGTGGGAATGGTGATAGAGTAGCCTGATGTACATGTGACCTAGATTATTAAGAGAATGAAAAGCTCCTTTCAGTACACTATAACCTACAAAAAAACCTGGAAGTCAAAACATAAAACAACTGCTAAAGCATTTGGTAATTGAGAGAGGTTATGTGCCATACTTCCTCAATGGTTGGGTGTTGTGCAACAATTTATGCCTGGATCAATTGTTGTGTGGGACCACAAGCCATACCTTAGATATCTAAATGCTGTAATGTTCCATCATGTGTTTTGGACATTTTAACTATGCATTGATGCCTTAAACCACTTAAAGCCAATACTCCAAATTAATGGGACATTTCTCTATGGAAAGTATAAAGGTACCCAAATGATCGCTTCGAGTTAAAATGGTAATAAGAAGGTGGTGCCCCTTATCTTTGCCCTTGTAGAGAGTGAGAATGACGAATCTTGTCATTGGTTCTTGATGCTTCTCCACATACACATTGCAAAGGACAAAATTGGTTTTTTCCTAATTTCTTATAAGCATGCAAGCATTATAGCTGTTGTCAAACATTATAGGCTTATGTGGCAACTGCCTTATACTAACTATGTGTTTTGTTTGAGGCATCTGGCAAGTAAATTGAATAAATAGTACAAGTTGAAGTAGCTGAAGAAGTTATTTATTAGGATTGGTTTACATCATACTCTAACTACTTCGTAAGCTTTGATATATATTTTTTTCAAGTAACCTTAATTTACATTATATGATCTCATATGTTGTATAGCTTAAGCGTTGCAGCGACATGTGGTGGAAGATAAACTTCAGACAATACGACATTTACATCCAAATGCTTCAAATTAGATTGCCAACATTCCAAAAAGCCAATGAGGTCAAGCATACAATGATGGGAAGTGATATTTTCATATGACCACCAATCTAATTGAGCCAATGAATATAGTGTTTAAAAGAGTTCAATTTTTACTAGTATCTGGGTTGCTAAAAGCAACATTATATCATCTAGCAAGTTATTTTATCGTTCAATCTACAACATATAATGCATAAAGACGGGCAGGGCGAGTGTATAGTGAGACAATGACAGACACATTGTTAAAGATGGCAGATGCAGTTTTAGCTTATAATGTTTGACAGTTTATTCTCAAGAAGACAAAATTTAAGGTCGATAAGCCATATGACAACCTTAGAGATTAATTTGGTCAGACTTGCAAGGTTGTATTATCTAAAGGTTATTGCAATTATAGTGAATTTTAGGCTAAACACTATCCTTGTCAGCATGTGCTTGCGGCGTGTGCTAGAGCTGGCATGGGATATCATGATTATATTGACCCTGTGTATCGCCTAAATATGATGGTGCAAGCATATAACACTCAATTTATGCTTATAAGAATATAGGAGAATTGGCACGCATACGATAGATAAAATGTTGTGCCGAACCCATTAATGATCCATGAGAAGGGATAACATTGATCCACTAGGATACATGATGAGATGGATTTGAGGGAAGTCAGGTAACACCTTCATTGTGGTCTTTGTCAGAATGAGGGCCACAATCGTAGAAATTACCCATAGCGTAGAGAGACATGTCTTTGAAATATTAGATAAATTTATTTACATATGTTACAAACTTTTCATGTATATTTACTTAAAATATTTATATACATGTGTGTTTTACTATGTTTGAGTGATGAAAATGTCTTTATTTCTATACTTAGATAACACTCAAAATTGAGCAAAATCAGGTTGAAATATAAACGTGTTGTTTAAGTTTATGAACTCAATATATATGTCTTCAATTATGTCACAGGATACATTACATTATGGCTAGTTGTTGTGAGGTGATTCAGCCTGGACCAGTTGACGAGTCCCTGCTCATTAAGTAGGATATACACATATCACAACATGTGTGGGACGATCATATATGTAATTCCATACTTTTTTATTCTTGCTTTAAATTTTTTAACATTCAAGCATCCTAAGATGTTTTTTTTTTTTTATGCAGGGTGACTGATCATTACGCCTACATCGATGCACACATGATGGAAGGGGCATCCACCGTTAGCCATTATCCCATACTTTATCGAGTCGGGTTTCTATGGGTTGCTCGCTTAAGGGTGTTTAAGTTTAATAGAGGTCTTATATTCACTCTTGTTGAGAGGTGTGTCCTGAGACACACACTTTCCACATGACACCAGGAGAATGTACAATAACCCTGGATGATGTTGTTGTGCAGCTAGAATTACCTTATGGTGTCACAATAATGATAGAGCTGCCTTCATGGGACTATAAGTTTATGTGTGGCTAGTTGTTAGGGGTGATTCCACCTGATGATAGGATAAAAAGGCAACGACTAAGTATGCTTTGGTTAGCACAAACATTTAACAAGAATCGGTCATTGCAAACAATTTTATCCTTCAATGTTTTACTAAGGCATATATATTATTACTGATAGGAGGATATTTGATGGTCAATAAATCCTCCTAGTATGTATACTTGATGTATCTGCCACTGTTGGCAAACCTCCATTTGGCTAGGGGGTATAGTTGAGGGTCAGTAGTTTTGAGTTTTTTATATAAAGAATTGTGCAAGGTAACCCAGCACTATACAAGTGAGATTGGTGGTTGTATGACCTTATTCCATCTATAAGCATGGGATAGGTTCACCAAATTAGCACCTAAATGCCCTTCCTAGAGGATCCTCACAATGACATATACCTATTGCTTATGTTGCTTGGTTTTAGGTGATAAACCCGTTATATTTTTTTTTCTATACACAAAATTTGCTATTGTCTATTTTATTTATAATTTTTGTGCATTGTACCAGGTGGTCAGGTCTATACACCTCCTTGCGCCTTCCTGTGATGGTATAGAGGCATTGCTATACCGTTTTGGACTAAATGGATGAGACTGACCTATATTTGTAAACTTTAAAACCATATCTTGGTAATCTTTACATCATTTTCAATTTTTGTATCTTATTCACTAACAAAATGTTATTCTTGTTTACAGATTATATAGAGACCATATGCATCTAATGATGTCAAGTAGCTCATCCTAGTATACTTCTTTGACACCTTAGATGTTTGGCATGCTTTTGTGCCACTCATATGTTTTCACATAGTTGAGTGGCATAACCCAGATTGTGTGCTCTAACAGTTTGACTTATATTAGCCTGTTCTAAAGCCACTGATGGACTTAGGAAATGTACATCTGACTGACCTCAAAGGGAAGATGAATGTGAATTGGGTGGTATATCACACCGTATTCATCGACATGTGATTGAGCCGACAATCTGAGTATATGATATGGTATCAACGCCATACAAGAAGGTGGATTGTTTCAGTTAGTTCATTTGGATATGTGGTAATTTTTGTTAAATTTATTTTTATCTTCTATCTTATATTCAATTCACTTAACAATAAAAATTAAAGACATCTTTTTGTAAGCTGATATGGCAGAGCGTTTGATTACTAGAGCTAAGCAAGAAGGGTCATCTTCATTTACTCAAGAGGTAGATAGGGATTGCAGAACAATGATGCATACTTTGGGGGAACAACCCCCTCCCTTTCCTCATACATTTGCTCATTCATTTTTCTTGAAGTGGTGAACAATTTGATACACAACCATTATATGTTCTAATCGAAGTGTCAACTACTTCTTTTGTAGCCCCTACTGGTCCATCAATCAACACTCTGATGACGCTTTCGACATTTTTTTATGAGGTATTGCACACCATCAACTTCACTTAGGCATCTGTTTGAGGCTAATCCTTCACATTGCACTCCATCTCCAATGGATACATTGCCCTTCGGAGAAGATTTTGCTTCATTTTATGGATAGTGTATGTTTGGGGAAGAAGAATTCATGACACTAAACTAGTCTATCCCACTATATCGCTCATCGATAATTAATCTAAATGCACAACCACCTTCTGACGAGGTTGAGTCCTAATCTCAGCCTGAACATCATGATCAACCACAAAATCATTATCCACGATGAGACATTTGACCCACTTGTTGTGGAACTAACAACCAATTTTTAGTTCTTTTTAATTTTTTTTTCCAATATGTAAAGAAATGTGTATATATATTAATTTAACAATGTTTAGCATTCCATCTTTCTTGCTAGCTGAATTCAACAAAATCACATCTAATTAATGTAGAGATATTAGACATCTCATAAAGAGTCATATATTATAATTAAAATTATTAAAACAATTATTAAACATAAATATTATGATTAATAAACTTATACATAAATAAAAATATAAAAATTATTTATTTATAACATTCATTAAATATAAATCATGATCAATGAATTTAGAAATATAATAATTAAATAGATAAATAGAATATAAAAAAATTATTACTAATAACAATTATGTAATGTTTATGATAATTAAAAATTTATAAGTATAATAAATAGATAGAAGATATAAAGATAATAACTAACAATAATAAATAAACAATATTAAAGGTTAATTATTAAAACCAATTATGACTTTTCTTTTATGATTATTAAATTTATGAATATTAAAAATAGATATATAAATTTTATTTACTATAAAAATTAATATATATATCTCTCTCTATATATACATACACACATATATTCTATAATTAATAAATTAAAATACATAATAAATACATTTATAGTATTTATAAATTCATTAATCATAAAAAATTTTATAAATATTTATTTATTATAGTTATAATTTTATGAATTATAATATAATATATTTATATTTAATTATACTTATCATATAACAAATAAATTTTTATATTAATAAAATATTATATTTGGCCTTTACATGCCATTAAGGATAACCTGCAAAAAGACTTTGTCATGCAAAGTCTTGTCTCTTTGTGTCAGTTTGATTGACACATTGATAGACTGTTAAAACTTAGTACTTTACTTAAATAATTAAAAGAAATTAGTTTTAATAGATACTGGTAGTGTATTTTAGATTAGTGTATTTTAGACTAATAATTTAGCTAAAGACTTATACTATTGCAATGTATATTTGAAAAATATATTTGAGTCAAAAATTGAAAAAAAAATTATAGGAATGAGTAAATCTTCACAAAAGGAATATAGAAAAATTAAGTATTATAGAAAGTACATACATCGTCCTAGAAAGGAAATTTAGGTTACCTAAAGATTTGCAAAAATTCAAAATACTGTCTACTCAAATTAGTAATAAAAAGAAAAAAAAAGTATAATATATATATTTATTATTAAGTTTTTTAACAAAAAAATTTAATGTATGTATGATTTACATAATTTTTTAATTTTTTATATATTTTATTTTAATTAAAGAATTTAATAACAAAAATATAAATAAATCTAATCCTAAAATTAATTGATTTGTTGAACAGGTTATAGGTAGTTAGATTATTCTTAGATAATATAACATAAACATAAATTTAGCTGAATAGATATTTTATTTCTAATAGCAATAATATAACAGTTTCATATATAATTTCTTTAAGAAGAAGAAAAATACGATAAAACACGCTATTTTTTGGTACTTCAATAAATTGAGATAAATTAACACAATTTGGTTATTTGATTAACAAATTTAAGTTTTTATTTTCATTAATTTAAATGATGATAATTAAAATAATTTTTTTAAAGTATTTATTAAATAGTGAATATAAACAACTCTTTTGAGGTGAATTCAATATACGAAGGACAAACCCTTTTTAATTACTTAATCTAAAATTGTAGATAAATAACAGAGCAAGTATAAACACAATTACAATTATCTTACCAACAATAAGGCTGATATATGATTTGATGATTTAAAATAATTATAGAATGACAGAAAAATGAAAGGAGCATGTTTCAGTGAATAACCATATTTAACAAGAAATCTAAAATTATTGGGTTGAAAGCCTAGAAATAAACCAAAAAGATAAAGGATAACCACCTTTGTAATTAAACCGAGTGTACTTTCAACATCTTACCAAATAGGATCAAATAAATCATTTTTTAAGAAAATAAAATTAGAAATAAATATTTATTTTGTTACAATATGGGAAAAAATAGCAGAATATATATATATATATATATATATATATATATATATGGTGGGTCGCTGATCCAGTTTCAACGTTAATCTGCTCTTTCCATGGGGCACATTTCCTCACCGCATCAGAACAATCACTCCCGAGTTTGTGCTTCTGCGTACATATTTGCCTCCTAGAACCGTATGCGTGAGTAAAATAGAGAGAATCGATGCGAGATATCCATATCTGAGATGGTAAACAGAGGCTCCTACAACTCTAGCAATCATTTGACGGCCAGAATTCGGCCTAGAAAATTATCTCCCAGCACCATCACTCTATATACCGTTTTCGTATTTACCTTCTCCGTCCTTGTATTCCTGTTCTACCTCAGGAATATCGTCGAAGATGAATCATCGCATTTGCTTTCTGTAGGATCTCGACCTGAGCAGGTATGGCGCTCATATATTCTTATGTGAGGTTTGAAGTTTGGCTTTGTTTTAGGGGGAGTTAGTGAGTCTTTGGAATGGACTTCTGTGTTAATCTATAGATCTGCTATTTAATATTGATGTTGGTTATTGTGTTCACAAACATTTGGCAGTGTTCGAGTTTTATTGGAGACATCAATGGGACTAAATAAATTGGTTCTGTGTTCTCGTTGGTTAAGGCGCATTATGTGCCACCCAAAGAGGAAAGAAAGAAAATTTGGATAATGCAATTAGTATATAACCATCAAAACCTTGGTTTCTGTTAATTTTGTATACTAGCTGGAACTTGCTTTGGGAAATTATCATATTTCATTTTAAGGAGTTTTCATATCCAAGACACATTAACACGCAGAATTTCTAGTAAAAAGCTAAATTCCTGATAGAATTGGATTTTATGGCTTCAAGCCTTCCAACACGTTCAGTACGCATGTCTGTTAATCATCTTTAGTCACTTGAATAATATCTTCAATCTAAAATGTTTACTTTAGCATTTTTTTTATTTATACATCTAAGGGTAAAAAACTCTGTATATGATTAGTTTCATGTCTTTCATAGCCAGTCTCAAATTTAGATAAAAGAGGAGAGTTGCATTAAGTAGTCAACAATTAGCGGAAAACTTTGTTAAATTTCTTTTATGGATGAAGACGTGAGCTTCATTTCTTCTTGTTATTGTTGTTGTATTTAAGGGTAAACAATATGGGTGTAGATCTTCTGCAATTAAAAATTGATGTATTTTTCTGCAGGAGAGACATTGAAAAAAAAAATTTTGGTTTCTAATTCATTCAAAGTGGGTCTCTTTTTATTTTTTTCTATCTCTTTCTTATTGCAGAGAATTACTGCAAAGAAGAAATGCAGAGGATCCAAAATAAAAAAATATTTTATTCTTTGAAGTTGAAACATGATATTGGCAAGTTTGTTGCTATATCAACTAACATTTTTCTTCCCCTGTTCAAGTCAATTCTTGGTAACTTTTGCTGTCATTTCATTTTCAACATTGATGCAGGTACCAAAGTTACACGTGCATTCTGACCAACATTGGGATTCTCCTTCCAGTCATGGTTTACATCCGTGTGTCAAGCCAACTGCTAAATTTAAAGGTTCCAGATGCTAACATCCATGTAATAACTATTAGAATGAATCTAACTATAAATGATCTAATCATATAAATGACCTAAGATAAAAGACATTGATGTCGCTTAATCCATGTAGCTGACCCAACTACTGGAAAAAGACTTTGTTTGTTGTTGTATCTTGGTTGTTCTCCCCTCTTGTTTCCTGGTTAATTTGAGTAATTAAGTTTACTTTTCATCCTCTTTAAGTCTATAGTTGTTTCTGTTTTGTAACCACAGCTCATCCATGCATGTTGGCTCTCTTCCTCCCTCTTAAATCCACTTTATTTTGTCAGGTGCCCAAGGTTTTGATCGCTATCTAACTGTGAAATGTAATGGTGGACTAAATCAAATGCGAACTGGTGTAAGTCACCTCCTCTCCTGCAATGTCTTCTAACTCTTATATCAAGCCTAAATTAGTGTTCTTGTATCTTACTTAAATTACTGCTTACTACATAAATTTTTGTGCAAGAGCTACTATGTTAACTATTTTTTATCCGAATATGTCAGACAAAATACTTTTTTTCTGTCATCAATAATGCTATTGTCTTTGAGGGTTTTGGTTTAAGTTGACAATGTCCTTTTTTCTGGCTTAAGAGTGACTGTGTACAACCATTCTGCATCAGATTAAGTAATTAATCTTTTTCCTATAGATATCAGACATGGTGGCTGTGGCACATATAATGAATGCAACTCTAGTCATCCCACTACTGGATAAACGTTCATTCTGGCAAGATTCTAGGTATTTCTGGGAGTCAATCTATTTAATTTCAACATCATGTGACATCAGATCCATAGATGCCCATTATCTCCTTTCATCATAGCTTCTCTTCAACTTGGGTTTGTGCACAGTGTATTTTCAGATATATTTGATGAGCTTCATTTCATAGAATCCCTGAAAGGAGATGTCAGAATTGTCAGGCAACTTCCCAAGAACTTGGAAGCTGTCCCCCGGGCCAGGAAACACTTCTCATCCTGGTCTGGTGTGGGTTATTATGAAGAGATGACAAGGTTATGGAATGAGTATCAGGTACTGAAACTTTCCTAGATGAACTACAATTTCTGGTTGTACCATTTGTGAAAACTAGTAGGATGATTGACCCATTGAGATACCTTTTTGTTCCTTTTTCACATAATGATGGATATGGAGATTCAAGTTTTATTTTTTTCAAAAAAACATTCATTAATTAAATTAGTAAGATATATTGGAAAAGTATAATCAAGGAATGCTGGGCTGCATATTTTGTAGGGTAATTTAACACAAAAAGGGATATAGAAAGTTCAGCCTTTACTATTATACAGTCACTACGACATAAAGAGAGGGGAAAAAAAAAAAAAGGCAAAAAGGATAGACTGCAAAAATTGTATAGGCTTGATCTTAACTATGATGTTTTAGAATTTAACACAATGTTAAAAATGTTACCAATTAAGTCCACATGAGTTCTGTCAGAAAAATTCACATCAGATGTAAGTATGGTTACTTAATCGCTTACTCTAATTTAATGTCTATTCTCAATGGAAGGGATTTCCCATTATATTCACGTTCAGCAAGTAATTGGGTTTTCAAGAAACGTTATTGTACCTTTAACAATCCGTAGAATTTAGTTCCTGGCTATGCTCATGGTCTTGCTGTCTAGATAAGGATATTGAAACAATTTTGCAGGTGATACATGTTGCAAAATCGGATTCTCGACTTGCAAACAACGATCTTCCTCTTGACATCCAAAGGCTGAGATGCCGTGCACTTTATCATGCACTTCATTTTTCTCCTCCAATTGAGAATTTAGGAAAGGTTTGACTTTCTATTTTTCTTTTGGGGTATAATTTCTAGCATCTTCAGCATATGATTTATACATCGCAATAGGATTTAGTGACTAATTTTTAACTGTTGGATATGGTAATTAAATAGGCTATAATTAAAAGTATTAAGTATTCAACCATTTCAAATGGTGAGAAGTTGTTAGATTGAGACTCTGTGAGTTTAAAACTTCCAAAATTTCCATTACATTAAGCTTGAAAGTGAGGCATATGATCCCAGGGTTACCATATCCTTCACTGTTATGCATTTAAGAGGTCTATATGGGGCTTCCTGGTAAATTAGGTTCTGAGCATGCATGACGGTGAAAAAAACAGAGGTTGGTGGAGCGGTTAAGATCACGTGGGGGAAGATATATTGCTCTCCATCTGAGATATGAGAAAGATATGTTGTCTTTTACCGGTTGCACTTATGGTCTGACAGATGCAGAATCAGAAGAGCTCAGATTAATGAGGTGAGAATAGTTATTTTTTAAGCTACTGTGTATATGAAACATGGATAACTCTAGAAGTACAGACATTTAATGATTTGACTGAGCAGTATCTGTATCCATTTCAATTCTTCCAGAGAAAACACAAACCATTGGAAGGTTAAAAGGATAAATGCAACAGAACAGAGAATTGGAGGATTTTGTCCACTGACTCCAAAGGAGGTTGGAATTTTTCTTCAAGCTCTTGGTTTTCCTCTATCAACACAAATATACATTGCAGCCGGGGAGATCTATGGTGGTAATACTCATCTTTCAGAGCTCTCATCCCGCTTCCCTGATCTGGTCTTTAAGGTTAGTGAATAATTTTGTTGTCTGTGTTAATGAGTAGTTAGATACCCACAATATACTTGTGAGGTATATTGGCGACCTAACTAATAGATTGATAAATGATGACAGGAATCACTTGCAACCCCTGAGGAATTGAAAGCATTCAGCAATCATGCATCTCAGACTGCAGCACTTGATTACATAATCTCTGTAGAGAGTGATGTATTTGTTCCGTCACATTCAGGAAATATGGCAAGAGCTGTTGAGGGACATCGGAGGTTCTTAGGTCACCGCAAGACAATCAACCCAGATAGGTACTACTTCAACCAACTCTAAATCTCTAGTCTTGTTCTTATTTCTTTCTTTTAATTCTCATCCCCCTTCTCCAACCAAGCATGTTAATTTACTATGTGCAATCCCGTTTCTTATTACTTATTCGACTGGTTTTTTTTTCTTTTGGTTTCTTCTTATACATTTACATACGTATTGCTTGCTGTCGCCTGCCAATAAGATGACATCCTAAAAATACACCAATCTGTAAAAATTCAACTCATCTACTATCAGATTTAGGATTTTACTTCTGTAAAGAAATATTTCTTGAGTTTCTTATTAGCTGGAAACTGGATGATTGAAGAGAATATGCTTCTTAAGGCTCTTGAGTCTTCTATTTATCGATTTCTCATGCTATTATCCACTTATTTTCAGGAAAGGACTCATTGAAATTTTTGATAAGCTGGAAACTGGAGAGCTAGAGGAAGGACCATTACTTTCAAATCTGGTGCAGCAGATGCACAAGAACAGGTAGCTTTCGTGAATTTACTGCAAATAGACTATAAAGATGAGCAATTTAGCACACATTGAATCCCCCCTCTCCCTTGGGTGTTTGGACGTGTGCCTTGTAATCGTTGTCATGATGGTGATTTGTCAGAACTTTGAACTTAAAACAACTTATGACTTGGTTTTCCTTTGTAATTAAAGCTTTTTCCTATTAATCAGCACTTCTATTTTCTTCCTCTATCCACCTCGATTTGACTTCATTTTGCAAGAAGGTATCGAGATTGAAAGATCTTGCTTATTTCTCATGATATTTGTAGGCAAGGAGCACCAAGAAAAAGACAAGGTTCCCTACCAGGAGTGAAAGGACGAGCACGTTTTAGGACTGAAGAGTCCTTTTATGAAAATCCATACCCAGAGTGTATATGTGGTTCTAGAAAGAAACTAGAAATACGGTGAAGAATCCTTAATCACAAATACACGATGTTGGCAAGTTTGGTCCGTATTAGTTTTCTATCAGTTTTCTCTAGCATTTCTTGTTTCCCAAAATTTGAGAAATGTCTATTTTATTTAATACGAAATTGTAATTTGTAAATGCTTTGTTTTAGGACTGAAGAGTCCTTTTATGAAAATCCATACCCAGAAGTGTATATGTGGTTCTAGAAAGAAACTAGAAATACGGTGAAGAATCCTTAATCACAAATACAGGATGTTGGCAAGTTTGGTCCGTATTAGTTTTCTCTAGCATTTCTTGTTTCCCAAAATTTGAGAAATGTCTAATTTATTTAATAATAAAGTGTAATTTGTAAATGAGTTGTTTGTCAACTCTATAACCAGAGTTATGTATGTAATAAAATGATTTCATACGTTTCAATTTTCCCATGGTCCATGATTCACTTCCTCTTGGCTTGGTCGTTGTTGATGATTTCAAATGAGTATCGCAATTTATTCATTTAAATACCTATTCTTGAATAGAATGTTCAGTGACTAATCACTTTATGAGTAGGGAAGGTAATAGGTAGATATCTTATTATTTTTATCTATTTTTTAAAATATTTAATATTCGGATGATATTTATATTTAAAAAATATAATTTTTAATATTTATATTTAAAATTATTGAATACTTAAAATATTTAAAAGAAATAATAAATATTAGATAATAAATATCTTATAATTAAATTATTTATTCAATATTTAATATTTATCTAATAAAAATTTTTAAATATTATAAATGATCATAAAAAATTAGTTTACAATAAAACAATTTATATAATTATTATAAACTAAAATTATAAACAATTTTAATATTTTTTAAAGTATGAAATTTTATTGAATAGTATATATTATTTTGATATCAGATATCAAATATTTTATCTACTCATTCATATCAAATAAATATAAGATATTTAAAATTAATATATATACTTACTTAATATTTAATAAATAATTATATTTTACTGTAAATACTCCGTAATATCAAATATGTTTTTTTTACAAATATCACCGAATATCATAATACTCGTCTTTATTGTCATCCCTGTTTCTAATCCTTGGCCTTTTGTCGGAATGTCTCTAAACTCTGAAGCCAGTAATTTCATTGGAAGTGAAAAGAGCATTTTTCATTCCTGAATCGTTCAGGCATTTAATCGCTTTAAGTGTAGAGAAGGTGATGGGTATGATAAAACATCAATTTTGTTCATCAGGTATAGAAGAACGTGAATGTCATAAAATTTTTGCAGCTTAACAGGGGTGTCTGCATTATTGACAAATAAAGAAATTTAAACTCTGAAATGAAGGAAATCGAGATCTATATTCACCGGGAGTATGCTCTGAGCAGGGAACTTAGGTAGACGACTAGCTATGCATTTAGCTGCATCCAGGTATGATGCATTCCTTCTCGCTGTCCCAAATTGGTCCAAGAAATGAATGGGAATCCTGTAATTGTCTTCCTCAGCAAGCTCCTCAAGTTCCTCTGTCTTCAGTCTCCAGCTTCCATTGCTCAAATTAAAGTTATACAAGGGAAGGAATCGTTGGCCATAGTTTGCTACAAACTCCATGGCAGTTAGTATGAACTCAAAATCCTCTTCACTCATGTAATAAGGAAAACTAACTCTGGTCCATCCAGGTTTTACTCCAACATAGCCCTACACATAGTAATAAACAAATTTTATTTCATTCTTTAATGAGAAAGCTTTACACATTGAAACTCAAAACTTATGAGAAGAGCGAGACTTTTTACCTCTTGAATCGCTGATCGAATAGCTAGCGAATGGCATTTGTCGATATTGAGCAATTGGTGGCCATAGGGTCCAGCACAAGCACACCCACCTCGAGCTTGAATGCCAAATAGGTCATTGAGAAGTGCTGCAACATAAGGGCCATGAAGAGGCTTACCTCTTTTGTTCCCTATCTCCGTCCACAAATTAAGTTTCCCTTCATTTTCCTCCTCGGTGTCATCATTCCTCTCATTTCCACTACATGCTGATGAAGAATTGGTGGTAGAGTATACCAGAAATGACAATATAGCTTGTCTTTTGACGTTCAAACTTCCCAGAACCTCAATGTTAGGATTTGGGAGAAGTCTCTCAAGTGCCTTGTTTATGTACAAATTTTCCCGTTTTTCAATCTCTTCCAAGCCAATATACTCTTTCACCCAGAATGCTAAAGCCGCTCTCACCGTCTGAATTATTTGAGGAGTGCCTCCATTTTCCCTTTCCTCTATGCTCTCCAAATATAATGTATCCTGCAATATTGATGACCCACGTGAATTCATCAAGTTTGTTTATGACATGATTTTCCATCTCTATTTGCTTACCTTGTCACTGAAGCCATTGACGTAGCTCACGGTCCCACCTCCACAAGTTGATGGGGGTGATGATCTTAACTGGTACAGTGCTCTGTTCATCAGCAATACACCAGGGGAGCCAGGACCGCCAAGAAACTTATGTGGGCTCAAGAACACAGCGTCATACCCATCACTCTCCCCCGACCTCATATCAATCTCCACGTATGGACCACTAAAAAGACAAAATCATTCCCAAGTTTTCAACTTTTTAACACAAACACAAACAATCCAAGAAAAAACAACCCCACAAGTTCAAATACCTTGCTGCGAAATCAAAGCATGCGAAGCCGTTGTACTGGTGAAGAAGCTGAGCTATTGCTCGCGTGTCCGAGCAGATTCCAGTGACATTGCTACAAGCTGAGAAAGATCCCAAAATGGGTCGGTTGGTATGTTTATAGGTTTCAAGTTGTTGCTTTAGAGAGTCCATATCTAGCAAGCCCTTGTCGTCTAGGCCAATCTCTACGACTTGGGCCAAGCTTTGACGCCATGAAAGGAGGTTGGAATGGTGCTCATAGGGTCCAACGAAGACGACCCATCTCTCTTGAGTGCTTAGGCTCTTCAATAGAGTGTCCCTTAGAATGGAGGGCACAGCGATGCCCATGACTTCTTGGAGCCTTTTGATGGCTGCGGTTGTGCCTGAGCCACACAATATGAGTTCATTGTCTTGCCCACCGCCTAAGCACGTTTTGATGTATTCGGTTGCTTCGTGAACCATTTTTGTTGTACGGCTTCCCACATAGCTGTCGCAAGTGTGGGTATTGCCTGTACACAGAGATCAGGTTACTTAGATGAACAAGTTCCATTAATTTGTGTTAAAAATTATAAAGACTAATTCTACTTAGATGATTCAGTCATTCACTTTGAAGTGTTCCATAATCAAAACACAGTGACAGTGACAGACAGGGTCAGATTCTACATACCATAGAAGGGAAGGAGATGATTGATGATAAAATTTTCATTGTAGTAAAGGCTGCGACCTGAAGCAGTATGATCAGCATAAACAAGTCTTCGTCTTCCAAAAGGAGAATCAAACTCTGCATCATCACCGATTATCTGTGATCGCAGCCACACCAACTTTTCTTCCACACATTCGTTCGAAGGCAGTCCCTTCTCTACCAGCGTCTTGAACGACTCAGAGTGATTGCAAAAGTCCTGAGATTTTTCTGATACAGAACTGTTTTTGTAAACAAATCCTGCATTAGCCTTGTAATTATTAGTACCATTACCACCCTTCTTCATACTTTCACCTATGCATGGCTCACTTGCAGAGATAGGCTTCTCGGCCCACAAATACTGCCCTATCTCCATCTTGTATGAGGTAGACAAGAGCCAATTCATGGGATATAAAAACTCCAATATGCAATGAAACATATATACAGGAAGATTCTTAAGGCTTTAAGAGAAGGCACAGAAATTATATATTGTGGGTATTTATAGTTCATAGATAGTGAATATCGGTGGGATATTTATATTATGGGCAGTGAAAACTAGGTCTGTGAATAATATATGTATATATACAATTCAGGAGCTCTCATGGTTTCACTTTAGCTAGGGGCAATACTCATGTGCTGCCAAACGCGCGTTTGCGTATAAACTTGAACTTTAATTAATTCCCGTTTTTCTTGTATTGACTACGGCTAATGGGGTGTTTAGGAATTAAGAATGTTTATTTTTTCCAAAAGCAATTTTAGAAATTTTTAAGTGTTTGGCAAAATCTTCAAAGTACTTTTTTAAGTAATAGTAGAAGCAATTTTTTACTTTTAAAGTAAAAGTTAGAAATTAAGGTTTCTGCTTCTAATAAAAAACAAAAGATAAAAATTAAATATTTTAAGATAAAAATGTTTTTACTAAAATTTCATATTTATCATTTATTTATTTAAATAACATTACTTGCAAATTAAATGTAAATACATCTTTTTTTAGTAATTTGATAATCAAAAATATTTTTTTATATAAATTAGCAAAACACAAATTGTTTCTCATATACTAATAAAAATATAGGCTTTTAAAAATAGTCCTTTTTAATGAGGCTTTTTTAAATAAAACTTTTATAAAAAGTAAAAATTATTTTATATTTAGATACAATAATAAAAAGTACTTTATATTAAAAAAAAACTTGTTTGTATGTAACAAATATAAAAGTACTTATGAGCAAATTTATTAACAAAGAAGATGAATATATGAATATTATATTTTTTAAAAAATTAAGATAAATTACATTTTAATTCCTTGAGATATATCAAAATTATATTTCTCTTCTTTTAGTTTTAAAAAATTACACTCATTTTTTATGAGAGATAAGAAAAATGTATAATTTTACTCATTTTAACCAAAATTTCATTTTATTATTTACATAATTAAATAGAGTAAGTTATATCAAGTTGCCAACCTCTCTTATGGTTTGATGAAATTGCACTTATCATTTTTTAATTTCAAAAATTATATTTGATACCTCTAAAGTTTGATACAATGTTATAAATTTTTTTTTTAATTTTTTTCTTGTCAATTAAGTTAATATTTGAAATGGTACGTGTTCATTTCAAAATAATAGTTGTTTAGGTGAATCTCACGGCAAATTGCATTGTTTATAGGAATTTTTGTGTTTTTGTTGTGATGTCGTGTGTTTATTCTTATTTTTAATTTGTTTAGACGTATTCCCAAGGACTCAAGCTTTCATATGATAAAGTGAGTGAGAAGAAACTATGGTTGTCTAAGTGGATTCTTTTTCTTGTCCATGGAAATGCTTTGTTTTCTTTTATGTGATATTTATGATTATGTCATTATTAGTTTATACTACGAATTCATTGATCTCAATCCGTGAGATTAATGAGTATAGATGAACTGATATACATTAATAATTTTTAATTCTCACATTGATAACTTTTAATTTCTTTGTAAATTCTTGATTAATAGAATTCAACAAATACAAT
Source organism: Senna siamea (assembly GCA_031216115.1). NCBI lineage: Eukaryota > Viridiplantae > Streptophyta > Magnoliopsida > Fabales > Fabaceae > Senna > Senna siamea. The sequence continues at coordinate 15,926,046 of CM062359.1, read as the reverse complement.
TTGTCTAATTTTTATTTTATGTTCTAATTCTCTTTTTTTTTTGTTTTAATTAATTGTGATATTTTCCTTGTTTTGATTTTGGGAGTTAGGTTAGGTTTGAAATTTGGATAATGTTTTGTGTGAGGTTAAGTTGTTAGTCAAAGCGTTTATTCCTCTCATATATTATGTTTTTTTATTTATTTCATTTCTGTTTTATTGTTATCTTCAATTTTCTGTTTGTGAATGATGATAAACAAAATAAATTTAGGCCAATTTAATTTTTGCATATGTATATTAGGATAGTCGTCCCTTGGATGTATGTTATAGGACGCCTAACATTTTTTCTACACGACTCTCGAACTCATTTTTATTTTGTGGACCAATTTTTTATATTTTTATTTTCCTCATCATTTCTTTAATAAAATATTCTTCGAATTGATGCGTAAAACATTTGGCTACGATATAAATCAGTGAACTGTATTATTTTGGTTATTGATATAATCATAACATCATTTTTTCTCTCCAATAGAACCTGTCTTCTTCGGCGACGGCAGCACCAGCAACTTTGTGAGTTTGCGAGGGCTTCTATCTCTGCTTTTGCGAGTATAAGAGAATTTGGTAATTTGGTGTAAAAGGATTTGAATTTTTGATAATTTGGTTGAGAGTAAATAACAATTTTGTCATTGCTTATGTATCATTTAAATCTAACGTGTAAATGAGTTTAAGTAATATTTGGAGTTTTTTAAAAATAAATAAAAAATTTAAGGGAGTTTTAGTTAAAAATTAAAATTTATAAGATACAATGCTCCATAGAAACATGCATTCATGGAACATAATGATTGCCTCATTGGTCAACAATTCTCTGTATTTTGATGCTATAACGGTATTCCGTGAATTTCAGATGATAGGTCTTCGCCCTGATCATTATACTTTGCCCCCTCTGTTCAAGGCTTCTACTGGAGTAGCAGATACTTCTCTTGGTAAGACGTCTCATGGTCTGATGATCAAGCTTGGGTACGAGGGATATGTCGTTTTGGGAAGTTGTGTGCTGGAACATTATGTGAAATGTGGGGCTATGAGTAAGGCAAAGCGGGTGTTTTCTAATATGTCGTTTAAGGACTCTAGTGTGGAATTTGATGATTTCAGGATTTGGAAGGGCTGGATTCTATTCGGATGCTTTGAATTGTTTCAGGCTAATGGTTTTGAATGGATTTAAGATGGATTCCATGACTGTTCCTAGTGTTTTGAATGCTTGTGGAAGGGAAGGAGACTTAAGGAAAGGAAAAGAAGTCCATGGGCATGTAGTTAAAGGCTTCATGTTTGATGTAGATGCTGCAACTGAGAATGCATTAATTGTTATGTATGCGAAATGTGGATGTCTGAATTATTCAGAGATGGTTTTCAGGACCATGCCTGATACAAATCTGGTCACATGGACCTCAATGATATCTTGTTATGGAATACATGGGAAGGGAGAGGAATCTCTATCTCTGTTTAAGAAAATGATAGATATTGGGTTCACACCAAACTCTGTCACACTCATAGCAATCTTAGCTAGTTGTAGTCATTCAGGTCTAGTATATCAAGGCTTGCAAATTTTCAACTTAGTTCGTTCAGAATACGGACTTGAGCCCAGTGCAGAGCACTATGCTTGTATGTTGGATCTTCTGGGTCGTTGTGGGTATCTTGTGGAAGCACTTCAGTTATTAAAAAGTATGAAATCATCAGCGACAGGAAGCATTTGGGGTGCCTTGCTTGCTGGTTGCTTGATGCACAATAATGTTCAAATTGGAGAAATTGCAGCTCATCATCTATTCCGATTAGAACCAAATAATGCTAGCAACTATATAACCCTGTGTAGTATATATGAATCTCACAGAATGCTTGAAGGTGTTTCAGTGTTAGAGCGAAACTAAGGGACTTGGATTTGGTAAAAGCTCCTGGTTGTAGCTGGATAAATATTGCAGGGAGATTTCATCAGTTCTATCAAGGGGACGTTTCTCATCAATTAGCTCAGATGATTCACAAAACATCATATCAAATTGGTAACACTGAAATGATTGATGATCATGAGCAGGGAGATTAATACTTGGTGATGCTCTGTTCATTGTCATATTCTTCATCAGTTCATATGGCTTAATTTTCACTCTAACTGTTTTGACAAGAAAAAATAGATCACTATAAGTGAGACAAAGGCAACAGTAAGTTTATAACAGTCGAGTGGTGCCCTTAGAATGGTGATGGTCATAGTGATGGTAAACTAGCTGATTAGCACTGCAAGTATAATACTGGTGTCAGATTTTTTTGGGCAATCATGGTATAATGTAGTGGGTGTTTCAGAAAGAAAAATTTTATATGAATGTATTAAAATGAAAAGACAAAGTGAAAGGTAACCATACGATTCAGCTTTCACTTCATTAAGTTTTTCTGTTATGCATGGATTATATATTCAGATGAATGCTTGTATCATTTCTCTGATGTTGAAAACTTAGAAGGTTAAACTTGGGAAATAGTTAGTTTTATGTGATCAACAGTTAAACTTCAGAAATAATTACTGTTCTCTCCCAAGTCCATGTGTCAAACAGGATTCTCAGGACAGCATGAAAAAAGGAATTGCTAAATTTTGATGAATAATCAGTATCGACAATTCGACATTTTTTCTCCTTCACTTTTGTCTACCTATAATGAACGAAACAAGTCTTGACATGCAGACAGTGTGTCTCTCTTATACTACCTTTCCATGATGTGATACAAAGAATTGGACAAAAAATGAAAAGAGTAACTTTCTGTTACTCTAGAGAATCTTGAGCCATCTTAAGAATTGAAGAACAGCCCCGTAAAAGACAGGTCAACAATGGCTGAATCAGGAGATAGCTCCAGTTAAATAATGTTAGCCTGGGAATGAGATCTGCTCCATTGGAAAAATCTGAATTGTATGAGGTAAGCTTGTAAATACAATGTTGACAAAACCAATCTCTTTAATCTGCATTCAAAGATTAAAAATGTGAGAAAAGAAATTCTCTAGAAACGATAAAGCATTAGAAAATAATGTGGAACAGTTAATCGAAGGACATAACTGTTCCGCATTAAAAATGTGAGACAACAGGCTTGGTTGTCACACTGTGCATCAAGAAATCACTAAGGACAAGCAAGTGAATTAGGGCCTGTTTTATTTATATTCCCAAAACAGTTTTTATTTTTTCGTTTTCAAAAATAAATTTCTTTGCAAGTGCTTTTTTCAATTAAAAAAGAAAAAAACAAAATATGTTTTGAAACAAAAAATTCAAAACAATTAAAAGATATTTTAAACTCCAGCATTTAAAACAAATATAATACAAAAAATAGATATTTTCAATAATAATATATATATAAATACATGAAAACAATACTATCATTACATTCTCAAAACCAAATTTGCAAAATTGTTTTAAGGAATGATAAAACAAGACCAAAATCAAACAAGCCCTTAAAAGTTCCCTTAGCTAGATAGCTCTCGTTTTTTCTAGGTCTTTTTCGGGAATAAGAAGTAGAGATAAACAACTTTTGGCTGATAAGGAATAGTTGCGCAGCAAATTACCATAAAATATTTGGGTTAGTGTCATGGGTTCAATCTCTTCCCTTTTCCCTTTCTTCACCCTCCATGTCATGAAGCTCTTCTATATAACCCCCCAAAAGAAAAGTCAATGAAAATGGGTGAAAGAAGATAACAACAAACAAACTGAAGCCTGCAAATCTTTCCTCCCTCTTTCTATTCAGTTTTTTTCTCTCTACTGGTTCTATATTTTTAACAGCATGAGCATACTGATGTGCAATAACGGCCAAGGGTTCTATCAAAGCCTTAAGCCTATGACTAAATGCATAGTCACAGTATTAAGACATAACCTTGTAAATAGAGAATGAAAATCTCTACCTAAAGATATATTATAATCAAGATTCATCTCACTTTAGAAAAAGAAACCCTTGTACAGTGTGGCATATAAGAGACAACAGAATGGAACTGAATGCATAAATGAGAATAACGTGGCCACTATAAGTGAGCTTCATAAACTGCTCTGCCATGTATAAGTCAATATAAAGGCACAGGAAACTACAAAAATATGTGAAGTTAATTAACATAAATTAACATTGAAATTCCAAAAACAGTATGTATTTTAAAGACTGGATTTAGAATCGGCAGGGAAAATAATTATTTTATGGGCCCAATAATGTTTCAGAAAAATAAGTAATGAATCAAAACTTGAAAACAGAAAAACCATGCCAGATGCTCCCAGGCAGAGAGAGAGAGAGAGAGAGTACAAGAAAGTAACTGAACTTATTAGAACTTACTGTGTCGTTCAGTTTGCTGATGAAGTAATTTATTATCGGCAAACAATTGGGAGATGACAATTTCATTCCACATATCAGGTACTCCAGGTAGACACCAGTGGCTACAATCAGGGAACAATGGTTTGTCACTCCAGTTACCAACATGTGCATCACTCCGGAAAGCCGACATAGAAGTAATATGGAGAACATTTATAGGAAATGTGACATTCTTTACCACTTCCAAAACTGTGTCTAAAAACAAGCTTTTGTCCCTTCCATCAGTTTGGAAAGTGGGGAACCGTGTCACATTGCAAGTCCTATGGGTTTCATCACTGTTTCAGACGAGAAAACTAGATCAGTGATGTTGAAGAGAACAAATTTTAACAAGAAAAGATTGAATTATCTGAGTGAAACCATAGCGAGCACCCAGCAAGTCACAAATTAGAAGGTTAGCAACATAGTGGCATACATGAATAAAAAAATTTGATTAAATTGAGCAACAATGCCACATAAAATGGAATGTGAAAAGGATGTATGGTCAAGAAAGAGATAATACAATGCAGCTCTTAGGCCAGCTTTATCAAGAAGAAGAGTACTTCTAATGCAATTAAGAACAAAGCTAAACATACATATTCAAGTAGAGCATCATGTTTATAATAATGTGACGATACCTCCAGTGAGATGGCTCAAAAGTCCTAAAGAAAACATGTGTTCTATTTTTGTTAATCTTTCTGTCAACCCATGATGACCAAGTGTCAAGTGCCTTTCTGAATGCAGCAGGAATTGACATCCCAAGTTTCACCGAGCTTCCTACCTGGAAATAGCAACCCCTGTTGAATACAGATAGAATCATTTTACCCAGTTATACACTAGACAAAATTAAACATCACACTGGTCCCAGCAACTGAAAATAAAGGTCATGCATCTTAAACAGAAATTTACAATCCAACTAAATAAATGTTCACGGAATATTATGTTAACTACCACAATTTTATTTCTGCTTTTAATAGAGAGCAGAGGCGGACCATTGAATACCTTCACGAAGCAAAGGATACCCCATCCCTTCCTTTTTGTAGTAATAACTGTTAATACTTTTTCACTCTTGGTTTTTAACAAGGCTAAATACCTCCAGTAGTTCAATTCTACCAAACCCAATCTCAGTTAATAGGCATTTTCCCTCTAACATAGCCTCTGCTGCTGATAAATTAGGTGCACCTTATACAACATTATGCTCAGAGATAGTAACTAGAAAATTTCCCAGTCAACTGGAAAGTTCAGAAACCTATTCTAAGAGTTCTGTAAGTTTAAATTTAATGCTGAAGGAACGGGAAAATGATGTAACGCTTGAGGAAACTATTTTTTTATTCAGACAAGTTTATAACAGTATTGTTTGATTGTTCATATTTTTTAAACTATAATGCAGTTTGTCTTTTTCAAATAAAAATAAAATTGAATATTATTTTGATAAGTGGTTGCATAAAAGGAGGACACAAAATCAACTATACTGAATAGCCACCATAAATAATTACACTAGCTGTGAATATTTTAGAAAGATGTCAAAGTGTATATCTTCAGAGGATGAGATTTTTAGTCATTAGCCTTGTAGAGTCCTTCTTTTTTAAAAAAAAAACCTATGCAAGGAAATAAAAGAATTTTATGTACAAATATGATGTTTAAACATGATTGTTTATAGAACAACTGATGCCTAGGTTGCAGGTATCTCACATTTGCTCACAGAGATGCCTGAGCTGATTTAAGTTAGAAACTTAAAGCAAAAAAAATCTCATCACTAGATTCAAAGATTTCTTTGCAGGGTCCTGTAGTGTGTCATTAACAACAAAAGATCCAAGTCAGGAATCATCCTTCTCAGGCATCTGAAGTGTAGAAACTAGAAACCCTAACAGAAAGGACAAGAAAGGAGCGTTGGCAAGTCAGGAATCACAACAGCCTCTGGAGATATATTTAACATGAAAGAAGCAGCCTTTCTGTCAAAGTTTTTGGCAGCTCAGGCATCTCAAACTGGAGAAGTTCTATAGTGTACAGCTTTTAGGACTGCAAAATCATGTAGATGAACGAAGCTAATAGGAAAAATGATAGCTAATATAAGCCATTTTGTTATGAAGCTTCTCCTAATAGTCAACAGATAACTAAGACTGATAAGAGCATGGCAATGAATCACATGCAGAAGCAGCCAACTGTAGCAGATATGGCCATTACAACACAAATGATTGACAATTAAATGCAAAACAGAAAGGAACTTACCTTTCAAAAAGCTTAGATGGCACCCACCAATGCCCAGTGTTGAATATCAGAACATCAGAATCTATCCACTGATCACTAATATCATCTATCATGTCCAATCGAAGTGTTGATTTGACCATGCTTGGTGCATCTTTAGGCATCGGTCCCTGTTGCACCAGGAAAACTGAGCGAAAGAATTCAATGGTAAAATTGAAGGTACTGAACCGAACTCCTAAAAATCTAATACGCTTTGTAATCTTATTTTGATTCACTTCATAAGCGCTCTTTTTATCCTCCACCCCAACCATCAACATGCAAATCAGTGATTCCCACTGTGTTCTACTCATTGAATCTCCAACCAAAACAATCCTTTTGCTACGAAACATTTCCAAAACACTACGCACATCAAAAACTGGAATATCACAATTCTTTGGTCTCCACCTCCAATGAAGATAATCATCGTCGCTACGTCCATTAGCTAAGCAATTGAATCCTTGTTCTACAAAAGGACACTCTGTGGCATTGTACAATGGGTAAGCCGGAAACTGGACCTGAACCCAGCTTCCGTTCATAACGTCGCAGTTTCTTGGTGATCTGTTATGGTTAAAGAGACCATGCCCATGAAAAAATGCTTGGCTAAGGCTAGGAAGCACGTAAATGTATCCACCACCTATGGCTACGAAGAAAGAAAACACAGAACCAATAATCACTAGCACCTGAAACCACCGGGAGACCCACCCGAATCGATTTGCTTTGGGGCTATTAATCAGAGCCCTCCGATTGAATGATACGGTCCGATTGATTGAAATGCTCCTGTTTAAAGCACTCATTGTCTCTAAATCATCCACCGTTATTTTCCTTGGCAGACGAACTGATGAAGTCCAATATCGCAATCGCAAGCACCAGCATTTCTAATCTTAATCAGGCTTGAGAAATCACGAGAGTCCCACATGCAAAAAGTGCAGTATCAGCAAGTTCAACTAGTGTTCGATGAAATACCAACGCTAAAACGCAAATCCAAAGCAAGAGCTGAAAAGCTCAAGCTCAGGACTATGGAGATTGTGGAAGACCCAAGGGGGAATGATTGGATTATAGAGAGACAAAAAAAAAAAAAAATACAAACGAACCCAGATGCAGAAATAAATGAACTCTAAAAATAGCAGGCACCGCAAAAAACTGAGAACGAGTTAGACTTGGTGAGCAAAGATATGGAGAATATGTAGCATTGATCTTTTTAGAGATGTGGGAGACGAGCAGAGCTCGAGGAAAGTATTGGACTTTGTAGCGTCTTCAAGGTTTTGGTGGGATCAGACTTGAGAAGTCGAAATCATGGCGGTTTGCACTTACCAGGTTGAACACAGTAGTACAAAAAAATAAAAACCAAACAAACAGCCAAAATATTCTGAAAGTACGAGGAATTTCAAATTTTTCTAGTTCAAAAGATTATGAAAGTACGACTCACGACCTGTGACCAAATTAAACCCACCATAGTTTTTTTTTTTGTAATATCAAATTAGTGAAATCACACTATTCTTTTAAGGATGTCAAAATTAAAGATGAATATGAATAAAGTACGAATTCAGACTCAAATTTAAGTCAGTGCTCTCATCCTCAAACTCGGTTATTTAAAAAAAATTTTAAATAATTATTATTTTTTAAAAATTATAATTTATTTACATATAAATTCATAAAAAATATACAAAATATGTTAATTAGATCATATAAACTTTAAATACGTAATTAATATAAAATTTTAACACATTTTTTTTTAAAAACTTATTAAATATAATAATTTATAAATTTATATTAAATTTAAATTATATTATTGATAAAATTAAAATAAATAACATAATATATTTTTTTTCAATAGAATAAATTAAATATATATTTATAACATAAAAATAATATTTAAATAATTTATATAGAATAAATTTAAATTCAAGTAAAATATCACCTTTCTCTAAACCCGAATTTAGACCTAAATTCGATAAGTAAATTTTATGAGTATTCATAAAGTATGAATATTTTTATCTTCCTTATTCAAAATTAATTTTTTTTTTTGAAAATTTATACTTTCTTTCTTAAAAAAATAAAAAAAATTATAATTTTATCTATTTTTACTAAAATATTTTAATATTATTATTAAATTATTTTAAAAAATACAAATTATTAGAGAAAATAAAAATTTTAAATTATTATTTCATTAATAATTATTTTTATTTAAAATAAACTTATTTTATTTTAATTTTAAAAAAATTTATATTGGTCTAATAAACATTTAATTATACAAATAATAAATAGAAGGATATTTTAATTAAAATGAGTGAAATTATAAAATTTTTCTTATTTTCCAAGAGAAATGAATATAGTTTTTTAAACATAAGAGATGGAAGTATAATTTTAGTATTTATTAAGGAGATAAATTTAATTTACTCTAATTTTTTAAATCCCTCCTTGAAAATATTACTAAAATTATATTTCTCTTTTTTATTTTGAAATTTATACTTTTTTAAAATATTAAAAAAATTATAATTTTACTTATTTTGACTAAATATAAATTAATAATAATAATATTTTTTAAAATTATAATCAATTAAAAATATATATTTTAAAATTTTTTATTATATATTTTAAATTAAAAATAATAAAACTATTTTATTTTATTTTTTAAAAAAATAATTTTTATATTGATAAATATAGTTTATTATCTATAAATAATAAATATAAGGTTATTTTAGTTAAAATATATAAAATTATAAGTTTTGTTTTAAATATATCAAGTAGGTTGTTTAATGGTTGAGTGATTTGAAGAAATTTTTAAATTAAATTACTTGTATCAATTTAACATATAATAATGCAAACAAGTCATAAATATTTACTGTTTTGTTTGGACAGTTTAAATTTATTTTAAATTAACTAGTTTATACATTTAAGTTTGACTAAAAAATAATTATTCTTTATAATATATAAACATAAACTAATAACAAGAAAATACAACAGTTTATTCATTAAAAAAATAAAAATCTTAATGATTCTCAGCTAATTTATAAAATAAATAACAATATAACAAGATTAATTACACTTTTCTCTCAAATCTAGTTCAAAAATTATAAAATTAACTTAGTTTTTCAAAGTCTAATGTATAGGAAGAGTATAACATAAATTAAAAGATGGAGACAAATTCGGTTGTTCAATAATACATACGTTTCATGAGGGAGGGTAATTTTTTTAATAAATAACATATATTATAAAAATATATAATATATATAAAATAAAAAAATTTAGTTTTTCAAAATAAAAGATAATAAATTATAATTTTAATATCTCTCAAAAAATAAAAGTGTAGTTATATTTACTCTAATTTTTTAAAAATAAATTATAAAACATATAAATTACATGTTTATATAAATTTTAAAATATAGAAATTACCTTTTTATAAGTAATACTGATATTTCTGGTATTTGAAAGTATTTTGTTAAATTTTAAAATTTTAAAACAATCTATTAAAATTTAAAATTTAGGGCATCTTAAATTACATACCGCAATTTAAATTCTCACTAAAAGACAACAATAATAATTTTAAAAAATAAAATTAATGAAATTAAACTAATTTCCTACTCTATGATTTTTTTAGTAAAGAAAGTCTTATATATAAAACTTGTTTTATTAACTCTAGTCCATTCGAAACTTAAACAAACCCAAAATTTATTATCCTTGTTGCCACTTCTCACTTTACGCTTTTGTTTATTAGTCCAAATTAAAAAAATTACTAAATACTCCACGTCATTACAATTACGTCAAATATAATATACTATGCAGTCATGGATATCAAGATGTTAATAATCACTTATAAATTGGACAATCGATTCTAGCTCCACATAATGCTTAGGCTTTGGAATTAAGATCTCTCAAATTTTTTTAAAAAATTTACATAATAAAATTAAAAAAAGATTAATATAAAAAAGTAAAACCATAAATAATAAATTTATACAAAGAGTTTCATTCCTTTAATTTAAAGAATCTCAAACCTAAACTTTGAATTTTTTAACCTTGATTCCAACTTAATTTGTTAGACGAGTTGCCCTAATATGCATGATACCTGAAATTGTCCTTCCAATCTTTGTGCTTAGATTCTCTTATAAGCTAATTTGTTTGTTTTTAACTACTAACTTTTAACGAAATAATTAAGTGATGTAAAACGTAATATTTAAATGGTATATAAAATAAATTTTTTAAAAATATATTAAATTAAAAAATTATTCACAACATAAAAAAATTATCAATTCTAACAATATATACTATCGCTTAAAAATTAAACTATATATATATGATCGTTCTTGTCGTGTTTATTCAAGTTTGTGTTTAAGTTGATTTATGTGGTGTTTGTAAATATGAAAAGAAAATAATTAAGTTCAAATGTAGGAACTAATTGGCACTTATTTTGTAGACAATTTTGTATACCTTCAAATATTAATATATCATGTCAATTATTTGTTAATTAAGGATTGATAATGGAAGACTAACGAATTTACTTTTCAAAACATTAAGAGCATATAATACAAAGAATTAGAAACTAAATTATTAGTGAAATTATGTTTGAGTAACTAGAAGAAAATACATTTTCTGTCTTGTACTAATTATGGCCGTTGATTTCTTGGTTGAACTTTCCTTGGATGATATGCTTCGTGACACCTAGGCAATGGAAAATTGAACAATAAGATACTTAGTTTTGGTCAAAATCATTGCTATCAACAAATTCATTATATTAAATTGTAAGTACTAATCTGATTTGAAGTAAATGAAATTTTAAAATAATAAAATATTTAATTTAATTATTAGATGAGTGAACTCATAATTAATTAAGAGGCTCATAAGTCATAATTATATGAGCAAAGAGCCACGTGTAATTAATTGCATCTCCATTCTCATCTAAAAAGTCAAAGCCAAACATATAAGATATATGGAGAGCAACCACGTGCCTTATTTAATTTGTTATATACCAAAACCTCATAATTGAGGATATATTTGTGTTTTTATTTTTATTTTCTTGTTTTTTCCATCATGCCTGAATAAACGGCGGAGATTCGTTGCAGCCATTCTAATATAGTTCTTATATGAATTTTTTAATTAAAAAATGATATTGGTTTTATAACTCATCGTCTTATTATAAGTTTTTTAAAATTTTGATATTTCTGAAAGAAATATAAGGAAGGGTGATAAAAAGTAACATATAACTTAGTCTAGCTAGTTTGCCCTTCTTAGCTGCGAACTGTGTCGTTTTGAGGGCTTTTTGACCCCATAAATTTTAGCTGGACACTGCAGGAAGCATGTTATATATATGTAATTTAATTCCTGTATAACACATCTAATATATATATATATATATATATATATAGAGCTAGGTATCTCAAAATGAATATACTTAAATCCACATATAAATGTATTATTATATGCCTCCCTACATATTTTGAGTTAGACTAAATTTATAGAGATATTTATACTTTTGTTATTAAGTTTTTTAATTAAAATAAAATATGTAAAAAAAAACTAGTCATATATAAGAAATATTAATTATATAAATAATTTATGTGTCAATTTTTAATTAAAACTTTGATAAAAAAATATAAAAATCGTAAGTATTTTCCTTTTTAGTTGACAATCATAAATACCTACACAGCTTAGAAAACACTCAAAACTAATGCTTCATCATGCTGATCAAAATTGATTATAGATTTAGTAGTAGTTAATTAGCTGAAATTTTTTAACATTAAAAATTATTATTTTTATAAATTTTAAATCATTAAATACTCTATCAATCAATATAAAAAATTTTAACTAGTACCCCAAAAGTATTGCACATTATGAAAATTTAAAAGACCTAAGTAACATATATACAAAAATATCAAAATCAGAAACATAGAATATATATGCTGGACATGATGGAAATTTAAAAGACCTAATTAATGTACCTATATATATTTATTCACTCTATAAATAAACTAACTTAAGATACAAAAACTGAATTGCAGGTTAATGATAATCATACTTTGACCCCACTGTATACTGAGGATTATATGTTTGGTGTACCCTATGTATCTATCTACACACCACACGTGCTCTTACAATATATATACATATATACATGTATATATATATATATAAAATCTACTAATTAATGCAGACACTACATTACACAGTGACAAAAGTACCACGAGACTTTGAATTCATTTATTGTGTAGTGTACATCATTTCATCAGTGCATGTCAGCATATAGATATAATATATATCTACAATTTTGGGAACTATGTCATGAGCTCACGGAAAACTGATCAATCCTAAGCATAAGAATATATGAACTTACTAGTGGCCATACATACATACATACATATATATATATATATAAATTGTTTTTTATATATATACGCTAACGAAATTTTCATGTATAGTCATAACAGATATATATATATTCATTGCCATCATGCACTGACACATCCTTTGCATATATAATATAATATATAGATATTTAGATATGCAAAGAACTTTCGTCCATGTGTCATAACTTTATCCCAAATACATACAAGTGTAGAATTGATCATATGCATGCTTATACTTGGCGTCACAATACCAGCATCCACATATTCTTAATCATTAGGGATACATGAGCAAGTCATGAGGAAAACAAAAAGGCAAGAAAATTTAATTTATTAATTAATTTTGCAGTGCAGATATATTATAGAAATCATTAAGTTTAGAATCCTAATAACCCCATTAAACCCACAATCTTTACTTTAGTGTTTGATTTATAATAAGCTCAGAAAAGGGAGACTATAATAATAATATGATATATAATTAAGATACCCCTTTAATTAGGGCTTTCTTCCACACCACCACAAGAGACTTGAGACTATACCAGAGCTAGAAATTCTCAAACAATATACTGAAAGACCATGCTCTAATTAATTAAATTCAACAACACATTCTTACAATTATATGTAGTATTGTTTCTGCTTACAAAATCCTGCACACATGCCAACAACAAGAAGCATATATATATATATATAGAGAGAGAGAGAGAGAGAGAGAAGGAGGTGGTCATCATATTTATTGATGAATAGCTTCTGATGATCACGTCACAGTTTATAATTTATTCCCGGAAGAGAGTCGGCCAAAGAAGCTTTCCGGCCAACTTCCAAACTGCAGAGAAATTATTCCATTCTTAAATATTATATATATGGCTGCACGTAATCCAGGCCATGCCATTATGATTATTATTCTACAAGTCAACAATATCCTAACAAACCTTTTCTTCCTCTCAAACATGATGTCCCTCCTTCCAAATTATTACTCCACCTCCTCAATCCTTCTTCGATTTACTTTTCTCCTTCTCAAACACACAAATAACTCACATATATACATAATATATGCACACAACTCATTTATATATTTACTTAGTCATATATATAAAGACAAAACTTAGGTGCAGTTTAAAAGTGTTCAATTTCTATTAATTTTTCAATTCAGGTTTTAAAAAAGATGAACTGCATCTAAGTCTGGGCTTATAATATATATATATATATATATTGATTGATTAATTAATTAATTAATCTCTAATTACCTCATGATTCATGATTTTAGCCGGAACTGTTGCTGGGGCCGAATCCGAGGCCGGGCGGCAAGTCCACGGAGGTGGCAGCGGCGGAGGAGTAGGAGGGACAGTGTAGCATATTTGGTGGTGCAAAAGGCCAATGATCCATAGGAAATGGAATGTTAGGAGAGGTGTGATTGGGAAGGGCAAGGCCAATATTCCCAATTGCAAGAGTATTATTGTCACTAGTGGGAAAAGGAATAGGAATAGAAATAGGAATATTTGGGTTTGATTGTTGTGATTGTGAGTATTGAGAGTGAGACTGGAGCAACCTGATCTGCCTCTTCAAGAATTTGACATAGCGAATGGCTTCATCGAGCATGGAGGCTGTGTCCATCTTGGTGCCTCCGGGGACAAGTCTCTGCAGGATTCGGATCTTCTCGCTGATCCTCTCTCGCCGGTGTCTGGCGGCGACGCTCTGAGGATCGTCGCTGATTCTGACGTTTCGCCGCTTTGGCTTCCGGATGGTGGCCGGGTCTATGTCCACCGGCTGCATAGCTGCGATCTTGTAAAGCATCTCCTTCATGGCTCCCAGCTCTTCTTCTTCTTCTCCTTCTCTTTCTCCTCCTTGTTCATCTTCTAGTTCTTCTTCCAGTATTGCTTCATTTATGAGGAAGCCTGCAGGAGAGGAGGATGAGGTTTGATATAGTTGATGAAGAGGAGGAGGGTAAGGGTAGTACTGATGATTTGGCCAAGAAGAAGAAGGCATAGGGATTTGGTGATGATGATGATCCATTTCCATGATCTTGTCAAGATTCCAAGTGTTGTTGACACACAGAGCATTATTATTGTTTGTGAATAATCTGGTGTTTTGGTTGATATCCATGAGAAGAAGAGAGGTGATTTGTTTGTGACTGGTAATTACGACACTTGTTGATGGTTGTTGGTGATCGATGAACAAAGGATTCAAAGAAAAGGGCTACCTAGCTAGCTAGCTTCCTTAATGTTTATGTTACGCCTTGCCTTCACTCTTGAGGGTTTCTCTCCTATATATATAAATCCTTATAAATTACATATTATTTATATATAATATATATATAATAGTCTTAATGTGGGGTTGGCTATATGAGTTATATATATTCAAAAGAAAGGCTGGCTAGGTGGTTGACCAGAGGGGCCCGGGGAGAGAAAGAGAGAAAGAAAGAAAAACAGATCCACACACACATTTTGAAGGGCTTTTGTTTTCGCAGAAAGGAGAGTTCATCACTATACTGCAAAAAGTATATATCATAATATAAGAATACTAAATGAAATTATTATAAAAACAAGGGGTGAAGTAAAGAGATTGAAGTTGAATGAGGGGTTTTAGTTTTGCTGGCTAATTCAGCTATAGTTGTATTTCTATATATATATATATATATGTGTGCATGAGGAAGAGGGATATATATATAAAGGGTATAAAGGAAAAGTAGTGTATAGGTAGGAGGGTTAGTGAAAGAGTTGCACCTATAGCAAAGGAAGAAGACTAGATAAATCTATAGTCACATTCCAATCCAAGACTTTTCCTCTCTCTCACTCTCTCTCACTCTTACTCTCTTTGAAAAAAAAAAAAAAATTGTGCACTGAAATCTTAGCTAGGGCTGCTTCTGCTTTAACATTTATATGCAATGCAAG
Organism: Senna siamea; assembly: GCA_031216115.1. Taxonomy (NCBI): domain Eukaryota; kingdom Viridiplantae; phylum Streptophyta; class Magnoliopsida; order Fabales; family Fabaceae; genus Senna; species Senna siamea. The sequence continues at coordinate 15,910,262 of CM062359.1, read as the reverse complement.
CTTCTCCCTCCTTGGTTATGATTTCGCTATACCATTCTCCTTTTTCACTCATTTTTCGGCACTTTATTCATTCTGGGATATATATGGTACTTTAATCAAATTCATGCTTAAATAATCTTAACTCCATCTTTATTACCATCCCCAATATGTAGCTATAAAAGTCTCAAAATATAGGAGCCCAAATAAATATCGATCATTCCTGGTTTTTATAATCTCTTCTTTTCCTTCCTTCCAACGTAACTCCTCCTCATTAATTAAATGCATGCACAAAACTGGATGTTTAGAAGAATACAGAAAATGCATGTATGCATAAAATATATAATTAATAATGTAAACTGTTATTGTAATGTTGCTTAATTACTTGACATAAAACTAAAGATTATATCTAATAAAAAAAATTACTTCCTTACAATATGACAAATTAAAATTAAAATTTTCATTCCATATCTCATGTAATATTGTTTCTAATAAAAAATATTTATAGAAAATAAAAAAATTACTTGATATAGAAAGAAATTTTAGTTCCTTTCTTTAAGTAAGTGTTTATTTCATTTTTTTCCTCTCAATATGTATATCACATGTTTTTCCATGGAGGATTTATTTCAGAAACAATATTAATGAAGAAAGCATCGAGTTTACTTAGTTAAAATATAATTACTTAAAACATTTTGCTTTTGTAAAAAAAATTATTTATTATCTAGAAAACTAACAATTCATAATTAGTTTAATTTCTTTTACATATGGAATAAATAGCTGTGTCATTTCAATACTGTAACAAGAAACTAATGTACCCTAAATTGTATCAAAAGTGCCATATATATTTTCATTTTACTGAATCTATGTATTTGGAAAGATCTGGCATTTTTTAGATTTTTTTTAAATCTTCTTGCTTATTAATTAATACATCTCTATATTTTGTTTACTATATATGTCCTAATTTTGCCTTTTGTCTTTCTCTTGTGCACCAAAATATTGAAGGCCCCCGTACCATTAAAACGAAGAGAAAAGCAGTTTCATGAAGAATTTTCCTCATCTATTATAAAGAGAATTATTGAAGTTATTGAGCAAAACTGAAAAAAGGCATTCAACGAAACAAAATAAGACATAAAATTCCTATAAATGGGGATTCTAATTACAGTGTCAATTAAAAGCTATGGGAAGATTAATTAAGTGAAAGCTGTAAGAAAACGTTCCGGCAGAATACTTAGTGCCTTCATAGGTGTTAATTACCTGATTAACCTCAAATAAAACCTTTTTGATAAAATTTAGGCTAAAATTACCTAACCCTTTAATTATAGGTTTTGTGTAGACTTAACTTCTTTAAATATAAAAATTGACCTAAAACTATATTATTCAAACTTTATAATTTGTACAAAAAAACTTTTTTATTAATTTTTTCTTTTAATGTTAGGTACATTAAATTATGTGAGAATTTTTTTTTTCCCAAGGCTTGAAGTTCAGTTGCACAAAGTCTAAAATTCAAAAAGATTTTTTCACAATGCCTAAACTTTAGAAAAAAATTTTATATTTTGATATAACTTAATTTTATTAATATATCACTGTTCTGTTAGATATTTAAATAAAAAATTAATTGATAATTTTTTTTAAAAAATTACAAAGTTTGAGGGGTTTGAAATTAATTTTTATAATTAATAAGAATTATCTACATGTGACTTATAGTTTAAAAAAAATTATATAAATTTTAATATAAAATTTATAATTCTACATTATGAAATATTCGTGTAGACTCCGATAATAAAATAATACAAATATATAATTAGTTTGAAACATCACTGATGAAATATTTGTTTAACATTACAAATTGAGAGTTAAACAATGGAATGGTGGACATTATTGCCTAGCTTGTTTTATATATATATATATATATATATACACACACACACACACACACACATACTCAATATTAATGACTAATCTCTCATATTATGTAAGTAATAATTAGACATAGAACAGTTCTGTTTTTTTTTTAATTTTTAATATAAAATAAGAAAATGATTATTATATTTTAAAATAATAAAAAATTTAACAATTCTCACCCTCCAAATATTTATTTTAAACTCCCCAGTCCTCACTCTAAACAACATATTATGAAAATAGACAATTTCAATACTTTCAACTAAAATTAGTCTAAAACAAAGAGTTAAATTTCTTTTTCTTTATTTTAAAAACTTACACTCTTTTTTTAAGTAAAAATAAAAAATTATAATGTTATTTATTTAAATTAAAATACCCTTAATAACATTATTAAATTTTTTAAAAATTATAATTTATGAGAAAAACAATTTGTAAAAATTATTATTTTAATATTATTTATTTTGAGTTAAAAATAATAAATTATACAAAAAATAAATATAAGAATATATTTCAATCAAAATAGATGTGTGTGTGTGTGTGTGTATAAAGACAAATCCGAAGTCATGATTATAAATTTGACAGCAGCTGCACAAACGTGAATATGTGCTCTTGGAATGGCATGATTAATTTTGTAGAAACATCAACATACAAGACCGTTTGAAACATCAATATCAAGGATGATCAAATTGTATTTAATATGAAATTAGCATTCCACCATATATTTAAGGTGCTATACCGTGTTAGTGAAGCCAACCAACCTTTCAAAGGAGGAAGCTGATGTTATATTTTCCATAGATGGAAGGTTTTCCATTTTAGAAGTATTATGGAAATCATGGAAAACTTCAAAAACAGTATACAAACCTAATTATTTAATATCTAGTATTGGTGCACCTTCAATGTTAATGTCATTTATATTAATATATAGATAAATCTTTATCATGAAGGAATCTAAACAAGATAAGAAAATCATTGAAATTTGGCGTCTTCTCATCCCCAAATTAAACACAAATTTTTGGAACAAAAATAATATTCCAAACTCTACAAGGGTCTCCTCTATGGTAAGTTTGAAACCTTGTCCATAATAAAATTATAGCATAGATTAATATTAATTAATTAAGGCCAAGCCATGAATATTGCTGTGTTGAAACAAGTATAATTAGTGAAACATTAATGGATTAATAATATAAATTAAACTTTAGTATGTGTCATAGTCAATTAGAGATCATGAATGTGCAACTTAATTAATTAAGGTTTAAAAGCCAACAATAGGTTTTTGTGTTTCCTAATTAATTAACTTTCCTCACATGAACAGGGAAACACAAACTTAACAATGGTTAACTAATTATAGAGATCTAAACTAAACCTTTTGCATTCTCGAAATCTTCAGGGATCCCAGGTTGGATACTCTTCGGATTAACCTGTAAAATTCTCCACTATCATTTTTTAACATAAAATAAAGAAGAAAATAGGAGGCAGCAAAAATTGGTCTAAATATAGAAAGATAAATAGCTAGGATTTTTTCTGAGTCACGCAGGAACCATACTCAGTTACTCACACTCAGAAGCCAACAAACTTGAAGAACCAAAAAATTTACATCAGTCTGAGACTGATGATCAGACGGTGGGGCAACATTTTGTGATCATTTTTCCTCAGTTCTCAAGTACAATATATATATATATATATATGCTCTCACTCTCTCTGTATCAATGTTATAATTCTGTGTTGTTCTAAGCTTGCGCATGCCCAAAGCAATCATTCTATATGTTGGCTAGGGTTTTCATCACTTAAATTTGGGTACTAAGGAAACTCATCATCATCATCATGTAAATCAAACTCACGAGCTGTCCAATATTTTTCACTTCTTCTTATAAAAAAATAATTAATTCTAAGATCAAAATAAAAAGCAATATTAGATTAATATATATACACACACACACACACACACAATGTTATGCATTAGATAAAGATGCAGGTCTCTTTGAATATCATGGGGTTGGCCTTTTAGAGTCTTTTCCTCGTCAAAAAGTAAATTTTCTTAGGATTGGTAAGGTCAACAGGTCAGATATGTGATGGCCATGAACCAAATGTATGTTTGGATATGGAGAAAATGAATTGAATTGGAAGGAAAGGGAGGGAAAAGTTTGATTAGGATTGAAATTTTTTTAAAAAGATGTCTAAATTAATAAACATTCTCAGCTTTTCTCTTTCTTTCGTTGTTTCTTTTTCATTCTTTTGAATCAAATCATACTCCAAAGAGTTTTATACTACATATATATATATATATATATATATTGGTATGAGAGAGCAACACAGTCTAGATTTTTCTTTGCTTGTGTTGTGAGGTATGAATTTTTCGCCCTCATACTGGTACGATCTTGCTTTTTGTTCTTTCCATTTAATTTCTCTTTCTTTTTGCAGCCCTTTTAGTTACTTGTACTCATTTATTGGAAATTATTGTGACATGAATGTCATTTATTGCCCCATCCATGTGATATGCGTCTTGTGTGTTCGTGTGTTGAAGTTAAACTTTGTAGACAAGAAGAACCATTAATCATGTGAAGTGGGTTCGATCTATTTTATGTGTGGGGACTAATGCAATGCCTATTCAATTAGCATTTATATAGATCGCGAAAACTTTGTATCCAAACCTAAAAAGCAATAATCACACTGGACCTACCACACACTCATATAATGATATGAGTGATTCCATTCATTCACAATTAGAATAGTGTTAGAAGACTTGAAGGACAAAAAAAAAAAAAAAAGGCCAAATATAAACTGTATACATATATATGTAGCTATCGCTAGCTAGCTTTTATAAATGTTTCTGGTTGCATTTGAATTATAATGCATGCATGGTTTCTTTTAGAGGAAACAAGTTGAACAAGTGTGTTCAAGTAATCAGTGGTTTGGTGGAAAGCAAATGGAAGGAAATGGAAGTTATAGTTGAATTTGAATTCCAAAGGGCAATTGGAGTGAGAAAATTATTAATAATATATATATATATATTTAAGCAAAGAGAAAGAGAGAGGCTTTAATGAAAAGAGGTAATGGGGTTATCACAGGGGTACTAGGTAGCTTTTAAGAATAGTTAGTATATATGGAACAACATCTTTACGAGGAGGATTGGGTCAGATCTGACACACCATGCATTCACTTTATTTGCACCACCATTAATTCCAAACACAATTAAAGTAGGTAATGTCATGGAATTCAACTCCACCTCTTCAATGTGGCCTCCTCAGAGTCCGGACTGTAGTGAATTGCTTAGAGTGAGGAATTTCACACTTTCCATTTTAGGAAAAAGAGACCCAAAAGTGATTCCATCCTTGTTTGCTCCAACTCTGCCCTTTGAAAACCTCTTCTTTCGTATTAACAGCTGATTTGTTAAATCAATTTTATCTCTGGCGCTGAAAAATCACTCATCTGTGATCTAACAAAACATCTTTTAATGCCACATCACTCTTATCATTAATAGATCGATCTAATAACTAAATTGATTGAGAGTATATATTTGGAGGATTAAACTGAAATAAAAAATATATATTTTAAGATCAAATCAATAATGCACTCTGTAATTAATAAAATAAAAAAATATTTATACCATTAGAAAATCTAATTGAAAAACTGTGGTATGTAGCTTTGGATTCCGGTGGGCAAGCAATTTCAAAAAGAAGGAAAATAATAACAAATGCGTACGGAAGTTGATATTAATTGATAAATAAATTAAGAAGCGTGATTATTGGTAGTAGCTAGTCTGTGTTTCTTGTTGATTTGCTGTTATATTCATTATTCCTACGGCAATCAATGTTAAACGACACATGCATTATTGTAAAGTCGTATGAATCATTTTTGTTACATTGATAACTATTTGTATGTCTCCAATCAATTCAGGAAACCTGATTAATTACTGATATTAAGAGGAAAAGGCCAAAATATCTTATCTAATCAAAACAATCACACATGGCATATGGGGTAGCTAGCATGGTATTTGGAGATGTACTGGAAATGTTTAACAAATTATAAATAAATAAACAAAAACTCAAAAAAAAAGTCCACTTTATTCACCACACATTAACTAATATAGTAATATTTAATAATGAAGATATATATATTTCTAGTAAACTCATCATAGTTTCCATAAAATATATCCACGACCATATTAAGAGATGAATTACGTACCCATACATTTAAGTGTTTATTTATAAGGGAAAAAAAATTTAGATATACTTTTTATATATTTTGATGAACAAGAGATTGGTAGGAAAAAGATGGTGACGAAGGAGTCCTTCAGTGGGTGTGCATAAATTAAACATGCTTACATGGAGATTATTTTTTTATTTTATTCATGTACTATTAATTATTACTATTATTAAAATAGGTGATAATAGATAAAAACATGAAGGAAGACGTATAAATAACTAAAAGCTTTGTTTGAATCCAATTTTTAAAAATTATTTTTGATTTAAAAAAGCCTATTTGAATTACTTCCTTGATTGAAAGCAAAAAATAGAATGCATGTGTTTTGAAAACAGAAAATTAAAAAAATTTTGAACTCTAATTTTTTTAAAGCAAATAAAATACATAAAATAAGTATTTTTATTAAGTATATAAATAAATACGTGAAAGTAATACTAAATTTCTATAACTAATTTTAAAAAATAAAAAAATAAAATTGCATTTAAACAGAGCCTGAGATAATTTTTTTTCTCACATATTTCTATTAAAAGTAATTTTTGTTTAAAGTATTATTAAGTATTAAATATAAATATCTCTCAATAAAAATTTAAATTTTAATTGATTACATTGTAAAAAATTAACCACTTCTGTTACACTAGGCTAATAAATAACTAAGGTAGTTTATAATTAAGTCAATGTGTCATTAATTTTGCCATTGACCTTGTGGTCATCCATCAATGCAAGAGGGATACTTTCCCCTTCTCTTCAAGGTTATAAACCTTTGGTTGTAATTAAAAGAAAATCAATAATAAGATGAGATTTAAAGAGAGAAATTTAAAATTGGAGTTTTATTTTCTTGGCTTTAGCCTATGTACAAATCCTAACTCAAAATATGGAACCAAATGATTAGCAGGAATTCCATTTGATTGCCATGAAATGGCAACTGATATACGTGAAAGCCATTGATCACATCTATTAATTTAATCAAACCTCGTTCTAAGCGTAATGACTTATTGCATCAACCAAAAGAACGAAAAGGATATCAGCTACAATATATATATATATATATATATATATATATATATATATATATATATATATATATTAAGCAGAGTTTCAGTTTTTTATTGTCCAATCGTTCTAGAATTTATAATATTATAATTTTATACATAAATCTCAACAAACATTGGATGATAGAAAATCTATATTTTCAATTGATAATTATTGAGTAATAAATTGACATTCAGTCCATTATTTATATAACAACAAATAGAATTTATAAAAATAACAATAATTAAGAGTCTTGTAATTTCTAATATGCTAGCACATTCCAATCAGTACAGTTGAAGATCGAATCAAATTGAATAGAATGGTTTCATATATAAAAAATTCTTAGGTATGTATATTATATTATTTTATTTATGTATTCATCAATAAAATTTAACTAATTTTTTTTATTTATACATCATGTAAATTTTTTTAATAAAAAATAATTAAATATTAATGATATAATATATAAACTTAATAAGCTAAGAAACTCTCATCATATAGGACAGAGACAATGGTGATGATTACATCTTATTCTCCTTTGAAAAAGCAGGTATGGATTTGAAGCCTTTTTCTCCATTATCTTTGACATCGAAAATCCATTTGCTGATGTGAACTTACACGCAATATTTACCAAATGTTTCGTAAGCTTTTTTTTTTTTTTTGGATAGAACAAAAGTTTATATTGCTGTCCTATTGGATTTTCTTTTTTAGTAATTGTATTGGAATATTGTTATCAAAGGGCTAAATAATTTTTCGTCAGAACCAAGCTCCTTCAGTGAACTTAATCTTCATTAAATAGAAAGTATATCAAGTGAGTAAAATGTTTTTAGATTATAGAAGAGAGAAAGAAATAACCACTCTTAAATTATAAAATAATGGTCAAAATTGATACAAAAGGTAATAAATATGCAATAGATGTCTTTCTCAATTTTTGCACTAATCTTGACCATAATTTTGTAATCTAAAATGAATTTTTTTTATCTCTCCTCCTCTCATATAAAGTTTAAAATTTTGTTATTTATTTGCACCTTTAATCATTAGAACTCAATCAGTTATAGATTAATTTTTCTTTTGCCAATATTTGCACATTTTATCATCATAACTCTATTTTACGGTGCAAATTGACATACATATAAACACCAATGCAAAGAATAGGTAGCTAGTTTTAATGAGTAACTTGTCTAGCTTTTGTTGTATTAGTAATAAATTAACTCTCAACGTGCTCATAACATTTTCTCAAGCACCAAAAAATTAATGGTGATAATTTCCTTCCTGTTTACCAGCACCTAATAAGGTCTTCCTTGTATACCAACATAGACTAGATATTAATTTACACTGCAATTGGGATTTGTGAATCAGTAACACAATAGCTTGTAAGAGATTCGTACAAGAGTTTTGCACAACGGATCTGTTCAGAGTTATGGGTTAAGCCATAGAATCGAAGAATGTAGGTTCAAGAGAAAGCGAGGAGGCCATTTCCTTTTGCCCCAGAAAGTATGAATATCCTTTGCCAGCATTGAGGCTTGTGTTTGAACAGGCATCCCAATATGCCTCCATTTTTAAGACGGGCACTTTTGGATACAATGCAGAAACCTGTTGAACCATCTGTTTTCACCAGTTTCCACAGAAGGAAAAAAAGGGTCTCTTCTCATTCTTCATCCAAAAGTGAAAAGTACAGATAGATATTCAGATTGCAAACTAATGTCCGATAGCAAAAGAAACCCAATTTTTTTTTTTTTTTTGTTGGGGGGGGGGGGGGTGTTGGTGTGTTGAATCAACCACAGACAAATAAATTGAAAATCCAAGTTTCTAGTAAGCACTAGCTAAAGCGATAACTCATTCTACCATCATCTACAACGCAAAGGAAGGAGGGGTGAAAAAAAGAAATCTAGAGGTACAGAGAGATAGTACAAAAGGAAAAATAACAACGCCTAGCATAATGTATTACAATAGTTTTAGATAGCCAAGTTCCTATACTGGCACTAAGCCTTCTGAACCTTCTCAACATATGCCTGCCAGACAAAGAAGAAAACAAGTAATCAATTATCAGTAGCTTGACACATTATACACTTTGACAAGAAAAAATATCTCAATTGCAAATGTAGATTCAAAAAGGACTAAATTTATATGTAATTGACTATATTTGTTATTAGATTTTTTAATCAAAATAAAATATATAAAAAAATTTTAAAAAAAGAACTAATTATAAAAGAAATAAATTGTATAGACCATACACACGTTAGTCATTGATTGAAAAACCTAATGACAGATATAAAAACTGCATCTAAACTTTTTCTATTCAAAAACTTCCAAAGATCACTAGTTAAATAAATTACTTCGGCTTCAGATATAAGGTGGCTATACGTTCAGCAAGAAAAATGGTCAAAACATGGAACTCAGAATAAATTAAAGATCATGTTAGATGCAAGCCTGCAACAATTAGATGGATGCAGAAAAGGTTTTTCTGAAAACAAGTAAATTTTCAATATGAATGGATGTCCATACTTAGAAGAATATAAGTTACTAAGATTATTTATTAAATTAACAGAATAATTAGGCCATAATATGGAAAAGAAATAATTAAGAAAATAGTTCAAGTTAGAAATGGTTGACGGAATTATTTATAGTTCATATGAGGTTGAGACTATATTTATGAGAAATCCCATAAAAGTACAAAAACTTGTGCTCAAGATTTAAACTCATTTTCTTGAACAGCTTTTTCCTAAGGCTCTTTCATCATCCATAATAAGCTGCCTTCTGGAAGAGTCAATAGGTTCCCAAATCCAAATTCACATATAATGGCAACATGTAAATGAACCATCACTCACCTGTACAAGTTTGTTAAGCTTTGATTTTGAAATTGTTAAATAGTGATCAATTTTCTCTTGTGTCTGAGGGATATGAGCCCCTTGCATAGTACCAGTTACTTTGTCAACAACTTTCTTCACAATTGTTTTATAATCTTCTTTGTTGATTTGACCTTCCTTCCATGTTGGTTTCAGAAGCTCCTTAACGAACTCCACCAGTGCAAATTTAAAAGCACGGATCCCCTTCCCATCCTTCATTTTCTTGGCCTCATCAGACCCATCTTGGTCCGTATTTTCCAAAGGACCATTATCTTTAGCATTTCTCTGATCTGCTTGATAATCTTGCCTGTCCTCAGCAACTACTTCATTATTCCCCTTGTTAATATCTATGCTTCTATCTGGCTGCAACTGGATTATATTTTCATTCTTGACAATTTTTTGTTCTTCTGGACAGGAAATTTTACAAGGATCACCAAGATTTTGTCTACCTGAATTAGACAACATTGATGGAATTTCTACATTATCAGCAATTGCTTTACTAGGAGAAAATGCAGGGGTGATGCCACTTGTTTCAGCCTTCTTAGGCTCAATACTATCACACATCGGATCATACTGCTTCTGGAATCCAACAGAAGGATCTGGCTTGATAAATGAACTGGAAACAGGCTCAGCAGAACCTTCAGTTTTGGCTAAGGAGGGGGTGTCATTTGCTTCATGAGAATTTATAGCAGCATAAATTTGTGGAAGCTGCTGACCTGTTCCAAGGAAATGAACCAGAGAGGCTGAAAGGCTGCTAAGTTGAGCAAGCTGCTCATTGCTCACCATGTTCTGTGTTGGAGTATTTCTTGCGCTAACTTGTGACGAGTTTGCATCCAAGATATTAGGTTCAACACTGAACTTTTTAACAGCAGACACTTCTTGATTCTGTATAGCTTCAACTATCCCAAGTGGAGGAACAACAGGGACTGCCACTTGACTTTGTCCAACCACACTACAGGTTGAAGGATGCAAAACATTTACGCACTGTCCTGGAAAAATAGAAAAATACAGGTCTATGTGAGAACCAGGAGGTTCCTGAATGTCAGTCTTTTCATTACATGTCAAAGCAATATCAACATCTTTCTTAAAATTTTGGTTTTCATGTTATAAGGTTTTTCAAAAAATAAAAGATGTCTGCTCTTATAAACAACTCAAGCATATAATTACCTGGAGCACCTTGTAATCTGTGATGTTCAGAGGTGGCAAAATAAGCACCACTCTGGGTTAACCCATGTTTATTCTGTCCACTCTTGTCTTCAATATGACCAGAAGATCCCACCCTGTAATTCCAATCAGGAGACATTTCTGCATCCCCAAGCCATTTGTCTGTACCTATTGACTGGGGGACACCCATGGTAGCACCAGCATTTTCTGCCTTCCATAGGTCTGCTTTCTTCTTATCGCCCACAAATGATGGCTCAGCATACACTTTGTTGTTATCTAAACTATTTCCCCATCCATCACCCTTGGGCCAAGTAGTGAATCCTGGTTCTGGAGCACCCATATTTCGACTTTTATCTTCACCCAGCTTTTCTGTATCCGAGGCAGCAATTTTATCATTCAGTTTTGGACCATCCCACACTTTATCCACATCAACCATGTTGCCATCTGGACCCCATCTATCATCTCTTAGCCTTCTAGTAGGACTAACTGAGTTACTCCCTTTCAATCTATCCAATGCCTGATCTCCAACCGAATTGCTCCCCCACCTATCATCCCTTAGTCTTCTATTTGGACTCCTAGATGGCTGCCTATCATGAGAGAACCTGCAATATTTACCATTGCGACAGTTTCCTGCAGCATAAAATTTGCAGGGAGTATCACCATTGCGGTTTGGCTCATGCCCACCACTCCGCTCGAAAGAATTCTCTCTGCGCCTTCGATCATATTCCCTCTCTCTATTTGATTCATCTGCAGTTCCTTTGCTGAGTTCATCAGAATTGCTATGATGCACATACTTGCAAGATGCTCCCATTCTACACTTGCCTTGTGCAAAATTAATACAAGTCTCATTAGATCTTCCACTCCTAACAGAATAGTCCCTACTCTCATGGGTAGCAGAATATCTCGGAGGTCCATCTTTCCTGTTTCTACTTTCCCAACTGTCCTCATAATTTCGGATATCATGGTGAAGAAAATGGCAGCGGCTGCCTCTTCGGCATTTCCCAGCAGCAAAATCTCTACAGGGTTGTGGCAATCCTCCAGTTCTCATTCTATTCCTGTCATTCACTCCTGATTCCAACCTAATACCACGGGCAGGGCTCCGGCTCCGACTCCGGCTCCTACTCCTAAACATGAAAACATCCAAAGGATAGGAAATGAATAAAAAGCAACTGCCTCCAGACAAATTATGCACAGCTATCACAATGACCAATTAGAAAACTAGCATAGTAATACTGTTGACCATCCCTACCAAATTTTAAATAAATTGGTTATTGATTAGACAAAAATCTAGTATTCAATAATTCCTTATATTTAGAAATCATTAAAAAAAATTTATATTATGACATCAATCTTATGGTGTATTAATAGAGCATAAATTCATTTTTAATTAACATGAAATTTTATTAGCATGGCCTTTATGGCATAAGCTTTTAATCCATTGGTGGAATTCATGTATGTTGGCATTTAAACACGTAAAGAGACTATCTAAATAGCAGTAAATATTAAATTAGTTTTCTATTCCCAAAAAAACATTGTTCAGAGGTGCCAGACTGTTTTTGCTGAGTGTAAACAGCTCCTGCATTGAAAAGGCAGTGAGTGCTTCATGGAACAAGTTGCAAGGATTAACATACTTATCAGATTTTTGGGACATTACTATATAATTCTTATGTAATGGCTTATTTATAGATTTGTTCACATAAGAAACCAGTTACACTAATGCTTCAATCAATGTTTGGAAAATAGGTCAGCAGAGACATGATGAGTAGAGAAACAAACCTGACTGACCTGTCCCAACCATTTTTTGGGGATTGATTATGCATCTTATGCTTCCAGTCCTCAAACCCTGGAGACATTTTCATGCTGTAACTTTCATCTGCATCCCATGCCATTTTGATATCCAAATCTCTATTGTAGTCTTTATTCATGATATCATCCTTATTTGAAACTCTGCCCCCAGAAAAAGGTTCCTTGGATGGTAGTCCCAGATTAGGCTTTTGCTTATCATTCCCTTCCAGATAGGACCACTTTGAACTATTGCTACCAGCATATCGCAACTGCTTACTATCAGGTACAAATTCAGGCTCATCACTTAAATCCCACTTCGAAGAGCGCTTTCTGCCACCTCCACTCATCTCACTTGCCGAAGCCTTATAGCTTCCCTCTGATTAATGCAGTGTACTCTGAATTAGAAACAACAACAAATAAATCACAAGAAACCTGGAATCTATCCTCATTTTTCTTTCACTTTTTTTTCTTGAGTTCACAAAAGCAAGAAAACATGTTATAAAAGAGAAACATCTCACAACTACTAAATAAGTAAAAGATTTATGATTATATATATATATTTAAAAAAAAAAAAAGGTATCAATGCTGAAAGTACCACCAAGAATCTGAAACTTCCAGAATAGACCCTAATCTATGTTGTCCTCAGTCACTCAGTCACATACTATTGTTCATATTTCTGATAAGAGAGAGGAGGAGGACCAAGAATCCATATAAAGAAAAAAGAAACAATGAAAGGAAAAGAATCAACTTAAATGAGCTCTCCCATTTCTCTGCACAATTGTCAGAAGCAAAGAAAATGTGTTGCCATTAAACCCTCAGATAAGCTAAGAAAACTATCTAATCTGAAAGATTATTCACTGGTAGAAAACTGCTGGCTAAAATTTCTAGCCTTTTCTACAAATATAATTGATCATGAGGAATCATGCATTGTTTTCATATACTAGACTTTTACAATCAAAGCCATATGACTCAGGTATAGTGTGTTAAGCTTGACCATCTGGTGGTCGGCTATCGTATTTAACCAACACCAGCCCCTTGGTGTATTGAATTACTAAATGATGGGAATTAATCCCACATTGAGTAGAATGAGCTGCTCGATGGGGTACTTAAGGGAGTTGATTCTTCCCCTTTAATAATTGATGGGTACTCAAGAGGCTTGGAGAAACCTGCCTTAAAAGCTAACTATTGAAAGGGATGAACCAACCCCCTTAAGTACTTCATCGAGCAACTCATTCTACTCGATGTGGAACTAATCCCCATCATAGCACCTCCCATGAAGAACCGATGTCCTGGCTACTTCACTCGGTGATGCTTCACTCAATGTTGCTTTACTCTACTCCGGTCAGCCCCTCCGCCGATCAGAACCCTCCGCAAGTAACCCTCTTCGTGTCGTTGGCAAAGCAGCGTTGATACCAATTGATGGGTACTCAAGAGGCTTGGGAAAACCTCTCTCAAAAGCTAGCTATTGAAGGGAAAGAACCAACTCCCTTAAGTATCCCATTGACCAACCTATTCTACTCGATGTGGGACTAATCCTCATCATTAAACTGAACAAACAGCTAACTGGATATTTTGCCAGGAGCAAATACATTAGTATAACTGTTTTCTAGGCCAGTTTTAGTATCTTCCAGATAGAAAATTTTTTGCAAGAATTTTTTCAGTAAAAAAGAATAAGAGAAGTAAAAATCAGATAATTGACAGTAAGAAGAGAGAATCAGTATACTATATATTTAGTTGGCAAGATAATAAGGAAAAGAAATGACACTAGAGTGGATATTGTTCAACTTCTATCATGAACAAAGTTTTTCATCTGCAATTTTAGATGAATATAAGGTGAAAATTAGATGGAATATATGAGGAACTAGGATACATTATTTTCTAGAAATCCAGGATGCAGGTAGGACATGATGACCCATTTGATTTGATCAAACAGAGTCCATTAACATATGAGAAGACCTTTCATAATTGGTTTTCTAATTAAATTGGAGAGCCATAAAAGTTGTGACTTGGTTCAAGAAAAGTTAAGCAAAACCTCTGGACATATAAACAACAACAAAAAACAAATAAACAAAGCCTTTTCTTACTAGGTGGTGTCAGCTACATAGATCAAAAGATGCCAAATGCCAATGTGCTCTATCTTTGCTCATTTCTATTGTTTATTTATAATTAAATTCATTTTAATAGTTGCTGCTATTGTTTTCTTTAGCCTGCCCCTACTTCTAGTTATTGGACTATTTTTCATCTGGTCAACTTTTCATACAAAGGCCTCTAGGCATCTCCTCTGGACATAACCAAACCACCTAAGACACATTTCTACAAGTTTTCTATGATAATTGCTACCTCAACTTTTTCTTTAATGCAATCATTCTTAATCTTATCCTTTATAGTATGTCTACTCATCCAACGTAACATTCTCATTTCTGCGACATTGAATTTTTACTCATGTTGAGTTTTAATCGCCGCACATTCAGTACCACACAACAATGCAAGTCTTATAGTAGTGCGATAAAATTTTTCCTTAAGTTTAAGTGATTCTTTTCTATCACAAATAAAAGCCTTTCTCTATTTCATCTATCTAACTTGGACCTTATGATTTACATCTCCCTCTATTTCTCCATTATTTTGTATTATAGTCTCCAAATATTTAAAACTAATGACTTCTTGTATAGAATGATCTTCAAGTTTCACCTCCATTCTAGAATCAGTGTCCCTTTCACTAAAATTACATTCCATATATTCTGTTTTATTTTGACTTGTACAAAGACCGTATGTCTCCAAAAGTTGTCTCCGCCTCTCTAATTTTTCGTTTACTTCTTTGAAATCTCTAGACATATAAGTTGCAACAAAAGAGGAAGACAGAAAGAGAGGTGAGATGTTTTGGTATTTTGGAAACAATTGATGTGTGCATTGATTTCCTGAACAGCAGAGAAGGCAGAGAATCAAGGTCTCATTACTGGGATAACATCTGAAATTGGGAGTAAAAATTTTCATTTAAAGCAAGAGTGAAAACTAAAACCAAAATTAAAACAAATTTCCCAACTTAAAACAGATTAACATCATAGCACCAGCTCCATGACTTGGTTTGACAGTTTACAGGACAGACTACAGAAGTAGCTGGCCTTAAGCATGTTTCATATGTTTGAAAATTCAAGTCTAAAGCTACATCTTTTATTCTTTCTAATGGAACTTCTTATTTTTACAGGTTTGTAATTACTTTACCCCACTCAAATAAGAGCCATATTAGGTCATACCCCTACAACAAAAGCCTGTGTTTATTTTGAATATATTGTCAACAAGTATGGCCATATGTCAAACTATTGAAAGTAGACAGCAGAATATTCATGGGATATGAGAAGACAAGAATATCCTTAACCAAAGAAGCAAAAATCACTCACAAAAACTTGGAACACAACATGAACACTAACAAAGCAGAATCTAAAAAGTCCTAGCACTAATTTAAGTGTTGGACATGAACACAAACATGGACAGGCTCCTTTTTCATATGCTGTACTTATAGTCCTTAACTCATTCTCAACTTCTGAAACTTGTAACATACTTTTTCCATCAAGAAAAGACAAGTCACCTAGAAAAGAAGTACTCAAGTCAAGATACCCATACCCTAGAAAGGTTCCTTACAACAGTCACATTAGGTATTTGATGGGAATGAGGATAATATGAGATGTCCTTGGGCTAGTATGGGTTACCTGAGTCACACTTCAAATAGTATGGGATGCTCGATGGGGTACTTAAGTGACTTAGTTCTTCAACTCAAAGGCTAGCTTTTGAGAGAGAATTCCCAAAGTCACTGGGGTTTCATCAGTATTCCATAGGTGACATCTAAGCATAATAAACTTCATTCCATGTTCTTCAGAATCTAGAATAGGCTGATATACTTCAAAATAAGTTTTTTTTTAAAAACCCTATACAAACAAAATTCACAAGTCTTAACAGTAATTTTTGTTACTGATTCCAAGACCCAATAAATACGTGAAACTTCCAGCAAGGCCACCAACCTGCACATATCAGAAGTGGATAGACCCCCTCTTCTGTAACTAATGGGTCCAATAATTTAATGAAAGCATATGAATCCAAATTCTCAAAAGTGATGTCAATGTGATTTCAATAGCAAGATAACAAAGATGCTTTGAATCTTCAAACAAACAAATACAAGAATCTGGCACTTCCAATTCCAAAGCTTCCCAATAATCTTCCAAAGCCTTATTCACATCCTCCAATAACCATGAAAAATATTTATCAACAACAGGAAGTGTATAACATGTTTACACCACTTGCAAAATATTCATACAAGGCAGAAAAGTTTCCAGAATTGGCCACTCAAAAAGCAGATCAAATTTGCTATGTCTATTGCATTAGTTTTCTTCAATGCCTGTCCTTGATGCCCATTTGGCACTATTGATAAAAAATATATTACACAAGGTGACACATCCTTTCCAGTTCTTGAATTAGCCAGTGGTTTATGCTGCTATCTCAGATTATATTGAAATAATCTCCACTCCAAAAAATTCCAAATAGATTGTTTAACGTGTAAATTATCCAATATTGCTCTTGTAGAGGGATCAAAATCCATTTGAAACATATTTACACCAGCTACTTTGGGTGAACTTGGAAACATCTTCACGCATTGATCACATGAAATTACTGCAGAAAAATTGTATCTAATATTAGCACTTCGAAAAATGTACTCTAACTAAGATATAGAGAACTAAAGCAGATAGGAAACTGCCTATCCCAGTACCTAATGTCCTAGCATCTAGGAAATCCAGGTGGGAATATAGATGAAACCCTAAAGATATAACCATAGTGTCAACAAGTATGAGTGACCATATAAATCTTCGTCCATCCATATCAGTTGAATAACCTTTGGGCAACTGTAGCATTAAAAAGTGACTTTGCACTAGGAACAAGTCTAAACAAGACTACATATATCCAAGAGACAGTACATCCCAACTGTCACAAGTTCATGCATAGACAGATGGTGCCCAAAATAAGAACTAAGAAGGAACAAAACCAAAATCATGATAAAGGCCATATCAAACTTTAGCAAATTGCATCCTATATGAATTTCCAGAATACTAGTTTCTGTTCATAAAATCTTAGAACAGAAAAGGAAAGAGAAATGTCACCAAAAGTAAACCAAAGAGAAAACAAGAGTAAGAGATGCAACACAAAGGGGGAAATACTTCCTTTTATTATTAGTCTAAAACTAACAAATTTGTCCAAAATCCATAATAACTTTAGTGGTCCTCATTCACACTACCCCTAAGCTAAAGTACATAACCTACGAAAGGGAAAATCTCAAGTAGATAGGGTACCCAGTCTTCCATGTGAAGGTCCATAAAAGCATAAGTGGTGATTAAAACTGACCAGCTACTACTAGTAGTCATAATTCTGAGCTTCCTTAACATAAGGAGAGATTTTTTTTCCTCGTTGAGTTGGAGAACCGACCAACAAAAAATTATAAGGGGCATTATGATTATCTCATAAATCGAAGACTCAAATTCCAGAGAACGAAAGAAACACACAGAAATACGAAAACCCAGTTTACCCCAAATAAAACTATTGAACCGATATTGCATTACACAGATAAAACCTCAAATTTTTTAAATGAAAGGGAATGCAACACTGTTAAGCCACACAGTATGAGACGAACTAGACAAAAATTTCGACCGGGATAAACATCAGGAAAGTAGAAAGTAAATGCCGTAAACCCTAGATAACACATCGAAGGCCAGAAGTATAGTAAGGTTGAGAAGACTCACAAATTAGTGATTGCAGAGACTCTAAAGAGAAACCCTAGTGTTGAGCTCACAGACGGGAGAAAAGAGAAGGGCGTGATTTTGCCATGTCCAACCCTCTTCGAGAGACGGAGCTTCGGAGTAGCAAGCGAAGCGAGGGGCGAGTTGAGTTGTGTCGTTTTGTCAACATATGCGAGGAATATCTTTGCTGGATTGCCTTAACTTTTTTTTTTTCTTTTTTCTTTTCTCTCCAGATTTAAACAGGACTGCATGCCGTTTAAGGGATGGGCCTTTTAGGTTTAGCTTTTGTTTCAGAGCAAAATAATAATTTCCATGATCATTTTCTTTACCTTTTCTCTACATCTTCTCCAATTTTTAAAATTATATATTAAAATATAAATTTAAAAAAGATATAAAAGAAGTACGAGATTGTGAGGAATTAAAATATGTTAAGAAAATTAGGAGTTATTTTAATTTTTTTGTTATTTTAAAATATAAAAATCATTTTTTATTTTATATTAAAAATGTTGATATACTTCAATTTTTTTTATTTAAATATCCAGTAATTTATCTATTATATTCAAATTAAATTTATTCATAAAAAGAACTAAATTTTGTTTTTCTTCATGGTGAGATAAAATATAAGAAAAATATATAAAACTCTTTTCAACCTTAAGTGACTCACAAAAAAAAATAGCTCATGAGTCTTAAAATGAAAAAAGAAAAAAAAAAGTGATGCTTCAATTTTCACACACTAAAAAAATATTTTAGCTAATTTTCCTTAATAACATTACCCCTCTTATGATTAGAGAAAATAGACAAAATTATTTTTATAGTGTACAAGTGGAAAGTCCTATTTTTTATTTTAAAGTTTATAGATATTTTTAAATGACCCAAAATTTATACAAAAAATAAAAAAAAAACTTATCCTCTTTTACAAACATGTGTGGAATTAAAAATATAATGGAAACGTTTATATTGAGTAAAATTTTGAGTAAGCGTACTTTAAATTTTGTCAAATTCATAAATAGGTTTTGTATACTTTTTTTAACCGGAAAATAGACTTGTATACCCTAATTTAAAATAAAGTTATAAACTATTTTCAAGAATTTGAAATTTTTTATCTAAAAGATATACAAGGGTTTCTTTTTCCAAAGTGAAATAGATCTTGATTATAATATATCTTTAAGTAGATATTTTCATTTTCTATTTACAAGGTTATGTCTTAATACCGTGACTATGCATTTAGTCATAGGCTTCAGGCTTTGATAGAACCCTTGGCCGTTATTGCACATCAGTATGTTCATGCTGTTAAAAATATAGAACCAGTAGAGAGAAAAAACTGAATAGAGAGAGGGAGGAAAGATTTGCAGGCTTCAGTTTGTTTGTTATCTTCTTTCACCCATTTTCATTGACTTTTTTCTTTAGGGTTATATAGGAGAGCTTCATGACATGGAGGGTAAAGAAAGGGAAAAGGGAAGAGATTGAACCAATGACACTAACCCAAATATTTTACGGTAATTGGCTGCACAACTATTCCTTATTAGCCAAAAGTTGTTTATCTCTACTTCTTATTCCCAAAAAAGACCTACAAAACACGAGAGCTATCTAGCTAAGAGAACTTTTAAGGGCTTATTTGATTTTGGTCTTGTTTTATCATTCCTTAAAACAGTTTTGTAAATTTAATTTTAAGAATGTAACGTTTGTATTATTTTCATGTATGTTTTAAATATTAGAGTTTAAAATATTTTTTAATTATTATAAATTTTTTATTTCAAAACATATATTTTGTTTTTTCCTTTTTTAATTGAGAAAAGCACTTGCAAAGATATTTATTTTTGAAAAAGAAAATATAAAAATTGTTTTGAAAATATAAATAAAACAGTCCCTAATTCACTTGCTTATCCTTAGTGATTTCTCATTCATAGTGCGACAGTCAAGCTTGTTGTCTCATATTTTTAATGAGTTAAAATATATATATAGAAGTTCCTTAAATTTTAACATATTTTTTATACAAGCCCAGCAGTGCTTTTCTTTTCCCTGGCCAGGTACTGTTTATACAACTCTTAATTCTTTGAGTTTATCGGAAATGTCATTGTGGACAATGTTGGAATTTTTGTTTTTCTGGCAAAGAACATATTTGAAATTGGTGTTCTTTTGTCTATATCTGGGGCGAAGTTCAAATTCAAAGGGACTAAAGGAGTGAAGGGAAAAAGCGTAAACCAATAATTAATTATTTACTTTTCTGTACCTGGTCTTCCTGAATTTGGAGCTGGGATGGTGTTTCTGTAATGGTGAAAAGTTCATATGTAACCAGGGAGAACATTAGATTTAAAAGGGTAAGTTCAGGTTTCCATCGCATTGCACTTGTTACGACATGCAATCACCTTTTTCTTGGCTGTTGTAGGGGTGAAATGAAATATATCAGTGTCTATATCTGTATACGTGGTATGTAAGAATACTGCTGGTTGAAGTTCTAAATAATGCTTTGTGCTATATATATGCTTTTGACTGAATTAGGGTGCACAAGCTGTAGGAATGGGAAAAGAGGCTCAAAATGTGTCTGCTGTTGCATTATTGTACAAGAAAGCAATGGGAAACAACAGGGAAGACCATCCGCATGCAGATCCTGATACAATAAAGAAGATATTGGCTCGCCAGGTATGCTACTGATAGCTTAACTCG
Organism: Senna siamea; assembly: GCA_031216115.1. Taxonomy (NCBI): domain Eukaryota; kingdom Viridiplantae; phylum Streptophyta; class Magnoliopsida; order Fabales; family Fabaceae; genus Senna; species Senna siamea. Next base: position 15,888,922 of record CM062359.1, on the reverse strand, counting down.
TCTATCATTAGTTGAAAAATGGAAATAATTGCAACTGCAATTCATTTCGCTGGTTACTTCCCCTGTACAAGGGGAAACAATAGTGAAGACCCTTCTAACCAAGGGGCCGAAGTTATGAACTGGGACCTAGAAAGGTAGGAAATTAGGCAACAAATACTAGTATGATAGAATTGACCAATATTTATATTGGGCAACTGATTTTTAGCTTTCTAATGTAGTTTTCAGTTTTTTCATGTTTTATTCTTTGCACGCTTCAGGTTATTGCTGGGATTGTGAAGAGAATGGATAAAGGTGCTGATATTGAAAATATTGGTGCTTGAAAAGGCAGTGAGGTTTTGCTTCTTCTGTGGCTTCCAAGGAAAACAGAACTAATCTATAGCAATTTTTGATTGGCAAAAGAGTAATTATGACTTAAAAATTATAATCGAAGTCAAGTGTCAATTTTGTAGTGATTATTATATTCACTGATCGACAACTTCGTACTCCTTTTTATGGGTCAAATAAGTTATGTACCTGGCGTGGGACTGTTTCAGTTCACGTAATTTAAGGATATTATCCACTCTATGAGGCTTACTTCAAAAATTAAAAGGTAATTACCAATGACTCCATTGTGTCTGAAATTTGACAACACTCTGATTGTAGATGCACAAACCAAAATATACTACTTACTTATTCTACGTCAGAGGTTAAGCCAAGAAAAAAGCCAATGCCATTTAAAAAATCTGAAACCTATTTTAGTCAAATCTACATGCAATCACAAGTAAAAGAAATCAAATAAAATAGCTTGTTTGGATCCTTCCGAACAAACCCAAACTCGTACAAACAATACAGAGCAGAAATTAACAGAGAATTTTATGATCTATCAAAGTAAGTTGTTCAGTTTTGTAATGAAGTGTTGGATGGTTGCCTCAATCTGCGAAGTTGATCAATCCAGAGATCCTCGGGAACTTGAGCAGCCCAATCGGGAACAATTCCACCAAAGGAGACTCCACGCATCGCCTCCCTCACTCTCGTGGCATTCTCCGCTGACAGTGGTGCATTCCTTCGATTATCATCCTCTCTGAATGCCCTCCGCACTGCCCACTCCGAAGCCTCTCTCATCCTCTCTTCCTCCCCTTCTTCCTCATCCTCCTCGCTGCTTATCTGATCCACGTTGTTGTTTAGATCTAGGGAGGACATCCCATTCTCCGCTTGATGCGAGCAATAGCCGTTCGAAAGCTGGTGGAAATGATGGTTGTGTTCTTCGTCCGAGTTGACATCTCCATTGTCATCATCGCCCACAGCAGAGATAGGCTGATAATATTCCGACCTTGCATCAGGATTTGTGTCCGAATCGCTTCCGTTAGCATTGTCTACATACAAACAAATTTAATTCAGAAAAGCAATTGAAGAAACTTTCAAGTTTTTTACAAAAAGTTAAAAAGAAATCTATAGATGGATTTACCTTCCATAAAATCAACTGAAGGGATGGAGGTAGCGTTCATTGTTGGGAGTGTAGACACTAGATAGGTATACCCGTATACAAACTCCAGATGAGGAAGTACCAAAAATGCTGAACCAAAATTATTTTCAGACACAAAAAAAAGGTAAAAATGTTTCATTCTTAATGAAAAGATTAATATTAAAAGTAATCAATTTAATAAGACAAAATGGGAAAAAAAATTGTACACTAATCAAGAAAAGACAAAAATGCCCTTAGAGTAAGTCAACAAAAATTCTTACGTGGAGTCATCAGATCTGATATGACAATTAAATGTTAGTATTTAGATGAAAAATTTAACAAATGTTCTTATTTGTAAAATTTTAGAAGTTCAGGTAGTCTCTCGTCAAGTTCTAAAGTTCAGGAGAGTTATTTGTAAATACGCTATAATTCAGAGAGTTCTGTGCATTTTAACCTTTGTAATGCAGAACAATTATGTCCTTCGATTAACTGTTTCGCATTATTTTCTAATGCTTTATCATTTCTAAAGAATTCCTTTTCTCACATTTTTAATGTTTGAATGCAAATTAAAGAGATTGGTTTTGTCAACATTGTATTTACAAGCTTACCTTATACAATTCAAATATTTCCAATGGAGCAGATCTCATTCCCAGGCTAACATCATTTAACTGGAGCTATCTCCTGATTCAGCCATTGTTGACCTGGCTTGTATGGGGCTGTTCTTCAATTCTTAAGATCGCTTCAGATTCTCTAAAGTAACAGAAAGTTACTCTTTTCATTTTTTGTCCAATTCTTTGTATCACATAATGGAAAGGCAGTATAAGAGAGACACACTGTCTGCATGTCATGACTTGTTACGTGCACTATAGGTAGACAAAAGTGTGAAGGAGAAAAAAAGTTGAATTATCGATACTAATTATTCATCAAAATTTTGCAATTCCTTTTTTCATGCTATCCTGAGAATCTTGTTTGACAGATGGACTTGGGAGAGAACAATAATTATTTCTAAAGTTTAACTGTTGATCACATAAAACTAACTGTTTCCCAAGTTAAACCTTCCAAGTTTTCAACATCAGAGAAATGATTCAAGCATTCATCTGAATATATAATCCATGCATAACAGAAAAACTTAATGAAGTCAAAGCTGAATAGTATGATTACCTTTCACTTCGTCTTTTCATTTCAATACATTCACATAAAATTTTTCTTTCTTAAACACTCACTATATTAGACCATGATTACCCAAAAAAATCTGACACCACTATTTTACTTGCAGTGCAAATTACAGCTAGTTTACCATCACTATAACCATCACCATTCTAAGGGCACCACTACACTGTTATAAACTTACTGTTGCCTTTGTCTCACTTATAGCGATCTATTATTTCTTGTCAAAACAGTTAGAGTGAAAACTAAGCCAAATGAACTGATGAAGAATATGACAATGAACAAAGCATCACCAAGTATTAATCTCCCTGCTCATGATCATCAGTCATGTTAGTGTTACCAATTTGATACGATATTTTGTGAATCATCTGAACTAATTGATGAGAAACGTCCCCTTGATAAAATTGATGAAATCTCCCTGCAATATTTATCCAGCTACAACCAGGAGCTTTTACCAAATCCAAGTCCCTCAGTTTCGCTCTAACACTTAAAACGCCTTCAAGCATTCTGTGATATTCATATATACTACACAGGGTTATGTAGTTGCTAGCATTATTTGGTTCTAATCGGAATAGATGATGAGCTGCAATTTCTCCAATTTCAACATTCTTGTGCATCAAGCAACCAGCAAGCAAGGCACCCCAAATGCTTGCTGTCGCTGATGATTTCATACTTTCCAATAATTGGAGTGCTTCCACAAGATACCCACAACGACCCAAAAGATCCACCATACAAGCATAGTGCTCTGCACTAGGCTCAAGTCCATATTCTGAACGAATTGAGTTGAAAATTTGCAAGCCTTGATATACTAGACCTGAATGACTACAACTAGCTAAGATTGCTGTGAGTGTGACAGAGTTTGGTGTGAACCCAATATCTATCATTTTCTTAAACAGAGATAGAGATTCCTCTCCCTTCCCATGTATTCCATAACAAGATATCATGGCGGTCCATGTGACCAGATTTGTATCGGGCATGGTCCTGAAAACCCTCTCTGAATAATTCAGGCATCCACATTTCCCATACATATCAATTAATGCATTCTCAATGGCAGCATCTACATCAAACATGAAGCCTTTAACTACATGGCCATGGACTTCTTTTCCTTTCCTTAAGTCTCCTTCCCTTCCACAAGCATTCAAAACACTAGGAACAGTCATGGAATCCATCTTAAATCCATTCAAAACCATTCGCCTGAAACAATTCAAAGCATCCGAATACAATCCAACCCTTCCAAACCCTAAAATCATCAAATTCCACACTACAGAGTCCCTAAACGACATATTAGAAAACACCTGCTTTGCCTTACTCATAGCCCCACATTTCACATAATGTTCCAACACACAACTTCCCAAAACGACATATCCCTCGTACCCAAGCTTGATCATCAGACCATGGCATGTCTTACCGAGAGAAGTATTCGCTACTCCAGTAGAAGCCTTGAACAGAGGGGGCAAAGTATAATGATCAGGGCAAAGACCTATCATCTGAAATTCACGAAATACTGTTACAGCATCAGCATACAGAGAATTGTTGACCAATGAGGCAATCATTATGTTCCATGAATGCATGTTTCTATGGAGCATTCTATCGAAAACTTGGCGAGCATTATGGAGAAAGCCGCATCTGGAGTACACCAATAAGAGATCGGTTTGAAGAGTAACATTGGGGAGTAAGCCTTGAAGCAAAATCTGGGCATGGCATTGCTGGGCTTGCGAGATAGCAGAATGAGGTAAGCAGCTTCGAAGCAGGAAAGACAAGTAAGAAGTAGCCTTTTGAGACATTGCGTGGAGTTTCAAATTCTAATGTCATTGTCTTGATTAACGCCACAAAAAGGGGAAAAAAAAGCCAAAAACAAAAATTAGCTTAGTTTCAAAAACATGGGCACACCGTTGTATAATAGTAATACTTCCACTTCAGTGGTGAGGCCCTTCATAGTTAGTAAAATACAAAAGAACTTTTAAACTACTTTGATTCATGTACAAAAAATCTTATAAGTTTTAGTTTTTAACTAAAACTCCCTTAAATTTTTTATTTATTTTTAAAAAACTCCAAATATTACTTAAACTCATTTACATATTAGATTTAAATGATACATAAGCAATGACAAAATTGTTATTTACTCTCAACCAAATTATCAAAAATCCAAATCTTTTTACACCAAATTACCAAATTCTCTTATACTCCCAAACGCACAACCCAAGAGCAGAGATAGAAGCCACCGCAAACGCACAAAGTTGCTGGTGCTGCCGTCGCCAAAGAAGACAGGTTCGATTGGAGAGAAAAAAAGATGTTATGATTATATCAATTACCAAAATAATATAGTTCACTGATTTATATCACCAGTACCTAATGTCCTAGCACCTAGGAAATCCAGGTGGGAATATAGATGAAACCCTAAAGATATAACCATAGTGTCAACAAGTATGAGTAACCATATAAATCATCGTCCATCCATATCAGTTGAATAACCTTTGGGCAACTGTAGCATTATAAAGTGACTTTGCACTAGGAACAAGTCTAAACATGACTACATATATCCAAGAGACAGTACATCCCAACTGTCACAAGTTCATGCATAGACAGATGGTGCCCAAAATAAGAACTAAGAAGGAACAAAACCAAAATCATGATAAAGGCCATATCAAACTTCAGCAAATTGCATCCTATATTAATTTCCAGAATACTAGTTTCTGTTCATAAAATCTTAGAACATAAAAGGAAGGAGAAATGTCACCAAAAGTAAATCAAAGAGAAAACAAGGGTAAGAGATGCAACACAAAGGGGGAAATACTTCCTTTTATTATTAGTCTAAAACTAACAAATTTGTCCAAAATCCATAATAACTTTAGTGGTCCTCATTCACACTACCCTAAGCTAAAGTACATAACCTACGAAAGGGAAAATCTCAAGTAGCTAGGGTACCCAGTCTTCCATGTGAAGGCCCATGGAAGCATAAGTGGTGATTAAAACTGATCAGCTACTTCAAGTAGTCATAATTCTGAGCTTCCTTAACATAAGGAGAGATTTTTTTTCCTCGTTGAGTTGGAGAGCCGACCAACAAAAAATTACAAGCGGCATTATGATTATCTCAGAAATCCAACACTCAAATTCCAAAGAACGAAAGAAACACACAGAAATACGAAAACCCAGTTTACCCCAAATAAAACTATTGAACCGATATTGCATTACACAGATAAAACCTCAAATTTTTTAAATGAAAGGGAATGCAACACTGTTAATCCACTCAGTACGAGACGAACTAGACAAAATTTCGACCGTGATAAACATCAAGAAAGTAGAAAGTAAATGCCGTAAACCCTAGAAAACACATCGAAGGCCAGAAGTATAGTAAGGTTGAGAAGACTCACAAATTAGTGATAACAGAGAGTCTAACGAGAAGCCCTAGAGTTGAGCGCACAGACGGGAGCAAAGAGAAGCGCGTGATTTTGCCATGTCCAACCCTCTTCGAGAGACGGAGCCCCTGTGTAGCAAAGCGAAGCGAGGGGCGAGTTGAGTTGCGTCGTTTTGTCAACATATGCGAGAAATATCTTTGCTGGATTGCCTTCCTATTTTATTTTCTAACCTTTTTTTTTGTTAAAATGTATACAATTTTTTTGTACTTTTAACCTTTTATATATAATAACTTTAAATTTTAAAAATTAATAAAAAAATATTTAAAATTTTAAAATCGTACAAATAATATCTTTTTATTTAATTTTTTATTCAAAAATTAATAATTAAATACTACATCAAATTCGTTGACTCCGTATAAACAAAAATATATGGACAAAAGACGATAAGGGTAAGGCAAGGCAAGCGGCCACATACCTAGCAAACAGATCTAAGTCCTCACATGATTTTCGATGAACGAAAAGCATGAATCATATCCCAAGCACGATTCACAATAGGGATAAAAGGTCAATAGTAAGAGTGAGACGAGATGACAGCGAGCCCCCATTTCGCTTCGTCTCTCCTTAGCCCTCTATTTTTTGGCCTTGTTTTCATGTTCGTCTCACCATCAAATTGTCTTGTTAGTGTTAGTCTTGTCTTGCATTTGTCAAATCTATCTCACCATTGCCTCGCGTTCGTCAGATTCGTTCATTTTGTCTCGCCTTCATTGTTGTTTGTCTGTGCATTGCCAAAACATTGGAGAAAAAAGAAGGAAGAGAAATCTGGTGAAAGAAAGAGAAAAAATAAAAAAGGACAAAAATATCCTTATTTAACTCAATATTTTTGCCTACATGAAGTCAACAGATCTAATGTGACGTTTGATTGTTAATTTTAGATAAAAATGTAATAAAATAATGTTATTTGCATGATTTTGATAGTTCAAGAGATTTCTTGTTGATTTTTAAAATTCAAGAGTATTTTTTACAAAATAACTAAAGTTCATATAGATTTTGTACATTTTAATCTTTTTTTCTTTTTTCTTTTCTTTCCAAATTTAAACTGAATTGCATGCTGTTTATGGGATGGGCCTTTTAGGTTTAGCTTTTGTTTCAGAAGCCAAAATTATAATTTCCATTATCATTTTCTTTGCCTCTTCTCTACATCTTTTTTAATTTTTAAAATTATATATTAAAATGTAAATTTAAAGAAGTACGAGATTGTGAGGAATTAAAATATGTTAAGAAAATTAGAATTATTTTAATTTTTTTGGTTATTTTAAAATATAAAAATTGTTTTTTATTTTATATCAAAAATATTGATATACTTCAATTTTTTATTTCAATATCCAGTAATTTATCTATTATATTCAAATTAAATTTATTCATAAAAAGAACTAAATTTTGTTTTTCTTCATGGTAAGATAAAATATAAGAAAAATATATAAAACTCTTTTCAACCTTAAGTGACTCACAAAAAAAATATCTCGTGAGTCCTAAAATGAAAAAAAGAAAAAAAGTGATGCTTCAATTTTCGCACACTGAAAAAATATTTTACCTAATTTTCCTTACTAACATTACTCCTCTTATGATTAGGAGAAAATAGACAAAATTATTTTTATAGTGCACAAGTGGAAAGTCCTATTTTTTGTTTTAAAGTTTATAGATATTTTTAAATGACCCAAAATTGATAAAAAAAATTAAAAAAACTTATCTTTTTTTACAAACATGTGTGTAATTAAAAATATAATGGAAACGTTTATATTGAGTAAAATTTTGAGTAAGCGTACTTTAAATTTTGTCAAATTCATAAATAGGTTTTGTATAGTTTTTTTAAACGGAAAATAGACTTGTATACCCTAATTTAAAATAAAGTTATAAACTATTTTCAATAATTTTAAATTTTTTATCTTAAAGATATAATTTAATATTACAAAATTAGGGAATAAAATGATTAAAATTATTGGCTGCTACTTCTGATTTCTAAAATACATATTTTGTCTTACTAGCAAGGGCCAGGTGCATTGTACGCGTAAATTAAGCAACGAACAATTTACAACATGTATAAGATATTCTATAATAATAAATAATTTTTATTTTAGTTATTTTAACACTTAAATCTTATATTTCTAATAACTTATGAAGTATATATTTAATATACTATAATCTTAACTCTATTATTTATTATGATATCTTAGATATTATAATTATATGTTAATCTTTAATATGATATGTAATAATAAAGAGATATTTAAAATATAATATCTTGATATCATATCATAAGTAAAAAGGTATTATTTGGTGATAAATAAATTATTTTGACATCTTACATTACAAAATTGAATGGGATAATTATAGTTATTAATTCTGTTCATATTTTTTTTAATACTTAACTTAAAAATTTTTATTTATAAAAGTTTAAGCACGTAAAATATAAAAAATAATTTATTAAATAAATTGTATTGTATTATATGAAGAAGGAAAAATAAATTATCTATTAAATTTCAATTTTTTTAAAAAATTATTTTAATTTTAATTTTATTTAAAAATAGTAAACAATAATATAAATTTTCAAAAATTAAATAATTTAAACTTAAGGTATATTTAATTTTTCAAAAATTAAATAACATTAATTAACTTACGCCAAACATTTAATTTTACCTCATTGAAATATAACGCACCACCAATCTATCATAACAAAAATAAATATCATAGATATCACATAATATCTTATATTAAAGCATTTCACTAAATATATAAAAAAAATTTTAAAAAATTAAAATTTTAGGTGACTCCTCATTGTTGAAAAAAAATTAAAGATGAAGAGATATGTATTTAGTAAAATTAAAGACAATTTTATATATATATATATATATTTGGGTATATATTTTAACAATGAGTGTTAATTTTATAGTGAAAATAAAATAATAATTTAATTATTGAACAGAATATTTCTAAATCGATCATAAAGTATAATTAGAAAATATCATTTATAGTAAAATTGGACCTTGATGGAAATAAATATATTCATGTGTAAGGTCTATATGCACCCATATGATCATTATTGTATATTTTTAATTTTTTCAAAAGATAAAATCTATTGATGCATGTATAAACTCACTACTATCCTATTTTGAAACAAATAAATACATGTAAAATAGATGCATAAAATGATAAATAACATAAATATGATTATGAGAAAAATTCGCACAAACATAATATCACAAAAAAAGGACAAAGGAAAGAAAATTTACCCGTGAGTGATTAAATGATAGAACAAGAATTAATGCATGTAAAGGCATTAAAACATATATATCAGTGTATATTTGTCACATATAACATTTGTTTGCTTTCTCTTAAAATAATAAATAAATATAAAAAGATATGAATTTTAATATGAGAATTTATATTTTTAAAAGATACAAAATACCTGTGAAAAGATATAACTTTAAAAAATTACATATGATATGAAAAATATATGACTTTAAAAAAATTACATATAAAAGGACATGACTTTAAACATTAAAATTTATATTTTTTAAATAAAAATATATGACTTAAAAAAATTAAATATGAAAAAAAATGAATTTATACATCAAAATTATTTTTTTAATAAAAATATATAACTTTTAAAAAAATTACATATAAAAGTATATAATTTTAAATATAAAAAATTATATTTTAAAGAAACAAATATATATATATATATAATGATTTTAAAAACGTATAATATATTTTTAAAAATATTTTAAATATAGAAATTTATATATGAGTCGAAAAAGTGAAAAGCCCTTCTGTTTTTTCTTCATTGAATCTTCTATGTATCGCATTATCGCTTGCATTCATCATTGTATACACATAAACCTCCAATCCCTCGTGAACACACAGTCTTACTGTCTATCATTTATCCAAAGATTAGTAATTTTAATTAATAAATAATGTTATAAATTATATTATTTTTATTTTATTATTACATAACCAACATATACACACACACTAAAAAGTTTCACACAAGTATTTTTTTAATTTTAAAAATATAATATAAGATAATAATTATTATAAATTTAAAATAATAATAAATTATTTAATTTATTTATATTTTATAAATTTATATATATTTTTTATTTTTTTATATTTTCATATTACATATTTTATTTTATATTATAAAATATATTATTTCATAAAATTATTGTACTAAAAAATTTAATATCATTATAATATAAATATAATTTTATAAGTGGAGTATGTGACAACATTTTTTTAGTACCAAAAGGCCATATATATTAGAATAAATTATTCTTTAAAAAGTATAAATTGTCTCAATTTAATTATTAAATAAAAAATTAATTAATTTAATATTTTAAAATATGTATTATGTCTCAATTTAATTTTACATGAATATAATAAAAATTTTATGTTTTTTTATGTTTTAATTTAAATTTTTAAAAATTAAATTGATACATAATATATATTTTAAAAATTAAATTAAATATTTTTAAAATTTAAAAATTAAATTTACGAAGAACAAAGTTACAAAGACAGCGGGTTTACCCACTAACAAACGACTACCGTTGAATTCTGGGATGATTCCAACAATGTCTCTCCACCTCTCCTTGTAACAAAATCCAATTTCCATCCCTAAAATTGCATTCCATTTTTTATTTCTTGCTTTCACTTTCATTGAATTGAAGCATCACCCACCTTCCTCATGGGTTGTTTCCTCTACCTTACTTGTCTCTCTATTGCCCTTCTCATCTCCATCACCACTGCCTCCAGCGACCACCATGTCTCCCACCCTCCTCGACTAGCCTTCTCCCTCACCAATACCATTCCTCCCCTCCCTCTCCGTCACGCTTGCCATGCCACGCGCTTCCCTGAACAATGCCTTTCTTCTCTAACCCAATCCAATGCCATCAATCACCTCCCTCCCAATCCCACCTCACTTCAGATCATTCAATCCGCCATCGCCGTCTCCATTCACGCCCTTCACACCGCGCAATCCAATGTCAACTCCCTCCTCCACCACCCCACCACCACCATCAACATCAACCGCACCATGGCTATTGACACATGCGTCCATATCCTTCATCACTCCGCGTACCGCATTTCCCTCGCCAATGACGCCCTCCCACACGGCAACGCCAAGGACGCACGCGCGTGGATGAGCGGCGCCTTGGCCTACCAGTACGACTGCTGGTCCGGGTTGAGGTACGTGTACGGCAACGATACCGCCTCCATCACCGACACGTTGGCGTTGCTGGAATGGCTCACGGGGCTCTCCAGCAACGCGCTGAGCATGATGGTGTCGTACGACTTGTTCGGGACCGATACGGCGTCGTGGAAGGCGCCGAGGACGGAGCGAGATGGCTTCTGGGAGAAATCGCCGGGGAAGATGGGGACAAAATTGGAATTCAGTGGGGGTTTCCCACGGAACGCGAAGATCAACGCCACGGTGTGCAAAGATGGAAATGGGTGTTACAAGACGGTGCAGGAAGCAGTGAAGGCGGCGCCGGATAAGGGGAGTAGTAGGGGTAGGTTTGTAATTCACATAAAAGCGGGGGTTTATGAGGAGACAGTTAGGATTCCGATCGAGAAGGAGAACGTGGTGTTTCTGGGCGACGGCATGGGCAAAACCGTCATCACCGGCTCTGCTCATGTTGGCCAGCCTGGAGTCACCACCTACACCTCCGCCACAGTCGGTGAGTTCAATCTTCAATGCAAGTTATATATTATATATGTAGTTTTAATTAACTTCAATGTGGTTTGTTAATATAACATATGGTTATGAATGCATATTGCAGCGGTTTTTGGTGATGGATTCATGGCGAAGAATCTGACTATTGAAAACACAGCAGGTCCTGATGCTCATCAAGCAGTAGCATTCAGATCAGACAGCGATCGCTCCGTGCTTGACAGTTGCGAATTCATAGGCAATCAAGACACTCTATACGCTCATTCCCTTCGTCAATTCTACAAATCATGCCGCATACAAGGCAACGTGGACTTCATCTTCGGAAACTCCGCTAGCGTCTTCCAAGACTGCGAAATCCTCGTGAGCCCGAGGCAGTTAAGAAATCCAGAACAAGGCGAGAACAACGCCATCACGGCACATGGCAGGACGGACCCGGCTGAGTCAACAGGCTTCGTTTTCCTCAACTCCGTGGTGAATGGGACCCGGGAGTATATGGCGCAGTGGAGGACGAAGCCGGCGGTGCACAAGACGTACTTAGGGAGGCCATGGAAGCCATATTCAAGAACTGTGTTTATTGATTGTACATTGGAATCACTTGTTACTGCGGAGGGATGGATGGCGTGGGATGGTGAAATTGGTCTGAGCACAGTGTACTATGCTGAGTATGAGAATGAGGGAGCTGGTTCTGTGATGGGAAAGAGAGTGGGATGGAGTAGCGAAATCCCGAGGGAACATGTAATGGCGTATTCTGTGTGTAATTTTATTCAAGGGAGTGATTGGATTCCGCCATTTTCAGAACATAGTAGTAGGTAAGAGTCACAAAACTTCATAATGGTAGAACCAGACTCATGATCTCAAAGCGTTTGTAAATTAATGAAAGGAGTACGTACGTACTGGTAGTGATTATTCATAGAGAAGAATGACCATGTCTGAAATTAATTGCTTCACATGTCGATCACTTTCTATTTCGAAAATACAAGGAGACAGCACTGAGCCCTCTGATTGTCTATAATAATATAAAGATTCTTGTGGCGTTGCCTTGGGATCTCATTTCAAAAAGTAAGGTTTCATTTTTTTTATAATTTTATTTATTTTTAGTTAATTTTTTTAATTTTAAAAATAATTAATTTAATCTTTATCATTAAATTTTTATCAATATCTACTAAATTTTAATGACATGATTAATATTTATATGTGCCATTTTGCCTTTTACAATATGTATGATTTATATGATAAAAATAGTTGAAAAAAACTCACATAAATGATGTGTGATGCAACTTATATCGAGCAACTTAAATAAATTGTTTTAAGTGTTAATTGATCGTTTTAGTATGGTGACCATAAAAAATGTCACTAAAAATGACTTTTAGTTGGTAATAAAAGTTTAATTTATCGGCTAAATTAAAATTTTTTAAGTATAAAATCTAAATTAAGACGTAAATCTAAATAACGTTAATAAAAATTAAAAGAAAATTCAACTAAAAATAAATGACAGGTGGGTGGGAATAGAATATAATAGAGAGGAAAAGTAGGTTCTAGACTCTTAACTTTTTCAATAATTAAATAGAAATAAATCAAGCTTAGATTGACTTACTTTAAGGTAAATTTTTAGTGGGAGGTAACTTGTAATGTTTTCTTTACTATACTTGCAAGTGTGTGTAGGTTAAGATTCTTTAAATTTAAAAAATAATATTTTTTTAAGTTAAAAAATATTTAATTTTTAAAATTTTTTATTAGTGTGAAATTTTTATTTTTTTATCCATCTTTAACTTTAAAAAATATATCATTTTTAAATTTAAAAAATTTAAAATTATGTGTGTGGTTAGTTAACTAGTTGGGTTAGTCACTATAATCCATCAATTAATTACCCTCTTTTTTCCATAATTATGCATGGGGCAGCAAATTTAAAATGATGATATTATAAAGAGTTAAACTTTTTGAATTGTTAAGTATATTTGTCATTAAATTAGTTTGAATTTTGCGTGTATAATAATAAAAAAATATTTTATATAATTTTTGAGAAAGTTTAAAAATAAAAAACTCAACTTCCTGCCTTTATTAATTATATCAAAATAGACTTGTGTGGTTGATCATATAATAAACACAGATTTAAGTTATAGTCGTGGGGTTATTGGAATGAGTATATGATAAGGCACATGTAGAAGCCTCGAAAAAAACTATTATGTGAGTCATTATAAAATTTATAAAAAAATAGATAAATATTATGAATTAATGAACCAAGTGCAATGAATGGATTTTAAAAAAAATTATTGCATAATTTTATTTATATATTAATCAATAATATTCAATTATTTTTATTTTAAATAAAGAACTTATATTATATATAAAATAATTTATTAAATTTTATTGATAAATATATAAAAAAATATATGAAAATAAATCTCATTCACATGTGATTTCAGCTGTCCTCCAATGGTTGACCGGAAGGACTACATTCTAACAAAATTTTTAAATAAATAGTATCTATTACATTATCTTTACATTATTTAATAAAATTAAGTCATATTAAATATTATTTTTACTAAAATTTAATGTGAGTCTAAATAAAATATGTAATTCAATTTTAATAGATAACATAAATAATGCGATGCATATATTATACTTAAAATTTTTCGTAGGTTATATGAAAATTTTAAAAGATGTGATTAACCAAACCGGGGTAGTACAGTAGTAGATCTCGAGCCTGAGACGATTTGGATTGTATCAAAGAGATCAAATCATTTTTAAAATAGAGGAAGGAACAACAAAGCCTTGTATTGTAATTGTATATAAAGATTCTTGTCGCCTTACATTGGGATTTTCATTTAAAAAAAAACAAAAGCCTAAAAAAAAAAAAATCCTTTAATGCACTAGTTATGCAATTCATTTCTTATGTATTTTTTTATTTTTTGTTTAGATCGACAAGAATTAAAAAAATAAAAAAAATGAAATCTTAAATTTAATAATTTTTTAATTTAAATCCAATTTATTTTTTCCTTAAAATTTTTTAAATTGAGAAAAAATGAGATGAAAAGAAAAAAAATATTATATTTATTATTTATATCTAAATAAAATGAATTAAAAAAATATTGAAATAAAAATTTGACTTATTTTTCTTTTCCCTCAATTTCTTAAAAAAAAAAAACTCCTTAATTTTTAATTTGTACAAATACCCATTTGTTAATATTTTAACTAGTAAATTTTGTAAAATTTGATAAAAGATACTTTAAAATTTTTAATTTTATTCAATATAAAAGTAGAATTTAGAGACATTACCTCTTGAATAAAAAGAAAAAAAACCAAGCACTTACTTTTTCTTATTTTGGTTGGTTACATCCTGAGAAAGGTAATAAATCCCAATGTCTGAATTGTTATGGATAAAATTTAGTAGGATCATTTTCAACGCTATCACCAATAATTTAGATGTATTGTGTTATATATATATATATATATATATATATATATATATATATATATATTTATATTTATATAAATGACTATATTATAATATTTTTTGGTCATTGATTTCGTTGGTCTCGTTGGTATATTTATATAAATGACTATATTATAATATCTTTTGGTCATTGATTTCGTTGGTCTCGTTGGTCTTATAATACATATATATATATATATAATATAAAATATAAAATATAAAATATAAAATAAAATGTGATATGAAAAGAAGGAAGGAAGAAAGTAAAAATAATAAAAAATTATAAGAGAATAGTGAATAATTAAATAATTTATTATTATTTAATTTATTATTTTAAAATCTAATAATTATTAATTTATAATATATTTCAAAAATAAAAAAATAACACATATTTGTGTGCATGCTAAACATCTAAGTTAATTCTTCTTACATTTTTATAATATGTAAATATATTAATATAAAATAAAAAAATTCATAAATATTATTAATTAATACACATATAAAATAACACAACTATAATGTATTTACTTAAAATTTTCTCCATCATCATTGTGTGGATTGTTGGGTTAGGCACTATATTTTCAAAAATTCATAAATTTGTACATTAATTAATAAAATTTAATAAAATATTTTTATTTTTATAAATAGTGTAAATCCTTTGATTTAAAATAAAAAAAATTGATAGATCAATCAATATATAAACAAAATAATAAAATTTGTACACCTAAAAATTTATCCAATATTCCATTAACTACCTCTTTCTTCATTATATATATATATATGTGTGTGTGTGTGTGTGTGTGTGAAAAAAAAAAATACAAAGTTACTGAACCTCAGATATATTGAGATGACAACTGTCATCCTCTAACCTAATAGACAAAAAAGAGCATAGAATATTCAAAATATCAACAACTAAGGATCTAGTCCGAAAATGAACAAAATTGTTTTTGCATAAGAACTTGTAGTATCCTTTCTGCATTAGGTAGGAGATGTAAAATGTGACATCCCTGTTTACATGTATATTGATCACTTTGATGTTTACTCCATACCAACTCATCATGAGAAACACATGTTGAAGGAACTGAAATACTAGATTTGTGTACTGGTTTGTGCATGATAAATTGATTTCAAGTTATCTAAATTTCATCTCCATAACTCTTCGTCACTGTATACCAATATGATGACTATATATCAATATTCTTATTTCTTACCATTACATGTAGCGGGACAAGTTATATATTGCCATTTGCCACCATTCAAAATGGCTTAGTATTCAAATTTAATTCAAATCCAAATTATAGATCAAGGCCGAATAACTTGTGACTCTGTTCTGGTCATCTTCAAAATCCAAGAACCTTAAAAACCAAAACGCCGAGAACAAGACAGAGGATAACTGGGAGAGGTAAGTATTATAGATTTATTCATTCCAGAATTGAATTCTGATGCAATATACTCGCTATAATCAGATCAAAATGTAGATCATTCAAAAGCATAGAAATTTGATTTCTTTCTAACACTACCGGATTGAATAATTAGCAGGAAAGCAGAAAACAAAACTCACAAATCACAAACCAGAAAGAGACGCAGTGATAATGGCAGGTGGTGTTGGTGTATAAAACTCATCGTCCGTCCAATTCGTCTCTCCCCAATGCCTCAACATGCTTTTCCACGAGCACAAATTATCTACACATTTTTTCAATCTCCTATCTTTAACCCTAATTCTCCAATGCGCATCCTTGTAATTCGCCTTCTCTGCCTGCCTTCGATCCCACTCCAACTGTGCCTTCTGCTTCGATTTCAACAAGCAAAACTGCTGCAAAACCTCAGGCATCGCATCGTGCACCTTCCACCACCTCTCATGAGCCACATCACTCGCAAATTCGTGAAATATATCGACGTTCCAGTTACAGTCATAGTCCTTGAAGCACAGCCACGGCTTCAATCCTAAATAGTGAAGCACATAGAGAATCGGAGGCTCAGCGCCAAATAGGTTAGTTTTCATTTGCTTCTTCTCTTCCTCATCCCCGATCCAGAAATGCTTCAAGAAATTCATGTGTCTTGGAATCCTATGCCACCATGTGAATATTTCGTTTAAATATCCTTGATCTCCGCCGTTGTAGGACTCAATCTCGTTGATATGATCCATCAGAAGTTGGAATGTGCAATTTGAAGGTTCAATGACCATAACGCCAGAGTTAAAAAGTGTGCCGTTATTACCAGTGGCTGTAATTTCTGGCATTCCGAATAGGAAATCTAGGTTTCGAAGTATAAGCAAATCTGCATCGATGAATATTATCTTGTCGTAATCTGTGAGCTGCCATAGTCGGAACTTGCTGTAGTTCCATTCGTTGTATGCGTCTTTCTCGGCTTTAGGGTTTCGGATTCTCTGGATTGTTCTTACTTTCCACCCTGCTGCTTCCAGACCGCTTCTGTGGTAGCCACTGATTGTGTCGTCAACGAGGATGACGAGGTCTCGAGCTGAACCAGACATGCGGATGCTTTGTGCAGCAGCAATGGCTCCACACACGTAAACATGAGCTGAGTGAAGGATTGTTGCGTAGGCTTCTCTGTGAACATTTCCCGTATAAACCAGCTCTGTTTCCCATTAGTGTAATTTCATCCATGTCAGTTTCTTGATAAGAAAAATATAATGACAACAACATGGTACTTCTTGGAAAATTCACATTTCTTATGTCAAATGAAACAAGTGAAATGAAGCTGGACTAGAAATTACCTTTTCCCCTCATAGGAAGTGCGAGTTCACAGGATCCTACTGGGAGCTGAAGTTTGTGTTTTAGAACACTGAGGTTTGGTGTGTACAACCAAGCATTCCCTTCATGTGTAACAAGTTCTTTGCAGGTAAAGAGATTTGGTACTGGAAAGCAATTGGTAATGAAGAGCACATGTACAGGGTAACTCCCTTTGAAAGAGGCTGCAAGACCAGCTGCTGCAAGCTGCAGGTGCAACCTAGCAACATCTCTAGACCAATTCCCTCCATTCCTACAAGGAAGCTTCACAGCTATAAGATTAAGCCTTATTCCGGGAGATCCAAGAGTTGGCAGAGAAGGACAAACAGGAACTTCAGTTTCTTCTTCCTCATCAATCCATTCTGGGTAAAGAGACTCCCATGTCACATTTTCTGCAGCATAGTCAAGGTGCAACACAACTTGTGTGGCATCAGGAATAAGGTTCTGCCAGTGGTCTATTTCAGTCTTATTGAAATTCAGAAGGCCAATCCCTTGAAATTCATTTTTCTTGATCAGCTTCTCAGTAATTTTCAATATATTATCCCACTCAATGTTTAAATTTGATATATATCGAGGATCTGAACCACCCCATATCCACCTGTTCACAAAATTTGGCCTGCACTATGATCCTTGTTTAGGACAAACAATTGAGATATAGACACGAAACTCATTTAAGTAATTTTTCTTTATAATTGGTGTGTTTATGCAAGCATTGCCTACCTAAAAAGTTTTCATTCAAATATGTCCATGTAATATAGGCATGTGTAGAATTAGTACATACCGAGAGCCAGAGCTTGATAAGTGATTGCTATTATAAACCTCTGGAGAGTACATGAGCGTTACAAAAGTGCCACAAATGGTTATTAATAGGATGAGTTTCAAGAAAGAGAACTTGCATCTTGAGCTCCTATCTTGGATGTGCAAGTGGAATGGTTTCTCTAGTTCATCCTTGATTTTGCTTCTTGGCAATCTTCGTTTGTACAAGTCTTCACTGGTCCATATAGAAATTGAACAACAATTAATTTCTACATACACACACGCACACGCACACACACACACATTTGTGACAAATATTGTTGAACAAATCCATGGCGTTGGTGATGTAAGAGAGGCATATATATCTTTACGTAGACATGAAAAATCAAAGAGTTGATACTGATGTAAGAAGTGGTTTGCTTCTTTAGATTGTAGATGACAGATTTTTTGAGATAAAACGTCTTTGTCATTTCCTGAAGGTAAAGAGAATGATAGATATCAAACAAAAAGTTAACTCTGAAGCTTCCTTCTCTTGCTGAAAAGGATTGGACAACTCTGGTAAATACTTTATAAAAATCCTATTTGGTGCATGGCACTAAACCAAAATCATATTTGACAACCATAACTTCATCCAGTTTCACCCAGTAAGCAAATAGAAAGTTTGCATTTTTAACCTCACCCATGAGAAAGGAAGAGAAAAGGGTTCACCTTTTAACCTCTTACTGAAATTTATGTAAAACAAAATTGATGGATCTTATAGAGTATAAATCTAACACGGACATAAATGGCTGAGAAAAATACACAGTGCTACCTATACTATAGCATAGAACATTTGCTGCTAATAAGCTTTGGTGAAGATCTCTGCATTCAATGAAGCATAACATTTATAAAAATGGGTCCTAAACAGTTATTTTTCAGGGTGATAATTACATGTTAATTGAAGAGTACCATTTTCTTGATACTAAGAGAAGACAAAGAAGGATTAAGCAGAATGAGGTGAAAACAATGAACTGACATTGATGTAGGTAAGCGGTGTCTAGCTTCAATGGCATGTGGAGAAGTACCCATAGTTCCTCTCATATCAACTTTCCAGCCACAGGGGCATGCAGCATCTGATCTACACAATGAGTGTTGTTCAAAGCAACAGTGGAGAAACAATCAAAATTCCCAGAAACCATATAATTAGCTTTCAAACTATAAATATTAAAACTAAAGAAGTTGATAGAAGTAGGAATACAACTATATATATCTTCAAGTGCTGCAGCTAGCGAAAACAAAATCCCTGAAAGGGCCAAACGTTGATTGAATTCTGAAATCTAGAAAGCAAGCAAAAGCTGACAAACGTTCTTATTGCAATAACCAGATAGAGGAAAAGCTGGAGAATCTGACATCTGTTAAAGCTTTTATTTGTGAAGAAGAGAGAGATATGGAAGGGAGTGTTAATGGCATAGTTGGGAAGTTTGAGTTAATATTGACACACTAACAGAGTAACGTCTTTCCCAATATTTCTTTTTCTTTCGCTTTCATTCATGTCTTCGCTACTCACCAACTCTGCCTCATCTCTAAATTTTCTTGTATTCCTAATTTTCTTTCTTTATACTCTTCTCTTACGATCTATCCTTATTGGTCAATTTGACAAACCACGATAAGTGTGAAAACCATCTTACTTTACACTCCTTATGAATGATAAATGATAAAGTAAAAGCAACTAATAATTTTCAGTTGACAACTCTAGCCAATATAATACAACCATGTATTGCTCGTGTACCCTAGCATTAAAGGTGTTTATCATGTCAAAATTTTGCCCCTTATTCATCATATAGGGGAAAAGAGAAAGTGAGGTTACTGTATTCACATTTTGTTTTATCTAAATTTCCATTTCAGTCCATCACATGAGAGTTTGATCTATTTTTATACGTCTTTTTCATTTTTTTTTTGGGTGAGATAGTGGGAAAGGATACCTTAAAATGTATTTTTAAGTTGTAGAAGCATTTATTGAAAGTAATTAAGAAAATAGTGGTTATAGTGACAGTAGTTGCTAAGGATTAGGTTCATGAAAACAATCTGTTAATTAAGAGCAAAAATGACCACTTACTCTAATTCCACATCAGTCGCTAAATAGGAAAATCTAATTATTATTTTTATTTTCAGGAAGGTTGTTGTTAATGCTTAATAGTTTAGGTCTAATCTAATCAGACTTTTTTGGCAATGTCTTCGTTATTCTCTTTTCTTAAATATACCTCATGACATGGTTAATTTCATCTTCCATAGTGAAGTTCATTTCCGTTTGAACAAATTGAGTGACAACATCAACACTTTTTGGCTGCAATATACCAGTCCATATTACAGTTCACTATATCATTGTGTATGCATTCTTATAGTGGAAGTATAATTAATCATATTTCAAATTTATTTCAGTTTAAGTGTCCAATCATCAACTATTTCACCAACCTCCCAGATTTTATCCCTATGAAAACCAGTCAATATTACAATAATAAGGTCAATTGCATCAGTAGACCACCCCCTGTTTGTCATCTAACTTTATATCTCTTTTATACTTTGGCCTTACTCTTTGCAGCTTGCACTCAAGTTAAGAAATATGGCATGGGAAAAAATAATTTTCATAACCCATTTAATTATACAACTGGTGCTATTATTACTCAAAAAGAAATCAATATTTTTAGCAGCATTATAACTGAACAGACTTGTACCCATCGCTACGTATCCCCTGCTAGTCCATCCCATGCATTACATTTTCCAATACGTCAATATATATATACAGATTCATGGATAACAGAAAAGGAATTTCTTTATAGTAAGACACCATACCATGAAAGGAAAGGGTAAGGTAGGGAATATAGAGACGTGAGACTGTGTGTGTATTGTACTCAAAGCAAAGGAAACTCAAGGATGAAGGTTTCATTCTGTGACTGTGACTGTGAGAGAGCCACCCTATAGCTGATAACAGTAATGGGCTTGTGGCTTGTGAGTGACGAAGTCTATTACTTTTAAGGGCAAAGTTAAATTTTGAAATTTGTGAGTGAGTGAGTGCTTAGAAGGAAGGACCAGTTGGTCCACTAGAGAACATGTATATTGGAAGAAAAGAAGAAACCCACTCACAAAACATAACAAGATGGGGCTATTTTGTCCCATAATTAAGCATGCGCAAGAAAGCATGGTTGGATCGTCCATCTTTGCTAATATTGCTTGATATTGCTGTCCCAAGCAATTTCTATAATTTGGACCAAGAATAGTAACCTCCAACATGAGTTGGCTCAATTGGTTGGTCATTCCTTGTTACATAATGACAGTAACTGTGCTGAGATTTAATGTTCTAACATCAGAAAGCTACAAGACAATGTTGAATATCCAAACCAGACGAAGGGGAAGGTACGAAGGTCACATTATTTGGCGCAAGAATGTGTTTCTGATACAATTATACTAACATATCAAGCTTTGTTAACATACAAACTGCAATTAGACCGAAGTGAAAACTCTTCCAGGTTTTTCTGTTCCCTTTTACAATTTCAGTTAATTTACATATCAGAGAAAACTTTTCTCTAACAAGAGGTTGAGAATAATTTGATTTATGTAAACCATTGAGGAGATTAATGATCTAGGGTCTGACCAACTCTTGCCATTGCCTACAGGATACTTGAACTGCCCACCGGCGAACAGTCTTAAGATGCTAGCTTTTGTACTCTACGTTTTCTTACCCACAATTGTATACAAGGTTCCTCCCTTATATCCGCTATCATTCTGTGCAAACTTGCATTCTTTTATACTCTAGATTTTCTTGCTGACTTAATCATCAAGTGTTCGACATGACACGTCGATATGCCTGGATACAAATTCTTTTTTTAAAAAAGGATATGCCAGAATATGCCCTTTCCACAGAATTTGGAAGATATGATGCGATCTGGGTTCTAGGTTCTACAAATTTAGTGACTTTGCGTTCTGGGTTTTGGATAATCTTCCGAAATTGTCTACAACTCTGCAAGTGTTTTTCATTGTTAACTTGTTGTCTTGTTCTGTGTACGTTCTATTATCTATGTATGATTCATGTATAAACGAATGCTCATATAATAGTATATTTTTATTATTTGTTTTAATTGTTTATTATTTAAATATTTTAGAAAATATGCAGGTTACTTTATACTATTTGCTTTACATATTATTCTGTTTCATAAATTTTGAAATTGTGATTTTGTGTTTAAGTATAATGAGTATTTGATTACAAGATTTATTTATGTTTAAAATTTGATATTAGTTTATCAATTGCATTTCATTAATATTTTAAATTATATATTTTTTATAATTTATAAACGTATCTTAAAAGTATGTCTCGAGTATCTTACATTTTTAAAAAATAACTGTCCTTATATTCGTATCGATCGTATCAATGCTTCTAGATATTAGCATTACTTATGAAGCCCTCACAAATGAGATTCAGATTTTTTATCTTTTAGGAGATGCAAACTGCATAGTGAGACGTGTTCTTGTCCATGGATGAAGGGGAGCTCTCTACAGTGGTTGAGGTGTTGTTGGCTTTGACTGCTTAAGCTCATTTTCTCGGTCAATGAACCTGGAAACGACATTCTCTATGTCCTTATTGGAAGCAAAATCATACGGAAAGCACCCAGGAAACATCAAGATCGACAAAGAAACAATCACTTCTTATGATGAAATCAAGAAATAAAGCTTCGGGTAAGCCAGTTCTGTTCTGTAAAAAGCTTGTGAAGGATATCTTCTCCACAGACAAAACTTGCAGCACATAGCGGAACCCTATAACAGTGTATATATCCATGAAATAATAGTGTACAAGTGTGTTTTTGTAAGAGAAATTTTAATCCAAAAGAAAATATGATGTAAGCCATGTAAAGACATGAAAGGACATTAAATGCACTTATCAAATAAAAATTTTATTATGGTAAATGGGTATAGGTCATATCATTTTCTTGTGATTTAACATTCATCACAATGACACGTTTCGAGCATTCACCCCAACAAAATTCATCAAGCAGCATCAAACACCAGCAGCACGTATCACATTTTATCATTTATCATGGTTAAAACATACAACAATATTTTTTAAGCCTAATTCTCTCCTAATTTTGCAATAATTCTCAGAAAATATCTGCTAACTGTTTATTAGAAGGCACAAAATCTAGGATAATATCTTCATTTTGTATATGGTCTCTAAGAAAATGATGCCTTATTTCAATATGCTTGGTTCATGAATGATGTATTGGATTTTTTGAAAGGTTCATAGCACTAGTATTATCACATTTTATGGGAACATGATCAAAGTTTACGCTATAATCTTTTAATTGTTGTATCATCCACAAAATCTGAGCACATTAGCTACTTGCTGCAATATACTCTGCCTTAGCAATATACAAGGCAACATAGGTCTGTTTCTTGCTATGCCATGAGGCAAGACAACGACCTAAAAATTGACATGTACCATTTGTACTTTTTCTGTCAATTTTACATCCACCAAAATCAGCATCCGAATAACTAGACAAGTCACAATTGTTATCTTTAGGATACCACTAGCTTAGAGATTTAGTGCCAACTAAATATCTAAATGTTCCCTTTATTTCTTTAAGATGTGATTCTTTAGGATCAGACTAGAATCTAGCAAACAGACATAAAGCAAACACTATATTAGGCTTTCTAGTAGTTAAGTAAAGCAAGGATCCAATCATACCTCTGTAGAGTTTTTGGTCAATTGCCTTACCACCTTCATCTTTATCCAATTTGACAAAAGTGCTCATTGGTGTGTCTAATAATTTAGCATCCTCCATTCCAAATCTCTTTAGCAGATCTTTAGTGTATTTTTCTTGGAATATGAAGCTTCCTTCTTTAGATTGCTTCACTTGTAACCCAAGAAAAAATGACATCTCCCCTATCATGCTCATTTTAAATTTATTGGTCATTAGCTTAGCACATTCTTTGCACAAATTTTCATTAGTTAAACTAAACACAATATCATCTAGATAAATTTGAATGATAAGGATGTTTTTGTAAATAGAATGGTGTCTGCTTTACCTTTTGTGAAACCATTTTCAATAAGGAACAAACTTAACCTTTCATACCAGCCCTAGGGACTTGTTTGAGTCTATATAAGGCTTTGGAAGGTTTGTACACATGATTTGGTTTATCAAAAATTTCAAAAATAGTGGCTATTTAAACATATTCAGTTAAATATCTATTTAAAAATGCATTTTTAACATCCATTTGATATAGTTTAAAATTCATTGAGCATGCAAATGTGAGTACTATTCTAATTGACTCTAGTCTAGCTACAGGAGCGCATGTTTCTTCAAAATCAATACCTTCAAGTGATTGTATCCCTAAGAAACTAACCTAGCTTTATTTCTTATCACATTACCTGCTTTTTCCAGCTTGTTCTTGAACACCCATTTTGTTCCAATCACATATTGATCTTTTTTTGAGGGAACAAGAGTTCATACCTTATTTCTTTCAAATTGATTGAGTATTTCTTGCATGACAATTATCTAACTATCATCTTTAAGAGCTTCATCAATATTTTTAGGTTCATGCTATGAGATGAATGTTGTATTGTTCATTTTTTATAGGATGATCTCGTTTTGATTCCTTTTTTGGAATCTCCTATGATATACTCCATAGGATAGGTAGAAGAGTGTCTCTATTCTTTTGGTAAGTTCCCTCTCTTAAATTAATGTATGCTAGTTGACTCTTCAAGTGGATTTCTATAATCATTATTCATAATCATTATTCTACACAACTCTTTCTAGTTGAGGATTTTCATCTGTATGCTGAGAAGGAGAATTTTTGGTGGCTCTTGAATTTTCTACCTCCTCATTATCATCTGTCAAAACCTTTCTCTCAACTATATGGTTAGTTTCATGTATGCTTTCTTTGATAGTTAAGGTTATTTTGTTATATACTCTATATGCTTTACTAGTAATAGAGTATCCAACAAAAATACCTTCATCAAACCTTGAGTTTAATTTTTCAAGATTTTCTTTATTATTATTATTATTTAAAATAAAACATTTACAACAAAAGGCATGAAAGTAACCAATACTTGGTTTTCTACCCTTCCATAATTCATAAGGTATCTTTTTTAGCATAGGTCTTATAGAAAAATTATTCAAGATATAGCATGCAATACTCACAGCTTCAACCCAAAAATTTTTAGGGAGATTGTCTCACAAAGTAATGTTTTAGCCATGTCTAGTAATGATCTATTTTTCTCCTCAACAACACCATTTTGTTACAATGTTCGAGGAGTATAAAAGTTATGGCTAATGCCTTTCTCATTGCAAAAATCTTCAAATGGTTTGTTTTCAAATTATTTTCCACGATCACTTCTTATATTTGTGATAACATACCCCTTTTCATTCTACAAAATATTGAAAAATACTTTAAAATTTTTAAAACAATCATTTTTGTGGACAAGAAATAAGACCCATATATATTTTGAATAATCATTAACGATTACCATACCATAATATTTACCACCAAGACTTTTGGTTATAAGAGGACTAAATAGATCCATGTGAATAAGTTGTAGAGGTCTGTTAATTGAGATATGCTCCTTCGACTTGAACAAACTCTATGTCTGTTTTCCTTTTTGACATGCCTCACAAATTTGGTTTTTCTCATATTTGACATTAGGCAGACCTTTTACCAACTCCTTCTTAGAAAGCTTAGAGAGTTGTTGCATGCTAACATGCACAATCTTTTATGCTATAACTAGCTTTCATCATGAGTAGAGGTTAGACATCTATGAGAGGATAAAGCAATATTTTCTAATATATAAGCATTATTATGCCTTTTGCAACACCCTCTTAGCCTATGGTTTCTTTAATTATTTAAAAGGTATAATATATAATCATCATAATAATGGTGTGTTACTATTACTTCTACCTAACTAAATTTTAAACTTTTTACCAAGTTGATTAATTGAGTGCCATTTGGGTTGAGTTCTACACTCGGGCTCTCATAACGTCGCATTGAAATATCAGATCAATTACATATACATAAGTCATCCTAAGTAGCTATACACAAACATATAGAAATACTCATTCATTAACTTTAATTTAACTCGTGAAGGTATGGAGGTAACAACCCTGCCACTCATGCCCTATCAGATTCTCATACTTATAACTTTTAATCAATTCATCTACAGCTAAGTCAATATAGGCTATACAAGAGATATTATTTATTAGCCTTTTCAAAAATTATAAGGACTAGTACAAATTAAACATGTGCCTATATTATCCAAAATAAACATTTTCGGGTACCTCTATAAAAGGTACTCCTTTCCTGCATACCTTCACCTTCAGCCAAAGACCTACACATCTGGTACATACCAGCACTAGGGTGAGAAATTAATCTCAGTAATGTAACTTGTTTGAAAGTCACTGACCTGTACCACCGTACTTATACAAAAAATCTCTGCATTCTTTCTTATAATAACATATAGTACAAACTATGGGGATGTAATGCATGTATCATACGATCATGTCATGTACTCATATTTATGCATATATATAAAACATATTAACTTTATAACATGGGATGTTCATTCAGCATCATTTTCATCACAAAACATTTTCTTAGGGTAATAAACATACATTTTGATAATACCTATAAGCAAGAGAAAACAATCATAACATACGAGCTATCGGGAGTGTCGTCCAACAACAACTCTACGTACCACTTCATACACGAATGAGCTATCTTGGTGACCTACTGCGCCACTATAGTAATTGAGCTATCCTAGTGACTACTGCACCACTATAGTAACTCTACTGTATAGTACCACCAAGGCATCCCCCAGATGGATCCAACTTACAATATCAATAACTCACAGGATTACTATAAATCCTCTGTACAGTTCCTATCCTCTCCATTTTCATGGATTATGAGGCTATAAAGTCACTACTCTCTGTTGATGGATCACACTCTTGGTATGCTATCCTCTAACATATATACTAAGGTGATTCGACTCATGCTTATAGTTATGTTTAACCCTAAGTATGTGTTTTTTAAATGGTCTTTAGAAGATGACACTAACTTAGAGTTTGCCACCATTATGGTATTTTCAAAATCATTTATGCTCAAGTGGATGTTTGACCATCCTTGTTTATGGCACAATCGTGGAATGCCCAACGGCTGTCCCATGTCGACAATCGGTCACTTGGTCATGAACCTATCTACTACTAATGTATATGCTTAGAATACTTCACTCTTACCTTTTTGACATTTTTTGCTCCCTTTTGTGTCACTATCACAAGGATCTTCTCATCCAACTGACACATGACCTTATCATTTACACATTACCTAAAAGTATGTAGTTTCCTGGTATGGTTACATTGTGAACCTTAAACAAAGTGGTATGAAGAATTACTAAGCTCATTCTTTGATGAAAATCATGTTTCTCAAGTTAGAGGGCTATCATTCGACTGGTGGAAGGTTAGCAATTGGCTGATCGCTCTCTAGAATCCTTGGGTTGCAACACAGTGGTTGCTAGTCAACTAGTGGCTCTCTGGAATGCTTTCTAGGCAAAATGAAGAACACAACAGTCGACTGGTAGAGTTATCAATCGACTGCTATGTAAAAAAACTCAAACCTGACAGTCAACTGATAGGGCTACCAATCGACTGCCACGCTTAAGCATGCGTTTATGGGTTTCTCAAGAACACGACAGTCAGCTGCCACATGTTACTAGTCAATTGTTATGTCCTGTGCCAGTTTTAAAAATACATTTCCATGGTTACCCAGCCCATATTTCAGTCAATTTCAAATTTAAAAACATATAAACTTAGTTTTTGTGCTCAGAACCTCAGTTTTCTCTAAACATTCCTCATCATTATGCTCAACATTATGCATCTAAGGAAAACTAGCATATTCTACTAGATGAACAGTAACCTAATCCTTCTAATTATTTACTAGCACAAATAAACATAGAATTTCAACAAGCAACACCCAATAAAAGTAGAAAAATATATAGAATGTAGGTTTAAATCCTAAACATAATTCAAAACATTTATAAATAACATTTCTTAGCAAAAGTAAACATTTCAGAAATGGGGTTAGGTTGAGTTATTACCTTGATTTCCTGAGCAATGTGCATATATAGTGTGATAGAATGGTCCTCCTCTTGCTGTAGAACTAATTCCCAGTTTCAAATCTGTTCTTCCTTTAGCAAATCTCCTTCCCTTTGCCCTAAATTGTCCCTTTCTATCTCTACTTACCTTGTTCCCTTTCTCTCTAAAAAATGGCTAAAGTTATGTTTGATGGGTTAGGGTTAGGGTTTCAAAAGTATAAGTCTTCCTGTTTGCATTCTAGTTCTTGGCTCATTTGTGATTTTGGCTTAGCTGAACTTTCCCTTTTCAATTGGGTCCTTGGTCACACTTTGACTCAGCTTTTCTTTCTTTCAACTAGGTCTTTACACTAATGCAACTATATGCAATTAATGCAACATACACAAGCATTATTATTTAAATTAAACAACGGACAAGCATCTCTTATACATATTAAGAGTGGATGTTATGCCTTTTACCTTCAAATAGAGTGTTTTCACTTTCTTTTTTATGAATTATGCATTTAGTTGAAGCAAATGATACTTTGTGTCCTTTGTGACAAAATTGGCTAATGCTAAGAAGATTATGTTTCAAACCATCAACCAAATAGACATCTTATATAGTAAGTTAAGGGTCTACACCAAATGTACATATACTTATAATTTTGGCTTTATTGTTGTCTTCTAATGTTATTGTACCAAGATTTTTAGGACTGAGGGACAAGAAATTTGTTGCATCTCCAGTCATGTATCTAGAGCATCTTGAATCCATAAACCAGTGCTTCCTTTTTATGTTAACCTTCAGACACACATGTTACACAGAATACACTTTAGGTACCTAAGTGACTTTAGGTCTTGTTATGGTTAGATCATTGGTTCATGTTAGAAAGCACTAGACCTTTTAAGACCCAAACTTGCATTACAGTAACTCTTTTATTTCTACATGCACTAAATATATGGCCTATTTTTCTACAGATGTAGCATACTTATGAATAATGTAATTCAAGTGTATGTTGCACAATGAAATTTTTGTAAAGTTTCTTAGAATTATGTTTCTTATATCCTGAGCCAGTTTTATCATAAAATGCTTTTTTGGTTCCTAGTAAAATGTCTAGATTTTTTGTCCTTTTGACAAAATTTGTTAAATCCTAATTTAGAATATTCACCTTTTCTTTTAAGGACTTATTCTCTTCTATTAATGTACAGAGTGAATATTCGTTCTCTATATTCTTTATTTTCTCTTCAAAAATATCCTTTTCAGATTTAACCATGTTAAAAATTTTCAAAACCTTTTTGTGAGCTTTTAAGATTTCATTATATTTGAAAATAATCCTTTTAGAATCTTCTAACATAGTATTAAAAGCATTAAGCAACTCATCATAAGTATAAGGTTGATCATTCACCTTATTATCAGAAGCTTCTTGTTCCTCTGAGTCTAGTTTTTCCATTAAGCAAAGACTTGTAGTTTCTTCCGCCTTGTCTTCTCCTTCACTATCAGTAGCCAGCAACTCATCATCACTCTATATAGGGTTTTTTACCTTTCCCTTTTTTGATTAAAGGGCAATATGCTTTAATTTGTCTTGGTCGGTTGCATTCATAGTAGCTGACTATTTCTCTGGTGGGTTCTCTTTTGGAGGTGGATCCTCTATTTTTATTCTAATATCTTTTTCTATAGAATCCATACATCCTTTTTTAGAGTAAAGCCATCTCCTTGTCATTATTCAGATCAATAGGAAATTCTTCCTTTTCTTGAGTTGTCTTTAAGGCAATATCTTTCTTGAGTTGTCTTTAAGGTAATATCTTTCTCCTTTTGTTGACTTGATAGAGCATCTCTCAAAAAGTTTCCTTCATACGCCAAGAGGTTTCTTCTCATTTTGTTGAAGCTCATGGTGTTTAGTCTTCCTACTTTAAGCATAACAGCCACCTTAATAACCTAGGGTGGAGTAAGACACCTTAATATCTTTCTGTTTATGGCTTCTTTTGAGATTTTTCTTTCAAGCGCATTAAAATCATTTAGGATTTTTCCAAAACGTGGAATATCCCTTCAATGTTTTCATTTGGCTTCAATGAGAAGTCTTCATAATCATGTAGCAGCTTGTTAATCCTAGTTTTTCAAACTTCTTTGGTGCCCTTGTAGGTGACTTATAGCTTTTCCCACATTTCCTTAGTCGTTTCGCAGTTTGATAACTTTTTGTAATCTTCTGAACCAAATGAGCAGAACTGGAAGTTTATGTCTTTAATATTTAACTCAAATCATTCCTGGTCTTGTTCCATCTATTCAACTTCAGGTTTTGGAATAGTAACTCCATCCACCACTTTGGTTATGGGAAAAGGGGTCATTTTCAATGACCCTTTTGATTCACACATAAGTTGATTGTATGTAGATGCTCATTCTTGATTTCTAGTAGGAGTAGATTGCTCCATCAAAAAGTGGTGGTCTGTTGGTTGAGTGTTCTTCAGGTTGTTAAGTCATTTTGGCTTGGATCTTTTTCTCTTAAGAGGTTAATCCTAAAACAAAGAGATGAGCTTTGATACCAGATGTTAGTCAGAAAATACACTAAGAAAAGGGGTTGAAATGGTGTCTTTTTATTCTTAGGAATTTTTTTTATATTTTTAAAGTTAGGTGTATGGTGTAAAATAGGTTAATGTTGTATCTTTTCAAAAAGTTTCTTGTTTTTCATCAAACACCTAAGAATAAGTTTCTTGATCCTTAACAAAAATTGAATGTAAAGAGATAGGGTTAAGAAGATCACTCCATAAATTTATAAAAGTTTGGATCCAAACTTTATCCTATGTCCTTTCCCTAAGCACATAACAAGTGTATTTCATTATTTGGGTAATCACCAAAGCATACAACTTGAAAACCTTCACTTATGGGATCAGCATACACTGGTTTTAGGCCTGTATACACTAAACAACCCTAAAAAGGATAATCACAATATCTTTTACTCCTTTAAGTAACTCTTAATGAACACCCTAAAAGCTCCTCCAAACAAACTTAAACCAGCAACTTATTAATTTAAGAACACTCAATAAATCTCTCACTAACTATACTAGTTTCTCACTAGACATATAGATAGAAGGATAAAGAGATGAAAAGAAATTTAAGACTCAAACTACTATTTAGCACCACAAACTCACTTAGAGCAAATAAACACTTAAGAACAATCAATAACTTCAGAGAATGTAGGTGAAACACTTAGATTTTTCATTTTTCAGCTTTTTAACCTCTGAAGATAATCCACCAACATTTAAGAATACAAATTCCAACTGTTGGGGCTTGCAATTAAGGCTGAAAAATGGTTGGTAGAGACTTTTTAAGTAGAGCATTAAATGTTGGATGCTCATCTTGGAAGACTTGAGACAATTTTGAGTGCTTCAGAAGAATAGCCACTATTGCAAAAGATTAACCACCTATATAAATTCTTGTGGATGGTAAGCTGAATTCTTTTGACCCTTGGACCTTTAAAATGTAGAGCTTTCTGATGTCCTTTTTGTCTTGGAAGAAATGAAAAACATTTTAGCATATAGAGTTAGCATCACCAAAATTCTGGACTTTCATTCCTTAAGCCACAAAACCTACAACAGGAGCTAAAACTACAAATTTCCTTTCTGGTGAATTCTGCACTTGTACTGGGCACCTGACATCCTCTTCTTTTTGCCAAAAATATACAATGTAATTCAAATATTTTGAGGAGGCGGGAGACTTTTGTTTCTCCATGAACATGTAATTTTTAATTTCTTGGGCTGGAAAACTATATTGGGTTGAAGCAAAAATGGCAGGCATAAGAGCATTGGGCTTTTGGACAAGGTAGGTGAATTTGGGTCATACTCTTTTAAAATAATTGGGCTCATTTACAATATTATTTTGCTTTCATAAATTTAATGGCCCAATCAAAATTAACTTTCAATACTTGATTTATAAATTATTTTCAATATCAAAAACATAATATTGTTAAGCAAAAATATCCCAACAAAATGCACTAGTTGCATTACACGTTTAAATTTTGCTTTTTCTTGGGCTATGAATTATATGTTCCCTTGCATGTTTAGCATTTGGGTTTTAACGGTCCAGTTTTATCTTGAGTAGAAAACTAATTTTTTCTTATTTCTTAAAAATTTTACTTTTAAAAAATCCCAAAAATATTATTAATTTCTTTTTTAGGATTTCACTTAGTTTCAAATTATTATTATTTTTAAATCAAAATAAAAGAGTGGAAAAACAAAGAGAGAAATAAGTGAGGCCAATAAAGATTTTTAAATAAAATCAAAATCATACACATAAAATCCAATTTTGTTTAGCACCCTTTTTCTTTGTATTATTTTTTCTTTCTCTTTAATTTAAAATCAAAATAACTCATCACTTTTCTTATTTTGAATTACGTAAATTTCAATTCCCATAAGGGATACATAGGCTCTAAAGTTTATTTCTTAATCAAGTCCCAACATCCAAACTTTTTTATTTTACACTTGCATATGATTGTTTGGGGTATTTAAGGCTTATACAAATTAATTACACATATATAATATCAAAGGTTGTGAGATGCTTAACACCGCTCCTATGCGTATTAATTCTTGAACACATCTTTATTTTCAAAAATCATATTTGATTATTTCTCTAAAAAAGATCTGTCTAAAGTTTCTTTTTAAAAAATAAAATTTTAGTTGTGACTCAATTTTAATTGTCATTCATATTTTGTTTATGAAAATAAGGATAGATACATATAATAATTTATTAGATTTGACACACATTAGCATATTTATTCCAAAAATTTATTTGTGGTTTATAAATTATTTAAATTATTATATCAATATATGTAATTAATTCTAAAAGGTTATTCATTTGCTTAAAAAAGTATTAAGTAATCATACTATTTATATGTATGATTGCAATAGTTCAAAGTCTTATTTAAAAAAATATTTTTATTATAAAAATTCAATTAACTCAAACTGAATTCATTAACAGACTTTTGCTCTTACACGAGATCTTCATTAAATAATTGATGCCAAGTGATCAAATGAAAATGTTTTCTTCAAAATATGTTAAAATACAAAGGTTTGTTATCCAAATAATAAAGTATATGAAAAAAGTAATTATTTCATTAAATGCTCTGACATGACAGTGATCTTTTTCTCAAATGATTCATGATTATAACTCTAACCCAACTAAATACTTTGAGTGATGAACATATGAGTTTGCATAGAGCAGATTCCAAATGGATGTTGGAACATGTTATATTTAATTATTTTTTATTAATAAAAAAATATTTTCAATAAATAAGGTTATTATTTTTAATATGTCAGTTTTTAGAAATATTTAAAAATATAAAAAGATAAATTTATAATTTACAAAAAGGGCTCAATGTTTTCAGGTCAATAATTTACAAAAAGGCTTAATATTTTCTGGTCAATCTTAGTTGGCCCAATCTTCTTAAAATATTAAAGACCTATGTTTTAAAAACCACAAAAGGCCCACCTCCTCTTTGAAGCCCATTAAACAAAAGAAAGTCTTCTACAAATTTTTAAACGTTTGGGCGCCAAATGGAAAACTTTTAGAACAAATATTACAAGTCTAAAAATATTATGTAACTTCTACTCTACACTAGACAAGTGATAGAAAACTATAGGTTGAAGAAATAGCCTCCACCATAGTACAGTAGAGTAACAAGGCAGAAAGCAAATCAATAAGGAAGTTTTAGTGGGTGCAGCGTACTATCATGGATAGAAAGGGCAAGGAACAAGTCTCAATATCAAAAACCAATTGTGTACAACATTTCTCTTTTGGAAAACCACAAAACCAATGGACACAAAGGATAAAATAGCTACTAGGCAGCTTACATTAACCTCAGTTATCTTGAGAAGTTGCAAAAATAAAGCAAAGCATTAAATAAAGTCTGCAACTCCTCACTGAGCAAAGGAGCATCCATGGCTAGCAAAATCCATGGCATTTATTGGTGCATTTAATGAAGATCTCAACGGTTAGTTTTGAAGATGTTTAAATAGAGATGAATGGGAAGCATTGTAGGAAGAGAGTTGTGATATTAAGCTGAGCATTAAAGTTTATTCTCTAAAACACCAAATACTCTTCTCCTTCCAATTGTGCGTTAGAAAGTATTAATTACTCTTAGTGAGTTATTGCTTATAAATTTCTGATTGTAGTCTTAGTTGAAATCTTCATCATTCCTTCTATTTGAGAATCTGGCTAGGAATCTAAAAGGAGGAATTAATAAGGTGGATGTTGGCTTAAGTCAGTAAGTTACTGATTAAGCTAGTTAAGGGTAAGGGTAAGGGTAAGTTTAGGAAAATACTAGGTGGAATAAAACTAAGTGTGTTGAACCTTCTTTGAGTTGTCAGAAGGCATAAAAGCTGGTATATGTTGAGTTCAGATATAAGAAGGTTTCCTAAGTATATTTTTGATAATTACCCTACTAGTGAAATACCCTTGCTGTGTGCTTAGGAAGATGACATAGGATCAAAATTATCTTGAGTCTGAACCTCTATAAATTGTTTGTGTAATTTTTCTCTTTCTTATTCTCATTATTATTAACCATATTTTTCATTGTAACTTGAATTAAAAGGTATTGACTTGGTTTATTTTAAAAGGTTGTTAAAACAGCAACATACTCTTAAAAGATTTTAAAAAGAATTTTTATTGAAGGAACCAATTCAACCCCACATTCTTGGTTCATTATCTGGCTAACACAAATGGAGCACATTATAATATATAACCAGTTTGTTTGTTGAAGTTACATTATTTAAGAAACAGACTAAACCACTCAAACTCATAATAAAACTTATAAGTAAATAGTATATCTTTACTCTATGCATGTCTCCCTTTTCACATAATATGATCATATTATTTTAAAAAAAGGGAACATTTTGGAGAGCTCTCCTTCCTTTCTCTCTTTTCTTTTAAAACAAAAGAAGAAGAAAAAAAGAGAGTTGAGATAAAGGAAGATGAGAGGCCAACTTTCCATATTATAGTCTTTTGGAAAAAAAAAAATTTTTGAAGTATTTTATAATTTGAAGTTTTTAAAGTAGGAGAAAGATAAGAAAAAAATTAAGAAAGAAATAAATAAAAGACTTATTTTGAATGAATTAAAGTTTAAATTTTATATTCTTATCTCTTTCTTATTCTAAAAAATTTAAATCTATTATTTAATTATATGAAAAGATCTAAATCTAAATGTGTTATCCCTCTTATCCTAGATGCAATATTACTTGAACAAGTGTGCATAAAATGATTAAGAAAAATAGGGACAGTTGTTTGTCAAGTGCCATGGACCGTCAAAATAATTGGAGGAGTCTATGACTATGAAGAGGGAAAAAGACAAGTCTCCTTCTCACCCATGGTTTTCTTGTGCCACCTGTTTTTTCTCATTACCACCAGTTTGCTTTGTGCACTAGTTCATTCTCATTTTTATGTTTCCTCTTGTTTCTCACAACCTTCACTTCTGTCCATATCCTTCACGTCTCTTCTGGATAACATTACAATGTAATTTAAAAATTGAAATCAATAATGATAGTTGCTATTTGTCATTGTCTTTCTTTACTCTCTACACGCTGTCTCTGTGCGTGGCTCCTAAAATCTTAACACTACGCTGGGCTTTCTGAAGCCACTGAGCCTTAGCCACTACACCATAGCTGGCACCACCACACCCACACACACCACAGGGAACGCAACCAGGCCTACTACAATTAACACAAAACCTATCACGTGCTGCATTCTACTTTTTTTTTAATTACTATTATTATTTCTCAAAAAATTAGTCTATATTTTTAAAAAAATTAAATTATTGGTTTATTCTTTAAAAAATTAATGTCTAAAAAATATATTTTAAATAATTTAATCTTTACATTAGTTATATGCTAGTTGTTATTTTAACTGCTGTTATGTGCTTTGAAGATATTGATTATTATTTTGTTTTACAATAATACTATTTAGATATTTATATATTTAATATAAAGATTAAATTATTTAAAAATATTCTTTAAAAATAAGACTAAAGATTTCATATTTTAAAAAATTAAAATAAAAATGTACTCTTTTAAGAAAAAACATATTTCTGTTTCATTCTTTCCAAACAATGACTTGGAACAACGTAGACACTAAAAAGAATTTAAATTTTTTAAGGTAAAAAAAAAAAAAAAAAAGGGAAGTGATAAAATGCAAAAAAAAAAAATTTTTTTTTTGCACCATTTGTATCATATCATATTATTAGAAACTTACTAATCTTGTTCGAACCTTAATCAGAGTTAAGGTTTTTTATTCTTTCCTATAAATGTGTTATGTAAGAATCAAACTCAATTTTTTTTTACATGTTTAACCTACTTTATAAATACATATAAATTTTAATTTATATAAAATAAACTTCTTTTTTTTCTCTCAATCCATTTCATCATTTCACCACTTTTCGCACTTCCAATGTAAATACCTAATAAAGGTGCAACGTTCCCAAATCCCAATATGTTTCTGTTGGAGCTTGTTTTTCTGATGATCAATGATTTTGAGAGGACTCTAGGGTCAGAATACGATGTAGTCTCTAATGTTAATTGTCTTCTCTTTCGAAGTAAACTATATTCATAAATTTTAAGTTGAAAGTTTTCATTTTTTTTTTTTGTTAACCCACCTCATAATTCATAAGAAGTGGATCCCACGAATTTAAAGACTGGCCAACATCATCTTGGAAAAACTGCCGTGCAAGGAATTGTAGTATTGATAGGGCCATTCATGGAATCTCGTCTTTACAAGCTGTGCGAATTAATTAATTTCACGTTTAACATTCACCAGTATGGAAGACGACAAAAAAAAAATTGAAGTACATACATTTTATATTAAAGGTGTCACTTGAAGTATAAAATATTAAAAAAACTAATTTAAATTTTATTGTCTGATATATAAATAAAGTGATTTTTTAAGAAGATAAACTTTACCTTTATTAGTTGAAAAAACAAATCTACTCTCCAAACTAAATTCATGGAGTGTTACATTTGAAACATGGGCTAATTAAAGGGGAAAGATTGGGTAATGGGATTTTGTAAATGACATAAAATGGTTCATTTTGAATAGTAGTATATTAAAAACACAGAAAATATTATGATTGATTCCTGAAAAAAGTACTTTTGATTTTTATAGACCACAACCTAAAATTAAACTAAATTACTCACATTGTTTATGTCAAAGCGATCAAAATCCAACATTGATTGGTTTTTGTTCCGCTCGATTTGATTAGATTGGACAAATTGATTTTAATGAGTTTTAAATACTCTCACAGAATATTATGATAAATTCATGCCATGATACAGAAGTACTTCTGATTTATATAGACCTCCACCCAAAACCAAAGAGAAAAGAGGGAGAAGGGAGAGGATTAGATCAAATTTGAACAATTAGATGCTGGGAACTACTATCTTAGCTCAGAACCAAACTTGTAATGGAGGTGATAGCTAGATTTCAACAATGGAAGTTCAGAATTAGATCAAAATTGAATAGTCCCCAAAATTAGATCCTCTTGAAGCAGCTACACTACATCTAGCTAGCAACAGTTTATGGTCATGTCAGAGAATTGACTAGACAAGCCAGATCCACCGGCCAAATCCCTTTTTCTAGGCTTCACTATAGGAGGCACCCACTTGCCAATTTCACCAGTACCCTCTCCCTCATATCTCTGTGTGCAGGGCTCTTTATGATGACACCCACAGAGCCATTTGGATTGCATGTAACTAGTGGTTCTCCATGGAGGTACATGCAGTCCCTTCTCTTTTAGGGACTGTTTAGCAGCAGAACAAAGCAAAGAGATTATCTTGCACAGTTTGTTCTCTGTCCCAACAAAGATCACTGGGACTCTGTCTGTCAATTCTATGTAGTATTGTGTTGGCCTTGCAAGTTCAAATTGGGACCTGAAGTCTATGTCCACTATAAGTCTCACAGGATTACCTTTCTCATCTTCAGTATTCACTTCAATGTATTCATATTCGCCTGTAATATAAAAGCAAAGTTCAGGGATCACCAAAGACTGCAAAATTTGGTTAATGCTAAGAATAAATTTGAAAGAGAGAGACCCACCAGCAGGACATCCTAAGGAAGTGGCCCAAGATGTGTGACATAAAGAAGCATCAAGGCCTTCCATTTTGAGGCTCATCACAAGCCACTTCCTCAGACTTGTACTTTTCTGAGTATCCCTTTTGCGCCTCATATGCTTCAACACAAAATTCCGAACCTTAGCCTCAGCTTTTGTCTCACTTCTTAGGACATCCTTAAATCAATCGCAAAAGAAGCATGTCAAGGACAATTATATGTACATACATACATACAAAACTGCAAACAAATTCAGCAGAACAAGAAAGTGTATGTAGAGAACAGTACCTCTAAAATAAAACATTGGGTTCGATGGCTTAAGGCACCACAGTTTGATGAAGTGGAATTTGCAGGGGATGGTGACTCGGATTCCATGAAATCTTGTACCATTTGAACCAGCTGGTCCTCCTCTAAGCTACCCATATCTCTGTCTTGTGTAGTGAAGCAGCGAGAAAAGAATAGTATGAAATGATGTTAGAGAAGGAAATAAGACTTAGAATGAGAATTCTTCCAGCTCTTGAAAGATTCGTCTTTATATTATATACGAGGAAAGAAATTGGGGTATGGCGGTGCAAAGTTTCATATATATCATTTATGAGTAGGGACGGATGAGGCCATCATAGGTCTAAGCATTCTGATTTGTTGTTAGGTGATTGGTAAAGAGAAGTCAAATTTAGTTTTTTTTAGAGAATTTAAAGTTTGATTCGCTATAAAAAATTAAAATATTGTTGACAATAATGTTATGAATATTTAAAGTTTCAAATTATATTTTACAACAAATGTTTTAGATAAGGAACACAATTTTTTTAAAAAAATTAAAATAAAATTAAAATTTTATATAAAAATAAGACATCAAAAGTTATTTTTGGCCCCAAAAAAAGCAGAAGTGTTATCAAGGATTAGTCTGAAGTCAGAAAATCCTTATCTTCATAAGGTGCAATAACCATGAAAATGACACAAACATTCCGGAAGCTACTCTGAAGATGCAGTAACTAGACTTGAGGTTTCAGTTACAAAAAACTAAATGGAAAATATTTAGCTAAACTTTCCTAACTACATGCTACGCTCAATTAAATAAAAATGTATGTATTGAACTTTTTTTAAACTAATTATCATAATATTAATTTTTTAAAAAAAAATTGTATCATGATTTATTTAAAAAGTCTTGTAACAAACACTTAACTCCATTTAAATATTTTGTAAACCCGGAAAAAAAAAAGCCTTTCATCGAATACGAGCCAACTTGCTGGTTTATTTATTTCATATTGCCCAGTGACGAATCTGGAGATTATTGAGGACGAATTTTATACATCTAAATATTTTAGTAGATTTATTAATAATTTAATATTAAATTTAATATTCCAATAAGAAAGTGCATCTTATGATGTGTAAATTACATTAATCTTTTGGCTAAATTACATTTATTATTTTTTAATTTATATTATTATTAAAATAACTTTTATATAAAATAAAATAATACTTTTATTTTTAATATGAAATTTGCAATAGATAGATAAATAATTTCATTGTTTAAAATTAATATATATCATGTAAAATTTTAACTTTATTAATAAAAATAAATTAAAAAAATTGTGTAATATTAATTAAATCTCAGAAATACCAAGGATAATTTTTAAAATAAAAAAAGCACTAAATATAATT
Source organism: Senna siamea (assembly GCA_031216115.1). Classification (NCBI taxonomy): domain Eukaryota; kingdom Viridiplantae; phylum Streptophyta; class Magnoliopsida; order Fabales; family Fabaceae; genus Senna; species Senna siamea. Next base: position 15,848,473 of record CM062359.1, on the reverse strand, counting down.
TTTCCGGTATTAAAAAAATCAGTATAATTTACTCTACTAATTATTACAAGGGAAAATCCAAAATTAAACTCACTTGTCACTGATAAACTAATAATCACACGCAACTCAGACAGCAACCTGTGACTTTCAATCAAGAGAGTATCAAAGAATTTAAATTCATTTATGTTGCTTAAAGTGGAGAATAAATTATGCAAATCAGCTTATACAACCTTGTGTTGGTTGTAGCATAATATAGGAAAGGAAAAGCGATGAAGGAGAAAACTTTGCTAAAAGTAGAATGATTTTCCTTCATTACATTCCCTTCTCTGTTTTTTTTCTCTTTTACCAAACAGGTATTCAATTTTTCTGGGGATTCTACTGAATTTTATTCCTCCATGGCTGAAAGTCATCTAAATTTTGGTGTACAACAACGGCTGTTCTTGGAAGATTTTGGAAAATCAATAGCATGCAATCATGACCAAAACCTAGCCTGATATTTATGGCTTCTCCCAAATATCTAATAATATACATTGGTTATATTGATAGACACATTTATTATATATTGGTTATATTAGGAATTGATTCCTCTGAAGTGGGCATTCTGTACAAGTTATGTGAAGTGCACTAAAATGCATCGTTTTATACATTATTTCATTATTGGATTAAATTGTAAATAGAAATGAAAATAAATCAGTATTTTGCATATTAATCCGTTGGTAAGTTAATATATATTAGTACACTTCACATACTTCACAGAGGATCTGATTCCATTATATTGACAGTCATGATATATTTATTCTGTAGAGATTGGAGCCTCAAGTCCTTTTACAGGATGTTAGTAGGTTTCTTCCTAATCTAGCATCTTCTAGATTTTATCTCCTTCGTCAGGATGATAGTTGGTTAGGTGATGCTATTTCTAGATTACTTACTTTCATGTTGTTTTCTTCCCCAGGTACCTTGTCTCTTCTTGTAATCCTGTTTCCTTGTATCAAAATAAGAACCAAAGCATCAAACTCCAATTTTAAACACAACAGAATAAGCAATATGAACTATTAGCTCATTAGCCAAGATCCTCAAACTTTGACAAGGGGAAATAATAGCTCTCTAAACAAGTAATTGATAACCAAACAGACAATAAACTAGGATCCTCCAAATTGGAGTAATTAAAATTAATTAAAAAAATTGAAAGCTAATATAAAATAATCAAATTTCTTTCTCTTCAAAACTTAGAAATCCAAAGAAGATGAATGTTTTAAAACTCTCTTCCCTTCCATTCCCTTCTCTTCTCCTACATTCTCCTCAATCTAAATACACCTTTAGAGTTTAGAGGAAGAGATACACTTGAATTATCCAGCATACTCCGAATTTCAGTAGAATCATGTTTAAACAAGAAAAACAAGTCAATCTGGGTGGATCCTTGACTAATAGAGAATAAGATAAACAATATAGAGGTCACAAAAATTTTACAAATTAATATACTAAATGTATCTGGATGTGTTCCAAGGTATAATAAAAACCAAGAATTTAACCTCACAATGTCTATTTCTGAATTTTCAGCAGGAATTTGAGTCAAGATGATAACTGTAGGAAACCACTTATTTCATCCTAAAGAGGTGGCCATGAATGAACAGTTTTAAACACACACTAAAGTTGTCTTTTGAATGCAAGAAATATAAATATAAAAACTGACATCTAAGAATGCGTTAGAAATTATATTATTAACTCTCATCTCTAGTGTCCTAGGTCAGCATACAATAGCAGATTGATCAATGTTATATGCTACTTCCAACAACAGTACTTGACGAGTACAATAATTGATAATATGAAAAGAAAATAAAGATGACTGCAACAACTTAAAATCTGTATCTAAGAATCTTTTATATTGCTTGAAAGTGTGGTACAAAATATGCCTATCTTTGCTCATATCTTGAGACATGGGCTAAAATGAAGAAAGTTTTCCTATGGTACTCTAATCATCTCTAAGTCACGGGATTGGGCCTGCTCTACATCACAAATTACAATAAATTGCCTATGGGAATGATTGAGGAAAAAGTTTCTGCTTCATAAAGAACTAGTTTTCATGAAAATGATGAAATCCTTTTAGGAGGATTCCAAATTGCATCCCCACTCTATACAATTGTTGAGAGATATATACGACTGCTCAAATAAAATTATGAGTAGGGTATTCATGTTCATAACCGTTATAATCATAATAAAGCCTCTCTCCCTTAGTAATATCACGAGTAGCAACCAAGAAGACCCTGCATTCACCATTAACATTGTACCTCACACATTTACAATTCTGCTTTCTCCTACCTTCCCTGCAGAAAATTTGATTTATTTTCAGCACAAATAACAAGTTAAAAAATTTTTTGTATACATTAAAGAAACTATTAACATATAAGAAAGTCAGAATCCTACTGGGTTTCTTTTTTTTTTTTTTTTTTAATTAAAAATGAACCATCCAAGGACAGGCAACTTAAAAGGTGGAAAGCATGAAGAATGGTATAAGAACGTTTAAATGAAAGACAGAATATAAGTGAAATGATCCTTTTCTATTCTTCTAATTCAACACTTTGGCAGCACGGCGGCATAAGTGAATCTCTTACTGAGTATGATTGTTGATGCCATTAATGAAGCGAGCGATGTTTCCACATTTATCTGGGCAGACAACTAGACTTTTAGAAGAATCTGTAGCTAAAAGAAGGGTCATCATACTGTCACAATCATCATTTTCTCGGTTCTTAATGTAATCCACATCACCGGTGTATTCAGCAATGACTGTCATATCCTTGATTGGGCCATCTGCCTCTACGGTATAGCTACAACAAAGAATCAAATCTATTCAATAACAAGGTGTCTGTATAAATTTCCTAGTGTATTGATGAGTTAAAGAACGGTACCCTTCACAGGAATCAAAAACAACCATAAGAGGAGGCCATTCGCCTCTCATACACATAGCTTTGCAATGTTCCAATGTCTCAGTATCTTCCCTGGAAAGTACCTAAGAGAAGATAAAATTATTTTACCAAACTAGCACACAGTGATGGAGATGTCTATGGAAATAATCCTCTTTGTTAGTATCCCATTTCTAGCAGTAATGAAACCACAAAAGATGTAGTGCTTGAAACCTGCATGCCACCATTTTCAAACTTGGCTTGATTAGCAGATCTGGGAGCCATTCCATTCCTGTATGTGAGATCATCACTGAACTCCATATGCAATGCTGTTAAGGCAGAAGCAAGGGAACCCATCTGTTTCAGTCTTTGGGCAGGATCTTCTGTTGGAATAAATGGAAACAATCTCCTCCTTCTCTTTTGCAATACCAGAGATCTTGAACGTTTCCGACGTTTCTTAGCATCTAGAGTTCAGAGAGCATACATAAAGAATACTATTTTCCAATTAGATATCTAATTTTCAGAAATAGCAAGAATATATATTCAACAAAGCTAAAAGAAAAGTTCCCTTAGGAGTTCACCTTATCAATTACCTAGATTATGTGAACACGATATCAAAAGTTGACACACAAATTTAGGTACAAGGGCAGCTAAATGTAACTCCTTTTACATCCTTTACTAACAAAAATAGTAAAAGGATCAATGGTGAATCCTTTGTGCACTAGGAACAAACAAGAAGCCTGAAGGATATGCTAATCTAGGAAACAAAAGCGTAAAAGAAAAAAAAGTTGAATAAGAACTGACTGCATAAATAGTAAGAAGGATAAAAGCAGGCATCACTTTCTGTGTAGGCTTCCAAAAGAATAAGCTGCTTTTGAGGTATAGTAGAAGTAATTTTTTTGCTAAGGTCAAAAGGCAGAAAATTAGAGCTTTTTTGGGGAAGCAGAAGGAGAAGCAACAACAACAACAAACAAAGCATTTTCCCATACACACTAGAAAAAATAAAGATTAGGATTGATTGTATTAGAAAGAAAGATGGAGTAACATCTATCATACAAAAGTTGTAAGAAATGGATTTTAGGTGATTTGGTCATCTATAGAGGAGATCATTAGAGGTTTATGTACGAAGAATTGACTTGATAAAAGATAGTCTAATAATTAGAAGTAGGAGAAGACAATTTTTTTTTTTAAAGAATATTGTAACCCCTTAAAATCCTTTATGACCATAATTACATCGAACTATTTTTACATACCTACCCACTTAAATACATTCTCCTTTTTTGTAATTTGACAATCAAAAACACTATTTTTAAGATTTGCTAAACACAAACCACTTCTCAAATAGTGATAAAAATATTTACAAATTATTTTGTCAAACATAAATTGCTTCTCTCTTTCAATACCTCCTTTGAAACTTTATTTGAAAATAAGTCATTTCAAAATAAGCAAAAATCTGTAGCTTAGCCAAACGGGCCAATTTTTCCTAATTAAGGACAAACAAAACTTTTTTTGTTACTAACTCCTCCAAAGTTCCCCACCACCCCCCTTCCTCCCAATACTCCATTTTGAGAAAAGACATTCCTTTCCCTAATAGAGGAAAGCACGAACCAATTCATTTTGGTTTCAAGTTAGAAATCTTTTCTTATCATATGCATTAGGGTGGAATAGTTATTGAAGAAACTGTTGGTTCTGGAAAATAGATAAATATCTCATGGTCAACTCAACTAACTCCATTTTCTGCCAAATCATAGACCAACTGTGACTTGAGTAAAGCCGTTTGACTAAGAGGAATATCATCTTTCATATATAAGAAGCCCCTGGAGTAAGAGACTCCCCTCCATTGTTTGGTAGTTTCCTAGTTAATTGGCCTCCTTTGTCTTTAAAAAGCAGCTTTTGATTTCAAAGTTCGTGAAGTGTGAAGACTGATTTCACTGAAATCCGGAAGCTCATGAAAGGTAAATTTGCAGCTGTTTCACTGATTTTTCAAATTGTTATGTAAATAGAGATTCAGAATTGATCTTTTCTTCAGAATATCATGTTTGTTTGATCACTCAATATCAGTATCATGAAATAAGAGGCATTAACTATCCAATCATTCAAAGCACAACTCCAATAACTTCATGTAACTTTAATTAGTCCACTTATCACGCTCACCATTATAGGCTTGCTAAATCTACATTAATTGCTAACATGTAGTAGTAACTGAGATGTCTTCAATGGCAATCATGCTAAAATATTATGGTGACTTGTGAATAGAAACAATTGCAGACTCCATGTCCCAGCAAAATTTCAGAAGGAAACATTTCATGATTGTGGTAGTGTAATCCGTAAGCCCTTACACAATATCAAGTTCTCGCAAAAGGTTAGTACAAATTCTAAAAGATTCCATGAACTTATTTATGTCTCCCGAAACGATAAAGACATTAGCTATAGAACATATAGTCCTGAAATCAAATTCTACCCAACATTTCAAGTACAAAGCCAGATATAAATAGAGCTTGATTTTCATGGTCAGCAATTTTCCTGACTGTGTTTTCAAAATGGAAGTAACAGAATGACATGATGAAAATGAAAGTCTGAATGTTGGCGCTCTACCTTGAGGAGATGGGCATTTGTCGTTAACATTAGTACACTTCTGAATCCGGAAAAAATCAATAATCTTCCTCTGGGAGAAACCTAAAACAAAAAATATTCACGAAGGCATTGCCCCATATATGATCATTCAATGCAAATAGCACAACGGACTTGTTTCCAGCAAAAGCAAAAACACAAACCAAAACAAAATCCCTACTTTTTACTCTCTTCTGTCCCGAACACTTAGGGCAAAGCCATGATCCAATCGGGATTCTGGCCACGATGGGTCTCAGGCATTTCATATGGAAGCCTTTATCGCATTTATCACACAGAATCAGCTCCTCTGATCGCTCACCAGAGCCGCATTGCTCACAGGTCACGTTGCTGTAATCGTCCCGCTCAATGACAGCATAGCGAGCTTTCACCATTATCTCGCTCAAATACTTATACTTCTTCGGCGGCGGAGAGGCCGGAGGCGACGACTGGCGCGGTGCCTGTGTGCGGTGACTGAAGCCAACGAGCCTCTGAGCTGCCGCCTCAGAGGTGGCAGGAGCCATTCGTTATGGGCTGATTGAGAATATGGAGATTGTTGAAGGGTAGAATCGGAATTGAGGAAAAATTCTGGAGAGAACTGCACTCTGCAAAGGGAGACGACGAGAATGGCGTAAGATAGCTTAGCCTCTCGCGGGGCTGAGTACTTTGAGACTTTGAGCGTTGGGGTGCGATGACGTGGACATCGATCATTGGATATTCAAACCATGCGCATCCTTCGTAATTTACCGAGTCAGCAATGCCGCTTTATCATGAAATGACGAAATTGGGCTTACTTATATGTCAACGCTTTTGCCTTCTCTGTTTATTCTTGGATTCTTTTCAGTAATTTAATTGCAGGTTGAAAATTAAAAAAAATAAAATAAAACTGAGAAAAAATTAATTTTAATCTGAAAAAGATATGATAATTTTTAATTTATTTTTATAAATTATTTTTATTAATTTAATTTTTTAAAGATAAAAATATTTTTAACATTATCTTTTTATTTAAACTAAATTCATATCTTAACTTTTTATTTAACAAAATATTGACTATAATTTTTTTATTAATATAAAAGTTATAAGTGATAGATAATCTAAATTATATTAAAAATATTATATTTGCAATTATTCAAATTAACCATAATTTTTAAATTTTTATTAGATATGAAATTAATAAAAAAATTTATGTATATATGCAATTGAAAATTTTTTATTTATATCTCAATATTTTATCTTATGTAGATTAATGTGTGACATATGAGACAACTATATTATCAATTTAATTACACTTCAATATTGAGTTAAATAAAAAATTTGTGGATAAAGTTTGGATAGAATGACAATATTAAAAATATTTTTATCTTTAAATGACTAAATTAATATAAATAATCTTTAAATGATCAAATTAAAAGTCATCATATCTGTTGAAGACTAAAATAGAGTTTTTTTAAATAAAATTTAATCCTCTAAATATTCAATTTTATTTTTATTTTATTTAATAATCTCATTTTGAACAATCAAGAAGTATTTTACTTTTATTATATCTTCATTTAAATTTATTAATGAAGAAAGATGTAATTTGTCATAAAATTAGAGGGCGTTTGGTATGGTGTAGTCTCATATATCATATTATCTTAGACAATATGACATCTTATAATATGATCTTATATATTATAGTATTCATGATATTTATATTTGATATATCAATTGGTGACATCTTAAATGACATTGTTATAATATGCAAATGTTTGGTTATTTATATTAATCAATATCATTTATTTTTATAATTTTTAAATCTACCCTTATAAATTTAAATGAATATCATATTATATTTATATTATAATTATTTAAAAAAATTCATAATTAACCTTAAATTAAAATAATTTATAATTAATTTTTAAAAATAATTATAGAAATGACAATGAGATGCTTTTAGCAAAAAGTAAAAGTAGGAAGAAAAATTCGGATAAAAAATAAATGAGATTATTACTTTAGGGTAGAAAGTAAATAAAATATAATATAAGTAAAATTGATATATTAAAAAAAATATCACTTAACATTGTCATGTAAGATAGCACAAAATTTTTGGTGTTATAAGATAATACTAATTTTAGTATCATGTGATAACATAATATAATTTTATATATTCATTTGTTATCACATGACACTATAACAAAAAATGTCATATAACTATATTATTTAAGATACTATATTATTTAAGATAATTTTATTAAGATGACATTGTACTAAATGCCTCTTTAATGTAATTATCACATATCTAAACATTATATATCATACCACAAACATTATAAGCACAAAGTTGTTAATCAATGTGTTGTTAGCCATTAATGGTCAAAGTAAGGTGACACATTAAACGCTAACATGTGTCATTAAATACATTATAGGATGTCTAATTATCATGCTTACTTATAAAAAAATATTTAATTAATACCAACTCATGTATAAATAATCAAATTAAAAAAAGAAAAGAAAATGACCTTCTTCTTCCTCTTAATTAATGGTGCCATTAAAGAGATCCCAAAGCCTTATGAAGAACTAACATTTTGCTCATCGCCTTCATAATTGAAGCGTCAATGAAGCTATGGAAGCAAAGGAAAGAGTACATCAAGCCTTGGTGGAGACCAAATCAAATGTGAGGCATCGTTTGGCTTGATCATAAGGTAGAAATTGAATCAAAAGACAAAAATTTACTTTTACCATTGAAGATTTCAAAAGATATTATAAGATTTTCATGTAAAAATCTTAAAAGATATAAATCAACAATTCAAATCTCACACATCATTTCAGAGATGTTAAGATTAAAAAATATAAAAAATATAAGATAATTGATGATAAAAAATGAGACAAGTTTTTTTAATTTATTTATTTTTTACTCTTTTTTATGGTTTATTTTTTGAACTAAGCTTGAAATCACATTATGTAAGAAGTTATAAAGATTGACAACCATTGTTAGCCTCACATGAATTTAATGAAATTTAGGGTTTTAAAACCTTAAAAATTAAAACTTTTTCATGCCAACATCACCAACACCGTTATTATCACTATCATCATCTCCAACCATAAATTGTTCTCAATTGAAACGCATCACAGGATATGACAACAAGAGGGAGCAAATCATAGAAAGTTTGGTGAATTTTCCAACAATTTGATACCAACCATGAAGGGGTCTCAACAAGGAAGAGATGACGACCTTTGTTGTGGTTATAAACTTGTTAAACGATGAGCATATCAATGTCATTCTTGACCAAGTGTTCGAAACTTATGGTGAGCTATTCAATGGCAGTGTTGATTAAGAGGAAAAAGGTCATTTTATGATTTTTTTTTATATAAATTATATTTTTATTTTTCTAATAGATTATTTAGATATAAATTAGTGCTGACTAAATATTTTTTATACATAAATGTGCTGATTAACATGTTCCATAACATATTTTACTCCACGTGTTAATGTTTAAAATGTTATCTCACCTATATTGATAATAACTAATAATACAAAGATTAATAAATTAATTATCATAATATTTTAAAATTAAAATATATGTTATGATGTTCTAAAAAATAAATCATGTTATTAGTTATATTGGTAGGTTTGCTCCCCTTAATGAAAAGAGTGTTTGAAAAACAAGAAGTTTCTTAAGTTGCATTAAACATAATGATGAGATTTATGCAAAATTGCGTAGTGAAAAACTAGTGCAGTAAGAGTGGTGGTACCAATACAGTGAGGCGTTTTAGTCAACAGACTCCCGCTGAAGTCAATAAATGTATATTAAATAATCCATGATCATCTATCTATTTATTTCTTCGGTACTAAAATTAAAATACATAAATATCTTCCTAACTGCATTTTCTTCAACGCTCTCGTCCACAAATTCATCATGAACCCGCCGGGATTTCCCTCCGGCGAACGCACAACTCCGTCGTCGTCGTCGTCGTCGAGGAGAGAGCTGCAACTCCAAGGACCTCGTCCCTTTCCTCTCAGTGTCAGCAAGCCTTCCCACAAGATCAGCAAGCCGCCAGTTCCGCCGCACGCCGGCTACCCGGCGGGCGTTTTCCGTCAGCGTCAGGAGCAGCGGGAGCCGCCGCAGCCGTTGATCATCTATTCGGTATCTCCAAAGGTTATTAATGTTCCAGTCGACGACTTTATGAAGGTCGTGCAGCGTCTCACCGGACCATCGTCGCCTTCCAGATCCGGCGAAGTTTCGCCGGCGGCGAGGCTGGCTGCGATTGAAAAGACAAGCCCGTCCGAGAAGGAAAGGTTCCAGAGTGGAGATGACATGATGAGTATGCTGGACGGCGTGGAAGTGAGTCAGTTCCATGGGATATTGTCGCCGGCGCCGGCTACTTTGCCGGCGATATCGTCAGATTTATTCCCCCAGGCGATCGACCAAGAAACGCTTTCGTGGTTGCACGAATTGAGCCCGTTTTGGTCAGCGAATAGCTTCATGCCAAGCCCGTCGGGTTTATTTTCGACATCCATCGTTTCTCCCATTCCGTCACCGGACGTGTTCAGAATTTTCGACTAAGTTTTCGCTTCTCCTTCGTTCTTTTTTAATTTAATTCATTTTTTTTTATTTTTTTGCTTTTTTGGGTAAAGTTGATTATTGGAAAGGAATCGGAAGAAAGGCAGCGAAGAAGCTCCTAGAGGATTTAACATTTACTGACTATTGTGTCGGTTTCTTTGTTCCATAATTATCAGGTTTATAAGTAATTAGATTACTGACATTTGAGTTTGTTTGTGTATTCAATTGAATTTGAACTTTCCCTCTGTAATCTTATTAACTTGTAATGTAACTCATAATTAGCATTGTGTAACCATGGGAGATTTAAATGTTAATTTCTCGGTGTTGGGTTTTTTTTTTTTTGTGGTTACTATTTTTAGTCCAAAGGTTTAAAATTAAAACAAGACCACATTTTTGACAAGTGAAAATCAACTCTCTAGTAAGGTTTCACATTTCAATTGGTTTGTGATTGTGATGTGATGATCGTCGGTTAATAATTTAGTGAGTGCCGTTTGATATTTTTCATAAATATCCTTTTTCCTTCCTTGTTGTCCTCAGGAGTTGAAAATTCAAAGTTGAGTTGTCAACCATTTTCTTTCAAGACAAATTCCAAATTGGAATTCATAGGTCAGAACCAACCCTCCCAGTAGGCAGTAAGCAACGAGTAAGCCACAACACGCTTCAATACCTGCGACCTTGTTTATTGCTATGGAAGAAAAGTCGTTTGAGTGAGTGCCCTATTCAGAAACGATTTCTTTGACCTCAGAAAGGAAAGTTGAAGAGTCAGCACTTTGACTTCTATGGGTTTTCTTTATTTTAATTTTATTTCCTAACTAATTGTTTAAATTCAAGACTCTGCTATTTTGTTCTTCACAAATTCAATATTAGCATCCAATGTCGTCCTTCTGCATATGGGAAACGGGTTCTATTTGGGCATTTCTCCAAAGAAATTGGATTCAGGTCACTTGCCCTAGGGTCAAACGTGGGCCTTGGAAAAAGGGCTTTAAGATAAAAGACCTTTCTTACTATTCCTTACATAGATCCCCAGCGTCTTTGCCCCAAAAAAAAATCCCAAAGTGTCCTCTCATCTAACATGTTCTACTGTTCATCATAAGCACTAGATTTCTTAAAAAAGTAAAAAACTTCAGTCTGTTTTCTTTTAAATTATGTTTACTTACTTGGCAGCTTTCCCTGTTTGGTCAGAGACAGCAAAAGGTATGAAATGTAGGAAACTTAAATACGAAAAAATGACGATTTCATTTGAAAAAATAAATAAAAGCGGAATTGAATAAGTAAAATACTCCACTTACATAATAAAGAGTATCTTTTTCTTTGTCATATTATTTTTTTACAAGAGAATCTTAGTTCCTTTTATATATTACCCTTTCACATCAAATTCTCGAAAGGACTTCATATAACAACTCTTTACCATGTCTTCGAACCATATCACCTTCTGGATAGCACTAATCTTATGTTGGGTTTAGTACTTATGCCATTTCAGTCATTATCAACTCTGCACTTAGCTTCACTACAAAGTGAACACAAGAAATGGCACAACGGAGGCGTCAGATTCCGATAGGAAAGGTCTTTTCAATGCTCTAAGGCCCACACCACATATGGACCAAACCATTTGAACAAATCGTTCGAGGTTTTTTAGTTCCTCAAGGCCTATTTCCCCACCTGCAACCTCACCCTCTGAACCTTGGTACCTCCATTAACGGACTTTTCTTGTCACACTACTGCCACTAGTCCTGCAGGTGGTTGATGAAGATGATTCAAGACATGCCTAGCTTCAAACACAGGCAACAACACAACATAATATATTATATATCACAGTGCAAATTACTCCTACAGAAAGCCATACGTCAGAGCACCTATAAGACAATAGTGTACCTTTGGCTTCAAGAGAAGAAGCTCACTCTAATCTGATCAACTTAACGGACGAGTTGAACAGGACTGAGTATCCTCACTGCTTCCCTTTTCCCTGAAAACACCCCACAAATAATACTTTCTATAGATTCCTGCAGAAATTAAGACAATTCATTGTATCAATGTACTAGTAAGAATATATATCTTCTCTGGCATCTAGTCAGCAATAGCAAAATCTTTCTAGCTTACGCCAATTTTCGGCAGGTAATACGCGAGAAGAAAAAATAAGGAGCTCCACATTGTTCGCGATGATTGCCTTAAGAGCCAGATTTTGCTCAATTAGATCGTTCATCACACTGTCAAAATCCTTCTCATCACTAATTAAAGGAAAGATAATATCAGATATTTTAGGCAACTATGAAGAAATTCTAGAGGCAAATAGTGATATAATCCAATTAAAGACGCACCTTTCATATTGTGGAAAAATATAAAGCCCAATATTATCTTCAGTAGGTGGTGACATCCGAAAACTCAGAGGCCATATGTCATACCTTGATAACAACTCTACATCAAGCAGTGGGGGAAGTCCAATTACAGTGCAGTGCACTTTTGAGCAAGCTATGCTTGACAAATGAGCAACAAGACCTAGAAGAGTCATATTGTTCATTCTAAATTGCCCCCTATTCAGGAAAAAAGAAAATTGTACTTTTTTTTAACTGATGTTCAATAAATGACCCTTTGAAAGTAATTCAATGAATCTTTATTTTTCATTTAGTGTGTGTTTGGATGGAGGAATTTAAGGACAAAATATATTTTGGAGTACTTGAAAAACTTTTGACACCAAATACTTTTTTGGATGAAGAATGGAAAAAATTAAGTATAATTTATAAGTATTTGCTATCAAGTTCTCCAATAAAACCATGATAAGTAAATATTTTGTACAACTCAATACCACAAGATTTGATGCTTCAAAAACTTTCCTCCACATGTCATGTATTTGTTGGTAATCTTAATAGCAAATACATATGAAACTTTATCTAATGTAATCCTTTTAAAAATCTCAAGTGAAATAATCATAGAATTGTTTTGTCAAAAATAGAAGACTAAATTATACCTCCAAACTGGATTAGAAACTGGTTCAACCTGGCTATATTTGTTACACTCTGGATATAGCAATCCCTGCGACATAAAAAATTCGGACTCATCCATGGTATTATTAGTGTGAACATATTTCTCAGGTTCCAATGCTGGCTGTTTTGATTGAGTATTCGGAGAACATTTAAATGATTCAGAATCCTCATAAAAAATGTTCTCATCTTCAAGGTCCAATTGTCCTCTGTTAATTGGTAAATCTTGATTTCTGTTAGAAATGTCATAGTTCTTGAGGTAATTAGAATTCTCTGCTTCTGATGACTTCCCCACAGAGGCCTGATCAAGGACAAGGGGTTTTTTCTTGCTCTCCTTTTGAATTTTCATCCTGTTATATTTAGCTTCAATGGCTTGACTTATGCGTCCACTTTTCCTCAATTCCACTGATCCACATTTGGTATCCTTTAGAGAGCATTCCTCACACTTCCAGCAAACTGTTCCATCATCTTCTTTATGCATCTTCTCTAGACAATAACTACACGTATACGTAGATATATTAAAAATTTTACACATATTTCACAAGAATTGAGATTAAAGAAAAAATATGTGTGACAAAGGCCTCAGGCCCCACTTTTTCAAAGGCAGGAGACACAAGGTATAAGTTATACAGGTGGTCTACAATCCTGCAATAAATCGTTCCTACAAATCCTATTAGGTATTGCAATCCAAACAAAAGACTTCACTTTGGAAGGAGCCTTAAAATCTGACAGAGGATAAGCAATGAGAACTTTGTCAACACCTAAGCAATGAACTGAGAACTCAAAAGGACAATTATAGGAATAAGCATGATAAGAATCCAAAGTACAAGCTCTTAGATCCACATAAGAAGAAGGCCACCTGGCTGGGCAGAATCAATCAAAGAGATTCAACTACAAAAAAAGTTCCTCTGCAAACAGGGTGACACAAGAGGATGAAATTATGTAGTTAGGGATAATAGATTGAGAATGGAACTGTCTCTCAAGGAGGTCAACAGAAACCTAGACAAGGAGAAATATAGATACAAGCTAGAAAGACAATGCTAGGTCTTGGTGAGATGACTTCCAATAGAGAGAAAGAAAACCATGATCCCATCGAGGTAAAAAAACCAAACACCTGTATTTAGTTCCTGGAATGCTTTGGTAGTTCTTAGGCTACCTTCTTTTGCACTTTCATGCCATATAAATGTTAATGGCAGTAGATATTGTTGTTGGACTTCTCTTCCAACAATCATCATCTTAACCTAAGATAATCTGAATCAACTTAATTATATCTTAGAGTCTTACATCTACAATGCTTTGCGAATACATACACTTAAGAATGGGCCATAAAAATATGATATCAAATCTAATCTGAGTACATACACCTCAAAGATTATTCATAAAAAATATAATTGCAAAACCCAATCATTGCAAGATAGAATCAAACTAAGCCTACTAGGTAAATATGAAATATTGCTGGTGATTGGTCAGAAAGAAAACACAATATACCTATGCTCAGCAGAAACCTGGCACTGTACACAGTATACGAGGCGCTTCAAATCTCCTTTATCGCCACATTTTTGACAAATTTTTGTCTGAAAAGATCATGATAAGTATTATACACATATTGTAAAACCACAGCAAGAAATGAAGATGAAATTGGAATGTTCCTCTGATAATGGCAAAAAGTTGCTCTCAATGATGACAGACAAATTCACGCTTAAATGAAGATTGTGTCCTCAGTCTATTTCACCCCCGAACCCTAGGAGAACTGACTTAACTTTCAAATCAAAGTAAACAAAGATAGATTAAATCTTCATCTTTTAATTAACAAGGAAGTTGGTTTAAAGACAAAAATAAATTAAAATGCATATGTGAAATTGCTGCAAGGTCAACTTTTGGAGTGAAGGAAAATAAATTGTACGAGCCCTTAATTGGAAGGGTCATACACATTCTCACCTATATATAATATAATAAATTAGTCTTTTGTTTCTGTCAAGAATTAAGAGAAGATATTGAGAATCTTTACAGACATGTAAGACAAGATTGATCAAAACACGCTTTTCTTGAAATTAAATAGAGAAAATTGTGTGTCCACTCCCTTTGGTGTTTTGGTCATACAAACGTAAAATTGGTGATAACCACAAAGTTGTCCTATGCTTAAAAACTATTCCCATAAAACTAGATAAAGAGATAGAGAGAAAAGAGAGTGAAAATTCCATTCCCTGGTTTGAGAAAAGAAGGCAAGCCACGGAGAGGGGATAGCGACAAAACAGAAATAAAGAAAGGGATTGAAGTTTGTACCTTCCTCCGTTGAAGGAAAGATGGTTGACTTGTCGATGCGTCAATGCCAGAATTGCGAGGAATGATCATCATCAGAGTAACGAAAAACATTACGACACCCAAAATCAACCACGCAAAACAAAACTGTCTCTTTTATTTATATATATATGCATAGCAATAGCAGAATAATATATTCACAATTCAGTGTGAGCGTAACTGATTCGACTAGGATTGGGATTCGTTCTCATAGATAGTGGGAGTGTGGGACTGGGAAGTCAATTGGTCACGTTTACCGCCTTCTCATTGCCCGTGCTCAACACGTTTCTCATCTTTGTGGGCCTTCTTCACTTTCAAAGCCCAAAACTAACTAGTCTCCCCTAATATTGATTACCATATGTATAACATGGGACAAAAATATGTGATCTAAAGCAACGAATAACAGAATAATGAAAAAAGAATAAACTATTCATTTGTTTTTAAAATATTTTTTTAGATTTGATCTTTCTTTTAGTGTTTAGATTAAAGAAGATAGACGAAAATTGTAATGAAATGAAATTTTTATATAGAATTAAATTATTTTAATTTTTGTTAACCAAAATATATTTTGAAGTTTAAAATTATTATTATATCTAAATTTGAATTAAATATATATTATTAATGTAAATTTTGACCTAAAGTAAATTATTTGACTATTTTATGTATTCAAATTTAATATTTGATAATACTTTAAATAAAGATTATCTTTACTAAATAAATATTTGTAAAAATAACACAGTCCCTATCTAAAAAATTTATTTATTAATTGACAAAAATTGTTGAAATTGTGGTTGAAATTTATTTAGTTATTATAATAACATTATAAATTAAATAAAAATTAATTACCTTAATGGAAATAATAATATTATCAACCTTTTTTAAAAAATATATATTAATTGAATATTTTTTCAAAGAACTAATTTAAAAAGAAATATTTTTTAAAAATACAATTATATATAAAGTTTTATTTAAAATTTTCCCTCTTCAAAATTTTTATTGAAACTAATTAATCATTAAAAAAATATTATAGTTAATGAATTCATCAATTAATCAGTTTTATTTTAACTTTTCTTCAAAGAAAAAAGAAAAATTATCAGCTACCCGTCTTCTCTTTTCTTCTGCCTTTTCTTCTCAAACTCCTGCACATTAATGGTATACTCCATAGAGTAACTCAAAATTGCATTTCTTTTATCTGTAATCATATACAAGTCAAAGTAATATTCACAAAAAGATTAAGATTATTGTGGCCTGACTCCACCTGCAGAACCACATTAAATCAATGGCAACCCATGCCATGAGTGCGAATGTACAAATTCGCAAGTGTCAGTACACTGATGATCACAGGACTACAAGTCCCACATAAACTCAAACTCAATTGCTTCCAATTTTCAGTCAGTTTTTGCTTAGAATCTATACCTAAACCCATTAGCCATGGCATTGTCCTAAAGCCTTACAGGTAATCCAAAGTTGTGGAATGTCTTGATACTTCCATCTAAACCAGCAGCCACAATGGATAGTCCCCAAGTTTCCAATACACATCTTTCACGCCAACCACCATCCTTGTTACACAGTTGCTCAGGATCATATTCATCTTCTGCAAAATGCAAATCCCAACTAGGAAGTTTCTCCTCCGGCCATGTCACAGAACCCCGGCATGTTCCATCAATGTTAAACCAGTTACCAAGAGAAAAACGCTCCGAGTCTCTAACACTGGGTGAAGCTTCTAGGTAATGTTGCATTTCTAGAGAAGATGTTGCAATGTTACTACCAGAGCAGCCACTTTGTTCTGTACTACTCATGCCTGACCATGGTAATGCAACAGTAACACCCTCTGTGAAAAAGTACTCACAGGAACGCTCAGATTTTATCTGTTTGGATGATGGATTTTCCAAGTCACTAGAGTTCCAAATGTACACATGGGAGTCATCTCCAACTGAAATTATATGCTTTCCACTTGATGTAAATGAACCAGACATCTGGCTTCCTGACTTAGGAAGACCTGTTAGAAGAATTAGGATGAGCTTCATATAATGAGTTCAAATTTGATGTAATTCTAGTATGTCTCGCTAATGACTCAAAAGTGCCTTACCTTTGAATTTCTGGATAAGTTCAATGCCATTGAATACGCGAACTTTGGAATCTTCTGATGTGATCATAACTCTTCGGTGTTTTTTCAGGGAAAACTGCAATGAGAAAAGGGTTTACAATGTTAATAAATGATGTACAAAGTACAGACCATAGCATTCTAAGAGAAAAGAATTTCAAGATTAAAACCTGAATGCCGGTAATCTTGTTTCCAGCTGTTTTCTTCTTTCCACGAAGCCATATCTCTGCCTCAAGCTGGAAATGTTTGCCTAAACCATTAGAAATTCAATTTAGACACTCTTTGACTTTGAATAGGGGATTCATGACTACAGTAATCAACAAGTACATACCCGACGCAGTATAAAAACGACAAGCGCCTGTAATGGAACCAACTACAAACCCCTGCATATAAGAGATAGTTAAAGATTCATCAGTCTCATGGACACAAGATGGAATTTCCAGATCAGTAATAAGTCAAATGGCTCAAACAAAATCAAGAAATGATTAAGTATTCATAGCCATACCTTCCCATCTGGCTGGTAACTTATAGCAGTAATGACATCTCTTATATCAGCCCAGTCTACAACTCGCTCTTCACATATCCCCCATATTCGGACTTTACCATCTATAGATCCACTAATGAAGTAATTTTGATCAGCAGGATTGAATTGAATGCACGTCACTGCTCCATTTATAGAAGAGACGCAATTACAATTCCATTTATAGGATACACTTAGATTAAATCAAAATATGAAGGAACTGAAAAGTTCTGAATTCTGATCATAAATACGTACCATAATCATTGTGACGGAAAACACTCAGACATTGATTACAACCAATTTGCCACAAGCGAACTGTTTTGTCCATCGAAGACGAAAGTAGAATCTGCAATCAGGTATTTTAGATCAGCTTTCTTGAAAATCGCAAACAGAATATATAGCACACATTGCATAATAAGGGAAAACAAAACAAGGTAACAACTTCTTCATGCTTAACTCACATCTGAATCAGACCAGGCCAAATCCAAGACATCACTGGAATGACCATAGAATTCTTGCAGTGGCGATTCCTCAATTTGGAAAACCTTATTTGGAAGCAGTATGAAGGGTTGTTTTGACTGTTTCTTCCAAGAGCAGGAGATATCCTGTCTCACTTTGCTATTCACTGTACTGTCTTCTGCAGTGAAGCAAATGCTGGATGTGTCCATTGATACAACACGCCATACACGTACTACCCCATCTTCACCTCCACTTGCTAGATACTGACCATTGGGACTAAACTTGATCGTCCAGATTAGGCCTTTGTGAGCTCTGATCTCTTGTCCAAAATGCAAGGCACTCAACTCCTTCCACCTCTTTCTGTTCTGTCTTACATTCACTCTCCGAGTCTTACTCATCTCTTTGTTCAGTTTTGATCTGACTTTGCCTCCAATTCCTTTCCTGCCTTTCACAAAGCGCTTCCACCAGTCGTTCATTTTCTTTTTCCCCATACCAAAAGCACCATATTCATGTGGGGCCTCAGCCTCAGCTTCAGCTTCTGGGTGTCTGTGTTCTTTGCCTGTACAAGATAACTGATGCACCTTCCTTACAAAGTTTTCGTCTTTCTGACACCCAATACGTTCATCAAACAAGACGTTTGCTTCAGTGGGCGAACTGAGGGCATTGGAGACTGCACCTTCACACTCCCTCATCCTTTCCAGTCCCAAGCTGTTATTCTCTCGAGAACAATCCTTGGAAGAGATAACAGGTAATCCCATTATTCCCTGTAGAAAACGATGCCGTCTTTCCTTCACACTCTGAGGCTCATTCAACCAAACTTCATACCCGAACTTGTTAGAGCCTAACACAGGGTCCTGAGGTGACAGACAATCCAGAGAGTCGAAGAATATCTCAGTATCTGCTTCATCAGAACTAAGCATATCTTGTCCTTAGAGACAAACAAGGTTCCTGTTCCACATGAAAAAATCACTTCCAAGTTCCAACCAACACTTCCTCACCAACTATCAATCAACTGCTTAAATATCAACCCAAGCCAAACCCCAATTCACGGTCCGAATTTCGCTCGCTGATTATGCGAAACTCGGCTGAATATTAAAAAAGGAACAAGCATGGGCTGAGTACGAGGAACCAACTAGCAGCCCAAGAAGACCACCAATGACAAGAGTTTTCCGCATGTTCTATCTAAGCCTCGAGTAGGATCCCAATAGTGAAAAAGAATAAATAAATATAATTAACTAATATTCCCCAAACCCCGATACACTAATAGAATAATCAAATACAAGCAACCAGAGCAAGCACACTTGGCTGTGTGTGGCTAACCTTTTTTAGTTCTGAGGCTTCAATGCTGAGCAATAAGAAAATCAAACATTATCACCGACCCTCCTGTTTTTATGGCTACTGCAATAAGTCAAGGGTCAATTCCACACCAAAAGCCCTTCAAGTTCTCTGTATGGAACCCAAACCCAAAAGAGTTGAGAGTTGGGGATGAAGAGAAATTGGCGGAGGAAGAAAAGGTGAAGGCGAGGAGAAAGAAGGAAGAAAGAAGGATGTGATGTGTGATGTGTCGCTCAGAAATCAAACCAGCTTCATGTAACATATGTCGGCCATGGAGACAGCTTTACAGGGAAGTGCCTCGAGATCTGGGTTTTGGGATTCAATATTGCAAAGCGCACGAGCGACAAACACGAGCGGCGCAGCCCGGGATACAAGACGCTATGCTGCTGCTGCTGCTTCTTCTCCCTCTGCAACCAACCACCCTATGCTTCCAACTTTTCATGTTTTCTAGTGTGTAGTGAGTGTGATCTCTCCCTCCACCTATATAACAAGGGACTTTTAGTGAGTGAGGGTAATTCATTATTTAAATTAGTACCATCATATCGATTCTGCAAATCTGCTTTACATGAAATTCAGAGAACAAGAAAGGAAACAATAAAACAAAAAATAAACACGGTAAGATTTCTTTAAAAAAAAAAAAAAAAGAAATTTCTGATGCAGAATAGAAAGTTTCGATTTTTTGTTGGTTCTGCAAGAGTTAGTGGATGGGATCGAATTAGAAGGGTATGTATGCATGTATGAATGATATGACTATGAATTGAATTAATTAAAAATAACATTAATGAGTCTAAAACCGTACAAATTTTTGAGATTTCCTAAAAGGCATTAATGGGCTTTTACATCACTGGCGAAAACTGAAAGAAAAAACGAAAATGCGAAGCAGAGAGACGGCCAAAAGCAGTGCAAGACTAGCACAAGTAGCCACAATTACAGCTAACAAAGGAGATAGATAGAGAGGGCAAGGTAAGGAACTAGATGGCTAGCGAAAGCGATGACTCGAAACTCTAAAGGCCTATGAGTGGCAGGTGTCCCACCTTCAACCACAAATAGGGTTTCTTCTTACAGCAATACACCAACTAACTCTGTCTCTGTAATTAGTTCAGATTTAATTTGCTTGGGTTTCGTGCTTCGCTATGAACTCCATTTGTTCGCTCTTCTGGGTATGCTATGCTATGAATGTAACATTGCTCTTCTTTAATCTCTATCCTTGTCTTAAATCTTAATGTATTGTAAGAATATGCATTACCTTTTTTTGTTGTATATATATACCTTAGCTTTCCTATATAAAAAATAAAAAAGGATGGTTCTTTCTCCCTTACCACTTTGAATCACACAGAGCTATCAGTGGCTCTCAGATTCTCTCTAAAAGCAGATATCAAGTTTCCTGTTTCTGCAAAACATCATTTTTCAGAAAACGGGAAACTTCTGTAAAACTGGGTTTGTCCTTTTGGGTGGATCTTCTTGGCAATAAACCTCAAGTAGAAACTCACGTGTCTCAACTCTCAATCCAAACTACAGAGATGAGAGAACCCATCACCCATTTATCCGATATTCCCATTCAAGAGAAAAAGAGCTTCTTCTCACTTTCACACAGCGTGGCCATCTCTGCCACTGAATCATACTCTCTCTGTCAAACCCTTTAACAGTGTAGGCTTGTTGGGGATAGATAGATAGATACAAGAAAACTGTAGGATCAAATATTAAATTTTACAAAACTAAATTAAAAAAAATGACTTAAGATCGAATTCTTCGTGAATGAAAGAGAGATGATTGTGCACATCATTATCATGGCGAAGCAGCTATCGAACCTTCCAAATCTCCGACACTGTCGAGCTCCTTCCTCCGGTCGCCGTTTACAGCCGTTGATCTAATGTCTATTAATTATGGGATAAATTTGGATATAGAATATTCGTAAGGTTGCACACAGACAAAGTACAGCTTACTTAGACTTTTTTTTATAAAAAGTTACATCATTGTGAAATTATATTTATTATTATTTTTAATTTCATTAGTCATTATTTTTAAAATTATAAAATATATAGATAATAAAAAATAACATAATTTTTTATTATTTAAAAATATAATAATTATTTATATATTATATTTTAAAAATTAAAAAAACTAACGTGCGAAATTTTTAGAATTCTATATTTAAGAAATATAATTCAATGTTATACAATTTTTTTTTACTTTTATATTTAAAAAACTTATATTAAAATTAATATAAAGTTAAATGTATTTATTATTATTATAAAAATAAAATTATACTATTATTTTACGTAAAAATATTTTTATTGACAAAAGTAAATATAAATTTTTAAATTAAAACGACATAAAAATAATTTTATTGAATTTCAAGAGACATAAATTCCCAATTAATGTGATGATTCTGTTTGATTTTACTTCACTTTATTGTTTCCTGAATTTATTGCATATGGCATGAGCACTAGCTGTAAAATAGGGAATAATTTAGAATCTTATAACGCTCGTGTGTATTTCTTCATCCCAATCATGTGGCTGTAGTAATTATAATAAATGGTATTATTAATTGTGACAAGAGGGCCTTAAACCAGAGTTTCACATATGCATTTATTAAGTTTTGATATTAGCGTTATTATCACAGTCTTCCAGTACATTCAATTCACATAAAATAAATAAATAAAACTAATCATTAGTAAATATATAAATAATCTTGCAGGTATATATTTGACCTACTTAATTTTGTAAATTAGACCTACTCAAAAGTCTTTACAAGTCAATTCATATATTATTTTCCATTACCAAAGTTTACCATCCTCAGTGTCTTAATGGTTGATTTTGTTATAATTGGTAGAGATTATATCTTCCATTAAATGTATTTAACTTATCCCTTAAAGTAAATTGGTAATTTAGTTTATAAATTATTATTTAATTTATTACAATAAAAATAAAATTTTTTAATTTAATTTTTATAATCAAAATAATCTTTTCTTCAAGACAAATTTCTTTTAATTTTAATAAATAAAAATTTACATAATTATTAACTAGTCACTTCAACTTGATTAAATAACATTTCTTATAAAATAAAGTTTGTGTTGATAAATTGTGCATTTTTTTTTGTATTTAGAGATATAAAAAGAAAAAAATAAAATATTTACACCTATAAAGACTCAACTTAAATAGATTAGAGACTAAATTTTTTTTATCTTTTTATCTTTTTCTTAATATAAAAAATAAATTTAAATTATCTAAAGTAAAGAAAGTTGTGTAATGGTGAAGGACATGAAAAAAAATACAAGTAAATCATAATATATATTCTCTTAATTTTTTTTATCTACATTTCACCATTTTTTTTACTTAAGAAAATCTAAATGCGTATATAAAAATTCAACTTAAATAGATTAGAGACTAAATTTTTTTTATTTTTTTATATTTTTTTAATATAAAAAATAAATTTAAATTATCTAAAGTAAAGAAAGTTGTGTAATGGTGAAGGACATGAAAAAAAATACAAGTAAATCATAATTCATATTCTCTTAATTTTTTTTCTTTATCTACATTTCACCATTTTCTTTACTAAGAAAATCTAAATGCGTAAAAAAATGTATTAATTTTTAAACAGAAAGGATCCAAACCCAAAACTAACTTTATAATAAAATAAAATAAATATGTGTCCTATTCATAAGTATCTAAATCCCATGGCAATGAGGTGGCAATTTGAATGGCAGACCAAGAAGCAATATGAGGACGGAGCAGCATCCATCATATCTAAATAATTAAGCGTTTGGTATTGTATGACCAATTGGATTTTCCTAATTTCTTGGGTCACACTCACTTTCTCATTCCTCTTTTACAATAATTCTCCATAACCCACCCATGAAAATGAAAGCACGATGATGATGATGATCATCATCATCGATAATATCCCAATTAACAGTACTGCCTATACCATTTTCTGCAGATTTCCTTTTCCTCCATTGTTGCTAACAGTGAGTTTCTTTCTTTTTCTCTCAACACACAAACAAAAAAAAAAATATATATATATATATATATATGACGATCCACCCACCAAAAATAGGGACGCAGATTCGAAATAAAGGCAGAGCAACGTCATTTTACACACAAGTTTGGCCGACCATTTTCAAAAAGCATAAGCTAAGTAACAGAAATGAAATGAAACATGAAAAATAAAATTTGAACACTAAACTTAAGGGAAAACAATGTTGTAGTGGAAGACTAAACATACACCACTCTTCCTTTTTGCTTCCAATCAGGACATGTAGCAGCAGTTAGCAGCATATATATATGACGATTGAAATTGACGTTTTATAATTATCATTATTATTATTAGACTCAACTTTTCATATTGTATTGTATATTCAAAAATTAAAAATAAAAATGTTTCCACGTAAAAGAATAATTATATTTATTTATTTGGTAATAGTAAATTTAGGAGAAAAATAAGGAAGCCATGGAGGTTGATAGGCTTGTGTTTGTGATATCACTTTTTAGGGTTTTAGCGACAAATCTCCGCTCAATCTTGTCTCGTTTAAAACCAAAAGGTCGTACTAATTGCGGACCATCCTACAGCCAATTAATTAAAAAAAAAGTTAGGATTTTTTAAATTGAAAAGATTTTTTTATACCAAAATTGAAAAGATTGAAAGAGAAGAAGAATAAAATTTTAAGCTATTAATGTAAAGTTATTTAAATTAGTATAATCCTTTAAAGGGTGAGATGACTACCACTTATAGGGTATTTTTACTTTCACTGTTTTTTGTTTTTGTTTTTATTAAAAAAATATTTTTTGAAAATATTTTTAAAAATAGGCAGAAAATAATAAATGTCTAAAAATTTGTTTAGCATTTTTACATAGTAATTAATGATACTTTTGTAATTTTTTAATAAAAATAAATATTTTAATTTTTTAATAAAATAAATATTTTAATCGTATAAATATTATTATTTAATTTAACTATAGGCCAACTCAAAATATGAACAAAATTTTAAAGTTATATAACAAATATATTTTTAAAATATTAAAAAGAGAGAAATGAAAACTAATTTTAAAAAATGAGAATAAAAAATGAAAACTGAAATTATTTTCATAAGCCAAACACATTAGCTTTTTATTAATCAAAATGTCTTTTGAATAATATTATTTTTAATTAAAATTTTATTTTAATATTCTTTCTTCAATATTGTTTATTTTAAGTTGAAAATCATATTTAAGTTATTTTAAATTAAAAATATTTATTTTATATTATTCAAATGTATATTTAATATTTATTATGTTATATAAATGATAAATATAAAGAGCTTGCGATCAAAATAAATAAAATTGTACTTTGCATTTCATTACAGGAGATTTTAATATAACATATCTTTTAATGTCGACAAAGAAGTGCCAAAATTTTTAACAAAGAGAGAGATATTATATAATTTTTATATATTTTATGAAAAATATATAATTTGGCCTATATATCTTATTTTATTTCATGACAACTCTCAGTCTCTCACGAAGTAGCTGTAGAGGTGGTTTGGTTTTATGTTTTTTCAAGTTTCTTTTTGTTATGTTTGTACGACCTTGTATGAGCTTATGCTGTTTGTTGTTTCTTCCTTCATGTATCTTTTAGCAAAACAAAACAAAAGGAAAAAAATTAAAAGAGGAGACTGAAGCAAATAAAATCAAGAAACGATTAATTGCATGGTTGTTCTTATCAATATACAGGGACTTCTCGCTGGCTTACCAAATGTGCATTTTTTTTATTTAATTTTTAAAATATAATATAAAATAATCATTATTATTATTTTAAAATAATAAATTATATAATCTGCTCATTTCTTGTAAATTTTTATTATTTTTATTATTTTTTCTCATTTTTATCACATCTCATATTTTATTTTATATTTTATATTATAAAATATATTATTTTGTGAGATGACTATTCATCAAGAATCGTTATAATATACTAGATGTTTATCTTATACAAAAATACATACTATTTTTCTTTAAATTTTAAAATATTATTATTATAATTTTAAAATAATACAAAGTTATTTATCTCTCTATTTA
This sequence comes from Senna siamea, assembly GCA_031216115.1. Lineage (NCBI taxonomy): Eukaryota > Viridiplantae > Streptophyta > Magnoliopsida > Fabales > Fabaceae > Senna > Senna siamea. Next base: position 15,822,704 of record CM062359.1, on the reverse strand, counting down.
TCTTTTGTAACTTCTCAAAATTTTTAATTTTTCTCTCTCATTATGTCCTCATATTACACATTTTATATTATAAAATATATTTATTTTGTGAGGCCCATGATCATAATACCTTAATTATATATATATATATATATATATATATATATATATATATATAAAACCACCAAATTGTTTATTTTCTTTCGAGGTCATCTGTTTGCTCATAAGTTGACTTGGAAAGAACAATATCTTCCTCCAAATCCCAGCCTTTCACTTGATACATACAATGAACCTTCTACAATTATATAATCGTGCATTTTAAAATTAGCATAAAATATACTTTTCAAGAATATTTTGCAATGCAAGAATATAATAATTAAGAAAATCTGCTTATAATATACCTAGCTATATGAGTGAATTCTTATATAATCAAGTAGGTTAGTCCAATGCGTCAAAACAAGGTTCGAATTTTTTATGAAAGATATACTTATATTTAATATTTTTTAAAAATAAAATTATCTCTAATAAAAAAATATATGTTAGAGGCAAATAAAAAATATATATTAATTCTATTGAATTTTCGGTCCTTCATAAGTCACAACGAGACAAATTTAAATTTAAATTTTTAATAAGTGTTCATATTTAATCTTTAATAATTATTAGAATAAAATTAAAAAAAAAAAATTTATACCGACTGAAAACTGTGGGTTGTATGATAAGGTGCAAATCTTAATAATGTAGAGAGGTCGAAAAGCACATGCAATTACATTAATTTGCTAAAGAAGAAGTATGTGGTGGCGATTCTACAGATGGGCCTATGTCCCACAAAGCTACTATGTCCTTCTGAAGTCGTTGTCACATAAAAAGGAAAAAACAGAAAGGTCGGAAGGCAATAATTCATTCTGTGTTTTGGTGAACATAGTTGTCGATGGAAAAAAGTTGTAAAGAAAAATCTTGCAATAGGGATGGCTTTGATGTTGCAAGTGTTTATAGAACAATGGAGAAAGGAAGGAGATGAGTGAGTTTAATTTGCGTAGCCATACTCATGCAGATGGCACCTTACAGAATAGTTTCAATTTCATACTTGAAGAGCCTACCAATAAATTAAATTTATTGAGACACACACATATATAGAGCCTTCAAAATGTGCTACATTGCTCCTAAAAATGGAAAAGCATAATAATTTAATTAAAATCTTAGGCAATATGCACAGAGAAAATTAAGATCAGATCTCTTATCGAAATTTCATAATTTCAGACAAGAAATATAATATTCTATGCCTTATTACAATTTTTTTATGAAAAAAAAAAATAACTTGAAGATCTGTTCAAACAGACAACACATTTCCACTACTTAATCTTTTAAAAGCTTTATTCAAACTAATAGCTAAGCTCTTTGATTCTAGATATGGACAAGTTATATTAATTTCTTCAAAGTCAAAGGAAAAAGAAAATTTTCAGATAAGAATTAAGGCTAAAATTTATTTTGTTTAAAATAAGAATTTACCTTAACCAATTACTAAAACAACATAATGAAAATTTGTGAGCAAAGAAAAGAATAAATCAATAATCCAAAAAAGAAATCTTGTATATATATGTATATATATATATATATATATATATATATATAAATAATGCCAGTCTCAAATATATAAAAAGAAAAAATTGAGTTGAGCCATTTTTTAATCTTTGAACTTGAGAACAGTTTAGTCCAATTTTGTTTTTGACGGGGCCTAATCATATCCAATTAATTTTATATGACAATTTTATAAAAATGAGTTTAAACTTGAGAAAAATTTGCTTATTTTGAAATTTTGTTGGGTAAATACAAGTTTGGATCTATAGATTGGGAGATTCAATAAAATAGAAAAGATTTTTTTTTTTTGTACTTACTTAGATCTAAGTGTAGAAATATGAATATATTTTTTTAATGACTAAAAGATCTTAAATATCCGGACCTTATTAACAATCACCTACAACTACAATATCCCTATAAATTATAGAGTCTTCGTCGCTTTCCTTTGTGGTGGACAGTATTATAATTTTTAAGGTATTAATTTTTTTAATTAGTTGATGAAGTATTAAATTATTTAAATTTTGTAAAAAAAAATTGATAAAATAATAATTTTTAATATCTAAATCAACCAAATAAAACTTTGATTAGTTTCTTACGAGTATTGGTTAACAAAACTGTATAATTTATTTCAAATCAAATAATTGTTTAGATAGAGGCTATTAGTGTCACTTGCTCAATTATAATAGCCAATCAGAAAATAGAATAAATGATAGAAAGGAACAAGTTAAATCAAGTTTGTGCAAGAGCTTTTGGGAAAACAAAAACATAAGCTTGTGCAAGAGCCCTAACGAAGCCTACCATTTGAAGCCCATGCTATATAAGCCCATGACTTTTATGCCCAAAGGTTAATGGGTTCAATTCTGACCACTCACTGAGGTCCGGCCCAAAACAATAAGTGGGCCTTCAATTTTATTTTCATTACTTCACCCTGAAAATTATTATAACTCTATTTCCCTACTTTCTAAAATTTTAAAATATCCGAATTTGGATCTATTTGTGTGAAAAAAATTTAAAATAATTATTATTTTTAAAGTTATGACTTATTTACATATAAATTCATAAAAAAAGTATACAAGTTACATTAATTATATTATGTAAACTTTAAATATGTAATTAATATAAAATATTAACAAATTTATCCTTACAAAATTATTAAATACAATACTTTATAAGTTTATATTAAATTTAAATTATCTTATTGATAAAATCAAAACAAATAACATAATTTATATATATATATTTAATATAATAAATTAAATATATATTTATAATATAAAAATAATATTTAAATAATTTATATAAAACGAATTTGACTCTCAATAAAATATAATCCTCCTCATAAGATAGGGGTGATAATTCCTATTCACCGGTATAAACATAAATCCAAAAGTTCATCTAGCATAAAATGTGTCTTATATATATATATATATATATATCATTGTTTTTTTAATCCAAAAAATTAAACAATCAATTGAGATGCTCGTATAGAAGAGTTGATAACAAAAGACAAAAGTCATTAAGTATACGTATTGAGTAGATAAGAATAGGGCATATTAAAACTTAGAAAAAACATTGGTTAGTTGAAATGATAATATTTTATTTTCTTTAAACAAGATTTTGAGTTTAAATTTTGTGTATAGAAATGTATTTGTTAAGAAAATTTTATTCTTGTTATGAGACTCCAACCAACTCAAGCCAAATTAATTTGATCTCAATAAATTTTTGGATATTGAAACTTAAAAAAAAAAAAAAAAGACTTACAATGAGAAAAAAAAAAAAAAAGTTTTGATGTGGTGGGTGTGAAATTTTTGTTGATGACCCTACCATTACTGCAACGATCCATTCATTGCCATTACTCATACCACAGACCAAATTCCCTATTCACACTCAGAATCATGGTTTTTGCTTTGATATTTCATACTAATTACTAAGAGATCGACAAAGCATGCAATGCAACACTTTGATATTAAGTATGTGGTTTAATCATGAAAATACTCATTCTTGCACGTACACATATACATGATATATATACATATGTGATATACCTCTTATCCTTTTTTCTCATTCATTTCTTCGACATTTCCTACCTCACACGGCACATAATTGGCATAATGCTAGAATTATAGTTGTCTGATAAGACAATCAACACCCCCCACAAACATGATCTTTTGCTCTTTTTTTAAGAAATAAACAATTAAAGAGACAATATGTGTGTGTGTGTGTGTGTGTGTGTATAATTAATGAATGTTTTATCTATTTATTATAAAGACGCACGAGTTGGATGTGGGTAGTTGTGTTTGTAGCCCTTGAGTAGTTGAATGAGGCACGTAGAGGAAAGTGGGACAGGCATAAGGCATACATTCCCTTTTTCAAATACATTTTTTATAAAGTTGTTGAATTGTATTATTTTATATATTAATTTTTATTTAAATTAATATGTAATATAAAATATTTATATTATACATTAAAATGCACTTTATTATTTTACACTTTAGAAAATTCATTCAAAGCATTCATTCAAACAATGCAAGTGCAAATGCTCCAACAAGAAAGAGTGACGACAAGTTTCCAAAAAATATATAATGCAAAATGAATGAGCGTGCGCCTTTCTTTTCCTTTTGTCTAATCAATCACCAAATTACGTGGGGCATAATTTTTCTTTTTGATTTTGCATTTTATTTATTTATTATTATTGTTTAAAATTATTAATTGATCCACAATCAAATCAAGAATGTTAGGATGGATGGAACAAGGGGCTATGTACCTTTCTGTCTTTTACCACCCACAGATTGGACAAGCTGTCATTCCCATTATGCCTCTACCCAAACTAGGGAATGTCCTGCTAAAATCCAACCTATGCACTATCAATTTTTTTTGTTCTATAAGTAATTTTTTAAATTATATAATTATACTTACTCTCTTTTTAATTTTAAAAATTACATGTAATATTTTAAAAATTTGATATAATATTATATAAATATCACTTCTAATTAGAGAAGATCTTGAGGAGGAAATAAGTAGAGTTTTATAAGCCTTATTCTTGGATTCAAAGAAAAACTTTTTCTCTAGCTTTTAGACTTTTTAAATCTTTTAATTTGATCTTGTTTATTTGAACAAAATTTATATTGATTATTTTTTTGAACCATGAATCATTTATATATAAATTTATAAAAAAATTCTTATAAGTTGCCTCAATTATATTACATAATCTTAAATATATAATTAATATAAATTCTTGACTAATTTATCTTTACAAAAGTATTAAAACTAAATAGAGAATTAATGCAAATAATATAATTTGTGTTTAGTTTTTTCATATAATAAATTTTGTATATGTATTTATAATATAAAATAAATATTTAAATAATTTATATGACATATTTGAGTTCGAGATGAGTATCACTATCCCTATATTTAGACTTGAACCCAAAAATTTTTATATTTGAACTCATTTATTTAATACTTAGATCCAAAAAGAAAATTTACAAGTATCAATAGGGTACATAATCATTTCCAATTCTAATTTATTTGTTGTTAATAAAATTAGTATTTTATATTAATTTCAAAAAAATTGTCTATACTAATATATTAAGAATCTCATGTATGTTAAAATTTAATATACATTTAATTGCATTTACTATTATGTTAAAAGTTAAATATAATTTTATTTTATACAAAAACTAAAGAGAGATAAGTATGATTTTTGAAACTAACAAGCTAAAAAAATGTAATTAATTTAGCTATATATATAAAAGTTAGTGTAATTTACTTAAAATTTTATATAATTTATTTTATTATTATACACATATGATAAATTAAATTTTTGAATTTTATAATTGGTGGTAATGGACAAAGAAATTTACAAAAATATCACCTTGACATCCAATAAAATAGAGATAAACAAACCTTGTAGACCCAACAAGAAGGAACATATATATCTTTATCACTCGTATTATTATACAAGTGGGACTTGCACGTAGCTCCACCAACGACTTCTGAGACAACTTGAACTTACTCCTTAAATAGAAAATTATTTTTTGGGTTATATCAAAAATATATAATATAAATTCATCTGAATTTTACTTAATTAACCTTAATATTTAAAAAAATTAATAAAAAGCAAAATACTGTAAAGAATGATCGAGTACTGTACTACTAGTAGTACTGGATTGGACAAAGCTGGTTTTTGCTGCCTTCAAGCTTTCAAATCCAAAGACGTGAGAGGTTCCACGTGCAGAGCAAGAAAACCAATGAGAATGTATCAAATTCAAACGTCCACTTCAAGAAAGGAGTTGTCAAATTTGAAATTGTGGTCATTTAGGGCAATTTTATATTTTTTGTTCCTTAATTTTGTGTAAATTTTTATGTTTGTCCCTTGAATTTTATCTAAATGTCACCATATGAATAATCCAAAATGAAATTATTTAGTCGTTAAGTTAATAAAACAGTTTAAATAAAGTAAACAAAATCAATTCTTTTTAACTATAGAGAATTTATGTTTTTCTTTTAGATGTAATCAATATGATTGTGATAATGACAATGACGATGACGATGACGATGATATGTTGCCCCGTACACACGGTGAGTGAAGGCTTGCCACGAGAGGACCACGAATGAAGGCATGAAACCACAAATGGTGAATATTGTCGATGCACACCCAACATTGATCTGTTTCCCAACTCCATCCATTATGTGACACGTTCACCTTCCTCTACAACATTACTCACTCACTACTCAAAGTCTTTGCATAAATTGCATCCTCTCATTAACCTTGTGGTTACCATTACCAACCACACATGATCCAAAACTCGTACACTTGTACATTCAATTAATGCTCAGGAGGGACAACCACACATGATATATGTTTGATTTTTCATGGATTTTGATTAAAAACATTTAATGACTTGAAAAAAAAATCCATAAAAATTGACAAAAATAATAAGAGAAAATTTTAATTAGTTTCATAAGTATATTAGTTAACTAAACTCATAATAAAGAAGAATTTTTTTAACTAGTGCACTTAGGATACTAGTTAAAGATTTTATTAATGAGTGTCCTTAAAACACTGGTTACAAGTTTTGCTGAACAATACCCTTAAGATTTTATTATCTCTATGTAAACTGTTATCTTATAATAAAAAAAAAAAAAAAATTCTTCTTCTCAATAGAAAGAATACTTTTTACTTCACCAGGGGAATGCACTATTTTTATATTAAATGAAATATTTATCATTTTTATTTATTTTATTTATATTTCTCTCTTATTGATTCTTTATTTTTTTATAAGATTAAAAAGAATTAATTATTTTTTTACAAGATAATAATTTTAATTATAAATTTCTTTAATTATAAATTTATATAATTAATAATTATAATCAAGTAATAAAATTTTAAAAAGAGCATTGATAATAAAAAAAAATCACTTAAATTACATAGGAAGCTCATTTAATAATATCGAAAAGGTTCCTTCGTTGATTTAATAAATAAATAAATAAATAAACTTTAATAAAATAAGAAAAAAGTATTTTTGTCTTTTGAAAAATGAAAGAAGCTCATTTAATACATAATAATTTTTAATATTTAAAAATTTTATCAACCAATCAAGTGAACCTTTAATAAGTGTTTAAGACTATAAATTTTTTAAAATATAAATTTTAATAAAATAATAAAATAAAATAAAAAATAATTTAAAGACATATCATAAAGAAATTAATACCTATATATATATATATATTTTTTTTTTTTCTACACTTTAAATCGTACTCTAAAGCACTCATCGCCAGAACTCAATAAAGAAATGGAGAAAGATGGGAGGTGGGCATGCATTAATGTTTAGGGGGCATAAACCCTTTTTTCCGGTTGCATGTATGCCATAGGGATTGGAGTGGTCAAACATAGAATGTATCTGCCTCCATCCTTTTAACCAATTTCTTTTTCCATTGGGATTCCCATCTTTTTCATTCCTTTCTTTGAAACAAACAAACAAACAATTTTGTCCAAAAACAAAAGCTCCCTCTACCTCTATCCTCACCAAACCAAACTCATTCACCGTTTGATTATTCCTTCCTCCAATTCATTTTCTTTACAAAATTGCATTCTTGTTAATGGGATTATGCTTTATTCAACTGCCTTCAAATTAATCCTTACAATGAATTTCACATTAATTAGAGAAAAATGATAACATCTTCCATGACAGGTTCATCAATTTTCACTGTGATTTGTAAAAAATTATACAAAGAAGAAAATTTGTAATCTAGGAAACAGAGGATCACAAGCTACAATTGAATTTCGCTTTTCAGTTTCACTATTCACTAACAAAATTTCCTTGCATTTACAAACTTGCTTTTGCTTTTGTAAAATTTGAGTGTGTCTCCTCCAACAGGAAGAGATGGGAATGAAAGTGAGTATGATCAAAAGGGCATGATATGAGCAGTCTTAGTATGGTAGCAAGAGAGACACGATTTGGAGTTAACCCTAAAAATCTTGAGCAAATCGGCGCACATTTGACGAACCCCTAGTGAACAATTGCTCTGCATCAGAAGCAGAATCTTGGTCAAACCATTGGCCTTCGTCACTGCTTCGTGCGCCTTCTGATCACCAAAAACGTAGCACACACTCCACAGTATCGTCACCGCGTACTCCGTCGCCTCGCTCGATCCTTTCAGCATCTTCTGCAATATCGCCGCCACGCAATTTGCGTCATCACAAATCTCCGACCTTCCTTCCTTGCTCGAGGACATCGTTTCCAGCAGCTTCAGCGCCTTCTCGCTGATGGAAACGCTCCACTTGGACTCTGAGAGTAAATCCGATAATGCCTTTACAGCTCCAAGATGGACTAATTTCGTCTTGTTTCGTTTCGGCGTTGAGATAGCAACCAGGCACGATAAGCCGTTCTCGATTACCACTGAGTCTTTGTCTGGTGCGATTAGTTTAATCAATTCAGACATTAGGCCTTCATTTTCTGCAATCAATAACTTGGATTCAACGTCCACGGCGATGAATTTCAAAATCCTCGTTGATGCAATTTTGGATTCCGAGCTGCCTTGTTGCAGAACCAGAAGAATAGAAGCTAAGCAATTGCCTTGCTGCCTCTTCAACATCGAATTTTTCAATGCCTCACCGTCTTCCATTTTATTTACAACCAAATCCAAAGTCGTCACAACTTTTTCAAGAAATTCAACAGTTTCTGTAGCTTCACCATCGACATTGACATTGTCGAGGAAGGCAACGAGCAGAGGCACTAACCGCTCCACTTTGGCAAGGAATTCTCGGTTTTCTTCAGACTCTTGAGCGAAGCATAGAATTTGTGTGAGGGAATGAGATCGATTCTCACTGTGGCTCTCCATAGCTGTGATAGCGTGGAGGACTTGATCCTGCGAAGGGACCGATTTGGAAACGGGTGAGTCAGCAGATTCGACTCGGGGTTGGACCGAGTCTGTCCAGATCTGGATAAGCCTCTGTAAAGTACGATTAGGAACAAATTCCTTGGTTTGAAGCACCTGCATGGTGGCGGGGCAGGTGTTGTTGCCGTTGTCAAGCCAGCGTTGGATGCTGGAACGGTCATAGGTAACGCCGGTGCAAAGGCTCACCGGAGACTTCATGACATCCAGTGATATGGGACACCTGAAGAAGCTTGGAACTGTGATGCATAGATCATCCCTAACCATGGTGACCACCGTTTGGCTCGAGGGAAACTGAGAAAAGTTGGGAAACAGAAGAGAGAAAGAGAAAGAGAAAGAGTTAGGAGATGAAGCGAAGCAGACAAGGAAAGGGAAGAGGGGGTGTGTGTTTAAACATAAAGATGAGAGAGAGAGTGGTCAAAGGTAGGTGACGTCATTTACGCACTTTTATTTATATTCTGATTTGATTTGTGAATTGTTAATAATAAACAAATAAAAATAAATGAGATTGATAATATTGATCGGTTGGTTTTTGGTGTATGGTCAAATGAAGGATGGTTTGGGTTTAACGTTTACCCAAGTGCTGGTGTGAGAGTGTGGAAAGGATAGTGATGGAGACCGTCGGATTACACGAGTGGTAGGGATGGATGGATGAGATGAAAAGTGAGGTACACGTGCTTTGATGGTGGGAAATAAATGCGTATGATGAGGAGGAGAACGTGGGGAGGGAGAGGGGACCATGATCCATAAAGCAATGAGGTTCTGAGGAGAGGGCCCCACGAAGGGTTCCATTGGTCGGCCTGATTGCATCCGTCGTAAGTTTGGGGAGACTGGAGAGGAAGGCTACCTAGCTAATAGTAGCAACCTATTTCCCTATTACTATTTAGCCTAGCTACCTCTCTTCTGTTCCACGCCATTTTTGCCTTTTCTTTTTTATAAAAGCATAATTCTTTCAGTACGATACTACCGTGTCCCTAAATTTGTGCTGCCTTCCCCCCCTCAATTTCTGCATTAAATTATTACTTTATTACATTTTTAATTTAAGTTAAATTATTTTTAATTTAAATTCTGCGTTAAGTTATCACGCGCATCCTCCCATCAAATGTTGCAAGTTAAATGAATTGTGTTATTTTAATAAAATTTTAATTTAATTTATAAGCGAGATAAATAAGTTGAGTTATTTAATTTATTAATTTTTTAATAAAAAGTTTTAAAATATTATATTATAATAAATATGAATAATATAATTAAATATAACATAATATAATAACAATAATTGCATATAATTATAAAGTCTTAGAGTCAATAACATAATTAAAGTTAAGTTAAATTATTAAACCAAAAAAGTTAAATAAACATAAAATAAAATTTTTTAAATTTTAAAATAAGCATCGGTTAACTCATTTTTATTATTTGATTTAATTTTTTTTATTATGGTTAATAAATTTTTTTCGTGAATTAAAAAAAGAGAGTAAATCTTCAGATTAAATAGATTGACTCTGCTAGTTAATTAAAAATGGAGCGTATTAAAACAAAAGGGAGAGCAATGCGGTAGATCCCACGGTGTCCTAAATTAGATATCTAAAAGCAATAAATAGCATGATGATAGCACCGAAAGTAACATATTGAGGAGAGAATCACAATATGATGTTTGTTGCTTCCATAATGAAATGTGATTTTACTTTATTTCTGTTATTTTTTTGGTTCGGTGATGATATGGGGTTTGTATAATCATAAATGATTAGTGATTAATAGAGGAGTTAATAGGTTAATAATACAACTATATATGGAGAGGGAAATTCATGAAAAATGAATTGACAAGTTAGAGTACGTAGAAAAACAAGAAATTAAAGATGAAAGAGACACAAGTGTAGGTATTTACATGATTCAACGACAGTGACTCATACTCATACTGTGGAGTTGTGAAATTCGACCAAACCTAACCCAAATCATTTAGTTTGGTGTCAACATTAATTAATTAAAACCCAAATAAAACGTAAACTCCACTTTAGTGCAAAATTTTTGTTACCAATAATTATTTTCAAGTTTATGTGTAAATTTATGGTATTAAAATAATTATTTTAAAGTCTTTTGGGTGCATTTCTATTTTTCCTCTCCACCGTACGACTCTCTGCCTTTCTGCCTACCCCACCCATTAACTAAAGTCAAATTTGGGAAACTCTCCACCTTCGTCTTCCTGCTTTTGAGTAAACTATTTTAATCCTAAACGAGTGACTTAGTTGTTAAGATGTGTATATATTTTTTAATTTAATTATTAAAAGATAAAATATTTTAATTTAATATTTAAAAAATATTTTTTAATTAATTTAATTAATATAATTAATATAAAATTAATTGATAGTAACATGAATAGATATTAATAGACTGTTAAATAATAAAATAAATTTTATTTAAAAAATATAAATAATATTTTTTGATAATGTATAATTTATAAAATAAAATATATCAAATTTACAAAATATAAACTATACATTTAAAAAATTTTTAATTTATAAATGTGATATATTTTATTTTTTATTATTAAATATGATCTAATTCATAATTTATAACAATCAAGTTAATATCTGTTAATGTCATTGTTAATTAAATTTTTATTCATCTCATTAACTAAATGATTAAATTAATTAAAAATTAATTTTTTAAATATCAAATTAAAATATTTGATCTTTCAAAAATTAATTAAAAAATATGTATCTTTTAAAGAATAAATTATTAATTTACTCTTTATTTATTCTCTTCCCCTTATTTTATACTTTTTTTCCATTACGAACAATACCCAACCATTTTGGCGCTTTCTCACCCTTTAATTAATCATATATAATGAGTTTCTTTAATGTAGATTAATTTACAAGGGGATTAAATTAATTATTAACAACATAAACACGTTAAGTATACTTCTTATATTACTATTCATTTTAATTAACATATTCACATAATAAATACAAGTAATTTTTATATTTTAAAATAATAATTATATATTTTTAAATTCATATTTTATTTTATATTTTTTAATGTATAGTTTAGAGGAAAATGACTAAAAAATATAAGCAATTTCAAATGTACAAAATATATGTAAAGTTTTAAAAATTTGTTTTAAATACTCAACTTAAATTGTACTAATTTTTATCTTTTGAATAGAATAAAAAACAGGCAGTGTTCAATTATTTAATTTTTTTTATATAATCTATACTAATATACAAAATTTTAAAATTAAGATGGAAAGACTCAAAGACTATATATATATATATATATATATATATATATATATATTTTAGTAGATACGTTTATAATTAATTTGATGTTATACTTTTCATAATGTATATTATATTAAAAAAAGTTTGACTATGAGAGTGCAAGTTGGAAAGTCGGTGTTGCTCCTAATTTCCATCACTGCAATTAAAAAATGGATCAAATCCATTGTTCAACGAATAGTTTGAAAATTGGATTTTATGAGTGATTCTAAAAGTCTTTATTTATTAGTCAATTCGCCTCTTTCGGAAAGCTATCCATCCATCAAGAAAATAAAAAATTAATTTTAATGGGTGTTGCTAATTAATACTGATTAAAATTTTATTTAATTGATTGACAAAATTAATTTTAATAACTTAAAATGCGTGAAAAATTCAAACAAATATTCATTTTTAATGTCTATAAATTTTATTAATCAATTAAATAAAATCAAGTCACAAAGACTATGATTAGTAAAACTCTTGTGAGGTTGTCGTGTTAGACTGACCAAGTTAAGTAATTAGTAGTAGTTCACGAATTGTTCACATATTCTATCTTCTGTTTGTAGTCATCATTTTTGCTGCTAAAGTCTTACTTGATCGTTGGTCGTAGCATGTATCTGTCTGTCACTTTATATAGCAACACTTTTAATTGGACCTTCTTCTATATATCTTATCTCTCTTCTCTACATGTTTTGAACGATTTATTATATATTGTGTATTTTTAAATTGATTAATATAATCAATTGGAATCCTCCCTAATTATTTTGGTCAAAATCATTTGTAAATTCTAATTAATTTAATTTAAATTTCTTAAACATGATCGAGTTCATATCTAGACGGGCTTCTTTTGGATTTGATCAATTCAATAATAGAAAATAGTTAGGAATATATATTAATTAGCATAATGATTACCTGTTGTGCACGAGTTACTGTTTTTGATGTTGACTAAAGGCCAGAAGTTGCTCCTTTTAGTTCTTTTAATTTATTTTTTAGAACTACTAAATCATGCACTAATATAGAATGAAAACAGAAGGAATTTGATGTTCTTCTCCTGTAAAGTTCTTTTTTTTTTGGGTTATTATTAGGTAAAAAAACAGAATATTTATAAATTGGTTAGACTTATTCAATTCTTTATTATTTTTTTCCTGCTAATTTGTTGATAGGAGTTATATATATGTATGATGTTATTTTCTAACAAAAATCAAATCCTCTAATTAATAATTTGAGTAGCCCTAGTACGGTCTGTACATATTTATAGTTTGGATGTTGTTAATTAATGACTTTATGATACTTATTAAAATTTTACCTGATTAGTTAATTAATAAAATTTTGATGTATGAAAAATTATTTTTATTGACTTTTCACAAATTTTAAATTATTAAATATTTATCAATCAATTAGGTAAAACTTTTTTTGTAAAAAAAAACTTAGGTGAGAAAATAAATCTAGTTTAGAGACCTTCAAATTAAGAGAGAATTTATCTAATAATCCATCAATAAAAGATTATTTAAATTTAAATTCAAATTATATAATTGTTATCAATAAAAGATAATTAAATAAGTCAATTCTCATTCGCCTATCAAATAAAATTTTAATCAACATTTTAAGGTAACTAATTACAAAATCCTCGTAGATTATTATTTAGAGATAAGGACCAAGTAGTCGTATGATAGGTCGTTTTGGCAATTATTTGAGGATACATAGCTGCATGATCCCATGATGTATTAGATATATGTGCCTCACAATCAAGCTGACATTGTTCTCCCACCTATCCTCTCTATCTATCATCTTCTTAAATAATTAAGAGTCAATGTTTGTACATTCTGAAATCTCAATAATTTCGTGCAAGAAAGCGAAAGATGGTGCATGTGTGCTTATTCTCAACCTGTTATAGACACTGTACCTCCCTAGCTGGCTACCACACCTAGACTTCATTCAAATCATAATACGTACACACAAAATCTTATTAAATTCCGTTCCTTCACACGTCGCAAATATTTGGTTCCTTATTATTAGAAATGCAAGATTTGACGTGATCGAATGCACGCTTACAAACTTCCCTCTCACAAACCAACATTGATCTCAATCTGATCCATATATATATAAAACACAGAAAGCAAGAAAATTTTCATGATTTAAATTCATTCTTCATTTGTCACCATACACGTACACATTTAATTTTCTTGACATATATGGTTGTAATATGCATGTATATATATGCTTCCTTCCTATCGATCACTTTCTTTCTTCATAGTCTCACTCACCCCTTTGGCATGGTTCCGTTGTCGATCATGGGTATGTGTGTGCGCGCGTGTGTGTGTATATGTATATTATGATTGTTTTCTTTTTCCTCTGAATCAGATTGATGTAGCTTGCAATATTTTTGACGAATGATGAGAGAAGGATAAGCATGTGAAGCAACAGGTTGTAACATTTTGTTAGGTAGCTTTTCAACGTAGAAGGTGGGGTCCATATTCTTTGCCCATGAATATTGAATTGGTTGATGCATCTTAAACGGCAACTTTCTTCCTTTTTTTTGTTTGTTTGGTTGATGCATCGTCCATACTCGTTTTGGATGTTCACTTACAGCTTTCAAGTAGGACCACTTCTCACTACTCATCACTTCTCATCACTTCTCAGTTCTCTGTGCATGTCTTCATCTCTTTCCTACTACTGTACCTGATTGTTGGGTTGGACGCACCTGTTCAGCCTAAGAAACTCAGAGTGGTTTTGAAGGAAGAAAGAGATAGGGAGTAATGAGTCATAAATATAATAGACAAATTGAAACCAGCATGTGGCAACGAAAGTTTCCTCAACCTAAAGTCTAAAGTAGAAAAGAAAGAAAGAAAGAAGGAAAAAGGTAGGGTGACTGAGACTAAGACTTAGATTCACAGTACTGAGACTGAGACTGAAACTGAGCCCCATGCCCCATGAAGAGGCTTTTAGCGAAGGGGTCCATTCTTGTATATATGTCCATCATATTCATTCATACCAAATGCTTAATGAATGAAACTGCATGCACTGATGACTGAACTCAACTAATTAAGCTTTTTGAGTTAGACACCAAGACATGATGAGTGAGAACAAGCTGGGGTCCCCCTCTAGCTAAAACTCTGACCTATACACTCACAATATTGCATTCAATTGCTTCTCTTCTCCCAAAATGCTACACACTAACTAACTGTACCATTATTAAATTCAAAAAATACAAACTTAAGTTGGATTATTTGGAGTTTAAACTTGTTTATATAACTCAGAAAAGAGCAGAAATTGAGGTTACTCTGTTACTGTGTTAGTGTTAGATCACTCACTGTGGGTGATGCACAGTAGTAGGAGTTGGAGTAGGGGTAATAGTACAGGCTTTTAAGTAGGGGAATGGGGGGTGAAGGCAGAAAGAGAGAGAGAGAGAGACAGAGCTTAGAATTATATCAGAGGCTACAAAAAGGTGGTGTAGCAAAGGGACAAGTTATGGTTTATTGGAGGGGTCTGAGTCTTAGTCTGAGTCCCAATCTCAATCTTATTTTCTCAACCATACTGCCCTTAATGGGGCCATTGAATAGGGGAGTGGGCCCAAACATTCACCTAACCACAAAAAACATGACATAACACAAACCTCCTCCTTTTTCATCCTTCCTTACATGTCTTCCCTTTCCTTTTCCTTTCTTTTCTTTTCTTGGCATTCAACCTACAACCCCTATTATAACAATTCACAATTTTTTTTTTAAAAGAAATTTCATTCGAACAACAAATAAAATTCATTTTTTTCTTTTCTATATAATAATCACTCTATCCCATAAAAACCCCTTCCAGAAAAGCTTTACTCAGGCAGGCTTTTCAACTTTCTGCTCCCAACATTATCTCTACTAGAAGAAGCCTCTCTGAATTCTCTTGAGTTTTGACTCTATCCCCTTTATCTCTCTCTCTCTCTCTCTCTCTCTCTCTCTCTCTCTCTCTCTCTATTTTCTTTTTTTAATCTCAGACACAACCCTGTGACTCCAATCTGATGCACCCAATTCAGCATTTAATTCCCCATGTTTCTTGCTGTTCCCACCCAACCTGTTTTCTCAAAAGCTAGCCTTTCCAACTCCTTCATCTTCATCTTCATCTTCACCACCTTGTAGTTTCAACTTTGACTCCACTCATCCCTGACCTGAGTCTGAGATAATGGCTGTATGCAGGAGACATGTAATTCTACTTGTGTATGTACTCTTGTTCATCTGCATTTTTGGGGATTGCCATGCTTCAAGAACCACCAACGTCTTCAACCTCAAGCCAAAGCCTCAGCACCAAGGTCACTTTTTTGGGTTCTTACCAAGAAGGATGCCTATACCTTACTCTTCTCCTTCAAGGAAACACAATGACATTGGCTTAAGAAGCTGGAGATCACCCTGAACTTGCAGAGAAGCAGAGGTTTTTACTTTTTCACTCATCCTTTTCTTTCATCAAGAAACAAGGAAGTTAACCAAAGGGACATGGAACTAGCTAGCTAGCTTGCTAGCTATCTGTGAAAGGAAAATTCAGTGTTTGTAGTACGTTTGACGATGACCCTGTTCTTTTGTTGCAGGGGATGTAATGTAATGTAATGTCATGGGTATGATATGATCTGTTAGCTGTCTTTCTCCTTTTTTACTGAAAGGAGGAAATGGATGTTTAATCTCTAATTTTTATTTCTTTTTTTACTTTTTCCTTTTTGGAGTGTGAATCAATGAATATAGACAATGATCAATAGCTTGACAGAATCTCAAGTGATCAGGTTTTAAAAATGTTTCAGATGTATATGAGATGACAAAAAATCCCAGTTATGTATAAAGTAGTAGTACACATACATAGATTCATATATACATACATACATGCATGTCTTGTATTTGTATTTGTATTTCTTCTATATTCTTCCCTCTGTAATTACTAATTCACAGTATCAATCTTTTTTTTTTCCCCAATGAAAATAGGTCACATACATACGTCCAAAATCAGTCTGTATGTCTTTAAGCTGCACTTCATTAAAATTCAGCATGTTGATGTTAGTTTAGCAAAATAATTCATTTGTAGCAGGTAGTTGAAAATTTTCAAAGATAAGAAAAAATGGGATATATGGGTAAAGACTGGCACTAAACCAGTAAACCTACCTTCTTTGAAATTGCTTTCATAGCAGAAAGAATCTGAATCTGATGCCATTGAATTCGTAAGCTGATCTCACTGTCTTCTTGAGAGGTTGCGTGTAATACTGCTTTCTTTCTTGATCTAAATAAATAAATATAAAAAACAACTTCATTTTGAGTCTGACTTCTTCGCCCCCATTTGAATTCTTTGAATATCATCATGACCAAAAAAAGAAAAACAGTGTAAATTAGCACTGTTAATTAGTGAATAGAGATTGAAGTTCCATTGGATTCCACAAGAAAGTGCATTGAGAGAAAAAGGGAGATACCCAAAATTTTCTTTTAACCCAAACATATTGCAGTTGCGTTCAAACTATTTAACTTTATGTGAAAGAAAAAAAAATCTTAAAGATTTCACGTACTGTTCTTCGTGTGACAAGAAAAGCGAGAGGCAGAGTATGAAAAATATTGTTCACCCGGTTGTCCTCCATGTTCGTTCCTACTTCCTACAAACATGGTGTCTTTGTGTACAACATTTTAAGGACATACTAAATATAAAAATGGTTCCTTAGTCAGAACTCTAAGATATATAATAAGAAACATTTATATATAATAATCAGCTTCCAACATTGCTCTACTAATCAAAGAGTAATATCAGCAATGGGGCTGGAGAACAATATTATTTGTGGGTTTGGATATTTGATTCGTAATTCATTTTAGAGTGGGTATTTATTAGTGTAATTTTTTTAAATTTTTTAATCTTTTTTAAACACAAAAAAATATCATTTCTCAAATGCAGAAAATTTAACATTATTATTTATTTATTTATTAAGTGTTGTTTGTATTTTCGCTTGTTAATTTTTGAGTAATATGTGAGTGCTAATCAAACTTATGATGAAAGCACCAACAAAGTTGGTTCTTAAATAAATTAATTTTTCTGAATTAAAATTTAAATTTTTATTAAAAATATTAATATTTAGTATTCAAGAATAGCTCAAAACTTATGAGAAACCAAACATACTTGTGTCCAAGGCATTTGAAATTGAAAAATTTTGTTGATCATTGATTGAGGATCATTTAGATGATTCCTCAAGTTCCCTATTTCAAGGCCAAAAAGTAGCAATGTACCATAAATAGAGGATTGAAAAGTTTCACAGAAACTTTATTAGAGAATTAAGAAATAGAGTTGAATGTTGATACTCCTATTTGGGTGTGGCCTGTGGGGTGAGATAACTACCACTATGCTTTTCTTTTTTAAAATAATGACAATCAATCATGGTTTCCAAAACCTAAGACGCATGCTTTCCCCACGTTTGTCGTTTAAAGAAGGTGAATAATGTGCATTCGATTGATAATATATTATTACTTTAATTGAGTAATTGCTTTAATCTTTTTTCAGAAAACCGGGATGATGTAAATGTAATAAATATCCTAATACCCATCCAAGTGGTTTATTTTTTGGGTCAAAAATCATCTGTCCTCTGTTGTAGGCCCATCAATGGATGGACTATAGGAATGAGCTTTTTGTGGTAAAGTCATATTTCGATATGATAAAAAGGTTTAAATAATTAGCATGATTACATTTTCTGGGTTAAAGGTAAAGTGAATTTGTGAGTCCACGGGTAAAGCATATGTAGAGAATCATAGTGTTAAAGAGTATTTGATATTAATCCCATAATTTCAGTAATTCATTTGATTTCAATGTTTGTACAATTTTTTGAGCTTCTCCACACTGTTTTTACTTTAATTTTTAACTTTTTACCACTCAACAATGAAAAGGGCAAATGAAAAGATATGATCGTCCAAACGTACAAAAGTGAAAAGTAAAAATGATTGTCTCTGGTAATGTGTTGATGGTGGACACAGTAACACAGGACAGCCTAGAAGACGCTCCAACCACCTGTGAGTCTACTACACAGGTTTCAATCAAAATTCATTTATATATGAATATATTTTATATTTACCAAAATGTTGAAAGCAAACATAAGTACAATAAAGAGTAAAGGGTTTTGCAAAACTAACGACACTTGTTAAAATTTTTTAATTAATTGATAAAATATTAAATAATTAAAAATTTATAAAAATAATAATTTTTAATATTTAAAAATTTTATCAGTCAATAGAATTAAACTTTAACTAATATTTTTTAAAAAAATTAGTTAATAGTACCCAAAAATAAAATTATTTTTTTATTTATTTAGATATGTCAAAATTCATCTATTTATTGCATGTAAGATACGAGTAAAATATTATAGCCTTTTTTTTAGACTTAAATTTGAGCAGGTAAAAAATTAATCTTTATCTCTGTACTCATAAAATTTTTGAATGCTCAGATCTATCTATTTGAAATAAATTATAACTTTTTAACATATAAATTAAAATATATATATATAAGTTACATCAATTATATTATATAAACTTTAAATATATATAATTAATATAAAATCTTAAAAAATTTATCTTTACAAAATTATTAAATATAATAATTCATATATTTATATTAAAATTAAACTATTTTATTAATGAAATTAAAGCAAATAACAAAATTTACATTCAATATAATAAATTATATATATCTGTTTATAATATAAAAATAATATTTAAATAATTTATTTAGAATGAATTTAGGTCTGAGTAAGGTATCACTTTCTTCAAACTCAAACTCAAAAGATAAATTTTACGAGATACAAGTATTTTGATCATCCATTTTCTTTTTTAAAAGACTAAAAACCTATAATTTTATTTATTTTTACTAAAATACCTTTAATGATTTTATTAATTTTTGAAAATTTTTTTTAAAAATTATTATTTATTTTGAATAAAAAATAATGAAGGTATTTTATTCAAAATTTTTTTATATTAGTCAAATACATATTTAATTATATAAATAATAAATATAATGATATTTTGATTAAAATAAGTAAAATTTTAGATTTTTTTTATCTCTTATGAGAAGAGTGTGTAATTTTTTAAAATAAAAAAAAGTAATATAATTTTATCATCTTTCATAAAAGAAGAGTGTAATTTACTCTACAATAAAACAGTTATATCATTTATAGAATATATAAAATGCAAACAAAAATAATATGTCCCAAAATGCCAAAAGAGAACTTAAATTTATGAAAACTATTGGTAATAAAATGCTAAAATTTTACATATTTATATTAAATGATTTTGATATTTTTTAGTCATTAATTTCAAAATCATATATTATAGAGTGATAATACAGTAATAAATTTTTTGTTCTAACTTAAAAGATGTCATACAAGCGACCATTATGCCTCAGTGAAATGGCATTTGAAAATACTTTATGGACAAAATATTATAGAGAATTTATTTTGCACACTTCTTAGAAACAATTTGATCCAAGGCGCATATTCAGAAGATTATTTGTAAAAAATAAGATTCCTAGACTTACTAAGTAGACTAGTTGAGTTTATGATTTATGTTATATATATAATTATATATATCCAACATCCACGTGAAGCTAGTCAATCTGCATTCACTATTATTACTCATATTAAGAGGAATGTGCATTATTTATAAACACGTTTTGGTAATTTTACAAGTTTAGCTCGAGCGCCTCAGCCCTAACTACAATTGAATTGCAGAAACCATTGAAAAAATCTATATAAAATGAAAAACTGCCTGTCTCAACAAACTAACAACATGCAAGCGCGAAATCATTCTTTCTTGCAGCACGGTTTCACTCTACAGCACTTATTTTCCTCCGTGGAGAAATGGATAGTCTGCTCTGTAATGTGCTTCTGACTTGAAACGGCTCGTGAAGTAGACGACCATGAACTATAGAATGTTTCTGCAGCTTTTGCAGAGAAACCATTATCGCTAATGTCAAGTAATTGCAAATGCTTTGCCATACCAATGGCATTTGAAAGTTGTTGAATGAATTGGCACTTGGGAGATAAAGAAATTCTTTGATATGAACTGGCACAACTGTCACCAATTCCTGAAGCAGCGGCTTCTACTCTAACTGGAGTATCTTCACTGTCGGCAACTTCAAGCTGAAGATAGTCAGTGTTAAGAGTGCAAAGAGCCTCTAGAGTATCATCTACTATCATGGGTAAACCCTCCTTACAAGACTCAGATGTGTCGCATTTCTGCTCTAGAAGTTGTGAGTGCCTTTCTACTGAGAGGTCGTGTTGTAGAGCAAAGGATTCACTTGGAACAGCATTACCAGCAAGATTAAGCTCCTCTAGGTTGTTATTCTCTGATAGAGAGACAACATAAGCATAAAAGAGAAATAGTTTCAAAAGAATAAACTAACAACCAGATATGGTTTAATGCCTACCTGCTAGTGCCTCAATTATGTGAAGAATTCCAGCAACCCCAAGTTGGCACTTTCTAAGGACCAAAACTTTTAGGCAGCATTGAGGATTTATGAGAAGAGAAGATAGAGCATCACTGCCCTGTATTCATTGTAGATATCAGAACTTGCTAAGCACACATACCAAATAAAATGAAAAATTTTGAGGTACATTACATGTACATACATGCAACGGTTAGGATCTCATCTGTATGTGGGACCCGTGTACAGATGAACTCTTAGCCATTGCATGTATACACAAGAATATCTCATAAAATTTAACTGGTCAAATCAACATGAATATCACCAAAACGTACATACAAATCCTACATCGTTATATATTGAGAGCTACAAGTTAGTGTCAAAGCAATTTATGATAATAAGCAAACAAAATCAGTTAAATAAACGTGCATTCTAGGAATATTAACAATAAAATCCATAGTTATAGGCAACAAACCTCTGGCATAATAGGATTTCCTTCCAGATTCAGCTGAAGCATGGAACAGAATAAAGTAAAATTGCTGTTTAAAACATAATTAGATGTGAGCTGACAATATGACAGGTCAAGTTTCACAAGTTCTTGAGCTCCACCGAACAATGATTCTGCTAATTGCATTGCCCCATCCTGCAGAAAAAAATATCTGTCTAGTTAGAGGAGCAGTTGAGATATTATGCTAAAATTTACAAGTATCAACATTCAACAAGAATATGAATACATGGCAAGTGATTGATGTCACTCACAATTCCAATTCCAGTGCTTCCGAGCATTAGTCCTGATAAAGTTGCGGTCCCTGCAAGCTTGCACAGAGTATCAACAACTGGTTTGCCTAGTTTTAGACCACTTAAGTTCAGCTCAGAAAACCTACAATGAGCAAAACTAATTTAATTTCTGATGCCTAAACAAATTAAACAATTTACATAAGGATGCTACATAGATACTAAACATCTAATTAGTTCTCTACTTCTACCTTTTCATAGTAGAAAGCTTACTGAGAAGATTAACAATAGCATTTCCAGATACAGGGCTGTTGTAACCTGTCAGAACATAAACTACCTATTAAGCTATAAAAAGGCTTATATCAGGGATTAGAAAAAGGATGTTAGACTCATGGTACCTACACAAAGCTGTGCAAGTACAGATTCAGAGTTCAATGCATCAGCAATCTTTTGAATAGTTCTGGATGTGATATGACAGTTCTCCATATTCAAGCTACAGAGGGCTGCAAAACAGAACACTTGTAAGTAGAAGCAAGTTTTCTGCAAAGGTATCCACTACATGCACAAAATCAGAATATGTTTGACGTAGACTATTCCATATTTCATAATGAAGTGGCCATAAAATCAGAAAGTGGTGAAGGGAAGCAAATGGCTATAAGCATTTCTTCAAGAGACTGAAAACCGTATTGAATTTGACAGAGCAGGTCATGCAGCTTACCTGTACATTTTGTTAAGATAGTTGAAAGATAAGACCCACAAGCATCAGTAAGACGGTTTCCAGAAATGTTAAGCACTTCAAGTCGAGCAAATAGTACTGGGCATTCACAAATCTGATAGAACAAAGGTGTCATGGTCAAAGCAAAAAGAGAAACTTTCTTTGATCAGATCAGAAATTAATCAAGAATCTATCGTATAAGAACATTGTTGTGCAACAGATTCTGCTTTGAAAATGATTGAAATGGCCATATTTTGGGAGCAAGGCAGTTGGACTCTTATTCTCTAATTCAGAGATTGAAGACCTCACTATTTAAATTCTTTTCATGCGACATCACAAATTCAAGTGTATGCTTCCATATACTAGAATAAAGATAAAGCTATCTATCATTTTAGACCTTCATACCTAAAATCTCCTTTAAAAGAAACAATGTTACAACTGGAGCAGCGAGAAGTCAGACAAACATGCAAAGGTCGAAATGGTCGCAGGTTACCGTACCTGAAACAAAGCAGTTGGGCCAAATCGATTGCAATGCAAATCCAGAGTTAAGCCACCATAAGTTTGGCGTGATGCTGCGAATACCTTCTGAAGTTTCTCCATCGTCCCATTTCCTAAGGTATAGCAACCCAATGGAAAGCATAAACTATTCAATACATTGAACTGGTTGTAATTTCTATTTTTTTTTTCCTTTTCGTCACCAGCAGAACACTAAAGTCAGACTCATTTCTGTACAAAATACATATCAAAATTGAGAATCGAAAGAATGACTTCTCTTGATGAAGCATGAAAAGAAGCAGTTACTGTGTGCACTTTGCAGTGAAAAATAATGAAGCAGTAAACATAGAAAAAAGGCCACAAACCAGCGATATGTACCTAAGAAATTGTGAGAGAGATCAAGCATTGCAAACGTTCTATGGGTAAGCAAAGCATTTAACAATGGTGTTACTGACAAATCTTGCAGGTCACAGTCAGACACAATGATCTCATCATCTGAAACCTGGATGAAAAGACGATAAGAAGCGAAAATTAAATGTAGGAAAAAAAAAATCCAATTTCTGAAAAAGAAAATGCATATCTGTTCACGAAAAGTGAGGAATGAGAGCGTTAATACAGCTGAGTTCCTTCTTTACCTCTAAATTGTAAAGCTTCTTGAGTACCTTCATATTTGGTACCTCAGACAAATCCGTGCAGCTGTCCATGTACATTTTTATAAGGCGCTTTTGAACCCATCCTTCAAAGGATAAAAATTAATTGCATGTCTCACTTGAAGATAAATTGTGGAAAGTTGGAAATTAATGTTAATACCGATCCTACAAAAGCATTAGCCTAGGACACCCGATTTGCATGATGACTTATTCATTTGCACCTCTCTTACCCTCTACTTCCAATGCTTAAATAAATTGCAAGATCAATGCATATCAAATGACAATGAGCTAGATAAATCATTTTCCACAGATAATTATAGTATTTCAACTGGTTTCAAAATTTTATATTTATGTGTATCACATTTGTGGCAAACAGCAAACTGTGAGAGAACAATCTACGGCAGTTCTTGACAAGTTTTTTTTTTCCTTAAAAAAAATTGAGAAATGAGAACTGAGAACACGGTAGAAAGGTTCCAGAGTGATGTTACCGAATGAACATAATGCAGTTGTGTTACATACCATCAATGGAAGCTTCAATCACGTCATCTCCCAGATGTTCCCTAAAATTTTTTAGAGTTTCCGGGGATTCTACAAGTCTTCCAGCACATTTTAAGTGTTGAATAATGGGCAACAAACCTACTCATAAATTTATATTAGTACAGTACAATATTCAAACTAAAGGAAAAGTTGAAAACAGCAATAGACAAAAGAGAAAAAAATATCCGATTGTAAAATGTAAAGCAGATAATATGAGCGTTGGTAATTGGTAAAATTAAGAACGACTTAATTGGGAAATATTGAAGCATGGACCCAGACCCTTAATAATGTTGCATGTTAGTTGTACGTCAGAAACATATGTGCAGTATAACTACATTCGATATCTGTAACTCAGGAAAAAAAGAGAACAAATTTATAACTCCTTTTCAGTGGAAGAATGGGTTGGAATCAGTTTGAACACATCCTGGACTTATTTAGGTAACATTCCATATCAAAATATTTTTTGGATCTTGCTGAGTGATAATGTATGTCTCACGTGACATCTCAGGGAGCATCTATCGCCCTTCAAATGGACAAACAAGATATCCCAAATTCACTTGTTTTTTCAGTTCATACCAACTAAATTTTTAAGCTGGGTCAGTGATCTATATGCTGATATTAACTGAGTTTGACGACTATAACCATCACAAAAAACATCTAAAATTGGAAATGGCTACCCTCTGATCTTTTCTCGGCAGGAAGTTGTTGATAGTATAAGCATGCAACTTCAGCCTTCAAAGACTCGATATTCAATTGATCATCAACAATACATGAGGTTGCTTCTACGTGAATAAAGTCTCTTTCAATCTTGAATGTAATATATTGCTGCAATTAGAAAAGGGGGCAGAGATAAATATCAGCAGCAACAAAGATGAATTGGTAAAAGCATGAATCTCAAATACATTCTGATTCAAGCCATATCTCAGCATAACTCACGTAATGTTCAGAATTATGCAAAATGGGATGGCCAACGTCATGTTGCAATAGTTTGCCAGAAACATTCGTATCACATTTGGAACTACTAGCAAATTCAGGTTCAGCAACTATTTCATTGCTCAAAGATCTGGAACATCTGCCAGTTTTACTCGCTCTATGAGGACTCCTGCATTTAAAAGAACTACTGCTTTCCTCAACATTGATTGCACATTTCGAGCCATACTGCAAGTCAACCTGCCATGCCAAAAAGGATAAGCATCCACAAGCTGACTTATAGTTTACAAGCAACACTGAATCAAACTGCAAGAAATAATTTAGATACTATTTACCTGAAGTTTATCAGCAGGACTGGCCATACTTTTAGTACTATTAACTGCAATCAGGCAAGTTTCAATTAATGCTCAATTTTAGTAAAAGGAAGTCTAAGGCTCAACCTAACAATCAAAACTCACTTGCATCAGAAGTGGCAAAATCCTCAAACAGGGGATCATCAGCCTTTCTGTTTGAACATCGCATCTCATCGTCGTCATAATCATCATCATCATCATCAGAAAGGATTACACGGACACGTTTACGACCTACAGCTTTCTGATGATTGCTGGTTAGATTTGGCAACCTTTTAGGTGATTCCTCAGCTTGCTTGGTAGAGTTGCTAAGACTTTCCATATGACCTGTTCTCCTTTTAGATGAACTTTTAATGGACTGAAAGAGAGACATCAGAGGCGCGTCCTCATTCAACTCTTCTTCAACACTTGCAATTTTTGATCTATATGATGCCTTTGGCGAGCAGAAGGCATCAGACCCACTATTTGACAAATAGCTATTTGCTTCTGAATCAGTCTCAGAGCAGTAATCCTCTGGCATAGTTTTTGTTTCCGGCTCTTTCTCTATTGACTTCTTCAGCCTATTAATTAGAAGTTCCAACCGCCTAAAAAGTTTCACAATTCATCAGCAACAATTGCAGGGTTCCAGCAAAAATTCCCATGAGAAGGGAAAAAAACATAATAACATTAACTATGCTTGCAGATTACAAGACATTGACCTTCAAAATTTGGAATGTTAAAATGAGTCCACGAGTAGCACAATTTAAGTGTAAGTTTATATAAGGATCATGGACTTCCCTGAGTCAGTTACCTGGTCTCATTCTCATCATCAAATCTTATCATGTTGCTATAATGCATATTCTCCAGGGCAGAAAGCTGTACGGAACGAAGGTTAGCTTCAACAGCAATCCTGCAATATCATGTGATCAAATCAACACAGGTCAGAAAAACCATCAAAAGTAAACCAACAATGACGCGCATTTCAAAGCAACTCTTCTGAAAGATCAGTATTTTGGGTGGCTACTTTTCACTCTTAATGTTCGATGCACATGATCAGCAAGAAGAAACTCATGGCATTACCTTATGCCTTCAGTTCATATATGATACATAACTTTACGACACCCATTTTATGACAAACTAAAAGAGATTTCATCCATTTTGGTAATTGTATGAAGAGTTCAGCCTTTTAAAAGGTTAAACTTTAAGTGTATCTACAGCTCAAACTTCAATAATTCATTGATTAAATCATAAATAAAAAGGTTAAAGCAAGACTCTGGATATGCGTCTCACCTTAAAAAGGTGAGAAAGGTCTACTTCCAGAGAGCTTGAAATTTCCATAGAACTAACCCATCCATCCAATATCAGAGCTCATCAGAGCAGTAACTATTGGAAAACTTTTGGTCAAAAGAAAAACTTTTGGGAGTTTGAATAAACCCTAGAGGCAAATCGAAGAGACCAGATTTCACAGTCATGGAAAAATGGTTATTTAATACAAAGTAAACTGTGCTATAATCTACTGGATCATGGACAAAGCAAGGAGAGGAAACTGTGATGAACAGAACCTTACTCTAGTAATTTTCTTTACACATTGCTAGAGAACTGGAAAATCTTTACAATATACAGCACACTTACAACATATAGGTCATGACTCATAACTCGTGATTTATGCAATCCTAGATGCATCAAAAGCAGTGGGCAAAACCCTTGTATTCAACATACTTTCAAATTCTTGGAGAATACGTTATATTTATGAATCAATATCTCACCCCATACAATGTGTTCCTTCAATTCGAAGAAAAAGTTTTGAAGTTTGGATAACATTACCTGTAGCTCTCTTGAAATGCATCAAGTGCTCCTCTCCAATTGCGGGCAGAATCGAGAACATTTCCAATATTAATTTTCACTAGTGCTTGCCCCTATAATCATTACAACCAAAGCATAGGAATAAACCCAGCAGCTTGCACATAATGGATACTTCGGCAATATGTATGTTCTTTTAATATCAAATTAAAACGGGCGGAGATTCTAATTCAGATTAGTGTCACTTTAATATCAAAAAGCCAAAAAGATAACGATAGCAAGTAAACCTATATTCAATAACCATGTAACAACATCAAACTTACCTCTAAGTTACCAATAGTTTTGTACATCTCTAAACTTCTTCTGTACCATTTAATTGCTTTATTGAATTCCCTGAGCTTCTGGTATGATTCTCCGACAACCATATATGAATCACTAAGCTTTTCCTTGTCACAAAGTTCGCCGGCTATTTTCTTCTTCTTCTTTGCAAATTTGCAGTGCTTAACATAACATTTCGCATTTGAAAAGAACAAAAAAGGTTCACAGTTTAGTAATTACTAACCATAGCTTCAAAAGGCCTCTGCATTCATCACATAGTATAGTACCAATACGTAACCCAATTATTTAAATGGGAAGGAAAACATCATATGTACAAGTTGGAGAGCAAAACATGCATAGGGATTCATGATTTGAACATATATGATAACCAAGAACTTGTGCTCCAACAATCATAAATTTTGGTGCATTACTAAATAATCTTCCACTTATTCCTGATATTAAATATAAGCATATACATTCCAATTCTAATTTAATGATATTTAGCAACTATTGAGAAGGAAAAGAACTAATTATCAATAACTAACGACGAGTAAGTGCACAAACCACCAGTTCCTTTAAGAAACATTAGGAAACCAAACCAACAGAATTTCATACTTACGTATAGCAAAAGGGATTACTGTAATGTCAAACGGAAAATTTGAGAAGAAGGAACAGAACCATACTGTTTAGGCATTGGTCTTTTCAACATGATGATAGAACATACTACAAAAAACACTTTTCTCTTTTAAAAATAAAACGCTCCTTGGAGGGGTGAAGATAAGTGCTTGAAAATAAGAGAGTCAGAACATAAAGTGCCCCATCAACACTTGGAGGTTGAAAAAATTTCAGGTAGACAGTCATTGCCAGACAGATGGCTGTTAGGTGACAGAATAATGAGGATCTGACAATATCCACACACATATAATTGATACCTTTTCCCATGCACAGACCATGCTTGATTTCTCAAGGAGGCCATCAAGAGATTTATTTTGCTGCAGCAGACATTTCCGCTCATGTGGTGTGCCTCTTGCAGTGGCTACGTCTCTTTCAAGTTTTTTGAGGTTCTGCTCTTCTTTCTTTAATTCATCCATTACTTTGATAGCTTCCTTTACGACTTTGATATTTTGATGAATTTGCCTGACCAAAGAATCCTCGTCTTCCATGGACTTTGCCAGAACCAGAGCCTTTTTGTAACACAAGAGGGCCTCCTCATACCTGAGAGTCCTGTAATTCACTTCGCCAAGATTGATATAGCCCTTTGCTTCCCCTTGACAATGTCCAATTCGGTTACAAATCTGAATGTCCATCTCAATATTATATCTAGCTTTATTCCAAATCCTCAGTTCCGTATACACATTTCCAAGGTTATGATGGAGCCTGCTTCGCCCATCATCATATCTACTGATCTCTTCTTCATTGCAAATCTTGAGTCCTCGGCTGAGGATTATCTGAGCTTCTTCCAAGTTATCAAGGTCCATTTCTAGCATTCCTATGTTGTTGTGTGCATCAATATATTCCTTGATATAGGATGACTTATTAGTTGGCGGGTTCTCCTTAATAGTCTGCGCCAATTCCATAGCAGACTTAAAATACTTTTTGGCATTTCGTATTGAGTGGTGGTCATGTTCTGATCTTGAAAACAATTCATGGTAAGTACGACCTAGTTGGGTGCTGGCTCTTTGCTGCTCAACAATGTCATTAGCATCCCTGGCAAGCTCTAAATGTTTTTGCTGCAAGAGAAGGTAAGCGGGAATCAAGAAAATGAAAAAAAATTGATTATCTCAAAAGTGCACTTGTATGATCCATGATTTAACTGTCAATGTTTTCAATTAAATTTAAAGAAGAAACTATCAATATGGGTATTCAGTAATGGAAGAAAGAAAAATAAGAGATCTCACAGCATAGAAACTCATAAACTTATTAAAGCGTGAGGTGAAACGATGAGATGCAAACAACCACCAACCAACCCCAGCTCGACCATACCTGATAAGTTAGGGCATCAGTGAAATGCTCAAGTCGAAGGTAGATCTCTCCAAGAGACTGACAGGTTGGGAGCAAATGCCTCTCGGGTAAGTACTTGAGGGAAATATCATAATCTATACGAAGCCATTTGAGAGCCTCGACGTACTCTCCTTTGTTCTTCAACAAATCTCCGATCAAGTTCGCCCATCGAGCCTCCTCCCGCCGATTCCCCTCTGCCTTGGCATTCCGGTAAGCTATCTTCGCGGCCTTCAATTGGCCATCCTCTCCCGCCATATTTTGAGTTTGCCGAAACGACAGTGAACAGTGTTGTCGTCGATTCTGTACTCTCAAAATATGAGTATCCTTCTTTGATTCAGAGTTTCGGATTCAAGATCAGTTTTGGCATGCTACTCCCGCGCCGTCCATTCCAGATTGAAAAATATATTCCCGCCAAAAACTTGTTCTTTTTTGTTTTTTCTTCCTTTTTGTTTTTTCTTTCATTTTATTCGAGTATTGTATTTTAATTTAAGAATTTAATGTTTTGAAATTTGTAAAGGTATAAGAAAAAATTTATGTTAAAAATTTCATCAACTAATCAAAAGAGATTTTAATTAATATTTTAAGAATAAGGAGCGGAAGAAAACTTTAAAATAAATTTCTTTTAATAAATATGTTTATTGAAATTTAAATTTATATCTTTTTTTTTAATATAAATAAAGTTACTTTCATAGTTCCACCTCAACTAATATCTTATTAGTTAAAAATATTTTTTTCAAATGAAAATATAAATTTAGTTTGTTTTACCAAAAGTTGCAATTTTGAATGTAAATGTAAAATACACACATGATGCATAGGAGGGAAATTGGAAATGTAAATGTAAAATATATTCCCACCGATAAATTTACATGATGTAAATTTAGTTTGTTTTACCAAAAGTTGCAAATTGGAAATTGCCTGCATATGAGCTATTAAATTCAAGGGTGTTCCCATAAAATGATAATTAACATGTTAATACGGCATTATTAGTTAGTTCAGAATCATAATTTATTCTAATTTATAGTATGTTTCAGGTTTCCTATGTATGGAAGTTTTAATTTAAGGATTAAAGTTTGAGTACTTAGTGGGAAAGTGGCGCATGAAGATCAAAACTCTTAAAATAAGAGAATATTTTTTCAATATACCAAGACATAGTTCTTTTTGGGATTAATGTAAATTTTTACATAAACAATTTTTAAAATAAAATTTTATTAGCAAATATTGTGAAGGAAAAGCAATTTATGTTTAATAAATTATTTTATATTTGTTTTTATTAATATTGTTATATTTAGCAAAGCTTACAAAAATTATACTTAAATGCAGTTTTTAAAAAAAAAAAAGTTTCAATTTTGTTTCCCTTATTTAAAAATAAACAATATTATTCTTTATCCACTCAATTGCATATCCATCCAAAATTTGACTAAGATTTGATGTGAAATTTAACATTTTAAGAAAATGAAAATAGAAAATAAAATCATTTTATAAAATAAAATAATAACATTATCTATTTTTAAATTAAGATAACTAAATTAAAAATTTTATAAAATTAAACAAACCAAAAGCATATTTGAAAAGTTAAATTAGGTACATTCTTTCTGAATGAAAATATGGTAAATGATAAATTAATAATTTTTAGTGAAGGTACAGTTGTCTAAAAAATAAGTATATTTTTCATTAATGCTTTACAACATCTTTTAATCTTTTGAAAAGATAACTTCTACTAGCATTAAAAAACATTTTATAATTTTTAGAATAATCAAACACCTCAAAAAATCTAAAACAAATATTTAAAGAACAAAAAAAAGAGAAATGAAAAAGCAACTCTCTGCGTTTGTGAAGAAGCTTAACCCTATCAGAAGTTAGAATGTCTGCATTTTCCACCAAATAACAATAATAAACAAAACTTTTTTTTCATTAGATAAGAATTAAGATCGCTACATGCACCCTCAACTAAAATTCTCTCAAAAAAATAATCGGTTAGAAATGAACATACTTTCTTTTCCAATCAAAATGATTCATGTACAAATTCTCTTTCCCCCTCTCTCTCTCTCTATTTAGTTTATAAGCTGGACATCATTTTCCTCTTCGGCTTTTGCATGTTTTAGTCAACAGTCAAAGTCAAATTGACCATATAGATTGTCAGCAGCAGAAATAACGACCTTTCTGCCTTCAAAATCTCTACTTGCTCATCTGCTTGGTGATTCCTGGATTGCTGCTAAGATCCCATAACTTTTCTCAGAAACCTATGCCAATAAAATTCATCAAAAGATAGACGTTCCACTGCAGCATTGTGCAAAATTTTTAGTATTACAGATTTCCACAGGCAATTAGGCAAATTAAAACAAAAAAGAAATTATGCAATTAAAAGCTGTGTGCATAACCTGGATTTGAACACAGTAGTCTAGAACATATATCAAGACAGTCAGGATCTAATCCTGAAAGGATCAGCTGAGAAAATGGAAGACAGGTACAGGATCTAATGGTCTTCAACAGCTAAAATCAGCATAATAGCGTTAGTAGAAACCAAAGAGGACAAGCTTATATTAAAGGTACAATGTTCCAAGATGTTTGTTACCTGAACATTATTCTTTCCATTAAACGGCGGATAGCCATTTAGAAGCTCAAAGAGAATGGCACCAACACTCCACATGTCTGCCTATAATTATTTAGCAAACTCTTCAGTCTACTTATTTATGAATTATGATTAATAACGAGGCACTGAGACTTGGAGAGAGTTCATACCTTGTCATCATATCTCTGGAACTGAAGAACTTCAGGAGCCATGTATAATGGAGATCCACAAACTGTCTCAGCATACTCACCCGAGTGCAAAGTTCTCCACATTAAGTGGAAGGAAAAGAAGTTATCAAGTAATCCAGAATAAAAAAAATGGAAAAGAAAATAAAAATTGTCCATTTCATATTCATTCCCCTAAACCAATACTACCTTGATAGACCAAAATCAGCTATCTTTAGCACTGCATCGGCCTCTTGGCTTGACAGCAAGATGTTCTGGTCCAACAATGGAACCAATACAAACAAATTTGTTTCTGGTCTCAGAAGTGCATTCACTATAAACAGACTATCTGTAAGAACGTAATTCCCCATTCAACGAGGGCATGCCATTAAAATGACAGAGTCCCCCTCCCCCCAACACCAAAAATATGTACGCACAAACTGAAATTGTTTTGATGTCAGTTTAAACCAACAGATTTGACATAAAAAGGAAGTAATAAGTCTTAACTACTCTATAACTTTACATAGTTGCAAGAATAAATCAAATAAAAAACCTACTCACCCCAATCAGTACAAAATTGCAAATTTTATATGTAAAGCAGCTGCCACAAGACAATTCATTGGCTAAAGTCACAGATTCATCTATAAGCATCTATAAGCAAAAAGCGTATGATCAATGTTTAATTAATCGTTTTAGTTCCCTATTCTGTTTCATGAATAATCTTAGTTTGTTTCCTAGGTATCTCGGCCGTCCTTTTAAACATAATAAATTAATGATCATTCACTACCTCTTACCACCTAGTAGTACATGTAATAATATCCAGTTGGTTTCAAAACAAAGTGGAGATGAACTAATACCTTATGTATTTAAGTAGAACACAAAAGTGTAAGGATGCTAACGTAGAAATCACTCTTAACTAACCTCATGTAAACCACATTCTGAACATGCTTAAACTATGTCAGTAAACATATATCTTACCTCTGGCTTCAAGTCCCTGTGAATGATGCGATAAGAGTGTAATATCTTTAAACCAGAGCCTGCATTGCAAAAGTCAATTGAGATAATGCTAACCCAGTATGCACAAGCACCATAAGAATAGTTCAATATAATAGAAGTCCAGATAATAAGTTACCAAGATGCTGCATGAATTTTCTAGCAGTTTGTTCTTGAACTCTCCCATGGCGCTGGATATAAGAAGCCAGATTTCCTCCAGCACAAAACTCCAGGACCAGGTATAAACATTCATCATCCTATTCACAAAGACAGGAAGTGTAAATTATACTGGGAATGAAGCAGACGATGTAATGATTGGGAAGAAGAGTGGGGACAGCAGGTAGGTAACTCAAGCTCTGTGTTCAGAATTGTTAAAACCTACAAAAACTGGAAACTATCAGGGCAGATATTTGTGAGGTCCACAAACTCCCTGAACCATGACATACAAAACTATCAGTTCTCTCTGATCTGTGTTGACTGTTGACAGTTTAGTTCACAGTTCTGGAAACCCTTCCATTCAATACCTAACATATTGGATTTTACTGTGTCCCAATGGACACGCCTCTCTAGCTACTAGTTCTGCTTCACAACTGCAATTTGCACAAGTCATATAATTATATCATCTGCAACGCATTGCTGCGGAAATGCCTAGCCAAGTAAATTGTTATTTGGTCATTCTTGTCAGCTCAATATTTTTGCACCAAACATAGTCATCTTCCTCTCATAATTTTGTCTGGGCAAAGAAATATCGTTTTCTATGTTCTATTCTAATCAAAATTGCATTGTAATGAAACCCTAAGAAGCGAAGTCCCCTACAAATCAACAATTAGCCCTAGAAACCACAAAATGAGGAACTGAGAAAGCTGCCCGAAATCGAAATTAACAAAAAGAATACGAAAATGTATTCGAAAAGCCTCAACTATGGATCAAACTATTGCACGACTAAAGGTCGCATCACATCTGCTTCCATAGCATTGATAAATGGGAGAATTAACCTAAACGTGAGTTTTATGAACCTGGAAGAAATCGAGAAGGCGAATTATATTAGGGTGGTTGACAGAGGACAAGAAATTGATTTCGCAGTCCAAGCTACTCTTGATACGCCGATTGAGTCTGGAAAGGCACACTTGTTTCACGGCCACTTGGTCGCTGCTCCTTCTGTGCTCGGCTCTCCACACTGTGGAAAAAGATCCCTCGCTGATCTTCTTCTTGAGAATATAGTCTCCCACCCTAACGTTTTTGGAGATGATAAAATCTTCTTCGGATTCCATATCTGCTGCAACTTGAAGCCTAATCAACAGTGGTGCCGTTCTACAAATTTCTACGACTTGTGTCCAATGTTCTGTGCTCTCTCTTTGCCCCCTGGTATCATACACGTGGCATCTCCCATTTCTTTGAAATTATCAACCCCTGGAATGAAATGCAAATTACTCCGTTCGATCATATCAAGCATTGATCTTTTCCCATCACAGAAAAAATTGGATTTGTGTACATAATTTACTTTGACTTTCGTACACACTAAATTCATAAATATATATGATAAATCATATATCATCATCTTAGCTATTGTCATCACAATTCAGAGATCCACTAATATCATCTCAACTTTTCGAAAGTCTTGTCCCAGAATTCTTCTCTAACGCCATCTTTTGTGGGTACAACCTGCATTCGTAGCCCGATACCACGACCCTCACCGACCACTCATTTCACTGGAAATCAATTTCCTTAGCAAATTCATGCATGTAATCAAATTTTGTTAAAATGTTAAACTCTTTAAACCCTAGTACATAATACAATCATGCATTTTCTTCTTCCTGCAGGTTTGGAAGACGAAAGAGTATAAACTAACATTGGACGATCTCAATGCAAGAGTGAAGATTAAGGTCATTCACAATTCCCTTTCCTTTTTTATGGTATCAAAAAACACTGCAATTTGTAATTTGCAAATATATATTAACTAACACATTTGGGCAGGAAGAACATGTAACAGCTTTACAAAATCTTAACTCTCAACCGGTAAATCCGTACAATTACAAGAAAGATCAAAATTCCCGTTTACCCGGATTAGTGGAGAAACCCACGAGCATCACTAATTCATCAACGATCCCTGTCACTACTCACTATTTCAGATATTATAAAATAAAACTGAACACAAAAAATATTGCCACAACAAGAACAAGTCTATTTTTTTGACCTTGTCACTCGGATATCTTAATGCCTTGTTGGTACCCAAATTGAAGCTGCCGTCAAAGGCCTAGACTTCCAACACAAAGACAATCTAAACCTCTCGTATTGGACCCAATACCCCCCACCAAACAAGCTCACCAAGAACTTGGCCTGAGAAATATTGCACTTACTCACAGGAACTCGCTGAAACCCTCTTAAGGAATAAAACCTTTCTTCCCACAAATTTCTCTCCTCCTTTTCACAAGGAAACTGCCTCACGCTGTCTATAATCCTAATCCCCAGAACCTCTTTTTCTATCAAGGTTAACTTCATCTTGTTGTCACCCAAGAAACTACTTGCAAGTGAGTCAGAAATTGCTGTGTAGTGGTGCAAAGCCTCGCAGAAGAACTCCACGAAGGACATAGATTTTAGTCTAGAAAAATTGAACAGTTCATCTTCCACTAAAATGACAAGCTTAGGTGATAATTTGCTTAGACCATCCAGGAAAATTTTGACCGATGAGAAACTCCTGTTGGGCATCCACTGGTGTATCATACAATTGACTATAACTGTAGGGCTAGGACCCAATATGATTCTCTGAAAATCTTCTTCCCCAGCAATCATTATCTGATCAAACGTGAATGGGAAATTGATGGAAGCAGCGAACTCTTTTAATCTTCTTCCTGTCTGTTGGGCAAAGGCTGCACTTTGGTGGTCCACTGTGATGGCTGTAACTCTGAGGGAAGTATACTTCCTCATTGCAAGGTCAACCATCAAAGGTGGCCACTGGATCCCCTCCATGATGTCAAAGTCAATGACATGGACTTCATGATCACCTTCTGTAGCTTCAAAGATGGCTTGGTTGGCTGTGAAATGAGCAAATTTGACGTAGGGAGAGAGTTCCTGGAGTATTTGAAAGGCAGAGAAAGTGTTTGTCTGTGTAGAAACAGGGTCATACTCGTATTGCACTCCTGGAGCTTTTATGCTTTTATAATGCAGACCTCGAGTGAAGAAACGGGCCAACCTGTTCAATAAACTATCTCCATTTTCTTCATACAAGTCATTGTTAAGCTTCTTAATGATGTCTGAGGCTAGAGCCCAGTTCTGTGCTTCAACAGCTTCGGCTCCTGTCAACAAGAGATCTTCTAAACTGCTATCTTCCATTAGCTCTGCTTGTATTCCCATCAAATAAGGGTCTCCCCCATTTTCCTGGGATCTTGGAGTAGTAATTTCTTGGCTCAATTCTGGCTCTACCCCTATCGGTTCATTGCCATCCATGAAATCAAAGTCCAGAAGCTCTTTATGTGACTGCTGGAGCAACTCTTCAATAAACTCTTGGTTGAACATTTGGTTTGGAGACAAGAGATCATCATCTTCTGTTTGGAATGGAAATGCATTTTCTAAGCTACAATATTCACGGAGTTGATACATATAGGATGGGCTAAGTGAACAATCAATACACTCACAGTCCATCCCATTCATGGTAGAAATGAAATAAAAGGTTCGTGAACAGTTTAGGCTGGAGATTTAATATAAGTACTCTACAAAGAAATTACAAGCAAAGAGGCATTCAATAAGCGAGAAAAAGAAATAGAGAGGGACCACTTATTGAAAGGTTTACAGAGTTGTGACTTTTAGACATAGCTCAAGTGGTAAGAAATAAGAATGATGCATGGGAGGCTTGGAAATTTTAGGAAAAGCTAGTTATTGTACTGACTTGAAAGCTTACTACGAATAACTGAACTGGAGAAATAGCTTTATAGACCCAATTTCATGCACCCAAGCAATCAACACATGACACAAGACATTATTGATTAAAGAAACTTAAAATATGAGAAGTAATCAACCCAACAAATGAACCTGAATCATATTGCCATGTGGCATATTCTGGTTACACTAGATTAGATACCACCAGTGACACAGTTATATAACTTTAGTCTGTAACCTGAACTCTATTTAGGCTATGACAGCTGTCAGACAACTAACGCATTAACTTTTACTATTTTATTAGAGGAACTGAACTAGTATCATGCAGAGAGGGAGTTGCATGGATTGGTAGAGTCACTGAGAGCAATATAATGCTACAGGAATAAACAACTGTTTCAGATCCGGGGTCAGTTCCAGTTTAATATGATTTCTGACTGGAAAGAGAATATGATGAATGCAAGACACGTGGAGGAGGAGCTATGGTCAGAGAATATAGAATCAAAGTTCCCCAAAGTAATAACTTAGAGCTTTATATTATAAGTTTGGGACTTTCAGTAACCGAAAGGAAACAAAAGATGATGAGGTTATCAAAAAGGTTAGAAGCATTTAAAAACCCTATTTGTGAACTTTTTCAGAATATATATATCTGTCAACTTGGAAAACTGACGAAGATGTTGAGTATATTCTTTGGCTATTGATAGTTAATGGAATAGTTTATTGTTGGGACTTGCGATGTTGTCTCTTTCAGGTTGTTTGCAGGGTCGAAAAGGAGATACTCTGCTAACACAGGCAGAAGCAAAGGGACCACAAGTCCAAGACTAAAGACGGAATTTGTATATTGCAGAATGCAACCTATACACGTTTCACACTTTCTAGTGATGGTGGCAACAGACAGGTTAGACTTGGATCCTGCTAACAATTAAACATTGTCTATATATATAAAATGTACTTCGTGCCGATGAAGATAATGGTAGTACTTGTACTGAATCAAGTACATGCATAAATCTTATTGAGATGAGGTTGATGATTTGAGTTCCCTGTTATGTTCTTGTTCTTCCTTATGAGGTCATGTATCTCTTATCTAACAATAAAAACAATGTTAAAATTTGTAATGAAGTAGCAAGCTTGCATAATCACATTATTAGAAATTAGTTTAGCCTTTAGGATTTTGACCTTGTAAGATATATATTGATGGATGGATGATAAAACAACTAGAAATGTTGTGTACAGCTGTGGGGATTGATCAATCTTCTGCTTTGGAAGATCATAATGATAAAGGTAGATGGTGAAAAAAATTTCCAATTAAGAAAAGTGAACTAAATTTCTAAAGAATGCTAAACCAAGTTATATATGGTTAATCATTAGGCATAAATTAGTAACTTTTTTGCTTATTTATTCTTCTTCTGAATAGGGAGACGTATCTCAAACTCTTGTAACACGACAAAACCATAGGCATAGCCCTAAAGCAAGGGCATGACATATGACATCAGACCCATGAGGGAATATTCTCTTGCTAAATAATCTTGGCATTTGACATTATTCATATTTGTCATGTAATTTAATTTATTTTTAAGTCAAAACTCAAAATCATATAATTGAATTTGATTTTCAATTTAAATTTTTTTAATGAAAATCCTGTGTATCTTCACTTCAAGTCATATTAAATTTTCGTCAATGACTTATTATTATTACTAATTGAAACCTCAATTTTATTATAATTGAGTCTAGTTCAACTGAAGTCATCAATTTTATCAATATCTACTCATAAATTTGACATTTTTGTTCAAGAAATCAAAATTATACTAACTTCTCAACCATGTTACACAGTTGTACATATCATTTGTGAGGTTAATTAATTTTTATTTTGATACTTTTGTGAGGTTAATTAATTTTACTCATAAAAAATAATAATATTATTAATTTTTAATACTACAAAAATAAATAAATTTGAACGATGGAGCTTTAAACTGCAATCAATTTCCTACTATAGGTAGGAGTTGCTGTTGCGTATTGGCATGGCCTATTCATATTTATGATTGGTTTGTTGCCAAATTGGTTCATAATATTCCTTTGATCTCATATTTTATATGATTTATCTGACCAGTAGAATGAAGCAATGAGGTTGCTAGCGTGGATATGACGATTTTGATATTTCTGTCTCCATCACTTATTACCAATCTCATTCATTGTTATTATCTCATGCTTTGGTCTATATTCTCCAACTTGAGCTCAATTTTGTCCCATGCTCTGTACTTTCTTCCTAAAATCAATTCAATGTGTGTAATCTGTAATTATTGACACTAATTAATGCTTACGTTGAGATTTAAAAAACTACTCATTTTTGTGTACAAAAATAAAAAAGGTCCAAATTTTTTTTTTTTTTAAAAAACTGAAGTAGGGTTTAATCTTTTTATACCGATAAAAAAACTAAATTAATGCTTATGAAAATTTAAACAAGAAAAGTTATTGTGATATTTTAAATATAAAATTACAAAATCCTTATTAATTACTCAAACATGTTGTCACTATCACTATAATATAATTTTTAAGTAAATGATTTACGATAAGTACCCTCTTATTTTTAAAATTTTTTACATAGAATGCTTCCAAAAACCAGACGTTAAATAGCTACTTTTCAATTTGAATTAGGGTTATCAAAGATGAAAGATGGTGACATTTGTGGAATAAAATAGGAACAAATCACATCAATAATGTCCTAACAGCCTACCAAAACAAAATTATTAGCACAATCAAGTTTGGTTGTTTGGCACTTTAATTAATTGTTGGTCCCCATCTATTTTTCTTAACTATAAATACAACCTGCCAAACTTTTGGGTTAATTAGTAGTTTTATTAAAGAATAAAATTAAGCATATTTTTTTATTCTCTAATAAAATAAAATATATGAAAAAAATTTAAATAACATAATTATAAAATTACGAATTGTAAAACCTATACACTTATAATTATTTTTTAAAAAAATTTGATAATTAAGATATAAAAATTGCATATAATGTTTTTTGTTTCTTTTATTAAGAGTAATATGGCCTCATTATTAATTCTCATGATGCATCCACCTTACATTTTGGCATTGTAAATTCTTCATTTTATAATTGGAAAACAAAAATTTACGTTTTTTAAAGGAAGAAATGATATATATCTCTCTTCTAAAAAAAAAAATTAAGATAAAAAACTTTTTAAAAAAAAAGAGTCAAGGATCAATAGGAGGTTGAGCCTAAAAAGCCATGATCCCCTTTCTAACAAATGATCTCATGTTATATAGTAGATATATAAAGGGTGCTTGTATAATTTTGCTATTTGTTGTTTTTTTATTTTCAATGAAAATAAAAAAAATATGACTAAAAAATTGCTTGGTATAGTTTAATTAAAAAAATGAACATGTTTTTAAAAGAGTGATGATTTTATAGAATTAAATTCATATAAATCGTAGATGAGTTTACTACATATTAATATTTTAGTGGATAAAAGTAGATAAAATATATGGACAGTTAAAATTGATAGTTTAAAAAAATTAAATTATATTAAACTATTTTTTAAGTTATATTATTCTCAATTTTATTTATTTAACAATTAACATCTGATAGATTCATATAAAATTTAACAAACTTGAATCTTTAAGAACATTTTAATCCTTGAGAAATAGGTTGGAAATGTTGGAAACCTATAAGCATAATAACTAGGATTATTTTTATAAATTTTTTTAAAAATTTTGACCACATATAAATATTATCATTTATAATAATAAAATTAAATTATAGTCATTTAAATCATTTGACTTAAAAAACAAATATGTACAAAATTTTTAATTTTATACAAAAAAATGTATTTTTAAAATATTAAAAACTTAAAAAAATAAGAATTAAATAAAGAAATAAAAATAGAGAATTTAAAATAAAAATATTTTCATAAACCAAACATATCTTTACATTTTTTTTCTTTCTTTCTGTAATTTTCACAAAATGTTAAAAAGTTTATATCCGAGTGTTTTTGTTATCATCAAGCCTTATAATACTTTGACATAAAAAATTCTGAAGTGAAGCTTAAACCCGTTAATTAGTAGTGCCTTTGCCTTTACCATGATTCATATTAAAAATAAAAGGGTAAAATATAATTTGTTGTCTAATTTGAGTGGCTTAGGATTTAAATTATTAAAATATTAGTATTTTATTGCTTAAATCCATTAGCTTTCCGTGACACTTAATTTTTTTTTAATTTATAACATCTTGGCATTTTCATCTTTTTTAAGAAAAAAAAAAAAAAGCTATTATGTTATCTCTCATATCTTTCCCAAATTTTCTACTTCAAAATTTAAAATGTATTTGTTCATTTTCACCCAAGATCTGCAAAGAAATGAAATAGGAAAGAACTGTAATAATAGTAACACCCTTTCGTTCCTATAAGAGCTTTCAAAACAAACAAGAAAGCTTGAAAAATGTAATGGAAATGACATAATCGATTTGTAAATGATGAAACCCATGTAAATTAAGAAAAATTATGTGTCATGGGTTACATATTCCCTTTTGTTTAAAGCCTATATTGACCAGAATCATCATAAATTAAGTTGTCTATTTAATTTATATTTATTAAACGATTAACAAGTGTGCAGATTAATTAACTAATCAAAGTTTTAACATCAATATGACTTTACATATTATTGAATAACTTTTGTAAGATAATATTTTTGGAGTTACTACTCTTAAAATGATTGCAGTATAACTTTCCTTATTTTTTTCTTAAACTACTAACCATGTTGTCCAACCAAAAACATAGATTTAACTATAAAAGTATTAACATGCTAACAATTTAAATCTCAAATCACTTAAAAGCAAAATTTTAAACCACAAAACATTAAAGTAGAATAAGACCATATCATAAGACAGAAAAGTATATTTTACTCTAAAGAAGATTATTAAAATTGAATTAAAATAATGGTGATAAATTTAATTATGGGAATTATATTAATACATTATCAATTTTAATATGAAACACGCCAAAAAAGTGGATATTGGATTCATGTAGAAGATATTATGTCATCCCATGATAAAGTCCAATGGAGTGTACTGTTCAAACTTTGAAGACAAAAACATAAGATATTTATATATTGATTTTTGTTATTATATATATATTTTAAACTAGTCTACATACTATGCTTAACAATGACTTAATTGTGAATACAAGCGATGACTTTTATTGGATGCATCAGCTGTGCCCATCCAAGTGAAAAACGATGGAATTTCATCTCTATCACTTTCCAATTTTAGACAAGGGAAAAAATAAGAAAAAAAATAATCTCTTTTGCAGCGTGCCAACTCCATTATATAAGAAAGAGTAAATTTGGTGAAGTTATATTTAAAATTTTTTATTTTAAAAATTAATCTTTACTCTCTTAATATTTGATGTGATATTATAAAAATTTATATTTTAGTTTATTTTTTGTCAATAAAATTAATATTCTATCTAACATATCTTTTTTCAAAATAGCAAATTTTTTAACTATATTTATTTTCACAAAAAGAATTTTAGGTTAAAACTTAATTCAATTGTATTTATCATTATATTAAAAATAAAGTAATTGTTTAAAAAAATTATTTTCACTAAAAAATTGTCATGTATAACTAATAAATAATTTATATATTATAATTTGCCCTAACTAGTCATTTTAAAGAACAAGTCATTAAACAAGTCAAGGTAAGTTATTTAGACCAGTGTAGTCAAATGGTATCAACCGAAGTTGATTCATTGGATGATTTTTTTTATGGGTTTTGTAAATCAAAGCATTGGTTAAAGTTTTATTTAATTAGTTGTAAAACATTTAATGACTTAAAATTTATGAAAAATCATCAAAAATAATAAATTTTACTAACTAAAATTTTTATCAACAATCAAGTGAAATCTTAACTAATATCCTAAAGGAAAAATTTTAAATAATATTTTTATATTTTTGTTATTAGATTTTTGAATAAGAGACTGACATTTGTATGATTTATATAACGCATCTTTTTTATATTTAAATTTTTTTAAAAAAATTTACATATATTATTTTGATTAAAGAACATGATAAGAAAAATATAAATAATTATATATAAGTCTAGTCTTATCTTAA
Organism: Senna siamea; assembly: GCA_031216115.1. Classification (NCBI taxonomy): domain Eukaryota; kingdom Viridiplantae; phylum Streptophyta; class Magnoliopsida; order Fabales; family Fabaceae; genus Senna; species Senna siamea. The sequence goes on along the minus strand of CM062359.1, from coordinate 15,778,864 downwards.
AAGTACTGGTTAACAAAAATTTTTTTTCATTAACTCAGTCACTTAACACCAAATTAATCTAAATTAATTTATCTCTTCTTCTTTTAAGCCTTAGCAATAAAATTTACTTTGGGCCAAAAACGAAATATAGTGCATTGACATGCTGTTCTGGGACATTCTTGGAGACCCACAAAGCCTTAAGAATTTTTAGGCCTTGGCCTATATGTGGAATCCAGACAACACCCAGACCCATTTTCCAAGTATTGCCTTAAGATGCAGATTTGCTAAATGATAGTCAATATTCACATTGCTTAAAAGTATTTATATAATTTTTGCATTTTTGATGTGCACAATTGTAGGACAACTAATCATGCCTACATGCATCATATTAAACTCAGTGTGGTGCCTATACTACTATTATGCAAAATAGTAAACCAAAAAGCTTGGTATGCTGGTAAAGATCTGAACCTACCAAATGAACCCATTAATGAATAGTGACTCTTCCATAAGCCATTCGTTCTAAGTTACTTAAAGATTTTGACTTCATTGATGAAAATCACCACTATTAAACTCCTGTTAATGTAGCAAGAGTATGCTGTTTGCATATTTTCTGATATGGACTTCAGGAGTTTATAAGCTTTTACTTAATCAGATTTTTCTGCTTCATTTAATACTTCTCAGTACTGTAAGCACTTGTATGTATATTTCTACAAGGATGCTTCTTACTTCTTAGAGTCTCATGCCTATGAATTCTCAATCTTTTTCACAGGCATGAAATGTAGTTGAATGAATCTGAAAGTCTTGAAATAATTGAAATGAATTGTGACACAAGACGAGCAAAAGATATACATAAGCGAAAGGGATGGGGATTCTGCAATCTTTAAATAAAGCTCTTTCGCCTTGTTATATACAATGAGAAATGATTCAAAGCATCAAGTTATTTACATAAGACTGTAGCATACCAGACAGCCCAAACCTGATTTTGATCAAAATCTTTAGCGTCATAGACCTCGAAATCTATTAGCTAACATTAATTTACAGAAGGAAGGACAGATTCCTCAGCTGATGACCCGAGTTACCAAAAGAAAAAACTGTACGTGTTTTACTGACTTCATATCAACATTAGTTTAGAAAACTGCTGTATTTCTGCCACAATGGCACACAGCAGAAATATAATTTAGCTATATCTGAGGCTTGCTACCTTGCATAAGCAACACATTTTTCATCTCTCTGTAACCTTGGAACTCTTCCAATGCATCAGAAGTAGTTTTTCTAGTTAAAAGCTCAGAAGTGACAATGCTCGCTGGCATTGGCACCTCTAGGATCTGATTAGGCTCTTGAGTGTTAATGCAATATGATTCAGGCCTTGTTCCAGGAGACAACTCTTCTGGAGTGCACAAGTCTTGACGTAGAGGTGGTGCTTTCTGAAGCATTTGTACAAGTGCACCAACAGCAGCACCTTGGGACTTTCTGATAGGATATAATCCTCCAGTTTCAACCACATCAGGTATATGGCCATGATCAAGAGATTCCGCTCTAGCATATGAACAAGGAGCCATATAAGGATTTTATATATAACAGAAAACTAAAAAATCTGGGAAAATTAATGTCACAAATAACTGAACAAAACCTAGTAAGTAGTAACCATACCCAGATGGTAGGATAAATTATCAATGTGAAAAAAACCTCAAAGATGAATAGTCACAACCTTTATAATCAAGGACAACAACTACTGGAGATGTTAATTAAGAGGGAAAATATGTGCAGGCCCATGATTTGCTGCCTAACACATTTTTTTAAGAATAAAATAAAAAATTGCTTTTCATTGCCTTCTACATATTGTATCAGCTAACAGGTGCATAAAGTAATTATTACTGTAATATATAACCAGTCAGGTCAGGAAACATCTTCAACTCTCTTGCTATAATCCCAACTGATGTGTGTTGCCTTCAATCATATCTAAAACCAAATTTCAACTATTTTGTATCTACCAATGGAAATCTTTATTATCCTTAGCATAATAATAAAGCAAGCCAGAAGCCACCCCAAAAAAAAAAAGACAATCAAAATTTTTGGACTCAAACAGAAGACAGCAACTACTCTGAAAAGTGATAAAACTGCTCCTTCTAAATCAAATCATAGAACATCTTGTGCAGCAATCATGCTTCACCTTCCACTAACCTTCATCATATTTCACCTCCTACTGGAGAGAGATCTCCTAAGACGTTAGACTACTAAAAGGGAACAGGTGAGATTTCACATTTGCTCAGCTAGACCCTTCCTAATAAGATCCTCCAGCCCCCACTCCACAGTCAAAGTAGCATAAAGCTAGTGGTCCATGATGGTTATTTTATGTTACTAACTGGTTTTAAAAAAACAAGAATAAACAACCAAATTGGTACTTGACCTTGAAAAAAACTGCCGCCATCAATTTTATCCTTAAAAATTTATTGTCATGAATTAGTCCCAATGTTTTTGAAAAGTAAATCATTTTAGTCTTGACCACACCTTAGTTAGGACTACACTGGTGATAGTGAAAACTTCTGGGACTAATATGACGGAGCAACTCATATAATATGTGAGTGTTCCACCCAGAACCTAGTACCCCTAGACTTGCCACTCATTGAACTCAAAATTATAATCATATCTCTTATAGCATAGGAGTATATTGCTCACATATAACATGCCTCGCATTCCACCCAAAACCTGATATTGTAAAGTCACCCTGTCCAAAAGCAAGCCATGACCTTCCAGTGGGACAGAAGTGCTCCTGATCAACCTTGCTCAATGAACAGCATACCAAGAAAGGAAAAATAATACCTAGAATAATTCTTAGTTTCCAGCAGTGACCTTATTTTCTTTGACTTTAAAAACTACCAAAGGAACCATCAATTACGTGAAAAAGCAAAAACCTTAACTACAAATCAGTATATACAAACAAGAAAGTGAAAACTGAAAGGTATATATCCCAAAAAATTTAAGTCACAATATACCTGCTATCTAGATCTGTCATATCATCATCATCCACTTCAAAAGGACAAGAAAAATCAGAATCATCATAATCATCCTGATAAGACCTACTGGAGTTCCTGGAAAATGATATCTGTGGCAAGGAGTTGGATGATGCATTAGTTGCAGAATACTTTCTAGACTCATCTCTTCCAAGGGAAAACAACTACACAAAAAAAAAAAACCCTGAACAAACCAGATATGTTCAAACTAAAAAAAAAAAATTGCAGTTAGCATAGGAAATACCTTCTCAGCTGTTGCACCAGTTTGCATCATATTCACACCTCTATCCATCCTAGAAGTATACCTGGAGCCACTAAGGGGTGGAGACGGAGGCAAATTGTGCACATTGGAATTTCCCGGGGATGTAGCAACATTATGAGTGGGAATCCTGACTGGAGCACTTTCAGATCGCAAAAGTGCTTTTGGAAGTAGTGAACCATGACTATAGATTGGAGGTGATGGGGAGGGAGATGGGGACATGTTTGGGGAAGGATAATACTCATCAAAAGTTTTGTTCTTTTGAACAAGATACATCTCAGGAGGATGAGGAGGCAAACTTGCAGGTGGAAAACGGCGAGAACCTACATTAGAAACTGATGTGTGTGCTTCTGAATGTGTGGGTGAAGGTGAAGAAATAATAGAAGGTGATGAGGGTCTACAACGGTCAAAACTCCAGCTACGCCTCCTTGCAAATGGCAATGACAATGGAGAGCCATGTGATGGCAATCCTGTTGCAGGAAGTGATGGAAAGCTCCTCAATGGCTCTGCTAATGGACTCCCAACATAATCAGTTATAATTTGTGGAGATATAGGAGTTGATGGTTCAGAGTTCACATTAGGAACAGAAGGACGATACTTGACTGATAGGCAAAGCCTACCACAAGAAGTATCAACAGGAGTGAACCCAAATTTTTGCATTTCTGTCTCTTCTTTACGGGTTAAAGGCTCAACAAAAGAAGATACTCGATGAGAAAGGGTGAAGGAACGAATTCGTCCAGATGAATTGAGGTCTCTAAAAATTTTATGCCCAGGTAGAAGTCTAACAGTGGCATACAGAGACCTCAAAAGTAACATTAATTTCTTATACAAACTATGCAAAGAAATATTGCTTGACCTCCTACTGCTTGAATTTGAATCCCTTGTCTTCCTGCTTTCGTACTGCATTGTCCATCTCTCTATAATCTTTTCACTCTTTGCCTGGATTCCCAATTCTTCCTGAGCAGTATTCCAGGAACTAGGGTATCTTTCTTTCATGGAAGAACTCCTATTGAGATCCCTTTTTGGAGAAAAACTCACAGGGTCCCAGTCCAGGGGCTTATGCACCAAAATCACATCCACTACTATAGGCTCAAGATTGCTCTGGCGCCAGAGGTCTATGTTCTCTAATGCTGCAGGGCATTCCCGTAGTGCCAAATTAAACCATTTATCCCTAGGTCGAACACTTGATGAGGATGATGATGAAGATGATGGAGATGTCAGAGTTGGATCACCACAGGAATTGCGCGATGAGACATAGAGAGCCCTTGATTCTAGTATTATGTGAAGACTTTTGGCGAAGAACTCAGTGATTATTTGTTCCATCTTCATCGCTTCCAAGTGAGTGTTATTACTACGAGAAGGTGGTGCCATCTTTTCAGTGTCTACTGCAATCGCATTAAAAAAAAAACTTTTCAATAAACAGTCTAATTAATACTGTTTAAAACTCCAAATGGAAGAGTCTCAAGCATTAACTAGTCACCACAACAAGATCAGATACAAACAATACAAATTAAAGCCTTGAAGCAAAAGAGTAGCGCGCGCGCGCGCTCACACGAACATATATATACTATGAATGTTAAAGCAAACAGGAAAGTGCACACTTTATAAACCTTAGCTAAGCATGCATTTGATTTGTGCTAAAATTTCCAGCAATCGACAAGAAGAAACAGCTTAGTAAAGAACTACGCTAGCTTCTACGATGATCAAATATCCGTTGCTCGAAATAAACAGCATGGTTATTCTTTGTAACCCAAATTTCAAATTTGAAAATTTAAATCATCAAATAGAATAAGAGTTTAGGACAGAGCAAGAGGCTACCGAGAATGAGAGGGAGCATATTATCGAGGCGTAAGAGAAGAGTGAGTGACAGTGAGTATGAAATAGAGAGAAGAAAGTTACCGTTTTTGAAGGGGTTGGATGGAAACGCATAGAGAAGAGAGAAGCCATTAACTGATTTGCTTGTGATTACATATGTAGCGTGCAAAATAAGGATGAAGAAGGAGATGAAGGCATGGTGGTTGAGTTATAATGGGTTTTCTTATCTCCGTGTTTATAGTTTTATGAGAAAATCTAAAGGCAAATAGAGAGAAATCAGATTAACAGTGGGACCTGCGGGCAAGTGACTTTGTTGGCTGAAACCGGATGTACACAAGAAGCTATACGACCCTTCTCACGCGCTGGAGCCCATTTAAGCCTCTCATTCCATGATGTCCATCTCATCACACATCAGCAAATATTTTATTTTATTTTATTTTTAATTAAGATTGTGATAAAATCTCAATTAATTTAAAATGTGGATATGTTAATTGAGATATTATGCATTCTTCAATTAAACTTGTTCACTTAGTAAATGGATAAAAGGATAATGCGAGAGTGATGACTATCCGGGCAATTCTTGTTTCAAACTACTATACTAAAAGAGCCTATATAATAGGAAAAAAAATCATTTGGTATATTTAAGGATTTTATATTTTTCGTTACTATTAAAGGATATATTCTGTGAAACTTGTGACATAAAAAGTCATTCTTAAAAACATAAATTAAACAAGAAAAAATCTCATGTATTTAATTTAATTTGTATGTTTTTAATGAATTTGACTATCTTCAATATACATGGGATAATTAATCTATTTGAATGGTTAAAAAAACTACCTAATCTATCCTTTTGATCTTTTTAATTGAATTGGATAGTCAATTTTTGAAAATACGAAATTTAAAATTTTTCAATATTAAAGATTTTTTCAATCCCAACTAAAAATATACATTTACAATAATAATAAAATTACTATAGACAAACTATAATTGATTACTAATATTTTAATATTTTTAATTAATGTATAATAAATAAATAAAAATTTTAAAAAATTATTTACTTAATTGATTTGATGTCATTCATAACTATCCAACAACCCAATCAATTTAATTAAATTTTAAATTTTTTCATTAATCAAATAATTTTGATTGGATTGATTCAAAAGGTTTGATTAAAATTAGATAGATGTATTTGCAGTCTTTACCAAGAATTGTTTCAAATTTTAAATTACTTTCTACGTATTCAAGTTTTCAACAACTTCTCTTTGATAAATGTTTTCAAACCATCTAACGAATAACGATGCCTGAAGGTAGATTTGTTACAAAGCTTGTGGTAATATCCATTCTTTAAAAATTGAACGAGTCTTTTTTCTTCTCACCACACTCGTGTCGTTTCGATTGAGCCTTGTTGTCGTTTGCCTTTTGTTTGAATGATCGTGGTCAACCATAATCCAAATATTAATTTAACGTACTCATAAAACTGGGCCACTCGGCTACTCCAATTCTCTTATAAATCTAAGCATCTCAGCCCAAACCAAATTAAGCCCACACTGACTTCTTTTACGAAGAATCATAGTTTACTTTTTTGGGCTTCGGCCCAGATATTATAGTCATTGTGTGGGCTTGAAGGCTTTAATTTTAAAGAAAGAAGTATAATCGGCTCATGACTAAAACTCTATTTTAGTTTCTCATATTAATCATTATCAATTTAGTTTTTAATTGTGTCAATTATACAAATTACTAATAGAAAGGTATGATATGGACGATAGTTATAAAAAATAAGGGTGTGTGTGTGTGTGTAAATAGTTATTTTGCCTTTTTGGTGGATTCTGTGGGTCAACTTGGTCGAATAAGAAGGTAACTTAGATACATACTTATCAAAAACTCATCTTAAATTTTTAAGCAATGTATACCGCTTTTGGACTAATATATATTTATTTTAAAATTTATTTATTAATTTATATTTATTTTAATTTTATTTATCAATTTGTATTTATCCTAGCGGTGGAGATTTTGTTTTTTTTAACATTTCTTATTTCACTATCTTAAAAGGCAAAATATGTTTTACTCATAAACGTGTCAACTAGTTGAGATAGCATAACACATTCGACACTTTAATGTATTGTACTGATTCAACTAGCATAACACATTTACGTTGTTTACATGTGGCGCTACTTAGGGTTTAGGTTTAAGGTAGCGTCGTATGTTAGAGATAAAAGAAAACAAATTTTTGCTTTAGTAGATTAAATTGAGATTTAAAAGGTCTAGCCATTAGTACATAATAAAAAAAATTATTATCATAATTCTGAAAAATATAAATAAAAATGTTCACCAATATTATAAAAAAAATTGTTTAGTGTTAGATAAATTTAATTTTGTTTTTTCATTTAAGCATATGCATTTTAGTTATTAACAAAATAAATTCAACAAAATAAAAAATATTTAAAAAATTTAAAAGTATGTTAAGATCAACCTAGTAGTAATATTTTGTAAAAAAACATATATCCAAAAAATTGTATTTATTAACTAAGAAACAAAAACTATCATAAATTTTAAATAATTTACATTAACAAAGAAAAAAATAAACGTATATTCTTCAAAAAAATAAATTGATAAAAACAATATTGTAACAGCTAAATATATATTTAACAAATAAATAAATAAAATAAAATAGACAAATAAATATTTATTAAAAATTAACAGATATAAAACAAAAAAAAAATAAACAAATCAACATATTTACACAATATTACTACTAAGTTGATCTTAACTTAATTTCAAATTATTTTAATAAATTTTATTTTTTCATAAATTTTTTATATTTTTAATAACTAGAATACGTATACTTAAATGCAAAAAACAAACTTAAATTTACCTAACACTAAATAATATTTTTTTGATAATATTAATGATAATTTTTTTATTTATATTTGTCAGAATTTGATAATATTTTTTTATTATGTACTAAATATAGTTAGACCTTTAAATCTTAATTTAATTTGCCAAACCCAAATTTTGCTTTTTTATGTCTAACTTGTGATGCTATTTCAAAAAATACTAAACGTTAAAGTTTTAAATATATTGCACTTGTTGGATAACGCAATATATTAAAATGGCATGTGGATCGTCTGCTGTCGTGAAGGAGCTGCTGTTCATGATGTCTAGCGGATCATGGTCGTTTGCGTGATCGAGCGTCCCAAGTGAGGCCACATCGACATCCATTTTTTTTTCCTTCGTCAGACATGAAACGGTGTGTCTCAATTTGTTGAGGATGCGCTCACACTATGCTCCATCTTCAACGCGCTGTTGCTCCATCTTCTCGACGATAATGGATGGAAAAAAGAGCATTGCGCACTCTGCTCCCAGGCGCTTTTGTGGCTCTCCCTGATCTTGATGATTTCTGAGACAAAATTCGAGAGGCTAAGATGTCTGCTTACAACATTGTTAGAACATAGGTGTGCTGAAGAGTATTAGAAGGCCATGAACAATAAAGTTTGGTGCATAGGTCCTGTCTCTCTATGCAACAATGAGAGTGTGGACAAGTTCGAAAGAGGAAACAAGCCTTCCATTGAAGAGAAACAATGCTTGGAATGGCTAGACTCGAAGCAACCAAAGTCGGTGTATACGTTTGACTCGAAAGCTTATGTCAGCTTCTTTCGATGCAATTAATATAATTGGGGTTGGCTCTAGAATCATCCAAGAAGGCATTCATATGGGTGGTGAAAACAACAGGAGAAGATAGTGATTCAATATCATATATAGAGAAATGGTTAGAAGAAGAAGGTTTTCAGGGAAGGATAAAAGGAAGAGGGCTAATGATAAAGAGATAGGCCCCGCAAATTATGATACTATCCCATCTTGCAATCGAAGGATTCTTGACACACTGTGGTTGGAATTCCACAATAGAAGGAGGAGTGTGCTCAGGGGTGCCAATGATGACGTGGCCTTTATTTTCAGAATCGTTCATGAATGAGAAGTTGATTGTAGAAGTTCTCAAGATTAGAGTTAAAGTAGAAGTGAAGGTTCTAGTTAGGTGGGGGCCAGCAGTGCATTGAAGACGAAACAGAGTGCAAGTGCATCCTCAACAATATGAAATGCACCGTTTCAGGTCTAAAGGAGAAAAAAATCAAATGTTGACGTGGCCTCACCTGGGATGCTCGATCACGTGGACGATCACGATCTGCTAGACAGCAAGGACAATAGCTCCTTCCTGACAGTAGACGATCCCCGCGCATTAAAATGTCAAACTTGTCACGTTTGGTCTTTCAGGATAACATGATAGAAATCATAAAATAAAAATTTTTTGCTGCCAAAATAAATACTAATTAGTAAATAAAGTTAAAATAAATACAAACTCATAAATAATTTTTAAAATAAACATATATAAGTACAAAAGCCCAATGTATACATACAATTGATTCATTCAAGCGATACAAAAAAAACGCAGAGATTTCATATTAGTATTTAATAAATTAAACTAATTAACTTAATATAATTTTAATAGTTTGAAAGAGATTTTATTTGCCTTTCAAAATTACCATTGATCAAAATAACTTTGATCCTAATGATTTTTCTGTATAGATTATGCAAAAAATTTAATATAGGATAATGTAATATGTATTTAAATTATACAACCTTAGATTGTGTCAACACGGTAGCTAAAAAATATGACTAAAATATGATCTAAGATAATATTTATTTCTCTTATTAAAAATATAATTTATTTAAAACTATTTTTTTAAAAAATTTATATCACTTAATGATATATATTTGTATTGAAGATCATAAATTTAGTTCATTCTAAATTTTAAAAAATTGGTATATATTAGTCAAGCATATATTTAATATTTATTATATTATATATAATAAATATAACAGTATTCTAGTAAAAATATAAAATTTTAACTTATTGTTTTTTGTTACATCGGAGGGCAGTGTAATACATGTTTTTGTTATTTTAAGAAAGGAGACTAGTGTAATATTTTAAAATAATATATATATATATATATATATATATATAATTTTAATCAATACCTCTAAGAAAAATGATAATACGTCCTTCTATACACATACTTGTATTACGATAATACGTCCTTCTATACACATACTTGTATTACCCATCTTAACCTTTTACTGTTTCTTTCTTTTCCTCTCTCTCTCTTACTCTCTATTAGTAATTAAAATAAATTATGTTTTTTTAAGACATTTTAAAATTACATTTTATTCTTTTTTATTTTTTAAAAATTATACTCACTTTTTTAAAGAGATAATTTTTTTTTAATTTTATTTATTTTAATAAAATTACTCTTATGTTTATTATTTATATAATTAAATATATATTTGACTAATATAAAAAAATATCGTAAACTTAAAATAAATAAATTTATTATTTTTAACTCAAAATAAATAATAATAAAATATTATAATTTTTAAAAATATATTTTGTAATAAATTATAATACTTTTAAAAGATTAATAATGTCATTAAAGATATTTTAGTTAAAATGAGTGAAATTATAAATTTTTTAATTTTTTTTAAAAAAGTATAAATTTTTAAAATAAAAAGAATAATGTAATTTTGATATCTTTAAAAAAAAATGTATTCCAATTTCCAAAACACAATGACTTTAAGGTGAAGTGACTTTTGAAGCCATTCATTTACATGCTAAGTGACTTTTCTCTTTAGTCTCCTTATCATTTTTGTTTCCTTCTTGGTATCTTCTGTTTGATTTTCCATTTCATTTTCAATATTATCAACAAATACTAGTACACTACTCCCACTTTCAATTTCAAGTTTTGAACTCAAAAGTTCTCCTAAATTACTCAATTCTCTCATCACTTTTCAGTTTTCAATCAAATAATATATATGACTTTTTTTCTTTTGTTTAATGTCTATGACATTTGTTTAATAAACATATATGTTCAATGCCTTGTTATGTGCTCAATGCACAGTTTACCCTTTGGTTCCATTGGAGCTTGTAAGCATGGCAAGGGCACCTATTGGACTCTTTGGTGTGCTCCATCCACATATATATTGAGCACATATATTCATTTACCCAATTCATGAATATAGATAAATTTAGTTAGTTTTTAATACACACACACTATATTGTATAAATTTAGGACGTATAGTCTCTTAAATTATATAATATAGTATAAATGTGAAATAGAACATGAGATATGAGAAAGTAGAGAGTAATAAGAGAGAAATTTGCGGAAGAGAAACAAATTAAGAGCATCTTTTAATGTTTTTTTTATTTTTTAAAATTATTTTATAAATTTAATTCTAAGATTTAATGTTATTATTTGTTCATATATTGATATACATACTATTAATAAAAATATATACTTTTTTTTGTATTTTTTGTTTTACAAATGACAATTTAAAATATATTTTAATTGTTTTGAGATATTGCAATATTAATTTTTGGCATTTTCTTTAAAAATTCTAAATATACATGTTGCTAGCTAGTAACAATATTATGTAAATTTTGATTTTTTGAAAAATTAAGTTCTCTTATCTTTAAATTTATTATTATACCAAAAATTTAATGGTAAAAAGATAAGTTCAAATTTAAATAAGAGACATAATAGTTTATAAATTTTGTTAACTAGTGTTTTTAAATATTAATTAAAATACTTTTTTGATTGACTAATAAAATATTTCATAATTTTACATTTATAAAAAATTGATAAAAATAATAATTTTTAATATTTTAAAACTTCATCAATCCATCCATAAAATTTTAAACAAACTTTAAGCTGTATTCTAAAAGTTGACAAAACTCATAATTTATTATTAGTTCTATGGCACAAGTACAGCATTAAAAACCACAAAACCCTGTCTCTTTCTCTTATCCAAACCTGAATGTGGACCCCCCAAAACAAGAAACATAGTGAGATCCAACCCAACAAGATATGGATCCAAGAGAAAAGGGTACATTACATGTAGTAGTACACCTACCTAAAGGCTAAAGCTGAAAGCAAAAAAGCATTGCCCTTAATAAAGATGAAGATGATCTATCCTCTCTATCTTCTTTCTTTCTTTCTTTCTTTCTTTCATCACTTTGACAGTTTCTAGTTGCTACGCTCCAATTCGTTGTTCAAACCAAAAAATCAATATAAGAGACAAATCCCTTGTCTTCACCTACCTTTCTCTTTCATAAGTTTATAATATCTGTACAAGACTACACGGTTTTGAAGCCGAAAAGTACCCATATTTTCAGACATACAGAATCAGATTGCAGATCAATTTTGGCTTAAACATTTTGCCAGTTGGATCTTTCTTTATCATAAAACAGTGCTTCTTTAATTGCTGGCCACAACTTCCAAGCCCACAACAGATTCTAATCTAACTACTTGCTTCTTCTGAAGATCGCAAACGATTCGGATATTTTGGACCATTGCAATCTAAACTTACACGTGCCAAAGGATAATGTTTCAAAATTATATAACAAATTCAGCAAAATTTTTGGTTCCAGCTAGTAATTTTAACAGCAAGATATGAGAGCTTAATTAATAATCGCTTCCAAAATATATGTAGGTAGAAAATAATCTTGAGAGTTTAATCTCTCTACTTAGAGATGTACTTCTGATCTCACTTAGTGAGAGTTTTGTGTGCTGAACGGTCTTTTTTTTTATATAAGTTATATATTTTAATTACTTAATTCAAAAAATGATTTGATTAAAGAAATTTTGGGTGTGAGCTCTTTGCTAAGGGCAAAAGACAGAGAAGCCAAGCTGGCTCAACCTTGTGAATGGGATGATGAATCAACCTGGAAAGCATATGTTTTAGACTAGGAAGCTTCCAACTCCCTTCTTGGGATTGGGGGCCCCTTGTAGCATCACCAAGATATATAGCATTTTGAATCCTTTCTAATTCTTTTTTGTTGTAATTATTTATAATAAAATAAAAATAAAAATAAAATATTCACACTAAAACTCATCTTGAATAAATTAAAAATTAATTTTTTAATTTTTATCTTTTTTATATTATAAAAAAATATACTAATTTTTAACTATAATAGATTTAAACCCAATAATATATAGCATGATTGCCCAAAGCAGCAGCCACGTGGCACATTCTACTGCGTGTAAAGTGGGATTTTAAATAGACACAATGCCATTGCTATCTCTGATTAGAAAGTCAATTATGCAAAAAAAGACAGACTCAGTGGAGCATCCATCCATCCGCTTCCAAATCTATCTCTAACAAGAAGGACAAATATATATAAATAATACCATGTTAACCCCTCCTCCTCTTCCTATATATATAATATCCACAATTCCCTCAACTTCTAATTCTAAGTGCTAACTAAAACTAACTCATCAAATTTTAATCATGTATGCTTCTTCTTCTTCTTCTTCTGCTGCCTCCCTCACTTCTCTGCTTCTTCTTCCTCAGGACTTGCATTCAAGAAAATTACTCCTTCACAACCCACTCAACTCAGCCAACCCTCCATCTTCAGAGTCATCGTCGTCATACCTTGGGGATGCCAATTTTGATACAAATGTAGTTATGGTGCTCTCTGTCCTCTTGTGTGCCCTTATTTGCTCTCTGGGCTTAAACTCCATCATAAGGTGTGCCTTAAGGTGTTCCAACTTAGTGGTCACTGGTGACTCTGGATCAATAAGCAACCCTCCAGTTCCAACTCGATTGGTTAACACAGGAGTGAAGAAGAAGGCCCTCAAGACTTTCCCTACACTCACATACTCTCTTGACCACAAACTCCCAGCAGGGTTGGACACTGAGTGTGTCATATGCTTGTCTGACTTCGCCAATGGCGATCGTCTTCGCATTCTGCCTAAGTGCAACCATGGCTTCCATGCCCGATGCATTGACAAATGGCTCACTTCACACTCCTCTTGTCCTAAGTGCAGACACTGCCTCATCCACACTTGCCAGAAGATCGTTGGCTCTTCCCAACCACCCACAGAGACCATAGTGAGGATTGCACCACTAGAACCAGAAGGTGTGGTGCGTGAATATAGGCAAGTTAGAAATTGAACTTGGTTTACTTTACCCCTAAATGTACAAAGCTAGTAGCTAGCTGCATTCTTTTGAGTTAATAATATTACAATATTAGTATTATGTTTATTGAATAAGCTTGATGGGTCAACGAAGTATACAAGGATGCTGAGAAGACAAGCACTATATATAATAATAATGTTTCATATGATTGGCCATCTCTTCGTCAATGATACTATTGTATGGAGTTTGGAGACAAATCAAATATGCAAAAAAATAAGTACCATAAATTGAAGCATAATAAAAATGACAAGTATAATGTGAAGTGGCGTGTGAATAATACTAATACTAATAATAATAATAATAATAATAATATCCTGATCCACCCCACATGAGGAAAACAAGAAGAGAAAATTATTATAAAGTTGTGTACTTTATCGAGTCAATAGAGCATATATATAATGAATGGAAGCTGAGACTGAAAGGCACTAATGAATTGCAAATCAAATAGGAGTAGTGAAGGGGAAACGTAGTGAGGGCAACATAGTACTCAGAAATTGTCTTATTTGGCAGCACTCAGTAGCAACACTATTTGCCACAAATTAAAGATCAACGCATACTCTGTGTGTGTGTGTGTGAGTGGGACAGCGATGGATGAATGAGTGATGGTGAAGCAGAAAAATGGAATTAAAAGCAAATTGTGAGGATGTTATTGCAGCAGCAACCGCAAGAGCAAATCAGAGAGAAACTACAAAAATATATATGCTCATAATAGAAGAGAGAGAGAGAGAGGGAAAACCAATTCCAAATTAAATTCACGCCTCAAATAATTTGTTTGCTAACATAAAAAATATCTGCAATTTGGTTGCCTCCTCTGCAATCACATGCATTATGATAAACTTAAAATAAACCCAAAAAGTTTTTTAAAAAAAAATCATAATAATGGCTTAACTTTTTGGGTAAAATATGAATGTTGCCATTCAGCTTATCCTACACGAGGTAGGTTGAAGTAATGGCGGCTGCAACTAATTTATGGTTAATCCCGTTTTATAACAGCCAGATACTAGTGGAATAAAACAAAATTTCTGGATTTTCAATCCCTTTTTTTTCTTTCTTTGGTTTTTTAATCCCACTTTCAGTAGAAAAATCCGAATCACATATTGTCAAGTCAGGGTCCAAATAGAATAATGTATAGGATTATATATATCATATTTTCTTACAAGCTATCAAATACCATGTCAAAATTTTCTCTACTTTTAGGAATTATAACCAAAAACAGAAAACGTAATTATAAAATTTTTGACCACTGGAGTGTAATGCGATGATTGATGGAACCATTAGCATATTATCGAAATGTTAAAATTATGTGTGCATGATGACACGGAGTCCTAATTAATTAATTACAATTCTCCATGAAATATAAAATATTGGTAAATGATGATTAATGAACCGTTTGGTTTTGGATCCATATTTAGTATGAGCAATATTCTATAGGTAATTTTGATTAATTTGTTATCCTTTTGCTTAGGCATTTAATTAGTATTTAGAGAATATTTGCTTAGTTGAATATGCCTTAAATATGCTTTTGTTGAATTTTTGTTAGCACCCAAGTGTCGCTGCAGTATAATATTGCTTTCAAATTGTGGTGTTTAGTTTGGGCCACACGTATGTATGACCCTAGAGAAATTCTAAAATGTCCATATTTTAAATTTATGTTAAAAGCAGCCTAGTACATAAAAGATCTCATGCTTAAGTAACTTCATCCCGTAAAAAGAAGTTGTTTTTAATATGTGAACTCATGATATTTAAGTTACTGTTTCAGGACTCACCTTCAATATCGTCAACATATATAATCATTTAAAATTTGTCGTGCGAAATAAATCCATATATGCTGTAACATGGAGAAATAGGAAGCACACATTCAGATTTTGAAGTGTGTCCTAAAATTATTATACCCACCATACGATCTAGCCCCTCATTTCACAGCAAGGTTTGCCAATTAGAGTGAGGCAATCTGGCCTTATCCACACGCCCACCTCAACCTTCAATTACACTCATTATCACATTCAATATTTCTTTGTGATCTGATAACATCACGCAGTGGCTACTACTGCATCATTCATGGCTGCCATGAACTCTAGTGTCTTGGCTTGTAGTTACACCGTATCTGGTGAACTCAATGCGAAGCTCACTGCACCATCATCATCATCATCACCACCAGCACCGTCTGTGTCTGGCTACAAGTTGCCTGTGCTGAAGGCCCAGGCCCAAGCCCAATCCCATCCGGCCGGAGAATCTGGAAGAAGAGCTACACTTGTTTGCTTGGCAGCCACACTTTTGAGGACTGTACCTGTGGCCTCCAATTCTACAGCCAATGCTGGCGTCATTGATGAATATAACCAAGTTTTTTTTTTTTTGAAATTATTGTGAGATATATGTAAATATAGGAATTGAATGACAAGAAGAGGTTAGCTTCGAGTGGAGCAAACTTCGGCAGAGCCTACACTGTGGAATTTGGCACTTGCAAGTTCCCTGAGAATTTCACTGGTTGTCAAGATCTTGCTAAGCAAAAGGTCTATTATCTATACCACCTTCAATTTGATATTAACTGATTATGTTTTAAAATTAATTTTACATGTTGAGGACGTGTCTGTAATAATGTATAATTTTCTTGTGTTTATGCAGAAAGTGCCATTCATTTCTGACGATTTGCAGATTGAATGTGAGTGTGGTTCAAATGTTTTCTGGAAATGGTGAATAAGGCAACTAAATTTTGGTGTCAACAACTCAATAGTACTGTTAGTGTATACCAGATGGAGTAATGATCAATCCACACTTACATGTTTGGAAATTGGAAGAATGACATTCTTCATGCATAATGCCATCTGTTCCAACACAATATTTAAAGTGCAACATCAGTATGTGCTTGTAGTTGAAGGTACACCTTTCTCTGCCCATTCTTTCGGTTTCTATATAATTGATTACTTCCAACATTTTTCCTTTTATATTTTATGTTTCATTATTTAAAAAAATTCTTCCTCAGTTTCCCCCCTTTATTTATTTATTAGTCCATCATATCTTAACAAATATATTCCATGAGTGGATATTCAATTATTCATATACCCACCAAACATCATACACCAATGAAACTCTTCACCTAACATATATGTATGGCATTTGTTATGCTGTAAGTTATATATACTCAAGCTATAGTCATAATGAAATCTTTGCGTGGAATTCACTTTGCTTTTCCAATCGCTAGCTTCTCCATTGTGTTGTGTTCACACTGTAATTGAATTGCAAATTGTGTGAATCAAACCAAATTGAATTTTCATTTTTTATTAATAAGCTTCATTAAATTATAAACTAAAACAAGAACTTAAATACAGTTGATGATATACAACAAGCTTTATAAAGTTCTAAAATGTCGATTTCTCTGTAAAATTACAATAAAATGTATACATTTTTGTTTTCTCAATCCTAAATCACTTGCATATATATATATACGACTCCAGTTGCCAACCTGCCCAACTACTACCCTTCAAGACTTCCAACTACAACAGTAATCTTGGACCAAGGACACATGCCTGTACCTATAGCACGTGCATGCACATGCACGCTTTTAAAGGCAAACTAAAATTAGTTTCATTTCAGTATTTCACATTATTAACTTTAAGCCAAGGCACATTTATAAATACACTGTTTCCAATATAAACAAGAAAAAAACACTAGAATTGAAACCCAAATTTTTAGAGCATATCATTTACAAATAAATTCAGCTTTCTTTTATTTTGATTTTAAAAAAAGTTCTGGTTAACTAATATTCTTAAGATATTGGTTAAAAGATATTTAATTAATTGATAAAGTATTTAATAATTTTAAATTAAAAAGTTTAATACAAAAAATAATTTTATTGATTAAATATTCTATTAATTAATTAAATATTTTCTTCATCAATATTTTAAAAGTACTATACTAATTAACAATACCCCATAAAAAAAATAATAGATGAACAAAAATTATGTGCTTTTAATTTTTTTTTTCTAGAGCTAATGTTTACATTTATTCTTATAAAGGAAGAGCTTTGATTTTATGAATTTAAATTTATATAAATTATATGTAAATTTGTTACGTGTTAAAAAATTAATAAAAAAATATGTGTGTAATTAAAAATAATAATTATAAAAAATTAAATTGTATTATTCTCAAATTTATAACATGTTCATATAAAATTTGATGAATTTGACAAAAAATTTTCCCTCTAAGAATTTATATGAATAGGAATTGTCTTTAAAATAAAAAAAATAGTGAAAATGGAATAATTTGAAATAATTATATTAATGTGTTGAAAAATTAAATTCCAAAATGGAAGAGAGGGTGGGAAGAGAGAAGAACGTGGGAAGAAGAAAAGGCTGTCCGCCAGGTCACTCTACCCTTTCTCGTGGTGGAAATGATTCCTCTTTTTGTCCTTAAAATTCTTAAATTTAGGTCCCAATCCATTTTCAAAGTGTGTTACTATTCCAGGCACCCTATTCTCTCTCTATATATATACAGTCTTCTCTTCTGGACCCTCTCATTCCCATTCTCAGTGGGTACGCCTCAAGCACCCAAGAAGCTGTACACACAGAAAGAGAATCACCCACACTCCCAAGCCATCGTCTTTTTGGAGGTTGGCTTGGTTATTCTTCTATTGCCGTCTCTCTCTCTCTCTCTCTCTCTCTCTAATTCAAGGTAATTACTGTCTATACTGCTTTTCGGGATTTCGGAATCGTCTTCTCTTAATTTTATATCATATCTTTTTTACTGCATTTTAGTTTTGAATGATAAATTGATGCAAAATGTGTGTAATTTTGCCGATTGGTCGGACGGGTCTGTCCATCTGGAGAATTTCTCCCTCGATTTGTTTGTTTATGGACGTTTCTTTGTGAGATTCCCTGTAACCATATCTGGAATTTTTGTTGATCATTGTGAATCGCTTGACTTGATTGCTTAAATGGAGTTCGATTCTGGATTATATGTAGTTGATCTATGGATTGGCGGTGCATACCATTGTATCTGGGCAGTTAGAGTTGAGATCTAGGATCATGTCAAACAAGACTTTTTTTTTTTGGTAGAAATGGTTGTTGTGTCCCGGCGATCCTTCCATTACTTAGTATTGACGATCCTTTATTTCTGTTAATGTTCGATGGCTTGGATGGTCTGATCTGATATTTATGTGGGAATGCTCGATGTTACTTGTTCATTGAGCTTATTTTTAGATAGCACCTGATTGAATAGTTAATATCATAATATCCCTGTCTCCTGCGGCAGGGGTAAGTGTGAGTTTCTAGTATATCGTATAAAGAAACTTGTAAGTTCCATATGCAGTAATCTTATGGCTACAGTGGAACCTTTTTTCTACGACATTGTGAATATTTTCTATTAATTTCTAAATTTTAGCTGTTTCACAAACGTTCAACGAGGAAATGGGAAGAATATCCCCTCTGTTTATCAATTTATGATTTCTACCTCCATTCCTTTTATAAAGAACAGCAGTGGAAGTCTGATACACTAGTTTTTTTTTTTTTTTTTTTGCCGACTATGTATCACGTATTTAAAGTTGTATTTGATAAAATTGATTGTATGGTATTCAATCATGCTTTGTCCCTGCTTTTCTCTTGTTCAGCTTTGTGTAAACTATTGTGCAATCTACTTTTGCTGTATCTGATATAAAAGTGAGTATTTGATAGTAGTACTAGTCTCCAAAGGTTGTGGTTGGTTGGGTGCAACAGTTGCCCTTCTGGTGGTGTTAATCTTGATATGGTATTTCATGGCTCCATTAACTTTTTGCAGCTTAATAAAAGATGGCTGATGCCGAGGATATTCAACCCCTTGTTTGTGACAATGGAACTGGAATGGTGAAGGTTAGTAGCTTTAGCTTTTATGTTCTACTGTGTACATGTACATCTGAGTCTTGGTTTCATGACTTATGAAGGCACCATTTTTTATAATATGGTCTGTGTGCAGGCTGGATTTGCTGGTGATGATGCTCCTAGGGCTGTGTTTCCCAGTATTGTTGGCCGGCCTCGACATACTGGTGTCATGGTTGGGATGGGCCAAAAAGATGCCTATGTTGGTGATGAAGCCCAATCAAAAAGAGGTATTCTAACTTTGAAGTACCCCATTGAGCACGGTATAGTCAGCAACTGGGATGACATGGAGAAGATCTGGCATCACACATTTTACAATGAACTGCGTGTTGCTCCTGAGGAGCACCCGGTACTTTTGACCGAGGCTCCTCTCAACCCAAAGGCCAACAGAGAAAAGATGACCCAAATCATGTTTGAGACCTTCAATGTGCCTGCCATGTATGTTGCCATCCAGGCTGTTCTCTCCCTATATGCAAGTGGCCGTACGACTGGTTCGTACCTACTGTCATAACTCATAATTTTATTATTGCATTATCCTCACCTGGAATCAATTCCTTTCTAAATTCTACTGTCTCAACTCATACTATCATTGTCACATCATTAAACAGGTATTGTTTTGGACTCTGGTGATGGTGTGAGTCACACTGTGCCAATCTATGAGGGGTATGCACTCCCACATGCCATCCTCCGTTTGGATCTTGCTGGTCGTGATCTAACTGATTCTTTGATGAAGATACTTACTGAAAGAGGGTATATGTTCACCACCTCTGCTGAGCGGGAAATTGTCCGTGACATGAAGGAGAAGCTTGCATATGTTGCCCTAGATTATGAGCAAGAACTTGAGACTGCAAAGAGCAGCTCTTCAGTTGAGAAAAACTATGAGCTTCCTGATGGACAAGTTATAACAATTGGAGCTGAGAGATTCCGTTGCCCAGAAGTTCTTTTCCAGCCATCTATGATTGGAATGGAAGCTGCTGGAATTCACGAGACCACCTACAACTCTATCATGAAGTGTGATGTGGATATCAGAAAGGACCTGTATGGCAACATTGTTCTCAGTGGAGGCTCAACTATGTTCCCTGGTATTGCAGACCGGATGAGCAAGGAGATCACTGCTCTTGCTCCTAGCAGCATGAAGATCAAGGTCGTGGCTCCACCAGAGAGAAAGTACAGTGTCTGGATTGGAGGATCAATTCTTGCTTCCCTGAGCACCTTCCAGCAGGTGATTATCTTCTCCTATTTTTTTTTTTTTAAACATTTTGTTTTTCTGATTGAACTCTAAATCATGTGGTTTTGCAGATGTGGATATCTAAGGGTGAATATGATGAGTCTGGTCCATCCATTGTCCACAGGAAGTGCTTCTAAGTCTGAAAGATGGTTTTATGGTGAGTTACTTTTGGATTTGGTTGTTTTTGGTGTTTGTGTCATGTAAGATTGACTTTGTTGTCATGATAAGAGGTGAGGTAGGAACTTGCAAGTTTGAAGGAGGGTGTATCCTGAGCTTGATTGTGATATATTTATTGTATGTGGCCCTCTGGATGAGGCGGGCAGAAAATTGTTAGAGGCATTTCTGAGCCTTAGGACTACCTGTGGTTCACTCATGCCTTTCTAAGTAGGTTGTTTGTAGCAAGGGAGTGATTGTGGTTCTTTTAATTTTTTGGATCACTTTTTCTAAATTGCATATTTGAAGATTTTTTTGCTCTTGGAACATTAATGTCAATAGTTAATTAATGTATGGAAAAAATAATTATATTTTAGTTCGTTTGCACACATAAACTCAGACTAGGCTCTAAGAAGAAAATAGGTGGTATGATGGTCGTAAATTGATGTTTGTGATGCCAATCATATGTTCTATCGTAGTGATGTTGGCCAAAACAATAATCGTTGCTGTAGTCAGACTATTACTAGTGTTGAAGATTGGAAGAAAAGCAAAAAACAAACGTGAATTGGCAAACACGCTTATGCTAGGATGTTTTATCCTTACTCCTTAGTCCTTACTATGGAAGCAAGAAGGTACTAGTGGAATTCTTCCCAGGGAACCACATTCCATCCATTTCTTTTAACTCAATTTTGTTGGTTCTACCTCCTCAATTTACTAAATCTATTTAGAGGTTAATTGGAAATTAAATTTCACATCTATAAACACAGTTCTCCAACACAACATAAATCTCGTATCTTCAAGAGTAAATTTGAAAGAAAGAAAAGAAAGAAAAAAAGCCCCCCGGGGAGGGGTGGAGAAGTAACGAGAATCAATTTAGTGAACATCCAAATTTTATGACTATGAAGTATGACGGGATATGTTAGTTATATTGAGTAATGGGATCAGTTAACGCAAAGGGAATGGACAATGGACAATGTCTCAACTTACGTTAGCAACTGATTACTGAATCAGATTGTGAACTGAAAAATATGGTTATAAACAAGAACGCGATGTATGGAGATCGCCAATGCGACGGACGGACGGAAGGAGATCGCCAATGCCATCTTCCCACAACGCCCTGGTAAGTTCATCCAGGTAGGAGACTTCTTTTGCCCAATGGTGGAAAGTCCCTCTCCAAATCCATCATTATCAAATATTGGTGCCCCTTCCATCACTCTCTCTTTCACCCATAAAATCACCCTTACCCAAGCACTACACCCCAAACTACAAATCTCCTCATCCAAAAATCAACCTATCCCATCACCGCTACTCATCTTCACTAATGGCTAGACCGACTCTCCCTGCTTTGATTAACAGACGCCGCAGAATCCAACAGAGATAAGCTGCGTTGCGAAGAGAAATCGTATACAGAGAGGAGTATGCAAGTCAAGGGAAAATGCCAATTGTAGTTCAAACAACTGAAGCAAAGCTCTTTACAGGGGCATTTGTTCAAATACCACAAAACCCGAGATTGAATTGGAGATTCTTCACTTCAAACCTCCATAATGACACAGGAACCTTGGTTACCAATCTGAGTGAAAATGATTTCCGAAACTCAACTCCAAGTGATTGCAAGCGAGAAGGTGATTGCCTTTATGAAAGCTCTCTATCTAAATGGTCTAATCCTAGTTCACCCTCCCAGTGCCATAGTGCTACAGGATCACCAACCGGAAGTGAACGAAATCCTTCTATCTGCAAGACAACTGATTGATTACAAGGCGCTGATCACCTCCCCTGTCATTAGCACCTTGAAGGGACACCTCCTCAATGGTGTGTCAATTCTGGCCTCATGGGAACACTAGGCCGTAGATGTCTGCGTCACTGCTTGTCTAAAGCTCGCCAAAGGCACCTTGGACTACAAGCTAGAATGCATGCCCCACCAAACATGGGATGCAGCTATACAACTCATTTCTTTGAATCTTCTGGTTCAAGCTCTGAGTCGGCATCAGTTGGATCAGAACTTTGATCCTAATATCTGTGTTATGTATCCTCTGAATGTTCTTGCTTAAAATGCTGAAGGAGCGGCTAGATTTGAATTCTAGAGAGTGTTTATTGACCTTGTTGCTCGCTATAAGCCAAATGTTGTTATCATTACGGAAACCAGAATTGGAGGTTCAAGAGCAAACCAGATTCTGGGTACCTTGGAGTTCAGTAACTTCTTCAAAGTGGATCCTATGGGTTTTGCAGGTGGTCTTTGGATTCTTTGGGATAACTCCCAAGTCAACCTCATAGTTCATTGAAACACCTTTTAGGAAATCCACATTTCAGTTGAGGTATTTGGCTCGCCTTTGCTTTTTCTTTCCTTTATTTATGCTAGTTCATGTAGGGATGGAAGGAAAGTCCTTCGGGAAAATTTATTTGATCTTGCTATTGTAAACACTCTTCCTTGGCTGGTAGGAGGAGATTTTAATGACATTCTTAGTCAAGATGAAAAATGGGGGATTAAACTGGCTTCTAATTCTAGAATTGGTGATTTTAGGATTTGTGTAGACTTTTGTCAACTGCTCGATTTTGTTTATACACGCTGTAAATACACTTGGTGTATAACTGGATACTAACTTAAGTCGCTGGCTGAAGGTGAAAACAACTTCTGATGAGCCTTCAACCTTGAACATTCTTCATGGTATGCTCTTCCTTTACATTCTTGGGTTTATTTGGACCACCAGAAATAGGAAAGTTTTTTACCAATCTTCCCTTGACCCTTATAATGTCCTAAAACAAGCTAAAAGCAAAGCGGCTGAATTTTTCTTCTCAATGCCAAAAATACATTTGCAAAGACCAAAACCATCATTTTCTGTTTGTTGGAATCCCCATGTAGATGGTTGGTTTAAGTTAAACAATGATGGCTCTTGCTGCAAGAAAACCTCTGACATTGCCATTGGAGGCCTTATTAGGGATTATAATGGGAATTGGGTTGTTGGATTTTCGAAATACTTGGGTTCAGATGATATTCTGTGTGCTGAGTTGTGGGCTATTTATTCTGGTCTGCGGCTTGCTGTAGAAAAGGGTGCTCTAGATTGATTGTGGAGTCAGATTCTCTGAATGCTATGAACCTTCAGAACTCTACTGATATTCCTAACTCTCATTTTTTTAACTTGATTGAGCATTGCAGGTTCTTTGCCAAGGGCCTCCATCAGCTCAGATTTAACCACATCCATCGAGAAGGGAATATGAGTGCAGATTGCTTGGCCAAATTCAACCTCCAACACAAGTCTGATTTAGTAGTTTTTTCGATGATGTTCCATCTTTTTTGGTTATTGATTCTGGTATGACTTTACTGGGATTGCTCTCCAGGTGTTGGGTGATGCATTCATTTGTATGTTTCTGTTTCTGCATTGGTTTGGTTTTGTGTTGTAGCTATCCTTCGTTTGTATTGCTTCTGATTTGTATCTGCTACTATTGGATCTCGTTTTTGGTTTAATATAATTGCATCTTCTACGAAAAAAATAAAAATATAACTTAAATATATTTAAAATACTAAAATGATATATAATTCACAATATTAGCAAGATAATTTATTAACAAAAAGATTAATGACAAGGACTAATAAAAAAAGTTTAAAATATAAGAATAAAATTATAAGAAGAAGAAAAATATTTGAATAAATTGCAAGAAACTACTCTCAATAAAGGGAATGTGTAAGAAAGTTTCTTAAAATTTAGCCAAAACATTTTGACTTCACACTTGATTGAAAATTACAGATTGAGTGCGGAATGCGCATTAGATATATAGCAAAGGTTAAAACTTAAACTTACAAGCCAAGGCGAAATCAATGTGAATGTTATGGTAACATGATTTCTTATTCGTTAATTTAGCGGCAACATGAGAAAGTTACAAAATAATTGAGAGTGCAAGGCGCCAATAAATTTCACACAAAAGAATGATATTTTCATTTATGTTCCCTCCTCTCTCCATTCAAGTTGAATGACGTTTTGTTTAAAGAGGCAAACACAGAACTATTAAAAAAGAAAAAAAAGAATGGCAATCCGTGCGCTCCCTCATAGTCAAATCCTGACCGTCCAATCTTTTCTTAATCGACGGCTCCTATTCACAGTACCAAACCCCAATGCTTCTCTCCCGCCAAAACCAGTCTCCAAAATTTCACCCTCCTCCTCTTCAATTCTCAAATCTCAACTATAAAATCCCCAAATTCATATCAACAATTCTCGCAATCGTAATTCGTAACAATAGTTGTTGCTCCACCAATCTTCTCTCTGCTTCTCAAATCTCAATAATGGCTCGAACGAAACAAACTGCTCGTAAATCCACTGGCGGTAAAGCCCCTCGCAAGCAGCTTGCCACCAAGGCTGCCAGGAAATCGGCTCCGGCTACCGGCGGTGTTAAGAAGCCTCATCGCTTCAGGCCTGGAACTGTGGCTCTGAGAGAGATCAGGAAGTACCAGAAGAGCACTGAGCTTCTGATCCGCAAGCTTCCATTTCAGCGTTTGGTTCGAGAAATTGCTCAGGATTTCAAGACCGATCTGAGGTTCCAGAGCAGTGCTGTGGCTGCACTTCAGGAGGCTGCAGAGGCCTACTTGGTAGGGCTTTTCGAAGACACCAATTTGTGCGCAATCCATGCGAAGAGGGTGACCATTATGCCTAAGGACATTCAACTTGCTCGCAGAATTAGAGGTGAGAGGGCTTAGATGACGCCATGGTCTGATAGTCTCTTTTCTTAATTTCTCTGTATTTGAGGGTGTTTAATCAGCTGGATGTAATACGCTTGTGTATTCCTTATGTTCTTTGAATGAAATAGCTTAGTATTTAGATTGACACGCGCAAACTTATTTCCATGCTTCTATGTCAAAGCTTGTTGATGATTGACTATGACTATTGATCTTTGTTGCTCTTCTAGTACTGTAATTAACTGCTTAATTTTGTTCCAGTTTTAGTCTCATATGTTACTTAGCAGTTTGAAAATTGATCATTCGGACATGGAAAACCTTTCTTAGTTAATATAATCTTGGATAACTCATCTACAAAATCAGGGATTATTATTGCCTGCATAGATTTTGATCAGATAATGATTTATTCCGTTGATGAGATTAATATGAGTAACCTCCCTTTCTGGCAGTGATCTAGGGTTAACCGTATAGTTCTGGTTCTGCCACTTTATAATTTTGCTTGATATAAAGCCTCATGAAAAATAAAAGTAAAATAATTATAGCAACGAAAAACAAATAAAGTGACATCACAATGGACTTTATATATCTATATTTCTTTTTGGCCAGATGTAATCTAAATTATCATAATGATATATTTGGCACGACAAATGCAACTCAACAGGGTAAAAATCTTCCAACAATTTCAAGCTGTATGTAGAATCTGCTGTAATCCGTTCTACGATTCATGACAAGAATGCAAGACGTAATATCTCACAATGCCCATAAATACAGGAAACTGAAAGTACACCAAGAGACATAACAATCTATACAATCACTTATTTTATATATATAGAAATAAGTATGGAAAAGAGTTCATCAGCAACATACCTGAGCACTGATTGATTTCCTACACGGTGACTGTTGGGAAAGGCTCGGAAGTGGCTTAGGGGATCAAAAATGGAATTTTTTCTATTTAAGTGAATATTTGAAGAGTAAAATATATTCAATTAAGAGGCTTTTATACGTATATATACCTTTTTTAAAAAACCATATACTAAACTATATTTATTTTAACAATATTTACACTAATGTATTTATTTCAGTTGTATTGCACTCCTCGGGACTCGGGAGAGTGCAGCATATTGAGTTATTCAATATGTTGCGTTGAAGGTCGGAGACGTCTTTTTTGAACTTCTCAATCCTTTCTTTTTGCGCAATGTGGAGAGCCTCTATTTTAGTCATAGTAAGGCTACTGATGAAATCGAAACATTGAAACCATTGCAGTCCTCTGGCAGCCCATTTAGAATAGCCTTAATATGATCTGCAGTATTAATGGGTGCACCAACAGAAAATAGTCCATCAACAATTTTCCTGACTTTCAACAAATGCCCATTCATTCTTGTTGAACTTTTCTTCATGTTCTTTAATTGGGTGCGAAGTTGCTTTACTTTTGCCAGTGTCTCAATCTTAGAGGCAAAGAATTGCTCCAACTTTTCCCGAACTTCATAGAAATGGTTACATCCAACCATTCTTGACGACGTGCTCTGACTAAGAGAGGAAAGAATTCAAGAAAGTAACAATTGGTCTTATTGTTCCCGGGTAAGATACTTTTCGCTCATGTTTCCTCTGATTTCATCTGCTTCAGGGGCATATTGTTGCAGAATTGCACGAAGACCAATGATAAATATCTGCAATTTATATCCTTTAATGGCTGCATTCACTTGCTGTTTCCATGACAAGTAGTTTTCATCAAGTTTCACAAAGACTAGATGTGAATTGGCGTGAACCTTTGCGTATTGGCATTGGTGCTTACCATGTCTATGTCACTGAAACGAGATGTATGAGAGTATAGCAAACAAAAGAGAGTGTCAAGTGAAGATGATTCTTGTTATTCGATGCTTAAGAGTGATACGATGTACTTATACAAAACCATAAGACTATGCACCGGACTAACTACAACAACCCAATACCACAACTCATTTTACTTAACTGATTTTGACTTATTTACAGATAATTATTCTCCATTTTGAGAGTTGGTTAAATTCAATATTTTTTTCAAAATATATAAATGAACTTTCTTGAAACTTAAAGATGATTAAAATGTCTTTTAAAATAATATCATTTTTGTTAAAAATGTAACTCTTCTAAAAAATGTGTTTTAATGTTATTTATTGTGTTTAAAATTATAAATTTAATTTATTCTAAATTCTAAAAATGACTTCTATATTATTTTAGTGTAAGAGAAGTCAATGTAACACATTTTTGATTTTACAATATGGTTTTGTAAAATAGAATAAGACATCTTAAAAAATAAAGAGCATTAGTTATGTAAAATTTTAGAGTAAATTATACTTACATTTTTTAGAAGTAGTTTGTTAAATTATAATTAATACTCTATTGTTTTAAAAATTTTATTTCACTCTCAACATTTAATATGACAAAAAAAAAATTCTTGTTTTTAATTTTTTCTTTGTTTATAAAGTTATAACATTTTAAATTTTTTATACAATTTAAATTCTTTTCAAAATATGTGACAAATTACTGTTTAATCTCTTTTTTCAAAAAAAAAAATTTCGTGAATTCATATCACGAGATTCAACTCGTACATGACCAAACTTTCAAATTTTTAATTAAAAAAACAATGAACCCCCCTCCCTTCTCTTCAGTTCCGACATTCATTTTCTCCCAACTCACTCTCATTCTCTCTAACTCTCATTTCCATCTCTCACTCACACATATTGTATTCATTTGGAATTTCTCCAGAATAGGTATGTAATCTATTC
This sequence comes from Senna siamea, assembly GCA_031216115.1. Lineage (NCBI taxonomy): Eukaryota > Viridiplantae > Streptophyta > Magnoliopsida > Fabales > Fabaceae > Senna > Senna siamea. The sequence continues at coordinate 15,750,121 of CM062359.1, read as the reverse complement.
CGTGTGTATTCAGCTAAAGTTTAATTTATCTAAATGCATGTTTGATATTTGTTTAATTCAATTTATTTTTTGTTATGTCTATTTGTTTGTTTTTTATCATTTAAAAATATATATTTGTTGATCTGATTTTTTCTTGTTGCATTTAATTTTTTTTATTTAGGATAACCCTTCTAAAAATGATAAACTTGTAAAAAGAAATAAAAACTTATATATTTGCTCTTTCTTTGTATGACGTTAATATTAGTTAAAAACTAATTAAAATTGAAAATAAATATATTATTTACAGATATAAAGTAGAAAGAAAAAAAAACTGATTATATTGTCATGAATATATATATTTTTTAATATATTTTATTAGTCTTTTTAGTTTGTAATATACTCTTTCTATTTTTTTAAAATGCAAAAATATATTAAAATTTTAATAAAAATAATATTTCATTAAAATTTGTTTTCTATTTTATGTAGTCCAAACAAGATTTATTTAAATATCTTTAGATGATAATTTGTTATAATATTTGTAATTATTAATGTGGATATTTATATTTTTCTCAATTTAATTTTATCACTTGTTTGTTATTTTATACAAAAGTGAAGTCCTAAATAGTTATATTTTTTTTATATACATGCTTAAGTTAAATAGTCTTAAATGATAATTTTTTTTAAAATGTTGTTATTTAAGAAATAAATATATTGTTTGAATAATATTTAATTTTGTATTTTTTATTGTTGTTTAAAGATTTAAGATATCTTCTTTTATAATGTTTAACTTGTTAAAATAGTATATCTTTTGTAATTTAATTGTATCTTTTGTAAGATATCTTTTATAATAATTTTTTTTGGCAATTTGTATATAGTTTTTGTTTGTTATTTAAATATTATATAAATTTAATGTGGCTCCTACACATCACCTGTGTTGGGGTCCCTAGGTAATATTGGGTCACTTGTCAACACGAACCCTCTTGTTCCCCTTCTGACCCTTCATTCTAGCATTGGGGGAATAATGAAAGATTTTCTTGAAAGCACCAATTGCTCATTAAGTGTTAGTCACTCTATTATTTCTCTTAAAGCTTGTAACAACTCAATGCATTCTCTCTCCACATTTTGGGATAATAATAAGTCCCTAGAATCATGTACAATGTGACGAATGTTGACAACTTTGTTGGCCTATACAAAATTTTTAAAGATTTAAATGTATTCAGATCATGATATAAAAAAAAGTATAATGTAAATAAATCGTAAAATAAAAGGCAGAGAAAAATGCAATGTATATATCAACATACAGCATATCCCGAGTAGCAGATGCAGGATCTATCCATCAATGAGTGCAGCGACTATACCATCTCATATAATCAAATTCTTGTCGGAGGAGCCTCGCCGGTCAAATCCCATGTACAACTCAAGATGACCAATTTATCCAAGCCTCAACAAATTTTTCGTAACGTAGATACTAATTTACCTGTGTCTTCCTGAACAATTTCATCATGTGAGCATGTTGAAGATCAACAAGCGACTTTGGTATAGGCTAGTCAAATCAAAACTGCCTCATGACTTGATCTGACTGGTGCCACTCAAGAATGTGAAAGCATATAAGTGGCACATTTACTCACCAAATATCAGAATTATCAATGCAATATTAAGGGATTTGTCGAGATGTGTATGGGGTCCAAATGATTTAATAAAAAATTGACTATGTTAGAAAAATATTAAGTAGAGCAAAACAAAAAAAGTAATTAGTCTTGGAGATTGAACTCATCTTTGTTTATGAGATTAAAGTAAATGCGATAATGTCTTCGGATCATTACGAGAGGTCAGAGAGTCTGATGTAACTTAGCCCACCTATAATGGTAATAAAAAGCATCTGATTTTTTTTTAACTTATTATGTAATAATTAAAAATTAAGCAAAAACTAAAATATAAACAACTAATAAAACAATTAATTACATAGAAGATTCTTTTTAATGTCATGAGAGTGAAATGAAGACTAAATCACACAATACTTGAAGGCACTTGAAAACTTTCATAAAAAATGAAAGTTTGAGATTTTAGAGAAATGAAAGAAGGGAAACGAGTGATAATAACATATGTATTAGTATGTGAATTTTTTTTTTTTTTTATTTCAGAATGTGAAACATGATAGAGTACCACGAGTCTTAAAATAATAAAATAAAACAAAATAGTAATTTGTCACATATGAAAAAAATTTAGGACGATATGTCTTATTTTGTGCATTAAAGATTCTAAATGTCATGTTAGAATTAAAAAATCAAAAATAAATGTAAGTCTCTTTCAACGTATAAAATGATCTTTATTAAGAAAAAAATAAATGAATGAAAATTTGGATATAATTTAACTAAATTTGAAGTAGTAATGTCATTTAATTTCCTAAAATTTTATGGATCCACTTTCATTTCAAAGAAAACTGCGTTTGTCTCATTGTGGTGACGATAAATCTGCATCTGAACTGAGGAGGAACAAGAAAATCCTCAAATATAATGTTGAGACTTAGGAGAGATTCTTCATAAAGCGAAGGTCATTATCAAACTAGTACTTTAAGTTCACACATCTACTAAGTAGTGCACCACGGTTGGTTTGGAAGTGTTGCCCTAGGCCAACTCTTATGGGCTATTTTTTAATAAAATATTTAAAAATATTTTATGTCATATAAAATATTATATTTTATATTGATTTTATTTTTAATATGTTGATTTGTAAAATAAATTATATTTTTATAAGTTAATTTATAATATATTTTTTAATACAATAATATATAAAATAAATTATACTAAATAATTTTTTTCATTCTTAATATTTATAGATCAATTTATAATATTCATTCTTAAGTCAAATGAAATAAATTATTTTAAAAAAATTATATTAAAGAAATACTCTTCAAAAAATTGAGCTAAACTAATATTTTTTATCCATTCATTTAGAGTGAACTAAGCCCAACTCATCCTTTAAAAGTAAAAGTCTTTTAGTAGATTGGAAATAGAGTGGGTCGAATCAGTCTATTTTAACACTCTTAATTGTAAGGGACTAATGTCTTATACTAAACTCAATCTCTATTATTTACTTTAAACTTTAAATATATTATTTTAATTTTTGATAAATATATTTGTTATTAAAAGTAATTTTAGTTGAAGTATTGAATATTTTTTTCATTTTTAAAACTAATTTCATTCGTACATCAAAAATATTTATATATGTAATTTGTGTGTGATTTAAGGTAAAGTTTTATTCATTTTCATCAAAAAGGTGAAGTTAGATAAACTTGATACATACATATCATCAATTTGGACGAAAAGTTTAGTTAGCACTTAGCAGGCCTTGAACAATGAACAAGTGTCCATCTCTAATCTCCATGGCCTATGAGTCCAATTTATCGGCTTGTCTCATCTCCCACGCTCTTAATTTAACCCATTCCTGGCTTCCCTTTCAGATTAAACTCCTCTATTCATTATTATTCACCGTCGATAACGACTTCCATTACATAAATCATGCTCAACCAAATCCTTCCTCCAACACCTGTCATTCTCTTTTTTCCTTTCTCACCCACGCGTGTTTTCCCTTCTAACTTTGATTTTAATCTTCTTCTTTTGAAAGCAACAAAACTCTTTTTATATTACACAAACAAAAATTGACTTCCACCTCACACAATTGTTAGAAAGACGAAGTCAAATTCGCATAATTGAGAATGACCGTGGCTTCCCAACTTAACCGTCTTGATGGTCTAATTATTAGAGTGAGTGACGTGGTTACTGCCATAACTTGCGCGATGAAATTAAATGTTAACTCCGAGTGAGAAAAGGAGGATATTTTTGGTATTGCCGACACGTCGCAAAATGGTGGGAGTAGTGTGACGTGGTGCCACATGCTGTAGTGGAAGTGTAAGCAAAAGGCAAAGGCAATGGCAATGGCGGTGGAGAAGAATGTGATGGGCTATGTGGGCCTCTTTTCTTTTAGCCCTATTCGTTTGAAACCGACATTTCCATTCGCCTCCATTTCTCCTTAGTTCTTTATGAATTAAATCTATACATAACTTTCTATATTTTTATTGTTAAATTTTTTTAAAAATATATTATTTATAAAAAGTAAATTATATAAATAACAAGTAATAATTTTTAATTAAAAAATTTAATGACAGAAATATTAAAGCTGTAATTAAGTATTTTTCATTCAATATCCATTTCATCTCCTTATCTTCCACGCCACCCTTTCTCTTCTCATTCTCTCATTCTTACCCTCTTCCCCACCAATGCCATTACCACATTTTTTTTTATAAAAGAGCCCACTAATATTGACCCAATGTCAAATAAAATTTATTGCTAAAATTTTAAATTAAATTCGTATTTATCTTATTCTTTCATGTCTGAATGTGATGTTATCAAATCTACCACAAGTGGCTCATGTTAATCACCACCACCCAATTACATTCACATGATCGATGAAGCTGGATGGGGTCCATTCTGTCTATCTGATCACTTTCACCTTCTTTTATATAGACATATTTTTTACCTTCCTCCTTCTATTTTGTAATTTGCTTAGCTTCATACCAATAATGGTAGAATAGAAATACATACTAGTGACTACTACAAAATAAGTCATATCATTTCTCCGCATCAAAATTTTACCTTTTTCCCTTTTTTTTTGGGGGGGGAACAAATTTCACCATTGCTTTTGCCCCCAAGCTCTCAGAATTTGTTTCTCATCGTCTGTAATTAAGTGAAACTGAAACAGATGCTGGAAGTTTCGGCTTTACCGGAAAATTCTGGAGGTCCCATTAATCCTCACGAGAAGGTTCCCTTGGAGGAGGGAGGGTGTGGTGGGCCTGACTCTGATGGCCTCAAAGATCAACATGGGCTGGCCGGCGAGGAGGCTGACCGGAATTCCACCGCCAACCGTTGGCCTCGAGAAGAGACAATGGCTTTGCTCCAGATAAGGTTGGAGATGGACGTTGCCTTCAGAGACACAAGCCCCAAAGCTCCTCTTTGGCAACATGTCTCAAGGTCAGTTCATTTATTTCTCTCTCTCTTCCTAATCCCAATTAGAATGCCGCAAAAGTTATTCCATTTTCCCCATTCTTTGTTTAGTGATCAGTGTCTATTTCCCAAACATTAGTCTGGTTTTCCACTTTTTATTGATATGATTCCCAAGTGTAATTTAATTTCCCTTTTTTGGGTCTTCTTTTCCACAAAAAGTACTAGTCTTATGGAATCAATATATTCAGATACCATTACCAACTGATATATATATATATATATATATATATATATATATGTATTTATATTTATATTCCTTTTGAGATTCATTCACATGCTAGCTAGCTGAAGTGCTTTACATTAATTGAGGACTGTACTGATTGAATTGAATTCAAAACTGTACTCAGGAGATTAGGTGAGCTAGGATATCACAGGAGTGCCAAGAAATGCAAGGAGAAGTTTGAAAACATTTACAAGTACCACAGAAGAACCAAAGGAGGACGTTATGGGAAACCCAACAGCAAGACCTATCGTTTCTTTGAGCAATTAGAAGCTCTACAAACACACCTAATCCCTCCACCTCCAACTTCCCTGGAAAAGAATCATCAAATGCCAACAACTTCTTCTACAACCCCACTCTCACTGCCTTCACATCCTCATGAACTCAGTGTTGTTCAACATGCCATGCCTTGCTCTATTAGATTTCCTTGTGCAAATAGCGATTCCACCACTTCTTCTAATACCAAAGATTCCCCAGAAGCTACACCAAAAAGTGGTAATAAGAGGAGGCTCACACAGTTCTTCGAGAGGTTGATGAAGGAGGTCATGGAGAAGCAAGAGAGTTTGCACAGCAAGTTCATGGCGGTGCTGGAGAAATGTGAACAAGATCGAATAGCAAGAGATGAAGCATGGAAGATGCAAGAATTAGCTCGGATTAATAGGGAGCGTGAGCTTTTGGCTCAAGAGAGATCTGTTGCTGCAGCTAAGGATACTGCCTTGCTTGCCATTCTGAAAAAACTAACAGAACAATCATCCGCAGGCCCAATAGTAGTAGATGATATTCCAGTTGATCAGAACATGATCATTCCTGAGGATAAAGACAAGGATAAGCAAGAAAATGTTGTTGATGTTAATGGAGGCAGTAGTGTTGTTGGTGATGGTGTTATGGACAAGCAACAAGGTACAAATAATGTTGGGAATTTCATACAAATGAGCTCCTCACGTTGGCCAAAAGAAGAAGTGGAAGCTCTGATTAGATTGAGGACAAACATGGATGTGGATTATGAAGGAAATGGGCCAAAGGGACCTCTATGGGAAGAGATATCCTCTGCAATGAAAAAGCTTGGTTACCAACGCAGTTCCAAGAGATGCAAAGAGAAATGGGAGAACATAAACAAATACTTCAAGAGGATGAAGGAGAAAAATAAGAGAAGGCCTGAGGATTCAAAGACATGTCCTTATTTTCACCAGCTAGATGCTCTATATAGTAAGAAACCTAGGAAGGCCCCAGAATCAGGTGGTTCTGGTAACAGTAACAGTAACAGTAACGGTAACGATCAGTTGAAGGCAGAGGAGCTATTAATGCATATTATGAGTGGTCAAGAAGAGCCACAATCATCATCTCAGGATGCTGCTGACAGAGAGAAGACGAACCAGATTGAAGGAGATAAGGATGATGGAGATCAAATGGTAGCCAATAGCACTTCAATAGCAATCATGGGTTGAAAAGACTCTATTATTTTATTAATAAATTCTTGTGTCACTGTTCAAATAATTATCAAACGTGGGTCTGGGTCATCAACATTCAACAAGGCTATCAACTCTGAACAGAATATACATATAGTTGCTCCTATTCTTGGTAGAATGCAAATCAATCTTATCGTCATCGGTGCTAGCTGCATTTGTAAGTTTATGGCCATCTGTTCATTTTTGTTGTATGAATATGATATGATTGATACACATTACACACACTTAGAGAAAGAGAGTTTTTTCTGTGGGTATAATAAAGTCCTTGGGCTTGTTAATTTAGAATAGTTTTCTCCTTTGAAGTTTGTAATTAAACCCCATGAATGCTATAGTGGGAAAATACGGACCTGTTTGTTTGTGTCAATAAAGAAATACATAGTGAACTGTAATGATAGTGCATTTTTGGAAAATTAGTGAAATTGCATTACTCTTTTACATCAAAACAACCCTCAATGCACTATTCCAAATGATGTGACTGTAATTTGAAATTGCAGAAGAAAAGTAAACGCACTGAGGTGTCAATTCAATGATCGTATTGCATAAATTATTTGTACAGCATCTGCCATCTGGATCGTTTAACCAAGACTATTAGGTTTGAGGCCAATTATTAAAAATCTAGAATGTTTAGGAGGGCCCATCATTCATATTCATTCATTCATTGTTATGAGAATTAGTCAATAATCAAATCATGTGAACAGATGAAGACATTATGAGCTCCAATCTCTTGCTTATCACACGCTTACTCTTTTTTCTTGCCCTCCTTAATTACAAGAGATTACTATTACAGATGATGCTCATGGGTGTACTTATCTTTGTTTCTTTATCTTAGTTGATTGAATAATTGTGTTATCAGTGGGAGCCAACTTTTCTGTTCACAAAATTATTGTTATAAATAATCATATCAGGTGTTGGGGGCTATTTTTGTTTTGTATTGTAAATTTTAAACTATATATGTAAATGTAATATCTTGTGGTTAATATAACATGCTTCATTGCTGTGGGGTTACAGTAAATGCCACAATATTTCATCCAGAGGTAATAATATAGCAAATTGTCTTCTCAACTTTTTTTTTTTTTGTACTTTAAAAAAATTTCACTTTTTACTAAAATAAAAAAAGCATAAAAGCTTCCTGAAATGACTTGCACTCGCACACTTTTTGTTTTAAATTGAATTCAATGAACTTTATAATTTATTTGGCTAAACTTTAGAAGTTATTTTTTAAAAAAATAATATTTATTTTGAAATTTAAAGGTGTTTGGTTAAACTTTTGCTAAAAATAAGAAGTGGCAAAACATATTATTTTTACTGCAAGAAAGAATTAGAAAATTGGAGCTTCTTTTTTAGATGCAAAAGTAAAAGTAATATTATTTGTAAAGATAATAGTACTTCTACTCAAAATCATTAATTACAATAATCATCTTTAATTTTTGGACATACCCTCTTAAATATATTGTTTTGTCATGATTTGATAGTCAAAAGAATTTTTTTAGGATTAAATTTAGATACAACTACTTATATTGTTTGCTATAACATTCTCTAATAAAAATAATGTAGTTGTTAATGTGTGTGTGTGCGTATATTGATATATATTGTTTTTTCATTATAAAATTTATAGAAAAGATCTAAAAATTGTATATAAATTTATTTATAGTACTTTTTCTAAAATTAAAATGTGATATAAGCCTAGTTATTTTGTCCTATTTCTCAACTTGTTCGTGAGATCCCAATTTACAAAAATGAATTTTCAATTCTATTTCTTTGTGGTTGAGGTAAGCAGAGATAAGATAAACAGGGAAGGGAGTAGTGCTGTTTATTTTATTTATAATATTTCAAAACTGTTTTTTCCTTTTTCTGTCAATTTAAAATTATGTTGGAATTGTTTCAGAAATAGTATAGGCCATATTTGTTGGTATTCATAGCCATCCAATTTTAGATTGGGCTCCTTTTAAAGGGCTCACTTCACTTGCCTTCCTTCATCATACTACAATTAAGCTAGTGGGTCAGCTGTCACTTTCAAAGGCTTTATAATGCTGTATTATGTATTAGAGTTTATGAAAATATTTTTAAATTTATTTTATTTCTTAAAATTAGTTTTTATTTTTCAGTTTTCGATATTTTAAAAATATTTTTGTTACTTAAAATTAAAAAAATTTCATATTTATTTTTAAGTTAAATAATTTAAATAACTATAATTTTTAATTAAATTTTCAGTTTAATTATAATTAAACAATAATATTTCTATAATCAAAGAATTTATTTTAAAAAAATTAGAAAAAAGATTAATTATTATATAAAAATACTGAAAATATTTTTGAAAATATTTCTTGTTTTTAGCCTATTTTTTAAAATGTTTCTAAAAAATAATTTCTGTTCTTTGCCTCACTTCAAGTTCAAAATGGATAATCTCATTGTAATGCCATTAAGTTATAACCGTTGGGTAATTTAAAATAAAGAGTTCATCGAAATTCGAGTACGTTAGTGTATGATTAGATTTTGCGTTCAGGAAACATCAAAATGTAATTTGTGTAGAAAATTAACAAGAAGATTTATATATATATATATATATATATATTAATTTCAAAGTAAGAAAAACAATTTCCATAATTGCATACGGGACAAAAATAAGAGGAATTTACATTTTTCTCCTTTTTACTTGTACTAGTGCTGCAATTCAATTCTTGTACAACCTACAAGTCTAAAACTGCTATTATTCCTTCCTTCCTTCTAGTTTGGAGAAGAAAACCACCTGATTGTGTCCATGGCGGACTACGATATCCATCATCATCAACAGCAACAGCGTCAGCACCAACCAGGCGTCCCAAAGGAGACAGCTTTGCAAGCACTGAACACCATAATCCAACTCCATTTCGAAAAGACATTGGAAAAGAAGCGAGCCATTGACCTTCAAAAGAAGGAGCTTCACAAACTCTTCCAGATTTTCTTCATCTTCTTGGCTCTTCTTCTCTTGGCTCTCACTCACTCTCCTCCTCGCCTCCAATGCCGCCATTGCTGGATCCCCATCATCCTTCTCTCCCTCGCTCACCTCATCTTCTACGTCTCCCTCGCCCAGACCCTCCGATGCATCAATGGCTTCAAGTACCAGAGGCGCTGCCACAAGCTCACGCTTGGCTTGGCCACTCAGAAGCTCAGAGATTTGAAGACCAGGTTGAACACCAATGGGACGCCAATAGAGTACGAGGATGAGCTTGAGATTCAGTACCAGGAACCCCCAGAGAGCTATTTCGGTAAATTCAAGAGGAATTGGGCTCTTCATTTTGGCTTCTTAATCTTCATTTATGGATTTATGATCTCCTCTTCTGTAGTTCTCCTCTGTTTTTAGCTCTTCTTTTTCTGCTAGTTGTTTCTAATAGTTGTTACATGTGAAATTATATACTGAGTCTGTGATTCAATTCTTTTTTTTTTTCTTTACCTAATTAAATTCTGGAATCCATTTGTCCTCTTCTCCAATTCTCTTGCTCAAACATTCATTTTCCGATCCTGTGCGTTGCTTCTTCCTCCCAGTTTCTTTCTCTTTTGACTCTCCCTCTCTTGTAATCACTTTTTCTGATGCAAACTGCAGTTTCAGTCTGAAAATTTTTTATTTAATTTATATCTCCATTTCTTCCCAACTGTCATTCTTCAATATTCAACAACTGTAATAAAGAATTGATGATATTACATAATTTTTTGAAACTATAAAAATTATATTAAACCTTAGAAGAAAAGTAAACTTTAACCTACAATCAGTTAAAAGTAATTATAGTGTTGCATGTAGGATCTTTTCCTTGGTGACCCACACCTTTTGTTGCTTTGAATCATAATTAAAGACCAACTTTTCTATCAAAACGAAAATCACTCAAAAACTACGTCTTCAACAGACCTCACTGCTTCCTCTTTTAGTATCTATCCAACTGTAAGTATCATTCAAAACTAATAAATAGCCAAAGTTCACAATATGACAATACAGAACGCATTTAAACTTTCACGAAATTTAAAAGAAAGGTGGTGGTGAAATCTGTGAGTAGAAGACAAAATCATTTGCTTTGATGTGATATGATATTAAATTGATTATCTAAAACTAATGAAAATATCTGTTTCTCCAACTCAGCAATCTTCACCCCTCCTAACACAGTCAGCTCTTTTCCAATATTCGAGATCTAAACTCTTGATTTTGTTTTGAATAAAACAAATAAATTGTTAAATTTAATGGTACAACTTTGGCCAACTCTGATGGACAGACATCATCATTATTGAGTGGGAAGGAAAGTGTCTGTATCAAAATCAGAACCAGAACGTGCCAAACTGCCACCTAAGCAGGGGGTAGAGCATTGCATAGTGACTTGTATGCATTTACACACACTTTGAATTTTTCTTCAGCCACTGCCTGCAATCATGTAAAGTTAAAATGCGCTACAATGTCATCAGATTGCACAGCTTTCCATAAAGAAGAACAAAAAAAAAAAAAAAGAAAGGAAAAGCTACAATAGAGAGAAAAAAAAAAGGAAGACAAATAATCACATAGGTGTGTAATCATTTTTCTTCTATGCTGTGGATGGTTCATACTACATATTTTACAATGCCAATTTCAAGTAGTTGGGGAACTATGTTGTTCATGGGTCTAATCTGTATAAAGAGCAAATTTACATTTTAGTTTATGAAAAATTTATAAAATTACAATTTAATCTTTCAAACATCATAATATATTTTTTAATTTTTAAAAAAATTACAAAAATCAACTCATTACTCCTAAACGGTTAGTTATTATGAGACCAAATGACATGACACATTAAACACTATATGTGCTATTAATTTTTCTGTTGAACGCCTTGTCAACATGCTAATGTATATAAAAATTTTACTCAACGTCACCTAAACAAATTTTAAAAAGAAATAAGAGAAAGTTATTCTACTTTTGACTCATAAAACCCCACTAATGCCCCACTCACACTCATACTCTTCACTCTCTTTCTCTAACCTCTTCTTTTTTCTGTTCCTCACAATGTATTTCTTTCCAAAACTATGACTAATCCTTCTCAATTCTCACATAATCTTCCTGTAATCTGCTTCATTTGCCTCCTTTGTTGCCCTTTCACCAACGTTGCCCCATACACCATCGACGTCAACTGCAACACTTTTGCCAACAACCTCCCATTGTTGCCTCATGTGGCCTCCTTCCTCAAATTTCAAACCACCATTGATCGCATCGCCAACACCAACATGCTTCGCTCCTTTGCCAACACCGGCATCACCATTGTTGTTGGCAACAACGACATGCCTTCCCTCTCCAAGCTTTTGACAGCTCAGTCTTGGTTGATCAATAACATCCTGCCATTTCACCCCAAAACCACCATCAATCAAATCGTCATCAGTAATGAAATCCTTGCCATTTCCCACAAGTTGTTAAATCATTCACCTAGTGCCCACCATGAAAGCTCTTCATTCAGCTCTAAAGCTCAACAACATCACCAACATTCAAGTCTCAACAACTTACTCGTTGGGCATTTTGTCCATGTCAGAGCCACCGCATTTGGGTCGGTTCTGACGCAGGTACAACTAAACCACATTCACCCTAATTATCAAGTTTCACAGACAGACCAAATCTCCCTTCATGGTGAACCTGTACCCATAATCTCTGGCAGGGGAAGAAGACAAGTAAGCGGGTTGTTGAGAAATAGAACCATAAGCCCTCAACAACCTCTTAAAGGCGACAGGATGGCTGCAAAGAACAGCTTTGTAGACATAACCATGGCTGCCTTTGCCTAGGAGATTCCAGTTGAAGAAGCTATTAGTGACAGCTTCAAGGTTGCTGTAATCAAAGTCTTGGATCTTGATGGGCTTGTCAGGCTTGGGAGAAGAGGAGGGTTTGTAGGAGGAATGCGGGGATAAAGAATTTGAGGTTGAAATGGTAGATTCAGCTCTACATGAGAGATAAACCGAAAAGAAAAGGTAAAGGTAAAGGAGGATTTATGGGGTGGAAACACGATTTAACATCTTTGATTTTTTTAAAAAAAAATTTGCTTAAGTGGCACTGACTGGTGTTTTTTACATATTAGTATGCTGATGAGGTGTCCAACAAAAAAAATAACGGCACATACTAGCGTATAACATGTCATGTCATCTGGTTCATTATTAACTAATAGTTTAGAGACTAACGAGTTAATTTTATAATTTTTTAAAAATAAAAAAATGTGTTGCAATTTTTTAAAGACTAGATCGTAATTTTGTAAATTTTTCAAAGACCAAAAATTAGATTTACTCCTGTATAAATGACAGCTCAGGATGCTTTACAAATTACACGTACTCTTAGAGGTGACAGTTTGAAACTATAATATGAGTTTAAGTAGGGTGGTCCAACCGAAAACCTAGTACATCATCGTATAGATAATAGAAATACTAGAGTTGCCACTTATCACATATTGTTATCAGATATAAGCACATTTAAGAGGAAGATAGGCCAAATGGAGATAATTCAAACTCACCTGAGAAGGGCCTTGATGCTTATCAGGATGCCATTTTAAAGCAGATAACCGGAAACTACAAGCGCAAAAAGTGATATCAGTATTCTGTAAAACTTATGTGTTGCAAGACCTTGCTGCTATGTCTAATTTTTGTGGGATAGGAACATTGGATTGGACCACTTACGCATTTTTAACATCTTCAATCTTTAGAGGACCTGTTGGAGGCAGACCAAGAATAGTTCTATCAGAAGAAGATCCTACACAACATGAATCATCATCATCATCAGACTCAACATCACTTGCACTTCTCCACTTTCTACTTCTTCTGGTTGTCCAATCTGAATGCTCCCTCCATTCAAAACCAGGGGTTGAATTCTCATTAGATGACGCCCGTGAGTTTCTAAAGGACCAGGTGTAGCATCTGTTACCAAATGTTGCTTGGAACGTTGTCTCAGAATCATAATCAAAGTCCTCACAGAAAGTCTCTCTTTTGATTTTTCCTGAATATGTAATGGGCACCAGCAGTTAAGCAAGTGAACAAGTGTTAAATTTTAAGTACAAAACATCTTAAATCTGGACTCAGATTATTTACTTGTCTGCAATGTACTTATATTAGTTTCCAATGACTAATGACTATGTACCAAAGCCTCAGAAAATTGTAACTGATGACTATGCTCTAAAAAGAACTCACGCTTAGCTTTCTTTTGCGATTTTCCAGACCGCTGATGGGACTTTGCTTGCCGTTTATTGCAATAGCCATCTGACTCATAATCTTGATCTCCACAGTAATTGTGGCTTCCTTCAAGGTTCCATGTCTCTACATCCTAGGTAAAAGTGAAAAACAACACATGTAAATATCACAGGTTGACAGGTAGCCCTTCTAGTACATATAAATCTGAAAACATGTAAGGTAATAAGTTTGAGCCAAACAAACAATATTCAAATGCAAGAAATTGAAAATGGAAGTCTTAAAAGTTTCAATATCAGATAGTGGTCTTAGCATCTCTATCTTGTCAGCGGAAAAATCTGAGGATTTCACAGCAACTGTTCATCGCTTATCAGGAAAGGAGGTCTTACACTATATAGCTAAATAATATCTACTTTGATTAATGGACTTTACTAAGCATGTAGTTAGTTAATAAAACAATTATCAATTATAAATTTATTCTCACAATCTATACTAGAGGAACAATTTTGATGTAAATCCAACTCAAAGGAACACCATTATATGTTCCTCTCTTCTCTAATTTTCCATCCTATGAACCACTATTTATGGGTAAGATTCACCAACTTTCACCTAACTCGTAAAATGCTTTCTTCAAAATCAGTTCCTTCTTGCACTTGCATTCCCTTTTTCTTCAATTGACGATGCTCCAACGGTAACAATATAACAGAAGATAGTCTAAACATGAAATGACAGGGGTTCTCTACATAACTAAGATATTGAAAAGCATACCTCAAACGAAAATTTAGAGGACCCACTTCTATAAAGGAGATCTTTCAAAGCTTTCTTTGCGTCGGCACGCTTTTGACGTATGACATATTTGACATAACTCTGAAGCCAGCATTTGAAGCATCAGAAATAATTTGCATAAATATATTATGGTCTAAATTCTAAACAGCCAGAGATTGATGCATGTGAAATATTAGCCTCAAGATCACATAAACCTATTGTATGCAAGCATTGCTGCATTGGCTAGTTACTGATGCCAGACCGCAAGAATTACAGGGAAGTCAGAGAGACTGGAAGAGAAATCCAATGACCAAAACAGAAGAAAATTTTAATTTTTTTTATTAATTGCAGAGTCAGTATGATAACAAGAAAAAGCAAACAGAAAGAAACTTAATAGTTAATGCATCATTGGTATCTATTAATTCAGATACTTTGCTCTTGTTTTCTGTAACTAACTTGCTGACCGCTAGGGGGAAAAAATGATTATTGTTCATAAGGGGATTTTGAAAATGATTGACAAAGGGAAGCTGGAAAAGTGGAACTTCAGGGGACAGAGTAACTACCAGAACCTTAATATTAGGGTGAGGCAAGGCATCTATATTGTTGGTTACATCTGGTTCAGTACTAAGAACAGCGCATTGGCTTGTATAATTGAGTCTAGGTTTTACTGGTACAGAAATCATAACATGCTATTTTTTTTTCTTTGACAGTAAAGAGCTAAAATACTTAAGCAGCAGGATATATGTAGTACCTCCTATAACAAATACATATCATAGTTCCTTAATGCAATATCATAGCATACCTTAGATGGTTGTTGTCCTCCTTTTATATGCTGCAAAAATATTGTAATTGTTAAAATTCTCATAACTGGTAATGAGTTAAGGCTACGTGATTAAAAGAAAAATTAGAGAGCCACTAGGTTCACAGCAGTTTTTTTTGTTTTGGTCAAGAGGGTTCACAGTAGCTAACCTTTGCTGTAATCCCTCATGCAAGAAGAAATGAACAGATACAAATACCAAAATTTAAACATGATAACAGACAGCCGTAGCGAGATGACACAATTCGTAGATGCTTAAAAATACGATAGACAAGCAGCCATAGAGAGGAAAGCCAATTCATAGCTGCAAGTAACTTTTAGTCGTAGGAGACTGCAAATGTTTCTTTCAAATGCGAAAACAAATTCCCAGCCTAAATATGAAGTAATTTACTTTAGCTCATACGAACAACATCGGGCAACTATAAAACACGCAAAGACGTATAACACAAGTTGAATAACTTCGAGTACAGCACAAAATTTGCATGTCATATGAAAGCAGTCCCATTTTAAATATATATATATATATATATATATATATATATATATTAGATAATCTACTCCTACTCCTACTCCATCTACATCGTTCTCGCTCTGAAAGGTTTCCCCTTTCCCCAAATGGTTTCTCCTTCGGCTCCACTTTGTGCTGCAAAATATGAAGCTCAGGCAGGTGGGCAGGCAAGCAATACAATATTAAGACCAATAAGCAAAGCAAATTCCCCTATGAAAGAAAATCCAAAATGCAGACACTCAAGAAAAAGGTCCGATTTTGTATGAAAAAAGAGTGAGAAACTCACAGAGTTCCACTTATTCTTCCACTTCTCGAAGTAACAAGGAGTAGAATGAAATGCAGAGAAATGGGTTGGTGTAGTAGTTGAGGGAATCGCGCATGTTTTGAGGGAAAAGACATTTCGCCATCGGGATACTTGCATATCGAGGGAGATGCAAAGCCTTGTCTCGTCTGTTCTTCACTCTACACCCACAGATGGGGGTAAGCCCACGACGGCGTCGTTTGCGAAAACACGCACGTCAGAGGCGTGTGGCACCGAGCCACCCACTCACCGTGTCTCTCGGGAAGTAAAGGCTCAAAAGGTATGCCGATCCCGGTCTGGCTGTCTCTCCTCTCCTCTCCTCTCCGCTCCTCTCCACTCTCAACTCTCAGTTCTACTCGTATTGGGCCATCAATATACGGGCCTCCAACCCACTAACCTTGGGCCTATATATGTTACAATGATGTCTATTGTCTACTATGTTCAGTCCAAAAGCTAAAAAAAATTATGTTATTATATTTATATTATAATGATTTTAAAATTTTTTTATTATTGATAAGTTTGAAAGGAATGGATTTCCATTTTTTCCAAGATATTTAAGAACTTTGTATATGATGTCGAGAGAAAATAATAAAATAAAGGATAAACACTTCTCTATCTTTTTTTTTTAATCTTTTTAAGAGATGCTCAAATTATATATATACATTAAATTTGAAATATATATATATATATAAATTTCTCTTGAATTTAAAAAATTACCAAAATATATTATAAGATAATTTTTTATTAAAAATATAACTTATATTAGATAACATAATTTAACATTTTTATTTTAATGTTATCCTTTTTTATGAGAAAATCATGGATATAATTTATTTTATATTTTAAAGAAGTTCATATTTAATACTTATTAATTATACAACATAAATAGTAAATGTAAGTTCATTTTAGTCAAGATGTTAGTTTAGATTTAGTATATCTTCTGATTTCGAATAAGTGAAATATAATTTTTTTTATTAAAAATATATACAAAAAATTATATATTTCATATGCCATTAGATGCAACAATGACAACAACTTATTTTAGTTTGATAGGGTAAAAGTCCAAAATTAAAGCTGGACATTTGGAGACATTGAAAAATGATAAGCATGTGGATCCAAGTGTTATTAATTAAACGAATCAACCATAAAATTAAAATGCGTACATCTTATATATAATCTGTTTAAATCATATCACAGATTTCATTGACCCAAAAAAAAAAAAAAATAGTTGGAACCAATTATAATTAAATAAGTCAAAACGAATAACGTCAGTTTTGTTTGGTACCTTATTGAATATTCCAATCACCACCTAACAATTATACCCTAAATGGATAAATAGATGGCCTAGTCTCCGTGACAAGTGGCCACAAACCCACATTAATAAAATAGAAAAAAAAAACTATAAAAAATGGTTCAGTTGAGATAGTTTTATTTTTATTATGAAACTTTAATTAAATTGACTTAAATTAATTAAAATTTAATATTTTTTTTAATATTTTTTATTTTTTAAAAAATGTATAAAAAGGTTTTGCATAGTATGATGAATGATGGGCAACACGATGTAATTAAAGGCACACCATTACTACATTGCTGTCCTTCTCGTCCTCAGACAACTCACATCATTTTGCCTTCCTCTCACTTTTTTTCCTTTCAATCTTTATGTGCATGCACTAAAGTCTTCTTGTCTTCAATTACAGGAAGTTGAAATTTCTATTATAATTTCAGTGCTGATCGAAATCCATAAACTATTTTTTTTTTCTAATGTTTTGGGTTTTAATTTTTCGGTGCTAACTTGCATTATTGCATCTTCCGTAATTCACGCAGATATGAAAGCTAGAAACCTAATGCATAATAAGTGGTAAAACCAGCAGCATAAGATTGTTACGTTCACTTTTCTGGTGCATTTTCTTAATCAATAGTTTAGTAGCTGTGACTCACTATTCTCCTTTCCACGTTGATACACATAATTAACAATTTTACTCGTTTAAATATGTATTAAATCCTTTACAATCCTCTCTCAATTCATATTATTTACTTTTTTAATTAAACAAATGCTTATATATCCTCTTTACTTTGAAAAATTGTATTTATTTTTTTAATTTACTTTTTGTTAGTAAAAACTTTTTTAGAATAAGATTGTAATTTTATTTTTAATAGAATAATAAATAAAGTTAAATTTATACTAAATTTAAAACATAAAATTTTTAATATAACAATAATAATAAAAATAATTAAATAATTATATTATTTTAGAAGAAACATATACGATGTAAAATATTAACTTTATTTGTATAATACTATATCAAACAACAGGACACAGGATATAACTTTTTAAATTGATAAGGTAACAAAAATAATTGATTAAAGTTATAATTTGGTTTGAAATAAAAATAAAATATTTTAATTTAATTATTAAAAATTAATCTATAATCAATTTGATCGTTCATATAATAAAATAGATAAAAAATTAATTAACAAACTGATGTGATATTAAATATTAACAACTTGATAATTAATTAATGAATTAAATTTTATTAAATAATTAAAAAATAAGTTAAAAACATAAGATTTACAAATTATAAATAATAATAAAAATTACATTTTGACTATATATGTACAATTTTTAAATATGTTATATTTTATTTTTATGATTAAATAAAATATAATTTTATTATTTTATTAAATAAATTATTAAATTAATTAAAGATTAATCTTTTAAAATTAAAACCAGATATTTCTTCTTTTAAAAATAGAATTAAAGGATTATACATCTTTTATAATCTTTTAATTATAATTTTGCTTCAGAGATTAATATAATTTAATAAAAATTGTACAAAAGTTGGAGAGCCTCGAAGTTAACTATTATTTTTGTCCGTAGTATAAGGTGTCCGGGGTTTGCGGTGTAGATGTAGCACCAACAAGTGGTTGCTATGTAATTATCGAATCTAATAACTAATCCTACAAATACGCTCCATATCCAACCTGTATTCCAACTCATTTCCACTTTTTTTTCTCTCTTTTAATTTCTGTGCACTAATACTAAAATAATGCTATTTTCATCATCATTAAAGTATAATTCTATCAATTTAAATCCATAAATTACAATATTAAATATTAACAAAATATTATTACGTCAACAATCATTTGAAAGAAAAAAAAAAAGAAAAGAAAAGAAAGTCTATGTCCTCGTCACGTCTGTCACTCATTCTTTCTCACGTACAGACAGACAGGCACGCACACTCACACGAAACCAAAATTATAAAAAAGTACGTTATTTATTTATAAAAAGAAGAGGGTAATTACAATTTGCAATGAAAATGGTAACTTAAAAAGGTTTAATAATTTAATTTTGGCATAACTATTTTTAAAATTTTATATCTAATTTTAAATGTTTTTTAAGTAATTTTATTTTTAACTTGTAATTAATTTTATTTTATAATTTTATATTATTTAAATTATTAATAAAAAATATTGACATAATATTCTTAAAACTAATGACTAATTAACACTTTATTTGTATTCTAATATTTTAAGATTATAAAAAATATCATATCATTATTTTTTATTAATATTTAAATAATGTTAAAAGAATAAAATTAATTATAATTTAAAATTTTAAAAGTAAAATCAACAACAACAAATTTTAAAAATAAAATTAAAAATTAATATAAATTTTATAAATATAAAAAATACTTTTACATTTTAATTTTTTATTCACTGTTGGTTTTAATTATAGCTATCATATATTTCACTAAAAATCTCTACTTTTTGCAATTGCAATCTTGCCGTGTTATCTTCGTCCCCACAAACAACAAAGGTGGGAGCTTCAACAACTGTACTGGTTGTTATAAATTCTATGTATAAATCTTCAAACTCTCATCTTCTCTCTCTCTCTCTCTCTCTCTCTGCTATAGCTAACAATTATTCATTCTGATCTTGTTGAGACAGAAAGAAAGAGATCATGGGGGGTTGTGCAACCAAGCCCAAAGTTCTCAAGGGTGATGGTGCTCAGGCTAAGCCTCCTGAACCTGAAGTTGCCAAGGAGGAGTTTCTTGATGATGAGAAGAAGGCAGTGCAGGAAGCTCATGTCATCCAGGACGACGACGACGACGACATAGCCAACAAACGACCTTCTCTGAGCTCCTTGTTTCAGCAGGTACTGCTAGTATGTAATTCTTTTGCTTCCTCTTCAATTTTCAACTTGATTTTGCTTGCTCTGTTATAAGAGAGAATGCAAATAAATCAATGTGAGAGATCACAAGAGCATTACTTTCAAAGGTCAAACACTAAATTCATGAGCAAAACGAAGGTGTGTGAATGAATTGTGATCATTAGGAGGGCCCCCTATACTACTTTATTACATGATATTTTTGTGTTGTCGCTCTTATTCTCATGCGTCTGTGGGCTTGTTATAATTAGTGTGTCCACACAACACAGGTTTTTCAAGACATGAAATTTATTATATATGTCCTGTGTTTTATTACATTGCTACAGCATGTTTTGGTTCATATATGTCAAATTAATTACAAATTAAAAACCATGTGTATCAATCTGATCCATGTGCGTTCCTGGTTTGGTCTTTTTCTTGGGATCAGAATGAAGATGGGAAGAAGGTTGATGCAGAAAATGAGAAGACCCCAGTTGAGGAGACAGCCACACAAGAAACATCAGAATCCCTGAAAGATTCAGCAGATAGTAAACTCCATGAGACTGTAATAAAAGAGGAATCTCCAGAGGCCGAGGAGAAAGGTAATTCAGAGGAGATTAAAAGCAAAGAAGAATATACAAAGGAGGAGGGAGAGAAAGCTCTACAAGAGGAGACTAATAGTAGAGAAGTAGTGAAAGAAGAAGGTGATCAAGAGGTGGAGGAGAAAGGTTCAGAGGAAAGTAAAATCAATGAGGAGACAGAACCAGAAACAGTATCAGAAGCCCAGAAATTTTCAGAGGAAGAGCAAAGGCATGAGGAGAATCCTGCTGCTCCGGCAGCAGTTGCAGGGGAATCTGAAAGCAATATTGACAGTGTGGTGAAGCAAGAAGATACTTCAAGAGAGGCAAGTGATGAAAAAGAAAACAATCATTTAGAAGCTGAGGGGGCAGTAGAGAGAGTAATTGAAGTTGTGGAGGAAGTTCAAGAGTCAGAGTCTGAGAAGAAGTTGACAGAAGAGAAGAGTGAAACTCAGAGTGTAGTGGAGGAAAAGGAAGCTAAGTCATCAGGCAATGAGGTTCATTAAGCAATAGGTTCCACATTCATTCATATGGGCCCATCAATGAAGAAAAGGTTCAGGAATCCTAAGTTCTTCATTACTGCATCATGGGCCTTCTCTTCCACTACCTTCCTTTTTTTTTTTTTTTTTAAATCTTGTTTGTTTGAACGAAGAATCAATTTTTTGTTGTGTTTCAATTATTTTTGCCTTTGCGTATAAGGACTGTTAGCTCAAAAGCTGCAATGTATATTGTTATTGCATCGTACGTGTCTTGAACTCTTGATAATTATATTATAAATGGCCATGCATTTATTTTAACATCGGAGAAACCAATGCGAAAATTATTATTGAATTTTAATGGAAGATGAGCATAAGTAATTGGGTGTTCCTTATAATACTAACTATTAATTCGATGTTACATATATGGATGATTTTTATAACCTATGATTGATTATTACTATGTTTTTATATATTTTGTTTTTATTGGAAAATCTAATAATAAAATATTATAAATTATACTTCATTAATTAATTCTAATCTCATTTGAACTAGTTGACTAGACATTTAATTACTTATAATAATATTACAAGCTTTGCTTTCAATTAAATAAAAATATTGTATGTTTGTGATGGAGCAGCAATCATGAACTTGAACCGGATATTGGTCTCCAAAATTGAAAATTTTGAATTCAAATTTAGTCAAAACTAAAATTAACAAAATAGAGAGAAAAGAAATTAAAATAGATATTGTGCCTAATGCTTTTATTATTCAATAACTAATTAAGAAGCTATATTTATAATACAAAGAGTGAAAGAGAATGTAAACTATGAATGCCAATATTGCAACATATATAAATGAACACAAAATAAATGTTGGCCAAAAAAAAATTGGTTCACTTTTCTTTCCATGCGTGAAGACTTGAATTCATCAAGCTGGAAGACGTTGAATTGACGGAACTTTGGTAATATTCCCAACTTGTCATCTTCGGAACCATCCAAACATATTCTGCCAAACTTACGTTGGCGACAAAATAATAATAATAATATTTTATGTTACAGAAATCCCAGACTTGTGATATCATCACACTCCTGATGCCTGCTCTAAGTCAAATGAGGTTTTGGGCATTTGTTCCCTGCTCTTTCCCCACAGTACACTGTATAGTCCTATCACCAAAATCAATCCACCCAATAGGCTGCACAAAACAAATTAATTAAAGTTTGATGAAATTACACTTAATTATTATCATTCTTGTTTCAAAATTATACTCTCAGCACCTAAAGTTTGTACAATATTATACAAACTCTCTTTCTAATTTATTTTTTATCAATGAAATTATTTTTTTATATTATGTATATTCATTTCAAAACAATAAAATTACTCAACTGTATTTAGAAGTTTACGTTGAAACTTAGTATAATTGATTTTAATCAATAATTGGTTACATATATATACATACCTTCCTAAACTTATGATCTCGCCTAGAAGAATTGCTGATGAGAAGATTGTTATGATGAGAGCGAGTGGGGTGGACATGGCCAGAAACACAGGCCCTTTCTTCTCTATCACCCATGCTTGCAAGTAGAATGTCACGCCTGTCACCACTATTCCCTATTAACGCCAACATTAATTCAATGAGATCAGTTATTTAATTATATATAATAAATTGAAAATTAAAGAGGGTATATAATTATTTAATTAATTACACTTACACAGTATGCTACGGCGAGGAGTCTGACATTCCAACCCAACTTCCATTGCTCCATGTCCCTTTCTATGGCAAAAGCGATTCCAAAAGATTGAATTGAACTTAAGAAACACTGAAGAGTTGTGAGAAGCAGCTTTGAAGGATACCCTTTTATAACAAAACCCTGCTTACACCAAAAACACTACATTAACATAAAATTATAAATTAAAGGCTCAGGCTATATAGAGAAAAGGAAAAGATGATGATGCATGATAATGTATAATATGTGTGTGACCTGTAGCACAAGCCATAGGCCCCAGAAGGTGTTGGAGAGGAAGCTGAGGAAGCAGCCTTTCATCCAAGTAGCAGAAGGAGTATTATGAGGTTGATGATGGAGTTGTGCTTGTGCATTAGAATAACCCAACACATGATGATGAGTTAAGAGTTGCAAATGAGGGCCCTTGTAAAATGCAAGTGTTGCTGCACCTCCCAAACACGCCACTATGCCTACCAACTTTGCAATCCCAGGGATTGTCTTCACTTTCAAACTTTCAATCCTGTTAAGCGAGTTAAGAACAATTAATTAACACATTATTAATTATATATTCATTAGTTCATTTACCCAAAATTACTGAACTGAAATTAATTAATTATAACTCATGCCCAATACAAGTTTAAAAATTAGGTGTGTAGGGAGATTTGAGTCACGTGCTTCTTTTTAAAAAAACAGTACTGTAGTTGCTGGTCCCCGTGGGTGAGAACCGAGGTACAGGCAGGGATTTGGAAGATCTAGGGTTGTAATTGTTGTATGCTCCAAAAAGTTTCACTCCCAACGACACAACACAAATTATATATATATAGGTTTTGTTTTTTCTCATGGACCTTGCTGTTTCTGGTACTATAACTGGTCCTATCTCAAAGTTGCATGACTCATTCCCAAAAAAAACAACAAAAGATAAAAAGAATAGTCTGCCCTAAAACCAGGTACCAGATCTCTTTAATTGTCACCATGTCAGTACAACCCACCACTATATATTGTCTTGCACTCTTGCCTAGGCTGGCACTTTCAGAATAAATGGGAGTTTCCTTAAAATTAGGTTAAAATTTATAATTTTTTGTTTGTTTTTTTTAGTTAGTATACTGTTCATAAAATATTAACGCAGCTATCAAGAATTACGAAGTTATAGTTTTGCCAATTCAGGTAACACAGAGAATCTCTATTTCGGTTTAATTATTAGAGATGAACATCATCCTCAGGTAATTATATATATATGGTTCCAATTAAATGGTCCTAAAATGGGATTTATGCAAGTTATATTAATAAAATGTGATGAGCGCAATACCTGAGTAGGAGGGCCAAGAAGAAAGTGATGACAGGAAGACAGTTTGTAGTAGCAGCAGCTAAAGTTGCAGACGTGTAAACAAGAGCAATACCATATATGTCCAAGCTCATAGTTATCCTGATATTTTGGAATTTGGATCACCGACACAATTTGAATAAAAAACAAAGAAAATATAGTAAAATAATATCAACCATTCATAACAATGTCACGTCCGAGATTAAACCTAATTTCAGCACTTGGCTACTCTCTAAATTCAATATGATGAGATGAGGAAAGCAAATATCAAAGAAATTAATAGATGAGAGTTGAATAGAATTAGACATACCCAAAGAAAGAAAGAAAGAAAATTTTGCAGAAGGTGGGAAATGGCAAAGGCGGTGCAGTTTTCCTACAACAAAAACAGTATCAAAATTACACCATCATCATCAGAAAAGGGATATATGAAATATTAATTATGTATATATACGTACCACTCGAAGAAGAAAGCGAAAGGGAGTAGGAAAATGGTGGCAGCAGCTTGTCTATAAAAGACGAAGATGAAATTGTTCATGCCATGATCGAAAGCAGCTTTAGACAGAAGAAACATGCCAGCATAAATAGCTTGTACTACAAACACAACAAGGTAGGGGTTTCTTCCCTTCATTTCTATGATTGTATATGCAAATTGAGAGCTTAATTCAGTAATTCAAGTGTCTGTGTGAGGACTGATGAGGATATGGATGAATATATGATTGAGTGCTTCAGGTTGAGATTTAAGTACACAAGTTCCGCCTTTTATGGGCAATCTCAAAGGGGTTGGAGAAGGACAGTGGCAAGCGTGTGTGGTGAAGATGATGAGCTACTTTTTGCATATGTTAGGGACCACTTGTATATGTACATATGACTCCTCCTCTACGTGTTCATCATGGTGGCCCTCTTCTTCACTAACTATATCCCTCATGCATTTATTTCATATCTTAGTCACCTCCTCCTCTTAGCTAGCTACTTCCCTGTCTTTTTCTAACCATTTAATTTCTTTGTTTCTTCCTTTTCATCACGTGCCCATTCCCCCCACTATTATTTTTTTATTAAATTCAAGTAAAGATACACTTTGTTACAATTTACATTTTAAAAAGGTTAAAATGTATAGATAACTTTTTTTTTAATTTTGTAATTTATGTAAAAAAAGTTTTTCTATTAACCTTTTCATTTAAAATTTTAACGGAAAGTACAAATGTCAGATTATTAAAATTATTATTTTTTTGTATAAGGCCTAAAGTTAAGAGAGTTTTTTGTACATAAGATTTAAAGTATAGAGGGGTTATATTTTGTATATGGCCTAAAATTCTGAAGAATTTTTTGCATATTGGTATTATTTGATTTTTGTTGAAGTATCATTATTTCATTAACATTTTAGATGAAAAAAATTAATGATAATTTTTTTATATAAATTATAAAGTTTGAAGAGGGTCTAAATCAAATTTTATAGATAAGGTTATCTGCATATTTATAGTTCATAAAATTTTTTTATATTTTATCCCTAAATTAATTTAATTAAACTTTACTTTAGTGTCAATAACATGATGATAAAAGGAACTGCTTATATGCTGTTAAATAATATTTATTTCTCTGATTGTGCCATATATAATAATGAGCAATTGCAAACTCAAAACATCAAAAAGAGATGGTTTAATCTTCTTTTGTCACTTCACCAATCACCATGTAGTGGATTAGTACTATATTCATTCATTATATATTACAGTAAAATACTATTGTACATTTACAAGATAAGTTCAACTGAGTTTCAATCACTACCGTTCAGTGAAAACGACATAATTTAACACACGGAAACAAACGCTTTACATATGTATTAATTAGAATAAAAAATTAATCTCTTATGGGGATAATTAAATAGGAAGCAGCAAAATCCACAGTAATATGTACATCTTATAATTGTAAATCACCTTTTGGATTGGTTATTCTTATATGCTGAATTTCTGACTGAAAGTCCACATTAAAAGATTTAATTATTTAATTCTGCTATTGATCTTACACTTACCCCATTTTCTTAATTTTACTAATCTACACTATGAATTAAATTGCCTTCACCGACCATTTCTGCGTTAAATTATTTATACCAAGTTTTCATTATTAATTTTTAAAATCATATACCATTTCATATAAAATAAAATATAATTTTAAAGACAAGTGATATACGAAGAGTGAAAAGAAAACAAAAATTAACACAGATTATAACTTTTTATTTATTATTTTAAGATATGAAAATTATTTTTCATTTTACATTTCAAAAAATAAAATAAAAATTGATACGTTTTAGTAGATGCCAAAGCACTAGCCATATATTAAAAGTTTATTTGGATGGATGTTTGGTCGTCAACCACGTCAACTTGAGCTTGGTGGCTAAGGTATTTTTTCATTATATAATTAAAAACAATGTATTTGACTGGTATTCAATAATCATAAAGGGGAATGGTCATACCCAATTCACCACAAACAATATCTTTTTTTTTTTTTTATCAAACTACCAATATTCAAAATTTTATTGAATTATAAGTAATTTATTTTGAGTTAATAGAAGACTTATAACAAAGGTAAAATTTTTTCAACAAAAATTTTTTTACAGACAAGAAGTGAACTTGAAACTTTACTTGAGGATAATAGAATACCTATCACTCCAACCAATTATCTATTGGTTAATTAAAAAGTTGACTAATAACTTTTAAAAGTGGGAGTGTAACATAAAGACTTTTCAAGAAATCACTCATCCTAGTACTACTCTTACCCAAACATGTTTAATTGCAGAGTTTTAATGGGATCTGATGCATTAGTACTTGTATGATTGCACCCATGTAAATTGTCTTCAATTTTAAATGAGAGATGCAATATTAGGACTTTTCAAGAGATCACCTATCTTAATAATACTTTCACCAAAGCACACTTAACTACGAAATTCGAATGGAATTCGATGCATTAGTGTTGGTATATATGATCGCACCAAAGAGAAAATAAAAAATACTTTGGATAAGATAATGTGATCATGTAAATAATTAAAATTTATTGATGAATAATTTGATTTAAGTTAATTAAATTTTTATAATAGAGGTGAAATGTTTTCATGAATAATATTTTTACATACAAGACTAGAATTTAAGATTTTATTTAAAATGTAAAACAAAAAGAAAAATAAAAAGTTGTCAATGGGTGCTTCTGAAGCTTTCCATTAATTATTAATACATAAGGACAAGTTATAACTTATAATTAAGAAAGGATGTTCTACTTTAATATTTTTAATTATTAAGTTATTAGGTATTTAATTTGTGGTCTGCTTTATCTTTTGTATCCCCTTCTTTTCGTTTTATAATGCGTGATCCCATAAACAAACAGCTTTAAGACTGTCGAATAATGTTTGTGTGATTCTGTTTAAGTAATTAGTAGTCTTCATGCTTAGGTAACCCAGATCGTCAAAACTTGCGAGAAATAATCATATACCCATCAATCATGCAACAAAATTTATTGCCCTAAAAAGGGATTTTTCCCAACATGCCCTACTTTTTCTTAGAAGTCTTTGTCCAGAAAACATACAAACAAGATGAGTAAATTCCTAATTTGTCCTAGCCAAATCCAATCACCTAACAAAAGGCACTTCATTTCTCCTTTATTGTTCTTCCATCTGCGAAATTTCTTCTTGTTAGTTATGTTATGGATTTTGGTTCATTCCTTTTAGAAAAAAGATTCACACGCTTATGAAATATATGAACGTGATTTAGATTTTAGATTTAAATCATTTAAAATAAGAAAGAGATATAAATAAAAAAAATTTAAATAGTACTCTATTTAAGATAATTTCTTTATTTATTTTTTCTTTATAGTTTCTTTATTTATTTTTTTTTCTTCTCATTTTTTTTCAAATTTTAAAAACTTCATCTTGTAAAATACTTCAAAGAATCTTTTTCTATAAATTTCACTACTCACTGCACGCAGTTATAAGCCAAGAAAGAACAAAATTTTAGAAAAGAAAGGAATATCCTTTTTCTTTCTTCCTTTTTTTTTTCTTTTCTTTTTCCGTCCAAAACCCTTGCTTTTCCACAAGGGATCATCAAGATTGTTTTAAAATTGAATAAAAGGTGCATGGTGGTGCCTCTTCTTTCTTTCAAATATCACTGACCAGTCTAAATTGGGGTGCTTTAGTCATTTTCTTATGATTATGAAATGCCAATGGCTTTGGTCATAAAAAGCAAACTCTAGAGATGGAGATATATGCATGGCACTCTAGCCAGTAGTAATGAAATGCCTTGTTGCTTTCCATGCAGATTGGCTTCAGATTCATTCCTAAACTAGTGGATCACCGTAAGATGTGCAGCTTATAATTATAGTTTTTTTTCTATGAAAATTAAAAATATATAATTTAATATTTTAGCTTTTATATTGCGTTCAAGAAATTTAAAAGCATTTTGTTAAGATGACTCAGCATGACGTATGAGCTTAGTGCAATTAAGTAAAAAAAAAAAAAATTGTGTCATGACCAACAGTTTGAAACTTAATTAAAAGGCTATTCATATTTCTGGTCATGTATTTTTCACATTGAAACGGTTTAACTTATTTTCTCTCTCTTAAAATTAAAAGGCAAAGCTCAAACATCAAAAGCATGCATGTAAATCAACAAAAAATCCTATGAAAGTTGATGATTTCTTAGTCAAACGAATATTGAGTTGATCGTCAAATGACATTGAAAACAAGACTACGGAATCCTTTATTTAGATTTGTTTAATTAAAGCCATAAATATATGTGCCCGTTTTGAAATGTGAAACAAAAGCAACTAAAAGCACGAAATAGATATACATTTAGATGCTGACAGTTATTATACTTGGCAGCCTTTTGTATTCTGAAAAAGAATCAAAGTCTCACAAACATTAATAACACATTGAGCACATGATGGTAGAAGATTAAAGAAACTAGCAAGATGGAAGAAGCTAGCTAGCTAGCCCTTGCGTACTGCGACGGAGATCAAAGATGAGAGATGACACACGTTACGTTAAATTACATGTTATTTTCATTGTTGGCTAATGCTGTCAACATCAACATTAATCAAGGACGAAAGTAGCTTGCAGGAACAGAGAAACTTCAATAATCAAGTTTCCTAATCTCAGCGTGATTACAAAGCTTAATTATTCAATTAATTAGCACTCCAATCGAATCCACAATGCCCACTATATAAAAAGCTTATGTTTTTCAGTGGAGCAACATTTATTTTACATTATACTAACAATTTATTCTTTAAAAAATATATTTATTAATATTTTAATTTTTAAAAAATATTAATTATATAAATTAATTTTTAAAAATTTAAAATATTATACATATGTTAATTCTTTTATAGTATGTTTGTCAAATATTTTAATAATATTTAATATAAAGATTAAATATGTATAATATTTTAAATTTTTACAAATTAATTTACATAATTATATTTTTTTTAAAGATTAAAATATTGACAAATATTTTTTTAAGATTAAAATATTAATATAATCTTTTATTATATATATGTGATGATGATTATGAATGTGAGGCCCACAGACACGTACGTACAAGATGGAGGGTCCCTCCCTGCAACATTCATGATAATGCATTTCTCTCTCTATGTATATATATATATAAGCAGTCAACTCCTTCCAAAGATGAATGAAAATTGCAATTCATAGTCAACACAATTTCCGATGCTCTTTACAATGATTACTACGTAGAATGTTGGTGTCTTCTTGGTTCCGTCGAGGTTTTGTGTGTTTCCATTTATTAAAAAGATAACAAGCAATTGTGAAATTGCGTATTGGTCCCTATACTATTTATATTAATTTTGGCAAATACCAAACCTTTAGAGTTGTATTATATATTGTAATTCTAAAAGCAGATAGAATGGATTAGAATTGAAAGAGTGCTTGGATTAACTTGTAAGGAATCGAAAACTTTATTTTCTTCCACTAGGTTTTGAGTGTAACCCAGTGCAAAAGTTCTTCTGATTGATACATATTTTTTGGCTCCACCACCACCAAGTGCTTGGTGGTAGAATCCAAAGAAACAAAAATCAGTAATTATAAAATTATTAAAATTAAAATTTAAAAAAGAAAAAAGAGAAAAAAACTTAATCATACTTGTGGTGGTGGTTCATTACAGCTTGCCTAAGCTTCTTTCACCTTGATCTGCACACTCTTTGTGTGCTTGAATTGGTAAAGAAACCTGATCACCCAATATCCCTTCTTTGCTCTTTGCCCATAGAACACTGTACAGACTTAAAACCAACAAAACCCCACCTACAATGCTGTAAATTAAACATTAGAGTAAAGTTAACTAGAGTCATATCATATATAATACACATAAATATTTAACTTTAATCTATGAGAAATATTAACTATATATGGCAACTAACCTGCCTAGACTCACGGATTCACCCAACAGACACATGGAACCAATAATTGTAATAAAAAAATTGAGTGGGTTCCACATAGCTGGGAAAACTGGCCCTTTCTTCTCCATCACCCAAGCTTGTAAATAGAAGGTGACCCCAGTCACCATTGTTCCCTGTATGAAAGTTGGACACACATATATAATGGTTATAATATTGGTAAGAATGTCAATGGATGGGTACTCATTCATTTTTCACTAACTGTATTTATATTTGTCTAAAATATATAATATCCGAATCTTAATTAAATTTGAAAAAAATAATTATTTTTAAAATCTGAATTTGAAAGTATCCAATACTTGAAATATCCACTCTTACCCATTGTCATCCCTATATGTTAGGCATTGCAATTTATTAGTACTACTTACACAGTAAACAACAGCAAGGAGCCTCATGTTCCAACCTAGCCTCCATGCCTGCATATCTCTTTCTGAAGCTATCGCAACCCCAAATGACTGAACTGCACTTATTAGGCATTGAAGGCTTGTGAATCTTAGTTTTGAAGGATAGCTTATGAGAAATCGAGCCTGTTTTATGTACAAGTGTCAGCAGAACAAGAGCTTATATATATATATGTATGAGTATGAGTGGGGTTTAATTATATTTAATTAATTACCTGAAGTACAAACCAAATACTCCAGGTGATGACGGCACAGAGCAAGAGTAAGGAACCCAAATACCATATTTTGGCAGAGGAAGAAGAAGAAGAAGAATGGTGATGATAATAAGGATATTGAGTGTTGTGATATGCAGATATCTGAGGTCCCTTGTAAAAAGCAAGTGTGGCTACGCCTCCCATGCATACTATTAGACCTCCTATTTTTGTCATTCCTAGTTTTGTCCTTATTTTGACCTTCTCCATTCTGCAATAATGCATATTAATTTATATATATATATATATATATATATCATCATCATCATCATCATCATACTTCATTCATTATCAACACAAATATATATATCTTTAACTTTCTTATATAAGTTAAACCAATGCAATTCAAATTTAGTCTAGTGCAAATTCCTTGTGAGATATGTACATGAGCTTCAACCTGATGTGGAATAAAAACAAATTTTCCTTTTCTCTTTTCAAAAAGTTGTTTTTCATTAATTAATTAATTAATTACCTGAATAGCACAGCAAAGAAGAAAGTGAAAACGGGGATGCAACTAACAATAGCAGCACCCAACGTGGCAGTTGTATTAACAAGGGCCATGGCATACACATTCAGAGAGAGAGTAATCCTGAAAACCAAAATGCTTGGTTAGAATTATATATATATATATATATACATACATACATATATATTTCGGTTGAAACTACCAATATCCAAAAGTTTACTAGACTTTAACTAATCTGATTTAACTAACGGAGGTTTCATAATAGGAGTAAAACTCTCATAGTAAAGATTTTTCTATATATAAGACTTGAACCAAGACTTTATTTAAGAGGAATGGAATACTTACCACTCCAACCAACCATATATATATATATATATATATATATAGGAAGATTTTGGTAAAAGCATTAATTGAGAAATCACAGAAGATTATTACAATACATACCCCAAAAATGAAAGACCAAAAATCTTGCAGAAGATCACAAAGGAGAGTGGCACTGCACTTTTGCTGGAACCCACAATGCATTTATATATATTTCAATTATATGAATATGAAGCAAAGCAGAATATGGAAAATTAAGCAAAAAATTAAAGTTGAAGGAAGAAACTAAAGAGATTACCGTTCAAATATGAAGGTCAAAGGGAGCAAAATAACAGTTCCAAGAAGTTGTCTATAAAAGATAAACACAGTGCTTTTCATACCCTCATTCAGCACTGCCTTAGACAACAATATCATCCCAGAATATATGACTTGTATTAGAAACATTGCCAAATATGGCTTGTGTGCACTCATTTTCACTGAAAGCATTGTATGCCTCATTACACCTTTTTGATTATGAATAATTATGATCTTAAACTATATATATAGTCTGGAAGTGGTCCAAAACAGAAAATATTTGAGCATGGAGAATGAGGGGAAAATCTATACCTATATATATATATATATATATATGCCTAATTCCTTAAGGATGATGAAGTTGAATTGAAGGTCACAATGGTGTATTTATTCTCTAAGCACTCTGATTTTTAAATTTTAATTTAAGCATAATTAATAGCATCACGTCTTTCGGCCTTTGTTCCTATAAATTATTATTTAATAGAAAAAACTAGTATTCCCTCCTCAGCATTCATTGTGAAGGATCTCTTAGGAAAACACCTTGTCTCAATATTAAATATTCCTTTCTTTTTGGATGCTTAAAATATTTCATTTGGAATAATTAATGAGTATTGCATACTTATGATCGAAGCTGAAAAGTGCATGTGGTGGAGAAAAGTATATATTGTTGAATAATTATATTAAGTATTAACTGTCTTTTTCTCAGATTATATAGTTAAGTAACTGATATATATCTTGAATTTTTTTAATAAAATTTTTTACAATAATTACTGCATAAATAATTTTAAAATTTTTCATTATATTCCTCGTCGAGTTCTAAATGACTTATAAAAATATGATCTCATTGTTTTATTAATGTATTTTCCTTCTTAGTGATTCAGTGGCTCGAGACTCCTTTAATCTCAATTATTGACCATGATTATAGCGTTTAATAACTATTTTTGATTAAGTGGAAAGACAAAGGGTTATTCTTGTTCTGTTGTTTTATGATTTGGCTTGCTTTTATAATAGATTTCAAGAAAATATTGTTTTCACATCATAAAATTTGAGGATTTTTTTAATTTTGTTCTAAATATTTATTTTATATATATCAATTTCATCTAAATATGTTTATCAAAATTTTAATGTTATACTAAATACTAATTAAGTTCGTTAATCTAAAAAATTAATAACCTATTGTTACACATGAATTGTCATGGTTATAGCATGTAGAGATAGATAACAATTAAGAATAGATATTACACTAATTCCAAATTAAACCCTAACCCATAGGCTATAGCCTATATATATTATAATGTGGATTTATAAAAACAATACTTTATGTAATTAGGTAATTTAATACTTATGTCAACAGCGTACATGGTTTACTTTAACATAAAGTTAAAGTTTATTATCTATATAAATTACATGTCATCGATTCTAATTTTAATGAACAAAGTTAAAGTTTATAATTTTTTTTGAGAGAAATTTTTATTAAAAAAATAATAAATTAATATTTAAATTTTTTTAGATAGATATTTATATTTAATGTCTAATAATATTTTTAAAAATAGTAAAAGAATACTATGAAAAACAAAACAAAAATTAAAGTTTATGATTACATTGAAAATTTTGACAAATATATAAGATAAAATTAATAAAAATTAAATTTAGTAAAAGAAGTTAAACTCTCACAGTATAATAAATTTAAATTTAAATTTTTGTTAAGAAAAATATTAAAATTTAATACGAAACAATACTTTAGACATATTAATAATAAATATAAGTTAAAATTAATAATGAACTAAACGGAAAAAATGTTTTTACCTATTTGGAAATGACATGAGGAGACAGATTCCTTTCCAATTTAAAGCCAGAAGGCAAAAATATATATTATCTTGAAAGTGAAATTGGAATTCTTGGTTCCCCATATTGTAATTTAATATTACTACTTTAATGTCATTAAAACAAATTATTGATCACTTTAAGAAATTTTTTGTAAGATTCCAGTCAACTAGGCAGAGTATTGATATATTTATATACTTTTTCTTTTTCTTTTCTCATTGGAGTCTTATTTGTGAGAATTTGAGAGTAATTAAGAAAAAGATTGATCATCTCAGTGGCAAAAAGAATAAGTTATTACGTCTATGGAATAATTTTCAACTTTCACGTGACTGATCTGGCTATATATATATAAAAGATTTTTTTTCGGTTGGTTTTCATTGCTTAAGCCTTGAAGTGAAAGATGATTAATATTTTGGGATGGGTTATTTAAAAACTATAATTTTGAATAAAATTTTATATTTAAACATGTCTAGCACTGTAGCTGGCCATCAAATTAGTGATAATTTCTTTGGTGTAATAAAGTCATCATAAATTTGAGTTTAATTTTAATTTTTTTTAATTTTTAATTTTTAATTTTTAATTTTTGAATTCTTATGTGTTATTTATACAAATATTAGATATTAGTAGGTTTGGTATAGATTAAAGTGCAACAATTTTTTAAAATTTAATTTTAAAGATAATAAAAAAGAAGTAAAAATTATTTGAATTTCTCATTCGATCATAACTTTCCATTTTCTCATATCTTATATCTCACATCTATATTATCTATATTTTTATTTTATAGGAAAAAAATCCATTTATTAAAGTCATATTCATTTAACAAAAGACACTAATTAAAGTCATACAAGTAAAATATGTTGCAGAACAATATTAATAATAAATTAAGACTAAAACTTATTCTATTTTGTAACAAAATACAACAACAAAACAATAGCGACACGCCTTCACAACACATTTAAAAAAAAATACAACTTAAGCTACAAAAATTAATTATAAAAATTACAAGAAAAATAATAGATATACAAGAAAAATCAACACATTTTAATCTTCTATGAGGATTACTCTTCTCTCTTTTCAACTCTTTAAAATCTAAGCTCTAAGTTATAAATCTTTGCTGGGTTTCAACTTTTCGAACTCCTATTTCAAAAAACCAAAGCTCTTTTCAATGGAAAGTAAAAATCTTTTATGAAAGAGGAAATTTTGTTTATAGATGGAGGAAGAGGAAAACCTTCCTTGAAGAAAGAAAAGTAAAACCCTACAGAATTCTAGAGAAAAGTATAAAAACATCTACAATAAAACTAAACAAACAAAAAAAATGAGAAAGAAGGGAGAAGGGCCCTCAAGCTTAGTTTTTTAACTTGAAAACCCTAGCAAAAGTTGAAGAGGGAGAGCCAATGCTATCAATTATCTCTGTGTGTGTGTATATATATTGGTTGAATCTTTTTATCATTGGTTGCCCAAATCATATATTTTAACATATATAAAATAAAATAAAATTTTAAAAAAATGTGAAGAAAGTGAGGAGATTGAGAGAGTTAATTAGAGAATTAGAATATATTAACAAGATAATTAGAAGTTAAATAATTTTTCATTATTTAATTTTATTATTTAAAAATATAATAACTATTTTTCCTTTATATTAATTTAAAAATTAAAAAAATTATATACATTTTAGTGCATGTCATGTGACTACATTATTATATATTTGTGAAAAAACACTTTGAAATCATAAATTATAGTATAAATATATGTGCCTGGATTTTTTGTTTGGCGCTGCTGGGCGTTTTAGCAGCGAATTTTTTCGTTGTTATAATTTTTTACAACAAATATTATTGTCACTATAAATTTTGTTAAATTAATTATTTAAACAAAAGTTATAACAACAATAATAGTCGTTGCAATAATATTAAAACACACTTTAGCGACGGATAAAACCGCCGCTAAAAAGCCCAACATGGAGCCCACCAAAGAGCGCCCAGCAGCGGATCCAAAAGCTAAATATACTAGTATATATGTGTTAAAATGGGTAATCAAATAATTTATTATTATTATTTTTAAAATATAAGAATTATTATAATTTAATTATACAAAAAATTATTTTAAAGTACATGCCAAAGCCACTAGTTTGTGTATATACATGTATAAAATGCGTCCAGATTCTACGTTGGGGGATCTGTTAGGCGTTTTAGCAGCGGTTTTTTTCGTTGCTAAATTTTTTTGCAACAAATATTATTGTCACTATAACTTTTGTTAAATTAACTATTTAAACAAAATTTATAGCAGCAATAATATTCGTTGCAATAATATTAAAACACACTTTAGCGACGGATAAACCCGCCGCTAAAACTCCCAGCAAGCGCCAATCACATAGCGCCCAGCAGAGGATCCAAAAGCGTATAAAATATGACATTGACCAAAACCCAGAAGTGACAAAAAGGTTATGATGAGAGTAAGATTTATAAACAAAGCTTGAGTTATAATAGACAACTAAGAAGGGTTATTCTTACTTCAATTAGCGTCGGCATAAGGTGATGGAATATATTCAAACAGTCAAATTTAGATAAATAACATTTTTATTTTTTTGTGTGTGGATGTAGAACTTTGAATAAGATTTATATATTTTTTATACTTTAGTCAAATTTTAATTAAGTCCATATTTTTTTTAAAAGAATCCTTTTTTTTATTTTCAAACAAGTACTTCTTAACTTTAATTTTTATCATAATACTATTATAAATTTATAAGAAACTGTACCTAAAGTAATTGGCTAATAAATTATTTGTGTCTCCCAAAACAACCAAAGCTAGAGTTGATGTAACACAAAGTAATCTATTAATATATGTGTGTGTGTATATATATATATATATTACATATATCATTTTATGTTAAAAGATATATAATTTTATTCTAGATACTGTCTAATATTAAATGTAATAATTTTTTCAAAAAAAGAGACTATTTCATTTTAATATTAATATCAATTATATTTAACACTAAATATATTAAAAAAGTTAAGAAGGCAGACTTATTTAGTATAATAACAAAAAAATGCAACTTGCAATATGTCTACGTGTGTGTGTATGTATTTATAGACTAAATTAAATACTTAATTTAACCTAAATTTTAATAATTAAAGTGAACAATAAACACCACGACTCAATAGGTTTTAAAATGTAATCATCAGAGAGACAGGCAATGATCTCTTCAACTCTAACAAGGAATGAATTCAGTGACTCCCATGCTTGTGCTGGATTGACTGCTAGATTTGATTAGAATATATATTATATTTCAAAGCAAGATAATGCCAAACTAGTGTAAACATACATATTCAATCTAGTTTTCAGTCTTCCATTGACTAAATTAGCGTTAAACAATCAACAAGCTAGTAGTTTACGTGCAACAATATTTAACATTATATGCATTATGTATTAATTATGAAAAACTTGAAACCCTAGTATTATTTCCTGGTGAACAAAAATAGTGTTAAATTAACGAAATTAGTAAGGGAAAGGTCATGCGTGTGTTTGTGTGTGTGTGTGTGTGTATAATGAACATCCAAAAGTAACTAAGAAAGTGATACATAGTCCATTGATGAAGCAGCAGCGTGGAAATGAAATAATTAAAAGGCAAATGAAGAAGAAAATTAAAGAGGGAAGCATATGCATGTGGAGGCCTGTATAGGAAGGAGTCTTAAAGTTAAATGTTAGGATTAAGCAACGTACCTTCTTATTTGACAAAAGAGACGAAGACACTAAGACTGTCTTTCCAACACATGCACACGACAATACACTAGATCTGCATTTGTGGTCCAAAACATGACTAACACAAATATATACATCTTGTCTACACAATAGTCAATGCCTTTAACTAACTTACTATTACTTTACTAGTCCTTTCAAAAACTTGACACATGCATAGCGACCCTTATTTATTAATGATTTATATACACACACATGCGTATGTATATATATGGATACATATTTGTTAAAGGAGAAAAAATCTTAGTGTGAAACACCTTGATCCATCCTCCCTAGCTAGCTATATAGGAGTTAAATCATTCCAATTACATTAATTAATGTGACAATAAAAATAATTGAATAATTTTATTATTTTGGAACTCCTATAATATAAAATTTTAATTTTATTGACAAAAAATAAATTAATTTTTTTTATGTAATTGTATCCAATCTTTAGGAGTACTAATAGTCTAATATTTTAAACAAGAGGGTAATAAGTTAATTTTACCAAAATCTCAAGAGAAATTGATATAATTTACTCAAAATAAATTATTTGAATTGAGTGTTGAAGAGATACTTCTTGTATCATCAAATCATTCATAATTTATATAAATATAATACTTGAAATTACTTTGATGATTAAGAAGAGAAGAATCTTATAAACACAATGCAAAATTAATAGATTAAAAAATATTTTGTACGTATTTTTTTGGTATTTTTCAATCTCTTAAATTTTATGCTATATATCGTTTATCAAAGAAACTTAAGGGCACATCTAATTGATACTCTATATAGAGCCATTACAAGAAAACAGCACATTTGCGACGGAATTTTGTCGTCGCTAATTTGTAGTTATTTCATCTTCAATCCGCTGCAAAATTTCAATTAAATCTCATGTAACTTTGCGACGAAATAAATTCTGTCTCTAATAGATACGAAATTTCCATCTCTTGCTGGCGACGGGATTAGAGACGGATTTGTTTTTCATCTCTAATCTATTTAGCAAATTTTTAATTTAATTTTAAAAATGATAGTAAAAAATATAAAATATTAATTAAATTTAAAAATTAGTTAAAAATAATATATATATTAATAAAAATAAATATTATATTATAATATAAATAATAAAATAATTAAAAAATAATAGTAATAATAAAATTAAAAATATTATAATTTTACTTTATTTGATTTTTAAATTATCTTAATTTTTTCTTATCTCATTTTATTTTTATCTTATCTTTATTTTATATTTTATTTATATTTTTTCTTCTCTTTTTCTTTTTTGTCTTTTTCATTTTCTTCTCTTCTCTACATGATTTTAAAAATTGAACTCTTCTTCGAATTGATTCATAATTTATTGATCAAATTGTGATTAAATTAGTAATAATTAAATATATTTGTAAATTTTATATATTATAATATATCATTAATTTTGATATAATATAATATAATAAATAATACTACAAAATTACATAAATTTATTATATAATAAAGTAAGTTCATCATACTTAACCATAAGCAATACTAAAATTAGAAATTTAGAACATTAAATATAATGAAGATAATTTGTGAAAAATCACTGAAGGTATATGAAAATAATTCATGGCCATCATTCTAAAATTAGAATGATGTTAATTCATTTATATGCACAAAATAAACTTGCAAAATGAAAGTCATTCTTGAATGAAAGTTTGCATTCTGCTTTGAATAAACTAGCTATTCCAAAATGTAATCTCTAGATCAATCGTTCAAAGATTTATCATTCTGTCTATATATATCGAATAAATAAATTTATTAATTCTACTGTCTATATAAAAAATTCAGGGGAGCCACCACCATTCATTGTGAAAAATCAAAAATTAAAAAAACAAACTTACCTTCACGGCAGCAAACGACTCTCATGGCAGCAACAACTCTTCACGGCGACGACGGTGGTACTTCTCCATGACAGCAAGCATGATGACGACAGAGGAAAGGAGACTAGGGTTGGATCGATTGGAGAAAAAATGTAGCTCAAACCGTGAATCGGATTCAAAATCTTATCTAAACCAAAATCATAATCACATTCAAAACCCAAACCTTCATCCTGAAGAGCTGGAATCAAGGAGAAGACATGGAATTCGAGAGAGAGAGGGAGCAAGAAACGGAGTGAAGAGCTACCCTGAATCGGAGCACCCTCCACGATCTGCCGCCATCCGTCCTCGCTGCCTCCGGTGTTCGTCTTCGTTCCGGAGGTCCGAGTAAGGTAAGTAACAGTGCTCTGTTTCTGTTCTTAGTCCTTCTTTCTCTTCCCTTCTCACTCACACACTATGGGGGCAATTTTTGAGTTGGATCTAAAACAAGAATGAGGGCTGCATTGAATTTCGAATCTATGCATCAATAGTTGAGTAGAATGCTTCTATCTGGATCACTTTTTCATTTTGAATATGTAAAAAGGGTTAATTCTTCTATCTGGATCGCTTTTTTTTTTAATTTGAGTAGAACTCTTCAGTTAATATGAAATATTGACATGTAAAAAGGGTTTTCTTATTATCACTTTTTTTTAATTTGTATATATAACATTATTTCTTTACTTTGGAACAACGGAACTGAAAGTTGTGTGCTTTTTTCACAAAAAAAAAAAAAAAAGTTTTGTGCTTGAATTTATTCAGATTCAGCTTTCTCAATGGTTGAAGAATTTTGGTCTGTGGTGCTTCTTGTTGGTGTTTGAAGAATTCTTATTGCTTGTTAAGTTATATCTGAGCTCAAGCAATGTGACTAACTTGTTAATGTTGTTTCAAATTTAGAATTAAATGTTAATTTTGCATATTGGAATTTTCTCCCAACATCCATGTTTGCTAGCTGTAATGTTTCAGACCTACTAGTTTAACTAAAGCAAGCACAGTTTACATTTTTACTGTCTATTCTTTGTTTATACAAATGCATTTGTTCACACTTGAGCCCTGATTTCTTCTCTTGTTAACTTTTACACTAAATGGTTTTAACTTCCATTTCCTTTCTTGTTGGCTTTTTTTTCTTCTTCAGAGAACTGGAAACCATAGATTTTGCAGTAGACGATAAAATCAGCTCCTTTAGTGTTCTGATTCATACTATAATCACTATTCACTACACTATGTTCAGCCCACCTCTAAATGTGGCAATTTAAGTTTATTTTTTTCTCATACAGAAAGTAGATTAAATCGAAATAGTGTTATAAGATATATGCTCTATGGAAAATTCTTTTCCTTCAGCCTCTACTAACTGCCTGAGAAGTGAATTGAAATTCTTAGATACACTTGTTATACAGTCAATAAACGTAAGTAGTTAATAGGAATTTATCATAAAAACTAAATGAAGGCACCTATGAAGAATTTTTTATCCCACTAAAGAGTTGTTCTATACGCTAACTAACCTGCATTCAGAAATATATTCAGGTTATATATCATGTCAGAATACTAGGAGGCAATGGTGTCAGGAACAGTTGCATCTTCTAAATATAGGACAATAATAACAGTATGTTGTATGCCAGATTGTCATCTTATTATATCTCTATTATTCATGTATTTTGTTTGTACATTTCCTTAGACAATGTCAAATGATGGGACTAGAATGCTTGACAAGTAGACAGGAGTAGAATGCTATTTTGCCTTGTTTAATTGTAAGTGTTGAATACCTATGATCACAAATACATGTGATTTGGGACAGAGCTGTAACAAATTTTAAAACACACACCAATGGTATATGGATACAACACGAATTGAGTACATGGTTACAAATATGCATATTTTTGAGGAACATTGAAAACAACCTATAAAGCTTAAAGTGTTTTAATTTTTAATCATAGTTTGGAAATTATGAATTGATCCATGGTAGAATTTCTTTTTGACTAGGGTAAATGTTGAGTCTTCAAATTTTTTGCACGCGTAGATTAATAGGAGGCAATATCTTAGAGCATCATATAATTTAATTTGTTTTTACTTAGACTTTTTCCTTTTTAAGTAATGTATGTTTTTCTCTTACCATTTTTTTTATTGCATACATTTAAAGTTCTGCTCTAGTTTTACATATTTTTAACATCTTTATGCTTCTTTGAATGGTGTAAAATAATCCCTCATTATGTATTTCAAACTTGGAGCTTAAGTTTTAAGAAGTGATGGCATTATGTGATCTACTTGCTAATCATTTTGGTAGTTATAAGTGTGGTTTTTATGTTCGGATAACTTGTTATCAATTATAAAGTGTTTATTAATGATACAGTTGATGTTTTTCTTGTAGGATTATGATTAGATTATTTAAAATGAAGGAAAAGCAGAAAGGTTTTGAAGAAAATGCTAGTAGTGAAGCACCTATTCAGAATCAAATTACTGGACAATTGTGTCTTCACAAATATTTATGTTAATATATGAATTTTCTTTTATTTGGATTGTTAGTCTTTTTGTATTGTCATGTCCAAAGCAAAACAAAGAGATTTATTTAATTCCATTGCAATTTCATAAATTAATTGACATTCAGGTTTGTTTAAA
Organism: Senna siamea; assembly: GCA_031216115.1. Classification (NCBI taxonomy): domain Eukaryota; kingdom Viridiplantae; phylum Streptophyta; class Magnoliopsida; order Fabales; family Fabaceae; genus Senna; species Senna siamea. The sequence goes on along the minus strand of CM062359.1, from coordinate 15,707,376 downwards.
TAGTATGTTAAATTAAAGAAAAAGCTACTAGTATTATTTTTTTTTTAATTTTATTGACATGTAGCATCGGTAATAACCGCTGCTATATATATTTTGTGTTTTAGAAAACTATGCACAGAATTCTCTGTCGCAAAATCAGTCGCTAAACAAGAATAACAATATTCCTACTCAGCGACGGAATTATTTTAATTAGCGACGGACACTTTCGTCTCTAATTAGCCACGGAATTTATATTCCACGCTAAATAATTAACAACGCCACAAAAGAATTAAAGACGGAATTAATGGTTTTAGCGACGGATTTTTCAGTCTCCAATTGCAATTTTTTTTTGGTAGTGTTTATAGTATATCAAAAAAAATCGATGGTTCTTACAAATAACTAACATAATATTTGTATATTATGATATATACTTGATTTGATATTTTATTATTTTTTTATTTTTATTTTGAATTATTTGATAATTTTATAACGTTCAATAAAAATTTTTAAATAATAATAATAATTTACCCTTCTTAAAATAGTGCGTTACAATTTTGTACATTGTTAATTAGGGAAATTTAAAAGCTAAGATATTTACAAAAATTGAATCTTCAATCTCCAGTTTGCATTCTTGGAAAGAAAAATATGGATAAGAGAGTGGCATTCAACTGTCACCCAATAGCATATTATTTTAGTGGTCCATACAATCGTTTATTCTTTTAATAACATTTACTTGAATTAGTAATAATAGCTTTTAGTCTTTATATTAAAATCTCATTTATTAATTGCTACCATTTGCAATACGCTTTATATATGTTAATAAGCAGCTATACTCTGCGAGGTATATATGTATATTCATTATTATACTATATTATATATTTTATTTTTGATCTTATAGTGCTTTTATACTTAAGACTATGATATAAATTATAAAATATATTTGATATAAAAATAAATATTAAATAAATTTTTATTAATTTTAAATTATAATAATAAAAAAATTAACGTTTAGTACATAAAAGCTCAATAATAATCTTATATATAATCATTTTTTCTATTAATTTCGAGATGCTTCATTTGATCTTGTAACATTGATTAATAATAAATTATTCATAGTATAATATACAATTTTAAGTCTTTTGAAGAATGAAAAGTTAAATAAACTTTAACTACTTTTTATTATTTTTAAATTGGAAAATAAAATTTTACTACTTTTTTATTACATAATTAACATTTTAATTAAAAAATAAAGATAAAATTGATATATATTATGCTAAACCAATAATTTTCATCATAAAAATAGTATAAAACAATGAGGAAATGAAAATGACGTAAAAATAATGGTAAATAATCTTCAATTTCTCTGATTTTAGTCTATTAATGTAAAAAAAATATTAAAAGAAGCTTCTTTTTTTTTTTTTTACTTTTAAAATTCTTAAATTTAGGTAAAAACTAACGTTATCTTGTGCGATGCACAGTAATATTGTATAAATATAAATGTGTTTAAATATAATTATAAAAAAATATTATATTTTTATTAAATATATACTCATATTTAATTCATTATAATTATTAATTTAAAAATTTTAAATGAGTACATAAAATATAAATAAATAAATTTTTTAAAAAAATAATTAAAGTAAATCACACTATTTTTTTGTGGATAAAAATATTTTATAATTTTATTTATTTTGATCAAAATACCTTTTTAATTTTTTATAATCAAATATATATTTAACCAATATACTTTAATTAACTTAAATTTTTTTATTATATTATTTTTAAATATGCAGAATTATTAAATTAATTTATTTATAAAAAAGTAAAAATTAATGGAATTTTATGATCTATTCAAAAGTATATGTTAAATCAATATGTAATGCTGCAATTCGTTATCATTTATTTAGCTTTATAGTTATATTCTCAAATTTCTTATACATTTATAAACTTTGTTCATGATAAAATGGTAGGCAAGTTCCATTTTGTAAGGGTTGGGTAATCAGAATTAAAGGGAGAGAGCTTCCGGATGCCCTCTCTCCGCCACTGTTTATGACGATGACACTCCATTTGGGGACATAAAAAGTGTATGAAAATTACAAATAAATAATATTTTTTAATTTCTTTCTCTCTTCATACGATATTATGGTGTATGTAGGAGTTTATATAATAAAAATTACAAATATATTATCATATTATATTTTTGTAAGAATTTGATCAAAAGTATATACATGATCAAAATAGATTCGATGGTATCTAAATTTTATTGTTATTAATGCTGTTCCTTTTTTTTTTTTCTTAAACAATTTGAGAATAAAACGCATCAATTTGATTTATGGTGTATATGGTAACATAGTACTAGTACCTCTGTACCTATCCTCATTAGTCATTAGTCATTAGTCATATCAATATCATCATCACTTCCTATTGTATCGTACGTCGACCACACCTGTTTTACTCAGAAATCAAATTACAATTCTTCTTCATCTTGCGTTGGGCCCACACCCACAACATTGAACGTGAATATGAATGAATATTCACCAATTTCACCTTTCAGGGAAACCATAATCATACTTCATTGCTCACACCCCACAATATGAATGAAAATGGTAATCACATGTTTACCAGTCTTTCTACCCTGCAGGTACAATAATTGTTCCATATTTAGTCATGTTGCCAATACAATACTTTCTTAAAAAATTGTTACAAACATTAACTCAGATTTGATCATAAATTAATCATCTTTATTACTGTCTTTTAACCAGTACTTTGTACCTTGTTATTATACTCTTTCTTTTTGTTTGGAAGAAAAACTGATAATTCTTCATTAGAGCTGATTAATGAACAAGTTTTGAACAGCACTGAGCCTGCTGTTGTGAGCAACCCAACAGAGGAAAAGAAAATAAGTATTCCTTGGCTAAAGGGCCACGTGGCGCGCACATGAACAGGAATGGCAACCCTTCGCTTCACCCATTCAGAAAACTCAGATTTCCAGAGGGTATACCATACACACATGCACAAGACCATCCCCTGCCCATACCTTCTGGTCTCTGTACAACTGAACATCTGATTTTTCGGTTTGAGGAAAAAACAAAACGTAAACACCCATACCAATTCCAGAGAGCCCTGCAACCATTATCCTCTGCTTTATCCTACAATAATTTCAGTGTTTTACTTTTATATAATAAAAATCATTCTTCCCACAAGACCCTTTTTTTCCCGACCCGTAGCATGCGATCCGCTGGTAGTAATCGACATTTTACCTCCCTCAAAAAAATTTCTATTTGGAATTCGACCTCTTTAAAAACGAAATTTCGAGCTCCGACAATTCATAACTAGTATTCTATGATACTTTTCGTTATTAATTAAATAAAAATCATAACAAAAAAAGGAGTTTTGATCTTCGTGGGGACAAAATGCAAAGGGTTAAGCCAGTTTAGGATTTTCCGGCGTCACCCACAACCACAAAGCAGTTTACACGTAGTTTGCCAACCACATATATCACCAGTGCCTTCCCTGAGAACCGCCACCGCCTTTGTTCTTTGCAAAGAAGGCATTCTTGGCCTTTGGTTTTGGTAGCTCATGGATGTCCATCACCTGAATTGTTCTTTGCCTTTTGGCTAATACCACCGCAAAAACACAACAAATTTGTCAGTCAGAACATACATTTATCAAAGAAATTCTACCGAGCTAGCAAGAAAAGATAATGTGAAAAATAGAAAAGTAAATTCCACCATTTTCAGCCTCCTTATAGTTCTCTTGAAGCCGTCTTCTTGCCGAAGCAAGTCTCTCCGCGTCAAAATTGCTATCTCTCTGTTCTCTCTGTCTCTGCGGTCATTCAAACAAAGTATTAGCACTACTTGACACTTACGCTTGGCTAGTTTAACAAGAAAATCACGAGAGTTTTACTTCAGCTCCTGCATTTCCGAAGACTGATAAAACTTAAGCTCTACTCAACTGAGTTAAACTCGACAATTAGTGCATTTTGGTTTTAAGTTCCTAAATTTTGAGTGCATAGCCTTCAAATTTCTATTTTCATCCTCCGTAATTTTAGCAGCCACGTTTAGAGTCAATACTCCAAAATGGTTATAATCCATATTCGTACGTTTTGAGGAGCAGAAGCAGGAATAGGGACAGATGACGCTGGTTTTGGTGGAGCTTCTTTTCGAGGAATTGATTTTGGTTTTGGCTCTGCTTCTGAGTTATTCCGGTCTGACCCAGAACTCCCATCTGTATGAGCAAGAAACATGTCAACCCTACGCAAACAGGGATACAAAAGAAGAATGAAAGGGACTTCGAATCAGATACTATACTCACTGTGTGGATTGGGCGAGTACGCAAAATCAGGAATCTGCAAAAGGAAATGGAATATTAGAAAGCCAACGAAAGCATAATTTTTCATCGTCTTTCCCAGGTAAAGCCCTGGAAGGAAAAAAGATTTCTTTCACCTGATGATGCCCGTTTTGAGGGTTTCTTTGCGGGGGCGAGTCTCCATCAGCTGCCAACAATATAAAGTTCCATTTTAATTTAGTGAACTCTCTAATTTCCACTTATTACTCCCAGAAACTTTCTGAAAGAAGCTTAAGATTACCCATGAGAGAAGCGTGCTCTCCTGGTGGATTCAACTTCACCCATTCATCGACAATATCTTTCCATTTCCTGGACACAAACAGCTGAAGTTAATACCCGAGAAAGCTAAACATCTGTGGCGTTCACGAACTTAAGTTATGCACAAACAATCTATCAAAATTTGTACACATTTTCTTTTCAATATTATTTTACTCTTCCAAAACCTGACAAGGAGCTTCACCAATCTCCGAACATCATTGGATGAATGCTTTCGTAAACGATTCACGTGCCTCCCAATGTCGGTCTCCTAAAGAAATCAGACCAGTTAAGTAAAACTATCAAAGGACTTCAAATTATACAAGAGGAAAATTCGTTCCAATCAGAAATTACCTTCAGGGCTTGGAATGTAATATCCATGTCTGCAAGATTTTGAAGCAACTCCACCAATGATTCTTCAGACTGAAATTAAGTCATAATAATGGAGTCAATACGAAAGCTAAGATAACTGTCAAACAAAAGGCGAATATCTGGAAGTAATAGGAAAAGGACAAAACAAGACCTGGTCAGGGTCTTCAAGTTGCTCTTTAATCTCCAGAATCTTCTTCTGTTCATCGTCAAACAAGCCTCCGTAAGGATCTACCTCCTCCTCGTCTTCTTCTTCGTCTTCGTCTTTACCAAGGGATTCGGGCGTAGCAGGCGAGGCACGCCTTTTATCTGGTGGAGGACTGCTTTGTCTCATGATAGGAGCGCTGATTCCGTGGCCATTAGACTTGGTATGATTGGATTGGCAATTCAGACATGTCGCCGGGGCTAAAGTGGCCGCATAGAGGCGCTCAACGATTCCATCCCGGCGATGCTTCAAATCATTGCCGGAATCTAAAGAAGCGACGGTAATTGCGGTATCTATGAAGGTCCACACGTCAACGCCTGCAGTCTCCAATATAGATCGGAAATCGTCCAAATCCATATTCAGTACAAAATTCAACCCCCAATACTAAATCTAGGCGCGTAGAATAACGAGATTAAGAACTGGAGAGGAGTTTCCCCTCTGAAATCGAAAGGAGGGGAACAATAATACGGACAATCATTACAGGCCAAATAAAACAGGAAAAACAAAATCCAAATACGAAAAGGGCTTAGATCTGAGTTATGAACTGGCAAGCTGGAAAACACGCACACAGATCGGATTCCCAAACCGAGAGAACATGAAAATTTTCCGGGAAACAACGGGCAACAAAGATGAGAAGCTTCGTGAATGATAAGAGACGCAAGTATATTCCAAACCTGAAACTCTTGTGTATTTTAATTTTTTCTTTAGGATTTTGATTTTTCAATCTGTGATGCGTGTATGTACAGTGCGGTAAGGTTTACCGTATTTGGGACTGCGTCTCTCTCTCCCTCTCTCTCTGTTGGTTTTGTTTTGATCCTTTCTTTTTTTTTTTTTTTTTTGAAATTTTATGGTTGGTGTGGGCAACGGAAGACGAATGGATTTGGCTTAGGCTTTTGGCATCCAGGTAGGATTTTGGTTCGTCCAATGAGGAATAAGAGTGATTAAGAAGTAGCTAAGAATAAAACAAGACTCATTAATAAAGAGCAATGACACTCTGTACTGCGGCTATTGGGAGGAGCATAACTGCATAACAAACTAAGAAAACAAATTCTTATTTACATTATATGCATATATTGAATAGTTAACGTGTTATTTATACTTAGCCTTATATATACAGATAAAATCTTGACGCCTAAGAATTTTTCAACTAACATAGCAAGCAAGTAAATTTGGGCCTTACCTCATCTCAATAGTCAATACTTGTACCCTTTCTCGTTTCTATTTATACCCCCGTTACCTCAAATCCATTCTCGTTTGGGCTACAATCATCGTCATATTGGCCTAAAATTTCTTTTAAAAACATTTAAAATATCTTTAAATTATATTAAATTTTAAATTAATTCTGGTTGAACTAAGAACATTGAGATAAAGTTCTTTTAATAAATATGTTCTCTGTAATTTAAACTTGTATACATTAAATTACTTTATTTCTAAATTAAAAACATATTAAGATAAATTGTTCTAAATATCTAAATTATACGCTATCTTTTTTATTTTAAAAAATGATATTATTTTTTTAAATTTTATATGAAAAAATTATTAATAAATTTTGTAATATAAAATTAGTATAAAGTGAAAAATATACAAATTTAGATATGTTAATTTTATCATAATAAATTTAGTTCTATGTTATTTGTTTATAACATTTTAAAAATTAAAAATTTAGTAATATTCATTTTTTATTTTTATCACAATATAATACAAGTATTTTTTAAAAAAAAATTTGTCCATAAAAGAAAAGATATTGAGATTTTTTAGAGATTCACCAGATTCGATTAAAGATCAAATATTTTTTATTTTTTAAAATATAAAAAAAAATATAATTTTTTAAATGTAGAGATTCGAAACCTATATTTTCTTTTTTCCAAAAGTTGCACCAATAAAAAATGAAGGTTGCCAAGAGTTATCAGGAGGAGATACTCTTGAAATGAATGAAAATCCATAATTCATTTTATTGCAAGTTGAATTTAATTAGATAATTAAAGTAGGTAGGTTAGACTCTAAAAATTCAGATATAGCTAAACTTTAAACCCACTTGTAGAGGATCCTTAAAGGTTAAAATATTGCCACAATAAGATCATAAGCTCATATAAGACATCCTAATATCATTCCAAAAGTCAAAGTCATATATATACATATGCTACTTTATAGCTTTTGCTAGTAATTTTGGTGATACCAGGACAATCAGAAAAGAATAAATATATACAAAATGGGAGTCAATTTATACGAAGGGATTTTATTCAAATAAAAAAGCATGATATGGCGATTTGTGTCTGCTGCTTCCTTCCATTTAAACTTTGCATTAGGCTCAGGCCATGAATCATCAACACATTTCCTTATCGTATGCCACCTCACATGATATATCCATCTCCAATTATTTATGGCAAAAAGTTGAATGCGAGATTGTTTTTGGGATATCTTTGTGTTATAGTCACAGTTTTACCAAGCGTTCATATACATATTTAGAAGTGTTAAAATGAGCTTGCTCTCATAGATTGACTTGTAAAAAATAATAAGGGTTGGGTTAAAAGAATTCTAGCCCGTTTAAAAATGAGTTAGTTCAGCTAGACTCTTTAAAAAGAATTGTCACATCGGGATGAGGTTGGGCTTGGCTAACTATTTTACTTTTTTTTTTTAAATACTATTTTTTAAAATATTTTGTTAATTTTTTAATCAACTTTATTTTTAAAGAATGAAGAATAAAGTTAAAATCTTGATAAAAAGTATTTAATTTTTATTTTATTCTCATGATTTATATTATGTAATGATTAATTATTATTTATCTCATGGTTTGTACTATTTAAATTTCATGTAATATACTTTAATTATATTTTAAGAATATTAAAAAAAGTTAATATAATAAATTATAAGTATTATTTGTTAATTTAAATTATTATATATTTTTTTTTAAAAAAGACCAGCCTAACCCATAACCCTAATAAGATTGAGCTAGGTTGACAAAAAATTAGTCCATTTAAAAAACAAATTCACTCAACCCAACTCTTAAAAATTAGTCCAAAATGGAAATGGTCCAAACTAACTCATTTTGATAACTCTATACATATTATAATATTTGTACAATGAGTGACATACATTTTATAGATGATGGGCACAGATGGAAAATAAGTCAAGGGCAATTTCAATTAAGAAAATTTTTAAGTACATTTATAGTTTTGGGATTGAACCTGACCTAGTTGGTCAAATTGATGACTCAGTGAATTGGTTATTAAATTGGTCTAAGCCAATATTTATACTATTTTATAATCAACTTAGTTATGACTCGAATTAATTTATTAAAATTTTAATTAACTCAATGATTCAAAATCAACCCGTTTTAATTTGACTTGATCTCTTTTATTAAAAAAATCTTTAATTTTGATTAATTATGATATATTATCCTTATATCATGTTTAATTTATAATTTGTTCTTAACATGCATTGAATTTAATTGTCTATATTTTTTTAGTGCTCATTGTATATTCTTAAAACTAATTTACTTATAGTGTTTAATTTTTAATTAGGAAAAAATTTATATATTATTCATTATATCTTTACTATTAATTTCTCATCTTGAAAAGAGACTTATGACTCTTTTTTTCACCTCAGCATCACATAGTTAACTTTTTATTAGATAATGAAGTTTTTAATTTTTTTTGGTGTACAACCCCAAATTCAAATGAACTAGAAAGCATCTCAGTCTTTCTAATTCATGATAACTACATCCTCGTCGTACCCATTCTGAGACCTGAATTTCTTGTACCATATCAAAGAAAAAAAATACTAAATTTGTAACCCATACAAACCTTCTAATCTCGTACATGAATCCTCGAGTCCAGTATTACGAAACAATAATATTATTCATAGCGTAGCAAAAGAAGAAAAAGGAGGAGTTTTGCGTGGCGGTCACCAACCCACTTGCCACTGCGAAAGTCGATTTGGCGTCGAGATTTGGCAGCAACAAGTTGTGTTTGTCTGGCACCTTCACCATCACGAAGATTGTGATGACAGTTTCAGATTCCCCAACGCTTAGGTCCCAAGCATCAGATGAGAGCTTGGATTCAACGATGGATTTGTAGGAGTTGAGGTTGTATGTCTTGGAAACTTTTCAAAATGCGTCTTGACTCTTGACCAAATTTGTTTGTTCATGTGTTTGGAGTGAAGAAAGACATTTTAGTTCATTTGAAATTGGGGATTTATTTTTCTATTAAAAAAATTTAAAACCTAATTAATTATAAAGTTAACAGAGTTAATAAACGGTGAGATGAAAAAAAGAAAAAAGTTATGTGTCCTAAGAGAGAAACTTGATGATTAGGGGTAGCAAAATAACACATGACGTAAATAACTACTCAATCACTCAACCCAGCTATGATTATAACTCACTTAAATAAAACTACTGTTAATTGAGAGTTGGATTGAGTCAGTTCAAAGTTAATCATTTGATTTAATATTATTCTTTTATTTTATTTTATTTTACTATTTTCTATTATATCATATTTTCATTCAATATTTTATTTATATTAAATAACAAATATGTATACTTAACTATATATTTATATATAATTGTATGTAATACATACCTAAACCTTAAACACATATATACACATAAAAGTGCATAACCATGCAAGTGAAAACACGATGACACATACATGCAACTGCCTACACATATGGGTAAATTTTATATATATATATATATATATATATATATATATATATATTTGCACATGTATAAACATACATATAAATACATACATATATATAAATATATAATTAATATTACATATATATTTATTAGTTATAATAAAGAATTATACAAATACTATGATTATTCAAATAAAAATTTTAAGTGCAATTTGAATTGTCATAATTCAAATTTCTCATATTTTAAATTTCATAAAATTTAAAATTTTACAATCCAAAGACAACCTTAATATATTTGAAAGTTATTTGAAGTGTTTTGTTAAAATATTTATTATAACTAGTTCATGTTAAAGATAGACATAATTTTACTATATGACATGATTTAATTAATCAAATTAATCAAATAATTTGTATAAACAATTTTTAAGAATAATTTATATTTACAAGATTTAGATTAAGTTTAAATTTATGACAAAGTTTACATGTTAATAAATTAATGGTTGGGTTAGAGTTGACCATTAATTAATAAGTCATGGATCAAATATACCTCATTTAAAAAATAAATATGGGTCATATATAAATAATTGAGCCATTAATGACCCAATTATATTTGACCCCATATAAACCCATGCAACCCAGCCATTTTCCCTCAGCAGTATAAAAGTTTTGCCTTTAAAAATTAAACGAAAGAAGTAAACGCATCGGGAATGTGTTATTTGGATCAAACAGCCATTTGATGATACTTGATTCATATGCTTCAGTGGTCAATAAGAGATATCTTCGTTCATCTTAAATAAGAAAGCTATTGAAGGTTCATGGATAATGGATTCACAGTTCCAGGCAGAATAGATACAAAATGTTACCAAAAGCATTAGTTACAAATTCAGAATGTTTTTGTTTAAAAGAAAAATGACTTAACTTTTTCGTCTCTTTGCTTTGCATGAAGTTGTTGCTTATTAATCGGTGTAATTTTTGTACTCTCTTTCCAAATATTTTCAGTCTCATTTGAAGGTCAAGTTTTAGTCAAAACATAATTAAAACCTAGATAAAATTTAAAAACTTCAATTATTTTTTGAAATTTTTTATTTAAGTATTCGAAACCTAAAAGTTAAAATTTTTAAAAAACTTTTAAAGTTATATGAAAATTAATTTAATAATTTTTTTAGTTTCATTTGAATTCTCTTATTAACTCAACTATGTTTTAGTAAAAGTAATTTTACATGAATTTCTTATGTAACACAATTGTTAGTGATATATACATATCACATATTTGATTAGGGAAAGAAATTGTATCAATTAGTAAATCAATATAAGAAACAAAATTGAATCTTTATACAAATTTAAGCGACAAAAGTTCATTTTGACTTAAGAAATATTAAATTTCAAGGAGAACATTTCTTTCTTAGTGTTTAATGGAAATATTAAAAGGTTATATAATTTTGTCAAAAAGCTTCACTCAATTTTTGATTAGATTAAAAGTTTGTAATTAAGTCATTAAACACAAAATTTGTTACCTCCGCAGCTGACCAATTTGGATCCAAATGCAAGATTACTTACTCCTTCAGCTGGGATTCCACAACTTTCTTCAGCTACGTACCTTTCATGCTCTAAGCTTTTGATCCTTTTTGTTGATGAAATATGTGGGTGAACCGAAGGAATTTGATTGGAAATGACAATTTACTGAGATTAAGATTTCAAATTTTGTATTGAAAGCTTCTGCTTACTTGCTTAGAAGGATGAAAATCCATGTAATATAATGTAACCATAGATCAAGATTAAACTAGAATTAACGATTATGCATTTTCCTATCCATATACATGTTTGACGAGCTCGTAATACTATGCGCTATTTTATCTATAGGTATCAAACTTTCTTTCTCATTGAATTTTACTCTCTTGTTAACCATTGTCACTTGTGGGACAGTTGAAGCAGGAAGCATTCTGGAACCTATCCCAAACATCATAAGATGTTACGATAAACAGAACCAGAGCTTCAACTTGCAATGATGATTGTCTACATATAATAGTTCCACTAAATACAAATGTGAAAATAAAATTTTGGAGGCTGAATGTGTCAAGATTCATGCTGCAAACGAGAAGGTTTTTTGTCAGTCCAATACTGAAAACAATTTAGTGGAAGTGGGGAATTTTCTATGGAATATGACATTTTTTGTTGTGGCTTAAGAGTAGAAGTAAATACTTTTAACATCCCTGGTGTGAAGGAGAATTGTAACTTCATCGAGGTAAAGTTATTTTAGTTCAAAAGTTCTCTGCTTGTTCAATGAAATGATCTTTGGTTTGTAAGACCATGATTCATTGAAACGTATTATATGAATAAATGATCACTGGCAGGAGGTGCAGGATATGCTCAGAAGATCAGAACGTGCCTTACAGATTGTTTTAAGGAGGCTGTCCTTCACAGTCTATCTGAAGAAGAGCAAAGGACAAATATTCCTTTTGTTATATGCTGCAGAGCTGCTTGATCATGTCCAACTTCTGGTAGTGAGCTGGCGCACAGGAGTTTGGTTTAGGGACAAGAAGATTCATTTTTGGGACAGATAGAAGTCGTATTTAAATCAACAAATTTGAAGGCAATTTGCTTCTTTCTGTTTATTTCTTTACTTGTCAGCCATTATATTTCTTTACTCTCGTTATCTCTCCATTTGAGAAATAATATATTTTTTTATATTTAAAAATAGATAATATATATATATATTTGGTCACTAATCTATTTAGATAGTGAGTCTCTTTTTTTATCTCTCTAAATACAGAAAAATATATCATTTCTCAAATGTAGATTCAAAACCTTATATTTCGTAGTCTGTGTATTTCATCGCTCCTCCTTATATTGAATACAGTCTGAGAAGTATGAAATGGCATTGGCATTCTTGGATGAGCTTTATTCTATAATACAGCTGCCATATTTGCAGAATTCTTGTTCTTGAAACATCACAGTTTACAGCAGCGATATAAATACATGAGAACATTTAAATGAGTATATAAAATAATATGTATTTTCTATATAATATATTCTATGACAGATCAATTTCCACAATGAACAGAACCACATTTGATGATAAAGTCGAAAGGATAGCCTTAAAATACAATCTAATCATTCTTATAACCTGGAATAATTAGAAAAAGAAAAAGGGAAGGAGACGCCATTATATTCTTCATTCTCAAATGTCCAACATTTCAACATGTACACAGATAACAATCAGCATCCTGTATATGCAGGTGCAAAGAAAATCATATATTCATGATTTCATGTTAACAAAATGGGTATGATACAATCTTAATACAACACTGTATTTCAGAAAAATTAGGTTAGGAGTGCTAGATCACACTACAAGACCATTTTATAAGCCACAAGTTAGACATGATATATCAACTAAGAAGTCACGAGAATACCATCCTATAATACATACTCATGCTTTTTAAGACCACAGTTGGTTTAAGTCTTTGACTTCTGAGTGTTCCATTGCCTTCTTTTCGGCTTTGAAATCCTCTGGCTCAGCAAGACAAGTTGAAGGGGAATTCATTTCCTCTAAAAGTTTTGCTGCAAACTCAAATTTTACTGCTTTATTTAAATTTCCAATGATTGATCGACAGATATATATTGAAGGATGGATCCTCTTCAGCTTCATCTCCCTGAAGAATTCCGATGATACCTCAACATTTCCTGATCGACCAAAACTCTCAATTAGTGTAGTATATGTAAGCAAATCTGGTTCAATTCCACTCTCACCCATCTTCCTGAAATACAATGAGCACATAACTAATCTTCCAACCTTTCGCAAGCTGTTTAGAAAAGTGTTGTAAGAAATGAAAAAAAGAAAAAAGAAAAAGGCACAAGCTCCCACCAAATAGAGTATAAAGAGAGTTAAATGTACGTAGTCTTACTTTTGTAAGATAAGAGACTATTTTTACTATTTAAATATGTGACCTCTAAATTCGATAATTTTATTATTGTTCAAAGGTTCACCCTTTTATATCACACAAAATTTAATTTTATTGAAAATAATAAAAAAAAATATTCTTATCCATATTGATGAAGATATATATTGATCATTAATTACCATTATTATAAAATAAATAGAACATGTGTAAAGAACTCATTTATTATACTTATAGATATGCTTCAACTATATTTTTTTTTTTAATTTTAGTTTCAAAAAAGTTATAATTTGGTCCTTCTAGTTTGAAAATAGATAATTTAATCTTCTTATTTTATAAAATGATTCAATTTTATCTTTTTATCATATAATTGACCTTAAATTTAGTGTCAAATTTGATAATTTATTAATTGATTTTTTATTTATTTATGAATAACTATTAATTAACATTCAGATTTAGTATTTAATGTAGTCAATTATTAAATTTTATATCAAATTTTGGATAAAAATATGAAAAAAAAGGAATAACTTAGATTATTTCACAAAATAAGAGGAGTTGAAGATTAAATTTTTATATAGATTTTGTAAGGATCTTTGTATCTCCCTAAGGTAAAAAATAAAAAATATATATATAATTATAATATATATTTATTATATTATAATAATTTTATATATAATATATTAGTATATATAAATAAAAAATAAATATTTTAATTTATAGTATATGCAATAAATATGAGTCTAGGATAAATATTACTCTCAGAGGACTTACAAAAAAAATTTATGTACTTAGATCCAAACTCTTTTTTTTTTAATACTCATTTAAACCCTGTTACATAGAAGTAATTTAATCATTTTTACCCATCCTAAATTCCATATTGACATTAAAGACCACTCCTAACCATGCACCATATAAATTTCCTATTCATATTGACATTCAAATGTTTGCTGAAGCGTCTAAAGAAAGTATAGTATTAAGAATTGAGGATTAAGTCAATATTTGGTCCATCCTATTGGAGAAAGTATCATAAGAAACAGAAAAAATTGGAAGAGATAGAAGAAAAAAAGTTTTAGATGCTTTGAATTTACTTTTTATGTAATAAGTAAAAGGTTAAAAAAATAAAAGATTTATACTAATAAAAACTTAGCTTAATGAACTAGGGATCAATTTTTTTCTTTTTATTACTAAGAAATGCAATAATTTTTAAGTGTAGACGTCCAAATCCAAAAGAAAAGAAGGAGGAAGATGAGGTGAACAAGAAAAGGAACGTGGAGAAAAAATTGAAGAAAAAGAAGACATTAGAAGATAGAAAAAAACATGTGAGTAATGCGTCGGCACTGAAAAAAGAGAAAGGACAGAAAAAAATAATGAATATTAAAAGAAAGATAAGAGATAAGATGAAATAGAAGAAGTATTGGAAAGATAAAAAAAAAAAAAAAAAAGGAGGAGATGGTAAAAGGGAAAGAGAGAAAAAGAAACGAAAAGGAAGATACTGAATAATAATAATAATAAATTAGAATAGAACAAAATTAGACGTATATAATTAAATATGTGTTTTTTAATTTTTTAAATAATAATTATGAGATGCATTGATCTTATTAAAATAATATAAGATATATTGTATAGTTGTGTTTCTTAATAAAAAATTACATATTAAACTATCTATTATTATATAAAATATATTTTTATATATTATTTTATTGATTTATTTGAATTTAAAATTTGCTAAATGTAATTTATATAAATTTTATTTTTAAATTAACTTTTGAAACTCTTATTATAATGAAGAATTATATAATTATTTTATTTTATGATTACAAGAGATAAAATTAAAATCTAAAAGAATATAAATTATTCATGACCTTTGATAATTTTTATTTTTATTTAATGACTTGTGTAAATTTATAATTAAATTTTTAAATGAAGAACAATAAGTGGTATACCTACTTTTTCAAAAATGCATACCGTTCAAACTCTGGCATATCACAACTTTGTGGCATTATTATATTAAAGCGTTAACTTTGATGCTAATGAAGAACAACTATTAAACTACCAGAGAAAGTGGCAAAATTCACGCTAGCAAATTTATATATTATGGCGAGTTAGATTTAGAGAAAGTGACTAATTTTTTAAACAGTGTAATAAATCAAGATTCAAATCACAACAAAGAAGGCAAGAATAATTTAAAAGAATAAAATATGTTTTCTCAAAAAATAAAAAAGAAGTACAATAGAATGCAGTACTTTGTAAGGATTTTTGCAAATATTAGAAAATAATTTAAAGACTAAATCACAACAAGAAGGGCAAATTATTAAATAAATAATTTATGAGTAATGACATTAAAATCATTTAATTATGAAATCTAAAAGTTAAATTAGAAAAGATGTCATCAGCTTTTCTTCCATGATGGTGCACCTCCATAATAAGCCATACTATTGTCACAGAATTGTTCCTGAAGTTGTTGAAGAAACAACTCCATGAAACTATTCTAGAAATGAGACGGTCCATTAAATTCTATGGAAATCCTCCAACGCTCCCTCTATCAAATTCATTAATAACCACATTTATGATTTCAACTATCCTTTTCTGTTTTTGGGGAATATATAAATATAAAACTAATCAATGTGCGTATGAATAAGTTAGGAAATAAAAAACAAAATAGAATAACGTATTTTCTTTATTGCGCTCTCATTTTCATTACCAAGTGTTGTATGTCCTATATATACAACTACAGATTGCTCTTAACCTCTCATCACAATTCAGAATCAGAAGCAAAAGAAGCACAAGTGCAGAGTGAAGAGTGAAGAGCAAGGAGAGTATGGCGAAATCACCTGAATGTGAGCATCCACAAAAGGCTTTTGGTTGGGCTGCCAGGGATAATTCTGGCCATCTCTCTCCCTTTCCCTTCTCTAGAAGGTTCACTTTTACAGTTTTACCCGTCTTTTCTTTTCGATTTTGTTGTGTCTTAGAGATTACATTGTAGAAATTCATCACCTATCTTCTCGATTATCTCATAATAACGACATTTATAATTCTGATCATTCAGTATATTTGTGCTTTTTTTTTTTTGAGATGCAAATGGTGTCGTCCATTTGCGTCAATTGCAGTTTATGAATGACGAAACAGTTTCTCTTCAGCATCGATCATTGGGTGTTACCGTGATTTATATGGTTTAATTTAATACGACAGTACTTTTGTTTCTTGCTTTCCCCGGGGATTTTGAGTGATTTGATTTTTTATAGGCAGATATTATCGCAGTCAACTTGAGGCGAATAAATAATTGTTTTCGACTCTTTGTATTCTAGTGGGTCTGATTAGTGACTACTACTACGTAGTAGCTTGAGATGAATGAGACTTCAATTGAGTACTCGAGAATCTTCAACATAATCGTATTTGTAATTTTGCAGGGAGGTTGGGGCTGATGATGTCGCTTTGAAAATTCTATATTGTGGGGTTTGCCATTCGGATCTGCATACTGCAAAGAACGATTGGGGGTTCACAACTTACCCTGTCGTTCCTGGGTATGTTCCCTTTATTTATTATTATTTTTTTAAACGATGTTGCTGCAAGGGTCAATAAAGGTGTAATCTCTCACCTTTAACACTAAAATGGTTTACTGTTTGTAATTGTAATGTGTCCTGGCTTCTATTTTACTTTCTTCTTACTTCTTAGTCAGTATTGCTATATTAATAGCTTCAACTACGTACTGTTAAATTTCATGTAGTTCATCATTTTGGGTTGGTTGTCCCTACCAGTATTATGGATAGTTTATATGAGCACTTATGGTTTTTAATTCGAAATGTTTACTTAGCTGGCCTCCACCTTCGTTTTTCTATCATATTAAATTGTTCTTAACTCTTTCCTCACGGATACCTAATGGAACTCTATAATTACGTCATACACTGTTCGACTCATATCTTAACCTTGCTTACTTCCATGTCCCGACCAATCTGATGAACTTCGCTTTATACACTAATTTCCTAAGCATGTTCTCACCCCTGCATATGCTTTATATGTCTTTTATCTCTCAAAGCATACATAATACATGTGGTACTGAACCCTTATCCTCTTGAGCATGAAATACTCAATTTTTTTCTGGCTACGGGATGAATTTACTTAAACTTTTTAAAAATCTCTCATCCTTAATCTATTATAACAGTTTTAAGTTTGTCTGTATTTTGTAGTTAAAACTGGACAGGGCTATACTACTAAATACTAATGACGATAAACTTTACTGGGATATCTTGGATGATTTTTCATATAATTTTGTGTTTTGCAGGCATGAAATGGTTGGTGTTGTGACAAAAACTGGGAATAATGTGAAAAAATTCGAAGTTGGTGACAAAGTTGGAGTTGGTGTCATAGTGGACTCCTGCAAGACATGCGATACTTGCGAGCAAGACCTGGAGAATTACTGTCCTCGAACTGTATTTACCTACAACTCTCCTGGCTTTGATGGGACAAGAACCTATGGTGGCTATTCTGATTTCATAGTTGTTCACGAGCGCTTTGTGCTCCGATATCCTGAGAGTCTACCCCTTGATGCTGGTGCTCCACTTCTCTGTGCTGGGATTACTGTGTACAGTCCAATGAAATATTATGGAATGACGAAGCCAGGTAAACATTTGGGAGTGGCAGGGCTTGGCGGGCTAGGTCATATTGCTGTGAAAATTGGTAAGGCCTTTGGGCTGAAAGTTACTGTCATTAGCACCTCTCAGAAAAAGGAAGATGAGGCCATTAACAAACTTGGAGCTGATGCTTTCCTTGTTTCCACTGACCCTGGAAAAATGAAGGTAGATGAGATGTTAGAAAAAGTTCTAAAGATATTGTTTCATCTTGGTTTTTCTGGTTTTGTCAAATTTACAGTTGCTTCATATCTCAATTTTTCAAAGGATTTTTTTTTTCTTCTCGCTAATGCATAATGATACAGGTGATTGAACTTAAAAATCTCCAGCAGACTTTTAAAGAATGCTTGCATGGCTACTAGATAATTGGTTTCTATTCTATGTTTTTTGGGACATGTATTACGCAGGCAGCTATGAACAGCATGGACTTCATCATAGACACAATTTCTGCAGTTCATTCCCTCGTTCCATTGCTTGGTCTACTGAAGATGAACGGGAAGCTGATCACTGTGGGGTTGCCTAACAAGCCCTTAGAGCTGCCTATCTTTTCTTTAGTTGCAGGTAAGCCACCTTGATATCATATTTAGGTACTGTTTCCGTTTTGGTTAAATGAGATCTATTCATAATCAGTAGTTGTTTTTTTCCCCTTTACGTAAAATATATTATTTTCTTGGTAATGAGATCTGACAATTGTCTCATGTCATGCATGCAGCACGGAAGCTTGTGGGGGGAAGTGACATTGGAGGGATGAAAGAGACACAAGAGATGCTTGACTTTTGTGGAAAGCACAATATTACTGCAGATATTGAGGTGATTAAGATGGACCAAATCAACACTGCCATGGAAAGGCTTGCCAAATCTGATGTGAAATATCGGTTTGTGATCGATGTGGCAAACTCCTTTTCAAAGTAGAGTAAACGCAAGCTTCAATTTTGTCCTCCCTTGATTCGATGTCTAGATATCTGAGTATTTTGGGTAATATGATGTGAACTTTTATGCAGAAGAGAATAAGATACTATGATTTCTGCAACGTTACTGCTACATTTTGTGTTTTAGACTGAGCATGAGCAATATGGATCTGTCCCTTTTTTTTTTTTTGGTTTCATGTCATGTTCAACCTCTTTTAATCATATCCTTTTTTTTTAATTTTGAATCACTCTTAATCATATCCTTATTTAGGGGTGATACTTGAAAAAAATTATTTGTGGGGTCCAAATGAAACGGTTGAGGGTATTAATGCAGGGACTAAACTTAGATGAAATTTATTATATCATTATTATTATTTATTAAGTTTTTCAAGTAACATTTTTTAAAAAAAAATTAATCATAAAAAAATAAGTTATATTAATGATACATTTAATTTTATATTAAAAAATTTAATAACAAATATATAAAAATTTATATACTTTTTCTCTTAATGTAGTGACTTCAGTGTGTTTGAGCAAGTTTTTTGTCTAAAAAACTGTTTATTATTTTTTTTAAAAAAAAGTGTTTGGTCAATATTTGAAAGTACTTTTAAGTGATGGTAGAAGTAATTTGAGTAGAATATAAAAATTAGAGTATTAAAAGTAAATATTAAATATTAAATATTTTAAAACAAAAATATCTCTATTAAAATTTTATATTTATCAAAATACTAGTATTTTTCATGTAAATCATTTCTGAAATATTCTTGTCTCTCATTGCGTATGAATTATTTGAAAACGTATAGATGAAAGTACGAAGAATTCATATATAAATTTATGTAATTTTATTCTTTATATTTTAATTAATTAATAATAATATCTTTATAAAAAGTAACAATAATAAATATTTATAATCATTTATCTATTTAAATAATATTAATAATAAATTAAATTTAAAAATTGATTTTTTAATAATTTAATAATTAAAAATATTTTTATACAAATTTGTCAAAAATCAAATTGTTTTTTACATATTGTCAAAAGTAATTTTTAATTAAATTGATCAAATAAAAATTATTTTTTTATAATACCTTCTCTCAATTTGATTTTAAAAAATTCATTATAAAATAAACAAATTTTAAAAATTTGACCAAATGATCTCTTAGCATACTAGTGGAGAAATATTTAATTATTTTTGTAAGGTGTTACTTTCGCAACCTTGCACATTCACCAACGGCGTAATTTTCAAATAAATCTAAACAATGAAGGGGAATATTGTGGATAACTTCGACTTTTTAATTTTCTCACTGTTAGATTTCATTAATAATTATAACAGAAAAGGAAACAAAAACTGCTTTTCGGCTAACTCACGGATAATTTCACAAGAACATGATAATTTTTCAGAAAAAGTGAAACACTGCTTAGATTTTAATTTTATTAATTTTATTTTAGTCTTTTAATTTTAATTTTTTAATTAAATTTTTTAATTTTTAACACCATTAATTTAATTAATAAAAAGTATTAACTTAAAACTAATTTTAATATTTATATACTATATTTTTATCAATATTATTACTCTATTAATTTTAAACATAAAAAATAATAAATTTTTTAATTTAAACTCTAAAATTTAAATTAATTATTTTTTAAATTTAAATCTAAATATAGAGTTAAGTCTAAATATATTATTTTTTTATATATAAAGTTAATATGTTTATAATAACGATAATAATATATTATAGAGATATTAAAATTTAAAATTTTTTGTTAATTAAATTAAAATTGTTAGAAATTAAGAAAATTTATATTAATTTTTTAAAATTAAAAGACTAATTAAAATTAATTAAATTTAAATCAAAATTAAGGGATTAAAAGATTTTTTTTTTAACCTAATTTTTCACTTCTATTGATGAAATCCATATTCATCCGGCCCAAAAGGAAAAAATTAGAGAGGAAACGATCAAAATGGGTATGGGCTAATCCATAATTACCGTGGGTCCAAAACGTTAAAAACGCCGAAAGAAATGTATCAAAGATACAGAAAAAGAAGAAAATACTAAAATTTTGGCCCATGCAGGTCTCGAACCTGCGACCTTCGCGTTATTAGCACGACGCTCTAACCAACTGAGCTAATAGGCCAGTTGGCAAATAATATTATTAACCATTATAAATTCATAAGAACGGGATTGAGCTTAATTTTCTGCCCAAACATTTGGCACTGTTATAAGTTTTTTCTTAAATAAATTTTAAATACAATTGTTATTAAATTCTTTAACCACGCTGATATCTTTCTCATGATTAATTTTCTTTAAAAAAAATTTCATATATTTTGTTTAATTAAAAAATTTTATAATAAATATATAAATAAATGTATATAACCATAAATTTAATCTTTATTTAACTTTTATTACGCAACACAACCACGATTTTGATAGGCAAGTGAAGTGGATGAGATGGCAAATTAGAGAAAGCACAGATGACAGGAGGGCTTCAAAGTTGAAACATGTAAATATGATGTTGAAGGGATGAGAGTAGCTAGGTTGTCGTATAAGGAGGCAAAGCAGGAGGTGAAGCAGAAGCATGACAGTAACCTCGTAGGATGTCGCCTTGCTGGGCAGTGAAACCAAGGGAAGTGAGCATAGCAGGCCAGCAGCTATGCGTTACGACTGCAATGGCACGACAGCAATCAGGTCCAATATCTGCATCTCCATTGATGAAGAACAGCACAATCTCATTTGAGCATGATTTCAACTCTATCACCGACCTCCAGCACTCAACTACATCTCCATTTCTTTCAATCAGCATCAAATCCCTTCTTGCTGTTGCATATACACTCAGGTAATCAAAGGTCACCAACATTAAGAACAAGAGCCACACACCTCTTAAACCCATCAATCAAAATCAGAGCTTGAATTTTGATGATTGATCACCATGCGTTCTTCAGGGTGCCACTACTTATAGTGACGATATTACGTAATTTAATTGATAGCACTTAATCCTTAATCAATGAGGGCAAGTGAGGGGTTCCTACAACACCCACTTTACTATTATTATCATTAATCATTGGAAACTAGAAAGCCAATATTAACACCTAATCTGCCTTTTTTGGCCCTGCTCATTTTAAATTTTATTTTAGAAGTTTTTTTTTTGTGTGTGTTAGTTTTACCTTAAAATTATATTTTTTTAATTTCAATTTTGTCTTACGACTTCATTTGAAATTTTGAAAAAAATAAAGTGGGGTGGTGATTATAGGAATATTAGAATTGAGTGGGTAAACCCCACTCCCCTAATTAAAAGTTTAATAAAAACGTGAATGGCATTTAACTCCTTGTTTATTAATTGTTATAATTTCATTAATAAAATTGAGTGGGGGTAAGTTTGGGATAAAATTCTAAACTTTATTTTTATAATATTGAACTTTTTAATAAAATAGATCAACGGAGATAAATAAAAAATAAATGATAAATTATAAAAATTTACAACTATTTCAAACTCTTTAATTTGAATGGATTTAAAAATTAAAAAGTTGGATAATTTAAAATGATTTTTAAACTTTCTTAACCCATCTCCCCCATTAGATTTTAATGATAAAGATGTTTAAACCATGAAGTTGATTCAAGTTGAGATTTTTTTTAATATGAATTAATTAATATATGGCTAGTTGGATTATAAGAAATTTATTGTAGAATTTCAATCAACCCAATCTATATTTTGAACGAGTTAGTTTTGGTTGATTTGATTATTTAAGTTTTTTTAAATAAAAATAAAAATTTATATTTAATTTTTTAAAAATAATTTATAAAATATTTATAAATCACAAAGAAATGAATGATTATTTTTTATTTATTTATATGGGTTTGTTTGGGAAAAAAGAAGAAAAGGAAAAGAAATGAAATGAAAGGAAAGGGAAAAAAAAATTAAATGATAATTTTTTTCTTTCAATTATATGGGTTTGACGTAATTAAAATTAACAAAAAAAATATTAACATTGAATCTTTTAATTATTTTTTTTTTAAATTTTAAAAAATAAAAAAAGTTAATATTTTTTATTCCTTTCCCTTCCCTCTTCTTCTCCTCCAAAATTCTCTTCTCAATCATACCTTATAGGTATTAAGATAATTGAATATTAAATTTATATTATTTTCTCATCCACAAATAGTAAAATAACTTAACATAAAATATTTCATAATTATGTCTGATTTGCATATATTATTCTGAATGATAATATTTTCAATTTATTTTATCATTTCTTTATATTGTAAAAAAAGTAATTGAATGAGATTAAGTGATAAATAAATAAAATTAAAAAAAGTACTAAAAATGCATTGTGTAAATACTTAACAAATATTTTCTAAAAATATCATGAATGTTTTAAGTTAGAATGAGTTGATATTTTTCAACCCGCAATCCAAACAATTAGTGATAGGTTACAAAAAAATAAACTTGAATCACCCGTCAACCTAACTCAAATAAACTTAATTGTATGGATTGGTTTGAATTTGATAAGTTGACAGTTTAACCTAACCCAATAAACACTCCTAACCCCACCTAATTTAAGTTTTAAATCCTTACAAAAATTTTTATGGTTACTCTAATTATTAATAAAATCTAAATCAATAATAAAATTAGTTTATTATTTTTGAACGAGTGATTAGAATAATATTAGATTATGTAAATATAAAAAGAAATTTAGAGCCCCCTTGACTAAATTGTGAATTTTTACTCATTTTAAAATAATTTTTTTAAATGAAGTTTAAAAAACTTTTACAAAAGAGAATAAAGTTAAATAAGTAGTTTGTGTTTAATTAATTTCTTCAAATTTTATTTTAAATTATCAAATTTTTAGTAGATAAATAATTTTTAATTGTTGTTATGATTTTTTAATTAAATTATTATCCTTAATTAATTAAAATATACTGTACAACCCAAAAGCTATAGAAAGGGATTTACAATTTTCTTGTTTAAATGTCGTTTTATTTTTTTATGTTTTAAAAATATTTTATAAATTAGTTTTCAAAGTTTGTATTAATATTATTTATATATATATGTTATTAATAAAAATATTTATTTTTTTGTTTCAAAAAACTGAAACTCAGAATATCGTTTAATTATTTTATATTTTTTGTTTATAAAATAAATATTTTTATTTTTAAAATAAAAAATAATTTTTAAAAATTGCGTTCAAAGAGGCCACCGGCGTTATCTTTCTAATTTGAGTGAGTTACACCGACGTTAACCACATTTCGCGAGCAATACCTTAGATCCCAATGTCTCAGGGTAGAAAGAAAAATGAAATATGAAAAAACAAATATGCTTTGGGAGTGTGAGATTTTTTTTTTAAAGAGGTTAAAATTACTCTCTTATATTAATAAATATTAAAATTACTCTCTTTCTATTTTCAAATTTTATCTCGTTTGAAAAATTTAAAACTTTATAATTTTATTTATTTTGGTTAAAACATTTTTAATGATATTATTAATTTTTTTAAAAAAATTATATTTTATTAGAAAAACATTTTTTAAAATTTTCACCCATTGCTTTGGAAAGAGAGTGACTCACCGCTCAACACACTCACCCCACTTCCCAACAGAAAAATGGGGGAAAGAACGAAAGAAAGGCAAATTCATGGAAACCAACTGTAGCGCTAACAAATTTGTAACTGAGTGTAGTGCTCAAATGGTAGTAATAATGACTTGTGCACTGTTGTCCATAATCCAGTTAACATATAAATTAACAGTCGCACTAGCGTCAATTTTTTGCTTCCCGAAATCACATCAGACTAAATTGAATATCACTGGAAATCAATGTATGGGTCTCCTTCAAAGGCTGCATCTGCATATCCTAATGATCAATGACCATAGCAACAGGATCCTAGATAAATATAGAAATAGAGAAGAATAAGACCCGAATGCCCATGGCATTTTCATCAAAATAACAAGCAAAATTAGGCAGCTATGCCTGTGGCTGTCCACGGGTCGGGTCAGGTTTGAGACATGGTTAACCCTGATCGAACAAAAGAAACTGGGTCGGGTTACATTATTTTGGTTTGGCTACCTGAATCATCCCAATAAGACCCGATAATAAACAGGTTTGGTTACCTGAATCATCTCAACAAGACCCGATAAGAAGGTTGAAGAATAATAAGCCCTCCAAAAATGCCCAGCTTCATAAAAATTTCAAAAATAATAAGTAGCACGTTGGTGGATAAGTTAAAAAATTTTAAAACCTACTGACCTAACTAATTAAGCTGCAAGTTGAGTTTTTAAACCCGAACTAATGGGTTGGATTGGATTTGATGGGTTAATAATTGACCCAACTCAACAAACAGCCGACTAAGCACGTGTACACCATCATCTAATAATTTCCTAACTAGTGAATGCCATCCTTAACATCAACAATAAACAAAACTTTTTCTTATTAATAGAAGTTTAACTGCAGAAGTTTAACTGCAGAGTTCTAATAGAATTCAGTGTACTAATATTGATATGATCGCACCCTTACCGAGTAGGAAATTTAAATACAGGACATGAAAAAAGAAACCAATGCCCAATGAACAGTTCAGCTAATAGACTTTTTGAATGGTAAGCACCTCCTCATCAAAGACAACTCCACACTCGGTGGCTATTTCTCAGATCAAATCAAAGGCATTACTATCAGCTGCAAGTATTAAATCATAGCCAGAATCAACAAAATCCAAAATAGAGCAGCATCAATGGATCTGCCAAATCCTACCATTGTTTGGAAGTTAGCAAACATCAACAAATAGCGCTCTAAATAATCCACAAGTGGAAACAATTTCTGATAAGTTGAATTCTAGCATTGTTCAATGTAATAATCTATATAAAGTAGGTTCAAATTTGTAAAAGATCATCTTAGGTTAACTGTAAAAGTAGCCTCCAGAAGGAGGCGCAAATTTGTAATTCATGGTATATCCCTCTTACATAGATAAACCCCAGAACTAGTTAATCACTCAGAAAACGCAGAACCAATATAATTTAGTTTATTGCCCGTTTACACTTAACTAGGCAAGAACGAAAAGCTTCATTTTAAAAAAATGACCAACTAAAAATCTCGTTTCCTGGAGTCTCATTTGTAAATCAGTGACAGAAATTAAGATATCTACTGATCCAAAAAACATAGCATTCAGAAGGAACAAGAAGGATAAAAGGACAAATCACACGCTTAATAGCTTCAATGGAAACAGAACCCAAGCTGCCCCAAAAAGCTCTTTCTGAAACTCCACCCTTATATCTTTTCTAATTATTCTGCTCCAGCAAGAAATGGCTGCCACCTATTTCCTGGTTCAACTAAGCTCTCAAAAGCAAGAACAAATATGCATAAGGTCAGAAAAGTATTTGGCAACAACTGTGACACTGTTCGTGTAGCCTCTGACAATTTTATATATGTTATTGATAGACAGGGATGCCAAGAAGTCATGAGATACAATGGCTCATGTTGTAAGTAGTAGACAAGAGAGTAGCAAATAACAACAGTAATTGGACCCTTTTATAAAATAAAAAAACACTAATTGGGTATCAGAACAAGTAAATACATACTAAATCAGTGCATAATTCATTTCCTATCCCTAGTAGTATTGAGGCTTTCACACACAACAACTGCTTTTCCTGGGATACACAATAAGCTGCAGCCGGGTTGAAAATCATTAAAAAGAAGTAGAATTTAGAGTTATCATTCCATCACCAGTAATCCCCACAAGAGCATTTTCCATCCTTGAAATGATGAAACCTTTTGTTATCTCTGACAATTAACTCCCTCCCCACAATCCTGGACATGATCTTGATGGCATTGTGACAATCACCACATACACGAAGATTCTTAATGATTCTAAGAGGTGTTCTTGGTGGAGTACTGATAAGTCCATAGGCAATTGCTAGACGCTCACTGTGGTAGAGCAATGCTTGCTCCTTTGCTTCTTGATCAATGTCGTGAAGAACATATCTTGTATCAGGAACATAACCTGCTTCTTTCATCCCACTCAAGGCTTTTAACTTTTCATCATCTTTGTAAAGTGTAGGATTCTTATACTCAATAATTCTGTTCTTGCCATCAAGCATGCTAATTGCAGTACGCTTCTTGGGAGGTGGGGTAGGTATCTTATTGGCAACAGCCTTTGATGGGTCAAGACTCACTATCAAATCCTCTGCATAATCTTCAAGATCAATTTCTCCATGAGTCCGAGCATAATCTCTTAGTCTCTCCCACACAGCCACTGTAGGCTCAAATGGCAACTTCTCAATATATTCCTCAGCTTCCTTAAGATAGCCAGATTGACCAAGAACATCTAGAAGCCCCATATAATGCTCCATCCCTGGTTCAATTCCATGCTTACTTTTCATAGACTCAAAATGTATGTAACCATCCTCCACAGCTTCTGCACTAGCACAAGCTGATAAAACTGCTAGGAAAGTCTCTGAGGTAGGTTCCAGCCCCTGCTCTTTCATCTGCTCGAACAATTGCAAGCCCTCATCTCCCATGGTATTATTTGCATACCCATATATCATCAGGTGCCAAGAATCCAAATTTCTAGTGGCCATGTGATCAAACACTCTGCGTGCATCAGTCATACTTTTGCACTTCCCATACATCTCAAGCACCTTGTTATTCAATTTAAGATCACTCCTAAAGGTAGACTGCAAAAAGTAATCATGGACCTTTTTTGCATCCTCAAGGGATTTTGATTTGCCACATAAATCAAACAGAGTATCAAAACAATTGGCATCAGCTTTGACCCCTTTGTCCATCACTTCAATTGCTTCTTTTATCTTTCCCTCCTGGCACAATCTTGTTAAATCAATAATCGAAGGAGGTGGAGAAACAGGAGCTTGACTTTCAGTGGTTTGTCCTTGATTAGAAGTTTGATTGCCTAACTGATTAGGACTTTTAAATTGAGTGATTGATTGACTGATGTTTCCACTTTGAGGGTACCCTTGAGTCCTACTGTTAAACTGGCTGGGGCTTCCAGCTTGTGGGTATCCCTGGTTTTGATTATTCCATCGACTGGGGCTAGGGTTTGGCTGAAAATTAGGGTTTTGAGGGTTCACCTGAGTAGAGCCTCGATGTTGAGGATATACCTGATTTGGAGAATTCCACTGATTCCGGTTTCCCAGTGGAGTATATTGCCGCCCTTGATCAGAATACTCCCCATTCGGTGGATTCTGACCCTGGTTAGGGTATTGACCTGGGATGTTCTGAACACGATTAAATTGATTATTAAGGTTCCCCTGTTGAACATAGCTTTGGTTTGGGGCATGTGTGTTGAATTGTTCAGAACTCCTACCTCGAGGACCACCCTGCCATTGCAGATTCCACTGGTTTGGGTCTCTCTGATCCTGGAAAGCTCTTGGATCTGAGGGTGGTTGATGAGGATGAGTTCTCTGATATTCATTTGGGAAGGCGGAAGTGCTCATTGGAGCTTTTCCTAGGCTTTGGTTATAATAGTATTTTTTACAAGTGAAGGAAGAAATTCGTAAGCCATGGCGTAACTTGAGGAAGGAAGAGGAAGAGACCATTGTGCTTCGTGCACACTGAATCAGCAGCCTAGATCACGCACTAAAACAAAACTGAAAATTTTTTTTTTAAAAAAAAAACCAAACAAACAAGCAACAAATTCAAGCATTCAGCAAATTTAATAGTAATACAATGAAGAATTAAAGATACCAGGGAAAATCAATCACTCAATATCAATTATTTTATTACTGTCAGCTAATGACCCGATCAAGATAAAAAGGAATCCATTTATCATTAATCAAGGTAAAAGTTTAAAATAGCAAATCTATGCTGATTTGTTTGAATCATCTAAAATTCTCAATCTCAAGTATTTGATCATTATCAGTCTGTCAATGCATTTTAATCTTCAAATACACTAATATGGTAAATGGGTAATGCTCTAAGCCTCTAACTCAAATAATACAACCTAATTTTAAACTTGGTTTTTTTATTGTTTCCAAAATGCATTCGTATCTAAGAGAACATAACCTGAGTTAGCTTCATATTTTACACTTTCATAAATGCATTCCAACAAAATTTAGATGAGGTACAGACCTAGTTGTACAGTGGTAGCATTTTCGAGAAAACTTAAGGCGAAAGAACTAAAGGAGGTACGTATCAGAACAAAGTTCCATTCAACCACTTACCTTGCTGCGAGAGAGAAGAGAGCTTCCCGGTTCAGCTTCCTTCGTTCCGTTTTGCTGTAACTGCGCAAGAGAGACTTTTCGACTTGCGAGAAAGAACGGAGCTTCAATTCAAGCCTTCGACTTCGTTTTGTTCTGCTGTGCGAGTGATTGTACGAACGAAACCTAGCGAAGCCAGACAGAGAATAGCAGACGGGATGATTGTTTATAATTGGTTTGGGTTGGTCTGGGCTGGGCTATGATAGGCTTTATAACTTTTTAGAAAACTTTTAAAAAACCCCCACAAAATGGGCCATTCTCAAGAGAGTTTGATTGGATGCGGTTTATCCCACCTAGTAGACGTTTTTATTATTTAACACTAATCATTCACATCAAGTACATATATATATATATATATGGGCAAAGTACACATATTCCATGAGTAAAATTGGGTTTGAGTACGAAGACTCAACTCAAATTTAAATTTATGATATATAAATAATTAATATTATAAAAATAAATTTATTAAAATTTTATATTAATTATATGTTTAGAGATGTTAAAATAGGTTGGCCCATCTCACCAAGAGTATTCTTTTAAGGTGAGGTCGGGCTTGGTCCATTCTAGCCCAATTCTTAAAAAAAATTTTTATTTCTTTTAATTATTTTTTAAAAAAATATTTTTTTTATTTGATCTGAAATATATACATACACAATTTATTTTACATACCAATATATTATAAATGAATATTACAAATTGATTTATAAAAATAATAATTAAAAAAATTATTTTGTATAATTTATTATATATATCAACATATTATAAATAAATATTATAAATTAGTCTACAAAAATATAATTTATTTTACATATTAACATATTAATAATGAATATTACATATGAATATAATTTATATGACATTTCACAATTCAAAAATTTTTTAAAAATTAAAAAAAAGCTTATAAAATAGCTTAGCTAGAGATGACAACTAGGCAAGACAAGGGAAGGAGAGTGCCTCTCTTCTCCTTGTCCCCAATCTTTATCCTCATTTCCTACCAAGATTTGAGGATTATTAAAGTTTTCACAAAAATTTAAACGTCAACAATAATTTATTGAAATAATAGTATAATTTTTTAAAATATATATATAAAATATTAATAAAAATACTTAATTCTATCCAAATAATAAAAAATTAATTATAATTTTAGTTTTTTCAAATAAAATAAAGAGTTATAAAATATGACTTTCAATAATTATACTATTTTTTAAAACTACTTATTTTTATTTTTAATTTTTTAATTAATAAACAATAAAAGAGAAATTTAAAAAAAATATTTAAATAAATAGATATACATTTAAAAAATATCTATATAAATTTTTGAGAATAGAGAACCGATAGGGTAGGAAGCATGATTTCCATTTCCAAGCTTCCTTCGAGAAAAATTTACACCTCATTCCTATCAGCATGAACAAAAAATCTTTATATTTGAGTATTCAAATAAAATAGACTTTCTAAAAATCTTTAAACCTGAAGAATTTTGTCATCACTAAGCTCAATCCAACCCTTACAAACCCACGATGGTTCATTAGCTTAAAATGAGTTGGATTAAAAATTTATCTTTAGAATGGGTCATAATTTTCATAATCCAATCCCTTTATTTTAAGATGATGGAAAATTTTTATAAATATTTAAAATGAAATTGACATAAAAAATTTAAAATAAAATAAAATTATCTTTATTAATCGGTTAAAAAATAGTTAGTCCATCCAGTTTTAAGATGATTTTTCATTGAGGGATATAGTTACAGCCGTGGTACTAATCTTTGTAAACTTCGAAAAAAAATTTTTGCATATGGGCTAGAGTGTTGTATGTGGGTTGGGCTTATGGGCCAGATACGGATCTCAAACAAGCCCTCCTACGAGGCAGCCGAAGGCCCGAAGCAGACTTAACTCATGTATTGCAGCGGCCCGTGGCAGCGGAGGAGAGTGGACTGGAGGGAAAGATGAGCGTGGCGGATCTGCCGCAGAAGGAGGTTAACGTACTGAAAGGACATGAGGGTGCTGTACTGGCGGCGAGGTTCAACAGCGACGGTAATTATTGCCTTAGTTGTGGCAAGGACCGTACCATCCGTCTCTGGAATCCTCACCGTGGTATCCATATCAAGACCTACAAATCCCACGGCCGTGAAGTTCGCGATGTCCACGTTACACTGTATGTGCCCTGCTATTCCTTTTCTCTCGTTATCTTTACATGCTTTAGGATTAATCTCTTCTGTTAAATCATGATATCGCGGTACATTAAATTGATCTACATTTATAATTCGACATTGAAAACTGCAATTTGAAATGAAAATTTAGTTTTCGGAGAAATATAAGTGAATAATGAAATTTAGGTTTACAAGCACGGGTAATTTTGAGTAGAAGAATTTAAATAGTTGTTATAAAAGTACACCAGTGCAAGTCCCGGAGAGCTATGGCTATATAATTCTTCATTAGATCAAATGGATTGAAGTTGAAAATGTAATTCTACAATTACATGCTCACTGTCCTTGATTATGCGTCACTTCTTATTCCCTTGTCTGGCTTGGATGCTAACATTGTGATTCATTACTATAGGGATAACTCAAAGTTGTGTTCCTGTGGTGGAGATCGGCAGATCTTTTACTGGGATGTTGCATCTGGACGTGTGATTCGAAAATTTCGTGGCCATGATGGTGAGGTATGCTTGTTCCTTTTTTTAAGTTAAGCCAGGGGTTTTCTTCTCACACTCACTCATTTGTCATTAAGTTAGTCTCTGATTAATCATTTCTTCATTAGGTAAATGCTGTAAAGTTCAACGAATATGCATCTGTTGTAGTTTCAGCGGGCTATGATCAGTCATTGCGTGCTTGGGACTGCAGATCCCACAGCACTGAGCCAATTCAGGTGGACTTCACTAGTTCATTTGTTATTCCCTTTTTCCTTATCATGATGATCATTGTGGTCCAAAACCAAGTCACTCCTTTCCTTTCCACTGGCTTATCAATCAAGAATTACAGTTGTTGTTCAGATTATTGACACATTTTCAGATAGCGTTATGTCTGTTTGTTTAACAAAAACTGAAATTATCGGTGGAAGTGTGGATGGAACTGTTCGAACATTTGACATCCGTACTGGCAGGTATAAAGTTGCACCATACAACAGTATAGTTTATGTAATTGATGAATTAGTTTCAGAAATGTTCATTTGTTGATATTTTAAATATAAAGAGATGCTTATTGCTGCATTATAATTTGCAGTTATTTAACTATTCATGTTTTCTTTTCTATTAACTAGAGAAATATCTGATGATTTGGGGCAACCTGTCAACTGTATTTCAATGTCAAATGATGGTAACTGCATACTAGCTAGTTGCTT
Source organism: Senna siamea (assembly GCA_031216115.1). NCBI lineage: Eukaryota > Viridiplantae > Streptophyta > Magnoliopsida > Fabales > Fabaceae > Senna > Senna siamea. The sequence continues at coordinate 15,674,632 of CM062359.1, read as the reverse complement.
GGATTCTACTCTGCGCCTTTTGGACAGGTATAGTTCTAACAGTTGATAGAAACTTGCAATAGGTGTTTCTTCTGGCTAAATTGTACTGGTCTTTCTTTTGACAGATCTAGTGGTGAATTATTGCAAGAATACAAGGGCCATACTTGTAAGGTTAGTCTTCATATGCCTAAATCTAGTTTTAGCACTTTCTAATGTTTCATAAAGTATTCTTCAATCAGAGATGCAGTTATTACTGTCGGATACATTCTTATAATTTTGGGGACTACAAGTTTAGTATCATTGTTATCTACATTTTTGCATTTTGTGATAGACAACTGATTGATTCCTGGATTATTCATTCTTAGAGCTATTTTCTATGTGTCTTGAGTATATTTACTTGGTCAATTACCTTAGTCATTTAATGGAATTTTGATGTTGCTGTTGAGTTATTCTCAGTCTTACAAATTGGATTGCTGCCTTACCAATACGGATGCCCATGTGACCGGTGGCTCTGAGGATGGCTTCATCTACTTCTGGGATCTTGTAGATGCATCTGTTGTGTCAAGGTTCAGAGCTCATACCTCAGTGGTAAATCTCTAACTACCTTAAGGAAATTGTGTGAGCTAGGGCTAAAAGGTCATTATAGACCTTTCTTAGACTAATAAGTTGACATGAGTAGAGCCTCCCCAAGAGTACACACCTTCTAAAGCCCCAATTCCCATTTCCTTAGTGGTGGCGATTTGATAAGTTTTTGTAAAGGTGTTGCACGTATGCTCATAGTAATAATTTGATTTTTCTTGCAGTATTTGACCAGAAAATATCGAGCCAGTTTTTCTACATTGTGTTAAAACCATAATTTTTTAAATGCTTATCCCAACATTTATAACTGAACTAATATGATGATTTAGTTGTGAAACAAACCATACCTTAGTCGAAAATCTCCTGCAAGTGTAATTGATGACTTGATGTACCTGTTGATTGGATATAGGACACCAGTGCCCTTGTCCAAAAATCTGCTGCAGATGATCTTAAAAATATGAATCAGAACTTTGTTCATCACTAAAATGTATAATCTTTTTTATGCATCTTATGAACGATCAGTTTCATGTCTTGATCATGGCTTTCTTTGTATCTGTTTGGCAGGTTACAAGTGTAAGTTATCACCCTAGAGAAAACTGTATGATAAGTTCTTCTGTGGATGGCACCGTTTGTGTTTGGAAGTCATAGGTAGGAACAAAACACAAGGAGTGTCCACGCGGGTCTTGTTCATTAAGATTAAGCGTGCTGAATATTTCAGTACATGTCCACCCTCGTTTGAAGTCCAAAGACACTGTGTATTAGTTATTATTGAACTATGGACTTGTGTTTCTTCAGCTTTGCTCGTAATTGAGTAAGAGTTGTATTTCTTTTTTTTTTCTTTTTAATTATTTATATTTTGAAGTTTAACCTGTTAATATCTTCGCCGTTAATATAGTGAAGATGGTCATGGTTTTTATTTTTAAACTTTATGCCAACAAAAGAAAAATCGAATTTTAATCAAAATGTTAGTTAAAAAATAACTAAGATTGTTTACATATAATTAAAAAATTGATTACACATCTGCCTCTTCAAGTTGTTAAGATAATCATTCTGTAAGTCTGTATTGGCGTTATGATTAGATTACCTGAGGCCTCCAAGCTCACTTTTTCGCCAAAAAGATTACACAGGGCTCCCAATTATAACCATAATAATAGCGGTAGTTGATGTCATTATCATCATCATCAATTTATCTCGTGAAAATATAATGTTGATTAATAAAATAATATAATTAACAAATCGGTTTATACGTACATCGTTTTCTTTTTGACGAGTTCATGTATCGCCTTAAAACTACATTTTAAAAGAAACGAAAATATACTTTTCTTTAAATAAGTCAATCTCGCCCCGAGAAATTGTGCTCAAATAGGTTTTATATTTCATTATTTCTGGTAGCGTGAAGCATCATATAATTTTGATGGTGTTAGGGCTACCTACCCTTTGTCGGTATGTCCCATACGTATTTGGTACATGCTATTCCATACATGGTGCTGCGTCACTCTCAAGCAGATGATTCACCATTGATGTTATTTTAATGCACAAATATTCAAAATCTAGGCATTTAAACCTGAAGAATATTGAACATGTTCAGAATATGCAAAATATACCACAAATCGGGAGATTTCAAGCTTTTACACATCTTATTATTTGCACCTTTTATTTTTTTAATAAATTACATTAATTTCTTATAAAATTTGGTTAAATTATGTTTATCATCTTCTAATTTTAAAAAAATTACATTCATCCTCTTTAATTTATTTTTTGCCAAAAAATATAATTTTATTTTAATATAAAAAGTACAGTTAAATTTATAATGAACTTTAATTAACTTTTTTTAATATACCAATAAATATAATTAAATAATTGTATTATTTAAAAAACACATTCTGTATAACATATTAATTTCATTGATACAATTTTTTTAAAAAAAATTAAGTAAAGTTTTAATAAACTTTAAGGATATTAATATAATTTATTATTTTCATGTCAAATAATATACAAACATGTGAAGTATTAAAATATTTTAAAAAATTGCACAGAACCCCTTTTTTTTTCACAGAACTCCTTTATGAATGAGTAATTGGAATTTGTCCCACTATATGATTACAATAAAGAATAGAGGCTTTACTTCTTGTGGTGTAGAACCTGCATTACTTGTTTAGTTCAATCCATGTGCTTTACATCCCACATAACAAAAAAGCAAACCAATCAGAATCAGATATTTTATAAAACATAAAACGACAAAACAAGGGTCGAAAGGAGAGCCCATGAGAGAACACCGGGGCACAGGCACCGACAATTTCTTAAGCGGGAATACAATAAAATTTGCCCTAACAAAAAGCGCGAAAATCTAAAAAGGGGAAGCAACAACATAAAAAACAATAAACGAAATTTAATTTGCATGTTATATTAATAATAAAAGTAAAAATACATATTTTTAAAATTTATGTAAAATATTTTTTCAGTCTTGCTAGTTAATATCTTTAAAGAATTTATTAAAAGAAATATTTATTTTGTCGATAAAATATTATTTGAATTATTTAAAAATTTTGAGCTTAAAAAAGTTATTGAAGTAATTTCTTTCAAACAACCTAATTACGTTGAAAATATTGAATTTAATAACTTTGTCACGCAATATGAAAGAATTAGCTAGAAAACCTAAGATTAATTAAATTCAGAGTGAGGAAAGAAAGGAAGGAAGTAGAATTTGGATCTTTGTATTAGTGCACGTGATATAATAAGAGAAATAGAAAAAGGAAAAAAAGATAAATTAAATTTTTATTTTATTTTTTAAATTAAAAGAATCCAAGCATAAGTATATGAATTTTGGATCTGTTGTGTATTTTTTATAGTAAGACAAGGATAAAAAGAAAAAAAATTTACACTAATAAAAATTTGTTCTAGAAGAATTAAAGATTAAAATTTTTGTAGGGTAAAAAAATATACTAACAAGATCTAAATCTAAGTACATGAGAGAGTGAGAGAAGCACTAAATAAAAGTATAAATAAAATAAATTATTCAGAACCTCATTTCATATAAAAACTTATTTAAACTTGATTAATATAAAATTTTGTTTAGATTCAATTTATTTATTAAACAAATAAACTTTAATATAAAATTAAATATTTTAATTAAACGAGTTGAATTTAAAAATTTCATACTCAATTCACTTAATTCATTAAAAATTTGTTTAAAAATAAAATAATATAAAAATAAATTTTTATATATATTATATGTATAATAAATATTTAAATAATATTTTTTATGTATATAAAATAAACACCTATTATATATATATATTTGTTTTTTAATTTTTTATATTTTTGTATAAAAATATCATTTTGTTAGTAAAATATTTAAAATGATATAATTCATATATTAGTATAATATATAAAATAATTTGTACATAATCAATTGATAGTTAATTAAATATCTTGTATGAGTAATTTTTAATATTAAAATTTAAAATTATATATTTATATTTTATAATTTTTTTTAATTAATTATAATTTATTTTTATATATTTATCCGAGTTATGTGAACAGAACTCAAATTTGTATTTAATAAAAAAAATTAAGTTTGATCAAAATTTTAAATTTGTTTTACTTAAAAAAATTAATTGAAACAATTTATTCACTAAAATTCGATTAGTTTACACCCGGTAGTAAGAGAATAGAATGGTCAGAAACTACGTGAGAGTTGAGAAAGAGAATTGCAAAGTTGGGAGTGAACTGGCACTAGCCTGTAACTGCTTTTGTTTTGTCCTCTCTCTTTCTCTCTCTCTCTTATTATGCATTCAACTTCTCCAAACTTCAATATCTTCTTACTTCTTCCGGTCAATTTTCTGCCCAACAGTGCTGCCCGCATTTACCAACTGTACTTCATATTTCTACTATAATATTTTTCACTTAAAAAGCTTTACTGTAATTTACTAGTTGATTTCATTAAAACATTTTACATTTATTCGTTAATTAATTAAATATTTCATGTTGAATTTTACTTTGAAAAAATGAGTGTATCAAAATAAATAATTAGAGAATGAAGATTAGATGAATGAGGAGGTTGCTTTCCTCCATGGACATGGCCATGCCAGCTGTGCTCCGTGCATCCACTGGTCCCACACGAAATTAAGAATTATGAGATTGAGTGACACGGTGGGACCCTCACTTGTCTAACATAGCCCCACACGGCTTCAAGGTTCCAACCCTATGCCCTACGGATGTGGGACCCTTACTCACATGCTTTCAACGTGGCATGTTGGTATTAGAAACACTAACACCACGGCACATCCCAAATCATGAGCCATCACTCGCTTTTCTCTCCTCCTTTTTCATTAAACTCGATATACTTAAATTCCTAATCACTCTGTCTCTCTCGTTTCAGCCTTCCCTTCAATGTCATGCACATCGGGGAGCACTCGCAAATTCTTGGTGCTTACTTTATTACAATGGCTTTTGTGAATGAATCTCTCTGTTTCGCCAAATTGGCTGTTTCTTGTTAGAGAAAGGCAAAACTTAAAGTGAAGATTTTCAGTGACGAACGAAATGGAAAATAAGCACCTTGGTCGTAGGATGCAGCAATTACTTCAAATTATGGATGTTTCTACAAATGCATTGAACATTATATACAGCGTAGACTTTGTAACCTTTCACGTGGTGAAAATATGATAATTAATATTGTTCCAATTTTTAATCAAATCATTACTATTTAAAAGTTTATTAAATTTCAACTAATTAAAAAATTTCATATAATAAAATTACGTAATTATTGAATACTTATTTATGTCCAATCAGGGATGTAATCAAAAGGCAAATCACAATCACACTTGTTTCAAAAGTGTTAGAGACTAGCTTTTCATACAATAACGAAAGCGACTTCCTTCGCTTTGAAAATATAAATATTTTAATTAAGTATTGCCACCGACAGTGGATGGCCATGTGGCATAAAAGTCATAACGGTTATTCTAATAGAAATAGAGAAAACAAATTGGTAAAAACAAAAACAGAACATTATGGTCGACAAAATGTAGCATCACATTCATTATTGAGTCTGCCAAATAGTGGATCAAATATATTATTTATAAACTAGTTTTCTCACCACATACATAATATGAATATCTTCATTCTAATTTCTGAGAATTTATTTTCCTGCCTCAAAATTTCAGTAAATGAAAAAAAAGTAAAAACAGAAGTAATATACAAGCGGAGTAATAATTATAGAAAGGTTGGGCAGCTCATGTTATTTGGTTAAACATAACTAATAGAGATAACTCTGAATTCAGAATTAAGAAAAGTGGACCCAAATTATTCAATTAACGAGTCAGACCTACCTGCCCTAACCTATTTCTCAATCTTGATATTAAATAACTGTGCGACACATTATTGGATTGCACAGTATAACAGTACCGAAGTTACCTATCATACATTGTAGTTTTGCAGAAAAAAGAAAAAACTTAAATTTTAGCGTCATATATATGTTTGGTGAAGCATTTCTATCATCTTAGGCATATTGATTCAAAACCTCTGACTTTATGGGTATGCTTTTGTCTCATTGCGTACCGCTTATATTCCTTATGTAATAAGATTTCGGATTTCTAATCCAATTTTATTGATCGTAATAAATTATGGGTTTTATCTTTAATTTTTTATCCTTTTTTCCCCAAGTTAAAGTGTTCTCATGTTGAAAAGTAAATTTAAGATCACAACGTCTGTTTCAACTTCGTTTTCTACAACATATTCCTTCTAATCGAGTGGTAATATAATAACATTCTCGTGGGAAGATATAATTATGCATTCAATTTCTTAAAAAGTTATTAATCTTGTACACTGAAAAAAAAAAGGATCAATAAAAAAAAAAGAAAGCCTTAATTGAGTTTTATTTGATAGGAAGAAAATAAAGCAAGACGTACACTAAAAACAGAGTAACATGGAGGGAAATGGTATATACAGTGAGTAGAGTGTGAAATTGAGTAATGTAATCACTAATCAGTAATGGGTAGTGCAGTGTGGAGAGAGAGAATAGGAAAGTGTTTAAAGATATAATCTACGACGCCGCGTGAGCAGATCCTACTTCTCAGTTCCTATCTTCTCTCTTGTTTCGCTCCAATTAGCTGTGCTGTAGTTATAGTTTCTCTGATAATGTGCTTTGAAAAAACCCTGGATGACCCAGAAACGGAGTTACTCAACAAGGGTTTTCGGTGTTCCTATCCATACAACAAGACGACAGAAAACCCACCGTTTAGAGTTTAGAACCTGCCGACGAAAGTAAACATTTTCTTTGTCGAGGGTTTAATACTGACCAAGAAAAGTTTTTACACCAAACTCCGGTGGGTGCAAGCCCGGCGCCACCACCTTCATCTGGGGCCCACCTACCTCACTTGCGAAATTTGCTGTATTTTTCTTTCTTGGCCTTTTCCCTTACTTTAATCCCTTAAATTATTTCTCGATCTCTCTGTTTCTGTCCCTTTTCTCTTTGTATCTCCTTCTCTCTTACGCGTCTTCATTTCCACACACTCTCACAACCCTCATCTTTTTTGTAACTTACTGCTTCTCTCTCTAAATTTAGCGACCAGCCTGGTCACAGTGGAGTCTTGGCTTGTGAATGAATCAAAATAGAAGCATATCCATAGACTTTTTTGTGCTATCACTCAATAAAAAACAGTCATTTTCCGTCCATTTGTTTTTCTCTACGAGGGGTTTGGGTTTCATGTGATGCTTGTTTTACTGAGCATTCTGCAATGCAAAAGCGGATCTTCTGAGCGACTGGTGCGTGTAGCCTCAGAAGAATATTGGTTCTGAGTTGGGGCTTCTTGATTTGAGGGCGTGCACTTAGTGACTCAGAGAGCTGTTAGTGATGCACACCGGAGGACGACTCGTCGCTGGTTCTCACAACAGGAATGAGTTTGTGCTGATCAATGCAGATGAGAATGGACGGGTAAGCTGTCGTGGAACCCCTCATTGTGATTCCTCTATTGATGTTGGGATACCCATTTGAATCTCAGTCTTTTTTCCTATTATGTTTGCTGGAGAACAGCATATTAGGGTTTTAAGGAATTTTCTCCTAGATTGTTGTGTATCTTTTCTTCTGATCTCGTGATGCTCGAAAATTATGCACTTTTTCGTTTTTAATTTCTTGTTCATTGATGGTCTCATGCTCATCTTGGCTTCTATTAGGTATATCCTTATGCCTGTGATTTTTCTTAAATGGGAACGGCTTCCCCAAAGTAATTTTGTATTTTGACGGAGCTTTTGTGCTTACCTTGTTCATGTTATAGATGGGAGGGGGAGCTCCATTTTAATGCCAGGAGAAACCTTTTCCAGTCAATTTTGCATTTTGAGTATTATTTCTATTTTGAGAAATAGGCCATTATGGATAGCTTGCGACCATATTCTCTTTAGAGTATCATGTGGTAGACTAAGACTAAACATTTCTGGGATTGTGTGTATTTTCTCCATGTAATTACAATATTAGTTAATTGAGGGTTATTAATGATTTGCTCTTGATTCCCATAGAAATCACCAAGGAGTATGTAAATAGTTTTGTCCCTTCATTTCTTCTTATTATGCTCATCTGTGCAACATGAGAAGTATTTGGATATATAATTTTTTCAGAGGGTAAAATTTTCTTAATGCAGTATTATTTTGGCATGTTTTATTGTTTAATTTTCTAGTGTTTTATACTTTTGAATATCAGGCGCCTGTAACGAAATCTTTTTTTTTTTTTTTTTGGTTTGATTCTATACAGATTAAGTCTGTCCAAGAATTAAGTGGACAAATATGTCAGATTTGTGGGGATGAGATAGAGATTACTGTGGATGGGGAACCCTTTGTTGCTTGCAATGAATGTGCATTCCCTGTTTGTCGGCCTTGCTATGAGTATGAGAGAAGGGAAGGAAATCAGGCTTGTCCGCAGTGTAAAACCAGATACAAGCGTATCAAGGGTGAGATTGTAGTTGTATCTTTCTCTTTGACTTTTGTAAGTAGTATGTTTTAGACATACCCTAACGGTTTTGTTTTAGAAGTACTCTAACCGTTATGTTTTAGACGTACTCTAACACTTTAACCGTCTAACCAATGAATGAATTGCAGGTAGTCCAAGGGTTGAAGGTGACGAGGAGGAGGATGACATTGATGACTTGGACAATGAATTTGATTATGGAAACCCTGATGCTTTGGGCCTACATGCAATGTCAGAATCAACACTTTCTGGACGCTTTCACACTGGTCGTGGTTCTAATTCTAATGCCTCTCGAATGCCTGCAAATTTGGAACATGAATCTTCTCCTCTCAATTCCGAAATCCCTCTCTTGACATATGGGGAGGAGGTAAATCTGTGATTTGTCGTTTTGCAATGTCGTGCTTTTCCTAGCGTGCATTAATGCGTACTGGTAATGATGATTATTACATTATAGTAATACTGTTTTTCTTTTTTGATAGGACTCTGAGATATCTTCTGATCGACATGCTCTGATTGTTCCCCCATATATAAATCATGGAAATAGAGTCCATCCCATGCCTTATACTGATCCATCTAATCCTTGTAAGTTCTATAAAATTGTTTCATTTTGCATTTCTACATGTCATGTTATCTGTTTATATCATGCAGTCGTGACTCTGATGCTTTGGTTGTCACAGTGCAACCCAGGCCTATGGCTCCAAACAAAGATCTTGCAGTATATGGATATGGAAGTTTGAGTTGGACAGACCGAATGGAAGAGTGGAAGAAAAAGCAGGGTGACAAACTTCAGGTGGTGAAGCACGAAGGAGGTGGAAACTTTGGTGGAGATGAGTTGGAGGACCCTGAATTTCCCATGTATGTTTCTGAGTTGACATTCTAACTTTTTTCTCCATTAGTTCTCTAAATTATACTTCTGCTCCATGATTGGCGTTGAAACAGAAAGAAATTTACTACATCAGAAGCCTATCTATCTCACAAATTCATTTACAAGTCAAATATCCAATTTTATTCAATCTGTTGATGTTACTTGCTGATGTTTTTAGCCTAGTAACTCGTTATTACGTTGTTAGTTGATAGGTATTGTGTTGGATCATGTAAATGTTAGTTAGAATTAGAATGATGTCATTTCTCTGATTCTCTGCTGTATACTTCCTGTTATTTAATTTATTTGTCTGTTAATAAGATTTTCTCAATGTACTCTGTCAGGATGGATGAAGGCAGGCAGCCACTTTCCCGAAAGCTACCAATCCCTTCAAGCAAGATAAACCCCTACAGGATGATTATAATACTCCGCCTTGTAATTCTTGGGCTTTTTTTCCATTATAGAATTCTTCATCCAGTGAATGATGCATATGGCCTATGGTTGACATCTGTCATATGTGAAATATGGTTTGCTGTATCTTGGATAATGGATCAGTTTCCAAAATGGTACCCAATAAAGCGGGAAACATACCTTGATCGGCTATCACTGAGGTAATTGACTTCATCGCATCTGGTACTTTCTGTTTCCTCATTTGTAATCACACTTCACCAATAATATGTCTAGCATATGTCTTTCTACTTCTTCATGCTTAAATTCTTAGCGTGTTTTCTCAGTATTGGCTATTCTCTTGGCTGCAGGTATGAAAAAGAAGGGAAGCCATCTGAGTTGTCCAGCGTTGACATCTTTGTCAGTACAGTTGACCCCATGAAAGAACCTCCACTAATCACAGCAAACACTGTGCTTTCCATCCTTGCAGTTGATTATCCAGTCGATAAAGTTGCATGTTATGTCTCAGATGATGGTGCTGCCATGCTTACTTTTGAAGCACTTTCTGAGACATCTGAATTTGCTAGAAAATGGGTCCCATTTTGTAAGAAATACAATATTGAGCCACGGGCTCCAGAATGGTATTTTAGTCAGAAGATGGATTATCTGAAAAATAAAGTACATCCAGCATTTGTCAGGGAAAGGAGAGCAATGAAGGTTTCAAACTTATCTTTTATTTCTAGATAAACCACTTCTTGTACTATTAAGATTGTGAACAAGTGGCAAACATTTAAACTCATGATTGTGTTTGTCCTCTTGGTGTTACAGAGGGAATACGAAGAATTCAAGGTGAGGATAAACAGCTTGGTGGCAACAGCACAAAAAGTTCCTGAGGATGGATGGACTATGCAGGATGGGACTCCTTGGCCTGGAAATAATGTGAGAGATCATCCTGGCATGATTCAGGTAAGATGATCTGTCTTTTTAACAGATGCAATTTTGATTTTTCTATATATGATGATTTATTGATGTTATTGGCTTCTGATGGAGTGCTGATTACCTTTTCCTTTTTGGATTTAATTTACTCAATAATATTATTTTTGGTAAATCACCTTTTTCTTTTTGAATGTGAAATTGCTTGCTTAAAAGTGCAAACCCACTTGCAATTATTTTATTCAGCATGGGGCTTTGCAATTAATCCTGCTTAAGCTACCATCATGCTCTATGATAAGAGGATTTGGATTTCCTTTGCTACACGGCTTCTGAAGCTGGAAATGAAATAATGTTTTACTTTTTCTTACAGGTTTTCCTTGGTCAAGATGGTGTTCTTGATGTGGAAGGAAACGAGTTACCTCGCTTGGTTTATGTTTCTCGAGAAAAAAGGCCAGGGTTTGATCACCACAAAAAGGCTGGGGCTATGAATTCTCTGGTATGTGTTAAGTTACTTTCATTTTTATCAGGTTCTATTGATGATCCAATACTGTGGATGATGTGTTTGTCTAATAATAATATCTGAAGGTACGAGTGTCAGCCATCCTCTCAAATGCACCTTATCTTCTTAATGTTGATTGTGATCACTACATTAACAATAGCAAGGCTCTTCGAGAAGCTATGTGTTTTATGATGGACCCTCAATCTGGGAAAAAAGTATGCTATGTGCAATTCCCTCAAAGATTTGATGGGATTGATCGCCATGATAGATACTCTAATCGAAATGTTGTATTTTTTGACGTAAGTGCTGTGCTTCCTGCGACTTTGCTTGTTTTGGTACTTACCTTCTTTTTATGGAAATTACTAATTTTCCAATTAAAAACAGATCAACATGAAAGGATTGGACGGCTTACAAGGACCAATTTATGTTGGAACTGGGTGTGTTTTCAGAAGGCAAGCGCTTTATGGATATGATGCACCTGCCAAGAAGAAGCGTCCTAGCAAAACCTGTAACTGTTGGCCAAAGTGGTGCTGCCCTTGTTGTGGCAGTAGAAAGAAAAAGAATGGGAAGTCCAAAAAGGAGACAAAGAAGAAGGTGAAGCTTGGAGAAGCATCAAAGCAGATACATGCACTCGAAAATATTGAGGAGGGAGTTGAGGGTGAGTACACAGGATTTGGGCTGTTCTTGCAATCATAACATTTATGTGGTAAGAAAATTCTTAGAGAGTAATACTTGGAGTTTCTTTTGCAGGAGTTAAGAAGGAGAACTCATCCAATTTGACTCAAATGAAGTTGGAGAAAAGATTTGGGCAGTCACCTGTGTTTGTAGCATCCACCCTAATGGAAAATGGGGGACTTTCACCGAATGTTAGTCGTGCGTCTCTTTTGAAAGAAGCCATCCAAGTCATCAGTTGTGGTTATGAAGACAAAACTGAATGGGGAAAAGAAGTGAGTACTGAAGAGGGGATAACTAAAATAAAGTTTTTTTTTTTTTCTTAAATAAACTATCACTTTCTAGTTCTTAAAATTTCTTCCTTTCTGTGCTCTTAAAATTTTTTTCCCTCATCATCAGGTTGGTTGGATATATGGTTCTGTCACAGAGGATATCTTGACTGGATTTAAAATGCATTGCCACGGTTGGCGATCTGTTTATTGCATCCCTAAGCGGCCTGCATTTAAGGGTTCAGCTCCTATCAACCTTTCAGATCGTCTACACCAGGTGCTTCGTTGGGCCCTTGGTTCTGTTGAGATTTTCTTGAGCAGACATTGTCCAATTTGGTATGGCTATGGGGGTGGTTTGAACTGGTTGGAGAGATTTTCTTATATAAATTCAGTCGTATATCCATGGACTTCCCTTCCATTGCTTGTTTACTGTACTCTACCTGCCATATGCCTCCTGACTGGAAAATTTATCGTGCCTGAGGTATGCTTTCTGTGCAATGTTTATTAAAGCTGTTGGTGAAAAAGAAAGAAATCCCTTCACGCTGTTGGATTTTACTTTGTATGATGAGCCAAAAGTGTGCACACAGTTACTAACGTACAATTTTATTTGTCTTTATATGCAGATTAGCAACTATGCCAGTCTTGTGTTTATGGGCCTCTTCTTATCCATTGCAGCCACTGGTATCCTTGAGATGCAGTGGGGTGGTGTTGGTATAGATGATTGGTGGAGGAATGAACAGTTTTGGGTTATTGGAGGTGTTTCTTCACATCTTTTTGCCCTTTTCCAAGGTTTACTGAAGGTTTTGGCCGGTGTCAACACAAATTTCACTGTAACCTCGAAGGCAGCAGATGATGGAGAATTCTCAGAGCTCTATATTTTCAAGTGGACATCACTATTAATACCTCCAACAACCTTATTGATCATAAATATCGTTGGGGTTGTGGTTGGCATCTCTGATGCCATAAACAATGGGTATGACTCATGGGGTCCTCTCTTTGGTAGGTTATTCTTTGCCCTGTGGGTGATCATCCATCTTTACCCATTCCTCAAGGGGTTACTGGGAAAACAAGACCGGATGCCAACTATCGTGTTAGTCTGGTCCATCCTGCTGGCTTCCATCTTGACTCTCATGTGGGTTCGAATCAACCCATTTGTGTCCAGAGATGGCCCTGTCTTAGAAATTTGTGGATTGAATTGTGACGAGTCATGAATAAAGGGCTGAAGCTGTTGTTTAGCTAAGCTACACACAGGTTGTTTTGTTTTGGACTTTTGGTTGGTGGAAGAAACTAAACTTGATACAACAAGCATGGTAATATTGCCCAAATTTTTGGATGCAAGTTGTATTTTTGGGATGTGTAGATAAAGAGGAAGGAAGGGGAAGAGAGGCTGACACATTGTTACCTGTAACAGGGGAGTTTTTCATTTATTCTTTGATTACATTTCTGTGGGTTTTTTAAGTGTTATTCTTTCTCTTTTTCAGTTTTTATGTATTCTTATAAGAGAGCATTGAATGATAAATTATTCCCTCCTCAAAAAGAGGGATCTGCAGCAGAGTCTCAAGAATTACTTGTCTTGTTTTTAAGGTATGGTTCCTGTCTAAAACTTGGGGACTTTGGGCATGTATCTTCCTCATCTGTAATACCAACAACTTCAGATATTCCTGTTTCTCAAACACTTTTTGTCTTCACAATCTTTTGCTACACCCAATGCTTGCCATGATGGTACTATAAAATCCTTGTTTGACAAATTACACAACACTAGACAGGCAATCTCTATTTTTGAAAGGATAGGAAGATAAGTAAAAATAACGAAAAAGAGTTGAATAGAGATCATAAAAAAGAACAAGGTGGATGGTGCACAAAAAATGCCTGTGTACCCGGCCTTTTTGACCAAAAGCTGTGGTCCTATTATTGAGTAGAAGTCTTGTAGTAAGTTCTATAAAATAATATGATGAAATAAGGATTAAAAACAAACATGCAAGAATTTGTGATCATTTTTCTTGAAAAAAAAAAGAGCATACATGGTACATTTGTTTAATACTCTCAAAACGAACTTTAGTTTGTGTTGGCCTATTTAACTTACGAATTTAATAGATTTAGATTGCAGGAAATAGGCTTATTTCTAAAAGGTTTACATGACTTGGCCCAGGGTTCACCCACCAAAAACTATATAGAAAGTGGGCATAAACATGAACTCAGTTTAATTTTTCTGTTTATTTTTTGGTGAAGCTGAAACATGTAAGGTAGAGCAACAAAGACCTAGAGCAAAGAACAAGAAAGCTTAAACTAAAGAACAGCAGAGCTCAAACTAAAGAACATAGAGCAACAGTTTCGACTTGAAGTCAAGCTAGTTGGACTGTCTAACTGAACGCGTATTGCCAAGATGCATTTTGTCGCTAGGGCATCTGTTCATGAGTTTGTTTCACGGAATGAGTGCTACATTTTCCGTTCTTCAAAGGAAGCAAGTAGGGTCATGCAATTGGAATAAATTTTGCAGTATCTATGGTGATTTATAATATTATCATTTTTTAGCAAATGAACCACTAAAAGAGCGTCAGTTTGCACTTCTATTTTCTTTATGTTAAGATGATGAACTAGTTGGAGACCCAATTGCAATGCCCAGAGTTCAGCTAAAAGAGAATTTTTTGAAGTTGGAGATGTGCTTTTCGTTATGATCTCAAATGACGCCACCTAAACCTAGGTTGTTGTTGCAAGCTGAACCATCAATGTTTAATTTGCAAAAGGTTCATTCCACTTTACTGAAAGTTTTTGGGACATACGAGGATGAGCAGAAGAGTTGTTTAAATGCCAAAATTCTGTGACTTTTTCTAAAGATGTTTTCAGGATTTGGTATAGGATTCAAAGGAGTTTTTTTTTTTTTTTAATGAATAATCAAAACTCATTTTGACAACACATAATCAAAACTCATTTTCACTCTTCATAACAATACTTTCCTTGAGATGGCGACAAAAGTTGTTGAATCTCTATACTAACCAGTCAGAATCTGCCATGGGAATGTTGATTTTAAATTGTTGAACAATTGTGGCCTTCCATATATAGTTTCATGTTAGCCTCTTCATTTGATGGAAGCTTGAAAATTGTCAACAAAGTCCCCTAATTGACGTGTGGCTTTGTCGTGTTTCAAGCGAAATCAAAGTACAATTGATTTTGGAGCAAGAATGAATTAATATTGTATTGACTGGTCAAAAAATACATTGCGCTTTCTTTCATTGTGTCTATGCGGTTAAAATGTGAACACAGCAAAGAAAATTGTGTACCTTGCAAAATGAGTAGACCTTAACGTGAGGCATACCTCGTGAGAGGTAAATAAGGAAAGAACTGAAATGAGAGGACCAAAACCATGAATACCTAAATTCTTGTTTAGAAATAAAACATTTATTAATAGCCTTATATTAAGAAAATCCGTTTAGTCAAAGTAAGCATCGTTCTACTCCACTTTTCTCCGAGAAGAATTGGCCAATGTGGCATATGACGGTTGGGTTGAATAATAATAATAATAATAATATAAATTTAAAAAATTAGTAAAAAATGCATCATTCAAAAAGAGAGATAGACATCGACTAAAAATATATTATTTATATTCAATCTTCATTATGCTAGTAGAGTCCATTATTCAATCAATTTTGTGTTTATATATTTTTTTACATGATATCTGGATTTTTTTTTTACATGAAAAAGGATTTTAATAAAAGAGTTAAGAGGATGAGGAATTAAAATATATTAAGACAGTAAAAAATTAAATATTTTTTATCATAAAATATAAAAAAAGTTGTATTCATTATTTGACGATTTCTATGAGACAAAAAGTGAACCCCTCTTGATCAATTAACAACATAAAATAAAAAACAAAAATTTTTGAAGTAAAAAAAAGATAAAAAAATAATTAAGAAGAAGATAAATAAAAGATTCTGACTTACCATGAATATATTAAGGCTAAAAATTTTTTTTGTCTCTTTCTTATTTTACAAACTTGATCCTTTTTTTGAAGAATCCAAATCCAAAAACAAGCACCCTACCATTATAACAAAATCGAAAATCAGACGGCAGTAATGCAGTGTTCTATGAAGGTGGTAGGACCACACAATGAAGACTTGGGTCAACGTGGTGGGTCAACATTCATGTCTGATATTCAATATTGTCTCTACCGTTATAGAAATCAAACCTCAAAGCAACAGAAAGAAATGTGACGCATTTATATCTAAAACATTAATATGTATTATATGAAGAATAACAAAAAAAAAAATTAATTTTTTTTTTAAGTATAGAAGGAGGTTCCAGCGATGTTCATAGAACCAACCTAGCAGTTTCCGGCGAGTCTCTCATTTCTCAGAAATCAAACTCACACATCACGTACCCCTCAAAACGCGGTGTACGCCACACATCAACACGCAATTCAATCATAACCAAAGCATCCGGTCCCGTTCCATTCTAAAACCCATTATTGATTTCACAGAAACACAAAGGAGAAATCAAGGTTCCATATCTTGTGTTTCGGAAATGGCAGAAAATCCCCAGAAGAAGTTTAGCAAGTCTGATATGGAGGCGGCTCAGCAGCTTATACAACTCAGCGACGAAGACAACAACGTTACGAGCAAGACAAGGAAAAGAAGCATAGATGAAGATGAAGTTGAAGTTGAACAAAGAGTTATTAACAAAACAGCATTAGCGAAAATTCAAGAGATATTTGGTAAAGACGAGGTTTCACGACCCAAGAAGAAGCGCAGATATCGATCTCTTGTAAATATATACATGACCACCACACCCATTCATGCTTATGCTGCTGCACCACAAAATGCTTCAAATTAAAAACCCTAATCTGTATATATAGCTTAATTAGGTATCTTCCAATTTATATGTTTAATTGTTAATCAAGTGAGGTGTAGGCTATATATATCATTTATATTTTCCTCTCATTCATACTTCGCTAGCTGAGTCTTTAGAGTAGTCTATATGCTTGGGAATTGGGTATTGCTTCTCGCTCTCTCTCCTCTAATGCTAAACTGAACTGCTTTGAGAACGTACGTGTGCGGATTTTAACAGTGCTTCACAAGAGTTAACTATTATATATTTATGATCACTGCTTAGTTCAGGAAACCTATAAGCTAAGACCATCCTTAACTGCAGTGTGCCAGCTATACTGCATACTACTTCAAGGGATATATATATATATATATATATATATATGTATGTATGTATGTATGTATGTATAAAGTGAGCAAAGTACTACCTTGTAACTGCAGTATGCTAGCTATACAATCAACATTCTCTCAATTCAACGTCACTGGCCTTTGCTTCCCTCAGCTCCAGCATGCATCATACCAACTCTTGCTCCGATATCTGCATATACATATATATAGTAGCACTTGTTACTGTTAAATGTTAATAATCCTTCTTATTTATATTGTTTAGAAAAGCTTTGAACATATATATTATACCACTGCTGACCAATATATATAGAAGAATCCAGTGGTGTACATGGCATCTGCTGCTACGTACTAATTAACATGATGAGCAATAATGAATATGCAGATGAATATGAGCAATAATGTTAATAATCCTTACTTGCACATGTTTCTGGAGGTTTAAGATTTCCAATCCTTGCTCTCTTCTCGGAGTTGAAGCAAAAAGATAGGGAATTTGATAGCCAATAAGTACGTAAATACTTTACAATATCTGTCAAGTATCTGCATTTATATAACAACTTCCTTCAGTATTCTTTTATGTTCAACATTTTCTAGTGATTTTTTGTGTACATAATGTAATTAATGTCCTATCAACCTCTTCTTTGAACTGATGAAATACACTGAAGTTCAGCAGGCCATGACTGTCTCATCAATGGAAATGGTATTCAGTTCATGATATGTTAATCACTAAAGCATACGCCAGAGGAATTTAAATTTTTTATGGAAAAATCTTAAATTGATGTTTGCTTAAAAAGATTCATTTAGGCTTAGTTGGAGATGAAGGGGAGATAATTAAGAGATTCAAGTTTGTAGTAGTTTAGTATAGTACGTATGTAGCACTCCACGAAAACGGAAGGGTTTGTTTAGGAACAGGTAGAGGAAAAGAAAATGAAAAAAGTTCAAGGGAGACCAAAGGGAGAGAAAGAAAATAAATGTTAAATATTATTTTTTTAATTTTTTAAAACTATATCATACTTATGTATACTTATTTATATCTTTGTTATTATAAATTTTTTAATCAAAATAAAATATATAAAATTTTTTTAAAAAAATTAATTACAAGAAAAATAAGTTATATAAATAATTCAAATGTATTTATATAAAAAATTTGATAATAAAAATATAAAAATTATATTTAATTTTTAACAAAAAATAAAAAAATAAAAAATAAATATAAAATTATCTATTATTTTAAATTTTAAAATATAAAAAATAAATTTCATCTTATTATTATTATTATTCTCTATATTTACATCTTATTTATCAAACAAACCAAAGACAAAGTAAAAACAAAAGCTAAGTCAATACTCCATAGTCTTCCATCTTTATTGACCTCTGTTGCTTTATGAATTTGTCTGTAACGAATCTGAGGGTTTTCATGAAGGGCAAAATGGACATCCTCCAGCGACGGCTAGAATGCAGTCGAACGACCAATATGGACCCTACGATTAATTATCAATCACATCCATCCACTAAAAGATGGATTATCAGTCTCATGCCTCATATTCAACGTCTCCTACAATTCCGTAATTTTCAAACATAAAAGAAGCAAATTAATTATTTAATCTTATAAAACGTCTTAATTTAACCTTTAAAAAATTAATCCTCAACTAAATCAATCCTTCCATTAATAGAATAAATGTAAAATTAATTGATAGTGATATAAAAATATACTAATTAACTTAATTATTAAATAATAAATTAAATTTTATTCAATAATAAAAAATAAAATATATTTTGTTTGCATTTTTATGTATAATTAATTATCTAATAGTCAAAGTAAGACCAAATAATTAATTTATTCATTCATTCTGTAATGGAATTTAAAAAAAAAAAATACAGGAAGAGGATGATTAAGAGATGCAACAAATAATAAAATATGTAAATAGGCAGCTAGGTAGGCTTCTTCATAGAAATATCCTTCAAGCTTCTCTCTGAAATCAAAACGCGCTCGAAGCTTAATCCAAACAAACAAATACGTACAAACTAAAACTCTTTCAAAAGTCATTTACAACGAAGAAGAGAAGAAGAACCTTAATCGATCATCGTCTTGTTGGGTTTACTTTGTGGATCGGATTCCGATGGCCGAAGCTGAAGCAGAAGCGTCGTCTTCATGTAAAAGCCACAATGATCACCTGACGGAGACGGACATGGCTGCAGCTCGTCAGCTTATGCAGCTCAGTGACGATGATAGCAATAGCAGCATTATAGGGAAGAGGAAGAATAGAAGCTTAGATGAAGAACACGTTCATCAAAGTCTACGCCATATAACATCAACGAATATCAACAAGATTTTTTGGGAAGATGAGGTTTTTGGAACAAAGAAGCAGCGGAGATATCGATCTCTTGTGAATATATATATGGCCACCACACCAATTATTCATGCTTGAAGCAGGAGACAGAGAGGATGATTAGGGAAGAAGAGGCTAATAATCTTAACTGTGTGAGTGCCAGATTTTTGCTGTGTGTGTAGAGAAATCTTAATTAATGCCATATATATATGCTTTAGAATTTTGATGCACATGTTGTGATTCACAATTCCTTCTTTTTCTTTCTATTTTTCCATTTTGAAACTCAATAGAACAATTCTACTCCACCATAGTAAAGTATTCATTAAGGATAATTCGTGAGTGATACGTGCAAATAGTATTTCATAATAGAGTGCCGAAACATTTTGTAAGTTGAAGCATTTGATTTGATCTCTACTCTTTTTAAATTAACATATTATTTTTGATAAAATTTTCAAATGTAATCGCTTTGCATCTACAAAAAATCCTAATTAATACGGGTATAGAGAGTAAAAGTTACTGATAGAATATATATTTATATATATAAGGTTAAAGTAATACTTTAATTTAGTCCTGTAACTTTAATTAATGCTTTAAATTAGTCATTTAAATTTAAATTGTATTAAAATAGTTCTTTAAATTTTAAATTTATCTCATAAATGATTTTTTTACTTTTAATTAACATCATTAAGTTACTGCTAAAATGGAATGCTAAATAAATAAATATATATATTAATTTTTATATATATTGTTCACATGTTTTTTCTTTCATATTTTAGTTTATTAAATAACAAGAAAAAAAAACTTGTTAGACTAACCGAACCACAAAACTCTTCCCCAGATTACTTTCTTTCCTTGCAACTTATGAGACGGCAATCATCACTACAAATAGCGATTGAAGGCGATAAAGACTGCAACTAGCAACAAAGACAACGACTAAAATGGTAAAGTGCAACGGCAACAAAATGGCTTTTGGATCCCTTGCAGGGAGTTCCTGTTGGGCTTTTTAGCGACGGTTTTATCCGTCGCTAAAGTGTGTTTTAATATTATTATTATTATAACTTTATTTAAATAATTAATTTAACAAAAGTTATAGTGAGAATAATATTTGTTGCAAAAAATTTTAACAACGAAAAAAATCGCTGCTAAAACGCGCCAAACACAGATCCACCCAGCAGGGAATCCGGACGCAATAAAATGCAGTAGCAATATTGTGTAATAATCAAAATTTCACATGACGAAAGCATCTAGTAAGTTATGATTTTTTGTTTAAACAAGTAATTACATGCACGAAACTTTTATAATTAATTTCTTCTCTTACAATTTATAAGATGACAATTACAAGTTTATAACTATAATTAGCAACGAAGTGTAACAACCATTACAACTTATAATATAGACAATAAAGATAAAGTATGATAATGATTATAATAACAAAGTGTAATGACAACAAAGTATAACAGTGATATTGTGCAACAACTGAAGCCCACAACCGAAACAATAGGTAAGTTTTGATTCTTTATTTTCTTAATTTACTTATTTTTTTTGTAGATTGCAAAAATTTATATGTGATAATTTTAGAAGATAAAACTCTACTGTTATTATAAGTTTATATTTTATGTTATTATCGCACACTTCTTTCGTCACAAATTTTTATTGCACACCTTACAAGCCGTTGTCACACACCTCTGTTGCAAGTTGTTATCGTACACCTTGCAAGCTGCTGTCGCACTTCATGCCTCTATGTATGTTTAGTTTCTTTCCATATAAAGTTGTTGCTAAACAGTGGGAGAAGGGAGAAGAGAAAAGAGAGACGTACACTCTATAACCATTTTTATTTTTTTCATGTTTTTAAATTTTGAGTAGAATTTTAAATAACATAGAAAAAGAAAAACATTACACAGACTTTTCAACTCAGTAGTTATTTAACAATGTTAAATACAAGTTAGAAAAAATCTTTATGGCATGAAACTAAAACATAAATGATTATTTTGACACAACTGAAAGTTAAATATGAATTTAAAACAATGAAAGTTGAAGGAACAAAACATTACTTTAACCTACCATTAATAACAATCATAAACGTTTTTTTAAGATAAACAAGGAAAGAAAACTATATATTAAATTTTGAAAGAACAGCCTGTTATATTATTTTGGGAGTCATAATAGATAAAAAAGAACGGCCCCTAATCCATATTACTATTGGCAATCTCAAACACAAAAATTCGCGTCCGGATCCTCTACTTGGCGCCTGCTTGGCGCTTTTAGCAGCGGTTTTTCCCGTTGCTAAAGTTTCTTGCAACAAAATTATTGCCACTATAAATTAATTATTTAAACAAAAGTTATAGCAACAATAATATTCGTTGCAATAATATTAAGCATACTTTAGCAACGGATAAAATCGCTGCTAAAAACGCCAAGCAGGCGCCAAGCAGAGGATTACGGCAGAGGATCCAAAATCCGAAAATTCAGGTTTGGGTCAAATTCTAGAATTAAGTCACGAAAGTCTAAATTACTAAAGTTTCGAAAGCCTTATAGAATTTAATTTTTTATTTTTAGTAGTCAATATATAATTTGAGTAAATTTCTTTCAGTTAGTTTAAACTTATTAGACATTAGTTTATGATTAAAATTTATCTATGAAATCTTTTTTTTGTTTGTAAAACGATATTGTCAAAAAGATAACTCAAAATTTTAATTCGTTTTAACAATCATTTTACCTTTGTTTAAATGACAAACCTCTTAAATAAATTTAGGCAATGAATTAATGATTATATGTACTTTTATTTATTAAATAAAAAACTGTACAGATTAAATTAAAAAATTAAATAAAAAATCTTTCAAAAACTAAACGATTAATACAGTAGCATGATAGAAATAGTTCATTGTTAATGAATTTTTTTTAACAAGTATTTTTTTTATTTTAAGTAATTTTATGTGAGACATGATTGGGTATAAAATATAAGTACTTGATTTGTTATGTTGTAAGAACTAATTATTTACATTAAACCCAACTATTGTTAATTCATTGCTAATGACTTTAATGCATGCAGTTGTAGCAAAAGGAAATTAACAAGTGGAAATTTTTTTTATTTGTCCTTAAGTATCTTTTTTCCCTTATATTTGGAGTTATTTTTAATTTTATCATAATTTTTGTATATCAATTTTATCTTAAATTTTTTAGTGTTGTCTTAATTGCTATCACCCTCCTGATATTAGTAAAAAAATCAATTTTTATTACAATTAAATTTCGTAATTCAGATTATATTTTTTAAAAAAAAACTATAGATAAAATTGTGTACGGATCCTCTGCTTTAAGTTTTCTGTAGTGTCTCTGCCATACCTTTTAGCGGCGGTTTTTTTCGTTGCTAACGTTTCTTGCAACAAATATTTTTGCAGCTATAACTTTTATTAAATTAATTATTTAAACAAAAGTTATAGCAGCAGTATCATCCGTTGCAAGAATATTGAAACCTACTTTAGCAACGAAAAAACCGCCGCTAAAAAGCATGGCAGAGCAAAGCACTTCAGGCAGGCGATCCAAAGTTGATAAAATCATGTTTATATTATATTCAAAATAAGCATTAATTTCACTAGATGAATTCATAACTTGTAATAATTATTTAATCACGCATTTAATAGATTAATTAATTTTATCATTAATAATTAAAACTACAAAAAATTTACGATGAAATTAACACGAACTTTAAAGACAATTTAAAATACCCCATAATTTGCGGACGACGAAATTATTTGGCCCAAACAAAAAACCAAGAACTGAAAAGGGCGTAAATTTGACCTCAGCCTTCCATTGACCAAAGTACATCATAGCATACAAGGTCAATATTAACCTTAAAGATTCAGGTTTAGCAATGAGCTTTAATCACCGCTTGTATTCAAATTTCTCTCAGCTTTTACCAAAGACCTCGATAAACGTTTCCATATTAAAGAAAATCAGAAATCCAACCCTCAGCAGAGGGGAGGTATAGCAATGCAACATCCATTGAAGCAATTAATGAAAAATTTTACTGCTAAATACCTATTAATTAAAAAAAATTATACAATTGTGATGTAAAAAATATGTTCAGAAAACAAAGGAAATATCCCTAACCACAACCTAATGAACTTGGTCAAAATTAAAACCGAAGTTACAAAAGAAATGATAAATAACTAACAAAACTGCAACGACCAAGGACGATGGCTGCATCACTTCACATTTGAAATTAAACGAAAATATAAGCAGATCTCACAAAAGAACAAAGCAGAGAGGGCAACCATCTTCTAAAGCAACATATACATAATGATAACCAAAACCAGCTTCATGAAGCAGCTACTCCCCAGCCTGCTGGATCTGATCTTAAAATACGGCCCCGTCCACGTCCACGTCCAAGTCCACGGCCCCTTCCCCTTCCACGTCCACGTCCACGTCCACGTCCACGGCCTGCAAATCATTCAAATAACAAGAATTACTGCTATGTCTAGGAACTTGTACGATGCAGGACCCTTAAAAGGAGGAATATAAAGAACAAGAGAGGAATTATATAGAAACAAAAACAGTTGGTGCATTTAGATAAGATTTTTTCATTTCTGTTCCTTCTGAACCCTGATTTAAAAGTAGTATAATGTAAGTACTTCCAAAAAGAAATTCACTAAATAGAAGGATTTAATTCAAACAAAACACAAAACTGCGCATTATTATGTCAGAGCTCACCTGGTATAGATCAAAATTACATCAGATAAAAGTACCGGAGTAATTTAGGCAAAATATATATATATATCTCCATTCTCTGGAAAAATTAGATTTATGGACATGCAAGCTTACCACGTGGAGGAGGTGGTGCATCATATTCACCATAATTATAATAACCAACTGACTGGCCACCATAACCACGTGCACGACCCCGGAGTGCACGACCTCTTGCACGACCACGCCCTCTGCCACCATAGCCATGTCCACCTTCCCAACCATCTCCATCTCCATTATAATCCATACCTCCATTGTAATCCATACCTCCATTGTAATCCATACCTCCATTGTAATGTCCTAAGCCTGCAAAACAGATTGAATCTTTATGAGCAATTTTAGCCACTCAACAATTATATGACGAGGCAAATTTGTACACTTCATACTAAAGCTGACTACAATGAAACAAGTGGACAACAAAATAGTTAGAAATACCTCTACCCCTGCCCCTTCCACGACCACGTCCCCTTCCTCGCATCATTGGTGAGCCCTCTGTATCAGATCAAATTATATTAACTCATACAGTACAAGCCACACAAGCCTAAT
Source organism: Senna siamea (assembly GCA_031216115.1). Classification (NCBI taxonomy): domain Eukaryota; kingdom Viridiplantae; phylum Streptophyta; class Magnoliopsida; order Fabales; family Fabaceae; genus Senna; species Senna siamea. The sequence goes on along the minus strand of CM062359.1, from coordinate 15,649,717 downwards.
CAAATTTAAATAAAAAACAGTTAACTCACCTCCTTCTTCATATTCAACTAAAGGTTTTACTTGATCAGCTGGGAGAGGAGGTTGGTATCTGCCATAAGACAATGCTTAAATTTACATAAACAGTGGAAACCATTAAGACAGTGTGTGGACCTTACAAAGATAGTTCTTTGCAGTTAAACAAAAGAAAGTTAAGTAATTTATTTAGACATGCACATGAAACTAACTGAAGCAACAACCATGGGAAACGGAAATATTTCAAGATAATAAACAAAATCCTTTTTTCGTCACCAGAAATGGACTTGTGAACAGAGATTGATGACTACCAACTGACCATTAATATTTAAGCAAATTAAAACATTTTTTGAAAATTCAGAGGTGATAACGAACAACTATAAAACAACAAAGTAAAAAAGTGCAAATCTATGAGCGCCAAAAATTGGCAGACTGGAAATGAAGGGACTTTTAGGCTTGATACCTTTTGCCAGTCTGAATTGCAGTCAGAACTAGAGCACACAAAGAACATATGTCGGCACAACAGACATTCATTTTATTCCTTCACTTCAACTATCTAATATATTGCCTCTAGTCCTAGTTACACTACTAGAGTAACAAGTTGTGAAGTCAAATGACCACCAACAAAACTGCAGAGTAAATTACATATACCTCTCCTGAGGTTTCAGCAAAATTACAAAGCTTTGCCTTGCTTGACAAACAAAGCAAACCTTGACATAATATCGTAATTAGTATTAAGGAAGAACATTCCAATTTGCTAAACCTCGTGAGAGATCCACAGAATTTACTCATACATGATTTAATAAAAGCCTCTCCAATTATCAATTAAAAAGACTATATAAGGTTTGTGTGACAATGAAAATAATATCATATTCTCTCAGACATCTGAATGATATGGCTGATACATTGGACCATCAGTTATTATTTCAAAACAAAGTAATACCAAGGCAGTTAATATCTTGACCCAGTATTGCTGCAACAACAAGCAAGGAGGAAAGACTAACCATCTTATGGGTAAATTATTGAATTTATTTTTTTTAAAAGTCCTTATGCAAGTAGTAAAAATTAAAAAATGCCAAGTTGCAATTATATCTATCTATAGAACAATATGTCAAGGATACAGAAAAAAATCACGTTGCACATTACTACACAAGTTCTTACCCTGTGGAGGACTTGTCCAGTTCTTTCTTTGACAAAGTAATTGTGATCATTGAAACATGGCGAGTAGTCTCCAAACTGAGGATGAAATAATAAATAAAACATTAATCCCATGCACAAAGAAATTAAGCATTTATTAGAGTAACGTAAAAAATTTTAGCAGTTCCATACGGAAGAAGGCCTTCTTCTAGCGGCTCCCACGTGTCAGTTATATCAGTTGATCCAATTGCAGTATTTTGATGCAGGCCAACAATCCTTCTCTGAAACAAAGAAACAGATTACCCACAAAGCAAGATTACACAAACATTAATGCACATACATATAAAGATGCATGCCCTCCCACCTTGATCAGTTCTGTGATCATGACAGTCTTATTGATAGCTCTGCCCATTGCTTTAAGAACAATTTCAATAGACCCTTTCTCCTACAAAAAATACCACCAGAGTAAGATAGACATGACTGAGAAATATTTCAGGAAGAAGTTAAATGTTAGCACATCCCAGATAAAGTACTAAACGCAGGAATGATACAGATCAAAATAGCAAATGAGATAAACCTAGCACTGGAAGAGACTTAATGTAAACAGATTAAGTACGAAAAGTAAAAATCAAAATACAGAGAGAGGAATAGGTTAGAGCAACAAGAAGAAAGGGGAAGAAAAAAACAGAAAGAAAGGATTATCCTATGCTAAGATAGCCGTTAGGAAATTATTAATAGGTTGGAGCAACAAGAAGAAAGGGGAAGAAAAAAACAGAAAGAAATGATTATCCTATTCTAAGATAGCCGTTAGGAAATTATGTGTATTTCTCTTCACTTAGAAGATGAAACTAAAAAAATACATAATATTTCCATCAAAATGTGTAAGCTGCAGACATTAAAAAAAATGGTTAAGTTAAAAAGTAAATTTGCATGCTTCTAAAAGCAGGTATCAAGAGATACATTTGAATTTTATTTGGCTGATAAATATTTTCATTATCGTTACAAAAGTATAATGAAAAGATATAAATATCATGGCAGTAACATTCACAAAAGATCTAAGCAGTAGCTTACCGAAGTCAAACAGAAGAAAATATGCATTTAGAGTTCAAAAACACATCTAACAAAAGAAATTGTGCCTCAATTAATCTTTTTCACCCAATACAAGTTCAGTAAGACAGCAACAAACAAAAGCAAGCTCACGTAATATGACACTAGATGGGTAATAAAGTTCAAAAAATGCTAGGGTGCAATACAAGCCTCCCAACTCATTCAGATTCCACTGACCTTTCCTCCACTTGATAATAAAGTTCATAAGACCTTTGTCAACCATTACAGAAAGCTGTTTTTTTTTTTTTTTCACATTAGGAAATAACTTCTACCATGAAGTCAGCTCTTAGCATGAGAAATTTTCATATTACAATATTTTAAAATTTGTCGTTTCTATCTGAGTCTCAAGCACGCCTTACAGGAAGGTGTGAGAAATGTGGACGACGAATAATACCTGGAGGAGAGTGGTGGCATAGGCAATATAATTCCTCATCCTGCCTTGAGTAGTTATGCGTATCTCATTCTCGTTCATAGGAGTCTCTGCCTTCGGCTTCTCCACCCTCTGATACCTATCCATCTATTCCCAGCGCCACAAAAAAAAAAAAAAGAAAAATAAACATCTTCAGAAATAAAACATCGATAACGCTGTGTAATACCAAAGAAACATGAAACTGCAGGGTATAAAATTCATGCCACAAAATTTAAAAATAAAAAAAGGAAAAGGAAGAGATGCTAGGGTTCAGAGAGTGGTCTTACAGTTGTAAATGAATCAGAGAATTGGAGATGGAAGCGAATCTATGAAGCTTGAGTGAAGGCTACCACTCACTCCCTCTGATTTCACTGAGTGGTTTCTTCAAAGCTTTGGGGATATAGCTTTTGATTTGAATTTAGGCCCCGAAAGCCTCGCGTGTGGGGTTTCCCTCTTTATATATGCAAGGCAGAGGAATTTGGCTGAAGAGTAGGGCTATGCAGTCGCGGTCTTTTCGCCGACGAGACCGCCAACGAACACTCACACTCACACTCGCACTCAATCAAACAAACAAACAACAAATCTCAGCTCATCTTATGTATGGGCCTCTGCTTTCGACGTCTCACATACATCAGCCCAATGGGCTCCATGTTTTCGACTTCTAATTTCATCAGTAACGGAAGTGTCTTTAGACCAAAAAAATAACGTAGTGGAAGTATAGTTAACGTGAAATATTATTTTCTGATTACCTCAAATTAATTAAAAAATATCTCAACTATTTAGTCTCAAATTTTCTAAAAAATAAGATTCAAATATTTTTTTGGGCTAATAAATTATGAATCCAATTGTTATTTATTTTTAATTTTAGAGAAATATTGCAATTGAAGTCAAATATTAGGGTATGTAAATATAATTTCTCCAAATTTTGGTCAAAAACTACCAAAATATTGAGTTAATTAAGTCATGGAGGACTAAAAAATATTGAGTTAATTTTGGCCAAAGACTAACAGTTTTTTTTAATTAAGTCATGGGTGACTAAAAAATATTGAGTTAATTTTTTTTTTAATAACTGAATTGTATATTTAAAATTTTAGAAATTAAATATTTAAAGAATATATATACATATTGTCCAACGATTTAACTTTTGTTGAATGGCGAGCTTACGCCATCATGCAATAGACAAGGGAAGAGTCTGGGCAGTTCACAATTGTTGCATATAAGATTTAGAATGGAAGAAATAAAATCCGTTAGAACGAAAACGTAGAGCCACTTGACAGGATATGAAGCTATCGTATGGAGATGTGGAATCAAATTCACTCAGTGGAGACCCCGGCACATATCAATGTCCCAACAGCTCTAAAATCCTATTATCATCTATTTGCCATGTTAAAAAAATAAAAATTTTCACTCATTTTTTATTATTTCTAGAAGATAAAAAAATATTAACATGCATTTCAATACATGTCAACTCCATTGCTAAAAAAAATTAGCTCTATTGCATAATATAGACAAGGTGAAAAATAAAATAGGCAAGGTGTTGCACACGGTTTATACATTGAGATGCATGATGGTATAATAAATCGTAAATATAACCATCTGGTGATCTGGACATGATAACTTGTTATCAAACATCTAATACAATTCACGGATCAAAATCTATAAAACTAGAACTCAATTTGTGAAACTGAGGAGCAAAACATAAAGATTGGTATCATCTGAAACCGCAATGCCTGTGAGCACTTCAAGCATCTGCTCTAAACTTAGCTTCATATATCTGAGGTTGCTGCAACACAAACAACAATTTATTTAAATAAAGACTTCAATCCATAAGTTTAGCGGCAACAATATGAACATTAACCAACATTTAAGCGTCCAAAAGTTAGTATGTTATCGACACAGGAAGCTACTGCATATGAAATGGGGAATCCCTAATCTAGCACGATTTACTTCTACTAAATAAGGTGGCCTAATCATTCTAACAATATACAAGTTTGTAACTGGCTAGCTGCTATATAACTAAGGTACAAATACTAGGTCATTCGATAACAAGATTATTTAATAGCCCGGGAAGGATGACTGCCCAATATACATCGTCAATGAGAAGTTATGCCATTCCTTTACTTTACTAATATATAAGTTTCTGAAGTTCAAGCCAAGGAATACCCCAAACCCTCTGCAGCCAAACAAGTAAAGGCAACCAAGATTCCAACATATTAAATTACCAAATCTGAAAACTGAAAAGGAAAATAGGTTTTTTTTTTTTTAATTTTTGAGGGGGGAGCTCAACACTACAAATGAATTACCATGAAGATAGCTGAAATCAACCTTCGTGCAAACCATCTCATATGCATCGCACGCTGAGCAGCACTTGCTGCTTCCACAGTTTCAAAGCGCAAATACACAAATCCTGCACTTCTTCTGTATAGAAAACAAATGAAGACAATTGCTACTCACATGCATAATGTGCAAATACTGAAAAAATATATATAAATACTCATGACCATTTGTGGATTAGTGCTACGTATTCATAAACTTACTTGTCCACATAAATATGCTTCACCCTGCCAAATTTAGAGCATTCTTCTTCTACATCCTCCTTAATGTCAATATCAAAATCTGGTTCCGTCTGCATTGTAACACTAGATATCAATACTTTGTAAAATTAAACAGCACATGTGGGAAATTTAATCAGTTGATCACAGACCTCAGTAGTAGGATCAAACATATTCTTCAACAGTAGACACTCGCTAGGGCTTCCAACAGGTTCTACCACTGGAGCAGGCATGATTTGTGTTGGAAGAATTGGTGCAGGCATTATACCAGGTGCACTAGGCAAGCTAGCAGCCTGTTGAGCAGGAGCTGACCCATTCACAATGGGCACACCAACAGACCCTGCAATGCTGCATTGTTGAATATTTGTCAAGCTAATGAAGTAGTTCACAAAATAAAAGAGAACAGAGAGATATGTAATATAGAAAATGAAATACCTTGTAGCAATGCCAGAACGATCCAGCTTCTGCATAAGCAATGCTCTTGATTGGGCATTTAAAGCCTGCATAAAAAACATATGATACATGAGTAGGGCGCACACATTGTACAAGAGGATACATAGGAACAAAAACAATATTTATGACATCCAGAGGCAATGTGGGAATCAAGAGGGAATGATGGAAGGACAAAACATAGCTGCTTCTTAATTCTTTGCTATCAATTGCTCCAATTTTTTTTTTGGCCAGATCAACTGCTCCAATAAAAACATAACTGATTGGTTTTTACGTTTCAGCATTACATGAATGGTTCTTTAAAAAAAATCCCACACATCACGTTTGTTGGAGAAGTTGACGAAAACCACCTAAAGAACTTTACCTGAGTCTATTCCATGTTGGAATTACCTAAAAGAGCCCTAAACTTACTGAATCTGAGAAACAAAATTCATTTATCAGGACTATCAGTTCAGAGTATGTTGAGATCTTCATTTACGGTGTTCCAACACAGAAAAAGGTCCTCCTCAGCATTTATTGAACGATAATTAAAAGAAAGCAGGAATGCTTGACAGCACTAATACTTCAATGCAACCTATCTATCTCACACAGTAAGGATCTCAAATATTTATTGCTACTATAGTTATAGTTATTGAACGACTATGAAACAAATGAAACTTCCTGCCAATCAAGCCTCTAACAACCAGAAAAAATAACTATCCAGCTAAATTTTTAGCAACTTCATATTACATATGATTGCTCTATTGCATGATAAGATACAGATTTTGATAATTCATCTTTTGGAAACCAAATTTCCTATGTTTAAACTTACCAATCCACCTTCATCATCATCAAAGTCTGCAGATTTTGCACTTGTATCTTGGCTTCCGACATGATCTGTCACAGATGAAACCTGTGCAAAATATACAGCGTTATGCAAGAACAATGGGACTAGAAATTTAATTGTTGACGAAAGCAAACACAAATAACCAAGAAAAACAACACATTAGGACTGAAACGTATCTACCTTGATAGTCCTACCAGCAATCTCCAATTTTCCATTTAAACTCTGAGCTGCTTTGGCATGTTCAAGATGGGCAAACTGTCCAAGAATGAATACAAACAGAAAGGGATAAATAACAGTATTACTGGAAACAATTCCTTTCAAGGTAATTTATGTCAGTAACTAACTTGAACAAAACCAAAACCCTTGCAATGTCCTGTCTCCAGGTCAAGAGGCAATTGCACAAGCTCCACCGGACCAAATGGCTCAAAAATCTAAACCAACAATAACAAATATGTCAAGAGTAGATAAAATACATACTACCAAATCTAGGTTTTAATTAGAAAAATATAGATGTACCAATCCAGTTCTATAAAACTACTAGTACTAGGTAAGTTTCTAGGGAGTATAAATTAACATATTGGTAAATCAATAAAATTGTGTAAATTAAATCCAGCTCATTAAAGTGACAAAATTAATGCCTCACCAGCCAAAGAAAAGCAAGGTTTAAAATGGAACCACATACCTCCCTCAGCTGACTTTCTGTCATGTTGAAATGAAGGTTCCCCACATACAGTTTCCGGTCTACTGCTCCATATGGCCCTGCTACACCTGCAGCTCCAGTGGAAGCATTAGACTGAACAAGGTTCTTTTCAGCTTCAGAAGGTTTGACCATTACAGGTTGTCCAAGAAGCAGTTGACCAGAGAGAGCAATTGCCATCGGAACTGACATTGCATCATAAAATTCAATATACCTGCAGCCTCATCAAGAACTTTCATCAAGTTTTCAGAACTACAAAGCACAAACCGTTGCAATCAAAACTTACAAAGCATACAGCAAAGAGATGTAGAGAAACAAAAACTCTAGTGCAGACAGCTCAAGCTGAGTTTCTTTTGACGTATCTGACTCATGTAAAGAAAATGTTAGCCTGTCATAATTAAAATATAAAACTAAAGCATATATTACAAATAAAATTAATGAAGAGAGTATAAGTGAAGGCCGTATAACAATAGCAAGACCATCACTAAGACATGTTCAAGTGTGCAAATTAAATGCGAACAAAAAGATCCCAACATAAAGCTGGCCTAGTATGGAAATCACCCATCAACTACTTCCTAAAGCTAAATGGCACCAAATCCAAAAGCATCTCGTTTAGACACACCCACCACTCATCCCCTCCCTCCAAAAGCAAAAGGAAATGGAAGAATAAAATTTCCTCCTATACAGATTGACCGTCAACCATTACAAGGAATAAGCCAACAGCTTGCATAAGATACTTTAAATTCATAAAGGAAGGAAATATAAGGGAATGGCTCGTCAGCATAAGAACGAAACCCTCACTGCACGGCACAAGTAGAGGAAGAAAACTGGGAAAACGACCAAAAAGAAAACCAGGATTATGTCATCTACCTTGAGTAAGCAGCATGAATTGATTAAACATGAGTGCATGGTATTCCCATCATCCCTCATCATTATCGCAATGCTAGTCCATTTAAGAATACAGTTAAACATGATTCTTGGAAGTTGATATCCTGATACCACAATAGCACATGCATATAAACAAGAAATTATTTGGCAGTAAAAGACATACCCAACTCCTTTAGAGCGTCTTGAGTTCCTATCCATGATCAAACGGACATCTCTCACCTGAAAATGAGGAATATTAGAACTATTTGAACTAAGGAATTATCATATGATAGAGGGAGATGTAAGCAATTCACCCTAGGCATCCAAACACCTTAATGGGGTGTTCAAAATATCATCAGATACCCTTATTCACTCACCACAAGCGAACAGAATGTTGAGACACAAGAAAGTAACTACGCTACTCAAAACTGAAGGCAGAGTAGGATTGACTGCAACAACAACCAAATGTCTGTTTAAAACACATTTATTATGCTTATAACACTCAATCTATTTGACTATCATTAATCTCAATCAAAAATTGAATAGCATTGATCAAGTAAATTTGGATAAAGATAATGCCAACAGTTATAATGGCCACCTTTTATTTTTTGAGAAACAAAAAGTTATAATGGCAACATAAGTCGTCCTCCACTTTCATGAGACAATGCAAGATAGATATCAACTTTGAACATTGCATCAAAAACGTATGGAAAAGTTAAAATCAACTGACCTTGCCAGCTTTTGAGAAAAATTCATAGACATCTCTCTCTGTTGCCTTTAAGGGCATCTGTGATTATCACAAAGCAAGACAGCAATCATCAGATTGCAAATTATATTATAAAATTTCTTACATAAATGGATAAAGGGACATTCCATTAACCTGGTATGCAAAAACAGTTCTCTGATCCCTTTCTGGATCTGCCTCAGGCTCCACAGTCTCTTTCTTGTCCCTAAATCTCCTGCAGCCCAAATAAAATTCAGTTATTTGAAAATATATACAGAAAGTTTGTCTCAGGCTCACATTAAATTTGATATCCAGATGTGTATTACATGTGCCTTTTTTCAGATTAAGCTAGATTGTAATATATTATTCTGTATCAATTGTTCCAAAAGCATCTTGTTAATATTGGAATACAAAACAGCACCTAATCTTACTATATGCATACATAAGTTTTAGCCACATACATAGCATTGAAAATCAAACACATGTGAATGCGAGGAAATCCTAAAAATATTTAATTCTCAACTGTTTTCTGACAGAGCAAGTCAATACTTAATAGCATGTATATGTATCAGCCAAGCTTAAATTGCATAAAATTGATCTTCAAAATTTCTTGGTAAGAAAATGTATACGGTGGCATATTAAACAGGGAGGCTGAACAGACACAAATTTCATAAAGGACACGCTTTTAACACGCCAAGCCTTCTTTCAAAGTTTAGGTTAGGTAAAAACATACATTGATGATTTATTCAATCAGATATAAAACTAACAACTAAGTACACACTTTTATCGAATATATAAAAATAAATAGGATTCAATGACAAGCCTATTGCATTTTGCAGGGAATTGTATGGGTCAAACCACCTACATAACTGAGCAGGTGCTAAAGAATGGAATGGACGGTTAACCAACAATTAATTACCAAAACAAAAAACAGAATCGACATAACAAAAGTAGAAACATCAAGGAAGGCAAGTGCAGGAAAGTCCAATACCTGTTATCTCTCATTTCCAAATCTCGTTCTCTATCCCTATCTCGATCAGAACGACTTCTGCTTCTCCTGGACCTCTCTCTCTCCTCCTTCTCCTTCTCCTTCTCCCTCTCTCTCTCTTTTTCCTTCTCCCTCTCCCTCTTCTCCCGTTCTCTCTCCCTCTCTTTGTCCCTCTCTCTCCTCTCCCTCTCTCTTTCTTTCTCCCGCTCCCTCTCTTTGTCTCTTCTTTCTCTTTCCCTCTCTCTATCCTTATCCCTCTCTTTGTCTCTCTCCTTCTCCCTATCCTTCTCTCTACTACTCCTCTCTCGCTCTCGCTCTCCATCTCTCTCTACGTCCCTCTCCCGGCCACTCCTATGGCGCTCCTTTTCCCGACTAGACCGTTCTCTGTCACGGTCATCACGATCCTTCCTTGAGCCATTCTCCTCGTCGCCTCTGGACCTCTTGCTCTTCCTATCTTCACCATCCAGATTCTCATCGACCTCACGCTTCCTATAACTCCTTTCATTCTTCTCGCTGCTCTCCTTCTTCTTCTTCAACGAATGTCGATCTTCCTGCTCTTCCACTGTCTTCTCCAAGTAATCGTACTCGTCGAAGTCCATTGGTTCCTCCAGATTCTCTCTCTGTGGAGCTAAGTTAGCTTAGGGGATAGCACGTTCTATGCGGAAAGAAGTGTGAATGCTTCAGGGTTCTCGATTTCTAGGGTTTTGGGGTTTTCTCTTCTCAGATAGGAAAAAAGGAGGGGTTTGGTTGGTTGCTTCGCTCTCTGTGATCTACAAGTTTCAATTCAAACCCAATAAACAAATATAAATACATAAAAAGTAAATAAAAACTCAAACCAAAGAAGTTCATGATTTTTATTTGGTATATATACACCTCCATTGGCCAAATAATAAAAAATCTATATGATCTCCTTTTTTTTGTCGAAATTGATTATTTTTTAAGAAATATAACGGTCCCTTTACAAAAAAAAAAAAAAATTGATGTATTATTCATTTCTGAAATATAAAGGTTTTCACATGACCGTAAAAGGGTCATAATAGAGCTTTGCATCATTTTAAGTTTGATTATTACATTAAAAATTATATTACAATATTATTCTATAAAAAAATTTTATAATAACAAAAAATAAGTTAAATGAAAAGAATTGTAATTTTTAAAATGATAAAAATTTCAAGTGAAATTCAGTCCAACCTCAAACAAGTTAATGCAATTTACTCAAAATACAATATCTTAAACATATATAATTAAATATAGTTACAGTGAATAATAATTTAAAATTTTCCTAAGCAGACACGACGGAAAAGCAATTTACTACAAAATTTACATTAAACAAACGAAAGCACGTGATGATGTGGCTGATGGCACATGGACAAATCATTTTGACGTGGAAGAAAACCTAGCTCTGATAACGTGGTTATTTTAAAATGCTGACATGGTTGACACGTTGCACCCCATTTGTCCTACTGCGTAAAATTTACACTCTACTGAAATTACATTTTTAATAGATTGACGGATAATTTTGACATCATTTAAAAGGAGAGTGTGATTTTAAATTTTTTTTAAGAGAAAAGAATATAATTTTAAAATTTTAAAAATATATATTTTTAACATCTTTTAAAATAAAAAAATATAATGTACTCAAAAACTTTTAAGTGTATTTATCCTGTAATCTTATTTATATTTTTTGGCCAAAAAAATTAAAATAAAAAATATTAAATAAATATCATCATTTAATACATAAAAGTGATATAATATATCCACCTAATTTCTTTGAAATTTTTTCCCAAGTTTATTACTTTTTTGTCCTGCTTTGATAACAGAAATAGTCACTCATTTAAATATTATATTAAAATAAAGTTATAAGCTGCAATTTAAACGCAATTAATGTAATAAGAAATATATGTGTGAGAGTCTCTCAGGTCATTTGAACATTTAATACATTATAAAAATTAAAATATTTTTATGTAATTTTTATTTCATATACTCATAATTATCATATATTAAAAACTTTTTATATTTAATAGCATACATTAAATAAAAAATGCATATCTACATTAAACAATAGAATATCAAATAATAATTATTTTATAATTTTTATCAACAAAATAATTATTAATTGTATATTAAAGCTTAATTTTAAATACATTATATTAATTATATATTTAATTAAATATATCTATGATATTTACAAATAATAACTTCTAACATATATCATATTTTTAATTAATATATTATACTAAAATAAAATCATAAGCTACAATATAATCATTGGGAAGTTCAATTTTATCAGACCCTCCGAAATGGAGATAGATGTGTAGACAAAATTGCCAACTTAGCTCTTTTTCTATTGCTCGGAAAAGAAGAGTGGGAAGTGGGAATTCTCACTGTCGGCGTCGGACCTTGACTTGCTGTTCGGCGCTACTTCTGCTCTTGCTTGCCGTGGAGCCGAAGCTTGACTTGTCTAGTTGGGCTGTTCTTTTGGGTTGAGACCCTTTGCAATTACAAAAAAAATGTGTTTGGTCTAATTATCTCTTAAAATTATCTGTCTAAAAATTGATTAAACTAATAAGAAACCCCAGAGAGTTCACTAGTTAATCTAGAGATTTATTTACTTTTTTTTTAATGGGTTTTATACGGTTTAGTGATTTAAAATTTTTCTTAGATAGTAGATAGGGGCACATGTAAGTTAAAACTTAAAATCACAAGGGTGGTGTTTCTATAATATCAATGAGTAATTAAGGGCCAAGACACATGATATTTTAACTTATTTTGATATATAATTAAATTATTTTTGTGTTAAATTCGGACAATATTATATTAGTAAAATTATATTCTTTATAAATATAATATGAACATATATATATTAATATATAAATTATATATTTTGTTTTATAATCAATACATATTTATTAGTTATCATTGTAATTTTTATTATAATCAATAACATTAAACAAATTCATCAAACAAAGTTTATAAAAATATTTTTACAATAATATTATTTTTTAAAATAATGATAAAATCTCTTTTCATATTGGCTTAATTTTTGGACTACTTGTATCCAATATTTAATTTTCATGCTTTGATACAACAAAAGAGAGAGAGGGGGTAAAATTCTTAGGAACAGGCTCTAGCCTAACAGCGAAAATGTGGGCAATTTCATGGGGTTCAATGACAGCTCGTAATCTTAATTGTAGCTTTATTATTGTTGAAACTGACTGCTCAATTGATTAGTAAAAGTGACATACTGCCTACCCATCATTTGTATCCTTTGATTTAATTCTTTTAGGTATATCCTCTAGGGTTTTACTGACTTTCAGGTTCAATATATCTACAAGAAGGCAATGCTTGTGCTCGTAGTATGGCGAAACAGGCTCTTTTGAGTCAATTCCCTTTCACCACCTTTCTTGTAATTATAGAAATTAAAATAGGCTAATCCAACTCATGCGAGTAAGTCCACTACAAATTTATAGATTAAATTGGTGAGACTATTATAACCTTTATTTTAACAATTTGATAAAATTTTAACCTGACTCATTAGATGGATTAAACGATTTAACCTGTTTAATTCATCAATTTTTTTACAAAAAAAAGAAAAATGTTATAAAAAAATTATAATAAATACAAATAACATAATTAAAAATAATATAATATAATAACAATAATATCATATAATTATAAAGTCTCAAATTCAATAACATAATGAAATTCAATTAAATTATCAAACCAAACAATTTAAACAAATACAAAATAAAATTCTTTAAATTTTAAAGTAAATATAAGTTAACTAATTTTTATTATTTTATTTGTAGGTTTTTTTATTATAACTAATATAGGCTCTTTCATCTTCATGAATTAAAAATAAATTAAAAATGCCAATCTATAAGTTAAACAGGTTGGCTTGTTTGACTTGCAGTTAAGTGAGTCGACGCAAAAAATTTCTTTAGTTATACAAATTGAAAAAATGGAAATCCAATTTATTTAGTGTCTCATTCTCCAAATCAGTTATGTAATCCATCTAGCTTCTTGTTTTTTCTTTTGATGATGTATTTGTATTTGGACATGTTTGTTCTGTTCTGGTTTTAATATATTCCCTTCCCATGAAAAAAGAAGTTTACAATGATCATTTTATAATTTAATAACAATCATCTTTTGTAAAATATATATCTATCTTAAATTTTGTAGCCCTTCTTTATAAACTGTATCAGTGATAGTGTTTGATATTTATTCATCGTTGTCATAAATTAATATTTTAAACTTTTTAGTTATGACTTTAGATGTTGTAACATATAGTTGACCATGACTAAAATTCAACAATATGAAGATACAAACCAACTTGTGCCATATCATTCTATACTTGGAATTATTTAAGGATATATCAAAATTGGTTATCACATAAATGTTTCCTTTCTTAATCAATTCTCTCCAACATTTCACAAACTTATTATGAACAGATGTTTATATCCTTCCACCCCACCGTTCATCAAATATTAGCATTTAAGTGCGTGATTAAAAAATTAAAACTACTAATACCCAGTGTAAATTAAACAAACAATTAAGTTAAGATCAATCAATATAACTTTAAAGCGATTGATTTATGTCTTTTACTAAATCAATAAACAATCTGATTTTTAAAACAATAATAGATTTAGTTCATCTTCTCATAAAAATTACTTAGAATTATTGATATAATGCACCACTTGATTTGTGTCATTATGCCTTTATAAGAAACTCTCAGTTAAATTATACCATTATAGGAAAAAATTTAGAACATAGTTGGGAGGATAGTTTGAGGGTAGGGTAAAGTGAAATGAAATAGTTTAATTCATATATAATTTATTCAACTCGTATTTTTTATGATTAATTTTTAAAAATTTTTTTTTACATTCTTTATATTAATTAAAAAAGTTAAAAACAAAAATAAAACAAATTATATATAAATTTAGTCCTTATCAAAAACTTAAAAATGAAAAGGTTAAATTATATAATATATTTAATTTTTATTCTGCTACTAATACAAAAGCAATAAAATATCGGCAAACTTATGTTGAAAGTTTCTTAACACAAATAAACAGGTGAAGCGGTGAACCCATGACCGGAGATGAAGAAAAACTCTGGCTCTGTACTGGACTGGATCCCAAATTGACAACGGCAATAGAAGTTAAATTCATATTGATCATTCAAAGGGAGCTTCTTTAACATAAGTTGTTCATCTGTGTAAATGCGAAGTTAAAAAGAGAATAGTAGGATTATAATTACATTATAACGATTTTTGGCTCTTTCTTCCTCCCATTAGAACAGAAACTGTGGTATCAAACAAAATTCTCACCCTCTATGCTCATGCACAACCACAACTATAAACTAATATCCAATCAGCTAAGGTCCTTGGCTTGACGCTCTATCCGATTCTGTTCAAAGGGATTCTGTCATTCACTCGACCAACCCTTTCAACGGGAGAAATCAATTGCGGCATAGTCATGCCCCCAGAAACAATGATTTCTGCATCAACATCGTCACAATTGTTAAGAAAGTGGGGCAGTGAGGAATGTGCTGAGTACGGGACTGATTACTGACAAATTATTGACACAAATGACTTTAAATTTGTGACTTTATAAAATCACTTAATATTTGGGCCAAAAAATTTATTTAAAAAATATATATATATTAAAAAAAAGCAATCTTCCAAGAATTTTAAAAAAGTAATGACAGTTTACAAAATTTAGCATCCAGAAAATTAAAAAACCAAACGACAAAGTCTGCATGTGTGTATTTACCAACACTTTTTAGGTCAGAACTACGATTAAACAAGATGGGATGGTGTAATTGCGTATATACACACTAAAATACACATACCTATGCCTTCCCGAATGGAAAGATTCGGTCTTATTATCTCTTTGGAGTTAACCAAAAATATATCACCAATATACAGATGGTTTGTAGGGACAAAAACACTACATAGTTCTTCGTCTTCATTATCTTTCTGGGAGGGAGGAAACAAGAAATACCAAATGTTAAATAAAGAAAAAACAGACAAAATCAGAGTGGTTTCCAAACAATTTCCCCAACCACGTCAAAATGATGATGCACCACATTGGACAATAAATACATATAATGTGCGACTATCATGAAAATCCTTTCAGACTATAATGAGCTAAAGGTGAACCACTTGTTTTGAAAGATACATCAACTCCAGCAACAGAAGCTAAAATATTAACTAGGGGTTTAATACATAAACACAAGACAGCAAGCAAGTGTTAGATAGATAAGTTGCTTCAATCACACAAAAGTATAAGTACATGTAAGCACACAAGTTTAAATGATATCCATTTATGTTTGTCTGTGGAAGACTGCACCCCTGCAGGCATGTATTTCTTGTTTAGATTATAACAATATAATATAATACTAGGTCCCCCTGTCTTTGAATGCTATCTTAATTGAGATTATTCAACCTTCAATCATATGATCTAATGGTGTGGTGGATGGTCATTATGATGAATGTTATGCAAACATTACAGACATACTGATTAGCGGACTAGTCAAATGCAATGAAAACCAGAAACTATTAAGTTTACTTTTTATTCAAACCAAAGAAAGGGACTGGGCCAGAGAAAAAAAAAAAAAAAGAGAGAGAGTAAATCAAACGTTCAATATAAATATAAGGGATCTATCATACAAATTTAGAGATAGTTAGGAGTACCTGTAGGGTGACAGTTGATGTGATAAAGCCAAAAGCATACTCACCAACACGTGGGTGGCGGATAATAGCTACCTCTTTAAAGGCTGTGGTGTTTTGATCTGTGAAGAAGATAAAATAAGACAAATAGTTGCACTAGTCCCAAATATTGGGTAATCATCGCCCCCATTAACTGCAAAGTAGTAACAACTCAACAACACGGTAGGATACCTGGAGATATCGCAGCACTAATCTGCTTGGATGCAGAGTATATATGCCTAACAAAAGGCATTCGCTTTATGAACCACTCTCCAACCCAGATAACAGTAGCACCCATCCATGATGAAACAAATACGCCAACAAGAAATACAAAAACTAAAGATGTGACAAAACCAAGTCCTGCACCACAAATTGAAAACCTTCAAAATTTAACACATTACATCCAGAAGAAGAGTCATTTCAAATAGCAATGCCCAGTTCACCATATGGACAGAGTAGACAAGAAGATAAAAAGATTGAAATGAGGTCACATATTATTGCAACAGGTTTCCTCCAACTATAATTTCGAAGTCATGCTTAATTGTGAATTCAAATAATTTTAATATCTTGGAAAAAGGCATTCATTGGGTGTTGGTATACTTCCTTCAAGGCCTACAGCATACAGCAAAAGTATGCCACCAAAATCAATTTAGCAGTACACTAGACAAAAGCAAAGAAAAAGAACCAACCAAGCCTGTAAATAATTAGTCGGAAGTCATTCCTAACTTTCCTCTTCACTAGACTCCAGCATACAGCAAAAGTATCTCACACTCAATTACAATTACCAATTCTATTGAGCATATTGAGCAGAAACAGTCATCATTAAGTCCAATTTACAGTTCACTTGCCATTACATGGAGAATGACAGGATAAAAAATTTTAGGTCTGTTCATCATCCTCACATATAGCTTAGAATTCTTCATTGTATCTTCACATTATTGTTTGTTTTATTAATAAACACCAATGCCTTCCTGCCATTGTTTGGAGTCACAAGTTCATGCATTTAGATTAACTTTGTATGTTTTACATATGTAGAACATCAAAAAATTCTCTCAATTATGCAGACTTTTTCAAAAAGGTGAATTACATAAATTA
Source organism: Senna siamea (assembly GCA_031216115.1). Lineage (NCBI taxonomy): Eukaryota > Viridiplantae > Streptophyta > Magnoliopsida > Fabales > Fabaceae > Senna > Senna siamea. The sequence continues at coordinate 15,632,144 of CM062359.1, read as the reverse complement.
GAGCTATTATTAATTAAAGGCAAAATTAATAACTCACCAAATATGTCAAAGCCAAGCCTGGAGTACAATGGACTGAAGAAACCATCAACAAACTGAATGAACCACCATGTTATGAAAAAGGTAACTGCAACTGGAAAAAGAACTACACTGCAAATTCAAAGTTCAAAAGGATTATCAGGCCTAAGATATTGATAACAATTAGTCATCTCAGTAAGCAGTTTAGTCAATTACCATCCAGTCATAAATTTCTTTGAGACCCAACTTTGGAGAACGAAGCAGCATGCCTAAAACAAGAACGCAGAAAGTGTTAATAGCAAAAGAAAAGAATGATTCAGAATCCATATGCCCTCGGTGTCATCGTGACATGAGCACAACATATTCTCTTCTACTAGAATAGCTCAAGCACGAACAAAGAAAGGGAGTGGTGTCTCAGTCTCTGCACCTAATGTTAGACCATAACAGATACACTTGTGCCCCCGCGCCCCCAAGACATACCGAAGCCCTTTTTATTATATTTCATGTTTTCATCTGTAGATATGCCTATGTATCATTAACCTGGTGTCGTAAAATATGCTTATCACCTCAATCTACTGCAGTCCGACTGAGTGAAAAGAGAACGATCTTGTTCACAGAAAAAAAAAAAAATTGAAAAAAGCAAACAACATACATCTCGTGTTGTACGTTTAACCAAATAAAGCCCTAGATCTTTGCTCAGAAAATCACGGCGAAATAACAATTTGCATTACACTGCTTTTACTGCTACAAGAGTTCTCGACATTTTAGAACAAGGCACCAATACATGTCTGAAGTTCTTTCTATAAGGGAGCGGGAGCACCCCATTTCCTCTCAATAAATATACTGCTTATCAAATACAAAAAATGCAGATCCCTCCAAGAATCCTTTCAAATGTCCGAACGCATCGTAGCCGCAACAAAACTACCGATTTGGCGAACATGTAATTCTTGCCACTGCGTGCCCTACCCCGAAAATTGAAAAGACGGCGTTGACCCCTGAATAAGAAGAAAGAGAGAAAAGCGGGGAAATTAAACAGACCTTACGAGTGGATGAATTGGGAGAAGAGGGAGGAGACTTGGCTGGATCTTCGGGATCTTCAATAGCCGCATTATCAGCTTGACTCAGAGGTATTGAGGTGGGATCTTTTTCTTCCGCCATCTTCTCTTCTTCTTCCGTCGCCGACGGCAATTTCTAGAAGAGAACCCTTGCGACTTGTAGCAGTAATGACTTCACTTGAGGATGGTTCAACTTACCACTCAACCATAACAATGAATGATATTAACTTACACAACTTTCTTTAAATTTGGATTGGATTGCAAGCAATCACACCATACCATTTGCATCGCTAAGCAATATCAAAACTCACGTGGCCGTCCAGGATACGAAATCTACAATCTTCTTTGTTCCTTCAACTACAATAAAAATCGCTCTTTTGAAAGTTTATCATTTTTTTATAATCAGAAAAACAAAAAAATTTAATTCTTAATTAATAGTGTAAGTTTTTTATTTTTTATCTCTGTTACAGAGAACAATTTTAATAAAAAAATACAGATAATTCAAAATTAATAAAAATGATTTTAACCTTATTTCAGAAAAACAAAAAAATTATTGAATTGACGAAAATGATGAATCGCCTTCTTTTTTTTTTTTGACTTGTGAAAAGACTCAGAAATGCTTGAAGGATCAGGGAGAATAATATGATATAGAATGGGAGTGAACCATTATCATCTATGTTTAATTAACTTTATAATTGAACAACTTAAAAAATTTTGTGTTATTTTTTATTTACCAATAAATATCATTTTGTAGTATTTTATCAGAATTAAGATGTTAAGAATTCTTTGTCATTAGAAATTATATTTAAACTGTCTGCATCAATAATCGAATAAAATAATAATAATAATGTTGCGAGAATGGAGATTAATTTATTTATCAAACTGATAAAAATATTTCTTTAATTTAATTACATATTTTATTGATTACACTTTAACTTAGTATTAAGCTGTGTTCTAAAAAAAGTGAGAATTGCAAGAGTCCTTTGACTAATGACTTCGGCTATAATTTTTTTTTTTTAAGTTCTAACTAACAAATTTTTTATATTAAAAGAAACAAAAATAGAAAATTGGATCCATCATCAATAATTGATTCATTAAATGTATAAATTTAATAGATAATAGATATGGTCAAATTAAATTTAATAATAAAAAATAGTATTGACCTGATTTAAATTTTTCCTTAATTATAATTTTAATAAATTAAAATTAATATCTTAATTTTTTATTTCTGTTGTAATAAGTCCTTAATTATAAATAATAACATCCAATTATTAAAATGTTATTTACTAATAATTTTTTTATTTGTATCTTTTCCAATCTATTTATTTGTAGTTTTCAAAATAACTTTTTAATTAGTTTTGCACAAGCCCAACTTGGAGGGAAAAAAAAACTTTATCTTGATGTAATTTAGGCCCATTAGCTACTATATATATATGATATAATTTTATTATTATAAATAAATAATATAAAGTAAAAATATATTAAGTATAGAATACATCTTAAATTTTTTTAAAAGATAATACTCTATTCATATTTATTTTTAAAAAAATTTAAAATATATAAAAAAACATGTCACATTTATTATTTTTATTTACTTTTATCTTATCATATTTTTTTATTTTTTTATTTTTTCTCTTCTTCTATTCTATCTATCCATTTTTTTTATTTTTCTCAAAAACTTATTCTTCCTTTATTCTCGCACTTTTTCTTATATTTATTTTTTTATTTATTTTCCTCTTCTTTTACTCCATCTATTCTTTAATTTTCTTATATACCAATTCCTGTCCTCCTCTTTCTCTCTCTCTTTCTCGAACATTCACCTTTTCTATTTATTTTCTGTCACTCTCATCTCTCGTCTTCCTCTTCCACTAATTTTTTTCATTTCTTCCTCTTCCTCCTTTTTATCTTCTTCTTATTCATTTTTCTTTCTTAGTTTTTCTTCTTCCTCCCCTTCTACTTCTCCTTCTTCTCCTTCCTCTTTTCTTCTTTTTCTTTTCTTTCTAAATTATCGAACCGCTCAATTATTTTTACTTATACTAATTTTTAACCAATTTTTTGAATGATTAGTTTTATGGCTTATTCAAATCAATTTCATAACTAATTTATTAATTTTTCGATTAAACTTACCAATTCAATCTAATTTTATTTTCATAACATTGGTTAATCACCTAAATGCCATCCACACATCTACATAGACCTTATTTCGAAAGTGCCTATCATTGAAGAATGGGCAAATGGCTAGTTTAGACAAAAAAAATTTTATATACAATAAATTTATCATATTATTTATATATTATCCAATAATATTAAGTTACATTTCTTACTCTTATATTAAAAGTTGATATAATTATATGTGTTAAGTTAATGTAAAAAATAAGAGACATAACTTAATGTTATTTGATAATGTATGAATAATATGACATATCTGTTGTATGTAAAAAAATTTTTATAAAAAATTTTAGGTACAATTTTTATATTTTTATTATAAAATTTTTTAATCAGAGATTGATATATATATATAATTTATATAATTTACTTTTTTTATAATTGTTTAACAAAAAATCGTATTTTTATTTTAATTAAAAAACTTAATAGTAAATATATAAATAATTATGTATAAGTCTACTCCTTTTTTTAATTTTGACATGTGTACTTCACTATTAAATATAATAAAATTAAATAATGAATATTTAAAAAAATTTACTCTTTCATTATATATTTTTATTATTTTATTATTTTAATTTTCTCCATCAATTTATTAGTGTTTCTTTTATGATAATGAGATTATTACCACTTTAATCAACAATTTTTTAGTAATTCCTTTATTTTAAATCATAAACACTAGTGTAATTATAATTATCAAGCTTAATTTCCATTAATGGATATGGATAGAAGTTATTTGATTCACGACAAAGCACTAACCTTCAGCTTATTCAAACACACGCACATATGCCTGGAATTTAAGTTTAAATTTAGAAATCCAACTATCCAAATGTTACTGTGGCTTACAGTAATTTAGGACGTTATTTTGTTATTTTATTTTTTAAAATTTATATTAATATTATTTTTATATATTTATGTACATGATATTAATAAAAAAAATTATTTTTTATATTTTATTTGTTTTAAAAAAATAAATTTTAATTGTTTTATATTTTTTAAAACACATTTTATTTATTTTTTATTTTCTGTCAAAAATAATTATTTAAACAGTTTATTTATATTTTATATTTTTAAAAATAAAAAATAATTTTTATAACTGCATTCAGACAAAGCTTTAATTGTGACCCAATTCTTTGTCAGAACTTTGTCAAAATTACATTTCAGTCACAAATTAATCTTTAAAAAAGAAGAAAATTTGTGACTGATTTGGAGATTGAACATTTTTTATCTAAAAAGTTTCTTCACAAATGAGTATCTTACTCTTACACTTGAATTTTTTTTTAAAACTAATAATTATTAAAAAACTTAATAAGTTTTTTTTTAATTTCTTTTGTTAATTTGTCTCAAAATTATTATAATTTAGACTAGTTTAAATCCCTGTTAACAACAGACTAAAATTACAATTAAGTGCACCGTTTAAGCAAAAAGTCAATTTGATTAAAAGTGAATGATAATATATATGTTGCAGATAAACATGCTTTCTCATTAAATAAATGTTAAGAAAAGGTAACAATTTATTATTAGTGACTGAATAGTTTGAACGAACTTTGAACAATTAAGAACTAAAATAAAAATAAAATATAGGGTATTAAATTACACTTTTTTTTAATATAAATGTCAAAATTATATAGCACTATATTTTTTTGAAAAAAAAAACTTTCCTTATCTGAAATAAAAAGATGGCTACATTGATATCTCTTTCAACAATAGTTAAGTGACTATTTCACATATTTTAATTAAAACATTGTTATATTTATTATTTATTTAAAAAGATGGCTACATTGAAATAAATAATTATTTTTAAAAATTTTTTTGAATAAATTAAATGATTTTACTTTACGGATCGGAGTCTTACTGGTCCCCATCATATAACTAATGATTTCATTCACTTTTATTTGCCCACTCAAGAGCTCATCGATTTTCTTTTTTAGGAAAGACGTATAATGACCCGAGAGTTTTAGGGTTTGTTTTAAATGGGAAGAAAATAAAATAAATGAAATTTAAATATTTTAATTTAAATTATATTATTTATATAATTTTTTATAATTTTATTTAATTTTTAATTAAGTCTTTATAATTTAAAAATTTATTATTGCTGAGTTCTTATAATTTAATAATTTTTTAAATTTGTCTATAATTTTAAATTTTTATTAAATTTTGATGATAAATTAATTATATATCATCTTAATATTATAAATTTATTTAATTAATTCAATATATTTATTTACCTAACATAAATTACATTATACTTTATTTACATAATTTATTTTTCTTTCTCTTTGTTGACATAAATATAAATATTTAGAATACTAATATATTACATGTAAGTAACATGAACAAAATTTAATATAATTTCATCCAAATTTTGATAACCGAAACTAATTTAAAAAAATGTTACACTATAGAGCCTCGATTAATCATTTTTATATTATAAAACTTAATTAAAAATTAAATAAAATTATAAAAATTACAAGAATAATTTAAATTTTAATTTAAAGTTAACTTCAACTTTTTTTTCTCATATAATATTAAAAAAATAATAGCATTCTGAACCAATATATATATATATATATTCTCCTCTTTTCTTAACATTGTTTCTCTTCCAAATAAACTTTAGATTTGTTGATGCAATAAACTTAAACTTGATATAAATAAACCCAAAATTATAAATATGTCAAAGTTTGACTTATATAATGGAAGTGGTTAATCTGTCACAATATAATTAATTAATGTTTCAATTTTTATTAAAAAAATATTTATATTTAATATTTAAAAAGATTTTAAACTAAAATTTTTTGAATTAAAAAATATTTGCAAAAAAAAAAAAAAGACTTATAACCTATAAGAACCATGCACGCCTGAAAATGCAATGTCCCCACTTGCATCTTTTATAGTTCCGTTCGTCGTAAATTGAATGTGGACTGCAAGTACTGTTATCATCATTGTAATTTTTTGGCACATTTGCCACCATATCAATTGTTTAAAATAATCTTCTAGGCAAAGACAATTAATTTTAACTTTGAATTATTTCATATAACTCCTAATTTTTTTTTTTAAAAAAATCAGAATATATCTTTTTTTGGCCCAAATCAAAATACACCTTCTTGAAATATCGTCTTTCGTAATTTAATTTTTTTATTCAATGTTATTAACATCGTTGCTTCAGATGTTGTTTCAATCTTTTTTAGTCACGTAACAAGTTTTTATTAATAATTTATGTATCCACTTAATGTACATACAATAAAACATAATGGAATGTTGAAATTGAATCCTTATATTAATTTTTTTTTTATAATAAAAAAACCAGATTTCACTCACAAAGAAAAGACATTAAAGCATGCAACGTAAGAATATTAGTCAGACTCATAACATTATACAAAAAAATACACAAGTCTGCATTCTTAGATATAGATATCTAAAATTGAAACAAGAGGTAACACACTTCTTTACAATCCGTACGTGATAAATGGTACAATCATATCACGTGTACTTTATAAAACCGAAGTTGTGAAGTTACGACGTCGTTGGTGAGGAACACGAGATCCACACCACACTTCCCCAATCTCATTGACCCCATCCTCTTCATTGGCTTTTCATATATATGAATTAACTAATCTAATTTAATAATTTTATTATTTGTTTGTAACAAAAATGAATTTTACTATTAATTTTGAAAAGATGTGCCAACCACATCGAAATAACATTAGTGAGTGGTCAATGTAAGACATGGTTGACAAGAATGTGTGTTCCCAAATGCAAATGAAGTGATAAATAAATAGTGCTTTGTACCATAAAAACACATCCAAGTATTTGAGCTTGTGTCGTCAATGTCGTAAGCAGGATCGCTTTCACTCTCACTCGTCAACTCGCTTTTTGATCCACAAAAACTGTTCAAGATATATTGAGGCTCTGTGGATTTCAAAGCAAAATTTTTGTTTTGAATATACAACACTTGTGGTCTCATCAAGATATTTTTAAGTTTACGGAGACTAGTTGTGTAGAAAAGTCCCCTTCATTAATGATATATAGTCGAGTTTACATATTATAAATGTTAAAGAGCGTACATGAATTATTCATATGTTTTTACATAGTTCAATCACATTACCTTAATCATATATTTCAACACGCGATCAATCAAGCACTTATAGCAATTTTTTTTAAAAATATTTTGATTAGACCACAATTATCATGTGATACTCTAAAAAGTCTTTATCAAGTTACATCTTGTTAATAAAATTAATAAAATAGTACAATATTTATAAAACATAGTTCCTTGTTCAGTTAATCCGTTAATTTGTTAAATCTAACTTACATCGCATAATTAGATTGGTTTAAATTGTGTTGATAGATTAATTTGAGAGATTGATTTGAGTTTATTTTTTTCAACTTCTTGTGAATGGTTCAAATTGTGGGTTAAAGAAAACAACTTGTTTTAATGTGCCAATTCGATTCATACAACTTGCACAAGTATAAATTGAGTTAGTTTAAATTCTATGATAAATTTTAAATAATTCAACCCATGATATCTTAATTGGGTTAGATTGAAAAAACTTTTCAACGTGGACCAACCAAATTCATGAAACACCCCTAGTCACTTGTTTAACAATAATTCGACTTATTTACACAATTTTATTGTACCTTATTATCTATACCAAAATTATATGATTCTGAATTTTTTAAATTATATTATATATAATATAAATATATAAAAAAATTTTAAAAAATTATGAGAACTTTCTACTTATATTTAAAGTTAAATTGTAAAAAACTTAATATACTTTAATGTATGCTAAACCTTACTAATTATTATTAGTACTATTTTTTGTATGTATTAATGTAAAATAGAAAATATATATTTCTTATTTTAAAATAATAAAAAATAAAATTTATTTAACTTTTCATTTTTCTCACATATTTGAACTCTGTCCCTACTTTTTTCACACTACTTTTTAATTTTATTTAAGTTATATGTTTATCAGTATATGATTTTAGATATTAATAATAAAAAACAGCTATTATAAATATAAATTTTTAATTAAAAATAATTTATTTAAAATATTGTCTAATATTAAATACAAACATCCTTTTTAAACCTCTATACAAAATACAACAAATAATAATACAAGAAAGGAAATCGCGGAGAAATCCACCTCATATCTCCCAAGTGATGCGCTTCGTTGAATTAAAATTTAATTTGACGGCACAAATCATTTCATCGGATAAATAAATACAATTTTATGGGAAATGCATTTCGACCTTTTTAAAATTTTGGAAACAACGATGCCTACAACTTAATCACTGTTTTAGATAATAGTAACAATAATAGTTGGCAACTTGGTACCAAGTGGATCAATGATCATTCCTTTCCTCTTTTACACTTCAAGTGGATTTAGTTCACATAACAGAATTATAATATAATATAGAGTTTTATTAATCACTATACTTAAAATATTAAGTAAAATTTGTAATTAGTTAACAGAATATTTAATAATTTAAAATTTATAAAAAATAAAAAAATAATTATTTTCAATATTTAAAAAATTATTAATCAATCAAATAAAACTTTAACCAATACTTTAAATATCAATTACCAAAATTTATATACAACATAGCATATGCTATTTATAGTATAGAATACATTTTTTTTTAATAAAAAAAGATGTGATGTCGGCCTCCTTTTGCTTCACCGACTTGACTGCCGGGTGCCAATTGTCAATTTGCTTCTCTACACACAAACGCCATAAAAAATTAAGCATTCACACTGAAAGAGACACGTACACACACAGAGTTGACCAATTCCTTATTATTAAGCCTTAAGCTTGATGCTTTGCTTCCCAACTTCATGTTATCACCATTGTTAATCAATGTTTAGTTTTACAGAGCAGAACGATGGGAAGGAGGGGGAGGAATAAATAATAATATGAAGGGCAAGAGAACAGAGATGAAAGGAACATACTTTCTTTTTTCTTTTTACAATTTGAAACCGCTTATACTCATTAATCTATTATATGTTTTAGTTACTTCAAGCAGAAGATCTCCATTCAACACCGACTGATGAGTCATCTCCAATTGTAATTTTCTCTTTCATCAAATTGACGTGCATGTCTTAATAGAGTTGGTCATCGGAGGAATAATCTGGATGCAAAAACAAGAGGTGGGGGTGGTTGATTTCGATTACAATTACTTACATACATACATAAATACACACACACATTTGTGTATATATATATATGTTAAAATTGAAGGTGGTGAGTCCTAGAGAAAAGACACAGTGGAGAACAGAGAAACAATAAATCCTATAATGACGTCGTCAAAGCCAATCGTATTTCCAGGACTCGATAGGGAGAAGGAGATGCGTGCTATGGTTTCAGCTTTGACAAACGTGGTGTCTGGAGAGGTGCCCTCTGATAATTGTACGGTTCTGCTATATGACTCAAGTGCAGATGCAGTTGAAGCTTCTGCAACACCGACATCAATACCATCTTCATCTTATGCTGGAAGTAGCAGTAGCAGCAGCAGTTCTGCTCTGAAGAGAAGCTGGGAAGATGCTACATCCTTATCCTTCGCAGACTTCTCACATGGAGGATCATCTTCATCCCCTGCTTTTCCAACAAGTAAGCAATAAAATTAAACTCTTCACAAATATTTCTATCCTAACTTTCTTTATTTGTTGATGGGTCCATCAATATCATCCATGCATGGTTTTAAGATTAAAAAATAGTAAAAGGAAAAAAAAAATATTTAAGCAATTGACTTTTAGCACTAGATGAAATCTAGGCAAATTTGTTGCTTTTTTGTTTTGTTGGCATGCGATAAAGAAAGAAAAAAGAAAACAAAAATAGCAGCCGCATTATGAACTGTAAAGCCAGAACAAGTGGAAAAAACATAGCCGTTAATGTTGGAATTGGTTTGATGTAATACAGTAGGAGAATGGTCAAGCAATAGGACCACAAGCACAGACACAAGCAGAAGCAGAAGAACAAGAGACATGGGGAATACTAGTGTGTACGAATACAGAACAGTGAGAGAGAATGCGAGAGAAGATGAGCAGCCAAGAAGAAAATACAGAGGAGTGAGACAGAGGCCATGGGGGAAGTGGGCTGCAGAAATCAGAGACCCAGTGAAAGCAGCGAGAGTGTGGTTAGGCACATTTGACACAGCAGAAGCTGCAGCCAGAGCATATGATCAAGCAGCCCTGAGTTTCAGAGGCAACAAGGCCAAGCTCAATTTCCCTGAGAATGTCACACTTCGTCAACTTCCTCTCAATCCCATTGTTCAGACAGAGGCTCTTCAACACTCACAGTCACAGGGTTCTCAGATTCATCAGTTTCCTGCCACTGTGAGTCTATATGATCAGATGCTTCATCATCATCTTCACTCGTCCTTATCGGCACCACCCTCGTCCTCATCGTCGTCTACCTTTGCTTTGTCTCTAACTTCTACGCAGCCTCCTTCACTTCCTTCCATCTATTCAACTATGGGTTATGCCTCCTCTTCCTCTGGATGATCTCATTCTCATTATTATTTGTTTGTCTTTTTTTTTTTTTTCTTTCTTTTTCTCTATTGTTTACAAATTACAACGGACGACCTTTGTAAATTAAGGATTTGATCCTATGTTTTTAATTTGATTCTTGAAAAATAATTTGTTTGAATCTAATTTTTAAATAACATAATTCCAATCATTTTAGTCTTTTTTTTTATTGAATATACAGACGTATAAACTTTAGTCAGACTTGACTAACACTGCAAAAGAACTAAAAAAAAGGACCAGCAAAATTGCCAAAATAGAGCTTTCTCTTGTTTGCAAGCAAAGAAATAAAATGGAGATCTCATTGGGTCTTTTGTCATACATAGTTTAGATGAAATAAGAAAAGGTCAATGGTATTTCATTTCATCTTCTTAGTTCAGCCTAAGCTAGAGATTAATGAATCCTCTCAGCATTAAACACAGCACTTAAGAACCAAGAGAGACTTCAAACCCAGAACAGAATACAACATAACACTTGAGCACTTGAGATTTCGAATGAGAAGAGATTTCATTTGATGCAGAACAGAATATTTCAACCAATCTTTGAACAGATAAGATTTAGGGCAAACCAGAACCACCCTTCAACCTCTACACTTTGGCGCCACGACTCATTGAATGGATAACAGAAGAATCCTTCAGAACGCCTTCTTCTTCAAGGTACAAGATTTGGGACAAGATGTAGGTCTTTCGAAATCCCTAATTCTCCTTCGTTCAACACAGTAAGCACAAAACGCAATTTGGAGGATAGAAAATGCACTGTTCCAATGCAACATTTCACACATTTTTTTTCCCGATTGTAAGTACATTTAAGCTCAAATGTCCTTGTCATTTTGCAGTGTCGGACTGATGTTTAAACATTTGTCTATTTAATGGAAAAAAAGACCAAAACAATCGTGGTTATATCCTTCAGAAATTAGATTAAGATAAATTATCTTTTTCTCACCAAATTATGTTAATATTTAATTATTAATTTATTCATATTTTTACTATTACAATCTTTAAAAATAACATAAAATTTTTTTTATAAAGATTTAGTAGTATAAAAATTAATATTAAAAAATATTCATTGAAGAATGTATCATAAAAAATATAAAAATGAAACCTAAATTTTTTATATTTACATTCACATTCTAAGTGACTGGAGGAGTTGACAATCAAAATTTGGCTTTCTATTTTTTATTTTGGATCGTTAGATATAGAATTTAAGACATGTATTGAGAACTAATTTTTTGTAGTAATCATTTGCAGTAAAATAGAAATAAATTTTAATCTATGTAAATTGATCTTTATTTTTAATCTGTAATAAGAGAGATATATTTTAATTTATACAAATTAATTTTTTTAGTATTTTTTTTATTTTTCTCTCTCTATTTCTCTTCTCAACTTCAAGAAGATCCAAAGGCTTTTTTAAGCAGTGATATGGTATGAAGAACTTCTAGATTTTGCTTCTTGCAAGCACCTTCCTTGGAAGTTGGAACTTACTTTGCGGCTGATTCGTTGTGTGAACGTGCAACATAAATTAAGTTACTTTGCTCAGACGCTCGTGGATTTATATTGAATGGCTTTAAATCGACAAAATAGGAATGGAACTTCAATTCTCATTTCCTTTTCTGTGTATTGTTTTGAAAAATATGTTAGAATTTAGATTGTATATTATGTATATATATTTATAAATATATTAAGATATATAAATGTATATGTATTGTGAATTAATTATTATATATATATATATATTACTATAATAAAATTTAAGAATCGATAAAGTGATCTAATTTGATTTAATAATCTTTATAATAAATAATAATGTGTGAGAACTAATAAAATGTGTAAAATATCTAAAGTATAAATTACTGATTTATAATAGATAATTTAATAATTTAACATATAAGGACCTATATATAAAAGATGTGGTTCAAGTATCTTGACACTATTTTTAGAAATATTTAATTTCTTTTCTTCTGATTCTCATCTGTATATAGGAGATTTAAAGAATATTATTAATCAGTAGACCGATATTCTTAATTTAAAAATTTTATGATGAATTTTGATACGCTTTTATTTTATTTTTTTAGATTCAAATAATTTTGGAAATTGAGTAAATCCAACAGAATATTCACAAACGTGCAACTACATACAGTTTGCTCAATAGTCAACCTCTATCATCAAGGCAGTTAAAACACTGGGGCCAATTGTATGCACACAAGGATTGTGGATTGCTAGAGTATAAATTTTGATAAAGTGGTGAGAAAAAAAAAAAAATCACCATCAATAGATTATAATTTAATTATATATTTTTTCTCTCTTTACTTTATTATTTCACTAAAATTTACACTTTAAAAGATTGATGCTCAAATTTTTATCTCAGAATTCAGGATAGCATTCACAGGCTCCTGCTGACACCTGATCTTTTCAATAAATCCAGATGAGATTAAGCAGTTGGTTGAGAAACTCCAGATTCCTGTTATTTACTGATAAGTACTGTACCAGTAGTAAACAACATTGCTTTTTTTGGTACTAAGCATATAACTGCTCTAGCCTGAATGCCTGAATGCCTGAATGACAAATAAAATGAAAAAGAGATAATTGTTTAATGCAGTTCTTCACTGATCCCATCATTAACAATTCAAGTGAACGTTCTGATAAGGCAGCTTTAGTTCAAAATCACATTTATATTGGGGTCAACCTGCAATTACCATAAAGAAGCATTGTGATCAAAACAACATAAAGATTCAATCGTGTAAAAATGAATAATAAAAAAAAATTATTTGTGACTAAAAAATGTAACACCAAAAGCATAAAAATTAAACCTAAATTTTTTATATTTACAATCACAATCAACGTGACTGGAGGAGTCGGTGTTCAAATGGCTGTTGGCTAAAGAACCTTAAACTTTTGGCTTTGTATTTTTTTTTGGTTCAATACAGAATTTAAGACATTCATACAATTGGCCCCAGGGTTTTGACTGGGTTTACTTTAATGATAGAGGGTGACTATTGAGCAAACTGTATTCACGTGTGTGAATATTTAACAAAAGGATACCCCAAATATGAACGAAAAAAGTGCAGCCTAAAGGTCAGTTTTGGACGCAGGTTAAAAAAGTAAAACAAAAAAGGAAGATGATTCTCAGCTTCCTGAATTTTTAGTCAAAAAGATTTAAAAAAAATGCGAGTGATACGAATCAAGTTAAAAATTCCATATTTCAATGTTGACAGTAACGAGAAACAAAAAAAAAAAAAAACAGTTTTGAGGTGGCAAATGGACTAAAGCAGTGGACTAAACTAAACATTGCATACAAACTTAGCTATATTTCTCGTACACTATCCAGTGGTGGCCACAAGAGTGTATGCCCTTTTTTCTATTTAAAACAATTTATCTCAGTAACACCTAGCACATTACGAAAAACTAGGATTTTGGACCTGTACACTGCGGCACAAGAGCTCTGCAAGTATCTTCAAACTCCAAAGTAATCCTTGCATTATATTTTGATACAACAAGAATATTCTGACAAGGCAGCAAAAGTACTCCACATTAATTGCTCGCATGATAAATCAAAAGTGTCAAAAATAGGCATCTAAAACAATCCTTCCCAACTCAATAGGATGAGGGGGAAGAAGGGATATTAAGGTGTTAACTAAATTACATGTTTTATTAATCTTTCCCTCATATCTTCTGCTGCTTTGTCCTCCAATGATCTCCAAGCAAGTTCCTCTCGTTCTCAAACTCATTCTTGTATGGCTTGACTGCATTGGATCATGTAGCGATAGAACCGGAAGTACCAACATATCCAAATAATGATACAATTTTACAAAAACAGATAAAACACACAAAGAAATCCATTGAGCTAGATTTTCTGGCAGATGGAATTTCATAGATTGGCGGCAAATTTCAAGGTAATCATTGTTAAGCAAATAATACCTTCAAGGATAAACAGGGAGACCAGCTTAAGACAACAAAAATATGTTAATATCTCATAAATGCAGCATGAGGGCAAGGTAAACAACCACTCATAAATATTATTCCATGTTCCCGAAAGTAATAAAGAAGTATAGTCTGAACTGTGAAACGCAATGGGCAACTGAGTCTCCAATACTTGGACATAGTGTTTACTAATTTAATTTCCCTAAACTATCTAGGCTCACATGTCCAAAATCCTTCCCCAAATATGAAATCATTTACAAAGGCATACAATTCAGATGAACTAGTACTCAACAACAAACACTTAAATGAGGAATTAAGTGTCTGTGCACCTTGCATGATACAAAATAAGGATCAACGAACGTAGATGAAAAATTGGAAATTGCAAAATAAAATTAAAAATTGGGCCTCAACTCTCTTCCTTAAAAGCAGAACACTCTTACAACAGCTGTCATGTTGAATACAAAGATCAGACAAAAAATAGGGCACCTACATGCTGAAAGTAAAGGAAAGCAACAATAACCTGAATACCTGTTGACTTCAAAGAATAACCTTCGTTTTTTATAAATATAATATATATGTCTAATGCTAATTACTTAAGTAACTTAAACATTATCTTACACAGAAATACAAGAAGACAAAGGTGATATTAGGTCAGGGATGTCTGAACTGTCAATGCACATGTTATTGTTAATTTACATTTTAATTATCCACCTCCATAGTCTGGTCAAAGGTCGGCCAGAAGATTTTCACTTTAACAAAGATAAAGTAAGAAGCTCTGACCTGGTAAGTGGCAACCAACCACATTTAACATGCTTGCCTCCCCCAATAGCCAATAGACCAACCCTTATGCATCCTATCTTTTAAATTACTAAAGAAAAACTATATATTGGGATCCACAGGAAAGTGAAATGCTTCACATCCACTCTCCTCCCACCTAATTGAACATATTAAAAGAGATACTTTCTTCTTTTTTTGGGTACATGGAGGCATGGGTTTTTGAACTTTAAACTTAAGATCTCTTGCAAGCTACCTGAACTCCTAACCACTAAACCACAGAGAACCATCAAATCATTCAACGATTTCCTTTCCATTCCCTTATAAATCATTAAACAGACCAAAGCATAAACAAAGGATAATTGGCAATGACAGCAAAGCTATACATGTCCCAATCTGCTTTTATCTTCACTAAAGAGTCCAAACAATCAGATCCGGCATACATACTGCAATTTCCAAAGTCTAGTTAAAAAGGCTGAGAAAGAGATTTAGATACAAATATATTCCCAGGTATTGTTGTAACAAATCTATAGAACCAAGTGCAAGAGATATAAAGAGAGAAGGAAAGCATGTAGAGCATATTACATGTCATCTACGAAGCACAGATACTGACACAGACACTTGACACAACATGGACACGAACATGGACACGTTGAAGCGTCAAACTATAGAAAATATAGAACACGACACGACACAGCATATATATATTTTCAGTTTTCTTTTAGTGATGTACTTGTAAAAAAGAAAAAAACTAACCAATGTTATTCTATATTCTAAGTGTCTAACGCTATTATTTTCTAAATCAAATTTACTAAATCTCATATATAACAAAAGAAATTAAAAAAGAACTTTTACTCTAGACTTTCATTAACTTATTTTATGGTATTTTCTTTTATTCTTTGGATCATCCTATGCTTGGTTCAAGTATGATTCATGTTCAACGCATATTTAAGTTGCATTTGGCACATGTCCGAGCTGAAAAAATATTTTTTTTTATTTTGAGACACTTGTACATGTGTCTAACACGTGTTTACAGTGTGTCATGGTTTGTTGGTGTCGTGTCATGTGTCTAACACATGACACGCCTAAAGATAGACGTGCCCATGCTTTATAGCATGTCATTAACCACAAGTGTTTATTTACAGAGGTAAAAGTCTATGCACCAATTCACAACTATGCATTATACTTAAATATCTCAAAAGCACTATATTGAAGTCATTTGCACAATTTTCATAATTCAAGGATGGATTTTAAGTGTATCTCCTCGAATCTTACCAAGACAGAAAAGCCCAAATGCCAGAACCATTTCATCTGCTTGACATTAAGCATGCATAAAATAAAATTGAAAGAGACACCAAATATTCAAAGTTCAGCCACGATATTTGTAACTACACTACATCAAGATTGAACAAGCAAAACAAGATAACAAGTGGTACCGAATCATCAGTTCATAATAGATCCGCTTCAACTCCAACAGTGATGGTATAGCTGCAGGAGGCTGTTCAACAACATTATCACCTTCTTTAGGGTTTTTCTTTTCCTTTAATTCATCAGTGTCAAAGACTGATCTTTCTTCAGAGAGTTTGTACACAAACAAAATCCTGGCAGTCTAGGCACAAACATACCTACATGATTTAAGAAATTCTCAAGTCTGAAACTAAATTGCAAAATAAGAAATTGATGGCCTAGAAGTGATATCATTATCAGAAGAAAGATAAGAATGCCTCATGCTTGTTTAAGAATGAACGCAATTTTCTCTGTTTTTGCCATGGCACCAAAAGTTTCCACCTGTAAAGGTGGTAATCACATAAGTTGACTGACAGATAAATGTACTAACTAGTTACATTAAAACATTAAAGCTATGTAAAGGCTGTCATAAGTCACAACATAACACATCCATACTGACTGCGACTTCTTGCATTAAATCAGCAGCTTCAGCTATAAGCCCTTGTTCTTCCTTAATCTTTGCTAATTTCTTGATCAACCTAGCACTCTCTATATCAACATATATCTACCAAATAATTGAATATGTCAATTATACATAATAATAGATGGATAAACCTAATTATAAAAAGGAATGGAGCGTGCAAACAGCATATGCTCACCTTGCCTGAAGACACACTTTTCAAGGTTTTGATGAGTTCTATGCTGGTTTCAAGGTCCAGGGTCTTGTCAATAACTGGATAGTCTGCTGGCCCATTGCCGTGACAGCCTGTGTGCAAAGAGAAAGCTTTGTGGATGATGAAACATTTAATGTTTGCCACTTACATGATAACTAGATAACACATTAAGTTTATGCAATGAAATTATAAACGGTTAAACCCACAAGTCTTGCAGATGACCTACTCGTGCATATGTCTATAAGTCAAATAACTGTATTATTAAGCAACAACAGGCCCATCCAAAAAGAAACAAGCTGTTCACATGGTCCCCACTCTCAACATGCTGAGGCATTGCCAAAGTACAAACTATATATTGTTAAGGATAATTTCTAAGAAATTTCTCATTGAGGATTGTGAAACCTGAGAAGATCGTAGAATCTGATATGCACTGTGCCTTTAATTGTCTCAACAAAATTTCCATCAATCATCCAACCTAACGTACGAAAGACTTTCTGAATGCACAATTTTAGCTATATATTATAGGCTTCTGAGTTGAAGAAAAGCAATTTTGAAGCGAACTAAACCTGGGCAGAACAAAAGTAATTAAATCCCCTAAGACAAAATACAAGTCCATAAATGGATTTATATAATATTCTCAAAGGTTCTTTCGACTCTCGAACAAATATTTCTACAGAACGAGACGTATAATGCATACCTGCTTGAGCTGATCACATCGTTTCGATAAGAGAACAATCTGATCATTGAGGGTTTGCCGAGCTCACGCTTCAAAGCACAGTCGCAAAATATCAGTAACGGAATTGTTGGTGCAGGCCACATCGCCGGCGAGTCTCATCTGCTTCTCTACATTCAACAAATGCTCTATAGCCGCGTCTAAATTTCCCGTATTCTACTAGAAATTCAAAAGTGTCGTCAGTGACAGAGATCAAAATTATAAATTCCAGTCAAAACGAAGGGTGAAGCAAATGTACGCGGGATGTTAACAACTTCAGAGACAGAAATGTTGAAGATGCGCACAGTTATATTCAAAGCTATATCGTTGAGTGAAGTGAGGGAAACGATGCCGATTACTGGAAATACGTTGGAGGAAACGTAGAGATTATTAAGGTTGGGCCATTAAAATTTTATGGGCCAGACCAGGCCCATTACATATTTAATGGCCCATTACCTTAGTATATTAAGCCTCTCTCAGCACTCATTAATCAACTGGTTTACTGGTGATTATACTTGTCCAATACACACACACACATATATACTGGTGATTATTGTTGTGAAGGCAATTAATTCGGAGAATTCACGTTCCTTAAAATAAAATTCGAAATAATTCTACCCAACATCTAATAACCACTCTATGACGTTGTTTGGTTTATTAAATTTTATTTTAAACGCGTCTGCAGGCTTGAGATCGCTAATGTTGCACAATTACATTATTAATTATTTAAAAATTTATTTAACATGTCATAACTTAATTTATTAAATTTTTTATATTATGGTGATTAACGGATATATATAAAGGAATTGGAATTATTAAAATTTCTGGTTATATATATATATATATAAGTTAATAGCATCCGGAGATTGAGTATTTTTTATAACACTAATAACAATGATTATAATCTAATTTTTTTTGTTCCAGATTCCATGTAAGGATTTCCGTTTTGCCTTTTTTTTTTTTCATCATTAGTTACGTGAAATTATTATTCACACGTATGAGGGACGAAAGAAGGAGAAGGGAAATATATATGCCAAAACATCGTACGTTAAGGCAACACATAACATCTTTTCTTTTTTGTCTTTTTTGGGCCAGAAACACATGACATCTACTTGTTATAGGATATGTATAGAAAAATCTTATTAAGGACACAAATCTGTCAATTTTTATATAAACTTGTTACATGTTAATAATTGATTGGATAAATTAAGAATAATATAATTCAAATTTTTTTATAACTGTCAATTATAATTGCATATATATATATTTATTTTAATAAACTCTTAACACAGAGTGAACTGATCATGTATAGTTATATATACTCGAATTCATGAAATCAGCACTTGTATATATATATTGATATTAATGCATGGCAAGACGCATTTTGCTTAAAATATTTCATAACCCTTCACATGGAAAAACAGAGAAACTTTATAATCCTACATATATAGATATTCTAATAATTAATTGCACGTTGCTACAAAATAGCAATCATATGTGAGACAAATAATGATTATTTTTCTTTGCCAAGCATTAGTTAATTGTGAATGGGGGGCTTCCTTGTGGCGGGAGTGTAATCCATTGAGAATACTTCACCTTCTGCATTACCCTCATTTTCCCTTGGCTTAAATAAGTCATTATGTGCCTCCTCACGAGCTCTATTGGCATCATCCCTACTATTCAAATTGCTTGATCTTTCTTTCAATGTTCGTGCTGCATGGAAAAACAAAGTTATAATTAATTAAACACAAAATTAATTAAGAAAATGGAGGGAAAACTAATTAAAAAAGGAAAATCATGATAATATATTTATATACCTCTGGCTTGGATGGAGATGAAGCAGAGGAGGAAGAAAAGCACAAGTAGAAGACGCTTGTTTTGTTGGATAGGCATTTTATGTGATTAAGTAAATATAATAAGTGAGTCTTTAATTGATCTGATACCATGATATTCAGTATTTGAGTCCCTTATATAGACGAAGCACGAAGCGATTTGCAAGCTAGCTAGTAGCTAGTTGCCACCAAGATGAAGATTACGTTGTATTATGTAAATGAGCAATATGGTCTACGATGGTCAACATCATTGTCTGCTCCTGTCTCACTAGAAATAGACGCCTGTACTGTGCTTTTGACGAAATATTTAAAGGCTAAACGTGAATATATTTGTATCTGTATATCATCCAACATCATGCATCTCCATGAATGTCCACCTTCATCTCATAAATATTTTTTTCTTTTATCGTCTCCTATTTATATGATTTCTAATCTGTTTTCATGTAAATTAAATGATATAACGTTCGTTAATGAAGGGAACTCATGCATGATTTTCATATATATATATATATATATATATATATAGGAGGAAACGTACGTACGTGGGTTGTTTTTAATGTTGAACGTTCCATGCAGAATTTGGAATCTTAATTATGAACATGATGCAGGTGTAAACATTTACTAATTACCGAAGTCATAATTTGTTTAGACTCATCTATTTTTCTTCATTTTTGGTACAAAAGTCTTGGCATTAATTATTAATTTACTTATAGCTTCATTCAATAATTAAGAAATTAAATTAAAGCCAGTACTCTTAGCCAGCAGTAGTGACCCAGAAAATAACATGAACGGTTGGTACCAATATTGATGAAGGAAATATATAATAATAATGTGTGTGTGTGTGTGTGTGTATAATCTTGAGAGTTGAGATGGGTTCATTAAATTTTTGTGAGGGAATATGCAGACAAGACAACACGTTGGAGCCTTCAAGAGGCCCATATATGAGACCTCTGCACCTGTTTCTCCAGCCATTCTCAAGCATCTTACCTCTCACACTCACATCTTGAAAAGATTTCAAGAGAAACATGCAAATATATATGCATATGCTGCCACCTATATGCATTCTCATTTTGGCCTTCAATTTAATTATCGACAACTTTTTCTAATCTTTAATGTACGTATATATTCAGTTCGTGGCTTGTCTATATATATATATATATATATATATATCAATGTCAATATTCCTCTTTATTTTAATAACCAGGGGCCCTTATCACATGTATCTGAATTGAAGCTAGCTAGCTCTAGGAATTGTAGTTAGAAAGACTTGACGACTTGGAGTGAATTGATGAATATTTGTACAGTAAAGTTTTCCAGATATTATTTCATATATATATATATATATATGATGAATGGGAAATTGTTGTGGTGTGCTTATTATTGCTTTTAAATTTCTTGGGGTCTAGTTAGATATTGATTAGATAATCATGGAGTTAATGGAAGATGCAAAGCATTAATGAATGGAGGGAGAAAAGGCGACAAAGGTGAGGGTAGGATCATTTTCAGAAAAGACAATGGACAATGTTAGTTTTTTCATTTAATTATTTAAAAATTTTTGGTATTGTTGAAGAGTGAGTGAGTAAGACATTAGACAATGTTGGTATAGATCACATGGGAGGAGCTCCTTCATCATCTAATTGGTAGGGCTAACCTTGTCCCTTGCATTTCGTGCATACACCAAACATGATTTATAGAGCTAGCTAGCCAATAAAGGCTATCTATGATTGAGAATGAATTTAAGAAGCGACCATCCCATGACCTCCCACTTAAAAACATATATGTGGCCAATTTATTACCAGATACCCAGATCAACTCAACCTTTCCTACGTAAATGCCTATTCTATTAATTACTCTTCATTTTAACATTATATAGATTTGGATCTTCTAAAGTATAAAAGAGTTAGAATTTATGAAATAAGAGAGAGATAAAAAAAAATTAAATTTTAATTCATCTAAGGTGAGTCTTTTTATTTATTTCTCTCATCATTTTTTTTATTTTTTTCTTATTTTAAAAACTTTTTTCTTATATAATTTTTATTCTATTTATTTATTTTCATTTAATAATTTTTTAAAATTAATTTTTCTTAATTAAGAAGAAATGGCTCGCCCTTTTAAGAGAGAAGCGACCCTTCTTCCTTAAAAAAAAGTGATCTCTCTCATTTGAAAAAAGATAATCTATCTTCTTTAAGAGAAGGTGACCCCTTTCTTATAAAAGAAGGCGACCCTTCTTTTTAAGTAAAAGGTTCTCCTCCACATAAGTAGAAGAGATGCTCCCACCTAAGTAAAATAGGTGACTTTACCTAAGCAAAATGGTGTTCCCATATAAGAAAAGAAGGTATCTTAGGCTCTACAGAACACCTTACCTTAGGCTCTTCAATATCAAATAATTTGACATTTAGTCCTAGCATAATTCCTATTGATAAATTCCCTGCTAAGCAAAGTGTTTCAAAATGCCTAATGAATTTGTCCTTTGGACAATAAATTAAGATACTTTACTCTCTTCCTCCTAAGAAGTATGAAATAGTAGAGAGTGTGATAAGGTTACTCCTTCCCTAAAGGCCAGTACAAGGTTGACTTGAGAAAAATCACGCCAAGGTTACTCTAACTTCACAAAAAAATAATGCTTTTAGAGTAAGTTTGGTTTAGGCTGAGCCCCACCCGCGACACTTAATTTAGACAAGGTTGGGGATGCCTTGAAGGGGTGATTCTCATCCTCCTTTCTTCGGGAATAGTCTTAAGGAGTGGCTTGGTAGTATTAAAGTGAAGGTTCTTCGTGCCTATGTACGATCATTCTAGATAAGTTAAGTAAGCATTTAATACTTGATAAATTGATTATTATTTTATTGAGTTCAAATTCCATTTTTTTTAATTAAGTAAACGCTACTAACTACTCTCTAGATTCTTAAAAGACTCAACATATTGCCCACCTATCTCCATGCCTCTATCGTTCATGATCTCCCACTTCCTTTAACTTTAGGCTAGTACTTATTACCAATATCATGTTATAGAATGTACATGCAGTTACTCACTTTTTAAAGACATGACCTATCAGTTAGTAACTGATCACTCTTCTCTCTATTATAAATAAACTCTTATCAGATATTTGAAGAAAATTTTTAAAAAACTTTTGAACAGACGACTTCTTTTTTGATAAAATATAAAAGTTAAAGATAAATTTATACATAGTATTTCCTTCTCCACAAATTTGTGCAAACTTCATCATGTAAAATACTTTAAAAGATTATTTTTTAATATTATATATGGTATATATATATTCACTAAGTGGAACCTTAAGTGTGGACCGAATTATAGTTAAACTATGACATTTGGACTAAATATTTTTAAGTAAAAAGAGTTATATACCAACTAAAACTTATAATTTAGTATTAAAGCGAAAGTTAAGAGTTTAACTTCCAACAAAACAATTGTATTAGTGGAGATCAATGTGTAATAATAATTGTTTCACGGTAAACCTTAGGTGCGAAGCCAAATCATATATAGTCCAATCATATGTGCCAAAATTTTTTACCTCGTAATAAACACTTGATTAATTTAATAATAGTATATTTGATAGATGTAAATTAATATATAGAGAGAGAGAGAGAGACACGCACACACACACACACAAAGTCCACCACTTTTCTAATTAATGTGCCCTCTTTTTCGCTTCTAAGTTATACCAATTAAACCTTCAAATGATATCTCCCACAATTTAGTCTTGATCTTTAACTGTCTTGATAGTTGAAACGGAAGAAAAAAATGAGCAACACAATAAGTTAGCTTTTTTTAAAAAAAAAAAATTAATGCTATATGTGTTTGATTCACGGTATTTATGGGAATCAAAGATTAAAAAATAATCACTGTGCCTAATTTAGTTGTGAAAGGTTTGAATAAAATTATGCACAGTTTAATATTAGTTTCAATTCTTTAGAAAATTTTTGTGAGATTAAAAAATAAAAAAGCCTAAGAGTTGAAAGGGTTAGATCCTATATTATATTAACTTGCTAATAGAAGTGTCAAAAACAAGTTGACTTGTATATCCCTATTAAATTTTTACAATGGGGTTAGAGAAATTTTGTTTTGAATAAAAAATGGCATGATCCTAAAATGTATAAGGCTAAACTAGGTTAGAGTTGGGTCGGAATAGTTTATTTTTTAAAAATATTTTTAATTTTTAACATTTTTATAATAAATTAGTTGTATACTTTGACTTTAGTTCAAATGATATTACTTTTTTATTTAATTTATCTAATTACTTTAATTTATATTTGATTAATATGTTATTATTTTGAATTATAAATGAAAATAAAAAGATGGTAAAAAAACTTTTAGTAAAAGATGGTGTAACGACAGTGAAAAATAAAGAATGAAAATAAATTTATATTTTTTATTTTATGGTGTTGATATATAATGAATTTATATATTATCTATTTTAATAACTTGCAATCTTTAGACTTTATGTAATATATTTTAAAATTGTATTTCAAAAATAAAAATAATGTTTAAAGGTATTTCAATTACCTCATTATAATCTCCTTGTTTGGATTCAAATAAAATTGAATTTAAAAACTCAATGCTAATTTAAATGTTTACAGGTGACCATGTATATTAATGTATACCTACTATTTATACATACATATATATATATACTTACACATATATATCTATATATATTTGTGTGCTTACAAACATAAATATATACATGCATGAATATACATATACATGTATATACATGCATTTAGGTGCACACCCTGCACACATATATTTATTAATTTATATATGTATATATCCAAATACATATGTGTGTGTATATATATATATATATATATTAGTATACATAAAAGTACATTTACTGTATATACACACATGTACATATATATACACACATGTACACTTATACATTATAATTTATACATATATTTATTAGTTACAACAAAAAATTTTATAAGTACTATGATCATTCAAACAAGTAATTTAAAATATAATAAATTTAAATTGTGAAAATTTAAATTTTACAATCCAAATGCAACTTAATTGTATGATTTTTTGTTTGTGGTAAAAAAATTTAGTGATAATTTTTATTTTATAAATATTATTTAATAATTTAAAATATTATTTATATTAAAAAAAGGATTAGTCCAATCCAACCTTGGGCCATAATAAGGCTGAGTTAAAGAAATATTAGCTCAAATTAAAAATGGGTGAAGCTAATCTAATCATAAAAACATAAGGGCTAAATTAGGCTTGAATCGAGCAGAGCTGACTTGTTTTTACAGCTCTACTTGCTATTAAATATTTTTTTTTTTTTTTAAGTTTGATTAAATTATATTTAATATTTTTCATGTTTTAAAATTATCACCTAATATGTAATATATATTATATTATATTATATTATAAGTTACTTTTTGCACAATTACTTTTGGCACATGTTATTTAATTCTTAATGATAACACAAGAAAATTAAATTAATGTTAAATTCCAATATATGACATTAATTTTATTTTTGGAAAGAAGGCTTATTTTACGTTAAAAATTATGTCAATTGAAGGTAAACTTTTTGCAATATATATCAAATATAAGGAGAATTAATACTTTTGGAAGTAAAATTTATAAAAATTATGATTTAGAGCAACCCTCACAAGAAATTAGTGTAATTTACTTTAACAATATTATCTATGGCATTAAGAAGGTAACATATCACTTTCTTGTTTTAAAAAAATGACTAAATTATATTAGCCTAGCTGAAAAGTTTAACTAAGTTTTACATAAAATTCCTCTTTTCTAAAATAATCTTTAGAGTACAAAATCTTCACCTATAATTAGTTTAAAATAAAATTTAGGTGTAATTTTTAAATAATTATTAGAGTAAATTATACTCCTCTCGTTTAAGTGATTAAAAAAACTTATACTTTTATTCAGTTTGACTGAAATATCTTTAATGATATTATTAATTTTTTTAAAAAAATTATAATTTATAAGAAAAAAAGTCTAAAAATTATTATTCGTTTTGAGTTAAAAATGATAAAATTATTTTATTTTTAAAATTTTTTAAAATAAATTTTTATATTGGTCAAATATATATTTAATTATATAAATAATAAATACAAGATTTTTTTTGTCAAATTAAACAAAATTGTAATTTTTTTAAAAAAAATTTAAGAGATGAAAGTGTAATTTACTCTAATCTTTATTATCAATTATTTGCTAATAATTAAAAATAATATATATATATATAAAAGATAGTTTTTAAAAAGTTTCTTTACAACTCATATGTTTATTAATTGAAAATAAATAAAAATAAATTGAGGAAAAAATACACTTTGTTTCCTCAATTATACCTATATAACATATCACTCACCTAAACTTTGATTAGTAATAAATTACTCTCATAAACTATTCAAAATATTAAAAACTATAATTTTTAGAGTTAAATTTAACAATCATGTACTTATCATATAATTTATTTTTCTTTTCTTTCCTAATTTAACTTCATATTATATGCAAAGTAAGATTGGATTAGGAAAAAAAAATAAAACTTTGTGAACATCTTAAATACAATTTTAATATTAATTTTGAATAATTTAAAAATGTGATTTGTTACAAATCAAATGCATTTCTTTGAAAGCATGAAAGCATTCTTGGCCTCTTTTCCTTTTCAAAATATTGTTACTTTCTTCCCTATTATATGTTTGATTTCATTGTTGCTTATAATGAATGCATGCTATTTGTTTATAAAAATGTTTGGCCAAAGTGTTATTTAGATGCGATCTAAGTTCTAAAATATAATGAGGTTTTATTATTAATATAAAATAAAGAAAGGACTGAAACTAATTTACAAATATCCTTATTCTCTGTAATCTGTATATTTTGTTCCATGGTTGGAATCACACAGGTATAGGAGTGCACTTCTTCAATGTCAATGAAAGGAACAAAATGATGAATTTAGACACTCCCTTTATTAACTTGTGAAAATATTAGTGATGAAGAGTGTACCTACGATATATAGTAATTTTTGGTGACTTCTGGTGACATGCGATTTGAAAAGTACAGAGGATTAGCACAATTGATCTACTCTAAAATATAATTGAAAAGGCCAAAAGAAGAGTAATTACTGAGAAAATTAAGGATTATGGTTATACTTAGAACTAGAAATTTTTATACTTTAATCGTTGGAGAAAATGTGATAAGTTTACTTTATTTGACCTAATCTAAAAAATACCTCAATGACTATAAGTAATATTTTTTAAAACTAATCTTGCATTTTCTTCTCCTCAACCACATCAATAAATTACCTGTTACTATGCGCTAGTCCATATAATCGGATGGTCAAGTCTTTAAGAATTGAGTAACAAATGATAACTATTTTTGTCGAAAAACTTGCTTTGAATTTCTCATTAAGTCTCGTTAGTGGGAACCTTTCTTCTCTATTTTCTCGTTAATTGAGAATAAACTATATATATAGATATAGATATATATATATATATATATATATATAAAATATTATCTCATGGAGTTAACTCTTAAGCTCATACTGTATATATGGTAAAACTAATTAATTAACTTATTCTTAAATTTATAAAAAGGTGTAAATTGGTGTTGATTTCTTCTGTAAACTTTTAATAATTTTGTGAAAAGGTGAATTAAACTTATTTTGAACTTTTTTTTAATAAAGAACAACAACTAAAATCTTCTCCAACAGAAAATTAATTAATATATAAAATTATTTATAAAAATATATGATTTAAATAGATTTATGTTAAAATATATAATATATTTAAATTTATGTAATTAGTTAATAAAGATATATATTTTTAATAGATATTTATATATTAACATTATTATTAAATTATACGAGTTTGCAAGTTAAAATTTTATGTGCCTAGGCTTCGTTCTTACCAAATTTGTTTAAAGCTTGACAACCTTAATTAATATATATATATATATACACACACACACACACTAAAATGTAATTTTTTTAAATTATAAATTATATACAGATAATTTTTACTAATTATAAAAATTAACTTATATATTTTTTAAATTTTACAATTTATATAAAAAATATTTTTATTAATTTTTTATTCAAAATTCTAATAAAATAGTGATATGTTAAAAAAAAATATCTTACCAAAATGCACAAAACTTCTATAAACTTCAACCCTTATAATTTTTTTTTTTTTAAGCTTTAAGCATTGTATAAGAAACATCTCTTAAACTTTTAGTCTTGTATAATATTACCTTTTTAAATAATTTAAGGTGTTTATTTTTGTTAGAATTTTAAATAAAAAATTAAAAAAATTATACAAGAGAAATTTTTTTATACAAATTAAAAAATTTTAAATTAACTTTTATTATTTTAAAAAATTATTTATACATGACTTATATTTAAAAATTCCGTGCATTAATTTTATATATATATATATATATATATATGTATATATAATAACCATTTGCAATGATTGATAACTTTTGATGCCGAACACACTTTCCGGGAACAACAACATGAAATAACAGTAACCCTATAAAGTGAGTAATTCCCCCACAAAAGGAAAAAGTATCAACAATCCTAAAGGCCTTTCTACCTTGAGATTTAAATTTCTCAATAACAATTTTATTGAGATTTCCTTTCCTTGTCCGAACTACTCACTGTTTCATTTGCCATATATACATATATCATGCATTTCATATATAATCTTCATGTTGATACATAATAACTCCAATTCTGTGAAAATGAACACATTCAAGCGGAATCAATAAGACAAAAGGGTAAATATGTTATTATAGATTTGTCTACAAAGCAATTTTCAGTATCTCCTCAAAACTTGTGGAATACTCTTTACACCTAAACAGTGCAGCTAGCTAGCTAGCTAGAGTGAGTGTTACATATATGGATATTTATTCTCCTCAAGGTTCAAAGGTGCAAAACATATAACTAATTAACATAGAAATATATATACATATATAGGAATGAAGAGAAGCAGCTTGAATATCCTAGTGCTTGCTCTTCGAAATTAATTAATAATAAAAATTGGGGATTTAATTATGAATTGGAGGGTTCTTTTTCGCGGGAGTGTAGTCCATAGTAACCAAATCATCAGCATCTAGTTTTTCTGCTTCTGGACTCTGCAACTTGTGACTGTACATGCTACTACTACTCTGTCCCTTCTCATGACCTTCATTTATTGTGTCTCGCAAATTTCTAGCTGCAAGGAAATAAAACCACAAAGATCAGTAATTGGATTAAATGACATGAAGCATAATTATATATACATATAAATATATAAAATATACCTGAAGCCGTGATAGAGATGAAGCAAATGAAGAGAAGAGCAAAGAGCAGAAAACGCTTGGAGGGAAGCATAAGCATGTTGATTATTGTTGAATGAGAAAAAGTGTATCAATTGATTGTTGTAGTTTGCAGAACAAGTGTAGGGGAGGTCCTAGTTTTATAGGGAGAGAAAAGAGTAGTACTTGGCACAATAGGATGTCGAGGGTGTTGCATAACAAGATGAATAAATTGTTGTAATTTTGGTTCAAATCATTGTCTCCTGCTTTGTCCTCCCTGAAAACGACAGCGCTTTGCTTGCAGAACACAATCCAACTCGACTGCAAAAATGGATCCCCTTCCCTTGTTCTTATCTCTTTGGCACTTACCTAGTTAGTGTCCCCTAACACTTTCCACTCTCTCTAATTTTCAAGATTGGTAGTCCTCTGTAATAATTTTCTGCAATAGAAAAGACTTTAATTTATATAAGTTGGTTCTATTTTTTAATGAGTCTCTAATTTTTTCACTCTATTTCTAATCTCTTAATCGCAGAAAATCTCACGGCCTAATTTTCTGCATTCACCTAAAATGTATGCTAATGGTGCTCAAACAAGCCTATATATCATTCAAGTGGGAGATCAATTGTATCTCTATTTATTAATTTGGATTCAATTTTTTTTAGAATTTTTAGATTTAACACCCGGTGGTAAATGATGTTATAGAAAAAAGAATTATTTGGATCATAAGTATGAAGGCTTATAACAATAGATTAATTAAATTTCTTATTTATTCTTTTGAAAACATTCCCTTCGAAAATTGAAGTAAAACTTAGATTTCTTTATTATTATTATTATTATTATTTTGCATGTTTTTTGGCCGACAAAGCAAATATGAAAAGAAATTCTTTGTCAACAAATATTTGTATGAAACAAACGGATTAAAAGAAAAAAAAGGGCACATTTTAGAGTATATATATATATATAGAGAGAGAGAGAGAGAGAGAGGGAAATCTAGAGATGAGAGACACACCAATATATGTATAACTAACCTATCAAAGTTGGAGGAGTGTGATGAGTATGGTTGAGCAGCCTAAGGACATATCATACAAAGGAGACGGAGAGAAGTGAAACACTACTAAAGCCCTTTCTTCCCCCCCTATATAGCTTGGGACAACTTTATTTAATTCCTTAGTTAATAATTACCATGCAGTTATCCAGTGTGTGCGTTCTTATTTAACTTGTCTGCACCCTTGCTTTAACTATATATGTCTCTGGTTGACTAAGCCACAAACCATCAAACCAAAGCATGCATTAATGATTCAAATTAGATAGCCGACACTGATGGGGCTTCCATCCTTGTCAGATAACCCCATCAACATTGTTTCTGCAGTAAAAATCACGTGGGAGAGAGAGAGGGCTACTCTGTCCCTTAATTGCATATAACCCAAACATGATTTGTGTTTTCAATTAAAGTTTAACAACTATATTGGTGCAAAATAATGATTAGTAATAAATAAATCAAATTAATAATTTAAACAATATCATGTTTATTTGAGTATATATATATATATGTATTTTAGTTTTTATAAATATTTTTTTAAAATAAATGTTAAAATTTTAATTTATTATATTACAAAGAACTAATCTATTTTACTTTGAATGGTTGGGACGTCAACAAATTTAGCTGAAAGCCCAAACAAGGGAACCACGTACGCGACCTCACCAACAACTAGTTGGGTTCGAATGTGACCGTGTCTCGTGCGTCCAGCCAGGAGGGCCGCACCGGAACCTCAAGTCCTACCCAAGACCTCACCTGGTCCTGGTGTGGTACACTGGTATGAGAATGATAAGCGAGTGGTCCCAAAGGCCAAAGCTTAGGTTTAGGACTAGGCTAGAGTGGTCCGTCACGTGCTTAGGAAAGTAATTATGACGCTTGGTTTTGGATTTATTTGTGCGTGAATATGATGAATGGGACTAATATCTTTTACTTGTCTTTGCGTTGTTAGATTAGACAATAGGAGCAGTCATGTTCATGCTTGTAGGGTTCTAACTCACGTGCTTTTGCTCCTATCCTCTCATACACGGTATGGAGCAACTTAACCATTTCCTCATTATATTCAATGCAATATACTCACGAGTCATAGTCTAACTCTATCACTCTTTATATTTTCTTAATTAAAAGTAGCGCGAATTTAAAAATTAGAAATTATGATAGTACCAAATATTTTATCTAAAATTCTAAATCCACCCTGCTCTCAATCTCAATATCATATCCTCGTATCCAAACAAACCATGCCCGCGAAACTTCCCGACGCACGAAGAATCACATTCACAGTGGTCCTCCAGACACAAACGATACCGTCTTTGTCGTCCACAATGGCCAAACGCCACCCAATCATCAGCCGCCTATCAAATTCCGACGTTTCAATCGTGAAATGCATAATTCTGATCCTCACGGTTTATGTGGTCAGTCGATTTGGCTTCCTGTCAATTTTTTGTTTGGCCAAGAGCTGTAAAAATCTTAGTTTCTTTCTCAGTGAATTGTTCGTAAATGTGCGTTAAATCTGATGCTCTTTGTAGTGGCTAAAACTTGGGAATCTGAGTAAGTAATGCATGGAGATATGAATCTTATCTTTGCGTATTTATAATTTCCATATCATTCTATTCATAATGCCTTTACTATATTATTTTTCTCTAAATTTAGGGACAAAGCATTGTGGACTCGGCATGAAGAAACTGCATCAATTTCTGATCACGAGAAGTGGAAGATGACTGTATCGCTTCTCTGAGTGGCCCTTGGCATGCGTCCACCTGGTCCTTGTAGGTCTCACCACCATGTATTCAATAGTATATTCACCAATTCTAAAAAGCATTTTCATTTTTTTTGAATGAGAAAGATTCTTTCAGCAAATATGAAATTCAAAAGATTGGCGTTTGCATGACATAATTGTTAATTCAAGCTTCTCAACTTAGTGTTGGTCCCAAATGCCACTATCCCCAATTGAGCAGTGGTGTTAAAATTTCAAACAGGCTAGTGGCCACCGTGTTGCAGGTACAAAATGCACCAACTAACAATAGAGAACATTGCCTTCTTTTTAAATTTGGTATGCATGAACCTTGAAGCATTTTTATTGGAATATGGAGAAGAGCAAGTCCTTCTCGGCCTATCATTCCCCCTCGTACTCTGACATCCGAGCTGGGTACGAGGATCAATGCAAGTCTTACAGCTTCAACGGTCCAAGTGGTAAAGAAGATGTTTTGGCTTCCAATGGGAATCCAGAGCTTGAAAGGAGAAAAAGGGTAGCATCCTACAATATGTACACCAAGGAAGCTAAGCTCAAATCCTCCCTCCGAAGCAGTTTCAAGTGGATCAGAAACAAGCTTGTGTATGACTATTAGGATGAGTAAACTAATTAAACCATATGTCGCTCCTTTTTTCACAGTTTACTTATGTTAGATTGTACTTTTTATGATTGCGAATAAACAAGCATTCTCTTCTTCCGAGTCCTTTCTCTAGTATTAGTTTTGGTAGTAGCAGTCCTCTAATCCTCCAAGGTTTTCAATCTTCATACAAAAGGAAGAATTTCTGATCGAATAGAAGGTAAATACAACATAGAGATAGGGTACAATATTTTCTTACTTCAGCATGTCTCACAACACATTCTCTAACTGTTTATTGAGAAGACTATACCATAAAATTGTAACATAAGTTACAAGATGTCCAAAATACGGACTCATTTATTTAACACACAGCTTCCAAGAGGGAAGAGTGAGTAAAATAAATACTAAAATTACAACCTTATAAACAACGTATAACGCATTCAATTTTGATGGCTCAACCTTTTATTTAATTCATAAAGATTTGATAATTTGTCTGGATCAAATCGAAAATCCACGGCAGAAAAGGACTTGCGAAACTGATCATTGCCTTCTCTGCCATTGATCATATTAATCATATTGGCCTGTAACATGCTGCCGTAGTTCTTGATGTTCTTGAGAGCGTTGGGATGTGCCTCAGTCCTGGGAGATTTTTTCTCAGTACTGGACAGAAAAACTGGGGACAGTGTGAGAGAGGCATTTATGCTCCTTTCTGTCATATATTGTTTTGAGCTGTTCCCTGCTTCTTGCCCATTTATGCCTGCTTCCACATCCTTCTTCTGTCAAAGGTACAAAATTTCAGAATGTAAAATGACTGTCTCCATAGAGATTCTTGGATATACTGGTCTTTGTAAAAAAATTAGGCTTCTATCATGAATGTACGTATAAACTTGCAAGATATACTCTTTATCAGAACTTATTTCTTACATGCTTCATGTTTATTTATGATTGACTTAGTTTATTTTAAAACATTTCATGTATCCATTACTCAACACAAACTTGGTGCAACTTGTGAAGTCTCACCTCTTTTGACGATTCTGAATCTCTACTGAGTTGTCCAGCAGTTTTTTGATTCTTTCCTGATTGACTCACGTTATCTGTTTGAGATATTAGCCCTTTCTTGGAAGACTTGTATCTATATATATTATGAAAAGCAGCCAAGTCATAAAGAATCTAAAAAGCACTTACATAATTAAAAGATATGATAGGATACGATACTAACATTGACAAAATATGCAGTATTTAAATATAATTTGAAGTGCTGTGTTGTATCTGATATTAGTATTGGACATAATACAACTCCATTTTTTTAGTGGTGCGCTTCACAGTGTAGAATCCATTATTGGACTTAGGTTTTCCAAGACATAAAAATTAAATTTGCTGATTTTTATTTTTTACCACTTCAAAGCCTTTCATGTAGTGAAAGAAAAAGATATTTATGAGCAGATAGCTTACCTTTTACGTCTTTTAGTTTGTGAGCGTTCATCCTCGTCTTTGTGTATTACTGGTAACGATGAAAGGTCGCATGGTAAAGGACTAGCCTTGAAGAACTGAAAGCAGCAGCCTACTAATTAGCATGTTGCAATTTGCAATACATGTATATATATGTGATACACAGGAAACAATATTCTCTTTCTGCAATCTGAGGTTTATAACAACAAATTCATTTTATAGATTAAGAAGTGCAATCAAAGAAAGCAATAAAATGCAAAACTTGGAAGAAAAAGGAAAGAGCTCACTTCAGTTTGGAGGGCAGAGGCAGCAGTGCCACGATAGTTAGGATCAAGATCAAGAAGCGTGGTCAAAAGTCCATAAGAAGAAGGAGGAAAATCCCTGAATACTTCCTCATAATTAGGTTTGTAATGTGGTGGCCGATAACTTGTCATTAGTTTCAATTTCTTCCAGTAATCATCTGAAGGAGAACCACAAAGTTTGAAGATCATGTGAAGCTGTTCAACCTACACAAATCACATCAAATCCTTACTATCCATTTCCAATTTGATCTTTGAAAAATATACCTTTACATTCATTCCTTTATAAATATATAATTTATATTACCTCAGTCCTTCCAGGCATAAGGGGCTTTCCAAGGAACATCTCAGCCAAAAGGCATCCAGCACTCCACAGATCAATGCCAAATCCATAATCTGTTGAACCCAGGAGTAGTTCAGGAGCTCTGTACCAGAGTGTCACCACTCGATTTGTGAGAGGACCTTTAGGTTTAAGATCAAAGGAATTTGCAAGCCCAAAATCTGCTATTTTCAGAAATCCTTTTTTGTCTATTAACAAGTTCGAAGCTTTAATGTCTCGGTGCATCACTCCCCTCTGATGGCAGTGCTGCAGACCAGAAAGCAGTTGCTGCATATAGAGCTTGATCTGTACAAAACTCAAGTGCTTAACCATCAACAACTTACAAAGTGACTAGGTTGATCAATACTTTAGCATTCATATGTGTGTGTATATATATATATATATATATATATGTAATATCATTCCTACATTAATTAGGACATATATAACATATAACTATATCTGTATAAATATGTTTTCAGTCAGTCAAAAAAAAATTTCAACCTGTGGTTCAGTGAGTTTCTCCCCAGGGCGGGTGATGATTCGGGTTAGGTCTGACTGCATGTAATCAAAGACCAGATAAAGACTGTACTGCATCCTTGAGGTGGCTAGGCCATCAAGCTTGATGACATTGGGGTGATTCAGCTTCTGAAGAATCATGATCTCTCTTGCCATAAACTTTATACTTTCTGAATCCGATGTGTCAAAACGAACCTTCTTCATGGCAACTATCTTTCCTGTGTCCTTATCTCTGGCTTTGTACACATTGCTATATGTTCCACGTCCTATCTGTAACCCAAATGCATGAAACATATTCAGATTTTGCAGGGCAGGAGGCTAATCCATTAATAAACTCAAATCAGAGACTCCTAGAATCGTTTCTACGTAGGAATAGACAGAGGGAAAGAAGTGACTTGAGATTCTGAATCCTAAATGTAATTATGCAAACAAGTCAGCCAGCAAATATGCAGTACGACGATGAAGAAGCACTATCAAACTTGTAACGAAACTTTTTGTGTATTATTTTTTAGTTATTACCTTTGCGAGCTTTTCATAAGAATCAGCGCTTTTAGGAACAAGAGTAGCCAAAACGTCTCGAGGTATATTATCAACGAGCCACTTAGGCCACCCATCCACATATTCATCTCTTCCAATCATCTTGTCCACAAATCTGTTAGAAACATTCCCAACCTCATTATTCTTGTGTTCTCTAGCAATCGCTCTTTCTCCTTGTATTTCTACTCTCACAACAACACCACCAGCAGCACTCTCAGTTCTTGAACTTGAAGTTGAAATCCTATCCGCATTGATCTCTGAGTTCATCTTCGTCTTGTTATCAGAATGCGGCCTCTGATTACTGAAGCTGCGGTTGATTGGCTTGGATGCACTAACTCTCTCAACATACCCACTACGTTTTTTCAAGCTGTCGATGCGAGAAGGAGATTGCTTGCCGTTAACGCAACCCATGACGACGACGACAGAGAAGGATGAGACAGAGATAGTGAGTTAGAAGGAGAAGGTGTAGAAGAAGAGGATGATGGAAGGAGAAGCTATTTTGGCCGGCATTGTTGAGATTTTTGGAAGTATACAATGCAGCAGAAGCAGGGAATGATGAATAAAATTAGGCTTTCTCCGTCAATGACGATTGAAGAAATGATTGAAAAAACTCGGTTTGGATTATCTCAACTAATCAACAACAACGGGACTCTGTTTTTAACGAACCCAGGAATTTCATATTGTCTTCTGAAAACATTGGCATTACGTACGCCAAATAGTGAACATGTAAATAAATACATTTTCATTGTCTTTTTTTCTTAAAACAAAATAAATCCCTCAAGTTATATTACAATTTGATCCTAAAACTTCTAGCGAAATCTCATTTACATGAATAAACTAAATTTAAGCTCAATTTATTGGTCAAGGATATTATAATGAAATGTTATCTTTTCGCTACATTCAGTCACTAGATATTGGATATGTCTGAGCATCCTAAATTTATTAATTATGATTTGAGCTATGGCAAATGACAAATTTACTACTGTCGTCAACCTTTTTTTTTTTCTAGGATAAAGCAGCAGGAACTGTAAAATTTAATATCCCGGATTATTCGTAAATTATTAAATTATAATAATTAATTTATTAAATAACTAAATCCAAGTAATATATTAAACATTCAATTAAATAAGTTCCGAAATTGATAATGGACTTGATAGACTAGCAGCTAATTTTAGTTGTTAATTAAACTAATCGATAAAAAAAATTAATATATGAAATTTAATATACTGGGAAGGGATCAATTTAGCCAAGCCTTCGGTGCCACCAAATGGGTTTAAAAAATATAATAAACAATAAATAAAAAAAGGAATCAGATATGTTAATTTGTTATGACAAGTTGAATACCATCCCAAATATAAAAAGTTATTACAAACTCCCTAGCAGTTGACATCTGTTTGAAAATTATAGGATCAAAGCGAAGACAAATCATCAAAGAAATAGTAGACACCTCATGGGCTCTGATTTTGGCAAAATTTGTACTTGAGGATCCATACTCGTCTTTATGCTATACTGCCATTACTCTCGAGGAAAGCTCAGTTTATCAGCAGGCCTCTTTACTTTTGTCTTTTTTCCTCGTCTCTACTCTTTACAGCTTGTGTTTCTACTATGTAAATTTTCTTCTATATGCACTAATCTTCAAGAGGATGGAGTCATTTGGTCTCCAATGTATGCATCTAAGCTGCTATCTAACAAATCCACCGATGCTAACAGTGTCTCCGCCAGTAAGCTTCTGAGCTGGCATACCAAGATCAAACGGCCCCAAAGAATCATTCTGCATTCGAATATTATAATTTAAATCAGCCATCTGAGAAATCAAAACATAACAATCAATGATATACTTTAATAAGAAGCTTGCGTACCCAACTGATTCCTGTTAACCCAAGACTTCTTTCTTCATCATATATACGTGAAAGAAGCAATAAGTCTCTCTCAGACTTCCCGGAAGCAGGATCTTGGGGCAATCCATCCTGATCGTTAACCTTCATAACACCATGACAGAAAAAAACTGATGTAAATAATCATAACAAGGCTTCCAAGGGACATACAATCTACATACAGAAACAGGACGCTGGTGTCACATAATGTTAAATCCTGATTCCAATCCCGATGCAACGTATGAGCATATTTCACCAGCGATGCAGTTTTGCCATAGGTTACTGAGAAACCTTAAATCTTCTGTTCATGAAGGCCTAAAGAACCTATTATGTATTTGATAGGATCCAAGTGGCTTGGGGAACCCTCCCTCAAAAGCTAGCTATTGAAGGGGGAGAACCAAGCTACTTAAATACCCCATCGAGCATCCCATTCTACTCGATGTGGGACTTGGGCATCCCATACTACCCTCATCCCTATCATAGCACCACCCTTGAAGAGCCGACGACCCGGCGGCTGCACTCTGCGACACTTCACTCGGCGTTGCTTCACTCCTCCGCGGGTCAGCCCCTCCGCCGGTCAGAACCCTTCGCAGGTCAGAACCCTCCGCAGGTAGCCCTCTCCGTGCCGTCGACAAACCAGCTCTGATACCAATTGATAGGATCCAAGTGGCTTGGGGAACCCTCCCTCAAAAGCTAGCTATTGAAGGGGGAGAACCAAGCTACTTAAATACCCCATCGAGCATCCCATTCTACTCGATGTGGGACTTGGGCATCCCATACTACCCTCATCCCTATCAGTATTCTTGAGTTTGACTGAAATTATACATAGTCTTCTACGAAATCTTCTTTTATATTTATAAATCAAAGGCCAAAAATAAATGATAATAAGCTAAATCCCACAAATTAAAAATTGATTGTTTGAAGATTGGGGAAAAAAAGGACAACTAAGAAAAAGCTAGTTGGTAAAAGGCGAGATATCATACAAACTGACTCTACGAGTTTTAGCATCACAGGATCAGATATGACTTATGAGCCACATGAAACAATATTACATTTTAATAAAAGATTCTAACCAAAAATATGAGCAACAAACCTTATCTGCATTTGGCAACTTGAATTGGTTAGAAACATCCAAACTGCAGGTTCCAGAATAAGCCTTTCCACTGGCAGTTTGCACATTTATTCCTGAGGAAGAGAACTTTTGAAGAGGAAATGCATGACATGTTTCTTCAGCATCCAATATAGACAGGCGTAAGTCTTCAGTAGATTGTCTTGAAACATGAGGATGACTATTTTGGGAAGCAATGAAAGCATCCAATGAATCAGAGATTATTTGATTTGGTTGTATGCCTGCGTTAGTGTCATATAATTTATGATCAAGAACACTTAACTTGCCCTGTAAGGATGCTTCAGAGAGCAGTCCCCCGATGCTTATATTGGTAAGACTATCAATCCACAGCAATGATGGCTGTTCCAGGTTACTACTTATTGGCTCATTATCCTAGTCAAAACAAAAACATGTATATGTTAGAAAACAGATTAGAGATGGAATTGTATTGAAACAAGTTTCAGGATAAAACTCAGTTATTTACGTTATGACTACTACAAGGGTGGCATTTGTAAGTGATAAAGTTTGCTTAGAATCATCTGTGTTCCAAAATCCCCACATATAAAACGAGTATATACTTCATCCATATCAACCAACAATCCCCATGTCTCCTGTAATAAATTGCTTGTCAATTAACTCCTACCATTGTTAATAAAAAATGCACGACAAAATATAACAGCTTACCACTGGAACAACTGATACATTGTTGATTTTCTGAGCCACAGTTGCACTTGGTGCACCATCTGTATCAATTACTCTGAACTCCTTACTTGGTACCTCAACCTTGTCTAGTTCATCATTTAAAGCCTTATAATTTGTATTGCAACCTCCCAGTGTACCTTCATACTGTAAACCAGCCTCGCAGACAAATGATGCAGAAAGCTCACCAAAAGATTGAGGTTCATGTTTTGAGAACCAACCGTATCTTAAAAGTGAGGGCAAATCACAAGATTATATAAACTACCTATCACATAGAGAAAGGAACACAAAAGAAAATGATCAGATATAATACCTTAACCGGAAAATTGGAGGGCTTCCAACAGCAGCATAGACAACTGCTGCTGTTATTTCACTATCATCTAATGTCCACCTTCTGCAGTTAGTTAGATTTTCCTTTATATAGTATGGAAAAAGCATAGGTTCCCCTATAGCTACTGTTGAATTTTCCCACTTTTTTCCAAGGTGTTTCAGCACTGAAGAAATTTTCTTTTGACCTCCAAGGGTGAGTTCCAAATATGGATTATGACCATCCTGAAGAGAAAAACATGAAAACACAAAAATTCATGCAGACTGGTAAAGATGTAAAAGCATTTCAAATTTGTCCAAATGTTTCATGTTTCATCATCTGACCTTTTCCAGTCCTATTTGTGTGCCTTTATTTATTGGAAAAAGTTGTAACTTCATCTTTCTAGAAGAAATGTTTTTTTTGCCAGGATACAGTTCAAGAGTTTTCCTCTCTTCTGTAAGGAATATATCTTGGCCAGAAAGTTCTGGGCAAGTTCCCAAAACTTCCTTAAGAGGTGAACTCTGATCCTCATTTTCATCCAACAACTTTTCAGCAGATCCTAAAGGAAAAAAAAAAAAAACAAAATATCCAGGATAATGAGAAATGAATATCTGCATATTTTCAATTAGGAGTGTAAATGAATTGAGCTGAGCCAAGCCGAACTTTCATGGGCTCGGACTCGGCTAGTTTAATAAATGAACTACTCAGGGCTCGTTTCGTTTAAGTGAAATGAGCTTAAAATTTAGATCAAGCTCAACTTATTTTGTTAAATGAGAGTTCGGACTCAAATCGTATAACTTGAGAAAAATTATACAAAAATGAATTAAATGAGTGTAATAATCTATAATTAATTAAAAAAATATAAATCACAAATGTATGATTCCAAAATTTAACATTTAAAAATTAATCATAAAAGAACATTTAATTAAATGCAAATTGGTTATGTACAAATTATTTTATATATTACATTAATTTATCAATTGTATCCTTTCAAGCATTTTAATAACAAAATGATATATTTATACAAAAACATAACAAATATAACAAATTTAAAAACAAATATACATAAAAGAAGTGTTTATTTTTTATATATATAGAAAAAAAATATCATTTAAATATTTATTATACATGTAATATATATAATATTTTTACATTATTTTATTTTTAAACGAGTTGTTCATAAACTAAACAAGTCGAGCATCAACTTTTCAAGCTCGACTAGTTTAATTAAATGTGCTTAATTTTATGTTCAAGCTCATTCATTTAATAAATGAATCAAGTCCAAACGAACTTTTATACGAACCAAGCTTGAACTATTTACAAACAGCTCATTTCATTTACACCCCTATTTCTAGTATGTATCATCTAGTCTAAGGAAATATCATCAGTTGCCTGAAGAAAAATATAGGATAGTTCAATCTACAGATTTGAATCCATATTTTCTTCAATACACAGAGCGAATCTGCTACAACGATTGAGAGGACAATTAAAACCCAAACAATAGTTTAAACCAATGCAAAACTAGATTTAAGTAAGATGTATCACCATGTATTTCATGAATCAGCCTATTATTTCTCTTTGAAGAATTTTTTACATCAATGAATCCTGTCTTTTGAATGCACATTTTAGAAGTCTTCACAGTTTTTCTGACTGGTGATCTTCCTCTTTTCATGATAGTTAAACTTTCCTGAAACAGAGATTGGGAAATAACCTTTATCATTATCTTTCGTCAAGAGAAAGCACCAAAGCAACAATTAATATGATAAGCTGATGGTATAATAAAAAATCAAGCACTAGAAAATTTATCAAGTAAGCATCATCAGGGACCGGGTTTACTTTTAATCACCATAAGTGTTTACTGTATAACAAAGACAAACAGATAACAGCAGACCAAAAGGGTATAGGTAGTTTGTCAATTAGCAATTACTTAATTTTCTTATAATTAAAAATAAAAAATCGACCAGATTTTACTCCTTAGTCCCTCCTTCCCCAGTCTTTCCAAATAGATGCTTCCATTGCTAATAAATTGCATCCTTTAAAGAAAATTCGCAAATTAAGAACTGAACAGAACTATCCACCGTTTGTATAGTGATTCAAACTAATGTAGCATATGAAACAAAAAATTTTGAAGTTAACTTGATCAGACGAATTTTTTCCAGGATAATCAAATATGTCAAGCTTGTGATTTTGGATCTCTACATTTGAGAAATAGTATATTTCTTTATATTTAAAAAGGGATAGGAAGAAAAAAAAATAAAGAACCACCGAACCACCTTGAATGACCAAATATTTTTTCCTCTTATCTCTACCTATTGCAGAGAAATGTATAATTTCTCAAATTTAGATGATCCGAACCCAAGCTTGTGCACCTACTAGAATCACCGAAGGAATAAATTAAAGTTCCACAGAAACGCAGATTAATACCATAACCAGCACCATGAATTAATATTTCAAACTGTAGATGTCAATTTGAGAGACAGAAGCAGAGCCCAGAAGCCCAATTGTGATTTCCATCATAATTAAATAGAAACACACCACGATAAGCTAGATTTTAGAAAAATTAAAGCCCTAATTCGGTTATATGAATGAAATTAAAAAGAACATCAAATCCCATGATTTATGGAAAAAAATTATAACCAAGGATTTCTAACATACAAAATGTCAGGAAACAATATTAAATCAAAAACGCCAAACGCGAGGGAATTCTCGTCAACTTGATATGCGTATCAAAAACAATCCAAGCGAACAGCTTTACGAGAATGATAAACAATAATGAATGGACTCAATTTACCCCAAGAAAGCGTGAAATTAAACAAGCTAGGTTGAAATTGAGGTACTTGGAGAAGCCTCGGATAGAAGCATACCTTACTCGAATGAGAGGCAGAGTCGAAGAGAGAGAAATCAGAAAGTGCAAGAGACAGTGAGGGCGGGAATGAATGTTAACGACGGTGCCAATGTTCCATTCAATTATGTTTTCGGAGGCAAAAGGCGGCGAAGAATTTTTATATTTCTTTTCTTTTTGTTTTCATATATTTGGGCCAAGTTAGGCTTCTCTTATAAACATTTTCGAGCTCTCACTATTTTAAGGAATTAGGGCCATAATGGGCTGGCCCTATTAATATAT
This sequence comes from Senna siamea, assembly GCA_031216115.1. NCBI lineage: Eukaryota > Viridiplantae > Streptophyta > Magnoliopsida > Fabales > Fabaceae > Senna > Senna siamea. Next base: position 15,589,148 of record CM062359.1, on the reverse strand, counting down.
ATATATATTAAATGTTAATTTTTAGAATTGTTACTTTTAAAAAATGTTAATTTTATTATATTAAAGATAAATTTTAATATTAATTATTCATATTTTTGGCAATTAAAAAAAATTAGATAGGTATAATCCTATTTAAACTTTTAATATGTTATATATATATATATATATATATATAAAAGAAGTTATCATTTTTAAGTAAAAGAAATTATTGTTTTTAAGTATTTTAGTATCTTTAACTAACAGTTTAAAATAAATGGATAATTAATATGAGATTTTTAAGATTAAAGTTTTTATACAAATAATCAATATTTAATATTTTACCATATATATGCACATTTTTCTAAATATTAAATTATAATAAAAATTATTTTAAATTTTTATTGTTTTAATGTCAAGAAGACGTGAAAACATCTCAAAACATTTTATTATTATTTATTACTTTAAATGTGTCTAATAATTTTATTTTAAAATAATATATTGGTAATCAATATCATATTTTTAATAATAATAATAATAATAATTAATTTTAACATTTTAAATTTTCTTGGTACATAAAAAATTTGAATAAAACAAAAAAATCAACTTTTTTATTGTTTTAAATATCTAAATAATGTGAAAATATCTCCCCACGATAATTTATTATTATTTATTACTTTAAATGTATCTAATAATCTTATTTAGTATAATTTAACATATTAATTTTTATTTAGGAGTATTTGCAGGTTAGATTAGTTTAGGCTAAGAAATTTTTTTAACTAAAACTAATTAACGTATGATGAGTTGGTTAGGTTAGAGTATAAGAAATTTATCATAGGATTTGAATTAAAGTATATAATATCAAAAATAATTATAGATTGGATTGTGTCATTTGCAAGGTTGGGTTTTTTTAAAAAACAAAAATATATATTTGCATTTAAATTTTTAAAATAAATTAATATATATAAATTATAAATATAAAAAAATGATTATTTCTTATCTATATAAAGACTAAAATAAATGAATCTAAAATCATATAACTTTCTCATCTACAAGTATTAAAAAAAATTAAAGTGAAGATATCTAATTTTTATATATTATTTTAAATGATGACACTTTCAATTTATTTTATTATTTTTCTGAATTATGAAAAAAGATGATTAAATGAGTTTAAGTAGTAAATGTAAAAAATTTTAAAAAAATTAATATTTTAAGTTGGACGAATTAATTCAAATTGAAAAGAGTTAATTTTATTCAACCCATAACTCAAACTATTAATAATAGATTAGAATAAAATAAACATGAATTATGTGAATTGATTAAATTTGATGAATTTACGAGTTAACCCAATCTAATAAATATTCGTATTTTTACCCACTTATATTGATTAATTATAATTTTTTTTTTCTTTTTACTCTCATTCTTTCTAATTTCCAACATAAAAAATTATTATAAATTATTCAATATTGTATTGCTGTTGAACATATTGTCCCTTAATATTTCTACATCATACTTTAATATATAAATATATATATATATATTTAGTGTATTTTTTTTGTTATGATTTTTTTGTCATAATTAATAGGTCAATAATTTTACAATAACTCAAGTATATATAAATTTAATTTAATTTATTACCAAATATAACAAGTAGGGTACTAACGATTTGTTTAATTTTTTAATAATTTCTTGTGTAAAACAAATTTATCATATTCTAATTTAAATAATTATAGACATCAGTATATTTATATTTTGGTTTGCAAAGTAACGAAGTGACTAAAAGATACTAATATTTTTGTTTATAAAGTGACCTGACGTAAATTGATATATTTATCTCTCTCCTAAACATTTTTTATAAATGTTTAATTTAATTTATAATTTATCAATTTTCAATATTGTGTATCTTCTTTTGTATTTATTTTATAAGTATTGATTTATTTAATAATATTTATGATATTTAATTATTAATTAATAAATCAAAAATCTCCACGGGCCGTACAATGTTCAAATTACAGCATAAACTAAGACCCCAAAAAAGAAACGAGATTTAGAGAAGAAAATTGACCGAATATACGTCATACTCAAATTCATAATTTAGAGTGGAAATTTGTTTGGGTTCACAAATCACAGAAGACATGCTACGATTCAAGATATATGATTAAATTCTCAACAAAATTTTGGCTGTTATTCATTAGTTGACAAAAATTAAGGAATAATAAGTAAAAAAATTTCAAAGAGCATTTTTAAAATAGGTGAAATAATTGAAATATATGTTTTTAAAAATTAAAAAATTCTAATATAAAATAAATTTTAATTTAATGATTTTGTTGTAATAGTGAAACGTATGAGTAATTTCAAAGAAGTCCGATTTTGTTTTAATAGGGCAACGCTAGTGGTAGTCAGATACACTTTGACAATAATTCTTCCCCAAGTTCGGCCGTGTCACTGTGTGGCCCGAGGGGGAATTATAAAATGTTTTTTTTTCTTTTAAAAGAAAAACATTTATTTTAATTAAATAAAACATTTGATTTCTTCTTTTTTCATAAACAAAAGTTATGAGTAGTAAGCAATTTGTTTTTTTGAAAAAGAAAATTAAAAATCAAAGTTTCTTTTAAATTAGAAGTCAAAATTATTTTTTTACATAATTACTTATGTCATTTTTTATCTACTATCTCAAGATACATATTAATTTTAACATTTTATTAGTTTTAGAAAGAATTAAAAATAATTATCAAATCCAAAAATTATGACAAAATCATTTATCAAATGATGTTGCCAAGTGTCAATAATGAGAATTACAATTTTAATAGATTAAGACATTTAATTTAAGTGATGAAAATACCACACCGCAAATATTGCACACGACTATCTTGTACTATAATCAGAAAACGCTTGTTCTACAATACGTTCATGGAGTAATATCTTTGGAGAGCACAACATTTTCTTCAGAACTATCAGCTTACATATTCAAACTGGACCACATGATACACAAATGAATAAAGGAATATCCACATCAAATTTCAACATTCCTCATCACACACAGTTATAACCAGAGATTTCAGCAGCAGCCACCTTCTCCTTCATTTGATGTTCTCTATTCTAGCAATAGCATCAGCATCAGTAAGAAAAATCATTGCCTGGACTATCTGCATGCATGTCCATGCTATCAATGGAATTGGAAGAATTAGTATCCCTGTTGTGGCTATTAGGATAACCTATCTCACAGTTCCTGGTTCCATTCCCAGATGACATGATATTACTTGAAAGACTGCCCCCCTGTGCTAGCTGATATGGCTGAAGGCTGCGACGAATTGGGCTAGAAAGAGCATTGGAGAACACACAATTTTTTGCTTGTTGATCAGGTTGCCCACTGCGAATTCCATGCCCTATAACAGCTGCTGCAAATGCATTAGAGGGCACGGATGCACTAACATTATTAGCATGCATTGCATTCTGGGAGTGCTGCTGATTAAATGGCTGCCTTGGGGACACTGGTGATTCTTCTGCTCCATATTCAAGCTCATTCTACAAACAGAACATAAAAATCATGATTAAGGAGTCGCATTAAATGGTCTCATCCATGTTATATGTGTCTTCCGTAGCTAAGAACATCACAAACGAAGTTTTGTAGTGTTATTGCATTGCCTCAAATCACTGTCCAGAAGATCATTAAGGACAAGCTCAAAGGTTATTGATCTGGTTCCGTACATCCATGACTCGTTTTAAGACTTGGGTTTAACCTTTATGTCCCTTTAAAAGAAGTTTCACGTTTGAACCAATTGATAAGGGATGTATGTGCAAAGACAAACTTGATGCAACAGAAGTTGCGTGCCTACTCCACGAAAAGGACAAACTAGATGCCAAATAAAAGTAGGATGTACCATGACAAAGGAAATTTCATAATTAATTCGGATAGAAACAAGGGCAGAGAGACAATTCATTGAAGAAGAAACGCTAAAGCACGCAAAGCCCAAACCCCTCTCCCCCCCCTTCCTCCTCCACTTCCACCTGGAAAAAAAAAGAAGCAGCAAATATTCAGAGATACCAAACCTGCAAGTAAGTAACTATATCAATTGTTGCCACCCTTGATCCTTCTTCTTGTTGTCTAAGAATCCACTGATATAATTTTTCCTGTAAATTAAAGGAAGCGGTGTTAATCAAAGTAAGAGATGGCGGCAATACCAGTTTTTTTCCGCCAGCAACAACACAAATACACACACCAAGCAACGAACCAAAATCAGTGTGTACCGGCTGATTCATTGACATATCTACAATTGAGCAGCCAGAGGAATCAGCAAGCTAGTTAATAAAGAAATAGTAAAATCAAGCTAGTTTTGATTACATATTACAGAATTGTTGACTGTTGAAAAATTCATGTAAAAAAGGACCACAATGTCAATTAGGAACTTTAAATAACTAAAAAAAAATGTGCAATTTGAAATGCACTCCTTGCTGAGGAGTTCTCAAGATATTCAATTGAAGAATGAAATACGGATTTGCCTAAATTTTGATTCACCGAAACAAGACATGAAACGATGCATTTAAACGCAAATGTCAAACTCAAACACTTCATACCAAACTAGTTTAAGTACAATAGAACTAGGGCATATTCTGAATTTTCAACATCAAGCTTTCCTCCTTCGTTCTGGAAAGGTTATCATTTTGTATCATTAGAAATAGATGGAATCTATAATCAACGAGACCACAACAAGCCGGTGTCTATTATTGACTTCCGATAAGCAATCGGGAATCTCTAATTTGTAGAAAGGAAAAGCTTCCGATGTCAAAACAGTACCAGAAAGTAGTTGAGATAAAACCTATCTGGTGCGTGGTAAGAGAGATTGATAAAAACGTTACAGGAAAAACGAAAATTTCACAGGCTTACGCCAGTTAAAATCAATCAGACGACGAAGAAGAGTAAAAATGCAGTTATTCTGTAATCCTCCACAACAATTCAACCCGCACAGATTTAATTTAATCGCTCACAATTAGGAAAAGGCGAACAACAAAAAGCAAATCACGAGAGAAAGGAGAGAAAGAATCGAACCAGCGCGTGACGTTCACCGGCTTGGAAGGAGAGTTTTTGCTGGTTCATAGCCTGAGTATAAAGCTGAGAGAGGGAGTTGGCGGCGCTGCAGAAGGTGGAGTACATGGTGCGATCGACCTCATCGAGGCGTGTAGCGACGGACTTCCTCTTCTTGGCCATGGGAATCCAAGGAGAGAAGGCAGAGAATGGAATGGTATTTATGTGAGTGATGAGGAATAGGATTGAATTGATTAAGGGTAAAATGAAAATGGGGAGAGGCTTTGTTTTATGAGGGCAAAAGTTGGTGTGAGAGAGAGAAAGAGAGAGAGAGAGAGAGGATGAATCTCCAAGTGGCGTACACGTGGCGTATCTTGCCTATTGGGCATCTATCGATGCTCTTTTTTGCTTTCACAAACAATCTCAGACTTAAGGACGTGTACGTCACAACACGTGACACATATGCCGCCTCATCTATTGCAATTTGCAAGCTATTGTTTAGGGAGTATAACCGTTTGACTAATATGGGCCCATATAGGCCCAAAAAGTAAGATGCTCTAAAGCAGATTTGGGCTTTATATGTCTTAAACAGCTTCCTCCCTAAAAATAATTTTAAATTTTTTAGATTTTTTTTATAACAAGAGAGAGATAAAAAAATAGGTGTCTCACTAAAAATTCATCTTAAACAAATTAGAGATTAATTTTTTTTATTTATCTTCTATTATAAAAAAAAATAAAAAGACTAAAATGTAAAAAATTCAATTCTTACAAAAACGTGACTAAGGGACTAAGGGTGCTCTTAACTGTTTGACTGAAAATATTTTTAAAAATATGTTTTTAACCTTTTCAAATAATGATTAAGATTATTTTTTATAATTTTTTTAAAAAATAAATATTTTAATCATATAAATATTATCATTTAATAATATTCAAACTTAAAAATTAATAAAATATAATAGTCATTTACATAATTTCACTTAAAAATAAATATGAATAAATTTTTAATTTTATATAATAAAAATATTTTTAAAGTTTTAAAAATTTAAAAATAAAAACTAATTTTAAGAAATAAAAATAAAAAATAAAAAACTGAAAATATTTTTACCAACCAAACTTGAACTTCATGCATAAAAAGCAGAAGAAAATGATGATGCTTGCATGACTGTGACATCGTAACTCGTTTCATTCTTGATTTTTCCTTATGAAAATGTACCATTGACATTCAATAAGCATTGTCTTCTGCATTGATTGTTGATAAGAAATAGCAAATGGGGAAGGCAAAAGCTCACACCAGACGCCGAAAGAAAAGGACACTGATAAACCACCTTTAAACCCATAGCAAACCTTGCTTTCTATTTCTGAATTTAAGGAAGCAATTCCCTATTCCTCATAAATTTGCACAACCTTTTCTTGTAATTCTTTTTCAGAGGCAGCCATAATTGTTTGCGGGGAAAGTAAACTTGACTCTCTATTCTTGGTCATGACATTTCCAATACTCTGTTTTTGTTGCTTCCCATCCTTCTTTGATGGCTAAATGTGAACTTATAAAGTAGCCAGAATTGTATAAATTGAGATCCGCAAATCAGGCGCAAGCAGTCAAATAAGCAGTGAGCGAAGTACAAAATGTATGAGCTGCTTCTTTGTCTCTGTCTCAAAGACTTGTCAAAGACTCCACCTCTTTCTCGCTTCTACCGATGCTGCTGCTTTTCATCTCCTCCAGTTTCTGTTAGCTTTACCTCACATTAGCGTCTTCCTCTTTTTCTCGCTTTTTTCCCTCAGGTACGTATGGCTTCGTAGGCTTTGTTCATCTGTCTGAAAGATAAACCATGGGGAAATTTCATGTGTTTCGAGGATTCTTGATTTCTTACGGATCGTGGATCCGTGTTAAGAATTCTATTTGAGCTTGATTTTTCCTCAGGTTGTTTACTTTGGTGATGTGATGGGGATTCTGCAATTACTCTTCGATTCCATTTCTATTGTTCTCTGATTCACTATATATTTTGGCTGAATTATGCCTCTGTAGAATTCAGTGTTCATGTGGTGAACTTGAAGATTCATATCATGGTGCTTCAAGATTGTTCATAAGAAACACTGAATCAACTATTTTTGTGCGGCACATCTCTGGATTGAGATATCATGAGTGGATTAAAGTTCTAATTTCTAGTTGTTTTAGAGTCACCTTCAAACCATGTTTTTGTTTTACACAAAACCTGATTATTGCTAATTTTACATCATGTTGACATTTGACAAGCAAAATTTCAATTCAGACATGAGCTGTGCAGTAGATCAATAGAAGAGTGTCATTTAATTTACTTGAATTCTATCATTCCTCTGATATTAAAGCCGTGGAATCTCCAGCTCGATGTCTTCTGCAAGCAAGGTTGATAGGAAGACTGCCATTGATGTAGCATCATGGATGTTCAACGTTGTCACGTCTGTAGGAATAATCATGGTCAACAAAGCACTCATGGCTACTCATGGTTTTAGTTTTGGTATGTCCCTCCTCATCGGCTTCTCCCTTTTCTGTTTTTTCAATTCAAAAGAAGATTTTTCTATAACTAGTTGGTCAAACAAGGATGTGATTTATGGTTGCTTTGCACTAATCCTGAGTCCTGACATTATAATTCTTAGATATAATGCTGTACGTTATGCAGCTACTACCTTAACTGGTCTGCATTTCGCCATGACAACCTTGTTGACAACCATTCTCAAACGGCTCGGTTATATCCAGACCTCTCATCTGCCATTATCTGATCTCTTCAAATTTGTGCTATTTTCAAATTTCTCCATTGTGGGAATGAATGTGAGTTTGATGTGGAACTCTGTGGGGTTCTATCAGGTAAGTATTGGTAAAAAAATTATCAGATTTTGGACAAACATATCATTATGTCTGTGTTGATTACCTTTTGAAATGAAAATTTCAGATAGCAAAGCTGAGTATGATACCTGTATCATGTATCCTGGAAGTTATGTTGGACAAGATGCGATATTCGAGGGACACAAAGCTAAGCATTGCATTAGTTCTATTTGGTGTGGCTGTCTGTACAGTCACTGATGTGAGCGTCAATGTTAAGGGTTTCTTAGCTGCTGTAGTAGCCGTTTGGAGCACCGCAATTCAGCAGTATGTACGTACAGTAACGCAACATTAAACCCTGAATCCTATTTAGAAGATGATAGCAACAGATCAACATGTTATACATTTTACACTATGTTCTGTGCAGTATGTGCATTTTCTTCAGAGGAAGTATTCTCTTGGATCATTTAACTTGTTAGGCCACACTGCTCCTGCACAGGCAGCAAGTCTACTTGTCTTAGGTCCCTTTCTGGACCACTTGTTGACCAACAAGCGAGTTAATGCCTATGCCTACAGTGTGACATCCCTTGTAAGTTTCTATCTTCTTTCCTTTTTTAATAATCAGAGATTGGATTAGGCTGCTCCTTTTGAAGCTACCTTAAATATGCTTTATTACTTTAATGGGTTTTGGCCTATGCAGCTTAGTGCAAATCATATTGATTAAACTAATGATGAGCTGCTTTTGTTGTGTGCAGTCGTTGATAATTCTGTCTTGCAGTATTGCAGTGGGGACAAACCTCAGTCAGTTCATATGCATTGGTAGGTTTACTGCAGTATCATTCCAAGTGATTGGACATATGAAGACTATACTGGTGCTGACATTGGGATTCAGTTTGTTTGGAAGAGAGGGTCTAAATGTGCAAGTAGTTCTAGGGATGATCATTGCAATAGTGGGGATGATATGGTATGGCTATGCTTCTTCCAGACCAGGAGGGAAGGAACGCCCTAGTAGCTTTTCCAATGGTCCTACTCTTACCACCAAGACACATGATTACAGTATGCTACCATTATCCTCTGAACCCGATCAGAAGGTCTAGAATTTAGCAGTAGTAATGTTACAAGAAAGCAATAAGCCTTGAAACTTTTTTATAATGCATCAAATATATATTAAATAATTTTAAAACTATATTATTCTCTATTTAATCTATTAATTTTAAACACGAGTCCATATATAATTAGACAAACTCAAATATGTAAAAACATTTTCCTTTCTTTATAATGAAAAGAGTTGAGCAACCTGTTACCGTAAAATGCAACTCATGCAAGAAAGTTGCTTGAACCCTCCAGAAGAACACTATCTATCTACTAATATTAAAGAGATCTTTTCGTAAATTTTTTTTTTGGGTACACCAATTCGAAGCCACGCCCTAATGTGTCCACACACACTAATGAACCACAAAGGCATGGACGAATCAGTTTCGTACATGTTATTTACTAGCGAATCAAAAGGTTGACATATTCCAAAAGCGTACAATAGAACTAAAGTGAAAAAAAGTGTATTACGTAAAATACATAAACATCGTCTGAAATTTGTTTTTCATCAAATTCTGTAAAATTCACTAAATCATATTAATAATCTGCACACGAATTAATATACAAAATATAATTTATTTTTATTCTTTAAGTGACATTTGAATTAATGTATAAAATATTAATTTTAACGAACGTCACTTTCATCCAATTCCTATGTAAATCTGGGTGACTCAGAAGTCGTCTGTACGTTTAAGGCATATTACGGAACTGAAGAGGGGAACGGCATGCATACGAAATTTGTCCGTTCAAACAAGTGATGCTGCCTATCGCCAGAGCTCAATAAAGGAGCATAGTAAACGCCTAACATTACCCTTCATTTCATTCTGTATCTCAGCAAAATTAACACTGAACCAAAGGAAGCAACGTAGCAAAACAACTTCTTCCACCCCTTGTGCCTCTAAATTACCCTCCCAACTATTCATGAGTCATGGTGGTGCTCTTTCACGCTCTTGTAATTTGAGATGACTAATGGCAAGGATCTATACCCACATAAACCAAAAACGAAAAAGAAACCAACAAAATAAAAAGAGAAGCAAAAGAGAAAGAAAGACTTGTATAAAATAGAAAAAGATGAAGAAAAAAAAAATATGAAACATCAGATGAGTGGAGAAAAAAGAGATGAGAGGACGTCTAAATTTCGAAGCGAAAAAAAAAAAGTTATAAATAATTTATACATTGATATTTTTAAAATTTTTTAAAAAAATTGATAAGTAGTTTATTAATATATTTAAAAAACATAAAATGTATTATATTTTTATTTTATTTTTATATAATAATATTATATAAAATACTTACTATTATTCTTAATCATAATATATAATTAAGATATAATATTAATACTGATTTGATCATAATCAAACTATTGAACTCTAAACCAATACCTTAATATTATGACCGGTGACTATCAACTTAATAGTTCCTGAGAGCAATCTGTAAAAAGTGAATCTGCACATTCAAAACAGTTCTGAGATATACAAGAGATAGGAACATTCAAAATAGTTCCTCTGTGTGACTATCGTTGCATGTTTCTCCACTTGTCCTTCAAATCAACCTGAAAAATTATCCAAGTTATATTGAAAGCTTAAGTTCAGAAAGAAACAAGGCACAACAATAGAGTACATGAGTGGCTTACTTCAGTTCTGTCTGCCTTTTTAAATATATCACTATAGAAATTTAGGATTGTCTTCCAGTTGCCCTTGCCAAACCTATATAAGAAAATATGGAGAATAAGAACATAAAATCACAGTCTGAAACTTTAAAAAATTTATTTATGTTCTCAGTCCAAGCAGGAAAGGTCTCAGAAGCCCAAATCACTTCAAGTAGTCAACTAGTGTGGAATTGCTGACTTATGAGAAAAACACCATATGGCTCTGGCATTCTCTCATCAATCACAGACAAGAACCAGTACACATAAACATGAGGGACGAAGCATGAGATAAAAGATAAGGAATACCTCCCTAAAAGCAATCTTTTTTAGTATATTGAATACATAAAAGAATTAAATCCCAAAATATTTAACCATGGAGAGTTGTGGTTGGACTAGTTTAAAACAAGCACATACTTATTTACACCAGCTGCTAACGTCCGCTCTTCCAATAGAGTCCATCTTTTGCCTCTCCTCCTTTTCCTAGGCGTTCCTTCAGGCGAGTTATTTATTGAATCATCCCACTGCAGAGAGAAATAATACCCAACATGCCTAAGAAATATATTCAACCAAAAACTTTGTGTCCACCAAATTATTACTGAAGAAAGAGACCATGAAAGATATATATAATAACTGAGTATACACAAAATTAATACTCCACCTTTAGATCAACACCTGGCTCATCCTAATACTTATAAGCTTAAAAAGAAAAAACAGAAAATGATAAACAAGATTACCTCATAAGTATGGGCAGTACTATTTCGTTCCATTAAGTTGGGGCGATGAACATTACTCCGATTAACAGAAGATTTTATAATAGCATCAATAGGTTGATAAAGCACCATGCTCCTGCAAGAATTTGGCTCTGGTACATCAACATCTCTACTCTGGTTTTCAAGAGGCGGCTCATGACTAATGCCCTTCATTGCCAATTCGGATCTTACAATCTCAGACTTCTGCAATATATCAGGAAGAGGGTCCTTGACCACTGCTTGTAACTCCAAAGAACTTGATTTAAGAGATTCCCGGAGTTTTTTAACTTCAACACTAGACAGAGGGTCATATTTGCTAGACATTGTTGTTGGGCCCACTTTCTCATCAATAATTTTAACTCCCCTCGGTTGTGTAGAGGATGCAGTACGCTTATGTTTAGGCCGCAGCTTGCCATTCTGACTTGCTACAGACACAAAAAAAAAAAAAAAGATTAGACAGATATGCATTGTGGCAAAGAAAAATGCAAAAATTATTTTTTTTGGTGTTGGGAGGGAACCAAGGGGGGGGGGGGTTTCGCCTAGCAATTAGCAATTCAATAGTATTGTCGTATTGCAGAATTTGTTGTGGCATAAATAACCTGGAAGATATAGAAACAAAAGATTTGTCTAAACTAATCTGAATTGGCCACAGTCCAGTGGTAGGTTGAAAGTAAGAAAAAATAATAAGCATTAACTAGGTTTCATGGTTAATCAAGCAAACAATCATATCACGAGTTTTTTTTTCCTCCTTTGACAAGGAGAGTTGAATAAAATATAATTTAAAGGGTACAAATAAAAATGTTTATTCATATAGTTACTAATATAAGGAAAAATAAGACGCATCTAATTTTTTTTTAAAAAAAAATGTAAGGCAAAACATGGAAACAACTTAAAAACACATAGTAAGCCCTCAAATTATGCAGAATAAAAATGCATCCCTGAATCCACAGCTAGTTTCTGGAACAATAACAAGCAATGCTACCAGCACCACCTATGCTTGTATGCCCCTTCAAACTTTTAACTCATACTAAATACTAGTTTGTGTTGAATGATAACTTTTAATTTTGCTTAGGAGACAAAATATAATTTGCTAGTACCACATACTATTGTGTATGAACATAACTCTTTTGCCGGTTGACATCACAATTTATTCAACAATCATGATTCAAAAGGGATAAATTTTGCAAATCAAGATCAAGAACAGAGACTAATATGGAAGAGGCAGGGCAGAAAAACAGACCACTCTCTATTTCTGGATCCAATTCCCGATTTCTATCAACCGAAAACACAGCTTTCTTTTCCAATTGCTCACTGTCCTGGTTTCCAACAGCCACTGCCGCCTTCTCCGTGCAGATTGCAGCATTATCCAACTCAATTCTGTCACTCGAAACTAAACCCTCTCTGGTGTTAGATGAATTCTGTAACCTTGCTTCACACACATTCAAAGGATCAGAGGCCAAGACAGGTTCACGAACACCTATGTCGCGACCCTCTTCAGGTCTATCTGTTGCAACCTTCCCGCTTAAACTACACGAACCCTTCACTTCAGACAATGTAGCTGCTAACTCAAGAAAAGAAGGGCCCATGAAAGCCCAGGTTTCTGCCAAATAAGCCCTAACCTTATCGAGTGCAATTCGTCTGGAATTCATGTTCGCTAACCTCTCGCACACCTTCGAGTTCCAAAGCGCGGCCTCTATGTCATCTCTCCATTGAATCAACTCAGCCGTCAATAATTCGCTACCTTTGCCTGACGCCGCCGCTGCCTCTATTTGCCGAACCCGACCCCTCCAGATCCTCTTGACCGCGTCTAAATACAAACCCTGGTTGTTGTCATTATCGTCGTCGTCGTCGTCGTCTGATGGCCCGAGATACCTGATGGTGCACTCCACAGCAACAGCGCAATACGCCTGCTTCATCGTCTCCGTGATTGCAATGCCATCAACCCTATCTAACTCCTCGATAATCTCAAGAGCATCCAATAGGGTTTCTGTGAATGAGGCCGTAGACACATCAGATTTGATAGACCTGAGAAGTAAAGTTTTCTTCAGCCGCGAATCGATACCAGAAATGGGCAAAACCTTGAAGATCTTCTTTGCGGTTGAATCTGGAAGGGAACTCCGAAGGACAAACTCCAGTATCCAACGGGCTACATCGGCGTCCATTGCATTGGGAAAAGCTGTAATCGCTGGTGAAGCTGGAAAGACGAAATCTTGATTTCAATCTTTCAACTTTCAAGGCAGTCTCGGGCAAGATTGCCGTAGAGAAAGGGTGAGTAAAGACAATCCAACTGAAACGGAGTTCCGAAAATCAAGTTTGGGAGGAAGAGAATGTTGCCACAACTGTCGTAATGATAGTGTCATTAAAATGGAAATCATATATTATATTTCGTCAATGCCACTTTTTTGAGACATTATTATTGGAAAATAAAATGAAAAAGTCCAAAAGAAGCCAATTATATAATGCTCGGGAGATTTTGCGATGCTTAGCTTTTTGCTCTTTAAATTTGAATGAAGTTTTAATTTTGTTATTTATTTTTCTCGTTTTAATTTTATTTTTCATATTTATTATTTGATATAATTTTTTTTTAACTAAATGTTATATGTAACATCACTCAGTACAAAGTTGAATCCAAAACTCGTGTATTTTTGCTAAACTAAGGTTGGGTTAAAAAAAATTTTAAATGAGGCTAAAATAATTATTAAATTAATTTTTTATAATTTTTAAATTTTTAAATTTTTAAATTTTAAATATTCAAATAAAATATTTTGATTTTATCTAAACTTCAATTAATTTTTTACCAAAATAATTTCACTTGTGTTTGAAATAAGGATGATCACTTTTTTTTTTTTTTCCATAAGAAGTGAAATTTATAAATCAAAATAGGAGTACATCACAAGCACAGGCTATGACTACCCAATACTTGATCTACGAAAAAATACAATTCTTGAGAAATCAGCCAAAAAATTAGAAGAGACAAAAGAAATGATTGAATAAAACAACTTGAAGTTGCATTTTTCATGCATAGCATAACCAGAGAGGCAATCAGCACAACTATTTCCCTCTCGGATGTGACTAAACTCGATCTGATTGAAGTCCCTGGAAGAGAACTTGCATTGATCAATAAGAGTTGAATAATGGTTAGAAGTAGTCGCATTGTTACCAGATATAAGCTTGATAGCCTTTAAGGAATCAAATTCCATTAGAACTGGACAGTTTAGTGTAGACAATTTTAAAAAAATTTAAATTGAACAAATCAATTTAACATAAAAAGTATACTTATTAATTTAAATTTATAGTATTAAAATAAACAAAATCATTAATCATTAATTTTTTACAGATTTTTTGATTGGTTTAAACTTATTTTAGTATGTCTAATTTAAACATTTAAACCTATCAATTAAAATAAATATTTTTTTTTATATATAAATATCAACTAATGACACGAACATGCAAAATTTTATTTATTAATAAGATAAAATCATAATTATTTTTTGCTAATTCATAAATACATAATAATATAACAAGATAATAATTATATTTTTTTTAATCTAGTCTAAAAATTATAAAATCAACCTAATTTTTCAAAGTCAAATTTATAAAAAAAGTATAACACAAACTAAGAGATCACTTAACAATACGTTTCAAAAGATAGGATAATTATATATATATATATATATATATATATATATATATATATAGAGAGAGTTGGATTTAGTTTCAACATAATAAATCGAACATTGATCTTTTTTTTTTTAATTTTCAATCGATTCAATTTGATTTGATTAGATAAGTTGGTCTTATTTGATTTTGAACATTACTAACTTCAAATATGATTGACCATGTTTAAAAAAATTACATTAATTAATAAAAATAAAGAACAAATTTGAAACTAACAAAAGAAAAGGGACAAATATAAAATCTCATATAAAGGTAAGGGACAAAAAGTTAGTTTTAATCTGTATAGTTTGTGTTACTTTTGTTCACATATTTGTAAAAATTAAAATATAAATTTATTTTATTTTAAAATTAAAAAAGTGACTCTTCCATTTTATTTAAATACATATTTAATATTAATAATATTTCATAAATAATAAATATAAAGATATTTTGATTAAAATATATGAAATAATAAATTTTTTTAATTTTAAAAAAGAAAAGTATAATTTTTGTCTATATTAAAAAATAGGAATACAATTGATCCTTTCCATATTTGAAATGAAAATTTACCTATTTATCTTTCATTTATAGAGCTAGTCAAATGAATTGAAGCTATTAACGAAAGCCTAGCTTTGAATGGGCACATCCATGAGGTTGGATCGCATATAGTTATAGGTGTCGATAACATTCTAATATTAGGCTTGAGTTGGCCTAAATTAAATATAAATTGAGAATTTTTCAACCTAATTCGACCTTATTAGGATTTATTACTAGTCATATGGACCTTACTTTATTTTTATTTTAAAAAATATACTTTTTTAATAAAAAATAAATATTCAAATCAATTCAAATATTCAAAAATTAATATTATGAAATAAAAATTACAAATAATCTTATTCTTAATGCTCACTAAATTGGGCTTTTACATTTATAAAAGAATCATCATAGAAAGCCCAATAAAAGAAGTCTAAAAGCCTTACTAGAATAGGCCTCAAGACCAATAAATGTAAAAGATGACATTGGAGTAAAAACTGCAAAAGTACAATTTGATTTTGAATATCACATTAAAAAAAAAAAAAAGAAGCAAAAGCACATGTATGCAAAGAGAAAAAAAAAAGTATACGAGACAAAAATGCCTTGGATTCGCGAGGCAAAAGATATAACCATTGTATTTGAAAGATTAGTGAAATATCATAATATATATTTTAATTTTTAAAAAATTATAATATTTAATTTATTAATCTTTAGACTATTAGTCATTAACAAAAAATAATAATAAATAATAAATGATCCTTAAAAATTTTAAAATATATAGTTGTTAGTCCATAATATATCAACATTTCAAATTATAATAATCAACAAATGAACTTAATCATACATTAGTACTTAATTATATTTTTAAAGTATGACTTGTAAAAAATAAATTTGTATATGAATATTTAACCATAAATTAATAAATAAATATTTGATATTTTTATATAATTTTTTATTAATTTATTTAACATCTATTTTTGAACTGTTAAAGTGAAATAACATCATAAAAGTAATATAAAAGAAAATTAAAATATCTCTATTATCTTATCAATTTTAACTAAATATATGTAACATTTCAATTACATAATTTGTAAACAAACTAGTACTCGTATGTAATACTTTTACAAAATATCTAACATATATTTTGTTTCTCATTTACAAGTCACATAGATTTAAATATATTTTTAGCTCCTAACAATTCACCTATATTTAATAGTCTGCCATTCTAATTTGTTAATATTGGTCATTTGTTAAATGTTTTTATATTTATAGAGTTGTATTCTATAAGAATTTTTTTTATAACTTTAATTAAGTTACTTTTTCAATAAAGCAATACTGAAATTTGAAAAAAAAGATTTGTCTACGTGACATTCCACTGTCTCTTTATTTTTTTTACTTATTTGATTAAAAGTGTTTTTGTTCACTTATTTAATATTTTAAATTGCATATAACTCCCAAAATACACAAATGAAGCCTTTCTTTAAACAAGGGAAGCCAATTTAGAATGACCAAAACACCCTTATCTAATTGTAAATGGTCAATCCTACCTTGGTAAGATTTTAATCTAATGTGGCATGCTCAGTTAAAAGTTGGACAAAAAAATTGATGAAATGGGTTGTGTCAAAATCTGAAAGTATAAGAGGGTCTTAGGTCGCAGTTGAAAATTCATAAGAGTTATCCACACATAACCAAAAGGTCAAAGAGTTCTATGTATTTTGGCCAAATATTTAATCAATCAGAATTACTAACACTCGTATATGTACATGAAAAAATAATTGTAAATTATAAATGAAATCATCAATGTTTGTGCACACAAACTTGTTGGTAGAAAATATTATATAATATTTTCAAATTTAGAATCAAATCAAAATAAAGTTTAAGTTATTAGGTATTCAATAAACATAATTACTTAGTTAGAATTGCTAGGTGTTAGAAAAATATTTAAATTTGTGTGGCTTATAAGTGAGAAATAAAATATATGTTATATATGTGATAAAAAATTACATACAAGTA
Source organism: Senna siamea (assembly GCA_031216115.1). Lineage (NCBI taxonomy): Eukaryota > Viridiplantae > Streptophyta > Magnoliopsida > Fabales > Fabaceae > Senna > Senna siamea. Next base: position 15,571,662 of record CM062359.1, on the reverse strand, counting down.
CTAATTTGTTTATTGATTGTATAATTGAAATGTTGTATATGTTTAGTTAGAATTGTTAGGATAGTAGAAATATCTTAATGTTTCTCTCTATCCTTTTTATGACGTTCTTTTACTTTAATAGTTCAAAAATATATGCTAGATAAATTAAGAAAAAATTGTATAAAAATATTATATGTTTATTTATTGATTTATGATTAAATATTGATATACAAGTTTATTTACTATAAGTTATACTTTTAAAACATGGTTAAGTCTCGATATATGATTAAGTTCTTTCACCGATTATTATAGTTTGAGTTATTATTTTACTAAGGATTAAAAAATATATAGTTCTAAATTTTTAAAGACCATTTAGTATTTAATGTTCTTCATTATCTTTTCTGTTAATAACTAACAGCTCAAGGATTTAATGAGTTAATTATTATAATTTTTTAATGATCAATGTGTTTATAATGATCTTTCACTTTCATAGACTATATCATATTATTATTTATTTTTTAAAGATTAAAAAGTAAATTTGCTCAAAAAAGAAGCAAAAGCAAATGTATACACATATTAGAAAAAAAAAAAAAGGTATAGGAGACAAAAATGCTTTGAATTCACAAGGCAAAAGATATAGGAAAAAATTTAAGTACAATTTTATATATTTGATATAAGGTTCTTTAATTAGAGATCAATATGTATATGATTTATAAAATTTATTTTTTTTATGATTAGTTCTTTTTAAAAAATTTTATATTTTATTTTAATTAAAGAACTTGATAATAAAGATATAAGTAATTACATAAATTTAATCCAAAGATATAACCATTTAAGTATTTGAAACTGCTTGAAGACAATTCTCCTTTCTGAATTTGATAGCTTGCCCCTCTCATTCGAAAGAATAGAGAAAAATGCTGAAGAATAACAAAATAATTTAACCTAAAATATACACCATCAGAGTTTGGTAAAATATGAAGCTAATTTTTTTAAGTAAAAAATCTTCAAAAATATATGAATACCTAATTCAATCCCATGGACAGACTAGTGGGCCAGTCCAAAACTTTTACTAAGTAGTTTCTTTTTTATACTCTCCTCAAACACATTGTCCTCCTTGTCCTCTACTTAATCCTTCACCACTTGTTATTTTTAACTTTTTCATTAGTTCAAAAAAGCAAGATTTGAGTGAGTATATATATGTGGTCCATATATATATACTTCAAATGGGGAAAAAGCAGATAAACTCATGAAAGATATTATTAATTTACGTATAAAGCAAAATTATATATGGAGACAAGCAAAGTAGAGAAGGTCATAGATGTTACTGGAATCAAATACTGCAGGTTTATTAGTAATTGGACTTTGATATGAGAAACCAAGACACAACATAGACGCTTGAAGAAGTACATCATTCATGGTTGATTAAACTATAGTCAACACAACACAACACACTCTTGGAAAAGAGTGAAAATTGACAATGAATCAAAGCAAATATATATGTCTATATAAATATATATAAAAATGTTCATCATTCCCAGAATAAAGATTCAACTCATTGCCAATTTTCACTCCTCCTTCCTTCGAAAGACATATCACTACCACAAGAAATTGGTAAGCTGAGAAGGAGCTTGAGAGTCTTCAAGATCATTAGAGGGAGAATGTACATGTCTCCCTTCATACGTTGTTATCACCATCCTCGGATCCTCTGCCAAACGCTCCACACGTTTCTTTACCCGACAGTTATCTTGTGTGCAACGATAGTAGCTCCTATATATATATACACCATTCATAAAAATTTATAATGCTTCAAGTTGTATGGATATTATAGTGTATGTATAATGTAATTGCATTACATGTTTACGTGTTCATATATATGTTTTACTAGCAAGGAGTTTCTATGAGGGAATTAATCTATAAAAAAAACTCTCGCATATTTAATCTATAAAATGATCCAAGCTTTAGTATGTTTATTGATTGAAATCATTCCCGCATTACTGATCAATAAAATTAAAATCATCTCAACAAAGCCTGTTTAGTAAAGCAAAGTAATAATGATAAAACAACAAAAGAGAGAGATACATATACATATAGGGGGTAGAGAGGCCCGCTGGAGAGAGAGAACATAATATATATATATATATATATATTTATGGTTTCAGCTTTTGTAGTTTGATGTGTGTGTGTGTGTGTGTATATATATATATATATATATATATAGAGTAGGTGTACTAGTGAGGAAGTGAAGGTAAAGAAATCAAAAGAGAGGAAATTTGAATGAACAAATTAAGACTATGTATATATATATATGTACCTGGGATGCTGAGTGTTCTTGACCACCTTCTGACCATACTTCCTCCATTTGTAGCCATCATCTAACACATCCACATCGCTCATGGTCTTGAAGCAAAACCTAGGCTCCCTCACCTTCCTCCTTCCCTTCATCTTCTTCATCTTCATTCCACACATCCCTAGTTGTCCATGACCATGACTCTCTCCTCCTCCACTTCTTTTACTACCACTCAACCAGTCATCACTTACTACTGATCCCCATCCCCTACATATATATAAAAGGAAATAAATCTAATTAAGAGGTATTAGATCGATATATATATATATATATATATAGCATGCATGGTAATTAGATCATAATCATAATATTACTTTACCATGGATTCAGTACAGTACTTGATGACCTATGCAAGGAAAGGAGTTGTGTTGCTCCTCCTCCTCCTCCATGGAGGGTAGAAGAAGAAGTGAAGAGTTGGTCTTGTCTTGGCTTTTGAGCAGCAGCTACGAGTAGGGCTTCTGTTAGATTTGCAGTTTGGGATGTGAGTGAAGAAGAAGAAGGAGGAGGAGGAGGAGGAGGAGGCATGACATTGAAATTGAAGCTTTTTAATGACTGATGGCATCCCATGCCCATGCCCATGCCCATGGGACCAAACCCCATATTTGGTCCCAAATTAGGAAGAAACCCCAATTGTACTGTACCCATCTCATCCTGATGATGATCCTCAAACAAACCACCATGGTTCATAATAGATTGCGAGGCTGTTGACATGATTGATCACTAATTTCTTCAAAGAAAACAAACACTGGATTAGTTCTTCCAGAAATTGAAGCTAGCTTGGCTAGGGCAAGAAGAGGAGGAGGAAGAAGAAGGAGGTAGATAGAAGATTAATGATAATTACACCATGGGTTTTAATTGGCCTCTCGCAAAACCACTTTCCCTTTGGGTTTTGGTCACGATATATATGATAATAATTTTTGAATTAATATGTGGAGGATCTCTGATGAGTGATATATAAAACTAGGTAGGCAGAGAATAAAATAATTAGTGAGGACAGGAAATAAGCATCGGAGAATATTCAAAAAGAAGGCGAAAACATGCTGAAAAGCAAGCAAGGCAAGCTTACAACACAGACAGAGAGTACTTTTGTAAGGTTTAAACCAAATTGCTTGCTGGGTAGGCTGTGATATATCTGCTATCTATGGCTCCAGATATGATATAATGGTACTGTGAGTCCTCAAAAGCTTGCAAATTCCATGTCCTTTCATGGTTAGTGGAATTTTACTGTGTGACAAGGAGGTCAACATTACACGACAAAATGTCTCAACTCTCAACAGAGAAAGTTTGGTGTCTTAATTCCCAAAGTTGTATGAAACTTCCATGCAACACCCGGTCACTGTAGATGCTAATTATAACATGACCAAAAGCGAAACCTGTTGTTGAGTGCACAATAATAGAACCAGATCGATGCATAATCCAAAAAAGCCAATTAAATTTAAAACTACATATATATATGATCATTAACCTACCCATCGATCTTCATCACCCCAAAATCTAAATCTCTGAAAAAGAGTAAAAAGAAAAGAGGTGAAACATATATATATATATGTGTGTGTGTGTGTCACTTTCTAGCTAGGGTTTGTTTTGTTTTGGATGGTTTTAATACAAAGGTGATCACTTTGGGGACACCATATATATATATATAAAGAAATGACAGAGGATGATAATGATGATGAATCTTTGGTGCATATCTATCTATCACTCACACTCTCTACATCGGCGGTGAAGGATATCATTGTGATGGGTGAAAGAGGCTTTAATTATTTGACTTTTTTTGCAGCAAAAAAGCTACTTACCTTTCTCGCATATCCCTTTTCCTATTTAGCTTTCTATAACTCCAACCAACCCCACATCTCACCCAACTTTTTTCTCAAATTCCAAACCCAACCCTTATAATAATATTCTACACTTTAATTTGTCATCTCTTGAATATTCAATATATATATATATATATATATATGATTAATTATATATGGCTTTTCCACATTTGGGCCTTTGAAATCACAGTTTATCTACCCTCGCCTCATATCAATTTACCCATAATTTCAATAATTATTATTTGGTCTTCGTACTTCATCTACTTGTTAAACTCAAAATAACATGATGATCAACTTCATAATTTCCTGAAATAATTAATGAATCAAGTAAAAGGTGACTTTATTTCCTACTAATTTTGTATATATAAGAGTATTATTCATATATATATATAATGTATTCATGATTAATAATTTAATCTGCAAGTGACCAAGAATCAGGCTCCTTCTGTGCTAATTATTCTGTCTTGTTAGTAATGCTAGATCTAAATAATTAACTAATTAAGAGGTGGAAGTTGGAACATATATATTATAAGTTCTTTTACATGCACTTTTTTTGTCGTATATACATTGGTCATTATGTCTCAAATATTTTATTGAAAAAAAGATTTTTCTAGCAATTAATAATATTTTGGGCTAAGTGTCAGTTTAATTTTTAAAATTTTTTTTCTTCCAATTAAGAAAAGAGGAGGCTTTAATTTGTGCTGGCGTTAGGCTAACGTAGTGATGATGTCAGAAGGGTACGTACGAGGGGAATAATATCTTGCGCAAAGAGCAAAGCCATTGGATTTATAATTTTATTAATAATGGTAATGCAATTTTAAATGAGAATAATATTACTTTTTATGTTTTTTGGTTTAAAGTTTAAAACCTAAGTAAGTTTGGGGAAAGGGCATCCCGTGGCAAACACAAATCATTTCTTTTTGTCTCTGCTTATAGGTGGCCATTATGCCTTTCAGATTACCCCCTATATCCATTAATTAATCTATTCCTTCTCACTCACCTAATTGCTTTTTCTTTTTCCTTTTTTCCTTTTTATTTACAGTTAATCCCTATATATTTTGCTAGTTATTTTTCCAAATTAAGTTACTTGTTCTCTTTCTGTCCAAAATTAATCTTTGTATTATGATGAAACTCAAGTTATTAACTTTAATTTACGATTCAATTATGGGTCAGGACTCAGGCTTGACAGAGACAGTCAGGATAAATGAGCATGTTCTAGCTATATATATATATATATATATATATATATATGATCAATTTTTTTATTTTAAATTTAAATAAATTATTTGTAAAAAAATTAAAATAATTTTTATATACTATACATTGAATGAATTAGAATATCCTATGAAGTTTTGAATTTTGATTGAATTAGTTTTATTTATTTTTAAAATTTCTACATGTTAAAAGAGTTGATAATATTTTAAAATGAAAATAATAATTTAGTTAAGAAAGACTAAAGAAATTTATTCAAAGACATCAATTTATAATTTGTTAAAACAGTAAAGAATCTAAATAAATTCATTTTAAAATGCATAATTAAAAGTTAGATAAAGAAACAATAAACTTTAGTTAAACTTGTGTTAAAACTAATTATACATACTAAAATTATGCTCTTGGATATATATGTTTGTATACAAGTAATTATAGTATGAATTATTTGAAAGGGAATTTGGAAATATAGGGAAATGATTAGGGCACGCACCCCCTCTGACTGAGTGTCAAGTGTGAAAGTGTTGTCGTTTTGTGATACTCTTTGTGCTTTAATTAACATTTGTATGAATGATGTTTCATTCATAATTCATAATTCACAATTCACAATTCACAATATTCTGGATTCTGCCGTTGCCTCAGACAGACAACCCATGCTCCCTCCAGTAACAAGCTGTTGTGACAACACACTGACACTTCTGACCTCTCTACAATTTGTACATTTCCATTTTTATATATAAAGTATTATTAACATCCTATTTCCTCTTCTTTTCTTTCTTTATTCCATATTAAGCTCACCAATTGTTACTCATATTACTGCAATCTTCCTTTTATTCTATTTATTTTATTACCTTCCTTCCTTTCTTTTTTCTTGTTCTAAATTGGTGAATTTATAAATGGAGACATATATTTTTTAAAATATTTTCTCTTTTATTTACAGATAATTAAATTACCTATTTTTATTTTAAAAAATTATATTATTCTTATTACTAGTTACATTGAAATTTTTTATGATAAAAATAAAAAACATTTTTAAATTATCTTTAGAATAAATTATATTCTCCTTCTCTTTATTCTAAAAACTTAGACTATTCTCTTTTAAAATATTAAAAAAATTTATAATTTTATTAATTTTAATTAAAATATTCTTAGTGATATTATTAAATTTTTAAAAATTATTATTTATTTTGAGTTAAAAATAATACATTTATTTTATTTTAAATTTTTTAAAAAATATTTTTTAGAGCATATATAATTTACTCTTATCTTTTAAATTGTAAATATATTTTTAAAGCAAAAAAGAAATAGCGTAATTAATTTGAACATTTAGATAATATCAAATGACCCTCCTCTCTTTAATTTTACCCAGTAATAAGATTCTTTTCAAACATGTAAATCCCAAGTTGGAATCTAGCCTAGCTACAGAATGTTGCAGAGAATAACTCTAATTGGTTCTGAGAATTAAACATGATGAGAGTAGCTAGGTATATAGTAATAGTAATAAGTATAGTTTTTCCCAACATATACATAAAGTGCCAAAATTTCAAATTAATAAGCAAGAAATGTGCAGCTTTTTAGGCCCACGCGCACGGCTTTGTTTCAGATTGCAAGTGAAAGGAAGAAAGTATTCAGGTTTGGATGGGAGTGAGTGTGAGTGAGAACGATGGATGAAGAGTTTAGGGTTCAAAGTTGAAACATTCCATTGCCTATTTGGTAGAGATGATCACTTCCCCTATGGCTATGGAAAAAGGAATAAAGTGTGAAAATGACTGTTGAAGAAGAACAAGCTCCGTGGCTATAGCATTTTTTGTACTCAAACTGACATATATGCCTGCACACTGTACACACATCATCTTGCTTTCTTTAGAAACAGATACTCTCAAATACTCTTTTTTGGTAAAGAGGAAGTGCATTGTTTACACGTTAATTCCCGTAATATAAAATATCATACTTCACCATTTTATAAAAAACACATTTCAGAAGGTTGATTCTCGCTCTCTTTTTCATGTGTTATTGGTGCCTGCCAGCGTGAGCTTCACACACACTTTCATTCAAACATATATGTATATATATGATCTCTGGTACAGGAAAAAAGCTACTCTTATTCTTTCATTTTCATTTTCCATCCTCATACAATAATCAAAAGAAAACCATGTTGTGTTATCATGCATGAGGGGAAGAAGCCTGGCTAGGGTTTAGTTTTGATTCTTTAAATACGTGCTGTCTGTCAAATTAATTTACGAAAGATTAAACTATTTAATTTGTTTTTTAAAAAATAATGTATGTATTAAGTTGTCTTGGAAAACATTATTTAAAAAATTAAAATTAGGAACTTTAATCATTTGAAATTAAATTAAAATAAAATCTATCATTTATGAATCAAAATAATAAGTAATTTACTCACAAAATATTGATTTTATATATTGTTCATCTATCAGAAAACTTCAATTCTAGCTCTGGCTCGGTTTAGGGGTACTGTTTGAGCTGCCTCGAGAATTGAGTTTCAAAAGTTGTATTGATTCTATGAAATTAATCATCTATATACAATGTATGATCCTTGTATCATAATTAATATATATATATTAGATGGAACACAAAGTGGTAATCATAATTACTTATTTAAAGTTTTCGTTTTTTTCCCCTACAGAACCGTTGGCTTAAAAAGTGATGACATCCTAAACAATGTTTTTCTAGCATAAGCTCACACACACACACACACACTCACTTTGTAATCCTTAATTTTATGTCAAAATAATAAACTAATAACAATTGTAAAATCTGCTTTTCATGGATCCTCATTTTTTGGGTATTAAGCATAATTAGGTTGTGATATAAGGGGCCTACCCTAGAGGAGGGATTATTATGTCTTAAAAGTCTTTGTTATTATCACTTATGTTTGCCATTATAAGTTACCATTATACATTTTCTAACAAGGCAATTATATTTGACATAATAGGTTTTGACATTGTACAAACAAAAGATATCATATTATTTCGTGAACATAGAAAAATTAAACAAGCCAGTAGGCACACCCCTTTACTTCCTTTTTTTTTTTTTTTTTTAAATTCCATAAGAATAGACGTACTTCACAATCACCCTTTGTGTTGGCCATATATTATACGTCAGGCATGACTACACATGTGCATGACTTAAGCTCTAAACCAATTATATATCAAAATCAAAATTTTATTTCCATAGCTCATTTTTTTTTTCTCTTTCAAACAAACTCTCATTGGATTGAGTACGTAGAATGATGAGGAATTAAAAAAAGGGAAGTGAAATTTTAAATTTGACATTTTTTAAATTTAAATTTAACATTTTTATAACTCTTAAAATGTATTTAGATTGATAAGAATAAATTATATGAGAAAAAAATATATTGTATTTATATAATCTAAATAAAAATTTTTATTTTTATTCTCTTCCCCTCCATTCTACTTAATCAAAACGCCCTTAATTAGTATCTTGCCAAACTTAATTTGGAAAGTATTATTAAGAAAATCTTACACCTCGATCATCTAATATGAACATTAATCAAGTTAACATTAGTGATACTTTATATTATTGATTTTTTTTTTCTTTAAGTAAAGATCTTATAGATTTAAATCTATTATATCATGAAAAGTCTGATATATTATGACAAAAATAATTATTACATATATAGAATAATTTCATTACATTTTTATTAAATTAATAACTATAATCGTTCTTATTAATTTTATAAAAATCTCAAACTTTTAAAAATACACAATTTAATTAATTCATCAAAATTGTTAATCCAATATATTACTTCTTAAATTTTAGTTAATAAAAAATAAGACAAATATATATGTTCCATCCAAGGCTAATAATTAATTAGCACAAGTACTTGTAGGACTTTTTTTTTCAATTTATATATTAAATAATTGAAATATACATATTTTAGAGACAAAACATATTATAAAAATAAATTCTAACATTGTATTATTATTATTCAGCCTTTCCATATATATATATATCTATCTTTGCTAAATCAGCATCACACAGTACACATAGTAATATTTAAGTGGCAAACATTAGTTGCATGTGTAGGTGCATCTGTACTGCTCTCATTAATTTATGTTAACTTAGATTTCATTACCAATTTAGAAAAGGACATCATGGAATTCACGTACCTTGATTGCCGCTGATACACGTTTTCTAGAAATAAGTCAAATACCCATAATTATATATCACACATTAATTAATTATCTCTTCAAAATGCTTTAAATTCAAGTTACTAGAAGGATATATATATATATATATATATATATAAATGTAATATGTAATAGCAACTAAAAGTAAGAAAGAAATGTGTTCACTTGTGTTTTCATATTTTTAAATTTAATTAGAGTTAATACCTTCTATTAACACCATTAAATATTTCTTTTAAGATAAATGCATATACTTTATTTAACTATAAATTAGTTTCAAATACCTCTAAATTATAAAATGTAGCAAATACTCTTTTTTCAACTATAAATTTTACTTAAACTTCTTATTAATTAAAAAAAAAATTTTAGACTATTTTTATTTTTGAAAAGATCTAAATAAATTATAAATTTTTATAATTTTTAATTTTCTTTTAACATTCAATCTCAAATTCATTAGACAAAAATTTAAAAGATTCTAAAATTGGAAACACATGAAAAATCATTAATTAATAAAAAATGACATTAATAATTTTATATGTAATAATTGTTTTTTATGCTTCAATCCTATTTTTTGACTAATAACCACTTCTCTAATTACAATAATTATTCACACATGAAATTTTTGTTTGCAACTAATTCATACTAAAATTGTTTTCTATGCTTCAAACCTGTGTGAAGCTTATGATAGACCTATAAAGTCTTGTTATGTATTATAGAAATTTCATGTGTGAATGATTTTAAAAAAATATTTAAAGATGTTAATGAAAAATATTAACTAAATTTAAATTTAAAAATAAAAAATATATAAAAGAAAAATTTGTTATAAATAATAATTCAAAAGTTACCTATAATTAAGTGATAAGAAAATGGGATATACACTTTCACAAATGTACCTAAAAGTCAATGGACAAGCGAGGGTGGCCTACCAATTAGATTATCACAATATGTGAAGGAAAGGCACTATTTTTAATTGATGGGGAGGACTTTTTTTCTTTATTTATTAATTAATTTATTTTTATTATTTTTTAATAATAATTTTTAGAATGGTACTTTGACACGCACTTGAAAGAAGAATAAAAAAAATTAAATGGTGGTAGTGGTAGGACAGTAGATCAATAATTTAAAAATGAGGATGCATAAATATAAAAAGTGAGAATTAATGATGTTGAAATAGTATTTTAAAACTTTGTACGCTTTCTTTCACTTGTTATGTACATTACAGTCACAGATTTAACCTTGCTGTCAATGAAGGGGCGAGCGAGTAAGAAGAGGCGAATGTGGAAAACGTGAGGCGTATGGAGGGATGGGAAAAGATCCTCCACTTTACAAAATGAAGTTCATGAAATGAAATAAGAAAAAGATAAAAAAAAAATTAAAAAAACAGATTAATAAAAAATTTATTTTAAATGAATTAAAATTTATTTATTTTTATTTTAAATTTTTCCTTCTCTCATTTTAAAGATTTGATTGGAAGAATAATTTAAGAGTTGGGTGGGATGGAATACATTAATATCAAGTAACTTAGAATGTTTTATAAATTATTTAATATCTTAAATTTTAAATTTTAAATTTTTTTAAATTAAAATGTTTGAGATGGTTTAAAATTTTTATTTTATTTTTAAATTTTTCTTTATTTGAATTTTTTTATTTTTATATACATTTTTATCTTAATTTTATTTTTATAAGGACACATCTCTCCCACTCCAATTCCTTTTAATCTTTTTTTTGCAAGACTTCTTCATGCTTGGCTCTATTTTCCTTTTGTTATAATTTATTTTTTCTTCACAACCTTCCAATGTGAATATATATTATAAATATTTATTCTTTAATATAAGATTATACTTATATTCCTGACGTTATTCCTTCAATATAAATATATAATAATAAAATATGATATATAAAATATAAATTTTTAAAAATATAAAATATAAAATAAACTTAATCTTATAATTAAAATAATTTTTGAAAGAATTATTATCATAAAAATAATATTAAAATCTATATAATTCAAATCACCTCATATTATTAATCATATTATTATATTTAATCTATTTTATAAAAATTTTTAGTCAATAAATAATTTATCTAATCTACCACCATTTTATTAATAACCATTAGGTCTCACCATCTCAAAACTTTCAATAAGTTCTAGAAAATCAAATCCGAGACAGAAATGTCCAGATTCGACTTTTACTTTATTTGGAAAATGGATTTGTAAATTGAAATTCTTTTACAATTTTCTAGTCAGCGGAAAAAATTTAAGCTGCGTGGGTCCGTCCATGTTGATGAATAGTGATGAAAATAAAATTATACCAAAAAAGAAAAAGGAGTGTCACGTCCAATGACAAGACAGCTTCACATGTGAGTCAGTCAGGCCAGACATTCGCATAGTTCCTGAACGCCGCTTCCTTCTAATTTCTCAATTTCTTTCTTTCTTATTTTTCTTTTACATTATATAAGATTATGTTATTTATTTTTTATAAATTACGTAATTATTGAAAATTATATTTGATATTTCTATGTTATTTTACAATACATATTTAATACTATTAAAATTTAATGTAATGTTCCATTAATATTTTTAAATTTATTTTTATTAATAAAGTTAGTATTCTAAATAATATGTATTTATTATAATAATAAAATTATTTAATTATTTTTATTGTTATATTAATAACCAAAAATATAAATGAAGAGTATTTAATTTTTCAAACTAAAAAATCATAAGTATAATTTAACTAAATTTTTTAAAAAATAACATAATTTACTCTAATTTTTAATTCTAAAAACTAGAAAATTCATACTGTTAATTTTATATATACTAACCAAATTAAAATTTTAAAAATTCTTGCTAGCTTTTTATAATACAACTCTAATTATATTTATAATAAGCTCTATTAGAGTTTGGGCCAAGAATATAAATAACAGAAGTATGTTGTATAAAATTAAAATATAAGAAACCTTTGAGAAAATAAATCGTACAAATTTTAGATTGAAGAAAGTTTTTTATTAAATTTTTGACCAATTTTTTTACGGCAATCTAAAACTTCAAATATATTATTTTTACAGTTCCATTCTTATTTTAATTTAATTTAATAAGAATAACAATGAAAGCAGAACAAAATACTAGCTCATCAAATATTGATGATAATTAATCTCGCAGTCTTTGAAGGGGAGTCACAAAATCTCTTCCTTCATACATAATTTACTCCTGCTTTGTGTTAGAGTTTTGAGGATGTGTAGGACTAGGACGCCTCTCGGCAAGAGAACGCTTTGTGCCCTCGAGAACGCCGAAAAAGATTGAACCACCTATGCCTATCCATAGTACCCTTGGGCCAATACCCTGCAATAAGTAAATCACATTCATTATGAACTCTAAAATTTTCTTCCCACATGCCTATATTTTTCTGAGACTGCACAGGTTTTAATGTTGAGACACGATTTGAACAAGATTATAATGGCTTTTCTTGCTGTGGGCTCACACACATATATGCAAAAACATAATCACATACACTGCAACATCCAATCTCAGGTTGATTGAGCCTGAATCTAAATGAATCAATTTGATTGTGATGACTGATCACTCACTCCTACCATATTTACAATCATTATTTAAGATATGGACGTGATAAAGATGTCACGAATAACTCCACCAACCATCTCATGATGAAGAGGAAAAAAAAAAAATCAGCATCCATATCACAAAAAAGTATGAGTTTTGCTAATTAAAACACTATTTAATAATTGATAAAATATTTAATAATTTAAAATTTATAAAAAATCAATAAAAATTATTTTTAATATTAAAAAACTTTATCAATTAATCAAATATAGCTCACTTGCAAAAAAGTTAATCCTACACTCCATTTCACAAGACTCGTTTCCCGAAGAACATAGCTAGCTTGCATGCAAAACAGAGAAAAAGAATGTGGTGCAATAATGGCAATGACAAGATTCTGCTACTCTACCAGACTACCACTCGAAGTGCAGTGTGTAGAAGAAAACACAGGGAGCCCATACCTTCAAAAAGGCTTGAGGTCCCTCTTCCTTAATGACAGTTTGAACACAATCCACGATTCCCTTGTATCGGTTTGCGGATCCCTTGAGGAAAGGAAAATAGAAGCTTTTGTTTATGTCTTGATAATTGACATTGAATATTTTTCTTTAAGCCAATATGCATGATGATGGTAATCTTGTAATATATAAGAGTAGCAGGAAACTGGATGATCTTACCTGAACCATTAACCTGGTCTTGATTACATCCAGCGGAGTAGTTATAGCTCCAGTTAGTGCACCTACAGAAAATAATGTTGTTAACCACATTTCAACACAAGTTCATGGATGGTTTTGTGCTGAAATAACAAGTCCAATGTCCACAGATTAAATATATGTATTTATGCAAGGATGGGGATATAATTTCATATTATTACCAGCAAAAGCACCAATAATGGCATTTTCTGGATCATTCAGATTTCTTCGTGCCTGGCAAAAAAGAAATGCAAGTTACATCATCATGGGACACACAACATAGAATGACAAAAAGCGTCCGGTAAACTAAATATATATATATATATATATATATGTACTCTGACAAATATAGATGGAACTCGAGGAGTTTACCGCTAGCATATAACCTATTCGAAGCTGCTCATAGATGCAAAACTGAATAGCATCGAAAGGCAAATCCCTCAGTAGAAAAGATCCATATCCCTATGAATTCAAAGAACAAAATTAAAAAGAACCATTTTAACTTTTATCTACCGCCATGGACTAGAAGTTATCCAAAGGAGGAGGTACTAAGAGACTCCTTACTGCATAAAGTCCTCTAAAGCCCTCCTTAGAAGCTATAAAGCGCACAGCACGGGAAGCTGAAGTGAACTGACCCGTTTGCATTCGTTGCTTAACAACCTAAGGACCATTAAAAAAAATGGAGTTGGTCAGTGAAGCAGTTTCCAACCATGGAAATACCCCTTTTTTTGGGGTAAAAATGGAAATAATATTTTTATGCACAAGGGAGTTAATCTACCTCTGTTGGAACACGAATCAGTGAAGCAGCAATGCCCCCTATGGCACCTGCAGTCTATATGAAATCTAAAATCCATATGAAAAATTATTTGATAACAGATTAAAATTGTTACATCAAGAAGAGGATATTCCAGCAATAATAGAATAGTATAACTGATAATATAAGACTAAGCATCAACTCCAGTAAGAGTCAAACAAATTAAAAAGGATTCAGGACTGAAATTAGTCAGATTCCAGTCTTGGAGGCACGAAGAGGCAATAACGAGTATGCGTCTTGTTTTAAAGTTAGTATAGTATATGTATCAGAACATTTTGTGGGTCATACTCATTATTTATAGACTCTCACTTGAATCGTTATATGCCAATATTTTCAATAAGCAGTATCTTACAAAATGAGCAAAAGCACTCAGATTGTCAGGAAATATCCTCAACAATTTCTGCTTTATAGGTTCGTAGACACCAACAAATAGAGCAGATGCCCTGCACGTTTATAAACAGCACGTCACTTTAAGGCACTTAAGAAAGAACCCATATACGATTGATGAACCAAATCTTGATAACAAGAGAACAAAAATGCTTGAAAGCTAGTAAAAATTGCAAAATGAATCACTCTCAAGTATTAACTATGCATAGATATTGGTGAAGAGTTACTTTCCTTGATTCTTCTCTACAAAAGAAAAAACTACATAAGTAGATGCAGAACTAATATGCCAAAATGATCAAAATGAGATTTAGAAAAATACGAAAGCAGTAGTTGGATCTGAAGCGCAATCACCTTTTGAACAATTATGTTAAAATTAAGATTTTTTATGATTGTGACTCCTAATTTTTTGTGTCCTAGTCTTCATGGAAGTGACTCTTCATCTCTATTCATGAACAATGACTCTTATCCTCCATTCATGAATGTTTGCTATTTTTAGTTTGTTATGGTTCAATGTTTTTCTTAGTTCTTTATGTCTTTCATTAATGTTATTGGTTTATGTGTAAAGTTAACTTCTCCAAAAAGTTTAAGATATGTATAAATACCAGTCTCTATCAATGGAAATGCTAAGAGAGAAATCTTATTCAAAATTTCTACAATTCTCTCCATCTGTCGATCTATCTAATTCTATCAATTGGTATCAGTTCTTAAGTGACCTGTGAAGGTTATTCAATCAAAGGCTAAAGGTTTGAAGAGATCAAAATGGCTTCAAGCAACATTAGTTCAATTCTTCCTCAATTTTTTGGGGAAAATTATCATATATGGTCAACCAAGATTAAGACATATCTTCAATCTTTAAATTTATGGGAGGTTGTGGAGACAGGTAATGATCCACCCCCTCTGGGCAATTATCCCACTGTTACCCAAAGAAATGAATATGAAGAAAACCAAGCAAAAAAAGCAAGAGCTCTTGCTTGTCTCCATCCCGCTTTGTCCAATGTGATATTCACTAAAATTATGGCATGTGAATCTCCAAAAGAGGTATGAGACAAGTTGAAGGAGGAATTTGAATGGAAGATCAGGTGAAATGTGTCAAGATTTTGAATTTGAAGGGAAAATTGGGTGAAATCTATCAAGATTTTGAATTTGAAAAGGCAGTTCGACACCTTGAAGATGAATGAAAGGGAGAGTGTAAAGGATTCCTCATCCAAACTTCTTGATATTGTAAACAAAATGAGATTGCGTGGAAGAAATTTTTTAGACGAGAAGATGAGTCTTCCTTTGAGGTTTGAGTCCAAGATTTCTGCAATTGAAGAGTCTTGTGATCTCAAAACCATGAGCATTCCTGAACTTTTAATCAAGTTGCAATTCAAGAACAAAGAGCTATCATGAGGAAAGGAGATGTTACTGAAGGTGCTTTTCAAGCAAGGCAAAGAATGATATAAAGAAGGGAAGCAATGAAAATGACAAAGGCAAAGGCAAAGCAACATCTTCAAACTTCGACAAACAAGGGAAGTTTCATCCATGCAAATCTTGCTCAAGAACTAATCATCTTGAGAAGGATTGTTGGTTTAAAGGTAAACCTCCAATTCAATGCCATTTTTGCAAAAAAGTTAGCCATATCGAGAAGAATTGTAGGCAGAAACAAAAACAAGCTCAAGGAAGCAATATGCAACAAGCCAATTACACTGAAGAGGATGAAGAAGAGGCAAAAGTGGGAAGTTTGTTTATGGCCACTCAAAATCCTACTATGACAAGTAAGCACATATGGTTCATTGATAGTGGTTGTACTAATCACATGACAAAGGATGAAGACCTCTTCACCAAGCTTGACAAGACTTGCTAGACCAGGGTGAAATTGGGCAATGGAGCTATGGTTGACGCTAAAGGAAAAGGTACAATAGAAATTCAAACTAAGCAAGGTACAAAACTTATTCATAATGTGCTATTTATTTGAAGTTTAGCACAAAACTTGCTTAGTGTTGCTCAAATTCTCTTGAATGGACATGCTTTGTATTTCAAAGGACATGAATGTTGCATCTATGATAAAAGAAATGAGTTGATTGCTATGAAGAAGTTGTAAAGGATGAAGGATGGGCTAATGCTATGAATGAAGAATTGAAAATGATTGAGAAGAATGGAACTTGGGATTTAGTTCCCAAACCTAGTGGAAGGAATGTGATTGGCCTCAAATGAGTTTGTAGAGCTAAGTTGAATCCTGATGGCTCTTTAAACAAACTCAAGGCTAGATTGGTTTTGAAGGGCTGTGCACAACAGCCCGGGATCAATTATGGTGATACTTTTGCTTCGGTTTCAAGACATGATACAATTCGATTGCTTTTGACATTAGCAGCCCAAAGTTAATGGAAAATTTATCATCTTGATGTTAAATCTGCATTTTTGAATGGTGAATTACAAGAAGAAATCTACATTGAACAACCTCTTGGCTATTCTATTAGAGGCAAGGAAGATATGGTGTACAAGCTTCACAGAGCTTTGTATGGACTAAAACAAGCTCCTAGAGCTTGGTACAACAAAGTAGATTCTTATCTAGCTGAATGTGAATTCAGGAGGAGCCCAAATGAAGCTACTCTTTACACCATATATGGAGATGATGTTAAAAAACTAATTGTTTCTCTCTATGTTGATGATTTGCTAATAACAGGTGGTGATGAAGTTCAAATGATAAAATTTAAGGCTGAAAAAAAGCTATGTCAACTCCCTTGATGGCTAAGGTAAAATTGTCTAAAGAAGATGAAGGTGCAAGGGTTGATCCTTCAAAATATAGAAGCTTAATTGGGAGTCGTTTGTATTTGACCATCACAAGGCCTGATTTGATGTTTTCAGTGAGTCTACTTTCAAGATTCATGCAAAATCCAGGAGAAACACACATGGGAGCTGCAAAAAGGGTTCTCCGTTATATAAAGGGAACCATTGATCATGGTATATTTTTTGAAGCTGGAATTCCTATCAGATTAGAATGTTTTTCAGATAGTGACTGGGTTGATAGTGTTGATGACTCTAAAAGCACTTCTGGATTGGGTGTTTTCTCTTGGAACTCAAAAGAGAAAGATATTGTTGCTCAATCTTCAACTGAAGCAGAATATATTTCTGCTGCCAATGCAACAAATCAAGCTATTTGACTTAGAAAGGTGATGCAAGATTTGGAGATGACTCAAAAAGAAGCTACAACACTATGGGTAGACAACAAATCTACAATTTCTATGGCTAAAAATCCAGTGTTTCATGGTAGAACAAAGCACATCAAAGAAAAATATCATGCTTTAAAGGAATCTGAAACTAATGGAGAGTTGAAGCTTGTATTGCAAGTCAGGAGAACAAATTGCTGATATTTTGACCAAAGGAAAATTTGAAGTGCTAAAATTGCAAATGGGTGTTAGGAAAAATCCTAAGGAGGGGTGTTAAAATTAAGATTTTTTATGATTTTGACTCTTATTTTTTGTGTCCTAGTCTTCATGGAAGTGACTCTTCATTTATATTCATGAACAATGACTCTTATCCTCCATTCATGAATACTTGCTATTTTTAATTTGTTATGGTTCAATGTTTTTCTCTTAGTTCCTTTTGTCTTTCATTAATGTTATTGGTTTATGTGTGAAGTTAACTTCTCCAAGAAGTTTAGAATGTGTATAAATACCAGTCTCTATCAATGGAAATGCTAAGAGAGAAATCCTATTCAAAATTTTTACAATTCTCTCCATCTATCTATCTATCTATCTATCTATCTATCTATCTATTTTTTATCTATCTAATTCTATCAAATTAGATCCAAACTTGATCCACAGTGCTATGTATTACCAATGGATCATACATTATAAGAACCATGATTCTTGCAGCTACAAAAGATTTAACTAATAATGGATTGTCTTGGGCTAGGCCACTAAGTACTCCTTCAATACAACTATTGTCAACAGAAAAGAATTCAAACACCCTACAACTACCAATATCTTTCAGACTTTTTAAATTTTCTAGATAACACACATCCTAGAACATTCGAGACCTTATGCATTCCAGAAATTACTCACGGTAAGACACCAGCAAGATTCCCTGCCAATCCAGAATATAGACCTTTCAATATTAATTTTTCTCCTCCACGAGCAGCCTGTAGCCAATATATATATAGATTAATTAGGACAAATGGAAATCATTTAAATTGCTACAAAAATAAAAGGTAAGGCAATATAACTGTGTGGTCACAAACTGAAAGAATTAAATGTTCGTGATGGATATTGTTAAAACACTAAAACCGCCAATCTTCCTTATACTCTTCATGATCATGGTAACCTACCTGCAAGCGTGTCTTTATAGTGTCAATAGGGTATAAAACTGTTTCAACAACGACTCCAGCTGTACCTCCAGCAATCACACCATCTGCAAAAATTACCAGGGTCATTAGAAACATCCAAATAGCAATTGAAGGATCAATATCAGATTTTATATTGTCAACCAGCATCAATAATATTAATGGCTAAGGGGGAAAGCTGCAGGCTCTCTTCTCTTCATATGTGAGGGATTGAATGATAGCTAATCAACAAATATCATCTTATTGCACTCCCTTAAGAAGTATTCGTTATTGCAGAAAGGTAATTCCTATTCTTTTGGGTTGAAGAGCACATTTAGCATTCTTGATGTGCTTTGCACAGATTTCAAAATGTCCCATGAATACATGATCTCTATATGCAGGTAATGCACCACTTTATCTTGTTTCTGTAGCAATCACCAAAAATTATTAACACAAACCACACTCTTTGTAGTTTCCATTGACTCAGAGATTCAGGCCAAAAAAGTACTCAGAGGTAGAACTAGAAAAAGAATAGATATCTCCTACTCTTACAAACTACATCATCATTTTTATTTTTTGATTAGAGAAGAAAAATTATTTGATACAGAGAAAAGTACATTGAGTGTAGAGGATAAGATATTCTCCAAAATAGACAATAGAAAAGGGAAAGCAGTAAGCACCCAGAAAGGCTCAAAAAATAACAAGGTTGATCAATCTCTCATCATATCAGACATTGAGACCCCCTTTAAACAATCATGACCTCAATACCAATGTGAGGCATTAGACATGACCATATTTTGCTACAATAGGACAACAACATTGTTAAAATTTCTTCATTAGGAACATGTTATACTTGCCAATTAAAGTGCGTAAGAAATTGAAGGGCTTTTCCTCTCCCATGCTAACTGAAGCAAAAGATTTTTTCTGCAATGACTTCTTTGTCCTCTTTGTACAAGCATCTGCCAAAACAAATTACCTGTTCAAACAAAAAGCAGAAAGTATAACCCAGCAGCAGATAGAGTGCTAGAATACCACATAATTATGAGATTCCCACCATTTCCCCATGTTTGATCTGTTTTCTATATCATTCTGTAAAAGACAATAAGCTAATTAGCTAATCATTTTTTTAAAAAAAAAACCCTCCCACAGGTGAGAATCTTTTTCCTGCAGATTAATCAGTACAACAACAACGAAACATTTTTCCGCTAGATGAGGTTGACTACATGGATCAAACTATGCCAAGTATTTTGTTTTGACTCATTTGTATAGTTAGATCGTTGATAGTTAGATCCATCCTAATAGTTTCTACTATTATTTTCTTTGGTTACCCACCCTGTACCACTAATTATTCCTAATTAATCAATAATATGCAAAAATTAGTAATATATTTTGTGATCTGGATATTCTCATATTTTAGAACACATTGACATCACTTGATCCATATAACCGACTCCACTTAGTGGAAAAAGGCTTTGTTTGTTGTTGTTGTTGTATATACTCATAGTTTAGGGTGACTAGTGCAGTGTATAATAAATCCTTCTCACTTCTCAGAAATATGAGCAGCAAAAACAATGTCTATCAAAATTTGATAAAGTTCTTGATAGTGCATAAAGTACGGGTACAATACTAATCTTGTTTAGAATTTAGGCATAACCAGATATGAAGAGGAAAATGTAGATTTTCGAACATTCACTTATTTTACTGTTATGAAATCCTAGAGAGCCCAGACGATTTATCTGAAAAGTCAAAATTTCAATTATGTTAATCCTACACCATTTAGGTACCTAGCAAAATTCACACATCTTTTTACCATTTTAAAATACCCACAAATACAATTAAGAAGTCACTTTCATAATTCAAGCAAACAAATAAGCTATATCAATCCTTCAATTTACTGGAAATTAGTCCACTCACACATGTATAATACCAAATTTCACACTACGCCATATATGAATTTTAAGTTATGACAACGTGTTTTACCTGGTGATGATATGGAAGAGCCTTTCGCAATAATGGGCAGCACTAAGGGACCCATCAAGGTCCAACAAGTAACAACTAAGAGAATGAAAAATTAACCGAATCAGCCAGAATATAGCATAAGCATGCCAACAAATTGACAGAAATTTTACAGGAACAAAGGAAGTATTCGACAAATTTTCTAGAGACGCAAGCTTCACAGCCATGAGGGGGGAAAATGAATAAAACAACTACAACTACAACACAGAAGGTGTTTTCTAAGTATTTTGACGATTGAGCTCGCATTCTTGGTTACCCGATGCGATGCGAGGCACGAACAAGAGGGAGAAAATGAAAAGAGAAAATAGAAATAGAGACACAGAATTGTTACCAGTGAGCAGTGATGGAGCTGAGAGCCTGAGACAATGGTTGCTTGCTTAATGCTGAGAGTAACGGATAGAAGGACATATGAAGCGCCCAATCTGGTACCAAATTTATTATCGGATGCGGGTACGGGTACAGACTATCAGTAGAAATACGGATACCCGACTAAAGTGAGTTTTTTTGAATTGTATTATTTATTATAGTAACGTCTTAAGACTTAACTATAAAAAATTTAAAATAATAAATTAATTAACGTTTCTAAAGATAAAGCAAAATGACATATTTGACCAAATATGGAAGCCTATATAGCAGCTTGATGGTCAGTTTTATAAAATTTAACAAACTATTTATAAGTGATATAAAAATTAAAGTCATTTTACATATTTTATATATTATCAAACCGCTAGACTAGAACCAAATTAAGTGCCAACCCAAAATTTTTTTGTAATTCTTTTTTGAAAACCTAAGTTCGTCGATTAGTATTAGGACAATACATAAGTAGTATCCAATTTTAAGATAATCAAACTAATGCCTTTTCTTAATTAAGATTGAAAAAAACTCATTCATTTAAGATTGAGGTAATATCTTTTTTTAATCAAATTTTATATGTATATATCACTAATAACAATGTTATATATAAAATTTATATAAAATTATTTTTATTAGAGCATAGTTAAATTTGTAAAAAGATACGGTTGAGATTAAAATGATTAATAAATTAATTTTCATATGATTTCAAAATTTTTTTAAAGTTCTAAATTTTTTGGTTTTGAATACCTTAATGAAGAATTTAAAAATAAATAAAAAGTTTTTGTCTTATTTAAATTTTAATTATTTCTAACTAAAATAATTTCACTTAAACTTCAAATACGATTTATGTTATTAGAAAAGAAGAAAAAATTGCATCAATTGGTGATAATAAGGAATAAAATTAAAATAAAAAAAAATTAAGGATAAAATTAAGGGACAATATAAATTAAGTTTAAACAAACAAAAAATTGTGATGAAATTTAATTCTCTTTCAAATAATCAGGGGGGTAATATTATAATTATAATATATATTTAATTGTACATATAAAAATTAAATTAATTAAATAAAAATCATTCTTTGATGCCCTAAGTAGAGGCGCAATATATAAGAACAAAATACACGTTATAAATTAACGTGTCGCAATTAGTTAGTTTAAATTATAAAACTTGCTCTCCATAACCAATTTTCACTTTTTGATATGTAATAGGAAGTTCATGAGTTGTGACCTGTGAGAGGTTCGTTTTTCAATCTAAACTACTCCATGTAATGCAAATATATATTCCTTTTAGAGGTTATTATATATATGTGTGTTTAGAGACATGGCAAATTTTAATTGGGTGTGACATTCGACTTAATGTCTTTTTGATTATATACATAATGTGTTTCACTCATGGTCTTCCCTACAAAAATACAATAAATGTGTGTTAAATACACAAAATTTATTTAAATATTTAATGGGTAAATCAATTAATGAAAACAAAAATATTACAAATGAAAAATAATAAAAATATATGAGTAAATCTACATTATTTACATATGTATTAGTTAGGGGAGTCACATTAACATTATTGAAAGTAAAATTTTCAATTTTTTCTTCATGTACCCAATTAAAAAAGACAAAATATTATAAAGTTAGTCATGCAAAAAATATTATATTATTCAATTGTCACCAGTCAAATGTAAAGTTTAAATAAAATTATTCTAATCAAACAATAAGTAAAACTTAAATAAGGCTAAAACACTTTAATTTTTTTGAAAATATTTATTTGAATATTCAAAACTCAAAAGTTAAGAATTTAAAAAAAAAATTAAAATTATATGAAGACTAATTTAATGATGATTTTAGTTTCATGCAAACTTCTTTACTTGTTTAACTATGTTTTGGAAAAAATAATTTTATACAAAAAAACTCTATCATTAATGATATATACAGACAAAACTTGGCTATAATAAAAAATTACATTAATTAATAAAAATTAAAATTAAAATTAAAAATTATACAAAGTTAAAAGACAAAAAATTAAATTTTACCTAATATAATTTAACTTTTATAACATTTTTACGAGTTTATATATAGATGATTAATAATTTAAAAAAATAGATCATTTAGAACTTTGGGTGCAAGTTGGGAAATAGAATTGATTTTTCTAGTTACTCAAATCCAAATCTGAATTTTAAAAAATAAATTTTTTTTTTCCAATGCAAAGACATAATAAACTATAATATATGATTTCTAGTTTCTACTGCCTCAACCTTAAAACACGAGGAGCAACAAGCCAAGAAGTACTCCCACCACATACCCTACTTTAAGGGTATCCCCATTACTGCTGACGATTTCTATGGGAAAGAAGCAATTCTTTTTTGATGGATCATCCTTCACAATCTCTCCGACTCCATCAAAATCACACGCATCCTCATCTTGGTCTTTGACTTGAAAGTACTGGTTCAAAGCATAGGAAGCCTTCCCAACCGCATCTAAATCCCAGCACGAACCATTATTCTCTATGCTCGTACAATCTGCACTTCGGCATGCATACCCCAACGCAGCTCCCACCCTACCCATGTCACTTTCGTCTGGACTCACTACGCACCACTGACGTTCTTGGTACACCACCCCCTTCGCTCCTACGGGCATTTTCTCTTTTCCTTGACCCGTGAAGTCCACCTCAAACTTTGGCACTCCGTCGTGCCGGAATATTCCCCAATGCCTCTCGAAGTTTCCAGGTTCGATACTCTTCAAATCCTCATCGAAGAGAGCGAATAAATAGGCTTCGATAGGAGCTGGGTGCAGAGGAGTCCCTTCATTGCTCGCTAGTTTCTTCATCAGTCCTCGGTAGAATCTCTTGGCGTAGTCGGGATTCGCGTTCTTGTCGCCGTCGGTGGGCCATCCGACTTCGCCGACCAAGATTTTTGTTTTGGGAAATCCTGCCTTCTTCAACGACGATACGAGGGTGTCGAAATTCGCTTCGAACACGTTGGTGTACTGTGCGTTGTCGTCGTCGATTGTTCTGCCGCCATCGAAAAATGCAAATTCGTGAGGGAAATGGCTGCCTTCGTAAAGACTGAGGAAGGGATAGATGTTGACGACGAATGGTGATTTGTTGTCGTTTAGAAAACGCACTATCTCTAACACGAGGTCGTGAATGTCGCTGCGAAAATCGCCGTCTGATGGTTTATTCGAAGGGGATGAGTAAACGTCGGCGTTTAAAGGGACTGTGACTTTAATTTTATCAGCCAATCCAGCTTCCTCTAGAGCCTTCTGGATATTCTTCATTGCAGGGAACGTAGGCTTTATGAATGAACCATTGTAACTTTTCAAGAATGGTTCATTCCCAACAGCGACATATCTGCGTACGTACGTGAAAAATTAAAACTTTAATTTGTCAGACGAATTAAATTTTGTTTTTCGTAATGAAAATTATATGTTAGCAATGATTGCGAAATAATGCGAACCTGATATTGACCCCACCATTATGCATATATTTGGAGATATCGTGTTGGACCCAATCTTTGACCCAATCGTATCTCGTAGCAAAGTCATTCAATTGATCATTAGGAATTCCGACCATGACTTCAATATCAGTGCCAGCAAAAGCATTAAGAGTGGAAGATTCTGAGTCGAAAAGCTTAATCTTCTTGATTCCATTGTCTTTCAACATGTTCACCACAATGGAAGGATTGATGGGGTGAGAGGCAAGGGATCCCCAATTCACACCAAGACCTGCTATGTGTTGAGCTGCTCGAACATGGCAATGAGGGAGAAGCAATATGAAAGAAAATGTCCATATTAGAAACTCAGCTCCAACCATGGTTATGGTCAGAGCAGCTATGAAATTGAATTGGGATTAGTAAAGGAATTAAAGAGAAAGATAGAAGATTGGGTGGGGTCAGGGATGGAGCATTGGAGGGAGAGAATCCAATATATAGAATTAGAGAATTGCAAATATTTGTCAAGATTCCAGGTGGGCAATGGTAAAGGGAAATTTTGAGTTGTGTGAGATGTTCAGTTTCAATTTCCAAACAAAGCGTGCACTCGGTGGTTGAATTGGATTGATTTAATTAGTTAACTTTTTTTGGGTCAATCAATTTAATCGGGTAAGATATCCAAACCGAGTTGATGTTAATGAGCAATTGGTCTCATCTCATACCCTTGCCAAACTTGGTTGTCCATCTGCCTCAGCATCACATTTAAATCAAGGCAACGCTATTAATAGCTATACCATCACTTTCGCATTTTACAGGGAACGACTCACCCAAAAAGGCCAAACAAGTGAAATAATTCTATACTAAACCCCTGTTGCCATGTTGGAAACCAAACACAATAAGGGTGCCGTTGATTTTATTATTTTTTCCAAAATAATTCTAAAAAATTAAGTATAAGAGATTAATGCATAAATAAAATAATACAATATATATATATATATTTAAAAACCTCTCTATTTTTTGCTTTAATTTCTATTTTCATTAAAATAGAAAACATATTGAAAATGTATTTTAAAAATAAGTTAAAAACAAAAAAACGACTAAAAAGATATTTTTCATATTTTTATATGATAACTAATGTCATTTTTGTAACATTTTAAGAAAATAAACCCTTTATTTAAATCAAACTTAAAAATTAATAAAAAAAATATAATTATTTAAATCATTGGACTTAAAACAATTATGAAAAATTCAGATTTTACACAAGTATATTTTTAAAATATTGAAAACTTCATAAAAATTAATTTTAGAATATAGAGATAGAAAATTGGATTTCATAAACCAAAATACCATGATTGGTGTTAAGAAACGTAGGCTTTTTATGTGGCATATAATCAAATTAATGTTCACCTTTCTTGTTTTCTCATGCAGGTTAAGGCCGCTTAGATGTGAGTTTTTTCAATATCCAAGTCCAAAAGAATCTTTGATTAAATGTACTTCTCCTAAAATAATTAGCTTAATTAAACCAAATATACACGTAATCATTTCTCCACTCATTCCACCGTTTGTTTTTTGTCAGACACCCACTCCACCTGGTGTCGCGGAATTTTCAATTAATGGCTGCAAGCGTCCATATATTGGCCTGCATTATGTCTTGGCATAATAGGGAACGAAGTACGAACAACAAGATCTATAGCATACACAGGGAACCAAAGGGACTGAAGGAAGTTTCAATTTCCAAATTTAACCTGAAAATTGGAATACAAAGTAAAAAAATAAAGGAACTCTCACAACTGCCATTGAGGTTGCAATTACAAAATGCAGTGTCTACTTATTGAAGAAACAAAGCAAAATATTTCACCAGTTTCCAAAAGACAGCCATCTGTTCCTAAATTATGAAAATATCTTGAAAAATGATCTCAAAGGAAGTTACGAATGTCCAAAGATTTGACATCAACCACTTCCTCATCCTTGAATTCCTCCCTGAAAAAATAAACATGACAAGGAAAAAAAAATGAGTCTTGCAATGGTAAAACTTATATTCTGTAGCGTGTAGAGTCACAAATCAATAATATTTCTAACATTTGGAGACAGGATAATAGTGCTCTTTATTCGTTATCTTACATACATAAGCAATTGTCAGTGAAAACAGAATAACCCGTTTCTCTCTTTCCAACAAATCAATTGGTCCCATGTCAAATATTCCAAATTTAAAAGATCATTAACTATGCTCAAGAAGTGACCAATCTGTAATGCAGGCTTTTCAATAATGGATCAAGCAGAAAATTAGAATAACTACCATATGCTTATCAAAAGATGTCCAATGTGCAAAAATGAGAAATAAATGGGACCAAAAATTAAAGAAATAAAGAAAAGTAAGAATTGATGTCATGACTCATGAATCATCTACATGTGATATACCTCTTCTTTTGAGTCTCCATTGCCTCAAGAGCATCCTTCTTCAGCTCTTCCAATTGTGCTTTGGCAATTTTGAGCTCTAACTGCTCTTCGTACTTTGGTAGATCTTCTCTCCGAATACCAAGTCTAGATTCCCCAACCCCAAAGGTGGAAAAAAGAAAAAAAGAGAGAGAAGGAAAATAGTTACAACAAGGTCATTCATTGAGCTAAACTGGAAAGAATTCAAGACTTCATATGAAATCCTCACTAGTTAAATGGCATTTAAACTGCCAAACTTACGTGGGCACAGATGTTAGCCAAGTGGTTGACAATAAAATACATAGTCTAACACTTCAGAAACAGTGGTGCAAGTTCAAGACTTACTTATTATTAATCTTATTAAATTCTGCCATAAGAAGATCCATTCCCTTGTTATCATCTCTCATTAGAGGCTTCTTTAGCTCCTTTTCAACTTTGTCTAATGCATCCATCATCAAACCCTCTACACCAAGATCATCTGTCAGACCTCTCCTGCAAAAGAACAAATACATGATCCCAAAGAGAATAGAACACATTCTGAGGCAAGGGAAGTTTGCTTCTTGTTGCATTTTCTCTGAATTGTATGTATTGAAACATGTGCATGCCCAAAAGTTTGAAAAAGATACCAAATCAGTTATGTAGGCATAACTTATTAATAAGCACACCTTAGTTACCAAAGGGAAAAAAGCAGAACAGACAGACCATCACATACTTGATTCTTATTTCCTTCAAGGTCAGAAGATAAGCCCGAGCATCTGGAATATCTTGTGTTTGTGTTTCAATGGTGTGTTGGATATACTGGGACTCTGAGACCAAGTTGGCCCTGCATGTTGTACAAGACATTATATGCAGAACAAAATTGAAACAAAAAGTGTAAGGACAAAATTTTTTTACAAGATTACAGCAAGATACTAAGAAAACATATAGAAAAATTTAGTTACGAGCAACAAGTTAAAGATGAATCTTACTTCTCTCTAATTGTTTTCATGACATTTGCATAATGAGAAACAGCAGCTGGATCATTTGGATCTATGGTGATCTTCTCCTTCTTTAATATTCCCATTGCTGTCTCAAATTTATTCTTCACCTCCGAAAAAATGTTCTTCAGCATTTCTTTTCCATTAAATTAGGAGACATAGTAAAAAAATGACAATCGATAGTTAGTAAATGCATTTCTTATTTCAAAAAAAAAAGTCAAAAAATGACAATAAACAAATAACTAAAAGAAGAAATAAACAGTTCTGTTAATGATCAAGCTGAATATTTATTTCTTTCTTTCTCATAAGCAAAACCAACTGAGGTTGCACAATTCACTGTTAGACACAACTAAAACTACTGGATCAAATGCAGAAGTAGATAACACAATATTGCAGTTCAACTAGCTTATCAATTTCCACTGAGGAAGCTCCTATGGAAGAGTGGTGGTTTTAGGTCCACACTAGGACCAACATGACCATAAACATCTCCAACAGAGTATCAGTGATTTACTTAATAAAGGAAATTTAAAATACTTAGATAATTAACACAAATCTCTAGGACAACTCACGATCTCCCTTAAGGGCAGGTGGGGCAGACTCTTTGGCAAAGTGACGAACTGGAATAGCATGCTGCTTTTGTACAAGTATTTGACTACCACAGACCTATTAGAAGAGAAGAAACAAGTGCACATGGTCAAAAGTCAGTACTATAATTGCTTTATATGTGTGTGTATGTTTGTGTAAAGCATTGTCAATCACTATTAAATCACCACTGAATTAACAAATATATATACGTATATATAGATATAGATATAGATCTTAACTAATTAGGATACTTAAAGCATGGAAACATAAGTGTCAACTGCAAAGGGAACATGGTTTCTATCTATTTTATCATTTGCACGGCATTTTAAGCAACGCATTCTTGAAACAAGTGAGCTCCAAAACATCATTTTGGGATGGGGATTGGCAATTTAATTTTGAAATACGATAATGATCTGCGATCACAAAACTAGTACAACCAAGGCAAAAAGACCAACTTAATACCCCTCCCCCCAAACTCCTAACTCCAAAGTCCAAAACAATTGCAAAATGTGACTATCAGAATCAATATAACCAAAGCAAAAAGACCAACCTAGTTTACCCCCTCCCCAAAATCCCAAATAAGGGCAATAGAAGTAACGAATTGACATTTTTACTTTCCCATTCCACTCAGCAAAGAACTAAAAAGGATTCTCGGTTTTCCAATATTTTTCAACAATAAGATAGCGGTTGACATATTCTAAGACTACTGCAACGTTCTTCCTATATTTTTCCTATCGTCATTTCATCACAAACCCTTATCGCCATTTACTTTCTAGAACTGACCTGACATAAAAAATCACGATTAACATCAACAGCAACATCCCAGAACCCCAACGCTCTACAGATCCCGACAACAACTCAATCGGCACTTTACAAAAACTTAAAATAGATCATGTTCCAAAGATCATATGGCAACAAATTAGTTGGTTTCCACAAAAGTAAGACTCGAGGGGAAACAGAAAACATAAAGGGAAACAAATATAGAAATTGAATTAAGATAAAATATACATTATACACTCACCAGTTTGGATTTGGAGATTAGACGAGAAGAAAGAGCCATGATCGGAGCTCAGTGTTGTTGAGCTTCTGTCGGATATAGGGTTTGTGATTTGTTCCACTTAATAGCGTATACTCCAGGAAATAGAGAATAACGAGAAGGCGTCTCTTTTAACTCTAATCTCTGTGTGTCCCACGCATAGCGTATTTCTGATGAGTGAGTTCGCCTTGTATTTAGCCGTTCGATACCTTGCCATGACTCGAAATCTACGGTTTTCATCTCATGAAACATTTTCGTTCTTTTGTCCTTTTACTTTTTCTTCTTTTATTTTTTATTATGAGATAGAGGAGAACATGCAATTGAGGGGAGAAATTTTATTTTATTATTGTTACAAAAATAAGTTTATTATTTTTTAATGGAACTAAAGTGAGTAAAAAAATAGGTTATATTTTACTTTCTTGTTTTGGAAATACACACTCTATTTTATTTCTGAAATATTTTTAAAATATAACTGTTATGTAAAATTAAATTTTCTATATTTTTTTGTAAATTAAATGACTTAAATTACTATAATTTTTTTATTCATTTTTTAGTTTGGTTACTTTCTGTTTTTAGCCTATTTTTAAAAACTTTTTTAAAAAATAGTTTTTGTTAAATTATACTAAATGTATTTTTATTCCTATTTTTAGGTTTTTAATAAAAAACTAAATGCATCCTCATAGTTTCATTTAAATAATATAATTTTATATTATCTTAATATGTTGAATAACCCATATTTTATATTATATTATATATGTTTTTTCGTAAATAAGAATATATTTATTTCGACCGACCCAAATATGCCAAAAGAGAGAGGTGAAGAGAGTCCCATGGAGAATTTTGAAGGGGTTGTTGAGCTTAGTAACGCTGCATTCACATGAATCCAATCAAACATCTTATATTATACAAGTTTCAGCCTTTTACCTATTTCATCTCTCAAACTATATAATTTATACTAATATAATCTGGTTATTAGTCTCAAAACTATATAAAATAAAAAGATTAAATTATACTCTCCATCTCATAAAAGATTAAAAAACCTATAATACTATCTATTTTGACCAAAATATTTTTAATTTTAATATTATTTTTCTAAATTTTATAATTTATTAAAAAAATATTTTATTTTGAGTTAAAAATAATAAATTTAATTTATTTAAAATTTTAAAAAGGAATTATTTTATATTATTTAAATACATATTTAATTAAATAAATAATATTTTTATTTTATTTTACATTTTAATTTTAGTTTGAAATTTGAAATATATTATTTTAATTCATTTTCAATAAATAATAAATATACTATTTATTTAGTGTTTTATGCTTGGTTAGCAAAACTCAAAGGAGAAAGGTTTCATATATTGGCACAAAAAATTGGGCATCACCCCAGTATTCTGTTTCTTCCATTTTTTCTTGTTCTTTGTTTTTCTTTGCAAGAATTTCTTCAGCTTTTTAAAGACGAATATATGTATAAACAAATTTTTATTTTAGTATTAAGAAACTACTGAAATTTAAGATTTTTTTCAATTATTTACTCTAATATCTGTCTAATTTTTTCAAAATACATTTTTAGGTGTCTCATCATTCTTTATTTTGAAAATTCACCATTCACAAACAAAATGTTATTAGACACTTTGATTACATATAAAAACAAGAGAACTCTTCATCGTCCTAGTGTTTAATAAAAAAAAATTCTAAGAGAAAAGCTATTTATTTTTGTTAAGGAAAGCATTAAAAATATTTTTTGATAATAACAGAAGCAGATTTTTAACTCTGAAAATAGAAGTTAGAAATTAGAGTTTTTACTTTTTAAAAAAAATAAAAGTAAAAAATAAATATTTTAAGATAAAAATATCCTTATTATAATTTCATAATTACCACTATATTCTTTTATATTTTTCAATTTCATAATTATTAATAATAATATTTTATTAATTAAAATCAATAATTTATTTATTTAATAAAATAATTATTTAATTAATGAAACAATTATAAATCAAATATTTATAACTAGTTATGTAAATAAAATTAATAATAAAATAAAATGTAAACATATTTTTTTAATAATTTGACAATTTAAAAAAAATTTCATATAAATTTTTTAAGATAACCTACTTGCTAATTTTTCAAAAATTACAATAGTTAACTCATTTATCTTTGAATTGTTAAATACTAAATAATTTTTAAAATATTAAAAAATGTATTTTTTTAGTCTCTACAGTACCAACTCAAATTATAATAAGAAGTGAAAGAACTTAATCGTAAATCAACACTTAATTATATTCTTAAAGTATGACTTGCAGCAAATAAACTCATATATAAATATTTAACCATAAATCAATAAACATTGATATGTTTATACAATTTTTTTTAAGTTATCTAGCACTTATTTTTAAACTATTAAATTAAAATAACATCATAAAAGTAAAAGATAAAGATATTAAGATATCTCTACTATTATAACAATTTTAGCTAAACATATAAAATATTTCAACTACATAATCAATAAACAAATCAATATTTGTATGTAATTTTTTTACCACATAAGAAGTATACATATTTTATTTCTCGCTTGCAAGTCACATAAATTTAAATATATTTTGAACACCTAATAATTTACATATGTTTAATATTGTTCGACTATAATTTTCTAACATCGATTATTTGTTAAATATTTGTATACTTATAGAGTTGTATTCTATAAGACATTCTTTTTATAAGATTAATTAAATTACTTTCTTTAATAAAGAATGGGATTTGAAGAAAAAATTGTCTATGTGACCTTTCTTTATCTCTTTGTTTTTGTTATTTATTTAATTAAATGTCTTTTTATTAATTGATTTAACATTCTAAATAATATGCAAAAATATTTAATCCATCAAAATTATTAACACTTATATATGTATATGAAAAAATAATAATAAATCATAAACAAAATCACCTATGTGAATGCATACGAAGCTTGTTGGTAAAAAAATATTAAATAATATTTTAAAATTTAGAATCAAATCATAGTGAAGATTAAGTTATTAAATATTCGATAAACATAAGTGTTTGACTGTAATTGATATGTGCTAAAAAAAATTTAAATTTTTGTAGCTTGTAACTGATAAATAGAATATATATGCTACATATATGATAAAAATATTATATACAAATATTAATTTATTTATTGATTGTGTAATTGAAATATTGCATATATTTAGATAAAATTTTTAGAATAGTAGACATTTTAATGTCTCTCTCTATCATTTTTATGATATTCTTTTATTTTAATAGTTTAAAAATATGTGATAGACAAATTAAAAAAAATTATATAAAAATATAAAATATTTATTTATTGATTTATGGTTAAGTATTCAAGTTTATTTTTTGAAAGTCATGCTTTGAAAATATGATTAAGTATTAATTTACAATTAAATTTTTTCACTTATTATTTTAATTTAGATTATTGGTATTAGAAATTAGAGAATACATATTTCTAATCTCTTAAAAATTATTTAGTATTTAACGTCTTTTATTATTTTTTTATTAATAACTAACAATTTAAAATTTAATAAATTAATTATTATGATATTTCAAAAGTTAAAAGTGTATATTATAATTTTTTAAAGATTA
Organism: Senna siamea; assembly: GCA_031216115.1. NCBI lineage: Eukaryota > Viridiplantae > Streptophyta > Magnoliopsida > Fabales > Fabaceae > Senna > Senna siamea. The sequence goes on along the minus strand of CM062359.1, from coordinate 15,537,943 downwards.
AATTATATAAGTATTTATTTTTCACAGACAATAAAGTAGGTTATCTCAATTTTTTAAAATACAAATTGCTTCTTAAATACGATGAAAATATTTTTTTAATTAAATTTCTCAAACACACTTCTTCATTCACAATATTTTCTTCTTGCATTCAATGATTATTCATTCGCCATGACATCTGGCTTCAATTTTTAATGATAACATTTAACCACATTTAAAGCTGTCTCATTTAACAACCAAAAAAATGTGGATAATTATCCACATTTGTGGATAATTAATTATATTTGATATCAAAATAATTTTCAAGCCCACTATATCAGCATAGATTTTTTTTTTGTGGAGAGTTAATTATAGATTTTATTTGAATTTATTAATTAAAAAATATTTACATTTTGTAAGATTACTATGACTGCATTCTTTAGAATAATGGATACTAATTTGTTATATCTAAGAGTAGTTAATTATGAATATATTTTATTTATATTTATTAATTAAAAAATATTTATATTTTGTAATATCACTGATTAAAAAAATAAAAAAATATTATAATATAGATCTACCATGAACTGTAATTCACGTGACAAGAGACGTCTTTTTAAGGTTGTGTTTAGTTTCTGTTTCTGTTTTCACTTTTTTTCTTAAACTTAGATTTTAATATTTTAAAAATATTTTTATTATATAAAATTAAAATTTTGTACATATGTATTTTTAAATCGAATAATTTAAATTATTATAATTTTTTATTAAATTTTAATTTTGATTATAATTAAATGATAATATTTATATGATAAATGAATTTACTTTCTTTAAAAATTACAAGAATAATACAAATTATTATTTGAAATTGCTAAAAAGTCTTCTAAATATTTTCTGTTTTCAGCCTTTTTTTAAAAAATATTTTTATTAAATTCTACCAAATACAGTTTCAATCATATTTTTTTGTTTTTAATAAAAATGAAAATGAAAAACATTGAAATTAAAGCCACCTTATCCTTTTCTAAGTTTCAAATCTCGTTGCATTACAGGTACAAATTACACGCCAAATTTGATTTGGAGTCAGATTCTTATTGCACATTGTTTAGAAGTTTGATTAATTTGTTTTGGGATTAAAAATATGAACACCTTATCCTACTAAATCGCAATTTACAGTGTTACCCCTATCAACAAAATAAAGCATTTGGCTCACTAAATATTCATTCCCAACTTCAGCAGGCACACCCACTTCTTTGCTCTGGTTCTGATGCCGTCTCTGAGATTCCCTTAAAATAACTGCAAACATTCACAAATATACTAAAATATTTTGAATCAATAAGAAATATAATAAATACTAATAAATAAATTTTATTTTTTAAAAAGAGAAAATCAAAATATTCTAAATCACATCAGATTTTAGGACTAATCCTTTTCTTGTAAAAAATATTAATGTCTTCTTAACTTGTGTCTTTTTTTTAAAAGAATTTTGATTTTTGACATTGGAAAAGTGCATGATAGTGAGGTTGATTCTTACATGTCCAATGAATTTTCATTTTCTAGTGCAGCTTTAGCAGCACATAAAAAAGCTTCCTCAACATTGTAACCCTGTTTGGCAGAGGTCTCTAAATAAGGTATGTTTCCCCTTGAAGCACACCATTCCCTAGCTTTCTTCTCCGAAACCTGCAAACAACGTCAATTAAATAAACAAAATCAAACAAAACCATGAATTAATACATAAACCAAATTAAAGATTCATCAAACTTTTTCCATACCATTCTACCGTGTCCACCATTTGTATCTACCTTGTTCCCAAGTAATACAAAGGGAAAACCATCAGGATTAGTCGCATTTGACTGCACAAGTCAAATGCCAAAGTCCCATGTCGAAAAAGATAAAATAATGTAAATGGTATTAAATGAAGTCTCTAAAATTACAATTTTTGTTGATCGAGAGTCGAGACTCACCTGCTTAAGAAACTCGTCGTGCCAATTGTTTAGTGTCTCAAAGGTTTTCTGTACGTTTACATCAAATACAAGAACACAACAATCTGCTCCTCTGTAAAATGCAGCCCCAAGACTATGAAACCTTTCTTGCCCTGCAGTGTCCCAAATCTACCAGACACACCATCCAGTTCATTGTATTGAATGAACACATACTTAAATTGATGTTTTAAAAATGATTAAATTTATATTCAATTACTTATATCTTTATTACAAAATTCTTTAATTAAAATTATGTGAATACTTAAAAATGATATGCGTTAGGCACCCTTGCTTGGCACTTTTAGCGGCGATTTTTTTCGCTGCTAAAATTTATTGCAACAAAAAATATTGCTACTATTTAAACAAAAGTTATAACAGCAGTAATATTCATTGCAGTAATATTAAAACATATTTTAGCAGCGAAAAAAATCACCGCTAAAGGTACCAAGCAGATGCCAAGCAAAGAATCCAAAATCAAATTATCCATGTATTAATTTTTGATTGAAGAATCAGACAAACGAAGATACAAAAACTACAGCTAAGGTTTTGTTTTTTTCCTTTTTGGAACACATACTAAAATTTAGTATGGTCTAACTCACTTGCAAAGTTACCAGTTTATCTTCCACTTGTACTTCCTTTGTGACAAAATCTGCACCGATGGTGGCTTTGTATAGTGAACTGTACTTCTTATAGACGTATCTGAATAGGTTGTTAATGTTCTACAGACTTAATAGAAAAAAAAAAAAAAGGAATTATGAAAGTAGTAACAACAAATTGTAGTATTCCTATTGGTATTTAGATGGATACTGATTCATCAAAGACGTCTTTCCCACCCTGGAAAGAAATAGAACAAAAAGGGATTAAATTTAAAACCCACAATAGTTATTGATAACAGAGGATCCATGAAGTATAATCCTATCCAGAAAAGAAAGAGAGAGAAAATCAATAATAAATAATAATAATTCATACCCACTATCGCCGAGGACGATGACCTTAAGCAAGATTCTCTTTTTGTGGGAAATGTCCATATATAATGAAGACCCAGAAACTTCAATACACAATCAGAAGCAGTACAAACTACTAACAACAGAGAATAGCATTAACAGTGATGATAAACAAAGGTCAAACTAAAGTGCAGGTAGGTATATATATATATATATGTGATATATGAGAGAAAAGAGAAGGCTATATGTGTTGGAGGCTATTGTTGAATCTTCGTGTTGATCGATTTCCTTCTTTTGGGGTAATTGGGTGATTGCTTTTTTGCTTTTTAAACGAAATGAATGATGCAGGAGAAGCATGTGATGTGAGGTCTTGCCGACCAAAACCAACGTATGTACAAGTGACAGCGAAGCCTTATGTTTATGATTTAGTTTACAAATTAAAAAAAGGGTCAAAAACTAAGTATTTGTCGTTGACACTGAACTATAAATGTGTATGATTATGCTATTAAAGTTGAGGAGGCATATACATAAATATAGTGTTTGCCTCTGCTTCATCGATCTATTGATCTGCCTGCAAAATACAGGTTGGACAGTTGGACAGTTATTAAACAGATTTCATTTCAATTCAGTTTATGTCTATGTCTGATCTAACTTTGACAACACCAACCAACCAAAAAAAACATCGTTCACGCCTTTCACTTGACATGCACATGATCTTGTTAAAAGTTGATAAAATTAAGATGGCAAAAGCTTTTTGTTTTGTCGTTTTTAATTGGTTGTTGTTGTCAATTTGGTCTTGCATTTATACAATAAATTTTAATGATTATTTAGTTAGCGTGTTTGATAGGACAATTAATTTCATTTTGAATGCTATTAATAATTAAGATAAATTTCAATAAGATTTTATTAATAGATGATTAGCAGGAGTAGTAATTATTTTATTTTCTTTTTATATTTGAACCTTGTATAAAAATCTTCCTTAATATCTCAAACTTTTAATTTTGTACAACATGCCTCATTCCTTAATACTTTTGCTACACAGTATTATTATAATTATGCAATTTACCTCTGCAACTTTCAAAATGTGACAAATAAACACCTCAAATTTTAAATTCTGAGCAAAAAATTCCATAAACTTATAATTTAGTGCAAATTTAGGACAAAATTAAACAAAAATCATTAATTATTATATAATGAAAAAAATACATTTTATGTCTCCAAATTATACATTGATTTTTAATTTCGTTCTTAATATTTTTTGTAGTCAATTTTATTTTTAAAATTTTGAATTATAATTAATTTTATTCCACAACTTAATGTCATCTAAATTATAGATAAAAAATAATGATGTGACATTTTAAATAATGTTAAAATATTAGATAAAAAATAAAATACCATCTCACATTACGTTAAATGTCATGTTATTATTTTTTATTAGTAATTTACATAACGTTAGACTGGATGATGAAATTATTGTAATTTAAAATTTTTTTAAAAAAATTGATCATAAAAAAATTAAAAACTAAATTAAAATTCATTAAAATTCAATAAAATTTGAAAATATAAAAAATATTTTTACCATTATATAATTGATAAATATAATGATACTTTTATTAAAATAAGTAAAATTAAGTTTATCTTTAATTCTAGAAGATATGAGTATATTACATCTCTTAATTTTAAGGAAATATGTGTAATTTTTCAAAATAAAAAAATTAATTATAGATAAGAGTTTTATCTTAATAGAGCATATAAGTGATTTGAAGAAAAATTGAAAAACAATTGCAATCAAAGAAAATTCGTAAATTTAGCCTAACTAGTTTTGTACAAGCCCAAATTCGGACCCAGTGTTCATTTGACAAGTCACCCAAGCCCACAATAGAGTCTAGACTAGAGTGCTGATATTTGAGAATTAGCTTTGTCAAAAACAAAAAGGAGAAATTTGAGAATTGGCAGGGCTATATTGGGATTGGGAGCTAAATTATTATGATTTTATTTAGAAGTAATTAAATATTTGATTTAATTTGATTTTGTCTTAAAATTAAATTAAAATAATAGGATTAATTTTTAAAATGTGTGAATCTTATTTATTTTATTTTTAATTAGTTTAGTTTAATTTTAAGATCGATTTAATTCGTGCTAACTTAATATTTTTATTTAAAAATATATTAAATAAAATTTTAACTTGTTTATATATTTTATATATTTATAAAGTCTAAAATAATAGTTTTAAAAAATATTTTGAGGAGGTTCAAAACTAAAACTATAATATTATTCTAAATAATCAATCTTAAATTTTTAATCAATATTCTAATAATATTAATAAGTAATAAAAAGATAACAACTAATTAATTATATTATCTAATGAAATTATATTAAGTATTTTTATCTTTCAAAGTATCAATATATCCATAATTATTTAAAAAATAATAAATAATAAGTAATAACTATATAATATAATAATAAAAATTTTTCTAATTTTTATTATTAAAAAGTAATATATATATAAATGATTTAGTTTACTTCAAAACAAAAAAATTATAAATCGACGATGGAACCAAATTATTTAATTTTGTTATTTTAAAAATTAAATCATATCAATTTTTTTTAATTTTGTTTGATTTTTAATCAATTTAGTTTGATTTAGTTTTATCAGTTTGAATTAATTTTGAACACTTCTAATTTTACTGATGATTATTTAGCTTTATTTATGGTTAAAAAAAGAGAGTAGAAAACTGTGTGCTTTCTAGAACAAATATACAGCTAGTGAAGCTGATTACTAAATTTATAGTCAAGCAGAGAAGATGCGACGAAGCCTCTTCGGTCTTTCCCTTTGATGCAAAAGTTAAACAATATCTATTGACTCATTCAAATTTTATGTCAAAAATTAAGATTAATTAGAATGATAAATATTTTCTTTTTTAAAACTAAAACTTTAAGTTTGAATTTTATATATGAAAAAATTTTTATTAACAGAACTCTGCTTTTATTATTATAAAATTTTTACTAATTTAAATTAAATTAATTAGAGTACTGATAATTAAAAAAAAAAAAGTTTTATGCCAAAAGGCCGAAGTTGATAGATTAATTAACCAATCAAGCAGAAAGGGACATTATGTGGAGAGTTGACTGATTAAGAAATAAGAATAGATGGCGTGCAATAATCCAACTCTACCACTTAACCTGTCTGCATATGTTCCCATTACATCATGTACAGTTCTCACTTCTCATTTTTTATCTATAGGTTAAAATTAATTTTTTTGTTATGAAGTTTTAATTTTATCATTTATTTTTATTAACTAATTCAATTTTTTTTAAAACTAAATATTATATATATATATATCACTAATAACAAAGTTATATATAAAATTCATGTAAAATTATTTTTTTCAAAGCATATATAGTTGTCTAATAAAAAAGTTTAGAAGAGGTTAAAACGGCAATTAAGTTAGTCTTTGAAAAATTTTAAAACTTTATTAAAATTTTAATTTTTTAGATTCTGAATATCTAATTAAAGAATTTTTCAAAAAAGTTTAAAACATTTTAGTCTCATCTAAATTTTAGTTATACTTTGCAATACAATAATTTTACTTAAATTTTATATATTTCAGATCACATTTAGAGAGAAAAATAAATTGTATTAATTAGTAATTAAAGATAAATGACAAAATTACAAAAAAAAAAGTTAGTTTTAACCTTTATATATATATAATTTGATTAAGCAAAATTTTTTATTTGCATTTTATTAAAAAAATAGATCAAAATGTGAAAAATTATGTTAATTTAAGGGAACCAGCCGGACCTCAACTTTAATAGTTAATTTTGTTTTTGTCCAAATTTTCAATTTTATAAAAGTATATATAATAAGATGATTCTAATAAATGCCAATAAAATAATTTTTAATTCTGCATAATATAGATATATTTTTATAACTAAAACACTAATTAAAAACACAAAAAGGACGAAAGTAGTATATGTTTTGAAAAAATTATAAACACTTAATTTAACAACGAACATCAATACAAAAGTTAGTTTCACAACAAATATACATTGCTTTATAGGTAGAATGAACAACAAAAATAATTTCAATGGTTTAGATAAAAATATAAAATTTATAAATAGCCATATGACTATTATTATCAAGTTAATAACTGTAACATGAATAAAATTAAGATCAGTAGTAACAATTATCAAATGTTGAGGCATGTTATACAAAAGTAAAAACTTATGGCGTTTTCACTCATTTTTGAAAGAGAATGAATTATTTTAGATTTTGGCCAAAATCTGTGAATAAATTAGTGAAGTGTATGTGTTTGCTAAATGTATATAGAGGTGGTCACTTGTCAGCCATCAAATACACAAACAGAAGAGACTGCCGTTTAATAGGCGTAAGTTGCGCAACGACCAAGTGGCTTCTTATCTGCTAACACTGTTGAAGTCGCACAACGACCAATTTATTTTATTTTAAAGTTTAATAAATCATATTTATCATCTTTTTAATTTTAAAATTACATTTACATCTCTCTTTTAATTAATGAAGATAATTTTTGTACATGCCAATTAAGACTGTAAATTTTTTTTAATATAACAATCAATCAAACTTATATTAAGATTTAATATAAAACTATTAATATAATAAAAAAATAATTAAATAATTTTATGTATAAAATACTAATTAATTTAATTAATAAAAAATAAATTAAAAAAGTATATAACATTATATAAAACTTTTAAAATATCAAAGATTATTTTTAAAATTAAAAATATAATAAATATAATTTTTAATAAAGACTTTTTAGTATTTAGCATAATTTAGTTTTTATTTAATATTTTATTCTTCAAAGAATTTTTATGTCTACGATGACTTTTGTGGGTAAGTACTTAATATTGAAATCATTTGAGCAATTTCCTTAATCTTTCATGTAATCAAAATTTAATATCGAAGTGTGTGCTGAATTTAGTAAGTAATTAGTAAACCCCAGAGGAAGCAAAATTTCCACTAATCAACAATGAGAATCTAAACACTTTAAGGGGTTCATAAGGCTGGGAAATTTCTTTACTTTTTATTTTTAAGTAAAATCTAGTACGTAAAAACATAACAACGTCATTTCATCTTTCTCTTTGGTCAAAAATTTTAAGTCCTAACAACCGAAGAAATCATTTAAAATGGATAAAGAGAAGAGCAGCAAGCTAAGCATGGACTGAACTTTTAACCGAAAGCAAAATCCACCCTTATCTTAAACATATATTGTTCGCCTATATATATATATATGTAATTGTTTATGTTTTCCTTTAATTTGTTCTTCAAGCATCAATTCTTATGAACATCTTATAATTTAATTATTTTTCTTCGAATCATCAATGTGAAATCAACCAAAAGTAGTGGAGTAATATTTTGCACTATTTTATTTTATATATATTTACATATTATATATTGAACTCATCCAAAAGTGGAGAGTGCGCGAACATATATAGTAAGAGACAGAGAAACTAAGCATGTATATATTAATCTCTTATCAATGGCCATGCATACATATATATATATATATACAACTTTAAAAATATTATTGCACAAGGGTATTAATGGAAAATAAAATTAGAGGATTAATATTTAATATTACATATATTAGTGGTTCACAGTGATTCTGTGAGACCGGTCCACTTGTAGATAAGCAGCCACAAGTGGTGGTGCTATCATGGATATAATTAGGGAGAAGAGAAAGTGAAATATATATATGAAAGTGATACTTAATGGTAAATATATATGTATAGAAAGAAATTCTAGTGTAATTTTTATATTTTTATTATTAAATTTTTTAATTAAATATGTGAATATTTTTAGTTTTTATAATTTATCATATCATAATTGATTTTTTTAAAAAGTTTTTACATATGTTAATTTTAATAAAAAATTATGCATCTAAATCTAATCAATATATATATATATATTTTTTTTTTTTACCTAGGTAGTCCCAATTCGCTTATTGCAAAACCAAATTTAGTGATGCATGACCAATGGTTCCCTACGTCATTACTATGACGTAACCTTGGTGTACACGTGGACCGGTGGACAAACCTTATAGTGCCAATTAATTCTTTTTAGACGAATAGAGATTGAATGAAGTAAAAGAATAAAAGAGACTAATATTATTAAAAAAATAATTACATATTTTAAATAAAATTACTTCTTACTAAAAGATACTTAATAAAAAAAGTATGTGAGGAAGATGGTTCCAAGCAAGAGGTAACATGAAAAAAAAAAAGAAGCTTTATTTATTTTATAAAGATATTATATAATATATCCACTGGCAGCACGCCTAAGCTAGGCTAACAGTCATAAAAGCGAAAATTCCTTTTCCCTATTGTGTAAAATACCATATTGAGATCCATAGCTAGCTAGCTTGCTACTTGGTTTGTTTAGCTAGTTTGCAATGGATGACTTCTATTTTGAAAACCCTAATATTCCTAACCCTCAATTCTCTGCCCTACATATGGTTCCATCTCCATCCTTGTCTGATCATCAGTTCATGTCGGATCATGCGGTGGTTGATGATGGTGATGAGGGTGTTGGTCGTCATCATCATCAAGAGTCATGGTCTCAGAGTACGGAATCCTCGAAGAAGGCAACCAGCGATGCCACTGGATTTAGTGGTGCAACCTCCTCTAATAACAACAATAACATGCAAGTCCTTCTTCTTCTTCTTCTTCTTCTTCTTCTTCTTCTTCTTCTTCTCTCTCGTTTCTTTTAATTTCTTCATTGTTGAATTAAATTAAAGCTAATTGCGCAGAAAATGCAAAAATAATGAGTTTAAACGAAACAAGGGTGAGATGAGCCGAAGGATCGCCTTTAGAACCAGATCGGATCTTGAGGTTATGGATGATGGATACAAATGGAGAAAGTACGGAAAGAAGTCAGTGAAGAACAGTCCAAATCCAAGGTAATTATAGTAAATACTTATTCAATATACATAATAACTAGATGAAATTGACCATATATAATACAAGAATACATGTATAGATCAGAAATCTAGAATTACTCATGGGATTAATCAATGGGAATTAAATAGTGGATGTAGATGAATATATATGTTGCGGCGGCTGATTATTATGCATACTACTAATTGCTTTAAGATCATGAAACTCGTGGACCTCATAGTTTTGGACTGTTATCAATGGACCCCAGCTTTAAGAGAGAGAGAGATATATATATATGTATATGTATACTTTTTTATGGCTATTTAAGTAACAATTAATGATGTGTGTGTGTGTGTCTATGCATGTGGAGTTCGTTGTTTGTGCTTGAATTGATAAAAAAGAGGAACATGGTGTTTAATTGATCGATTTGTTTATGACAAGTATAGTGTCTATTTGTGAACATGGCTTTGTCTAAGATAGTGAGAGTGTAAACTAATTAATTCACTCCTACCAACTTTGGCTGAGCAGTACTCTTTTTCATGCTTGCTATATATATTGAATGTAATAAGAATAATTATATAAGAAGCAAAGCATTATATATATGTCACCTAATTAATTAGGCAACAATTTGTTCTTAATTAAACTGCCTTAATTAATACTATTGCATGCTATATATGCATATCTTAACAAATAAGCAACTATATATTTTTAAAATTTAATATTCAACTCAATTAAAAAGCTTAATGAGAGTAATGTAGCTATATATCCCACCGGAGCTTGAACTCAATTAGCAGTGCATGGGTTTGAACTCAATTAAAAACATATATATGCATGCTAGTTTAGTTTCTAAACTTGAAATTGAATCATTTAATTTACTACTGAAAATTGGGTGTTGAAAATGTGTCTTGTCTTGATTTGTTGCATGATGTATCCATTAATTATTATATTATATATACTATATGTAGTTACCATATATATTTATGTTTAGAACTGTAAATGATGAATGCATATATGAATGCAGGAACTATTACAAGTGTTCGAGTGTAGGATGCAATGTGAAGAAAATAGTAGAAAGGGACAGAGATGACTCAAGCTATGTGATAACAACTTATGATGGAGTGCACAACCATGAGAGCCCATGCTCTTACTACTCTCGTTTCTCCTTCATTCATTCTAACAATGCTTTTCGATCCCCTCAACCCTAACCCTCATCCTTATATATAATATTCTTAATTCCCACTTTCATTATCCATACATATACAGATATATATATATATATATATATATATATATATATATATATCAAGCATATTATAAGGTGAGAGATGTGAAACAAATTAAAATATAAATAATTTACTGTTAGATTACAAATCAATGGTCCAATTTGATGCAATAATCTATCATATAATTAATATATATGTAAAAATATTTTTAAAAAATTTTCACGTACATTGATGCTTTCTTTGCATCAATTTAGATCATTGATTTGTGATTTAATGATAATTAATTAATTATATATATCATCGTCTTCATATTTGCTATATGTATGCATATATATATCCATATAAATATCTTCAAACTATGCCATTTATATTATTATTGACTATATAAACTAGGTATGCATGGCGTCCTCCTAATCAGGCCAACTCGAATTAATTATTAAGTCCCTTGTATCAATTTCCAAAAACAATGTGGCTGGGAAGTTGATGAGCAATCCCATTGTCTAAAATGATTATTATATATGTAAAACTTTAATATTTAAGTTTAAATTTACATCCGATTTAATTAAGGCTTCATTTTTATTTTTTAATATTTCACAAAAATGATACTGAAAAAATGAGAAATAAAATATGAATGATAGAAATCAAATTTAAACATATTAAACTCATGTTAATATATGATATCGTGTGATATATACTGCGATTATTTTTATGAAAGATTCAATGTTTTCAATAAAATACTGCAATTATTTTTACTCACTCTGATTGTTGATGCCACGCATGAATAAATTAAATGTCCTATACTGAATTTTTCTTCACTTAGCTTAATTCCTAATCAAATTCAGTTGATGGTTTTGAATGAAGAGAGAAAAATGACAGGAACATGTGGACAAACAACGAAAGAGTCCAATAAATATATATATCTTTTTGAATTACTATTTTCAAATGAAAGCAAAAAAATGTAATATCAAAAAAAAGTTTTTTTATTAATAGTATCTATATAAATACATAAAAATAATATTCATACAAATTTTTAAAATTAATTTTATAAAATAATTTTAAAGAATGAAAATTAAAATAACAGGCCCTATATCTAAGTTTTATCTATTTTAATATTAAAGAAGATTAATATTTTCTCATACTAAAAAATAACATGTTTGATGTTATGTGACAAGAGAAATAGATAGTGAAAATATACTATTTACTTATTATTTTTATTATATAAATAAAAATTATTATTTAATTAATTTTATATATATTTATTTTTTATATAATATTATTATTTTCTCTCTATTATGTTGATATATATATATATATATATATATATATATATACACACACACACGCACGCACGCACGCGTACACACGCACTTTGTTTTTGGTCGTAATAACCTTTTGCTTCTCAGAAAATAGATAAGGGGGCCTAAATCACAAACTTTCTTTTGGGCCTAACCTCCGGGTGATTCCAATATCATATGGAATGGGATTTCTAGGGTCCTGGTTAGAGTTTGGATTCAGTCCTAAAGAAAAAGGATTAGAATTTGAAATTTTTTCTTTTGGGTAATTTCTTGATCAAGTAATCGGGTCGACCATCGCATCCAGTCATGTAAAGACGGTCGAATGTGATCGAATTTCGCATACCGGTTAACTTATTTTGCTTGATTGAAGATACTGCAAATTGATAACAATTTTATGCAACCCACTCTCAATTTCCTATCTTTTTTGTGGATCTTGTTTATCATTGGTTACTAAACTTTACCTATAACTCTGAGCAACTCCAACTTCTGAGCTTGATTTTCACTGTTAACTTCATTTCTCGGATACCCGCATCATAGATTTTGTTCAGATCAGTTGGTAAAGTGGTTAACTTTCTGGGTGATTCGGTGGATCTTCAGGGATGTGTATCAGCCCACTCTCAGATTTCTACTCGGATCTTGGCGTAATTCTTACGTGACATGGATTTTACAATAAAAGTTGTGGTTCCAATATTGATAAATTGCTTAATCTCGTGGAGGTTGAATTCGGAACTTGATCGGCGATTTTTTACTTGTAGGCCCGTAGGGGGAGTATTTGAGTTTTTGTTTCTGTAGTTGTATTTGGAATTGATTCCGTTAAGAGGGTGTGGTGGAAAGCATGTTCCGGAGGGATCGTATTAGAGAGAACAAAGAGCAGAACGGAGGGCCGCCATGTGGGCAGGTTAGAGTGCTCGTTGTTGGTGACTCAGGTACATGATCTTTCTTATTGTTGTTCTTATTGTTAGGCTTTCCCAGTTTTGTATGTTTTATTATCATTGTGGTGCCGAAATACTGTTCTGGTGGGAAACTCCTCAAAACTGGGACTCAGATTGTGTGGGGTGGATGAAGGTCAAGTTATATCTCTTCTTGATTATTGAGTGCAGGAGTTTTCACGTGAATCAATATCACTGGAGATTTATAACAGTACTGCTGAAAGCCTTAGATTACGGAAATAAGAAGAGTAATTACGATTGTGAGACCTTTAGAACTCCCAATGAAGTTTCCGAGAGTCAATTTTAGTTTGTTATACCTTTGGTACCGATTGATTATTGCAGAAGTCTAAGTTTAAGAGGAGAGCTTCTTCATTTTCTGTCGACCATAAGTGTGGTGAGTCTGATACAAAAACTACATAAAATTATAAAGCATATAGTGAGAAAGAAAATGAAACTATTTTGCTTACTACTTTTGACTTCTTAGAAGAGAAAAATTCTTGCTTATAAGTCTAATTTCTAATAAATATAGACAGTAGAAATGAGTGGCCACAGACTTTGTCACAGTGGGATAAAATGATGTTTATGTGAAGATGTGCTTGCATACGGTCTCTCACTGATTCGAGTTTACACTGTTGATTTGTCCATCAATGGGAAAGTTTATGGTTTCTTTTTATTGGTATAACTCTGTCATAGGACACCAAATAGCTTGTTATGATTGTTAGTCGCTGAGGAGACATAGCCGCTACTAGAATTTAAACTTGATAGGCTTACATGTGATTCAGTGTGAAGAAAAAAAGGAATAACCTCTAGGTGCCTGGTTTGTTGTCCTTTCTGTAGAACATTTTCCCGGAAAGAACTTAGTTGCAGATACATCATGTTTTCATATTTTTTTCAGGTGTTGGGAAGACTTCTCTAGTTCATCTCATTGTCAATGGTTCTCCCATTGATCGCCCTCATCAGACAATTGGTTGTACAGTTGGTGTAAAGGTAAAGATTTCCCATTCTCTGGTTACTTCAGAAAGTTCATTGTATTGCAGTAGTTGAAGCCCTCACCTAATGTCCACCGTCACTTTCTTGCAGCACACATCTTATGGAAATTCTGGCAGCTCTTCAAGTAGCCTTAAAGGTGATTCTGAGAGAGATTTCTTCATTGAACTTTGGGATGTCTCAGGACACGAGCGGTACAAAGATTGCCGGTCTCTGTTTTATTCACAGATTAATGGTAAGCAACAAACATCCTATTTTCTTTTAATAATTGTTTACATTTTTCCAATACAAAGAAATGTATGTGCAAAATATAGCAAAGGGAGAAGTCTTGGAACTAAGGAGAAGTTAAATATAATTTTGGTTTCTCTTTTCAAGCCTTACATACCAAATAACATAAGTGAAATTTGATTGAGTCTTTTCTTTGGAATTTTCATCCTAATCCTATCCTTTTCATGAGTATTGCTGCTCCATTCTCGGTAGTTTACGGAAGAATTCTTGTACCTTTTGATTTTATTAAGAAGTTATCTAGAATTGGCTGTTTAAATATGATTTTTATGCAGCATATACTTTTACCATTATTTTCTACAAATTCATTTATCCTTAATAGCCCTTTTTTTTTGGTTACATAATGGGATAGAGGTTTGAACCGAAGACTCTGCTAACTACTCACACCCCGCACCACTAGACCACACCTAGGGGCTTCTCTTAATAGCCTTTTAATATAGTGGAACTTTCTTCAATTAAAATCCATTAGTAATTGATGATGAAGCCTTAGCAGCAAGAAAATGTTTAAAACTTGTCAGTCCGAACTTTTTAACCAGAGATTCTGGTTTGAACTTCATCTGCAGGTGTAATTTTTGTTCATGATCTCTCGCAGAGAAGAACGAAGACTAGTTTGCAGAAGTGGGCAGCTGAGATTGCTGCAACTGGAACATTTTCAGCACCTTTGGGATCTGGTGGCCCTGGTGGTCTTCCTGTGCCATATATAGTTGTTGGCAACAAAGCTGATATTGCTGCAAAAGAGGGTGCAAGAGGAAGCACTGGGAATCTTGTTGATGTTGCCCGCCAGTGGGTTGAGAAGCAGGGTTTGCTTCCATCCAGTGAGGAGCTTCCTCTGACTGAGAGTTTTCCTGGCAGTGGAGGCCTTATGGCTGTAAGTGTCTCAACTAAACTATTTTACAGAGTGGTGTTTCTTATTACTGGGTTATGCTTTCCCTTTATATGCTTAAAACTGTACACCTACCTTAGGAAAATTAATATGTTGAGTTCGCATAAAATAGAATTTAATAATCTGCCGTTGTTGTTAATTACTAGTCAGTTTGACATACTTATTATTAGCTTAGTGGCATCTTAAAATTTTAACTTTGTTTTGTACATTAAATACTGGCTGAGTTTTATGAAAGAATGACTGTAGCTTTTGGAATGGTTAGAAGTTACGAACCCTGTACTGGGACCAGTACTGCTGCCTAATCTGCTTATTGGTGCTCCATAGAGGCTTTTATATTAAAAATTCCATCTTTTGCTCTTTTAAAAGTAGTTTCTTAAAACTAGTATTGAACTTTATATATGTGTGTGTGTGTGTGTGTGTATGTATATATATGTATGTATGTATGTATTGGTGCCATTTAAATGATAACTGTGAATGATGATTTTGGATGGCATATTGGCTACTGGAGCTTTGGAAAATTTTGAACTGGATATGCTAAATATTTTCAGTTGGGCAATTTTGATTTATATGCAGTTATTTTAAGACTAGATGTTCTGACTTCTGATATTGTATCAAATCAGATTTGTTGACATATGATACAGAAATCTGTTGTTTTTTCCATTCTGTGGAGTAGTTGCTATCAAATTGAATCTATTTATACTTTAAGTGATTTATATGTTGAACATCTGCAGGCTGCAAAAGAAGCAAGGTATGACAAGGAAGCTGTGATGAAATTCTTCCGAATGGTCAGTATGGTCTTCAATCTCTATCTTTTCTTTATTGGGTGGAGCATCATCTAATTTTTCTAGTACCTCTCCTGATAGTTGATCAGGAGGAGATATTTCTCAGATGAATCACCTGCATCAAATGCATGGTCCATTTCTCCAGTTCAGAGACCTACTCAGCGTCTAGATGATGATTCCACTGATGATGATTATCAGTCTTATAATAAAAGGTGTTTTAGGTTTGGCTTGTTATATATTTTGAAGCTGCAGCGTTTTTACTTTTTGTCACTCTTACAATTTGTTTTGGGGGAGGAGGATACTCACTTGATCATTTTATCTCAGTTTAGGGCAGATGCACTCACCTTTAAATGAAATTCAGGGTTAGATTTATTTTGTTACTTAGATGGATATGGAAACAATCCCAAATCATTGTATTCTATGGTGGTTGTGGAATTATTTCCAGAATCTTACATTCCTTGATGATGAAATATGTTTGAACTATGGAATATGAATTAGTACATGTTGGCTTTTGTTGTTGTTGTGCATCATTGTTCACCAAAAATTCTTCAATTCCATTACCATCTCTTGTATCTTTCTTTTATGTTTTGTTTGGCCAACCCTTACAAAATTTATTGTTTGCTGTAGAAGCAGTGATGCTTACAATTATAACACACTTCCTCCCCTTCCGGCTCAACGCAATCTGACTCCACCACCCACGCTCTATCCTCAACAACCAGTCTCGGCTTCTATAAACTATAGCTTCCCAAGATTTTCTGTGTCTGGCTCCTCAGAAATCAGTGCTGTCACCAGAGCAAGGCGCTCAGATATTAATGTCTGAGGATCTTTGCATTTGTTAATCAGACATTGCTTTAATACACCCATGTATTCTTGAATGGAATGAAGTTGCACGTCTTAATGAATTCTATGTTGTGCTTGTAACTTGTAACCGGGTCAAATGATTCATTCATTTTTTTGAGAAGCTTTATCAGTGTCGGGTGATACTATTACTAGCTCAAAGTTTGATATAATTTGTCATGAAATGGTCAATTCTTTTTATCAGACTTGTTCTCTTCTTTTTTTTTTTGGCCAATTTTTATCGGACTTTTCTTTTACTTTTGAAAATGTCAACTGTATACAGGTATATTATGGTTGACGGAGATATTCAAACAAATGGAACATGTTTAAGTTGGAGAATAAAGGATGAGAGGAGAGGAGGGAAAAGTCTATCAAATTTAAATGGAACATGTTTCCAAGACAACGTGTTTAGTGTAGAAGTAGAACACCAATGCAATTGGGACTAGGGAAAATTTAGCAGAACACACAAATGCTATCACTAAGCTTTTATATTCAACTCAAAATTGGAATCCAGAAGTAAATATTTTGATATATAATGATATATACAAGGGCTTCACTAACTAGCTTAAGACGCAACTTCACCTTCTCTCCTCTTTACACGGTAAGACTAGTCTCTAAACGATGCCGTGGAATGAATCACTCATTTCCATCTCTTGGAATTTTTCAGACCTTTTGACTTCCGTTTTGCTGCTTGAAAGGCCAGCATCTTTTGTTTCTACCGCATTTCTTTCGCAGCCTGCGGTTGCAAACGAATCTAAAAGTAAAAACACTATCCTGGAAGTTCTCAGAAAGTATAAATGGCAATTGCTACACAAGTAATCACATCATTCCAAACGGATTTAATTGACTAAGTAAGAATGGCATATTTACCTTTGACATCTTCGATTTGGCTTTCACTTTTGGAGCTTTCTCCTCAAGCTCTGCCTCACGTTCAAGCTCTCTTGCCCCAGCATCCAGATTCTTCTCCAAATAATACTGCACATGTTCAGATTCAAACATGTTAGAAATCTGTGCAGTAGTGCAAGCAATTGGTTGATTATGCAGCGATCATCACATAAAATACTGGATGAGATTTAAATGAACCGTAAGCCAAAAAGCATTATTCAATATGGCTTCAAAAATTGATATCATGTTGCAATAAATAAATTACACTATGGTCTCAGAACTATTTAAACCCTCTTTACACAGCACTGAACATGCACATCAAAAAAATTCAAATTATATCAACATCAAAATTCTAAAATAAGATGCGAGAAATTAGACAGGATACACCAACAAGATGGGTATAACACCCTAATCATGTAGTTTTTTTTTAAATATTTTTTTCTATAAATCATTTAGCTACAAAATTGACATGTTATATTTACTTTCGTCCTTACTTATTACTCAAATATGATTTAAATTTTCATTTAGTATTTAATTAGGTTTGAGATTTGTTACTCAGGTATTTTATTTGTACATTGCACATCGAAAGACTAAATAAATAAAACATTACTTTAATGAATAACGCAGTAGAAACTTATAGGTCATTCATATATTTCCATTCAATCAATAATTACAAAGCCATACATATACCTCAGGATATGTAAAATATATTCAATTTCTTAGGATAAAGAAGCAACAAATCTGCTACTCAAACCCATCTCAATACTATCTTACTATCGGATATCACTTTCACATGTCCTATACCCTTTCATTATATACATACATCAACATGATTTATCTGCCAACATAAGTTCACAATTATTCAAGAGTACAATATATCTTCATTTCACTAAGGAGAACAGCCAACCATCCATATCTCTTACAGTACCATAAAAGGTCCTAGTTATCTGATACATTCCAGGATCAGTATGAGAAATAAATTCTCAGTAGTCAAAGAATCCATTTTAAAACTTTGGTATGTACCACCATAATAATACAAAAAATCTTTCTACATTCTTTATTTTTAAAGCATTGTTTATTCTATTGGAATGCAACATATAAACAATATATGTGTATGGCATGTATTTATGAGTATACATCATGATTATCCACCAAATTAGTTCACCACAAGTAGTATTTGAGTATCATGAATATAAAAGCATTTCAGTCATAGATAGGGAAGACATTCATCATTCATAGAGAAACATTTATCAATCATAAAAAAAACATTGTCACAAACATTGTCATAAGGAAAACATTGTTACATGAGTGAGTTAATTTATTTCTAGTCGGTGTGAAACTATTTTGTCATTGATACTATCTAAGCTGTCCCTCAGTGGATCCAAGTACTCCTCATTGGATTCTCTCTTAGACTAATCCTACGAGCGGGATTACTCCCTTCCTCCCAAATGGGACTAGTTCAAATTTAGTGAACCGTCTCTTAGACTGATTCTACTAGCGGGATTACTCCCTTCCTCCCAAACGGGATTGGTTTAAGGTTTTCATTTTATAAATTAAACTCACAGGATCACTATTATTTCACACAGATAATTTCCTCTCCGCTTTTAGATGGAACATGATGTTATAGAATCACCATCCTTTACCGGTAGATCATATTCTCAATACACTATTTCTTATATATGGATTAGGATGATTTGGCTTGTACTTATGATTATACTAAATTCTAAGTAAATGTCCCCTCTTTATTTGGCCACCTTATATTACACTAACTTAGAATTTGCAATCATCACTATATTCTCATACTTTTGTGGAATGCTCAATTGCCGTCCTATACCGACAATTAGTCATTCGATTTCAAGTCTATTTATCCTAGAACATACATAGTTCCTTTCCATTCTATGTTTTCCTCTCATTCTATGTTTCCCTTTTGGTCCCTTCATTTCTAATTCTTTTCCCTTTCACTCATTTTTCATAATACTAGGCCTTTTTAAAACATAACCCTTATTCGTTGCCTAATACCTTCATAATTAAATTGTGTGGATATGAAAAATCATACATTCCATTTAGACAAGTTACAACATACATTGTCACAATTACATGCCTTAACCATCCACTTCTCCTTCCTTGAAACTAGTAAGCATCGTAACCTTAACATTTTTCCCTTACCATTTCATTACAAAAATTTAGACCATTTCAAGGAAGAATAGGTGGGAGGTCTCGGCTAAGGGAAAAATAAGGCTTTCATGTCATACTTTCCCATTTTCCCATCCTTTAAATCATATAAATACCATCACATCACTTTTTCTTCCATTTTCATTCAATTTCCATGATACATACCATTATACAATAAGGGTTCTAGGTGAACTATCAATCCATTCTTTTACCATTTCTATTGCACTTTACTTTCAACATATCCATGTATACATATAAGCATCCTTGTTTTTCTTTTTGACATATATGAATACATAGATATTTTTCTCCCTTCTCATTGGCATATACTATCAATATTAGGACTTCATGATTATGTTAAACCATTCATCAAACAATCATAAAAATAAATCATTTTTCCCTTCCTTATTGCCTTGGCCGAAACCATAGACAAATTTCCATACCAAATTCCCTTTGCAAGCTCTCGGCCAAAGTAAAAAAGAAAAGGGTAAATGAGAGAGTTTCATCAAAATAACAATTCTCTCTCTTTTCCTAGCTTATGGCCGATACACTAACAATAAATATAAGCTCAAATTAGACAAAATTCCTTTCATAAGAACACCACAGGCTCTCAACCAAAAGGGAAAAGAAAGGGAATCCATGTGATTTCCAACCAATTCTTTCCTTTCTCCCATTTTCATCAATTATCAAGTGTAAAAACATTATTTTCTCACCATAATCATGACAATCCCAACATTTCATAATCAATTCCAACAAGAAGGCTTCATGAACATAATGAACCAAAATTCACAATTTCACCATAAATCATTCAATCAACCATTCCAATACCCATGAACACATCCATACAACAACATAAACATAACCCAATAGATTTTCAAGCAAATAAAAATGTAGAGAGAGAAACCCTACTATTCATGGCAGCCATGGAAATTCTTCAAACACATGAATGACACCATAAACCATGAAATAAAGGGTGTAGGATTGTTTAGCTACCTTGATTTGTCAATAGAAATGGTTTCTCCTTGGATTTTCCTTGAACTCTTCTTCTTCTTCTTCTCCTTCTTCCTCACGTCTTCCTTCCCTTTCCTCTCTCCCTCACGGCTTCCTTCCTGTCATGAAGGAAATGGAATCTTTAATTAATCTATGACAAATTACCAAAATGTCCTTGGTGTGAAATGACTATTTTACCCTTCCTTTCTTCTCTTTTTCAAATTCTAGGAGTTTACCCTTCCATGTAATTTCATAAATCATCTGGATAAAATTTCTATTTTGCCTTTATAACAAAATTATCATTTTGCCTTTAGGCCAAAACGACTATTTTACCCTCCAATTAGCTTCATAATTTCAAAAAGTGTAGGGAGATGACCTCCATAAAAATTATAATGAAGTCTTTATGGGAATTTACTTTTTTTATGCCTAAAGTAAAAATTACTATTTTACCTTTGGATAAAAATAACTATTTTGTCCCTAGGATATTTTCTAAAGTCATCATGGCCTTAAAATATTTTTCTCCAGATATTTTCTAACATAATCATTGAGTTTTAGATATTTTGAGGAGTCATGATTACGCATCATAAATGCGCTAAATATTTTGGAGGCGTAATAATGACGCTTGAGATATTTTGAGAACTTTTTTTCTTTTCAATTTAGTCCCTATACTTTTCTTTCAATTTGGTCCCTCTCTTTTTTAGGAAAACCTAGGACTATTTAAATACAATCATTTAGGTATGCAATTACTAGATTCAAGATTTAATAACATATCTGAGGACGTGAAAAGTGAATATTACAATGGGGGACTCTAAATAAGAAATTCAGTATCAAGTGTACTCAATCATCCAAAATCATCCTGTGTCTATATAGTATTAAACATCTAAATAGTGTCATATATTTAATCCCATCATAAAACCAAAACAAAAATCCAACTAGAAAACACTACCAATGGGTTACAGAGACCAAATGCATTTTGATAAGCCGTGTTATCCCATTTCAGCCAATTACAAAATAAAAATATGTTTATAATTACGCTCTAAGAGCCTAAAGAAAGGAGAGGGAACGGGGGACAATCTGACTTACATTGTAGTCACCTGCATAATCCTGTAAAGTGTTATCTTTAACTTCTATCACTCTGTTAACTATCTGCTTTATAAATTATCGATCATGAGACACTGTGATGACAGTTCCCTTGTACTCAGTTATTGCCTCCTGGTAAAATGATTAAAAACTATTAAAAGTGATAGAGTGATAGTGACCTTAAATAAGAAGTCCAAGAGAAAAGTAAAGCAAACCTCAAGCATTTCTTTAGAAGGTATATCCAAGTGATTGGTTCGTTCGTCCAAAACAAGCAGAGTCGATGGTTTTACCATAAATTTGCAAAAGGCCAGACGTGCCTAGAAAAACAAGAGAAAAAGTATACAAATATTTACATGTCACCATATAAGAATGTGGAAAGTGTAAGCCATTGACTTGAACTTTTGAAGTTATCCTTATATAACCAAAAAAAAAAGAAAAAAGAATAGCTATCATTGGATGCTATACATCTCTAGAGTAAGAAGGTAGCATGCACATTTAACTTACAATGGATAACTCAACCGTTAGCAATTGTATGGTAAAAAGCAAATCAATGTATTAAAAGAATACTTAATAATGTAAAACTGGGTAAGTATGTCCTACACTTGATGCTTTAGTACACAACAATGACCAAACGAAATGCAAGTAGGATAATATATAATAATTAGAACTATAGTAAAAAATGAATCAACAATCTCAAGTTTTGAAGTTGGAGTTTACATCTTAATCTCATTTTTGAGATATGTATTCTTCTCACATTTTTTAATCTTTTTTAAACACAATGTTTTCCAAAGCTTTTACATGAGCAATTTCCACTCTTCAACTGATAGCACAAAAGGGTATTGAACTTTTTATCACAATTTATATATGATTTTTATTAATTTAGAAAATACTTATGATAGAGTACCAAGAGAGATATTGTGGAAGGCTTTAGAAAAGAAAAGAATTTGCGTGGCTTATATCCGAGCAATCAAAGACATATATGATTGGGCTATGACTTGTATGAGAACACAAGGTGGAGCCACGAAGAATTTCTCTATAACCATAGGACTACACTAAGATTCAACTTCGAGTCCTTACCTTTTTAACTTGGTATTAGATTTGCTCACTAAACATATCCAAAAGGTGGCACCAGGGTGCATGCTTTTTGCTTATGAATATAGTCCTTGTTGGGAAGCAAATGAAAAATTAGAGAAGTAGAGACAAGCTTCGAAGACATATAGTATCTGTAACTTTAGTGAAAGATACACTGATTCTAGGGTAGAGATGAAACTTGGAAATCATTTCATACAAGAAGTTGTAATTTTTAAGTATTTGAAAAATATAATACAAAGTAACAGAGCAATAAAGGGAGACGTAAATCATAGGGTCTAAGCTGGGTGGATGAAATAGAGAAAAACTTTAGATGTTATTTGTGATAGAAAAATACCATTCAAACTTAAAAAAAAAATTATCGCATAGCTACAAGATCTACATTGTTGTAGAATACTAAATGTTGGGCAATAAAAAGTCAACATGAGCAAAAGTTCAACGTCACAAAAATGAGAATGTTATATTGGATGAATAGACACTAAAGATGATAAGATTAAGAATGATTGCAGTAGAGAGAAATTTGGTATAACACCTATCATAGAAAAGTTGATAAAAACACGTCATAGGTAGATCGTGTACAGAGGAGACCATGGCTCCTATACAAAGGGTTGACCAAATGAAAGATAATCCAATAACTAGAGGTAGGGAGAGACCAAAGAAAATAATAAAAGAAATTATTAGGATGAATTTAACTATAAAAATAAGTTAAGATAAAACACGTTAGCGTCACATGATTTATGTAACCGACTCCACCTAATGGGAGAAGACTTTGGTTGTTGTTGTAGTATTGAAAAAATTCACTAAAATCTGCAGATTATGTATTTTCCAGTTATTATATTATCCTAGCATTATGAACTCAACTTGATTTCGAGAAAAAGTATGAGTCAATTGTATTTGTAAAACAAATGCTGGGACCTAATTTTATTTTATTTTTATTTTCGGTTAATTGGCAGGACCTAAACATTTATGTTACTCAAAAAGTAATTGAACGTCAACTAAAATAACACAATTCTGGAATTTACCTTCTCGCCAACACTCAATAGAGAAACTTTACAGTCAAGCATATCAGATTTAAAATTACAACGCCCTAGAAGTCCTTTAATATCATCAATCCTCCAGTCCTCTGCAGCTTCGTCTAATGTCTGAAGCACCGCCTTGTCCAGATCAAGCGCCTCAGCCTATAAAATAAATCAATCAATTTAGCACTAGAAATAAATTTGCAGTAGCTAAGCTAGAGTTTCGACATGAAGAATTGAAATGAGAACACCATCATTGATTCAATAATAAAAAAAAATAGCACATCCTTGATTAAAGTGATACCTGATTTTGCTCAAAATAGTTGGGTAATACATTATGGTCACCAAGTACAACTTTACCTGCAGTTGGCTTCTCTAAACCCATTATCAGTTTCAGCAAAGTACTCTTGCCACATCCATTTGGACCAATTATGGCAATTTTTTCTCCCCTTTCAATTGTGAGATTGGCCTTGTTGAAAAGTAACTGACATAACATAGTTGATCAGTAGGTGTCAACAAAATATGACATACACACAGATACTCATAATTTTATCGCTCACATTTAATTTAACTCACCTTATCCTCAAATCCAAATTCCAAGTTCTTAATTGTGGCAACAAATCTACCTCTCCTGCCACGCTCAGGGAACCTGATTTTCAGTTGCTTCTGTCGAAATGGCTTCTCCACTAGTTCCTCTTCCTGCAGTCTCTCCAGCTTCTGTTTTCATAGAGAAAGAAGGAAATTATTTTAGGTAAAGAACAAGTGGAGCAAAAACCAGTGTAATTTGAAGCCAAGATGTGGAAATATGCAACTGATTTCAGTAGCAAAGACCAGCACCGGATGCCTTTAAGTCATCTTAACTCTTGAGAGTCAAGTATCTAGAAGAAGAAGAATCTTTGGCTAGTTCACTTTTTGTCCAAGCAACATCATATTCTTAATAAACAGTGAGCTCTTTATGCCATTTCAAAAAATACCTTCTCTGCAGATGAAGCAGGACCAGAATTCGCTCCAGCACCTAACCTGTTTATCAAGTCTTTTGTCTGTTCAATTTCTTTCCGCTGCTTCTCCCATGCAGCATTCTGTGCTTCAATCCATGCTTCCCTTGAAACTACATACTGGCAATAATTTCCTTCATACGTCCTGGATACACCCATGTCAGTTTCCACAATTTTTGTACTTAGCTGATCAAGAAAAGCTCTGTCATGGGAAATGATAACCATTGGAACATCCTGCTTGTTAAGATAGCCTTCAAGCCACTCAATAGTGTCAAGGTCAAGGTGATTTGTGGGTTCATCCAACAGTAATAAATCTGGATCCTGTAAATGAAGACAGTCATCATTGTTATCAGCAACAGCAACACTCACACTCAAGCACACATCATCTATGTCAAAGATACAGGGCAAACAGATATGTTTTCACAGCATTAATCTAGTGATAAACTATGATTGCAGTTAAGTGTACCAAAGAAGAAAATAGCAAAAAAGTTATATATATACAAGTGTAATTTCAGGTTGAATGTGCAAAAACTGAAAAGCATACGACACCATGTTTCTAACTGTAATACACCTGAAGTAAAATCTTCCCGAGAGACATCCTCATCTGCCACCCACTACTAACAGACGCCACCAACCTGTCTGAATCCTCTGGAGCAAACCCGAGTTCCGGCATCAATTTACTAATCTTTGCATCCACTTCATCCAAGTCTACTGCCTGGGCCCGCCTTTGGAGCAAATCAAACTCGTCTAAGAGCCTCCCTATCAATTCCAAATCGTTTACAGCACACTCGAGTGCCTTCTGCACCTTCTCCATCTTCGCTGCTATCTCCATTTCCTCTTTAAACGCACTCATAAACTCCTCCCTCACAGTCCTACTCAGAGAGACCTCAAATTCTTGACTCAAATGCAATTTTCATAGTTGGTTTTGCTTTTATCACATTCCCTGAATCTGGCTCTTCCTGACCAGCAATAATCCTCATCTGTGTCGTCTTGCCTGCCCCATTTACATCAACCAATCCCACTTTTTCTCCCTTCTTCACTTCCCAAATAACATCTTTCAACACAGTGACACCCTTGTAGCTCTTACTCACATTTTCTAACTTGACATCAGAGGAAACACTGGAACCACCGTTATTCGATTGCTTATTCACCCGTTTTTTTATCGAATTCATCGACATTAGTTTCCGAAAACAAAGATTCAATGTCCCCCTCGGTCGTCGTTTCGGCCACCGAAGTCTCAACGGCAACAGCAGATAAACTAGGTGCAGTATCAAAACCCCCTCGTTTGGGACCGAACAAGTGACTGGTCTTAACCAAATTGGCGTTACGTCTAAGGGTTTGAGTGATTACGCAATTTGAAGCTAGCCGAGCATAGGGTGGTAAAGTGGCTTCGCGTGCATCCAAAATGACAAAGCCGATGGTGAAACAGGAGTTGAGGTCGAGGAGATGAAGCTTCGCGCTCAAGTCCATTATTGATAAGTGATAGTTAAATTGGGAATTCGGATGACGAAAAAGACTATGGAATTGGAAGGTGTTGTAGCTACAGCTTCGAATCGAAGATTCAACTGCCAAACTCTACTGGCAGATTAGAATGGAGTTGAGGCGAATTGTGGAGTGAGCCTCACTAAGACATTAGTAATTCAGAATTTGGATTTTAGATGGGTCGTTTTTCATTTACGTCCTTCTCTCTCAAATTTTCTTTTAACATTTTTATGAAAAATTTTAATAAAATAATATTATTTCAATCACGAGATATTAAAATATAAAAAATTTGTCTAAATTTTAAATTTTTTTATAAAAAATTAACTTAAATTTTAATTTTTTTATAAAAAAATTTCTTAAATAATTTAATGTTTCTATCTTCAATTATACTTTTGGATGAAAAAATTTATAGAACACATTTTTTATACAAATTATAAAATTTAAAAAAAATTTAAATTAATTTTTATAATTAAAATAATTATTTACACATAACTAATAATATATAATTATTTAGACTTTAGCTTTTATTTTTTAATTCTTATCTGTTGTTATCTATCTTGTTATCTATCTTGTCTTTGTCCTAATTTAAAATATATATTCAAATAAAAAAAAGAATGCATTATATGTATATTTCATTTTATATGTATTTATATTTAATTTTAGAAACTAATAACGAAAGATTTAGAATTATAATAGTTAGTACATTTTACTATTTCAAATTCTTTTTAAATTTAATTTTAAATATAATAGAACATAAATAATTAAATAAGTTTACTTTATTACATAACTATCCCTCCTATAACTCTCTACTTCCATCATAACTTATAATAGATATAAATATTTCTACAATTTCTATTTTCTAAATCAATTTAGTTTTGTATAATTTAAAGTATGTTATTTGTAATATTTTGATGGTTAATTCTGACCTAATTAATTATGAGAAAGATGAAACAAGTAATATTTTATTATTAAAAATATGTTTCACTTATATTTCAAATATATTTTTTTATATTTTAAATAATTACTTATATTGAGAAAAATTTTATATTAAATTATCTACTTAATTTTAATCATATACTTAAAATATTGCAAAAACATTTAAGATATAACTTAAAAAAATATTTTTTTTATTTTTTATACATATATTTTTTTATTAAAAATAATTTAATTTAAGGTACTATCAAATACTTTTTTTAAAAAATATTCAAACTTTGATTTATCATATTTTAATTCTTGAAAATAAAAAATTTATTCATATATCAAACGTTTTTTAAGGATCTATTTGATTGCACTTTTTAAAAAATCTTTTTAGTTTTTAAAAATATAAAAATTTGTTTGAATAATTATTTTTAGACATAAAGCAAAAAAATAAAATATATGTTTTTAAAATAAAAAAATGATTAAAAGATGTTCAGAACTTTAATTTTTTAAAATTAAAAAATATATAAAATAAATCTTTTTATTAATAGTATATATATAAATATATAAAAATAATACTAATATAAAATCTCATAATTAATTTTATAAAATAATTTTAAAAAATCAAAGAATAGAACAACGTTTAAAAAAGTTTTAATTCTTTATATTAGATCTAATTCTTGTTAATAGCTTGTATAAATATTTAATATTGAAGCTATATGAACTAAGTGAAAATAAATTGATTTTAGATCAAATTAAGTGAGCATAAATTGTAATTTCTGATTTTTTTTTCCTTCTTTTAGGTTAAAGTAATGATTTAATTGGTAAAAAATTATTCTTCTCTAAATATAAATTTTTTAGGATAAAGCTCTTAAAAATCTTCTTATTATTGAAATGATCCTTGAAAAAATTTTATATTTTTTAAAAAGATTAAATCATTAATTCTATCTTTTTTTTTGTCAAGATCATTAATTTTATCTAGCCTATATTATTAAAGAAGAAAAACGATGTGGCCCATAAGTTCTGTAAAACGGTGTACCGAAGTCGGAGAAAAGACGTACAACAATTTCTTTGCCTTTTGATTTTCTGGCCATAAAATAAATAAATAATAAAGGTTTTGTGGTGCAACATGTATCTCGATATTGTGTCACGCTCATGCTCAATCCACGCCTCACATGGTCACATGCCCCGTGAGTGTTGAAAATTGATTAAAATTGATTTCTTTAATCATACTAAACTGAATGGAGAAAAATCTAATAAAATTTTAATATTAAGTTTTAATCAGTTTGATTTAAATGATTTTATTCAGATTGGTTTCGTAGATTTTTAATTTATTGTACCAAAAATTGAACTACTTTATATATTTTATTTATTAAAAAAATATTCTTCTTTATAAAATATATTATTGAGTAATTAAATTTATCTTAATTTTTTATTCCTCAATAATTTATATTATATTTTTTTTAGAAATTTAGCTTCATTAATTTACGTATTACTTTTTTTAGAAGATGGACTTTAAAATGCCGTTGATTTTATAATTTTTAAACTAAATTTAAAATAATAATATATTTGTTGTCTTATTATATTATTATTCATTTATGAGTTAATTGAAAATAATTATAATTTTATCTTATTAATAAATAGAATGATGTATTTTTTGTTCTTCGTCAATATTTATATATTAAATAGAATTATTTTTTTAATCAATAAATTTAATAGTCTAAATTAAATTAAATTAAATAAATATAAACTATTCAAATCAAATCATTCAAATTTTATTATTTACGATTTGATTTTTTTCAATATTATAAATTTAAACTAATAGTATTGATGTATTATGTCAAATTGATTTATGAAAATATTTTTTTATTTTTAATATTTAATTTTTTTAAAAAAATTAATTTATATATTGAACTTTTAAATATTTTTAAAATATATTCATTATGTAACATTTAAATTTTGATTTTATTGATTTATAATTTAAATAATTATAATTTTTATTATGAGAAAAGTATTTTGTAATCCTCAAACTTTGAGGTATTTGTCAATTGAATCTCTAAACTATTTTTTCTTTCAATTGCATCTCATAAATTTTGAATTTTTAGTAATTTTGTCTTTCACCTTAATTTTATTTAAATCAATAACGACAGCTACACACGTGGCACCACACTAAACTCCATTGTTGACAATGCAAATAAATTCAAAAGTTTTTGAATATAACTAAAAATAATTAAACATAATTAATAGACATCTCATAATTTGGGACAAAAAAAATATTTTTTTTATTAAAAAAATATGTTAAAATTGTAAAAATGTATAACATTAAACAAATTTTTCTTTTTTAAAGAGACATAATCATCAAATTTTCTAATTCTAAATACATTATTTTTCTCTACTTTTTTAACATTCTAATTATTATAATCGAAACAATTCTAATTTACAGTTGTCATGTTTACACAAATTTTATTGCTTACAAACCAACATCAGCCTCCTCCTCTCTTCTTTCTCTTTCCTAATGTAGTTGATGACAGTCATTTCTATCGAACAAGAATTGGTGAGAAACACTCTTAATGTCATCAACGACTTATTTCTTTACAGCAATGATGCCCTTGTTGTTGCTTGTCATGAATACATCTTTATCGCCATAAAAGAGCTAACACACTGGTGCCAAAAATAAAATAATTTGCAACAAGGGAAGTGAACTTCACAAAAGCAAAAACACTGTTCGGATCAGTATAATGCACATCACAATTGTCGGTATTCAATTGTAATATGTTTTAGAATTTTCATCACTATCATTCTTAACTGCTGCAACAGAACATGAAGAGTGAGAATGTTGCTTCCTAATTGCAATATCATATATAAACTCTGCCTATTTGTCAATTCTATCCCATTATCTATTACTCCAGTCATTCAATATAATTAGTTATTTTGATGATTATGTCCCTTTGGAAGAAAATTTTTTGCCCAATATTATAAATTTATGCAACTTTAACAATTATTTTTAATTAGGTAAAATTATTTTTTTGTCCTCAAACATGGGGCATTTTTGAATTTAGTCCCTAAAATTTTGTTTTTTTACTCTCAATTACATTCCAAAATTTTTGAGTCTATTTGCATTACTAGCAATGAAGTTCATGTTTGGTGCCATCTGTAGTCTATCCTTATTGATTTAGATATAGTTAAGGTAAAAGATAAAATTACTTGCAATTTAAAAATTTTGAAATGTAATTAAAAATAAAAAAAGTTTTGGAACCAAATTAACAAACATCTTGTAATTTGGGAACGAAGAAGTTACTTTTATCTTTTTATTAATTTTAAAGTTTAATTATTATTAAATGATAATATTTATAAATTAATGAATTTATTTGTTTAAAAAAGTATAAAAATAATGCTAATCATAATATGAAAATACTAGAAATGACTTTTATACTTTTTTATTCTTTAACGTATTTTTGTTAAAATATTTGTCGATAAATTGTAACAAGTGTATTTTTACTCATTTTTTTATTTACAATAAAAATAAAATAGAAAACAACAAAATTAAGCACTTTTTTTTTCTAGGTTTTATTCTTAAGGAAGTTGGAACCAATGGCCAACATCATAAAAATGCTTGACTCATAATCTTATATACGTAAAACTTAACGTATAATATATATTTTAAATATAAAAATTAATAATTTTTAAATTATATATTTATCACTATCCAGTTTTTTTATAAAAATTAATATAAAAATAATTAATATAATTATTATTTTAATCTAGTCACTAGATTAATAAAATTTAGATTATACTAATAATTTGATATCTAAAAAATATTCTTATTAACACTTTAGTTTTTAAAAAATATTGATTATATAAATTAGTTTATAAAACTTTACAACACTAAATACGTTAGTCTATCTTTTAGATGTTATTAAAAATATTTAATAAAAAATTAATATATATTCAAAATTTTTAAGAATTATAATTTGTATAATCATTAAAAAGTTTACTTAAATAGTTAGTTTTATATCAACATTTTTATCAAATTTTTTAACGATATTTGACGAAATAACTAATTTATATATCATTTTAGACGGTTAGAAATTAATTTATATAATTAATATTTTTTAAAAAAATAAAGTGTCAATAATAGTATTTTTAAGAGACTAAAATTTAGTATAAGCTAAAATATATTGTCTATAACAAAATATAAAGAAATATAAAAATATTTAATTTTATCTTATATTGATTCTCTTTTATAGAAGTAAATATTGGATTAGATTTGATATGTTGGATTTAATTTGATTAACCGAGTCAATAGAATTCAATGGTTAAAAAAATCAATAAAATAAAATAATCTTTTTTATTCTATTTAATTTAAATTGACCATAATTTATTTATATTAGATTGAATAATTAATTTTTTAAAAAATTTTAAAATTTTAATATTAGATATTTTTTCAATCATAATCATAAAAATATATATTTTTAATTATAAAATTAATATTAAAAGAAATTTAATTATAAATAAATTATAATTTATACTTAATATATTTAATATTTATAATTAATGTATAATATTTAAAAATTTATTATTTTTATTTTTTAATCAGTTTAAATGTCTTGTTCAGTAACCAAATTGATTAAATTTTTATTCAATCAATTTAATTAATTAATAATTTTGAATTTGATCAATATTAATTAAATCAATTTAGATCAATTCAGTTTTAATTGAATTTTCTGACCCCTACTCATTTGTGTGTGTGTGTGTGTATATATATATAAAAAGACAGCGCGACCGTAGATCATGTTCTGAATTGTGATTTTATTTTAATAATTTATTTGTGATATTATCATATTAACATCACTTCCATTATTGATGGAAGGAATTGTGCAAATAGTTGATTCACTTATAGAGCATTAATTAGCGCCATACAAATATTTGAGAACAAGTCTAATCGCTCTTGTTCTTTTCATGGCCGTCCCTCAAAGGCATGGCTTTTATTTTTCCTCTCAATTATTTAATACTGAAATTTTATTTAATTTTTTATTAAGTAGTGAATAAATTAGTAGTTTAATTTTTAAAATAAAATATTTTAATTTAATTTTTAAAAAATTAATCTCTAATTAATTTTGTTATTTAATTAATATAATTAATAAAAAAAATTAATTAATAATTTCATAAATAAAATCAAAAATTTTAATTTTTTAAATATTATATAAAATTAATAATTATATTTTAAAATAATTAAATAATAAAAAATTATTTAACCTTTTATTTTGTTCATATAATTTGTCATTATTTTTTTTATATTATAGATTTTAGTATATATATTTTTTGTTATATAATATATAATTTTATAATTAATAATTAAAAAATTTTAAAATTATTATAATATAAATTAACTTAACTATTGAATAATAAATTAAATTATAAAAATTTACTAATCATAAATAGTTAAAAAAATCTAATTTATAAATTTAATATAATTTATTTTTTATGTTTGAATAAAATTAAATTAATAATTTTAACAATTAAGTTAACATAAAGAGTGGCATTTTCGTAATTGAACTCACAAAATACTGCTAATATTAGTCCCTTCTTTTGGGCCAAAGAGAAAAGAGGGTAGACCTTTCCAGCCTCCTAGATATCACATCACATCAGACCGTCCAATCTTTATTTTAATCACTGAACAATCCTCCAAAATAGTCTCCTTTTAGCCTGTAGATATCATACAGCTAACTCTTCTTGTGTTGTAGCATCGCAAAGCGGACCTCTCATTCTCTCTTTGCTTTAATATTTCAATACTTCCAGTAGAATTTGAAATCGCTCTCATGGAGGATCGTAAAGAGGTAATTCTCTCTCTATCTCTCTCTCTCTCGATGTGTTGTTGGTTGCTAAGAGAGTTCGAAAAGGAATATGTTGGAACTAGATGATTGTAGTGTTTACTTGGAATTGATGTCTCTGCATGAGTACTTTACTTTGTGCTAATATGGATTTCGCCGCAATGAGACCGCCAAGAATTTGTGTCGGCTCAAGTAGCTAATCGGCAGATAATTGCCAGTTTCTTTTTGTATTGGCTGATTTAGGTTTCTGTAGAATCACCTGAACGAGAGCAGTGAAACTTGAATATTGTTTTTCGTTTTCAAACCGAGTTTGTTTTTCAAAGTTCGTAAGAACGAGATTAGAAAACTCTGTTCGATACAAGGTTTTTCTTGTTACGAAATAAGATATATAGTAAGAATGATTATTGGAAAACATACTGAGGAGCTATATTTAGTTTATCATGCGGCCTAGTTCTTGTTCTTCTATCTATATTTTAGTAATTAAGCACTTCACTTTATAATTATAGGTCATGCAACCTTGATGGTTTTCTTCTTTGGTTTATTTTCTAAGTATTGCTGGTAAAACTTTTTCGCCTTATCATTTTGACCATTTTAATCTGTCAAAAGACAAAAGTAGACAGAAGCGTGATGACTGATGATGCTCTTTCCAGTCCGTTTAATTAATTAATTAATTAATTGTCTGTGTTCAAACTTTGAAATGATGATATCACTATTGCAGTCGCACAAGTAATCATAAATCTCTTTCTGAAGTAAAGAATTAGTCAATTTATGTTTCTTTTTCTCACTAAACCTTTTTTAAACATACGTAATTTTTTTCATACTATTGTTTGCAAAAGATAATATTCACTTCTGATTTTTTGAAATATTTGAAGATTTTGAGAAGTTGTTAGTTTGTCACTTTATCAGCAGTTTGGCATAGGCATCCATCATGAGATGCTAGTAAATGTTTCTATTGGTTTTGGGCCCCAAACTTTTCAAATATTGGTCTTAGCTGGCGTTGATGAAAATTTACTAGGCAGTTTATCATCTACACCTTATTGTTATGCTATCATCAGAGAACTTGTATATTACTCGCACCTTATTCTTATGCCATCATTTATACCGGTCATTATTTACAAAATATGATCCTTCCCTTCTAGAGAACTGCTCCTTGGCTATCGGTGCCACAGTTTGGGGATTGGGATCAGAAGGGCCAAGTGCCGGACTACTCACTGGATTTTTCAAAAATCCGGGAAATGAGGAAGCAGAACAAAACAAATCTATCCAGGGCAAGTCTTGGTAATGAAGAAGAGCTCATGGCTTCAACTACTACCAGCGTAAACACTGCGCAGAGTGAACAGCAGCACCCTCACTACCATAAAAACCACGACTCTCCAACAGTAAGATTCTTGGCCAGTTTTTTATTCTTGATTTATTAGCTGCTATTTATTGGACACCGGAAAGCATTTATACTATCGGTGGCTTTAACGAAGATAGAAGTATCCAGGATAATTTTACAAAAACTAAAAAAGATTTCAGAACCCTTTATAATTGTAGTATGACCTCTTTCTTACCCCGAGCATTGTTGTAACAATTGACATTTTAAAACAGCACTAATCACCTCTTTCCACCTAGAAAAGCCTGCGATCAAAGGCATCAAGCCACATTTGATTTTCTGAAAAAACTTGAAGTCGCTATGTGACTTTACAGTGACTCTGAGGGCTTCTTGCTTCAAGTTTGTTAATAGCAATCCAAGAAATATCATGCATGCCAACCCTTTTTTTTTGGAGTTCAGTTGATATATTTTTCTTTGATTCTCTAATTTAGGAGGAACCTAGACTTACAAATCTTCATTATGATGGACTAGAGAAAGATTTTTTCTTTATAAACTAAGAAGTCTGATGTATACAAACTTCTGCCTGCGATACCACTAAAAAAGCTTTGAAAAAAAATTAAAAAAAGTTGAATAAATGAAGTGACACGTTAAAAAATAGAGCACATAAATGATTAGTTCATGACTTTGGACATTTCTGGTAACCTATTAACAAACTTGATTACTTGTGCGCCTGCAATGTGCTCGATCCCAAAGAAAGAAGAAAATATAGGGAAAGACCTCACCCTGTTAGCACACTCCATCTTCAAAAAATATATATTTAAAAAGTAAAAAAAACTGCAGGATCACTAATGGGCTAGCTCGAGGTCCATGTAGTGTTTCCCGAGATTATATAATAAGGAATGCCATTATGCGACTCATGGTTAGCTGAATAGATTTGAGATATATGTAGCTAACGGCTGTAAATAATGTAATTTATAATGTAGATACCAAGGCAGCGTGTAATTCTAGCCGCACATGCGATGAATATTCGGGAATCGGGGCCAGTACATTCTTTTCCAATTGTAAATGGCCGTAAATTAAAGTTTGGTTAACGATTGCGATTTGCGAATGAGTTGGGATGTGGGAAAGCCGACTCTTTTTATCTGTGGTCATTAGAAAAATATCATTACGCAATCTATAATAAGCAAGTGGACAGGCTGGCATAATAAGTACTACTTTTTAGAAATTGGATCTCTTCAACCTAAAGTAGATAAAATTAGAGAGAGAAAAGAATGAAATAAAGTTTAGATGAGATTCTTTAAAGTGTGTGGGATTCCGTCTACGGATCTCAATCATCTCATATTTTGTGTTTATTTTTTTTTAAAATACTTTATCATATAAAATTCTTTAAAATTTAAAAATTAGGAGCTCCACATCCTAAATATATTATTTTTAATTCACGTGTATCTTCGCTTCGGTGGAAGCCTTATCAAGTATTCACTGTTCATCAGATTCTTTCTCTAGATCTAAAAAATATTGGTCTCAGGACATATGTGGTTTCTGAAGTGCTAGGTAATTATGTAATTACTTTGGGAATATCTGTGTGATTTGGCTTCCATAACACCTTTATTGTTTAATCGTTTTTGACAGACGAGGAGGGGCATCCTAGGCTGCTTCAACTGCTGTGTGAAAGCCTGATATTTAAGGGCATGTGCATTTGTCTTCTAAAGATTGGGAATAGTCACAATTATGCTTCTACGCCTTTAGTGATAGTTACTTTGTTTTTTATTTCGAAGGAAAATTACCTTTCACGGCCCACTTTTGCATTTGTGATAATTTCCTCTTACTTGCTATGATTGTTGGAAATTTGATTAATCTAATTACAGGTAATTATGGTAAAAATGGGAATAGCATGTAAGTAATGAAATCATGAATCATGAAACCTGCCTTCCCGAAATGTATTGCATCAGACCATGGTAGGAATATATATTGAGTCTTCCATCTCTGAGTCTTCTAAATCCTATAATATATTAGAAATATGAGAGAGTGAAATGTGTTGTCTGATTTTTGTAATAAGCATGTATAGAATATAATTATTATAATAGTTTATTTTATTTGAGACAGAAAAAATATATAAGATAATAGACATTAAATTTTTTGGACACACTTGTGAAATGTGTTGCTGATTTTTGTAATAAGCATATATAGAATATAATTATTATAATAGTTTATTTTATTTGAGGCAAAAAGTATATAAGATAATAGACATTAAATTTTTTGGATGAAATAATATCACCTATATAACAAGTTTTATAGACGTGTCAATAACAAATTGTTATAATTAACGACCACTTAATAAAAATATTAATTGTTGTGATTCTTTAATCTGAAACTTGTAACAAACTAACAATAATATTTATGACAAAATATTGTTTCTTTTTCTATCAAGAACATCTATTATTAAATTTAACATTGTAATATCTTAATTAGTATGATAATAATTAATAATAATTAATTTATATAACTTAATATTCTATATTTTAAAATAAAATAAATCATTAAGGTTTATAATAAAAAAAACTCTAGACATGCCATCCATCTTTTGAAGGATGTTTCAAATAAAACAGTATTTGTATTTATCATTTATTCAAGTGAGAAAAGAGCAATGGAGAAAGATGGTGAAGTTTAGTGCCTAGAGAGACATGGATTTCAATAGAAACATTGTAAGATTGGGTTTTTAACAATTGACAAATAAATTCATACATTTAAAAATAAAATATATAGCCTCTAACTAAATGGAAGCAGTATATCGACAATCAAATAAGTTCATGAATTTAAAAGTAAAATATGACCTATCTCCAAGAAGTTTGCAATAGAAATTTAGAAAATTTCAAAGACGAAAAAGGAAAAAAGGAGGGAAAAAACTGTCTTAAGCATGCTGTAATTCCTTTCATTATAGGAAGTTTCTGAAACCAGAATTGAACAACTTAAATCTCAGAGCCTCTCCACCAGACTTCTTCACTCTTCTCTTCTTGTTGAAGACTTTCAATCAACTTGATGCGTGTGTACCACTTCTTGTATTAGGAAAGCCACTGTCACCTTGTAGCTGTAAACTTGAATATGGGAGGCGCATTGAAACATGCAACAAAGATCTTGTAGACAACTATATTATGGGAAACATCAAACTGGGTGTGATCTTCTTCTTAAGTTCTTCATTTAATTATTTCTGTAATGATAAAGAAGTGTATAATAGGTATTTATTAAAAAGTCAATAGATATGAAAAGTAAACTAACATGTCTATTCTTATTAATGAATAAATACGTTGAAGAGTTAACTAACATATTTATTCTTATTGGTGAATGAACAAAAAGTCAATAGGTATGAAGAAACAATCAATATGTTTATTCTTATTATGCTATGAAGAGTCAACCAACATATTTTTTTATTTGTGAATAAACATGTGATATTTATTAATCTTATAAAAGATACATTGTCATTATAATAAATGTATGATTTATTAAAGAGAAGTTATAAGGGTTTGGATTTTGGCAGAAAAAAACTAAACAATTGTACATTTTCTAAACAAACAATACTTGAAAGACCTTGGTTTAGAAGGAAATTTTCACTTTCAAGAACAATAAAAAGATGTATTTTTTATAAACTAAACTTATAAATAACTTATTGTTTTATAATAAAAAAGATTTAAAAATAAATTTTTAAAAAATTGGTATGTATTTTATTACATATAAAGCCTAAGTACGTGTCAAACCAAACAAGGGTATAGGAATGGGTCATCTCAGGAAGCATAAGCAAACGCTACTGAAAATTCATAATTAGTAGCATTAATTGAAGGAGTTCCTAGTCTAATTTTTCCTTTTTCTTCAACTACAAAATCATTGTATAATACGGAAGCCCAATGAACAATTATATAGACAACTCGACCGATTGATTTTTTAAATATATTTGAAGTAATTATTTATTATTACACATGAACAACCTTAAAATAAATTTCAGAAAGTTTGACAAAGGCTAAATCTTCTAGCAAAACTAATTCCAAAAGGGGTAGTGACTGAATCACCCCTCGCAGTCATCCTCTTCCTTCCACATCTCTACCCAGTTCCTCTGAACTTCTTCCATCCCAAGAAGTGAGCCCTTCCTCTCTAAATCCAAACTCGTGGACAGTGTCCCGTATGCGATTCCAAGAGCGGAAGCCCCAAAGGTGAGCAAAGTTGTCAAGAATGGGAGCCACAAGGGCACATCCCATACTTGTTGCTCCTTGAGCTCACCAAATATATGTAAAAATGCCAGACCCAACCCCATTGGCACTCCCACTGAAACTAAGATTCTAACTATCATCCTGTTAAACACTTCCTGAGGGATTTCGTCATCCTCATTTTTTTTGTTACTCTTGGGATTCTTGCTTGCCATTTCACTTCCAACCGTTGAAGGTGTGGTGGAAAAGCCTTTGGCATTCGCTTGAAGCTTCAACTTTTGCTTAGTGATCATAGGATGAAAAGCAGGGATTTTGGGTTTCCAGAGAGAAAATTTTGAGAGATAGAGACTTGGGTTCGAAGCAAAAATTAGAGTTTCCATGGTTCCTAAGGGTCTGTTCAGCTTTTCATTAAGCCTGGAGATTCTTATAGACATGTATCTTATCCAATAACTCAATGAATGGTCCTGGCTTTGTCGCTTCATCATTCAGATATTTCATATTTGTTTTCTTCTAATTATATTTTCATTTTTTATTATATTACCAATCTGTTTTTTTCATAAGATGTTTGATTTGGAATAAATTATACTTCAATGTACTATAATTTATTTTAAATTTACTTAATTATCTTATAGTTTAAATTTTTTTAAATAAGTAACTTATTATTAATCTCATTATCACATCAATGCCTAGTGTTTCACTTATGTTACAATAGTAACGGAACCTACACATGCCGCATACAAGATTCATAAAAAAATTCATTGTTCTTCCATTCTGTCCATTAAAATCTCTTTTTTTTTTTTTTTTCTTATTTTGTCTACTAAAACTTAATTTTTTCTCTTTAAAATTTTAAAACCTAAACTCTAAATTATAAATCTTAAACCTTAAATCATAAATTTCAAAATCTAAAACTTAAAACATAAATTTTAAATTTTAAATTTTAAACCCTAAATCATAAACTTTAAAT
Organism: Senna siamea; assembly: GCA_031216115.1. Classification (NCBI taxonomy): domain Eukaryota; kingdom Viridiplantae; phylum Streptophyta; class Magnoliopsida; order Fabales; family Fabaceae; genus Senna; species Senna siamea. The sequence goes on along the minus strand of CM062359.1, from coordinate 15,497,984 downwards.
CTTAAACTTTAAATTCTAAATTTTAAATTTTAAACTTTAAATTTTAATCTTAACCTTAAAATTTAAATATTAAATAATAAACTCCAAATATTAAAATTTTAGATTTAGAGTTTAAGGTTTAAAATTTAAAGTTTAAATTTTTGAATTCAAAGTTTAAGGTTTGAGATTTGAGATTAAGATTTAAAATTTAAGTTAAGGGTTTAAAGTTTTAGATTTGGAATTTCTAAAATTTAAAATTTGAGATTTATAATTTAAAGTTTAAAATTCTTTTAAAGGCTAAATTACATTATTATTATTTTTAAAGATATTAAAATTACGCTTCTTTTACTTTTCTTTTAAAAACCTACACTTGTCCTAAAAAAAAATATAGAACCTATAATTTCATTACTTTTGATTAAAAAATCGTTCATAATATTTTAAAGTTTTTAAAAAAATAATAATTTATTATGAGTTAAAAAATGATAGAGTTATTTTAATATAAATTTTAAAAGATAAATTTTTATATTAGTCAAATCCTTATTTAATTATATAAAGAATAAACATAAAAATATTTTAGTCAAAATAGAGTGAAAGAAAGTTTAATTTTTTTAAGTAGAGAAAATAAAAATATAATTTTAATACATTTTAAAGAAGATGAGTGTAATTTACTCTTTTTTAAAATATTTAAGATATTTATTATGTAAATTAAACATCTCTCATTACTATTATATAGTTTTTTTTTTGGAATTATGTATATATATATATACACTATAAATAAATCCATTTAATAAATAACATATTTTTTTAAAAATATATTTATATAATATTTAGATGCAATCTCATAAAATATTTTTTTAAAAAAAAAGTTACTATTTTATATCACTCAATTACATATTTAATAATTTAGAAAATATCAATGTTATAAATAAAATTAATCCTATACAAAATACATAACTTAAATTATAGTTGATCAAGTATATTCAACCTAAAAATTTAAAATTAAATATTTAAATAGAATTTATAATTAAAAATATTAAATAACAATTTCAAACTATTAGTTATTTTCAAAATTAATGTAATATTTATTTGAAAAACTTTTAAATTTATAATTTAATAATTGATATTTAATTAAAATTTTTAAGAAAAAATAATTATCTTAAAGAAATTTTGTAACAATCAAAAACAAAATTTTAAACAAGAAATTTTTTTAGAATTGGTTTAAACAATAGTTATAGTATCGAAAATAGTTGTTGCCGAATTTTTGAAAAGTATTTTAGCAACGAATATATCCGATGCTAAAATGGTTTTTTGGCAAATAAAAAAAAAATACTTTCACCTACTGACATTACAAAGGTGTTTCTGACGCAACACTTTCGCCATGTCAAATGGAATATGTCCTGTACAATTTTTTTAAAAATATTAATAAAAGAACGTATAGTAATTAAAAAATAATTATTTTAAATATATTATTTATGTAAAAATGCTTTTATCCCATTATAACTTTTTATTCATTTTTTCCCTCTATTTTTTTCTTTTCACACACCACCTATTTTTTTTCAACATTTTGCCCCTTCTTCCTTGTCTCCCTCTCTCTCTCTCAACAGAACTTTAAAAAAAGCAATATTAACTTCTGTGAATTAAAATTTCGAAGTTATTTTTAATAAAAAATAATATTATTTTAAAATAATTTAATATATTTATAATTATATATTTTAACTTGATGTATCTTTTTTAATTAAACTCTTAACGTATAAAATTAATAATCTACCAGTTAATAAAAGATCATTGGACTCAATGAAAATAAGTGAGTTTATTGGTGGTAACATCGTTTGGTGTTCCATCACTATGACCCTTTGAAAATAAGTGATACTTGCTACACATCACATTCTCTTCACGTTATTGTTACTCTTACCTTTTGTTCCACTAATTGAGCGCACTAACTCTCAACTTTCAAGCGATTTTTTCAAAGAGTAATGATTATTGCATTTCGACATTTTAACTTAAATAATATTTTAAAATGATCATATTTTAATATATAATATACACAAAACTATTTTTCACAGTACTATGCATTAGTGTTTTTTTTTAAATATTTTTTACATTTCGTAAACCTAAGGTCTTTTTTTTAAAAATTTTTTAGCAGTGGATATAGTATGAATAATATTTTTTTTTTAATAATCCTTCGTAAGTATAAATTATTTATGTATGAACAATACTTCTTCTTCTTCTTATTTTTAAGTAATTACATATATTATTTTAAAATATGTCTTTTTTAAATATTTAAGATATTTACCATATAATTTGAACATTTTTTTAAAAGACCAATTTACTATTACATAAAAATTGTCTTTGAAAGATATAAATTTGTTAAATAATTTTGATAAAAATAAATAATTTAAAAATTTAGCAAGGTATGAAATATAAATTTGTTAACTTTTAGTCAAATAAAATTTTAGATTGAATTTTTTTAAATTAATTTAAACAAAAGTTATAGCAACAATAATACTTGTCGCAAAATAAAAAACGGTTTATAGAAACGAATATATCCGCCGCTAAAATGTGTTTTTGCAAATTAAAAAAAAAAAAAAGCCTTAGCCATCTGAGACGGTGACACTGCACCTTCGCCGTCTCAGATGGCGCAGGTGATGTACGAAATGCAAAAAAATGTTAGAAAAACTAATGTCTTGTATTGTGGGAAATAGTTTTATGTATATTGAATATTAAAAAGTTATTATTTTAAAGATATTATTATTTAAGTAAAAACATCATTGCATATCACCCTTTTTATAAGTTTTTACATCTATTTAAAAAATATATTATTTTCCTTGAAACTAATAAACAATAGCAAGTATAATAGATAAAGGCGGACAGTAAAGTGATCAGTAATCATTTTGCAAGCTGCAGGCAATGTATTACAAACGATCCCAAAACCTAGCCATATTTTCGGTTCATTTTGGCAAAAACAAAAAGGGAATTATGTTTTATTTTATTATAATTTTTTTTAATGTCAGTCTCATATTAGATATTCATTATTATTTAATTACATATTTCATAAGTTAACTAATATCATTAATGATTTAGATATTATTAATAATCAAAACGATATTAAAAAATTTTACAAAGACAAAATTAATAGAAAATTTTAAGACACAACTAAAAAAAACCAGAAATTAAAAAAAAAAAAAGAACTTTAGCCATAGAAAAGATACTGTAGTCTTTATTCTTAGACTCGAATAAAAGTATTTTTTTAATATCTTCATATTTGAACTTGACTAAATAGTAAAATCATTCTCTATTTCTATACTTTTGAAATTCCTTGAAAAATTAAATTTTTTTTCAAAATTTTTTTTTAACAAATTTATGCTCCAATTTCTCTACTCCATATTTACTCACACCTTTTTTTTTAAAATAAATTGTATATTTTTTAAAAAATTTAAAAACAAAAAAAATATTTCCATTTCTAAATAAAAAATTTTAGTATAATTTTTATATTTTTATCATTAAATTTTTTAATAAAAAATTAACATATATATAATTTATATAATTTATTTTTTTATAATTATTTTTTTAAAAAATAAAATTTTATATATTTTAATTTAATTAAAAAATTTAATAACAAAAATATAACCTTCACGCGTATAAATCTACTCCTTCTACGTATCCTCCAAGGGACACTTCACTGCCTTTAATGCCTTTAATGCTTTCTCTTTTGTGATGGTCCACTTCTATTCGATATTGATAATTATTAATTAATATCTAATGATAGATGGAGTTTTTTAGGGTAGAACACGAATAATATTTATTTTTAAAATTAAAAGCCTACGTAATAAATAAAATTAAAATTTTTTAATTAATGTATGAATAAAATAATATAATATATATACTTAAAAATATATAATTAAATGTTAGATTTGGTTTGGTGAGAGAAGCTATCATCCTCCTACTACCACTGATTCACCAACCTTGACTCGTTGGAGGTTGGTGAGCATGCTCTCCTCTCACAATGTCATCGCCACATAGCCACCCATTTTTACCAAAACAAATATTCCATTCCCTTTTTTCTCAATGCAACAATAAATAAATAAATAAATACAAATTCTCATTTTCTCGTATACATCTTCTGTATAAGGTCAGCAAAATACACAAGAATTGCGAAGAAAAAAGTATTTTCACATTATGTTATTTAATCTATCTATATATAATATAAATAAATTATTGAAAGTTAGAATAGAATAATTAAAAATAATAATTTTTTTATATTTAATAAATATTATTTTATATTATATTTTAAAAATAAATATAGTATTTAACAATGCCAATATATTTAGAACGAGAGTGTTTGAAAGTTGTTTTTGTTACATGCGTATTTGAATTCTCTTTTTAAATATAAAAAATATATTATTTGTTAAATTTAGAAGGTAGAGACCCGCGTATTTATTAGGTAGAGCGCACGTACACTGAAACAAAATCTGTGAGGACATTGTGAAGAGACCAGAAATGTGAGAACCTTCAGTTTGAGTCTTATATTGTCTTTCACATTCTCTGCCTTCACATAAATCTTGATTCATACCTTTCTTCAAATTTTATGATTCCAGCAATTTTGATTACATTCTGATTCCATTGTTTGCTCTCTGAAGTGGGTTCTTTTTGCGAAAGAGCCTTTCTCAACATAAGATATAAGAGGTGAGATTTGGAATGTTCTGGATTTTTATGTGTTTTTTTTCTCCTGCATTTTCTTAGCATACGAACGGCGCAAATACAGTAATGCGATGTCGAAATCTGGAATCTCAAGTGCGTAAATATTTGTGTATGCTTATTTCTAATGATGCTTCATCTATTAATTTTCTCGTTTTGTTACCTTTTGTTTATCAATCTGGATTAAGTATAGTTGCTTGCTGAAGAGTGAAGACCCTGCGTTCACAGCTATATCGCACCGGAAGTCAGTTCTTTTGAGGTGTCGCCATGGATGCTAAAGCTGCCCAGAGGTTGCAGTGCTCAACCTTGATTCATTACCAGGGGATTGCGCCGAAATCCCATGGTTCTGTGAAATTCTCTCGAGGTTTTAGAGAGCCGCAGAAGCTTCAGGCTCTTGTTTTGCAGCCCACAAGACCTTCATGCAGTCGGCGGAGGGCAGCCCCTTTGGAGGTTGTTTGTTCTTATGAGAACTTACCAGGTAGTCAGAACAATAACTCTATTTTGACAATAACAATTAGGATTTTACTCTCCCCCATTCCTTCGTTGTTTGTTCCAAAAGTAATTATATCTTATATATAAAGTTCATTAATTAATTGACCAAACCAATCCTGGTTTCATAAGGTGATGCTGGATTGTACTCTTGCTCTTCTAATTTTGGTTTCCCCTCCACCGACTATAACAATGAGATTTTGAATTGAAGGGATTAAGAAATGGTAAATTTCAACTAGCAAACGACAAGGAGAGAAGTTGCCAACAAATTGGGATGAAGGAACTATGCCATAGGTCATAACTGTAGGGAGATTTCATATCTGCGCCAAATGTACCTTTGTATTGGCTGTTGTTCCCCGTCAATTATTAACTTAAAGACAGGTTTTCTTAAGATTTTGTTATTGCTGTGATGGTTAGATAGATGGCATATTGTTCCAAAGACAAAACTATCGCATAAAGGTTTACCTGTCGTCAAAGCTTTAGTAACTTTCTGAATTCTGCAAAACCTTTTCAAAAAGTGGCATCGGAAGTTAGATTTTTTTTTATGAAATTTATTTGAAATATTTGAGCACAGATATTTCAGACTAAACATGGGGGAATATCTATATTGAAACACATGATGTGATCAAAATGAAAGGACAGTAGCCTCACCAGTTGGATCCTTGAGACTAGTTTCTATCAAGATAAACCATATGAAAACACATTTCTGAATTCTGAAATAGATATTACTGTCTGCTGCGTCAATTACATTCCCCTCCAATTAATTATTAGTTTTACTTGGGGGAAACTCTCAAGCGATCTTTTGAGGAAGAACATGTGGTTGAGACCATTAGTAAATACATATCATATGTTGCTAGTATTTTACAGAATACTGATTATTATAAGTGTTAGCTATTTTGATTAATGACAGGTTATTTCAAATATTACTCTTGTAGATTTGACATTGGACTCTGGAACTTTTCAGGCTCCTCTTGACGAAGGGTTAATTTTAAAGGTAAAGCATGATGCCTTTTGTCATTTTCAATTAAGCCTATTCAGTCTAGAGGGATTATACCTTCTATTCTTTATACTGTTATAGTAAGGCATCGAAAATGGTAACTTAGCATAGTTTGTTGCTTTTCTAAGCAACTATATGCCATTATCTTACTTTAAGTCAACAAAATTGCAGACCAAGTCACAAGAGATCGAGCCCTATTTAAATGGACGCTGTATATATCTTGTTGGTCAGTCTCTTGGTTGATGTCCTTGTGCTTACATAGTATAAATTGGAAGTATAATTACTTTGGCATTCAAAATATTTTGAATTTGATATGCAGGAATGATGGGCTCTGGGAAGACAACTGTGGGGAAGGTTTTGTCGCAAGTACTTAGTTATTCCTTTTTTGATAGGTTAGTGTGGTGATTCCTTTTACCTTCTTTAAGAAAGAAACAAAAAAATTCAAGGCAAGTAAAAGAATGCGTCAATTGAATACCCAAAAGACTAACAGGCAAGAGAAAGAATGAACTTTGGCATTGAACCTATCTGTAACATTTCATTATGTTAGTTTTGAATCTGAGCTTCATCTGGTGATAATATTCTTTTGATAGTAAAGGACAGTAAGAAATGCTACAGATGTCTAATTGTATCGGACAGATGAAAACAAGGTCTCAGTTATTCTGAGGAATATGGTTTACTTTGGCGTACGAGATTTTTGGTTGAAAGATTTCATTTTTTGTCTATCTCAATACAAGAGTTTAATTTGATGGGTAAAGCCCCTGCTTAATATTTTCTGCATTTGTTGCATTTTTGGGTGCTTTAGTGATGCATTGGTGGAAGAGGAAGTTGGTGGAACTTCTGTAGCTGATATATTCAAGCACTATGGAGAGGGTTTCTTTCGTGACAAGGAGGTAACTAAGAAAGCAATTTTCTAGTTCATGGGCTCCCGAGTGTTTTGAACTTTTATATTCCCATATTTTTTCAATATTATCCAATCCCGCTGTTTTTCATTTTTTTAAATTTCTCTGTTCCAAAAATACCGTTCTTATATTTAACCCAGAAAAAAACCTAGGTACTATGAATTATTTCTTTGGTCAACCTGTTATCATATTCAACTTCATTGTTCACGCTTACTATCTTGCAATTTCAGACTGAGGTATTGCGTAAGCTGTCACTTACGCATAGATTTGTTATTTCTACTGGTGGAGGTGCGGTTGTGAGGCCCATCAATTGGTATAATAACTAACATACAAACAAGAGAAATTTGATCTTCACCTTTTTATGATGATCTTCTCAGTTCAGTTTGTACATGTTCTTCTTATGCGGATTGCCAGGAAATATATGCACAAGGGTATTACTGTTTGGTTGGATGTACCTTTAGAAGCCTTGGCTCAGAGAATTGCAGCCGTAGGAACCAATTCGCGCCCACTTCTGCATTATGAAGCAGGAGATGCATACACACGGGTAACTACTTTTCCATTCCAAGTTTCCTTCTTAATATTTATTTGATTAATCATATAATCGTTATGAGGAGTTTTAAGGCACTAAGTAGGAGCATCCTACTTTGTTCCGTGTATTCAGATGCATTCTATTATGAATTTGTGTCAAAATTATTATTCCACCAAATAATTTGACCCTATGGAATTCACCCGCAGGCTTTGATGCGTTTGTCTACACTTTTTGAAGAAAGAGGTGAAGCATATGCCAATGCCCATGCCCGAGTGTCCTTAGAAAGTATGCCTATCAATCTTTTGTTCACTTCTTTGGGAATATAACAGAAAAGAGAGTTGCTATTTGTTTAGACTTAGTGTTCTTGTTACACCAGGCAACATTGTCCAATGATTAGAAAAAAAAAGGGTTTTTGTGTGAAGCTCCAACACTGATGAAGCAGTGCTGTTGTTCTGTGCAGACATAGCAGCAAAATTGGGCTATGAAGATGTATCGGATTTGTCTCCAACTGCCATTGCAATTGAGGTCTTCATCTCTCTCTCCTAACTAGTAAATCCATTTCAGTTTGTCAGCTACTAGCTACTTAATCAAGTCCTTTTCGCAAAGTTAAATCTATTATTGTTATCGTTGATGCTTATGTAATTTGTGTTTATGCATTTATCAGGCGCTAGAACAAATTGAGGGCTTTCTGAAGGGTGAAGATGGCCATTATGCGGGATGCTAGTTCAAACATCGACTTGAGCCTGTCTTGATTTTTTTAATATTTCTTACTCGAATTTACAATCAAGGTCATGAATGTGCAGCATGGCACATGTACCTAATTTGTGTTAGGATGATCTGACACTTGATGGCAACTGTAACTAATTAATTTATACGTTTTGATTTGTTGTGATCTTATTCTTGTATATAAACGGATATATAGATGTTTATAGTATTTTATGTATGCCTTTTTGAGCTTTGTTTGCTCTGAAGAAATCAGAATTTAATTTCAGTTTTATTCTAGCGCTAAACAGCAAAATATTTTTTGGTTAGAAAGTACGAAGCTTTAAACCTCTGTAACTCAACAATATATGCTGTGTATCCTGGGAGAAAGCATGCTAGCATCCGACTCATGCATATACAATCCCAGACAAAATGAAGTCAAATGAAATTGCGGGATTGAAGCAAATTTAGATACATGGGCAAAGGAGCAACCTTTGTTTGTTTGTTTGTTTGTTTTTTTCGGCTACAAGAGAAAACCAGAATCTGTGATATATTCAATCATTTATAGCTTAACCCAAAAAAAGAACCATTTACAGAGCTAGGCTACCTGCCTGTGTTCTTCCCTAGTAAATATATCCAACTCCGTTGAAGCATGAGGATGGTAAATATATAAAGGTTGAACTTAAATATTTTCTTTATTGAAAAATCTTTTAAAGCATATTTAATAAGAATTGAATTTATATAATGTTGTTTATATTTTTGTTATTAAATTTTTTAATTAAAATAAAGTATGTAAAAATAATTTTTTTAAAAAATTAATTATGAGATAAATGAGTTATATAAATTATACATATATCAATTTTTGATTGAAAAATTTGATGGTAAAGATATGAAAATTATACTTAAATTTTTTTTCATTTAATAAAGAGAACATCTAATGATAATATTTTGTTTAGATTTCAAAAGCTTTTTAAGAAAAATTATAATTTGATAACAAATATTTAAAGATATGCAATATTTGTATGTTTGTTTAGAGATTCCTTAATAAAATTAAGTGAAGTATTTTTATATTATATGATTGAGTATCTTAAAATAGGTTATATTATTATTTATCCTTTTGTTTTTTCCTATTGGATCAAGTTACAATTTATAAAAAATTTGAAGGCATAAGGAATCAACGTTGAGATGGCCGAGTTGGTCTAAGGCGCCAGATTAAGGTTCTGGTCCGAAAGGGCGTGGGTTCAAATCCCACTCTCAACAAAAGCTAATATTCTTTTTTTCCTTCTTATCTTCTTGTATCATTTTATCTGTCCAAAGGGAAGGTGCAGAGAGTAAAGGGATAATGTCAATGTGGGTGACAAACATGGCCTATACGTCTCTGCCTAACCCACGATTGAATCACTATTCATTTCATCATCACCACCCAACACGCTTCAACATCAACCTCCCAATACCAACCTGGCGAATCAGAGCTTCCTCTGCTGCTCCTGGTGTCGACCTCAACACTCTGGAATCTGCAATTGCTCAGGTTCCATTTTTCCTTTAATTCTCTTGTTTCCATGCCAATACGAATTGCTACTCTGTTAGTTATGGTATGAATTTTAATGGCAAAAGGATGTGACAGTCCATAAGAACAATGAATATATGTTTGTGCAGAAAGACAGTGATGCTGTTAAAGTGGCACTTGATCAGCTGAGCGAAATTGGATGGGCCAAGAAATGGAGTTCTCAGCCATATGTTTCACGTCGTACGGTCAGTCTCCATTACAAGTGTGAAGTTCTGGGGAAGTGACATCCAAACATTAAGCTCATCTTCAAACTCGTGCATTCATGCACATAATATAATGTATACTTGTTCAGTGCTTCCAATGCTTGGTCATATGTAAGCTTGATTGGTCTTACAAATTCTGACTGTCTCACTCTGTGCCCCAGACATCACTTCGAGAGCTGACAACTCTTGGAATTAAGAACGCCGAGAATCTTGCAATCCCTAGTGTCAGAAATGATGTGAGTTCCAGCTATTTCTTTGTTGACAAATCGAATGACTAGTACTTTTAGTCTATGTAAAATCAATTGTCTTAATAAAGTTCTACTGCTACACCTGTGGCACCCAGCAATCCATCGTTGAGAGGGGGAGAATGGAGGGGAAAGAAAGAGAAGGAAAGGAAATTTCCCTTGTTTTGTGTTAAAATTTTGAGAGGAAAGGAATTAAAAGAAGACATGGAGGAAAAAGGAAGGAAAAGAAAGAAAATTTATAAACCTTCGATTTGTTTATTTTTTAAAATTAAAAAATTTTATATAAATCTTCTATAATCTTCTTCTTTTATTAATTTTAATCACTTTAAATTAAAAAAATTTAGATAATATAAATAAAAAAATAAAAAATTATTATTTAATCTTCTCTTTTTTTTTAGTTTCCTTCCCTTTTCCTCTTCATTTCCAAACATAGTTTCAAAGATTGTTTGAAAAAGAAAAAATAAAAGGAAAGAAAAAAAAAGAAGAGAATTTAGTAACCTTCTATTTATTTAGTTTTTAAAATTTAAAAAATAATTAAAATAATTTTATGTTAACTCTTCTTAATTATGTATCTTTATTAATTTTAATTATTTTAAATTAAAAAAATTTAAAAGATCCAAATAATATATCACTTAAATTTTTCTTTTCTTTTTTTTTTCTTTTCCCTTCAATTCCTTCTTTTCCCTTTTCTCCTCATTTTCAAACACACCCTCAATCTCCTTTTCACTTTTCCTTTAATTCCTTCTCTTCTCCTCCCCTCCTCATTCTCAAACACACCAGTCTTTATTTTGGAGGACTTATATCTGTAATCTAATAATGCAGGCAGCTTTTCTTTTTACGGTGGTGGGAGCAACTGGATTTTTAGCTGTTCTTGCTGGCCAGCTTCCTGGGGTATTTTCTACATACTCCACTTTTCTCTTTATTTCTGTATCTAAAGTGAGATCTTATAAACTTGTCTTAGAACTATGAGGGAGAGAAATAGTGTTGAAGCAGACTTGCTCCTTTTAAACTCGACAAAAGCTTAATAGAATTTTGACTTTCATTCTCATCTTTGATTATTGCTGACTCTGCAGGATTGGGGCTTCTTTGTACCATATTTGGTTGGGAGTATCTCCTTAGTGGTTTTGGCTGTGGGTAGCATATCACCTGGGTACGCATTTGGCTTACTCTGAAATAGAAGAAAGTAAATGCCTCTCCAGTGCTGGCTTTAACACTAATCCTCTTATTACATACTATTGTAGGCTTCTCCAAGCTGCAATTAGCAGCTTTTCATCAGTCTTTCCTGATTATCAAGAGAGGATTGCCAGACATGAAGCTGCTCACTTTTTGAGTACTGTTATTTATTTATTTATTTGGAATTTGCATGCACAAAGCATTAGATTAGATATGAGTGACATTTCCTCTTTGTTTGTGTTATTCTAGCCGCTTATCTTCTTGGCCTACCCATTTTGGGCTATTCGCTGGATATTGGGAAAGAGCACGTAAATCTCATTGACGAGAGGCTTGAAAAGCTTATCTATAGCGGGCAGCTTGACGCTAAGGAGCTAGATAGGTGTTTACCTGACAGCTTTATTAATATTTAGTATGAACATGCCCAATTATAAGTTTCAAGAACCAAAAGCCAAGATATTGCATTTAATTTGAAAAAATATAAATACAAGACTAGAGGTAAAAGAAAAGCTCAAGTTGTAATTGAATGTCTTAGATTGGCTGTTGTGGCAATGGCTGGATTGGCTGCTGAAGGTTTAACATATGACAAAGTGGTGGGTCAATCTGCTGATCTTTTCACTCTCCAGGTTTGAGATGGCTATTCTCCTAATTAAGATTTGGGATGTTACTGCTTACAGTTATCTCAAATAATCATAATCTTTCTTTTCTTTCAGAGATTTATAAACCGAAGCAAGCCGCAGCTCAGTAAAGATCAACAACAAAATCTCACTAGATGGGCTGTGAGTTCTTCTAACACAAAAGCTATGCAATAAATGATATTATGGAATTGTTACATGCTTCTGATACTTTATCTTAGCTTTTGAGAGTTTGAATAGTACCAGGCATAAGTGGCTGTGTGTATCCTTTGTTTTAAAGCATTTTCGCTCTTGAATGCTGATGCTTGCAGGTTTTGTTTGCTGCTTCTCTTGTAAAAAACAACAAGGTGATTCATGAAGCCCTAACGGAAGCTATGTCAAAGAAAGCAAGCGTAGTAGAATGCATCAAAGCCATCGAGGGTGCAGCATAGTACTACTTCCAATCTTTCTAAGATGTGAAAATGAGAAATATAGTATAAAGACAGTATACATCTTAATCAAGAATCATAGTTGAAACTATAAAGCGAATTATTTCAAATTGAAAATTGTAATCTATTTTTGCTCATACAAAACTGAACAATTCAAGTGTTATAATGTTTCTGTGTTTTAACTTTTATGTGGTCTGTTTTGTACAAATTTCTCATGCCGCTTACAAGTAATAAAATTGATTTCCAGTCTCGCCACTTCTTGTTCTGCAATAGAAAAATATACTGGATAGCTTTGAATGGCAGTATCCCTTATTGTTTGAACCGTATTATTGAATTTGAATGAACAAAATTATTCTTCACTAGGTAAAATAGGCTGGTTTTACAATAGAAAAAGCCCCAAGAATGTTTCTGATAAAGTATTAAGCACAGCCCAAAAATAGGAAATGAGTAGTTTTCATTGGTACAAAATTAATGCCTAAATACATTAGAAATTGTAAGATAAGGATCATGATATACTATTTTAGCCATGATAAACTAAATGGATTATTACTCATCATAAAAATAACAAATTTAATAAAAAGATAACAAGACTCTTATAAAAATAAATAAATAAATAAACAATCAGCAGTAACAAAATGAACAATTAGTAATAACAAACTAAATAACTAGTTTGAACAAGCAAAACCAGAGAGGTTTTCCTTATCTTAGTGCCCAACAAAGGTGATGTCCTAATTGTACGTTCCTGATGGACTAGTGGCTTGACCTTGCTAGAGCATCCTGACATGTTCATTTCAAGCTTTCTTCGTGGTGGCAGCTTGTTTCTTCCTCGGTTTCCAAAAATGGTTCAGGGATGGTATAATATCACGAAAGATCAACCATGCGGGCAATTCTCATAATTTCGCACTATAATTATTACAAAGAAGCATCCTACTTTCTCAAATTTTTGTCAATAACACGAGAGAGCCGCCTTTGATCGACCAAAATCAACCATGCTCTAATTACTCTCACCCAGGCGTAGCAATTTCCAACTATGGCTGCGAAAGCAAAACAAACTCGACTACTTGACTACCAAATAAGTCACAGTCGGCCATACATTGACATCATATCTTTAAGTTTAGCTGCTTCTTTCTCCAACCCATCAAAGCTCACAGAACTTGGTATTCTCCAACCCCAGTTTCCAAACTACATTTGTTAGAAGAAATAAACGGACATGAGATCAACAATTTCATAAATTTAAGGGTGAAAATTGTGGCAGCCACTAAAGTTCCTTAAAGGCAAAAAATACAGAGATATTGCTGAACAAATTTACAAAGGCTTTGCATAAACTTTTACCTGAGTTGCAGGAATATTCATCCTGGCAGAACTTCCCAGTCCAAGAATATCTTGCATAGGTATTATTGCTGTTTGAGCAACAGAAGACAGTACCTTCTGGATTAGCACCCATGAAATGTCATCTTCCTTCGACAATGAAAGATAACATGATACCTGAAACATGAACGTAATGAAACAAGCAGATGTTAGCTTCTCCAAGACCAAGATTATTGACTTAGAATTTTACTAATACATATAGCAACTACATTGGACTTCTCTTCTTGCTTCAAAGCTTCCCACCAACCTCTGATCTGTAGCAGAAAGAAATTGCTTATTGGGCATTGTTAATGTTGAGGGTCAATGATTTTACCTCGAAAAATAATGTGGAAGATAGCATAATTATGGTATGTCATACAAATATCCAGGTCTTTGTTTGACCTCTCTAGTGCTTACCCAACTACCTAAGTCCTCCCCAAGAATAAAGATATGAAGCATCAGAATATAACAAATACGGAATAAGAAGTTTTTACTGTGTCATTGTCATGAGTCCCTGTATACACAACTTGATTGCACTCATGATTATGTGGCAAATGAGGGTTATGGGCATCACCTCCAAACGCTGGACAAAGAAAACAAAAAATTAAGGCACAGAGACCCTAGCAGTAATTCTCAGAATCTAGTATGGAAGAATGGTAAACAAAATTAATCATTACCAAACTGGAGAACAGCCATTCCCGGTGCTCCAATATATTTTCTTAGTTGAACTACATCCTCAGTAATAACTCCCTGCCACATATCCCAAACCCCAACATTACAAGACTTGACAAAAGTTGAAAATTGAAACAAATTCAGAATCGCAATTCATTTTGGTAATACATACCAAATCTTCTGCTACTATATTAATCTTTCCAATTGCTCCGGAAACAGCATCAAAGAAAGATTTTCCAGGTCCTACCTGTCATTTAAATGTGATGGAGCATATTATTGACTGAGGAAATAAAAAAAGAGCAGAGGTGTAGAACCAAGTCGCAAGGACCTGACCTTCCATTTTCCGACCATTGCTACTTTTGCTTCTGCAGATTTATAGAGCTTACACTTATTAGCCAAATGGGAATACAGACAACAATTAGGAAAGCTGAAATAAACCTAGTGTATATACTGACCAGAGGGAACTGCCCAAAATCCAGCAAATCCTCTGAAGTGATCAATCCTGAATTCATCATATAGATTCTGTGCACGTTGTATACGGCGTACCCACCATGAGTATCCTTCTTTTCCCATTGCTTTCCAATCATACAGAGGGCTTTTAACAAAAGGAAAAAAAAAAATAAGAACGTACAATATTAAAATTAAAAACAAGAAATCAGTAATCTAAATGAAACAGGAGACCAATTACAATCTGCATTCACAATAATATGAAAGTAATTAATTTAAAAAAAAAAAAGAGTAAAGAACAGGAAATAAGAACTACCGAAAAAGAAATTACAGAATTATCAGGTGTTATCTGCATCAATTGTCAAAATAGGATAAAAAAGCATTGAAATAGAGATGTGAGGAAACTACAGTGACAAAAGTCAGGAAAATGGTTTTAAGTTCATATCAGGAAAATGGAATTAAGAATGTGGATGAGGTGCAAATAGTTAGATTTACTACTGGTAGGATAAGGCTAGTTAACGTCAAACCTGCCCCATAGTTGACCAGTTTCACTGAATGCATCAGGAGGAACACCACTAACTAAAAGAGGAAAGCCTCTGCTGTTCTGCCAGACAAATAGAGAATTTCTGATGTTCCATAAGGACAGAATGCTTTTAAAAAACATGGTTAAAACAGACTTCTGAGAAATATTATAACTCTTTACAGAATACCAACCAGCAAAAATTGTTTCTTATTTGCCCAAACATCAGCACTGTGATATCCCACATATATGGGCATGTCTCCCATTATCTTAATTCCTCTACTTTGAGCATAGTTGCGAATTTTCTGCCATTGCCTCTGGAACAAGAACTGTTGTGCTATAAATATTTCAATCTGCAGGGTAAAAGCATATGTGATTCATCAAGACCACTTGTAACTTTAAGTAGATTTACAACGCTAAATGGTTAATGACATTATAGCTACTTTATAATCTTACAAAATCTTTCTTGCGTTGGTAAATATCTTCTAGAGCAACAAGATGGCGGTTTCTCAGAGGTTCAGGCCAACTGTACCAGCTGAATGTGCCTAGACTGTCATCAATTGCAGCAAAATAAGCTGCATCTTCAAGCCAGCCTACAACATTTAAAAAATATTACTGCATTGCAAGAAACTAGCCTCCACTGAATTTTGACCAACGTTGCATAAAAGCCTTGGAAACAAAAATGTATATAGTCAGATAGGGGCATGCATCCATACATGCATTTTAGAGAAAAAAAATCCATGTGCAATTTTTCATAGTTCTTGCCCTCTTGATCACTTGCTTATTACAACCTATCAACACAAACTCCGATGATTCCAACTTTTACACTCTACAGTCCAATAACCCATAAACTTCCCCTCCTAATAATGTACTACAAGTGCTTAATTATTTATTTACTTGATTATCCTGAACACTCAATTGGCAGGAATGTTGTGAAGACTTACGTGAGAAATCCTAAAAAAAAAGATAAGCCTCTTTTAACATATTCTAGAAGGAAGCATGTGGAGCATGTGCCACTTAGTCATGAGGAGCCCTCAATGTTACACCTACTGGGATTCGTATCCCCAATTATTTTCTGATCATGTGCAGCATAAGTGGCTTGGCCACTTTCCCCACTTTTAGCTCCATGTTCTCCTTAGTGGGAACATGTTCCTATTTTATTTTCAGTTATGAATTTATTATTCTAATAAATGTTGTAGCCCGGGTATCTCCTCTATAAATACCCTTAGGATTGTTTGATTTACTTGTCTTGAATTATCGTATCAGTCGTATTGGGTTTGTCCATCCTAAGGACCCTTTTCACTGAATCATTAAAGTTCAGATTCTGCCTTAGTGTTTTCTCATTTCCTTTCTTTTTCTTGTTTTCATTGTTAAGCCCTTTAGTTTCTATCGAGGAAAAACACAGGAAAATTATATCTTATGGTGCCATATTTAACTGGCTTATTAATATCACAAACATAATGATGTTTCCAAATTTATTTGAATTTTTTCCCAGCCAAATAGGTTAAATTCATATTTACCATCTGTAGCCAATAATTTGTTTAGGACACCAATAATATCCTTGCAACATGACAAATATGTAATCTCCATATAATTTTAAATGTTGTCATGTTTAATACTAATCTCCAACATGTGCTGGACTTTACTCTCATTTTTTTTTGAAATGTCCAAGCTTCATAGTATGCAACAACAACAAACCAAGCCTTTTTCCGCTAAATGGGGTCGGCTATATGAATCAAGTGACGCCAACATGTTACGTTCACATTGTTGTTCTATATTTAAAGATTTTGACAAAGTTTTACACTGACTGTCAACTCCCTAACACAGAATGCAACAATTATTAATTCAATGTCTCACTTGATAGGAGCTAATTCATATTCAATGTCGCACTACTAAATGAAGCATGTAAAAGGAGAATAGGAGCTAATTCAATGTCTCACTTGATATGTCAGGGTCTCTACAAAAATTCTCAAGTTGCGTTTTAAGCTCCCCTTCACTTGAAATGAGCCTCTTTGCAGCCTTCAGAAATGTTTCAACAAGAGACAATTTAAAATAAAGTACCAGAGGCATGATCATTGATGCAAAGAAAATAAAGTAATACTATTGTCACAACAAGTCACTTAAAATCTTTACAGGCCTTAGACCAATGGATGATTTGTTTAGGCTATCAATATACAATCACTTGTCTGGAAACAGCAGTTGCGATTTTGTAATCCCGCTGTTGTGGAACTAGACCCCACCTAGTGAAAAAAGACTTTTTTTTTTTTGTACTGTTGTCAAACTAGACTTCTCAATTATAATAACAAGGAATTTGTGGATTATTATTAAAGTGAAAACTCTGATTCCTAAAAGTTTGAAATCATAGATTTCCAGATACGTTGCCCTAACAAAGTTCAAATGGCATAACTGGCATGACAGATGAATTGACTTCAAACATATTCATGGCAAATCACAGATTTCTGCCAACTCAGAACCCTATTTCTTCTCAATGCAATAAATATCAAAGTCTGCTGATTAACCCTTAGCCCCACGTCAATCTCAGTCTCCAATCCCTTGGACACACTTTCCAAAAGGGGAGGAGGATAATATAATTAATTAATAATTAAAGAATCAAATTACTAGAGCATAGACAATATTTTAATTAGTTAATTGTTCAACTACAGTTACCTATGATTGCATTTTTAGGGAAGCACACAATAATACATGCCGTAACCATGCTTTAGATAACTTACTTTAGCTATCAGAGGATCCTTAAGAGCAGCAACAAGCGAGAAATTCACACGTTCAGCATCACTGCATGCATTTAATCTTAATAATAAGATAGACAAACAATAAGACCAGAGAAGGAGGTCATAACTATGTTGCCCACATATATCAAAGTTCCTCACATTGGTTTTGGAAGCTCATCCTTCTCCAACAATCCATCCTTAACAAGCTCTTCTAGAGATATCAAGAGGGTGTTGCCACAATTAGCATCCTGAAAGTAAACATCAAAGCTTATTGCCTTGTGCACACAAGTCATATAGTTAAGCCTTGGTCATCAATAACTCACCTGAGCTGAAAACCATTAAAAGAAAGAAAGAGGGGGGACAAGGATGTTGCATGTTTACTGGGACATTATACAAGTAAAAGACTAAAACAAAAGGTAGTATTGGACAATTCTGATTGATACTTTCTAGTGATCCAATCTACTAATTAGACAACAACCAGAACTTCACGGTCAATGAAAATTTTTTATATAGACTAGGCGCCTCAGGCTAACTGAAAATATTTTGTAACCTGGCCTGAGTAAGGGGATCCCTCTTCGTTGGCCTTTCTCCCAGGAGGTACAAGAGGTAGCACCTGCTTGGCATGCAGTAGAATGAGAATCAGATCAAAGAATTTTCAGTCACATTATTTAAATTAACATTTGGAAGATAGCAAAAGAACTTGATATGGCACAGGAAATTGTTGCCGACAGAAATTGTAATTTTAGCATAGGTACATATATATATATATATATATATATATAATTTGGTCCTCATAACGCATAAGGAGGTAAAATCAGAATTACCGTGCTTTATTATCTTTTATCTTTCTGACACTTCATATCATACAACTTTTCTGATCATACAATTGCTAAAGAAAAAAAAAAATCTGGACTTCAATTAAGTTTACGTTCCAATGTGATTTGGGGCATAGTATAACAAGACTAGCGGATACGAATAATAAAAACGTTTAATATAAAACTTAAGCCGTTATGATAATACAGGCCATGTAAGCAAATTTATCGTTGTGTATGTTATTTATGATTTGGAAGTTGATAGTTGTGGAATTGGCATGTACATAATAGAGGGGAGCATACCTGCCAAACAGAGCAACCGGCATCATGAAGCCAGTCAATGAAACGAAAGGCTTGTTCTCCGAGATCGCCAATCCCGTAGGGACCTCCAAATGATGTCGGATGGAGTAGAATTCCGGCCCTTCTCCGATGGTCCAGGTCGGGTTTAGGAAACCAATTCCCGTAATCGTCAGGTAAATCTTCGCCAACGATGGCTTGAGCTAAAACCTTGCGGGAATTGATCAACGAAACAGTTGCTTTGGGTTTGAACGTAGCAAAGCTATAGAGATTGAGAAAGGCCGATGGATGAAAGGAGGTCCATCGGCTACAGGAGAGAGAGCACAGTGATTTTGGATGAGATATTGAGATAGATACAGCCATCTGCAGTTGCGCCCACACTGTACTCCAGGGGAAAAAAGGATCTATATAGATTGCAAAACATAGTACTGCTCCTCGATTCGATAGAGTGGACTCGTTGTACACGTGACGAGAGAGAAAACGAACAAAGCGTTAATCATGGTTAGCTGCTCATGTGTTTCATTCATCCTATTCCCAGGCATCATTAGGTTTAGGTTATTCCTTTCTTCTTCAAATCATAACATTTTTGTTTAATTTTCATGAATTACTCTGATCTAAGAGTGATCCCCGGCAGGGTAGAGTGAAATCGAAGGATTGGAGAATTTCAAAGCGACTCGCAAATTGTGCAGGAAATACAATTATATTGTTTATAACAAAAAAAAAACTAATCAACAACTTATTTTTCGATATAATAATACTTTCTTATTATCTCTTAACGATACAGTAATTAATGTGAAATGTCCAGTAATTTAATCTCTCCGTAAAATTAACATAATTTTGAAAGGGCATGGCAGAAGATGGCTTGCTTAATATGTCATTAAACATGATGAGCATCCCTTATTAGTTATTACTACTACTTTCTTCCATAGCATCATCGATCCCATCCATCCATTACATCCTACTTCAATGGTATCTACGATTTATAGACATTATAAACAAGTAAACAAGAGTTCACAGTTCATCAGACCAATCTCTAAGCTCGCTATCATAGAATAAGCCATCGACGATTTGGTCAATTACGGAATCTATGAATGAGTTGCAGCCGAGGGTGAAGATTCGACCAACTCTGTTTCTGGCGCTGGAGATCCATGCAAACAGTGCTGCGCAAGTCACAGCAGCCAAACACACCCCTCCTGCTTCCGCTATTCCTTCAACTTCCATTTTCCCAAATACAGAGTTCCCCGTTACCAATTCCTTCGTCACTGTGGCTGCAAACACCATCTGCATCAATCCCAAGGCAGCATAATAAGAATCACAACTAAGATCTGTTTATACATTTTTTAATAAATTAAACTTGTCTTTTAATTTCCCCTTACCATAGCGAGGCGACCAGAGATGGTCTCGAAATCCTGGCTTTTCTTATAGCTCTCAACATACTCAGACAGAGTCGCGAAGAACGGGGAAACGTCATCGCCTCCATCAACACCATCGTTCCGAGTCTTTATCACTCCGACTCGATCGGAGCCGTATGATCTCAAAGTACACAACCGCGGCTGCAGAACGACGTTAGAGGTAGTACTTTCAGGCTCCGCGGTCTTGGGTTTAGGAACCGAAACCTGAACCGGAGCTGACTGTCGCTTCGACCGAACCTCAGATCTTAGAGACCGCAGCTGGCAGTGCGTTGCACGCGTGGCAGATGCCATGACGGACGAAGAAGAGAGAGATTCGAAGAAGGTCAACAATGCAGTACTTGAAGCTAGGAAGGAGGAGGAGAAGGTGGTAGTAGTAGTAGTGGTACGACGAAGTGGGCCCTCCTAGTAAGTGTCAATTGCCTTATTCTATTACGTGGTTAGCGGATAAGAGTGTGAAAGGTTTGTTAAAGGTGTTGTGGTCACCGAGTAGTCGTTTTAATAAATCATTAATGGTTGCGAGAGCGAGTGATGAAGAGGCCAACAAGAAGAATACGTTGCACCGTAGAGAATCAGAAAAACCGAACCTTTTTATTTCCAAGAAATAACTAATATTTTTTAAAATTAAAAATAAATCCAGAATTGCAATTTTCTCCCCCTTAATTATATATACACAATTACACAGTGTATTTCAATTTTACAAATACATATGCTTGGTATAACTGTAGTTAACGGGAGACTTCCAATTTAACGAAGTTACCACTTACCACCCCTACCCTAGTTGCCCAACTCTAATTAACCTGACCTGACCCATCCAGACCTCAGTCCTGGATCTTTTGTAGTTCTCTGTACTAGAATAAAGATAAACTTTAATCCATACCAATTGATTTTTATTTTTTATAAATCTCTATTTTGCTTCTCTTTCTATTTGCAGAGAATCCAAAATGCAGACCTCATGCGTTGAAGCAAGAGTGTTGTTAAAGCCTGACGAAAAATATAGTTAGCTCAGGCCCAGGGCTTCCCTCTGGGCTCAACATATAGAGTGTTTCGGAATCCTTGGAGCCCACTATATGTTCAAACTGGGCCCGAAAGTATGCCAACTCACCATCCGGCCCTTCAACATCGGAATCCCCGGGAAGCACACCGGCACCCATGGACACAGCCTTGAGAAGCTCCATTACGGAGAGATCTTCCTCCGTGGGTTCCCTCTTCACACCGTACCCCGTTTTCTTTCCGTTACAGAACATGGTCCACAGAGGCTCATCCAGCAACCTCATCTTCTCTCTCTCCGGCCGCTTTTCGCACTCCAAGGCTATCCTAACCATCCCGGCGCTCATCTCCTTATGCAGTGCACTGGTTTGGATGGCAAGCTCAATGATGACGGAAGGGACGCATTTGGAGGCTTCTTGGAGGGAGAGACTGACGCGTCCCTTGCGGTAGCCAAAGAGAGTGCCGGTGAGCTTGGCGCCGCCGTGGGAAATGCGGTGGTTGGCGTCGGAGGGGAATTTGCATGAGGGGTTTATAACGGGGAAGGAGCGGATAACGGAACGGAAAGCGCGGAGGACTTTGGTTTTGCTTCGTTTTCTGTGGGATGGTTGGATGAGGGTGTGGGAACGGAAGGGTGGGAGAGGGGGTGCGGGAGGGGTGGAGGAAGAAGAAGAAGAGGTATCTGGAGAGGAAGAGCCTTGGGAGACAGAAGGAAAGGAGGGAGATCTCAATTCTCCCATGGGTGGAGGTTGAGGATGAAGCTGGAAGAGAAGATTATTGCCATGAGAGAAAGAGATGGGCCAGACTTGGAGTTTCGACATCTAGGCTTTGTGGTAAGGGTTTTTCGGATTAACATGCTTCTTCGGAGCCTTAAACTGTCCATACCCCTGTTTCTTTGCCTATTATTGCTGTTCCTCATTGAGTTTGTGTTTCCTATCCAATCCATGTGCCGTTCTTTTCTTTGCCCTAATTTGTATTGTACTCTACATGCTTAAAATAGTTCAAACTTGAACTGTCCATATCCCTGTTTCTTTGCCTATTATTGCTGTCCTTATTGAGTTTGTGTTTCCTATCCAATCCATGTGCCTTTCTTTTCTTTGCCCTAATTTGTATTGTACTGGACATGCTTAAAATAGTTCAAATTTGAACATACCAAAATTTTCATTTTAGATAAATCTGTTTGTCGGTTGCTTACTTAATTTTTTAACGATGATTTTTTTATTATTAAAGCATATTTTAATATTATTATAATAAATATTATTGTTATTATAATTTTTATTTAAATAATTAATTTATAATAATAATAATATTTATTATAAAAACTTTAACAACAGAACAAAACTGCCGCTAAAAACATCAACAACAAGCGCCCAACAGATAACCTACGCCAAATTTTCTATTTTTTTCCAGTGTTACGTACGTAAAGGCGAGATCGGATTCACATTTATTATGAACGGCACAGGATATGCAGATTGCGTATGCGTGTCTATATGGACAAAAATAAGTCCTATGGCTCAGTGGTAGTGTCAGTCTTGTAAACTGATAGGTAGATGTTAATTAATTCATATGTAATATAAAATATTTATATATAAGTTAATATGTAAAAATACCACTTGAAAAAACAAATTTCAAAAAATTTATTCCCCAACGAAAGTTAGTGAAGAAATGCAGCCTTGTCCTATATTTTTTTTAATTATTTGGAGGAAATATTAAGGACCGTGCGATGAGTTATAGGTGATGATTATCAGAGTTCAGAGACTGATTGGCTTTTGCTTAACGAAGAATCTCAATGGGAATTGGTATGCATGTTTAGACTTGAGAATAATCTTGTAGATTCGACGTGTCGAGAAGTTCAAGACAAGGGCGAAACATCCATGGCTTTGTTTGAAAATTGAAACCATCTCGTGAGTCAGACTCCACTAAAGCAAATGACATGCTGTTAAAAAACATTTCTGTATGATTTAACTTACAAATTTGCAATTGCAGGGAGAGATATAAGATCAATATTTATATTATATTATATTATATTATTTCATATTTTTATTTTTTAAAAAAATATATAATTTATAATGAATTTATAAATGAATTGAGAAAGAAAATTATAACAAAGTAAGAAAAAGAAAAACGTCTTAAATACACTTATTATGATATTTTATTTATATATTGACTAATAAAAATTAACAACTTATTATTTTATATATTATTTGAGTCTTTTTAGTGTAAAATTTTAAAAAATTATTTAAACATTATTTGTCAATACATAAATAAAAAAGCACAATATATATATATTTAAGAAAGAGGAAGTTATAAAAAAGTAGGACAAGAGAATGAATGAATTATGGGCAAATGGATATCAAAATTAAAAAAATATATATTGGTACAGTAATATGAAAATAAGAATAAATATTAAAATATATAATATAAAAATTATCAATAAAATAATAAAATAGGAGATACCAAATTAAAGTACAAAAAGTTTACTCTCTTTAATTAAAGTAATTCACACTTTTCATATATTAATTTTGTCATATTATTTAGTGCAATGAATAGACACGTTATCTCTATGATATAAGTTAAAGCAACACAATATTCATTTGTTTGTTTGTAACACCTTTATCTCTATGATATAAGTTAAAGCAACACAATATTCATTTGTTTGTTTGTAACACCTTTTTTTGGTGTCCGAATTCTCTGGTTGACACCTGTTTGGCATATAGCGGTGATTTTTTTTACTGTTAAAATTTTTTGTAACAAAAAAATGACTACTATAACTTTTTTAAAATTAATTATTTAAACAAAATTTATAACAACAGTAATATTCGTTGCAATAATATTTAAAACAACTTTAACAACAACAAAAATCACCACTAAAAATATTAAACAGGTGCCAAACAAAAAAAATACCCAACAGAGAATCCAAAATTATTTTTTTCATAATATATTTGTTTCTCTTATAAGACCACCTAATTTGATATCCAATATATATATATAAAGAGATTTCACATATACAAAAAAAATTAAATATATATATATTTCTAATTTTTTAAATAAATTTTAAAATGATAATTATTAAATTTTAAAATAATTAATTAAATAATAAAATATTATTAACTCTCTATTATTTTATTTTAATTATTCGTTATCTTCAAATAGAATATATTATTTTATAATTTTTTGAGATATTTTTACTTTAATAATACATTTAAAATAATTATTTTTTAATATACTATACATTAAATATTATTTCCCTAGATACAATACTTCAATTTACAAATTAATTTTTTTAAATTGTAAAATGGCACCTTCGCCATGTCAAAATTGGCGAACGTGATGCGCAGGTCCAATTTTGTTTTTAATAATTTATTAAGAATAAAGAATTTGTTTATTCTTGTGAATTAAAAAAATATTTAAAAACAAAAAATTATAGCTTGATTAATTCTGGTTTTCAAAATATTTTTAAAATAAGTAAAATGTAAATTTGGACAAGAGATAAAATATAAATTTAAAAATTTTACAATGTTAGTGATTTAAATGAAAGTAATAGCAACGAAAATATGATTGTTAAAATCTGATATTATATTTAAGCGACGGAAAAATGGAAAAACTTGCTAGTCATCTAACATGACGAAGATGTCATTTTTCAATTAAGAAATTAATTTATAAATTGAAGTATTATATCTAAGAAAATAATATTTAATGTATAGTATAATAAAAAATAATTATTTTAAATATATTATTGAAGTAAAAATGTTTATTTAAAAAAAAAAACAAAAGCACTGTAATATAGATATACAAAATTTGGTCAAATGTTCGTATTCTTTACACTATATATATATATTCGTTTGAAATATTATATATTTTATAAAAATATCTAAAATATTATAATAGTTTAAAAATTAAATTGTCATTAACTATTTTAAGATTAAAAATTATTGTTCCTGTCTTTATTCCTATAATTCCAGTTATCTATCTATTGTCTTTTTTTTTTTTTGGAAACAATGTTATATAAATATATTAAATGAATGAGTTTGATAAATATATTAAATTTAAAAAGTTAAGTTTAAATATTTGATGATTGATTTATTAAATTTATAAAAAATTTGATTAATAATAAAATATTATTTTATATAATATATATTATATTTTTTAAAATTTAAATAATTTATATTATAATTATACATATTTTATAAAATAGTAATAAATACAAAAATTTATGATAATTAAAAATATAATATATAATTTTATATAATTTTATCATATATATAATATGAAAATTTATAACCAAAGTTAGAAATAATCTCTATGTATAAAACATCGATAAAAAATTTATTTTTTAAAAAATATATAATTAAAACAGTAGAAAAAAAATATTTCAAAACTATATGAGATAATACCTTTAATTTCTAAATCTTTAATTACTGAACATATTAAAAAATATAAATATCTCCACGTAGGATCAATTCAAATTGCCATAAAACATTTGTTTAGGTAAGGAATAGATTTTCCAATATTCGTAGCCTTAAGAGATAATAGACCAATAAATCTTCAAAATCAAATTTTAACCTTATTTGAGACTAATTTACATAATGACCTTATTTATATAAATAATTATCCTAATTATTCGATAGCCTTATCTAGTTTTCATAACACTAATTATAATATATTATTAGACGTAAAAATGTTAGATGAAGAATAAAATCTTAATTCTATACCAATTACTATAATATATAGAATTTATTATAAAGTAATGAAAACACAATTAGCTCTAAATCATTATTAATGTCTCTTAAAGATGAAACTACCTTATTATTAGTAAATCCAGAAAAAGTAAGTGTTTCTGTTCCTAAAACATTAAAACATAGTGAAATAACTAGTGGATTAAAATGAAAATTAGAAGATGTGTTAACACCCGAAAAATCACCTCCAGCAATATTAGAAAAAATAATAGAATATAAATCAACAGCAGTAGAAGTAGCTTTTACACCCTTAAGAAGAGCTAATTCTTTAAGAATGCTCATTGAAAATAAAACTTATATAGAATCATCAAAATCTATAGATAAATCCTCTTTTATATCTTCAAAATGATTATTTCTAAAAGGAATAAAATTTGACCCTATAATTCCTATTCCTAATTATGAAAGAACCTTTAATATTCAAACTCAACCATTAAAATCAAAAAATTTTGAAACTGTTCAAACTCATAATTTTCCCACTCGATCTGATTTTAGTCAACTTTAAATGATAAAAGTCTTTGAAATAGATAAAGAATTACTCAAAAAAAATTTAAAAAAAAAAGAAAATAAAGATAAAAGAGACTATTTTTTAAAACTTTTACTCAAGAATAACTAAAAACCTTTAGAAAAGAATATTATAAAGCTTTAGAAATGTTTCAAGAAAATATTCCTTATTTTGAATTGTTTGAACAAAATAAATTAGAAAAGTTAAATATTAATGTTTTAACCTCTGCAAAAAAAAATGAAAAATAGAAAGAAAAATAATTAGTAAAATCCCTCATTTAGAAAAAATAAAATTTCCTAACAATCAAAATCTTAAAGTAATAACATCACCTTTCAAAATGATCCATAATAATAGAAATCCTTTAGAACCATCTAATATAAGAGATGTAAAAAATATACAACATCAATTATTATATTAAGTAGCAAAAGAAGTAATAAATCCAATAGAACCACCTAAACTTAATTTAGCTTCAAGTTATAATTTAGAAAAACCTATATATAAACCCTTTAAATTTACTGAAAAAGAATTAAAAAATATTAAATTAGGAAAAGAAGTCAATATAACTTTAGAAGAAATAAATAAAAAATTAGATCAATTAAACTTAAATAAAGTTAATACTCTAAATAAAAGTGAATCCTCTGAAGAATATGAAGAACAATCTAAAGATGAAATAACTAAAATGCATGGGGCAAGATATCCTCGTGATTATAAAAAAGAATTTCCTACAAATAGAAATTATTATCCTAAACCTACTCTTCCGGACATTTAGTTCGAAGAATGAGAATTGGATAATCCCTCTAATTTTTCAAAAGATGAAATTTCTAAATGGAATATAGATGGAATGACACCCCTTCAAATATTAAGAAAAACTGATAAAATGACTATGGCAGCTAGTGCCTTTAGAACTAAGCATTCTGAAGAACAAATTGCTAAACTAATAATTACAGGATTTATAGAAATACTAAAAAGTTGGTGGGATAATTACTTATCTCAAGAAGAAATATATATATTAACAAGTGTAAAAAATGAAGGAGATCAATCTATACCTATAATAGTAGAAACGTTGATATTAATTATAATTCAAAATTTTATAGGAGATACTAAAATGTTTAAAGAAAGAGCTTCAGTTTTACTAAATAATTTAAAATGTCCTACATTAGGTGATTTTAGATGGTATGCTAATAACTTTATAACTATGGTTTTAATTAGAGAATATTGTAGAGAAAGTTATTAGAAAGAAAAATTTATTGCAGGATTACCTATAACTTTTGCTAATAGAGTAAGAGAAAACTTATTAAAATAATATCCTAATACAACCATTAAAGAAATAAATGATGGAAGAATAACTTCAGTCATAAAAAACACAGGATTAGAATTATGTAATGATCAAAGATTAGAAAATAGAATTAAGAAAAATTAAGCTAAAGGCATAAAAGAATTAGGTAATTTATGTGTTCAATATGGTTATAATCGACCAAAGCCCCCCTCTGTATTAAAAAGAAAAAATATTAAAAATATAAAAAATATAATAATAAACCAAAATATAATAGAAAAACTTCTTCCCCTAAAGAGAAATTTCTTAAAGAGAAATCTAAATATAAAAGACCAAAATCTAATTTAGTATGCTATAAATGTGGGAGATATGATCATATGAAAAAAGATTGTAGAGTAAAATAAAAGATAAATGAATTAATTCAAGATGAAAATTTAAGAAATCAAATTATAAAAGTATTATTAACAGATACAGAAGAAAGTGATATAATATCTGACGAAGAAAGAATTTATCAACAATAAGAATTTTCTTCATCAGATAACGAAGAAGATAATTATTGTGATTCTGAAAATTGTGAATGTAACTATAAAATAAATATGATAAAATCTGAATTAGTTTTAGAATTAATAGATAATAGAGAAAACCCTGATAAAAAATATGAATATTTAGAAAAAATAAAAAAGTTAATATTAGAAGAAAATTCACAAAACCCTATAGAAGAAAAAGAATTTAAACGTTATGATTTTAATGAAATATTAAAAAAGGCAAAAAATCAAGAAAGAAAGTAACTACAACATATTTATATAAAGAAATAAATCAATTAAAAATAGAAATAAAAGAAGAAATTAATAAAATAAAAGAAAATGAGATAAGCTAAGATATTCAACTTTAAATAACTAAAGAACAACTTAAGAGAACATCTAATGTCAAACTTGAATTCGAAAAAGATGAAATAAAGGAAATAAATTTTCAAAAAAAATGGCATGTAAATGTTTATTTAAAAATAGAGAAAAGTTTTCATAAATCTTTTAAAGCTTTAATAGATTCTATGACAGATTTAAATTGTATAAGAGAAGGTTTAATTCCTATCCAATATTATGAAAAAATAACTCATAAATTGTTTACTGTAAATAATTTAGATTTAAAGGTAAGATATAAATTATCAAATGCTAAAATATGTAATAATGAAAAATGTTACAATAATTCGTTCATCTTAACAAAAAATATAACATAAGATATGATTTTAGGAACTCCGTTTCTAACCCAAATTTATCCCTTTGAAGTATCCGATTTAGGAATAAAGACTAAAAATAATCTGTTTGAATTTATCTCCCCTATAAAATTAAAACATATACAATATATACATGATTTAAATGAAGAACAATTTTTATTAAAAATAAAACAAGATCAAATAAATTTCTTAAAACAAGAAATAAAATATAAAAGAATTGAAGAACAATTAAAACAGCCTACTATAATTAAAAATTTTAAACAAATTGAAGATAGTTTTATAAAAGAAGCTTGCGCTGAAGTCCCTAATATTTTTTGGAAAAGAAAGACATTTAGAGTAGAATTACCCTATGAAAAGGACTTTAATGAAATAAAAATACCTACTAAAGCTAGACCAGTACAAATGAACAAAAAATTTATAGAATATTGTAAAAAAGAAATTAAAGAATATTTAGAAAAAGGATTAATTAGACCTAGTAAATCTCCCTGAAGTTGTATAACTTTTTATGTATTAAATGCATCTAAAATAGAAAGAGGAGCCCCTAGGATGGTAATTAATTATAAACCATTAAATAATGTGTTACAATGGATTAGATATCCTTTACCTAATAAACAAGACTTAATAGGTAGACTATATGATGCTGTAATATTTTCTAAGTTTGATATGAAATTAGGATATTATTAAATAAAAATAGCCGAAAAAGATAAGTATAAAATAGTCTTTACAGTACCTTTTGGTCATTATGAATGGAACGTAATGCCAATGAGATTAAAAAATGCTCCTTCAGAATTTCAAAATATTATGAATTACATTTTAAATCCTTACTCTAATTATGCCTTAGTTTATTTAGATGATGTATTAATATTTTCAAATTCAATAGAACAACATATAAAATATTTAAAAATATTTAAAAATATAATTAAAGAAAATGGATTAGTAATATCTCAAAAGAAAATAAAAATCGCTCAAACTAAAATAAGTTTTTAGGTCATGAAATATACCAAGGAATTATTACTCCTATAGCTAGAAGTATAGAATTCGCTAATAAATTTCTTGATAAAATAAAAGATAAAAATAAATTACAAAGATTTTTATGATGTTTAAATTATGTATCAGACTTTATTCCTAAAATAAGAATAATTTGTAAACCTCTTTTTAAAAGACTAAGAAAGAATCCTAAACCATGGGATATAGAAATGACTAATACTGTCAAAGAAATAAAAAAATATAGTAAAATCTCT
The DNA here is from genome assembly GCA_031216115.1 of Senna siamea. NCBI lineage: Eukaryota > Viridiplantae > Streptophyta > Magnoliopsida > Fabales > Fabaceae > Senna > Senna siamea. The sequence continues at coordinate 15,467,243 of CM062359.1, read as the reverse complement.
TCCCTGTTTAAATATAACACATCCTGAACCAAAAATGATAGTAGAGACAGATGCGTCTGAAGTAGGTTTTGGAGGAATCGTTAAACAAAAATATTTAAATAACCCTGAACAAATAATAGATTTCATTATGGTACTTGGATTGAAGCTCAACTTAATTATAGTACTGTTAAAAAAGAAATACTTTCAATAGTTTTATGTATTACTAAATTTTAAAGTAATTTGATAAATAAAATTTTTTTATTAGGAGTTGATTGTAAATTCGCTAAAATGATTTTAGAAAAAGATGTTAAAAATATTGTTTCCAAACATATTTTTGCTAGATGGCAAAGTATTTTATCCTGTTTTGATTTTGAAATAGAATTTATTAAAGGAAAAAATAATTTTATTCTTGACTTTTTAACAATAAAATTTTTACAGGGAATTACTCTTTCACCAAAATCATTAGACCAATAACTCTCAGAAATAAGGGACTGTCATTAGACGACATAGCTCCTTCTTTTAAAATTGTTAGTCAAGCAAGTTTCTCGACTAACACTCCTAAAATTAATTATCCTAAATCAGTTGCCCAACCTAAAAAGATAACAAGACAATCTTTGACTATTGTTACTACTTCTTTAATTACCCGTGAAAATATTTCCACTTCTGATTACATCTCTGTCCTAGAAAGGCAGAATCAAGAATTAATTCAAGAACTCTATAGTCTTAAAGAAACTTTAAAAGACTACCAAGAAAAGTTTCTTTTAGCTATTCCTTTTGAACAATTTCAACAAAAAATATATTTCCAAAGAAATGTTCGAAGGAATTTTTTGGATGAATTACCTCTTTAATTAAAAGAAAAAATACTTTCTTAATCGCGATAATCTGTTTACCAAGAATTAGCGGGATTACAAATGTTTCTTTTTCATGTTCATCAGAATGAAGCAGAACCAGAATTTCAAAACTATATTCATGTCATTCAGTTGAATCCTGAAATAATTTTCTTTAAAAAATAACATCATGATCTTTTGCAAGCTGTTTGTCAATACAGAAGTATTCCTTCCAAAACTGAAGTCATTTCTGAATTTTATCATCAAGGAATGCTTTATGTATTACAAATAAATCAAAATTTGAAAATTTCAACAATTTTTGGTCAAAAAATCACTTTTTGGCTCAAAAATCACTTTTTGGCTTAAACAATTTTCTAAATTGTGCAGTGGTATAATTACTCTTACAATCTATGCCATTTTACCAGAATAAGACTCCAATGGAGTTTATAAGCCTACTAAAAGGCATATGATTGTAGGTAATTCTTTTCTTTATAGTGGTAGAGAATCTCGAAGTTTGATACTTTCAGATCTTAGAAAATTCTCTACTTATAAGAGAAAAGAATCTCAATATTTTCTTAATTACTTTAATATGCGAGGTTTAGAAATTTTATCAGAAACCTCCACCACTACTTTGTGAACCTATAGTCACTTATGTGGATTAAGTAGAGCAAATTTTCCTGTTGAAAATCATCCCTAAATCATAATTCAAAAGATTTCACTATAGAAGATTTTGAAAAACTATGGCAAAAATCTGATTAATTTCCAAGAAACACATACAACTGGAAAGAAGATTTGACATCAGATGATGAAAGTTTTCAAAGTGGATAAAGTCATTAAAGCTGAGTTTGAATTGACAATTGCCAAAGCAAAAGTTAAATTGAATATAATTTTGAAGTCCGCACATGGAAAAAGTACATGAAGTGACAACAACCAATGCAAAAGTTAAATTGAATATAATTTTGAAGTTTGCACATGAAAAATGTGCATAAAGAGACAAAAGCTTCTTTTGACTTTGTAATAAAGTAGTAGACATTAAGTGTATTTAATTTATGTTTTAAGTCTGAATATTATGTAATAATTTTGAAGTCCATATTTGTCTATATAAGAGAGACAAGTAGTAGAGAGGAGGTAGAGTTTATTGTGAGCTTCCTTTCCTCATTGTAAACCATCCTTCTATCTCTCCAAACTTTTCTTCTATCTAGTGATCATTCTCTGTAAGTAATCTTTCATAATAAAATTATCTTTAAATTTTGTATCTTTGTTTAATTTTTGCAATTACTTTACTTATTTCAAATATATTTTCAAAATTAAAACTTATATTAAATAATTAAAATAAAAATTTAAAGCGATCATAGAGAAATGATATATTAAATGAATGAGTTTGATAAATATATTAAATTTAAAAAGTTAAGCTTAAATATTTGATGCTTGATTTATTAAATTTATAAAAAAATTGATTAATAATAAAATATTATTTTATATAATATATATTATATTTTTTAAATTTAAATAATATATATTATAATTATACATATTTTATAAAAATAGTAATAAATACAAAAATTTATGATAATTAAAAATATAATATATAAATTTATATAATTTTATCATATATATAATATGAAAATTTATAATTTTTTTATTTAGTTTAACTTTTATATATATACCTAAATATTTATAATATTGTTCATGAATTGTTTAAACTCAATTCATTTATTAAATGAGTCAAAATTAATCATAATTTTTTATTTATTTTGAAATTTAAAATAATATTTAGACTTATCTAATTTTAAATATATGAATTTGATCAAACTAAAATTTAATTTCACTAATATTTAGAGTTTTACACTAAATAAATATACAAAGCTTACATGAAAAATTTTTAAATATATTTTTTGTGTTATTTTATTTATACATTCATCAATAAAATTTAATAAGATTTCTTATTTTGTATATTATATAAGCTCTCTAATTTAAAAAAATTAATAAATATCATTAATGAATACATAAACTTCTCTGGTTTGGAGAGTTCAACCTCTTCAATCTTTATTTTTATTTTTTTTAAGAATTTTGTTTGAAATATTTTGTATTAAATATAAAATCACATTTCAAGGTAATAAAGTAATGGAATGGCTCAACTTGTCAGAAAGTGGACCTCCATATTTAATGTCATCCGGAAACAAATGTAAGAACTTGTTGGGTTAGAGTAAGAAGAGGGAGATGTGGCTTTGCTCATCAGTTAGTGCAACATTTTCTGAAGCACAGAAAGAGCAAAATGAAAAAGGAAGAAGCAAAGGGAGAAGGGGCAAGAGAGGTGGAGAAAGAAAGATCAGAAGAAGAGGCGTGCAATTCGTACAGCCCATGCTATTTCCTAGAACAAATGGTTAAAGCTATTTGCAAATGTCTGGGTTTTGGCTCACTTGCAGAAACAGCACAAGAATTAGATCCACCTTCAGAAGTAGTAACACCAACACGTAAAATATGGCCACCCTTTAGGAGGAGACCAAGGCCACCCTTAACCCCAGGACGAGGAGGCCAAATCAATTATCTATGAAATATTACATCATTGGCACAGCTTGCTCCTAACGATGCCATGTTGCTTCCTAGGTTTATTTGTGTACTTGTATGCCTAATGTTCTTCTTGCAACAACTTCTCACTTTGTCTTACTGTCAAATTTCCTTTAATGCGACGTAGATATTATACATTTCGTATTGTTAAAAGTTGCATCGTAGATATTATACAGCAAGCTCATTCCTTTGTGCTATCTCCTTCAAACGAAGTTAATTTCATGTTAGTATCTACAACTTGAAGCACATCAAGAAAAATTTGAGGTTTCTTCTCTTGCACGCCGAGGAATTGAAAAGATGTTTGAAGAGCCTTTGCTTTGTTATTTGTTTTGGTAAGGAGGACAGAACAACATGATAACTGTGGTGACTTGTCTTTCTCTTGTCCCATTGTTTGTCTTTCAAGAAATTCAAGAATTCTGCCTCTTCCTGCTCCAAATACCAAAATTTTCAAGCTTGTCTTTTCAGATTTTACTGTCTAATTTGATGCTTATCACGGGCACACCAAAACCATCTAGAAAGCAACATCTACTTTGATGCACTGTTTCACTTGAAGTGGGACGCACTCTTGCAAGGAAGTAATAATGGTTCTTCGAGGCGTTTGAATCCTCGCCCGTCCAAGGATTTTTCTATTTTCGATTGTCGCTGCAAAACAACGTTATTTCTTACTATTTTTTTTTTTAAATTTTTAAACTTGAAAAGCACTATTTTTTATTAGTAAAACGGTGTGTTTCTATGTTTTTTTTTTATTGCAACTCAAATCAACGCTGTTTTAAAACATTTAAAATGGTGTATTTAAAATTTTTTTTTTCTTGATTAGATGTTGAGACGATGTCGTTTCAAAACGGTGTTATCAAAGTATTATAAGAGAGTTAAAGAATTTGAAATACACTGTTTTTAGTGTTTCAAAACAGTGTCATTTTAAGTTACAATAAAAAAAAAACCTAAACACATTGTTTCAATAATTCAAAATAGTACATTTTGAGTTTAAATTTTTTTTTTTTAAAAAAAAGAAACAACGTCGTTCCATGGCAATAGCCAAGGACAACAGGATACTTAGGCAGATCCGAACCTTCTTTGAGAGTAGTCTCATTCTTGATCACCTTAATCAAGACCACTTCTTAAATTTGTCCAATTCATTATCTTTTCCTCTTTAACATACACGACGCAATGATGCAATCCCCACAAAATAACTCACTGAAGTGAAACTCCAGCATATTCACACCTGACTTGACTGTAATCAATTTGATGCATTCGCCCTCTTGAGCTCAATGGAAAACTTGGATGACGGAAGTTGACTCAAAAGAAAAAAAAAAGATATTGGGGGCTGCTTAATAATAGCTTCATGAATTCTCTGATTCCATCTCATTTTATAAAGACATCCACAATAAGATAAGTTTAGGAATTGGAAACAAGAACCAAAAAAAGGAGAAAGAAATTTTAAGAATCAGGACAAAATGATAGTAGACACTGCTCAAGACATTATTGATTCTATTCCACTGAATGCATCATCATCATCATAGTCCATAGATACCAACTTACCAAGAAAGCATCTAAAGAGAAATGTCTCATTGTAAGAGAATCCTACAAACAAACAAAAGAATAAGAACAGGAGCAGAAGAAAACACAAGAAACTGGTCATTCATTTTACATCTCACATCGCAGCTCACTGAAAAGGAAGACATCTAACCATTCCCAATAAAACAGAGGAGGGAAAGAAGATATAAACAAAACAGAAAAGGTTAATTCTGGTAAGTGACTATGAAGAAGTGGCATCTTCTTTATGGCCCTAGCTCTTTCTGCGTTTAGTGATGTAGTTAAGAGCAAGTCTTGAAAACTGAGTGAGAGTGAAAAACATCTGCAAGATCGAACGACCCTTGATAATGCCTTCTCTGATGCCCCTTGCAGTTCTGGCTACAACAGGTCCACTACCTGCCTCAGCTTTCTGGCTGGTCACTGCCTGCAATGAAGCTAAACCTGATGAAGTTAACAAGAAGTGAAATAGTTTGCTTCATCTCCAAATTTTAGAAATGAGATTCTATTTCTAAGATGAATAGGTAACCTGATGGAGCCATATTGGTCAAAACCCGTAGTCTCTCCTCGGCTAATCGAACTGCACGAGTGGAGCTTCTAACACCTTGAGTAATCTCTTGGCTGCAGAAATATGAAACAATGTTCTAATGGCCGCAGAAAATCTTTCTAAACTACTAAATATTCAAGAAAGTTTATTTTACATCCTTTTATTTTATGAATTTGCTAACATCAGAACATGAACGAATAAGTAAGCCTTCTTATTTAGCCTTTTTTGGTTTAAACTCAATCCCTTCATACAAGTTTCAGTGAAAGTTAAAGCTAAATGCAACTCACCCAAGATCACTGAGCTCCATTGTCAAGTCGCTGATTTCCATGCCAGATAATCTAATAGCAGCCATTGTATCAGGAAGCTCCTCCCTTGTGGTATCCATTAGCTTCTCTAGTGATTCTGCTGCTCTCTTGAAAGCCTTCAGTATCCACATTGGAAATTAAATACGCTTTTACTCTAAATTATACCTCCCAAATACAACACCCCAATTGGATTAACAAAGCCATCTCAAAGGCCAAAGTTTGTAGAACACAAACCAGAAGCGTGGGAATCGCTGAACAAAAGAGCCACGTTGTACTTATTGCAGTCTGCACAAAGAGACCTTAATACATTGATTGTGTCTCAACTGTAAATACTCACAAAATTACAGACAAAAAGAGAAGGAAAATGTATAGAGAAATGAGCTGAAGAACAGTTAAAAATTACAGAAATTTCCAGAATAGATAAATTAAAGAGTAAGCAGGCTATTCCCAGAACTGAATTCTTAAGGCTTAAAACAAAATCGAAAACAGAGAATACGTGTTAGCAATGAAGCTAACTAAAGAGATTCATTAACTGAAAATAAACATCCCTTTCGAGAGGGGAAGAAGCTCCAAATACAATATTCACCAAACGCTTACTCATACAGTGCACCATGGTGCTTATGTATAAAAGCAAATAAGGAAATATCAGATGCATTCTAAAAAGATTCTCTAACAAATTTCAGCATGAGTCATACACCCATAACTTCCCACGTGATCCTTTACCTATCAGGTGTGCCCCTTTTTTTTTAATATTTTCTGTTTGCTAACATAGCTCCATCATTATTCATAACAATACGTCAATATAATCCAATTAGATAGGGAATATTAATTAGGCGAGAGAGTGAAGTACCACGCAAGCAATGAGACTGAGAATTGTGACATGGCGTTGGGTAAGGTTCCATTGAGAGAGGTGAAGCGATGAAGACATTAGCGAAGATCTAACGGTGGAGGTGTAATTCGAATCAGAAGCAGCAGCAGCATCAGAACGAGATTGTAGGGTCGAAGAGCATAAGGGTTTGGTTGGTCGTTGTCGTTCCCTATAGAATAGCCTTGATCGCACGTTGGTGTTGCTGGCGAAAACATTCTTCGGATATCTCCCAAGTGGTGGATTAGACGCTTGCAATCGCAGAGAACCCAGCATGTCTCTCTCTCTCTCTCTCTCTCTCTGATACACACAACAGACTACAGTACATAGCACAACACTTCCTAGTTTCCCCACCTCGCACTCTCCAAGCCTAACCGAGTGTTTACTGGTTAGGGCTTAGCCTAAATATGGGCCTTAGAAACAGAGCGAGGCATGATGATGAAAATGCCCAGCCCGAAATATCCACATGGTCTTCTCCAATGTCCATTATGCAACGAAAAAAAGGTCTACAACGTAACCACTTTCTTTTTCTCTTTGGGCTTGGGCCCAAAATTTATGCTCAGAAGTAAAAGAAGATAATATTAAATTTTATAAATAAACATACTAATTTAAATATATTATTTCTATTTAAATAATTAAAGACATGATAATATCATGCCTAATTGGTAGTAGGCATTCGTCCTCCTACACATGACTCGTTTAAAGCTAAAGAACGCCCTTTAGATATGATTAACTATCTTAAATATTTATAATTAATTTAAGATTTTATAAATACAAAATTATATCTTAGTATTTATATACATGAATATTTTAATTTTTATAATTCTCTTTTGTTCTTTAACTCTCTTATTTACTGATACAATTAAAGAGTTATTTCTCTTTTTTTTTTTTATTAACTAAGCACAGATTTTTGTCACCGTCAATTACAATTCTACACAATTTCAATGATCTAGTTAAGAACTATTTTATGAAGACATATAATATAAATATTAATATAGATTATAATGATATACATGTTTGAGTAAATACTTAATTGTAAATTCAAGTTAAGAATTTATTTTAGTTTAGAGAGAAATAAAAATAATTTTTTGATAAAATTAAAACATAACATTTCCTTTATTGATTTAACCGTAAGTTAGTACAGGTAATATTTATATATATATTTATATATATTAAATTTGGAGAGTTTGCAAGTTAACCAAATCTAGTGAATACTCATATTTTTATTCGCTTATATTGATTAATTAGAAATTTTTTTCTCTCATTCTTTTTAAATTCTAACATAAAAATTTATTATTAATTATTTAGTCTTATGTTGCTGTTGAACATGTTGTACCTTAATGTTTCTATATCATACTTTAATAAATATAGTGTATTTTTTATTTATTATAATTCTTTTTCATAATTGACAAATCAATGATTTTACAACAACTTGGATATATATAAATTTAATTTTATTTATTACCAAATATAACAAGTCATGTACATATGACTTATGAAGTTTTTTAATTATTTAATGTGTGAAACAAGTTTTATCATATTCTAACTTAAATAGTTTTGTACATTTGCACACTTATATTTTGGTTTGTAAATTAACAAAATGACTAAAATAATAATAATATTTTTGTTTATAAAATAACATGATATAAATTGATATATCTATCTCTCTACTAAATAATTTTATGAATGTCTAATTTAATTTATAATTTAAATTTTTTTTAATATTGTATATATTTTTTATATTTATTTTATAAGTGTTGATATTTTTCAATAATATTTAATTATTAATTAATAAAAAAAATTGCAGCACACTAGTTCGTCTTACAATCTTCTTCCGATGTAAATGGGGCAATACTAAGTATACAAATAGGAAACGCACACCAGAATTTTGCCCCATGATTTTGTCTGTTTTACTTCGCCGACGCTGTCTTGTCTGTGTGCAACTACTATTTTCTTTTTTCTTGTCGTCAAATCTATATAGTTGTTTTGAAACAAAAGGGTTACTTGGGACTAGAGAGTGGCATTAAATTTGAAATTTTCAAGTTCAATTTCAAGCCACCCCGCCTCCAGAAACAGTGTTTCTCTCTCTCTCTCTTTCTCTTCGAATTTGGAGTTTGGACCATTCGCGTTGATCTCACACCTAAACGCTGAAACCCTTGTATAAATTTCTCTCTTTCTTTCTCTTACTCTCTACATTTGAATCCGGATCCAGCACCTTCCGTTCAGGCTCCAAGCCCTATTTTCCTCTCTTTCGACATTATCTTGTATCCCTCTACATTTTCAACTGCGTATACAATATGAGGAAAGGGGCTAAGAAGAGGACCAGACGAGACGAAGAGGCCAAACCAGTCGAAGACAACAATAAACAATCAAGCAAAGCAGCTTCTCGAGCTAAGCGAGTTAAGGCCTCTAAGCCGGAGTCCGAACCCGAGTACTTCGAGGACAAGCGCAACTTGGTACATCCAACTTACTCTTTTTTACGCAGCTTTCGAAATTTACATATATTTATTTGCACATTGTGGACTATTCAGAATTTTGAAGGATTATTGGGTTTTGGTTTATGTCTGCCTTGATGTTCTACGGGTGAAACGCTTCAATCGCTGACTAAATTTGGAAACTGAGTTATATTCGTATTATTGGTGTCTTGGTTGACATTAGTCAGGCTTTGACGAAAAACATTGGAAATCATTATTAGTAAATAGTAACAGTCGCCTCCGCCCAAGCCAAAGTGATGGTTTGCATATCCTAGTGTTATTGTGTATTCTAACATGCAACCAAACAGGGGGGAGAAGTCAATCAGAGCTTTACTCTTCTTTGTTTATTAAAGCTGAGTGAACCTAGAAAGCAGGGACACTTCAATTTGTAAGCTTGTTAGAGTGTCTGATGTGGACACTGCCACGACACATTGATGACACTGTCTGACTGTCAGTTATTGATGGCGCGTGGCACACTGTTGTGATAGGGGTTCCTAGAGCCATTGCGTGTAGCACGTTGCACGGCGCGTGGCAAATTGAAGTGTGTCAGACTCTAACACGTGTTTGAATAAAAAAATAATTTTTGTTTGGCTCCGACACGCCCTTAACATGGCTCTGACACCGCTTTGACACAGATTGGACATGATAAGTTAAATTTTTTTTATGTTTCATTTGTCTTTTCTCTCCCCATTTGCTAAAACTAGGTTTTATTCTCCATACTAAAAGAGACCCATTTGCATTTTCTCTCCCACCCATTTGTTTGGTTTCCTTCAATGTTACTCTATGGTAGGAACAACACTGATACCAGTAGTGAAGATATATATATATATATATATGTTGCTCTTCAATTGTCTCTTTCTTTAATTTTTGCTCACCATTAGAATTACAATAATATATATATATATATATATATATATATATATATATATATATGCTGTGTCATGTCCTGTGATTTTAAGAATTTGATGTGTCTTTGTGTCCGTGTTGTGTTTGTGCTTCATACTGTGAACTTTGTATCTTTGTTATGTAAGCTAGCCTTACTTTGGCAGAAAATTGAACCATGGATGCTGCTATTTAGATTGTTTATATTGATAGAGCATTGATGGTGGACTAATAATTGCAACTTTCAAGATTCTCTTTTCTTTAAAGATTTTTAAAAGGCTCATTCATGGTCCACCTAATATATCACAAGTCTCATTTAATTCGATCTTTTGATCTCAGCTAGTTGCATTGCACGTGAGAATTTGATAGATTGAGGGAGAAATATTGCTCACTCATCAGGGATTGTGGATGTGCTTTCATGGCACAATTCAGATAGATCAAAACATCTTGATACTGTCCTCAAACTTAATAGTGAAACTATGTAGTAAACTCTCAAAACATGCTTTGTTGACCTTGCTGTAATGCCGCGTGAGTCTTTGACTAATTGTTGATTTCACTAATTATCTTTGTGAACATGTCTTATGTAGGAAGACTTATGGAGGGAAACATTCCCTGTTGGAACAGAGGTTTGGAAAATTAGTAGCTTTTCTTCTTCTAGAAACTGATAGTTGTCTCATATTATTCTCACTGCCTCGTATACTCTACTGCCAGTGGGACCAATTGGATACTGTCTATCAATTCAAGTGGAATTTCTCTAATCTAGAAGTGAGTATAGTGTCCATCTTTTCCTTTTAGAATTCAATTGATGGTCGTTGTTGAAGTTCCAGCTTTTTTCATAAGTTAACTACTTAACTTGATAAAATACTAATAACTAATAAATTGTGTTCAGAATGCATTTGAAGAGGGTGGAGTTTTGCATGGGAAAAAGGTTTACCTCTTTGGTTGCACTGAGCGTACGTAGCTTCAAAACTTCATTTATTCATCATCAAGAAATCAGATGAATTTGTTGGATAGCCAATTCCTCTCATTTAGTTTTTGACCTCTAATCTTACATCTTATCCATTTGACATTTGCAGCTCAATTAGTCTCGTTTAAAGGCGAAAGCAAAGTTGTATGCATACCTGTTGTGGTAGCTGTAAGTTGTCAAACTGTGTTATGTCGACATGAAGATAAAATGTGTTGGCTAATTTGATAATTTTGTTTATTATTTATAAGCTCTTGCATGGAATTTAAATGAATTGATCTTGAAAATATGCAATTTTATGTGCATTCTTGCTGTGATTTGTGTGTCAGACTGAGTTCCTAGGTTGGGTATAGAGTTAAAAAGGCTTAATTTCTGTGTGCTAAGCTGTTGTTTAGATATCTCAGCTCATAATGTCTTTTGTTGTCTGTTCTAAATGTTGGAATTAACTGTATATTAAATTATTAATATTGATGGTTTCAAATTTTAATTCTCAGTTTTATCCTTAAAATATTATATTTTACTTTTGTAAACAGGTTGTATCACCTTTCCCGCCATCGGATAAAATTGGAATTAACTCAGTTCAGAGAGAAGCTGAAGAAATAATTCCAATGAAACAAATGAAAATGGACTGGGTTCCATATATCCCCCTGGAGGACCGGTATTTAACACAATTGGTTTTATCTTGTGGTTTTTATGAAATCTGTTTACGAAATATTATGTTATGGTAATCTTTTTTTTTTTTTTTTAATAATGTTTTCTTCAACAGAGAAAGCCGAGTTGACAAGTTAAAGTCTCAAATATTTATCTTGAGTTGCACCCAACGAAGGTATTACTTTCTCTTTGCTGCTATTTCCTTCCCTTTCTGTAATCTATAGCTGTTTGGCAGATTTCATATGAATCTTGCAGTACTAATAAAAATGTTGATTCATTGGAATTTCTGGTTTAATTTAAAAGATCTGTTTTCAAAGATGATCTTTCTAAAAGAACAGTCTCTTGCATCTTGACATATCATCCTTGGTTGTCCATTTATTTTTTGGGTCCCCTTATCATGTTAAAAGTACATTATGATGAGGAATATAATATTTACCTTCGGGTAGAAGGTTTCCAGCCCAAAATAACTTTGATCTTTTTATTCCTTCTGCTCTCAGTTTATAGTCACTGTCCTTTGTCATTTTCCAGGGTAAATTTTATGAGCTATAAGCCTATCTATTATTTCTTGTTTGCTCAATTCATGCCATTTTCATGTTCTATCAATTTGGCAAAAATATCCTCAGTTTTGTGACATAGTATTCAGGAGTTTCAGTTTTCTACATACCTTTGATGAATACAACAACAAAAAACAAAGTCTTCTCCTATTAGGTGATGCCAACATGTTTTATCTTAGATCATTTCTATGGTTAGGTTGTTGATAGGTAAATCAATTATAATAATTTTTCCTATTGTTTTCTTTGGTCTCTCTCTACCCCTAGTTATTAGGCTATCTTCTAATGGCTTCCTCTATATATGACCAAACTAATGCATTTCAACCAATTGTATGATAGATGTTATCCCAACTTTCTCTCTAATCTAATTATTCTTAATTCTATCATTTCTAGTGTGCCCATGCCTTTGATGAATGACAATACTTTTTCTAGATGCTGCGGAGGGAGGTGGGTGGGAAGTGTTTTGAAATCTAAAATTTTTTCTGATGTTTACAGTGTCTTACCCTCAAGTGCAGGCCTTTATTGTTAATAAACTGTACTTTCAAGATATAAGTTTCTGTATATTTTGGGTCTTTTATTTGTTTTTTTTGGTGTAACATCTACCGTGGTTCTATGCCTTTAGATGTGTACATAGACTCAGCCTTTCAGAATTTGTCATACTGAACCACATTTCACCTACATTGAATTACTGTTTTGATCTCTGAGGAGTTATGTTCTGGCCTTATACAATAAATGAGTGCATGGATCCATAGAAACTAAAAAGGAATTTTTGTTGGTAGAATAACAGTCAAGGGGGCAATGTTAACTCTGATATTTTCTACTATTTTGAAAGTGTTTGGCAATTGATATTCGGCTATGTGAATCTTGATAATTGACCCTTGGCTGTACTACTAGTTAATATGTGTTTGCTAAGATTTCCCATCTATACACTCTTAGTCTTAGCTTTGATGTAGCTCAAGTTTATGATATGATTTCTATCTTACCTGTGTTATGAATCTGTGTTGCAGGGCTGCCCTAAAACACCTCAAGTTGGACCGTGTAAAGAAATATGAGTATTGCTTGCCTTGTGAGTTTTCTGGTTCTTGAAGAATATATAATTGTTACCATGAATATGTGTATTAGTTCTATTTTGTAGTCTGAAAAAGATAAGTATCTCATCTTTTACCATCATTGTTAAACTGGATTAATAGTTATATTATTTTATGATAAAATTACTGAGATAATGGTTGAAGATGGAGGACTTTGTTATTCAGTTGGTCAGTTGTTGGTATTTATGTTTTTTTAGAAGCATATTGATTCATCATCACTCTGTGCTAAATTGCTAATACATTATACATTTGCAAAAATAGGTGTTTGTGATTATGACAGCTTCTATTTATTTCACAGATTTCTACCAACCTTTTAAAGAAGATGAACTTGAACAGAGCACTGAGGTCCAAATAATTTTTCCTGCAGAGCCGAAACCGGTAATCAATATGGAGAAAACCTGCTAAGTGAATTGAAAGTCCTTGTATAGCTTGGGAATTGGGATCTGATTTTCATATATATGAATATGTATTGGATCTTCAGAATATTTTTTGGTTACAAATTTGGGTAGGTTATTGCCAGATTTGGTTTTCTGTAAATTCACACTTATTTTTGGTTTGATGTAGGTCTTCTGTGAATTTGATTGGGAATTGGATGAGCTTGAGGTAATGATTTGATTTTTTGATGTCTGTAGTTTGAAACATATTAAGCCACCAAGATGTTTTTGCCCACATTCATATAAATGCCAATTGTCATGATGCTTGACGTCTGATAGCAGTAAGCCACCACTACTAACATATTCTAGAAGGAAGCCTAGGAAGGAAACACTCCAATATTCTAGAAGAAAGAGCAAAACCCACGACTCACCTATGTTACTGCTAGAAATTCTGGGATTACCTCCACTAAGCTGAAATGCAGGGGCCACTCAGGCATACTCACTGATTTTAGAAATTCAGTTTATTTTTCAGCATAATAATGTTCCCAAGTTCTTAGGCATGTTTTCCTAAATAAGTGCACATGTTCTGTACATGTTTTTACTTTTTGTTTAGATGGGTAGTTTGCTTATAAATACCTTGGACTATTTTTCTGCAAATATATGAAAGTTATATATTCAGTTTATATTGGGTTTGGTTTTCCTATGAACTCACTTAGTAGAGATTATGTGTGTTTAAGATCCTTGCATATTTAATCTGCTGCTAGCTATTCTATTCTTTGCTCCTAAGTTTGGTTAGTGTAACAATTTTGGTATCAGAGCTAGGTTTATCCTTATGGGGATGACCACCCGATCCTCATCTACACTACCCAAACCACGCCCTCCAAACAGTGGCCCCAACATCCCCACATCATCCATACCTGTCCAACCTAATCCGCCCCGAATTGTTGATGCAATTAACCAACAATTGTCAACCATAGTCGCAAGGCTGGATGCAGTTGATTCCTTGGCAGCAGACGTGGCCGCTTTCAAGGCTGCTGGGAATAAAGGAAAGAGTCTTGAATGTGGAGACTCCAGAGGAAGAAACAGGTCTCATTGGAATGAAGATCAGGAAGAAGAATGGGACAATTCTTGGGGAAGCTGTGGTCCAACAAAACCACCTTTCACCAAGATGGAATTTCCTTGATTTGAAGGAGGAGACCTGAGAGGATGGATTCTCAAGGCCAAAAAATACTTTCGGTATTACCAGACCTCGGATGATTTAAAAGTAGATGTGGCTGCTATGTATTTAGAAGGTGATGCTTTAGACTTATTTGCATGGGTAAATTCAGAAAGGACTTTGCTGTATTGGGAAGAGTTGGTGCAGGCCTTGCAAGAGAATTCTGGGCTTTTTGAATTTCAGAACCCAAATGAATTTCTTTGCGGTATCAAACAGACTGGTCTGTGCAAGAATACCGCCGGAATTTGCCAAACAGGCTACCCGCGTGAAGAACTGGCCGGAACAATGTCTATTCGGGGTTTTTCTGAGCAGGTTGAGAGAGGATTTGAAGGCTGATGTCAGAATTCATAAGCCATGTTCTGTGTACAAGGCTATGAGTCTTGCATTAGAATTTGAATCCAAATTAAACCCTACCCGAACTAAGTACCCGTGGGCCCATCAGGCCTAAGGCAACCGGCCAAAATTTTCAAATTCAGAGAAAATCAGGAAGGCACGCAACCAACAGAATTTTTCTTGCTACAATCCAGGCATGCCATCAATTTCGGCTTCCCCTTTTGTGGCAGTATCTTCTCAATGTCCCACAGAAATTGAGCGCCAATTAAGGAGAGATAAGGGCCTTTGTTTCTGTTGCAACAAACGGTTTACCCTGGTCATCGCTGCAAAACCGCCTCCTTGACACTACTGGACGCCGGTGAGGAAGAAACATTAGAAGAGGAAACCATGAATGAACAAGAGGGTTAAGAAGACGTCCAAGACCTGGCTGAAATCTCTCTGCATGCCATACTTGGCAATAATTCGACATCTACACTTAAACTCAAGGGAATTCTTTAGGGAAAGGAGGTATTTATCTTGGTGGATAGTGTTTCCACCCATAATTTCATCTTTGAGTTTAGTGAAACAATTACAAATTCTCTATTCAAGAAGTCCACACCTTCGGCGTTCAAATAGGAAATGGGGATATTATTCGCTGTCATTCTATGTGCAAGCAAGTGCAACTTAAACTTTCTGATCTAGCCATATTCGAGGATTTTTACCCTTTCTCAATTGGAGGTGTCGATCTAGTCCTTGGAATCAAATGGTTAGCTTCTCTGAATACGGTACAGGCTAATTGGAACAAAATGTTCCTTATCTTTTACATCAACGGACAACGTTACAAATTACAAGGAGTGCCTCGGCCTGAGCCCCAACAGATCACACTACAATGTATGTCCCGAGAAAAAGATCCTTTATAGCCTATTACCACAATTCCTTGGTCAATTCAGCAGGTATTGCAACACTTTTTAGTTGTATTTGGAGAACCAACCGGCTTACCTCCCTTCTGCACACATTCACATGCTATTCCATTACTTCCTTATGCATCGGCCCCCAATATTAGACCATACCGATACCCCCACCATGAAAAAACTGAGATTGAAAAACAAGTGACAGCATTGTTCCAAACAGGGTTTATTCAACAAGCACTAGTCCATTTGCAAGCCCAGTCCTATTGGTCAAAAAGAAGTATGACACTTGGAGGATGTGTGTCAATTATTGGAAGCTTAATCAGATTACAGTACCAAATAAGTATCCTATACCCACCATTGATGAATTATTAGATGAATTACATGGTTCTCAATTTTTTTTCCAAAATTGATCTTTTCTTTGAATATCACCAAATCAGAATGCACCCTGCAGACATACACAAGACAGCCTTCCGCACTCATAATGGCCACTATGAGTTTGTGGTTATGCCCTTCAGACTCATCAATGCACCATCCACTTTCCAACCAGCCCTGAATGACCTATTCAGGCCATACCTTTGCAAATTTATATTGGTCTTCTTTGATGACATTTTGGTGTATAGCCCCACCTTAGAGAAACACCAACAACACCTCCATTTAACTCTTGAGGCGTTGTCCCATAACTCTTTTTTCGCCAAGACTAGCAAGTGCCTCTTCGGCCAATCATCCATACACTTCTTGGGTCATGTAGTTTTTGGACAAGGGTTGGTAGTAGTAGTAGAAAAAGTTAAAGCTGTCCTAGAATGGCCTATTCCCAACACAGTAAAGGAGCTGCGTGGTTTCCTAGGCCTTACTGGCTACTACTGCCGATTTGTTTGCAACTATGGCATCCTTGCTAGACCTCTCACGGACCTCACCAAAAAGGATGCCTTCAAATGGTCATCTAAGGCAGAAGAAGCATTCAAACAATTGAAACAGGAACTCACTACTACACCTGTCCTCATTCTTTATAATTTTGAAAAACCCTTTGTTGTAGAATGTGATGCTTCAAGTGAAGGAATCGGGGCCATTCTCATACAAGAAGATCACCTAATTGCTTATTTTAGCAAAGGTTTTGCTCTGTCCACTCGCACCAAACCGTGAATTACTAGCCTTAGGGCTAGCCTTACAAAAATGGCGTCATTACTTGCTTGGAAGACATTTCATAGTGCGCATTGATCATCATAGTCTCAAGTATTTGCTGGAACAGCGCCTAACCACTCAAGGACAGCAAAGATTAATTATGAAGCTCCTCCCTTTGGATTTTTCCATCACTTACAAAAGTGGTCATACTAATCAAGGAGCCGATGCACTTTCAAGAAAACCAACACCAGTGGAATACTTTGCCATTACTATTCCTATTCAACTTGATTTTCAAGAACTCTAGGAGGCTCTTTTACAAGATCCAATCACTAAGGCTCATATTGAAAGACTGCAAAAGTATCCAGCTAGCCTCCCCAATTTCTCCTAGACCAATAACCACTTATTTTACAAAGGAAGGTTAGTTATTCCAGACTTACCAGCACTTCAACAAATACTTCTCACCGAAGCTCATAACTCCCCTTCTGGTGATCATAGGGGTTACCTCAAGACAATCCAGCAGTTACATTCAAATTTTTACTGGCCTCCATGAATAGAGAGATGCCAAAACTTATGTGCAACATTGCCTCACTTGTCAGCAGAATAAATACCAAACACTCTCCTGTAGGTCTGCTCCAACCGCTATCACTTCCTAATCAAGTATGGGAAGATATCTCTATGGACTTCATCACTAGACTACCAAAGTCTAAGGGGTTCGACACTATCTTAGTAGTAGTGGATTTCTTAAGTACAGCCATTTTATCCCTCTCTCACATCCTTATACGGCCAAAACAGTGGCTGCCACTTTCTGCCAAGAGATCATCCGTCTCCATGGTATGCCCCGATCTATCGTTTCTGACAGGGACTCAATTTTCCTAAGTGCATTCTGGACACAGCTCTTTAAACTCAGCAAAACCAGACTCCACATGAGCTCAGCTTACCATCCCAAAAGTGATGGACAAACTGAGGTGGTAAACCGTTGCCTAGAAGCCTATCTTTGCTGTTTTACATATGAGCAGCCCTATAAACGGAGTGAATTCCTCTGCTGGGCAGAATACTCATTTAACACAGGTTTTCACACCTCCACAGGCGCAACTCCCTTCAAAATCCTCTACAGGAGGGAACCCCTTGCTCTCCACCCTTATACAGCAGGTGATACTCATCTTTTTGATCTAGAACAGCAGCTGCAACAACAGGATGACATGCTGCACCTCAACCAATCCCACCTTCACCAAGCACAGGATCGCATGAAAGCTGCAGCCAACTCTAAAAGGAGGGATCTCTCTTTCAACATTGGAGATGCTGTCCTATTAAAACTCCAGCCCTACCGACAACACTCCTTGGCCAAACGAAAGCATGAGAAGCTCTGCCCTCGGTTCTTTGGGCCTTATAAAATTATTTGCAAGGTGGGATCTGTGGCTTATCAACTAGATTTACCTTCCTTTGCTCGCATCCATCCGGTCTTCCGTGTCTCACTACACTGTCCAGCCTATGGCCAGCCAGCACCTACTCCTCCTCCAGCTCTACCCCTTTCCCCTGACTGGGAATTATTACTACAACCTGCCCATGTCATTTCTCACTGATGGATCCCTACATCCTCTGGACAAACACTAGAGCTGCTCATCCAATGGCATGACCGAAGAGCAAAGTTGGGAAGATTATGATCTACTGGCTGCTCAATTCCCAATTTTTCCCCTTGAGGACAAGGAGAAATTCCAAGGGAGGAGTATTGATAGCAGTAAGCCACCACTACTAACATATTCTAGAAGGAAGCCTAGGAAGGAAACACTCCAATATTCTAGAAGAAAGAGCAAAACCCACGACTCATCTATGTTACTGCTAGAAATTCTGGGATTACCTCCACTAAGCTGAAATGCAAGGGCCACTCAGGCATACTCACTGATTTTAGAAATTCAGTTTATTTTTCAGCATAATAATGTTCCCTAGTTTTTAGGCATGTTTTCCTAAATAAGTGCACATGTTCTGTACATGTTTTTACTTTCTGTTTAGATGGGTAGTTTGCTTATAAATACCCTGGACTGTTTTTCTGCAAATATGTGAAAGTTATATATTCAGTTTATATTGGGTTTAGTTCTCCTATGAACTCACTTAGTAGAGATTATGTGTGTTTAAGATCCTTGCATATTTAATCTGCTGCTAGCTATTCTATTCTTTGCTTCTAAGTTTGGTTAGTGTAACGTCAGTCTGCACTCTGCAGGAATTTTAATGTTTCATTGCTAGTCATATTGCAAGAATCCCTTGCAGTTCTAAAAATCTTGATTCTTAACATATCTGCATTGAGGGATGGGAATCGGTACATATGAGAAGATATTTAGGATTTGTTTGAATGTAATTTTGTTTTTTTATTCTTTAAAACTATTTTATAAAATTAATTAAGAAAATACATGCTAATATTATTTTCATATACTTATGTACATGTTATTAATAAAATAACTTGATTTTTGTATTTTCTTTGTTTTAAAAAATTGTAATTCAGAATATCTTTTAATTGTTGTGTTTTTTGTTCTCAACACATTTTATTTTTTTGTTTTTAGTTGAAAACAGTAATTCAAACAGATTTTTTTGCTTTTGTTTTTTTTAAAAAAAAGTTTTTAAAAATTGTATTCAAACAGGCCTTTAGTTTATCATTTCTCTATTTGTTTCACCAGCTTTTTGCCCTCTTAATAAAGACACGGCAAAAAATTGGATAAACTGGAAAACAAAATAACAATGAACAAGGTCCCCATGCACTAAATTGATCTATGTTTTGCAGGAATTCACTGATAAACTCATACAGGAGGAAGAGTTATCAGAAGATCAAAAAGATGCCTTCAAGGTAAAAGTAATGGAAGATATATAGTTCTTTTATACTTTCACGCCTTTGAGCATTAGGCTATGCTGAACCTTTAACTACTTTAGGAGTTTGTCAAGGAAAAAGTTCGTGAGGCAAAGAAAGCTAATAGAGAGGTAATTTTGGTGAAATTAGTTCTGCTTTTGCATATGATGTGTTTATTTCTGCAATTTAACCTATACTTTTGTAGGCAAGGGAAGCTCGAAGAAAAGCAATTGAAGAAATGAGTGAGGAAGGTAAAGCTGCATTTGAGAACATGAGATTTTATAAGTTCTACCCGGTGCGAACACCAGATACACCTGATGTATCAAATGTCAAGGTAGGTGTTCGGTCATTCTCACGTGAAGCTTTTTTGGAGTTTCAGATTCTGCAAACATCTTAATCTGATTCCAACTCAAAGGCATTAGTATGTCTGGAAAATTGGTAAATTCTTTAATTGAAGTTCAGACTTGTAATGCCTGTTGAGGAAGAATTGCCTGTATTTCATATGCGCATACTTATTAGTGATAGGAGAGATATCAATGGGCGCTAATGGCAGGAAACATACAATTTCATATTCATGTTTGGATGTTTCAAAGGAAAGTTAATATTTATGCAAAAAATCTAACTAAATGTGCAAAAAAAAAAAAAATGACACTAGCTAGTCCAAATTCTTAGAAGTGATGAATCAAAGGAATATTTTCCTTTTCCACTTCTTTTGTCTAATAAAAAACTCAAGTCTTAATCTTCACTGCAAAAGTGTTCCCAACTACCATTTTATCTAATATTATCTTTGTTTTCAGTTATTGATTACAAACAAATCCTTTTTCACTAAATAGAGTCAGTTATATGGATCAAGCGATGTCAATGTGTTTTTTCAACATGTTTACGTCGTTGATCCGTATTCATAAAAATTCAACCAAGTTTTACGCTAGCTGGTGATTATATAACAGAACTCTTTTTTTATCCGGGCTTGAGACTAGCTATAAAAGTCAAACATAATATAATCAGAGTTGTTTTCAGTTATTGATTATGTTGGGGAAATTTTTTTTGGTTCCTCTTGTTTTCTTTCTAATTTGGTCAACCTAGTTCACATTGAACTTGTTGCTGTTTACAACATATAGGAGGGCAAAGAAAGTGTAACTTGGCATGAATGTCTGTCCTATTTAGACTTGTTATTTTAAAAAAATTAATTTAAGTGAGTTTACCTTAAGACTGCATGTTCCTTGGCATGAATGTCTGAGTAAAGCATATACCTTAGGGGTGGATGTATCGGTTATTTATGAAAAAGGTAGATTATAGGGGTAGGAATGGTTTTACAGAAGATATAGTATGCTTTCCTGTTAAAATTTCTTATTAATCATATCCAGAATGCAATTTACTTGCACATATGACGAGCTTCATTCTTTGTGTTGCAGTCCCCATTCATAAACAGGTATTATGGAAAGGCTCATGAGGTTCTGTGATTGCTTCAAATTTTCCTGGCTTGCTTTGCCTACAACAGAGGTTTTGCTTTTTATGAAGTTGAGGAGGTAAACCCCTGGTGCCTCATCCAATTTTCTATACTAGTGTAGGTATTTCAAGGAACTTACAATGTAAAATTGTAGCCCAAATCATAGAGAAGCGAACTAGTTAGTTAAGATAGGAAGAATATATGAGATATGGGTTTCCAATTTGTAGAGTTTCTTTAAGCTTTAGGAGCTGCAATCTGTTTAGCTCTTCCTTATTTTGGTTCCTCTTCTGATTTTATTCGTTAAAAAATTATTTGTATGACGGAAATTTGATTAGAAGCTAAATGAAGTAATTAATTCAGTATCTTGTATTGGGCCCTGGAAAATACAATTTGATGGATGCCTTGAATGAGTCCTAAGATGCTAATGTAAATGGTTTCAATTTTATGTGTTGTGTATGTTTCAGTACATTTCTCCTTTACGCCCGAGCTTGTTAAAATTTTGTTTGCCGTAATGAGAATGTTTATTAGCGCGGTAGAGGAAAGCTAAATAAACTCTTCAGTGATGCGTTTATTCATTTACCAATTCCACTCCAAATAAAACTTGTCTGGTTTAATCTAGAAGCTACGCTTCTGATTCAATCTCTTAAAAAAAAAATGTATAGCTCATATTACGGATCATTAAACCGCTATTTTTAAAAAAAGAATACCATAATTTTCCATTACAAATTGTGTGTGAATAATGATGTGAGATCGACAAGGATTCCTCTAAAAACAAGCAATTAATATATTTAGGATTGATCAAATTTAAATCAAATTGACATCCTTTGAATTGAACTGATTTAATTCAACTAAAATTGATTATTGATTGGATAGATTTGATAAAAAATTGTTAAAATTGATTAAATCAATTTGATTATTAGATGATCTTAATTTTTATCAGAATTGAACTAAAACAATTAATATTTATATAATATATTCATTTATTATATATTACATATTAATTAAAAATTTAAATATATTATTATTATTACTTTTTATCATAAATATTTTATTTTATGATTATAATTATTTTAAAATTATCTTAAAATACTTTTAAGATAAGTTTATGGTTAAAAATATTTATTTTCATAGTTAGAATTAAAAAAATTATATTATTTTTATAGATTTTTTTTATTGAAAGTTGATTAAAATCATTTAATTTAAATCAATTAAAGATCATTTAAATTAAATAAATCGATACTAAAAATATTGAATTGATTAAATAATTTTTTTAACTTTTCAACTAGGTAAATTCATTGGTAAAATGGCCCAAATTGATCTAACGCTCACATCTAAATATCGCATGGCATTGATAAAGTTGAAATAATAATAATAATAATAAGTAGATCCAGCATCCAGCATAAAATGTAATAGTAAGGCTGTGAGAACATGCAATATTCATAAATTGATTTCAACTGAAGTGATTACATTACATCAGGGACTTGTTTATCGTTTATACTTTTACACGATCCAATAGATTAGGGAATAGTTGAAAGCATATAAATTTGCATGATCTCTTACCTATATTCTATGAATCGTACTTCACATGGTTATGATCTCAACCAAAATTAGAGCGAGTATAGTACAATCTCTCGCTGGTAGTGCCTACAGCCTAGTGAATTTTCTAAGCCTTTTATTCCTTCTTTCTATCACCCAAGTGTCTTTAACCACATCCACCAAACTTCATAACAAAGACTATATAAATCAAATATGTTACTTATTTCTTTAGTCAATTAAAACTATCCTAATAATTTTCATTCTTGTGGGACAAAAGAAAGAAAGAAAGAAAGAAAGTCCTAGACTCCAAGGCAAAAATAATTAATACATACATTAAACAATCCCAGCCGGGGGTAGGTACATCCATTAAAGTTTCTGTACTAAACGATACCAAACTTTGGGTCTAAGACATGAGATCAGAATCTCCCAAATACTGAGACGCCTTCAACAAGAAATGACGTTTCCATTGACCAAGGCTAGCAAAAGGCACGAGGCCACAAAACAGTGGTAGCAACAGGAGCAAAGTAGCATAGAATAAAAATCGCCGAATCCAATACGGAAAAATTATATTCCTTTTGGTTGTTGTTTGTGGCGCTGCGAGAGGTCCATAGAGTATTCGGAAAAAAGTGGATGTGCAAGCAAGTGATAGAAAATGCACAAGGCAAAGAATCTCCCAATATAATAGCCACACATAACCACTTCCTCCTAATGTGTCTACGCACAGCTTCCCACAATAGCCACAAACAACTCCTAGCAGCAAAAGGATGAACGTCACTGGCATTGCCTGGGTTGATGTGGATGAACGTTGGATGAGCAGATATGCAATTGCAAATATCATCAACACACCAAATACCATTCGGCTCATAACTTGAACATGACACCACAAAATGTTCACCCCTGAAGTGAAAGAGGACACTGGCTTTGGAGTCCACCAGGAGTTATATTCCTAAAATGGGAAAAGAAAAATCGTTAGCGTTTTTTGAATTAAGCAAAGGCGTAGTGTTGTCCTAGTGTCCCAAAACACAAAGCTGATTTCTGGTCTGAGAAAAAAGTTTGATTGTATGCTTCCTATTACATATTTTCTACTTGCAATTACAGAAAACTGCTACCCAGGATTATTATAGGTAACCCTCACTAGTCACTAGCTAGTTCATATCTCATTCAAAAGAAGGAATAAATCCCTCAATGTGCAATCGTGAAAAGGATCCCAGTTTAATTATTAGAGAACTTAGTAAAGCTGATATTGAGTTATAGATCCAACTCATATTGCAAAAAACTCAACCAACTATTCATATAAATGCTAGGCCAAAGTATCATGGATGTCAAAAATTAGATATGACAACAAAATGGAGTTACACAAAGAATTAAACTTGCCTTAGTTAAAGGCGTACATGATGCAGTAGCTTCAACAATCCGTTGATAGGAATAAACATAAGCACCATAGAAAAGTGAAGATGACATAACAAGTAGACTGGCAATAAGACAGTCTGTGCACTTCTTATTCAGTTCACCATGTCTCAGATCTTCTAACTGATTTTTGAACTTTTCAGCTTTAAAAGATGCCTTTGATATTCCCATTGCTAACTTTGATCTCTCTAAATGATTCAAATCATAGTTGAGAGCCAATTGTGTCTCCTTCAATTTCAATTTTTTCATTGTAAGGCCAAGTTCTAATGCCTTGAGGTCATTAGAACGACTTTGCTCTGTAATAGACTTCTCAAAAGTAGTAATCATGGAATTATTAGTCACAGACCCAGAATTGGTTGGAGAAAAACAAACCATTTGGTTTGATTGCTCATGCACAGTAAGATCACGAGTAACTGAATCTGAAGGAAGGTTCTCCTTGACCTCCTCATAAACATTTGATTGATTTTGGATTTCAGCATGCGATACTGCCTCTGAATGACCATCATCTTCATCATCATCTCTTGAGCAACATCCTTTGTCAAGCGAAAATCCACAATTTGGAATTTCCGTCCTTAGATTGTTAAAGTTATTTCTGTTGCTTGTAGATGAATCATAAATTAGTCTAAGAGTACTCAAAGTGCTAACAAAAGATTGTTCAAAGTTTCTTGTCAAACCATCTAGCTTGTCTCCAAAAACCTGTGCCCGGGTAGATAGTCAAAACAGAGGCATGTAAACATTACCTTAGCAAAAAGGACTTGCCTAATGTTGACATGTAACTGCTAGAAAAATGTAGTAAAGCCGCAATCTAAGGTGAATTGACAATTAGTGTCAGGCTTACATTGGCTAGAGATTCTCTGACAGCTGATGTGCACATCTGCAATTATACAAACAACAACGGAGTTTAGAATCAAAATGTAACAGAATTAATCAGAACATGTCAAGGAGGCATATAAATGTTTGCCTCTCATTATGCTCAATAGCTTATCCATCCACAACAATAACAGGACAATGTTCATATGTTATCAGCTAGAAGATTTCATTGTGATTATATTTTGTAACATCATACTATTTATCACAAAGTGAGACTAATAATCCGAGTCATCTATAGAATTTCTTCATAAATGGAGAAAACATGGTCAATGAGTGCCTAGACACCAAAAGTGGGAGTTTAAGTTCATTATTAAAACTAGTCTTGGAAATGGTCAAGAAACGTACCAATGAGAGATGATCAGGTGACATCCTTTCAGCTGCAGCATCTCTTCTATACAAAACCTAAAACAAGAAAGGCCCCATGCACAGTATCAAGCAATAATTGTAAACGCATAATACTCATTAGTTATCACCATCAGAAATTCAGAATTAAATGATAGCTTTAAGCATTGCCTAGATTTTGTTTGAGTCAAGTTTCAAGAACTATGAGAGAAAAGAATCAATTCGATTGTACGAAAAATAAATCTCACCTGAGCCATAACAGCCGCGAATGACATTCCAAGAGGATGCCCAATCGTGGACACCTCACCCCTAGTGCGGCGAACTAGGAGTCTAGGGTTTCGTCGTTTACGGGCTACAATTATACCCAACGAAGAAGAATGAGGAGGCGAGGACGCAGATGGTAATTCGGAAACACCTGGAGCCACCCTCTTCTTTGTCGAAGTTTTTTTCTTGCATTTGTTGAGGGGCTTTATTTTCACAATCGGTTCTGAGGGGAAATCATTGACATTGGGACGCGAGCAATTGTTCTCTGAATTGGTGACAACGGAGCCCTTGCCCTCTCTGTTTTGATCGCAATGGAGGGAAGAAGCGGAAGGAGCATCCATGGAGCATGCATGAAACTGAAGAGGAAAACCCAAATTTCAAGGGTTCAGGATTATTAGGAGGACGAAGGCAGAAAGAGTTTCGGAGTTACCTTGTACTTGCTGTGAAAATCTTAATCTAAATCTAATTGCTTGGTGGGGACTCAAGAATCTTTACAAGATTCGTTAGGAAGGAAGTAGCGGTATTAACAAGCACGAGTGATTCTCCATTTGAATTGATGAGATAAAAAATTATGAAAATTCATTAAATCGATCGATCCTTGGATGATGAAGGATGTTATTTAAATTGAAATCAATCAATTGATTAAATAATTATATATTTAAAAATATATATTAGATATTAATTAAAATTTAAAATATATTAAATTTTAGCATCAATATTTTATTTTATAATTAGACTTATTTTTAAATTATCTTAAATTAATTTTAATATAAGTTTTATTGTTAAAAATATTTATTTTTATGTTAAAATTGAAAAAAAATTAATATAAATTTTTTTAATTTTATAATATTTTTTAATTAAAAATTGATTTGAGTTTGATTTGTTAAAGTCTAAATAACTGAATTGATGAAATGATTTTTTTTTTTAATTATTTTATTAAGTAAGTTGGATTGAATGAATGAACGAAACCAACTAAATATTTTGAGGGAAGGAGAGTAAAACTTCAAATAAATTTGGAGGAAGAGTTTGGGGCCTCTAAGTCCCCTGTGGACTGACTGTAGCTGGGAGATTAGAACACAGCTTATTTTCATGCCTCTGTTTTGATTCGTAGCAGAACGAATAGGGTTAACGGATGGGGTTGGTAATTGGGTTTTTGATGCAAATAATATCAAGAGCCTAATTGTTAATTTCTTTGATGACTTATTTAAGTAAGAGTCCATCTCGACATTCCCAAATTTCTCTAATACCATCCCTCCCTGATATCCACGAGATTAAAAGGGCACTTTGGAGCTTAAAACCTTTCAAAGCAGCTGGGGTTGATGGTTTCCAGCCACCTTTTTTCCAATCCTATTGGTCTTTTGTTGGTGATGGCATCTTTAAACTAATCTAATTGATTTTCACCTCCTCGGCTATTCACCCTAATTGGAACGAGTCCTTAATTTGCTTCATCCCTAAGCTTGCTAATCCTACTGAGATCAAGAACTTTAGGCCAATAAGCCTTTGCAATATCTTATAAAAAATTGTTTCAAAAATTTTAATGGCAAGGCTTTTACCCGTAATCCCTCAATTGGTGTCCTTCCATCAGGGAGCTTTTGTCCCGGATTGAAAAACTATAGATAATGTGGTTATGGCTCAAGAAATCGTGGCTACGCTTAAGAGAAAGAAAGGCAAGAAAGGTTGGTATATGATTAAAATAAACTTCGAGAAGGCCTATGATAAAATCAACAGGTCTTTCCTCATTAATACCCTGAACCTTTTTAATTTCCCTGGAAAATTGGTGAATCTTATCAACAGTTACATCTCTACTATTAAGCATTTGATACTCATCAATGGTGGCTTCTCTGAAAATATTAACCCCTCTAGAGGCATTCGTCTCCCCTTTCCTCTTTATCTTGAACATGGAGATCCTAACTTTTTGCATAATTGAAGAGACTCATCAGAAGAATTGGATCCCGGTTAAGATCAAGAACTTGGTAAGTTCCTTGCTTGCTCAGGCCTCACAGTAAACAAGGCTAAATCCTATATATGGTTTTCTCCAAATTGCTCTAACCAAACAAAGACACAAGTTAATAATGTTTTGAATTTTAACAGTGTGGAAAAGCCTAGCTCTTGTCTCAGGTTTCCTTTAGGAATCTCTAGGAAAAAACGAGATTTTAGCCCATCCTATATAAAATATCCTCTAGGCTCCAACTAGGTAAGGGTACACTCCTCTCGTCGGTAGGAAAAGCTACCTTAATAAATTCAGTCAGCTTAGCCACAACAGCCGACTACATGCAGTGCCTTCCCTTCCTAATTGGAATTTGTGAGGAAATTGATAATCTCCATAGAAATTTCTTTTTGGGGCTCTACACGTGGAAAACGAAGACTCCATCTCATCAAATGGGATAAATTGTGCAAATCCAAGATGGAAGGTGGTTTGGGGTTCTTTAAAGCTCACGAGAGGAATAGAGCTTTCTTGGCCAAGCTGTATTGGAGGCTAACAAAAGAAGCCAGTAGCATGTGGGCAAAACTTAGTAGCTATCTCCTCTTCCTCTACTAAAAGAATTCCTCTATTATCAGTAGAAGTCTTCAACTAGGTCAAGACCTCGTGCATTAAGTTGTTAAAACCATCATTAGCTCAGGTACCAACAAAAGCTTCTGGTATGATAGCTGGACCTCAGTACGTCCAATTTGGAACCTCATTCAAGGTCCCCTCACACAACGTGAGGCCAATCTTTCGATCTTAGATGTTTATGTGAATCTGGGTATTTGGGAGTGGAACTTCATTTCCTTCCCTCTCCTAAATGAAGTTAGAAACTTAATCCTTGATGTCCCGGTTTTTAAGGACCTTACCAAACCAGATGAAGTTGCATGGAAATTTAAATTAGATGGCACCTTTTATTTGAAATCTGCCTACTCCCTAGCTACCCAAAGGTCTTTGTCAAATGATTCAGGTGCTACCATAACTCATAACTTTAAGTGGATTTGGAAACTGCCTTGTCACTCCACGTATAAATTCTTCATTTGGGTCTGTGTTTAGTAAGCTATCTCTTGTAAGGAAATCCTAGCTAAGAGAGGCCTAATCTTGACACCACTTGCCCGTTAAGTAACGAAGATGTTGAATCTCTCTTTCACCTCCTTTGGTTCTGTCCCCTGACCAAAAATGTGTGGTTAAACTCGAGATTTCCTATCAAATTGATAGGGAACATCTCTTGGGCTGACTGAATTACGGATAATGCATCAAACTATGCTCTTTCCTTTCAGAACATTCCAATAAACACAGCTTTCTTCCACCTTTTATGACATATTTGGATCGGAAGAAATGAGGATTTTTTATGACACTCCCTTTTTCTATCAGAAGATAATCTCACTGGCCACTACAGGGGCTATTGAATTCCACTTCCTGGTCTCCCAAACTCCTCGGTCCTCCTCTACAGATATCATTCAAGTCAAGTGGCACTTCTCCCCCTCGGGATGGCTCAAATTGAACAATGATGGCGCGTGTTCAAGCAACTTAGGACTAATGGCTGCTGCAGGCCTCATCAGAAATGATGAAGGCTTTTGGGTTGGAGGTTTTTCTAGCTTTCTTGGTCACGAGAATAGCTTGGTAGCTGAAGCCTGGGCTTTGGCCCGCGGTTTAGAATTGGCCCTGCTACTTAACTGTCAAAATATTATTATTGAGGCTGATTCTTTGGTCCTGATTAATCTTTTGAAAGAGGATAATCCTCCCAATTCTCACCACTTGGGTGCCATTCTTGAGTTTTGCAGGTTTGTTGTCTGAGGGTTCTCCAACTCCAAACTACAGCAAACTCCTCGAGAAGTAAATGCCTGCACTAATGCTCTTGCGAAGAGAGCCCTTTTGAAGCAATCTCCTTTTGAAATGTTTGATAATCCTCCTAGTTTCATTTGTAATATGATTTTGGCTGATATTTGTTTCTTAAAAAATCTAGTGTTGGTTAAGTATTTGACTTTCTTTTGGCTATATTGACTCTGGTTTATTAATATAATTCGCTTATTACGATAAAAAATTTGAATAAATTATTATTATTTTTTGTGATCATTTAATTACGCAATCCTTTCTCTACTAAAAATTTTATATTACTTTCTCTTTAAGCAAAATTAAAATATTATAATTAAAGTTCAAAACTAATTTTTTTTGTCCTTTAATTTTGTATGAAATTTTAATTTTATTTCTTATATTTTGTTTTAATTTTATTTCTTATCTTTACTAATTAATATATTTTTTTATTAAATATTATACGTATATATTATTGACAATAATATCACATAAAATTCATGTAAAATTACTTTTTTTAAAGCACAGCTGAGCTAGTATATTATGAAAGAATTTAAATAAAATTAAAATGACCATTACATTTATTTTCATATAGCTTTGATTTTTTTAAGTTCTGAATTTTTAAGTTTTGAATATCTAATGAAGAGTTTCAAAAAAAAAAAAGTGTTTTGACTTCATATAAGTTTTTAAGTTAAAATACACAATATCTCCTTATACTTTAGTCTATATGTTTATAATATTCATGTACTTTTAAACTTGACTTAGAATTCTTTGTACTTTTAAAATATTACAAGAAATTTATTTTATATAATTTTTTATTTAAAAAATAATAATAATGAACACATTAGCTTATAAGATGCTAGGTTAGAGTAAATTATTAAAAGATAATAGATAAAAATACAAAAATAACGACAAGATAATAACTTATACTGACAAAAAATTGATATTTCAATGATAAAAAGATAAAAATAACTCTATTATCTTTCAATTATTTGCTTCAATTTAGCATTTTATCAGCTAATGTGTTCTATATCATTAGATTTTAGATAAAAAATTAGACTGAATAAGTTTTTTGTAATATTTTAAAAGTTCAATAAGGTTCTGAATTATATTTAAAAGTACATGAGAGTTATGTATACATAAGTTAAAGTATAAGAGAATTTTGTGTATTTTAATCAAATTTTTATTATATTTTGACTATAATAATTTTTTTAAACTTCAAATACGACTGATGTATTTGAAAAGATGAAGAAATTATAATAATTAATAAAAAAAAGGGATAAAATTAAAACAAAAAAAATATAAAAGATAAAATTGAAATCTTATGCAAAGTTAAGGAGTAAAAAGTTGATTTTAGCCATAATTAAATTTATTTTGATTAAAATATTTTCAATTTTATAAAATAAAAAAATATATAATTTTTTGTTCCTAAAAATATTTTTCAATGACCTTATTCATAAAATAATTAATTTTTTATGTTTAAAAAAATTTAAAATTATTAGAAACTAAGGTCCAATTGAGTTTAGTTGTAAGAGACTTTTGGTTTTAGGAGAAGTCACATGCATGTTAAAATTTCATATATAATTAACTTACATTTTAGGTAAGAGAAAATAATTTAGTGGATAAAAAATTTCAAGTTTAATTTGAAAATCGTTATATATTTGAAAAAACTCAAATTTTAATGTAACTCCAAAATTATTTGTTCAAACATTACCCGATACATATGCAATTTTATATAGGAGTGGAATGAAAATTTTCAATTATCAAACTTTTTGAATTGGGATGAGATATTTGACATGATAAAAAATTCCATCTCATGAGTAAGACCCTTGGAAAAAGTGGTACTAACATATGCTAGAAAATGAAATAAAGAAGCAGCATCAGCACGCAAAGTTCTTCTTTTTTGGCTTCCGAATCATAAAGAATGGTGATTTTAGAGATTCTGCTTAAAACATAGTCTGAAAATCATAGAAACTTTAATTACTTCACAACATAAATGGAATTAGATCCCTCAACCTCAGTTACAATATTATTTCAGTAACTAAATATTTCATCTTCCAAATTAAAGCGTACACAGTGACATTAATTTCAAGCAAACACAAGCTGATGATTCATTCGTACTCTGCTCTCTCTGCTTAATCAGAAACGAAAGCGACAACATAAAAAATGGGGACTCCTTAATTAGTTGTTACTAATTACTATGATAATTTATATGATATGGTTATGGATGGATCATGGATCTACCATTCAACCCTGTAACGCAGGTTTCCATCTGCATCATTATGAGCCACATTCTGAGCAATAGCCATGTTGATGGGGTTGTCTCTGAAGGCAGTGAGACCTGCCATCTCTGTTAAGCTCTTTGGAGCAACCTGCGACGTCATAACAGAGTAAAACCCAGAATTCGCGAACTTGTTGATTTCAGGGACCCCATGATGATGATCATGATGATGATGATCATGATGATGATGATAATTAGTAGTGTCTGTGGGAGAGTGATCTTCTTGTGCAGTACTTCCAACAGGAGGAGGAGTAGTAGTAGTACATGAGGAGGTCTTGTTGTCTCCCTCTATTTCTCTGTAATTGTTGAGGTAGAGTTTGAGGGGTCCGACATAATTCTCGAAGCCTAAGGTTGTCATAGCCCAGAGAAGATCGTCGCCGTTGATGGTCTTCCTCTTCTCTCTCTGACACTTGTCGGAGGCTTCACCGGTGATGAAGCTGATGAACTCAGACACACATTCCTGGACAGTCTCTTTGGCCTCCTTTGAGATCTTGGCATTGGCAGGAAGTGCCCTTTTCATGATACGGCTAACGTTGGCGATTGGGAGGAACCTGTCTTGTTCTTTTGAGGAAGAGCTGTCTGAGATGTTGCCAGATGTTGGGCTTCCCACAGGACTGCTCTGGTTGTTTCTCTTCCCTGTCATTTCTGGAACAATAAGCTGAAGCAGAATTGATGAGTTTCTTACTTCTTAATAAGCTTGTTGTGAGCAGAAAAACTTGGAGGAGATATCAAAAGCAAAAAGCGGAAAAAGGGGCTTTGATGTAATAAATCTTATGGGAAGAAAGCAAAGCAAATTGTGACCAACACAATCTCACTGGATGGCCCTTTATATCGTCAATTTCTCAAGCACTTGCATAATTAAATAATGGAAAAAAAAAACCTTTCATTTTTAGCCATTTATACGCTCTTTTTTTATTGAAAAATTCTTTAACTATCACTCTTCACAATTTTTTTTTATTTTTGTTGATTCTGTTAATTATATATATTTTGATTACCAAATGATAAGTCCTACGTGTTTTTCATTAAAAAATTTGATAATAAAAATATAAGATAAATATATTATTTTAAACTCTACTATTTCTTATTTTAAGACGGTGGAAATGCATGTTCTATGTGTAACAAACAATAGTATTTAAGCCAGTTAACAAAAAAAAAAAAGTTCAAATTTTAAGAAGGTGGTAATTGAATGTTTTTTTTAGTTAAACAGAATATATGTAAAATGAAGTGTTTGCATCTTTTTTCTTTGAATAACTAATTCACATTTAAGTAGAGATATACAATACTGATGATCTCATTCACAGTGTGCCTTCATGGATACATCGAGAAACCAAAGCAGATACATATCGTAAGAACTATTAGTTTATGTAATTTCATAGTCAGCCACCTCTACCACTATTGGTGAACCAGAAAGGGTCAACGGCGGCAAATTATCAATTCTAGAACCTTGTGATCATAAATATGTATATAGAAAACAAGTTAGAATAATTTACTTAAATAAGAGATAAGAGAAGTGATTTTTAATTATTAGATTAAATTAAATAGTTAAAATTAAAAAATTATTTTAAATCTTATAATTTTTACATAATGTGTTTTAAATAAAATAATATTTTAATCTTAATCATTTAATTTAATCTAATGATTAAAACAATTCTTCTTATTTTTTACATAAATAGGATGCGGTTATTTGATATACTTCTTATATATATATATATATAATATAATTTTTAAATTAAATTAAGGAACCAAAAATAAAGATGCTTTAATTTACTGGATTAAGTTCAAAGCTGCTTACCAGGATTTTATATGAATATATTATTTTTTATTATTTTCAAAAGTATATTTTATTTATCACAATCTATATATCTATACCACTTGTTCTGTAACAGCATCAATTCGCTAATAGTAATAACAAATTTTGTATTAAATTTATACTAATTCGCTAGTGTTAATAATGAATTGCTCTTTGATCAGAATTTTAACTAACAATTCGTTAATATTAATAGCGAAATATTATTTGAATAGAATTTGGACCATCAATTTGCAAATTAGGGAAATGCTGTTTGGCCATAGTTTTAACCATTCTATTGCCAAACGCACAAATGAATGTACAAATTATATAAAAATAAAACAAAATATGATAAATGCACAAATAAATAAAAAAGTTAAAAACTCAAATTAACGAATAACAAACAATATTATAAATAAATTATATAACCAAAAAGACTAGAAACAAAAATTTATTAAAAACTCTTAAACTAAAAAACAGGTAAAAATTTTTATTAATAAAATATTATATTAACAAAATTTAAACAAAATGAACAAAGAAAATTTTAACTCAAGTTAACAAATTTTTAACAAAATGAATAAAGAAAATTTTAACTCAATATTAAAAAAATTAAAATAAAATGAAAAAAAATCATCATTACCAATTAACAAACCAAATATTTACAAAAAATGTCAATTTTAATTTTTTTTTTTAAAACTGTGTTTGTTTATTCTTTTTTTGAGTTAATGTAATATTTTATTAAAATTTTGTTTGATTTGTTTTTTTGGTTTATGAGTTTTAATACTTTTTTTGTTCATAGTCTTTTTGTTATATAATTTGTTTATAATATTTTTTGTTATTCGTTAATTTGTATTTTTAAATTTTTTATATTTATTTGTGCATTTATCATGTTTTTGTTCTTCTATTTTTATATAATTTTTGTACTTATGTTTGGTAATAAGATGATCAAAACTCTAGCCAAACAATAATTCAGTATTAGCATTAATGAATTGTTGGTGAAACATTAATTTTTTATTAGTATTAGCAAATTGTTTTTTGATTAATTGCAATTCACTAATGCTAATAGTAAATTAGTGCAAATTTAAACAAAATTTGTTATTACTATTAGAGAATTGATATAGTTACAAAAAAAAAATATTGATCTGTAAATTAGAAAAAATGAAATGTATTTTTGAAAATAATAAAACATATATATATGTATATTTTCTTGATCCAGGGACCGTCTTTAGTAGCCACAGTAGCTCTCCTCGAAAAAGAAAAATGCTTTCGAGATAGACACATAAAAACTAAATGTCAAAACTTACTCAAAACAGTGTCATAATTCATAAACAATGACGAGTGAATATAAGAAAATTAAGTTGGCTACAGTAACGTGGACTGTTATTGGTTCGGAAATGGTACCTGCAGTGCATGCATATGGTATAATTGTACGGATTTGAAAAAGGGTTCAAAAAGATAAATAGAGGCACTAGAATATATGCTTTTAATTAGCTTTCTACTTTTTGTTTTGCTTTATGTCTCTCTCAGATTCTTTCTTCACATCGCAGTATCATCTCTCAACTCTCAAGGCATCTTAAGTTAATCCTCTGTCCCCAATTTTTCTACTTTTTCACTACATTTATTGAGCGACTTAATTTTCTACAATAGTTCCCTTTAATAATTTTTTGTAATAAAAAAAAATAGATTCTACTTCATCTAAATTGATGTATAATTTTAATAAATTTTTATTTTTTTATTTCTCACTTATTCAACTTTTAATGATCTAAAAATCTTGATCAATGCAACTATAACAAGCTCATGTTCAGCCAAATTACACAAAAAGAACAACACACTTTAGTTTCAATCGAATATGTTGTCAAGTCGATCTCACTAGCACAAAATATCACAACCTCATGGACACAAGCAATCGAACAGGCTTCTTACACGTGGAACCTTGTGGAGCTTCACCATATATATATATATATTCATGAACCGGCTCTTCGATCTGAAGAATAATTATATTATCTATTATGGAAAATAAAGGTACATTATGAATTTTTAATAATTAATTGTATATTTTTGGGTTGACAAAATTGAAAACTTCTGAGTCAAAACCGTTGGTATATTATTCTTTAACGTGAACCGTGACCAGCCACATAAAACAGAGGCTTGAATTCGTTTTAGGTCTCTTTATTAATTTTATAAAAATTTTAATTTGATCTTTCTAATTTAAAAATAGATAATTTAGTCATTTTATTTTATAAAATGATTCAATTTTGTCTTTTTATTGTATAATTGATCTAAAATCTGGTATCAATTTTGATAATTTATTAATTGAGTTGTTATCTATTTATGTATATATTAATTTACACTTAGATTTAACATTTAATTTAATCAAGTTTGGATGATTATTTTGCAAAATAAGAAAACTAGGAGGACCAATTAAAACTTCTAAATAATTACAGAGAAAAATGCATTTAATCCTAAAACATATATATATATATATATATATATATGATATGTAAAAGAAACCTATACCAAATTTGCCAGTAAAACCTCCTAACCTAAGACAATAATCATACAATACAATATAAAGTTTCTCAAGAACCCAATGTTTATAATTAAGGATCTCAATGCCTTAAAGATATTAATTAGAAAAATATCTAATTAGTTAATAAAGTATTTAATAGTTTTGGGTTCAAAAAATTTAATATATATATAATTATCCAGCAATTAACTATATTTATTTAATCACTGTCATTTTAGAGCATTTACTAGTAAAATCCTATATATAGTTGTCCAGCTATTATATGCCCAGATTTTCAAGTACAATTAGCAAGCTAGCTGTTGCCCATGTGGGTAAGTATAAATTGCTAAATCCAAAATCGCTGCCTTATTAAAGATGAAAAATCAATTGTTTATGAAATTCTTGTCGATCGAGAAGCAACTATAATTTTGTATGATAATTAAGTTGAGTTGTGGTACCACTATATATGTCTACATAAGGTTTGATGGATTTGTTTGGCAGCTAAATCTGTGAAGTGAGATAACATGAAGCTTGATTATTATTATTATGCGCTTTGTGCTTACGTTCGTAGCTGGAGGATTATTGACAAGTGCATAAAACAATTTGCAGAAGTTGAAACGACGTTGTCTCTGTAAATTAATTAGTTTATTTTGGCTCGAATCTTTTACATTTTAAAAAAATATTTTTTTATATTTAAAGAGATAAAAAAATATGTAATTCTTAATTTATTTATAGTAAGTTTTTGTCAATGTAAATTTTTTTATTTTTTAAATATAAAAAATATATTATTTTTTAAGCATAAAAAATTTAAAATCATTTATTTTACGCACGATCTCTATTCAAATTCTGCAAATTGTACCCAAATATTGCCGGCTTACACATATTGATAGAAAGTCATTAATTACGTCACAAATCACAATCAGACATAGGATGCATGGGAAATTAAGTAGCTAGTAGGCGATAATATGCTCTCAATACCTCAGCTAGCAGGCCTTATTTAATTAATATATTGTGAAGAGATTCTGTTCAAATTATGAGCACCAATTTATTTATTACTTTATTCACTTTTCTACTCTTAAGTTAATGTCATTGCGAAATTAGTTAATTTCTCAAGTTGCTCCTAGCTAGGTCGTAGGTACGTATATAGTAGCATAAGTCTTCACTAATTAGCCTCAATATATTCCTCACGACCGGAGAGACCAGTATAATTAATTAAGTCATTAGGAATTAAATATGAAGACAGAACAGTCGTATGCGGTTTATGAAGTATATACTTTAAAGATATTGCAAATTTCGTCCAACAAACTAAACATTAATTTTTTTTTTTCTTTTTACTCACCCATATAAATTTAATTGAGGTTTTATTTTCTTTTCTGGATCTTCATAGATTCAACCTCTTAGGAGGTTAATGATTTCTACTAGTTTTCTCACCTAAAAATGTATATTGTTTTATTTGACAATTAATTATCTCTAAGTAAAAATTATTAGAATTTTAAAGACATTACCTTTATTATTTTCTTTATGCCAAAGATTGATGAAGTGCACAATGGTGTTACCAAAATCTAGGCTCAAACAGATTCAGACAGATCATCTTGGTAAAATACATTGTTTTTATACATTAATTTGTTAGCCAGTTAATGTACACAACTTTTTTACATAATAATTTGCTTGATAGTGCACTTTATAGGATGTTCAATTCAGAGAATCCACTCTCCAATAACACCAGTGTTAGCAATAAAGAAAATAGAAATGAAAAATAATTGAATTTGTGACATTGGGCACAAAAAAAATTCCATTAATTAAGAACTCTAATTAATCCCTAATAATCATAGACCCATAAAAAAGTACAACTAAACCTTAAATACTAAAATCTTAAATTCTAAATTTTAAATCCTAAATTCTTAAATCTTAAACCTTGTAAAAACCTGAGCGTTTGTTGAAGGCAGCTCCCACTTCCCACAAGTTCTGCTTGGGTTATCGTTGGGCCTTCACAATGTTCCAGAATGTAAAAAATTTCATGCCAATTGAAGCCCAAAAAGAAAGAAAGCCCAACAGCCCGACCCGTCAGTCGAAACCCAAATATCTTTGATTCGGGCTCTTGAATACCGACACGTAAGCTTAAAGCGTCCAAATAAATTCCACGCAAGCGAAAGCTAGTAGAAAACTTGTGTGGCTCATCTCAACTCAGAGCAACCCGCGAAACTCATTACCAATGAAAATCTCTGAAACCTCCATGGCTCATCTTCCCGTTTGCCACGTGTCCTCTTTATCTCCACCCTTTCTCTCCTCTCATTTTTGTTCTTTACTCTGTCCTCTTCCTCTTCCTCTCTCCGTCTTCTTCCTCCCACAATTCCACAGTTCCACTGTCACATTCACATACGAAACCCTTCCCCTCCCTTCCTTCCTCTGAACCTCAAACGCCATGAAAATTAGGGTTACAGTTTGATTCTTACTTCTCTGATAAGTTCCGATGATGGCTACGTCTTCTCTACCGTTACCAGAACTCCATTTTCTTTCTCCACAGATTACTCCCAAACGTCGTCTCGCTCTCTCTAGATTTTATTCATGTAAATCTATTCCTCGGCACTCTAGGTACAGTGTTTCTGTTCGTACGCGAATCCGCGCCATCAAAGATGAAGCTGCTTTAATTGAAGAGAGACAGAAGGAATTGGTGAAAAGAGTAAATGATATAGAATGGAGTGGCAATGGAGCAGCTGGTACTAGCGGGAGCGATCATGGTAGCAATGGATCAGTAAACGGATACGTAAATGGTAGCTTGGGCGTGGTAGAGAGTGAGAACGGGGTCAGCAATGGAAGCTTAGTGAAGTATGTGAACGGAAACGGTGCAGCGGCGGAAATTGTGGATGATGTTGAAGCCTCTAAACTGAAGGAGGATGGAAGGAAGAAAAGGATAGAGGAAATTGGCAAAGAAGAAGCGTGGTTCAAAAAATCTGGGGAAGACCAGGTACGAGTCTTTGATGTTGATTGATGCTTTGGGCTCTGACTACTCGTGACTTTGTTTGAGATTCCATAAGTCAGATGATGTATGAAATTTTCAGGTTGCTGTTGCACCTGGAGGTCGTTGGAGTAGATTCAGAACCTACTCGACAATCCAGAGAACCTTGGAAATTTGGGGATTTGTTCTAACATTTATCTTCAAATCTTGGTGGAACAACCAGAAGTTCTCTTATAGAGGTTTTTGTGTTGTACATTATAGTTATTGCAACAATTGGAGTGGCATTATACATCTTTAGGACTAATTTATTTTCTCCTAGCCCTATAGATCATTATGAACTAGAATTCTAGAAGTTGCTGTAAGAGATATGGCAGGTTAGTTATGCTAGCCAAAGTTAGTTCTTGCTACATAATCAACTCCCATTTGCTTGCTCAAGCTTCAACGGCTAATCTCACTGTTGTTACTTATGAATTTACATTAACCTTTTTGTGGGTAATCTTGCTACGATGTTCTTTTCTTTTTTCAAATTTTTTTTTTCAATATTTTATGTTTTGAGATCTATTACTAGCAACAAATGAGCCTTCTACCGCATAACGTGGTTCGTCCTGAAATTATAGGGCGCCTATATCTGTATTTTATTTCATTGAAAGGCATTATTTGCAGGAGGAATGACTGAGGAAAAGAAAATCTTAAGGCGGAAGGACCTTGCCAAGTGGCTGAAGGAAAGCATTCTGAGATTAGGTCCAACGTTCATCAAAATTGGCCAACAATTCTCCACGAGGGTGGACATTCTTCCTCAAGAATATGTTGACCAATTATCAGAACTTCAGGTTAAATTGGATTTTACTTTGAACACATTTATAAGATTAATTCTCTCAATGAGATATGATGAACTTGTCTCTGTTGTATCATCTTTTGTATTTATATTATTCTTAATTTTATATTGTCATCCTTACTTAAATGTTTTAGTTATTAGGTCAGAGGTACATCTTGTCCATCTACTTTTGCATAAGGGTTGTTCTTTCATAAAGCCGATGACAAAATACTTATGACAGAAAAATAATAATCACAAAACTTTATAACTAAAAGAGAAAACTATATTTGGGTTTTGTTTCTTTATGGCCCAAGCTATCTCATTTTTTGGTTCAGGATCAAGTACCACCCTTCCCGTCAGAGACTGCTTTAGCTATTGTTGAAGAAGAGCTTGGAGCTCCTTTAGGTGATATCTTTGATCAATTTGACTATGAACCAATAGCTGCTGCAAGTCTTGGTAATCATAATTTTATTTTGCATGTACTTGTAATGGAAAGTGTGTGAAACTAGTGCCAGTACTGAGATCATGTGTACCTAAGTTATTGGTGTCAACGTTTCCTAACGCAGGTCAGGTTCATCGTGCAACATTAAAGGGTCAGGAGATTGTTGTTAAAGTGCAAAGGCCTGGTCTCAAGGGACTTTTTGATATTGATCTTAAAAACCTGAGGGTTAGTGCTATAAGTCTATCATGAAATGTCATATAACACTTTTACTTCTGGTGCTGCATCTATAAACGAAGTTTGTTTGTGATAATTATATTATTTTGACTCATACTTATTATCTAATTACTTCATATAAAATTGACAATTTCTCTTAGATATATTATATTATACTTTTTCAATGCCTCAAAATCTGTAATTTTATAATGAAAATTCCTTCCCTCTTCATTGCCTATATTATTTCTTTCTTGTCTACATGGATAGGTGCACATATATTTACTTGTATCCTTCATGAAGGTTTTTTAATATTACAACTATCAGCCTCTGAAGATTTTCAACCACTGTTTCAAACACTCAAACTTCAGCCTCTTTTTTTCCTCCAGGTTATTGCTGAATATCTTCAAAAGGTCGATCCAAAATCTGATGGAGCAAAGAGGGACTGGGTTGCTATTTATGATGAGTGTGCCTCTGTCTTATATCAGGTGATGATAATCTAGTAACGACGTAAAGAACCTAATGAAGATTTCTGCGGGTTGATTGAGAGGGTCTTTTATTTAAACACACAGAAGATAACCAAGATTCTAAGAATGTAGTTGAGTTTTTTTCTTTTTTTAAAGAAAAGACATATTTAGAATTTAGAACTATTTATGTTGCACAAGTATAATCTAATTGAGGCATTTTTGTTGTGCATTATAGGTTTTAGTTCACTAGTTATTTATGAACTTTAGAATTATTTTGTGAATGTTAAAGGCTAGCAAATATATAACTAGCAATTTTGGTGCAAAGAATAGGGAAGATGGAAATAATTGAGAAAGAGAATGTGGAGGGGAGAGAATGAGAGATAGGGAGGGTTGCATGCATTCTGATCAGCAAGATTAAAATTTTTTATTGCTGTGATCAACAAGAGTCTACCTCATTATATTGAAAACAGAGTTGTGCAAAAACTAGTTTTTAAGAAAACCATTTAATTAACATAAACTGTAGGAACAGACTATGCATAAGAATGGCCATTGAGGTTTTAACTCCTGCTTAACAGATCTTGTTCTTGTTTCAGTATGATTCATTTGTAATTCATATACTTCAGCGCATCCTCATCTTTCTCTTATTCTGTGAATGTAACATGAGCTAACTTGTTTCAGGAGATTGATTACACCAAGGAAGCTGCTAATGCAGAGCTTTTTGCAAGTAACTTTAAAAACATGGATTATGTCAAGGTCCCTACAATCTTCTGGGATTATACCACACCACAGGTTAAAGCTTCACTGTCCATGGATATAGCCAATTTACATCTTTCTCACTATGGGTCTAATATAGTCCTTTTTTTCAAAAAAAAAAAAAATTTATATGAAATGCAGGTTCTGACAATGGAGTACGTTCCAGGGATTAAAATAAACAAAATTCAAGCTTTAGATCAGCTAGGGGTTGACCGAAAAAGGTTCATAGAATGTCTTTGTTTTCCTTGGTGAAATCACTATTGGCATGTTATGTTTACTTGTACACTTCTCAGCTGAGAACGACATCTAATTTAAGATGATTATAATCTTGGTCCTATCTTCTACAGGTTAGGGCGATATGCTGTTGAGTCATACTTGGAACAGATTCTATCACATGGTTTCTTCCACGCTGATCCTGTGAGTTCTTAATATTGAAAATTTGGAATTGATTAGTGGTTTCAGAGTTCTCCTTTTTTGTCTCCTTTTTTCAATTGTCTACTTGGTAAATTGTGTAGTGGAACATGTAAAGTTTACTGTCTTTGAATGTGCTCTTATATTGCAAAGTTCAACCATCTATTGCCCTAGGTACTAGCTGTATGCTACTTATGTTTGTAGATTATCATTCTTTTGCAAGTCTCTTGATGTTGGACTTGCTGTTTTGCATTTTCAGATCAGCTTGTTATCCTTAGAATAAATTTTATATGCTCCTCCCCCCCACCTCTTAGACATTTTCTACCATAGTCTGTCCCTAACTTACAGATCCAGATTAAGGTTAGTATAAGGGTGGGAGCACCACTTTACTGTTGCCACTGATATTGTCTGGTAACTACTTGGTCATTAAAGTGGGTATAAGCACCATAGGTCCCAATTTGGTCTGGACACCATCTAAAGCTCATATTCTTATTTGATGAGGATACGAATATGGGATGTCCTGGGATAATATGTGCTACCCAAGTCTCACGTCGGGTAGTATGGAATGTTTGATGGGGTACTTAAGTAGTTTGGTTGAGGGATGATTCCCCAAGTTACTTGGGTTCCATAATTATACCATTTGTTTGAACATAAGTAGTTATTGACCCAAAGTTACTGGTAGTATATAGTTTGTGTCTTGTTTACTCTTGATACTGGTCAAATGAGGAATTATTAATTCTTATGTTTGACATTCGGTGCTCTATCTTACGTGTAACTAAAACATGCTTATATGCTTGCAGCATCCGGGAAATATTGCAGTTGATGATGTTAATGGTGGTAGATTGATATTTTATGATTTTGGAATGATGGGAAGGTTTGTTCTTAGTCTCTTGCTTCTTAAAACATGAGTTTACCAGTAATGCTATCTTGAAGCTTGGGAGATGATTGTCTCTGCACCTTTTATCTCTGTTGTGCCTTACAGTATTAGTCCTAACATCCGAGAAGGTTTGCTTGAAGTATTTTATGGGGTCTATGAGAAAGATCCAGATAAGGTTATTGTATTCCTGTGGATGCTGTCCTATAATGTTATGAATGTCATATCCCATTCTTAACTGAATATTTACTAAATGAATCTTGTGCATTGGTGTAGGTCCTTCAAGCAATGATTCAAATGGGTGTTCTTGTCCCAACTGGAGATATGACTGCTGTTAGACGAACAGCTCAATTCTTCCTCAATAGGTAGCCTATTTAACCCAGTTTGTGAGAGTATATCAAAGTAGAAAATCTCCAATGCTAATATTATTTCTATAAGTCAAATTTATTTTATCAAAAAGTATATTATGAGCTCTAAATAACTTATTGCAACATTCAGGAGAATGCAGAGTTCATGTAAATTGTCCCTTTAAATAGTGGAATCTAAGCCTTCAATCCTGGAAAGAATTTTTTAAGTTCAAGACAGCTGTGGGTTTCTTTGTTACTAGATATTAAGATTTCTTCAATGTGTTTCACTTGTATCTGATCGCCCTTGAGAGGGTTTGTGCAGAAGCACTTGTCTATCCGGATTAGTTATGTTAAAATTACACTTATTTGTATTTAAATTTTTATGACCAGTTGCTGATTCCAATAGGTTTTCCTTTTCCTTTCCCACTAATATTGCGTTGAATAATTTGTCTGCACTGATTAGTTATGTTGGCAATCTGCTGAAATCTATTTGGAACTTTTATTGAGCATTTCTGATCTAGAGTTCTTCAATTGTAAAATCTTCTGTAGTTTTGAAGAGCGCCTTGCTGCACAAAGGAGGGAGAGAGAGGCAGCGACAGCCGAACTTGGTTTCAAAAAGCCTTTGAGCAAGGAGGAAAAGATAATGAAAAAGAAAGAACGTCTGGCTGCTATTGGTAATGCACCTGGTGTAATTATGAGTACCTTTAGGTTTATACCTTATACTATTCAGTCAATGTAAATCATATGACAATAAATGATTATTAATCTGGTCATATGTGAGGAAGTAAACGGGTGAATGATAGGGAAGATTATTTATTATGTATATTATGGCTCACCTAGCCTTGTTCCTGTCATTTATATGTAGCGATTACTGAATCCTTTAAT
The DNA here is from genome assembly GCA_031216115.1 of Senna siamea. Lineage (NCBI taxonomy): Eukaryota > Viridiplantae > Streptophyta > Magnoliopsida > Fabales > Fabaceae > Senna > Senna siamea. Next base: position 15,422,874 of record CM062359.1, on the reverse strand, counting down.
TTTTTTTCCGTGGTTTAGAAATTCTTTAATAATTTTATCCTGTAGCTTATATGTAGGTTAAAAGTCTTATATATATCTTTATTAGTTATTACATGTACTATGTTTTTTGAACCTTTGGTTGGTTTTCATAAAAAATAATAGGATTTTGACAGTGAAATTTGACATGCCCCAACACAACTGTAGTCATTGTGTTTTGCATTTGGACTTCCGTGTATAAATTAGTTGGGTATTTATGTTATTAGTTTAATAACAGTATGCGACCAATAAGGCTTATCACTTTTATACTTTTGAGAAAAGGACGTTTGGCACTCATAGCTGTCTTACTTTAAACAGGTGAAGATTTATTATCCATTGCTGCAGACCAGCCCTTCCGATTTCCTGCTACATTCACATTTGTTGTTCGAGCCTTCTCAGGTAAATATAAGTTAGGTTAATACATCAGTTTTGCATTTTTTTTATGCATGTGATTATAATGCAAAAAGTCAATGTTGTTTCTGCAGTGTTGGATGGCATTGGAAAGGGTCTTGATCCACGATTCGACATAACTGAGATTGCCAAACCGTGAGTGTTGTCTTTATTGTTTATAAATTTTCAATTCCTTTTAAATGTCCAATTTTAAGCTATCTGTTTTGCATATTTAACATTGTGAGCCTGCTTTGCCTTGTAGTTATGCTCTGGAATTGCTAAGATTTCGTGAAGCAGGGATTGAAGTTATCATAAAGGTAGTGACAAACATTTTCTGCTGTGCTTGTATTCAGTCTTAAAAGCATTTCTTTTCTCATATCCATCTTGTAAGTGTACAGGACTTCAGGAAGAGATGGGACAGACAGTCTCAAGCATTTAACAACTTATTTAGACAGGCTGATAGGGTTGAAAAGCTTGCTAACATAATCCAAAGACTGGTATTACTCAAAATTTTCTTTTTATGATGTGTATCTCTTAATTGGTTCTGGACTTCTGATAATCTGGACCTCGGCTAACTGCATTTATTATTTTCTCAGGAGCAAGGTGATCTGAAGCTCCGAGTTCGAGCTCTGGAATCTGAGAGAGCATTCCAACGTGTTGCCACCGTCCAGAAGACAATAGGGAATGTGAGTCAGGCTTGCCTGTAACTTTCTGGAATTATATAGTTTACTTCTCACTTGAGATGAGACTGTTCTACTTCTGTAAATGCTCATATTTTTGTCATTTCTAGGAGGTATGATGGCCTGTAAGTGATTGATGGATGCCTATAACTTGTTACCACTTGACATAACTGTATTCCATTTACGCATTGTTAGCCACTTGCACATTTTCTTTAACCATTTTTCAAGGTTAATTTAAGGTATTATGAGAGGAAAGACCAGAAAAATATGCTAGGTAGTGGCATGATGCGTATTGACTTTACTGTTTCTATCAATTAACAGGGTGTTGCTGCTGGGAGCTTAATAAATCTTGCAACGGTTTTGTATCTTAGTTCTATTCGTGTAAGCTGTTCTTGCTGCCCTTTCTTTCTCATGGTTATTATCAAGCCAATTGTTTCTCTGGTGCTACCTTCTCATTTCTTTGTCACATGTTCTCATTTTCAGGGCCCTGCCATTATAGCATATGCCTTATGTGCATTTTTCGGTTTTCAAGTTCTCCTTGGCATTGTGAAGGTCAAGAAGCTAGATGAACGGGAAAAATTGATAACAGGGACTGCATAATCTACTAGCAAGTAAAGTAGTCTGTAATTTCCTCACAACTGCCTCTACAATCATTGTTTTGAATGTTAGTTCCCTTGGCATAATTCTTTTACGCCGTTTGTTTTGAAGGGAAATCTTTCTTTGGAAAAATTTTTTGGACAACAAATTTTCTTGTGTTTGTTTTGCTAGAAAAGGAGATTTTTCTTTGCAAAAATTTTCTAATGATACAAAATTTTCTTCACATTTTCAAAGAAAACTTCTTTTAAAAAAAAAAACAAAAAAGCAAGGAAAGTTGGGTAACCATTTTCTATTTTTTCTCCAACTAGCTACTATGAGCTTAAACCATACATTACATACACACATTCATACACATGCAAGTACCAATGTTTTAAAAACCACATTGGTCATTAAATAGAAAAGGTTGTCGATGAGATGATGCTGTAAATTTGTAAAAGAAATAAAATACATTATTTTTAATATAATATCTGAATGGCTTGTTACAAACCTTTTTAGTTTTGTTCTCAGAGGTGAGCCATAATAGAGGATGGGAATTAGATTTCCTCTTGGAATTTTTTTTTTCTAGGTATAGTACTTTAGTTGAGTTTTTTGGTCCCTATTCAACCCAGAAAACATTAGGTTGCAGATCTAAAGTTTGGAAATGCTTTAAAAAATTTGCTTTTTTAATTGACTCGACCAATTTTCTAATTTTTGGTTCTTTTGGCTTTGATTGACTCAATGTGGTTCGGCCACTTATCTAGTTCAACCAATCAAATTGTCTGCTCAGGCCAGTTTTTAAAGCCTTGGTGAATACATATACATTCGCATGTAAATGCACACGTGTGAGTATATACACATACACGCCTACACACAAATATATATACATGTTTATATATACACATATGTACCTATATGGATATATATATGTATATATGTAAGTACACACATTCACATTCACATGTATGTAACTATATACATACACAAACACTGACAGAATACATACTTGTGTGTATAAAGCCACATAGAATGCACACACATGGAGCCGCATGAGTATACAACATGTAGAGGCTTTGCATGTACAAATGTGTATGCTTTTTTTTTCTTCAATTTTTAAAATATAATATAAAATAATTATTATAATTCTAAAATAATAAGAAGTTATTTAATTCACTCATTTCTTGTAACTTCTCATTATTTGTATTTTCTCTCCCATGTTCTCGCATCAGATCACATTTTGTTTTATATTTTATATTATAAAATAATCATTTTATGAGGCCACTAACCAGAAGGGTCCAAAGTCATTATAATACATATATATACAAATTCACATATATACATAGACAAACACATGCACATACAAATGCACTAGTAGACAGATATATATATGTGTGTGTGTGTGTGTACTATATAGATATGCGTATGCATACTAAATGTATACATGTACAAGCCATCATGCTTGTGTTGCATCACCACCCACTTTACCACCATTGTCTATCATTTAACCTTTTTTTTTTCCCTCTTTTCTCATGTGATCCAAACAAAATAAAAATTTCCAAAGAAAAATTTTAATATGAAACAAATGACAAAAGTTTTTGCTATGGAATTATTACAGTCATGTTCACGTCATTGCTATGGAATTATTATTTTAGAATGTCTTTGTAAAAAAAAGTTTTCTTAAAAATTTTCCTTTTTTTACGAAACAAACGGATCCTTAGCCTTTGTTTGCCACCATGGGGGGACATGAAACGAGATGGTATTTACTAAAGTGAATGACTGTGTCAAATGCATATTCTGATTTGTAAGTTAAATTTTTGTCTGGCTATACTTGTGCAGAACTATTCAACTGTGTTTTTCTATTATCTTAGGAGGCACATGGGTATATTTGATATCTTCACCTTGGTGATAGCCCAGTATCAAGTGTAAGGAAATTAAGAACTTAAGATAAATAAAAGTAATTCAAAATATACACAGGATATCAAAAATGTGAAATTCTTGAACTATTAGCACATATATTCTTATGTAATATGATGCCATGCCTGCATACCAGTTGCCTCCTTAGACAGTATAAGATAACAGTTAAAGGTGCTAAGTATTCCTTTGCTTTACATCGTGCTAGGTACAAGTCTGAAACTTTGTTTTGCCCCTTGAACACATTATCTGGTGTCCTTTACTTGCCCTTTAATCTTATTTTTTTTCCCCTTTTTCTTCCTTTGATTAGGCTCATTGCAGAATTAGGATGGGTCATACAGCTCGTTTTTGTATGTAGGCCTCCACAAGAAGCAAAGGATTAGGAGCTCAAATTAAGTTAGACGCGACCTTCGAAGAGACAATAGCATATGCAGAAAAATTTCAACTGGTCAATTATGTATGAAGGTTTCGACAGGCTTGAGGCTTCTGTTAATTATTTATTGCTATAAGGATCGGGTTACGTTAGGTAGCCAATTCATTTTTGTTATTAACCTGAGCCCGCTTCCCAGTATATTCACATAATCTGTATTTTCTACACAGCTCGTTATGTAGGCATAATGTAGAATTCATTGTTGTAAACTTGTATATGGTATAGTGCAGCTTCCTACTAAATTTGACAGTGGTAAGCTGTCTGAAGCTGTTACTTAAATTTATTCAATGTAAATGTAAGTATGCTGAATTTAAATTGCAGTGTGAACTTCGATGTTTGTTCCTGGTGGTTCTGCGAGCGATTTAGAGTTTAACATCCAGAACCAGGTTCATCATTGCGCACACCGCACCTATTTAATATGCAATTGTCCACTGCACATCCGACAAGATCTCCGTCTTTAATTTTATTTGTTTGCTATTACTGTTTCTGTGGGGAAGAAATTTTGTCCATTTGTTCAGTCATGTGCCATTAATGGTTACCCTTCCCCATGACAATTAAGCGGTATGCATGATGACATAAGAGGATGTAATGAAACAGTAAAACGACAAAAGTGTCCCAAGGATGGAACAGCATATGCTAGATGGTTTGCTAACGTTCTAATTGACGGTAAAAGATTTTTTATGTTTAATTTTAATTGAAAAACATGATTGAGCATGAGATTCTTAACTGTGGCAATTGAGTCATTTGACTTTGGTCTCTGGGACTTGGGCTATAATTGGTAGAATAGGAGTGGTGGTCTATTCTTCAATTATCTCAACCTTCAAATTGAAAATTTCCGAAGAAAGTGGGCAGGTTAGCTGAACCCAATTGAGAAGACAGCTATTGTGTTATTAATCAAGTAGATCTCAACCCCGAGAAGTACGTCGGATTACTGATTAATGTCATTCAGAATGTCAATTACTTGATATGGCCCATGGGTCTACAATTCAAATCTAATAAATAACTAGTCAAAGTGTCTGCCTCGTTTCTTTCAATTGTGTGGGAAACCAAAATACTACTACTAATAATAATAACAATAAAGTTAAAGAATTATTAAGGAGACTTGAGTTTACCCCCGTAGTAATAAATTAAAATTTAAAATTTAATTAAAAAAGTTTTTATATTTAACGTTTTATATTATTTTAAATAAAATTATTTTTAATAAAAAATATCTGTATGAAATAAAAAAAAGAAGTTAAAGAAGTTATTAACAACTCATTAAAATGTGTTTTTCAATGAATTTTTAGTGAGTTTTGATATACTTTTACTTATTATAAGTGAAAAGGTAAACATAATTTTATTCTAGAAGGAAAATATGTTTTTGTCCTGTAAAATTTAGGCTTATTTTAAATTTCGTTGCTAAAATTTTATTATTTAAAATTTTTTGTCTTAATTTATTTTCATTCTAATATCATCTAAATTAATAATAAAAAATGTAATATGTTAATTACATGGTTAAATTTTTTTAATATTTGGCATAATTTTATGACCTAAGCACAAAAAATAAAGTACTTTTATCTTTAGTTTATTCTTCCAAAAAATTTAAGACATTATATTATCACTAATGTCATATCGGAGTAAGAATTTACTTAATTCAATTTATATTTGTAGTTCCTAATGATAATCCAACAGATGGTTTGATAAATAGGTTAATTTTATTATTATAAAAATTTAAGATAAAATAAAGATAAAAAGCAAATTTTAAAAACAAAATTGACAGAAAAAAAAAAAAACGGGAGATGAAATATCAAACGTGTTTTCCTTTGAGAATTGGAAATTTTCTTTCTAGGAAAGAGGATTTGAATTGTAGGGGAAAAATATAATAATCTTGGATGGATTGCGATTGCATGTGCGAGTATGTGATGCGTTGCGTCGATGAGCTCCATGATTGGAAATCCTAAATATTTCATCAAACAGATGTGATACTGTGTTTTCATTTCCTATCATGTGGTCAAATCTGAAGTACATTAATTATCTTTCATAGAATGATTTAATAAATTAGCCTCCATGTACGATACAGAATTTTCTTATGACATTAGAAAAAAAAAATTCCATCCAAGGGCAAATAGTTACCAAATAAGATTTATGTAAAATAAATATTGTGTAAGATGTTTTATAATTTTACATTAGTGTAAAATTGTATGACAATAGTATTTATGATAAAAACTCTCAGTCCAACGGTAGACTTATAAATTTTTTTAATAATGGTTAATTTGATAATATATTAATGGATATTAGAAGGATATTGAATTGATGTTAATTGATCCAATATTTCTATATATAGCTGAGTTTCTTCGTATACTTACACGCTGTGTATTTAAAAAATTGTGCATTTTTTTGTTAAGAGAAAGATAAACAAAAAAGAAAAAAAATATTTTATATTTTTAAATAATTTTTAATTTTATTCTTAAAATTTTTTTTGTAATTAATTTTATACTTAAAGTTTTAAATTGTAATCAATTTTATTTCATGACTTAATATAATTTAAATTACTAATAAAAAATAGCGATATGACATTTAATAATAAATTTTAAAAATATTTAAATATTAAATAAAAATATATATTTTTAAATTATAATATTTTTACTCTTACTTAATTACTATCACACATAAAAAATATTATATCATTATTTTTTATTAATAATTTAGATGATATTAAATTATAGGATAAAATTAATTACGATTTAAAATTTTAAAGATAAAATTAACTGTAAAAAAAATTTTAAAAAAAAATTAAAAATTAATATAAAATTTAAATTTATAAAAAATATTTTTACAAAAAAAAAAATTTGACCTCAAATTTATGTAAGTATCTTTAAGCCACTGAGGGCGTTTGGACAAGCAGGGACCAAAAAGAAAAACCCTCTGAACTGTACATTTACGCTTTTCCTTGTTAACCACTGTACTGAATCTGATCAGAGTACGTAGTCTTCTTCAGCAGATGTGCAAAATTATTATAGGCATCAGTAGACAGACTTTTTTTCTAGTTAGTACGATTGCCAGATTGCAGAATCTAAATCTCACCAACAAAAAAAAAAAAGGCATTCAGTAAAACAATGAGCAAAATAAAGGTACAGAGGAAAATGAGGATCCTTTACAATTACAAATGGCTAATTTTGGAGAAGCAATAATATTATAGGATGATTACATACAACAAAACAAAATATTTATTTCACATTACAAGCTAACGATCATTGTCATTAATTATTGTCATCAAGGTAAAGAGTTGGTGTAGATGTAGTCTTCATTCTCCACAACGTTTTCTTCCCACTGACCATTTCCTTCCTTGCACTCAAAGCCCTGCTTTTCACACCCACCATTTCTTCTCTGCATATATATATATAAAAATAATCAATTACTACTCCAAAAACTTTGAATTAATCCAATTAATAAAAAAACCCAGAAAATGAAATTCGCCAAAACACAGTTTCAGATGTAAAAGAAAAGAAAGAAGATTCAAAACTCACAACATTTGGAGAACTACTGCCAGACCCCACAACTAGTTCTTTCTTAACTGCTTCACTCTGAATAACGTGTATCACATTGAAGATGAATACCAGAAACAGAACGAAAGCTAGATTCGAGAGCTTCATCGTTTCAAGTTTGAGGTTTGAAGCCTGTAAAGTAATGTGCGTATATATGATGATGATGATGATGATGTACAGTGTTTGGTACATAAGGAAGGAAGGAATGTGTGAAATGTGAAGAGGACAGCACCGACGAGATGATTATAAAATGAAGTTATATATTGTATTCGAGAGTTTCAGCTTCTTCTTTGACCTGTCTTCGGATTCCTCAGCACAAAGCTCGCACATCAAGACCTGCGTTGGCTTATCTTGGTGTTTTCTCGCCAAATATATATTTTATAACAAAACACTTGTCCAATGTCCGCTTTCTTTCATTAATTTATATAAACTCAAATTCATAAAATTAACACTCTATTTTAGTACCACCTATTTCTTCTACTTCTACCCTCCTGTGTTTCCAAAGGCCGTATTAACTTTAACTACGTTTGTTATCAATTTTTTTTAGTAAAAGTATATATGATAAATTGATTGAATCTTTTATGAAAATATTTGGTTTAAATGTATTTTTTATCCCTTTAATTTTATAAAAATTTTAATTTGGTGCCCTTGGTTTAGAAATATTAAGACTATGTGATCTTACTTCTTTATTAAATAATCCAATATTCTTATCTAAAATTTGATGTCAAATTTATTAATCGACTGAATTAGATGCTAAATTTAAATATAAATTAATAATTTTTAAATAAATAATAGTGCAATCAATAAATTTTTAAATTCAATACTAAAATTTAAGTTAATTATATGATGAAAGGACAAAATTAGATTATTTTATTAAATAAAAAGATTAAATTATTTATTTCTAAATAAGGGAAATCAAATTGAAATTTTTCAAGCCAAAATATTTTTACATGTTATGATTTAAGTAGAGGATATGAAACTAAATTTTTAAATAAATTTTAGCTAAACTTATATAATCCTATTATGAAACTGCAAAAATCATTTTACTTATGAATCATCTTTCTCTCACTATTAGATTTTTTTTTTCTGTAGATGGTTTCAAAATCTTTAACCAGTTTAAAATTGTATAAAAAATATTTTTCTTATAATTTTAATAAGATTATATCAATTTATTAAAACCTAGTTATTCTATAACCTAATAAGCTAGGAATCAAACGTTGAAGTTTAATTAATTTGGTTAAAAAAATTAACTAAAATGATCGAGGGTTGGTTGGATAGGCTTTTAAAAAAAGACTTTCTTTTAATAGAGCCTTTTTAAATAAAACGTTTATAAAAAATAGTTATTTTACATTTAGATACAATAATAAAAAAATTACTTTATATTAAAAACTTTGTTTGTATACATGTAACATGTATAAAAATACTTATTATGAGTAACATTGGCATCAAGGATGTATATACGAATATTTTTAAAAAAATTAAGATAAGTTACACTTTTATTCTTTAAGAGATATTAAAATTAATATTTTTTTAATTTTAAAAAATTATACTTATTTCTCTTGAAAGAAATTTTTTCATAATTTTATTTATTTTGAACAAAACACTACTTTATTATTTATATACTTAAATATAACAAGTTATGTCAACTTGTCTTAAAGTTTGATGAAATTATATTACGATTTATTTAATTTCAAAAATTACACTTGATATTCTAAAGTTTGATACAATATTATATAAATATTTCTTCTTATTTATTTTCTGCCAATGAAATTAATATTTAACATTATATGTATTTATTTTAAAATAATATAATTATTTAACTGTATTTATTATTTTATTAAAATTCTCATGTTGAACTTTAGTATAAATTTAACTACATTTATTATTATGATAATTTGGGTTCTTAATATATAGATATATTAGAGAGTAAGAAATTATAGAGGAAGAATTTAAGGGAGAGTGCATCCCAAGTCTATTAGTATTATACTAATATATATGATTTTGAGACGAATAACAACTTGATGAGCCCAAACTCAAATACATTACTAGTGGACTTGAGTGTATATCAATTGCTTCTTTATTATTATATCTTGAAAATAGTAAAACAAAAAAGTGGAAAAAAGTTATTTAACTTTCTTCTTTCAAATTTTATAATTTATATTATAGTTTTGAGAATTAATTAGTATTATCCATGTGTGATGCACAATAATATTATATTAATACAAAGATATGTTCAATATGTATTTATAAAATGATATCATATTTTTTTATTATAAATACTATTTTTTATAAAATAATTTGAAAAATACTTAATTAACAATTTTTTTTCATATATCACATAATTAATTAAAACTAAATATAAATAAAATTTTTTATTTATTATATTAAGTGCACAAATAATATTAAAGTCTTCTACTACGATGACATATTAACTTTATAATATAGTTTAAATATTGAATACCTTACTTTAATATAATATATTAATACTGATTATTTAAATATGATTTTCATTATAGATGAAAAGCAATGATACATTTTACAAACTCTTATTCTATTTTCTAACTTTAAAATTCTTATAGATCAAAAGTTTGTTGTTAAGCACTACTTACAAATTTTATTCTCTGTTGCCTGCTTTTTCTTTTAAAAGCAAATCGTAGTTGAGATTGATGAATTAATTAATGTAGTTTAATTGCAGCCATGGACCACCTAACCTTCTCCCACTCTCTTAAAATTCTTTACACTAAATCTACAAGTTACTTATATAAAGAATTTTATCTAAGAATTAATTTTAAGTTTAATATAATTTAAAAATAATTAAATTCAAAAAAATTTATACCATAATATATCCAACATTAATATAGGTAAGAAAAATATTTATATTTAATATTAAATAATCTCTCAAATAAAATTATTAAATGATAAAAATAAAAATAAAAACTAGAATGCTTTTTGGCAACATTTGATTCATTTAATTTACCCCAAAATTTCTTAAGCCCAACATTTACGTTTAAAACCTTTCTCTGAATTTTTTTTTTTTTCTATTTTGAAAAGGATATGATCAACTCCATAAATCTTTTACAAAAGTTTTGGTACTATACTCTAATAGTCAATAACTTGCCATACAAAGTTATGGAATTGGCATGAAAAATATATGAAAAAGGTATTTCACAATTATTGAGCAATGATTTTACACATTATTTTTTGTTGAACACAAAAGTTATATACCGTCATGTGTATTATATACTGACATCTTACTCCTATTTTGGTTTTCAGCACTTATATTTATTAGTATGTAAATAGAGAATTTAATATTTATTTTATAAAAATGACCTTGATTAAATTTAAATTATGATTATTAAAATTTACTTATTTATTAACATATAAATCACAATAATATTAAAATTTTCATTATTGTAAAAAGTGTAAAAAATATTTCACTCTCTTAAAAAATATGTATAATAATCAAGGCTTGAATTAATATGTAAAAACGAGTATTTAGAAAAATTAGTACAAATTTGAATCTTTACTAATTTAACGAAATTAGGTCATAGGAATTCTCTTAACTAATATCCTTAAAAGGATATTTTTAGTTCCGGCACGTGAATATTTTTGGCGAATAAAAATATTCATGAAGTTTTTTCTAAAGTTTAGTTTTTTTCTTTTTCTTTTTTTCTTTCTTCTAGTTTCCTATGTTACAATAAAAATACTAATTATTTTTTTATTAATACTATTATTAATTATTAAATAGATTTAGATGTCTTCATATAATCTATGTTCTTGTATATATATCTTTAATAAATTTGTTATCATTATCTTTAAATTTATTTATTAATACATAGATACTTAGATAAAATTAAAAAATATATAATTTAATATAAAGAGAGTGGCAAACTAAATAAATATTGATTCAGTACTTAATGGACGTCAAGCTACTTATTTTAACATTATTGTCAATTAGAGAAAAGTACTAATACGGTCAGTACATTGTAAAAGTTTTCAATACTAATAATTATTGAGTAAATTATTATTTTCACCTTCAAAAAATTACTAACTTTTCAATTAAGTTTTCTAAAGTGTAACTCTCCTATTTAATCCTTTTAATATATAAATATATTTCAATTATTTTCATAATTTTAAAATTTAAATTGAGAACTTTTTTATTAGACCAAAGGATAAAAATAATTATTAAAGGATTAAATTAAAAATACTTTAAAGGATCATTTTTAAATTATTTTCTAGAAAGAAAAAACAAATAAATAAATACAAGGTGAATTTACTAGATTCCAAGAACAGTATCCTGTCTTGTTTACTGGTTTATCAACTATTGAATTCATTTTAAATTTATGATTTTCATCCAATAATTAATAACCCCACTCTAAGAAATAAAATACTAGCTAATACACTTACAACATCAACATATATAGAATTTACCCAAAATATAAATGCATGAGAATTCTAAAATTTGATCATGTCATGGACAGGTGTGTCCCCCTTGTACGATATAAATTAATCACACCCATAATAAGACATTTGAAAACCGAATTGAATCACTAGTAATCACTCTTGGAATCCATTGAATCAAATTATTCTGGCAAATATTTTATATCAAAAATTTAAATTTGAATTTTGTATATTAAATTAATTAAATGTTTGAATATTTGTAATTTTTTTATTTTTTTAAATATACTTTTTAATTTTGTTAAAAATATTATTAAAAATTTAAATATTAATTTATTTCGTATAAAAAACTAATCCTTTCTCTTGGAAATTTGTGGTCAGAGTAACGCATTTGGTTGAATGCAGTACTCTCATATGGTAGTTAGAAAGAGAAAGAAAGATAAAATAGTAAGAGAGATAAATAAAACAAGATAGACTTATATGGTTTGAAAATAATTTAAAATTAGTATATTTTTTTATAATAAGAAAGATAAAAAATTTAATTTTTAATTTATTTAAAATAAATTATTTATTTATTTTTTATCTTTTTCTTATTACAGAGAATTATTAAAAATATAAAATGTAGAGAATTTAAAATTAATTTATATATAATTACTTATATTTTTATTATTAAATGTTTTAATCAAAATAAAATATATAATTTTTTTTTAAAAAGAATTAATTATCAAATAGATAAATCATATTATAAAGTATACATGTATTAATTTATAATTAAAGAATTTAATAATAAAAATATAAAAATTATATTTTAATTTTTTAATAAAAGACTCCGTTCATTTTTATATTTTTTAATTTTTTTCTTTGATAAGTAAAAAATTGAGAGAATTTAAATTTTATTTGGTTACTGAAACCATCCTATTTGGCATTGTATTGTATTGCACCCTTTCAGTTCCAGACACGAGACATCCCCTTCTTTCGCTTCGGCATCTTCGCTGGTTGTCGAATCCAGCCCGTACTATACTTCCACTAGTCGTTAACGCCGTTACCTCTTCCCTTTATTATTTATTAATTTTCCCTTCCGTCAAATCCTTCAACGCCTCACTTCACGTTTATTTATTATTTGTTACAAACAATTCTCAATTTGAATTATAATCCTTCCTTATTCGTTATTCCTTAATTGACTGCGTAATTGAAAATGCAGAAATGAAAATTTCTGCTTTTAGAAGAAAAGCAAGAACAAATTATTAGTACATGGGAATTGACGGCGTGCAGAGGCGTTAGACGCATGTGCGTGTAGGGCTCAACGATGAACAAACTTCTCTCTCTCTCTCCCTCTCTCCCTCTCTCACACACACTGAGTCACACAGAGAGAGTGTGTGAATGAATGGAGAGACGAAGAGGACGAGGACCTTGTCCTTTACAGACTGTAGTTACTCACTCCCACCAACCAACACTCTCCCACCTGACCAAACCGCCATTTTTAACGGATTTCTCTCTCTCTCTTTGATGTATAAAACCCTAGCTGTACCTGCAATTTCTCTCTCTTCACTCACACTATCTCTCTCTACTTTCTCTTTCTAAGTCTCTTCCAATGTTTAGCTTCTAGGGTTTCGGAAACTCTCTTCTTTCTCTCTCTCTCTTTCTCCCTCAATGAATCATTAAGGTGGCTTTCTACATTCACTCCGATGAATTCCATACCAAACTTCTCTATTGCAGTTTTTTCCCTTTGTTTCCTTTCTTTGCTCTTCTCTGGTTCCGCCTCCGAAGCCGAAGTCCGATCTTTGCTTGAGTTCAAGAAGGGGATTCACACAGATCCGATTGGCAGAGTTTTCGAGACATGGAGCCTTTCCTCACTCAGAAACCTCGACGACTGTCCTCACTCTTGGACTGGTATTGTCTGCGACGAAAAATCCGGCAACGTCACCGCCATAGTTCTCGATAGGCTTCGCTTGGAAGGGGAGCTGAAATTACACACACTGCTTCAGCTCAAGATGCTAACGAATCTCAGCCTTTCCGGAAATGGCTTCACTGGGCGGCTGCCGCCGGCATTGGGGACATTGACCACTTTGAAGCATTTGGATCTTTCTGACAACAAGTTCTACGGGCCGATCCCAGCTCGAATTAATGACCTATGGTCATTGAATTACCTCAATTTGTCAAAGAATAACTTCAAGGGTGGGTTTCCGGGAGGGATAAGTAATCTTCAGCAGCTGAGAGTGCTGGATTTGCATTCGAATGAACTTTGGGGTGATATTGGCGATGTGTTGTCTGCATTGCGGAATGTGGAGCATCTTGATTTGAGCTCTAATAGGTTCTTCGGTGGGCTCGCGCTTAGCGTGGAGAATGTTTCTGGCTTGGCGAATACGGCGCATTTTATAAATTTGAGTCATAACAGTTTAAATGGCCCGTTCTTTGAGGGTGATTCAATTGCATTGTTTCGTAATTTGGAAGTTTTGGATTTGGGTCACAATCAGATCAGGGGGGAACTTCCCTCTTTTGGGTCAATGCCGAGTCTTCGGATTTTGCGTCTTGCGAGTAATCTGTTATATGGGTCAATATCGGAGGAGTTGTTAGAAAGTACAATGTCATTAGAAGAACTGGATCTTAGCGGCAACGGCTTTACTGGTAAATGATTTCAATTTCTCTTTTGGCAACTAAATTCCTCATTTCTCTGTCTTTCCTGTTATCCTGTTTGCCACCACACTGAAGTGGGTTTGAGTAGCTAGTTAATTCATTCAGCATATAGGCCAATGACATTATTTTTTCTATAATCTGGTTCTCTATAATACTATATCGTTTCCTTAGCATGGATCTATGTTTATTTCTTTCTTTTCTCTTTTATTTGTTGTGGGGGAAGCGGAGTTGGAAGGAACAGTTCTGTCCCTTCAATCATGGCTAAATTCATGAAAAACTCTCGTTATACTAACTTAATTTTAGTGCGCTTTATGATTTTGGTCTCTATAAGTGATAGTTAAAATTAAGCCATTGCGTTTGCTTCCACCCTACCCTTTTATTACTTGAGAGCTAGACAAAAAGAAAGATGCACAAGATTGTATGCGCATGCATTTTTTTTGTAATGTGAGGTTTAGAAAAGGTTCGTAAAGAAAAGTTAGCAATCTTTTGATCGCAGCTCTTTGTTCTACCACAAACTGATGTGAGTGAGGAGGAGTGGAGGGGAATAAATCGTGTGCAAATGTACATGTATAAATTTTAATTTGCATTTTATATAATAGAAGCAATGGGTTATGCAACTAATATTTTACAGAGAAGAGAGAAACATATAGACAGACAGAGAGGGCATGGTCAGGAAAGGGAATGTAGATGAGTACTGATTAAATAAAATGCCTACATTGCATAATTCTTTTGGTGCCTTTGTGTACCACCCTTTGCAATGGAGGTTCAAGGCAACTGACAGGCCTTGTCTGCCACGGGTTAATATAATATGCACACATTGAAGGAAGGAAAATTGCTATGATGGTCTCTGGATAAAGGAGCGATGGACCAAGATCTGTCATTTGCATTGCTAAATCCATGGATTGAAGTTTACAGCCTTTCGTGGAGCGTGGGAGCTTGCTTTATGTTAATTTACCATACTCATTATTGCATATCAAGCTTTTGTTTTGCAATTGAATTCAAAAGTTTCATGTGATTACACCAATTGCATTTTACAATTGTCAATGAAATTTTTATGTAGTCTTTTGATTACATATATATCCTCGGACCTCAATGCTCTGTTACAAGTATCTTATACATTATCTTTACACATGTACAGGCTCAATTCTTTCTATCAACTCTACAACTTTGAACCTTTTGAATCTTTCATCAAATGGTTTATCAGGCTCTTTGCCAACATCTTTGAGAAGATGCACTATCATGGACTTAAGCAGCAATAAGTTATCTGGTGACATATCTGCTATGCAGAACTGGGAAGCCACATTGGAGGTTCTTGATCTGAGTTCAAACAAGCTGTCAGGAAGCTTTCCAAATTTGACAAGTCAGTTTGAGGGATTAACCACGCTAGCCCTCAGGAATAATTCTTTAGTTGGAACCTTGCCTCCTATGTTGGGAACCTATTCTAAGTTGTTTATGGTTGACCTAAGTTTAAATGAACTTAACGGGCCTATTCCTGTTAGCTTATTTACTTCAACAACATTGACAAGCCTGAATCTCTCTGGAAATCATTTTACAGGGCCAATTCCTCTTGAAGGTTCAGGAGCAAGTGAATTAATACTTATGACTCCTTATGGGCCAATGGAATATCTTGATCTATCTAGTAATTCCTTAAAAGGTGACTTACCTCCTGATATAAGTAGATTGGGTCGGCTCAAACTGTTGAATCTTGCCAGGAATGATTTTTCAGGACAGCTGCCGGATGTATTGAGCAAACTTGTTAATTTGGAGTACCTTGATTTGTCTAGCAACAAATTTGTGGGACAAATTCCTGATAAGCTTTCATCCAGCTTGAATGTGTTTAATGTGTCCAATAATGATTTATCTGGTGATGTTCCCGATAATTTGAGGAGATTTCCTCCTTCGTCCTTTCACCCTGGAAATGAAAAGCTGAACTTACCAAATAGTTTACCTGGAACTACTTCAGTGCCTGATAATATCTCTGATCCAGCAAAACATCATAGTTCAAAGGGAAATATCAAGATAGCCATTATTGTTGCTTCGGTGGGTGCTGCTGTGATGATTATTTTTGTTTTATTGGCTTATCATCGAACACAACTCAAAGAATTTCGTGGAAGAAGTGAGTTTGGTGGTCAAAATACTGGGCGAGATATCAAGTCAGGAAGAATTGCACGGTCTTCCCTCTTCAAGTTCCACACAAATGTTCAGCCCCCGACAACTTCATTGAGCTTTTCAAATGATCACTTGCTGACATCCAATTCAAGGTCACTTTCTGGACAGTCAGAGTTTGTAACTGAAATTACTGAACATGGGTTACCTCAAGGAATGATAGCAGCTAGTTCAGCTTCTGTAAATCCGGATGTGATGGATAACCCTCCCACATCATCTGGAAGGAAGTCATCTCCTGGTTCGCCATTATCTTCCTCCCCCCGTTTTATGGAAGCACATGAAAAACCAGTGATGTTAGATGTGTACTCACCAGACCGGCTAGCTGGAGAGTTGTTCTTCCTTGATTCTTCCCTGGCATTCACAGCAGAGGAATTATCTCGAGCTCCAGCTGAAGTTCTTGGCAGAAGCAGCCATGGCACTTTATACAAAGCTACTCTAGACACTGGTCATATGTTGACTGTGAAATGGCTTAGGGTGGGATTGGTCAAACATAAGAAGGAATTTGCTAGAGAAGTTAAAAGGATTGGTTCTATGAGGCATCCAAACATTGTCCCGTTACGGGCATACTATTGGGGGCCTAGGGAACAAGAGAGGCTTCTTTTAGCTGACTATATACACGGCGACAGCTTGGCTCTACATCTTTATGGTAATTGCATAATTCCCCCTCAATGCTATGTTCATTGAAATGCTCACATTGGTTTTGTAATGGCTATATATAACTATTGTCTGCACTGTGTTATACATTTTCTATACATGGATTTTCCCTTTTGACGTCCTTGTCAATCTCCTAAATGTTCAACAAAGAAGAAAAATGAGAATGGAACGCTAACATGTTCATAAGTTAAAGAAAATACCAGAAAGGGAGGGCTTCATTTTGTTATAATTGTTTTTCTGTGTGATTGCTTGTAGGCTTGCCTAGTTATAAAACAATAAGGTCCACCCTGTAGATTATCTCATATGAAAAGTCAATGAATCCTTGATTAATCACCTGTAACGAAAAGATCTCTAGTTTCTGGTTTTGTTCCTAGGCAGATGTGATATAAGTGAGGTGTGCGGGGGTTGTGCTTCTTGAAAAATATGCCCTGAACCTTAAATTCTTTTTTGAAAAAAGTAGAAGTTGGTTTTTTTTTTTTTTGGGGGGGGGGGGGTGGTGTTGTATGACTCTGAACTCTAGTCAGTGTCACTATTAGAATTGCTTAGATATACTGCATAATAAATCCCTGAAAGTTTGTGGAGACATTTATATTCAGGGTCTTGGATGAGCAAGCTGCATGGCTGCTGCTATGCTTAGTTGTAG
Organism: Senna siamea; assembly: GCA_031216115.1. Taxonomy (NCBI): domain Eukaryota; kingdom Viridiplantae; phylum Streptophyta; class Magnoliopsida; order Fabales; family Fabaceae; genus Senna; species Senna siamea. Next base: position 15,404,856 of record CM062359.1, on the reverse strand, counting down.
AGTTTTAGGGACTGTGTCTAGATGTTGGGTTGGGTATTTTAGGTGTTATAATATCTGAATTCATAGCCTGTCAAAGGAGTTGAATTCTTGATTTCTTTTATCTACTACTTTTATGTTTGTGCACGAGTGACATGATATGAGCTCTTTTTTATTTGAGTATAATATCAGTTACTGTTGTGCAGAGACAACACCCCGGAGGTACTCACCATTATCATTCAGCCAGAGATTAAGAGTAGCTGTTGAAGTTGCTCGATGTCTTTTATACCTTCATGATAGAGGGCTTCCCCATGGAAATCTAAAACCAACAAACATATTATTAGCCGGCCCTGAATACAGCTCACGTCTTACTGACTATGGTCTACACCGCCTGATGACGCCAGCCGGAATTGCTGAGCAGATTCTAAATCTTGGAGCACTTGGATACCGCGCTCCAGAACTTGCTTCTGCAAACAAACCAGTTCCATCCTTTAAGGCAGATGTGTATGCGCTTGGTGTGATCCTAATGGAATTATTAACCAGGAAAAGTGCAGGAGACATAATATCAGGGCAGTCTGGGGCTGTTGATCTAACAGATTGGGTTAGGCTATGTGAGCAAGAAGGACGGGTAATGGACTGTATTGACAGAGACATTGCAGGTGGTGAAGACTCTTCCAAAGAGATGGACGAATTGCTTGCAATATCTCTCAGGTGTATTCTCCCTGTAAATGAGAGGCCTAACATCAGACAAGTTTTTGACGATCTCTGTTCTATATCGGTTTGAAATTTTTTGTACATGCATCTGGGAATTAGTATTTTTTTCTGGTTCCTCGACCCATTGTTGTTTTCTGATTTCTTCCTTCTTATCTCATCCTTAATTGGTTTATAGCCATCTGATTTTGGGTAATCATCACATTCTTTTCTTTTCTTCCCTTGTTTTCAAAATTTCCTTGTAAAGAGACAATCGATCCATTGATTAATTGACAGTGCTTGAGTTTGATTTGAAACACTGATGTTTGGATACTATCTTTTTGTTTTTTCTCTCCCCACTTTTGCCTACGTTAATTCCCGATGTTCTCAAATCGAATGTCCTTCTTAGTTGTCAAAAGTGCTTTATTTTTCTTCATAAAAAATTTTTGCCTGTGTAAGGATTAAGGAAGATCCAGGTCTCCATTGTGCGTTCATCGCGTATTTTTGGTCTCAATCATTCATTTTGAAAATTCAAACTTGCTCTTAACAATTTACAGCGAAACCTGTGCCAACCTACCCAATATGTTTCAAAAATCCTAGTTTCGATCAGATATTAATTAAATGCAATGCTGATAGGTTTCCCTCGTGTAACCCCTTTTCCATGATAGCGAGTTATGACTTTTGCATCAAATGAGTTTTCAGATCTTAAAAGTTGAAATGGATCCTTCGTTATTTGTTGAAAAAATTAAAAAGAAAAAAGAAAAAAAATGTTAAAATGTAAAGACTTCTTAAATTTTGACCTTTCCATCAAATTTATTTTTTGACAAATAATTCTTTAAACTTCATTGTGTAAAAAACTTCAAATGTTACTAAATTCATTATTTAAATTACACATCAGCAATAGTAAAAATGTCTTTTTAATTTATATATAGGTACGATCTTTCTTTCCCTTTTTTTTTTTTTTTTCGTTCAGTTTGGTTTTATATAAATATTAAAGGATAAAATGGAAAGAATAGAAATGATTTGGCCCATGAGGTCACCATTAGAGCTGTTCATGGTTTTGGATAACCTATGATATTATCTTGACTCAATATTATGAGTTAATCGTCAAAAATAAAAATGAGGTAAGAGTTTTAAAATTATTACTACTCATTTAATACTTATTCTATAATTTAACTCATCTTAATACTCGAAATACTACTTTAATACTATCTATTCTAATATTTTGTTTGGATTTTTTTAACTTTATTGCGGTCATTATAATCATTACTTATTTACAGTGATTTTTTGGGCCCCTCATCAATGAATTCCCACACACTCATATTAAAGATGTGGTGATGGAATACTCAGATTTGCTTCTTCTTCTTCTTCTTCTTTTTTTTTTTTCTATCTAACTGCGTTTTAACAAAAACAAAAAGCTATTTTTATATTTTAAAATAATAAAAATAATAAAAGCTTATTTGACTTTACACTAACTTTCTATATTTCACACTCACCTCACGTAGTCACATGTTTTTTTTAAAAAAAATCATATTTAATTTTGTATATATTTGTATAATATTTTAAAAACTAATAACTAAAATGTTTTAAAATTATATATATATTGTTTAATAGATTTTTCATTTCTTTGTTGTTATTATTGTTGTTATCCTATAGTTTTAACCAATTTATTTTATATTAGGATTAAACTTAATACAATTATTTATGTTTTTATTTTCAAAATTTTTGAATTAAAATAAAGTATTTAAATTTTTTTAAAAATTAATTATGAAGATAATGAGTTGTATAGACTTTTTTTATTAAAAAAAAATATAAAAATTAAACTTAATTTTTTTCCTTTAAATTAATAGTTAATTTTTTTATTTTTTAACAATTGATTAGAGTTATTTTAAATATTTGAGTGAAGAAAATTTGGATATAGAACTTAAATTGATAATATTAATTAATGGAAAAAAGCTTTAGTACAATTTTCTATCTTGGCATCTATGATTCGAAATGTATTAGTTATATTAACATCAGCTGTAGCATCAGACTCAATTTTTAGTGTTGGAAAAGAAATTGATTATCCCTTTGAACAGTTCATTAAAATAAAAAACTATTTAAACATTTATTTGTCTTGAGGATTGAATTCCTGCCGGTGACAGTAATATTATATAATTTTTTTAATATTTGATTATAGTTATTTAAATATTTTATATATTAATATTGTTGTGTGTGTATGATTGTAGCTTACTCGTGAAATAATAATGATAGATAAGATAGGAACAATGATGAGAATGATAATAATAATGAAAAATAAAATCTTGATTCTTTTATTTATCGTTGTCATAGTTTATGAATTGTAAATATTATTATAAGAGTTTATTATATTAATATATTTTTTATAATTATATATATATATATACACATATTACAGTATTAAAAAATAATTTATGATCCATTACCATAGGCCAAGTATTTATTCATGTCTATGAACTAAGTTTAAGTTTGGCCTATAGGCCTAGAATTAAGCCCAAGCTTATTCATACAAAATCCATGGGGTTAGGCTCATAATTATCCAGAACTAACTCCTAAACATGTCTATTCACTACACAATAAGACATAAGGGTCTCTTCTTTATTCGAGTTCACCATAAATTCGAAGGGTGCTGCGCGATTTACAGAGGGAAGGGGTATTTTGGTTTTTTTTGGTAATTTGAATAAAAATTAAAATGACACTTTTATCAATGCTGATATGTAATTTAAAACTTATATATAAATATATTTAGTAGTATTTAGAGTTTTTAACACAAATAAAAATTCAAAGTTAAAAAAATCTTTTGTACATAAACTAAAATTTATGAGTTTTTTTACATTTTATCTAAGAAAAAAACAGTAGGTAGGTATTAGGCAACTCATTTGTTGACATGGAGAATATTTTTTTTTTTAAATGGAAGAAATAACAGATTCAAGGGTCTATGCGAATACCTACTGTAGCCTCCTCAAAATCCTTGAGGAGGTTAACATTCATATTAGTTACATAAACGAAGTTAACTACTCTATGATTTGCAAGGAGAAAATTAATATCTCGCCCGATTGATGCACCTATTTTGGCCAGTTACTCTTTGTCTCAATCATGTTTGCTAAAGAGCGGTTTGGGATCATGAGTTGTAACCTATGCCAGTCATATGCTCCTTGATGGCTTCCAAGGTTGCTCTGATTCCTATTATAGATAGATTGATAATATTGCCATCATGTTTGAACAAAAAACATCTTCTAACCTTTCGAAGTGGATGACATAACTATCAATCCCTTTCAACTACGGTGCAACCTGCTCACTATGAACTTCCTTTGATCGACCAGAAAACCCATGAGGCATTGAGACCAGTATGCTCGATTTGCTTCAATGATGCTAGGGTTAATTTCTATTATAATTCCTCTGGCTGCTCTTGCTTGTGGGGGTGAACATGGTGGGGATCGTTCTAAATCATTCAGCTCTTCTTGATCTCCTTACTGTGTCAGAATCACTCGACTCTACCCACCCAACTTCTCGAATGTTATTCTCCATGTGTGTGTATAGTTTTTCTCTTTTTGTGTCTGTTAGCGTGAGTCTCCATGGTTCCAAAATATATATTATATCCTTAAGTGCTAGGTTGAGATCTGCTACTATTCTAAAAGATCGTTCGCGCTTACGTTCTAGCAAGATCGTTCGCCGTTCTTTGGTTTAGTTGAGCCCATAAGATGTTGATTAATCTTATGAATCTTCTTATTGCAGATGCATTAACGCAGGACGTAATCTAGATTTAACTGGTTGGTTTCCTTTCAGGTGAGACACGTTGCCTTACTGAGCTCAAGAACTAGTTTTAAGGTTTATAATAAAGTTAAGATAAAATTGTCAAAATTAAAAATAACCCTAAATTTTAAAAACAAAATAGTTACTTTCATATTTTATTAAATAGAAGTATCCAAACATGCATTTCATTATTCACCCAAAAAAGACAAAAGATACATATCATTTTATTAATTGAAAGCATTCAAACAATGCAAGTGCAGCATTATTTCAGCAGGCGATGACTAGTAGGAACCGCAACTAGATGCTTAGCTCTGGGCATAGTAAGCCCAAAGTCCTCGCTCATGTCCAAATCACCTGCCAACATGCCACGTGGAAGCTCCCATTCCAAGCAATGCACAAGTTGAGCCACCACCAATCGGATCACCGTCAGACCCAATTGTATTCCGGGGCAACCCCTTCTACCCGACCCGAATGGTATCAGCTCGAAATCACGCCCTCTCACATCTACACTCCTTCCCTCAAACCGCTCTGGCCAGAACTTCTCTGCTTCGCTCCACGCGCTTGGGTCTCGCATGATGGCCCACGCGTTTATTATGACTCTCGAGTTTCTGGGTATGAAATATTCTCCTACAGTGCAGTCTTGGATAGATTGGTGTGGAACAAGCAAGGGTGCCACAGGATGAATCCTTAAGCTTTCCTTAATAACCATGTCTAAGTACTCTAACTTCTCCAAGTCTGATTCCTCCACCTTCCTCTCCATTCCTACCACACTTTCTAACTCTTTCTGAACCTTCTTCATCACCCTTGGGTTCTTCATAAGCTCTGATAGAGTCCATTCTATTGCCGTAGCTGACGTGTCCATCGATGCTACCAGCATGTCCTGTAACAAAAATCATTACATATGATTTACTTCTCACTCACACAAAAACTGTAATTGTAATTGTTATTTGTTGGTGAACACAAATTCTTCAACTTTGTTTACCAAGATTATAGCTTTGATATTGGGTCGTTCGATGCGGTACTCTGACTCCTCAGTTCCGACGAATCCCAACATGACGTCCACGAAATCCTTGGTTTTCTTGTTCGTGTTCTGGGATTGAACATGCTCGTCAATAATTTTCTCAAAGAAGTCGTCAAATATCTTGCCGACAGCCTTCATGCGACGAGTAAGCCCCTGAAGATCAAGCGCGCCTATGTAAGGAATGTAGTCGCCCATGTTGGGGGTTGCAGCTAGTTGCATGCCCTCCAGCATCACACCCTTGAACCCTTTCTTGTCAAACTCCTCATCCATGTACTTCTTCCCTAGGACCATTCTACAACTCATGCTCGCACTAAGTGTTGCAACCTTAGCACTCAAATCCACACAGCCTCCATCACGGCTTGCTTCTTTGAGAAGATCGATCAAAAGGTCAAGCTCCTCCTTTCTCATAGACTGGAACGTGTTGATTTTGGAGGTGCTGAGCAATTCCAAGGTGCACATTTTACGCATGTCGCGCCAATACGAACTGTATTGGCCGAAGACCATGTTCCTCTGGTCCCATGATATGTACTTGGCAGCCTCGTGGGGTGGTCTGCTAGCAAACATGAGGTCGTGGGTTTTGAGGAATAGCTGGGCAGCTTGGGGTGAAGAGACAACGATGGTTGGAACGAAGCCTAAGCGAAGGTACATGATGGGTCCATGTTTTTGGGATAGTTGGTGCAGATCTCGATGAGGATGAGACCCCAACATGTGAAGGTTTCCTAAGATTGGTAAACCTCTTGGACCAGGAGGTAATTTCGTCGCATTCTTCTTCTTTCTCATCCATAGATAGGATTGAAGGAGATAAGCAAGAGAAAGTAGAAAAACTGCAAACCAAATCATAGTTCAAATTGATCGATGCTTGGGCTTCACAAAGATGTCTATGTACTGTCTACACAATACTGCCACATGCAGTGGGGTTGGTTATCTTAAATAGTGAATGCCACGCTCCTCGCTATTCAAGTATACTCGCATTACAAGTACTGTACATACTTGTATTCGACAATTCTACGTCTAATATCTGTGACATGTATTATTATTTAGAAATTTTTTTTTGTCAATTTAATTCCGTTAAAATTTATTTCTTTGTTAAGTTAAATAGATAAAATTAAAAATAATATAATTTAAAAAATAATTTAATATAATTTGATTTTTTATAACAAATTTTATAAATTATAAAAAAATAATTTTAATCATTTTTTTAATTTTAAATATGAAAATAAATCTTTCTAATAATAAATTTATATTAAAATAACTTTAGAACAATTCTAAAACAAATATAAACATAAATATTACTACAAATTAAACACAATTTAGCATAATCCAACAATATAAAATATAATAAATAAATAAATAATATCTTAATTTACTCGGTACGATTTGATTTGATTCAAATAAAAACTAAAGCCTTCTTACCAAACATATGGATTTTGACAAACTTTCATCCAATTCATCAAATAGCCAATTTTAGTTGAATCAATTTAATTTAGTTTGGTTGAATTCTATTTAATTTGAATCTTCTCACACCTAAAACACTCAACATATTAAAAGATTGAATTTTCTATATTTTGATTGTAATGAAGACCACTTTATTAAATAATGAATGCTGCGCCTTGCTATTCAAGTTTACTTGCAATAAAAGTATAACATGTATTCGACAATTCTACCTACTTCTAATATTTGTGACAATATATTATTATTTAAGAAAATATTCTTGTGAATTTGAATCCGTCAAAATTTACATATATTTATTACACGTTAATAGTTGAGTAGATAAAATTTAAAATAATATAATTTTAAAAATAATATAATTTCTTTATAATTATTAATTTTAATGACAAATATATATATTTTACTAAATAATTAACATGTAATAATTTTATTCATAATTTATATAAACTTGAGTCTATATTTATTGATGAGACATATGAATTGTGATGTATTATTATTTGTGATAATTAAATTTTTCTATACATTAATTGTTTTGAGCTACACGTCAAAATAGCTTGGATGAGGCTATGGAACACTCAACGTATTAAAAGATTGAATTTTCCATATTTTGATTGTAATGAAGACCACTTTATTATTATTATTATTATTTTTAATTTTTTAACTTTTTTCATTGGAAGGTAAAAAGACAACATAACGTGTTAAGATTAAATAAGTTAGCAAATAGCAGTACATGATAGCGACATGTTGTTATTTTTATTAGGAATTTGAATCTAGAGAGAAATTTAGTTTGTGAAGAATAAAAAGAATAAATTTCTTTTTGACAATAATCATTTAGAGAAAGTTTTTTATTTATCTTTCTATTAATTTTTTTTATTTCTTTTACTTCAGAAACTTTACTTTATAAAGTACTTTTTCTTTTCTTCTATTAAGATAAATTACACTTATCATCTTTTATTTTCAAAAATTATATTTAGTACCCTTTATATTTGATAAAATGACACAAACATACTGTCTAATTAATTTATTTAATTTATCTTAATGAAGTTAGTATTTTATATATAAAATATGTGATAGTTCCAAAATAATAAAATTACTTTAATATTTTTATTGTTTTATTAAAAATTTATGTTGAGATTTAGTATGAAGTTAACTGTATTTATTTGTTATATGTAAAATAAGACTATATTTTTTTGTACAAAAAATTATCTCTATTGAAAGAAAATAAATTAAAGGAGAGGTAGTCCAATTTTTCAAACTACACCTCAGGGAAAAATAGGTATATTTACTCTTCTATTTATGTAATTTCACAATAATTAACATATATACATAAGTGAGAGCACATATTATATATGATTCATTTTATTTTTTATATAAAAAATTCATCTCAAAAGTTAGCTTTCTACAAATTCTAAAAATTATAAATTATAAATAAAAAATAAAATTTTATTGATAATTTAATAACAATAATAGAGTAAAGTAAATTATCAAATATATGGTTGAAAAAAGGCTTGATACTTTTAGAGATATAAAAAAAAAAAAAAATCAAAAAGACAAGTTGAAAAATATTGAAAAAAGAAAAAAAAGAAGAAGAAAACATCTTTTTTCTTTTCAAGAAAAAATTGGTCATTTAAAAGGTTAGAGTAATGTTTCGGTCTTTTATATTTAATTAATGTTTTAAATTGGTCATTTAATTAATTTTAACTGTGTCAAAAATAATTATTTATGTTTAATTTCATGGCATAAAAATTTTTTTTAACTTTTAATTAAACATTGTTAAGTTAGTACTGAGTTTGAATGCCATGTGTAAACTTTTTATTTTTTATTTGTTATTTCAAATTTTACTCAAAAGTTAATAAATATAAAAAATTTTAAGAAAGGGTGACGAGTGTCTCTCTTCCCTCTTCTCCTATCTCCTATGGTCCACTTTAACAAGTTTAAATGAAAAAAAAAAAAAAAAGTAAACGTAGAGGCATGAAGTGCGACGGCGGCTTGCAACGGAGAAGGTTTAAGGTTTAGGTGTTTGAAAGTGGCTTGCGACAGAGAAGATGTGTGACAGCGGGAACCAAGAAAGTGTGCGATGAAAACTTGCAATAAAGAAAGTTTGCGATGGCAATGAAGTGCAATAGAGAAAGGGTGCAATAATAATATAAAGCATAAACCTATCATAATATTAGAATTTTATCTTCTAAAATCTCCATACATACATTTTTGCATTCTATATATAGAAAAAAAAGGTAAATTAGAAAACAACAAAATAAAAATTTACTAGTTACTTTTGTCATATGAAACTTTATATTGTCACATAATATCATTGTCACACTTCATTGTTGTCACACTTTGTTATTTTAATCATAGTCACAGCTTGTTATCGTTGTCTCTATTGTAAGTTACAATGCCAGTCAGACTCCATTACTAATTGTAGTCGTAATTGTTATTTTATAAATTGTATATAGAAAGAGAAAATAATGTAGATGAAGAATTTTGTGCATGTTATTAATACTTGTTTAAACAGAGAATCACAACTTACAAGTTACTTTCATTGTGAAAAATTTTAAAATTGTACAATATCGCTACCACACTTTATTACATTGCACTTTGCGACTATAGTCGTCATCACACTCTATCATTGTTGTCGCTGTTGCAAGTTACAACCTCTAACACAATTTATGACCATTTGCAATTGAAGCTTTAAGGGTGACGGTTTTGGGCCCAACCTTAAAGATTCAACATGGCCTAACTCTTGGGGGCCTTCAAGTTGGCCTAGCCTTCATGACCCTCAAGCTGGCCTTAATGTTGTTCTTAGTGTCTATAAGTTAGTCATAATTAAGGCTGCCCTTATCCATAAGTGGAACATGAGGGTCTTTTTGAGCCCTTACCCTTAACCTTTTCTTTAGGGTCTTTTTGGCGGAATTGGATCTCCTGTTGGGCGTTTCTTCCTGCTGTGCTTTTTAGCGGCGGTTTTATCCGTCGCTAAAGTGTGTTTTAATATTATTGCAACGAATATTATTGCTGCTATAACTTTTGTTTAAATAATTAATTTAACAAAAGTTATAGTGACAATAATATTTGTTGCAAAAAAATTTAGCAACGGAAAAAACCGCTGCTAAAACACCCAGCAGCGCCCTACAGGAACACGCCCAGTAGGGAATCTAGACGCCTTTTTGGCCCACCACTTAGGTTCTAAATCCAACCATTAGGCCTCATCTCTTAAGGCTTTTAAGACCTCTTAACTCCTTTAAAACTTTAGGGTTATAAATTCTTTTTACCTTTTTATCCTTTCTCATCCTTTAAGATCTCTTAACTCTTTTAAGTCCTTAGGGTGTAAGCCCTTTTTACCCTTTGGCCCTTTGGATTTAAGGTCTTGTGCCGTCAAGCCGTGAAATGTTAAGTTGTGACTATTTTTTACTTAATTATTATTTGTATTATAAAAAGTGTGAGGATTATTTGACATATTAAAAGAATTAAATAGTAAATATTTTGCACAAAGGAAGAATATAATTTATATAACAATTAAAATATCAAAATACTTTCATATTAAAAATTTTAAATTATATGACAGTGGTATTTATTTTTATAATATTACAAATAATCCATATACTTTGAGACTTAGAGCTTAATTGTAGTAACGTATAAATTATATAGTTATTATTGTCACATCTTTTAAAATTTTTAATGTAAAAGATATTTTGAAATTATATATATAATGTTAAATGCTAAAAAAATAATCTCATACAAAAATAATTGTTCAATAGATTAATTAAGTTGTCATGCAAAAAATGATGAATTTTCAAAAGCCAAAAAAAAAAAAATAATAAAACTAACTCTAAAAAGATTTTGAAAAAAAAGAAAGATAAATGTAACTATATCGTTCACATTATTTCTCAAATTTACTGTATTGCCTTACTATTATTATGAGATATAAGATACATAAGAGCCTAATCTATCCATAAATCTCAATCATCATTATACGGAAAATGGTGGATGAAAAACTTCAAATAAAAATCTCAACAATCTCCAAAACATTCATCTTAGCCCTACCAAAATCCAGCTCTATCTACTATATATGCATACACAAACAGGAAAATTTTATTATCTACTTAGAAGTGTCAAAGATGGTATTGATATTAATATTATTTTATATCAAGTCTTTTAGTCAATCTTTATTTTTTACTGTGTTTATATGTTTATTGTATGTGCAAAATATTGATATTTCTTATCTTTATATATTCAGAGAAGAACAATGCATATTTTAGAAAGTCTAACATTATGTCTTTTACTCTTTTTGTTCCTATTAAAGTAAACTTATCCTATGCAGTACCAACTTAAATATAAACAAATCGACAATTATTAGCACGTAATCACTGTAGGAGAGTTGAAGATCTAAATTATTTCTAATGTTCATGACAGAATCATGAACTTTATTTCTCTTTCACTTTCATCCATTTATGAGGCCCAATTTGATGAACTAAATTTTGCAATAAACAATGCAGACCAAGATGGAAAGTTCTAGAATAAAGAAGAAATAAAAGAACCTACTCCAGGTTGAGGGTACAACTGATTGAAATTTGTCTAAATTTCAAGAAAATCATGGTGGACGATTTTTAAAAATATTAGAGTTGATTGACGGTTCTCATGTTCACTAAGCAAGAGATCCTTAAACTTAAGTGCAAGAAACAAAAAAAAAGAGGCCCAGAACTTCAATAAAAGTTGGCATAGCATGTAATAGGTATGAAACAGATCAACAAAATTTATAATTCTTCAAAGTCATAATCATAAAAAGATAAAATAACCTTAATACTAGATGTGGGCGTATTTCACAATCACTGAAAGACAAAATGCAACAACAAAATTGTAATATGATTACTATAAAAAAGTATTGCAACTCAACTGAGAAAGTAGGAAGGGAAAACATTGAATCTAAACTCCAAAACAGATAGTATGCTATCCACCCAAGAACATATTCATGAAGGCACACTGTCACAATCTCACAATGATTCTTAGTAATACTGATAATGAAATCTGGTTTCAATGTATGCAATCAAAACATACAAATTAACTTCGTTTATTGTGTTATTTGCTTTGTTCTTTTTATCCTTAGTATTAGAAAAAAAGAGAGATGACCCTTAACGTTTAATGACTAGCACCATAAGAATTAAAAGCTTGAAAATATATAAATTGAACAGCATTTACCTAAAATTCTACATCGTCCCTATTGTCGACTGTTCCTTCACAATCATTGACAGAGGCCAGACAGAGTGATCAATGACGAGGGCTCTGGTTTGGGAGAATAGCAGAGATGAAGGCATTTCTGCAACAGCTTCGCACCACGAAATTAAACAATAAGTGAAATGAGGCTGTGAGTGTTCGCTCTATATATAGCATATTCAATCTTCCAACGGCTATTACGTAGAATTCTTGGAGGTGAAACAAAAATAGCTGTTACCTATAACATAGAATTCTTAATTACATTCTAAGTCCCAACTCCTCAAATAGTTATTTAATTTTCAAATATTCAGAGATCCTAATTTTTAAAGCCGTTGAAATTGATTTAACACGCTCAAAGAAACATTAATTAGCAAATCCTCGTGATTTCCTTCTTAAAGATTTTTCAAAGTTTGATTACCTGCACTTACTATTCCAAGCATTGGGGAACAATAGGAAGGGACATTACCAATTTGATTAAGGCTTTATAATATATGTATGTTGAAGACTGTAATGAAGTAACCATGAGGCTCTATATTACCTCAGAGGCTATAAAGTAGGAATTTTTTTTCAATCACTTTCCAGGTAGGAAGTTAATTTAACATAAACAACTTGTAATCTATGTTCCATAAATTTTAAAAAAGAAAAACAATTTCTAATAACCAACAATTGTCATTCAAAACCCACAAGTGTCTTATATATTTACTTCAAAGATAAAAAAAAAATTGGGAGATTGAATGAATTTATAAAAGATCATATTCTTAAATTAATTACGAATAAAAATATAAGAATATTTATAAGTTTTTTTTAATGTTAGTTACTTTTTAACATATTTGTATATTTATTTATAATTAATATATACATTTATATTGCATAAATTCATATTGAAGACATTGTTTAATTATATAATTTTATTTTATTTTATAAAAATTTACAGGAATTTCTATAGGAATATAATTAAATTTATTTTAATAAGAAATACATTTTTATTAAAATAATTTATTGATGATTTGAGATTAATCATTATAAATTTAGAATGGTTGCTTCATTTATATATCATTATTTACTTTTGGTCGAAATCACAGCTTGAATAAAAATACACATGCATTTATTCTAGTTAAGCTCAAGGGTGAAGAAAATTGTTAGATACAAAGAATTTGTAAAATGTATGAAAATTAAATTATCTGTGATTGTTATTACAAGTTTATAAATATAAAAATGCTACAGAGTTTCCATGTAGTGATAATAAAACCAATCTAGATTCTAACAATATGTAATAAAGTCGTATAACTCTTTGCATTAAAAGAAAAGCACATGATTAATTTTAAAATTTTAATTTTAGAACCGTTGAAAGTGGAGGTTCTCAAAAAGCCAAGCGGTGTAATTGTACAAATCATATAGCCGTTGGAGGATTGAATTCATTAATATAAAATTATAAATATAGATATAAGTATCAGCATAGCCCATGAGGAATTACGAAAGAACGGGGTAGGGCTAAGTCTCAGAGTTGAGCACTGGAGAGATGGAATGGCCGCAACGCAGATTGGTTCAAGAAAGCTCAGTGTTTCTGGGTAACTTTCTCTGATTAATTTCTTTCTCTGCAATGATCGTAACTTGTGTTGTATTACTATTTTGTTACTGGTTTGTATAGCATAAGTTACGAGCATCTCTCATAACAGTGAAACGCAATCTTGAATATAATTAGAAACACAACAATCAACAAAAAATGATTGGTTTAAGCGTTTAGTTTTTACGTTTGTGGATGCATCATGCAGGACAAACATATATATTTGTAGTTTCAGAATTACTTGTTGCTATTGACATTTTTTAGAAATTGGATGATGGATTTCTGGGCTTTTGCTAGTTGCTCTTCCTGTTTTATGTAGTTTCTAAATTCAATTCTACTTGTGCATTTTCCATTTCTACTACATGTGTACTTCTCTTGGTATTTTCTGTGTCTTTCTGTTTTCTGATGGGACACTTTCGCTGTCTCTTTCTATTTTCTATCTTCCACTTTTGCTTTTTTTCTTTCGCTTTTTAACACTCAATAGATGTCCAAAGTATATAGTGCATAGCAGCTGGAAAGGGTGTACACACGAAAGGCACAAATTTGTTAAATGTCAACTCTCAGAGCTGTTGCACTTCGTGGATAGGTACATCAACCTATGCGTATCATTCCTCAATTGTAAAGTGTTGCATGTTCTAGATAGGCAACCTGTGTATCTAGAGATGATTTCTCCAAACAGGCATTTCTCACTTCAAACTTTGCTGTTATAAAAAATACTAGGCAAAATTTATTACCATAAATTCTAAATTCCTAAAACCTCAATCTTGATATTCTAAATCTTGAACTTAAATTCTAAAATCTTAAACTTAAATTTAAACTTTAAATCCTAAAATTCAAAACTCTAAACTCTAAAACTCTAAAACTGATCTATATAAACTCTAAATTCTAAAACCTTAAAAACATACAAACATGAAATCCTAAAATCCTAAATATTTTTACTTAGCCTAAATCACTATAATCACAAAAAATCTTAAACTCTAAACCCTAGAATTTAAAAACCTCATCTTAAAACCTTATATCCTTAAACCTTAAATCGTAGTCCTTAATCCGTAAAACATAAATACTAAAATTCTAAACTTTAAACTCAAAATATTAAATTGAAAAACTTTAAATCCTAAATTGTAAAAACCCTAAATCTTATCCTAAACCTTTTAAACTAGTCACTATAAACCACTTTAAACTCTAAGCTTCCCTAAAACTAGAATCTAAAGCCTAAATGCAAAATCAAAATTCTAAAACCATAAAAGCCTAAATTCTAAACTCTAAAATATTGTTAAAATTTAAAAATTTTCCATTAAACTTAAATAAAATTATTTATAAACTAGAATAAGACTGTATTCGCACATGAGTACTTATTTTATAAATGAATTCATATAAATCATATATAAATATGTCCTAGAATTTATATAAAATTTTACAGACTTGAGTCTGTAAGAATATTGTCGCTTGCAAATATATATTTCCTAAAAAAATGGAGCTTACGGAGGAAACAACAACATATATGAAGTGGCAGTTTTCATTTTGGAAATTGACTTGTGTTTTCGTCCTTCATGCAACACAACTTTCTTCTCATCCTTATCTAACTTTAATCTTCATGTGTTTTCAACCTTCTTGCTTTTCTTCAGAACAATAAGGAATATAAAAAGAAAAAGCAAATTATTCTTTTTCCCTCTAAATTAACTTAATTTATCTCTTATACCAAATTCACAATATTGTTTATCTCGGGAACCTTTTTCTAGCTTATTCTCCTTGTAGAATCATTACTAGGAACAAAAGGAATTTTTTTCTTTCTCATCTATTTAATGAAAAAAAATGATAATAAGATAAAATTTGTGTTTATTATAATTTTTTTGTAGTTTTAAATAGGAGTATCAAAATGGACCAGTCCAACCTATCCCACCAAAAGCTTTCATTTTTTAGGGTTGGGCTAGGCACGGATGGGCAAAAATTTTTGGCCTAGCCCAACCCTTGAAGAGCCATGGGTTAGGTTGGGCTTGGCCCATGGACCTTCTTTTTTTAAATATAATTTTTTTAAAAACAATTTATTTTACTTAATCCAAAAAATATATATGAATAATTTATTTTATATATCAACATATTAAGAACGACTGTTGCCAATTGGCTTGCACAAAACACAAAAAAAAAAAACTTAACCTTAAAAAATAAAACTTTAAATTCCTAAAGCCAAAATCCAAAACCCTAATCCTAAAATTCTAAAATTGTAAAACAAACTTTAAATCTTACAACCATAAAAGCAAATATAAACCCTAAATATTAACTTTTAAAATCACACGATCTAAATCTTAAACCATTAAACTCCTAAATCTTAAACTTTAAACATTAAAACCTAAACTTCAAAACCTTACAACCCAAAACCCAAAACCTTAAACTCTAGAACTTAGACCTTAGAGGGGCCATAGTCCCTATAACCTAAGCCTAAGACCTAAGACCCTAGACACTAGATCACAGACCCTAGATCATAGACCTTAGACCATAGATCTTAGACCTTAGAAATTAGACCTCAGAGCTTAGAACTTAAACCATAAAGCATATATATCTTAAACCTTAGAACTTAGTTTTAAGACCCCTCACCTCAGAGCTCAGACCTCTTACCTAAAGCTTAGAGCTCGTAAATCTCACAACTCAAACCTCAATACTGAGACCTCTCAAACCTCTTTGACATATAGACCTCAAACTTCTCCGACCTCTCAGATTTTAGAACTCATACCTTAGACCGTAGATCTTAGATATCAGATATTAGATTTTAGATTTTAAACCTTAGACCCTAGACCCTAAACACTGGTCCATAAACCATTGACCCTCAACTTTAAACCCTCTACCATCGACCCTTAACCTTAAACCCTTCATCCTTTACCCTCAACTTTAGACTCTATAAGTTATACCCTAGACACTAGTGGCTAAACACTAGACTCAAGGCCCTAAACCTTAGACGCTAAACCCTAAAAATTATTCCTTGTACCTTATACCTTAGAACTTAGAAATTAGACCTTAGACCTTGGACTATAGACCATACACCATAGACCTTATAGACATTAGACCCTAGAACTTTGACCTTAGACCTTAGACCTTAGACCCTTAGACCCTCAGACCCTTAGACCTTTAGGCTCTTAGACCTTAGAGCTCAAATATGAGACTTTAGAACTTAAACTTGATAACTCAGACTTTTCACCTCAACTCTTAAACCTCTCAAACGTTTCAAACCTCTTAAACCTTGGACCTCTCAGTCTTAAGACCTCTCAAAGCTCAAAATTCTCAGACCTTTTAGACTTCTTTGACCTCAGTAGTTAGACCTCTCAGACATTAGACCTTCCAGACCTCTAAGATAACTCAGGTTTCAGACTTTTCAAACCTCTCAAACTTAAGAACTCTTAAATCGTAAACCTCTTAAACTTATACCTTTAACTTCTTAGAACTCAGACTTTAAACATATACCTCAAACAAAAACTTAGTCCTTAGACTTTAAACCATAAACCCTAAACTATTGACTCACGAAGCTCAATCGTTGACCTTGGACCCTTGACTATATAAACTCTTGACTGTAAAACTCAAGATTAATCCTAAAACCTTGAAACCCAAAATCGTCTACCATTGACCTTGTAGAATCTTGACTTTAAAACTCAAAATACTAATCTTAAAACCTTAAAACCTAACACCCTACACCATCGACCTATATCCTTAGACCCTCTCAATAATTGAATCACAACCCTAAACTCTAGACCCTTAACCTTTAAACCTAGTCCATCAACCCAAGATCTAAACCTTAGACATTAGACTTTATACACTAGATGTTAGACCCTAAATGTTAGACCCTAAATGCTAAACTCTAGACACTAGACACTATGCCCTAGGCCCTATACTATAGACTATAGACCATAAATCCTAGACCTTAAATGGTATACCTTAAACCTTAAACCTTAAGCCTCAAACCTCAGGCCTCAAACCTCTAAACTCTAACATTAGACCTTAGATCTCAAGGTCAACTAGCGTAAGGGTCTGAAGGGCCAGATGGCATGAAGGCCCTAAGGGCTAACCAACATTGAGGGTCGGGCTGGTGTCAGCGTCCCCTAATGGGTAGTGTTAAGGCCCCAATGGCTATGGTCAAGTTACCAATGGTCGTTGTTATTAAGGTAGAGTGTTAAGGTCTTTAGGGTCAGTGTTAAGGTCCCTAAGGGTTTAAAGAATTAATAGCTAAATGTAAAAATTGGTTTGACCTTAAAAAAAAAAAACATAATACTTTATGTTACATAACTTCTAAAGATAATAAATGAATTCACTACATTAATTTAGGCCAAATGGGCCAGTCTTGACCTTTTTTGACAATTCTATTAGCAGCAAATAGAGAGTTTAAATGGCCAAGCCTCCTCTTCTTCTTGCTGCCTTACTTTCTTTATAACTTTCTGCAACAAGAAAAGTGTTTCAAACCAAGCTTGTTAGTAAGAGGTAGGTGAATAAGCAACTTTGCTACTATTTGCACCCCAACCTTAAACTAACTATGCTACTTTTGTCATTAGCACAGTTTGATGCTTGCTTCGTAAAGTAAAGCTCTGCCGTGTGCTTTTGTTTAGTATCTTGTTGATTTTTCAGCTTTGAGGTAGGTCTTGTTGGTCATATGGGCAACAAATTTAGTAAAGAGATAAATATCAAAGAATCATGTTGTATTAGAGGAAAAAAAGTACATTACACCTAGTATACATAAATATAAGTTATTTATATTTTATATATTGCATTGATCACCAAATCATTAACTAAAAGTATTATATTAAGCAAAATAAATTTCTAATTCCTATCACAACATAACTCTTGAATCTCAAACACAAGATCTTACTCGCATATTGATCACTTTAGAATCTAAATATCTTTTTACTTCAAAATTAAACAAATATTTAATTATGAAATGCTCCTGCCTAAAAAAATCTAAATCCACAATCAAAACAAATTAGACCTTGATCACTTTTAAAATCATATTTAAACGTCAACTAACACTCCATTTTTACTTATATTCAGCAATGAAGAAAATTAAAAACTAGCTTTACATGTTAATATCACCAAAAAAGAAGTATCGATGCTCAAGTTGTGTTTTAAATATTGGATCTTGTGAAAAATTTGTAGCATATAATATCCTTATCCCACTCAATAAAAACTTACAAGACAACATTTTTTGGAAACTCGAACCAAATGAAAATATTTTCCATAAAATTTGCCTACAAAAGCCTATACAATAATAAAAAAAAAAACAAATGCCTTTCAACCACTAGAAATACTCCTTCAACAAAATGAATTTGGAAAATTAGCTACACCATAGAGAAACCGTTTTCATTTTGATGACTTATAACAACAAACTACCTAAAACCTCAAAACTCCATCATATAAACTAACTCAACTCCCCAATCTACCATATTTGTTCAAATGCTCTTGAAACCCCTCTCCATATTCTCAAAGATTGCCCTAAATCTAAATAAATTTTGGATAAGGTTCCTTTCCCCCTTTACTTTAAATATTAAAGATTGGAATCTTTGTAACTGTACCTCCACATTCCTCTAATCCTTAACTACCCTTGAAACACTATCTTTACTTACATTATCAATTGCATTTGGCTAAGTGGAAATGAATCCATCTTTAAACAGAAACCTTTTGACCGCTATAAAATTCTCAAATTAGCCATT
Source organism: Senna siamea (assembly GCA_031216115.1). Taxonomy (NCBI): domain Eukaryota; kingdom Viridiplantae; phylum Streptophyta; class Magnoliopsida; order Fabales; family Fabaceae; genus Senna; species Senna siamea. The sequence goes on along the minus strand of CM062359.1, from coordinate 15,385,496 downwards.
TAAAAAGCAATTGAATAATATACTTCTATCAACCTCCCATTACAAAATGGTCCTCCTACTCCTGCCTAGATCATGTAGGAAACACCAAAAATTCTCTCATCAAGCTTAACACAAATGGCTCTACAGATAAAAACTTAATTGCTGTTAGAGGTCATTTTCGAGATCAAAATGGAAATTGGCTTTTGAGCTCTGCTTACTTCATTTGAAATGGTCATATCCATCTTGCAGAATTATGGGGGATTCATCTGAAAATTATGTAAAGCTGAAGGATAAAAAATATTGACTTTGAATTCGATTTAGGTTTGGCTATTAACCTCCTTAAGAATAATGTGCAAAATCCTTGTCACCCATATTTCATTGTCATTTGTAGGTACCTTCTTTCCTCATTTGATAAGTGGAACTTAAATCATATCTACAGAGAAAAAAAACTAGGCATAGATAAAATTTCTAAACATCAAGACTAAGAATATCTATAATATTAGATTAGTTAGAGAGTAGAGTAGGCTTACTAACTCTCCTTTATGACTATGTTTTCTGTAAAATATCAAAAAACTTACAGAAGGATATGTCATTGGAAAAAAAACTAACTTAACATACTTGCATATTTCCAAAGAATCTTCAATTACCAACTTATCAAATTCTCAAACACAGTTATTATAAAAAAAGAAGCATAAACAAAACTTGTAACACACCAAAATTCATATACATGAAAAAAAGTAAGGAAAATCTTGTAAAAAATATTGTAATTGTGTGAGTAAGAAATTAAAAATATATGACTTCTCCAACGTTTTGAAGAAATTTCTGGTGGGCTACGAGGTTGTAGCTTCATATATTAGAACATCTTCGAATCTTTGAAATATTTCAATTGCTTTGACAATGGAATCACATTCTACAATTAATTAGTGAAGATATGCACACAAGGGGGGGCTAGATTGAACTGATTTTTTTTTTTTCAAATTTTTACTTTAACAAAATATTGAATTATTATTTTGTAATTAAAAGATTATTAGACTAGGAATTTTTTAAACAAATCATTTTATAGAAAGTAAAAGCAGTTTTGCATTTGGATACAATAACAAAAGCTACTTTATGTTAAAAAAGCTTGATTGTATGTAACACGTATAAAAGTAATTATTATGAGTGAAATTATTAATGAGAATTTATATAAAAATATTATTTTTTAAAAAATAGTATAAATTAAAGTTTTATTCTGTACAAAAAGTTATCTTCATTAACAAAAAATAAATGAGACAGTAGGTAAGCATAAATTTTTAAATGGTAAGTGTAATTTAGGCAACCTTACTTAATTAAATATATATTTGACCAATATAAAAAAATCATTTTTATTAAATTAAATTTATTATTTTAATTTATCTCATAATAAATAATATTAAAATTATAATTCTTAAAACATTTTTTCTAATAAACTAAAATTTTAATGAAAAAACATAAATATTACTATTGATGAAATTTTGGTCTATAGGAGAGAAAAATCTAATTTTTCAAAATAAAAGAAAGAAGATTATAATTTTTTCAATAAATATTACTATACCTTTAAAATAATTAATAAAGGATAAAGTTGTCTACAATCATGTTAGAATGCATTTTTGAATTTGTGCTTCATAAGCCTTTTCATGTGCATTTTAGAGAAGCAAAAAAAAAAAATGACTTCTAAGGAAACCTCATTTATTGTTATTTTTCGCATGTGCTTCTACTTTTCTTAAGAAGCTCATTCTACTTGTCACAATTCTAAATTGAAATTCAAAGATCACCCATAAAATATATATATATATATATCATAAAATTATAAAAAGGCATTTTAAATTTTAGTTATATGTAAAGAACATTTATTTTTAAATTTTAAGTTTTAGTTACTAATTTTAACTTCTTAGTTGACATTATTGTCAATGATAATGATATTTTTTATATCATTATAAAAATAATTAATCTAGATAAAAATTGAGTTGGTTTTAATTTTAAATTTTACTTTGATTTAAAAAATATTTTTAAATGATTCAAATATTTACCAAACATATACATTGGGAGGCATGACGCCTTGTTGCTAGCCAACCTCTGGGGTTCTCACGTTGGCCTGCCTTTGGAGCCTTCATGTTGATCGACCTATAGAACCCTCATGCTAATTGACCCTTGGGACCCTCACACCAGTTAACCCTTAAGCAGTCCTTGGGCAATCACGACGGCTCAATTGTGTCTCCGAGACACAGTTGAAGCTCACCCTACCAGTGTGCCCTTAGGGCCCTCATGACAGACCTCAATGCCTTTATGGTATAGCCCTTGAGGCCTTTATGAAATCCCTTTAGACCCTCACGGTGGCTTTCAAACATTACGGCTCATATTGGCCCTTGGGGCCCTTACGGTAACCCATGGTACTATAGGTTCATGAAGATGCTTGGGAGCCTCTCACTGCGACCTTTGGGGTCTTTATGGCAACACTTGGAGCCCTAAAGTCGACCATTATGACTCGTTTATTGGCTCTTGAAGCCCTCACAATGGCTTTTGGAGTACTTATGTTAGCCTTTGGGGCCTTCATGCCATCCCTTAGAGCCCTTATACTGTCCCTTAAGGCCCTAACAACAACCCTAGTTGCCTAATGCCTATTAAGGACTAACATGTTGTCGGCCCTTTGAGTTCCCTACCGACAACATTAGCCTTAAAGGTGGTTGTTGAAGACCTTTGAGGCCCTCTCAATGAGCCCTGACATCATTTAACCTCACGTTGGCCCTTGAACCTTAATGCCACCCCTTGGGGCCTTGATGGTGCCTATTGGGGGCTCTAATAGTGGCCCTCAAAATGCCTAGTTGCCATCTGACACTAAGGTCTTTCACTCTAGCTGAGATCCTTATATTAGTCAGCCCTTGGTACTTATAAACCAGTTGGCATTTGGAGAATTTATAGTGACCCTTGGAGTCTATATAGTAGCCCTTGGAGCTATTAGGGACCTGCTCCTGGTTTTGGAGACCCTTACATACCCCTTGAGGCCCTAACAATGCCCATTAGGGTGCCTTAATGATAGCCCTCAAGGCGCCTTGTCACCAACAGACCCTTAAGGTGTCACGAAAGCTGGGACCCCAATCGGCCCTTAAAGCCCATATACCATCTATACGAACCTTGAAAAACTTCTATAGGTCCCTAATGACACCCTTAGTTATCGTAACGCCTGCTCTCGGACAGACAGTTGTTATGGCACTACCAACCTATGGAGCACCCTGACATCGTCCCTTAGGGTACCCAGACGCCAACCCTTGGGGTTGCTGGCTATTGGTCAACCCTTGATAGGGACCCTTGATACCCATAAGGGATACCCATAAGGAAACTCCATTGGGCCTTCCAACTAGCTCTTATGGCCCTCACCTCTTGGTCCCCTTAAGGTAGCCTTGGGTGGGCCCTAAGGCCTCCCATCGCCAACACCTTGGGGCCATCATGCCAACCTACCCTTGGTATCCTCACAACAACCTTTGGCGTGTTTTAGGGCATCATAGGGCCCTTATGTTGCCCCTTGTAGCATCTTGTCACTGGCTTTTAACATTTCTTTTAAGGCCCTTAAGCTAACCCTTAGTGCCCTTTTGTCCTAACCCATAGGATCTTAAGCCCAACCCTTATGCCCTTATCACCCTTTAATACCTCTTAACTCCTTTTAAACCTTTATGTTCATAAGCTCCTTAGGCCTTTTAAGCTCTCATGTCCCTTTTATCCTTTTGCCCTTCAGCCCTTTGGGTTTATGACCTTGTGTTAAGTTGTAACCACTTTCACTTAATTATTATTTATTGTACTATAGAAAGCTTGAGGATTATTTGAAATATTAAAAGAATTAAATAATAACATTTTTACAATATTACAAATAATCCCTATACTTTGAGGCTTAGGGCTTAAGGCTTAAAAGGCTTAGAGCTTAAGTATTTATATAGTTATTATTCACACCTTTTAAAATTTTTAATGTAAAAGATATTTTAAGATTTTACTTGTTATAATATTTATATAATTCTAAATAAAAATTAAACTCATGCAAAAGTTAAGTGTTCAATATATTAATTGAGTTGTCATGCAAAACAGTGATGAGTTTTCAAAAGCTATAACAATAATAATAATAATAACAATAATAATAATAATAATAATAACAATAATAATAATAAAAAACTAACTCTAAAAAGATATTAAAAAAAGATAAATGTAACTATATCTTTTACACTATTTGTCAAATCCACTGTATTGTCTTACTATTATTATTAGATATAAGATATATAAGAGTCTAATCTATTCATAAATCTCAATCTCCATTGTATGGTTAATGGTGGATGAAAAAATTCTAATAAAAGTCTCAATAATAGTCAAAACATTCATATTCACTATCAAAATCCAGCTTTCTCTACTATACACACACACACACAAACAAGGAAAATTTAATCATCTACTTAGAGCCGTCAAAGATAGTATTAATATTATATTATATTATATTAACTGTTTTAGTCTTTTTGTTTTCATTAAAGTAAACTTATCCGACAGAGCACCAACTTAAATATAAACAAATCCATAATTATTAGCACATAATCATGGTAGGAGAAGATCCAAATTATTTTCTAATGTTCTAATCGGACATGTACATTCATGAACTTTATTTCTATTTTCACTTTCATCAATTTTTGGGGCTTGCTGCAAACTTGTAAGGGTTGGCCCAATTTGATGAACTAAATTTTGCAGATAAACAATGCATACCAAGATGGAAAGTTCTAGAATTAAGAAGAAATAAAAGAACCTTCTTAGGCTGAGAGTACAACTGAAATTTGTCTAAATTTCAAGAAAATCATGGTGGACGATTTTGAATAATCTTAGTATTGATTTCGTTCTCATGTTTACTGAGCAGGAGATCCTTGAACTTTAAGTGCAAGAAATCCAAAAGCACGTAATATGTAGGAAACTGATCAACAAATTTACAATTCTTCATCATAACAAAGATAAAAAAACCTTAATACCCTGTGGGTGTATTTCACAATCACTAAAAGACAAGAATGATAAAGCAGCAACAAAATTGTAATATAATTACTATCAAAAAGTATTGCAACTCAAGTGAGAAAGAGGGAAGGGAAAACATTGAATCCAAACTCCAAAGCAATTAGTATGCTATCCACCCAAGAACATATTCATGAAGGCACAACTGTGACAATCTCACAATGATTCTTAGTAATACTGATAATGAAATCTGGTTTCAATGTAGGCAATCAAACCATACAAACTGACATCATTTTTGTGTTATTTGCTCTGTTCTTTGTATCCTTAGTATTAGAAGAAAAAAAAAAATAGACCCTCAACGTTTGATGACCAGCACCATAAGAATTAAAAGCTTCAAATTATATAAATTGAATAGCATTTGCCTAAAATTCTTCATCGTCCCCATTCCCCAAGGATATTGATCAACAAGAGTACTCCAGAAAAGAAAATCATTCAGCATAGAGAGAAAATAATAAATCAAGTCAACCAATATCTATACCTTTCAACTCAAAAAGAGAAGGCGTATTGTGGATTTTGAAAGTGAATGCCCAGTACTCCTTCTCCGATCTCACCACTCTTCCTATTGTCGACTGTTCCTTCACAATCATTGACAGAGGCCAGACAGAGTGATCAATGACGAGGGCTCTGGTTTGGGAGAATAGCAGAGATGAAGGCATTTCTGCAACAGCTTCGCACCACGAAATTAAACAATAAGTGAAATGAGGCTGTGAGTGTTAACTATATATATAGCATATTCAATCTTCCAACGGCTATAACATAGAATTCTTGGAGGTGAAAGGAAAATAGCCGTTACCTATAACGTAGAATTCTTAATTGCGTTACAAGTCCCAACTCTTCAAACGATTGTTTAATTTTCAAAATTTCAGTGATCCTAATTTTCAAAGCTGTTGAAATTGATTTAAAACTCTCAAGGAAACATTAATTAGCAGATCCTGGTGATTTCCTTCTTAAAGATTTTTTGAAGTTTGATTACCTACACTTAATATTCCAAGCTCGTCTCACAGAAGCTTGTATGTGTTGCCAGCAGTATAAATGAGAGCTTGAGAGATGGAAAATTGGATAATATCAATCCAAAACTTCTGCGAGGGCAGTTTAGTTTTGAATCCTATGGCTGCAATGTCTGATTGAATATATGAACATGCTTATGAATTTATGAATTTAGACCTGTATAGTTATGTGTACTTTATAAGGACTTGGATAATATCACAAGAATAGTTTTTTACGCTTAATTATGAGTATGATTCACAAATTTTCTTTTAGATTAACATCCCTCCATTTTCATGGATGCGTTAGAACTTAAAATGTAACGAGAAAAGAACAGAAAAGGAAAAGTCTAACAATTGTGTATGCATGAAAAAAATAATTAATGTAGTTACATCTAATAATTAATACAATAAAATCTAAATATTAATAGTACTAACTAGGTAATACTACGCGAATACTAAAATAAACTTTATATCTGGACATATGTTAATGCGTTATTTCCCATTATACAATATATATATATATATATATATATATATATATATATAGCCTAAAATAGATAACCAAAGAAAAAAAATATGATAAACGATATATTATTCATTATTATAAAAATATTTCCTCAATTATTTAAACACTTCTATGTGGGTCTTTCATGTACATACTTTATAAGTATTTTTATTTAATTTTTGGTACAAATATATTTTAAAAATATTTTTGAGAAATATTTTATGCTCTTAATTTTCTGTGTTTTTACTGCATACTTCAAGGCTTTTAGTATATTTCTATCTAGAAATGAACTAAAGATACTTCATTCACAATAATTTTTTAACAATTTACATCATTAAATTAGTCCTATATATTTAATTAACGTTTCAAATGGGTTCTTTAACTTTAAACTGTATTAAAATAGTCTTTTAAGTATTGAATATCTCATAAAAATAACTTTTTTCAACTTTTAATTAACAATGTCAGGTATATATATTTTTTAAATTTCATATTGTTGACATATTTTTTCTTTCATATTCTACTCAACATTTTAAACACATTAAAAAAAATAAAACTTGCTAGATTAACACATCAATAAAAATAACGAATATTATTACTGATATAATTTTTGTTTAAATAATTAATTTATAGTGATAATAATTTTGTTACATAAAATTTTAACAACAAAAAAAATCGTCACTAAAAACGCTAAGATGACACCAAACAAAAAATCCGAACGCATAATAATCACAATAGTCATAAAATAAGATAGAGGTTATAACTTGCAATAAAGACAACAATGATAGAGTGTGACGATAATTGATGACTATAGTCACAAAGTGCAGTGTGTGGTAGCAACATTGTGTGATTTTAAAATTCCACACAACAAAAGCAACTTGTAAGTTTTGATTCTTTGTTTAAACAATTACTAATTACATGCACATTAAAATTCCTCATTTACATTGTTTTCTTTCTCTATATACAATTTATAAGACAACAGTTAAGATTGCAACTAGCCATGGAGTTTTAATGTGATGATGACTATAATGACAAAGTGTAACAACAACAAACTATGGCAATGACATTGTGCGACAATATAAAGCGACAGAAGCAATTGGTAAGTTTTTATTCTTTATTTTGTAATTTACTTTTTTTTTTTCTATATATAGAATGCAAAGATGTATGTGTGGAGATTTTAGAAGAAAAAATTCTATTATTACGATGGTTTTGTTATTTATATTATAATTTCACCCTTTCTCTATTGCACGCCATTGTCATCGCAAACATCCTAGATTCTAAGCTGTCATTGCAGAGTTTCTTGGTCGCCGTTGTCACACATATTCTCTGTTGCAAGCCACTTTCGCACACCTAAACCTTAATCCTTCATCGTTGCAAGCCGTCGCCGCACTTCATGCCACTACGTTTAGTTTTTAATTTATTTTTTATTTAAACTTGTTAAACTGGACCATAGGAGATGAGAGAAGAGGCAAGAGAGACACTGTAGAAACCTTTTTTAAAATTTTTTATATTTATTAAATTTTGAGTAGAATTTTAAATAACACATAAAAAATAAATAGTTTACACGTCATATTTTTTTCCAATAATTAATTGCAAGGAGATTTTTTTTCCTATCTCTATTCTTGTGGAAAAAACTTAACTGATGAGATTCTTGTACAAAACTATTGACTTTTTCATATATTTTTTCAATCGATTATCATGAATGTATATATAACTCTTTAACTTTCTTACTGAGCCAACCTCCGTCATTGTTATCGTAAGTCATGTTAATTAAATCCATCAAACCAATGCTATTATTGTAATTGACAGCCTGAGATGAGACCATGGAGAAGAATTATGGTACATTTTATAAAAATATTTTTATGGCATCAAATTATTAAAGCATACAGAATTATTTTTGACACAGTTCAAATTGAAATGACCAATTTAAAACATTAATTAAATTTCAAAGACCAACTTCCGTCATTGTCATCGTAAGTCATAATAATTAAATTCATCAAACCAATGCTATTGTAATTGACAGCCTGAGATGAGACCATCGAGAAGAATTACGAATACACGTACAAATACGATGTGGTAAGCCTTTGCCCAACCTCTCATTTGGCAATACATTTTATAGCTAAACGGCTATTTTCCTTTCACCTCCAAGAAACCCAATGGTACAAATTATAGCTGTTGGAAGAGTGAACATTATAGCCATTGGAAGAGCGAATATGATATATATAACACTGACGGCCTCATTTCACTTCTCTTGTTTAATTTCGAAGTGCGAAGTTTCTTTCGTCTCAGCCATTCTCCCAAATTAGAGCCCTCATTGCCAATCATTCAATCCAGCCTTCGTTGCGATCACTCTATCTGGCCTCCGTCGATGATTGTGAAGGAATCGTCGGCCAATAGGGTTCCCTAGTAGTGCCAGCCCTTGGTGTAACACTTTATAGCCTTTTGGGCTAGTCGTTAAGCACTCATGCCAGACGCCCTTTGGGGCCCTAACTGCGGCACTTGGTGCCCACAAGGCAGCTCTTGTTTCCATCCCATTGCTAATTTAGGGGCTGGCCCACCCTTGGTACTCTCACAACTACCACTGGTGCCCTCACGGCGGTCTTTAGGGCCTTGATGAAGACCCTAATGGCCTTAATGCTTGCCTCTTGACAACGTCTCTTGGGGTGCCTTGGGGCCCTTACATCAGTCATTGTGGCATCCTGCTACTAGCCCATAGGGTATTTAGGGCCCCCATGTTGACCCTTGGGGTCCCTTCGCGTCAACCCAACCCTGAAGCCAAGTTGATCATTACAACCCTCAAGTTAACCTAAATCTTTGGGCCTCAAGTTGGCCTTAGACCCTTAAGGCTGCCCTTAGGGCTAGTAAGTTAGATGCTAGGGCCTTTAACTCTTAACCCTTCCTTTTGGGCCTTTAAGCCATCCTTTAGGGCCTTAAGCCTAACCATTAGGCCTCACCCATTAAGGCTCCTAAGCCTTTAATGCCCTTTAGGGCCCCTTAAGCTCTTAAGCCATTTTTAACTCCAACCTCAGCCTTTAACCTCCCTTTAATGATAGAAAACAAATGACAATGGAGAAATTGTCATCAGCACTATATAGAGGCTTTTTAGAGCATGGAGGACTTGGTTGCACAAACACTACAACCACTTTAACATTGATGAAGAGAGCTTTGCTAATCAGCCCACAAATGTTACTCCTGAAGATTAAGAGTGGTTGGTAGCACATTATAGTTGAATTCAAGGTAATATGGATGAATGGCTGAAAGTTTGATGTTGAAAGATTAGCTTGGCATGAATGGCTAAAGATTAATTGTCTTGATAGTTAGTGCATATGTAGCAAAGCCAAGGAGTGATGAACCAAAAGGATATGAATATGATAGTTAGTGCATGTGTGTGTGTGTTAAGGCAAAGAAAAGGAAAGAGATGGAATAGGAATTAGGAAGTAGTTTTCCCCTTTTATTTTCCTCTTGTTTGGGTTGAAGATTCTTCTAGGTTAGTAGTAATATGGTCCTCAAAAGATGTAAATATTTAATGAATATATGAGTAATTATAAAGTAATTCTCTATGCTTTCGATTCTCGGGGTTGAATTTATGCATTCTCAACAGTGATCTCTTCTTCACCGGACTCTATGCTTATCTCCTAATCATTATTGCCTTAAGCAAATGAAAATAAGCAAGTTCTCTACATAAAAATTTGAAGATTTAACAACTTTCATTAGCAGTTTTGTCTGCTTCATGTTTATTGAACATGTATTTTTAAAGACAAAAAGATCTCTTTTGTGTGTGTATGTGTGTGTTAAGGCAATGATGACATAAAAGCTATTATGTTTTTTTTGTTGTTGTCAGTATTACGATTGCAATTATTGAGACTTAAGAATTGGTTCATATTTTAATATATATTTCAATGGGCCTTGACGAAATATTTTATAAGCTCAAGTGTGTAATTAGTCTTCAATCTTACATGAATCTATGTTAATTTTAAGAATACATTCTATATTTAAATTCAATTATTGAAGTCACCTATAGGTACGATGAAGAGAATTGAGACAAGACACCAATGTTAAGATCTACTATTCCAATTCCTAATCCCGATGGTGGAAGACACCACAATTTCAAAGAAATCTACCTTTTATGGACCAATGACCCTAGAAAGAAGCTCAGGTACTGTGGTGCACTGGTGCTTTTATGAAAGAAGAGCAAAATACTCAGTGGATCTTTGGTATTGTTGCCAGAAAAGAAGACCAAATACGGTAGGTGTAATTCTCTAGGGAATGAGGTAGTTACTCGACATCCTTTAGTATAATGATGTGTATGTTTTGACATCCCTTAGGGCTTTCCAATATGTGTATGTTGCGAGCGGATCCTCTGTATTTCCTCTCTCTGTAGTGTGCCTGCATTTAGACGAAACAGCGTCGTTTCGTTCGCTGTCTTTTTTTTTTTGTTTTTGACGCCATAAAACGACGTCGTTTCGTTAAGTGAAATGGCGCGTTTTGTCGCCTGGAACGCATTTCGTCACCTTTTTTTTTATATATTTTTTGCACCAAAAAACGACACCATTTTATGTAGTTCAGAAGGCAAAAAAAAAAAAAAATGAAAGACGCAAAACCCATCTCTCCCCTGTTTCGAAATCAGAATGAAGACACAGTCAATGTGACAGCCGAATCACGGACTCACGGCGAAGATGAAGCAACTTCGTAGCGAGAATTTTCCACACCGCGGTGACGGCGCAGAACCAGCTGTAGAAGGCGAAACGGAACGGTCACGGGAGCCACAATCTCGTTTGCAACACTAGCGGGGCAGAAGGCATACGATGAAGAAGAAGATGAAGCTTACGCGGGAAATTTCATTTCCAAACGCACCGTTTCATGCTTTTGTGGTTTTTTTTTTTTGTCCGTCGCTGAGGCTAAACGCACCGTTTTGGAGCTAATCCAAAACGGTGCGTTCCAGGCGACAAAACGCGCCGTTTCACTTAACAAAACGGCGTCGTTTTATGGCGCCGAAAACAAAAAAAAAAAGACAGCGAACGAAACGACGCCGTTTCATCTAAATGCAGGCACACTACAGAGAGAGGAAATACAGAGGATCCGCTCGCGTGTATGTTCAAGACTATAATGTAGATAACCATGAGGCTCTATATTACCTCAAAAGCGGCCAAGTAGGAAGTTTTTTTTCGATGACTTTCCAGGTAGGAAGTTACTTTAACTTGAACAACTTGTAATCTGTGTTTCATAAATTCAAAAAAGAAGAAGAAGAAGAAGAACAACTTCTAATAACCAACGATTGCGATTCAAAACCCACAAGTGTCTTATATATTTACGTCAAATATAAAAAAAAAAATTTGGGAGATTGAATGAATTTATAAAAGATTATATTCTTGAATTAATTACGAATAAATATATAAATTATTTACAAGTTTTTTAATGATAGTTACTTTTTAACATATTTATATATTTATTTATAATTAATACATACATTTATATTGCATAAATTCATACTTCTTTGAAGACATTGTTTAACTATTTTTAATTTATTATATAAAAATTTACAGGAATCTTTCTAGGTATATAATTAAATTTATTTTGATAAGAAATACATTTTTATTAAAATAATTTATTGATGATTTGAGATTAAACATTATAAATTTAGAATGGTTGCTTCATTAATTTATATATCATTATTTCCTTTTGGTCGAAATCACACCCTGAATAAAAATCCACTTGCATTTATTCTAATTAAGCTCAAGGGTGAAGAAAATTGTTAGATACAATGAATTTGTAAAAGGTATGAAAATTAAATTAGCCGTGACTATCATTACAAGTTTATAAATATAAAAATTCTACAGAGTTTCCATACAGTGATAATAAAACCAATCAGGATTATAACAATATGTAATAAAGTCGTAAACCTCTTCGAATTAAAAGAAAGGCGCATGTTTAATTTTAAATTTTCAATTTTATAACCGTTGATAGTGGAGGTTCTCAGAAAGCCAAGCGGAGCAATTATACAAATTATGTAGTCGTTGGAGGATTGAATTCATTAATATAAAATTATAAATATAGATATAAGTATCAGCACAGCCCATGAGGAATTGCGAAAGAACGGGGTAGGGCTAAGTCTCAGAGTTGAGCGCTGGAGAGATGGAATGGCCGCAACACAGATTGGTTCAAGAAAGCTCAGTGTTTCTGGGTAACTTTCTCTGATTAATTTCTTTCTCTGCAATGATCGTAACTTGTATTGTATTACTATTTTGTTACTGGTTTGTATAGCATAAGTTACGAGCATCTCCCATAACGTGTAACGCAATCTTGAATAGATTTAGGAACACAACAATCAACAAAAAATAATTGGTTTAAGCGTTTAGTTTTTACGTTTGTGGATGCATCATGCAGGACAAACATATATATTTGTGGTTTCAAAATTACTTGTTGCTGTCGACATTTTTCAGAAATCGGATGATGGATTTCTGGGCTTTTGCTATTTGCTCTTTCATTTTTATGTTTTTTCTAAATTCAATTCTACTTGTGCTTTTTCCATTTCTATTGCATGCGTACTTCTGTTGGTATTTTATGTGTCCTTTTGTTTTCTCACGAGACACTTTCGCTGTCTCTCTCTATTTTTTGTCTTCTACTTTTGCTTTTTTCTTTCACTTTTTAACACTCAATAGATGTCCAAAGTACAGTGGATAGCTGCTGGAAAGGGAACAACACGCAAAAGGCACGAAGTTGTTAAATGCTGACTTTTAGAGCTGTTGCACTTTCTGGATAGGCAAGTCAACCTATGGCTATCATTCCTCAACTGTATAGTGTTGCACTTTCTAGATAGGCAACCTACACATCTAGAGATGATTTCTCCAAACAAGTATTTCTCACTTAAATTCTACTTTGCTGTTACAAAAAATACTATAGGCAAAGTTTATTACCATAAATTCTAAATTCCTAAAACCTCAATCTTAATATTCTAAATCTTGAACTTTAAATTCTAAAATCTTAAACTTAAATTTAAACTTTAAATCCTAAAATTCAAAACTCTAAACTCTAAAACTCTCAAACTGATCTATATAAACTCTAAATTCTAAAACCTTAAAAACATACAAAAATGAAATCCTAAATATAAAAAAACTTAGCTTAAATCCCTATAATCTCAAAAAACCTTAAACTCTAAATCTGAAAACATACACCCTAAAACCTTAGAATTAAAAAACCTCATCTTAAAACTTTACATCCTTAAACCTTAAATCGTAGTCCCTAATCCTTAAAACATGAATACTAAAATTCTAAACTGTAAACTCAAAATATTAAATTGAAAAATCCTAAACACTAAATTGTAAAATCCTAAATCTTATCCTAAACCTTTTAAACTAGTCACTATAAACCACTTTAAACTCTAAACTTCCCTAAAACTAGATTCTAAACCCTAAATGCAAAACCAAAACCCTACAACCATAAAAACCTAAATTCTAAACTCTAAACTTTTGTTAAATTTTAAAAATTTGCAATTAAATTTAAATAAAATTATTTATAAACTAGAATAAGACCGTATTTGCACATGATTACTTATTTTATAAATGAATTCATATAAATCATATATAAATATGTCCCATAATTTATATAAAACTTTATAGACTTGAGTCTGTAAGAATATTGTAGTTTGCAAATGCATATTTCCTAAAAACATGGAGCTTACCAAGGAAACAACAACATACAAGAGGCAACTTTCATTTTGGAAATTGATTTCTTGTGTTTTACATGCAACATGTCACACCTCTAGTAACACCCACTTAGCCTATGGTTCATTTTAAGTTACTTAAAAGATATAATACATAAATATATTAATAGTAGTGTGTTACTTTTATATCTACCCAAGTAAATTTTAAACTTTTATCAAGTTGATTAATTGAGTGCCATTTGGATTGGGTTCTACACTCGGGTTCTCACAAGTAGCAATAGAATATCGGATCCAAGACAAATACATAATTCATCCTAAGTAGCTATACACAAACATACATAAATACTCATTCATTAATTTTAATTTAACTCATTAAGGTATGGAGGCAACAACCCTTCTACTCATAACCCCTTCAAATTTTGTATCTATAAATTCAGACTAATCCATATACATCTAAATCAATATAGGCTATACAAGAGATATTCTTTACTAGCCTTTCCAAAAATTATAAAGACTAGTACAAATGAAACATGTGCCTATACTATCCAAAATAGACATTCTCAGGTACCCCCATGAAGGGTACTTCTCTCCTGCTTAACTCCTCTTCCAGCCGAGGAACCTACACATTTGGTACATGCCAGCACTCATGTGAGAAATGAATCTTAGTAGCAATGTAACCTGTCTTAGAAAACTACTAACCTGTACCACTATATTTATACGAAAATCTCTACATTCTTTCATCATAAAACATAACACATACTGTATACTATTAGGATGCAATACATGAAACATACTCTCATGTCATATACTCAAATTTATGCAATTTTATTTAAAACATATAAGCTCTAAAATATGGGATGTTCAATCCTTATTATCTCATCATAAATTTCATCTCAAACTTTTTATGTAAACATGTTGTGGGAAAATAAATATGCCTTTCCATTTATCATACGAGAAGGAAAAACAACATATCATAAGAATTATCGGGAGCACCGCCTAGCGACAACACCACGTACCACTGTTTAAATGCATGAGTTTGTGACTATTTAGCCACCCTTTAGCTAACTCTAGCTTTTAACTCTATCTTTAACTTTTTGTACATTCTGAGGTGTCCCTTAGCTAGATTTGAGTACCATCTCATAACCAACGGGATAGTTGCCACTCTACCCAACGTCTCCCTTCCCCTTATGGGACTGATTATTAACTCATGAGATCACCGTCAACTCTACCTGAATTATTTCCTCTTTGCTTTTGGGCAGATCATAATACTATGGAATCACCATCCCCTTTTGATGAATCACACTCTCGGTATGCTATTCTCTACATATACACTGAGGTGACTCGACTCATGTCCATGGTTTTGCTAACTCTAAGTATGTGTTTCTTAAATGGCCTTTGGAAGATGACACTAACTTAAAGTTCGCAACCATCATGGTGTTTTAAAAATCATCTAAGTTCAAGTGGATGTTTAACCATCCTAATTCATGGCATAACTATGGAATGCCTAACGGCCGTCCCATACCAACAATCGGTCACTCGATTATAAGGCTATCTACCACTAAGGCATATGTTAAGAATACTTATCTCTTTTCTCTCTCTTTCTTATGTTTTTTACTCTCTTTATTTCACTATCACAAGGATCTCATCATCCAAGTAACTCGTGACTCAATCTCTTGCATGTTACCCACTACATCCTAGGTTTAGATCCTTAGTTTGAGTGGGAGTTTAGATTAATTTTCTCTTAAAATAGTCAATTGAGTTCATTTTCTAAGTTAGAGGGCTGGCAATCGACTTCCCCATGGCTGGCAATCAGCTGCTAGCTCACTGTCTAAAGTCCCTTTTCTTGGCTAAGAGTTACCAATTGGCTACTAGGGGTTTGGCAGTCAGCTGCTAGCCTAGATAATCGACTCTCAAGGGTCTGACATTCGGTTGCTCCCTTTTTAAAAAATTTTTTGGAAAAAAAAAAGAACACGACAGTCAACTTTTAAGGGTCTGGCAGTCGGCTGCTAGCCTTTTAAAAAAATTTTTGGAAAACAAAGAACATGACAATTGACTTTCAAGAGTTTGGCAGTCGACTATTAGCATTTTGTCTCGTGTTTCTAGGTAAAGGATGAGCACGACAATCAACTTCCAGAGCTGGAATTTGATTGCTAGCACTTGTTTTATTCTAAAAATCCTTGTTTCACCCAGAGTTTTACCCCAAAAACATGTTCTCAAACTATTTCTTCCAGCCATAAACTTAAAGCCAACATTTAAACCTCATTTAACATTCATAACATGCTTAAAACTTAACATATATTAAACTAAGCTCAAACCCCATTTTCTGACTTAGGGCAAGAGCCCACTTTCAAAATCATCAACAATCATAAATGAGCATTATAAATCAGCAAGCATTACCTAATATCAATCAAAACTTAGATAATGTAGGTTTAAAAACCCTAGACTTAACTTAAAACATTCAAAATCACATTTAACAGAAACTTCTACATTTTTCATAACATGGGGTTAAGAATGGATTGCTACCTTGATTCCTTGCTAAAATGTGTGTGTATAATGTGTAGAGATAATCCTCCCTTGTTGTAGGATTAATCCCCAGCCTCAAATCTCTCTTTTACCTTTAGAAATCTCCCTCTTTTACCTTAACTCACTCCTTTATCTCTCTACTTGCCCTTTTGTTTCTCTCTCTAGAAATGCTGAAGGTTGGAAATGTGTGGATTAGGGTTTTTGAAGTTTAACTCTTCATAATTGCACTCTAGTCCTTGCCTATTTTGTGACGTTATCTAGCTAAACTCTTCCCTTTTCACTTGGGTCCTTAGTCATACTATTAACTCAGCTTTTTATTCCTTTCAATTAGGTCCCTATACTAATACTATATGCATTAATACAACATACACAAGCATTAGACATTAAATTAACAATTATTAAACATCTCTTAATCATATTTGGAGTTGATGTTACACAACACAACTTTCTTCTCATCCTTATATAACTTTAATCTTCATGTGTTTGTTTTCAACCTTATTGTTTTTCTTAAAAACATTAAGGAATACAAAAAGAAAAAGCAAATTATTCTTTTTCCCTCTAAATTAACTTAATTTGTCTCTTATTTAAAATTCACAATATTGTTTATCTCAGGAACCTTTTTCTAGGTTATTTCTCTTTGTATAATCATTACTAGGAACAAAAAGAATTTTTTTTTCTTTCTCGTCTAATTTGTGTTCATTAGAATTTTTTTGTAGTTTTTAAATAAGAGCATCAAAATGAACTAGTCTGACCTATCCCACCAAAGGCTTTCATTTTTTAGGGTCGACCTGGGCATGGATAAGCCAAATATATATGAATACTTTATTTTATATATCAACATATTAAGAATGAATTTTGCAAATTGGCTTGTACAAAACACAAAAAAAAAAAACTTAACCTTAAAAACCAAAACTTTAAATTCCTAAAGCCAAAAATCTAAAACCCTAATCCCAAAACTCTAAAATTGTAAAATGAACATGAAATCCTACAACTATAAAAACTAAACTGTAATACCTCAAAAATTTTGATAATTTAAATACTTGATTAGCTAAAATAATTAGGAAAATTTAATAGAAACTTGGACACTTTGTTGGATATGGAACAAGTAAATTATTTTAAGCCTATAACTCAAATTTGAAAATTTTTGGAAATAAAATTTTATCTAATAAGGAAATTTTTATCTGCTTTGACAAACTTAGCAAATATTTTTGAGAGGCCTAGGATACTCTAAAAATACCCAACATTCTTCCATGTTGTCCTACATTTTAAGATGAATTAGAAATACCTTTAAATTAATCTTGAATAAGTTAGTAAAATTACAAAATTTCCCTAGGATAGCCTAAAAACCTAAATTTTCTTCCCTCAAGCCTGGAGACCGTCAGCTTTCTCTCTCCCTATGTTCCTCTCTCTTTCCCATGCATCTTCTTCTCTTTTTTCCTCTTTCATTTCCTTCCTTTTTGTGTACCTCTACGACTTGTCATCGGCACCGTCTAAAGCCTCCAGAACCACTAGCTTGAGATTGCCACTATACTGCCAGCTCAACCGTGATCCTTCCCGGCCGATAGCGTTTGAAAAGAACACCATTTTTGCCATTTTCTTTCCCATCAACGGTGTCTACAAACGGCCAAAAAACACCTTCTCCGGTTGCACCGCCATCACCAATGAGTAGGCCAGGTCGCCCTCTTCCTTGGCCAACGGTCACTCATCGAAGAACTGCCCCCACACACCCCGATCGAAGCAAAAATCTCTTACCTTATCATTCACGATTTTTACAGAAAATCACGATTAAACTATCGTGGTTTGCTATACCAATTTTGGATTCGTCATCCTCTTATTCTGATCTACGTTTTGGACCAATCTCAATCGTGTGCTGCTGTATGCCACTGTACGCCACCATTAACAGCAATCACAGCATCTTTTTTGGTTAACCATTAAAGCCAGTGTTGCCTAAAAGCTCTAAAAATGCATACAACAACTGACCAAAATTATTGAAATTATCTGATGGTCGTTCATATTTTTCCAGGAAATTAACTGTAATAAAATAGCCTAAATTGTCAGTGAGACACTATGATATCTAAGTATTTTATTCTTGCTAGTTTGGACAGAATAAAAATTTAATAATATTATTGTGTATTTTTAAATAGGAAGGAAAATAGAAGGTTGAATAGAGGAAAGGAGGAATTGAGAAAATTAGTGTTGAATGGTAAAGTAAGGATTTTATTACAAAATCCTTTCAGATGAGTGTTTGATCAGGGAGATACTGTTTTCAAATGTCCCATACCTTGTTTGATTAGAGAGATATTGTTTTCAAATGTCCCATACCTGTTTTTGAACTAAATATAAAACTAATTTGGTATGAAATTTTATACTTTGTTTAGACAGCCATGGGAAATAATTAAGATATGTATTGTCTCTGAATTTGTGATAATTTGATGAATTATGTGTCTGTGTGATTGTTGATATCAAATTCAAGAATTTATGTACTTTTCTGAATATTTAAAATTTATTGTTTGAAATTTTGAGCTGGAATGTCTAAATGTGAAAATTATATCTTTTGTTTGGATAATGATAAAAGTATGTTGTATGATCTATGTGATCTGGAAATGAAGTTGTGGTGATAATTACTTTCTTTGATTGTACAATGATATATGTGTGTTGTTGGATGTTGGAATTGTGTATCTCTGGTATTACCTTGTATTGAGTTGCCTCATGTGATGGGAGGTACAAGGCTGGTCGCACAGTGCATTGCACAGTGGGTTATCATAGTGTGGCTAAAGGCAAAGGTGACTAGCGGCGCTGATGGGTTGTCACGTGTGATGAGAGGCATAGTGATTGGAGCGTAGTGTAATGTATAGTGGGTTGTCATAGTGCGATGGGAGGCACAGGTAATTGGTGGCGCAGAAGGGCTGTCTTAGTATAAAGGGAGACTAGAGCTGATTAGTGATCTGTTTGAAAATGTTAAATATTGTGTGGATATATTAAAATTATATTTGAAATATTTGATATTGTATGAATTTAATTATTTATGATATTTTCTACTAAAATATTATTATGGTGACATTTTTATTAAATTTTATATAAGATTTGATTGACAATGGTTTAGTCTTTATAGCCTTTTAATTATTTTATGATGATAAAAATTTTGTGCGAGTCTGTTTTCCATTTTGTGTATTTTTTTTATCTTACACTCACTGAGTTTGCGTGACTCACCCTCATTACTTTACATTTTTCATACCAGCCTCAGGTTGAAGAGTAAAAAGTGATCAGAGCTTTATTCCTATTTTGGGTAGGCTCAATATTGAGTCTTGTAGGCTTAATGATGTCGTAGCTTATCAACACCTTAATATTAGACTAGTTTGCTATTGTCATAGTTTGTGCGTAGACATAATGAAAATTTCTGTAGGCTTGTGATAGGCAGTTGTATTTTCTTTTGATTAAAATATATGTTTCTGTGTTTTGGGTTGTTGTAAAAATTAAGGGAAACGTCCTGCTTTTAGGAGAAACTTTGCCAAAATTTTGGTAGAGTTTAGAATGATAATTAAGGATTTAAAAGAAAAAATTAAAATGTTAATATTGTTATTATGAGGCAAATATTCTTAGGCTGGCTAGACCTAGTAGGTGTTGTGATAGGTCTATGCCCCAATCACGGTTTCAGTATTTTGGGTCGTGACATAAACATAAACCTTAAAATATTAAATTCTAAAACCACAAAATCTTAATCTTAAATCCTTAAAATCCTAAATCCTAAACTTTAAAAACCTTACAAACCAAAACACAAAACCTTAAACCTTAGAACTTAGACCTTAGACTTGAGACCTTACCATAGACTATAGACTTAGACTATAGACTATATAGACTATAGACTTAGACCTTAAACCTTAGACCTCATAAATTAAACCTTTGAGCTTAGAACTTATAAACCATAGACCATATAGACCTTAAACCTTAAACCTTATATCTTAGTTCTAAGACCCCTTACCTTAGAGCTTAGACCTCTCAAGAGCATCTTAGACCTCTCAGACCTCTAACCTAAAGCTTAGAAGAACTCTCAAAACTCAAAACTTAAACCTCTCAAACCTCAACACTGAAACCTTTCAAGCCTCTTTGATATCGAAACTCAGCTCAAACCTCATAGACCTTAAACTTCTCTAACCTCCCAAACCTTAAACTTCTCACACCTCTCAGACTTTAAAACTCATACCTCAGACTGTAGATCTTAAATCTTATACCTAAGACCTGAGACCTTAGACCATGGACCCTAGACAAAAGACCATAGAACTTAGACCATAGTAGACAATAAATCTTAAACTTCTCACACCTCATAGACCTTAGACTTCTCTGACCTCCTAAACCTTAAACTTCTCACACCTCTCAGACTTTAAAACTCATACCTCAGACTATAGATCTTAAATCTTATACCTTAGACCTGAGACTTTAGACCATAGACCCTAGAAAAAAGACCATTGAACTTAGACCATAATAGACCTTAGACCATAGTAGACAATAAATCTTAAACCTTATATCTTAGTCTTTAAACCTTATACCTTATACTTGAGACCTAAGAGCTCTCAGACCATAGACCTCAAAATTATTAGACCTCAGACCTTAGAATTCATACCTCATAAATCAATTAGACCTTAAACCTCAGTGCTTAAACCTTAGAGCTTAAACCCTAGATCTTAAACCATCAACATTAGACCTTAGTTCATATAGACCATTGACCCTTGACTTTAAACCCTCTACCATTCTCAACCTTAAACCCTCTAACCCTTCAACTTTAAACTCTATAAGCTAGACTATAGACACTAATGGCTAAACACTAGGCACAAAACCTTAGACACTAATGGCTAAACACTAGACATAAGACCCTAGACACTAGTGGCTAAACACTAGACACAAGACCCTAGACACTAGTGGCTAAAAACTAGACACAAAAACCTAGACCATAGACCTTAAAACATAAACATTATACCTTATACCTTATACCTTGGACCTTAGACCTTAAACTGCACTATTGATAACCCTTAGGTCCATCGTTCACCTTAGACCCTATACCCTAGACCCTAGACCCTAAATCCTCAGACTTTTAAACTCTTCATTAGGTCCTCAGCAACCAGCCCTTGAATCGTACTGTTAACGGCCCTTGGGTCCACAGTCGCTACTACCTAAAGGTCGTACTGGGAACCTTATTGTCTACCCTTGAGGCCTTAACATTACCCATTCATGGCTCTCACTCAAAGAGCCTTGTGGAAAATGACACTTAAGACCTTTACTCTAGTTAAGACCCTCAATTCGGTCCTTGGTATTGCCATTAGGGTCCCTTTTACCTCTTGAGAGCCATATCATTAGCTTTTGGTTTTGCCTTATCTTCAGTCATTAGGGTGTTAGTGAACCTCACTTTATTGTCTTTAACCCTTGTTGCTTTTGGCACCCTTGAGGAACTCAATCGTCGACCCTTGGACCTTGATATTAGCTATTAATAATATATCTAACCTAAAGTGCCTTGTCATCAATTGACACTTAGGACCTTCACTCCAGTCAAGATCTTCAATCCACTTGATTCTAGTCATTATGGCCTTTACATTGCCTCTTAGGGCCCCTTGGGTACCCTAACGACTACCCTCAAGGTGACTTGTTACTACACTACCCTTAGGGCCTTAGGGCCTTTATGGCGATTAACCAATAAGCTAACCTTGAGGCCCTTATAATCACCCTTAGGGCACTCAAAATCACTCTTAAGGCTCTCACGGTTATCGTTGAGGCCATTATTGTGGCTCTAGCAGCCCTTACAAAGACTTAAACCCTAAACCTCATAAAGACCCCTGGGGCACTAACGATGACGCTTAGGGCCCTAACGGTAACCCTTACCGCCTTGACGTCAACCCTTGAGGCCCTAACGACAACCCTTATGGCCTTTATCAAGTTGTTGTTGTGGCATTGACGCCAACCCATAGAGCATCTTGATGCTGTTATTGGCCATTGGGATGTCTAGGCGCGTCTCTTAGGGCGTCATGAGCCCTCATGTTGGCTCTTGTGGCATCTTATCATTGGCCCTTAGTGTAAGGATCCCTCACGCTGGCCCTTGAGGCCCCCACTCTTTAAGCCAGCCCAACCAATAAGTTTTAGGGTTTATAGCTAGGCCTACTTAAGGGCCTAATGAGTTACGGCCTACTTGAAGGCCTAAATGGCTAGGGTGACAATTGGCTTAAAAGGCCCTTTGACTAATCTTAAGGCTGGCCTTAAGGCTTGTAAATCAGTCTTAAGTAGCTCTTACTACTTATAAGTTAAACTTAAAGCCTTTAACCATTCGTTTAAAGCCCTTAAACCAATCCTTAGAACCTTTTTGCCTACCTTTTAAGGTATTAAACCCAACCCTTAGGCCTCTTCTATTAAGGCCCTTATACCCTAATCGCCCTTTGAAGCCCCTTAACTCCCTTTAAGACCTTAGGTTAGTAAGGCCCTTAGGGTCTATAAGATGACCTAGCCCTTAGGGCCCTCAAGCTGACCTTAGGGCCCGTAAGTCAATCTCAAGGCTACCCTTACTGCCTATAAGTCAAACTTAAGCATCTTAACCCTTCCTTTAGGGCCGTTAAGCCAACCCTTAGGGCCCTAAGCCCAACTATTAGGCCTCACTTTTAAGGCTCTTATACCCTTATTACCCTTAAGGCCCCTTAACTCCCTTTAAGCCCTTAAGTTCCTAAGCCCCTTGAGTTATTGATTCCCTTTTATCCTTTTTCCCTATAGCCCTTTGGGTTTAAGGCATTATGCCTTCAAGCCTTTAAGCATTAAGTTGTAACCGCTTTCACTTAATTGTTATTCGTTGTATTATAAAAAGTTTAAGGATTATTTGAAATATTAAAAGAATTAAATAATAAATATTTTGCATGATAATGGAAGAATATAATTATGATAACAATAAAAATATCAAAATACTTTCATATTGAAAATTTTAAAGTAATATTTTTACAATATTAAAAATAACCCCCTACTTTAAGGTATAAGATATTTTGAGGTTTTAGTTGTTATAACATTTATATGATACTAAATGCTAAATAAAATTTTATCTCATACAAAAGTAAGTGTTCGGTATATTAATTGAGTTTTCATGAAAAAAAAGTGATAAATTTTCAAAAGTTAAAAAATAATAATAATAAAACTAACTCTAAAAAAATTAAAAAAAGAAAGATAAATGTAGCTATATCTTTTAAACTATTTGTCAAATCCATTGTATTACCTTACCATTAATTATGAGATATAAGATAAATAGGAGTCCAATCTATTCATAAATCTCAATCTCTATTCCAACAATGTCCAAAACATTAATCTTCACCACTAAAATCCAGCTCTATCTACTAACTATATATGCAAACACAAATAGACAAATTTTATCATCTACTTAGAGGCTTCAATGATAGTATTAATATTAATCTTATATTAAGTCTTTTAGTCAAACTTTATTTCCTACTGTGTTTATAAGTTTATGGTACTTGCAAAAAATTAATATTCTTTATATTTACATATTCAGAGAAGAACTTATATTTTGCCTAAATTTCAAAAAAATCATGGTGGACGATTTTTAATAATATTAGTATTGATTGATCATTCTCGTATTCACTCAGCAAAGTATCCTCGAACTGAAGTGCAAGAAACAAAAAAAAAAGGAGGCCAAGTACTTGAATAAAGTAGGCATAGCACGTAATAGCCTAATGAGTATGAAACTGATCAACAAAATTTACAATTCTTCAAAGTAATAATCATAAAAAAGATAAAATAAACTCAATACTAGATGTGGGCGTATTTCACAAGCACTGAAAGACAAGCATGATAATGCAACAACAAAATTGTAAAATGATTACTATAAAAAAGTATTGCAACTCAAGTGAGAAAGAGGGAAGGGAAAACGTTGAATCCAAACTCCAAAGCAATTAGTATGCTATCCACCCAAGAACATATTAAAAGCTCCAAGTCAATAATCTTAATGCCTAAATCAAGATCTTATGAATCTAAAAGTCCTTCCTGTAAATATCAGTCATCATACCATCATTATCTTCCCCATAATCAGATTTACAACACTCTAGATCAAGAGGCTATTGAGAAACTTTGTTTCCTTTTAATGATAAAAATGCCCAAAACATCTTTCCTTTGCTTCCCCCATATTGATAGGAAACATAGTGGCACCCTCAATTTCTACAGCTATAAGAAATCCAAGGGATATTAAATTTCTAAATTAGATTAAAAACTAGTCCTTTCGTTGAATTGGTAGCTGTCGAAATGACTATAAATATGTCTGCAGAGTTATTAATAATTCAACGAAATCAATCTTCAAGCTATTCAACCACTTTCTTAGGGAAAAACCCAAGTTGATAAGTAGAAAACGAGCATCACGAATTTTATAAAGGAAAACATTGATACTTCTTATTTTCGATTCCATTGGTCAGATGTCATTCATCTCTCTAAACGCAACATTCATGAAGGCACACTGTCACAATCTCACAATGATTCTTAGTAATACTGATAATGAAATCTGGTTTCAATGTAGGCAATCATAACATACAAATTATCTTCGTTTTTGTTTTATTTGCTATGTTCTTTGTATCCTTAATATTAGAAGAAAAAAAAAGAGATGACCCTCAACGTTTGATGACTAGCACCATAAGAATTAAAAGCTTCAAAATATAGAAATTGAACAGCATTTGCCTAAAATTCTACATCGTCCCCATTCCCCAAGCATATTGATCAACAAGAATACTCCAGAAAAGAAAATCATTCAGCATAGAGAGCAAATAATGAATCAACTCAACCAATGTCTATACCTTTCAACTCAAAAAGAGAAGGCGTATGGTGGATTTTGAAAGTGAATGCCCATTACTCCTTCTCTGATCTCACCACTCTTCCTATTGTCGACCGTTAATTCACAATCATCGACAGAGGCCAGACAGAGTGATTGTGACAGATGCTGGATAGAGTAATCGACTATAAGGGCTTTGGTTTGGGAGAATCGCAGAGATGAAGGCATTTCTACAGCAGCTTCGCACCACAAAATTAAACAATAAGTGAAATGAGGTGTGAGTGTTAGCTATATATATAGCATATTCAATCTTCCAACGGCTATAACACAAAATTCTTGGAGGTGAAACGAAAATAGCCGTTGGCTATATCGTAGAATTCTTAATTGCGTTCCAAGTCCCAATTCTTCAAACGGTTATTTAATTTTCAAAATTTCAGAGGTCCTAATTTTCAAAATTTCAGAGATCCTAATTTTCAAAGCTGTTGAAATTGATTTAACACGCTCAAAGAAAAATTAATTAGCGGATCCTGGTGATTTCCTTCTTAATGATTTTTCAAAGATTGATTACCTGCACTTAGTATTCCAAGCACGTGGCACAGAAACTTATACGTGTTGCCAGCAGTATAAATGAGAGCTTGAGAGATGGAAAATTGGATAATATCAATCCAAAACTTCTGCGAGGGCAATTTAGTTCTAAATCCTATGGCTGCAATGTTTGATTGAATATATGAACATGATTATGAATTTGTGAATTTAGACCTATATAGTGACATGTACTTTATAAGGACTTGGATAATATCACAAGAATGGTTTTACGCTTAATTATGAATATGATCCACAATTTTTCTTTTAGATTAACAACCCTCCATTTTCATGGATGTTTGAAGTTAAAATATAACGAGAAAAGAACAGAAAAGGAAAAACTATGCTTTTAGATTAACATCCCTTCATTTTCTTTATTATAAAAATAATAAATTAAATAAAGTAAGATAAATAATATTTGAAAATCAAAATTTATTTAATTTTATAAACTTTTTTATTATATTTTAAAAAATGTTAATAAATATTATTAAGAGTTATATTTTGAAAGTTGTACAAGTTTTAACAAGAGTATTAATACATTGTAGAAAAATGTAATTTGCATTAATTGTAGTAAGCATGAAAATTATTGGGCCTGCATTAATTTAATTTTAAATTTAAAAATTAAATTGTATCCCTTTTATTTTTTATCTTTCTTTCTTCCACCTTATTTATATTCTCTTACATCTCCTATTTTCTCTCTTTCTTTTCCTTTTTTTCCTTCTCTCTCCAATGTTTATCTCTTTGTTTGATCTCAACTTATTATATTTCCATGCTTGTTTCCTCACCTAAGAATATTGTTATTAGAACCAGACCAATCAATCTAACCAAAAAATTGGTGAACTGGTCGTGGCTCCAATTCTATCAATCCTCAAAATTGGTCTTGCAATAAACCCATCAAAATTGGTTGGTTTAATAGTTCAACCAATTTTAAAAAAAAAATTATCTTTTTCATTTCTTTTTCAATATTATGTAACAAGAAAGGCAAAGAAAAAGTAAAATAAGAAAGAAAATAAAGATAAATGAGAAAAAAAAAGGAAAAACAAAAAGAATGATCAATAGTTTGTACATTATAATATTTTTAAATTTTTAAAAAAATTTATTAAATTTTTTATGGATTTGTCTATAAAATATAATGTTTTATATTTATTTTATTTTTATGTAATAAAATTATGTAAAATACTTAATTATAATTTAAAATTAATATATAATATTAATATCGATTCAACTATAGTTTGATCATAGTTAAACTATTAAACTGTGAACCAGTACCTTAATTAGTTCAATGATCGATCCGATTTTTAAGACATTGCCTAAGAATGAGAAAGAGAAAATTAAGGAAAGAAGGTGACAGGAAGAAAGAAAGAAAAAGAGGAAAATAAAAGAAGAAAGAGAGAAAATAAGAGATATAAGTGAATAGAAATAAGAAGGCAAAAGAAAGAAAGATAGAAAATAAGAGAGATGAAGTTTAAATTAATTTATAATTTAAAATTAAAATTAAAAATAACACAGACCTATTTTCATGCTTACTTTTTTTATGGGCTATTAATGCAAATGTCATTTTTCCATAATGCATTATTACTCTCATTAAAACTTTTACAACTTTCAAAATACAACTTTTAATAATATTTATTAAGAATTTTTAAAAATATAATAAAAAAGGTTATAAAATTAAATAAATTTTGATTTTAAAATATTATAAAAACATTATTTATAAAAATTTATTTAATTTATTATTTATATAAATTATTTTTAAAAATCGTAATTTATTTAATTTGATAATTAAAATAAGTTGATTTTAAAATGAGTGAGAGAAAGAGAGAACGAAAGACAAGAAGAAAGAAAAAGAGAGTGAGCCTGAGCGCGAGCGCAAGAGAGAAAGAGATAGAAAAAAGACATAAAAAAAAAAGAGGGAAAAGAAAAGGTAACAAAGAGAGAAAATGAGAGAGAAAAAGAAAAATGGAGTAAATTTTAATGAGTTAAATAAGCTTTTTTTAGGATGTGGTTTTTAACTTTAGGCCTATCTCTCTTTTTCTTTCTTTTTTAAATTTTTTTAAATTTCTTTTGGTGTTGCTGTTAGATGGTTGGCTCTGGTGGATACCAACCACGAGGGTCAATAAAAAAAATTAAAAATGAACTGTTACAAGAACTTGTCACGTAAAAATGGAATATGAGTTCTCTTGTCTTACTATGTAAAATAAGAACTTTAGGTGTCATATTATAATTAAAATAAATAGAATTAATTGAGACAATATGCCTTTAACCAGTTTCTTAATCTATAATATTTCTTCAGGATATATTAATTTAATATTGTTATTATTTTTAATATTTGAGAATGAGGAAATGAAAGGAAAAAGAAAGGAAGGAAAGAAAATATTAAACAATAATTTTTTTTCTTTTGTTTAAATTTTTCAAACTCTTCTTACTTGAAGTAATTAAAATTATCAAAGAAAGACAGTTAAAGAGAATTAATATAAAATTTTTTTATTTTTTTTCTAAAATTTAAAAAAATAATAAAAAATGATATATAATATATTTTTTTCCATTCCCCTTCCCTCCAAAATTCTGTTCCTAAACACACTTAGAAAAAAATAATAGGTAGGAAGTATCATAGGCAACTCATTTGTTGACATGGAGAATATTTAAAACATATATAGGTTATATTATTCTTTCTCTTCTTATATTTTTGTTTAATTTTAAATAAATTATTATTTTAGTATTTAAAAAATATAAATTCTCTAATTTAGTCTCAAAATTATAAAAATATTTAATTTATTTTTTGAAAGATATATTATGTCACAATTTAAACTTATGATACTTATATATAATGATTAAATTGAGACATAATATATTTTTTAATAACTAAATTAAATATTTTTATGATTCAGAGATTAAATTAAGACAATTTATATCTTTTTAGGATTAAAACAATAATTTACTCTTTAATTTTTAATTAAATTTTTATATGTTAACAAAATTGTAATTAAATATTTATATTTTAAATTTTTTTAATTAAGATAGCATTAATATTTTTTTAAAAAACATTAATTTAAGATAAAACTTTCAAAATTAAAAGAACCCCAAATTTTTTTTTAAAAAGTTAGTTTCATATTTTATTAAATAGAAGTATCCAAGCATACACATTTCATTATTCACCCAAAAAAGACAGATACATTTCATTTTATTAATTGAAAGTATTCAAACAATGCAAGTGCAGCATTATTTCGCTTTTGGATCCTCTGCTGGGCCGCTGGGCTTTTTAGTGGCGGTTTTATCCGTCGCGAAAGTGTATTTTAATATTATTGCAACGAATATTATTGCTGCTATAACTTTTGTTTAAATAATTAATTTAACAAAAGTTATAGTGAAAATAATATTTGTTGCAAAAAACTTTAGCAACGGAAAAACCGCTGCTAAAACGCCCAGCAGGCACCGGACAGGGAGACGCCCAGCAGGGAATCCGGACGCCATTATTTCAGCAGGCGATAACTAGTAGGAATCGCAACTAGATGCTTAGCTCTGGGCATAGTAAGCCCAAAGTCCTCAGTCATGTCCAAATCACCTGCCAACATGCCACGTGGAAGCTCCCATTCAAAGCAATGCACAAGCTGAGCCACCACCAATCGGATCACCGTCAGACCCAATTGTATTCCGGGGCAACCTCTTCTACCCGACCCGAATGGTATCAGCTCAAAATCACGCCCTCTCACATCGATACTCCTTCCCTCAAATCGCTCTGGCCAGAACTTCTCTGCTTCGCTCCATGCGCTCGGGTCTCGCATGATGGCCCACGCGTTTATTATGACTCTCGAGTTTTTGGGTATGAAATATCCTCCCACAGTACAGTCTTGGATAGATTGGTGTGGAATAAGCAAGGGTGCCACAGGATGAATCCTCAGGCTTTCCTTAATAACCATGTCTAAGTACTCTAACTTCTCCAAGTCTGATTCCTCCACCTTCCTCTCCATTCCTACCACACTTTCTAACTCCTTCTGAACCTTCTTCATCACCCTTGGGTTCTTCATAAGCTCTGATAGTGTCCATTCTATAGCCGCAGCTGACGTGTCCATCGACCCTGCCAGCATGTCCTGTAACAAAAATCATTACATGATTTACTTCTCACTCACACAAAAATTAATTGTAATTGTTATTTGTTGGTGAACACAAATTCTTCAACTTTGTTTACCAAGATTATAGCTTTGATATTGGGTCGTTCGATGTGGTACTCTGACTCCTCAGTTCCGACGAATCCCAGCATGACGTCCACGAAATCCTTGGTTTTCTTGTTCGTGTTCTGGGATTGAACATGCTCGTCAATAATTTTCTCAAAGAAGTCGTCAAATATCTTGCCGACAGCCTTCATGCGACGAGTAAGCCCTTGAAGATCAAGCGCACCTATGAAAGGAATGTAGTCGCCCATGTTGGGCGTTGCAGCTAGTTGCATGCCCTCCAGCATCACACCCTTGAACCCTTTCTTGTCAAACTCCTCATCCATGTACTTCTTCCCTAGGACCATTCTACAACTCATGTTCGCACTAAGTGTCGCAACCTTAGCACTCGAATCCACACAGCCTCCATCACGGCTTGCTTCTTTGAGAAGATCGATCAAAAGGTCAAGCTCCTCCTTTCTCATAGACTGGAACGTGTTGATTTTGGAGGTGCTGAGCAATTCCAAGGTGCACATTTTACGCATGTCGCGCCAATACGAACTGTATTGGCCGAAGGCCATGTTCTTCTGGTCCCATAATATGTACTTGGCAGCCTCGTGGGGTGGTCTGCTAGCAAATACGAGGTCGTGGGTTTTGAGGAATAGCTGGGCAGCTTGGGGTGAGGAGACAACGATGGTTGGAACGAAGCCTAAGCGAAGGTACATGATGGGTCCATGTTTTTGGGATAGTTGGTGCAGATCTCGATGAGGATGAGACCCCAACATGTGAAGGTTTCCTAAGATTGGTAAACCTCTTGGACCAGGAGGTAATTTCCTCGCATTCTTCTTGTTTCTTGTCCATAGATATGATTGAAGGAGATAAGCAAGAGAAAGTAGAAAAACTGCAAACCAAATCATAGTTCAAATTGATTGATGCTGGGCTTGACAAAGAGGTCTATGTGATGTCTACACTATAGTGCCACAAGTGGGGTTGGTTATCTTAAATAGTGAATGCTGCGAGCCTTGCTTTTCAAGTATACGTGCAATACAAGTACTATACATACTTGTATTTGACAATTCTACGTCTAATATCTGTGACATGTATTATTAAATGTTGCAACCTCTATTGCATTTTATAAATATAAATAATATTCGACAATGCTATGTAATTTTCATTAAAAAAAATTAAATCATTTGAAAAAATATAAATAATATAATATTAAGTAAATACCAAAGAATCGTTGATTCCTTGTGAGCGCGAGAGTGACCTGAACATGTACATAGAAGAAAAACGAAGTGAAAACGATCATTTTCAAATTGCATAGTCGTTGAGTACAAAAAATGCGCCAGCACAAGATTCTTACATTTGTAGTTTATGGGCACGCTTTATAGAAGAAGCCTATCTTTCTGTCTATTACTTTCCATCGACGTGCCTCGCCATCGTACTTGTAAAAAAAAAAAAAAGGTTGTTTTTAACACTAATTTGAAAGCTTTGTTATACATACAAACCTAATTTAGCGGTTGAATTTTATGGTAATGATTTGACATAACAAATTAACAATGGGTAACACAGTTTATATATGTTAGCCATATCAGTATTTATATATCATAAGCGCCTCATAAATTATATAGGCGTGAAAGTTAATATATATGTATGCTACAGTGACTTTTAACCTCTCACAAAATAATATATTTTATAATATAAAATATAAAATAAAATATAAAATATATAAAGATATAAAAAAAATAAAGATAATAATAAGTTACAACAAAAAAATAAAAAATTAGATATCTATTTATTATTTTAAAATATAATAAATAATTTTTATATTATAGTTTAAAAATTAAAAAAATAAAATAACATGTATTTTTGTTCATTTCGAAGCATATATATATATCATTTTAGTAAATTAAAATAGATATTATCAATTAAGACAAGTATATCCTTTTAGTTTGTTTCTAGTACTTCAGGATATATCAATTTAACATTATTATTATTATTTATATTTTGATAAATAAATCATTTTTACGTAAAATTTCATCTTTTCTATTTTAACTAATTATAAGAAATAAAATGTATTGCCAAATGATAGTTCGGGAAAAGGATAACGAATTGAATTATTCTTTTTTAATTAAAAAGGATATAAAACACATTATTACAGCGTATTTATATGTGTATTCGTAATTCTTCTCGATGGGTCTCATCTCATGCTGTCAATTACAATAGCGTTGGTTTGATGAATTTAATTATGACTTACGGTGATAATGACGGAGGTTGGCTCAACAAGAAATTTAAACAGTCATATATACATTCATTATTATCGATTGAACAAATATATGAAAAAGTCAACAATTTTTGTACAACAATCTCATCAACTAAGTTTGTTTCGACAATAATAGAAATGGGAAAAAAAAAATCTCTAAGTTTGTTTCGACAATAATAGAAATAGGAAAAAAAAATCTCTAAGTTTGTTTCGACAATAATAGAAATAGGAAAAAAAAAATCTCCCGGCAATTAATTATAGGATGGGAACGGAAGTTATATCCTTGGCCCCACAGCGTCCTTGGCCTGACTCCTCAAGACATTTAAGGAATTTCATAAGTAATTATTATATTTATAACTTATTCTTATATTTTATGTCTATTTTAATATTTTTATTTTTTATTTTTTTATTTTTTATATCACAAGAATATTAAATATAAATTAAAAAAAAAACCCTTCAAGAAGGAAAAAACATGTATTCATTTGTAATCTATTTTAAATTTTGATTCTAAGGTAGGATAATACTAGTTATTTTAACTTTATGATAAATTTTGTAATTTTATATTTAATTATTTTAATTTTATTGAATTTTTTTAATAAATATTTGAGGTCTAGGGATTGACATCTACAGAAAAAAAACTTTCCACTTCAATGATGAGAGAATGTGGGAATGACGAGGACAGGGCGCAGAGAAGCATTCTTTTCTCCCATTTTGTACTGGTGTCATTCTTAATTTAAAAGTTTATGAAAGATTTTTAATTTAAAGCTTAAAATTTATAGGATTTTTTGCAAAATTCTTATATTTTAGAGAGATTTTTATATTTTGACTTTAAATTTATGATTTGATTATATATATATATTATTGTTCCGTTAAAGTTTTGAATACAAAAAATTAATGAAAAGGTTGTGGTGCAAAATCTACAAGAACAACCGTAAACTTAAAGTTGATGCTAGGGTCTCATATGCAATTGAGAGTGTTCATGCAAAACAATAGTGTAAATGGAACGAAGAATACAAGATGAGATTGACCGTAGGATGAATGCAGAATGAACTGAGACAGAAAGAAGGGTGCAAGAGGAGATCAACCGTAGAATTAATGCACAATTTGCTGTCTTAATGGGAAGATTGTAATATGCATTTCTTATTTTAATTGGTTACCATAATATTAATGCACAGAGCTTTAATATATTTTAATATGTAACATTTTTTATTTTTTAGGGGCAATTTCAAGCTAGGGGTTCAAATATTATTGACAATTCGCCGAGTGAAGGAGGAAATCAAAGAAGTTGAAGGAACTCAGTTGTTATGTAAATATTTTATTTCTTGTACCTGAAATATTATGTGTTTTGTTATCTATAAATTTTTAGTGATTGTATTTTGCATATCGTAGATGTTTTTGTTGTGTGTGTGTCTATATATATATATATATATATATATATATATATTCTTTTTTTAGGTACTAATTGTCAGCTATTTTGATGGTTTATTAATGTTATATATGCTATCAAATGGTATGATATTTTTCTGTCAAATGAGTAATGTCAATTTATAATTTTACTAGATAACAATACGATAATGTCATTTAAAATATTTCTTAAAAAATAATTAAAGACCTTTTGAAGCAATTATAATCTCCGTTGAACGTATAAAATTTTATCTGTGACGACTATATAATTATCATTTGAATAATATTCTGTGATGACTATATCTTTATATGAAGACTCTAAAGTCGACATCGATAAATATTTATTTGTGACAATCATTGTCACTAATTCTTTTATATTTTAATTTTAATAAACTTTCTGCGGCAACTTTGGTTGTGACCAAAAGTTATATATTTTGTGCCAATACTGAAAATCGCCACCAAAAATATTTGCGACAAAAATACCAACGATAAGGTCGCCACCTAAGACGTTTTGGTGGTTTTATAGTAATATTGAATCATGGTCTTTATGATTATTATATCAAAAAATAAAATCATAGTTCCATACCATGTAAAAAAATATTTTTATTAAAATAATAAATTTAAAAATTTAAATATATTTTGTAAAACAAAAATATCAAATAATATATATTTAAACTTCACGAAGGTCAATTTTAACGTAGACTAAATTTTTTTTTCTGTATATATATTCTAGTGACTTAGCATACAATTTATTTTTAAAATTTTTAATTATAAAATAAAAAAAATTTTTAATTTTTAATTATAAAGTAATAAAATAATTTTATATTTTTAAATTATAAAAAGTAAAAAAAAGTTATTTAACTTCATACTCTCTTTATATATTTTAACTCCCCCACTCTTTCACTCTCTCTCTCTCTACATATTTTTAAAAAGTTAAAATATATATTAATATATGATCTTAGAGACGAACAATAAAAAAAATTTTAAAGCTATAACCATTATAATGATAAAAATCAAAGAGTTAATTAGCCATCATAACTTAGTGGTAGTGCGTGTAAACCTGTTAAAGAGTCAGATCAAATAAACTTGAACTCAAATTCAATAGACATTTTATAAATGGGTTTAGGCCCAACCTCAAACTTATACAACTTGTGATCTATTTCAATAGATCAAGTATTGACCCAAGACTATCGATTAAGTCTAAATTTGACTCATTATCACACTTTATTATCTAAGAGAATTTTTTTTAATAGATTAGTCATTTCGATTTAAAAAAAATCCTTAAATAATTAAATTTGAGGACTAAATTGAAAGAAGACTAATTTTTAATATATTAAATCATTAATTTATTATTATTGTTGTTATTGTTATTGTTGCTGCAACAACATAGTTAATGGTACAAATTTATTTAATGGACTTGTAACATTATAAATAACCATTAAAAAAATTATTATATTTGATTAGCTCACATTAATTTATATTTTTAAATTATGAATGATTTAATATAATTGAAAATTCATTTAATTTAATATGCATTAGAAAAAGTACTTAAAATTTGTGGTCCAAGCCAAGCCAAAATACACTAGTTTTTTTTTTCTTTTCCACTCCATCGAGTATACTTTTCCTTTCTATTTGAACAAAACCAACAATGTTATTTCTTAATGATTATAATATTAATAGATTTTCTTACTTTTGATTAAATATATATAGATTATTAAATTTGAAATGAATGTAATTACGTTACAAGTCCCAACTCTTCAAACGGTTATTTAATTTTTAAATTTTCAGAGATTCTTATTTTTAAAGTTGTTGAAATTGATTTAACACATTCAAAGAAATATTAATTAGCAGATCCTAGTGATTTTCTTCTTAATAATTTTTTAAAGTTTGATTACCTGCACTTAGTATTTCAAGCTCATCTCACAGAAGCTTATATGTGTTGCCAACAGTATAAATGAACGCTTAAGAGATGGAAAATTGGATAATATCAATCCAAAACTTCTGCGACGACAGTTTAGTTCTGAATCCTATGGCTGCAATGTTTGATTGAATATATGAACATGATTATGAATTTGTGAATTTAGAATTGTACAGTGATGTGTACTTTATAAGGACTTGGATAATATCACAAGAATGGTTTTACGCTTAATTATGAATATGATCCACAATTTTTCTTCTAAATTAACATCCCTCCATTTTCATGAATGTTTGAAGTTAAAATATAACGAGAAAAGAACAGAAAAGGAAAAGTCTAATTAATACAATAAAATATAATTAATAATAGTACTAACTAATTCATACTATGCGAATACTAAAATAAACTTTATATCTCGATATATGTTAATGGGTTATTTCCTATAATATATATATATATATATAGCCTAAAATAGATAACCAATGAAAAAAATGATAAACAATATATTATTCATTATTATTAAAATCTTTCCTCAATTATTTAAACAGTTCTATGTGGGTCTCTCATGTATGTACATACTTTTGTAAGTATTTCTATTTACTTTTTGGTACAACTATATTTTAAAACTATTTTTGAGCAATATTTTATGCTCTTAATTTTCTATGTTTTTACTGCATACTTCAAGGCTTTTAGTATATTTCTATCTAAAAATGAACTAAAGATCATAATACACTACAAAAAAATAAGGGAAATAGTAGCGCTTTAAGTGGCAATTTAGTGGCGCTTGAAGTGCCACTAAAACATCTTCCTGACGCTTGAAGAAGCGCCGCTATTCTAGTTAGCGGCGCTTCAACGCAGTCGCAGGAATTTGCGCCACGATTTAAAATCGTGGCGCCTGATAAGCGTCACTATTTATGTCTCATTTTATGGCGCCTGATAAGCGCCGCTAATTGTTTGGCATTTTTTGTGGTGCCTAATAAGCGCCGCTGTATTTTTGGCATTTTGTGGCGCTTGATAAGTGCCACTATTATTTATTTTGAATTTTCTTTATTTATTATAGTGGCACTTGCTAAGCGCCGCTATATTTATTTTTTTAATAATAGCGTCACTTTTTAAGCGCCACTATCTTTTTGGTTGAATTAATTTGTTTAATATTAGTGTCGCCTTTCAAGCGTCGCTATCTTTTTTGATGAATTAAATTTTTTAATTAGCGGCGCTTCGCTATATTTTGG
Source organism: Senna siamea (assembly GCA_031216115.1). Classification (NCBI taxonomy): domain Eukaryota; kingdom Viridiplantae; phylum Streptophyta; class Magnoliopsida; order Fabales; family Fabaceae; genus Senna; species Senna siamea. The sequence continues at coordinate 15,348,471 of CM062359.1, read as the reverse complement.
ATGAATTTTTTTTTTAAATTATTGGCGCCTTTCAAGTGTCACGAAATTTTTGTTGTAAATTTAACTTTTTTTTCTGACGCCTTTTAAGCGCCACTATTTTGATCAAAAAACGTCAGTAATTTAATCTAAATTTTTGCTTCATTTGACCATTATTTTAGGCTAATTCATATATATATATAATTTTTTTGTATTCGATTGTTGTATACACCCTTTTAGCGCTATTTAAAGTAAAATTTTTAAAATCATTGCTCCTCAAACTTTTAAAACACCAATCTAATTTAAATCTTCTTTTGCGAAATGATGCATACCTTATCTACAATTCCTAATTAACATCAAACAATATAAACACAACACATGATACATTCAAAATAGTATCTTAATTGCATAAAATTTCTATGTTCAAAATAACATAAACCCATTTTTACACATAGGGTTTTATAATATATACTTAATTACTACTCTAAATGCCAAAATATGTAATACCCCATCTATTGAGTGGGATCTTCCCCCGCCGAGGAGTGAGGTTCAACTGAAGGCTGTCCACTATTTGCATTGGATGCCTGTAAGGATTAATAACTTTTTTATAAGTTGAATGAAACAAAAAAAATAATTTTTTTAAATAAAAAAATAAATATTAAACTAACATGATGATTAAACAAGTGTACAAACTGAGGTGGAACATTTCCTAAGAAATTTTGAAAAATGTAACTTAAGGCATTTCTCATCTCTTCATTTGAAGATTGTAACCTTGAAACTTTCTGTTGAAGAGCGAAGTTAGAAGTATTAGCACCCTGATTTACAGGGAACTGACCAAATCGAGTATTTATAATACTTACACTCACAACCCTAGCACCATCATTGACATAAGATCCATCCGCCTTCTTGTGTGTTGCAACAAATATAGCTCCTCTGCTCACAGGTGCGCCACTTGCCAATTCCTAACATATATTAAATGGAAAATATCATTTCAATTTGATGTTCATCATATTACTACATGGAACCAGCAATTAGTGGAAGGAAAATAAGATTTAAGTTGAACATAGGGAAAAATAAATTAGACAAATAAAAATTTCAACTTCAAATCCTTTGAACCTCAACCATCCAAATCAACCCATGAAGAAGCCATTTCAAACCTCCTCATGAATTTCATCCAAGACATTTGCTACAGCTCGCACAAGAACAACCCCTTCATTCGTGATCCACCATTTCTAACTTTCGGAACCCACCCACAAACTTTCAGAAACCATTAAAAAAACCAAAAAACACCCATAACCAAATGGAAACCCATAACTAAAATGAATCCCTCCCATTAACCCACACCCCACAAACAAATGAAACCCCAAATCAGACCCACAACCAGATCGAAAATGAAGATGAAGAAATGGAGAAATGAAAACTCACCAAATAGAGAAATGGCTGGGCAAACAAACACGAACGCCGAGCGAGAAGTTTGAGCGAGCGAACGCGAAGGCCAAACTTCCAAGTTCTTTTACTCCAATGCTTCAATAGGACAAAAATAGGAGGAAAAAGACGCTAAAAAGCATTTGGGAAAGACGCTCTAGGAGGGAAAAGACGCACCACACGGGGGAAAATTTTTGGCCCTTATAAGCGCCACTAAAATAAAATTTTGAAATTTTAGCGGCACCTACAAGCGCCGCCAAGATTCAAAAATATTTTTAAATAATAACGGTGCTTTCAAGGCGCCACTAAAATAAAAATTTGAAATTTTTGCAGCGCTTATAAGTGCCGCCAAGATTCAAAAATATTTTGAAATGATAACGACGCTTTCAAGCGCCACTAAAATAAAATTTTGAAATTTTAGCGGCGCTTCAAAAATAATTTGAAAGAATATGACGCTTTTAAGGCGCCACTAAAATAAAATTTTAAAATTTTAGCGGCGCTCAAGATTCAAAAATACTTTGAAATAATAACGGCGCTTTCAAAGCGTCACTAAAATAAAATTTTGAAATTTTAACGGCGCTTATAAGCACCACTAAAATTAAAAAAAATCTTAAACTATTTCATATTAATTTTAACGGCGCTTTAAGCATCACAATGTGCTCATCAGGCACCAGGAAATAAATAACTTTTCTGACGCCTCTTTAACCGTCACTATATTGTCATGTTAGTGACGCTTTTAATGAAGCGTCGCTAATTAAGCGCCACAAAAATGTTTTTTTCTTGTAGTGATAATAGATAAAAAAAAAATTGCTCTAACAATTCTGTGAATGTGAATTCACAATAATCTTTTAACGATTTACATCATTAAATTAATCTTATAAATATAATTTATGCTTCAAATTAATTAGTACTTTAAGTTTAATTGTGTTAAAATAGTCTTTTAAAATTTCAATATCTCATAAAAATACTTTTTTCAACTTTTAAGTATATACTTTTTTTAAATTTCATATTGTTGACATATTTTTCTTTTATATTCTATTCAACATTTAATACATGTACATTAAATAAATAAAAAAAACTTGCTAGATCAACACATCACAAAAATCTTTTACAAATTGTTTTCTTTCTCGGCAACAGATTAGATGACAATAACAATTGCAAATAGTCATAAAATGAAGGTTGTAACTTACAACAAAGACAACAATGTGTGGTAGTTGTCACAAAGTGCAATGCAATAGTGTGATACTGATATTGTGTGATTTTAAAATGTTACATAACAAAAGTAATTTGTAAGTTTTGATTCTCTGATGGAGTGTGACAGATATTGTAAGTTATAATAAAGACAATGATAAAAGGATGTGAGGATGACTATAATGACAAAGTGTGACAACAACGAAGTGTAACAATAACATTGTGTGATAATATAAAGTCTCACACAACAGAAGCAACTAGTAAGTTTTTATTCTCTGTTGTCTAATTTAATTCTTTTATATATAGAATGCAAAGATGTATTTATGGAGATTTTAGAAAATAAAGTTCTACCATTATGATGGGTTTGTGCTTTATATTATTATAGCACACTTTCTCTATTGCACATCATCGCCATCGCAAACCTTCTCTATTGCAAGTTGTCATCGCACACTTTCTTGATCGCCACTGTCAGACATCTTTGTGGCAAGCCACTTTCCCACACCTAAACCTTAAACCTTCTCTGTTGCAAGCTGCTGTCGCACTTCATGCCCATAAGTTTACCTTTTTTTTTTTTTTTTCATTTAAACTTGTTAAACTGGAACATAAGAGATGGGAGAAGCGGAAAGATAAACATTCTATAACCCTGTTTTAAAATATTTTATATTTATTAAATTTTGAGTAGAATTTTAAATAACAGATAAAGAAATAAAAAGTTTACACGTGGCAATCAAACTCAGTACTAACTTAACAAAGTTAATTAGAAGTTAAAAAAATATTTTTATGGCATGAAATTATTAAAGCATATAGAATTATTTTTGACACAGATCAAATTGAAATGACCAATTTAAAACATTAATTAAATTTAAAAGACCAACTTCCGTCATTGTCATCGTAAATCATATTAATTAAATTCATCAAACCAATGCTATTGTAATTTGGCAATACATTTTAGAGCTAAACGGCTATTTTCCTTTCATCTCCAAGAAACCCAACGGTACAAATTATAGCCGTTGGAAGAGTGAATATGCTATATATATAGCTAACACTGACAGCCTCATGTCACTTCTCTTGTTTAAGTTCGTAGTGCGAAGTTGCTGTAGAAATGCTTTCGTCTCTGCGTCTCTGCGATTCTCCCAAATCAGAGCCCTCGTTGCCGATCGTGTCCAGCATCCGTCGCGATCACTCTGTCTGGCCTCCTTCGATGATTGTGAAGTATCAGTGGACAATAGGAAGAGTGGTGAGATCAGAGACGGAGTAGTGGACATTCACTTTTAGAATCCACCATGCGCCTTCTCTTCTTCGAGTTGGAAGGTATAGACATTGGTTGAGTTGATTCCTTATTTGCTCTGTATGTCTTGATAACTAGCAGAAAGTTTGACATTCTGAGGCTCTTTCTGATTTAGTGTCCTGTCTGAACTCTGAAGTATCAAATTTGGAACCAGTTTGGAAATATTGTTTTGATCTACTATAAGGATTGGGATTTAGGACGTTCAAACACCATGCTCATAACTTCATTCTTTTTATCTCCAGGAATTTAATGAAGTGATTCAATAATCCGTCTTTGACCATATCATAACTGTTTAGCAGCTTTTGTTTTCTGGTCAAATACTTCACCTTCTTAACTAACCAACTTTTCTGACTTCCAAGTGTGGTACTTCCATCATGATTGTGTAGTAGTTTCTAATTCTATATTCATAGCCATTAGGACAAGGAGTAAGATTTTGTGCCATATATTCATTTTATAAAAGATGCTTCTAAAAATGGTATGCACGATCTAAATTATTGTTAAAGATTTATCTCAGAATTCCTAGGTAATGACAAAAAATGATGCCTCCTGATTGTTAGGATCACCGTTGCATTTGGATAAATAACTGTGTTGGTCATGAGAACTATAGGGCCTTCTTGATGAATTCATGTATGCTGAAACAGCATGCATCCATTCCCTGGTATGTTTGAATATTTTATTGTCAGCATGAGTTTGTTTTGCTGTTTTTGCATGTAGGAAATTTGGGGCTTGATTTAATTTCCTCTTCCCTTTTGTTTTTATCATAATAAGATGTTATATATAATTGGTGGTTCTGTGTATACTGATAATCTTTTGTTCTTTGCTTTTAAGTTTTCACTTAACTTCATAGATCTTGATTGTGGGAAGTGTAGCTAAAGATGGTCTTCGGAATGAAGAGCAAATTGGTGGCTCTTTCGAAACCGTAAATGTAAGTTCCTTTTAAAATAGATATATCATATATGTTTGGTTTCAGTGAATTTAGCTAGTTGTTTGCTCATGAAGTTACTATTTAAAAGTTGTATCTGTGCCCTTTCTGGTTCCTTTAACTGCAGCTTTAGCTGTACTTCTATGATGGCATATCTACCTCATCCTGAATAACAAGACCACAATAGAGGTATTGGAGAAGACAACTTTTAAAAGCAGCTGTTTTGTTTGACCAAACTGAAACTGAATTTCTCATATTGTGTTTAGAGAGATGAATGATATCTGACCAATGTTTATAAGAAATATCAATGGTTTGCAAGTTCCATAAACACAAAGGTACGCTGTCAAGACATAAATATAAAGATTGACTAAAAAGACTTAATATAATATAATATTAATATTAATATATTTTTCAAGACATAATGTTATGCCTTTTAAAATATGCTAGCTCTTCTTCTCTGAATATGTGAAGATAAGAAATATCAATGTTGCAAGTACCATAAACATAAATATAGTTGGAAATAAAGATTGACTAAAAGACTTGTTAATATTAATATTAATAATATGTTTGAAGTCTCTAAGTAGATGATAAAATTTGCTTGTTTGTTGGGATTTTTATTTGAGGCTTTTCATCCACCGTTATCCATACAACATTGATATTAACAAGTATTTGTGTGAAAGATATAGCTACATTTTTTTTTTTTTTTAAATATCTCTTTAGAGTTAGTTTTAATTTTCTTTTCTTTTTTTTAGCTTTTGAAAAATCATCACTTTTTTGTATGAAAATCTCAAAATATCTTTTTCATTGAAAATTTTAACAATAATAACCATATAATTTCTACATTACTACAAATAATCCTTATGTTTAAATCCTAAGGGCCCTAAGGGCGGCTTAAGTACACCAAGGGCGGAATGTACAAATGGTGTGTATTCTTTCTCAAGCTTGGAGTGACTCAAGCTGGTCGGTTTGCTAGCTCGTAGATGTCATTTTGGTGTCACCTTAGTATGTCCATTTTCTTCCCACTTGAATGAAACAAGTGTGTTAAAAATATTTTCACATCAATTTGTTCGATAACTAGTAGCTAATATGACATCACTTGATTGTATTAACCCTAAGATGCATACTTGAGGGGCATAATCTTGATCGACTCGAAGATCTAGTAGGCAGCAACATAGAGTGACTCCTCAGAGAAATGTCGAATAGTTTTAGCGATTAAAGTTGTCAATTCGACCTGGCATGACATGGATCTTTTTTAGTAACATTTTTAACACCAATTAACACTCCATTATTACTTAGATTTAGCAATGAACAAAATTAAAAACCAACTGTACTCATATCACCAAAAACATAAAAAAAAAAATGCTGATATGGATACTCATATTAAATGTTGGCTCTCATGAAAAATTTGTAGCATCTAAAGTCCCTATCCCCTCAACAGAAACTTACAAGACAACATTTTTTGGAAACTTGAACCAAATGAAATTCTTTACCACAAAATTTTCCTACAAAAGCCTATACACTAAGAAAAAAAAAATGCTTTTCAACCATATAGAAAAACTCCTTCAACAAACCGAATTTGGAACATTAAGGCACACCCTAGAGAAATCATTTTCATTTGGATGACCTATATAAAAGAGCTCCCTACAACCTTGAAACTTCATCGCATAGGCTGCCTCAACTCCCCCATTTATCATCTCTGTCCAAAGGCTCTTGAAACCCCTCTCCATATTCTCAAAGACAGCCTTAGCTCTAAACAAATTTGGGATAAGGTTCCCTGACCCCTTTACTTTAAATATGCAAGATTAGAATCTCCATAACTATACCTCCACATCCCTCTAATCCTTAACTGCCCTTGGAACACTATCCTTTCTTACATTACTAGTTGCATTTGGCTCATTGAAAATGAATCCACTTTTAAACAGAAACCTTTTGACCGTCATAAATACTCAAATTAGCCATTTCAAAAGTAGTTGAATAACATTCTTCTACCAACCTCCCCTTACAAAATGCTCCTCTAACTCTTGTCCAGATCATGTAGGAAAAACCAAAAATTCTCCTTTCAAGCACAAATGGCTCTACAGATAAGAACATAAATGCTGCAAGAGGGCTTATCCAAGATCAAAATGGAAATTGGGCTTTGAGCTTTGCTTAATTCATTGGAAAAGGTCATATCCTTCTTCCATAATTATAGGGTATTCTGTTAGATCTTGTGTAAAGCTCAGGGATAAAAAACATTGACATTGAAGTATTAAATATAAATACTTTTTTTAACCTATAACAAAATATTGAATTATTTTGTTGTAATAAAAGATGATTAGACTTTTGAAAAAGTACTTTTTTAAACAAAACATTTTATATTTGGTTAAAATAACAAAAGGTACTTTATATTAAAAAAAACCTTGTTTTTATGTAACACATATAAAAGTACTTATTATGAGTAAAATTATTAATGATAAAGTATATAAAAATATTATATTTTAAAAAAATAGTATAAATTACAGTTTTATTCAGTACATAAAATTATCTTCATTGACAAAAAAAAAATGAGATTGTAGGAAAGTATAATTATCTTCAGTTTATATAATTTACTTAATTAAATATGTATTTGATGTATTTGACCAATATAAAAATTCACCTTTTTAGTAAAATAAATTTATGATTTTTTGTATCACAATAAATAATACTAAAATTATAATTCTTGAAATATATTTTTCTAATAAATTAAAATTTTAATAAAAAATATAAAAATTATTATTGAGGGAATTTTGGTATATAGGAGAAGAAAGTATAATTTTTCAAAATAAAGAAGAGGACAGTATAACTTTTACATCTCTTAAGAAAGTAAGTAAAATATAACTTTAAAATAATTAATGAAGGATAATGTTGTCTAAAATCATGTTAGAGTGCATTTTTGAATTTTTGCTCCATGAGTTTTTTGCTCGTGCTTTTTGGAGAATATGACTTCTTAAAAGCTTTAAATATGGCTTCTAAAAAAAGCTCATTTTTTACATGTGCTTCTGAGTTTTTTAAGAAGTTCATTCTACTTGGCGCAATTCTAAATTGGTAGAATCAGTTTATATATATATATATATATATATATATATATATATATATATAAAATAATGATGATCTTTTTTTATATTTGAAATTCAAAGATGACCCATAAAATATTATTATATGAATTAAAAACTATTATTTACATAAAATATAAATTCTTAATAATTAAATTATAAAATAAAAAAAATCATATATATATCATAAAATTATAACAAGGCATTTTGAATTTTAAATTTTAGACATTTTTAAATTGCATTCATTTTTAAAATTTAAATATTTAGTTATTATCATTACTTCTTAAATGTTGACATTATTATCAATGATAATGATGTTTTTAAAAATCTTTCTTATTAAAAATAAATAATCTAGATAAAAATTGAGTTGGTTTTAAATTTATAAATTTGCACTTTGATTTAAAAAATATTTTTAAATGATTCAAAAATTTATCAAACACTTATATTTATTAAATTATAGTGAAAAAAATCTAGATCTAACGTTGGCCTTTGGAGCCTTTAAGTCACCCATTGAGAGGCCCTCACGCCGACCCTCAAGGTGCCTTGTTGCTGGTTAATCGTTGGAGCCTTAACCCCAGCCAGCCTTTGGAGGCTTCCCTCTAACCGATCCTTTGGACACTCACATAGGTTGACCCTTACGATGACCCTTAGGGCACATATGATAGTAGCCCTTGGAGCATCATGACGTTCCTTGAGGCCCTCGAGGTGGCTTTCAAGGCCCTCACAATGGCCTTTAGGGCACTCATGATGTTTCTTAAGGCCTTCACAATGGCTTTCAAGGCCCTCATACCTCACGGAGGTCCTTGAGCCTTCACGATGGACCTTGACGCATTCATGAAGACCTTTAGGGCCTTTAATGATCTTTATAGCTTGGTCACTAGCCCTTAGAGATGTAATACCAGCACTTTGGGTAGCTCTTGGTGTTTTCTTGTCTCGAACCCTTTGGGTGCGCTGTCGGTAACCTTTCCAGTGCCTTGTCGATGGCTAAACCCTTGGGGCACTCGTTGGCAGTGCATAGAGCCTTCATGTCATCTGACCCATGGGGCATGCATGCCAATCATTGAGGCCCTCATTTTGGCCCTTAGTACCCTAACGTCAACCCTTGAGGATTTCAAGCTAGTGATTATGGCCTGCATGCTGACCCTTGGGGTTTTGAAGGCATCTCTTGGGACCCCGATGCCAACACATGAAGTGCATTGTCGCCAATTTGTGAGGCCTTCATACCAGTCCTTGGGCCCTCTCACGTTTGGCCAAGGAGGCATTGAAATCAACCTTTATAGCACGTTGTTGGTAGCCCTTAGGCCCCCATTACAAGGGCCTAGGGCCCAGATGATGGCCCTAATAGCCTAAATGTTCCCCTTATCACTAGAGCTTAGGGCCATCATTTGGGCCCTAGTGGCCCAAATGTTCCGTTGCCAACCTCTTGGGGCGCCTTGTAGTTAGCCCTTGATTGACTATAACACCCACCCCAACGTCGAATATGGCCCTAAAGTTGACCTTGAAACTAACCCTTCGAGCTCTAACGAACGCCCATGTGTCCCTATCGATAGCCCTAGCTTTCTTAACGCCCACCCCCTGACGGCTAACTCATGAGGCCTTAACTTTGGCACTTAGTGTTGCCTTATTACTGGCCCTTATAGTGTTTTGATGCCATCCTTTAGTGCACCTTATTGATGACAGTTGAGGTGCTTTGACATCAAGTCTTAGTGCGCTTGTCGGTGACCCATGATACCTCTCACCCTTGGTGTTGCCCTAACATTAGCCTTAATTCAGGCTCTCACGTTCCTTTGGTCCCTGAAAAAAGGCCAATATAGGTCCCTAACGATGACACTAGTTGACCTAATGCCTAACCCCTAATGGGTGGCTCATGGGACTCTAACGGGCAACTCTTAGGGTGCCTTATAACAGTTGTTTCTTCCTATAATGTCTTTGAAGTATCCTGATGCTGACCTATAGGGTTCCCTAAAGTCGATCCATGATATGCCTTAACTCTAACCGTTGGTGTCACACTTTATGGCCCTAACTATGGCACTTGGTGCCTACAAGGTGGCTTTTGGTTCCATCTCATTGCCAGTATCTAGGGCTAGCTTGCCCTTGGTATGCTCACAACTACCTTTGGTGCCCTTACGATGGTCATTGAGGCCTTGATGACAACCCTAATGGTCCTAATGTTTGCCTCTTGAAAACATCTTTTGGGAAGCCTTGGTGCCCTCACGTTGACCCTCGAAGCCCTCTCGCTTTAAGCTAAGCTAGCCATTACGACCCTCAGGTCAACCCAATTCTTTGGTCCCTTATGTCGACCTAGCCCATAGGGCCCTTAAGTTAGCCCTAAACCCTAAACCCTTAAGGCTGCCTTTAAGGCTAGTAAGTTAGACTCAAGGGGCTTTAACTCTTAACCCTTTCTTTTAGGCCCTTAAGCCCAACCATTAGGCTGCACCCCTTAAGGCTCGTAAGCCCTTAATGCTCTTTAAGGTCCCTTAAGCTTTTAAGCCCTTTTTTTTTCTCTAACCTTAGCCTCTTAAGCCTTTAACCTCCCTTAAGCACATATAGCCCCATAAGCCTTAATCCCTTCTTTTACCCTTCAACACTTTGGGTTTAAGGCCTTATGCCTTCACCTATAAGCACCAAGTTGTAAGCGGTTTCTTTAATTATTACTTTGTTATATTATATAGAAAGTGTGAGGATTATTTGAAATATTACAAGAATTAAATAATAAATATTTTGCATGATAACTTAATATACTGAACTCCTAAGTTTGTATGTATTATATATTTGTAGTATTCAACATTAATATAATTATGATAATAATTAAAATATCAAAATTCTTTCATATTGGCCATTTTTATGTTTAATCTAAGCATATATGTTTTATTAATTATTTTTTTTAAACATTCAAATATTATCTTGGCATGAATGGTTGAAGATTTGGTGTTGAAAGATTAGCTTGGCATGAATGGTTGAAGATTTATTACCTTGCTAGCTAATGCATGTGTGCAAAAGTGAGTCTGGTTTTCTGTGCTACCTACCGCTACGCGCCTCTGTCATTCCTTAAACAATCACTCTTATACCTCTTACAGAGAGTGAAGAGGAGAGGAAGATATCGAAGCTAAGGAGACTGGAACACTTAGAGGAGCTCTCGTGTCAATCATTTCCATTCCTCTCATTAGACCATCTGTAGCACTCATAGCTACAGCTCTAACTCGAGGGTTCAATCCCCGTCGTTCGCCCATCAATAAATAGACCATTTGTTACGCCTAGAAAGCTCATTTAGTTGTAGAAACACTTTGGTTTTTCCAAATTATGGATTGGCCAAGTGGAAATTTCAATAAAAATAGATACATACGCATACGAGGAGGTAATCCAGATCGAAGAACCTGAACCTGCGCCGGCAAAGCTTGACCGCCTTTTTTTTTTATTATTTTTTTTTGCTCTCAAACTTGGAATCCCTACCCAAACATTTTGACTTTCTGCCATTGACTGTGAATAATAGTTATGTACACAATAATTTATATTTCAATGGTCCTTGACGGAATACTTTATAAGCTCAAGTGTGTAATTGGTCTTCACTCATTTTATGTTATTATATTCTTTTGTAAAAAGGAAATTTTGTGGTTTTCACTGCATTATATTAAAATTTAAAGATTGTGTTTTCTTCTTAAACAAATATATATTAATTTTGAGAATATATTACATATTTAAATCTAATCATTGAAGTCACCTATAGATACAATGAAGAGAATTGAGACAAGAAACAAATGTTGAGATCTACTATTCCAATTCCTGATCCCGATGGTGGAAGACACTACAATCTCAAAGAAATCTAACTTTTACGAACCAAATACCCTAGAAGCTCAGGTACTGTGGTGCACTGGTGCTTTTATGAAAGAAGAGCAAAATACTCGGTGGATCCTTGATATTGTTGCCAGACAAGAAGACCAAATATGGTAGGTGTAATTCTCTAGGGAATGAGGAAGTTACTCGACATTCTTCAGCATAATGATGTGATAAAAATCTATCTCAGACTCCCAAGAAAAGCTATTGCTCAGATGATATCTAATAGAGATCAATTCCCCAAGCATTGGGGAACAATAGGAGGGACATAACCAATTTGATTAAGGCTTTACAATATGTGTATGTTGAAGACTGTAATGAAGATAACCATGAGGCTCTATATTACCCCAGAGGCTATAAAGTAGGAATTGTTTTTCAATCACTTTCCAGGTAGGAAGTTAATTTAACATAAACAACTTGTAGTCTGTGTTCCATAAATTTAAAAAAAGAAAAACAATTTCTAATAACCAACAATTGTCATTCAAAACCCACAAGTGTCTTATATATTTACTTCAAAGATAAAAAAAAATAAAATTGGGAGATTGAATGAATTTATAAAAGATCATATTCTTAAATTAATTATGAATAAATATATAAGAATATTTATAAGTTTTTTTAATGTTAGTTACTTTTTAACATATTTGTATATTTATTTATAATTAATATATACATTTATATTGCATAAATTCATATTGAAGACATTGTTTAATTATATAATTTTATTTTATTTTATAAAAATTTACAGGAATTTCTCTAGGAATATAATTAAATTTATTTTAGTAAGAAATACATTTTTATTAAAATAATTTATTGATGATTTGAGATTAATCATTATAAATTTAGAATGGTTGCTTCATTTATATATCATTATTTCCTTTTGGTCGAAATCACAGCTTGAATAAAAATACACATGCATTTATTCTAATTAAGCTCAAGGGGTGAAGAAAATTGTTAGATACAAAGAATTTGTAAAATGTATGAAAATTAAATTATCTGTGACTGTTATTACAAGTTTATAAATATAAAAATGCTACAGGGTTTCCATATAGTGATAATAAAACCAATCTAGATTCTAACAATATGTAATAAAGTCGTAAAACTCTTTGCATTAAAAGAAAAGCAAATGATTAATTTTAAAATTTCAATTTTATAACCGTTGAAAGTGGAGGTTCTCAAAAAGCCAAGCGGTGTAATTATACAAATCATATAGCCGTTGGAGGATTGAGTTCATTAATATAAAATTATAAATATAGATATAAGTATCAGCATAGCCCATGAGAAATTACGAAAGAATGAGGTAGGGCTAAGTCTCAGAGTTGAGCACTGGAGAGATGGAATGGCCGCAACGCAGATTGGTTCAAGAAAGCTCAGTGTTTCTGGGTAACTTTCTCTGATTAATTTCTTTCTCTGCAATGATCGTAACTTGTATTGCATAATTTTGTTACTAGTTTGTATAGCATAAGTTACGAGCTTCTTCCATAACTTGTGTAACTCAATCTTGAATAGATTTAGGAACATAACAATCAACAACAAAAAATTGGTTTAAGCGTTGATTTTTCACGTTTGTGGATGCATCATGCAGGACAAACATATATATATATTTGTAGTTTCAGAATTACTTTTTGCTGTCGACATTTTTCAGAAATCTGGGCTTTTGCTATTTGCTCTTTCTGTTTTATGTAGTTTCTAAATCAATTCTACTTGTGCTTTTTCCATTTCTACTACATGTGTACTTCTCTTGGTATTTTCTGTGTCTTTCTGTTTTCTGACGGGACACTTTCGCTGTCTCTTTCTATTTTCTATCTTCCACTTTTGTTTTTTTCTTTTGCTTTTTAACGCTCAATAGATGTCCAAAGTATATAGTGCATAAGACTGTATTCGCACATGAGTACTTATTTTATAAATGAATTCATTTAAATCATATATAAATATGTCCCAGAATTTATATAAAATTTTACAGACTTGAGTCTGTAAGAATATTGTCGCTTGCAAATATATATTTCCTAAAAAAATGGAGCTTACGGAGGAAACAACAACATGAAGTGGCAATTTTCATTTTGGAAATTGACTTGTGTTTTCGTCCTACATGCAACACAACTTTCTTCTCATCCTTATCTAACTTTAATCTTCATGTGTTTTCAACCTTCTTGCTTTTCTTCAGAACAATAAGGAATATAAAAAGAAAAAGCAAATTATTTTTTTTCCCTCTAAATTAACTTAATTTGTCTCTTATACCAAATTCACAATATTGTTTATCTCGGGAACCTTTTTCTAGCTTATTCTCCTCGTAGAATCATTAATAAGGACAAAAGGAATTTTTTTCTTTCTCATGTATTTAATGAAAAAGATGATAATAAGATAAAATTTGTGTTTATTATAATTTTTTGTAGTTTTAAATAGGAGTATCAAATTGGACCAATCCAACCTATCCCACCAAAAGCTTTCATTTTTTAGGGTTGGGCTAGGCACGGATAGGCAAAAATTTTTGGCCTAGCCTAACCCATGCCTAACCCTTGAAGAGCCATGGGTTAGGCTGGGCTTGGCCCATGGACCTTTTCTTTAAAATATAATTTTTTTTAAAAAATAATTTATTTTACTTAATCCAAAAAATACATATGAATAATTTATTTTATATATCAATATATTAAGAACGAATTTTGCAAATTGGTTTGCACAAAACACAAAAAAAAAAAAAACTTAACCTTAAAAACCAAAACTTTAAATTCCTAAAGCCAAAATCCAAAACCCTAATCCTAAAATTCTAAAATTGTAAAACAAACTTTAAATCTTATAACCATAAAAGCAAACATAAACCTTAACTATTAACTTTTAAAATCACACAATCTAAATCTTAAACCATTAAACTCATAAATCCTAAACTTTAAACATTAAAACCTAAACTTCAAAACCTTACAACCCAATACCCAAAACCTTAAACTCTAGAACTTATACCTTAGACTGTAGGCCATAGTCCCTAGAACCTAGGCCTAAGACCCAAGACCCTAGACTATAGACACTAGATCACAAACCCTAGATCATAGACCTTAGACCATAGATGTTAGACCTTAGAAATTAGACCTTAGAGCTTAGAACTTAAACCATAGACCACATACCACATAGACCTCTCAAACCTCTTTGACATCGAAACTTAGAATAGACCTCAAACTTCTCTGACCTCTCAGACTTTAGAACTTATACCTCAGACCGTAGGTCTTAGATATTAGATATTAAATCTTAAATCTTAAACCTTATACCCTAAACCCTAGACCCTAGACACTAGTCCATAAACTATTGACCCTCAACTTTAAAACCTCTACCATCGACCCTTAACCTTAAACCCTCCATCCTTTACCCTTAACTTTAGACTCTATAAGCTAGACCCTAGAAACTAGTGGCTAAACACAAGACTCAAGACCTTAGACCTTAGACCTTAGACCCTAAACCTTAAACCCTAAAAACTATTCCTTATACCTTAAAACTTAGAAATTAGACCTTAGACCTTAGACTATAGACCATACACCATAAACCTTATAGACATTAGACCTTAGACCCTTGACCTTAGACCTAAAACCCTTAGACCCTCAGACCCTTAGACCTTTAGGCTCTCATACCTTAGAGCTCAAACCTAAAACCTTAGAACTTAGACTTGAGAACTCAGACTTTTCACCTCAACTTTTAAACCTCTCAAACCTTTTAAACCTCTTAAACCTTGGACCTCTTAGTTTTAAGACCTCTCAAGGCTCAAAATTCTTAGACCTTTTAGACTTCTCTGACCTTAGTAGTCAGACATCAGACCTTGTAGACTTCTCTGAACTCAGTAGTCAGACATCTTAGACATCAGACCTTGTAGACCTCTGAGACAACTCAAGTTTCAGACTTCTCAAACCTCTCAGACCTAAGAACTCTTAAACTTTAGACCTCTTAAACTTAGACCTTTGACTTTTTAGAACTCAAACTTCAAACATAGACCTCAGACAAAACCTTAGTCCTTAGACTTTAAACCATAAACCCTAAAATATTTACTCATGAAGCTCAATCATTGACCTTGGACCTTTGACTATATAAACTCTTGATTATAAAACTCAACATTAATCCTAAAACCTTAAAACCCAAAACTGTTTACCATTGACCCTATAGAATCTTGACTTTAAAAATCAAAATACTAATCCTAAAACCTTAAAACCTAATACCCTAAACCATCGAACCATATCCTTAGACCATCAATAATCGAATCACAACCCTAAACTCTAGACCCTCAACCTTTAAACCTAGTCCATTAACCCAAGACCTAGACCTTAGACCCTAGACCTTAGACCTTAGAACTTAGACATTAGACCTTATACACTAGACGTTAGACCCTAAATGTTAGACCTTAAATGCTAGACTCTAGACACTAGAAATTATACCTTAGGCCCTATACTCTAGACTATAGACCATAAATCCTAGACCTTAAACCTCAAACCTTAACCTTAAGCCTCAGACCTCAGTCTTAAAATACTAAATGCCAGATGGCATGAAGGCCCTAATGGCCAACCAACATTGAGGATTGGGCTGGTGTCAGGGTCCCCTAATGGGTAGCGTTAAGGTCCCAATGGCTACGGTCAAGTTACCAATGGTCGTTGTCATTAAGGTTGAGCATTAGGGTCCTTAGGGTCAGGGTTAAGGTCCCTAAGGGTTTAAAAACTTAATAGCTCAATGTAAAAAATGGTTTGGCCTTAAAAAAAAAAAGCACAATACTGTATGTTACATAACTTCTAAAGATAATAAATGAATTCACTACATTAATTTAGGCCAAATGGGCTAGTCTTGACCTTTTCTGACAAGTCTATTAGCAACAAATAGAGAGTCTAAATGGCCAAGCCTCCTCTTCTTCTTACTGCCTTACTTTCTTTAACTTTCTACAACAAGAAAAGTGTTTCAAACCAAGCTTGTTAGTAAGAGGTAGGTGACTAAGCAACTTTGCTACTATTTGCACCCCAACCTTAAACTAACTATGCTACTTTTGTCATTAGCGTTGCTTCGTAAAGTAAAGCTCTGTTGTGTGCTTTTGCTTAGTATCTTGTTGATTTTTTTGGGCAACACACTTAGTAAAGAGATAAAGAGCATTACTTCTTATCAAAGAATCATGTTATACCAGAGGAAAAAAAGGATATTACACCTAGTATACATAAATATAAGTTATTTATATTTTATTTATTGCATTGATCACCAAATCATTAACTAAGAGTATTATATTAAGCAGAATAAATTTCTAATTCCTATCACAACATAACTCTTGAATCTCAAACACACGATCTTACTCGAACATTGATCACTCTAGAATCTAAATATCTTTTTACTTCAAAATTAAACAAATATTTAATTATGAAATGCTCCTACCTAAAAAAAAAATCTAAATTTACAATCAAAACAAATTAGACCTCGATCACTCTTAAAATCATATTTAAACATCAACTAACACTCCATTTTTACCTAGATTCATCAATGAAGAAAATTAAAAACTAGCTTTACATGTTAATATCACCAAAAAAGAAGTATCGATGCTCAAGTTGTGTTTTAAATATTGGCTCTCGTGAAAAATTTGTAGCATATAATATCCTTATCCCACTCAATAAAAACTTACAAGACAACATTTTTTGGAAACTCAAACCAAATGAAAATCTTTTCCATAAATTTTGCCTACAAAGCCTATACAATAAAAAAAAACAAATGCCTTTCAACCACTAGAAATAGTCCTTCAACAAAATGAATTTGGAAAATTAGCCACACCATAGAGAAATCATTTTCATTTGGATGAACTACAACAACAAACTACGTAAAACCTCAAAACTCCGTCATATAAACTAACTTAACTCCCCAATCTACCATATTTGTTCAAATGCTCTTGAAACCCTTTTCCATATTCTCAAAGACTGCCCTAACTCTAAACAAATTTTGGACAAGGTTCCTTACCCCCTTTACTTTAAATATTAAAGATTGGAATCTTTGTAACTATACCTCCACATTCCTTTAATCCTTAACTACCCTTGAAATACTATCTTTACTTACATTATCAATTGCATTTGGCTCAATGGAAATGAATCCATCTTTAAACATAAACCTTTTGACCGCCATAAAATTCTCAAATTAGCCATTTCAAAAGCAATTGAATAATATACTTCTATCAACCTCCCCTTACAAAATGGTCCTCCTACTCTTACCCAGATAATGTAGGAAACACCAAAAATTCTCTCATCAAGCTTAACACAGATGGCTCTACAGATAAGAACTTAATTGTTGGTAGAGGTTATTTTCGAGATCAAAATGGAAATTAGCTTTTGAGCTCTGCTTACTTCATTTGAAATGTTCATATCCATCTTGTAGAATTATGGGGGATTCAGCTAGAAATTATGTAAAGCTCAAGGATAAAAAACATTGATTTTGAATTCGATTTAGATTTGGCTATTAACCTCCTTAAGAATAATGTGCAAAATCCTTATCACCTATATTTCATTGTCATTTGCAGGTACCTTCTTTCCTCATTTGATAAGTGGAACTTAAAGCATATCTACAGAGAAACAAAACTAGGCACAGATAAAATTTCTAAACATCAAGATTAAGAATATCTGTAATATTAGATTAGTTAGAGACTAGAGTAGGCCTACTGATTCTCCTTTATGACTATGTTTTCTGTAAAACATCAAAAAACTTATAGAAGGATATGTCATTGGAAAAAAACTAACTTAACATACTTGCATATTTCCAAAGAATCTTCAATTACCAACTTATCAAATTATCAAACACAGTTATTATAAAAAAAAAAAGCATAAATAAAACTTACAACACACCAAAATTCATATACATGAAAAAAAATTAAAAAAAATCTTGTAAAAAATATTGTAATTGTGTGAGTAAGAAATTAAAAATATATGAATTCTCCAACGTTTTGAAGAAATTTCTGGTAGGCTAGGAGGTTGTAGCTTCTTGTATTAGAACATCTTCCAATCTTTGAAATATTTCAATTGCTTTGACATTGGAATCACATTCTACAATTAATTAGTGAAGATACATGCACGCAAGGGGGGCTAGATTGAACTGATTTTTTTCAAATTTTTACTTTAACAAAATATTGAATTATTATTTTGTAATTAAAAGATTATTAGACTTGGAATTTTTTAAACAAATCTTTTTATAGAAAGTAAAAGCAGTTTTGCATTTGGATACAATAACAAAAGCTACTTTATATTAAAAAAGCTTGATTGTATGCAACTCGTATAAAAGTAATTATTATGAGTGAAATTATTAATGAGAATTTATATAAATATATTATTTTTTTAAAAATAGTATAAATTACAATTTTATTCTGTACAAGAAGTTATTTTCATTGACAAAAAAATAAATGAGACAGTAGGTAAGTATAATTTTTTAAATGGTAAGTGTAATTTAGGCAACCTTACTTAATTAAATATATATTTGACCAATATAAAAAAAATCATTTTTATTAAATTAAATTTATTATTTTAATTTATCTCATAATAAATAATATTAAAATTATAATTCTTAAAAAAAAATTTCTAATAAACTAAAATTTTAATGAAAAAAAAATATTACTATTGATGAAATTTTGGTCTATAGGAGAGAAAAATATAATTTTTAAAAATAAAAGAAAGAAGAGTATAATTTTTTCAATAAATATTACTATACCTTTAAAATAATTAATAAAGGATAAAGTTGTCTAAAATCATGTTAGAATGCATTTTTGAATTTGTGCTTCATAAGCCTTTTCATGTGCATTTTAGAGAAGCAAAAAAAAAAAAATGACTTCTACTTTTCTTAAGAAGCTCATTCTACTTGTCACAATTCTAAATTGAAATTCAAAGATCACCCATAAAATATTATTCTATGAATTCAAAACTATTATTTACATAAAAATATAGATTCTTAATAATTAAATTAAGAAATAAAAAATTAATAAAATATATATAGCATAAAATTATAAAAAGGCATTTTAAATTTTAAATTTTAGTTATATTAAAGAACATTTATTTTTAAATTTTAAGTATTTAGTTACTAATTTTAACTTCTTAGTTGACATTATTGTCAAGGATAATGATATTTTTTATATCATTATAAAAATAATTAATCTAGATAAAAATTGAGTTGGTTTTAATTTTAAATTTTACTTTGATTTAAAAATATTTTTAAATGATTCAAATATTTACCAAACACATACATTAGGAGGCATGACGCCTTGTTGCTGGCCAACCTCTGGGGCCCTCGCATTGGCCTGCCTTTGGAGCCCTCATGTCGATCGACCCATAGAACCCTCACACTGATCGACCCTTGGGACCCTCACACCAATTGACCCTTAAGCAGTCCTTAGGCAATCACGACGGCTCAATTGTGCCCCGGAGACACGATCGAAGCACACACACCCAGTGTGCCCTTAGGGCCTTCACGACAGACCTTGAGGCTTTTATGGTATAGCCTTGAGGCCTTTATGAAATCCTTTGAGACCCTTACAGTGGCTCTCAAGCATTACGGCTCATATTGGCCCTTGGGGCCCTTACAGTAACCCATGGTACCTTAGGTTCATAAAGACGCTTGGGGGCTTTTCACTGCGGCCCTTTGGGTCTTCATGGCAGCACTTGGAACCTTAAAGTCGACCATTATGGCCCGTTTGTTGGCTCTTGAAGCCCTCACAATGGCTTTTGGAGTACTTATGTTAGCCTTTGGGGCCTTTATGCCATCCTTAGAGCCCTCATACCGTCCCTTAAGGCCTTGACGATAACCCTAGTTTCCCTAATGCCCACTAAAGGCTAACATGTTGTCAGCCCTTTGAGTTCCCTATCAACAACATTAGCCCTAGGGGTGGCTGTTGAAGACCTTTGAGGCTCTCTTAGTGAGCCTTGACATCATTTAACCTCACGTCAGCCCTTGAACCTTAATGCCACCCTTTGGGGCCTTGATGGTGCCTCCTGGGGGCTCTAATAGTGGCCTTCAAAGTGCCTTGTCACCACCTGACAATAAGGTCCTTCACTCCAGTTGAGATCCCTATATTAGTCGACCCTTGGTACTTGCACACCTGTTAGTATTTGGAGAACTTAATAATAATAATAATAATAATAATAATAACTCTAAAAAGATATTAAAAAAAGATAAATGTAACTATATCTTTTACACTATTTGTCAAATCCACTGTATTGTCTTACTATTATTATTAAGATCTAAGATATATAAGAGTAGAATCTATTCATAAATCTCAATCTCCATTGTATGGTTAATGGTGGATGGAAAAATTCTAATAAAAGTCTCAATAATAGTCAAAACATTCATATTCACTATCAAAATCCAGCTTTATCTAATATACACACACACACAAACAAGGAAAATTTAATCATCTACTTAGAGCCGTCAAAGATAGTATTAATATTATATTATATTATATTATATTAAGTCTTTTAGTCTTTTTGTTTTCATTAAAGTAAACTTATCTGACAGAGCACCAACTTAACTATAAACAAATCCATAATTATTAGCACATAATCATGGTAGGAGAAGATCCAAATTATTTTCTAATGTTCTAATCGGACACATTCATGAACTTTATTTCTGTTTTCACTTTTATCAATTTTTGGGGCTTGGTGCAAACTTGTAAGGGTTGGCCCAATTTGATGAACTAAATTTTGCAGATAAACAATGCATACCAAGATGGAAAGTTCTAAAATTAAGAAGAAATAAAAGAACCTACTTAGGCTGAGAGTACAACTGAAATTTGTCTAAATTTCAAGAAAATCATGGTGGATGATTTTTAAGTGCAAGAAATCCAAAAGCACGTAATATGTAGAAAACTGATCAAAAAAATTTACAATTCTTCATCATAGCAAAGATAAAAAAACCTTAATACCCTGTGGGCGTATTTCACAATCACTGAAAGACAAGAATGATAATGCAGCAACAAAATTGTAATATAATTACTATCAAAAAGTATTGCAACTCAAGTGAGAAAGAGGGAAGGGAAAATATTGAATCCAAACTCCAAAGCAATTAGTATGCTATCCACCCAAGAACATATTCATGAGGGCACAACTGTGACAATCTCACAATGATTCTTAGTAATACTGATAATAAAATCTTGTTTCAATGTAGGCAATCAAACCATACAAACTAACATCGTTTTTGTGTTATTTGCTCTGTTCTTTGTATCCTTAGTATTAGAAGGAAAAAAAAAAAGAATAGACCCTCAACGTTTGATGACCAACACCATAAGAATTAAAAGCTTCAAATTATATAAATTGAACAGAATTTGCCTAAAATTCTACATCTTCCCCATTCCCCAAAGACATTGATCAACAAGAGTACTCCAAAAAAGAAAATCATTCAGCATAGAGAGAAAACAATAAATCAACTCAACCAATATCTATACCTTTCAACTCAAAAAGAGAAGGCGTATGGTGGATTTTGAAAGTGAATGCCCAATACTCCTTCTCTGATCTCACCACTCTTCCTATTGTCGACCGTTCCTTCACAATCATTAACGGAGGCTAGACAGAGTGATCGACGACGAGGGCTCTGGTTTGGGAGAATCGCAGAGACAAAGGCATTTCTGCAGCAGCTTCGCACCACGAAATTAAACAATAAGTGAAATGAGGCTGTGAGTGTTCTATAACGTAGAATTCTTAATTGCGTTACAAGTCCCAACTCTTCAAATAGTTGTTTAATTTTCAAAATTTCAGTAATCCTAATTTTCAAAGCTGTTGAAATTGATTTAACACGCTCAAAGAAACATTAATTAGCAGATCCTGGTGATTTCCTTCTTAAAGATTTTTCGAAGTTTGATTACCTGCACTTAATATTCCAAGCTCGTCTCACAGAAGCTTATATGTGTTGCCAGCAGTATAAATGAGAGCTTGAGAGATGGAAAATTGGATAATATCAATCCAAAACTTCTGCGAGGGCAGTTTAGTTTTGAATCCTATGGCTGCAATGTCTGATTGAATATATAAACATGCTTATGAATTTATGAATTTAGACCCGTATAGTTATGTGTACTTTATAAGGACTTGGATAATATCACAAGAATAGTTTTTTACGCTTAATTATGAGTATGATTCACAAATTTTCTTTTAGATTAACATCCCTCCATTTTCATGGATGCGTTTGAACTTAAAATGTAACGAGAAAAGAACAAAAAAGGAAAAGTCTAACAATTGTGTATGCATGAAAAAAATAATTAATGTAGTTACATCTAATAATTAATACAATAAAATCTAAATATTCATAGTACTAACTAGTTAATACTACGCGAATACTAAAATAAACTTTATATCCGGACATATGTTAATGGGTTATTTCCTATTATAATTAATATATATATATATATATATAGCCTAAAATAGATAACCAATGAAAAAAAATGATAAACAATATATTATTCATTATTATAAAAATCTTTCCTCAATTATTTAAACACTTCTATGAGGGTCTTTCATGTACATACTTTATAAGTATTTTTATTTAATTTTTGGTACAAATATATTTTAAAAATATTTTTGAGAAATATTTTATGCTATTAATTTTCTGTGTTTTTACTGCATACTTCAAGGCTTTTAGTATATTTCTATCTAGAAATGAACTAAAGATACTTCATTCACAATAATTTTTTAACAATTTACATCATTAAATTAGTCCTATAAATTTAATTAACGTTTCAAATGAGTTCTTTAACTTTAAACTGTATTAAAATAGTCTTTTAAATTTTGAATATCTCATAAAAATAACTTTTTTCAACTTTTAATTAACAATGTCAAGTATATATATTTTTTAAATTTCATATTGTTGACATATTTTTTCTTTCATATTCTACTCAACATTTAATTAAAACACATTAAAAAAAATAAAACTTGCTAGATTAACACATCAAGAAACTCTTTCCAAAATTGTTTTCTTCCTCGGTAACTTATCATATAATAATCACAATAGTCATAAAATGCGATAGAGGTTGTAACTTGCAATAAAGACAACAATGATAGAGTGTGACGACGATTGATGACTATAGTCACAAAGTGCAATACAACAAAGTGTGGTAGCGATATTGTGTGATTTTAAAATTCTACACAATGAAAGCAACTTGTAAGTTTTGATTCTTGGGAGTTTTAATGTGATGATGACTATAATGACAAAGTGTGACAACAACAAATTATGGCAATGACATTGTGCGACAATATAAAGCCCCACACGACAGAAGCAATTGGTATGTTTTTATTCTTTATTTTGTAATTTACTTTTCTTTCTATATATAGAATGCAAAGATGTATGTATGGAGATTTTAGAAGAAAACATTCTATTATTACGGTGGGTTTGTGATTTATATTATTATTTCACCCTTTCTCTATTGCACGCCATTGTCATCGCAAACATCCTAGATTCTAAGCTGTCATTGCAGAGTTTCTTGGTCGCCGTTGTCACACATATTCTCTGTTGCAAGCCACTTTCGCACACCTAAACCTTAATCCTTCATCGTTGCAAGCCGTCGCCGCACTTCATGCCACTACGTTTAGTTTTTAATTTATTTTTTATTTAAACTTGTTAAACTGGACCATAGGAGATGAGAGAAGAGGCAAGAGAGAAAATGTAGAAACCTTTTTTAAAATTTTTTATATTTATTAAATTTTGAGTAGAATTTTAAATAACACATAAAAAATAAATAGTTTACACGTCATATTTTTTTCCAATAATTAATTGCAAGGAGATTTTTTTTCCTATCTCTATTCTTGTGGAAAAAACTTAACTGATGAGATTCTTGTACAAAACTATTGACTTTTTCATATATTTTTTCAATCGATTATCATGAATGTATATATAACTCTTTAAATTTCTTACTGAGCCAACCTCCGTCATTGTTATCGTAAGTCGTATTAATTAAATCCATCAAACCAATGCTATTATTGTAATTGACAGCCTGAGATGAGACCATGGAGAAGAATTATGGTACATTTTATAAAAATATTTTTATGGCATGAAATTATTAAAACATACAGAATTATTTTTGACACAGTTCAAATTGAAATGACCAATTTAAAACATTAATTAAATTTCAAAGACCAACTTCCGTCATTGTCATCGTAAGTCATAATAATTAAATTCATCAAACCAATGCTATTGTAATTGACAGCCAGAGATGAGACCATCGAGAAGAATTACGAATACACGTATGAATACGATGTAGTAAGCCTTTGCCCAACCTCTCATTTGGCAATACATTTTATAGCTAAACGGCTATTTTCCTTTCACCTTCAAGAAACCCAACGGTACAAATTATAGCTGTTGGAAGAGTGAACATTATAGCCATTGGAAGAGCGAATATGATATATATATATAACACTGAAAGCCTCATTTCACTTCTCTTGTTTAATTTCGAAGTGTGAAGTTGCTGAAAAAATGCATTCGTCTCTGCCATTCTCACAAATTAGAGCCCTTGTTGCTGATCATTCTATCCAACCTCCGTTGTGATCACTCTATCTGGCCTCCATTGATGATTGTGAAGGAACAGTCAGCCAATGGGGTTCCCTAGCCAATGCCAACCCTTGGTGTAACACTTTGTGGCCCTTTGGGCTAGCCATTAAGCACTCATGCCAGACACGCTTTGGGGCCGTAACTGCGACACTTGTGCCTACAAGGAAGCTCTTGTTTCCATCCCATTGCCAATACTCAGGGCTAGCCCACCCTTGGTACTCTCACAACTGCCATTGGTGCCCTCACAGCAGTCCTTTGGGGCCTTGATGAAGACCTTAATAGCCTTAATGCCTGCCTCTTGACAACGTCTCTTGGGGTGCCTTAGGGCCCTCACATTGGCCATTGTGGCATCTTGTTACCAACCCATAGGGTGCTTGGGGCCCTCATGCTAACCCTTGGGGGCCCCCTCACATCAACCCAACCCTAAAGCCAAGCTGACCGTTATGACCCTCAAGTTAACCCAACTTTTTGGGCCTCAAGTTGGCCCTAAACCCTTAAGGCCGCCCTTAAGGCTAGTAAGTTAGATGCTAGGGCCTTTAACTCTTAACCCTTCCCTTTGGGCCTTTAAGCCATCCCTTAGGGCCTTAAGCCTAGCCATAGGCCTCACCCCTTAAAGCTACTAAGCCTTTAATGCCCTTTAGGGCCCCTTAAGCTCTTAAGCCCTTTTTATCTCCAACCTTAGCCTTTAACCTCCCTTAAGAACCTTTAGCCCCTTAAGCGTTAATCCCTTCTTTTACCCTTTTTCCCTTTGACCCTTTAGGTTTAAGGCCTTATGCCTTCAAGCCCTTAAGTGCTAAGTTGTAAACGCTTTCATTTAATTATTATTTGTTTAATTATATTGAAAGTGTGAGGATTATTTGAAATATTACACGAATTCAATAATAAATATTGTGCACAATGACTTAAGTAATATATTGAACTCCTAAGTTTGTATGTATAATATATTTTTAGCATTTAGCATTAATATAATTATGATAACAATTAAAATATCAAAATTCTTTCATATTGAACATTTTCATGCTTAATCTAATCATATATCTTATTATTTATAACTTTAATTTATGTTGTTTAACCCACATATGAAATATTATTTATTTTTTAAATACAACATTGCAAGAAATGTCAAGACTTGGATGAGGTCAAGGTGGAAGGGGTGGAAAAGCATGTACTAGTGGTTTTAGGCAGGGAAGACATGACAATCAAGGAGAAGTGAGTTCAACTTTGCGATTGTTGCCACCACAAGAAACACCATGAGTTAAAGAGCAACGTCACATTTCTCCAATGACACATGTTGACAATTTTCCACAACATACTTATGATCAAAATTAGGAATCTCCATCTGCCTAAGGATCAAGGAATCCAAGTAGTGTGGGTTAATTTATCTTTATATGTATAATTCAATAATATCTAGAAGCAAAATTAATTGTTTTCATTTTTTATTTACAGCTTCTTGCACTTCCAAGACTACAAGAGGAAAATTTGAATTGATTTTAGTGAACATGATGGCAAAGTTGTGAAGCAAGATTAAAATTGACATTCTTGAGGATATTGAAAGAGTTGTGGGCTAAGGCTAGAGATATCGCCAATTACTATGGATTTGTGGTGAGATAGACTGTCTCTTTTAGAGCTGGTAGATGGCAAAATGTTTTTGCCGCATATGGATAAGAAATGTATTTTTAAGTAAAGGTAATAAGTTGAAAACAAGCATATAGGTTTATAATTTTTAAATTTTTATTATAAGAAGAATAATTGTTCATATTTTAAGAGAAGTTTGAGATTTTCAATGATAGAAAACAAATGGCAATGTAGAAATTGTCATCAGCACTATGCAGAGGCTTTTGAGAGCATGGATGACTTGGTTGCACAAACACTACAACCACTTCAACATTGATGAAGAGAGCTTTGCTAATCAATCCATTAATGTTACTCCTAAAGATTAGGTGTGGTTGGTAGCACATTATAGTTAAATTCAAGGTAATATGGATGAATGGCTAAAAGTTTGATGTTGAAAGATCAGCTTGGCATGAATGGCTGAAGATTAATTACCTTGATAGCTAGTGCATGTGTAGCAAAGACAAGGAGTGATGAACCAAAAGGATATGAATATGATGGCTATATGTGTGTGTGTGTGTGTGTGTTGAGGCAAAGGAAAGGAAAAATATGGAATAGGAATTCGGAAATAGTTTTCCCTTTTTATTTTCCTCTTGTTTGGGTTGAAGGTTCTTCTAGGTAAGTAGTAATACGATCTCAAAAGATGTAAATATTTGATGAATATATGAGATATATGAGTAATTATATAGTTCGCTATGCTTTTGATTCTCAGGGTTGAATTTATGCGTTTTTTATTTCTCAACAGTGATCCCTTCCTCACCGGACTCTATACTTATCTCCTAATCATTATTGTCTTAAGCAAATGAAAATAAGCAAGTTCTTTACATAACAATTTGAAGATTTAACAACTTTCATTGGCAGTTACCAAATTGTCTGCTTCATGTTTATTGAACAAGCATTTTTCAAGACAAAAAGATCTCTTTTGTGTGTGTGTGTGTGTTCATATGTGTGTGTTGAGGCAAAGATAACATAAAAGCTATTAGGTTTTTTTCGTTGTCAGTATTACGATTGCAATTATTGAGACTTGAGAATTGGATCCACTTGACCACTTTCTTTTTCTTTTTTTCTACTCTCAAACTTGAAATCCCTAACCTAACATTTTGACTTTCTGCCACTGACCGTGAGTAATATTTATGTACACAATAATATATATTTCAATGGGCCTTGATGAAATATTTTATAGGCTCAAGTGTGTAATTAGTCTTCAATCTTACATGGATATATGTTAATTTGAAGAATACATTCTATATTTAAATTCAATTATTGAAGTCACCTGTAGGTACGATGAAGAGAATTGAGACAAGACACCAATGTTAAGATCTACTATTCCAATTCCTAGTCCCAATGGTGGAAGACACTGCAATCTCAAAGAAATCTAACTTTTATGAACCAAAGACCCTAGAAGCTCAGGTACTGTGGTGCACTGGTGCTTTTATGAAAGAAGAGCAAAATACTTGGTGGATCCTTGGTATTGTTGCCAGAAAAGAAGATCAAATACGGTAGGTGTAACTCTCTAGGGATTAAGGTAGTTACTCGACATCCTTTAGCATAATGATGTGTATGTTTTGACATCCCTTAGGGCTTTCCAATATGTGTATGTTCAAGACTATAATGTAGATAACCATGGGGCTCTATATTACCTCAAAAGCTGCCAAGTAGGAAGTTTTTTTTCGATGACTTTCCAGGTAGGAAGTTACTTTAACTTGAACAACTTGTAATCTTTGTTTCATAAATTCAAAAAAAAAAAAAAAGAACAGCTTCTAATAACTAACGATTGCGATTCAAAACCCACAAGTTTCTTATATATTTACGTCAAATATAAAAAAGAATTGGGAGATTGAATGAATTTATAAAAGATCATATTCTTAAATTAATTACGAATAAATAGAATGATAGTTACTTTTTAACATATTTATATATTTATTTATAATTAATACATACATTTATATTGCATAAATTCATACTTCTTTGAAGACATTGTTTAACTATATAATTTTAATTTATTATATAAAAATTTACAGGAATCTTTCTAGGGATATAATTAAATTTATTTTGATAACAAATACATTTTAATTGATGATTTGAGATTAATCATTATAAATTTAGAATGGTTGCTTCATTTATATATCATTATTTCCTTTTGGTTGAAATCACACCCTTAATAAAAATCCACATGCATTTATTCTAATTAAGCTCAAGGGTGAAGAAAATTGTTAGATACAACGAATTTGTAAAAGGTATGAAAATTAAATTATCCGGGACTATCATTACAAGTTTATAAATATAAAAATTCTACGGAGTTTCCATACGGTGATAATAAACCAATCTGGATTCTAACAATATGAATAAATTAAAGTCGTAAACCTCTTTGCATTAAAAGAAAAGTGCATGATTAATTTTAAATTTTGAATTTTATAACCATTGATAGTGCAGATTCTCAGAAAGCCAAGCGGTGCAATTATACAAATCATATAGCCGTTGGAGGATTGAATTCATTAATATAAAATTATAAATATAGATATAAGTATCAGCACTGCCCATGAGGAATTGCGAAAGAACACAACATAAAGAAAATGTATCCTAAGTCTCAGAGTTGAGCACTGGAGAGATAGAATGGCCGCAACGCAGATTGGTTCAAGAAAGCTCAGTGTTTCTGGGTAACTTTCTCTGATTAATTTCTTTCTCTGCAATGATCGTAACTTGTATTACTATTTTGTTACTGGTTTGTATAGCATAAGTTACGAGCATCTCCCATAACAGTGAAACGCAATCTTGAATAGAATTAGGAACACAACAATCAACAAAAGATGATTGGTTTAAGCGTTTAGTTTTTACGTTTGTGGATGCATCATGCAGGACAAACATATATATTTGTAGTTTCAGAATTACTTATTGCTATCGACATTTTTTAGAAATTGGATGATAGATTTCTGGGCTTTTGCTATTTGCTCTTTCTGTTTTATGTGGTTTCTAAATCCAATTCTACTTGTGCTTTTTCCTTTTCTACTGCATGCGTACTTCTCTTGGTATTTTCTGCATCTTTTCTGTTTTCTCATGGGATACTTTTGCTATCTCTTTCTATTTTCTGTCTTCCACTTTTGCTTTTTTTCTTTCGCTTTTTAACACTCAATAGATGTCCAAAGTACAGGGCATAGCTGCTGGAAGGGGCAGAACACACAAAAGGCACAAATTTGTTAAATGTCAGCTCTTAGAGCTATTGCACTTTGTGGATAGGCAAGTCAACCTATGCTTGTCATTCCTCATTTGTTAAGTGTTGCACTTTCTAGATAGGCAACTTGTGTATCTAGAGATGATTTCTCCAAACAAGTATTTCTCCCATAAATTCTACTTTATTTGTAAGTTTTGGACTTTATAGTTTTGAATTTTAGGATTTAAGGTTTAAATTAAAGTTTAATGTTTTAGAAACAAAACTATAAACTGATCTATATAAACTCTAAATTCTAAAACCCTAAAACTTACAAACATGAAATCCTAAAATCCTAAATATAAAAAGTTTAACCTAAATCCCTATAATCACAAAAAACTTTAAACTTTAAATCTTAAAACATACACCTTAAAACCCTAAAATTTTAAAACCTCATCTTAAAGCCTTGCATCTAGAAATCCTAAATTTAAATCCTTAAACCTTAAATCGTAGGCCCTAGTCCTTAAAACAAAAATACTAAAATTCTAAAAGTTTAAACTCAAAATAATAAATTGAAAAATCCTAAACCCTAAATTGTAAAACCTTAAATCTATATCTTAAGCCTTAAACTAGTCACTAAAAAACTTTAAACTATAAACTTTCCTAAAACTAGACACTAAAACCTAAATTCAAAACTAAAATTCTAAAACCATAAAAACCCAAATTCTAAACTTTAAAGCACAAACACAAAAACTAAAAAACTTAACCTTAAAACCAAAACTTTAAATTCCTAAAGCTAAAATCCAAAAATCCTAATCCCAAAACTCTAAAATTGTAAAACATAAACATTAAGTCCTACAACCATAAAAACCAAACATAAACCTTAAATATTAAAATTCTAAAACCACACACTCTAAATATTAAACTCTTAAACTCCTAGATCTTAAACTTCAAACATTAAAACATAAATTTCAAAACCTTACAACCCAAAACTCAAAACCTTAAACCCTCAACTCTAGACCTTAGACCTTAGACTGCAGGTTGTAGTCCCTAGACCCAAGACCTTAGATGATAAACAATAGACTCTGGACTCTAGACCTTAGACCTTATACCCTAGACCCTATACTATAGACCTTAAACCTTAGGCCATAAACTTTAGACTATAGACCTTAAACCTTAGACCCTAAAAATTAGACCTTAGAACTTATAACTCAAACTATAGACCTTAAACCTTAAACCCTAGTTCTAAGACCTCTCACCTTAAAGGTCAAACCTCTCAAAACTCACAATTCATCTCAAACCTCATAAACCTTAGATTTCTCTAGCCTTCCAGACCTTAAACTTCTCACACCTCTCAGACTTTAGAACTTATACCTCAGACTATAGATCATCGACCTTAGATCTTAAATCTTAGATATTAGACCTTAAACCTTAGACGTTATACCTTAGACCTTAGACCCTAGACCCTAGACCAAAGACCATAGACCTTAGACCATTAAACTTAGACTATCGACCACAATAAGTATTAGACCATAGCAAACTTAGACCTCAAACCTTAGTCCTCAAACCTTATACCTCATACTTGATACTTAAGAACTCTTAGACCATAGACCTCAAAACTATTAGACCTTAAGCCTTTAGAATTCAAACTTGTCAGACTTTAGACCTCAGACCTTAGACCTTAGATCTCAAATACATATCTCATACCTCAAAAATCAATTAGACCTTATACCTCAGTCCTTAGACCTTAAACGTTAAACCCTAGGCCTTAAACCATTAACCCTTGACCCTAGTCTATCTATGGACCATTTACCATCGACCCTCGACCTTAAACCCTCCACCTTCTACCCTTGGCTGTAGACCTAAACCCTAGACACTATACTATAGATGTAAGGCTTTAGACTCTATAAGTTAGACCCTAGACCCTAAACCTTAGACCCTGGACACTATAGTTTATGCCTTTGACCTTAGACCTTAGAACTTAGACATTATACCTTAGACCTTAGACAATAGACCTCAGACCTTAGACCTTGGACAATAGACCTCAGACCTTAGACCTTAGACCATGGACCTTGGACCTTAAACCCTAGACCTTAGGCCTTGGACCTTAGACCTTAGACTTTATACCCTAGACCCTTAACCCTAGACCCTAGACCTTAGACCTTAGACCTTAGACCCTAGACTATAGACCTTAGACTCTAAACCTTAGACCCTAGACCTTAGACCTTAGACCCTAGACTATAGACCTTAAACTCTAAACCTTAGACCCTAGACCCTAGACCTTAGACCTTAGACCTTAGACCTTAGACCTTAGACCCTTGACCTTAGACCTTAGACTCTAAACCTTTAGACCTTAGACTCTAGACCCTAGACCCTAGATCTTAGACCTTAGACCTTAAACCTTAAACCTTAGACCCTTAAACCCTTAGACTCTAAACCCTTTGAACTTTAGAACCTTAGACCTCTAGACCTTTAGAATCTTCCTTAGTCCTTTATACCTCTACCTTTAAACATTTATACCTCAGAATTAGACCTTATACATGAAACCTCAAACCTTTCACCTTAATGCTCAGACCTCTCAAACCTCATACCTCATACCTCTCAAACCTCTAAAACTTCTTAGACCTTGGAGCTCTCATACCTCTCAAACCATAAAATTCTCAAACCTCTCAAACCTCAGACCTATTATACTTCTCTGATCTTAGTAGCCAGACCTCTCAGACCTCAGACCCCTTATACCTCTAAGATAACTTAAGTTTTAAACTTCTTAGACTTGTCACACCTCTTAGACCACAGACCTCGTAAACCTAAGAACTATCAAACCTTAGACTGCTCAAACATTTGACATCAAACCTTAGACTTCTCAGAACTTAAACCTCAAATAGAGTCCTTATACCTCAAAATTTAGACTGTATACCTCAGAGCTTAGACATTAAACTATAAACCCTAAACCATTGACTCATGAAGCTCAATCGTCAACCCACCCTTAGCAGTAGACTTTTGATTGTAAAACTCAAAACACTAATCTTAAAACCCAAGACCCTCGACCATTGACCCTGTAAATTATTGACTATAAAACTTAAAACACTAATCTTAAAACCTTAAAAATAAGACCCTCAACCATCGGCCCGTATCTTTAGACCCTTAACCATCGAACCATAATCCTTAACTCTTAATCATAGTGCCTTAAACCAAGACCTAGAATTTAGACACTAGACATTACACCCTAGATATTAAACCCTAAATGCTAAACTCTAGACTCTAGACACTAGACCCTAAACCCTAAACCTTAGAATGTAGACCATAGACCTTAGATCCTAGACCTTAAACCTTAAACCTTAAATCTCATACCTTAAACTTGAAGCCTTGAATCTCAGGCCTCAAACCTTTAAACTTTGACATTAGACCTTAGACCTTAGGGTTAACCAGCGTGAGGGTCCGAAGGGCTAGCTAGCGTGAAGGCACTAAAGGTTAAACAATGTGAAGGCCTAAGGGTCGATTGGCAATAATGCGCCTTGAGGGTCTAGCCTGCTTCATAGTCCCCTAATGGGCAACATCAAGGCCCTAATGGCCGTTGTCAAGTTACCAACAGTTCTCATTGTTAGGGTCAAGCATTAGGGTCCCTAGGGCCAATGTTAGGACCTTAAGGTCTTAAAGGCCCTAAGGGTGACTTAAGGGCTTAATAGCTAAATGTACAAAATGGTTTGTATTCTTCCTCTAGCTTAGAGTAGCTTTTAGCTGGTTGGTTTACCAGCTTGTAACCTCATTTTAGTGTCAATACCTTAGAAGAGGAGTGGAATGAGTTAACTATAGAATTAGTATAACCCTTCTCCTTATTGCCACTTTTCTTCCCACTCAAATAAGTGCATTAAGAATATAGCCATATCAAATAGTTTGATAACTAGTAGCTCAATACTAAACGAAAAGTCCTTATCAATTAAACATGAGAACATTCTATTATGCCATCTCTTTATGGAATTACCTTTAAGATGAATAATTAAGGCTCAAAATCTTCATCGACTCAAAGATCTAATAGGTAACATTAAGATCAATAGCTTATAGAGTGACTCCTCTGGGAAATTTTGAATAGTTAAAGATAGTAAAATAGAGAGATTGTTTCATTAGTGACTAAAGTTGTCAAAATAGACTGGCATGACCTGTGTCTGGTTTGACCTTATTTTTTTTATGATATAACTTACCTATTTTAAACATTTTAAACTATGAAATAATAATTTGTTTTAAAAAATAAAAAACACAATAATGTACATTACTTAACTTCTAAAGGTCATACATTAATTTAGGCCAAAATTTCTCTATCCTAACCTTATAAATCTTACAGGGACAAACGGGCTAGCTTGTAAAGCTTGACCTGTTTTGACACCTCTATCAGCAACAAATGAAGAGTTTAAAATGGCCAAGTATCCTCTTCTTCCTACTTCTTTACTTGCTTTTATACTTTCTATAACAAGAAAAGTACTTCAAAGCCCTTCCTTGTAAGTAAGATTTAGGTGACTAAGCAACTATACTACTATTTGCACCCCAACCTTAAACCAACTATCATACTTTTGTCATTAGCACAATTTGATGCTCTCTTCGTAAAGTTCTGCTCTGTACTTCTTTTAGTATCTTGTTATTTTTTAGCTTTTAAGGTAGATCTTGTTAGTCATGTGAGCAACACACTTAAAAGAGAGATAAAAGAGCATTACTTCTTATCAAAGAATCATGTTACACAAGAGGAAAAAAAGGACATTCCACCTAGTATACAAAAATACAAGTTATTTATATTTTATATATTACATTGATTGATCACCAGATACTTACTTAAGAAAGCAAAATAAATTAAAATTCCTATCACAATATAACTCTTGAATCTCAAACACATCATCTTACTTGAAAATTAAACAAAAATAGCAGCCAAAACAAAAGAGGAAATAAATACACTAATTTTGAAATGATCCTACCTAAAAAATATCTTAATTTATAATTTACACAAATTAGACCTCAATACCTCTTAAAATCATATTTAAACACCAACTAAAACTCCATTGTTACTTAGATTGAGCAATGAAGAAAATTTAAAACTAGCTTTACATGTTAATATCACAAAAAAAAAAGGATTCTTGAGTTTTTTTTTAATTGGCTCTTATGAAAAATTTGTAGCATATAATATCCTCATCCCTATCAACAAAAACTTACAAGACGATATTTTTTGGAAAATCAAGCCAAATTAAAATCTTTACCACATAATTTTCCTACAAAAGCCTATACAATTAAAAAAAACAAATGCCTTTCAACCACTAGAAATACTCCAAAAAAATGAATTTGGAACATTAAGTTGCACCCTAGAGAAATCCTTTTGATTTGGATGACTTACAATGATGAACTCCCTAAACCCTAAACCTTGAAACTCCATCACATAAACTTCCTCAACTCCCCAATCTATCATCTTTGTCTAAATGCTTTTGAAACCCTCTCTATATTCTCAAATACTACCTTAACTCTAAAAAAATTTTGACAAGGTTCTCTTCCCCCTTTATTTTAAATATTCAAGATTGGAATCTCCATAGCTATACCTCCACATTTCTCTTGCATTTGGCTTAGTGGAAATGAATCCAATTTTAAATAAAACCCTTTTAAGCCCCATAAAATAATCAAATTAGCCATTTCAAAAGTAGTTGAATAATATTCTTCTATCAACCTCTCCCTACAAAATTCTCCTCTAACTCTTACCCAGATCATGTAGGAAAAACCAAAAATTCTCTAATCATGCTTAACACATATGGCTCTACAAATAAAAACTTAATTGCTTTATGAGGCCCTTTTTTAAATCAAAATGGAAATTAGGTTTTGAGATCTGCTTACTTCATTTGAAAAGGTCATATCCGGGATTCAGCTGGAACTTGTGTAAAGCTGAGGGATACAAAACTTGTGTAAATCTAATTCAAATTTAGTTGTTAACCTACTCAAGAATAACGAGAAAAATCCTAATCACCCATATTTCATTGTCTTTTGCAGGTACCTTCTTTCCTCATTTGATAAGTGGAACTTAAAGCATATCTACAAAGAATACTTGCAATATTAGATTAGTTAGAGAGTAGAGTAAGCCTACTGACTCTCCTTTATGACTATGTCTACTATTTTGACTGCGCTGTGTTTCTCTTGTTGTTCTTTAACAAATTTCCTCTTTTACCAAAATAAAATAAAAAAACTTAGAGAAGGATTTGTCATTGGAAAAAAAAAAAACTTAAACTTGCATATTTCCAAAGAATCTTCAATTAGGTAAGGTTAGAAAACAAATCACAAGGAAACTTAAATAATAGATAATAACAAAAATAATAATTTGGTCAACAATGAAGTAAAATAATACAAATAGTATTGTTACCAACTTATCAAATTCTCAAACGCAGTTATTTTAGAAAAAATGTATAAATAAAACTTACAACACACCAAAATTCATATACATGAAAAAAAAATTAAAGAAAATCTTGTAAAAAATATTGTAATTGTGTGATTGAGAAATTAAAACTATATGAATTCTCCCACGTTTTTGTAGAAATTGCTGGTAGGCTAAGAGGTTGTGTAACTTCATGTATTAGAAAAATTTTCCAATATTTGAAATATTTCACTTGCTTTGACATTGGAATCACATTCTATTGTTAATTAGTGAAGACACAAGGGGGGGGGGAGTTAGATTGTACTGTTTTTTTTTAAGTATTAAATATAAATACTATTTTCAACTTATAAAAAATATTGAATTATTATTTTGCAATTAAAAGATGATTAGGCTTTTTAAAAAGTACTTTTTTAATAGGAATTTTTTAAACAAAGCGTTTTATAGAAATTAAAAGTTGTTTTGCATTTGGATACAATAATAAAAGGTATTTTATATTAAAAAAACTTGATTATATGTAACACGTATAAAAATAATTATTATGAGTAAAATTATTAATGAGAACGTATATAAAAATAAATGAGATAGTCTAAATTAAAGTTTTATTCTATACCAAAAGTTATTTTCATTGACAAAAAATAAATGAGATGGTAAATATAATTTTTTAAATTAAATGAGTGGTAAGTGCAATTTAACCAACCTAAATTAAATATGTATTTGACCAATATAAAAAATTTATTTTTTATTAAATCAAATTTATTATTTTTATCTCACAATAAATAATATTAAAATTATACTTCTTAAAATATATTTTTCTAATAAATTAAAATTTTAATAAAAAATAAAAATATTGTTATTGAGAAAATTTTGGTCTATAAGAGAGAAAAGTATAATTTTTTCATCTCTCAAGAAAGTAAGTGAAATATACCTTTAACATAATTAATAAAGGATAATTTTTTCTAAAATAATCTTAGAATGCATTTTTGAATATGTGCTCCATAAGCTTTTTCAAGTGCATTTTAGAGAAGCCAAAAAATATGAATTATAAAAAATAGTCATTTTTTGCATATGCTTTTACATTTTTTAAGAAGCTCATTCTACTTGTCGCAATTTTACATTGGTATAATCATTTTTATATATATAATGATAATGATGATTTTTTTTTATCTTTGGAATTCAAGGATCACCCATAAAATATTATTATATGAATTCAAAGCTATTATTTAAATAAAAATATAGCTCCTTAATAATTAAATTACAAAATAAAAATTTCATAAAATATATATACATCATAAAATTATAAAAAGGCATTCTGAAATTTAAATTTTAGATATATAGAAAGAACAATTATTTTTAAATTTTAAGTATTTAGTTACTAATTTTAACTTCTGAGTTGACATTATTATCAATGATAATGATATTTTTTTTATATCTTTATCATTAAAAATAATTAATCTGCATAAAAATTGTGTTGGTTTTAATTTTAAATTTTTTTAATTTAATTTAAAAAATATTTTTAAATGATTTAAATATTTACCAAACACTTGCATTGGAAGTCCTGACATTGACCCTCAGGCCATTGTGTTGCCAGCCAGCCTATGGGATCCACACATCAGCCAACTATTAGAGCCTTTATATCAGTCGGCCTATGGAACGCTCATGCCAGTTGGCTCTTGGACCCTCACGTCGATCAACCCTCAACCGACCCTTGAGGCCATCAAGGCTATCATTAGGACAGTCACGACAGCCCTTGGGGCCTACTCTATTGAGGACTTCACAACAAACCTTAGGGCTCTTATGGTAGCCCTTGAGGCCTTCATGACGTCCCTTGAGGACTTAGAACCCTCACTAGGCCTATGGTACCCTTATGGCAGCACTTGGGGCCTTCACAATGGACCTTGGCCTTCGTAGCAGCCTTTAGAGCCCTTACATAAGCCATTATAACCCAATCACCAGCTCAAGAAGCCCTCAAAACAACCTTTAGAGCCCTCACGACCCTTAGGGACTTCATGCCGTTCCTTCGAGCCTTGAAAAACATCCATAGGTCCCTAAAGATAGCTCAAGTTTCCTTAACTCTCGGTAGGGGTAGCTTTTAAGGCCACTAAATCCCTCACGCTGGTCTTTGGGGTAATGAACTAACATTTTGTCAACCCTTCAAGAGTCTTTTTACCAACAGTTCAAGAGCCCTATTGAGGGCCCTTAGAGTGCCTTGAAATCAACATTTGGGGTGCCTATCAGTAACTGTTGAGGCCCTTCACTTCGGCCCTTGATGCCCTAAAATCGACCCTTAAACCCCTATTTAGCCTTTAAGAAACTCACGCCAATGATTGGCCCTAATGACAACAATTGGGGTGCAACGTTGCTGGCTCATGAAGCCCTCATAGCAACCAGCCCTTAAAGTGCATTATTAACGGCCTTTGGTCTTTCCCCTTTAGGTCCCCTATCACTAACTCTCGATATCACCCTGTAGTCAATTATTAGGGTCCTATCAATGGCCCTTGGGGTGTCAGTAGACCTCACTTCAGCTTTTGGATTTAGAATTCAAGGTTTAGGGTGTATAAGGTGCTCTTTTCGCAAGCCCTCACGTCTATTCACCCTTAGCCCTCACGTCGCCCATTAGTGCCCTTACATCGAATTTTAAACCCTAATGACAGCCCTTGAGGCCCTGACACTACCTATTCGGGGCTCTAAAACTGCCCTCAAGGCACCTTGTCGCCAAGCGACACTTAGGACCTTTACTCTAATCCTCTTACGCCGATCCTTGGTATCCCTCATGGAGGCTCTGAATTCGACCTTGGGAGCCTTGACATCGGCCATTAGAGACCTGATGTTGACCTTTATGGCCCTTACATCACCCATTATGGTACCCTCAATGCCATCACAAAAGGTGAGACCCTTAAGCCAGTCAGCCTTAGAGGCCTTCATGGTAGTTGACCTTCATGGCCCTCAGGGCCCTTATTATAACCCTTAAGGTACTCATAATCACCTTAGAGGCCCTTGCGAGGGCTGTTAAGGCTATCACAGTTGCTCTTTAAACCCTCACACAAACCCTTAGGGCACTAATGACAATGCTTAAAGCCCTCACGACAACCCTTACTGCCTTAATATCGACCTTTGAGGCCTTGAAAACAACCCTTATCGCCCTTATGTCATCTTTATGAGCCTTGAAAAACTTCTATGGGTCTTTAACGATAGTGCTTAAGGCCCTAATGCCTACCCCCTAATAAGCTATTATTGTGGCACTAACGCCTACCCACATAGCACCTTGATGTCATCCCTCCTTAGTTTTGGTGTCGCAGTGTCATTGCCCAAATGCTCAACTCTTAGGGAGCCTAAACGTAGAGTCTTAGGGTGTATTGTCATAAGCCTGTTGGTCACTCATGTTGGCCGCCCTTTGGGGCTCTAATGAGTGCCCTTGGCTCCCTCATACTATCTTTTATGACCCTCACAATGGCCCTTAAGGCCCCTTTTAGGATACCTTGGGTGGGCCCTGACACCAACACTTGGGCCCTCCTTCACCACCACCTTGTGGTAATCATGCCGGCCTGCCCTTAGTGACGTCATGACAATCTTAGCATCTCTTTGGGCGTCATAGAGCACTCATATTGGCCCTTGTGGCATCTTTTCACTAGGCCTTAGGGCGTGTAGAGCTCTCGCACTAGCCTTTGAGGCCCCCACACTTCAAGCCTCCCAACCATTTAGTTTTAAGGTTTAGGGTTTATGGCCTAAAGGCTTTAAGATAGCATGGCCATTTGGGCCCTCAAGTCGACATAACTCTTTACGCCCTTAAGTAAGCCAAGCCCTTAAGGCCCTCAACCTAGTCTTAAGGCTGACCTTAGGGCTTGTAAGTCGGTCATAAGGCTACCTTTGTAGCCCTTAGGGCGTGCGGAGTTTTCATACTAGCACTTGGGGCGCCCACACTTCAAGCCACCCTAGCCATTAGGTTTTAAGGTTTGGGGCTTTAAAGGCTTCAAGATAGCATGACCATTTGGGCCCTCAAGTCGACCTAACTCTTTAAGCCCTCAAGTCGACCTAACTCTTTAGGCCTTTAAGTAGATTAAGCCCTTAAGGCCCTCAACCTAGTCTTAAGGCTGACCTTAGAGCCTGTGAGTCGACCTTAAAGGCCCTTAACCCTTCCTTTAGAGCCCTTAACCCAGCCTTTATGACCCTTTTACCTCCCCCTTTAGGGCCCTAGGCCCAACCATTAGACTTCATCCCTTAAAGACCTTTTTGCCTCGCCCTTTAGGGCCCTAAGCCCAACCATTAGGCCTCATCCCTTAAGGCCCTTATACCCTTTGGCCCTTCAGCCCTTTGGGTTTGAAGGCATATAACCTTATGCCTTCAAACCCTTAAGCTCTAAGTTGTAATCGCTTTCACTTAATTATTATTTGTTGTATTATAAAAGTTGTGAGGATTATTTGAAATATTACAAGAATCAAATAATAAATATTTTGCATGATAATGGAAGAATATAATTATTATAACGATTAAAATATCAAAATACTTTCATATTGAAAATTTTGAATCATGTGACAGTACTATTTTTACAATATTACAAAATAACCCCCTTACTTTGAGGCTTAGGCTTAGGGCTTAAGGCTTAGATCTTAAAGATTATTTGTACTAATGTAGAAATTATGTAAAAGATATTTTGAGATTTCATTTGTTATAATATTTATATAATACTAAATGCTAAATAAAAATTAATCTAAAAAACAAGTAAATGTTCAGTATTAAGTTGTCATACAAAAAAGTGCTAAATTTCAAAAGCTAAAATAATAATAATAATAATAATAATAATAAAACTAACTCTAAAAATACATTAAAAAAAGATAAATGTAGCTATATTTTTCAAAATATTTGTCAAATCCATTGTATTGTCTTACCATTATTATGAGAAATAAGATAAATACGAATTTAATATACTCATAAATCTCAATCTATTGTATGGATACTAGCGGATGAAAAAATTCTAATAAAATTTCAACAATGTCCAAAACATTCATCTTCACTACCAAAATCCAGCTCTATCTACTATATATGCATACAAAAACAGGTAAATTTTATCATCTACTTAGAGGCGTCAAAGATAGTATTAACATTAATATTATATTGTATTAAGTTTTTTAGTCAGTCTTTATTTCCTACCATATTTATATTTTATGGTACTTGCAAAACATTAATATTTCTTATATTCACATTTTCAGAGAAGAAGAACATATATTTTAGAAGGCATAACATCATGTGTTAAAAAATAGTTTTAATATTATTATATGAAGTCTTTTTGTTCTGATTAAAGTAAACTTATCCTATAGAGCACCAAGCAAGGGATCATCGAACTGAAGTGCAAGAAACCAAGAAAAAGGAGGCCAAGCACTTAAATAAAGTAGGCATAGCATGTAATAGCCTAATGGGTATGAAACTAATCAACAAAATTTACAATTCTTCAAAGTCATAATCATAAAAAAGATAAAATAACCTTAATACTAGATGTGGGCGTATTTCACAAACACTTAAAGACAAGCATGATAATGCAGCAACAAAATTGTAAAATGATTACTATAAAAAAAGGATTGCAACTCAAGTTAGAAAGAGGGAAGGAAAACATCGAATCCAGACTCCAAAGCAAGTATGCTATCTAGCCAAGAACATATTAAAAGATCCAAGTCAATAATCTTAAGTGCCTAAATCAAACTCTTATGAATCTAAAAGTCCTTCCTGTCAAATCAGTCTTCATATCATCATTATCTTCCCCATAGTCGAATTTACAACACTCTAGATCAAGACCACTAGAGGAAAAATGAGAGGCTATTGTTAGTTTCCTTTCGATGATAAAAATGCCCAAAACATCTTTCCTTTGCTTCCCCCATATTGATAGGAAAAATAGTAGCACCCTCAATTTCTACAGCTATAAGAAATCCAAGGGATATTAAATTTCTAAATTGGATTAAAAACTAGTCCTTCCGTTGAATTGGTAACTGTCGAAATGACTATAAATACGTCTGCAGAGTTATAAATAATTAAACGAAATCAATCTTCAACCTATTCAACCACTTTCTCAGAAAAAAAACCCAAGTTGATAAGGAGAAAACAAGCGTCACGAATTTTATAAAGGAAAACATTGATAGTTCTTATCTTTCGATTCCATTGGTCAAATATCATTCATCTCTCTAAATGCAACATTCATGAAGGCACACTGTCACAATCTCACAATGATTCTTAGTAATAATGAAAATAAAATCTAGTTTCAATGTGGGCAATCATAACATACAAATTAATTTCGTTTTTGTTTTATTTGCTCTATTCTTTGTATCCTTAGTATTAGAAGAAAAAAAAGAGATGACCCTCAACGTTTGATGACCAACACCATAAGAATTAAAAGCTTGAAAATGTATAAATTGAACAACATTTGCCTAAAATGCTACATCGTCTCCATTCCCCAAGCATATTGATCAACAAGAATACTCCAGAAAAGAAAATCATTCAGCATAGAGAGCAAATAATGAGTCAACTCAACCAATGGCTATACCTTTCAACTCAAAAAGAGAAGGCCTATGGTGGATTTTGAAAGTGAATGCCCAGTACTCCTTCCCTGATCTCACCACTCTTCCTATTGTCTACTGTTCCTTCACAATCATCGACAGAGGCTAGACAGAGTGATCGATGACCAGGGCTCTCATTTGGGAGAATCGCAGAGACGAAGGCATTTTTGCAGCAGCTTCGTACCATGAAATTAAACAAGAAGCGAAATATGGCTATGAGTGTTAGCTATATATATATATATAGCATATTCAATCTTCCAACAGCTATAACGAAGAATTCTTGGAGGTGAAAGGAAAATAGTCGTTACCTATAACGTAGAATTCTTAATTACGTTACAAGTCCCAACTCTTCAAAATGTTATTTAATTTTCAAATTTTCAGAGATCCTAATTTTCAAAGCTGTTGAAATTGATTTATCACGCTCAAAGGAACATTAATTAGCGGATCCTGGTGATTTCCTTCTTAAAGATTTTTTGAAGTTTGATTACCTAATATTCCAAGCTCGTCTCACAGAAGCTTATATGTGTTGCCAGGAGTATAAATGAGAGCTTGAGAGATGGAAAATTAGATAATATCAATCCAAAACTTCCGCGAGGGTAGTTTAGTTTTGAATCCTATGGCTGCAATGTTTGATTGAATATATGAACATGATTATGAATTTGTGAATTTAGAACTGTATAGTGATGTGTACTTTATAAGGACTTGGATAATATCACAAGAATGGTTTTACGCTTAATTATGAATATGATCCACAATTTTTCTTTTAGATTAACATCCCTCCATTTTCATGGATGTTTGAAGTTAAAATATAACGAGAAAAAAATAAAAAAGAAAAAATTATGCTTTTAGATTAACATGCCTTCATTTTCTTTATTATAAAAATAATAAATTAGATAAAATTTTATAAATAATAGTTTTATAATATTTTAAAATAAAAATTTATTTAAGTTTATAAAAATTTTTATTATATTTTAAAAAAATCTTAATAAACATTATTAAGAGC
Organism: Senna siamea; assembly: GCA_031216115.1. Taxonomy (NCBI): domain Eukaryota; kingdom Viridiplantae; phylum Streptophyta; class Magnoliopsida; order Fabales; family Fabaceae; genus Senna; species Senna siamea. The sequence continues at coordinate 15,304,581 of CM062359.1, read as the reverse complement.
CGTATTTTGAAAGTTGTACAAGTTTTAACGAGAGTAGTAATGCATTATAGAAAAATTTAATTTGCATTAATTGTAGTAAGCATGAAAATTATTGGGCCTGCATTAATTTAATTTTAAATTTAAAAATTAAATTTTATCCCTTTTATTTTTTATCTTTCTTTCTTCTACCTTGTTTATATTCTCTTACATCTATTTTCTCTCTTTCTTTTACTTTTTTCCTTTTTTCCCTTCTCTCTCCAATGTTTATCTCTTTGTTTGATCTCAACTTATTATATTTCCATGCTCACAAATGAACATTGTTAAGAGAACCAAACCAGTCAATCTAACCAAAAAATTAGTGAATTGATCGTGGTTCAGATTTGATCAATCCTCAAAATCAATCTTGCAATAAACCCATCAAAATCGATCTTGCAATAAATCTATCAAAATCGATTAATTTAATGGTTCAATCGATTTAAAAAAATTATCTTTTTCATTTCTTTTTCAATATTATGCAACAAGAAAGGCAAAGAAAAAGTAAAATAAGAACAAAAAAAAAAGATAAATGAGAAAAAAAAGAAGGAGAAACAAAAAGAATGATCAATAGTTTGTACATTATAATATTTTTAAATTTTTTAAAAATTTTAGTAAATTTTTTTATGGATTTGTCTAAAAACTATAATGTTTTATATTTATTTTATTTTTATGTAATAAAATTATGTAAAATACTTATTATTATAATAAATTATAATTTAAAATTAATATATAATGTTAATATTGTTTCAACTATGGTTCAATCATAATTGAACTATTGAATCATAAAACAATACCTTAATTGGTTCAATGATTGATTTGATTTTTAAAACATTGCCTAAGAATGAGAAAGAGAAAAATAAGGAAAGAAGGTGACAGGAAGAAAGAAAGAAAGAGAAAAAATAAGAGATATAAGGGAATAGAAATAAGAAGGCAAAAGAAGGAAAGATAGAAAATAAGAGAGATAAAATTTAAATTAATTTAAAATTTAAAATTTAAATTAAAAATAACAAAGACCTATTTTCATGCTTACTTTTTTTATGGGCTATTAAGGCAAATTTAATTTTTCCATAATGCATTATTACTCTCATTAAAACTTTTACAACTTTCAAAATACAACTCTTAATTATATTTATTAAGATTTTTTAAAAATATAACAAAAAAGTTTATAAAATTAAATAAATTTTGATTTTAAAATATTATAAAAACATTACTTATAAAAATTTATTTAATTTTTTATTTATATAAATTATTTTTAAAAATCATAATTTCTTTAATTTTATAATTAAAATAAGTTGATTTTAAAATGAGTGAGGGAAAGAGAGAATGAAAGAGAAGGAGAAAGAAAAAGAGAGTGAGCGTGAGAGTGAGAGAGAAAGAGAGAGGAAAAAGACTTAAAAAAAAGAGGGAAAAGTAAAGGTAACAAAGAGAGAAAATGAGAGACAAAAAGAAAAAGAAAAATGGAGTAGATTTTAATGAGTTAAATAAGGTTTTTTTTAGGATGTGGTTTTTAACTTTAGGCCTGTCTCTCTTTTTCTTTCTTTTTAAAATTTTTTTATATTTCTCCTGGTGTTGCTGTTAGATGGTTGGCTCTGGTAGATACCAATCACGAGGGTTAATAAAAAAAAATTTAAAAATGAACTGTTACAATAACTTGTCACGTATAAATGAAATATGAGTTCTCTTGTCTTACTATGTAATGTAAAATAAGAACCTTAGCTGTCATGCTATAATTAAAATAGATAGAATTAATTGAGACAATATCCTTTTAACCAGTTTCTTAATTTATAATATTCTTTCAGGATATATTAATTTAATATTATTATTATTTTTAATATTTGAGAATGAGAAAATGAAGGAAAAAAGAAAGAAAAAAATATTAAGTAATATTTTTTTTATTTGTTTAAATTTTTTAAATTTTCTTAATTTGAAGTAATTAAAATTACTAAAAAAAGTTAAAGAGAGTTAATATAAAATATTTTAATTTTTTTTCTTCTATAATTTAAAAAAATAATAAAAAAAAGATATATAATATTTTTTTTCCATCCCCCTTCCCTCCAAAATTCTCTTCCCAAACAGACACTTAAAAAAAATAATAGGTATGAAGTACCATAGGCAACTCATTTGTTGACATGGAGAATATTTAAAACATATACAGGTTATATTATTCTTTCTCTTCTTATACTTTTGTTTAATTTTAAGTAAATTATTATTTTAATATTTAAAAAATATAAATTCTTTAATTTAGTCTCAAAATTATAAAAATATTTAATTCTTAAAAAATATATTATGTCACAATTTAGACTTACAATACTTATATGTAAAAATTAAATTAAGATATAATATATCTTTTAATAATTAAATTAAATATTTTTATAACTTAGAGATTAAATTGAAATTATTTATATCTTTTAAAGATAATTTAATCTTTAATTTTTAATTAAATATTTATATGTTAACAAATTTGTAATTAAATATTTATATTTTAAAATTTTTTAATTAAGATAACATTAATATTTTTTTAAAAAATTAATTTAAGATAAAACTTTCAAAATTAAAAGAACCCCAAATTTTTTTAAAAAAAAGTTAGTTTCATATTTTATTAAATAGAAGTATCCAAGCATACATTTCATTATTCACCCAAAAAAGACAAAAGATACATTTCATTTTATTAATTGAAAGTATTCAAACACAGCAAGTGCAGCATTGTTTCAGCAGGCGATAACTAGTAGGAATTGCAACTAGATGCTTAGCTCTGGGCATAGTAAGCCCAAAGTCCTCAGTCATGTCCAAATCACCTGCCAACATGCCACGTGGAAGCTCCCATTCAAAGCAATGCACAAGCTGAGCCACAACCAATCGGATCACCGTCAGACCCAATTGCATTCCGGGGCAACCCCTTCTACCCGACCCGAATGGTATCAGCTCGAAATCACGCCCTCTCACATCGATACTCCTTCCCTCAAATCGCTCTGGCCAGAACTTCTCTGCTTCGCTCCATGCGCTTGGGTCTCGCATGATGGCCCACGCGTTTATTATGACTCTCGAGTTTTTGGGTATGAAATATCCTTCCACAGTACAGTCTTGGATAGATTGGTGTGGAATAAGCAAGGGTAACACAGGATGAATCCTTAAGCTTTCCTTAATAACCATGTCTAAGTACTCTAACTTCTCCAAGTCTGATTCCTCCACCTTCCTCTCCATTCCTACCACACTTTCTAACTCTTTCTGAACCTTCTTCATCACCCTTGGGTTCTTCATAAGCTCTGATAGCGTCCATTCTATAGCCGTAGCTGACGTGTCCATCGACCCTGCCAGCATGTCCTGTAACAAAAATCATTACATGATTTACTTCTCACTCACAAAAAAATTAATTGCAATTGTTATTTGTTGGTGAACACAAATTCTTCAACTCTGTTATTTACCAAGATTATAGCTTTGACATTGAGTCGTTCGATGCGGTACTCTGACTCCTCAGTTCCGACGAATCCCAACATGACGTCCACGAAATCCTTGGTTTTCTTGTTCGTGTTCTGGGATTGAACATGCTCGTCAATAATTTTCTCAAAGAAGTCGTCAAATATCTTGCCGACAGCCTTCATGCGACGATTAAGCCCTTGAAGATCAAGCGCACCTATGTAAGGAATGTAGTCGCCTATGTTGGGGGTTGCAGCTAGTTGCATACCCTCCAGCATCACACCCTTGAACCCTTTCTTGTCAAACTCCTCGTCCATGTACTTCTTCCCTAGGACCATTCTACAACTCATGTTCGCACTAAGTGTCGCAACCTTAGCACTCAAATCCACACAGCCTCCATCACGGCTTGCTTCTTTGAGAAGATCGATCAAAAGGTCAAGCTCCTCCTTTCTCATAGACTGGAACGTGTTGATTTTGGAGGTGCTGAGCAATTCCAAGGTGCACATTTTACGCATGTCGCGCCAATACGAACCGTATTGGGCGAAGCTCAGGTTCCTCTTGTCCCATGGTATGTACTTGGCAGCCTCTTGGAGTGGTCTGCTAGCAAATACGAGGTCGTGGGTTTTGAGGAATAGCTGGGCAACTTGGGGTGAGGAGACAACGATGGTTGGAACGAAGCCTAAGCGAAGGTACATGATGGCTCCATGTTTTTGGGATAGTTGGTGCAGATCTCGATGAGGATGAGACCCCAACATGTGAAGGTTTCCTAAGATTGGTAAACCTCTTGGACCAGGAGGTAATTTCCTCGCATTCTTCTTCTTTCTCATCCATTGATAGGATTGAAGGAGATAAGCAAGAGAAAGTAGAAAAACTGCAAACCAAATCATAGTTCAAATTGATGGATGCTAGGGCTTCACAAAGATGTCTATGTACTGTCTACACTATACTGCCACATGCAGTGGGTTTGGTTATCTTAAATAGTGAATGCATGCTACGCTCCTTGCTATTCAAGTATACTCGCATTACAAGGACTGTACATACTTGTATTCGACAATTCTACGTCTAATATCTGTGACATGTATTATTAAATGTTGCAACCTCTATTGCATTTTATAAATATAAATAATATTCGACAATGCTATGTAATTTTCATTAAAAAAAATTAAATCATTTGACAAAATATAAATAATATAATATTAAGTAAATACCAAAGAATCGTTGATTCCTTGTGAGCGCGAGTGACCTGATCATGTACATAGAAGAAAAACGAAGTGAAAACGATCATTTTCAAATTGCATAGTCGGTGAGTACAAAAAATGCGCCTGCACAAGATTCTTACATTTGTAGTTTATGGGCACGCTTTATAGAAGAAGCCTATCTTTCTATCTATTATTTTTCATCGACGTGCTTTCGCCATCGTACTTGTAAAATAAAAAAGTTGTTTTTAACACTAATTTGAAAGATTTGTTATACGTACAAACCTAATTTAGCGGTTGAATTTTATAGTAATGATTTGACATAACAAATTAACAATGGGTAACACAGTTTATATATGTTAGCCATATCAGTATTTATATATCATAAGCGCCTCATAAATTATATGAGCATGAAAGTTAATATATATGTATACTACAGTGACTCTTAACCTCTTACAAAATAATATATTTTATAATATAAAATATAAAATATATAAAGATATAAAAAAATAAAGATAATAATAAGTTACAACAAAAAAATAAAAAATTAGATATCTATTTATTATTTTAAAATATAATAAATAATTTTTATATTATAATTTAAAAATTTTAAAAATAAAATAACATGTATTTTTGTTCATTTCGAAGCATATATATATATATATATATCATTTTAGTAAATTAAAATAGATATTATCAATTAAGACAAGTATATCCTTTTAGTTTGTTTCTAGTACTTCAGGATATATCAATTTAACATTATTATTATTATTATTTATGTTTTGATAAATAAATCATTTTTACGTAAAATTTCACCTTTCCTATTTTAACTAATTATAAGAAATAAAATGTATTGCCAAATGATAGTTCGGGAAAATGATAACGAATTGAATTATTCTTTTTTAATTAAAAAAAGATATAAAACACATTATTACAGCGTATTTATATGTGTATTCGTAATTCTTCTCGATGGGTCTCATCTCATGCTGTCAATTACAATAGCGTTGGTTTGATGAATTTAATTATGACTTTCGGTGATAATGACGGAGGTTGGGTCAACAAGAAATTTAAACAGTCATATATACATTCATTATTATCGATTGAACAAATATTTGAAAAAGTCAACAATTTTTGTACGAGAATACAGAGAAAGGAAAAAAAAAGTCTCCTTGCAATTAATTATAGGATGGGAACGGAAGTTATATCCTTGGCTCACAGTGTCCTTGGCCTGACTCCTCAAGACATTTAAGTAATTTCATAAGTAATTATTATTTTATAACTTATTTTTATATTTTATGTCTATTTTAATATTTTTATTTTTTATCTTACAAGAATATAAAATATAAATTAAAAAAAATCCTTCAAGAAGGAAAAAACATGTATTCATTTGTAAATCCATATTTTGAAGTGTAGGAATACGAATTGTTGTTTTTTTAATGTGTTTTAAATTTGATTATAATGTAGGATAAGACTAGTTATTTTAACTTTGTGATAAATTTTTTAATTTTATATTTAATTCTTTTAATTGGTTTGAAATTTTTTTAATAAATATTTGAGGTCCCTGAGGGATTGACATATACAAAAAAAAAAACTTCCTACAACAATGATGAGAGAATGTGGGAATGACAAGACGGCGCAGAGAAGCATTCTCTTTTTTCATTTTGTACTGGTGTCATTCTTAATTTAAAAGTTTATGAAAGATTTTTAATATAAAGCTTAAAATTTATAGGATTTTTTTTGCAA